>CM060927.1:214651463-219451463 GCA_030737875.1 Allium sativum | reverse complement strand
TTTAAAAACTTCCGAAGGCCATATCTTCTTCATACGGACTCCGTTTTTCGAAAACTCGGACTCTATTTCGCGTATTTTTCCGAGACGAACGCAATGGCGTAACCCGTTTCCCTTAGTTCTTTGATTTCAAATTAATTATACTTTAATTTGTTAATTTCACAGTTATAGAATTTTCGGGGTGTTACATGGAATTTCTGTGTTTAACCTGGCTCTGATACCAAGTGAAACACCCCACCTCCGTTAGGGTCACTCACAAAGGGAATGCCCTAATTTTGGTGGAGGTTTATAAGTATAAGTCACAGATATACAAGACAGATATAAAAACACATATTTGTAAACAGCGGAAAAACAACAAACTTTTATTTCATGAAAGCAAATACGTGCTACAACAACATTACCATAATTGTCTTACATCTTTTCCAAAACATAACATAACACTTTCATAATCTGTCTTGATTACATCATTTAAAGAAGCAAAAACATAGATAAACTGCAAAAGCCCCATAGTGGATTGTCCAAAACCATAGTTCAAAATGAAAAGGTCCAAGCAATACATTTCTCTTCTTCAAGCTGGATGTTAAGGTTGGTCAAGCTGCTGTGTTCCCTCCCTGTGGACCTGGGGGGGGGAAACGGAAGAAAAGAAGACGAAAGAAAAGTAGAGTCAGACATAAAGCCTGAGTAAGTCTAGTACTATTCTATTTATGAATAAAGAACTGGGTATGATAAGTATAAACAAGAAGTGGAAAAGCACTATAAACTTGGTTAAGTTGTCTAGGGTCGAATATGCTATCGTACCCCATGTTAATCTCGGAACCCATATAAACTAGTTTCCAATTGGCACCCCATAATCAGGGTGATGTGATCCATTCAATGATGATCGGCTCCTACTCGCATAGTTACATGTGTCTTACGGCCCCCGATGTTGTAGTTACCTATGCTGGTCCCACCATGGGGTGTATCAAGTCCCATGGCGGCGGCCCGACACAACCTTAGAATGCACAGGTATGCTACTGGTGCCCAGTGCTTTATTTTTCTGCGCCGGAGTGTGTGCACGCCCGCACCCCGTTAGAACTGAAACACCCCACCTCCGTTAGGGTCACTCTCAAAGGGAATGCCCTAATTTTGGTGGAGGTTTATAAGTACAAGTCACAGATATACAAGACAGATATAAGAACACATATTTGTAAACAGCGGAAGAACAACAAACTTTTATTTCATAAAGTCAAATACGTGTTACAACAACATCCTTTCCAAAAACATAGCATAACATTTTCATAATCTGTCTTGAGTACATGATTTAAAGAAGCATAAATAAAACATAGATAAACTGCCAAAAGTCCCCATAGTGGATTGTCCAAAGCCATAGTTCAAAACAGGAAAGTCCAAGCAATACATTTCTCTTCTTCAAGCTGGATGTTGAGGCTGGTCAAGCTGCTGTGTTCCCTTCCTGAGGACCTGGGGGGGAAAACGGAAGAAAGAAGACGAAAGAAAAATAGAGTCAGACATAAAGCCTGAGTAAGTCTAGTACTACTTTGTCTATGAATAAAGAACTGGGTATGATAAGTAAAACAGGAAGTGGGCAAACACTATGAACTTGGTTAAGTTATCTAGGGTCGAATATACTATCGTACCCCATGTTAATCTCTGAACCCATATAAACTAGTTTCCAATTTGCACCCCATAATCAGGGTGATGTGATCCATTCAATGATGATCGGCTCCTACTCGCATAGTTACATGTGTCTTACGGCCCCCGATGTCTGTAGTTACCTATGCTGGTCCCGCCATGGGGTGTATCAAGTCCCATAGTGGCAACCCGACACAACCTTAGAGTGCACAGGTATGCTACTGGTGTCCAGTGCCTTATTTTTCTGCGCCGGAGTGTGTGCACGCCCGCACTCCGTTAGAACCTACACTGCTACACCACCGCCGTCGCTTTGACCTCTTACAATCAGCCCAGTAATCGTGCCCCACCCTGCCTAGTTTCAGGGTATCCTGATACACCTTTTAGGGTTACTGCTGAAAAGGGTCCCTCGTTACTAGGTTTTCTATCTCTAGCCAACATGCTAAGTTGGTTAAGTGTTCCCTACCTAACCCCACCAGTCTGTTTAGTTTAGCATGTTCCATTTTGATTAAGTCTTTAGTTCACTTAATCCTAACAATCCTGACTCAGCCTTAATTGTCTTATTAAGGCCCTGACCTCTCACATTAGACAGGTATTGTTGTGGCTGCCTGTTGCCGGTAGGTTCCGGGCAGTCTTACGCCACAACTCAGTCTAACCTCGGGTCCTTGCTGGGCTCCATGTTTAACCTCCCACATTGGATAGGTATTGTTGTGACTACTGGACAGCCGGGCGGTTCCGGGCAGGTTTACATCACAACTCAATCCAACCTCGGGTTAAACACATCGTATTTTCTACATTTACATATCTTGTCATTCTTCTTTATTTCTTATATGTAAATATTTGCGGCCCATTATTAAGTTAATGGTGTAAAGATTACACCAATCACGGGCCCAACCCATACTTGAATTTGGGCCCTTCTATTTTATATTTTCATTCATTAATTCATTTTAACCCAACGTTGTTTTCCCCCGTTTTACACGTCCGTTCATATATATTGGGCTTAGCCTTTTAAAGCCCAATTTAGCCATGCGAAAGGGGAGGCTTATGGCATATACACAAAGAGGGGAAGGTGAGCGCATGAACTTGCAATACGACGTTGGAAATACAAAATAGATATTGGTGTACTTGCATAGTGGCAACATAGGTGACATAAATCAAAGCATGTGAACTTGCATAGGTTTAACTACAACATGAACCTATATTCTTATTTAGGCATAATGTCAAACATAAGTATGTCATAAATATTTTTAGCATAAGCACGGCATAATGTCAAACATAAGCATGGCATAAGTAAAGTTCTATTTGTTCATGGCATAAACATAAACAAGTCATGTTCATAAGGTTCCTACATGTTTACAAAGGGGATACTTTGTTACTAACACAAAAGCATAGTTCAACTTAATCATGGTTTAAGTCTAATCACATAACGATGGTATAAACATACTTATGCATAAAAATTCCTAATCATGGTTTTTGCTTAAACTTGCAAAAAGGGATTTTTGAGTCTAACCTAGCCATGTCTCACATATGTCATCATATAATTCTTTTAAACAAGATAGACTTAATCATAGATTTCAATTATGCCAAATATCATTCATAGCCTAGCCATATTCATAAGCATGACTTAATACATGGATTATGGTGTCAAAATTCCAACATAGTTTCATATGAACTATAACAACCAACTTGTCTCAATTGCTTGCAAAACGATTTATGCACAAAATATACATCATGACGACATAATAACAAAGCCCCAAACTTGCATAAATTTCACTCAACTACATACATGTAGCTTCAACATAGATTACATAATTTGCGCAATATTCCAAACGTATATTTGCATAGAACTACCGCATGTAGTTCTTTATAATGAATAACATAATTTTGCACAAACACGAATTACTTCCATTGCCACAATTCAAGCATACACATCAACACAGTTGTTTATTTATACCAAAGTAATACTCTACTTACAATGGTTGCGGGGAATTCTCTAATTAAGAGACACGATTCCTTTGTTGAATTGATTAGCTTTAGGTTGCTTGAATTGCTTTAGGCTTTAGAACTTTCTTCCTAACTCTCTCTCTAGTCGGCGGCTACTCTTTGTCGTTCCTCAGCAACATGGCGGCTATAATCTTATTTTGTATGAATAGATTAGGGTTTAGTCTAGGGTTGTTTATATAGAGGTTAGGAATTGATTAGGACCATTGATGTTGCTAGGTTAGATCGTAGCCATTCATTAGGAAGAGAGACCAATAAAAACCCGCCACCTAGCCCTAATGACAAAGCAGACCACAGAAATTCGACCACACACCGACCTGGCCAGCCAGGGCTAAACCAGACCTGGCCAGCAGGTCATTTTTGACCTGGGCGCACTTGGCAGGTGCGCCAGGTCAAAAATGTACTGGCGCACTTCACAGGTGCGCTAGTTCATTTTTGTTCTGGCGCACTTCCCAAGTGCGCCAGTGCATTCTGGCTTTTTTTCGGTTTTTCGCCTAACTTCGTTCGTCCATAACTTCTTCATACGATATCCGTTTTTCGAAAACTCGAACTCTATTTCGCGTATTTTTCCGAGACGAACGCAATGGCGTATCCCGTTTCCCTTAGTTCTTTGATTTGAAATTAATTATACTTTAATTTGTGAGTTTCACAGTCATAGAATTCACGGGGTGTTACATTCTCCCCCACTTAAAAGGATTTCGTCCCCGAAATCTTCAAGTTAGGAGGAATGTATATCCTAACATCCAATCATCCATCTACTCATCCATCAAACACGAGCATCCATTGTCCTTAAAAGACTTCTAATGCTTCATGATCATATGCGAAGTGTGTGTGTACATGTACTTATCTAATGCAAAATCAGGCGGTCTACTGATTCAGTTGACCTCCTTAATGCGAATTATGTAAGTGCCATGAATCCATTATGTATGCAAATTTTCCTATTCTTGATTCTACATGAGTGCACAACCATTCAATACAAATGCAACATCCATATGACAACACATTAAAGTTCAATCATATACAAATGCAAACATATATGCATATGCAATATGAAGTGACTGAGCCGATCTAAAACCTAGATTGTGTGTGTATATGCAACCACGAGCAACCACTAGCAATCACTTGCAACCACTTGCAACCATCATACATAACATGTTTCAACTACATGTTTCCATCCAAAAAGATTCTACCTAAAAGATAAGGTCGAGGAAATATACCTAAGAAGATAGATAAAAGCGCAACTTAAGGAAAATGAAAGATCAAGGATGTACCCTCGAACAGAAAAGGGTAGGCTGTACGGATTTTAGCTTCAGTTTCCCAAGTCGCGTCTTCCTCGGCGTCGCTCCACTGAACTTTGACGAGCTTGACTTCGCGGTTGCGTAGCTTCTTCACTTCCGTTCCTAAGATGCGGGTTGGAACTTTTCGTATGGTTGCTTCGCGCTCCACTTCGGCCTCTTCGAGTATATTTGGCTCTACTACTTCAGCAGACTCGTGTAGACATTTTCGGAGATGTGAAACATGAAATACGTTGTGGACTCCAGCCAACTTCTCGGGTAGCTCTAATCTATAGGAAATTTTCCCAATTGTTCCTATCTAAAGGTATAGTCGAAGTAAAAGCTTTGTGCCCATTAGGCAATGTCAAAACTGAAAACCTATGCCACATATATATTGATTAGGAGAAGAACTCTCTAAGCATCAGCCCCGAAGACCGAAATCAACATCAGACTGACACCCAAAGAGCTAATCAACCCAACCACCATATATGATTCTAGGCAACTAAGCATGATGGACTCCTTTTAGGTCATAAGGGAGTCCCTTCCTAAGACCAATCTGTATCATATAAAACCCAAAAACTTTAGTCAAACCAATGAACACCCTCGAGCCCCAACATGTGTTACTAGCAGATGAGTCATACTCCCTATGTGGTTTGCAACAGAAATTGGACTGAGAATGGGACCGAGAGGATATATAGAAAAGATACCATGCAAGTAAGTTCTACAGGAAGAGAGGAATCAAGGATATACTCTTAAGAAGAGATATTATGCACGAATCTAGTCTTCAATCTTCTAAGCCGCATTTCTTGAGCTTAACTCCATTATGCTTTGTCCATCTTTAACTTCACAATTTCGCAGCTTCTTAATTCTTGTTTCCTTTTTCACTTATTCTCCTTCTAGTATACTTGGCTCAAGCCTAACTGCGTACTCATGGTTTCATGCAAGCTCTCCAAAATTCATTAGTGAATCTTGGATCTTGTTCACTTACTAGAAGGTATTCCACATAAATGAATTATCTCTTGAAAATAAACAAATGTCACTATGTTGCCAAATGTACTTACTAAGGTGATTCTTTACAACTCATGCATCAGCGAAATGAACCTTCAGCCTTAGTGGCGAACACTACTGGAGCGCCCTATTCTGAAATGCTCCTACTAATGAACCCCTTTTCTAGAAGCTCTTTAATCTGTTTACTGAGCTCTTTCCTTTCTCGTGGAGCCATGTGTCTAACGGGCAACGCAATGGGCTTTACGTTATCTACAAGATATATGCGGAAGTCTATTTCCCGCTTCGGAGGCAAGCCCTTCACCTCTTCGAAGACATCCGGATATTCCCGGACCATTCTAACTGATTGCAAATTTTCAACAGAGGCATCTAGCGATTCAAGATAACTAAGCATAACCGCATACGAGGGATTACAAGAAATTTCCAAAGTATTACCGAGCTGGGTTAGGAGCCTAACAACCCTTTTCTCACAATCAAGGATGGCCCCATTACGGAATAGCCAATCCATACCCAAAATCAAACCATACCCCGTAAAGCCCAATACAAAGGCACTACATTGAAATTCAACACTTAGAATAGAAATTTTCAATCCCACACAGATCATAGACAAATGAGCTGGGCCCCCAATTGGGTTTGAAACAATTAAGGGGTCCTCTACTATACTAGTTTCTAGGTGCAGAGATTCTACTAAAGCAGACGAGATAAAGGAGTGTGATGCGCCAGAATCAAATAAAGTGCGAACGGGGTGATCATAAAGATAAACTACACTTTCTACAGAAGTGTTTATACCTCGCTGTTGCAATGGTGGCGCTTCTAGCACATGAACCTGTGCCCCTGGGGTGGATCCAGTGCTCTGCCCCTGTCCCCGTTTCTTTGGGCAGTCCTTAGCCCTATGGCCCGTCTCACCGCAAGAAAAGCACCCACCATTCTCCTTGGCCTTCTTTTTCCGGCAGTCCTTTACTAAGTGCCCCTCCATACCACAAAAATTACATTTCCCTTTTTTTTCTCGTTTCTTATTATTACTGTTACGGTCCTTTCTCGTTTGACTATTATTCGTCTTCCTACTCTGGGACTCTTCCGCTTGCAGGTTCACGTGGAGGAGGAGGAGGAGTGAAAGCGTCAGCAGCTGGGGAGTAAGGTCTCCAGACATGCTAAAACAGAAAGGATAGATTCAAAACGAAGGATAAGAGATAGTACCTATGGCTTTGGGGAGTGGACTTTGCCTTTTAAAATAAAATAATATTTTTTTTTTCTTTTAAAAATGCTTCTTTAAATTTCCTTTTTGAAAATAATTTTTTCAAAACTTTTTATCTTATCTGGTAAACCTATGCTCTGATACCATGTGAAACACCCCACCTCCGTTAGGGTCACTCTCAAAGGGAATGCCCTAATTTTGGTGGAGGTTTATAAGTACAAGTCACAGATATACAAGACAGATATAAGAACACATATTTGTAAACAGCGGAAGAACAACAAACTTTTATTTCATAAAGTCAAATACGTGTTACAACAACATCCTTTCCAAAAACATAGCATAACATTTTCATAATCTGTCTTGAGTACATGATTTAAAGAAGCATAAATAAAACATAGATAAACTGCCAAAAGTCACCATAGTGGATTGTCCAAAGCCATAGTTCAAAACAGGAAAGTCCAAGCAATACATTTCTCTTCTTCAAGCTGGATGTTGAGGCTGGTCAAGCTGCTGTGTTCCCTCCCTGAGGACCTGGGGGGGGAAACGGAAGAAAGAAGACGAAAGAAAAATAGAGTCAGACATAAAGCCTGAGTAAGTCTAGTACTACTTTGTCTATGAATAAAGAACTGGGTATGATAAGTAAAACAGGAAGTGGGCAAACACTATGAACTTGGTTAAGTTATCTAGGGTCGAATATACTATCGTACCCCATGTTAATCTCTGAACCCATATAAACTAGTTTCCAATTTGCACCCCATAATCAGGGTGATGTGATCCATTCAATGATGATCGGCTCCTACTCGCATAGTTACATGTGTCTTACGGCCCCCGATGTCTGTAGTTACCTATGCTGGTCTCGCCATGGGGTGTATCAAGTCCCATAGTGGCAACCCGACACAACCTTAGAGTGCACAGGTATGCTACTGGTGTCCAGTGCCTTATTTTTCTGCGCCGGAGTGTGTGCACGCCCGCACTCCGTTAGAACCTACACTGCTACACCACCGCCGTCGCTTTGACCTCTTACAATCAGCCCAGTAATCGTGCCCCACCCTGCCTAGTTTCAGGGTATCCTGATACACCTTTTAGGGTTACTGCTGAAAAGGGTCCCTCGTTACTAGGTTTTCTATCTCTAGCCAACATGCTAAGTTGGTTAAGTGTTCCCTACCTAACCCCACCAGTCTGTTTAGTTTAGCATGTTCCATTTTGATTAAGTCTTTAGTTCACTTAATCCTAACAATCCTGACTCAGCCTTAATTGTCTTATTAAGGCCCTGACCTCTCACATTAGACAGGTATTGTTGTGGCTGCCTGTTGCCGGTTGGTTCCGGGCAGTCTTACGCCACAACTCAGTCTAACCTCGGGTCCTTGCTGGGCTCCATGTTTAACCTCCCACATTGGATAGGTATTGTTGTGACTACTGGACAGCCGGGCGGTTCCGGGCAGGTTTACATCACAACTCAATCCAACCTCGGGTTAAACACATCGTATTTTCTACATTTACATATCTTGTCATTCTTCTTTATTTCTTATATGTAAATATTTGCGGCCCATTATTAAGTTAATGGTGTAAAGATTACACCAATCACGGGCCCAACCCATACTTGAATTTGGGCCCTTCTATTTTATATTTTCATTCATTAATTCATTTTAACCCAACGTTGTTTTCCCCCGTTTTACACGTCCGTTCATATATATTGGGCTTAGCCTTTTAAAGCCCAATTTAGCCATGCGAAAGGGGAGGCTTATGGCATATACACAAAGAGGGGAAGGTGAGCGCATGAACTTGCAATACGACGTTGGAAATACAAAATAGATATTGGTGTACTTGCATAGTGGCAACATAGGTGACATAAATCAAAGCATGTGAACTTGCATAGGTTTAACTACAACATGAACCTATATTCTTATTTAGGCATAATGTCAAACATAAGTATGTCATAAATATTTTTAGCATAAACACGGCATAATGTCAAACATAAGCATGGCATAAGTAAAGTTCTATTTGTTCATGGCATAAACATAAACAAGTCATGTTCATAAGGTTCCTACATGTTTACAAAGGGGATACTTTGTTACTAACACAAAAGCATAGTTCAACTTAATCATGGTTTAAGTCTAATCACATAATGATGGTATAAACATACTTATGCATAAAAATTCCTAATCATGGTTTTTGCTTAAACTTGCAAAAAGGGATTTTTGAGTCTAACCTAGCCATGTCTCACATATGTCATCATATAATTCTTTTAAACAAGATAGACTTAATCATAGATTTCAATTATGCCAAATATCATTCATAGCCTAGCCATATTCATAAGCATGACTTAATACATGGATTATGGTGTCAAAATTCCAACATAGTTTCATATGAACTATAACAACCAACTTGTCTCAATTGCTTGCAAAACGATTTATGCACAAAATATACATCATGACGACATAATAACAAAGCCCCAAACTTGCATAAATTTCACTCAACTACATACATGTAGCTTCAACATAGATTACATAATTTGCGCAATATTCCAAACGTATATTTGCATAGAACTACCGCATGTAGTTCTTTATAATGAATAACATAATTTTGCACAAACACGAATTACTTCCATTGCCACAATTCAAGCATACACATCAACACAGTTGTTTATTTATACCAAAGTAATACTCTACTTACAATGGTTGCGGCGAATTCTCTAATTAAGAGACACGATTCCTTTGTTGAATTGATTAGCTTTAGGTTGCTTGAATTGCTTTAGGCTTTAGAACTTTCTTCCTAACTCTCTCTCTAGTCGGCGGCTACTCTTTGTCGTTCCTCAGCAACATGGCGGCTATAATCTTATTTTGTATGAATAGATTAGGGTTTAGTCTAGGGTTGTTTATATAGAGGTTAGGAATTGATTAGGACCATTGATGTTGCTAGGTTAGATCGTAGCCATTCATTAGGAAGAGAGACCAATAAAAACCCGCCACCTAGCCCTAATGACAAAGCAGACCACAGAAATTCGACCACACACCGACCTGGACAGCCAGGGCTAGACCAGACCTGGCCAGCAGGTCATTTTTGACCTGGGCGCACTTGGCAGGTGCGCCAGGTCAAAAATGTACTGGCGCACTTCACAGGTGCGCCAGTTCATTTTTGTTCTGGCGCACTTCCCAAGTGCGCCAGTGCATTCTGGCTTTTTTTCGGTTTTTCGCCTAACTTCGTTCGTCCATAACTTCTTCATACGATATCCGTTTTTCGAAAACTCGAACTCTATTTCGCGTATTTTTCCGAGACGAACGCAATGGCGTATCCCGTTTCCCTTAGTTCTTTGATTTGAAATTAATTATACTTTAATTTGTGAGTTTCACAGTCATAGAATTCACGGGGTGTTACAAGAACCTACACTGCTACACCACCGCCGTCGATTTGACCTCTTACAATCAGCCCAGTAATCGTGCCCCACCCTGCCTAGTTTCAGGGTTTCCTGATACACCTTCTAGGGTTACTGCTGAAAAGGGTCCCCCGTTACTAGGTTTTCTATCTCTAACCACATGCTAAGTTGGTTAAGTGTTTTCTAACCTAACCCCACTAGTCCGTTTAGTTTAGCATGTTCCATTTTGATTAAGTCTTTAGTTCACTTAATCCTAACAATCCTGACTCAGCCTTAATTGTCTTATTAAGGCCCTGACCTCTCACATTAGACAGGTATTGTTGTGGCTTCCTGTTGCCGGTTGGTTCCGGGCAGTCTTACGCCACAACTCAGTCTAACCTCGGGTCCTTATCGGGCTCCATGTTTAACCTCCCACATTGGATAGGTATTGTTGTGACTACTGGACAGCCGGGCGGTTCCGTGCAGGTTTACATCACAACTCAATCCAACCTCGGGTTAAACACATCGTATGTTCTACATTTGCATATTTTGTCTTTCTTCTTTATTTATATGTAAATATTTGCGGCCCATTATTAAGTTAATGGTGTAAAGGTTACACCAATCATGGGCCCAACCCATACTTGAATTTGGGCCCTTCTACTTTATATTTTCATTTATTAATTAATTTAGCCCAAGGTTATTTTCCCCCGTTTAATACGTTCGTTTATATGTTGGGCTTAACCTTTTTAAGCCCAACTTAGCCATGCGAAAGAGGGGAGGCTTAAAGCGTGATTACATATACAAAAAGGGGAAGGTGAGCGTATGAACTTGCAATATGACGTTGGAAATACAAAATAGAAACTGGTGTACTTGCATAGTAGTAACATATACTTTGATCATAAAAGCATAAGTGACATGAATCAAACCATGTAAACTTGTAGTTAAGTTAAAAATATCACTATTAACATATGGGCTTAACTACAACATGAACCTATATTTTTGTTTAGGCATAATGTCAAACATAAGCATGGCATAAATATTTCTAACATAAGCATGGCATAATGTCAAACATAAGCATGGCATAATGTCAAACATAAGCATGGCATAAGTATAGTTAAATTTGTTCACATAACTATGGCATAAATATTTCTAACATGAAATCATGATTTTTACTTTAGTCATGTAAACTTGCAAAAAGGGATTTTTGAATCTAACCTAGCCATGTACCACATATGTCATCATATAATTCTTGTTAACAATATAGACCTAACATGGTTTCAATTATGCGAAATATCGATCATAGCCTAGCCATATTCATAAGTTTGCAAATAGGTTTCTAGTACAAAACATGGCTTAATACATAGATCATGGTGCCAAACTTTTCAATATAATTTCATATGAATTATGATAATCCCAACCTTATTCCAATTACTTCACAAAAATGATGTTTGTGTAAAAATACACATTATGATGGCATAGTAACAAAATCCCAAACTTGCATGAATTTCAATTAATCAACTACATACATGTAGCTTCAACATAAATTACATATTTTGCGAATATCCAAACGTCATACTTGCATAAAACTACCGCATGTAGTTTTTCATAATGAATAACATAATTCAAGAACATCCAAACGTATACAATATTCCAACGCACAAATATGAATTATTTTATCGCCACAAATCAAGTATACATATCCACACAATTATTTGTTCATACCAAAATAATACTCTACTTACAATCGTTGCGGCGAATTCTCTAATTTAGGAATTTAGAGATGCGACTCCTTTTGACGTAGGCGTTGATTTGATTTGCTTGAATTGCTTTAGGCTTTAGAATTTTCCTCCTAATCTTCTCTCCAATTTGGTGGCTACTCCTAGACGCTCCCCAGCAACATGGCGGCTTTGTTCTTATTTTTGAATGAATAGATTAGGGTTAGTCTAGGGTTGTTTTTATAGAGGTAATGAACTGTTTAGGGCCATTGATGTTGCTTGGATTGATCGTAGCCATTCATCCTAAAGAGAGACCAATTAGAGTTTGCCACCTAGCCCTAATGACAAAGCAGACCACAGAAAATCGGCCAAACACAGAATAGGCCTGCCAGGTTGGGCTGGGTTCGACCTGGCTCTGGACCAGGTCGACACCCCTGTCGACAGCCCTGTCGACAGGCCTATCGACCTGGTTAGACCAGGTCGACAGCCCAGTCGACCTGGGTGCGTCAGGCGGGCCTTTCCCCGCCCTGGCCCATCGGGCCCCACTTCGGAATTTTTAATTGTTTTATTCTGTTTGAATTTTAAATTTAATTCAGAAACTTCCGAAGGCCATATCTTCTTCATACGGACTCCGTTTTTCGAAAACTCGGACTCTATTTCGCGTATTTTTCTGAGACGAACGCAATGGCGTATCCCGTTTCCCTTAGTTCTTTGATTTCAAACTAATTATACTTTAATTTGTTAATTTCACAGTTATAGAATTCGCGGGGTGTTACATTCTCCCCCACTTAAAAGGATTTCGTCCCCGAAATCTTCAAGTTAGGAGGAATGTATATCCTAACATCCAATAATCCATCTATTCATCCATCAAACACGAGCATCCATTGTCCTTAAAAGTCTTCTAATGCTTCATGATCATATGCGAAGTGTGTGTGTACATGTACTTATCTAATGCAAAATCAGGCGGTCTACTGATTCAGTTGACCTCCTTAATGCGAATTATGTAAGTGCCATGAATCCATTATGTATGCAAATTTTCCTATTCTTGATTCTACATGAGTGCACAATCATTCAATACAAATGCAACATCCACATGACAACACATTAATGTTCAACCATATACGAATGCAAACATATATGCATATGCAATATGAAGTGACTGAGCCGATCTAAAACCTAGATTGTGTGTGTATATGCAACCACGAGCAACCACTAGCAATCACTTGTAACCACTTGCAATCATCATCCATAACATGTTTCAATTACATGTTTCCATCCAAAGGGTTTCTACCTAAGAGATAAGGTCGAGGAAATATACCTAAAAAGATAGATAAAAGCGCAACTTAAGGAAAAAGAAAGATCAAGGATGTACCCTCGAACAGAAAAGGGTAGGCAATGCGTATTCTAGCTTCAGTTTCCCAAGTTGCGTCTCCCTCGGCGTCGCTCCACTGGACTTTGACGAGCTTGACTTCGCGGTTGCGTAGCTTCTTCACTTCCGTTCCTAAGATGCGGGTTGGAACTCTCCTTATGGTTGCTTCGCGTTCCACTTCGGCCTCTTCGAGGATATTTGGCTCTACCACTTCAGCAGACTCATGTAGACATTTTCGAAGATGTGAAACGTGAAAAACGTTGTGGACTCCGGCCAACTTCTCGGGTAGCTCTAATCTATAGGCCATTTTCCCAATCTTCTCGATAATAGGGAATGGCCCTACGAATCTTGGCGCTAGCTTTCCTGTGGTTCCAAAACGAACAACGTTCCTTAGCGGTGATACCTTGAGAAAAACTCTGTCTCCAACCTCAAATTCAAGGTCGGTCCTTCTCTTGTCGGCATAGGACTTTTGTCTGTCTTGGGCCGTCTTCATCCTTCTTCGTATTAAGTCTACTTTCTCTGAAGTCTCTCGGATCATATCTGGTCCAAGTATGAGCTTATCAGTAGACTCCCACCAACAAGTGGGCGATCGGCACGGTCTTCCATATAAAGCTTCGAAGGGCGCCATTCCGATGGTTTCTTGATAGCTGTTGTTGTAGGCAAATTCCACCAAAGGAAGGTGGTCTTCCCATGTCCCTCCGAAGTCAAGGACGCATAGCCTTAAAAGGTCTTCCAAAACTCTGTTCACTCTCTCTGTTTGGCCGTCGGTTTGGGGATGATAGGCCGTGCTCAAGCATAACTGCGTTCCTACTGCTTCTTGCAGACTCCGCCAAAACTCGCTGGTGAAGATGGGGTCTCGGTCACTAACAATGCTAGATGGTATTCCATGGAGTCGCACGATTTCCTTGAGGTAAAGTGATGCTAGGGATGAGGCAGTTCTTTTACTTTTGACAGGTAAAAAGTGGGCGCTTTTAGTAAGCCTATCCACTATTACCCAAATGCTAGTGTTGCCTCTCCTAGACCTAGGCAGCCCATCGATGAAGTCCATTGAGATGCTATCCCACTTCCACTGCGGGACCTCCAGAGGATGTAGCAGTCCGCCAGGCTTTTTCTGTTCCGCCTTAACCTGTTGGCACACCATACACTTAGAAACGAACTCTGCCACATCCTTTTTCATGCCGTTCCAGAAGAAAGTCCTTTTTATGTCTTTGTACATTTTATCTCCGCCTGGGTGTATCGTCATCTTGGAGTGATGTGCTTCCTCGAGAACCTTCTTTACTAAATCTTTTGTCTGTGGGACGCATAGTCTTCCGTCTCGCCTTAGCAAGCCTTTATCGTCGATGGAGTATCTGTTGAGGTGACTTGAAGTCTCACCCCTAATTAGCCTATCAATTATTTCCACAAGCTGAGGGTCTTCGCGTTGTGCTATCCCTACTGAATCCACTAAGGTTGGGCGCACTTCGAGAGATGCTAGCAAGCCTGGTACGAAATCGGAGGAGGGCCTAAAGTCGAAGCTGGCTATAAACTCTAGGCTTTGTCTTTCAACAAACAACGGGCTTAGGGTCAATTTCTTTCGGCTCAACGCGTCTGCTACTACGTTGCCTTTGCCCGGAGTGTAGGAGATTTCGAAATCGTACGAGGCAAGAAACTCCATCCATCTTTGTTGTCTTAAGTTAAGATCCTTCTGCGAGAATAGATATTTCAACGATTTATGGTCAGTGTAAAGTTCGAACTTCTCACCTAGGAGATAGTGTCGCCAAGACTTGAGTGCAAAGACGATGGCGGCTAACTCAAGATCGTGGGTTGGGTAGTTCTTTTCGTGCACCTTCAACTGCCTCCCGCCATAAGCTACTACTCTTCCTTCTTGCATTAAGACGGCGCCTAGCCCTGTCCCACATGCATCCGTATAAACAGTGAACATCTTGCTCCCATCTGGCAGCGTCAAAACTGGGGCTGTTGTAAGAGCCCTTTTCAGTCGTTGGAAAGCAAACTCGCAATCCAAATCCCAATTGAACACTAGATTCTTCTTAGTCAATTTCGTGAGCGGAGCTGAGATTTTCGCAAAATCCCTTATGAATTTTCGATAGAAACCTGCTAGTCCTAGGAAGCTTCGGACCTCAGTTGCATTCCTTGGTGTCTTCCAATCCTGTACCGCCACTACCTTAGCAGGGTCCACCGCTAACCCTTGTTTGGATACTATGTGCCCAAGGAACCTCACTTCTTCTCTCCAAAAGTGGCATTTGGAGAATTTGGCTTTTAGTTGATGGACTCGCAAAGTTTCCATGATTGCCCTTAAGTGCTGAGCATGTTCCTCTTCACTCTTTGAGAAGATAAGGATATCATCAACGAAGACCACTACGAATTTGTTGAGGAAATCTCTAAATACCCTACTCATCAGGTCCACGAAGTAGGCAGGTGCATTTGTCAAGCCGAAAGGCATGACAAGCCATTCAAAGAAGCCGTCTGGGGTTCTAAACGCCGTTTTATCGATGCTATCTTCAGCCACCCTTAGCTGATGAAAACCGGTTGCTAAATCGAGTTGGGAGAAAACAGACGCTCCTACAAGCTGGTCAAACAAATCGTCAATTCTAGGGAGAGGGTGCCTATTCTTTTTCGTTAGCTTGTTGAGCTCCCTATAGTCAACACATAGACGGAGTGAACCATCCGCCTTTGTAGCGAACACCACCGGAGCGCCCCATTCTGAAATGCTCCTCCTAATGAACCCCTTCTCTAGAAGCTCTTTAACCTGTTTACTGAGCTCTTTTCTTTCTCGTGGAGCCATGTGTCTAACGGGCAACGCAACGGGCTTTGCATTATCTACAAGATATATGCGGAAGTCTATTTCCCGCTTCGGAGGCAAGCCCTTCACCTCTTCGAAGACATCCGGATATTCCCGGACCACTCTAACTGATTGCAAATTTTCAACAGAGGCATCTAGCGATTCAAGATAACTAAGCATAACCGTATACGAGGGATTACAAGAAATTTCCAAAGTATTACCGTGCTGGGTTAGGAGCCTAACAACCCTTTTCTCACAATTGAGGATGGCCCCATTACCGGACAGCCAATCCATACCCAAAATCAAACCATAACCCGAAAAGCCCAAAACAAAGGCACTACATTGAAATTCTACACTTAGAATAGAAATTTTCAATCCCAAACAGATCATAGACAAATGAGCTGGGCCCCCAATTGGGTTTGAAACAATTAAGGGGTCCTCTACCATACTAGTTTTTAGGTGCAGAGATTCTACTAGAGCAGACGAGATAAAGGAGTGTGATGCGCCGGAATCAAATAAAGTGCGAACGGGGTGATCATAAAGATAAACTACGCTTTCTACAGAAGTATTTATACCTCGCTGTTGCAGAGGTGGCGCTTCCAGCACATGAACCTGTGCCCCTGGGGTGGATCCAGCCCTCTGCCCCTGTCCTCGTTTCTTTGGGCAGTCCTTAGCCCTATGGCCTGTCTCACTGCAAGAAAAGCACCCACCATTCTCCTTGGCCTTCTTTTTCCGGCAGTCCTTTACTAAGTGCCCCACTTTGCCACAGAAATTGCACTTCCTCTTCTCTTTGTTGCCTTTCCCGCCTTTCTTAAAGTCTGTCTTCTTAGGCTGCAAACCCTCTTTCTTCCCTTGAGAGCTTTCTGCCTTTGTCTCCTTCTTGCCCTTATCCTCTTCATTCAGCAATGCCATTTGCACCAATCTTTCATACGTGGCTCCCATGGGTATATGGGTCATGGCCAAACTGTGTAATGGCTCATTCAACCCTTTGACGAAACGGAGAGCCTTCTTGTGCGGGGTGTTGACTAGGTCAAGTCCAAACCTAGCCAGCTCATCGAACTGATTCACATATTCTCTGACTGTCTTGTCCCCTTGCTTAAGAAATAAGAATTTTTCCAACTGCAAACTTCTTTCCGCATCTGAGAGAAATTTAGTCTCAAACCTTGCCCTAAAGTCCTCCCATGTCTCCACTGGTCTTTCAGCATTAGTGACTTCCCACCAGTAGGAAGCCTCGCCCTTCAATAGCCACACTGCCAATTGTACTTTTTGTCTATCTTCTACCTCAAAGATGATGAATAGGTCCTCCGTTTCTTTCAGCCAATTTCTAGCTGCCACGAAGGACTCAGTTCCATGGAAATCCCTTCCTCCCATCGCTTTAAAATCGTTACATATCTTAGCAAAAGTGTTTCCCCGTGGAGGAGGTGGAGGAAAAGGTGCCGCTGCAGCTGGATGATTTCCGGCAGCTGGGGGAGGAGGAACGGTAGGACCTGGCTGAGTGGCTCTTGCTTCTAAGAACCGTCTAAACCAACCAGGTATCGGCACCCCTTCTGGCTAGTTAAGATCTTCGGACATGCTGAAACAAAAAGGATAGATTCAAAACGAAGGATAAGAAATAGTACCTATGGCTTTGGGGAGTGGACTTTGCCTTTTTTAAATAAAAATAATATTTTTCTTCTAAAAATGCTTCTTTAAATTTTCTTTTTGAAAATAAATTTTCAAAACTTTTTATCTTATCTGGTAAACCTGGCTCTGATACCAAGTGAAACACCCCACCTCCGTTAGGGTCACTCTCAAAGGGAATGCCCTAATTTTGGTGGAGGTTTATAAGTATAAGTCACAGATATACAAGACAGATATAAGAACACATATTTGTAAACAGCGGAAAATTAACAACTTTTATTGCATAAAAGCAAATACGTGCTACAACAACATCACCATAATTGTCTTACATCTTTTCCAAAACATAACATAACACTTTCATAATCTGTCTTGATTACATTATTTAAAGAAGCATAAATAAAACATATATAAACTGCAAAAGCCCCATAGTGTTTGTCCAAAGCCATAGTTCAAAGCGAAAAGTTCCAAGCAATACATTTCTCTTCTTCAAGCTGGATGTTAAGGCTGGTCAAGCTGCAGTGTTCCCTCCCTGTGGACCTGGGGGGGAAACGGAAGAAAAGAAGACGAAAGAAAAGTAGAGTCAGACATAAAGCCTGAGTAAGTCTAGTACTATTTTGTCTATGAATAAAGAACTGGGTAAGTTAAGTATAATCAAGAAGTGGGAAAGCACTATAAACTTGGTTAAGTTGTCTAGGGTCGAATATACTATCGTACCCCCATGTTAATCTCTGAACCCATATAAACTAGTTTCCAACTGGCACCCCATAATCAGGGTGATGTGATCCATTCTATGATGATCGGCTCCTACTCGCATAGTTACATGTGTCTTACGGCCCCCGATGTTGTAGTTACCTATGCTGGTCCCACCATGGGGTGTATCAAGTCCCATGGTGGCGGCCCGACACAATCCTAGAGTGCACAGGTATGCTACTGGTGTCCAGTGCCTTATTTTTCTGCGCCGGAGTGTGTGCACGCCCGCACCCCGTTAGAACCTACACTGCTACACCACCGCCGTCGATTTGACCTCTTACAATCAGCCCAGTAATCGTGCCCCACCCTGCCTAGTTTCAGGGTTTCCTGATACACCTTCTAGGGTTACTGCTGAAAAGGGTCCCCCATTACTAGGTTTTCTATCTCTAACCACATGCTAAGTTGGTTAAGTGTTTTCTAACCTAACCCCACCAGTCCGTTTAGTTTAGCATGTTCCATTTTGATTAAGTCTTTAGTTCACTTAATCCTAACAATCCTGACTCAGCCTTAATTGTCTTATTAAGGCCCTGACCTCTCACATTAGACAGGTATTGTTGTGGCTGCCTGTTGCCGGTTGGTTCCGGGCAGTCTTACGCCACAACTCAGTCTAACCTCGGGTCCTTCTTGGGCTCCATGTTTAACCTCCCACATTGGATAGGTATTGTTGTGACTACTGGACAGCCGGGCGGTTCCGGGCAGGTTTACATCACAACTCAATCCAACCTCGGGTTAAACACATCGTATGTTCTACATTTACATATTTTGTCTTTCTTCTTTATTTATATGTAAATATTTGCGGCCCATTATTAAGTTAATGGTGTAAAGGTTACACCAATCATGGGCCCAACCCATACTTGAATTTGGGCCCTTCTACTTTATATTTTCATTTATTAATTAATTTAGCCCAACGTTATTTTCCCCCGTTTAATACGTTCGTTTATAAGTTGGGCAGGGGGGAACATTGTAGCTTGACCAGTCTTAACATCCAGCTTGAAGAAGAGAAATGTATTGCTTGGACCTTTTCGTTTTGAACTATGGCTTTGGACAACCACTATGGGGCTTTTGCAGTTTATCTATGTTTTATTTATGCTTCTTTAAATAATGTAATCAAGACAGATTATGAAGGTATTATGTTATGTTTTTGGAAAGGATGTAAGACAATTATGGTGATGTTGTTGTAACACGTATTTGCTTTTATGAAATAAAAGTTCTTGTTTTTCCGCCGTTTACAAATATGTGTTCTTATATCTGTCTTGTATATCTGTGACTTATACTTATAAACCTCCACCAAAATTAGGGCATTCCCTTTGAGAGTGACTCTAACAGAGGTGGGGTGTTTCACTTGGTATCAGAGCCAGGTTAGGAGCCTAACAACCCTTTTCTCACAATCAAGGATGGCCCCATTACTGAATAGCCAATCCATACCCAAAATCAAACCATAACCCGAAAAGCCCAAAACAAAGGCACTACATAGAAATTCTACGCTTAGAATAGAAATTTTCAATCCCACACAGATCATAGACAAATGAGCTGGGCCCCCAATTGGGTTTGAAACAATTAAGGGGTCCTCTACCATACTAGTTTTTATGTGCAGAGATTCTACTAGAGCAGACGAGATAAAGGAGTGTGATGCGCCAGAATCAAATAAAGTGCAAACGGGGTGATCATAAAGATAAACTACGCTTTCTACAGAAGTATTTATACCTCGCTGTTGCAAAGGTGGCGCTTCCAGTACATGAACCTGTGCCCCTGGGGTGGATCCAGCCCTCTGCCCCTGTCCTCGTTTCTTTGGGCAGTCCTTCGCCCTGTGGCCCGTCTCACCGCAAGAAAAGCACTCACCATTCTCCTTGGCCTTCTTGTTTTTCCGCCGTTTACAAATATGTGTTCTTATATCTGTCTTGTATATCTGTGACTTATACTTATAAACCTCCACCAAAATTAGGGCATTCCCTTTGAGAGTGACTCTAACGGAGGTGGGGTGTTTCACTTGGTATCGGAGCCCAGGTTTACCAGATAAGATAAAAAGTTTTGAAATTTTTTTTTTCAAAAAGGAAATTTAAAGAGGCATTTTTAAAAGAAAAATATTATTTTATTTTAAAAAGGCAAAGTCCACTCCCCAAAGCCATAGGTACTATCTCTTATCCTTCGTTTTGAATCTATCCTTTTTGTTTCAGCATGTCCCAAGAACTTAACTTGCCGGAAGGGGTGCCAATACCTGGTTGGTTTAGACGGTTCTTAGAAGCAAGGGCCACTCAGCCAGGCCCTACCGTTCCTCCTCCCCCAGCTGAAGGAAATCATCCAGCTGCAGCGGCACCTTTTCCTCCACCTCCTCCTCGGGGAAACGCTTTTGCTAAGATATGTAAAGATTTTAAAGCTATGGGAGGAAGGGATTTCCATGGAACTGAGTCCTTCGTGGCAGCTAGAAATTGGCTGAAAGAAACGGAGGACCTATTCATCATCTTTGAGGTAGAAGATAGACAAAAAGTACAACTGGTAGTATGTCTATTGAAGGGCGAGGCTTCCTACTGGTGGGAAGTCACTAATGCTGAAAGACCAGTGGAGACATGGGAGGACTTTAGGGCAAGGTTTGAGACTAAATTCCTCTCAGATGCGGAAAGAAGTTTGCAGTTGGAAAAATTCTTATTTCTTAAGCAAGGGGACAAGACAGTCAGAGAGTATGTGAATCAGTTCGATGAGCTGGCTAGGTTTGGGCTTGACCTAGTCAACACCCCGCACAAGAAGGCTCTCCGTTTCGTCAAAGGGTTGAATGAGCCATTACACAGTTTGGCCATGACCCATATACCCATGGGAGCCACGTATGAAAGATTGGTGCAAATGGCATTGCTGAATGAAGAGGATAAGAGCAAGAAGGAGACAAAGGCAGAAAGCTCTCAAGGGAAGAAAGAGGGTTTGCATCCTAAGAAGACAGACATTAAGAAAGGCGGGGAAGGCAACAAAGAGAAAAGGAAGTGCAATTTCTGTGGCAAAGTGGGGCACTTAGTAAAGGACTGCCGGAAAAAGAAGGCCAAGGAGAATGGTGGGTGCTTTTCTTGCGGTGAGACGGGCCACAGGGCTAAGGACTGCCCAAAGAAACAAGGACAGGGGCAGAGGGCTGGATCCACCTCAGGGGCACAGGTTCATGTGCTGGAAGCGCCACCTCTGCAACAGCGAGGTATAAATACTTCTGTAGAAAGCGTAGTTTATCTTTATGATCACCCCGTTCGCACTTTATTTGATTCTGGCGCATCACACTCCTTTATCTCGTCTTGTTTAGTAGAATCTCTGCACCTAAAAACTAGTATGGTAGAGGACCCCTTAATTGTTTCAAACCCAATTGGGGGCCCAGCTCATTTGTCTATAATCTGTCTGGATTTGAAAATTTCTATTCTAAGTGTTGAATTTCAATGTAGTGCCTTTGTTTTGGGCTTTTCGGGTTATGGTTTGATCTTGGGTATGGATTGGCTATCCAGTAATGGGGCCATCCTTGATTGTGAGAAAAGGGTTGTTAGGCTCCTAACCCAGCTCGGTAATACTTTGGAAATTTCTTGTAATCCCTCGTATGCGGTTATGCTTAGTTATCTTGAATCGCTGGATGCCTCTGTTGAAAATTTGCAATCAGTTAGAGTGGTCCGGGAATATCCGGATGTCTTCGAAGAGGTGAAGGGCTTGCCTCCGAAGCGGGAAATAGACTTCCGCATATATCTTGTAGATAATGCAAAGCCCGTTGCGTTGCCCGTTAGACACATGGCTCCACGAGAAAGGAAAGAGCTCAGTAAACAGATTAAAGAGCTTCTAGAAAAGGGGGTTCATTAGGAGGAGCATTTCAGAATGGGGCGCTCCAGTAGTGTTCGCCACTAAGGCAGAAAGTTCATTTCGCTTATGAATGAGTTGTGGAGAATCACCTTAGTAAGTACATTTGGCAACATAGTTGACATTTGTTTATTTTCTGGAGATAATTCATCTATGTGGAATACCTTCTAGTAAGTTAACAAGATCCAAGATTCACTAGTGAACTTTGGAGAGCTTGCATGGAACCATGAGTACGCAGTTATGCTTGGGCCAAGTATACTAGAAGGAGAATAAGTGAAAGAGGAACGAGAGGCAACAGTGACATAGGTTCCAACCCATATTTTGGAAACAAGAATTAAGAAACTACGAAATTGTGAAGTTAAAGGCGGACAAAGCATAATGAGTTAAGCTCAAGGAAATGCGACTTAGAAAATCGAAGACTAGATTTGTGCATCATATCTCTTCTTAAGAGTATGTCCTTGATCCCTCTCTTCCTGTAGAGCTTACTTGCATGCTATCTTTTGTGTATATCCTCTCGGTCTCATCCACAATCCAATTTCTGTTGCAAACCCCATAGGGAGTATGACTCATCTGTTAGTAACACATGTTGGGGCTCGAGGGTGTTCATTGGTTTGACTAAAGTTTTTGGGTTTTATAGGATACAGATTGGTCTTAGGAAGGGACTCCCTTGTGACCTAAAAGGAGTCCATCATGCTTAGTCTCCTAGAATCATATATAGTGGTTGGATTGAGTTGTGATGTAAACCTGCCCGGAACCGCCCGGCTGTCCAGTAGTCACAACAATACCTATCCAATGTGAGAGGTTAAACATGGAGCCCAATAAGGACCCGAGGTTAGACTGAGTTGTGGCGTAAGACTGCCCGGAACCAACCGGCAACAGGCAGCCACAACAATACCTGTCTAATGTGAGAGGTCAGGGCCTTAATAAGACAATTAAGGCTGAGTCGGGATTGTTAGGATTAAGTGAACTAAAGACTTAATCAAAATGAAACATGCTAAACTAAACGGACTGGTGGGGGTTAGGTTAGAAAACACTTAACCAACTTAGCATGTTGGCTAGAGATAGAAAACCTAGTAACGGGGGACCCTTTTCAGCAGTAACCCTATAAGGTGTATCATGATACCCTGAAAACTAGGCAGGGTGGGGCACGATTACTGGGCTGATTGTAAGAGGTCAAATCGACGGCGGTGGTGTAGCAGTGTAGGTTCTAACGGGGTGCGGGCGTGCACACACTCCGGCGCAGAAAAATAAGGCACTGGACACCAGTAGCATACCTGTGCATTCTAAGGTTGTGTCGGGCCGCCACCATGGGACTTGATACACCCCATGGTGGGACCAGCATAGGTAACTACAACATCGGGGGCCGTAAGACACATGTAACTATGCGAGTAGGAGCCGATCATCATAGAATGGATCACATCACCCTGGTTATGGGGTGCCAGTTGGAAACTAGTTTATATGGGTCCAGAGATTAACATGGGGTACGATAGCATATTCGACCCTAGACAACTTAACCAAGTTTATGGTGTTTTCCCACTTCTTGATTATACTTATCATACCCAGTTCTTTATTCATAGACAAAATAGTACTAGACTTACTCAGGCTTTATGTCTGACTCTACTTTTCTTTCGTCTTCTTTTCTTCCGTCCCCCCCCCCCCTCCAGGTCCACAGGGAGGGAACACTGCAGCTTTACCAGCCTTAACATCCAGCTTGAAGAAGAGAAATGTATTGCTTGGACCTTTCCTTTTTGAACTATGGCTTTGGACAATCCACTATGGGGCTTTTGCAGTTTATCTATGTTTTATTTATGCTTCTTTAAAATAATGTAATCAAGACAGATTATGAAAGTGTTATGCTATGTTTTTGAGAAAAGATGTAAGACAATCATGGTGTTGTTGTTGTAACACGTATTTGCTTTCATGAAATAAAAGTTCTTGTTTTTCCGCTGTTTACAAATATGTGTTCTTATATCTGTCTTGTATATCTGTGACTTATACTTATAAACCTCCACCAAAATTAGGGCATTCCCTTTGAGAGTGACTCTAACGGAGGTGGGGTGTTTTACTGTCCTCATCAAACTGTTTCTTTACATGTTATGCTCTTTTTAGAAAACAAAGGTTCGATTTCCCATTTCATTTATAATTTTTTGGTATTAACCTTAAGAGGATTCAGTTTTGCTCTCTAGATAGTTTGAAAAAAGTTTTCCACTTGTAACTCTTTACTTGCTCTATTGAAAATATTCAACAAAGTACACCATATTACCATACCAAGAAAGAATTCCAAGTGCTTAAAGCTCATATTTTTCTTAAAGATTTAGCCTCACTTTGACGGGATCATCATCAACACTCGCTAATTGGATCGATGCGTTCTTTATATATCTGGGCTTGAGAAATTTACTTTCACACTTTCAGTATGACCTTCCCAACATGTTTGTGCCAATAGCTTTAGTGTAAGATCGTCAACATTATTTTAGTTAAAGATCATATATATATATATATATATATTTGTGTGTGTGTGTGTGTGTGCAATCAAACAGTTTTTGTGACGACCCATCCTTTTGCCAGGTTTTCGCCGGTAATTAAACCAACTTAAACCGTTCATGAAGGGGGATTGTTATGGGTACCGACATATATTGAAAAAAATAACAAAAAATTTCATATCATGATACAATATTATATCAGAGTTACACAGAATATCAGAGTTACAGCCTAATACATTGAGGAAAAGAAATATGCTCTCAGCGGAAGAATCAAAATGATATAGCAGAAATCTCCAACTTTAGCTCGAAGTTCCAACTCTAATAGCGCTTCGAATCTTTCTCCAAGGATCTATAACTGTAAAACTAAACCACCAGCCGCCTGTGTGGAAATTGGTAAGCATCCAGAGTTTAGGAAGGAACAATAAACTCCAGGTCAGTCACGGGACTGGTGTGAGAACATAAAACAGTTACTTTTGGGTTTATTTTAAAGTTGGGAGATTCACCGAACCACGCCGCTAATGCGGTACGGGTTTACTCCATGTGAATACCCGTGCATATAAAATCGCAATGACTTTAGGAAAATGAAGCTATCATAAGCTCGTCCCACATCACACAATGCAAGCGCACACCAAGTTGGCGAGTTTTAACTTATATAACCAAAAATGCCTATGTATGTGAAAATCCTCTTTTATATTATTATTAGTGCATAGTGTAGAAAACATTTTCGAAAATAGATGTATTAATCTTAGACAACATAGTACCCCATTCTACTATGTAGCCATAGGTATACAATTAAAATCATAGGGGTACGTATTGGAGATTTGAGTTTCCAACTTGATGATTCCTCGCACGAAAGATCAACCAGGAACACAAGCGAAGTGTAACACGGCTTTTTCACGCAGATATGGGCACCAACTACAAATCGCGAGGTAGATCAACGGTTCACGTCCAGACACGGACCCCCGAACATACCCTATTCCCCAAGTTCACAAGAGGTACCTACACCGCAGCTATCAATCACAAAATCATGTTTATGTCAACAACCTAACCGCCAGTTTCTCATCATCCGGGGTGTGAGGCTTGTCGATGTCGCGGTATACACAAAGCTACGCTTCAATAAGCCATGCTTTGATCCTCATTAGCTCATTCCATAACTTGAGTATGCCACATTGTCAATTCACAACATATCACTGGTTTCTATCAAGACATAACCTCTAAGCCCGTAAAACTTATAGTTGGGAATAATTAATTGCCACAATCCGATATATATATATATATATATATATATCAACAGAAATCCGTATTACGTAGTCAATTACAATGTCAGACATGTTGGGTTAATTCGATCAAATCAAAAACCCTAGTTTATAAATCTAATCTATTTATGGATCTTGCGTTTAATTAGGTAAATCAAAATTAAAATCATACCAGACCTTTGTTGAATCCATGAATCTAGGTCATCTTCGAAATCAAAGACGAATTGCTAAAGCACCGAATCAAAAACCCGTCATGTGCCGAGTCTCTATAAAAATCCACAAGAACGTACTCCTCTTTGATCGAATCAGAGAAGATGAAAAGGGGTGTCACTAGCCGCCATTTATGAGGGTTTTTGTTTTTCCCTAGTTTGATCTGATCTTAGAGATATGGTTGCGGTCTCTATGTGTTATAAAGGCAACGTGTATCCTTATAACATTAAAGTTTGCCATAAATTTAGGAAACAACCCTTGTACCATTTCAACACTGAATAAAATATCAACTAATTGAAAATTATTTTTCTATTGAACGGTTTAACATTTGTTATGTTCCATATGTTTGACCCTACAAGATATTACAACGTTGGCAATGATTTTAAATCGTATTTAAAAGCATAAACTGTAACACCCCACCTCCGTTAAGGACACTCACAAAGGGAATGCCTTAACTTTGGTGGAGCATTTTAGTAAACAGAACAGAAACTTACAAGACAGATAAAAACAGTACTTGAAAAATTTATAACTTTATTACAGCGGAAACAGAAATCAGTATGGTTACATCCTTTCAAATCTCAGAATTCAAGTACAAAATATCAGTCTTGTACCAAAAGCCTTAAGAATGCATAGTTTAAAATCATAAACCCACAGAAGAAGACAAGCCGTACTTTAAGCTCTTTAAGCAGAAGAAATCCGGATCTATCTAGAGTATTCCCTCCTTAGAAAACCTGGGGGGAACGGAAGAAAAGAGGCGAAACAACAAGGATCAGACATAAAGTCTGGCAAGTCCAGTGACTTTCAGCATATGAACAGATAATAATAATATGACATGAACATAAAACTAGATGAGAGATAACAGTAACAGGTGTAGCAGATATAACAGAAGAACAGAATGATATAAGTTATTGCTTTACACTTCTCTGCACCAATACTAGTATAACAGAATTAGGTATCACCCTAATGTCTAAACTGAAACAGAAACGGGTACAGAATAATTTCCACAGAAGAGAATGCTAGTAATGGGCTTTTACCACCCGAACAGAAACAGACAGAAGCAGAAACAGATTAATCCCTACGGAAATAGAATGTAGAATTAGATGTACACTAGTAATGGGCCTTTACCACCCGAACAGACGGTACCACACAGAAACAGACAGGTGTTACCACCCAACAGAAACAGACGGTACTAACAGAAACAGACAGAACTAAGTGTACCCTAAAACCCTACCCTAAGCGATCGGCTCCCTAATACATAAATACCCTGTGTCGGCCCCACGGTAGGGTGTATCACTCCCTAAAGTGAAAACCAATTGGCACAGACCTATTTACAGATGTCACGGCGTCTTACATCCTCAGAGGCAGACCGGGATCCATGCACGCACATGACCCGGTTGGAACGCACCATCAACACCCCTCGCCATTATCAGAATGAACCGCTTATAATTAGCTCAGTAAGTGTTCCCGGACCCTACCTACTGTTGGGTCAAAGTTTTGATACCAGAAAGGGTTACTGACTAATATGGGTCCCAAACAACAGATGACACTAGTAATTCCCCTCCTAAACTTATATCCCCAGACTAACAGATTTCAGCTTAACTTGTCTACAAGTTTCAGACATACAAAATTTAGATTAACTAGTTCACAGATCAGACAATCAAGTTAACAGGTTTTCAGACTAACGGATCAGATGTTCGGATTAACAGGCTTACAGATTAACTGGTTACAGATTAACAGACTTACAGATTAACTGGTTACAGATTATCTAACTTTGTATTGGGCCTACGGATTCATGAAACGGGTTTATCAGATTCATTGGTCCAATTGGTTTAACCTTACCCAACACGTTTTAGACATCATAATTATCTCAGATTTTCATTAATTAAATATTAATGCCCAGACCTCTCACATTAGACTGACAGTTTGCGACTACTGGTTAGGCCGGTTGGTTCCGGGCAGGTTTCTGTCGCAAACTGAGTCTAACCTCGGGTTTCAAGCACGTTATGACTAACTTCTCACATTAGAACCTACTGTTTGCGACCACTGGAATATGCCGGGCGGTTCCGGGCAGAATTACGCCGCAAACTCATTCTAACCTCGAGTTAGCCATGTTTATCTTTGCGGCCAATTAATTAATGATTTACCATTTATACCCCCGCCTAATATACATGTCAATTATTCATAACTATAGCCAATTCAGATTATGTCAATAACGGACTAATTATATCAACTCAACAGATATAGCAGATAACAGATTTTTCAGATTAGGCGACTTAACGGATTTAGCAGATTAAGCAAACTAGCAGATAACAGATTAGGCACCTCAACAGATTTAGTTTAGCAGATTTGGCATTTTCAACAGACTTAGCAGATGACAGATTTAGTAGATTAAGAAATATAACAGGACTAGCAGAATAGGCAAATATAGCAGAACTAGCAAATTAGGCAAATATATCAGATTTAATCATTCCTTAAAGTTTCACAAACATATCTTGCCTAATTATAAATTTGGCCTAAGTTTACATGCCTAAATAGTTGTCATGATTCACACTATGATCATATACCCCACGTTGCATTGAATTTGCATGTCACAGGTTATGGTCATAATTTACATGTCCCAATTTAGTTCAACTTACCTAGTACAAAATTATACCAAATATAGCCATCGATTTCAATGCATGTCATATATCCCAAAGATCCCTTACTTAGGTGTTTATTTTCATTTAATAGATATCCTACTTCAATGTAAATCTTTACACCTAAGCCATATTCTCTTTATCTCAAGTCATATGTTCAATACCGTTTATGTTACAAATATAACATGTCCAGTCATATGTCTCAGATTCATGTTCTAGCTACAGTCCATGTTCTTTCCTCAAATTAGTCACCTATTGGTCATGCCCAATTTATGCATCATTCATTCTACTGTCCCAACCATTTTAGCGTACGTTAATCTCTTATGAGATTGGCTCAGGCTCGTGGTAGCCTGGCTATAGAACAGAAAGAGGAAAGAGATACAAAATAAGATAGATCTAAACAGAACAGAACAGATATAATCTCAGATTTAGATTTACAATTCATGACACAATCAGAATTAACGTTTATAGCGGAGAATAACTGTACTTGCCTTGGTTGGATTAAAGAAAGAACTTTAATTTGTTGTAGAATCGTTGTAGGAGCTTTAATCTCTAGCTTGAATTGAGTTGCTTTGGTTGATGTTGATTAGCTTCTAGTTTTGATTCCAGCAGAGTAGCGACGCCATTTTTATTTTTATTTAGAACAGAGGAAGAGAAGAAGCAGAATAGAATTGTGTGTAGAGAAGGCTAGGTCTTAGGATGTATTTATAGGCATAGGAACTCATTTAGGCCCTCAGATTAACCTAAAACTCATCAGGTCCGTCCAAACACGTCACAGCCCTCAAAATCGCACACACACGCACCAGGATCGACCAGGGAGGTCGACCCCCAGGTCGACTACCCAGTCGACGTGGGTGCCCCAGGTCGACTACCCAGTCGACCTGGGTGCCCCTGGTCGACAACCCAGTCGACCTGGGTCTTGGGCGGGAAAATTCCCACCCAGCCCGATCTGGGTCCGATTTTGAATTTTGAACTCTTTTCTGAACTGTTTGAATTTTAAACTGAATTGTGAAACTTCCGGAGGTCATATCTCCCTCATACGGAGTCCGTTTTACGCAAACTCGAACTCTATCTCAAGCAGAATTCCTAGACGAACGAAATGGCGTATCCCATTTCCCTTAATTCTTTGATTTGAAATTAATTATACTCTGATTTGTTACCTATACGTTCATAGAAAACACGGGGTGTTACATTCTCCCCTCCTTAAAGGATTTCGTCCCCGAAATCTTCAAGTTAAGAAGAATGTGTCCTACCATCCAACATCCATCTACTCAATCATCAATCACTGGCGTCCATTGTCCTTAGAAACTTCTAATGTTGTATGAACATATGCAAAGGTGTGTGTATATGTTCCTTATCTAATGCAAAGATCAGGCGGTCCACTGACTCAGTTGACCTCCTTAACGCGAATTGTGCTAGTGCCATGAATCCAACATGTATGCAGATTTTCCTATTTGATACATATCATTTCTATATGAGTGCACAACCATTCAGTCATATGCAACATCCATGTGCTGAGTCAATCATTTTGCATCCACAAAAATTGAAAATGCTCACACATCCATATGCAGTATGAGAGTGTTTTCGAGCCGATCTAGTGCCTAGTGTGTGTGTATATGCATCCACGAGCAGCCACTAGCAACCATTTGCATCCACTTGCAACCATCAAACATAATATGTCTCAAACACATGTTTACACCCATTAGTTTCTACCTAAAGTTTGAAGATTCGATCGATTGGATACGGTCGAATGATGGAAGCGAGTACAGATAAAACAAAAACTTGGTACCCATTAGACAGGGGTCCTAAGTATCGGCCCCAGAGACCGAAACCAACATCAAATTGACACCCAGAGGATTACCCTCTTTAGACAATGTCAAAATTGGAAATCTTATCAGAAGTATTCATATGTTTACAGTCTATTGGTGCAGATCGGGTTCATTAATGATTCTTAGGAAGCTAAGCATGATAAAATCATACCCCACAAAAACTCAGAATGTATGTGTCATACTTGACGCCTAACACAGATATCCCTCAAACCCCAATCTATCACAACAGATGAGTCATAACCCTTATGGGTCTGAGTCTACAGCGGAATCAGAAATAATACTAGTGTTAAAGTGCAGAGTATTGATTACAAAATCAAAATACCAGAATCAGAAAGAGTCTTAACTCCATAATCAAATAAAGAAATTAAACCTACTATAGGAATTTTCCTATTTCTATCCTAGCCACTAGCCTCAAGAGTGTTCGCCTGCCCTCCTTGCCCTCGTTTCTTCGGGCAGTCCCTAGTGAAGTGTCCCATCTCTCCACAGTTGAAGCAAGTGCCCTTCCTTTTTCTGCAATCCTTGTTCAGATGAATCGAGCTCCCACAAGTAAAGCACTTTTTCCCCTTCTTATCTTCAGTCTTCTCATCCTTCTTTTGTGTTTCCTTTTTTGGGCCCTGCTTTCTTATTCTGTGATTCTTCCCTCTTTGTCTCTTTCGGGCCCTTGTCTTCCTCGTGCAGTAGTGCCATGTCCACCAATTTCTCGTAAGTCGCTCCCATGGGTACGTGGGTCATGGCTAGGCTGTGCAGTGGCTCGTTCAATCCTTTAACAAAGCGGAGAGCCTTTTTATGCTGAGTGTTGACTAAATCCAATCCGAACCTAGCTAGTTGGTTGAACTGGTTGACGTATTCCTTGACCGTCATACTTCCTTGCTTAAGAGATAAGAACTTTTCCAGTTGTAAACTCCGTTCAGCTTGCGAGAGAAATTTTGTCTCAAACCTTGTCCTGAAATCCATCCTTGTCTCAACCGGCCTCTCGGTGTTAGTGACTTCCCACCAGTAGGAAGCTTCGTCTTTGAGCAGCCATACCGCCAACTGTACCTTCCGCCTATCGTCCACCTCGAAGATAACGAATAGATCCTCAGTTTCTTTGAGCCAGTTCCTCGCTTCTACGAATGATTCAGTTCCCTTGAAATCCTTTCCACCCATGGCCCAAAAATCTCTACAGATCTTTGAGAAAGCAATTGCACGAGGAGGGGGTGGAGGAGTAGGGGGATCATTTGCTGGACCTGCGGCGGCGGTCCTAGCTTCAAGATATTGACGAAACCAACCGGGTACACGAACACCCTCTGGTATCTCAGATGCTTCAGACATGCTGAAACGAAAAAGGAAAGATTCAATATAAAAAGGACTGAAGGAAAGATATGTGGCTCTTGGGGATCATGTTTTTCAAAATAAGCTTTATTTTTGAAAATACTTCCTTTCAAAACCTTTTTGAAAATAGTTTTCAAAAACTTTTATCTAATCTGGTAACCTTTGGCTCTGATACCAAGTGTAACACCCCACCTCCGTTAAGGACACTCACAAAGGGAATGCCTTAACTTTGGTGGAGCATTTTGGTAAACAGAACAGAAACTTACAAGACAGATAAAAACAGTACTTGAAAAATTTATAACTTAATTACAGCGGAAACAGAAATCAGTATGGTTACATCCTTTCAAATCTCAGAATTCAAGTACAAAATATCAGCCTTGTACCAAAAGCCTTCAGAATGCATAGATTAAAATCATAATCCCCACAGAAGAAGACAAGCCATACTTTAAGCACTTCAAGCAGAAGAAATCCGGATCTAGCTAGAGTATTCCCTCCTTAGAAAACCTGGGGGGAAACGGAAGAAAAGAGGCGAAACAAAAAGGGTCAGACATAAAGTCTGGCAAGTCCAGTGACTTTCAGCATATGAACAGATAATAATAATATGACATGAAAATAAAACTGGATGAGAGATAACTGTAACATGTGTAGCAGATATAACTGAAGAGCAGAATGATATAAGCTATTGCTTTACACTTCTCTGCACCAATACTAGTATAACAGAATTAGGTATCACCCTAATGTCTAAACTAAAACAGAAACGGGTACAGAATAATTTCCACAGAAGAGAATGCTAGTTATGGGCTTTTACCACCCGAACAGAAACAGACAGAAGCAGAAACAGATTAATCCCTACGGAAATAGAATGTAGAATTAGGTGTACAATAGTAGTGGGCCTTTACCACCCGAACAGACGGTACCACACAGAAACAGACAGGTGTTACCACCCAACAGAAACAGACAGTACCAACAGAAACAGACAGAACTAAGTGTACCCTAAAACCCTACCTCAAGCGATCGGCTCCCTAATACATAAATACCCTGTGTCGGCCCCACAGTAGGGTGTATCACTCCCTAAAGTGACAACCAATTGGCACAGACCTGTTTATAGATGTCACGACATCTTACATCCTCAGAGGCAGACCGGGATCCATGCACGCACATGACCTGGTTGGAACGCACCATCAACACCCCTCGCCATTATCAGAATGAACCGCTTATAATTAGTTCAGTAAGCGTGCCCGGACCCTACCTACTGTTGGGTCAAAATTTTGATGCCAGAAAGGGTTACTGACTAATATGGGTCCCAAACAACAGATGACACAAGTAATTCCCCTCCTAACCTTGTGTCCCCAGACTAACAGATTTCAGCTTAACTTGTCTAGAAGTTTCAGACATACAAAATTTAGATTAACTAGTTCACAGATCAGACAATTAAGTTAACAGGTTTTCAGACTAACGGATCAGATGTTCGGATTAACAGGCTTACAGATTAACTGGTTACAGATTAACAGACTTACAGATTAACTGGTTACAGATTATCTAACTTTGTATTGGGCCTACGGATTCACGAAACGGATTTATCAAATTCATTGGTCCAATTGGTTTAACCTTACCCAACATGTTTTAGACATCATAATTATCTCAGATTTTCATTAATTAAATATTAATGCCCAGTCCTCTCACATTAGACTGACAGTTTGCGGCTACTGGTTTGGTCGGTTGGTTCCGGGCAGGTTTCTGTCGCAAACTGAGTCTAACCTCGGGTTTCAAGCACGTTATGACTAACTTCTCACATTAGAACCTATTGTTTGCGACCACTGGAATATGCCAGGAGGTTCCGGGCAGAATTACGCCACAAACTCATTCTAACCTCGAGTTAGCCATGTTTATCTTTGCGGCCAATTAATTAATGATTTACCATTTATACCCCCGCCTAATATACATGTCAATTATTCATAACTATAGCCAATTCAGATTATGTCAATAGCGGACTAATTATATCAACTCAACAAATATAGCAGATAACAGATTTTTCAGATTAGGCAACTTAACGGATTTAGCAGATTAAGCAAACTAGCAGATAACAGATTAGGCATCTCAACAGATTTAATTTAGCAGATTTGGCATTTTCAACAGACTTAGCAGATGACAGATTTAGCCGATTAGGCAATATAATAGGACTAGCAGATTAGGCAAATATAGCAGAACTAGCAAATTAGGCAAATATATCAGATTTAATCATTCCTTAAAGTTTCACAAATATATCTTGCCTAATTATAAATTTGGCCTAAGTTTACATGCCTAAATAGTTGTCATGATTCACACTATGATCATATACCCCGCGTTGCATTGAATTTGCATGTCATAGGTTATAGTCATAATTTACATGTCCCAATTTAGTTCAATTTGCCTAGTACAAAATTATACCAAATACAGCCATCGATTTCAATGCATGTCATATATCCCAAAGATCCCTTACTTAGGTGTTTATTTTTATTTAATAGAAATCATACTTTAATGTAAATCTTTACACCTAAGCCATTTCCCTTTATCTCAAGTCATATGTTCAATACCCTTTATGTTACAAATATAACATGTCCAGTCATATGTCTCAGATTCATGTTCTTGCTACAGTCCATGTTCTTCCTCAAATTAGTCTCCCTTTGGTCATGCCCAATTTATGCATCATTCATTCTACTGTCCCAACCATTTTTGTGTATGTTAATCTCTTATGAGATTGGCTCAGGCTCGTGGTAGCCTGGCTATAGAACAGAAAGAGGAAAGAGATACAAAATAAGATAGATCTAAACAGAACAGAATAGATATAATCTCAGATTCAGATTTACAATTCATGTCACAATCAGAATTAACGTTTATAGCGGAGAATAACTATACTTGCCTTGGTTGGATTAAAGAAAGAACTTTAATTTGTTGTAGAATCGTTGTAGGAGCTTTAATCTCTAGCTTGAATTGAGTTGCTTAGGTTGATGTTGATTAGCTTCTAGTTTTGATTCCAGCAGAGTAGCGATGCCATTTTTATTTTTATTTAGAACAGAGGCAGAGAAGAAGCAGAATAGAGTTGTGTGTAGAGAAGGCTAGGTCTTAGGATGTATTTATAGGCATAGGAACTCATTTAGGTCCTCAGATTAACCCTAAAACTCATCAGGTCCGTCCAAACACGTCACAGCCCTCAAAATCACACACACACGCACCAGGATCGACCCCCAGGTCGACTACCCACTCGACAGGTTGACTACCCAGTCGACCTGGTTCTTGGGCGGGAAAATTCCCGCCCAGCCCTATCTGGGTCCGATTTTGAATTTTGAACTCGTTTCTGAACTGTTTGAATTTTAAACTGAATTATGAAATTTCCGGAGGTCATATCTCCCTCATACGGAGTCTGTTTTACGCAAACTCGGACTCTATCTCAAGCAGAATTCCGAGATGAACGAAATGGCGTATCCCGTTTCCCTTAATTCTTTGATTTGAAATTAATTATACTCTGATTTGTTACCTATACGTTCACAGAAAACACGGGGTGTTACATTCTCCCCTCCTTAAAGGATTTCGTCCCCGAAATCTTCAAGTTAAGAAGAATGTGTCCTACCATCCAACATCCATCTACTAAATCATCAATCACTGGCGTCCATTGTCCTTAGAAACTTCTAATGTTGTATGAACATATGCAAAGGTGTGTGTATATGTTCCTTATCTAATGCAAAGATCAGGCGGTCCACTGACTCAGTTGACCTCCTTAATGCGAATTATGCTAGTGCGATGAATCCAACATGTATGCAGATTTTCCTATTTGATACATATCATTTCTATATGAGTGCACAACCATTCAGTCATATGCAACATCCATGTGCTGAGTCAATCATTTTTCATCCACAAAAATTGAAAATGCTCACACATCCATATGCAGTATGAGAGTGTTTTCGAGCTGATCTAGTGCCTAGTGTGTGTATATGCATTCACGAGCAGCCACTAGCAACCACTTGCAACCATCAAACATAACATGTCTCAAACACATGTTTACACCCATTAGTTTCCACCTAAAGTTCGAAGATTCGATCGATAGGATACAGTCGAATGATGGAAGCGAGTACAGATAAAACAAAAACTTGGTACCCATTAGACAGGGGTTCTAAGTATCGGCCCCGAAGACCGAAACCAACATCAAATTGACACCCAGAGGATTACCATCTTTAGACAATGTCAAAACTGGAAATCTTATCAGAAGTATTCAGATGTTTACAGTCTATTGGTACATATCGGGTTCCCTAATGATTCTTAGGAAGCTAAGCATGATAAAATCATACCCCACAAAAACTCAGAATGTATGCGTCATACTTGACGCCTAACACAGATATCCCTCAAATCCCAATCTATCACAACAGATGAGTCCTAACCCTTATGGGTCTGAGTCTACAGCGGAATCAGAAATAATACTAGTATTAAAGTGCAGAGTATTGATTACAAAATCAAAATACCAGAATTAGAAAGAGTCTTAACTCCATAATCAGATAAAGAAATTAAACCTACTATAGGAATTTTCCTATTTCTATCCTAGCCACTAGCCTCAAGAGTGTTCGCCTGCCCTCCTTGCCCTCGTTTCTTCGGGCAGTCCCTAGTGAAGTGTCCCATCTCTCCATAGTTGAAGCAAGTGCCCTTCCTTTTTCTGCAATCCTTGTTCAGATGAGTCGAGCTCCCACAAGTAAAGCACTTTTTCCCCTTCTTATCTACAGTCTTCTCATCCTTCTTTTGTGTTTCCTTTTTTGGGCCCTGCTTTCTTATTCTGTGGTTCTTCCCTCTTTGTCTCTTTCGGGCCCTTGTCTTCCTCGTGCAGTAGTGCCATATCCACCAATTTCTCGTAAGTCGCTCCCATGGGTACGTGGGTCATGGCTAGGCTGTGCAGTGGCTCGTTCAATCCTATAACAAAGCGGAGAGCCTTTTTATGCTGAGTGTTGACTAAATCCAATCCGAACCTAGCTAGTTGGTTGAACTGGTTGACGTATTCCTTGACCGTCATACTTCCTTGCTTAAGAGATAAGAACTTTTCCAGTTGTAAACTCCGTTCAGCTTGCGAGAGAAATTTTGTCTCAAACCTTGTCCTAAAATCCATCCATGTCTCAACCGGCCTCTTGGCGTTAGTGACTTCCCACCAGTAAGAAGCTTCGTCTTTGAGCAGCCATACCGCCAACTGTACCTTCTGCCTATCGTCCACCTCGAAGATAACGAATAGATCCTCAGTTTCTTTGAGCCAGTTCCTCGCTTCTACGAATGATTCAGTTCCCTTGAAATCCTTTCCACCCATGGCCCAAAAATCTCTACAGATCTTTGAGAAAGCAATTGCACGAGGAGGGGGTGGAGGAGTAGGGGGATCATTTGCTGGACCTGCGGCGGCGGTCCTAGCTTCAAGATATTGACGAAACCAACCGGGTACACGAACACCCTCTGGTATCTCAGATGCTTCAGACATGCTGAAACGAAAAAGGAAAGATTCAATATAAAAAGGACTGAAGGAAAGATATGTGGCTCTTGGGGATCATGTTTTTCAAAATAAGCTTTATTTTTGAAAATACTTCCTTTCAAAACCTTTTTGAAAATAGTTTTCAAAAACTTTTATCTAATCTGGTAACCTTTAGCTCTGATACCAAGTGTAACACCCCACCTCCGTTAAGGACACTCACAAAGGGAATGCCTTAACTTTGGTGGAGCATTTTAGTAAACAGAACAGAAACTTACAAGATAGATAAAAACAGTACTTGAAAAATTTATAACTTTATTACAGCAGAAACAGAAATCAGTATGGTTACATCCTTTTAAATCTCAGAATTCAAGTACAAAATATCATTCTTGTACCAAAAGCCTTCAGAATGCATAGTTTAAAATCATAATCCCCACAGAAGAAGACAAGCCATACTTTAAGCACTTCAAGCAGAAGAAATCCGGATCTAGCTAGAGTATTCCCTCCATAGAAAACCTTGGGGGGGAATGGAAGAAAAGAGGCGAAACAACAAGGGTCAGACATAAAGTCTGGCAAGTCCAGTGACTTTCAGCATATGAACAGATAATAAGAATATGACATGAACATAAAACTGGATGAGAGATAACTGTAACAGGTGTAGCAGATATAACAGAAGAACAGAATGATATAAGCTATTGCTTTACACTTCTCTGCACCAATACTAGTATAACAGAATTAGGTATCACCCTAATGTCTAAACTGAAACAGAAACGGGTACATAATAATTTCCACAGAAGAAAATGCTAGTAATGGGCTTTTACCACCCGAACAGAAACAGACAGAAGCAGAAACAGATTAATCCCAAGGGAAATAGAATGTAGAATTAGGTGTACACTAGTAATGGGCCTTTACCACCCGAACAGACGGTACCACACAGAAACAGACAGGTGTTACCACCCAACAGAAACAGACGGTACCAACAGAAACAGACAGAACTAAGTGTACCCTAAAACCCTACCCCAAGCGATCGGCTCCCTAATACATAAATACCCTGTGTCGGCCCCACCGTAGAGTGTATCACTCCCTAAAGTGACAACCAATTGGCATAGACCTATTTACAGATGTCACGGCATCTTACATCCTCAGAGGCAGACCGGGATCCATGCACGCACATGACCCAGTTGGAACGCACCATCAACACCCCTCGCCATTATCAGAATGAACCGCTTATAATTAGTTCAGTAAGCGTGCCCGGACCCTACCTACTGTTGGGTCAAAGTTTTGATACCATAAAGGGTTACTGACTAATATGGGTCCCAAACAACAGATGACACAAGTAATTCCCCTCCTAACCTTATGTCCCTAGACTAACAGATTTCATCTTAACTTGTCTACAAGTTTCAGACATACAAAATTTAGATTAACTAGTTCACAGATCAGACAATCAAGTTAACAGGTTTTCAGACTAACGGATCAGATGTTCGGATTAACAGGCTTACAGATTAACTGGTTACAGATTAACAGACTTACAGATTAACTGGTTACAGATTATCTAACTTTGTATTGGGCCTACGGATTCACGAAACGGGTTTATCAGATTCATCGGTCCAATTGGTTTAACCTTACCCAACACGTTTTAGACATCATAATTATCTCAGATTTTCATTAATTAAATATTAATGCCCAGACCTCTCACATTAGACTGACAGTTTGCGGCTACTGGTTAGGCCGGTTGGTTCCGGGCAGGTTTCTGTCGCAAACTGAGTCTAACCTCGGGTTTCAAGCACGTTATGACTAACTTCTCACATTAGAACCTATTGCTTGCAACCACTGGAATATGCCGGGCGGTTCCGGGCAGAATTACGCCGCAAACTCATTCTAACCTCGAGTTAGCCATGTTTATCTTTGCGGTCAATTAACTAATGATTTACCATTTATACCCCCGCCTAATATACATGTCAATTATTCATAACTATAGCCAATTCAGATTATGTCAATAGCGGACTAATTATATCAACTCAACAGATATAGCAGATAACAGATTTTTCAGATTAGGCGACTTAACGGATTTAGCAGATTAAGCAAACTAGCAGATAACAGATTAGGCACCTCAACAGATTTAGTTTAGCAGATTTGGCATTTTCAACAGACTTAGCAGATGACAGATTTAGCTGATCAGGCAATATAACAGGACTAGCAGATTAGGCAAATATAGCAGAACTAGCAAATTAGGCAAATATATCAGATTTAATCATTCCTTACAGTTTCACAAACATAACTTGCCTAATTGTAAATTTGGCCTAAGTTTGCATGCCTAAATAGTTGTCATGATTCACACTATGATCATATACCCCACGTTGCATTGAATTTGCATGTCACAGGTTATGGTCATAATTTACATGTCCCAATTTAGTTCAACTTGCCTAGTACAAAATTATACCAAATATAGCCATCGATTTCAATGCATGTCATATATCCCAAAGATCCCTTACTTAGGTGTTTATTTTCATTTAATAGATATCCTACTTTAATGTAAATCTTTACACCTAAGCCATATTCTCTTTATCTCAAGTCATATGTTCAATACCCTTTATGTTACAAATATAACATGTCCAGTCATATGTCTCAGATTCATGTTCTAGCTACAATCCATGTTCTTTCCTCAAATTAGTCACCTATTGGTCATGCCCAATTTATGCATCATTCATTCTACTGTCCCAACCATTTTAGCGTATGTTAATCTCTTATGAGATTGGCTCAGGCTCGTGGTAGCCTGGCTATAGAACAGAAAGAGGAAAGAGATACAAAATAAGATAGATCTAAACAGAACAGAACAGATATAATATCAGATTCATATTTACAATTCATGTCACAATCAGAATTAACGTTTATAGCGGAGAATAACTGTACTTGCCTTGGTTGGATTAAAGAAAGAACTTTAATTTGTTGTAGAATCGTTGTAAGAGCTTTAATCTCTAGCTTGAATTGAGTTGCTTAGGTTGATGTTGATTAGCTTCTAGTTTTGATTCCAGCAGAGTAGCGAGGCCATTTTTATTTTTATTTAGAATAGAGGCAGAGAAGAAGCAGAATAGAATTATGTGTAGAGAAGGCTAGGTCTTATGATGTATTTATAGGCGTAGGAACTCATTTAGGCCCTCAGATTAACCCTAAAACTCATCAGGTCCGTCCAAACACGTCACAGCCCTCAAAATCGCACACACACGCACCAGGATCGACCAGGGAGGTCGACCCCCAGGTCGACTACCCAGTCGACCTGGGTCTTGGGCGGGAAAATTCCCGCACAGCCCGATCTGGGTCCGATTTTGAATTTTGAACTCGTTTCCGAACTGTTTGAATTTTAAACTGAATTCTGAAACTTCCGGAGGTCATATCTCCCTCATACGTAGTCCGTTTTACGCAAACTCGGACTCTATCTCAAGCAGAATTCCAAGACGAATGAAATGGCGTATCCCGTTTCCCTTAATTCTTTGATTTGAAATTAATTATACTCTGATTTGTTACCTATACCTTCACAGAAAACATGGGGTGTTACATAAACACTGATTGGCATCTAGTAATACGTCGTTGCTACCCAAGTTATAATCAAATTATCGATTCGATACAACCATTTCTGTGACCAATATATCAATATAATATAATCCTTTTAACCAATATATCCAGGATTAAACTCGAGTCATGGATCGTATCATCCTCTTTATAATTTAATCCGTTTTTCTTCATCGATGAGTAGACTGTTTAAAAAAAATCAATATTTGAGTACGGCCATGCATTTCATAGTCTCACTTAATCAAGAGGCCTATGTATATCACCAAAAATATATTGTAGGGTTAAATTTCATCTAGACCATTCATAATTTTCATTTGATTTGAGATTTATCCAATAATCATCGTTATCATTACTCTGTTATGAATAACTTTAGATGATATCAAAATACAAATATCCTCGAATAAAATTATAATGATTTCAGGTCTGAGGACCATTACATCACTGCCACTATGAGAATAACTTATGATACTGTTAATTATATTCCATGGAGTTATCTCACGGTGGGTCATCCAAATACGATATTCTCCAGTACGTATTTATGTTTTGACATTAATATCATGTATATTAATGATCAGTGAGATGTGATCTTCAATCAATCAACATACTAGTCTCAACGCTTTATTGATGTCCTTTATAAACCATAAAACTCGACTAGGGACATTTAAGAATTATAATACTTATCATATTATATAATCTCAAATTCAAGTCTTACTCGAACTATATAATTCCGTATTATAATTCTAAGGACTTCTATTATATTAATAATTATATTATGCAGTAAATATAATATAATAGAATATTATTTTATTATAAATAAAATAATAACATCAACAGTGTTATCAATTTTATCAAATGAATTGCCTCTAGGGCATAAACTATAAAGATCTCCCACTTGCACTAGAGTCAATTATTCATGTATCATATACTCATGAAACTTGTGTGACTATTAAACTTCCGCTGCGACAGAGTCTAATTCATCAGGTCTCCAACATTACAACTTTTGCAACTTTGAAGATATGTTTATTTCTTCTATGAACAACTTCACATAAGAATTATATTTCTAAATATTTGTTTGGATTGATAGTGAGTTTAACGTTTGAGGCCTGAGCAATAGCCATATTGTTACCGCAACGTAAGTCATCGGACCAACAATGAATTAAGTTCAATTATGAACTTCTTAATCCAAACATTTTATTTCTAAGAATCAGTATTTATTTCTTGCTTTAAAGCAAACATTATTTACAATAATTAATGTGTTATCAAATAACATTAGAATTATTGTGTCACTCCCACTCAACTTCTTGTCTATACAAGATCCAATGGCATTCTGTGGTTTTTTGAAACATTTCGATTTCTATTTCATTCCCGTCGATATCTTAGAGACTGGCTCTCATTTAAATGGATACCAATTCGAGCAATAAAAGTTTTATTCTCCGAGAATTTATATCCACAAAATAGTTATTTTATTTAGGCCTGAACTTATCAGAGGAAGGACATTTAATAAATGTCTTTATATCCCAAATCAACGTATCAGACACACTAGGACATTTCCTAGTTCAAATCTTATATGACGTCTTCAAGACCATTTTAGTAGGACTAAATGCAATTGTTCTTAATTTAATTTATTGGAGGATCTATATGATTTATCATTAATATGGTGTTCTTGATGGAGTGAGTTGTGAAACAATTTCAAACTCGTTTGGATAGACAATAAATAATTAGCTTAAACATTCTATTTCAATATGTTCGAAAAGAATTTATTTTTCTATTAAAATTGGTTTTGAACTTCAATTTTGAACTCTTTGAACTTTTCAAGGTATTCTGATTTGTATTTCATAAGATACACATATCTCTACTTACTGATATCATCAGTATATGTGATGAAGTAATAAAACCTACCTCTAGTTTATGTATTAATTGCTCCATATACATCATTGTGTACAAGACCCAGTGCTCATCACTCATTCACTTTGTCAAGTGAAAGGTGATTCAGCTATTTTGCCTAATTAACAAGATTTGCATTTTCATATGATTCAAAATCAAATGATTTTAAAATTCCATCATTATGGAGTTTTAATATACTTTCTTGTTTATATATTCCAACTGGTAATGCTAGAGGTATGCTGGATTGAAATCATTAAATTTAATCCACTCTATAATTATGTCAAGTACATTACAGTTAACGATTTGTAAAGTTCATTAACTGTTCGTGAAATTCCATTAATTATTTCATTTAAATAAAATGAATAACAATTGTTCTTTTATTATAAATGAAATTTAAACTTGTCTGAACAAGATTCATAATAACATTTATTTTATATGGAATTTAATAATAACAATTATTTTATTTACTTAACTAAGCCAATATATAGAATTAACTTCCCATTGATAATACATCAATATTTGCTTTATTTCCAAACGTAAGTTCATTTGGCTCTTCAGGTTTCTACTTATTTTGCAATTACTGTAAATTCACATACATTTACGTGATTCATATCTAGTATCTAATATGAGAGATGTATAAATAGATTTTATAACATTTATATCTTAATTGTTTGACGTCGTACTTTAACTTATTTTAGATCCTCTCTTTATTTCTAAAACAATTACGTTTAAATTGTTTGAGGACAATCCTCAAATTTCTATGTCAGTCAAGAAATTTGATTTAATTCAATTTATTCTTCTTAAGGATTAATTTAACTTATCGGAGTTATTTATTATTTAATATCTACAGTCGATAATTAAAAAAAATCTGATTCTTTAATATTTATTTAATATAAACTTTGACAATCAAAATTTTATATTAACATAAACGTGTAATTTAAACTAAAATACGCTCCCACTCAAATTAACATCCCTCTATTTATATAAATATACCAGTACATATATATAATGGTGTTCCAAGATCCATATCTAGTCATGCCTTGACCTAGCTTTGGCTAAACCCAAAATACAACCTTTTAGGTAGACATCTTATGTCAATTATATCGTATATAATTCTTGGATCGCACGATGAACATCTTGTTCAGTATTATTCATTTGCTCAAAATATAGAATAATTCATGCTATTGTCTCTAAGGCCATAAATACTATTATGCAGCCTTAGTTAAGTCAGACCCAATAATACAGTCGAAGCACCACAATTACTCCTACCGCGTATAACCAAAATAAAAGGTGCACAATGCTTTGGCGTTAGTTACATCCAATGAGATTGGATAGTGATGGGTGTACTATTGGAAGACTTCACCATGACTCAATATAACAAAATTTGCTTTAAAGGGAATTTATAATTCGTAGTGGAAACAATATTAGAGTTATTCACATATATCATAATATATGTATTTTATATTCATCATATAAATTTAATTTAAATAAAATATATTGAACACATATAAGTATATTTAAATTTAATATTATAATGGCAGCATGTGAATTTTACCTTCTAAACATTTCAAAGTAATGGTAATCAAAATTACCGTACCACTTAAAAAAAAAGTTCAAAATAGAAATTAATCGACACAACATATTTAATACCTGCAATATTCATATCACATCGATGTGTATTCTAAATTAATCGCGCCATTTTACAGTGTTTACCGGCCATTCTTCTACATTGACTTGATCTTAACTACATAGGCCAGTTATTATAAAACATGTGACCACAGAACACTTCTTTATAACATGTGAATGTAACACTATAGCAGGATAACTATATATATCTGAGCATTTTTCGTTTGTACCCCCTTATTTTTTTTTAATGGCACAAATAGCCCACTTTTTCAAAAAATTGCAAAAATAGCCCACTTTCGGCTACGCAAGCGCTGAGGTGATATGAGTTAGCCTGAATGCACTGGCAAGATTTAGAAATGCGCCGGTACACATATACACTGGCGCAATCTTGGATTGCGCCAGTCTACTGGAAAAAAAAAATTCCTTTGCGTGGCCCCTGTTCTCATTTAATGGATCTACAAAGCAAAAGATCACAAAAGCCTTGTTTTCCAACAGCCAAGAAATAAAGAAAATATAGGCCAAGTGAATATAGCTGACGAGTTTACATAATCTATCAAACTTGCCAAATGAACTCAATACTTTTACATGCAAATTATATAAACACCTGAAGCCTAATACCCAACGCAACTCCTAGCCAACCTCTCAAAGCTCCGCTGAATACCCGTAGCCACCACTAAGGCACACCTGACCTCTACATCTTGCATACATCTGAGAACTCACACCCGGAACACTGACATCACCGACCCATATCCGCCAGCTCTCCCTTGCCTGCTTCGCCTAAATCTATATTGAATCATAAGTCTGCTGAGCTATTAAACACAAGGATTCACGTATTACGCGCAGCTGCATGTCTGCCGTACACCTCTACGCTAGGAGCATGTTGTTGGCCTACTATGAAACATGCGTCAGTCTATCCTTAACTTTGGTCTCGGACTGCTCAATCACACATTAGTTCTTCATGCATATTACTTAAGATGTATAAGGCTTATACAAGGCTACATATAAGAACACTGAACATTCAATCAGCGAAAAGTAATCAGTTTTTATGAAACAACAACACGGTTTTTGGTCGGGTTCGATCGGTGGTTGTCGACCGATTAATCGGCAGACAACCGCCAACCGAAGCCTTGTTCGATCGGTGGTCAAACCGGCAACCGAAAAGCGTCGTGGTAGCCCTTAGCAGAAACCGCGACGCCTTTAGCAGAAACTGCAATCGGTCGGCTTTGCTTTCATTTGTTATAAGCTAGCGTGTTATAAGCTAGCGTCCTCCTGAACTAGTTGACCTTGAACGATAGTCTCCATCAGTACACCACCTCTGTCAACATAGCCGTAGACCCAAGAAAATGGCTTCTCACATACACCCTTGTACACTGCATTCTCACTCCCACATCACCAGAACTCATCATATTACCATCGACTTTTACAAAACCATTCAAACTCAAGAAGAAATGCACATACAACAAAAGCACAAGATCAAGGATTCGGCATTTCAATAATCGACCAGGGATGGATGGTCTGAGAATAAGCGGAGGGGTTGGAAAAGAAACGAGAAACGTTTCGAGTTCAATAATCGTCTTCGGCATAGTCATAATTCCACCTTTAAGCAACTCCACGACCTCGACCATACTAGGTCTTTTCTCTACATCGCTTTGTGCATAAACAAGTTGTTAAGAATCACCCTATTGATTTTTTGATTTGCTTCACTGTAATAACATCTTCAGGATGGTGAGTGTTTAGGATAAAAAAATCATAATGGACAAAAAACAACAATATTTCTGTTTACTTTCTAATGCATCCCCCATTTGCCTACAGAACGATATACGAAAATATAACGATAGACGAAAATATTGTATGGACTCTGATTTTTGTTTTTTACTAAAAAAAATGATAGCAATTTAGGATTGCGCCCAAATGAGACAACTTTTTTTTTTTTTTTTCTTTTTTCAATAGACTGGCGCTATCCGAGATTGCGCCAATGTACACGTATCGGCGCAATTCCAAAATCGCGCCAGTGCATTCAGGCCAATTCTAGCCATCTCGGCGCTGAATTGACCAAAAAGAGGCTATTTTTGCAATTTTTTGAAAAAATGGACTATTTGTGCCATTAAAAAAAAATTAAGGGGACTACAAACCAAAAATGCTCTATATATCTATACAGGCAATTTTCGTATAACTCAAATTGGCACGTTCTACACATACGCAAGTACACATATCATTCATCAGCATGAATAAATATATTAGTCATTTGAATATACTGACACATCAGTAAGATATATACAAATACAAATTTTGAATACTAGCAATTTCCGAACCCTGCTTGCAGTTGATCTTCCTGCTGAAGCGATTTCAACAAGCACAACTCCTGCGCTTATAAAACAATTTTAATCGAGATGGTCAGACTTACTGAGCATACATACACATGTATGTTACCTGTTGAATTAGACATTCAGTATTATTTTGTATATCATTTTCACACTGATAAATAAAATGGGAAACAAATATATACCATATCTGCTTCATATTTAATATATATGTTATAATAAGGTTCCCAAAATTGAAAATACGTACGCATGTATATATCTATATATATAGTGACTAACATATATCCCTGTGTTAGAGGAAACATGTATTAGCATTGTCAAAACTGTCAACACAGAATCCATATACCCAAAATATACTGCTATAGTTAGCAAACAACATTTTATATCACAATATAAAAACTACTATGGTATACAGGCGTTATTTAATCAACTCAAATTTGGATGAATATCATGCAAGGTCTAGTGCCATTTTCAATACATTTTTATATGGATGTCCATAGTCCATGTATTTAAGATATATGTATTTAATAGATTATTAATCCCATCAATATTTTACAGGGTAGCATGTGAAATGGTAATCACTATCAGATTGAAATATGAATCAACAGCTCAATTCATGTTTGAGGTTCAATGTGTCCTATAACTAGAAATACTGGGAGCCTAATATACACACAATCATATGCACATGATTAAGTTTAGTATTGCAGTGATTACTAACTGAAATGACTGCCCAGTTCTAAGTTTAATCTACAAACTATTTTGGGTTATATACAAAAAGAATCGAAACAACTATAATACTAGATTAATTCATCAGCAAATTTGATTTCCTGTCTAACAGGGATATGTTGTCCAGTTACTAACGTAGATATATGTTTTATGAAGCACAGATACAACCAATGAATAGATAGCCAAAATTTAACATCTAAAACAAGTCAATTTTGTTCTATCTTTAATGAGGTTTGCATCAGGGAACTAAATGCATAGAACTAAATTTTCAATCATAATTGGGTTTTTATTATGAGCTCAAATAGAATTATCCCAGAGTTTTAATAGTTATGGTGGCAATCTAACAATGGCATGCTCGTATATATAAAGGTGTGATTATTATATGCTTGTGAATATACACAGTGAAAAGAAATTTAAAATAGATCAAATCTTGTTAATGGCTTTTCAGAGAATAAAATACATTCCCTTTTATGATCAATGTCTAAAGGAACGATAAAATTCATTCTCTGTTCACATTAATCTATGCAGATTACAATAAAATGACACCACTATAGTTTGATGGATCATTCATCCAACGATAATTCATCAAACCTAAAACTTAACATTTAATGATAAATTTAACACACATTTTATCATTAATCAGTATGGATATATAAATATATATACATAAATCCTGTTATAAGTGAATCTAGATATTACTGCGACTATCACTTTTCCTTTCGCGCGCGCGTGTGTGTATGTGTGTGTATATATATGTGTGTGCGTGTGTGTGTGTATATATATATATATATATATATATATATATATATATATATATACCATTGTAAATACACATTGATTTTATAAAATATGTATAATCAAAGAGTTTATTCATAAATCATATTTCCAATACTCATGTCTTTGTGTGTGTGTGTGTGTATATATATATAGGAAAATTCTATTGGGACACAAAATATTGACACAAAATTAAACACAGAAGATTTGAACCACTAGATCTCCCCATGATTTGCACCTCTCATGTAAAGACAAAAGAATCCAACGGTCAGGATTTTGTGTTTAAAGTTGTGTGTTTTATTTTGTGTCCCAATAGCCGCTATATATATATATATATATATATATATATATATATATATATATATATATATATATATATAAAAGGAGCGTTCAATGGCACCCCAAATAGTGAGCACCCCTTTAGCCTACCACTTTTCCTCTCTTTCTCCTTCCACTAACTCTCTCACCTTCCACTCACATTAAAATAATATAAATGAAAGGTGGAAAATAGGGAAGCTATTAGGGGGTGCAGAATAAGGGGTGTCATTGAATGCTCGCCTATATATATATATATATATATATATATATATATATATATATATATATATATATATATATATATATATACACATACACACACACACAGTATAATTGTTAAAGGTGAGTCGAAATGCTATAGTTTTTAAATGTATATACAACATGTTTATGAACCAACTTCAAATTTCACTGTAGAACTTATCAAATAAGGTGCCAGTTATTCTATACTGATGAAAACATTGTTCCATACCTCATAGTGTACAATACTAGAGGTGTATATGTAATCCAAAATTGACATATGTAAACAAGTCCTGATTTTGTAACAACTAATAAGTAGTTTTTCTTTTACAAAGAGATTTTCTAAAAATGTGTTCAGGTAACAAATCAGAATAAAGAAATTAACTTCAATCTGTTATGAAAATTGCGCCTTTTTCTTATCCCTCTGATAAACATAACAATCATTGCGCTTGTGTCTTTCTTACCACAATAATAACAAGCACATTTACCACTAGCCTCTTTCTTCTTCCTTCTTGTATCTATCCCCGAGTCTTTTGCTACCATCGCCTCAGTTTGAACCAATTTTAACTCCGACCCTTTTCTCCTTAGCTCCTCATTCAAAAGGCTGCTTCGTACTGTTTCCAAAAAGATGGCTCCACCAGCATTGGAGTTACTCCATGAAACAACCAAAGTCTCCCAACTTTCTGAAAGAGAACTCATTAACAAAAGAGCCTGCAACTCATCATCAAAATTGACCTTCATATTTGCCAATTGATTGATGACATCCTGAAACTCGTTCAAATGCTCTGCAACAGACTTCTCCTTATCCAATTGAAGTTGCACCAACTTTCGAACCAGAAAAGCCTTACTTGTAGCACTCCTCGACTCATACAAAGATACTAATTTGTCCCACAACACCTTCGTGGATTCACAACTAGCCACATGGTGGAATACAGAATCATCCAAACATTGGCGAATCAACGCAATCACCTTTTTGTCCATTTTCTTCCACTTTCCCTCATCTATATTCGAGGGTTTCACCCCATCTCCATCAATGGGATCATGCAAATCATTGAGATATAGAATGTCCTTCATCTTCGGCTTCCATATACCCTAATTCTTCCCATTTAAAATAGCCATCTTTGAAAACGTCATCATCTCCAATTTTCAATCCAACAAACACTCCAAGCTATGCGATGATCTGGCTCCGACACCAAACTGTTGGAATTTTTTGCGCAGCGGAAGCTTGACAAAATGCCAAGAAAAATAGGATTTTTATCACCCAATCGCTTGAAGATGAATTTGATTGAAAAACAAAAAAACAATATCAGAAATATGAGCACACGATATTCCACCCAACCACCCTCTTTATTGATTCACTAATAAAAATTGTTTACAAACGATCTCAACTATCGTTACAAACAATTACAACTTGAACCAATAACCTTATTGAGAAATAGGTAGAGAATATCTAATAGCTAAAAATTTGAGGAGAAAGACAATGAAGAATAATGACAAATTTTCCACACCTAATGAAGAGATTAGTTAGCCCTTTTTATAGTGAGAATTGCTTCATGCCCAAGAAAAACTTGGCTTTATGCCCAAGAAAACTTGGCTCCCAAATATCTTCATATATGTTATAAAATTGTTTGGTTAAGCACCAAATATCCTTGCAATAAATGTCCACAAATATAGCAACCAATATCTCTCCATAAAATTAAGCACCAAATCTCTTCATCAAATCTAACAACAAATCTCTCCACAAAATATGTAAGATTATTTGTTGCCCAAAATTGTGATTTGCGTATCACCAATTTCAACACTCCACCTTGATACCAAATCACAACATCTCCTCCACTCAAACAATAGCCCCTTAGCTCTCACTTTCAACCTTTCTTTCTCAATTAACACCATTACAAACCTCCATCATCGCCCACTAATGATGCACCTCCCTTATCCGTGCACCATGCCACTAGCGATCTTCAAAAGCATTTGTGAAATCCACAAAGTCAGCGATCTTCAAAAGCATTTGTGAAATCCACAAAGAATCTGTGAAATCCACAAAGACTTTGTGGATTTCACAAATGCTTTTGAAGATCGCTAGTGGCATGGTGCACGGATAAGGGAGGTGCATCATTAGTGGGCGATGGTGGAGGTTTGTAATGGTGTTAATTGAGAAAGAAAGGTTGAAAGTGAGAGCTAAAGGGCTATTGTTTGAGTGGAGGAGATGTTGTGATTTGGTATCAAGGTGGAGTGTTGAAATTGGTGATACGCAAATCACAATTTTGGGCAACAAATAATCTTACATATTTTGTGGAGAGATTTGTTGTTAGATTTGATGAAGAGATTTGGTGCTAGATTTTATGGAGAGATATTGGTTGCTATATTTGTGGACATTTATTGCAATGAAATTTGGTGTTTAACCAAACAGTTTTATAACATATATGAAGGTATTTGGGAGCCAAGTTTTCTTGGGCATAAAGCCAAGTTTTTCTTGGACATGAAGCAATTCTCACTACAAAAAGGGCTAACTAATCTCTTCATTAGGTGTGGAAAATTTGTCATTATTCTTCATTGTCTTTCTCCTCAAATTTTTAGCCATTAGATATTCTCTACCTATTACTCAATAAGGTTATTGGTTCAAGTTGTAATTGTTTGTAACGATAGTTGAGATCGTTTGTAAACAATTTTTTATTAGTGAATCAATAAAGAGGGTAGTTGGGTGGAATATCGTGTGCTCATATTTCCGATATTTTTTATATTGTTTTTTTGTTTTTCAATCAAATTCATCTTTAAGTGATTGGGTGATAAAAATCCTAATTTTTTTTTGGCATTTTGTCAAGTTTCCGCTGCGCACAAAATCCCAACACAATCTGGGATTATATGTGTACAAATATAAGTTATCAATCATTCAACATTACTGGATACAGGTCCAGAAATTTTAATTATAGAATCCAGTTTCAAAAGTAACTCAAAATCCCAGATTTAAAAAAATACACGAACAATATGTTTAAAACTGAAACCAGGACAGTTTTATCATGTTTCTTAAAACACATTCGAGTTAATCAAAATCATTACAGACCTGACCAAAAAAAATAATGTTACATGTGCAAATCATATTTGCATTGAGACCTTAATCAGATTAAATTCCAGTAACATATTGATTAGAATGTGTATACAGTGCATGCCCATCATAGTTGGCAAATAAAATATCATAGGCTTGACATTCATGATCAAATTAGAAACCAGTATTAAAAAAAATGCTTCTAGCAATTTCACTGATTCAATTAAGTTGATCTGCATACTCAAGATTGACTTCAGATTTAATCAAATTGTAATCATAAAAATTAAGACTTAAAATGTCTTATAAAATCTGATCCAAATTACCGGATTTTCATAATTTATCAAAACTGATTTTTGATCAATCTATCAGGTTCCATGATATATCAAATATCAATATTAAACTAAGTTAATATTTCTAACCTGAACTCATTTCATGATTTTACATCATATACAAAATTCATTAATAATAAAACAATTTTATATTACGTATCAATGCAGATTGCCTAATTTCAGAGAAACATTTTCACATCGGAAATTATTATACGTTCAAATCTTGAGTCCATGATAAAATTATTATTAATAATCCAAGTAATCAAATATATAGCACCCAAAATTAAAGATCGAAATACTAATTTTTTGCAAAACCTTCGCTCTGATACCATTGTTGGGTTAATTCGATCAAATCAAAAACCCTAGTTTATAAATCTAATCTATTTATAACTAGATCTTGCGTTTAATTAGGTAAATCGAAAAAAATCATACCAGATCTTTGTTGAATCCATGGATCTAGGTCATCTTCGAAATCAAAAACGAATTGCTGAAGCACCGAATCAAAAACCCGTCATGTGCCGAGTCTCTATAGAAATCCACGAGAACGTACACTTCTTTGATCGAATCAGAGAAGATGAAAAGGGGCCCCACTAGCCGCCATTTATGAGGATTTTTGTTTTCCCCTAATTCGATCTGATCTTAGAGATTTGGTTGCGGTCTCTATGTGTTATAAAGGCAACGTGTATCATTATAACATTAAAGTTTACTATAAATTTAAAACAGCCCTTCTACCATTTCAACATTGAATAAAATATCAACTAATTGAAATTTATTTTTCTATTCATCTGTTTAACCTTTCCTATGTTCTATATGTGTGACCCTACAAGTTATTATAATGTTGGCAATGATTTTAAATCGTATTTGAAATCATAAACAGCGATTGGCATCTAACGTCGTTGCTATCCAAGTTATAATAACATTGTCGATTCGATACAACCTTTTATGTGAGCAGTGTATCAATGTAATATAATCCTTTTAACCAATATATACAGGATTAAACTCGAGTCATGGATCGTATCATCCTCTTTATAATTTAATCCATTTTTCTTGATCGATGAGTAGACTGTTTAAAACAAATCAATATTTGAGCATGACCATGCATTTCACTGTCTCACTCAATCAAGATGCCTATGGATATCACCACAGATATATTGTAGAGTTAAATTCCATCTGGATCATTCATAATTTTCATTTGATTTGATATGTATCCATTAATCACCGTTATCATTACTCTACTACGAATAACTTTAGATGATATCAAAACACAAATATCCTCGAATAAAATTATAATGATTTCAGGTCTGAGGACCATTACATCACTGTCACTATGAGAATAACTTATGATACTGTTAATTATATTCCATGGAGTTATCTCACGGTGGGTCAGCCAAATACGATATTCTCCAATACGTATTTATGTTTTGACATTAATATCATGTATATTAATGATCAGTGAGATGTGATCATCAGTCAATCAACATACTAGTCTCAACGCTTTATTGTTGTCCTTTATAAACAATAAAACTCGACTAGGGACATTTAAGAATTATAATACTTATCATATTATATAATCTCAAATTCAAGTCTTACTCGAACTATATAATTCCGTATTATAATTCTAAGGACTTCTATTATATTAATAATTATATTACGCGGTAAATATAATATAATAGAATATTATTTTATTCCAAATAAAATAATAACATCAACAGTGTTATCAATTTTATCAAATGAATTGCCTCTAGGGCATAAACTCTAATAAGACACACAATCCATACAAGTCCATTCTAGGTCTGAATGGAGCGAAATCCGAAAATCCCCAAATATTTTTAGACCTCGTGCCACTTATAACCTCCAATCATTTGTACGGCCCGATTCGAGACATCAACATTCAATCCAAATAAATCCAATGATTCCCGGTCTTCATAAGTCATTTCCAAGTCTTCAATTTGCTTCATAGCGTCGTATTATTACATGGAACGGTTTTCGGACTTAAATCCACTCCCGGTCTTTCCAAATAATAAGCGTATTTTAAAACAAAGCTATGGACTATACCGGTTTCTATTCAAATCTCCTTCCAATGTTTTTTAATTCATTTGGGTTCGTTTCAAATTCCTTAAATATCGTTACCATTTTATTTCTTCTTTACAAACCCATATTCTTTAATCTTTGGGATTGAAAGCTTCGTACACAAATATCTATCACTTTAAAACCTTCCGACATTTTAGGAACCCTTTCTAAAGTGTAAATAATAATTCTTGATTTAGGGGTCTCAAACCAAGTCATTTCAAGGAAATGTTAATCGTTACTTAAAGTGCTATGGCATAGTTATTTAAATCAAATGCGTTCAAATCCTTTCTCAAATCATTTTAATTCATAAATAACGCTTGTTACAAATTCCAAAAGTGTTCTAAATTTCAAAGGGTTTAATTAAATTCCAAATTAGATTTTCAAATAACCATCTCGTCCGTTGGATCAGTTAGGGATAGCCAAGGAGAGAAGGAAATTGTATTTTCCAAACCGAAGCCTTAGACACTATTATCTCGATCACCCTAGAACGTTCTAGTATATACATATGTATTATTGAAAAAGATGTCATCAATATATATTTTTGATAATGGTTCAAACATAAGTTGTCCTGTCCTATTTAAGGTCATAATAAAAGTTTTACATAACTTTCATTAAATCGTCATTTAAATTTCTTTCGAAGCTTAATGTAATATTATCAGACTTTGTTTAATTGTTTTAAGACTTACAGATGGTCTTTAAAAATGAGCCAAGTGCATTTTAAAACCAACATTTAGTTACATACCCAAATTAATATTCTATAATTAAATGTTCAAGGTTTATGGATAACTATAATGAAGCCAAATATTTACGTAACTAATGTAACTCGAAAATTAAATCTTCCTTTAACTGAATTTGAAAACTTGTTTCAATCTAGATGGTTCAAAGCCAAATTTAGACATTTCAAAAATCGTTTCATCTTTATGTAAACCGTTTAATTATTCGTGACTTAGTTTCAAATTATTTAAAAAATTAAATCCAAAAATTTACTTTAAAATTTTATTTTATAGTATCAAATAATCATCATTCATATGATAAGGAAATTTAAATCGATAACCCGTATATCTCCACAATCATGATGTGTGATACAACAAAATCAATACATTCTGAACACTAGTCCATTCATCAATATTGCAAAATTTAAACAACCATCAAATTTGCGCGCAAACTTCACGTTAAATAACGCTTAGTGTTTACAATTAAACTATTGTAAAACATAAACATTCCAACGTATCAAATTAGTCTAAAAACAATTAATCAATGACTCTAAAAACTACAAACTACTATATAATATTACCATTAGTTCTCTTCTCTCATCTTTGAATTATAATTAAAATACCCCAAATAATATGACGTAAAGGAATAGGTTTAGTGAAAATTGTATGAGACTTCTACCCAATGATAGCTTAAAGGTTAAAGTCTTTTAAGAAATTGAATTTTTAAAGAGAATAGTGAAATTGAATGAAGCCCAAATTTCTGTTGATTTGATTTAGCTCTCGCATTTTTCCCCTTTCGTCATTAGTGAAGTCGTGAGTGTTAAGGAAGAAGCTGAAGCATTATACAATCAGGTATAAAACTGAAGAATAGTAGGGAAAACATCAATTTTACTTTTTTGCTCTCTTTTTACCCCATTTTGCTTTGAGGCCTTATGTCATTGCCTGGTAGGCTTATGCTAAAGGCTGGGCTGTTGACAAGAAATGTTTCATTGTATTGTCTTTTCCCTAAATGATCGGGGGTTGGCCACATGGATTCCTTTATTCCATAGGTTTTTATCATGACTTAGATCTCTAGTCAGTTCTAGTTTCTTTAAATAACAATGGGCTTTTCACATCATGCATTTGCGGTAGACTAAATTAACGACTATAAGTGTTGAAGAAACATCAGTGCCATATTAAACATTGTTTGGCCCTATGAATTTTGGTTAGAAGTAAAAACTGATTCCAAGTCCGATATAGAGTTAAAATAGCTTAATTCCCAAGACTGTGCAAATTTTGGGTGTTTGGATGTTTTCAAACAACCATGATAATAAAGCATCCGGCTAGACAGGAGATTGAAACGTTTGGACAAAGCAGTAGGGATTAAACTATTAACTCATTATGCATCTGATGCAACGTATCATGGCTGAATGATCCAATCGCGAATGATCATTTTTTTTTAACTTATAAAAACGCCAATCCCTTCCACTAGTGGTTGCCTCCAGCACACTCCGTACACCAAAATCTAAAGTTCAATAGCTGAAATCGTCTATTTTCAAACTCAGATAGACAAAAGAATTACATTTATGTTTATTCGCATTTTTTACAACACAGATTTTATTACACATTGTTGTTATTAGTATTATTCTTAAATTTTAGAATGTTACTGCATTTATTGGACCCTCCACTTGAAATACTATTGAGTAAAATCCTCAGAGGACTCTGTTTTCATTAAGAACTGGTATATATATATATGTGTATGTGTGTGTGTTACACCACTAGCCGCTCGCCATAGCCGATTTAACAGTTAATACAAGGATGATGCCCTTGAGTTCAACAATCACCTAGAGATTTTAGTGGCAATCATATGAGAAACAATGTCATAACACGAAATAGAATTGGGTGACACGGGACAGTTTACTACAAACAGTTGTGGGTGCTAGGGCGGTTGAACATGACCACGTTCAAGAAGATGGTCAATGATGGGAGACGGCTTTACAATTCTACACCTTCAAAGACCATGTCTCCATACTTGTCAAGGTAAAGAAGCCCCGAAATACCCTTGGCCATCGCCCAACACTTTTTTGAGCCTATGGATTTTTTGGACACCTTGTGCATTGCATTTTTTGTTTTATAGAAAAAACAAAAATTAAAAATGTACCAAAACTTATTTTTTAGCTTTAAAAATGCATGCGCACACACACACATACACACACACACACACACACACACACACACACACATATATATATATATATATATATATATATATATATATGCAATATTGAGAAAAAACATAATAAGACTGTTAAAAATCATACTAAGAAGGCACGAAGTCATTCAATTTAAGCCTTCAAACAACAAAAATACTTATATTATAGAAATCGACTAGATTTTTTGGTCTGATATTGAAAGAAGAACGAATTTAATCTTCGATATTGAAGTCAAAAAGAATAAACACTTTTTCGGTTTGTTGTTGGATCTCGAAATGTAATTAGGCTCCATGTTGGGCCAAATACTAAAAAAAATGTTCTCCTTAAAAATATTGCACAGTGCATGTTTTTAAGCACTCTAAAGCCCTAATGCTTTTGCGTCTTTAGGGCTTTTTAGCGCATTACGCATCGTCGGCGCTTTAAAAGTTAAAAACGCCACAGGCTGATGCATATGGATTTTTAGCGCCCTATAATAAAGAAATATAAAGTGAAATGACAACAAAATCCTAGTTCAGCATACAACATAAGTTCGAAAGACTTAAGAGAATATGAAAGAATTACCCCTATTATTGATGAAGGAAACTCTTGAATGAGTTTCTCCACCATCTGTAAATAAACCAAAGTCACAAGTTTCGATGTGATGCATAATAACAACAGCACTTTGCAGATACATCTTGCATACGAACAACCTCCAACACGCCTGGTGACGATCTCCAACTACATAATAAGATTTTAGAAAGACACACAGAAAAAATAAAATAATCAATCATGTGTCATGGTAAAAATCACAAATGACTACGGGTCAAAACTCACAATGGAGATGCCACCTCGTAGATAAGCTCGAGCTTCTAATGCTAGTGGGGCACTGCAATTAACTTCCAGGTTACATGAAATTTTTTAAGAAAAATATGTATTATATACATATTCCGATTACACAACATCAAATCCAATATTATCATCAAACTGTTATTTTAAACAGCAACGTATTCTAATTTATCTGATAGCTAGGGCTAGAGTTATCAATGGATACCCAAATAATCCAAAATCTTTCCACATCTATATCCGAAAAGCAAATATATTTGATATTCGATAAAACTGACGCGAATTCGGATACGAAGATATTCATATCCGAAAATTATTCGTTCGATTTCTGTCTAGATTATAGCATAAATTATGTGTATTTTAGTAGTTAAAAAATATTTTTTTAATTGTTTTATAAAGTTTGAAGTTTATATTTTACGCATTAATGCATATTAAATGCTCAAAACTATTTATGATCAGCATATTTTCTTATCTTTAACAATTTAACAATCAGTGGAATTGAAAATTGTTTATATTAAATTAAAAAAATTTGTTCATGTTTCGTAATTTATCTATCGTCAGCGGATAAGATAATTATCTGATATCCATCGGGATCTACATACTCGAATACCCGATATCCAAAAATGATTTCGGACACAGATATGGATATGACACTATCTGCATCCATTGACAGACCTAGCTACGGCAAAGCAATTCCAGTACCCGCCCTTGAACATATTGATACTATGGATGGCAGCATCCATTACCAAACAAACATCATATGGACCACAAAATAAATAGAATTATTCACAAAATATGCAACAGTTTCGTAACCACAAGTGGTTATGATTTGTATTACCTCTTTATGGGTATTTTTTTTAAAAATACTGAATACACACACACACACACTCTCTCTCTCTCTTATATACGGACGCACACTCTCTCTCTATTACAAAAAAATAGGAATCACAAACTGTATGTATGATCACGCTCAACAAGTAACACACTGAAGCAACAAAAACAATTTTGGTTAATTTAATTAGGTTTGCCTTTTTTTACTAGGCCTAATTGATCGTATTTTATTCAAAATCGACGACGCGCTTGCTTACCTCTACAAGCATGTCGAATATGTGCATAGATAGATTACTTATGTATATATGCTTATCGATGATCTTTATTTTTCCTCTTACCTTTTCTTTTTCTTTTTTCCTTTTTCTTAACAATATAATAGTTTGGCAGATCTGTATAGGACTAAGTCAACTTACATTTGCTGGATAGACCTTACCAAACTTTAGTATTATAGAATTAATACAAATGTACTTTCTTACATTGCTATGTGAAACGACCCTAGGCTTTGCAACCATCAGGCAGTGGGCTAACCTCCCACCGTGACATACAATGATACCTCAGAACTAATTTTACGGCCAGCCTCTCGACTGCAACAACCAACCCAATCTTCCCATTGGGATGTGTAGGGGTAAGAGTCTCCTGCTCGCCACCAAACAGCCAAGCGAGAACCTCCTGTCACGTTATATAACTAGCTCTGATACCAATTGAAAGATGTAGTGCGTGCACGTGCCAAGTATATGTAACGACCCAGAAAATCTGAACCAATTTAAAATTTTTAAATTGGCAAAAATAATGGGTTTTAAATATTTAAAATAAATATTTTCAATAATGGAGATGAAAACTGAGTTTGAATCAACAATTGAAAACGAATATAATTAATTATAACTATAAACAAGGCCTGAAAGGGCGCTGTAGTTTCAAAAATCGAATTCAAACTTTGTCGGACTATACCGGGTGCAAAACAAAACGAATTTTAGTGAAACCAAAAATATTTAAATCTGTTAGTGAATACCTTTCCAACGAATCTGACAAATCGAAATTTGATAGCGGGAATCAAAAGATATGTCCAGTTGAAAATTCTGAATAGTCGCTATGGAATTCAGGCCCTTAAAAATGGACATTTTGCAAACGACCTCGGAATTCGACGAAACCACTTTTGTTAGGTCCGGGATGTCAAATTATTGCTAGGTTTCAAATTTCATAATTTTTCGAATCAATATGTGAGCGTGGCAAAGGAAAACGCGTTTGACCGGTTTTAGTTGATTTTAATCGACTGGAAATTGGCCAATTTTCAAACGGTCTCAGAATTTGACGAAACTAGTTTTGTTAGGACCGTATCGTCAATACGAAGCTAGAAAATATTTTTCGAGAATTTTTCTAGTTAGTATGTGACCCCAGTAAATTGAAATGCGCGTTCAAATTCAATATATAGAGTTATATGTTGATTTTAACGGAAACAGATCGAAACGATCAAATCAGCTTACGATACATATCCCAATGTGTTCGGAATGGGGGTGAAACGCTATGGATGACAGGCGGTGGGTCCCGTTTCGAGTCCGAAATTTTAGGGATGCTTTTTGCATTTAAAATTAAAATTAAAATACAAATATATATATTCCTCTCCCTCTCTCCACTCAGTCAACGTTCAAAGCAAATAAAAAAAAAGAGAAGAAAACCCGAATCCATCCCGTACCCAGACCCGTCGCCCCTCCCTGGATCTCGACACCGCCGTTCATCGTCCTTCCCCCCCCCCCCTCGATGCTCCGACCGCCACCCCTATCTCCTCCCCTCCACTCGCGGCCTCTCCTTTTCCCAAAACCCTAGAACGAAAGCAGCGCCGCCCTCACCCACGAAGACCGCCGCCTCCTGCTCCACCCGCTCAAAAATCCGCACCCCCTCCTCCTCAACTACAGGCGCATCATCCCCCCCTTCGACGATTCCATCTCCTCCCTCTTCCTAGGTGAGATTTCCTTTTTGTTAATTCAGGTTTTATATATTTACTATTTTAAAAATTGTTTTTTTTATATAAAATATATGTAGATCGATAGTAAAAATGTAATTTTTCATATAAATTAGCGTTGTGAAAAAAAAAAGATTAAAGAGATTAGATTTTTAATAGAGTTTTAATAGTGAAAGAATAGATTTTTAGTATGCAAAAAGACTCGGTTTTTAATTCAAGAAATGCGAAATCTTTATGATGTTAAAGGCGGAATTTTAATATATAAAAGATAGGATTTTTTGTTTAGAAAAAGATTTGATTTTTAAATCAGTAAAGACTTGATTTTTTAAAAATAGAAAGGACTAGATTTTTAAAAATAGAAAAGACTTGATTTTTTTTTAAAATAGAAAAGATTAGATTTTTAAAGAAAGAAAGACGATATTTTTAAATGGAGAAAGGCGTGATTTTACTTAGGTAGTGAATTAAAAATATGGTTTTTAGAAGGAAGGAAAATATAATTTTTATAATATAGTAAGGCGAAATATTTATTTTTATAAAGGCGAAAACTTCATATTAGAAAAGGCGAAATCTTTATATTTGAAAAGGCGAAATCTTTATATGAAGAATAGCGGGATAAAAATAGAATTTTATCCATATAGCGTGAAAGTAAAAATATGGATTTTTACATATTAAATAGTGAAGAAAAAATTCGATTTTTATATATTGAATAGCAAAGTAAAAATTCGATTTTTATATATTGAATAGCATAATAAAAATTCGATTTTTATATATTGAATAACGAAGTAAAAATTCGATCTTTACATATGTAGTGAGTACGGGCAACGAAAGCGACAAAAGGCGAGAACGGTGAAGATTTATGCAAAGAAGAGTCGTGGGATTGAATTAGCTATTCGGTGAGAATTTCTCACTCTTCAATTTCTTTTTCTAGCCATATATATATGTGTGGAAATAAAAGTGAATTGCTATATATAAATATATATATATATATACGCCCCTCGTCCACAAACCATGGACGATATTTATTGATTGAAATTGGTGTGAAAATCGATTGATAGCGAATGATTGTTTGGGATTGTTTGTGGTTGATATTGATTGATTGTGGTTGAAAAATACCCGTTTGTGATTGAGAAATATTTGGTTGAAACCACATAGGATTAGTTTGTGGAAATGAAATAAATATATACATGCCGCCTGCGTGCGAACTAGATGCATGATCCCCATTGTCAAAAACCGCGAGGTTTTAAGGTAGAACGAGGAGCCGTACTAGGGACGGTCCCGGTTTTAACTACCCTGCCGTTATGCTGCCGAAATTTTGAATAATATTCGTGTGTTTGAATTATTTTCATTTGCTTAAAATATATTTATTCATTGTATAGAAAACCTTCATGTGTTGAATTGATATTCATTCGTTGATTAGAAATTCATGTGTTGAATGGTATTCGCGTTTTAAATATAAAAATCACATTTTTATCTATATATAGAAACTATAGAAAACCTTCATGTGTTGAATTGATATTCATTCGTTGATTAGAAATTCATGTGTTGAATGGTATTCGCGTTTTAAATATAAAAATCACATTTTTATCTATATATAGAAACTATAGAAAACCTTCATGTGTTGAATTGATATTCATTCGTTGATTAGAAATTCATGTGTTGAATGGTGTTCATACTTTGAAATAAATTGTTTGATAATAAAAATCACCTTTTATCGACTATATGAACTGTGTAAAATAATCTCGTTTTGAAAGAAATTGTTTTATAAGAAAAAACCTATTTTTATCACCAATATGAAATATATAAAATAATAGTGTTTTGAAATGAGTTATTCTACAATAAAAATCACATTTTTATTGTATGCATGAATCGTTGAAATGTGAAGTGTTAAAAATAGCCACTTGTTCAAATAAACATATATGAGTTGAAATATTCATTAATTAGCTAATGAAATGATTTGTACCTACGTATGTAACCTTAGAATGAATGGTGTTTTTAAACCAAATAGAAATCAAATATGAAGTTGAATAGAAAATGATAAATGATAAGAACTATATATATGTACATGCATATTCATTGAACAGGTTATAGCAAAGGGGCTAGAGAAGAGGAATAAAATTTTGTGCCCGACAAATAGGTACACATTTACTGTTTTGTTTGGGTGATGATTTTATGAGCCTGTTGGCTAGCCGCTTGGCTTTTTCTTTTTCTTTTTGAGATTAGAAGGACCGGGAAAGCTATTTGCGATTTCCCGATGCTCCCGGTGCAGGGGAGGTTATGGCGAAATTTTCCAAAATTTTAAGGCGTTAGTGAAATATTTGAAGTGAAAACGATATTGAAATCATTGAATGAACTATATTTATATAAATATATAAATATAAATAAAATTAAAACGAAACGTAGTCGTGCAGTTTGTGTTTTGAAACCGTGTTTTCAAAACAACTAGTACGGGAAATCCGACCATTGGATTTTCCCGAAACCTCAACCGTCGGGTTCGCCTTGGAAATATCTTCCCAACGGCACCAACTTTGTAAAAATCCAACGGTTGGATTGTCTGGAATGTTTAATTCAAATCTGAAGAAAAACAGCGCCAGAAGCGATTATATTTATATGTAAATATAATTATATATTTAATCGAATAACGACGCTGCAGTTCGTATTTTGAAATCGAAAATTCAAACGATTGTACCGGGAGATTCGACCGTCGGATTTTCCCGAAACTGGAACCGTTGGATTCGTTTTGAAAAGACCTTTCTAATGATGTAAATTTTGTGAAGATCCAACGGTTAGATTTTCAGATATGTGTAAATCAAATCTTAAGAAAAACAGCGCCACGGCCGCTTTATGGCCCGAAGCGTCGTTTTGAATAAAATAGCTATTTTAAAATAAATAAAAATAGCGATAAATAGTTATAAAATATCATAAACGATATGGAATGGAAATAAACTGAATTTTCTCGATTTATGTGGTATTTGATGGTTGTATGTGTTTGGTGTGAAAATTACATTAAAGAACAAAATTGGTGTTGTCAAATAATTTAACCATTGAAGTAAATTGATTTGAAATTCTAAGTATACGTGAATTATTTGAGAAGGCCGAGTTAATTCTCATTTCAAATAATTGACCGACGATTGGAATTCGAAGATGAAGAAGATGGTCGAAGACCGGAGATCTTCACCTCGTTTGGATGGTAACCGAGGTCCTGATTGGGAGGCATCCCGAAATATGGATAATGAGTGGTGATCGTCCAGACGTACGTGGTGATCGATGGGTTTGCGAGGTATTTAGTGCCTCCGGTTTCGTTCAGACCCAGAATGGACTTGTAAATGGACTGTGTGTCTGACATTGGAGTTTTTTCTGTGTTGATTTGTTTCTGTTAAATATACATCTGTTTGGCGGCGGAGAATTTGTTCTTTTGCTTAACACCCTTCTCTGAGACGCACGAGCTCAGAGGTTGTATATCGATGGACATCAGTCACATGGCATGAATTGCCTGTGTGGCATGCTAAGATGCAGTGACCAGGGCTTCTGTTGAAAAGCAAAGTCTTGTGGTGATGATCAAAGCACCGCCAGTGTGGCGTAGCTTTGTGTATAACGTAGAATCGCGAGCCTCACACCCCGGTATGAACCAGAAACGGGAGAAGGACCTCAGGGAGGGCATGCGTTTCTTTCTAGCTAGGGTGGTGTCAGTGACCTACCAGCCCTGACATTTATATACTTTTCACCTATGTGGTTGTTGCTGTTGCGAGGCGCCTCGGTTTGATCGGACGATCCGGGTCCGATGGAGTCATTCGTTGGCTCGTTTACGCCCCAAAGGGCGGGGAGACGTAGTGTTCAGGCATAATAATCCACATCGGTGGACCGGCCCTGACGATCCAAGGGGCAGTTGCGGCTGTTCCTGAGACACGGGCTAGAGCGTCTCGAATTCGGTAAGGACTATCTTTTGCCTTGGTTCATGACGGAGATCCAATTTCCAAATACGTGACTGTGCGGTTTCGATTGTATATATACATTTGGCGACATAGTGGCATGGGACGCTCATGTCGTCTATGATTGATAGTTATGATTTGAAATTGTTTTCAAAACATATAGACACTAGCAATAATATCAAATGCCTTAGTTTTATTCGTATCAAGCATAATTTAGCCGTTATAAGGTAAAAACTCTATCCTCCGGTTTGCGTTGCATTGTGTGATGGGAACTGAGTCTTATAACAGCTTCATTTTTATAAAAAGCATAGCGATGTTTAAAAGAATCATTTGTTTTAAAGCACTGGCAATCCAATGGAGTAAACCCGTTCCATGAAAGTGGCGTGGTCCTGTGATTTGCCATATTATATATGTGTTGAGTAGATTTCTCATACCAGTCCCATGACTGACTCGTAGTTTGTTTCACTCTCAAACTCGGGTGCCCCTTTTTCTACACGGGCAGCCTTGTATTCAGGTTTAGCTGGTTCTTTCTGGATAGCTGGAGCTGAAGATGGATTCTATCATTTATCTCTTTTTATGCTGTTCAGCTCCTATTGTACATGTTATGTTTGTTTTCCGCTGTAGACATTTATGTATAGCTGAACTGTATTTGTGCTAAGTAAGATCCTGTATACTGTGTAACTCTGATGATTACTCTTATCCAGTATATTCTATTGTTCATTATCTGGTGTATTTATTTAATTTTGTTCTGCTATTATCTGTTTCTGTGTTATATTCCAAAAGATAACCCTTGTTTCCGTGAGAACGGGATTTCGGGTCGTCTCAACGTGGTATCAGAGCTTTGGTTAAGCTTAGTTCTGGAATATAACATTTGAACGAACTCGTCAGAAATAGAACCAGTAGTGTTCTAGGACGGGTAACTCTATACAGATAGGATTAGTAATATCCTAGTATGAGTAAAGCAGGATGAAATTGCACCTCGATAGACACATTTACATTTGAAGTATGTGTTTCTATATTTTAAATTATCTTTTCTGTGACCTGACACTTGTTCTGCTAATTGCAGAAGTACTAGAAAAATGAGTGCCAGAAATAGAAGAAATGCAGAACCCGATCTAGAGACTCTATTTAAGAGATATCGAAATCTGGGTGGAGCACAATTCTGGGGCAATGAATCTATTATTCAAACTCAAGCTTGGGTGAGCTCTGCAGAAAGAATATTTGAGCGTTTCCAGCTGAGGGACGACTAGAAAAGATTAGTAACATCTTGGGCGCTCAATGGAGAAGCTTTAATATGGTGGAAAACGATCATCAAAGGTAATCCAGAAGGTGATATCACCTGGGATGGATTCAAAGAGATTTTCCTAGGAAGATTTACTCCTCCCGAAGCAACCGAGAGATTATGTGATGAATTTTCTTATCTAATACAAGGTGATATGACCATCCCAGAATATCATAAGAAATTCAACGAACTTGCCCACTTTACTCCTCATCTGATTCAAGACCCAAAGAGGAAAAATCTCAGATTTATTCATGGCCTGCAAAGGAGATATCAGAATAGTGTAATGAGGAATGTGAAGCTCCCTTTTTCTGAAATGATATACATGGCTTATCAGTATGAAGACCTCCATAAGAAAGGAATGTTGCGCGACGAAGAAGAAGTCTATTGTAGTGACAAAGAAGAGTCGGAAACTGATATTCCTGAAGCCATTAAGAAGCCCAGTGCCAAGAGAAAAAGGGCTAAATCTGAAAAGGAACCAGTAAAGACCGCCACTTGCTCTAACTGTCATCTGAAGGGGCATTTGTCGATAAACTGTGGACCCTTAAGGAAGAGATTAAAAGGTGCACTTCAATCCAAAGAAGGACTTCAATCGAATAGAAAATGCAATCTCTGCCATTAGGCTGGTCACGTAAAGCAAGATTGCTGGCAGTTGAAAAAGACTGAAATAGTTCAACTGAATGAAGTAGCAGAAACTTCTGATCCCTCAGCAAGTCAAGGAAGATCTGATGTTTTAGAAGGAACGCTTACTGTCAAAAACATTCCAGTTAAAGTACTGTTTGACACAGGCGCGTCCCGAAGCTTCATTTCAAAGGGTGCCGCTAAGAAGCTAGATTTGAATTTGAGGAAGCTCAAGGAACCAATGACTGTCCAAAATCCGGTCGGGGGATCTATCAATCTTAGTTGGATTTGTGCAGTACCCGTCTCTTTTTCTCGCTATAAATTCCCTATTATCTCCGTCGTCATGAATTTTGATGAATTCGATCTTATTCTGGGATTGGATTGGCTAACCAAATATGAAGCAGAGGTTAGATGCGCCGAGAGAGTTGTTAGAGCTAAGATTAAATCAGGGAGTTATATAACCATACCGTGTGAAGGTCGGAATGCTAATAGAAAGGACTTCTGGGCATCTTTGAATGTTTCTCCAGCTCAAATGGAGAATATCCCTGAAGTTACTAAGAATATTTCCGACCTAGTGAAAGATATTCCTGTCGTCAAGAACTATGCGGATGTGTTCGAGGAAGTTGTTCGCTTACCTCCGCAGAGAGAAATAGATTTCAAGATTGCTTTAATTCCGAACGCAAGGCCGGTAGTTCACGCTATTCGAAGAATGTCCTTGAAAGAGAAAGAGGAACTAGACAATCAAACACGACAGCTCGTATGGAAAGGTCTGATCAGGCCTAGTTTCTCTGATTGGGGTGCAGCAGTGGTGTTTGTCCCAAAATCTGACGGTACTCTACGTCTATGTGTGGATTATCGTGATCTGAACAAACAGACAATAAAGAACAAATATCCATTGTCGCGGATTGATGATTTGTTGGATCGATTAAATGGCGCACAAGTATTTTCACGAATGGACCTAGCTACAGGCTTCCATCAACTTCGAATCACCGAAGAGTGTGTTCCAATGACAGCATTCAGAGGTCCCGACTTATTCTACGAGTGGTTAGTAATGTCGTTCGGCTTATGCAACGCTCCCGCTTATTTCATCGATCTAATGAACAGAGTATTCAGAGGAGTATTGAATAAATTTGTTCTGGTTTTCATTGACGATATTCTAATCTTCTCTAAATCAAAGGCCGAACATGAAAAGCATCTGGAACAAGTGTTAGAAATTCTCAGACGGAATGTACTAAAAGCCAAGTTTTCCAAGTGTATCTTCTAGCAAGATGAAGTAAAATTTCTGGGCCACGTTGTATCGAAAGAAGGAATCGCTGTGGATCCAAGAAAAATCACCGCTATTCAAAATTGGAAACAGCCCAGCACCCCCACTGAAGTCCGCAGTTTTCTCGGATTGGCTAGCTATTATCGGAAGTTCGTTAAAGACTTTTCGAAGATATCTGGTCACTTAACGAAGCTTACAAAGAAGCATTCTAAATTCAAATGGACTCCAGAAAGTGAGGAGGCTTTCGAAGAGCTGAAGTTGAGATTAACGACAGCTCCAGTGTTAACCATCATCGATGGCAACCAGGATTTAAAAGTATGGACTGATGCTTCTAGAGAAGGCCTTGGCGCAGTGTTAATGCAAAGGGGTCAAGTGATTGCTTATGCTAGCCGTCAACTGAAGCCGCACGAGAAAAACTATGTAACTCATGATCTTGAGTTACTGGCTATCATATTCTCTTTGAAAATCTGGAGACACTATCTTCTGGGCGAGAGATTTGAACTGTTTACAGATCACCAGTCGTTAAAGTATCTGTTCACTCAGAAGGACTTGAACTTGAGGCAGCAACGTTGGCTGGAGTTTCTTGCAGCATATGACTTTGAAATTATGTACACTCCAGGAAAAGCCAATGTCGCTGCCGATGCGTTAAGCCGAAAGAATGAAATGATCGCCAGTTTCATCATTGCGACTTCGTTGATTGATAAGATATCGGCTCTCCAGGAAGACGACCAATTTATCAAAGGAATGAGTCAACGAATTCGTGAAGGCAATACTTCGGATTTCCAGCTAGATAGCGAAGGGATTCTGAGGTTAGAAGGGCGAATTTGCGTTCCAGAGATTCCTGAACTTAGAAGAGATGTGCTTGATGAATGTCACAAATCTAAGCTCAGTATCCATCCAGGAGTGAATAAAATGTATAACGATATCAAACGCACATTCTGGTGGAAGTCGTTAAAAAGAGACATCTCGCTATATGTTCGTCGATGCCCTACTTGCCAACTAGTCAAGAGCGACCAATAGAAACTAGCTGGATTATTGCAACCGCTAGAAGTTCCAGGCTGGAAGTGGGAACATATTTCTATGGATTTCATCGATGGTCTGCCCAGAACCAGAAAAGGAAATGACAGTATTTGGGTGATCGTAGATCGTTTCACGAAGACCGCCCATTTCATACCTGTCAGATCAAACAGAACCGCTCAGAGTCTGGCGCAGATATACTTCAAGGAAATAGTTAGACTACATGGAGTGTCGCTCAGCATAGTCAGTGATAGAGATACAATATTCACTAGTAAATTCTGGGAGGCATTTCAAGTCGAGCTGGGAACAAAGTTAAACTTGAGCACCGCTTATCATCCTCAGACAGACGGTCAGACTGAGAGGGTGAATCGCATTTTAGAAGATCTATTGTGGGCTTGTGTTCTAGATTTCGGTGGATCATGGGAAGACCATCTGCATTTGGCTGAATTCTCTTATAACAACAGCTACCAGGCGAGTCTGACAATGTCGTCATTCGAAGCATTGTACGGTAGACCGTGCCGATCTCCTGCTTGTTGGGTCGAGTCAGGAAATAGACTTGTGTTGGGTCCTGGTATGATTCGAGAAGCTGCCGACAAAGTCGATTTTATTAAGAAGCGATTACTCGTCGCTCAAAGCCGACAAAAGAGCTATGCCGATAGAAGAAGAAGAGATATATCCTTTGAAGTTGGCGACTATGTATATTTGAAAGTATCACCGATGAGAGGAGTTATCCGGTTCGGTAAAACTGAAAGTTAGCGTCCAAATTTATTGGTCCGTTTCCTATTCTGGAACGGATCGGAACTCTCGCTTATAAGGTCAAACTGCATAATTGGTTGCCTGAAATTCATGATGTATTTCACATATCTCAACTTCGAAAGCACGTTCATGATCCAGACTTGATCGTGGAAGAAGCAGCTCAACATGACATTGAAATAACTCCAGAATTAGCTGTGAGAAGAGAGCCGCTAAAGATAATAGGCAAAGAAACCAAAGAGCTGAGGAACAAGAAGGTTCGCTTAGTCAAAGTACAATGGAGTGGTGATCCGCGAGATTGTACTTGGGAAACTGAGGAGAGCATTCAGAAAGCTTATCCTAGATGCCGAGTAGATATCTCTGATTGACCCCGGTGCAAGGTACATTTAACCTACTTTGCACTACCATTCAATTCTCTACTCTATTGTTATTTTCTTTTCATAGATGTGCACTTTTAATTGTATAGTCTGAATAATTTTTAAGGGGTATAGGATTTGATTAGTATATTTTTGAAGGTTAAAAACAATTGGATTGGTTGTTGTGTTGTGTGATTGTAGATTTATCAAACCACTTTCGACTTTGTTCCTTTTCGAGGACGAAAAGTTTTAAGTGGGGGAGATTGTAACGACCCAGAAAATCTGAACCAATTTAAAAATTTTAAATTGGCAAAAATAATGGGTTTTAAATATTTAAAATAAATATTTTCAATAATGGCGATGAAAACTGAGTTTGAATCAACAATTGAAAACGAATATAATTAATTATAATTATAAACAAGGCCTGAAAGGGCGCTGTAGTTTCAAAAATTGAATTCAAACTTTGTCGGACTATACCGGGTGCAAAACAAAACGAATTTTAGTGAAACCAAAAATATTTAAATCTGTTAGTGAATACCTTTCCAACGAATCTGACAAATCGAAATTTGATAGCGGGAATCAAAAGATATGTCCAATTGAAAATTCTAAATAGTCGCTATGGAATTCAGGCCCTTAAAAATGGACATTTTGCAAACGACCTCGGAATTCGACGAAACCACTTTTGTTGGGTCCGGGATGTCAAATTATTTCTAGGTTTCAAATTTCATAATTTTTCGAATCAATTTGTGAGCGTGGCAAAGGAAAACGTGTTTGACCGGTTTTAGTTGATTTTAATCGACTGGAAATTGGCCAATTTTCAAACGGTCTCAGAATTTGACGAAACTAGTTTTGTTAGGACCGTATCGTCAATACGAAGCTAGAAAATATTTTTCGAGAATTTTTCTAGTTAGTATGTGACCCCAGTAAATTGAAATGCGAGTTCAAAATCAATATATATAGTTATATGTTGATTTTAACGGAAACAGATCGAAACGATCAAATCAGCTTACGATACATATACCAATGTGTTCGGAATGGGGGTGAAACGCTATGGACGACAGGCAGTGGGTCCCGTTTCGAGTCCGAAATTTTAGGGATGTTTTTTGCATTTAAAATTAAAATTAAAATATAAATATATATATTCCTCTCCCTCTCTCCACTCAGTCAACGTTCAAAGCAAATAAAAAAAAGAGAAAAAAACCCGAATCCATCCCGTACCCAGACCCGTCGCCCCTCCCAGGATCTCGACACCGCCGTTCATCGTCCTTCCCTCCCCCCCCCCCCATCGATGCTCCGACCGCCACCCCTATCTCCTCCCCTCCTCTAGCGGCCTCTCCTTTTCCCAAAACCCTAGAACGAAAGCAGCGCCGCCCTCACCCACGAAGACCGCCGCCTCCTGCTCCACCCGCTCAAAAATCCGCACCCCCTCCTCCTCAACTACAGGCGCATCATCCCCCCCTTCGACGATTCCATCTCCTCCCTCTTCCTAGGTGAGATTTCCTTTTTGTTAATTCAGGTTTTATATATTTTACTGTTTTAAAAATTTTTTTTTTATATAAAATATATGTAGATCGATAGTAAAAATGTAATTTTTCATATAAATTAGCGTTGTGAAAAAAAAAGATTAAAGAGATTAGATTTTTAATAGAGTTTTAATAGTGAAAGAATAGATTTTTAGTATGCAAAAAGACTCGGTTTTTAATTCAAGAAATGCGAAATCTTTATGATGTTAAAGGCGGAATTTTAATATATAAAAGATAGGATTTTTTGTTTAGAAAAAGATTTGATTTTTAAATCAGTAAAGACTTGATTTTTTAAAATAGAAAGGACTTGATTTTTAAAAATAGAAAAGACTTGATTTTTTTTAAAAATAGAAAAGATTAGATTTTTAAAGAAAGAAAGACGATATTTTTAAATGGAGAAAGGCGTGATTTTACTTAGGTAGTGAATTAAAAATATGGTTTTTAGAAGGAAGGAAAATATAATTTTTATAATATAGTAAGGCGAAATATTTATTTTTATAAAGGCGAAAACTTCATATTAGAAAAGGCGAAATCTTTATATTTGAAAAGGCGAAATCTTTATATGAAGAATAGCGGGATAAAAATAGAATTTTATCCATATAGCGTGAAAGTAAAAATATGGATTTTTACATATTGAATAGCGAAGAAAAAATTCGATTTTTATATATTGAATAGCAAAGTAAAAATTCGATTTTTATATATTGAATAGCATAATAAAAATTCGATTTTTATATATTGAATAACGAAGTAAAAATTCGATCTTTACATATGTAGTGAATACAGGCAACGAAAGCAACAAAAGGCGAGAACGGTGAAGATTTATGCAAAGAAGAGTCGTGGGATTGAATTAGCTATTCGGTGAGAATTTCTCACTCTTCAATTTCTTTTTCTAGCCATATATATATGTGTGGAAATAAAAGTGAATTGCTATAAATATATATATATATATATATATATATATATACGCCCCTCGTCCACAAACCATGGACGATATTTATTGATTGAAATTGGTGTGAAAATCGATTGATAGCGAATGATTGTTTGGGATTGTTTGTGGTTGATATTGATTGATTGTGGTTGAAAAATACCCGTTTGTGATTGAGAAATATTTGGTTGAAACCACATAGGATTAGTTTGTGGAAATGAAATAAATATATACATGCCGCCTGCGTGCGAACTAGATGCATGATCCCCATTGTCAAAAACCGCGAGGTTTTAAGGTAGAGCGAGGAGCCGTACTAGGGACGGTCCCGGTTTTAACTACCCTGCCGTTATGCTGCCGAAATTTTGAATAATATTCGTGTGTTTGAATTATTTTCATTTGCTTAAAATATATTTATTCATTGTATAGAAAACCTTCATGTGTTGAATTGATATTCATTCGTTGATTAGAAATTCATGTGTTGAATGGTATTCGCGTTTTAAATATAAAAATCACATTTTTATCTATATATAGAAACTATAGAAAACCTTCATGTGTTGAATTGATATTCATTCGTTGATTAGAAATTCATGTGTTGAATGGTATTCGCGTTTTAAATATAAAAATCACATTTTTATCTATATATAGAAACTATAGAAAACCTTCATGTGTTGAATTGATATTCATTCGTTGATTAGAAATTCATGTGTTGAATGGTGTTCATACTTTGAAATAAATTGTTTGATAATAAAAATCACCTTTTTATCGACTATATGAACTGTGTAAAATAATCTCGTTTTGAAAGAAATTGTTTTATAAGAAAAAACCTATTTTTATCACCAATATGAAATATATAAAATAATAGTGTTTTGAAATGAGTTATTCTACAATAAAAATCACATTTTTATTGTAGGCATGAATCGTTGAAATGTGAAGTGTTAAAAATAGCCACTTGTTCAAATAAACATATATGAGTTGAAATATTCATTAATTAGCTAATGAAATGATTTGTACCTACGTATGTAACCTTAGAATGAATGGTGTTTTTAAACCAAATAGAAATCAAATATGAAGTTGAATAGAAAATGATAAATGATAAGAACTGTATATATGTACATGCATATTCATTGAACAGGTTATAGCAAAGGGGCTAGAGAAGAGGAATAAAATTTTGTGCCCGACAAATAGGTACACATTTACTGTTTTGTTTGGGTGATGATTTTATGAGCCTGTTGGCTAGCCGCTTGGCTTTTTCTTTTTCTTTTTGAGATTAGAAGGACCGGGAAAGCTATTTGCGATTTCCCGATGCTCCCGGTGCAGGGGAGGTTATGGCGAAATTTTCCAAAATTTTAAGGCGTTAGTGAAATATTTGAAGTGAAAACGATATTGAAATCATTGAATGAACTATATTTATATAAATATATAAATATAAATAAAATTAATACAAAACGTAGTCGTGCAGTTTGTGTTTTGAAACCGTGTTTTCAAAACAACTAGTACGGGAAATCCGACCATTGGATTTTCCCGAAACCTCAACCGTCGGGTTCGCCTTGGAAATATCTTCCCAACGGCACCAACTTTGTAAAAATCCAACGGTTGGATTGTCTGGAATGTTTAATTCAAATCTGAAGAAAAACAGCGCCAGAAGCGATTATATTTATATGTAAATATAATTATATATTTAATCGAATAACGACGCTGCAGTTCGTATTTTGAAATCGAAAATTCAAACGATTGTACCGGGAGATTCGACCGTCGGATTTTCCCGAAACTGGAACCGTTGGATTCGTTTTGAAAAGACCTTTCTAATGATGTAAATTTTGTGAAGATCCAACGGTTAGATTTTCAGATATGTGTAAATCAAATCTTAAGAAAAACAGCGCCACAGCCGCTTTATGGCCCGAAGCGTCGTTTTGAATAAAATAGCTATTTTAAAATAAATAAAAATAGCGATAAATAGTTATAAAATATCATAAACGATATGGAATGGAAATAAACTGAATTTGCTCGATTTATGTGGTATTTGATGGTTGTATGTGTTTGGTGTGAAAATTACATTAAAGAACAAAATTGGTGTTGTCAAATAATTTAACCATTGAAGTAAATTGATTTGAAATTCTAAGTATACGTGAATTATTTGAGAAGGCCGAGTTAATTCTCATTTCAAATAATTGACCGACGATTGAAATTTGAAGATGAAGAAGATGGTCGAAGACCGGAGATCTTCACCTCGTTTGGATGGTAACTGAGGTCCTGATTGGGAGGCATCCCGAAATATGGATAATGAATGGTGATCGTCCAGACGTACGTGGTGATCGATGGGTTTGCGAGGTATTTAGTGCCTCCGGTTTCGTTCAGACCCGGAACGGACTTGTAAATGGACTGTGTGTCTGACATTGGAGTTTATTCTGTGTTGATTGATTTCTGTTAAATATACATCTGTTTGGCGGCGGAGAATTTATTCTTTTGCTTAACGCCCTTCTCTGAGACGCACGAGCTCAGAGGTTGTATATCGATGGACATCAGTCACATGGCATGAATTGCCTGTGTGGCATGCTAAGATGCAGTGATCAGGGCTTCTGTTGAAAAGAAAAATCTTGTGGTGATGATCAAAGCACCGCCAGTGTGGCGTAGCTTTGTGTATAACGTAGAATCGCGAGCCTCACACCCCGGTATGAACCAGAAACGGGAGAAGGACCTCAGGGAGGGCATGCGTTTCTTTCTAGCTAGGGTGGTGTCAGTGACCTACCAGCCCTGACATTTATATACTTTTCACCTATGTGGTTGTTGCTGTTGCGAGGCACCTCGGTTTGATCGGACGATCCGGGTCCGATGGAGTCATTCGTTGGCTCGTTTACGCCCCATAGGGCGGGGATACGTAGTGTTTAGGCATAATAATCCACATCGGTGGACCGGCCCTGACGATCCAAGGGGCAGTTGCGGCTGTTCCTGAGACACGGGCTAGAGCGTCTCGAATTCGGTAAGGACTATCTTTTGCCTTGGTTCATGACGGAGATCCAATTTCCAAATACGTGACTGTGCGGTTTCGATTGTATATATACATTTGGCGACATAATGGCATGGGACGCTCATGTCGTCTATGATTGATAATTATGATTTGAAATTGTTTTCAAAACATATAGACACTAGCAATAATATCAAATGCCTTAGTTTTATTCGTATCAAGAATAATTTAGCCGTTATAAGGTAAAAACTCTATCCTCCGGTTTGCGTTGCATTATGTGATGGGAACTGAGTCTTATAACAGCTTCATTTTTATAAAAAGCATAGCGATGTTTAAAACAATCATTTGCTTTAAAGCACTGGCAATCCAATGGAGTAAACCCGTTCCACGAAAGTGGCGTGGTCCTGTGATTTGCCATATTATATATGTGTTGAGTAGATTTCTCATACCAGTCCCATGACTGACTCGTAGTTTGTTTCACTCTCAAACTCGGGTGCTCCTTTTTCTACACGGGCAGCCTTGTATTCAGGTTTAGCTGGTTCTTTCTGGATAGCTGGAGCTGAAGATGGATTCTATCATTTATCTCTTTTTATGCTCTTCAGCTCCTATTGTACATGTTATGTTTGTTTTCCGCTGTAGACATTTATGTATAGCTGAACTGTATTTGTGCTAAGTAAGATCCTGTATATTGTGTAACTCTGATGATTACTTTTATCCAGTATATTCTATTGTTCATTATCTGGTGTATTTATTTAATTTTGTTCTGCTATTATCTGTTTCTGTGTTATATTCCAAAAGATAACCCTTGTTTCCGTGAGAACGGGATTTCAGGCCGTCTCAGTATAATACACTCACAAGGATCGTGTAATATGACGAACAATATTCAAGTATGAAGTAATAGCTAATCAAAGATATAAAATAATAAATGCTGTAAAAAAGGAAAATCACACCAGGGATTTTTATACTGGTTCGGAGCACCGTCCTACGTCCAGTCCTAGACTTTTATCTGGATTTCCACTAGTAACATCCTCACTTCACCCGGAGGAAACAGGTATACAACACCCGAGCAGCCGAATGGGAATTTCACGCCTCTATCAACACGAGGACTTCACAACTTGCCTCTTACAACACATAGGACTTCAAACTTGCCTCTTACAACACGGAGGACTTCAAACATGCCTGATCACACACAGGACTTCAACTGATACAATGGTTTTGAGTTTTGTTTTGTATTCTTGATTCAACACGAATAGTCAATAGTTTGAATACAATCTTCCTATAATCTGATCCTCGAGTATATACTTTGAATGCGTAGATTTATGGAAATAGAATGCTTGTTGAATCAAATGATATTAAATTGATTCAAGGATTCAACAAGTATTTCAAATTTGGAGAGCTTTTGTTTTGCAAAGAGTATGAAAATGCAATTCAGAAATTAGAGAGAATATAGAATGATTCGGTTATTATAAAATGATGAAATCATGATGTTTATATAAGAATAAACAGTTGTAACCATTTGTGAAAAGTTACAAACAATAGTCATGATCGTTGGTGAAGAGAAAGAGGAGCAACTCTTGGAGAAATGAAAGTGACTATTCGAAAAGTTGCCTCTGTTCGAAAACGGTCGACATGTCAAAAACCACCAGTTGACTGGTTGAAATTAATTAAAAATTAAAACTTCCAGAAAATAGCTGTTGTGTGCAAAAACAGATTAACCGGTCGACTGGACCTTTTTGGGCGGTCGACCGTTTTAGTTTCTGTTTTAAAAACACAGCATAACCGGTCGACAGGTCCTTTTTGAGCGGTCGACCGTTTTATGGCTGTCGACCGTTTTAAAAACACAACATATTTCTAACGCGACTCAAAGTAAAATACCTTATCTCTATGAAATGATCTTCATTGCACCTTTATATGTTGGCATCGATCAAAATCTTGTCTCAACACTATGTACAAAAGCAAAAAAAGAACTAAAAAAAGCCTCTTTCCTAAAGGTGTAATTGCAAAACAGAATTTTAAAATATTTGTTTGGCGCATAATCCAATTCATATGGCAACGTAAATCCGACCAAGTCTTGTAGTTTACTTTTGGGTAAAATAAGATGAGGAATTGGGAGTACTTAGCCTTGACTCTTTGTTGGAATTCCAACTTTATTTGTGGGGATGTTTGATTTGTTCGCCAAAAGGTAGTTTTAATCACTTTTAGTAACCAGTTTCTAAACATGGTGAAATAGGATTCAGTGGCAATCTTATACAGTAACACAATTATTTGCACAAATTGGTACTGGAAAATTGATTATCTCAGAACATCCACACACTGAATTCGTCACTGTTCATTCGTTGTCCAATAGTTGCGGAATCTACGGTGCCAGCATTCCGGTCTTTTAATAGAAGAGATTTTTTTTGTATAAAGTGATTAAGGTGTTTATTTTATGCTCTTATATCTTATCTTTTGTAAATAAATAAATATTATTTTGGGTATTTTTGTGTGTTTTTTACAGATTGTAAATAAAAGTCTCCTCTATCTCAATCAAAGACCAATTGCATGGAAAAGTGCCACTTCTTGGAATCAACAAGTTTTAAATCGCAAAGGATGTTGTAGCACATTGGTAAAGGCTTAGAAAGTTTGGTGGAATGTTCCGCATTTGATCCCTGTCAAATACTATTTTTATCAAGAAAGAATAAATGAATTAAGTGGTATATTATATATATATAGTCAAATCTATGCATATATATAATATGCAGTTAATAAAGATTTTAGGAATTTGGCATATTCATTTCGAAGAATTCAAATTTAATCAATTATATTTAATTGCCATGCAAAAAGAAAAGGAAGGCTTTGATTACAAATCTCCAACTAAGCATATGCTTATCTTCCCACTGACAGTGCCATACATCAAAAGGAATGCATTGATTACAAATCTCCAATCAAGCGCCATGAAAGAATATTCCTTTATCTTTGGAAATATTTTTTTTCATATATTTATTTTGGCCTTATATTCACATAGAGATAGGAGACTACATCCCCTATAAATACCTATTGTATTCATTCTAAAATTATGTTCCTTATTCTGTATTTTATTCTTCTTCCTAATAAAGTTTTGTTTTTTTAGCTATTATTCTTTTCTTTCATAACAATTTGCATTTTCTACTCAAATAGTTTTGGTAGAACACAAATTGTTATTTATTTTCCTTTATTGCATGTTAGCGATTGACCGTTTGATTAGATCTAACGACAATTCTAATTTTAATTTTTTGTTGTTATTTCTGTTCGTTGTTTCTTTTCCAATAATTTGTTCTTTTTTCTTGATTATTGGATTTAGTAGAGATTTGATTAGATTCGAATCTATAATGAATTCAATCGCGTTATTTTAAATCACATCTCCAAATACTGTCTAATTCATCCACGAAATTACATAAATAATAAATTTAAGATTCCTCCCCGTGTTTGACCTGCATACTACACATCTGTGCGCTTGCAAATTATTACAAAATTTGTGCTTTCCTAATCCGTAGAAAAGTGTCGATCAAGTTTTTGGCGCCATTGCCGGGGATGTAACCATTAAAATTTTATTATTTATTTAATTTCTAGTTCATGTTAGTTTTTAATTTTTTTTTATATTTTTCCTTTTTGTTTTCTTGTATATACATAGAAAAAAATCTTGATTAGACGATTTGGTATTAAACTATTGATATTGAAATCTCTAAGACAAAAGAAAAAAACTTGCCAAATTTCATTGATTTTATTTCCGGTCCCATTCATTTATTTCTTTTCCTTTTTACAAATTTCTTTCCTTTTCACAATTTTTACAAAAAAAATCCAAAAATTATTGCTACCCTTTTCTTCTTTTCTTTCCTCTCTTGTGTTTCTTCTGCCTTTAGTTCACTGCAACATATCGATCATCGTCCACAATAACACATCATCACAAACTGTCTTCGACCACTTCCTCACATCTCCATCACCATAAACAATTCCCTCTCCAACAATAAAGCCATTCCCATCACTTTAGTTGATCTGCCATAGACCACTTCTATACCACCGCTACTTCAAAAACCTTCTCCACCAACTGTTGCACCATCGTTCCACAATCTGACATCTTCTGATCGTCTACCACAATCAAACTATCTCCAGTCAACTCCAACTGTTCTGCGAATAATTTTCAGACACCTTCAGACTATCCACCCTCACAGTACAAATCCTCCTACAACATCTTCATGTTGGCCATACAGTGGACATTCCCAACTAGACAAATCCAAGCACAAAATAATACCGTCCATGAACAAACATCTCATCCCTTCATCATGCAGACCAAACCGCACCCTGACCTTTCATTTCCGTCACGCAGACTCCAAGCACAAAAACATTATCACACGACTGTCCTCCTCCTCCACAAATATTCTCACGCCCTTCACCAACATCTGAAACCCAATTCGAACAACAAGCCCAAATCTAAATTCGACATCCATAGCCAAGATCTGAAACCATATTACCCATTGAAACCGTGACGCAAACCTCGAATCCAACTAAGCACTCGATCCGAAGCCCAAAACTTCAACCTTGAACCAATTCGAACAACAAAACCCCAATCTTTCGGTTCGAAGTTTTTACCTTTGCTCACTTCGAAGTTTTTGTTTGTTCAGTAGGAAAGGGCGTATATTTTTATTTCTCTTGTTCTTAGGTTTAATTGGAATTTATAAAAGGAGGGTGCGTTTATTTTGGGAAATTTAAAGGGCATGGGTAATATTTTTGCTTTGATTGGTGAATGCATGGGAAAGAATTGGGCGGTGGCTTTCTTCTGAGTACATTTGTTTCTTCCGAGTGCATTTGACCTTTGATTTTTGTTTTTTCTCTTCTTTCAGTTGGTTTAGTTTTTTTTATTTGAGTCTAGTTTTGTTCCGTTGAGTCAAGTTGTAACACCCCATAATTTTATAACGTTAAAAATAACAAATTAAAGTATACTTAATTTTTAGAAGAAGAATAAAGTTAAATGGGTTATGCCATTGCTTTCATCTCGGAATTCTGCTTGAGAAAGAGTCCGAGTTTGCGTAAAACGGATACAGTATGAAGAAGTTATGGAGGTTAGAAGATTTAAGTTTAAGTCAGAAATTAAATTAATAATTAATAAATCAAATTTGAATTCAAAAAGCAAAAGGGAGGCTGGCAGGAAAATTCCCGCCAGGAGGTGTCGAACCCCCTCTAAGGGTGTTGACACAAGTGTCGACCCCCCCATAGGGGTGTCGACACCCCCTGGGGAGTCGACCCCTGGCGGCATATACAGGCAGTGACGATTTTTGGTCTTCTAGGGCTACGTGGAGACTTCTGGTTGGCTGAGTGAGGTGTATTTCAGATTTGGAGGGTTTAGATGAAACCTAACCTAATCCTAAGGCCCTAATTAACTCACTACATTTATATAAACACCCCTAAACCTAAACCCTAATTCATTAATAAAAGGAATGGCGCCTCCATGCTGCTAAATTCAAAGTTGATCTAGCCTCCACCCTAATCAATCAAATTCAAGTTAAAGACAACAATCAACTCCTACATCAACGGATTAGCTTTTCAACTTCAGAATTCAGAATCCAGAATGCGTTCTCTAATCCTTAAAACCTATCTCTGTGAGCTCATGTAGCTTTCACAAGATAATTAAACTAAAGTAATTATGATAAGTTGTAAATTGTGATCATATGATTATGCCTATAATGGATTTCATCAAGTTTGCAGGTTTGTCATCTTTTACATAAACCTACCATATGCCTATTCATGTCCTTATGCTATTCATGTTCATATGTCATCTATGTTCACATGCCTATTTATATTCATATGTTTATGCGTGTTTTGACTCTCTTCCTCTCCTTTTCCTTTTTCTTTTTCTGAGTTAGGCTACCTTCGAGCCTAACCATACTTCATCGAATTATGCGAATGAATGACGTGGGAACGATGGGGAAAAGTTTGGGAAATTGTTATAATATGTGATTTGGTCTAAACTGTGACAATTGGTAATTGGGGCATAAATTGATGATGGCTATGGTTTAGGTAAAATTGTATATAACATGCAAAAGTGAAATTTGGCATAAGTGGGTTTGGGTGTAAAATTGGCATAACCCATAAACTTGAGATTATAGGCATAAAGTGATTTGAATTTGCCACATAAATTTGGGTTGGAAGTTATGGGTAAACAGGGGAATCACTATGATACCTAATTTGTGAATGAACTTAGGATAATGAACGCCTACGACACGAGGTTAGATGGGTTTGCAGTGTAAGGCTGCCCGGAACCGCCCGACATGTCCAGCAACCGCAAACGTTATCTAATGTGAGAGGTCAAAGGCAGAAATTTAGATGCGTAATATGGCAAAGACACGAGGTTAGATGGGTTTGCGGTGCAAGCCTACCCGGAACCGCCCGGCAAGTCCGGCAACCGCAAATGACGTCTAATGTGAGAGGTCTTGCAGGATTACGGTTAAAATGAACTAATAAACACTTAATCTAGATGATAACATGTAGTTTGACATAGGAATATTGAGGGGTTAAGTGGGAATTCCTAGTGGGGACCAAGCTTAGGAGGGAAGCTAATGTAAATTATGGGGACCCTTTTCAACCAGTAACCCATTTAGTATCTTAGTGAGTTCGAACTAGATTGAGGACGGGACACGCTTACTGGGGTTGATTGTAAGAGGTCAATTAAAGGATAGTGGTAGCAGTGCAAGTCCAATGGGGTCATGTGCGTGCATGGGTCCGGGCTGGTAGGTAAGACATTGTTGCATCATGTAGCTATAAGTCGTGCCTTCTAGTCGTATCGGGTTACCACTTTAGGGAGTGATACACCCTATTGTGGGACCAGCACAGGTATATATGAGTCAGAGAGCCGATCGAATGGGGCAGGGTAGTGGGTACACTTAGTGGGGATAGGAGCAGGCGGCACCTATGACAGCAGCTAGGGGTACAACTACCATCATTATCATTATTAATACCATCTTTATGGTTGTGTAAGAGGGATCATATCTTTTAGTATGATAGTGCGGTGCAGAGCATATCTTGTAGTAGTTAGGAGCGCAGTCGTTGATGAATCTTACTTACCTTATTTACCTTGTCATCTCTGTTATGTTACAGTCATTCCTGTTGTCCAGTTTATTCCTTATCCTGTTGCTTTACTTTATTATATTGTTAAAGTTACTGGACTCGCCAGACTTTATGTCTGACCTCGTTTTGTTTTCGCCTCTTTTCTTTCCATTCCCTCCAGGTTCTCAGGGTGGGAATTAGCGGAGCTTTGCTTGGATATCTTTTCTTGGAATGCTTGAAGTGCTGAGAGTAACGCTCAGCTTTATCTTTTCTTTTCCTTTATGTTTATTTGTAGTAGTAGGATTATGCTTTTTTTTCTATGTACTCTGATTTTGTCAAGATGGATATTATGTACTTGACTCTAGTATTTGGTTTTGATGATGTAATCAAACTTATTTTGTTTTCCGCTGCAATGAATGAAGTTTTTAATTTTTAAGTACTGCTTTATATCTGTCTTGTTAAGTTTTCTGTTCTATATACACACATAATGCTCCATGGAAGTTAATGCATTCCCTTAGTGAGTGACATTAATGGACGTGGGGTGTTACACAAGTTTTGTTGAGTCGAGTTTTCCATGTTTTAGCTGAGTTAGTTCTGCTTGTCATTTTGTTAGTTTAGTATCTTTTTCCCTTATAATTTTGTTTTTAATAATTTTTTCTTTTGTTTGTTTTATTTACTTTCATCTTAAAAAAAGTTTGAAAAAAATGAAAGAAAGAAAGAAGAAAATCAAAGATTGAAGTGAGAAAGTAGTCAAACAACAAATCAAGAATTCAGAAGTCAAGCGAACAGCAAACAATGAGATTTCAATCATTGATACTACTCAATTTTTTTGGACGAACAACCATACCCACTGTAGAATTTTCTAAACTACAGTGCTGCAACTGCTCAAAAATATATAGAAATTTCTTGCAGGGGCAGCGGCTTGCTTGTACGACTTTTTAATTTCTACAGTTAATTGTTATTATTTGATTGTTGTGGTTGGCTGAAATTTTCATAACTGTTCTCATCATTCTCATCATTTTTCAACAATAAAACTTGATTTTCAAAGTATTTAACTACTAGAGTGTATTTTATGAAATTGATTGTCTCAAGTGTTTGATCGCAGATATATATTAGTTCAATTTATTGAATTTATAGAAAAAGAGGTTGCATACCACCCTTAAAGCATTGGTCGTATCCCTTAGTATACTATACGTGAACGACCATAAGACCCTCTTCACCCTTGAAATTGAGATTATCAACTAATAGGATATACTTGAGTACGTTATCTATTTTGTAATAAAAGCTACTTTTGCCAATCTTAAGTTTTGGATTTTCTATATTCGGCAACGATGAGTGAAAAAAGTGTTAGCCACCATAATTCTCCCAGGGGTCTTAGGTAAATCGAAATTTTGATAACAAGACGGATTACAATCGAATAAATAAACACTTTCAAAATCTCAATGTTGGAATGGATAGACCCTTATCTCTACGAGATCGTTGTTACCCAACTTGGATTGTTCAACCTTCTGTCATTGTATTTCCACCCGCTGAAGGAAATTTTGAGCTTAAACATTCTTTTATTCAAGGGGTACCAAAATTTACTGGTTCTGAAAATGCTTATGAATTTTTAGGTGAATTTGAATTGTATTCATCCACAACTAAAATGCAACAATTATCTAATGAATCAATCAAGCTAAGGCTAATTCCATTTGCATTACTTGAAAGCGCTAAACGATGGTTAAATTCTCTTCCAAAATATTCCATAAGAAGTTGGGATGAATTTCTCACTGTATTCTTAATTTTTTTTTCCATTTCATAAAACTCTAAAAACCCGAACTGAAATAAACTAATTTTCTCAATACGAGGGGGAAACTTTTTCAAAATACTTTGAAAGATTCAACCAACTTCTATTTAGTTGTCCTCATCATGTAATTCCAAAACATCATTTATGTCAAATTGCATATGAAGGGATAAACTATCAAACTCGCACACAACTAGAAATCAATGTGTGGAGGAGAATTTATGTATAAACAGCCGATGAAGCTTGGGAATTGTTAGAAAATTATTCTGAAAAGGACATGCAATGGAAATCAATTTGTGTTCCTACCCGTACTTCCACTAGAGGAGTGGATGCCGTGGATCCAGTTCAAATTCCCTTAAAAACTCAAACTCCTCAAATCATAGAAGGACAACCCCGTTATTATCCTTAAGAGCAAGCCCATGTCATAGATCAAAATGGTCCTTACTCATCATTGTATAACCTTAGTTGGAGTAATCATCCAAATTTTTCGTGGTCTAATCTCAATAATGTCGCTAATCCATCACACATGATACTAAATCCAAATTGCCAAGTTCTAATTTCCAATCCTCAAATTTCTCAGCTTTCACCTCAATCTAAGCCTTCAAGTCAACCATATAGGCATTCCAACTTTCAACCATCAACTCCGTCTCCTCAATCTTCTTAAGAAATTGTTCGATTAGAGAAATAAATAAACGACCAAGATGCCAAACTCGAACAAATGATGAATACGATGAAGGAACTAATGAAAAGTAACGAGTAGTCAACCCGAGGTGAACTCTTATGAGGACAGAAATAATAATTCGGTTAATGCTATCACCACCCTTAAATCTGGAAAAACGATTGAAAACCATGATTCTTCTTAACCTTCCAAATCTCTACCTTCTTCGAATGTTGGCAATCCCAACATCTCTTCTTCTAATGTCGGCAACCCCGATAATATATCTTCCTCTAATGTTGGCAATACCAAAATCACAACTTCTACACCCTTACCTCCTTCACTTCCAATATCGAAACCTTCTTCTTCGAATGATCAAAATTTTGAAAGAGTCTATAAACATGTAGCTCCATATCCTCATAGACTTAATGATAAGAAGAAGGATGCACATTTCGAAAAAAAATCTTGAAATCTTCAAACAAGTTCGTGTCAATATTCCACACTTAGACACCATCGAAAAAATTGCCAAGTGTCTGAAAGAGTTATGCACCCGAAAACGAGCCACTAACGCTCCAAAAACAACCTTCTTGACTGGAACACTAGCTCTATTTTCTCGAATCCTTCACCAATCAAGTATAAGGACCCCAATTGCCCTACAATCGGTTGTAAAATAGGAATACTCACATCAGTCACACCCTACATGATCTTGGTGCAAGTGTTAATCTTCTTCCCTACACTATTTATCATTAACTAGGACTAGGGGAATTGAAACCCACGAACATAACAATTCAACTAGTCAATCGATCTATTAAAAAGCCAATGGGTATAATTGAAGATGTCTTGATTCAAATTGAGCAATTCCATTTCCCCGTGAATTTCATAGTCCAACAAACCAAGCCTATTTCGAATCCTAATAGTCAAATTCCATTGATTTTGGGTCGTCCCTTCTTAGCTACCTCGAATGCTATCATAAATTGTAGAAGTGGCAAACTTCGATTATCGTTTGGGCACTTAACCATTGAATTGGGTATTTTTCATCAACTCAAAGAGAAGGAAATAGGAGAAGTCAACATAATATAAAATGTTTTAAATGACACGTCTAATTTATCTCCTCAAAAAGCTTCACTTTCCTCAATAGACGTGCCCACTATGTATTTTCAAGAATTATTCGAAGATGAGCTTAAGTTTTTAAATGATGAATTGGAAGAATGTCTCGAAAATAAACTTAGTTCCATGCCATCGAATGAAATTATTGCTAAAAACTCAAGTTTATGGGACTATGATAATCTTCAGTTGAATTATTGGAACGATAAAATTTTATTGGAAGGATTTTGATTTCAAAATTCATTGATATGCCTATTGGACCTCACAAATCAAACAAGAAATCATCCTGCATCATTTTCGATAGAGGCAAGTGTAGGAGGAAAAGGAAATTTCATTCTTCACAAACAATTTATCATCTTCGTAGATTTCATCTTGCGTATGATTTTCACATGCATATAGTTGCTAAATTGCATTGTACCTTACAAATCATTTTGCATTTAATCCATCTTTGGTTTCTATCTTTCACATTTAGGAAATGTGTTTACAGTGTGGACACTGTTTAGTCCAAATGTGGGGGAGGGGAGTCTGCACTGTATCCTTTTTATTTTTATTTTTATTTATTTATTTTCAATTTCATTTTCATGCATTTAGATTTGACCATCATGCATTTTAGAGCGTAGTAACATGCCAATTTTTTTTAAACATGACTCATTTTAGATTGATACAATAAAATAAAATAACATTTGTTAGTCAGTTGATAGTATTTTTTTCTCTTAACTAAGATCGAATAAGAAATATAATGAAAAGTTGAATTTTGAGGGATAATAGTGTAACCGGTACATAGGAAGATTCTTTGATGATGGCCATGAAGTCTATGTTAAATTGTAGTCTTTGTTTAATGAGTGGGGGACTTAAAATACTTATATTGGCTTTTTGGGTCTTTAAAACTAAGTTGTGTTAAGTTGAATTCGCGTAATCTCTCTTGTTCTTATATTTTCAATAATAATAATAATCCAAGGGTATCCAACATTGCTTGTAAATCTAGCATTAGTATGTAAACCCGCCAAGCTCTATCCGACACGTTGTTGACAAAGTCAGAGTCGGTTTATCTTGGTTTCATTTTATGGGTTGGACACCTAAGGATTACCGACATCTTGTTGACAAAGTCAACGTCGGTCTGCACAATCCGCCAAGCTCTTTTCTAACTCTCCGTCCGTCCGCGAGGCAGTGCATGAGTGATACACCTTGGTCTTTAAGTTAAGTGTGTGTAGTCAGTCATTAATTTAAATTTTTATAGAGATAGAGAATAAGCGATGATTGCCCAAACACTTCTTGACCTTATTGATTCGACTAGCCATATACAAGGAAATGAAAATACCATTTTGCAAACTGTGATAAGCAAACTAAGAGTTTATTTCATGGCTGCACTAGGTTATCAACCGAACCAACTGGCCAAACTAAAGTTTAACATTGAAAACTTGAATTATGTTGAAAATTTGTGAAAAGTTGAGGTATGTAAAATAAAATCAACTGAAAAGAAATTGTTAATTTAATTTCTTGTACCACTTTTCTGAAATAAGTCATGTTTTCATTATTTTTTTCATTTTGCATATGTCCATTGCATTCACGTAGTTGCACCAGAATCATAAAATACTGCATTTGAATTTTGTAGGTGTATCCATTGAAAACCCTCACGAGACATCACTCGTCCTACTAGGGACACCTAGAGGTTTAATGGCTTGTTTCATACGCTCAATGCAATCGTGTTTCCTACGAAAGTGTGACTTATCTAGTTTAGTTTTTTTATTTAATTTTTACTCAAGGACAAGTAAAAGATAAGTGTGGGGGTATTTGATCAACATAGAAATGTGTTTATTTTTTGCTCTTATATCTTATCTTTTGTAAATAAATAAATATTACTTTGGGTATTTTTGTGTGTTTTTTACAAATTGTAAATAAAAGTTCCCTCTGTCTCAATCAAAGACCAATTTCGTGGAAAAGTGCTATTTCTTGGAATCAACAAGTTTTAAATCGCAAAAGATGTTATAGCACACTGGTAAAGGACTAGAAAGTTTGGTGGAGTGTTCCGAGTTCGATCCCTATCAAATATTATTTTTATGAAGAAAGGAACATGAATGCTTCATATCCCGCCTCATGTGTTTTTGAAGAATAAATGAATTAAGTGGTATATTATATGTATATATAGTCATATATGCATATGCATATATATATATATATATATATATATGCACTTAAAAAGGATTTTAGGAATTTGGCATATTCATCTTAAAGAATTCAAATCCAATCAATTGTATCTAATTGCCATGCAAAAAGAAAGGGAAGACTTTGGTTACAAATCTCCAATTAAGCATATGCTTATCTTCCCACTGACAGTGTCATACATCAAAATGAATGCATTGATTACAAATCCCCAATCAAGCACCATGAAAGGAATATTCCTTTATCTTTGGAAAGAATTTTTTTCATATGTTTATTTTGGCCTCATATTCACATAGAGATAGAAGACTACATCCCCTATAAATACCTATGTATTCATTTTAAAATTATGTTCCTTATTCTATATTTTATTCTTCTTCTTAATAAAGTTTTGTTTTTTCAGCTATTGTACTTTTCTTCCATAACAATTCATATTTCTACTCAATTAGTTTTGGTAGAACACAAATCGTTATTTATTTTTCTTTATTGCATGTTAGTGATTGACCATTTGATTAGATTCAAAGGCAATTCTAATTTTCTGTTGTTATTTTTGTTCTTTGTTTCTTTTCCAGTAATTTGTTCTTTTTGTCTTGATTATTGAATTTAGTAGAGATCTGATTATATTCGAATCTATAATAAATTCAATAGCATTATTTTAAATCACATCTCCAAATATTGTCTAATTCGTCCATGAGATTACATATATAATAAATTTAAGATTCCTCTCTGTGTTCGACCTGCATACTACACATCTGTGCGCTTGTAGATTATTACAAAATTTGTGCTTTTCTAATCCATAGAAAAGTGTCGTTCATAAAGTAAGAATAGTTACTTTCGAGATCAAAGGTAGGCGATGACATGGGATTTATGGATAAAAGCACTAGGATGGTTCGTAGTTGTAGGGCGCAAAAGATCGCTATATCGCACTGCAAAGGGAACCTGAGACGCCTGCCTACGCCGTATGGATTTGGGAAGAAAAAGACGAGGAATTGATTTTGACTTTTTAATATTAATATGAAAGTTTTTTCATGATATTTGTTCATGCCATTGCCTCTGACCCATCTCCTCTTTCTTTTGATATTGTAAATCAAGAATTTATATATATAGTGGCATAGGTATTAGTTTTTCCCTACGTGGGGCTAGTAAATTTCCCTAAATCCACTTATTCATTTCCAACAATCCCCCACATGAATGAGTGATTATTTAATCTGTTCTTAAAATTGTGTATCATTTATCATATCGTCAAAAGTAGCACAAAGGCCTTAAATTTTTCCTAGTGTTTTATCATCATAACTAACTGGCGAATTAGTGGACTAGATTGTCTTTGAACGGTAAGCTATTTGTGTAAGTCTATAAAGATAACACATGATAAATGTTCTTTTATTCCTTGGTTCTCTGTTTGTGTTCGTTTTTTCCATGAACACAACCTTGGTTTCATGAGTGCTTTAAGAATTCGACCATACAATTCTTCTTGAAGCGGCGCCTTCGCACTCACATAGGCGATTCTATAAAGAGTATCCCGTAATACCCCATTTGGTTCTTTATAACACCACAGTATAGACATCATTAAAAGCCAACCTTATCCTCTTCTCCGACGGTTTGTGCACCAACTTACCTTAGGAATGGTTGTAGTGTTTCTTTCAGTGCTTCCAAGTTCTATCTTAAACTTAGTTGTCCCTTTAAACCTAGATCTTGGGGTCTCCAGTCAATTAGGTAGGGTTATCGTTTTAGAAAACTTTTAGTTACTGGTCTTAAGCCCATTCCCATCGATAAGGTTTGAACTTTCTCTCTAGGCAAGTCTTTAGTTAGTGGATCCGTAATATTATCCTTTGACCTTACATAGTCTATAGTGATAACTCCAAGAGAAGTTGTCTTGTGGTTTTATGTCTACGACAAATATGTCTATATTTACCATTATACAATGTAATGCTTGCCCTTCCTATAGCAAATTGACTATCACAATGTATACATATTAGAAGTATCGATTTTTCCCAATTTGGAATGTCTTCCAAAAAACTCCTACGCCAATCGGCTTTTTCCGTGGTTTTATCTAGAGTAATGAACTTTGATTCCATTGTTGACTTTGCTATGCAAGTCTGTTTGGATGATTTCCATGGGATTGCTCCATTTTCTAATGTAAACACATATCCACCTGTGGATTTTGTGTCATTTGAGCCAGTTATCCAAATGGCATCACTATATCCTTCTATTACTAAAGGATACTTTTCATATTGCAATACGTAGTTTTGTGTGCACTTTAGATATCCTAGGACCCTGATTATTGCTTTCCAGTGATGTTTGCTAGGATTACTGGTATATATATACTCAGCTTGCTTATGGTGTATGCAATATTAGGCCTAGTGTAATTCATGACATACATAATACTTCCTATATATTACATCATCAGTGTTCTTTACCCAATTTTGGTTCATATCCACAGGTGATTAACAAATGTAACGTGAGTGAAATAACGCATATCCTTATGTCATTTTTAAATTTTTACACCTAAGATTACATCAGCCACTCCTAGGTCTTTCATGTCAAATCTAGAGGATAACATATCCTTTGTATACTTTATTATGGCTTTATTATTTCCTAGGATTAACAAACCATCAATATAAAGACAAACAATGACATATCCAGTATCCGTATATCTTACATAGACGCATTTAATTCATATATTTTGAATCCATGTGATAACATAGTTTCATCAAACTTCTCCTGCAATTGTTTCCGTGCTTATTTAAGGCTATAAAGTGATTTTACTAACTTGCACACCTTATTTTCATTTCTTGGACTTAGAAATCCTTCAAGTTGCCGCATATATATTTCTTCTTCTAGTTCACCATTCAAACGCAATCTTCACATCCGTTTGGTGTATTTTCAAATTTTATACGGATGCGATTGCAATAAGGATCCTAATCGATTTTATTCTAGTTACCGGTGAATACGTATCAAAGTAATTTAGATATTCCACCTGTCTACACCCTTTTTGTTACTACCAAAATGGTTTCGACGTAAGAGGGGAAGTGAAGGGACGTCATATGAATATAAGGGAAGAATAAAGAACTTGGGAGCAACTCAGGCCGGCACCCCCTCTGGAGGAAAGGGACCTGAGACTACCAGGAATCGGAGACCTACTAGGTATCAGCAAAAATTTATCCGACAAGAGTCAACCAATAAACACCGATACATAGAGAAAGGAAGAGTACCGGGTGGGAATACGAAGATGGTTTGAGATCAATCCTTGAAGAAAAGCTCTGCGGGTGTAGAGAGGGGTTGCTTTCGTAGATAAGACGAATATCACCGAAAACCACCCTAAAGGGAGTCAGACCGGAAGGCTAAACCAAGACTCAAGCAAGGATACGCGCTATTTATACTAATCCACTTAGTACCTGAACCATCAAATGTTCTAAACCGGCAGACATTTGCATACCACACGCGGACGAGCCCCCTGGGTACCCACAAATAAAGCCGAAAGCCTCCATTCGAAAGCCCACAGTAATGGACTGACGTTAACGGCATCCGCCAAGGTATCCGAAACGCCCCTACCATCCTTCAAAGCTACATGCCCTTTTCCACACAGGTGGGAAACCAGTTCACTCAGAGCCACCCCTTTGAAAAGCTGCAACCAGTGCCACGGGGAGGATCGATATGCCGATGCACGGGACCCAGGAAAGGAAAACGGATGACAGGAGTTGTCCCAGCCCAACAACCTACTAATAGAAAGACAACAGATTCTCTATAAATAGGACCTAGATACTCTATAAAAGGGGACAATCCCTTCATTTTTCTATCTAACTCTTTCCTCCTCAAGGAGAGAAAATCATCAACTCTTGTAATATATCTGTAATCGATAAAATGGAGAACTCGGGGTCTCATGCATCTTGCGATTTGATAATCTTATAGAATCATAACGATGAAACACGAGGTTATCACCAATCTTTATGATAAGGGGATCAATCAAGGTGTTCCAGTAACGGTAGAAGGAGAATTCTTGAGATATATGGAATCTCTTTCTCCTCCCCCCTATAGTGCCGCCATGATTGATCCCAGTCCTCATACAGAGCTTAACGCTCCCCAAAACATCAATGTAGAAAAACCGCGTGTGAATTTCGAACTCGACCTTCGTTGTGATTCAAACTCCTTCCTTAGGAAGGTCTGATACAAAGGAGTCGCCGAAGTTAGCGGCAGCCGCAACGCTTTCATCCTCGAGCTCATGGGAGACATTAACATGTTTTCTTCTTATTTGCAATACATAGTGCGATTGCCATGACCCAGAAATCTTCCCATCCCAAATCCAGGACCATCCTCTGAGAATTCTGAGCCAAGGCAGCGGCATACTTCGTGAATGCACACTTTACGCTCTGTGATCTGGGTGTTGACCAATAATGTCGTTAATATTTTGGCGCTAGAAGGAGGGCCTGAACCTCCGACCTTGTGGTTAATTCGTTTAAACTAACTAGTTGAATTCTTTGTCCCATGATAGTAAACAATGAAGACAAAGAAATTGAAGGAACAAAACAAAGAGCTGGATCCCGATGTCACCCTTGAAGGAAACAAGGGCCTAGCACTCAACTCGAATAATAACGAGAAAGAGGCGGGGCCCAACCCACAACTGCTACTAGTTTCAAATGCCATGGAGGACAATGTCATGAGAATCCTAGCCTTGGAAAAACAACCCCAAGAGACGCCGGCTAAAGTTGATGCTGTACAGGCACAGAAATCTCTGGGGCACACTAGGTTTAGTCAGAAAGATGCAGACGAATCTCCAAAAAGGAAGGCCCCCGTTCAAGAGTCAAAAGCGAACAGGAGGCCTAAAGTAACCTCTTTGAAGAAGCAGAAGTCTCATCTGGCGGAAGTAGATCATCAAGGAAACCAATGCGAGCAAGAATAGTCCGGCAGCTCCACCTCCAAGGGCTATGACCCCAAGAAGGAAAATTATGACAACACGGAAGCTTACATCAGAGATGTCACTCAAAAGACCGTTAAGGACTTGCTTATAAGCAAGGGGAAGAGAACCCAGGACGACAAGGTCAACGACAACGAGAGGGTCACCCCATTTATTAACGAAATCATGAATACCGTGATACCATGAAGAGTCAAAGTTCACACCATGAAATACTTGGGAACGACTGACCCCAACGATCATTTGATGGCTTTCGACAGCCAGATGGATCTTTACAAAGCTTCCGAAGCCATCAGATGTCGCCTCTTCCCCGTGACCTTCCAAGGCGCAGCGGTGAAATGGCAATACAAGGAAAACACCATTTACTCGTGGAAACAATTCTCTTACGGATTCTCTGTGCAGTTTTGCATCTGCAAAGATCTAACTATAGACTATACAGTCATCACTAACATCAAATAGCGACAAGGGGAGTCTCTCGAGGACTATCTCAAAAGGTTCAACGTCGAGGCCTTAAAACCCAAAGATATGAATGCCCGTGACAAGCTAATCACCATGCATTCAGGGTTGATAGAGAATACCCCTTTCTGGAAAGAGTTATATATCCACGGCGGCAGGGACTTACAAGATTTCCATTTCCAAGCTGACAAGTTCATCCGCATGGATGAACTATACTTCACAAAAAGGAAGTTCGAGCCTCGAAGAGGAGGAAGGCCGAGCTTTGGACAAAGGCTTCCGGAAGGGAATCAAAGGAGATCGAGATGGGAAGACTCGAAAACAAACTCAGTTGCCTTGAACAAGCCTATTTCGTATGTGTAAGCTGTCGTCAAGGAAAGGGTTCATAACTTCCTAGTCTCATTCAAAGCCAAAAATTGCCCCGAACCTCATGCTGGCGGTAAGTACTGTGAGTACCATAAAACCAATGGGCACAAAATAGACAAGTGCGAGGTCTTAAACGGGATTATCCAGAAGCTTGTCCGCGAGGGGCACCTAAAGGAGTTCATTTCAAACAAACTCACACCAGCTCAACATGCTAGAGGATAGCAGAAGGTCTCGGTAAACACGACGGAAGTCACCGCAGAAGAGAACAACATGAATTTGGGGCCTCTCGTGAACCGTATCAATGTGATTCATGGGGGACCGCATCCATCTGGAAGCTGTCCGAAATCCAGAAACCAATATGTGAAAGAAGCCTTGGAAGGAATCTTCTCCATCCAAGAAGAACCATCATTGAAGAATGCACGTTATGCTCTCAAAATGCACAACCTCGTGGTTTCTCCAGAAGAAATGAAGAAAGGGGGTACGTCACCCATATAACGACCCCCTCATGATAACGGCACAGATAGGGCTCTCGGTCGTTTCCAAACACCGGAAGCGTTGTCAACGTCATTTTCAAGCATGCCTTCGACCAGATTTCCGAAAAGAAGCTTGAAACAAGCAACGAACTGATTTTCGGATTCAATAATAAAGGGTTAACTCCATTGGGCCAAATCAGCCTCCGGGTTCAAGCAGGGTTATCTCCTCTTCATTGGACCTTCGAATCTCTCTTCGTCGTAATTGATCAGCCGTCCTATTACAATGCCTTCTTTGGGCGGCCAACTTTAGAAGAGATGGATGCTTTCGTTTCTTCCAAATATCTTATGTTAAAGTTTCTGACCAAACAGGGATGGGGTACCATCCGGGGAGAATAGTTTAGCTCCCGAGAGTTGTACTTTGCAACAGTCGAAAAATACAAAAGGGAGTATTCTTCGTATTTCGATTCTTCTGCTATTTTTATGCCTTCGGATGAGGGGTTCTTACGTCCCTCACCCGAAACTCATGTAAAACTAAATAAGACTGACAAACGCACTAATGGCAGGTATGCTTCTCTGAGAAGGAAGAGAAAAAGGGAAAATGAAGTAAACTCAACTGAAGAAGGAGAAATTATTACAGATCTAGACTCTCGAGGAGGCATTGAAAGGATCAAGCCAATAGAAGAAGTAGAAGGTTAAACGTTGACCCAAAGGACAAATCGAAGGTCATCAACATAGGGAAGAGGCTAATGGAACCCCTCCAAAGCGATTTGATCCACTTCCTGCAGCTCAACAAAGATGTGTTCGCCTGGACCCATTCGGATATGGTCGGTATCGATCCTTCGGTCATGAGCCACGCATTAAACATGACCCTTCGGTAATCCCGATCCGGTAGAAGAAGAGGCTACATAATAGAGACCGGGTTGAAGCCTTAAAGGAGGAAGTTAAAAAGTTGGAAACTAACGGTTTTATTCGAGAGGTCCATTATCCAAGATGGTTAGCCAATCCCGTGCTGGTGAAAAAGTCCAACGGGAAGTGGAGGACGTGTGTCGATTACACGGATTTAAACAAAGCTTGTCCAAAGGACTGTTACCCTCTCCCGTGGATTGATCAGTTGGTTGATGCCACAAGTGGACACAAGATATTATCCTTGATGGACGCATATTCGGGGTATAACCAAATCCCAATGCATAAACCCAACGAGGAGCATACAAGCTTCATTATCGACTGGGGAACATTTTGTTATAAAGTAATTCCTTTCGGTTTAAGGAATGCAAGGGCGACGTATCAAAGGTTGGTAAACAGGATGTTCCAGGAGCAGATAGGACGCACTATGGAGGTATATGTAGATCACATGCTAGTGAATTCCGCCGAAGCAGAGAAACATCTGAAAGATCTTGAAGAAATGTTTGGAATCCTGAGAAGCTACGAGATGAAGCTGAACCCTCAGAAGTGTTCCTTCGGGGTGCAATCTGGGAGGTTCCTGGGATATGTGGTAAGCAAGCAAGGATCGAGGCTAATCCCGATCAGATACATGCAATTAAAGACATGGAAGAACCTAAAACCAGCAAGGAAGTCATGACCCTAAATGGGAAGGTAGTGGAACTTAGCAGGTTAACTTATAAAGCCATCAATAAATGCATCCATTTCTTCGATGTCGTAAAGAAAAAGAAGAATTTTGAATGGAACAAGGAGCGTAAGAAGGCATTCCAAGAGCTAAAAACTGACATGGGAACACCTCCAGTGTTGTCTAGTCCCGAGAAGGGATAAACTCTATACCAATACATGGCAGTCTCCTAACATGCAGTGAGCTCAGTGCTGATAAGGGAAGATAAGGGGATTCAACACCCCATCTATTATGTCAGCCGGAGGCTAAATGATGCGGAAACCCGATACCTTGTCATAGAGAAACTGCATATTGCTTAATTCTTACTGCACGAAAACTCAGAGGTTATTTCCAATCACATCCAAGAAAGTCTTAAGATTTGTAATAAGAATATCATTACCCACTTCGGGATCTCCCATAAGATCATCTCGGATAACGAAACACAATTCGAGAGTGAAGAATTCACATAATTCTGTGAGAAAAATGGAATCGTCAAAAGTTTCTCCTCAGTGGCCCATCCGAGGGCTAACAGAGTCGTGGAAGCCGCAAATAAGACCAGTAAGACAATCCTTAAGAAATGCCTAAATCAGGCTAAAGAATATTGGGCAAAGGAGTTACCTTTAGTATTATGGGCATACAGAACCTCCACCAAGACAACTACTGGACACACCCCCTTTACCCTGATATATGGTTGTGAGGCCATGCTCCCTGTCGAGGTCGAAGTTCCGTCACACCAAAGGATAGCATATGCATTTGACCCCAATCAGAAGTTAAGGAAGGAGTCATTAGATTTGATACAAGAACTAAGAGATGAGGCTGCAATCAGAACCGCCGAGTACCAAAGAAGGATCACAAAATATTACAATTCAAAGGTCAAAGCCAGAACCTCCGCTAAAGGTGAATTGGTACTACGAAGAGTGATGGCTAATACCAAGGATCCGGCTGATGGTCCTCTCGGTCCGAATTTTGAAGGACCCCTCATTGTCCACCAAGAAGTTATACCTGGCACATATCGACTACGCAGGCCCAACGATGATCTAGTTCCAAGGACATGGAACTCGGAACATTTGATGCCATATTTTCCAACCGTAAAAGAATAAAGAAAAAGATATTTTTCCCTAAGAAATTGTCATGCAACTAGGGGTATGGAAACCCTTCTGGTAGCTCGTAAGAAACCCAAAAGGGGTCGAGCCAAAAAAAGGATTGAATCCCTCGTCACCACCAAAATTGGCTGGGGCGAGGCTTCCTCCTGAAGGGGGGATGATTGCGTTAATATTTCTCCTTGCCCAAACCAAAGGGGGCAGGGTTAAAGCATCGAAAGCATAAGCTGTCATTTCACACCAGAACTGGTCATGGCGGTGCATCTAAAAATTAGCATGCTCTGCCTCTGCTCATAGAAGAGTACGCCCTGCCTATGCTCGAACTAAGCACATCCCACCTCTTCTCACAGAAGATCACATCCTTCCTCTGCTTATGTTCCGCGTTACCCGCCGAAGGGAACGCAAACCCCTATCATCGCCTACGATGGTCAGGATAGGGCACCCCTTGGGAGGTGGCGTATAAGCCTCTATTAGTGCCTACGATGGCCCGTGTAGAGCGTCAAAGGAGTAAACCTTAATTTTGTGCCTACGATGGCCCCGTCTAAGTTTCTGATCCCTCATCATCGCCTACGATGGTCAGGATGAGGCGCCTCCTGGGGGGAGATCGGGTAAGTCCTTGGGCCTTGCTTGTGGATAAGCTAGCCCAGCGCACCGGACGCACAAGCCCAGAGAGTGGCAAAAAAGAACGTACATCCTTTGCTTTGACAATGAAAGCCCAAGGGGAGGCTCAAGATGCATGTACAACCTTTGCTTCCAAAATCAAATCCAAAAGGGATACACGCTTCATTAATACCGGAGGAGGTTCCGGTTCTTCATACAAATACCTGGATCTGGGTCGATTTGGCGCCACGTTAATATTGGAGGAGGTTCCGGTTCTTCATACAAATACCCGAATCTGGGTCGATTCGGCGCCACATTATACCGGGGGAAGTTCCGATTCTTCATACAAATACCCGAATCTGGGTCGGTTCGACGCCACATTAATATCGGAGGAGGTTCCGGTTCTTTATACAAATATCCGAATCTGGGTCGATTCGATGCCACGTTAATACTGGAGGAGGTTACGGTTCTTTATACAAATACCCGAATCTGGGTCGATTCGGCGCGTCATTAATACGGAGGAGGTTTCGGTTCTTCATACAAAGATCTGAATCTGGGCAGATTCGGCGCTCTATTAATACCGAAGGACGTTCCGATAAATATTCAAATCTAAGTGGAATTCGTCTATTCATTTATGCGGAAAGGATTTCCGATTTTAATCTAAAATCCCCTGAATCTTGGTGGTTTCGACTACTCCTCAATACCGAATGGGTTTCCGATCTGCAATATTATCGACTGTCAATCATCAAGTTCCCGAACCTGAGCAAATTCAGCTCTCCAATCTTGGTCTATCCAAACCTGGATGGTGTTCGACTCAACATCAATATCGGGAGAAGTTTCCAATTCCCCATCAAGGCTTGAACTTAGGACGCTTCGATTCTCCGCAAGGCGTGGTCTCTTTAGCAAGGCCTGTGGCGTAGCCCCGCATTAAAGAATAATCAGCAAGCAAATAGGCGAAGGCCAAATGAAAGAAGCTTGACTTGAAAAGTCGAAGACACACCTTCACTAAAACGGGGGCAAATGTAACTACCAAAATGGTTTCGACGTAAGACGGGAAGTGAAGGGATGTTAGATGAATATAAGGGAAGAATAAAGAACTTGGGAGCAACTCAGGCCGGCACCCCCTCTGGAGGAAAGGGACCTGAGACCCACCAGGAATCGGAGACCTACCAGGTATCAGCAAAGATTTATCCTACAAAAGTCAACCAATAAGCACCAACACATAGAGAAAGGAAGAGTACCGGGTGGGAATACGAAGATGGTTTGAGATCAATCCTTGACGAAAAGCTCCGCGGGTATACAAAGGAATTTCTTTCGTAGATAACACGAATATCACCGAAAACCAACCCAAAGGTAGTCAGACCGAAAGGCTAAACCAAGACTCAAGCAAGGATACGTGCTAGTTGTACTAATCCACTTAGTACCTGAACCATCAACGGTTCTAAACCGGCAAACATTTGCATACTACATGAGGACGAGCCCCACGGCTACCCGTAAATAAAGCCGAAAGACTACATCCGAAAGCCCACAGTAATGGACCGACGTTGACGACATCTGCAAGGATATCTGAAACGCCCCTACCATCCATCAAAGCAACCGGCCCTTTTCCACCCAGGAGGGAAACCAGTCCACCCAGAGCCACCCCTTCGAAACGGAAGGACCGATGTGCCGATGCCCGGGACCCAGGAAAGGAAAACGGACGCCAGGGGCTATCCTAGCCCATCAACCTACTAATAGAAAGACGCCAGATTCTCTATAAATAGGACCCTAAATACTTTGTAAAAGGGGACGATCCCTTCATTTTTCAATCTTATTCTTTCCTCCTCAGGGAGAACAAATCATCAATTCTTGTAATATATCTGTAATCTATAAAATGGAGAACTCGGGATCTTATGCATCTTACGATTTGATAATCTTATAGAATCATAATGATGAAATAGGGAGTTATCACCAATCTTTATGATGAGGGGATCAGTCAAGTTGTTCGAGTAACGGTAGAAGGAGATTTCTGGTGAAATATGGAATCTCTTTCTCCTCCCCCTACAGTGCCGCCATGATTGATCCAGGTCCTCATACTGAGCTTAACGCTCCCCAAAACATCAATGTAGAAAAATCGCGTGTGAATTTCTAACTGGACCTTCGTTGTGATTCAGACTCCTTCCTTAGGAAGGTCTGATACAAAGGAGTCACCGAAGTTAGCGACCGCCGCGATGCTTTCATCCTTGGGCTCATGGGAGGCATTAACTGTTTTCTTCTTATTTGCAATACATAGTGCAGTTGTCATGACCCAGAAATCTTCCCATCCCAAATCCAGGACCATCCTTTGAGAATTCTGAGTCAAGGCAGCGACATACTTCGTGAATGCACACTTTACGCTCTGTGAACAGGGTGTTGACAAAAAATATCGTTAACACTTTTATTATCATTTTATTACAAGTCTTGATTTATACTTGTCTGTTGAGCCATCAGCTTTTAGTTTATTCTTGAATATCCACTTATATCCTAAAGGTTTTGATCCTTTGGGTTGATCCATTAGTTACCACGTATGGTTTTGTAAAATGGATTCTATTTCACTATTGACAGTCTCCTTCCAATATGGAGCCTTGGGAGATGACATTGCTTGTTGGTAAGTAAGAGGTTCATTTTCTACCATATATACATAGAAATCGGGTCCAAAGGTTTTAGAAGTCCTTTGACATTTGCTCCTTCTGGGTTCATCTACCTCTGTTTCAACATTTCTTTCATTCAAGTTTGATTAACATTATCCTTAGGAGTATTTGTATATCTTGATCTCTTTTGAACAATAGTTTCAATAGAGGATTTTAGAGGATAAATGTGTTTGAAGAATCCAGCATTTCGAGATTCGATAATGGTGTTTTCATGAATATCATCAATTTCAGATTTAAACACCAAAAATCGATATGCACTACTGTTCTGAGCACATCCAATGAATATGCAATCTATAATCTTTGGTCCAATTTTGACCTTCCGGTATTGGTATTTATACTTTGGCAAGACACCCTCACACTTTCAATTATTTGTAGGATGGTGGTCTGTTTTTCCAAAGTTAGTAGGGAGATTTAAACATTTTCTTTCGTGGTATTTTATTCAAAATGTGATTTGCCGAAAGAATAGCTTCTCCCTAAAAGTTATCTTGGAAGCTAGAGCTAATTAGTAAGGCATTCATCATTTCTTTAAGAGTTCTATTTTTCCGTTTGGCTATACCGTTGGATTGTGGTGAATACAGGGATGTAGTTTGATGTATAATTCCATGCTCAGCATAGAACTCCTCAAACGGAAAAAAAATTCTCCTCCTCTATCATTTCTTAAGGATTTTATTTTGTTGTTAAGTTGATTCTCAACTTATGCCTTATACTGTTTAAACATATTGAACACTTCGTCCTTACTTCTAGGGAGATACACATGACAATATCTAGTACAATCATCAATAAATGTAATAAAATACCTTTTTCCACCTTGAGTTTGACACATTTTCAAATTGCATACATCGGTATGTATTAAATCTAGAGTTTCGGTCTCTCGTTCAACATGATGAAATGAAGTTCTTGTCGATTTTGTTTTTGCACAAACTTGACATCTATAGTTGGAATCTTTGTTGTATTTTGGTGCAAATTCTAGATTAATCAATTTTCACAATGTATCAAAATTTACATGTCCTAATCTAGAATGCCATATGTTAGAAGCGTCAACAATATAAGCAGAAGATTTACTTTTATTCATATCATTGTTTAGTACAACAGTGGTTACATTTGCTTTAAACAAACCATTACACACATATCCTCTTCCAACATACGCTCTCATCTTTGACATTACAAATTTATCAACAACAAAAGCCAGTTTGAAACCATGCTTGCTGAGAAATGATCCTGAAATCAGGTTCTTGTGGATTTATAGAGCATGGAGAAGGTCATTCAATTTTAGTTCCTTTCTAGAAGTTAATTTCAATACAATCTTTCCCTTGCCTTCCACCATTAATGCGGATGAGTTACCCATGAATAGTTGCTCGTGATCAGTGGCAGGTTTGTAGGTTGCAAACATCCAATTGTTGGCACATATATGACAAGTGGCTCCTATGTCCAAAAACTACTCCTTGTTGTTGCCAACAAGATTGCATTCAGAAACAACTGTGCACAAATCCATATCTGCAACATCATCTAAATTTTCTGCCATATTTGCTATTGATTTCTTCTTTTTAGGTGCACGACACATGGCTGCTTTGTGGCCTTTCTTTCCATAATTATGGCAAGATCATTAAAACTTCTTTTGTTTCTTTTCCTTAGGATTATGCTCAAGCTTTCTATTGTTTGTCTTTTCATCCTCAACCACATTAGCTTTTTCCTATATCGAACTGGTAGCCTTTTTGTATGATTTTCTGTTGTCTTCTTCGATTCGCAAACAAATAACTAGATCCTCCATGGTCATTTCTTATACTTATGCTTCAAATAGTTTTTGAAATCCTTCTATGACTGAGGCAACTTTTCGATTGCGGCAACCACTTGGAATGACTCATTTAACTCCATCTTTTCGTCGTGAATTTCATGAATGATTAATTGGAGTTCTTGAATTTGACTAACGAATGTTTTGGAATCAACCATTTTGAAGTCCGGAAACTTCTCGAAAATGAATTTCTTCATTCCGACGTCTTCAGTCTTGCAGTTCTTTTCAAGAGATAACTAGAGAACCTTTGTAGTCTCAACGGTACAATATGAATTATACAGACTATTTTCTAAACCAATGATAATGTAATTCTTACAGATGAAGTCACCATGCAGTATGAGCCTTGTCTTTGGTGGCGTCAGGCTCTAGTTCATCAACAGCCGAAGGATCCTTAGAAAGGAATTTGGCTAGGCATAACATTGTTAGGTAGAAAAGCATCTTTTGTTGCTAGCGTTTAAAATCTTGACCATTGAACACATAGTTTTTGAAATCCTTCTATGACAAAGGCAACTTTTTAATAGCGGAAACCACTTTGAATGACTCACTTAACTCCATCTTTTCGTCATGAATGATTACTTGAAGTTCCTAAATTTGACTGATGACTATTTTGGAATCAACCAATTTGAAGTCCGGAAACTTCCCGACAATGAATTTCTTCATTCCGACGTCTTCAGTCTTGTACCTCTTTTCAAGAGATAACTAGAGAACCTTTGCAGTCTCAATGGTGCAATATACATTATATAGACTATTTTCTAAACCAATGAGAATGTAATTCCTACAGATGAAGTCAGAATTCTTCCATGTAGTACAAGCCTTGACTTTGGTGGCGTCAGGTTCCAGTTCATCAACAACCGAGGGATCATTAGAAAGAAATTTTGCAAGGCCAAACATTGTTGGGTAGAAAAGCATCTTTTGTTGCCATCGTTTAAAATCTTGACCATTGAACTTTTATGTTCGACCGCTATGCGAGTAAGGACCGTTGGTGGAACTAGATGCAGAGTGTAAAGACCCAGAAATTTGAACACTTAATCTTCAAATATTGTAACTATTTGGAATATATTTAAATGTTGTAAATGTGATTTTATATTCTTGTTAAACATATTTTAATTAATAATTAATGATCCTAGACTCATTTTGGATAAAACGTTTACAAAAATATATTTTTTAGAAAAATGTCGAAAATATTACCGAAAACCGTTTTATCGATATACAGCTATTTTCTCAATAAAAGTTGTTGAAAATTTAAAAGGGTGTATAATTAATCATTAGGAAAGTGATTAGCAAATAAAAATATTTTTACTATGTATGGTTAACTAAATATCTGGATGATGTCATGCATGACATAATCAAGATATTTAGGAAATGAGCAAACAAGGAAAATGAGCAAATAAGGAAAATGAGCAAAAGTAGTAATACTTCATATGCAAGTTAGGGTTTTAAGGGGTTTTAGGTCTTTTACCATTCACCTTGCTTTTCCTATAAAAGAAGGGGCATACCTTCCCTTTTCATTCACAAAAATTCCTAAGCTTTAAGGATAAAAACAATGTCTTCTTCATCTTCCTCTCTTACTCACTAACTTTCTAAAAACATACCCAAACCAACTCCAAATCAACTCAAACTTTGAGTGAAGCCTTCCTACAACATTGCAGGACCTTTTAATAAATTAGAAGTTGGAAAATCCAAGCCCTTCTCCATTTTCAAGAATTGGCCGCGAGCTACGTTGAAGGAGGAAGGAGGAAGAAGCAAGGAAAGGAAGGAAAGAAAGGAGGTTGCTATCTTGGATCTTGGCTCGTGTTCTTGGATCTTGGATATGCTAAGGATTAAAGTGAGTTTACTCACTATTTATGATAGAAAATATAAACCATTTGCATGTCCTTAATTATGCTTAAAGTTGCTTGAATGTTACTAACTTATGTTAAAAATGTTAACTTGATTCTTACTTTTGAAGTAAGCGACATATGTGATCCATGTTAATGGATTGAAATGGACTTGAATGGACTTGGATTTGGGCATGAATTGACTTGTACAACAAGTGGAATGGACTTTAAATAAACCACATAAGGATTAGTAGGGAATTGAGATATAGTGGACTTGAACTTGAAAGTGCACTTATAACGATAGTCGCTATAGATGCATTTTGAATTGTTGTGTTTACAACACTTTGTATGGAACTTTGTACTGACATCTTTAGTGATTTATTATCCTTTTGAATCTTGTATTACTTGTATGTTTACTACCTTGAAGTCATTGGATAGTAAAATGCTAAGTAACCCCTTGAAAATGACCAAAACTTCACTAGTGCAAAACTACCCGTTAACCTTGATTTTTGGATTTCAAAGTATTGTAAATGCTCTTTAAATTTATGTATATGGTCATATTTTCTTTCAAAATATCTTCTAAATATCTTCTTTCAAAATATCTTTTAATAATCTTCTAAATATCTTCTTTCAAAATATCTTCTAAATATCTTCTTTTCAAAATATCTTCTTTCAAAATATCTTCTTTTAAATTATCTTTTAAAAATCTTCTAAATATCTTCTTTTCAAATATCTTCTTTTCAAAATATCTTCTTTTAAAATATCTTCTAAATATCTTCTTTCAAAATATCTTCTTTTCAAAATATCTTCTTATAAAATATCTTTTCAAATAAAACAAAGGTCAAAAAGGGTTATGAATTGCTAAACCTTATCATGATTAAGTCACTAGATTAAATGGTAATTGATAATGCTTAACACTAATAATCCAACGAAGTAGGCTTATCTATTTTTGAGAGTTAAGATTGATGTCGAGTAGGGGCAGAGCAATAGAGCTTTAACCTATCAGTTTCCCGCTTGGCCGAGGAATAGATAGGTTGGGAATGTTGTAAACGTGTTAATCATATTGATTACTTACCTGTTTATTGAATATCATGGATACTGTACTTAATTCTAATAAGACGACGAGTAGGCTTATCTATCTGTGAGTGTCAAGAATGGGGTGTCTAGGCAAGGGGTGATATGCAACCAGTGCTCAACTTACCTGGCCTCACTCTTGACCGAGGCGTAGTTAAATTGATAATGTCGGAAACGAGTTAAGTGCATGAACCATGGTTTCTATAAGCTATTGTGCATGGAGTTTGGATCCGGCTTGATCCGAAGAGATCTCCGATGGAAAATCCAATATGCAAACGTGCCTTAGCGGTTTTGTTTGTACACTTAATAGTTGTCGAATGTCACCGATGTAACCATTCCAGCTATGTGATTTATTTATATTATACACCCTAGACATTATTTATAATACCACTATACTAAACTTAATAAATGGTTGGTTTCTTTTGAAGGGAAAACCAGTGCGGTTATGTGCACGGTCCCCTCAATATTGTTACATGAAATCTTGAGTTTTCTCATACCAGATTGATGTCTGATGCTTGGTTTTTGTTTTCCCTAAATCCTCACATACTCCTTCAAGTAGGCTGAGTATGGCAGGTTTACTTTGGATGCTTCAAAGTTTGGAAGACGAGCTAGAGGCTTCCATTATCTATCTACCTATCTCTATTTCAGTTGTATTGTATTAGTTATGTACGTACTGGCATTGTGAGGACAGACAGTTATAACTGTCTAGGCTGATGATGGTGCTTAGGTTATTATAACTCTAAAATTTCTTTATTCAAAGTAACCCTCTATACTATGTTGATATTTTATATTTCCATTCCGCTGTGAGATTCTGATGTTCTGTTCATTATTCCTTGTTTTACTTCGTTTTTTACCCAACAATTCGACTTTCCGGCACTTGGATGTTTGACACACGAATACCGTGGATGTATTTAGTGTCGACTTCCGAGATTCGAAAAGTCGGGTCGTTACATTTGGTATCAAAGCCCAAGGTTGAGCGAACACCTTGGCTTTGGTTGGGTATGGCTCATTAGAGATGGGGTAAGCGACACCCTAGAATGAGTCGAGTGTATTATACATATGAGAGCGTATTTGTATTTTGAAAACTACACTTTGAAAATATTCCTTAGGAATGTCTATTTCTTGTAACCCTTTCTTTAATAAGTTCTTTCTTGTTAGTAAACCTTTCTTTGTATTGTTTCCTTGAATAATTCTGTCTTCAAGTATTCTAAAGATGTTTGCCATAATTCAGGTAGTAAACTATGAGTACTCGTACTACATATACTAGAGGAGGCAGAGGTAAAGGTGGCCTAGCTAGTACAGCCACTAATGGTGAGAATCGTGCACCAGGGAATGCAGCTGCTGTGGAGGATCCAATAGTAGGTGTTGTAGAGGAGGTCGTACAAGTTATTCCTCACAGGGGATTTGCTTCACTTTGCCGTGACTATGAGAGGCTTAGGGGAAGGAGGTTTAGTGGCTCAGAGCCGATTGTAGAAGTTCAGACTTAGCTCAAGCCATGCGACCGCATATTTGGGGATATGGAGCTAGATGATGCAATGAAGCGTCGATTGGCATCACGACATTTAACTGATACGGCTATGGATTGGTAGAATCTGATTATTTTGGATGTCCATGAGAACGACTTTTCTTGGGCCCAATTTAAGGAGGAATTTGAAAAGAAATATGTTCCGAAAGCTGGAAAGACCTTATTATACAAGAGTTTCATGGACTTGAAGCAGCGGGCTATGACGGTAGTAGAGTATGAGAAGCGATTCACTACATTGTCTTTGTTCGGACCGGGTTTGATTGATACGCCACTGAAGAAGAATGATAAGTTCATTACAGGAATGCATCCAAAGTTTCATCGAGATATGACAAACCATGTCATGGCATCCTTTTGGACTTGATAAACATGGGGTTGAGGTTTGAAGGCTTGATTCTGAAATCAGCTAACTTAGCACCAACTGGAGAGAATAAGAGGAAGTTCCAACCAAATAGGGATATGTCCACAATTATTTGTCATTAGTGCGGGAAGAGGAGGCACTATATTCAGAATTGTACGGAGGTTAGAAGGAAACAAGTGGCAAAGGCACCAGGGGTTAGGGCACCTGTTGCTAAGGTTCCGAAGGTGGAGCCACCGAGGATCAAGACTCAGTTTGCTCCAATACAGGGCTGCTACAACTATCACCAGCAAGGTCATTTTGCTAGGGAGTGTCCATTACTCCAAAAGGGGCAACAACCTCGAGCTTTTGCTTTAGCTACAGCACCTTCCACTTCTGCAGCAACAAAGGGGAAGCAAGTTATGGAAGGTATTCTGTCTATTTTTGGCATTCCTGTTAGGGTCTTATTGGATACCGGTGCTTCTCTTAGTTTTATTTCTTGCACTCTTGTTGATAGGCTGAAACTTGAGCCATTAATGGCTTTGAAATCTATTTGTGTGTCGAACCCTATTGGGGGCTCGACAAATCTTAGTATGGGATGCTTAGAGGTCTTGATTTCTTGTTTTGGCCGAACTTTTCCTTTGCGATTTATATATTCTGGGTTTTATGGGGTTTGATGTCCTATTGGGGATGGATTGGTTATCTCGGAATAATGCAATATTGGATTGTGATAAACAAACTGTTGTGTTGAAGAAGGGGAGGGAAGTTTTAGAAGTATCTTGTGGAGGACCTAGCTCACTTATGACTAGTTTCCTTTATTCCTTAGATGTGGCGGAGGAAGAATTGGGTTTTATCCCCATTGTTCGAGATTTTGTGGGTGTCTTTGACGAGGTGTTAGGTTTACCACCTCATTAGGAGATAGAGTTTCACATTGATCTGGTTAAAGATGCAAAGCCTGTTGTGTTGCCTGTTCGAAGGTTAGTACAAAAGGAGAAGTTGGAGCTATCTATTCAGGTGGATGATCTACTACAGAAGGGTTTGATCCGACCAAGCCATTCGAGTTGGGGAGCGCCTATTGTCTTTGCTACAAAGGAAGATGGTTCTTTAAGATTATGTGTTGATTATCGCGAGCTCAACAAACGAACTACTAGGAACAACTATCCTTTGCCTAGGATAGATAACTTGTTCGACCAACTTCATGGAGCTCAAGTGTTTTCTCAACTAGATCTTGGTACGGGATTCCATCAGTTGAGGGTAGCAGTGGAGAGTGTACCCTTAAACGCTTTTAGGTCCGATAAATTTTATGAGTGGTTAGTTATGTCATTCGGTCTAACTAATGCTCCAGCATATTTCGTAGACCTAATGAATCGGGTTTTTCGAGATCTATTAAATAAGTTTGTTCTTGTATTCATTAATGATATTCTGGTCTACTCTAAGACCGAGGAAGAACGTACATGCCATTTGAGGATAGTATTAGAAACATTGAGGGACAATGTTTTGAAGGCAAAATTCTCGAAGTGTCATTTTTGGCGTTCGGAAGTTAGATTTTTGGGCCATGTTGTTTCTACAGAAGGTATTTCTGTTAATCCTGCAAAGGTTGTGTCTGTTCAAGACTGGAAGAGGCCAGAAAGCGCTATAGATATTAGAAGCTTTTCGGGTCTAGCAGGCTATTATAGAAGGTTTATCCAAGATTTTGCAAAGATCGATTCTTGTTTAAGAAAGCTGACGAAGAAAGATATTAAATTTGTATGGACAGAGAAGTGCGAGCAAGCCTTTATAAAGCTTAAGGAAAAGTTAACTAATGCTCCTGTCCTTACTGTGCCAGATGGAAGTTAAGGTTTGACTGTTTACATCGATGCGTGTGGAACAGGGTTGGGTGCTGTGTTGATGCAACATGGAAGAGTTATTGCTTATGCGAGTCGTCAGCTCAAACCACATGAAACGAGGTATGCGACTCATGACTTGGAGTTATTAGCAGTCGTGTTTGCATCAAAAATGTGGAGGCATCATTTTTTAGGTGAGAAGTTCGAGTTATATACAGACCACAAATCCTTTAAGTATCTTTTTACGCAAAAAGACTTGAACATGAGGCAACAAAGGTGGTTGGAGTTTCTTGCGGCCTATGATCTAGACATCATGTATACCCCAGGAAAGGCTAATGTTGTAGCCGATACGTTCAGTAGAAGATATGCAGTTATGGAAAATATAGAAGTTCGACCGACCTTGATTAGTCGTATCGAAGAGAACCAGCTTAGAGATCTTCATCTTGCCAGGACTGCTAAGTTGGTAAGTGAGAACATTACTCTAGAGAAATGGCCCGGATTCGAAGTATATAACCATGGAATTTTAAGGATGAATGGTAGGTTATGTGCTCCGAATGTTAACAGAATCAGCAGGAGGTTCTAATGGAAAGCATCATTTACTATTAACGATAAATCCAGGGTAACTAAAATGTATCAAGACATGAAGCGAATATTCTGATGGGAAGGTATGAAGTGGGATGTCTTTATATTTGTAAGTAGGTGTGCAAACTGCCAACAAGTGAAGGGTAGTCATCAAAAGACGGCCGGGCTACTTCATCCACTCGAGATTCCTAAGTGGAAATGGGAGCAAATTGCTATGGATTTTATCGACGGGTTGCCTAGGAAGAGGAAAGGTAATGAAGGCGTATGGGTTATTGTAGATCGATTAACCAAGAGCGTGCACTTCTTACCAGTAAAGGCAACAAGGACTGCTTCTAGTTTGGTGGTGTTGTATATTAAAGAGATAGTCAGGCTTCATGGCATTCCAAGTAGTATTGTGAGTGATATAGATCCAATATTCACAAGTCATTTTTGGAAGGGTTTACACGACACATTGGGGACCAAGCTCAGTTTGAGTACCACTTACCATCCGCAAACTGATGGGAAAACAGAAAGAATGAACCAAGTATTAGAAGATTTACTTCGGGCATGCATCTTAGATTTTGGAGGTTCGTGGAAAGATCACTTACAACTTGTTGAGTTTTCATACAACAATAGTTATCAAGCCGACATTGGAATGGCACCTTTTGAAGCATTGTATGGAAGGCCTTGCAAATCTCCATCATGTTGGGTAGAATCTGGAGATTGCCTTGTACTTGGGCCAGATATGGTTCGAGAAGCATCAGATAAGATCTTAGAGATTCAGAAGCGAATCAAGGAAGAATAGAATCGGCAGAAGAGCTATGTAGATGAGAGGCGAAGAGACTTGGAATTTGCAGTTGGAGACTTCGTATTAGTTAAAGTTTCACCGATGAGAAGTGTAGTTCGGTTTGGAAAGGCTGGGAAGTTGGCTCCTCGTTATATTGGACCATTCCCAATTCTAGAAAGGATTGGTACAATCGCGTATAGAGTCGAGTTACTAATTAGGTTATCAGGGGTGCACAATGTATTTCATGTATCACATTTGCGTAAGTATGTGCATGATCCCTCGGTGATAGTAGAAGCGTCGTAGCAAGAAGACTTGGAAGTGGAGCCGAATTTGACTACAACTGGTTCGAGTTGTAGATAGAGATATAAAGCAACTTAGGAATAAGATTGTGAAGTTAGTCAAGGTATAATGGAGTGAGGATGCTCGTGATTGTACATGGGAAACAGAGGATACTCTGAGGAAGTCTTATCCGGACATGATCTTAGAATAAGGGTTTCTTATCTTTGTATCATATGTCTTTTGGTTTTTAGTGTGTATGTAGTTTTTGGAAGTAATCTATATATGCATCTTGTTATTTTATCTTCTTCGATTTTCATTCTTGTTTGAATTTCGGGGACGAAATGTTTTAAGTGGAGGAGAATGTAAAGACCCAGAAATTTGAGCATTTAATCTTCAAATATTGTAACTATTTGGAATATAGTTAGATATTGTAAATGTGATTTTATAACCTTGTTAAACGTATTTTAATTAATAATTAATGATACTAGACTCATTTTGGAAAAAACTTTTACAAAAATATATTTTTTAGAAAAATATCGAAAATATGACCGAAAACCGTTTTATTGATATATAGCCATTTTCTCAATGCAAGTTGTTGAAAATTTAAAAGGTTGTCTAATTAATCATTAGGAAAGTGATTAGCAAATAAAAATATTTTTAGTATTTATGGCTAACTAAATATCTGGATGTTGTCATGCATGACATAAGCAAGATATTTAGGAAATGAGCAAATAAGGAAAATGAGCAAAAGTAGTAATACTTCATATGCAAGTTAGGGTTTTAAGGGCTTTTAGGTCTTTTCTCATTCACCTTGCTTTTTCTATAAAAGAAGGGGCATACCTTCCCTTTTCATTGTCTTCTTCATCTTCCTCTCTTACTCACTAACTTTCTAAAAACATACTCAAACCAACTCCAGACCAACTCAAACTTTGAGTGAAGCCTTCCTACAACATTGCAAGACCTTTTAACAAATTAGAAGTTGGAAAATCCAAGCCCTTCTCCATTTTCAAGAATTGGCCGTGAGTTACTTTGAAGAAGGAAGGAATAAAAAGCAAGGAAAAGCAAGGAAAGGAAGGAAAGAAAGAAGGTTGCTATCTTGGATCTTGGCTCGTGTTCTTGGTTCTTGGATTTGCTAAGGATTAAATTGAGTTTACTCACTATTTAGGACAGAAAATATAAACCATTTGCATGTCCTTAAATATGCTTCAAGTTGCTTGAATGTTACTAACTTATGTTAAAAATGTTAAGTTGATTCTTACTTTAAAAAGTAAGCGACATATGTGACCCATGTTAATGGATTGGAATGGACTTGAATGGACTTGGATTTGGGCATGAATTGACTTATATAACAAGTGGAATGGACTTGAAACAAAGCACATAAGGATTAGTAGGGAATTGACATATTGTGGACTTGAACTTGAAAGTGCACTTATAGCGATAGTCTCTATAGATGCAGTTTGAATTGTTGTGTTTACAACACTTTGTATGGAATTTTGCAATGACATCTATAGCGATTTCTTATCCTTTTGATTCTTTTATTACTTGTATGTTTACTACCTTGAAGTCATTGGGTAGTAAAATGCTAAGTAACCCCTTGAAAATGACCAAAACTTCACTAGTGCAAAACTACCTGCTTAACCTTGATTTTTGGATTTCAAAGTATTGTAAATATTCTTTAAATTTATGTATATGGTCATATCTTCTTTCAAAATATATTTTGAAAATCTTCTAAATATCTTCTTTCAAAATATCTTCTAAATATCTTTTCAAAATATCTTCTTTTAAAAATCTTCTAAATATTTTCTTTTCAAACTATCTTCTTTTAAAATATCTTCTTTCAAAATATATTCTAAATATCTTCTTTTCAAAATATCTTCTTATAAAATATCTTTCCAAATGAAACAGAGGTTAGAAAGGGTTATGAATTACTAAACTTTGTCATGATTAAGTCACCAGATTAAATGGTAATTGATAATGCTTAACACTAAGAAGCCAACAAAGTAGGCTTATCTACTTGTGAGAGTTAAGATTAATGTCGAGCAGGGATAGGGCAATAGAGATCTAACCTGCCGGCTTCCCTCTTGGTTGAGGAATAGATAGGTTGGGAATGTTGGAAACGTGTTAATCATATTGATTACTTACTTGTTTATTGAATATCGTGGATACTGTGCTTAATTCTAATAAGCCGACGAGTAGGCTTATCTATCTGTGAGTGTCGAGAATGGGGTGTCTAGGCAAGGGGTGATATGCAACCAGTGCTCTAACTTACCTGGCCTCACTCTTGACCGAGGGGTAATTAAGTTGATAATGTCGGAAATGAGTTAAGTGCATGAACTGCGGTTTCTATAAGCTATTGTTTTGACTAGATAGTCGATTAGTCGACTATTAAACTATACCATTATAACTTAAGAAGTATCGGGAAAGCTTCACGATTCCATACCAATGAGAACCCCCGGGGAGGAGTGTTGGTATGAAACATTTCTCGCTTTCACTTACTTTTGAAAGAACCGGAAATGAGTTAACCGGAAGTTCATCGATTAGTTTTGAAGAGACCGGGATCGATAAGTGTTTTACTTACCGAATACCACTTCAAAACTAGATACGGGTTTATGTTTTGGAAGCGGTTGTGAAGTGAAGTCTATATGGGGATTCGAGATCTGTTGAGATGCTCGAACACATATAGTGATTCTAAGATCTGTGAAGGAATCTATGCGTGATTCCAAGATCTATTGAGCTGTAGGATTCCATCTGGGAATTCGTGCTCTATTTGATTTACGAAGACTAGTGCGAAAGTTGCCGAACGAAACCTCAACATAAGATATGACTAAAGACATTGTAGGCTGCGTGATCTGGGGTTTTGCTGACCCGCGGCAGGATATATTGACTCCATATCTAGAGTATGCTTATAGATGTTGCGCGCGGGCCGGGAGTTGGATATATTTGGTTCCACGTGGTGCACACTGGTGTTTTCGTGCGTGGGCCAGTCATGTTTACCTTATGGTATATTTTATCTAGAAATATATGATACTTGGAAGGTGGTTTCTGATCCTTGTGCATGGAGTTCGGATCCGGCTTGATCCGGAGAGATCTGCGAGGGAAAATCCAATATGCGAACTTGCCTTAGCGGTTTTGTTTGTACACTTAATATTTGTCGAATGTAACCAATGTAACCATTCCAGCTATGTGATTTATTTATATTATACACCCTAGACATTATCTATAATACCACTGTAGTAAACTTAATAAATGGTTGGTTTCTTTTGAGGGGAAAACCGGAGCGGTTATCTGAATGGTCCCCTCAATATTGTTACATGAAATCTTGAGTTTTTTCATACCAGACTGATGTCTGACGCTTGGTTTTTGTTTTCCCTAAAATCCTCACATACTCCTTCGAGTAGGCTGAGTATGGCAGGTTTTACTTTGGATGCTTTAAAGTTCAGAAGACAAGCCGTGGGCTTCCACTATCTATCTACCTATCTCTATTTCAGTTGTACTGTATTAGTTATGTACATATCAACATTGTGAGGACAGGCAGTTATAACTGTCCAGGCTGATGATGGAGCTTAGGTTATTATAACTCTGAAATTTCTTTATTCAGATTAACCCTTTGCACTACGTTGACATTATATATTTCCGTTCCGCTGTGAGATTCTGATGTTCTGTTCTTTCTTCCTTCTACTTTTTTTAACCCAACAATTCGACTTTCCGGCACTTGGACGTTTGACACACGAATACCGTGGATGTATTTAGTGTTGACTTTCGAGGTTTGAAAAGTCGGGTTGTTACACAGAGCCGGTGGCACAGTCTGTGTGGGCACAAATTTTTTGTTGCTGCTTCGCGACATCGCCATCTGCAAACAGAAGCAACAATCACAGTTTCATTTCAAGATTGTTTGTAACCAATCAACAGAAAAGGTAGAAAACCATTTCTATGAACAGCAATGCTTTTAAGCATTAGTAATTTGTTTCAATGTAATTGCATTTCGCAACTACAAGGAACAATCACAGATTTGCGAAAGAATTATTTGAAACATACTTTGCAGTTTAGAATTCAGGAAAGTAAGAGAAATATTACCGATTAATGGACGAGTCCAGCAAATGTTATTTCCTTGAAAGGATCCGTCTACGGCGTTGTTAGGTTGTTTCGTCCCCCATGAAACGGTTCTTCTCTGCGATATTGCGTTGCAATTACAGAGTGACGACGAACGCAAGGAAGTCGTTGGAACAGAGGATATTTGTCGAGGAAGAAGATAAGGAAGAGAGAAAACAGAACTGAAAAATTGTAATTCTAAATTGATTTTCGAGTGCCTATATATAAGCTGGAAGGAGGAATCCATTCATGAAAAGATGTTTCTATTTGAATTGCAATGGTAATGACTGTTGGAAAGCTTGCGATCCTTATCTTTGAGACTTTATTATTAATATTAAAGTTTTTCCATGCTATTTGTTCATGCCATTTCCTCTCACCCATCTCCTCTTTCTTTTGATATTGTATATCAAGACTTTACATACATAGTGGCATAGGTCTTAGTTTTTCCCGATGTAGGACTAATAAATTTTCCTAAATCAACTTATTCATTTCCAACAAGTCTAATGTTAGCAGAAGGACTAAAGTTCCCCTTTCACTTCATAAGGTAACTGCTGCACTTTGCTTCGTAGTTATATTCAACTCGATTGAAATCGATTATGTTATTTTCTCATATCTCTGTATCCATATAGCGGCTGCTTTCTTTTCACAAAATTCCAATTCAGTTTACAATTTAACTGCATTTTAATTTTTTTAATGACATCTTTGTGATTTGTAATTTCTAACTTTTTGTAAATTCTAACCGTGCATTTTGTTTATATTTTTTAATTTAAGGTTTTCGTACATAAAAAAGTATGAACAACACACACATATCGTTAAGAACGATCGTTTTACAAAACGAAATTAACACACAAAACAAAAATGTATTTTAAGAAATGACGAAAGAACAATAATATTCATCCATCCACCGTCTCTCCTTCCTCTCTATCATTCTCTTTTCCTTTAGTCCATCAACTCCGTTATCCTTCAAATCTTCTCACATTTTGAAATTAACGTAGAAAACTCAAAACATGAAATAAACAAACACCGCCTTAAGTTTTCAAAGGAAGATCAGGTATCTTTGGCTCTTTGCACTATTATGTGTTCAATTGTCTTAATATTTCCTTGTTTATTCCAAAGAATTTATCATTGGAAAAAGTTTGAATTCTTTTGTGCTCTATGTTTCAGAACCCAAAATTTTGTTTATATTTTAATTTAACTAACATATTTTTTGAATGTATGTAGGCTGTTTTTACAAATGACTGATTCACGCTGGCTTAATCTTTGGTTTGTTGCCTCACTATCTGATTGTGTTAAATGGAAGAAGCCTTACAATCACATTTTCTCATGTATGCCTAATGTTGATTGTTGATAAGCATGCTGATTGATCTAAAACAAGATACCTAATCTATATGATAAAAGTCTGCTGTTTTTCATATATGTTTATGGGAAAATGTAGCAACCCAAATTCCAATGGGTCGAGATTTTTCAAAAATCCTAAATTTGAAACCACTGAAACTTGAGTTGGCTTATCTGGTATCCTGCAGAAAAGACAGAGATAATAAATATATTAAAGCTCGATAAAACATCTCACAGATGAATGGATAAAATATAATAATCAAATATATCCTTTCCAAAATAATGACTCTGCCCACCAAGTGTCCAATGGCTACCAAATCTCCGCCATAAATCTAACCTGAGTATATGTAATATGGAGGGGGTCAGAACACAAGTTCGGGTGAGAGAACAAATTATACATTCTAAAATAACACTATATATACCGTTCGATTACATTTTCATAATTATTAGGTTATTCGGATTAACAACACTTTAGGCTCTGCATACACGTCACACACATCTACTCGCCATATGTGTGTAGCAATGCCCAACATCTCAAAGTACTCCCCATAGTGCTATCCTCGTACGGTCTCCGTCGTCACATCACGAAAGCATGCACGACCTCCATTATACGCCAAACCGCGTATGGAAATCTCCATCGTTACGGCACATAATCACAAAAAAAACCAGTGTTATGCCATGTTAGCGTGCGGATCCTTGTATCTGAATTCCTCGGTCGAACCACATCTCGATACAGAGTTATGCCCTGACGTCTACAATACACCACCTAGTGCGTGTACCTAGACCCTCGTATGAACATACTACCTACTATAACCTTAGTTATGTTTTCAACTCTTTTATTAACGATTGTAAGTAAACACCGTTGCCCTATTTTGGATCATCAAAGCCAGACACTACACCATATATGCTAATAAGGCTGTGTTTTTAGCCGTATCTAAAGCAGTAAGGCACAATAATAAGCCGTATCAAAAAATGGCGCATTAAATTATTAGATAAGGCTATAAACCATATCTCACTAGAAATAACATATGGCTCTTAATCGTATTTAAAGTGTGATCAGACACGGCCTTTGACCATATCTAATTATATGTGTGTGTACACACATATAAATACATGTGTATATATATATATATCATATATGTATATATATATATAAATAGAAAATGTAGCACATATTTTTCATAACACAGAGCATATATACCAATTTATACATAGGAATAACACAATTTATATATTTATACACTCAAATAATTACAAGATTTTTCATAACACGAACACAATGTACATACAAACATATACAATAAAAGGAAACTGTCAAAGATTTTCATCATGTTACGAACTAACAAAAAAAAAGTAAAAACATATCAGTCTGATAAAACACCAGTCGAGGCCGGGAAGATTGAGCATACGGGTTGATCATGCTGATGAAGTCCATGTTTGTTGTAAATCAAAGCAGTTTATTATGAGAATAAGCTAGCTGATGATGATAAAGTTTTATAACAACATAAATATTTATATATGCATAGTTTAAAACAAAAGCTTAAAAGGCCAACCTAATGATGAAAAATTGAGGTTCAGTTTCAACAAAACTGAATCGTGATAGCCTGCATATAAACTCAGTCGACACCAATACCTCCCCACTTTTTCTGTTTCCTCCAACAAGACTGCATATAAGTTCATTAAACAAGTTATAAATACTTTACTGGATAGGAGATCGACATTGTAACTCACTGTGATTGAGATGCAAACATGAATACAGAGATAAGTGTATGTCGATCAATGTGTTTATGTACACCGATAGTCGATCCTTTGTAGTCGATCAGTGTGTTTGTGTACACCGGTAGCCAATCAGTTGTAGTCGATCAATCGGTGTGTTTGTGTAAACCTATAGTTGATCAGTGTGTTTGTGTACATGGGTAGTTGATCAGTATATGTCGATCAGTGTGTTTGTGTACATCGGTAGTCGATCAGTGTGTTTGTGTACACCAAAATATAAGAAACTAAAATAGCACTTTAAGGACCATCCATGTGTTTGTGCAGTCAATCAGTATATGTCTCAAAGATGAATGAAATGTCAGTCTTTAAAAATGCAAACCCAGAACAAGAATCACCTTAACTGTTGTCAGTCTGCAACAACGGTAGTTCCTACCCTAGCATACAGAACATTCTTTTATATACACACACAAACATGAACAAATAAAACTACCATATGCAGAAACATACATATGGACATAGTTTTAGCAAGGCATCGTCCATGTGCACACAACATGTCCATTCAATTCTTATGTAAGGTACTAGGTAGAGATAAGTGTAAAATAATATATACCTTCTCCGAAGTCTAAAGTTATCAAGTCATCATCTTCGGATGACACACATACTCGACTTTCTAATTAAGAATTTGCTGGGCGATCCACCAGGTGGATATATTTTAGCTCATGCGCAGGGTCTGTAATCCATGCTTATTAGCTTTATCCAAATGTCGAATGCCGCTTTACTTAACCTTTGGAAAAAGCTGCTTTCACTTGCAACTTCCAGTTTCTTTGAAGCAATTTGTGTAGTGCAACTTACACTACAATCTCTGCTACAAAGTAGGGGAAAGTTTCTAGTGAAAGCAGCTTTTTACTAAGGTTAAGTGCAACAACATATGACATTTAGATAAAGCTAATAAGCATGGATACCCGATCCTACGCGTGAGCTAAAATGCATCTACCTGGTGGATCACCTATTAAAATATAAACTAGAAAGCCGAGTAATCATCCATCTACCAAAATTTTCAGCAAACCTGTTAATATATTTTCAGTAAACTTATTATCTCTCAAAACATAGTAAACTTGTTATAAGTCAACCCGATTTAAATTTCAAGCATAAGGCAAACAAACAGTCAAATGACGATGAAATCATGGTTAAATATTGAACAATAGTTATCCATTTGCTCAGTTTCCGCTACAACGGGTAATATATTATGTCTGTTTGTCATTTTTGACGTCAAAGCTATAATTATACAACTATTCTTGGCTTGTCATTTAGTTTAAGAAATGGTCAACTTTTAGTTGCTAAACAGTTAAACTATCATCAAACTAGTATTTTATTACCCGTACATGGATGTGGTTACTACGTTTCAGATTCAACACGGCAAATAATATAAAGAACATTTCGTCAAATGGAAATTGCATATAGAATCAGGTTATAGACAATTGACATTAAACATCTTAACATTAGTAAAAGTTACTGCATCCTTATGACTAACTCTTTCTTTATTTCATGGATATACTACAATCAAAAATTATACGATACATGTTTCCAATAGCAATTCAGATGTTTTTTTACATTATCATAAAACATGATTCAAATTTGATTTCTTTGATTCTAGGGTATAGCCACAGATCCGTCCCTTACACAAAGTAGCAATCAGCTAACACACTAACACATACCAATTCAATTAAACAGCTAACACACTAATACAAAGTAGCAATCAGCTAACACACAAAGATTTCAACTTGTCCCCTACTATCAGGCATGCATGCTACAATTCAATCAAAACACATACTTGCTATCGAAGGAGGGCTAAGAACCAAGGGTTGTTGCGTTTTTATCGAAGGAGAGGGCTGTCTGTCTCTGTCGGAGGAGGAGATTCCAGAGAAAGTTGGAGGCACGATTTGGTGACCAAAAACCCTAGTTTGGGTTTTCGGTCACCGTTAAAGTAAAACAAATGGAAAAGGGAGCGGCCAATTTTTTTTTTATTCCGAGTGCCTAATGCGATGCACAATATGATACGCATTCGATTTGGCCCAAAGCTATATCAAATTAACTGATCCGAGGACTCGTTGATGGACGTTCAGATTTAGAGTGTTTAGGGTGGTGCATATCGCAAAATGTAGTTTGATACGGTCTGAGCACTATCAGATATGTTATGGCTTTAACCCGTATTTTATCTCTGCATCCTTATGTGCCAAATTAGCTGTTTTGGTGTAGTGAGAGACGACGATTGTAATATATATATAGTTTTCATACATATTTATGGAGGTAGATTGTAAGATGTAATAATTATAGGCCAAGATGAATATTTGAAACCAGATTGAGAAAATAGTGAAAATCCATCCGTATATAAACCAAATGTAATGTTACGGGTTTTTGCTACGAAATCAGGATATTTCTTATCAAAATGCTTCCATGCTTCTCCATCGACTGGGTGTGTTAACGTACCTTCTTCATGTGTTCTCGCACTGTGCCATCACATATGATGTGCAGTCACAGATGATGCATATAACCTTTAAAGTCTATGAGTGATGGGTAAATAATGCATAGCTTGTTTGGAACTTCATTTCCCTTCTTTTTTTCTTGATTTGTATCTTTGTTGCTTACATATTTTATAACTCTTAAGATTGATGTCTTCTTTTGAGAACAACATGCAACTATTTAACAAATGTCTGTCTTTCGATATGGCAAACCGAAAGCGGACATAAGTTTTTTCACTTTATAATATTTTTTGCACAATAAATATTAGATGTCATATGCCGTTTAGCAGCTTATACAACAGTTGTAAATCCGTCTTCTATGAGGTTGTATTTGATTTCATTACAATGTACTCAACAGTTACCGATAATTGAGTGTCGCTCGTACAACCATTTCAAAGGGGTTTGTTAGCAGCATCTAGTAAATTGTATATTTTTTCATGTCAACATTTGGTTTCTCTTTAACTTTAATATCATCATTATCAATTCAACAATAGAGAACATTGATCATGCTGCATCTTCAACTATATGTTATACAAGATTCATTGTCACTACAACATAACAGCCAATTTGGTACACAACTCTGCGGAGATAAAATACGGGTTACAGCCATATCATATTTGATAGTTCTTAGATCCGTATCAAACTACATTTTGCGATCCACACCACCCTAAACACCCTAAATCTGACAGTCCATCAAGGAAGCTCCGGATCAGTTAATTTGACATGGTCTTTGGCCAAATCTAACGCGTATCATATTGTGCATCCCATTAGGCAATCCGAACACAAATCTTGGTCGCTCCCTTTTCCTTTTGTTTTACTTTAATGGTGACCGAAAACCCAAATTAGGGTTTTCGGTCATCAAATTGTGCCTCTACCTTTCTCTGGAATATCCTCCTCTGGCAGAGATGAACGACCCTCTCCTTCGACAGAAACGCGACAACCCTTGGTCCCTAGCCACCTCCTTCGACAGCAGGTATGTATTTCAATTGGATATGTATGTCATCCAAAGGTGATGATTCGATTTGTGTTGACTGGTTGTGATTATCAGTAGGATTATTAATTGTATTATGCATTAATACTTTTGCGCCTTTTGGCAGTCAACCAGTAGTTTTACACATATGGGATGAAACCCAAGCATCAGCTAGATCATTATAAGTGGCAGCTGATTGGCTTTCGAGACTGTTTATAAAACTTCAGCAAATTGGCTTTCAAGACGTTCTCAATAATTATAAGTGTCTACAGCTTTGCGCTAGTTAGATCATTGGCATCATTCCAATGTGTTAATCAACCTTTATCAAAGTCCCAGGTATAATTATAAGTAGTCATGCTTTATCTAATTCAGCTATAAAGTGGAATTTGATTTGACGAACAGGCTTCTCAAGGGGACCTTACATCATAATAGCCACTGTAAATGTAAATGACGCCAATGATCTAACTAGCACAAAGCTTGGTTTGCCAAATTCATCCTCTTAATGTTCTACGCGTGGAGGCAATGATCATTTGTTGAAATCATTATGACTAAGTTCCAAGATGGATTTTCAATCATCCCGTTAAGCTGAGATTCTTTGACTCAAACACATCCTTATCAAGGGCATACTGAAACACATGCACGGTTATATGCTCTTGAGCTGTAGCTATTTTGACCCAATTTTAATTGCTTATCTTTTGTACTGTTGGCTATTGTTTTATATTTGAAGTACCGAACTAATACATGAATATTTCTTGCTAATGATGAGGTTTACTCTATATTTCTAATTACAAGCTTGATTGAAGTGAAGTGTAGATGTTGTCACTGTGGTACAAGGTCTAAATGATATTGATGAGGCAATTGAGTTGAATAACATAGAAACTGGGAAGATTCCTAAATTTTATGCTATTCAACTCTTGCCTTATCAATATCATAGGTAATATGAAGATTGTGGACTTTGGTGTAACACACTTCAGAAATGGTAAGAGTCAAGAAAAAGATCAACTTATTCTTAATTTGTATCGTTACATTCAGGTAATTCTTTTTACTTGTTCATATCTCTTAATGTCACTCTAGCTTTTGATTTTGTTACTTGTTCATATCTCAACATACTTACAAAGGTTTCTAGTTCGATGCTTAATGAGATACTGCCATTCATGCAGTAATGATGCTAGGATATATGCGTGCTTATTAGAACACTCTTACTTATTATTTATGCTTTCTTTGGCTTTTTGTTGAACATGTGGGGTGATGAGCTGAGAGTGCAATGCCATATGGGAAGGAGTTGAAAGAGGAATTTGTAAAATTAGTGGAAGGAAAGAGGCTCAAGGTTAATATCTATGGTAGCGACCAATATGGTCATTTTGTTGGCGATGTCTATTTCAAAAACATTTTTATTCAGGTGATTCTGTCATGCTACAACCCTCATGTAATACGAGAAGTTGTTAGTGTTTTGAACCATGTAGGTTATAACTATGCAGTAAAACCATAATTGTGCAGGGTCTGCTGGACTGGGATTTCTATCATGGTACTTTACGGGAAAAATCAGAGCATTTGATATAAACTTCAGGTAATATCTCGTTTTTTTTTGTGATGACCCCAAAACTTCCACGGAATGAAAGTGAGGGATAATCATTTGGAATACAACATAAATACAACAATACAGATCACAGATACAACACAACAAAGGAAACTATAGAATAACAACATCATAGCAGTGGAATATGAATGTCATCAAACACAGAATCCCACAGTCACAGAGTTCTAAATTATTACATCAAGCTTCAGTAAAAGGAAATAAGTTCAAGCTCTAAATAGTACAACTTGAAAATAAAATAAGTCTAGATGTTTCAGAGTCTAAAGATAAAATGTAAGCAAAAGATAAAAGATAGATAGTCTTCGTGGTCCAACATAAGCACCTCCAAGTAAGCAACACCAAGAAAGCTCCAAAGACAGCAACTCCAAAGAAAGCCAAACCTGTTACTTGGTTGTCCGTGTGGAAGAGAGGGCACCCGAGTTTGCAAAGGTGAAAATAAACTACAGGTCAGTCATGGGACTGGTGTGAGAATTCTTAACTAATTTAACTATTAGTAATAAGGAAAATCCAAAGACCACGCCGCTAACGCGGAACGGGTTTACTCTAATGGATTGTCGTGCATGATTTAAAGTGACATAACAAACAACAAGTAATTCGTAAAACAACACTATGCTTTTGAGAAAAATGGAATCACCATAAGACCCAAGTCCCATCACACAATGCAACACAAACCAGAGGATAGGGTTTTATCTTATGGTGATTAAACATGCTAAATACGGTAAATACGAGTTTAATATTATTATTAGTGTATATAAAAACATTTCAAAATAAATGTATCAATCCTAGGAAACATAGTACCCCATACTACTATGCCTCCATACTAGTAATACAATCAAATTCGTAGGGTCGTATTTGGAATTTGGTTTCCATCATGAGTCAAGGCTAGGGAGGAGCTCCTTACCGATTCGAGACACTCTAGCTAATGTCTCAGGATTCCCCGCAGAGAACCCTTGGATAACTGCAGGGTCGGTCCACACTTGCGGTTTGTGGATTGGCAATTCCTGAACACACGTTTCCCGTTCCTATAGGACCTATCATCCGAGGCGCCTCATTCCATCATCCACATAAGTAAAATATCAGCCAGTTTAAGCACTGACACTACTTCTAACAAGAAAGAAACGTGCTTCTCTCCCTGCGTTCCCTTCTTCCGTTTTAGACTCCACCGGGTTGTGAGGTTCGTGAAGCTACGTAATACACAAAGCTATGCTTATCCAAGCTGTGCTTTGATCATCACCACAAGGTTCTGCTTTTCAACAAGAAACCTTGATCGTTGCATCTTAGTATGCCACACTGTCACTCCATAGCACACAACCAATCCTTTGCCGAAGTATATGAAAGGGTGTTAAGCAAGAGAATAAATTCTCCGCCACCAAACATTCATACATTCGACAGAAAATTAATAACATGATATTTAACGGAGTACGATGTCCGTCACACAATCCATTTATTAGCTTATGCTCTGGGTCTGAGCGAAAACCAAACCCGTGAAATCAACATGTTCGTTTGGGCAATGACCATGACCCTTGATTTGGGAGCAAATCAAATCAGGGCCTCGATCGTTGTCCTCTCGATGGAAGATTCACGGTCTTCATATGCCGTCTTCATACTTCGATTTTTAGCGTCGTTTTATTATTTGGAATGAGAGAAACTCAGACTTTCCAAATAATCCTCGTATATATATATATATATATATATATATACATATTTAAAATCCTTCTGATTCGTTAATATCATTTTATAATGATTAATTCTTATTTTAATTATTTAAAATAATTAAATTTTATTTAACGACGCCTCGAGTCAATGGGCGACTATGGCACTGCTTTCAACCAATTTTGATTTTCACATTTCTTAAAATCTAACCGTTGGACCTTAACGTAGTTTATATCATTGTAAAGATTTTCCCAAGACGGTCCTAACGGTTTCAGTTTTGGGAAATTCCGACGGTCGGATCTTTTGGTATGATCGTTTAAAGATACGATTACAAAATGTGAACTACTGCACTTGATTCGATTAATTTTAATTATATATATATATATATATAAACATTTAACGATAATAACGTCAACCAATTCAATTCAAATAAATTCAATTACCATATCCATTCCATTTTTCTTCATTCATTTAAAAATGAAAAAAATATTTCAACCTTTACATATGTTCTTTTCATTACATTTAAAATGTAAATGAATTTACAGCGTAAAATTTCATTCCTACATCTTACAAAAAAAATGTAATCATTATAATGACAAAATCTCTTTTTAGTTACACTAAAAATGTAATTATCATTCAGTGTGAAATCTTACTTTAACAATTTCATAAAAGAAAGTGAATTTCATTTCAACGGTAAAATCTAATCTTTTAATTTCATAAAAAATGAAATTTCATTGCATTGTAAATATAATTAACATGATAGTGAAAAATTCCAACTTTTTAAATTACATTATAAATGTAATTTTTATTTACTATGCAAATCCTCATTCTTAATTCACATAATAAAAATGTAATTCTGATTATTATGCAAAAATGTTAATCTTTAATTACATAAAAAGGATGTAATTTTAATTGCCATGTAAATTTTCATTCCTTAATTACATATAAAAATGTAATTTTACTTTACAATGTGAATTCAACTTAAATTACATAATAAAAATGTAAATTTTATACAATGCAAGTTTCTCTTCTTTTTTACATGTAAAAATGTAATTTGTATTAATGTCAAATTCCTACTTCTTATTTACATGTAAAAAAAAATGTAAATTTATAATACATGTCAAATTCTACATATATTTACATGTAAAAATGTAAATTCTATCACAATGCAAATTCTACCTTTTAATTTACATGTAAAAATAAAAATTTTATCACAATGCAAATTCTACCTTTTAATTTACATGTAAAAATGTAAATTTAAATGAAATGTAAATTCTACTTATATTTACATGTAAAAAATATCATCTTTTTTATTAACATGTGAAAAATATCGTCTTTTTAATTTTCAATGTAAAAATAATGTCTTTTTATTTTCAATGTAAAAATATCGTCTTTTTATTTTCAATGTAGAAACATCGTCTTTTTATTTTCAATGTAGAAAAATATCGTCTTTTTATTTTCAATGTAAAAACATCGTCTTTTTATTTTCAATGTAAAAACATCGTCTTTTTATTTTCAATGTAAAAACATCGTCTTTTTATTTTCAATGTAAAAACATCGTCTTTTTATTCTCAATGTAAAAATATCGTCTTTTTATTCTCAATGTAAAAATATCGTCTTTTTATTTTCAATGTAAAAACATCGTCTTTTTATTTTCAATGTAAAAATATCGTCTTTTTATTTTCAGTGTAAAAACATCGTCTTCAAATCCCAATCTAACAACAAAAGGGAAGTTTTATCGATCATCCTCAAAGTAATAGATTTATATTGGATGGACAATGATAATTCAATTCAATAACTTACACAAAGGGGAAATTTTACTGAGTATATTCATGATTCACAAGAAAATCAATTGACATGATTGATAAAATTAACAAATAAATGATCCTAATAAATCACCAAACTCAGATCTAGAATTTAAATTTTCAGATATAATATCATAACATCATACACAATTTAGATCCATAACTTAGAATATTATCCATCGCAGATCCATTTATATTTACCATTCAATCTTTAAATAATGAAAGAATAAATTAAATTTAATTAAAAATAAATTCTTACCTTGCTTGGATCAAAAATGAAGGTTCAAACTTGATCAGATCTCGTGTTGAAAGTCATGGCGGTTTCGGAACTGAGAGATTTAAATTTGAAGTTCATATGTATAAATTAGATACCAACTTTTTACAACTGTTACTGCGACATTTAAAAGCATCGCAAATCTGAAATTGAAATTTACCTTGAATTTCAGAAAGTTCAAAATTTTGAATTCGATTTTCGGGATATGCAGTTGACGGTTTTCAGAACGGTTTGTTGGAGATCGAAGAGCTACGAGAGGGGGATCAGCGCCGGGAAGGGGGTGGGGTGTGGTCGGCTATGGTGGTCCCGGTTTGGTGCGAACGGCGGCGGTTTTAGGGGGGAAGGGCGGTGGCTACAGGCGACGAGAAGCTCTGATTCCGGTCTGAGATCGAAGAGCATGAAAATCTCTTCGAAACGTGTACTCCGGCGAAGAATTTCGTTGAGAAACGAAGGAGAAATCGGAGTTTGAAATTATGAAGGGTTATGGGTTTGTGGCGGCTCTGAAACGAACGGGGAAGGAGGATGAACAGTGTTTTTATATAAAAATAATAGGGTTAGGTTATTATTTAAATAATTAATTAACCCAATAAAGCCCGTTTTGCAATTTTCTTCTTTTTCAGCCCAACGACTGTCATTCCTACCTATTTACCCCTATTCCGGACTCATCTGACTATGTCCCGCAGGCCCAAATGATCGTCTTGGCCTTCGTTTCTCAGTTTTAAAAATATAAATTATTTATTTTAAATTCTAACGTACTTTCAAATTTACCGGGGACACATACAAACTTAGAAAAGCCCAGAAAAATTATTTCTGGCTTTCTTATGACGATACGGTCCTAACAAAATTAACTTCGTCGAATTTTGAGACTGTTTGAAAAATGGCCATTTTCTGGTCGATCCAATTTAACTGTAATTGACCAAAACATATTTTCCTTTGCCACGCTCACATATTATCTTCAAAAATTATGAAATTTGAAACCTAGCAATAATTTGACATTCCGGATCCAACAAAAGTGGTTTTGTCGAATTCCAAGGTCATATGCAAAATGTCTATTTTCAAGGGCGACATAATCTCTATAACGACCTTTCTGAAAATTCATTTGGCCATAACTTTTGATTCCCACTATGAAAATTCGATTTTTCAGATTCTTTAGAAAGATATTTATTAACATATTTAAATATTTTTGGTTTCACCAAAATCCGATTTATCCTGCATCCTGTACAGTCAGTCAAAGTTCAGCTTTGACTTTTCAAACTACCGTGCTATTTCTAATTCCTTTTATAATTAAATTAAATATATTCATATTAAATTCAATTAAAATAGATTTCTAGTTGTTTTTATTTAAAATAATTTATTAATCACCCTTAAAATCTCTAAAATGAAAATTTTAAATTGGCCCCAAATTCTGGGTTGTTACAATCTCCCCCGCTTAAGAACTTTTCGTCCTCGAAAAGGAAAAAGGAAAACAGAAGATTAGGGACCAATACGGAGAATGCAGAAATGATTAAGCGTACCTCAAAACAAAATCTAATCAGAGATATCCATTCTGCATTTGGGATAGGCATGTTTGATACTCTCCTCGGTTTCCCAAGTGCAGTCTCTAGGATCACCGCTCCATTGCACCTTGACTAGGTTAATTCTTTTATTTCTCAGCTCTCTAGTATCTTTGCCAATAATTTTCAGTGGCTCCCTTTTTACTGCAAGGCTTGGGGTAATCTCCAAATCTTGCTGTGCAGCTTCCTCCACCACTAGATCTGGATCATGGACATGCCTTCGAAGTTGAGATACATGGAATACATCAAGCACTCCAGGCAACCAGTCGGGCATCTGAATTCTGTAAGCTAGAGTACCAAGCTTCTCAAGAACAGGAAAGGGGCCGATGAATTTAGGTGCTAATTTTCCTATCCTTCCAAAATGGATTATACCTCGCATTGGAGCAACTTTCAAATAGACATAGTCACCCACTTCAAAAGCAAATTCTCTTCTTCTTACATCTGCATAGTTCTTTTGTCTACTTTGGGCGGCCAATAATCGCTTTTTAATAAAAATCAACTTTGTCCGGAGCTTCTCGAACCATGTCTGGCCCTAAAACAAGACGATTTCCTTTTTCAACCCAGCATGCTGGTGATCTACATGGCCTACCATATAAGGCTTCAAATGGGGACATTTTCAAACTTGCTTGGTAGTTATTGTTATATGAGAATTCAACTAAATGCAAGTGATCCTCCCAAGAGCCTCCAAAATCGAGTATACAAGCTCGTAATAAATCCTCAAGAATGCGATTCACCCTCTCAGTTTGGCCGTCAGTCTGAGGGTGATATGCGGTTCCCAACTCATTTTGGAATGCCTCCCAAAATTTGCTAGCAAAGATAGGATCACGGTTGCTAACAATGCTACTAGGAACTCTGTTTAAAACAAAAGATTATTATTTAATTAGAAAATGAAAATCTTCATTCAGATAATGATGAAAAGGAAAGATTTAGTTTTATTACCCATGTAGCCTGACTATTTCTTTGCAATAAATTTGCGCCAGACTTTGAGCAGTTCTAGTGGACTTGACAGGTATGAAATGAGCGGACTTTGTGAAGCGATCCACGATCACCCATATGCTGTCATTTCCTTTCCTAGTGCGGGGCAGACCATCTATAAAATCCATGGATATTTGGTCCCACTTCCAATCTGGAACCTCCAATGGTTGCAACAATCCCGCAAGCTTTTGTTGATCGCTTTTAACCTGCTGGCATGCAGGACATCTACTCACATAAATGGATATATCTCTCTTCATAGCTTTCCACCAGAACGTGCGCTTAAGATCTTGATACATCTTGCTTACGCCTGGATGGATGCTAAGCTTTGATTTGTGACCTTCATCTAAAACTTCCCTTATAAGCTCGGGGATATTTGGAGCACAAATCCGCCCGTGTAATCTAAGAACTCCCTTGCCATCTATTTGAAAATTCGTGTTTTCACCTTTTTGGATTCTTTCAGTCACTTTTCGAATAAAAGCATCATTTTCCTAAAGAGAAGAAATTTTATCAATCAAAGAAGGGGTAATGATGAGGCTTGCGACGATGACGTTCTTTCTACTAAGTGCGTCCGCCACAACATTGGCTTTTCCCGGCGTATATAAGATGTCAAGTTCATATGCCGCAAGAAATTCTAGCCACTGTTACTGCCTTAAATTCAAATCCTTTTGATCAAATAGATATTTCAAAGATTAATGGTCTGTGAATAATTCAAATTTTTCGCCCAAAAGATAATGTCTCCAAATTTTCAAAGCAAAGACTACGGCCAACAACTCCAAGTCATGGACACGATAATTTTTCTCATGTGGCTTTAGTTGACGACTTGCATAAGCAATAACTTTGCCTCTTTGCATCAGTACCGCGCCAAGACCACCACTTTGAGAAGCATCGATGTTGACCTTTAAATCTTGGTTTCTATCGATGATGGTTAGTACGGGAGCAGTTGTCAAACTCACTTTTAGCTTTTGGAAGGCCTCCTCACAATCTGATGTCCAATTGAACTTGGTATGCTTCTTGGTGAGCTTTGTTAATGGGCCAGACAGCTTGGCAAAATCTTTGACAAATTTCCTGTAATATCCAGCCAATCCTAGGAAGCTTCTTACTTCAGTGGGTGTACTGGGCTGCTTCCAGTCTCGAATAGCGGAAATTTTACTTGGGTCAACAGCAATTCCTTCTTTTGACACAACATGGCCCAGAAATTTAACCTCCTCTTGCCAAAATGTGCATTTGCAAAATTTTGCTTTCAAAACATTTCTTTGCAGAATTTCCAACACTTCACTTAAATGCCCTTCATGCTCCTCCTTAGTTTTAGAATAGATTAGAATATCATCAATGAAAACCAGGACGAATTTGTTTAGGACATCTCGGAAGACCCTATTCATCAAGTAAACAAAGTAGGCGGGAGCATTGAATAGACCGAACGACATTACTAACCATTCGTAGAATATGTCAGGACCTCTAAAGGCGGTCAAAGGTATGCATTCTTCGGCTATGCGGAGTTGGTGGAAACCTGTGGCTAGGTCCATCTTTGAAAACACCTTGGCTCCATTTAATTGGTCCATTAAATCATCTATGCGAGGCAAAGGGTATTTGTTCTTCAAAGTTTGCTTGTTAAGATCGCGGTAATCCATACAGAGCCTTAAAGTACCGTCAGACTTGGGGACAAACACCACAGCTTCACCCCAATTGGAAAAACTGGGCCGGATTAGTCCCTTCCATAAGAGCTGCTTAGTTTGGGTTTGCAACTCTTCTTTTTCTTTAGGGGTCATCCTCCTGATAGCATGAACTACAGGCCTTGCATTTGGGACAAGATCAATTCTGAAATCGATTTCCCTTCGCGGGGGTAAGCTGTCTACTTCTTCAAATATGTCCGTGTAATTTTTGACCATGGGGATATTTTCTGAAGAAATAGGAGTGATCTCCAGAGAAGACCAAAATTCCTTTCTATCATATTCTGGCCCATGGCAAGGTATAGTAACAGTGTTCCCGAATCCTGTTTTCACCTTTACCACTCTTTCTGAGCATAGCACTTCAGCGTCATATTGTGTTAGCCAATCCAGACCAAGCATGATATCAAACTCGGAAAAATTCATAATGAACAAGTCAAAAGGAAACTGAAAATAAGAATAAGAAATAGGCACCCTACAGTACAAATCAAGGCGATAGATCCTCCTACAGGATTATGAACGTTAATTGGCTCTTTAAGACTTCTTTGTTTTAATCTCAATTTATTAACCGTGTTGCTAGAGATAAAACTTCTTGATGCACCCGTATCAAACAAAGCAGTAACATGAATGTTTTTAACAGAAATGGTACCATCTAAAACATCAGGCTTACCTGCTCCTTCAGAAGAAGTAGGTGCAGAGGAAGGAGGTGCACTTGCCCCCTCATGCACATGTGCAACTTGGGTACTCCTCAACAGTGGACAATCAGATTTGAGATGACCCTTTTTATGGCAGTTATAGCATTCCCTAGTGTCCCCACTTCTGGCCTTCATTGGATTTTTGCATTCCTTGCTATAGTGTCCATACTTCTGGCTGTTGTAGCATTGCACCTTAGACTTATCATGGGTCTTAGCAGCTCCAGAACCGCTTCCTTCAGTCTTCTTCTTGGGTTGCTTTCTTTTGTTATTGTTGTTGGCTAAGCTCCTCTCTCTACCCAGTTGAGAATTCTTCTTATCATTCTCCTCATATCGACAAGCAAACTCCACCAGCTTATTGAAAGAAAGGTCGATGTGGGCAGTGACTCTATCAATATATTTTCTCGCAAGCCCATTTATGAACCGCTTGTTCTTCTGAAAGTCATCCCGAATCAATTCAGGGGCATAGTGGGAGAGGTCTTCAAATATTCGTACATATTCTGAGATGGTCTTGTCGCCTTGCTTCAGATTGGCGAACTCGTCATGCAGTCTTTCTACCTCCTGCCTTGGAATGTATTTATCATTGAAAAGCTCCTTAAACGTGGCCTAAGTCATATTATCTTCGTCGCCTCCAATGTTGACCACTTCCCACCAATTCTGTGCTTCGCCTTGGAGATGCCATGTAGCAGTGAATCTCTTCCTCTGATCATCTAGCTCTAGTCTTCCAGATATCTTTTCACAATTTTTTAGCCATGTTTGAGCCTGTACCACGGTCTCTGTACCGGTGAATGGAACTCCCCCTAAATTCTTGAACTTCTTCGCTACCTTATCCAAGTCAAAGGGATGCGGTGGTGGTGGCTGTTGAACTGTGGCCTCCTCAGTTCCAGCAACATTTTGCCTCCTTGCTCTAGCTCTAGCGGCTCTAGCGGGAGCGGTACTCATTTTTAGTTAGTTCTGTACGATCCAGGAAAGAGTCAGAACAACTGTAATGGTGATTTTAAGAAATGATAAAGATAAAAGATGGAAAAAAGATGACGATAAAATGACTTACTATTGTGTAACTCTAATGAACTGTTCGCCATAGAATATTAGTGATTCTATGTTACTGAATTGCTAAAATATGTGATACTCCAAAGCTAAGGTTAACCAAAGCTCTGATACCAACTGTGATGACCCCAAAACTTCCACGGAATGAAAGTGAGGGATAATCATTTGGAATACAACATAAATACAACAATACAGATCACAGATACAACATAGCAAAGGAAACTATAGAATAATAACATTATAGTAGCGGAATATGAATGTCATCAAACACAGAATCCCACAGTCACAGAGTTCTAAATTATTACATCAAGCTTCAGCAAAAGGAAATAAGTTCAAGCTCTAAATAGTACAACTTGAAAATAAAATAAGTCTGGATGTTTCAGAGTCTAAAGATAAAATGTAAGCAAAAGATAAAAGATAGATAGTCTTCGTGGTCCAACATAAGCACCTCCAAGTAAGCAACCCCAAGAAAGCTCCAAAGACAGCAGCTCCAAAGAAAGCCAAACCTGTTACTTGGCTGCCCGTGTGGAAGAGAGGGCACCCGAGTTTGCAAAGGTGAAAACAAACTACAGGTCAGTCATGGGAATGGTGCGAGAATTCTTAACTAATTTAACTACTAGTAATAAGGCAAATCCAAAGACCAAGCCGTTAACGCGGAACGGGTTTACTCTAATGGATTGTCGTGCATGATTTAAAGTGACATAACAAACAACAAGTAATTCGTAAAACAACGCTGTGCTTTTGAGAAAAATGGAATCACCATAAGACCCAAGTCCCATCACACAATGCAACGCAAACCAGAGGATTGGGTTTTACCTTATGGTGATTAAACATGCTAAATACGGTAGATACAGGTTTAATATTATTATTAGTGTATATAAAAACATTTCAAAATAAATGTATCAATCCTAGGAAACATAGTACCCCATACTACTATGCCTCCATACTAGTAATACAATCAAATTTGTAGGGTCGTATTTGGAATTTGGTTTCCATCATGAGTCAAGGCTAGGGAGGAGCTCCTTACCGATTCGAGACACTCTAGCTAATGTCTTAGGATTCCCCACAGAGAACCCTTGGATAGCTGCAGGGTCGGTCCACGCTTGCGGTTTGTGGATTGGAAATTCCTGAACACACGTTTCCCGATCCTGTAACAACCCGAAAATCTGGGCCAGTTTAAATTTTTTATTTTGGCAATTTTAGCGAATTTTGATTATTTAAAATGAATTATTTTAAATAATATCAACGAGAAATTTATTTTGAATAGAATTTGAACGTATATATTATATACGTCGTCGTTAGAAAATAAATAATTATATATAATTACAAAAGGAATTGAAAATGGTGTGGTAGTTCGATAATTCGATTTCAAACTTCAATTGAACATACCGGGTGCAAAATAAACCGGATTTTAGTGAAACCAAAAATATTTGAATCCAATTGATAATATCTTTCCAACGAATCCGAAAAATCGAAATTTCATAGCGGGGGTAAAAAGATAGGTCCAGTTGAAATTTCTGAATAGTCGCTATGGAATTCGGACCCTTAAAAATGGGAATTTTGCAAACGACCTCGGATTTCGACGAAACCTCTTTTGTTGGATTCGTGATGTCAAGTTATTGCTAGGTTTCAAATTTCATAATTTTTCGAATCAATGTGTGAGCGTAGCAAAGGAAAACACATTTGACCAATTTCAGTTGATTTTAATCGACTGGAAAATGGTCATTTTGCAAACGGTCTCAGAATTCGACGAAACTAGTTTTGTTAGGACCGTATCATTAATACGAAGCTAGAAAATATTTTTCGGGAATTTTTAGAGTAGGTATGTGACCCCAGTAAATTGAAATGCGCGTTCAAATTCAATATATAGAGTTATATGTTGGTTTTGATGAAAACTGATCGAAACAGTCGAATTGGATTACGAAACATATCCCATTGTGTTCGGAATGGGGGTAATTAGCTAAGGGCGACAGTCGTTGGGTCTCGATTGAAGTCCGAAGAAAAAGTCAACCCCTTTTGAAAATAAATTAAAATAATATTATATATATATTTATATAACTCCTCCACCCCTCAGTTTCTCTCTCCTCCCTCTCACTATTCGTTCCAAATGGAATCGAAAAAAAAACGATGAAGCTCCTCACCGTCGAAGCCACGCTCCACGCCGACCCCACTCCGGCGATCGGCCCCTCCCCTGGCCTCGTCGCCCTCCAATCCCCCTTCCCCCGTCCGCTTGTAGAACCCCCTCCCAAAACCCCTGAAGCAGCCAACCACCGAAATCCTAGCTCCAGCCACGCCCCGGCCGCCAGTCGACCGCCGCCGATCCTCAGTCCACTCACCGCCACCCCACGCCCCTCTGGCCAGCGTCCACCCGACTGTGAAGCCCCCTTTTTTTCCAGCTAGGACCCGATTTTCAACCAATGAGAAGTAAGTTTTACTTATATTTATTTATGCTATTAAAAATATTTTTTATTTTATTTTATAATATAGATAAATTTCAGAAAAGAAATATGGTTTATATGTAAATAATATTAGAAGAAAAGAATCGTTTTTGTTCATAGAAAAAAATTAAATTATATTTTTGTTTACGTGAAATCATATATTTTTATCTTCATGAAAGTTATGATTTCTAATACATGAAAAGTTTATATTTTTAACTAGAAAAGATTTGATTTTTATAAAAATATGAAGTTAGAAAGGTTAAAAATATAATTTTTATATTATAGAAAGGTTAAAAATATAAATTTTATATTATAGAAAGGTTAAAAATATAATTTTTATATTATAAAAAGAATAGAAATATGATTTTTATATATAGCATAGCAAAGTAAAAATTCGATTTTTATATATTGAATAGCGAAGTAAAAATTCGATTTTTATATATTGAATAGCGAAGTAAAAATTCGATTTTTATATATTGAATAGCGAAGTAAAAATTCGATTTTTATATATTGAATAGCGAAGTAAAAATTCAATTTTTATATATTGAATAGCGAAGTAAAAATTCGATTTTTCTATATTGAATAGCATAGTAAAAATTCGATTTTTATTTATGTAGTGGCTATGGGCAACGAAAGTGACAAAAGGCGAGAACGACGAAGACTTCTACAAAAGAAGAGTCGAGATGATTGGATTAGCTATCGGTGAGAACTCCTCACTCTTCAATTTCTTTTCTAGTTATATATATATATATACTAGGATGCAGACGGTGTTTAGTAGCACCCGACACAATCGTCCACAGACCATGGACTTGTTTGTTTGGCTGTGTAGTTGGTTAGATTATTTGGGTTGAATTGAATTGTTTGGTGAAATGAAATTGATTTGATTGATGTGTGAATGGCGTGGGCCTTCACTAGACCGGGGATAAGGCTAGGCCTCGTCCCGTTTCTAGTATCGTGCCGTTATGCCGCCGAAATTTTCTAAAATAAGTTAGAAAAATAAAAATATCATTTTTATTTTGTAAATGAACTGAATAAAAATTCATGAGTTAGAATAAAATGTTTTATCGTTAAAATATAATTTTTAACGTGAATGTGAATAAATAAATATTTATAAAAAATCAGCCGATTTGTTTATATACACTGATTTGACTGATATTGATTGGGTCGATAAATTTTACACATCGCCCAACTGCACAAATAAAATATGTGTTTGATTGTTTGAAACCCCACACGGGTATTGGGATGATATTTGACGTACACTAATCCCGATTGTTTAGTTGTATGTCGATCGATTGATTGACGGACTGTTATAAGCGCTAAATATTGATATTCGATGCTTATACAGTGTAGAGTGCACTTTGGATGATGTCGATTATTCATTGTTGTTATTGTATACCTGTGTTGTAGAAAATCCATATAATTAACATTATATGGTAATTGATTGGGCTTCATTCAATATTTGAAATAGAAATATTTGAATAGAAATATTTGAAAAGAAATATTTGAAAAAGAAATATTTGAAATAGAATATTTGAAAACAGAAATATATGAAGCCGTGTTGATTAGATTGACGCCATTTTGACGTGAACGATATTTATATCGATTTTATTCATTTTATAATGAATATCGAAAGTGATTTCAAAATCTGATATTTTGAAATGAATTGAATAGAAAACGAAGTCGAATTTGAATTTAATAGAAAACGAATTCGAATTCGAATTGAATAGAAAACGAGTTCGAATTGAATTGAATAGAAAACGAATTTGAATTGAATAGAAAACGAATTTGAATTTAATAGAAAACGAATTCGAATTGAATTGAATTAAAACGAATTTGAATTGAATTGAATAGAAAACGAATTTGAATTGAATTGAATAGAAAACGAATTTGAATTGAATAGAAAATGAATTTGAATTGAATAGAAAACGAATTTGAATTGAATAGAAAACGAATTCGAATTGAATTGAATAGAAAACGAATTTGAATTGAATAGAAACAAATTCGAATTTGAATTGAATAGAAAACGAATTCGAATTGAATTGAATAGAAAACGAATTTGAATTTAATTGAAAACGAATTCGAATTGAATTGAAAACGAATTTGAATTTAATAGAAAACGAATTCAAATTGAATTGAAATTTGAATTGAATAGAAATGAAATTTAAAACGAATTTATAAGGAAAAATTCAATTTTGATTTGAATTGAAATGGAAGTTGAAATTGTTTTTGAAACGAATCCAAAACTATTTATAAAATTCGTTTTAAATAGTAATCGACGAAATATATATTATATATATTATATATATAATATAATGGCCTGAATAGAACGCGTCGCGCCGCGGTAGTTCGCGAATTTCGACCACTGACTTCGAACGGACATTACGGGAGATCCGACCGTCGGATTCTCCTAAAACTGGAACCGTTGGGTTCGTATCGAAAAGAGCTTTCTAACGAATATTAGAAATTTGAAATCTAACGGTTGGATTTGGAGATACGTCCAAATCAAATTTGAAAAAGGTCGCTGTAAGTGCAGTTCGATGGCCGTTGATGGAAATCGACTGTACAGGCCTTGATAAAATTATTAAAAATATCTATAATTTGTGTAAAATCATAAGAAATGATTTGGGAAAAATTGGGATGAAAAACTCCATATTTGAAAATATAAAAATAATTTTTTATCGAAATGAACTAGTTTTGAACTAGAATAATAATTTATTTATTTATTAAATAAATAAAGTGGATTTGAAATGGTTTTGAAAATAACCAGGATTTCCAATATATCGATTGGAAATGGATTTGAATCGAAATTGTCTTCGGAATATTTCGATGTGGGATTTTGTGATTATACAGGTATTGTTATGGGAAATTTGAAAGATATATTTATATCGTTATTTCCAATACGATATTTGTTGGTCGTAGAATTTGATATTGAATATAGGCCGATATATTTTCTATTCAGAGCCTTGTATTTAATATCAAATGTGATTTGGGTTTGTCATGAATGGTGTCTTCATTAACACTGTTCTTGAACCCAGTTGAGAAAAGATTAAATCTTTTTAATTGGATTTAATGAAGTGCACCAATAAAATAATATTTAATTGGAGTTGAATAGGTATTGATTTTTGGGTTTATAGTGAATCTTGTTTTAAATGACACTGATTCTTTAACCCAGTTAAAGATTAAAACTAAGTGGGTTTTTAATGAATCTTTAATTAGATTGAAAAGATCGAGAATGGAGTATCACCAGTTTTGCTCAAAAGCGATAGTTAAATATTTAATTAGATTTGAACGTGAAATGGTAATTGAATTTACCGATAACACCGTGGTATTAGATATGGGGTATTACCAGTTTTGCTTCATGGGATGAATAGGTGGGGATTGGGAAATAAAATAAATAATTTCTTCGGTGTGGTTCGCTAATCCCGACTAGTTTGGAAAACCACATTTTGGTTTGAAATGATATCCAAAGGAAGATTAAAGAATAAATTTTAAAGAATTTATCTTTGATAAAATTAATGGGAACCTTTCCCTAAGAACATGAAATTTAGAAACTAACTGTAGATTAGCTAAGAAGGATGGTTTCTTGGGTATTGATCTGATGTTGGTTTTGGCCTTCGGGGTTAATATTTGGGGAATTGTTCTCTTGCTAATTTACGGTCAGTGACTATTGAATCGGGATGAGGCGTTTGTTGCGTTTAGGTAACATTTGTTTACTATATACGCGGGTTATTCGGAAAGGCCAGGTTTATACCCATTCTGAATAACCGATTCGACGAAAAGTCGAAGATGATGACGGTGGTCGAAGACCGAAAGTCTTCACATCGTTTGGATGATTACTGATAATCTTGATTGGGCTGTACACCCAAGATGAGGGAATCAATTGGTGGTCGTCCAGACGTACTTGGAGATCGACGGATATGCGAGGAAAGTGCCTCCGGTTTCGTTCAGACCTAGAACGGACTTGTAAATGGATGGTGTGTCTGACATTGTATTCCTTTATATTGTATTCGTTGATCTCTGCTAAATATATATCTGTTTGGCGGCGGAGAATTTATTCTCTTGCTTAACGCCCTTCTCTAAGACACATGAGCTCAGAGGTTATATATTGGCAGAAATCAGTGGTACGATATGGATTGATAGTGTGGCATGCTGAGATGTAGTGATCCAGACTTTTGTTGAAAAGCAAAGTTTGGTGGATGATGATCAAAGCGCAGCTTTAATATAGCATGGCTTTGTGTATAGCATTGATTCGCGATCCTCACACCTCGGTATGGTGTTAAACTGCTGGTTTGATCAGTATGCTTTTAGTGGATGGGCACCTTAGTGGTGTCGTGGATTCGGTCGACCGAGAGGAGCTTAGTGCTCAGGGATATATAGAGTAAGCGGTGTTTTCTCTCGTTGGGACGTAAGCCGCGGTGATACTCTGGTCCCAAAAGTGCGGATGTGCAGACGGTGTTTTCTCTTGTTGGGACGTAAGCCGTGGGGAATTGCATTACGCGATCGATCTTTCAAATCAGGAGCCACCATGATGGAAATCCAATTTCCAATACGTGTATTTCGGTTTTATTTGTAGAGCCTAGTATGGCGACATAGTGGGATGGGGCGCTTATGCCGTCTATGATTGATACTTATGATTTGAAGATATTTTATATAATATGCACTTATAATAGTATCAAATGATTTGTTTTAAACGTACCAAGCATTCTTGGCTATTATAAGGTAAAAACCCTATCCTCCGGCTTGCGTTGCATTGTGTGATGGGACCTGGGTCTTATAATAGTTTCATTTTTCTTTATTTAGCATTGCGCTGTTGTTTTATGCACTGGTGTTTTTGGGAGGAAACCCGTTCCGTGTTATACGGCGTGGTCCCTTGATTTACCTTACTTTGAAAATAAAAATACATAACTGTTTTAGTTCTCACACCAGTCACATGACCTGGAGTTTATTGTTTTAACCTAAACTCTGGGTGCCCCTATTTTCCACACGGCAGCTAGTAGTTTTGGTTTTGCAGATTTATATTCACAGGATCCTGGTTTACAGCTGGAATGATATCCGGAAAGCTTTGTATCCGTATATCTCTTCTAGTTGTGTATTGTATTATTTTCCGCTGTGATGTATTTAATGTAATTTAAATCTCTGATATTTCTGTGTAATATTCATTTATACTCTGTATATTCTTGTATTCTGATGGAATTGTTGTAATTAACAACGAAATGTTCTTCCGTCTGCGTTCTGTTGTGGTTTGTTCTCGAACTATCCGCGATTTCCTCATCGGGGAAGTTACCGGTTTTTACAGTTGGTATCAGAGCTTTGGTTTACAAAGCTCAGAGAACAAGACACATTAGAACCATACGAAAGAATTCATCAGAATTGGATTAGTAATATCCAACGAGAATGACTCGTTAGAGATGGGATCAGTAGTATCCTAGAACGAGTGTGAAGAGTATATTTTTGAAAATGAAAACAAATCTTGTTTTGAAATATAAATCAATTATTCGTATTTGGTTATTTATTTATATTGATGTGGACAATCCAGTATATATAGATTTTACGTATACATCTGATCCGCGTGTATTCGAAGTTTTGATATATTGGGTAGATATAGAATCACACTCTAGTCGCCCGGGGATGATACTGATAATTGTGATCACATTTTCAGTGTTTATATTCGAGTGACGAAAGTGAGATTTCTATATATTTCCTATTGACTGGTGTGAGAACCAAAATTAGATAAGGCCTATTGTTGTGATTTGGCATCAAAAATGAGATTTTTGACTATATATCAAAGTTATGAATTTGAAATGATAATTCACTAATTGATTGATGGTTGTGTTGTTTGATTATTGTTTGAATAATTAAATGTTGAAATTTTAACCAAATTGGTCAAATAGTGAATTGTATTGAAATTTGGTCGCATTTGCTTGCATATACTTGTACTTACATTGAACAGGTCATAGCAAGGAGGCTAGAGCCGAAGAATAAAATTTGTTTGCCCGACAAATAGGTACATGTTTACTATAATTTATTGTTTTGTTTGGGTGATGATGATTTTATGAGCCGATTGGCTAGCCGCTTGGCTTTTTCTTTTTATTTTTGAGATCAGAAGGCCTGTATGGCAATTTCGGGATTTTCCCGTGGCTCCCAGTGCAGGGGAGGTTATGGCGAAATTTTTCAAAAATTTAGGGTGTTAGCCAAATTTTTGAAGAATTTGAAAATTCTCAGAAACTGAAAAGTTGGAGAATGGAAGCCAGACCGAACGTAGAGTTGATTGATCAAACCACTTTCGACTTTGTTCCTTTTCGGGGACGAAAAGTTTTAAGTGGGGGAGATTGTAACAACCCGAAAATCTAGGCCAGTTTAAAATTTTTATTTTGGCAATTTTAGCGAATTTTGATTATTTAAAATGAATTATTTTAAATAATATCGATGAGAAATTTATTTTGAATAGAATTTGAACGTGTATATTATATACGTCGTCGTTAGAATATAAATAATTATATATAATTATAAAAGGAATTGAAAATTGCGCGGTAGTTCGATAATTCGATTTCAAACTTCAATTGAACATACCGGGTGCAAATTAACCGGATTTTAGTGAAACCAAAAATATTTGAATCCAATTGATAATATCTTTCCAACGAATCCGAAAAATCGAAATTTCATAGCGGGGGTAAAAAGATAGGTCCAGTTGAAATTTCTGAATAGTCGCTATGGAATTCGGGCCCTTAAAAATGGGAATTTTGCAAACAACCTCGGATTTCGACGAAACCTCTTTTGTTGGATCCGCGATGTCAAGTTACTGCTAGGTTTCAAATTTCATAATTTTTCGAATCAATGTGTGAGCGTAGCAAAGGAAAATGCGTTTGACCAGTTTCAGTTGATTTTAATCGACTGGAAAATGGTCATTTTGCAAACGGTCTCAGAATTCGACGAAACTAGTTTTGTTAGGACCGTATCGTTAATACGAAGCTAGAAAATATTTTTCGGGAATTTTTAGAGTAGGTATGTGACCCCAGTAAATTGAAATGCGCGTTCAAATTCAATATATAGAGTTATATGTTGATTTTGACGAAAACTGATCGAAACAGTCGAATTGGCTTACGAAACATATCCCATTGTGTTCGGAATGGGGGTAATTAGCTAGGGGCGACAGTCGTTGGGTCTCGATTGAAGTCCGAAGAAAAAGTCAACCCCTTTTGAAAATAAATTAAAATAATATTATATATATATTTTTATATAACTCCTCCACCTCTCAGTTTCTCTCTCCTCCCTCTCACTATTCATTCCAAATGAAATTAAAAAAAAACGATGAAGCTCCTCACCGTCGACGCCACGCTCCACGCCGACCCCACTCCGGCGATCGGCCCTCCCTTGGCCTCGTCGCCCTCCAATCCCCCTTCCCCCGTCCGCTCGTAGAACCCCCTCCCCAAACCCCTGAAGCAGCCAACCACCGAAAGGCTAGCTCCAGCCATGCCCCGGCCGCTAGTCGACCGTCGCCGATCCTCAGTCCACTCATCGCCACCCCACGCCCCTCTGACCAGCGTCCACCCGACTGTGAAGCCCCCTTTTTTTCAGCCAGGACCCGATTTTCAACCAATGAGAAGTAAGTTTTACTTATATTTATTTATGCTATTAAAAATATTTTTTTATTTTATAATATAGATAAATTTTAGAAAAGAAATATGGTTTATATATAAATAATATTAGAAGAAAAGAATCGTTTTTGTTCATAGAAAAAAAATTAAATTATATTTTTATTTACGTGAAATCATATATTTTTATCTTCATGAAAGTTATGATTTCTAATACATGAAAAGTTTATATTTTAAACTAGAAAAGATTTGATATTTATAAAAATATGAAGTTAGAAAGGTTAAAAATATAATTTTTATATTATAGAAAGGTTAAAAATATAATTTTTATAGTATAGAAAGGTTAAAAATATAATTTTTATATTATAAAAAGAATAAAAATATGATTTTTATATATAGCATAGCAAAGTAATAAATTCGATTTTTATATATTGAATAGCGTAGTAAAAATTCGATTTTTATATATTGAATAGCGAAGTAAAAATTCGATTTTTATATATTGAATAGCGAAGTAAAAATTCGATTTTTATATATTGAATAGCGAAGTAAAAATTCGATTTTTATATATTGAATAGCGAAGTAAAAAATTCGATTTTTATATATTGAATAGCGAAGTGAAAATTCGATTTTTCTATATTGAATAGCATAGTAAAAATTCGATTTTTGTTTATGTAGTGGCTACGGGCAACGAAAGTGACAAAAGGCGAGAACGACGAAGACTTATACAAAAGAAGAGTCGAGATGATTGGATTAGCTATCGGTGAGAACTCCTCACTCTTCAATTTCTTTTCTAGTTATATATATATATATACTAGGATGCAGACGGTGTTTAGTAGCACCCGACACAATCGTCCACAGACCATGGACTTGTTTGTTTGGCTGTGTAGTTGGTTAGATTATTTGGGTTGAATTGAATTGTTTGGTGAAATGAAATTGATTTGATTGATGTGTGAATGGCGTGGGCCTTCACTAGACCGAGGATAAGGCTAGGCCTCGTCCCGTTTCTAGTATCGTGCCGTTATGCCGCCGAAATTTTCTAAAATAAGTTAGAAAAATAAAAATATCATTTTTATTTTGTAAATGAACTGAATAAAAATTCATGAGTTAGAATAAAATGTTTTATCGTTAAAAATATAATTTTTAACGTGAATGTGAATAAATAAATATTTATAAACAAATCGGGCGATTTGTTTATATACATTGATTTGATTGATATTGATTGGGTCGATAAATTTTACACATCGCCCAACTGCACAAATAAAATATGTGTTTGATTGTTTGAAACCCCACACGGGTATTGGGATGATATTTGATGTTTAGTTGTATGTCGATCGATTGATTGACAGACTGTTATAAGCGCTAAATATTGATATTCGATGCTTATACAGTGTAGAGTGCACTTTGGATGATGGTTGATTATTCATCGTTGTTATTGTATACCTGTGTTGTAGAAAATCCATATAATTAACATTATATGGTAATTGATTGGGCTTCATTCAATATTTGAAATAGAAATATTTGAATAGAAATATTTGAAAAGAAATATTTGAAAAAGAAACATTTGAAATAGAATATTTGAAAACAGAAATATATGAAGCCGTGTTGATTAGATTGACGCCATTTTGACGTGAACGATATTTATATCGATTTTATTCATTTTATAATGAATATCGAAAGTGATTTCAAAATCTGATATTTTGAAATGAATTGAATAGAAAACGAATTCGAATTTGAATTTAATAGAAAACGAATTCGAATTTGAATTGAATAGAAAACAAATTCGAATTGAATTGAATAGAAAACGAATTTGAATTGAATAGAAAACGAATTTGAATTTAATAGAAAATGAATTCGAATTGAATTCGAATTGAATTGAATTGAAAACGAATTTGAATTGAACTGAATAGAAAACGAATTTGAATTGAATTGAATAGAAAACGAATTTGAATTGAAAAGAAAACGAATTTGAATTGAATAGAAAACGAATTTGAATTGAATAGAAAACGAATTCGAATTGAATTGAATAGAAAACGAATTTGAATTGAATAGAAAATGAATTCGAATTTGAATTGAATAGAAAATGAATTCGAATTGAATTGAATAGAAAACGAATTTGAATTTAATTGAAAACGAATTCGAATTGAATTGAATTGAAAACAAAATTGAATTTAATAGAAAACGAATTCAAATTGAATTGAAATTTGAATTGAATAGAAATGAATTTTAAAACGGATTTATAAGGAAAAATTCAATTTTGATTTGATTTGAAATGGAAGTTGAAATTGTTTTTGAAACAAATCCAAAACTATTTATAAAATTCGTTTTAAATAGTAATCGACGAAATATATATTATATATATAATATAATGGCCTGAATAGAACGCGCCGCGCCGCGGTAGTTCGCGAATTTCGACCATTGACTTCGAACGGACATTACGGGAGATCCGACCGTCGGATTCTCCTAAAACCGGAACCGTTGGGTTCGTATCGAAAAGAGCTTTCTAACGAATATTAGAAATTTGAAATTTAATGGTTGGATTTGGAGATACGTCCAAATCAAATTTGAAAAAGGTCGCTGTAAGTGCAGTTCGATGGCCGTTGATGGAAATCGACTGTACAGGCCTTGATAAAATTATTAAAAATATCAATAATTTGTGTAAAATCATAAGAAATGATTTGGGAAAAATTAGGATGAAAAACTCCATATTTGAAAAGATAAAAATAAATTTTTATTGAAATGAACTAGTTTTGAACTAGAATAATAATTTATTTATTTATTAAATAAATAAAGTGGATTTGAAATGGTTTTGAAAATAACCAGGATTTCCAATATATCGATTGGAAATGCATTTGAATCGAAATTGTCTTCGGAATATTTCGATGTGGGATTTTGTGATTATACATGTATTGTTATGGGAAATTTGAAAGATATATTTATATCGTTATTTCCAATACGATATTTGTTGGTCGTAGAATTTGATATTGAATATATGCCAATATATTTTCTATTCAGAGCCTTGTATTTAATATCAAATGTGATTTGGGTTTGTCGTGAATGGTGTCTTCATTAACACTGTTCTTGAACCCAGTTGAGAAAAGATTAAATCTTTTTAATTGGATTTAATGAAGTGCGCCAATTAAATAATATTTAATTGGAATTGAATAGGTACTAATTTTTGGGTTTATAGTGAATCGTGTTTTAAATGACACTGATTCTTTAACCCTGTTAAAGATTAAAACTAAGTGGGGTTTTAATGAATCTTTAATTAGATTGAAAAGATCGAGAATGGAGTATCACCAGTTTTGCTACAAAGCGATAGTTAAATCTTTAATTAGATTTGAACGTGAAATGGTAATTGAATTTACCGATAACACCGTGGTATTAGATATGGGGTATTACCAGTTTTGCTTCATGGGATGAATAGGTGGGGATTGGGAAATAAAATAAATAATTACTTCGGTGTGGTTCGCTAATCCCGATAGTTTGGAAAACCATAATTTGGTTTGAAATGATATCCAAAGGAAGATTAAAGAAATTTTTTTAAAGAATTTATCTTTGATAAAATTAATGGGAACCTTTCCCTAAGAACGTGAAATTTAGAAACTAACTGTAGATTAGCTAAGAAGGATGGTTTCCTGGGTATTGATCTGATGTTGGTTTCGGCCATCGGGGTTAATATTTGGGGAATTGTTCTCTTGCTAATTTACGGTCAGTGACTGTTGAATTGGGATGAGGCGTATGTTGTGTTTAGGTAACATTTGTTTACTATATACGCGGGTTATTCGGAAAGGCTGGGTTTATACCCATTCTGAATAACCGATTCGACGAAAAGTCGAAGATGATGACGGTGGTCGAAGACCGAAAGTCTTCACATCGTTTGGGTGATTACTGATGATCCTCATTGGGCTGTACACCCAAGATGAGGGAATCAGTTGGTGGTCGTCCAGACGTACTTGGAGTTCGATGGATATGCGAGGAAAGTGCCTCCGGTTTCGTTCAGACCTAGAACGGACTTGTAAATGGATGGTGTGTCTGACATTGTATTCCTTTATATTGTATTCGTTGATCTCTGCTAAATATATATCTGTTTGGCGGCGGAGAATTTATTCTCTTGCTTAACGCCCTTCTCTGAGACACATGAGCTCAGAGGTTATATATTGGCAGAAATCAGTGGTACGATATGGATTGATAGTGTGGCATGCTGAGATGTAGTGATCCAGACTTTTGTTGAAAAGCAAAGTTTGGTGGATGATGATCAAAGCGCAGCTTTAATATAGCATGGCTTTGTGTATAACGTTGATTCGCGAGCCTCACACCTCGGTATGGTGGTAAACTGATGGTTTGATCAGTATGCTTTTAGTGGATGGGCACCTTAGTGGTGTCATGGATTCGGTCGACCGAGAGGAGCTTAGTGCTCAGGGATATATAGAGTAAGCGGTGTTTTCTCTCGCTGGGACGTAAGCCGCGGTGATACTCTGGTCCCGAAAGTGCGGATGTGCAGACGGTGTTTTCTCTTGTTGGGACGTAAGCCGTGGGGAATTGCATTACGCGATCGATCTTTCGAATCAGGAGCCACCATGATGGAAATCCAATTTCCAATACGTGTATTTTGGTTTTATTTGTAGAGCCTAGTATGGCGACATAGTGGGATGGGACGCTTATGCCGTCTATGATTGATACTTATGATTTGAAGATATTTTATACAATATGCACTTATAATAGTATCAAATGATTTGTTTTAAACGTATCAAGCATTCTTGGCTATTATAAGGTAAAAACCCTATCCTCCGGCTTGCGTTGCATTGTGTGATGGGACCTGGGTCTTATAATAGCTTCATTTTTCTTTATTTAGCATTGCGCTGTTGTTTTATGCATTGGTGTTCTTGGGAGGAAACCCGCTCCGTGTTATACGGCGTGGTCCCTTGATTTACCTTACTTTGAAAATAAAAATACATAACTGTTTTAGTTCTCACACCAGTCACATGACTGACCTGGAGTTTATTGTTTTAACCTAAACTCTGGGTGCTCCTATTTTCCACACGGGCAGCTAGTAGTTTTGGTTTTGCAGATTTATATTCACAGGATCCTGGTTTACAGCTGGAATGATATCCGGAAAGCTTTGTATCCGTATATCTCTTATAGTTGTGTTATATCTCTTATAGTTGTGTATTGTATTATTTTCCGCTGCGATGTATTAAATGTAATTTAAATCTCTGATATTTCTGTGTAATATTCATTTATACTCTGTATATTCTTGTATTCTGATGGAATTGTTGTAATTAACAATGAAATGTTCTTCCGTCTGCGTTCTGTTGTGGTTTGTTCTCGAACTATCCGCGATTTCCTCACCGGGGAAGTTACGGGTTTTCACAGATCCTATAGGACCTATCATCCGAGGCGCCTCATTCCATCATCCACATAAGTAAAATATCAACCAGTTTAAGCACCGACACTACTTCTAGCTAGAAAGAAACGTGCTTTGATCATCACCACAAGGTTCTACTTTTCAACAAGAAACCTTGATCGTTGCATCTTAGTATGCCACATTGTCACCCATATCGCACTACCAATCCTTTGCCGAAGTATATGAAAGGGTGTTAAGCAAGAGAATAAATTCTCCACCACCAAACATTCATACATTTGACAGAAAATTAATAACATGATATTTAACGGAGTACGATGTCCAACACACAATCCATTTATTAGCTTATGCTCTGGGTCTGAGCGAAAACCAAACCCGTGAAATCAACATGTTCGTTTGGGCAATGACCATGACCCTTGATTTGGGAGCAAATCAAATCAGGGCCTCGATCATTGTCCTCTCGATGGAAGATTCACGGTCTTCATATGCCGTCTTCATACTTCGATTTTTAGCATCGTTTGATTATTTGGAATGAGAGAAACTCAGACTTTCCAAATAGTCCTCGTATATATATACATATTTAAAATCCTTCCTATTTGTTAATATTATTTTATAACGATTAATTCCTATTTTAATTATTTAAAATAATTAAATTTTATATAACGATGCCTCGAGTCAATGGGCGACTATGGCGCTGCTTTCAACCAATTTTGATTTTCACGTTTTTTAAAATCTAACCGTTGGATCGTAACATAGTTTATATCGTTGTAAAGATTTTCCCAAGACGGTCCTAACAGTTTCAGTTTTGGGAAATTCCGACGGTCGGATCTTTTGGTATGATCGTTTAAAGATACGATCACAAAATGCGAACTACTACGCTTGATTCGATTAATTTTAATTATATATATATATAAACATTTAATGATAATAACGTTAACCAATTCAACTCAAATAAATTCAATTACCATATCCATTCCATTTTTCTTCATTCATTTAAAAATGAAAATAATATTTCAACCTTTACATATGTTCTTTTCATAACATTTAAAATGTAAATGAATTTACAGCGTAAAATTTCATTCCTACATCTAACAAAAGAAATGTAATTTTCATTATAATGACAAAATCTCTTTTTAATTACACTAAAAATGCAATTACCATTCGGTGTGAAATCTTACTTTAACAATTTCATAAAAGAAAATGAATTTCATTTCAACGGTAAAATCTAATCTTTTAATTTCATTAAAAATGAAATTTCATTACATTGTAAACATAATTAACATGATAGTGAAAAATTCCAACTTTTTAAATTACATTTAAAATGTAATTTTTATTTACTATGCAAATCCCATGTAAATCCTCATTCTTAATTCACATAATAGAAATGTAATTCTGATTATTATGCAAAAATGTTAATCTTTAATTACATAAACAGGATGTAATTTTAATTGCCATGTAAATTTTCATTCCTTAATTACATATAAAAAATGTAATTTTACTTTACAATGTGAATTGAACTTTAATTACATAATAAAAATGTAAATTTTATACAATGCAAATTTCTCTTCTTTATTACATGTAAAAATGTAATTTGTATTACATGTCAAATTCCTACTTCTTATTTACATGTTAAAAAAATGTAAATTTATAATACATGTCAAATTCTACTTATATTTACATGTAAAAATGTAAATTCTATCACAATGCAAATTCTACCTTTTAATTTACATGTAAAAATGTAAATTTTATCACAATGCAAATTCTACCTTTTAATTTACATGTAAAAATGTAAATTCAAATACAATGCATATTCCTACTTTTAAACTACATGTAAAAATGTAAATTTTATCACAATGCAAATTCTACCTTTTAATTTACATGTAAAAATGTAAATTTAAATCCAATTTAAATTCTACTTATATTTACATGTAAAAAATATCATGTTTTTTATTAACATGTAAAAAATATCGCCTTTTTTATTTTTAATGTAAAAATATCGTCTTTTTATTTTCAATGTAAAAACATCGTCTTTTTATTTTCAATGCAAAAACATTGTCTTTTTATTTTCAATGTAAAAACATCGTCTTTTTATTTTCAATGTAAAAAAATATCATCTTTTTATTTTCAATGTAAAAACATCGTCTTTTTATTTTCAATGTAAAAACATCGTCTTTTTATTTTCAATGTAAAAACATTGTCTTTTTATTTTCAATGTAAGAACATCGTCTTTTTATTTTCAATGTAAGAACATCGTCTTTTTATTTTCAATGTAAAAACATCGTCTTTTCATTTTCAATGTAAAAACATCGTCTTTTTATTTTCAATGTAAAAACATCGTCTTTTTATTATCAATGTAAAAACATCGTCTTTTTATTTTCAATGTAAAAACATCGTCTTTTTATTTTCAATGTAAAAATATCGTCTTTTTATTTTCAATGTAAAAATATCGTCTTTTTATTTTCAATGTAAAAACATCTTCTTTAAATCCCAATCTAACAACAAAAGGGAAGTTTTATCGATCATCCTCAAAGTAATAGATTAATATTGGATGGACAATGATAATTCAATTCAGTAACTTACACAAAGGGGAGATTTTACTGAGTATATTCATGATTCACAAGAAAATCAATTGACATGATTGATAAAATTAACAAATAAATGATCCTAATAAATCACTAAACTCAGATCTAGAATTTAAATTTTCAGATCTAATATCATAACATCATACACAATTCAGATCCATAACTTAGAATATTATCCATCGCAGATCCATTTATATTTACCATTCAATCTTTAAATAATGAAAGAATAATAATTAAATTAATTAAATTTAATTAAAAATAAATTCTCACCTTGCTTGGATCAAAAATGAAGGTTCAAACTCGATCTGATCTCGTGTTCAAAGTCACGGCGGTTTCGGATCTGAGAGATTTAAATTTGAAGTTCATATGTGTAAATTAGAAACCAAGTTTTTACAACAGTTACTGCGACATTTAAAAGCGTCGCAAATCTGAAATTGAAATTTACCTTGAATTTCAGAAAGTTCAAAACTTTGAATTCGATTTTCGGGAAATGTAGTTGACGGTTTTCAGAACGGTTTGTTGGAGATCGAAGAGCTACGAGAGGGGGATCGGCACCGGGAAGGGGGTGGGGTGCGGTCGGCTATGGTGGGACCGGTTCGGTGTGAATGGCGGCGGTTTTAGGGGGGTAGGGCGGCGGCTACAGGCGACGAGAAGCTCTGATTCCGGTCTGAGATTGAAGAGCACGAAAATCTCTTCGAAACGTGTACTCCGACAAGAATTCCATTGGGAAACGAAGGAGAAATCGGAGTTTGAAATTATGAAGGGTTATGGGTTTGTGGCAGCTCTGAAACGAATGGGGAAGGAGGATGAACAGTGTTTTTATATTAAAATAATAGGGTTAGGTTATTATTTAAATAATTAATTAACCCAATAAAGCCCGTTTTGCAACTTTCTTCTTTTTCAGCCCAACGACTGTCATTCCTACCTATTTACCCTTATTCCGGACTCATCTGACTATGTCCCGCAGGCCCAAATGATCGTCTTCGCCGTCGTTTCTCATTTTTAAAAATATAAATTATTTGTTTTAAATTCTAACGTACTTTCAAATTTACCGGGGACACATACAAACTCCGAAAAATCCAAAAAAAAATATTTCTGGCTTTCTTATGGCGATACGGTCCTAACAAAATTAATTTCATCGAATTCTAGGACTGTTTGAAAAATGGTCATTTTCTGGTCAATCCAATTTAACTAGAATTGACCAAAATACATTTTCCTTTGCCACGCTCACATATTATCTTCAAAAATTATGAAATTTGAAACCTAGCAATAATTTGACATTCCAGATCCAATAAAAGTGGTTTCGTCGAATTTTGAGGTCGTATGCAAAATGTCTATTTTCAAGGGCGATATAATCTCTATAGCCACCTTTCTGAAAATTCATTTGGCCATAACTTTTGATTCCCGCTATGAAACTTCGATTTTTCAGATTCGTTGGAAAAATATTTATTAATAGATTTAAATATTTTTGGTTTCACCAAAATCCGATTTATCCTGCATCCTGTACCGTCAGTCAAAATTCAGCTTTGACTTTTAAACTACCGTGCTATTTCTAATTCCTTTTATAATTAAATTAAATATATTCATATTAAATTCAATTAAAATAGATTTCTAGTTGTTTTTATTTAAAATAATTTATTAATCACCTTAAAATCTCTAAGATGAAAATTTTAAATTGGCCCCAAATTCTGGGTTGTTACATTTTTCATCCCCACATCTCGGATACACTAGATACACTACATTAGATAAGGGTGATGGAATAGAAAGGGCAAGGCTACAACAATGTTATATCTACATTGCAGCCAGGTGACAAGGATAATTATAATAATGTGGAAATATCCTCTATATTGCTCTTTAATTAGGCTATAACGGTTGTCTTTAATCGAGACTCTGTCTCGACTGAATAAATAAAAATGTTATAGACTTGTAATATTCAACAACTAAGGAAAATAATAATGTGGACATATCATATCCTGAACTATGCGGTTTGCACTTTTTTACAGGTCTTTGTTGCGTACATGCTATATGCTATCCACGCTAACTTATTACCAGGCCTCTTGAAGTTTTCCTAGATTTGAGTACTTCTTTGAGAGATTTGAGGGTGTTGATCTGTCTTGGAGGGGTTTATTTAGTTATTGGTTTTCTTTGCTTTATGATCTTTTGTCTGTTTTGGAGGATGTTCATCTTTAAGGAAGCAATGAATCAACATGTGGCTGCACTTTAGCTCACGATGCCAGTTTGGGTATTTATCCCAGCTTATTGTAATGTAACATTATGTATCTTCTTTAATGTAATGAAACAGTGTGTATCTTATTCATTGTGATGTAATCAAATAGCATGTATCATTATATATTGTAATGTAATTCATTTACTGTTACAATTGTGAATTAGTGTATCCTGTGTTATATATGCTTTGTGTTACAAATAATATGTGCTACAATTTTCGCTTATATACGCACACATACGCGTATAAGATACAGTTTATAGCCGTATCTACTTATGCTTTAGATACGGCCATTTGTCGTATGTTATCTCACTGGGATATGGTTTTAAGCCGTATCTAAAAATTTAACATGCCATTTTTTGATACGGCTTTTTGTCGTGCCTACATGCTTTAGATACGGCCAAAAACACAGCCTAATTAGCATATATGGTTTAGTGCATACTAACTTCATCACCAACCACCTCCTCTGATTGTTCTTGATTAGGTGCTGTGAAGATCCCACATGAAATAATTAGGGTACGAAACCGTGTTGTGGCAAATGACCCGTAACCATATCCGGTATCAAATGCTTCAACAACTTGCACCTACAACATGGGACGATGAGTTTTACGTCGTTTCCATTATTACTTAAAGCAAATTCGATAAATACATGTATCCCAATAGAAAAATGTTCACTTATTGAGCTTCCTACTTTCCTTCGTTGATACATCCAGCTCCAAGCAATAAAATAATTGATCATTTTTCCCTACTTTAAAATCTAGGATGAATATTAAAAAGTTATTAATTATTTTATAAATTGACAGGTTTTCCCCCTTATGTGATGGTTAGTCATCCTACTTCCCGTTACAAATACAATAGTAATTACATTCCATAAATCATATCATTTTAAATAATTTTCCAAAACTTCGGCTGCACTTCCCCCGTGTTCCTTGTATCATTTACAAATGCATATACACAAGGAATGAAAAGGAAGTACCGTCGAAATTTGTAAAATGTATAAAATGATGTGATTTAAGAAACATAATTATTTTATTGTGTTTGTAACTTGTCTAATATAGGGACAAATTAGACATATACTATTTCAAATGAACATAGAAGTCTGTTTTAGTAATAAAAACGAATATCCATATAACAATCATATACAAAACGTGTCAGATGGAGCCAAAAATTCTCTAAGGGATTTAATATTTGTTTATATTTTACCGTTTCATTAAATTAAAAAAAAAGCAATTTATGCATTAATTTATTTATATTTTATTGTTTTATTAAATATATACTAAATTATATGATTTTTACTATTTCGCATAATATATAATTCAGCTTGGTTATATATTACTACACTAAATATAAAATTTGTTTATACACTAAACTATAGTACTGAAAAACTAATTTATGCGTTGTATAATGTTCTACCAAACTTGACTTTAAATAAATGATTAAGGGAATCTAATGTTAGCTATTTACAAAACATATACGCCAAATCATTAAAATCAATTCTAGCAGATTTAATAGTAATTAGCATTCAAAACTTATACACCAAATCAATTCTAACCAAATCATTCAAAATGTATATACTAAATCAATCATATCTAATAATTTTTATTTTTTGATGATAATAATAGTAACTAGCATGTAAAAGAGTACATCAAACAATAAATAAGTTATTAGTGACAAATTTAATAAGTAATTAAGCATAATTTAGAAAATCTAAGATAACTAGGGTTTTTGAAGTACCTAATTTTGAGAGGCCGGGAGTGTGTAGAGAGGCAGTGTGTGGTGACTAGTGATGTTGGTGGTGTTTTGAGGGGCAACAAGGGGTTGCCGGCATTTGGGGAGGAGCAAAATGGGCTTCTTCTTTTTTGCGTTCTAAAGTGGCTAGAAGAAGTGAAAATGCTTTCTGGTTAGAAGACAGATATCTCGATGATTTCCAATGGCCGCCAATGGCTCTAATACATATGGTTTTCAATGACTTCAATTGATTATCTAATTGAAATAACAAAAATACCATGGAAATGACAAGCCATTAGAAATTGCCATTAGAGGTCATTGGAAATTGTCGTTGGTATAGCGTCGCGGCTATGTACCATTCTCCTAGTAGTGTAGGCATAAAAAATGACATAAAAAATAATTTGAATATTAAGCTTTCGTCCTTAAAATTAAACTTAATACACAAAAACTTATTCTAATTTTTTTTGTAAATTAGTTCCCTAAAATTTTTTTAATCGATAATTGCCCAGGATTATGCAATTATTTAATGAATAGTTGAAAACATTTATGCAACTATATCAATAATTGAATAAATATATATTTTTTTAATGAAAAGTTACGAATATTTGCTTGATCTATTTAGTAAATAAATGCGGAAATTTTCCCAATTTTATTTGAGAAATTGCAAAAATTTGCATAACATTTTTGATAAATAATCGCGGAAATTTTCGTTGAACAACCACAGAAAATTTCCACAAGATATAATTACATAGATGTCTGTAACTATTCACTAAATAATTGCATAAGTTAACGTAGTTATTAGTTAACTTAATTCTAGGGACCTAATTTACTAATATTTTTTGATAATGATGTTTCTGCATTTTGAAACTTAATAGCGACTTTAATCAGACTATCTTAAAATAATTTATAGTTAACTATAGGTATGCGCCTTTCTCCTGATTTATTCCTTATGACATAAATTTAAGCGTATACAAGACCAGTGGCGTGCCTACCATAGGTCCAATGGGGACCGCCGCGCCCACTGATTTTTTTTATAATCCTTTCAATTTGGAGTGACATTGGGCTTCAAGAGTTGGTTTTTTGAAATTAATACATGCTAAGTTTATTTTGCACTTTCCAATCTTAATATGGATAGCTTGCACTGGTACAAAATATGCCTGTTGCCTCGCCTCATTTGCTTTTGCTGTGCGCACAACTAAAGCAAATAACATCATTTGTTTCGGTTTTGGTAACAACTGAAGCAAATGCACCGAAGCAAGCAGTGTTATTGCTTCTGCTGTGCGCACATTGGAAGCTAATAGTGTCACTTGCGTCGGTTGTATTATTAACTGAAGCAAATACACCAAAGCAAATTATGTTATTTGCTTCCGTTGAGCTTACAACAGAAGCAAGTATTATTATTTGCATTAGTTCCTTAGGAACAGAAGCAAATGCACTAAAATAACTATTTGTATCTTTTCATTAGAGGTCGAAGCAAATACACCGAACCAGATACAAATAAATTTAAGCAAAATAATTGCACATATCTTAATTATGAACAATGATTACATACATAATTATTCATTACTCGTAATAATTATAATTATCAACTAGTAATTTATAATTACTAATTATTAGAAATAATCAATAATTACTTTTTATATTAAATAAATAGTTATAGTTAATTAAAAATAATTAGTAATTTAAAGTTAATATTTACAAATTACATTTAATAATTAATAAAAATTATTAATTAATATCAATAGTTAATAATCAATATCAATGATTATTTAATAAGTAATTTTTGATAATAAAGATATAATATTGGTTATTTAACTTTTAATAATTATTAATCAATAATTTCTATCCAATATAATTTATTACTGATAATTGTATAATTACTAAAATTGATATTCGATAGTTAACTATACAACTGAATACTTATGATTTGATATTTAGTGTTTAGTAATTGATTTTTAATAATTATTCATTAATAATGGATATTAAAATAATTAATAACTAATAAAAATATTGAGTAATTTATAATTAATAAGCAATATCAATAATTCACAACCAACATTTAACATTTTATACTTATATCAATAATTATATTTAAAATTTTAAATATTAATAATCAACATCAACGATTATTTAGTAAGAAATTTTTGATAATAAAGAAGTAATATTTGTTATTTAAATTTTAATAATTATTAATCAATAATTTCTATCAAATATAATTTATTACTGATAATTATTTAATTACTAAGATTGATATTCGATGGTTAATTATTCAAATGAATACTTATGAAATGATATTTAGCTTCTAATAATTGATTTTTTATAATTATTCATTAATAATGGCTAGTAAAATAATTAATAACTAATAAAAGTATTGAATAATTTACAATTAATAAGAAATATTAATAATTGAGAACCAACATTTAACATTTAATATTGGGAGCGGCTATAGGAACACAAAATTGGATACAAAATTATGTACATAAAATCTGAACCACAAGATTTGTTTGCCTTTATGTATGAGGTAGAATTCAGGGGAGAGATCTAATGGCTCATATTTTTTGTCAACATTTTGTGTCCATTTAGACTTTCCCTTTAATATTTAACATTTTATACTTATATCAATAATTATATTTAAATTTTAACATTTAAAAATTTCAATATTAATAAAAAATAATTTCTAGTTAACATTCAATAGTCAATAATTATTTATGTTTAATAATTAATGATTTGTAGTGAGTAAATAGCAAAAACCAATGTTAGCTATTTGTTTTTTTTTTAATTTTCCCTTACAATTAATGTTTTTTAACCTATGTTAGCTATTTATTTGTTATAGTTTAACATTAAGTAATTAAAAAATATATTAATATACTATTTAGTCTATATTTAACAATTAATAAATAATAATTATTGTTGAAAATCACTAACATACACATAACAATTTATGTTTAGTAATTAATTTTCGAATATAATCGAGAAATAATAAGCAATAACCGATAATTAATAATTTATAAAAGTAAAGTTTAATAATTATTCTTTAATAATTAATAATTATAGTTTACTTTTAATAATTAATACTTAGTATTAAGACTATTATTTTATAATTAGGAATTAATGTTTATTACTTATTATTAAATAATAGTAATATCTAGTTATTATTTAAAGAAAAAAACTGAAGTACACTTAATAGTATTTGATAATTAATACGGATATGGCACTATTCATATCTGCCAAATATTGAACAACTATGGAATAAAGTATCCACTTTTTATTTCTAGATTATCCTTAAATCTTACGTCTGCCAAATTAAATCCATAAAATCACTGAATTTTTTACCCATTAGATCTATGGTACCAACAAGCATACCAACATTATTTTCTATACATAACCCTAAACACAATCATTGTTCCCTGAACCATCCAACAGCCGCCACTCATTTTTTTCATTCCTCGCTTCAATTTCAGAAAAAACTCCATCGTACCCTTTTTTTCTTAATGAAATCTCGACTTCTCCACTTGCTGATAATTGTTAACTTCCTCTCTTATCCAAGCCAACCGACAACTCAACTTCGATTTCAATCTAGAGTTCTCCATTGGCACGAAAAAATGTTGCCTTATTTCTAGGAATTCTAAAGTATTGGCGAATCCTGAAGTTCGACTTCCATGTCTTCGATGCCATATCCAAATTCCAAGTCAAAGAAGGTACGTGTTTAACTTATTTTTCCTCCTTATCGTTTCAAATACTTGATTTGACCTTCACGTTTACACGTGCTACGGATTTCATTGAGCGGAGATCATATTTCGTGGACATGGCTTGAGGGCGGCAGGAACTTGACAGAAGGCAATATTCAGAAAGGTTTTACATATTATGCTATGATTTTAGTTTTTATATATCTCAGATTTAATTGTTTTATGTTGCCAAATGTAATATGATCTCAAATAATGTCTCTACTAGATGTGATGCTCCATCTTGCTGATTTACACTACAACAAATATACCATATTACAACTGTGCAAAAACATTGTAAAAAGTTTTTACAACGGTGGAGCCACCGTCGTGTATTAAGAAGTTGTAATATACTTATATCTTTTACAACGTTTCTGCATCGTTGCAACACTGTTGTGAAATAGGATATTTAACAACTTTTACTCACAATTGTAATAAATTTTATTACAACATTTATTCCCCGTTGTTGTAGACATTTAAATATCGTAAGATCATAGGTATGACAATTGCTGAATACCGTTATAATTTCCAAAACATTACAACTCTTTCACACTGTTGTAAAATGATTTGTTACAACTTTTTTTTTGCTGTTGTAACTTATATACACCTTACTAATATAAAGAATTCATATATATTAATAATAATATGATTCATATTTCAATGCAACAAATATAACTATACATGATCATTTATATATATTAATTAACATAATATTCAATCAACACGCACATAGTACATCACCAACTAAACCCGTCACAAAAAACATAACCATTTCAAAATACATACATCGATCTAACACAAAAGATACATAAGACAGATAGAAGTTTTGTCCATAAAAGATACATAAGCATACCCTACGAAAGCACTCTAGCTGAAAGCAACGTAATTTTTATTCCAAGCCACAGTTGATCCAATAGCTTCTCCAATGGTAGTCATTTCGAAATTCGGCTTCCACAAGAAAGCTTCTAGATCCACAGCCACATCAATCAAGCAAATTAGCGTCACTCACAAAAACGTAAAAATCAGAATGTTGGACTAATCATTGATGCTACTAATGAGTTATAATACGATGAAATGATATCATAGTAAATAAACTGAAAATCCATGCATTTTACTGCTATTTTATCACATTAGATTTGGGAAATAACTGCAGTCTGCAGATAGCAGTCAATTTCTTCTATCGTTGAATGCAAACAGGCCAGAGGCACTGTGATTTGAGCATATCGATAGCAGTCATTCAACTGGCACTGTGATAGGACAAGTTGTGTGCCAAATTAACAAGCAATACCACTCTTTCCCAACTCCCTATATTTTCAAATTGAACATTCGCAAAACTGTGGAAATGTGGATCTATGTGCAGAACATATGATATCAAATGAAATGTTCCAAATGTACTAGAAATGGAAGGTGGTCAGATAGTAAAGACTATGCTTAGTTTACTAGGAACCGACTGATTCAAACCTGACGCAAACTAACCCTATTACCATAGCTAAAAGGATGAAAAGAAACCTAATGCAAACCAGCCCCATTACCATAGCTACAAGGATAAAAAGATACTTTAGTTCTAAATGCATCAGCACTTGCAATGACTGGCACTACATTCACGCTAACGGTCCTAATATGTAATGGTGGAAATAACAAATTGAAAACTGAATTGCACTCAACAAACAGTTTAACAATAAAAACCAAACATAGGAAGTGAGATGATTATTTACTTTTGGGCCTTAACATGTTATGCATATTGCAGCAACTTGACACAAATACTTCTTTCCTTTTTCATGTGTTGCTTCTTGGTCGCAGCAGCTGTATTTTTTTTTAAAAAAAAAAAAAATAGGTCGGAGACTATGCAACACTAGTAATAAGAGTATAATATCCAACAAAAATTTCCAAACTTGCATGTTTGATTGTCTGCGTTCAAGGGAATGTTACCAACAAGTATAGATAAACTGAACTAAAATATAATCTTATAAATGTTAATGAATATTACTTGTGTTTTGTCTCAATCATTGACAAATGGAACCATGGTGAGCACGAACCATTTAATTATAACTAAATTTACATTATTTACTTGTAAAAACGCATAACAACTAGGGACCATGACAAATGGATCTAACAGAATGTGTTTGTGAAGTCCTATTTTGAAGCTGCTACAAAAAATTCCATATTATAGCTCATTTAAACATCAAAAGTTATTTCTTTACACAAGCAACACATATTTACAATAGAAAATAATTCACACAAATTGTCAAAACATTAGTACACTTGTTACCTGAAGATCTAAAACATTAGTATGGCCAAAGCTATCATAATTAGTATATCCATCATAGTTTCTCAAAGTTTGCCCGTTGCTGCTCCAGAAAGCTTTTGCTACATGCCAAAAAATAGTTCAGACTCAAATTAAAATGAACTGACATTGAAAAACTTTTATAAAGTTCTCTACAAGTTCAATGTCCGCGCCCAAGTCATTATTCATCACTTTAGAAGAAAATGACTTATCTTTTTTAACTAATGCTAGTAAAGTTTTTATGGGTATTAAACAAGTTATCCAAAAGAACTGTAAATGAAATAAAAAAATTCCATACTGAATAGCTTCTCAAACTCACGTACAGCTGATGATGGGAAGATCTACCATGGTTGTAATACCAAAAGAACTGATATTCATACATGAAGACACAAACTTCATTAAAATTATTCGGACAGTAAACAAAGCTAACAGGAAGAATAATTTTGCTTTAAATTCATTAATGGATTTTTTTTTGAAAGGTAAGTAAACTGTTATTAACAATAAAACAATTACAAATGAAATTGGAACAACTGTTCCCTCAACTTTACAACACTTTACCCTCGACTATACAGACTTGAGAAAAAAAACCAATGAAAGAATAAAAAATGAAGTCCAGAAAAAAACTCAAGACTGCTTCACATTACAAATACATCACTAGAACTTCATATGATCAATAATCACTTGAACTACAGCTTGCAAACAACATTACTTGATCTATAAGCACTCAGTTGAAACCAAAGTCCGCACCACTAGGACTGTACATTATCTATTATACAGTTACCATAACATCCTATAACATTTTGCCTGATCAAAATTAAGTACTACGAGTAAGAACCATGCAGAAACCATGACTACTGATAAATCACTAAAATCATGGAGGGTATTTGTCAACCAGAGCATCACTTAAAGCCATGACTGCTCAGAAATGAAAGTACTATTATACAAATATCACAGCATCACAAAAGCCATGACTACTCATAACTACATAAACCAGAGTTCGAAACTTAATAGTTCATCTAAAGAAACCATGCATAAACCAGAGTTCAAAACATATTTTTTTAATGTTTTAACCAAGGTTCAAGAACTCGGTTTCGGTCTCGGTTTCGGCCGTTTGAAAATTCGTTAGTTTCGATGAATCTCATAAAATTCGGTGGTTTCGGTTCAGATTTCGGTTTTCAGTATTTTGCTGAGTATTATCGATGATATGAGCATTCTACCAATAAACAAAAAAAGGCATGCTGTGACTTCTTCGAATTAAAAAATTCAAAAGGCATCGAACAAAATAAAAAGAATAAAGGGCTGCAACCTGCTATCAAATTTTCGAAACAAAAAAAACCCACTAAACTAAAGGACACGCTGCAACTTTTCAAACAAAAATATTCAAAAACTGCCAGCTTTCATCAAAAGTCACACTGCCAATTTTCATCAAAAGGCATACGGGCACTTGTATGTATTATTTCCTACCCTAAAATATTTCTTCCCTCTCTTAAAACTGCAGAATTTTCTCAACGAATAACAAAAATAACACGACTATCTTCGAACAAAAAAGAGAAGAAGAGCTGTGTCGATTGAATTGATTAATTCGAAATCGATAATCGATTCGGTCGATCATTGGCAAAAGCATGACGAGAAGAAATTAAGTAACACTCACGAATTCAACGCTGCTGGAGTATTTTTTGTTGTAAGTTTGAATTCCCCTTTTTTCTGCTAACGAAGTATTTTTCCCTCTTCGCCCTAAAAATACGAAACTGATTTTGGTTGACGGTTTCGGACCGCCACCCACCGATACCGGTCCGGTAACCCCGAAATTTAAGGGTGCCGGACGAAATCTTGAACCATGGTTTTAACTATAACATTTTTTTTTGTTAGTAAAACAATTTCATTGTTAAAGTTGATTAGTCTACAAGTCCAGGTATTCCAATAGAGCAAACACATCTTCCTTTACAAATCAAAAGACTTCATTTTTTTTAACATGAAGCAACAAAAAAAAAAACATGTCAAAGGATAGAATTTGCTCTACCCAGAACAAATAATATATGATAGTTGTCTTCATTTGCTAAAGGTGTAAGCATTGTAAATAATCTTATTTTACACAAACTCAAGAAAAAAAGCTAAAAACATATAAAGTTTACACATTTACCTTAATTAAAATAAAAAGATCTTTGCACAAGGAAGCTCTAGTTGGATTTAAATGGGTATTGGCAAGTGGCAAGTATAACAGCTTTGCAAATTACTTCCTACAAATTACAAAACATGGTCAAGTCTTGCAAACAATGAATCATAACATTCATGGTGGACATATGTATAGTAAATTAGTAATGCAAGTTAAGCATAATAGTCAGATCTGTTTGTTATTGTGATATCAAAATGCATAGAAATGCGCAGCAATGACAGCAAACAAAGTATAAAACAAGTTAGGGATAAATCTAACATGCTGCAACTTATAAAAAGATCATACAGCTTTGTTTTACTTATGAACACGAGGTAAATCACAGCTCAGAAAAATGTTTAATCAACACAGTTTTCTTTTTTGTGAAACACAGGCACATAGTCTTCCCCTTTTATTTCCACTTCAAAATCAATTTTTCTCCATATGCAAACGACATATGCGCTTGACTTTACGAATTAAAATGCAATTAAGTCAAGCTATGATGTCTACCGTCAACACAAAAGAAAATTCAAGTTAATAAAAGTTACATCAACTATGATGTCTCTCAACAATTAAACGTTCTATCCAAAATTACAAAATAGCAAAATATTACAACAGGGAACAAACTCTTACCATCTTCAATTTCAATGCTAATTGAAAAAAATACCTAAATAAAATTCATTCATCAAACACAGACATTTGAAAAAAAATACCGTAATTCGTGTGGACAGATGGATAGAGCAGCAACAGGCAACTAGTGCCGATTGCAGGCTTGCGGAAAAAGATTCAAAAGGATCCGATTTAATCCCACTGCAGCTGTGAAATTGGGTAATGGAAAAAAGAGGTTGAAGCAGCAATTGAATGTAATAACCTGGAAATTTGAGCCAATTTAAAATTTTTATTTTGGCAATTTTAGCGAATTTTGAGTATTTAAAATGAATTATTTTAAATAATAACGATAAGAAATTTATTTTGAATAGAAATAGAACGTATATATTAATTTGAATCGTCATTAGAATATAAATAATTTATTTTAATTATAATAGTAATTGAAAATGGCGCGGTAGTTTGAAAATTCGATTTCAAATTTCAAATTTCAAATGAATGTACAGGATTCAAAATAAACCGGATTTTAGCGGAACAAAAAATATTTGAATCAATTTGAGAATATCTTTCCAAAGAATCCGAAAAATTGAAATTTCATAGTGGGAATAAAAAGTTACGCCCAATAGAAAATTCAGAATAGTCGCTATGGAATTTTGGCTCTTAAAATGGAAATTTTGCAAACGACCTCTACTTTCGACGAAACCACTTTTTTGGATCCGAGATGTCGTGATATTGCTAGATTCCAAAATTCATAATTTTTCGAATCAATATGTGAGCGTGGCGAAGTAAAACGTGTTTTAACAGTTTCAGTGAATTTCGATCGACCAAAAAATGGACATTTTTCAAATGGTCTCAAAAATTGACGAAATTAGTTTTATTAGGACCATATCGTCAATACGAAGCTAGAAAATATTTTTCGGGAATTTTTAGAGACTGTACGCGGCCCCGGTAAATTGAAATGTGCGTTCAAATTCAATATATAGATTTATATTTTGATTTTGATGAAAACCTATCGAACAGCCGAATTAGCTTACCGGGCATATCCCATTGTGTTCGGAATGAGAGTAATTAGCTAGCGGCGACAGTCGTTGAGTTCGAATTGGAGTTGAGATGAAAATTTACTTTTTGGAATTCGAATTAAATAAAATAAATAAATTATTATAAGCAACCCCCTATTTCCTCTTCTACCAAGTCAACGCCCTAAATTCCTTTTCCCCAATCCACCATTCAGCTCAAAATCGAAAGAAGGAAAATAATTGCGATCTAAACCGCGATGCCCCCCTCGCCATCGTACCACCTGCTTCTGCCGCCACCCACTTCCTTCCGTCGCCGCCCAGCCTACTGTCGCCTCCCCCTTTGGTCACCGCCTCCTCGGCCAAGACTTTGTGCCCCCCTTACAAACTCGCACCCACCGAACCCAAAAAACCCCAATTCGAGGCCGCCACCCTGCAGGAGCCTGCCACCACCACCGCAGTCTGATGAACCCCCACCCTCCGCGAGCAAGCGCTCCTCCTCGAAGACAGCGAGTTTTCAGTTTTTTTATTCATTATATTTGAAAATATGATTTTTAACACTTTAAAGGTATGATTTTTATTTATTTAGAAAAAGATTTGATTTTTAACATAGATAAAAATATGATTTTTATAGCGATGTTGAATAGATAAAAATATGATTTTTATAGCGATGTTGAATAGATAAAAATATGATTTTTATAGCGATGTTGAATAGATAAAAATATGATTTTTAAATGTTATAGAAATATAATCTTTATATAGAAAGTAGTGCTATAAAATTATAATCTAAAATATATAAAGTAGTGTTGTTAAAAATATGATTTTAACATATACCGCGTGAAACAGATCTCATTGGAAACACGACGATTTTCTGCATACGAAGAGTCATGGCGTTTGGTTTAGCTTTTAGGTGAGAACTCCTCACTTTTAATTTTATTTCTAATTGAAATATATACTAGGATGTAGACGGTGCTTAGCAGCACCCGACACCCGTTGTCCACAGACCATGGATGACTTGTTTGTTTAATTGGTGTGTTGTGAAAGTTGATTGTATGATGTGGAATGGAATAAAATATTTTATAGTGGAAAATATTTTATAGTTAAAAATATAATTTTTAACGTGTACATAAAATAAATATTTATAAACAAATCGGACAATTTGTTTATGTACATCCATTTAACTGATATTGATTGGGACGATAAATTTTACACATCGCCCAACTACACAAATAAAAATCTGTGTTTGTTGATTTGAAACCCCACACGGGTATTAGGATGATATTTGACGTACACTAATCCCGATTGTTTAGTTGTATGTCAATCAATGGGTTGACAGACTGTGTAAGCGTTAATTATTTATATTTAATCCTTATGCAGTTGTGTGGTGCACTCTGGATAATGGTTGATGATTTATCATTGCTATTATATACATGTGTTGTAGAAAATCCATATAATTAACATTATATGGTAATTGATTGGGCCTCATTCCAATTTGGAAAATAAGTAATATTATAAAAGAAAAATTCATGTGTTGAATAGAATAAAAATTCGTGTGTTGAATAGAAGAAAAATTCGTGTGTTGAATAGAATAAATATTCATGTGTTGAATAGAATAAAAATTCATGTGTTGAATAGAATAAATATTCATGTGTTGAATAAAATACAAACATCCATGCATTGGATAAAATATATATTCATGTGTTGAAGAAATATTCATTTGTTGAATAGAATAATGAAGTTATTGAAATATATAAAGCCGTGTTGATTAGATTGACGTCATTTTGACGTGAACGATATTTATATCGATTTTATTCATTTAATGAATGTCAAAAAGTAATTGATTTCAAAATATAATGTTTTGAAAATATTATCATTTATATATTGATGATATAGAATATTCAATTTTGATAAGAAATTGAATATGAAGTTGAAATCATTCTGAAAACGAATTTAAAATGATTTACAAAATATGTTTTAAAAGGAAATCGACGAAGTCTATAGTATATAAATAATATAATGGCTTGAATAGAACGCGCCGCACTGCGGTAATTCGCGAATTTCGACCATTGACTTCGAACAGATATTACGGGAGATCCTGCTGTTGGATTCTCCTAAACTCGAAATCGTTGGGTTTGTATCGAAAAGAGCTTTCCAATGAATATTAGAGATTTTAAATCTAATAGTTGGATTTGGAACTACGTCCAAATCAAATTTGGAAAAGGTCGCTGTAAGTGCAGTTCGATGGTCGTTGATGGAAATCGACTGTACGGGCCATGATAAAACTATTAAAAATAGTAATAATTTGTAAGAAATGATTTGGAAAGAATTGGGATGAACATTTCCATATTTGAAAAGATAAAAACAGATTTTTATCGAAATAAACTAGTTTTGAACTAGAATTATAATTCCATTTATTTTTAAAATAAATAAATTGGATTTGAAATGGTTTTGAAAATAACCAGAATTTCCAATAATTGAATTGGAATGGATTTGAATCGAAATTGTCTTTGGAATATTTCGATGTTGGATTTCATGATTATACAAATATTGTTATGGAAATTTGAAAGATGTATATATATCGTTATTTCCAATACGATATTTGTTGGTCGTAGAATTTGATATTGAATATAAGCCGATATATTTTCTATTTAGAGCCTTGTATTTAATATTAAATGTGATTTGGGTTTTTCGTGAATTGTGTCTTCATTAACACTGTTCTTAAACCCAGTTGAGAAAAAGATTAAATCTTTTTATTTAGATTTAATGAAGTATACCAATTAAATGATATTTTGGAATTGAATTTGGATTGATTTTTGGGTTTATCGTGAACTATGTTAAATTACATTGGTTCTTTAACCCAGTTAAAGACAGGATATGGCTTCCAAAGTTAAACAATCATTAATATGATTTTTGGGAAGATTAAAACGAAGTGGAGTTTTAATGAATCTTTAATTATATTGAAAAGATCGAGAACGGAGTATCACCAGTTTTGCTCCAGGCGATAGTTAAATCTTTAATTAGATTTGAACGTGAAATGGTAATTGAATTTACCGATAACACCGTGGTGTTAGATATGAAGTATTACCAGTTTTACTTCATGGGATGAATAGGTTGGGATTGGGAAATTATAATAAATGATTACTTCAGTAAGGTTCCTTAATCCCGACTAGTTTGGATAAACCATAATTTGGTTGGAATTGATATTCAAAAGAAGATTAAAGAATAAATTTAGGGAATTTATCTTTGATAAAATTAATGGGAACCTTTCCCAAAGTATAAGAATATTTGAATAAAAGAATATTCCGAATTGGAATGAGGCGTATGTTGTGTTTGTGTAACACTTATTTATTATATACGCGAGCTATTCAGAAAGACCGGGTTTATCCCTGAATAACTGATTCGACGATGTGTCGAGGATGAAGACGGTGGTCGAAAACCGGAGGTCTTCACATCGTTTGGGTGATTACTGATGATCTAGATTGGGCTGTACACCCAAGAGGAGGGAATCAGTTGGTGATTGTCCAGACGTACTTGGAGATCGATGGATATGCGAGGTACAAGGTGCCTCCGGTTTCGTTCAAACCTAAAACGAACTTGTAAATGGACTGTGTGTCTGACATTGGATTTTATTCTATGTGATTGATTTCTATTAAATATATATCTATTTGGCGGCGGAGAAATTATTCTCTTGCTTAACGCCCTTCTATGAGACGTACGAGCTCAGGGGTTATATATTGATGGATATCAACCGCATGGTGTGAATTGCCTGTGTGGCATGCCTAAGTGGCAAATGATCAAGGATTTTGTTGAAAAGCAAAGTCTTGTGGGTGATGATCAAAGCACTGCCTATGTGGCATAGCTTTGTGTAACGTTAATTCGCGAGCCTCACACCCCGGTTGTGAACCAAAAACGGGAGAGGACCTCAGGGAAGACATGTGTTTCCTTCTAGCTAGGGTGGTGTCAGTGACCTACCAGCCCTGACATTTATACTATTTTCACCTATGTGGTTGTTGCTATTGCGAGGCGCCTCGGATATATCGGTGACTATGTGGAGCCGATGGAGTCATTTGGCTCATTTACGCCCCAAAGGGCGGGGAAACGCAGTGTTCAGGCATAATAATCCACATCGGTGGACCAGCACTGACGATCCAAGGCTTGCCTGCGTGCTTGCCTGAGACTCGGGCTAGACAGTCTCGAATTCGGTGAGAACGATCCCCTGCCTCGGTTCACAGATGGAAATCCAACTTCCAATACGTGACTTTGCGGTTTTGATTGTAGAGCCTAGTATGGCGAAATAGTGGTATGGGGGCACTTATGCCGTCTATGATTGATACTTATGATTGAAATTGTTTTGACACTATACACTTATAGTAATAATAAAACATGAAATTTCACGTACCAAGCATTCTTGGCTATTATAAGGTAAAAACCCTATCCTCCGGCTTGCGTTTCATTGTGTGATGGGACCTGGGTCTTATAATAGCTTCATTGTTCTTTATTTAGCATTGCGCTGTTGTTTAATGCACTGGTATTCTTGGGAGGAAACCCGTTCCGTGTTATATGGCGTGGTCCCTTGATTTACCTAACTTTAAAATAAAGATTAATAACTATTTTTGTTCTCACACCAATCACATGACTAACTTGGAGTTTATTGTTTTAACCTAAACTCTGGGTGCCCTTATTTTCGACACCGGAAGCTAGTAGTTTTGTTTTGCAGATTTGTATTCACAGGATCCTGGTTTACAGCTGGAACGATACTCGGAAAGCTCTGTATCCGTGTATTACTTTCAGTTGTGTATTGTATTATTTTTCCGCTGCAGTAATGTATTTAAATCTCTGATATCTTCTGTTGTATAACATTTATTCATACTCTGTATATTCTTGTATTCTGATGGAATTGTTGTAATAAACAATGAAATGTTCTCCTATTTGTGTTCTAATTTGTCGTGTTCTCAAAACAATCAGGGGTTTCGAACGGTCTTGGTCGGTTTAGCGATCGATTCAGATCGAGCGAAATTCCCTGTTGTCACATTTGGTATCAGAGCTTTGGTTTACAGAGCTCGGGGAACAAGACACGTTAGAACCAAACGAAAGAATTCATCAGAGATTGGATTAGTAATATCCAATAGGAATGACTCGTTAGAGATAGGATCGGTAGTATCCTAGAACGACTGTGAAGAGTGATGTTTTTAAAATAAAAGTGAAAACAAGTTTTGTTTTGAAAACTTAATTCAATTATTCGTATTTGAATATTTATTTGTATTGATTTGGAAAATCTAGTATATAAAGATTTTGCGTATACGTCTGATCCGCGTGTATTTGAAGTTTTAATATACTGGATAGATATAGAATCACACTCTAGCCGCTCGGGGATAATTCTGATGATGTCCGGACATCATCAGTATTTATGTTCGTGTTTTGAAAGTGGGATATCTTTATATTTCCATTAGACTGGTGTGAGAACCAAAATATAGTTAGAATATATTGTTGTGACTTGGCTGTTAGAAACCCTATTGTTGGATTTTGATTACAACAACTATACAATTATACCAAAGAACCTTTAAGCTAACCTGCAGGTACATGGGTATCAAAAAGAGAAATATATGATAATATATGCATATTGACATATTGACAGGGGGAGTTACATATACAGTTGTCATTATCAAAAAGGGGGGGAATGTTGGATCTCGCTATATGGCGTTTTGATTATGACAACTATACATGTACATATATATTATTATCGACTAACTTTGTCTTGCAGGAAGATACTCAACAACAGATTCAAGAGCTATAATTGAAGATTAAATATGTTGTAAGAATCTGTTAGTCCTAGATTTATATGTTGAAGTCTTCCTTGATGATCACACACACACATTTTATATGTATATAGCTTCTCTTATATAAAGTAAGCAAGGAATAGTCTAATAACAGAAAACAGACGTCAAGTCTGAAATTTTCAGACGTCTGTTTGCTGAAACAGAATGTTTTTAAATACAATATTCAGACGTCTGGTTGATATATTTAAGACATCTGAAATGCCCCCGAAATACACTATTTCCTTTCTGATTTGATTTTTAAAATAAACAGACATCTGAATTTTATTTTCAGACATCTGAATTCCGAAGAGTTGCATCCTTTATGAAGAGATACAACTATTTAATCCATATCTCTTCATCAAAACTCTTCACGATCAGTTGTATCTTTTTATATATTATTATAAATAGAGGGTTGATTAATTGTTTCAAAAACCGATTTTTATTCTAATTCTCTCTGTCTTATACAAAAGCTCTCTAAATTCTAAAGTGATCTATTTTCATACTCGAGACTTTTAAACTTCCATAATCCTTCACATACTTCACGATTATCATCAAGGAAAGGCTATAGGAAGGGTGTACTTAACATTCGACAATCCGTGTTATCAAGAACACAAAAGAGTCAACAATTATTCTGTATTAGTGAAGACCTCTTCAGTGGTTGAGGCAAGAAATCCCGTTCAGTGGTTCGGGTAATTGTGAACTTATTCCTCCGGGTGAAGTGAGGGTTGTTGCGTTAGTGAAATTCCAGAAGTGGGTCTGGGACTGGACGTAGGACAGTGGTCCGAACCAGTATAAATCGACTGTGTGATTTACTGCTTACTACTGCTACTTTAGTATTCTACTTATACTCCATTCTATACGATCCTACCGCTGCATAGCCTCTTTCATTGGCATCAAAAACGTGATTTTTAACTATATATCAAAGTTATGAGTTTGAAATGATAATCAACAAATTGATTGCTTATTGTGTTGTTTGATTATTGGTTGATTAATTAAAATTTGAACCATTTAGCCAAATTGTACCAAATATTGAATTGTATTGAAAATTTGTCGCATTTGCATACATATACATGTACTTACACTAAACAGGTCATAGCAAGGAGGCTAGAGAAGAGGAATAAAATTGTTTGCCCGACAAATAGGTACATGTTTATTGTATTTCCTGGCTTTTAGATGATTTTATGTGCCGATTGGCTAGCCGCTTGGCTGCTTCTTTTTGGATTGGTGAGGGCCATGGGAGGCTATTTGAAATATCCCGAAGCTCCCGGTGCAGGGGAGGTTATGGCGAAATCTTTCAAAAATTTAGGGTGTTAGCCAAATTTTTGAAAATTTTGAAAAGTTCTTAGAAACTGAAAAGTTGAAGAACTTAAGCCATAATGGAAATAATGGAAGTTAAGTTGATTAGTTAAACAACTTCCAGCTTCGTTCCTTTTCGGGGACGAAAAGTTTTAAGTGGGGGAGATTGTAATAACCCGGAAATCTGAGCCAATTTAAAATTTTTATTTTGGCAATTTTAGCGAATTTTGAGTATTTAAAATGAATTATTTTAAATAATAACGACGAGAAATTTATTTTGAATATAAATAGAACGTATATATTAATTTGAATCATCGTTAGAATATAAATAATTTATTTTAATTATAAAAGGAATTGAAAATGGCGCGGTAGTTTGAAAATTCGATTTCAAATTTCAAATGAATGTACAAGATTCAAAATAAACCGGATTTTAACGAAACCAAAAATATTTGAATCTATTTGAGAATATCTTTCCAACGAATACGAAAAATTGAAATTTCATAACGGGAATAAAAAGTTATGCCCAGTTGGAAATTCAGAATAGTCGCTATGGAATTTTGGCCCTTAAAAATGAAAATTTTGCAAACGACCTCTGTTTTCGACGAAACCACTTTTGTTGGATCTGGGATGTCGTGATATTGCTTGATTCCAAAATTCATAATTTTTCGAATCAATATGTGAGCGTGGCGAAGTAAAACGTGTTTTAACAGTTTCAATCAATTTCGATCGACCAGAAAATGACCATTTTTCAAACGGTCTCAGAATTTGATGAAATTAGTTTTGTTAGGAGACGAAATTAGTTTTGTTAGGACCGTATCGTCAATACGAAGCTAGAAAATATTTTTCGGGAATTTTTAGAGACTATGTGGCTCCGGTAAATTGAAATGTGCGTTCAAATTCAATATATAGATTTATATTTTGATTTTGATGAAAACCTATCGTAACAGCTGAATCATCTTACCAGGCATATCCCACTGTGTTCGAAATGGGGGTAATTAGCTAGGGGCGATAGTCGTTGAGTTCGAATTGGAGTTGAGATGAATATTTACTTTTTGGAATTCGAATTAAATAAAATATATAAACTATTATAAACAACCCCCTATTTCCTCTTCTACCAAGTCAACGCCCTAAATTCCTTTTCCCCAATCCACCGTTCAGCTCAAAATCGAAAGAAGAAGAAAAATCGCGATCTAAACAGCGACGCCCCCTTCCCCCCCCCCCCCTTCCCCTCCCCCTTCCCCTCCCCCCGCGCCATCGCACCGCCTGCTTCCACCGCCACCCACTTCCTTCCGCCGCCGCTCGGCCTACTGCCGCCTCCCCCACTGGTCACCGCCTCCTCAGCCAAGACCCTGCGCCCCCCCTTTCAAACCCGCACCCACCGAACCCAAACCCCCCCCCCCCCAATTCGAGGCCGCCACACTGCAGGAGCCTGCCACCACCACCGCCGTCTGATGAACCCCCACCCTCAGCCAGCAAGCGCTCCTCCTCCTCGAAGACAGTGAGTTTTCATTTTTTTATTCATTATATTTGAAAATCTGATTTTTAACACTTTAAAGGTATGATTTTTATTTATTTAGAAAAATATTTAATTTTTAACATAGATAAAAATATGATTCTTATAGCGATGTTGAATAGATAAAAATATGATTTTTATAGCGATGTTGAATAGATAAAAATATGATTTTTATAGCGATGTTGAATATATAAAAATATTATTTTTAAATGTTATAGAAATATAATCTTTATATAGAAAGTAGTGTTATAAAATTATATTCTGAAATATATAAAGTAGTGTTGTTAAAAATATGATTTTAACATATACCGCGTGAAACAGATCTCGTTGGAAACACGATGAAGATTTTCTGCATATGAAGAGTCGCGGCGTTTGGTTTTGCTTTTAGGTGAGAACTCCTCACTTTTAATTTTATTTCTAGTTGAAATATATATTAGGATGTAGACGGTGCTTAGCAGCACCCGACACCCGTTGTCCACAGACCATGGATGACTTGTTTGTTTAATTGGTGTGTTGTGAAAGTTGATTATGTGATGTGGAATGGAATAAAATATTTTATAGTGGAAAATATTTTATAGTTAAAAATATAATTTTTAACGTGTATATAAAATAAATATTTATGAACAAATCGGACGATTTGTTTATGTACACCCATTTGACTGATATTGATTGGGATGATAAATTTTACACATCGCCCAACTGCACAAATAAAAATCTGTGTTTGTTGATTTGAAACCCCACACGGGTATTGGGATGATATTTGACGTACACTAATCCCGATTGTTTAGTTGTTCGTCAATCGATGGGTTGACAGACTGTGTAAGCGTTAATTATTTATATTTAATGCTTATGCAGTTGCGTGGTGCACTCTGGATGATGGTTGATGATTTATCGTTGCTATTATATACATGTGTTGTAGAAAATCCATATAATTAACATTATATGGTAATTGATTGGGCCTCATTCCAATTTGGAAAATAAGGAATATTGTAAAAGAAAAATTCATGTGTTGAATAGAATAAAAATTCATGTGTTGAATAGAAGAAAAATTCATGTGTTGAATAGAATAAATATTCATGTGTTGAATAGAATAAAAATTCATGTGTTGAATAGAATAAAAATTCATGTGTTGAATAGAATAAAAATTCATTTGTTGAATAAAATAAATATTCATGTGTTGAATAAAATATAAATATTCATGTGTTGAATAAAATATATATTCATGTGTTGAAGAAAATATTCATTTGTTGAATAGAATAACATAGTTATTGAAATATATAAAGCCGTGTTGATTAGTTGACTCTATTTTGACGTGAACGATATTTATATCGATTTTATTCATTTTTATAATGAATATCGAAAAGTAATTGATTTCAAAATATGATGTTTTGAAAATATTATAATTTATATATTGATGACATGGAATATTCAATTTTGATTAGAAATTGAATATGAAGTTGAAATCGTTTTGAAAACGAATTTAAAACAATTTATAAAGTATGTTTTAAAAGGAAATCGACGAAGTATATATTATATATATAATATAATGGCCTGAATAGAATGCGCCGCGCTGCGGCAGTTCGCGAATTTCGACCATTGACTTCGAACAGATATTACGGGAGATCCTATCGTCGGATTCTCCTAAAACCAGAATTGTTGGGTTCATATTGAAAAGAGCTTTCCAATGAATATTAGAGATTTGAAATCTAACAATTGGATTTGGAATTACGTCCAAATCAAATTTGGGAAAGGTCGATGTAAGTGCAGTTCGATGGCCGTTGATGGAAATCGACTGTACGGGCCTTGATAAAATTATTAAAAATAGTAATAATTTGTGTAAAATCATAAGAAATGATTTGGAAAGAATTGGGATGAAAATTTCCATATTTGAAAAGATAAAAATAGATTTTCATCGAAATGAACTAGTTTTGAACTAGAATTATAATTCCATTTATTTTTAAAATAAATAAATTGGATTTGAAATGGTTTTGAAAATAACTAGAATTTATAATAATTGAATTGGAATGGATTTGAATCGAAATTGTCTTTGGAATATTTCGAGGTTGGATTTTGTGATTATGTAGATATTGTTATGGAAATTTGAAAGATATATTTATATCGTTATTTCCAATATGATATTTGTTGGTCGCTGAATTTGATATTGGATATAACCCGATATATTTTCTATTCAGAGCCTTGTATTTAATATCAAATGGGATTTGGGTTTGTCGTGAATGTTGTCTTCATTAACACTGTTCTTAAACCCAGTTGAAAAAAAGATTAAATCTTTTTATTTAGATTTAATGAAGTATACCAATTAAATGATATTTAATTGGAATTGAATTTGGATTGATTTTTGGATTTATCGTGGACTGTGTTTTAAATGACATTGGTTCTTTAACCCAGTTAAAGACAGGATATGGCTTCCCAAGTTAAACAATCATTAATATGATTTTTGGGAAGATTAAAACCAAGTGGAGTTTTAATGAATCTTTAATTAGACTGAAAAGATCGAGAACGGAGTATCACCAGTTTTGCTCCAGGCGATAGTTAAATCTTTAATTAGATTTGAACGTGAAATGGTAATTGAATTTACCGATAACACTGTGGTGTTAGATATGAAGTATTACCAGTTTTACTTCATGGGATGAATAGGTTGAGATTGGGAAATTAAAACAAATGATTACTTCGGTAAGGTTCGTTAATCCCGACTAGTTTGGATAAACCATAATTTGGTTGGAATTGATATTCAAAAGAAGATTAAAGAATAAATTTAGGGAATTTATCTTTGATAAAATTAATGGGAACCTTTCCCAAAGTATAAGAATATTTGAGTAAAAGAATATTCCGAATTGGAATGAGGCGTATGTTGTGTTTGTGTAACACTTGTTTATTATATACGCGAGCTATTCAGAAAGACCGGGTTTATCCCATTCTGAATAACTAATTCAACGATGTGTCGAGGATGAAGACGGTAGTCGAAGACCGGAGGTCTTCACATCGTTTGGGTGATTACTGATGATCTTGATTGGGTTGTACACCCAAGAGGAGGGAATCAGTTGGTGATCGTCAAGACGTACCTGGAGGTCGATGGATATGCAAGGTACAAGGTGCCTCTGGTTTCGTTCAAACGCAGAACGAACTTGTAAATGGACTATGTGTCTGACATTGGATTTTATTTTGTGTGATTGATTTCTATTAAACATATATCTGTTTGGCGGCGGAGAATTTGTTCTCTTTTTTAACGCCCTTCTCTGAGACGTACGAGCTCAGGGGTTATATATTGATGGATATCAATCGCATGGAGTGAATTGCCTGTGTGGCATGCCTAAGTGGCAAATGATCAAGGCTTTTGTTGAAAAGCAAAGTTTTGTGGGTGATGATCAAAGCACCGCCTGTGTGGCATAGCTTTGTGTAACATTAATTCGCGAGCCTCACACCCCGGTTGTGAACCAGAAACAGGAGAGGACCTCAGGGAGGGCATGCGTTTCCTTCTAGCTAGGGTGGTGTCAGTGACCTACCAGCCCTGACATTTATATTACTTTCACCTATGTGGTTGTTGCTGTTGCGAGGCACCTCGGATATATCGGTGACTATGTGGAGCCGATGGAGTCGTTTGGCTTATTTACGCCCCAAAGGGCGGGGAAACACAGTGTTCAGACATAATAGTCCACATCGGTGGACCGGCCATGACGATCCAAGGCTTGCCTGTGCGCTTGCCTGAGACTCAGGCTAGACAGTCTCGAATTCGGTGAGGACGATCCCTTGCCTCGGTTCACAGATGGAAATCCAACTTCCAATACGTGACTTTGCGGTTTTGATTGTAGAGCCTAGTATGGCGACATAGTGGTATGGGGCAATTATGTCGTCTATGATTGATACTTATGATTGAAATTGTTTTGACACTATACGCTTATAGTAATAATAAAACATGAAATTTCACGTACCAAGCATTCTTGGCTATTATAAGGTAAAAACCCTATCATCCGGCTTGCGTTGCATTATGTGATGGGACCTGGGTCTTATAATAGCTTCATTGTTCTTTATTTAGCATTGCGCTGTAGTTTTATGCACTGGTACTCTTGGGAGGAAACCCGTTCCGTGTTATACGGCGTGGTCCCTTGATTTACCTAACTTTAAAATAAAGATTAATAACTGTTTTAGTTTTCACACCAGTCACATGACTGACTTGGTGTTTATTGTTTAACCTAAACTCTGGGTGCCCTTATTTTCGACACGGGCAGCTAGTAGTTTGGTTTTGCAGATTTATATTCAGAGGATCCTGGTTTACAGCTGGAACGATACTCGGAAAGCTCTGTATCCGTGTATTACTTTCAGTTGTGTATTGTATTATTTTTCCGCTGCAGTAATGTATTTAAATCTCTGATATCTTCTGTTGTATAATATTTATTCATACTCTGTATATTCTTGTATTCTGATGGAATTGTTGTAATAAACAATGAAATGTTCTCTTGTTTGTGTTCTGATTTGTCGTGTTCTCAAAAAAATCAGGGGTTTCAAACGGTTTTGGTCGGTTTAGCGATCGATTCGGATCGAGCAAAATCCCTTGTTGTCACATTGAAGATGGCTGTGCAAATTTGAGCAGAAACCCTAATTTTTGTGTGTGTGATGGATTTTTGCGTGAGTGATGGAGTAGAGGAAAGCGGAGAAGCAGAACCACGAAGGAAAGAGGAGCGAGAGAGAACAGAACGTGAAAATAATAATTCGGATCTTAATCCGATTTCTTCTTTTCAATTAATTAATTAATTAATTTTTTATTTTTTTTGCCCTTGGCCAGAGGGTTGCCCAAGCCCATGGGCTTGGTGGGCTCCCCTTAGGCCGGCTCTGATCATGGATGGAGAGACGACTGGAGTTACTGACAGACGACAAAAAGCGATGATTATATGCAAAAATTAGGCATTGGAGCCATAAGCTTGGTTTTAGAGCGGAAGGGAAATTTGATTTTGGAGTCCAGAAAAAATTGTATGTCTTCAACGTATAATGTTCTATGTAATTGTAATACAACGATATGAGTAATTAAAATTTCGTATTCCACCAATATCCGCGTGTGAAACATAAAAAATTATCTAATATCTGAAAGACCCTTATGGTAAGGTTATATGTAAATTATCGTGTATTTTTGTGCATACAATTATTGCGCTTACTATTTTATATAAGTAAAAAATTTGGTACATAAAATTATTTTCTTAGCATATTTTTGTTTTTGTAGTAATAAAATTGGTATGAATCAAAACTTTCTACTTGTTTGTTGAATTTATTACTATTATTAATACTTTAACTATTACAGCTTAATTAATATTTTATTATCATTAAATTAAATATTATACATCATTAAAATTTATTATTAACTATTAATGACTGGTACTTAATAGTGAATCATTTATAAATTATTGATTTTAATCAAATATTTAGTATTTAATATTTACCTATTGATTATTGAATATTAATTTATTAACTATTAATTATTAATTACTAATTATTTGTTAATAATTATTACTACGAATTATTTCATTATGCAACTTAATTATATATTAATGTTCAATTATAATCTTTTACGTATTACTTATTTGATATATATATACACATATATATTTATCATTAATTTATTTATTATTTCAATTAACTAATTATGAATTATTGTTACTATTATTGTTTATTAAAATCATATTTATTAGTTATTATAAATGTTATATTTATTATTGATATTTTTATGAACTATTATATAATTTAATTGCCAAATATTAAATATTACTTTGTAATTAAAATTGTCAAAAGCTGGTAGATCAAAAGCAATGCCAGTGACTACTTACAACATTAAGTTTACACACAAATAAAAAAAATCTATCAAAAGCGCACAAACTAGCGCGGTTGTTAACTGCTGAACAAACAAGTTTGCCAAAATTATATTTATTAAAATTGCTGAAATAGTTACTACCAAGTCAAATATTACTTACCAATAATAGTTATTAATTAACTTTTACTTATTTTCTACTTAGTCAATTATAATCGAGAGTGATACTTATTAAAAGCTTATGTTACTATTAATCAATAAGTAGTTAACATACATTAACTATTAAAAATAAATTACTACTTATTAACTATTAATTATTTAATAATAACTGACGAATATTATTGATTTCCAAGTTTATTATTAATTATTATTATTAAATATCAATATAATTAGTTATTAAATATAGATATTATAAACATGAAGTTTGTACTAGGCATCTCTATTACAACGAAAAAAATGAAAAGTTGTGATATATATGTTTATTACAACAGTGATTTTTTCATAGTTGTAAAAAAAATTATTACAACAGTGCGTTCTGCACAGTTGTAAAAAAGCATTTATTACAACTGTGCTTTTCGCACAGTTGTAAAATTAAAGTTGTAATATGGTGTTTTTGTTGTAGTGTTATGAACTCAGTTCATTGATGTTGTTAGTCTTGAAGAGTGTTGTAATCTGGAGTTGATATGGCCAGGTTATATTGATGAGATGAGGCGTTGCAGTTTGATTGTTGAGGTTTTTGTATGGTGTCAAGTTTATTCTGCAGAGGCATGATTCAATATTTTGTTCATTGCTATTTTAAATGTTGTCCAGTTACTATATCATTTGTTGCGCATATTATTTTTTGGGATACTAGAATTGTTCCTTTGGGTGAAATTTATTTTTTGAAACAGTCGAAGTGAAATAAGCACAAACCATACAAAGGAAAGAGGAAAAAATAGTATAATCAGGATCATGACCAGCTGTAGGCAACTAGAGTGAAACGTGGTGTTTTATTCTGATTAGTTCATGCCATTTAATTTCTTGGGAAATAATATATTTACAAAGATAAAAAATTATAGTATAGAATAAAATTAAGTAGTTCGGTTCTTCAACTAAACAAAGCAAGTGAGCAAATGATGAATTTTTGATTTATGAATTGATTTTGTTCATATGTGAGTTCACATTTTATTGATTCATAAACCTACTATTAGGCAGCATCAAGGTCGTGTGCTGGTTTTTTAAATATTGCTTGGTGGGATTTTGATTGCATTTTTTATTTTTAAGAATTTGTTGTACAAAATCCACTTACTAGGGTAACCAGAGATCACTACATGACTTAAGCATGACATACGTTTTTGAGTGTGTTCAGTGGGATACAGGATGTACTACATTGTTATACTATGGTCAACTCGTTATTCACTAATGTGTTTGAACTAGTTTGGCTGTGTTGGAAGACTAATTTGATTATTTAGTTTTGCTACACTTGTTGGCTTTATTATTGTGTTGAAATGTGAATTTTGTGCATATATGATATATTTGCTGCTTCTTACCCATGATACTTTCATTTATCAGGATTTGGTTAGAAGGTTCCCTGTTGCTCTAGATGGAAAATGCGGATAATGCAAATTTGATCATTAAATGAGTATAAACATGTGCGCCAACTGGAAAAGGTGGATAGTGCAAATTTGATCTTTCATTGAAGTACAAAGGTCTGCTTATGAATTCAGTGTATGTATATATTGTTTGATATTCAATGCATGAATATATTATTGTAATTCAATGTATGAATATATTGCTGTAAACTGTAGTGCATTGGTCAGTGTATGTATATGTTGTTTGATATTCAATGTATGAATATATTATTGTAATTCAATGTGTGAATATATTGTTGTAAACATTTAATGTGCCAATAGTGCATTGGTTTTTGTGGTCATAACTATCTAATGTGGTAATGTCATTGTGCTTTGATATCATTTCAGGTTTCGAATCCTGAAATGGTGTCATTTTTTTTAATTACCTCGACTAGCATTTGCTTCGGTTGTTTACAGCATGTTTCTTCTGTTTAACAACGGAAGCAAAAACACTCTGTTGCTCCGTTTCAACAACCAAAGCAATAAATTTTGGCCTGTTGCGTCTACTGCAGTTGCTTCGATTGCAGAACTGAAGCAACAGGGGGTAAATAGCCGAAGCAACAGACCTGTTTTGTAGTAGTGTTTTTTGTTGTTTAAAAAAGATAACACTGTCCGATCCAATAAAGAGGGTGTTAAGAATGATCTTGGTTCTTACCCAGGTCGTATTTTACGAATTTGTCATAATCCAATACCCTACATTATGAATCCATGTTCCTATGTAGAAACAAGAAAAAAAGGGGTCACATATATATTTTTTGGACCCATGGTTGGAAGACAAATTACTTGCTTAAAAATTAGAAATGTTGATGAACTACGGAAGCTTTTAATTGAATGAAAGCACCAATGAGCCTTTTTTCACTTCATTTGATAAGTAATTGATAAAGAAAAATTACATGAGAGGAAATTGGAATGAGCAAGGGATAATTTGTAGCAGGCAAAAAGAGATATGAAAGGAAAACTCAAAGGTCCGAGCTTATATAAATACATGAATGACCATTCAAAATACTGGGATTCTTCTAAATAAGAGAAACCGAATTTGTTGAAGAAACAAAATATAGAAACCCTACTGCTTAATTCAACTATGCTACTAGCTTGGAAGAATCCTTTATCAAAGTCGAAGCAAATCCAAGAAATCACATTATAGGCCATATACAAATATTTTAATTTAGCATTATTTATTAACAATTACAAAAGGCTTTAAACCATCCTGTTGCTACATTCTGCATAATAACTATTTAATTTGTTTGTATCCATATTTTGGAAGTATGGTGGTTATGCTATTGTATTAAGTATGATTAGAAAATTACTTAATAATGTGGAAAAAAAAGGAAAGATAAATGAATAATCTATTAAAGGGCTTTAATTTTTCGTATATGGTCTGTTATTTTCCAAGATATATTTTGTTTTAGTCCAACCTGTTAATATAAAAATATTGTAATGTCAAGGTCATTGCAATGAGCAAGTGTTCTTTGATAGAACATGTTAATTTCGTCACGGGTTCTCTGATGTTTAGTTAATATAAAAATATTGTAATGTCAAGGTCATGACAATTGTCTTTACATCTGTAACCGTTATACCTAAATAGACATTGATCAATCAAAATTAAATAAGCATCGCAATTTGATATTTGTTATATATTTTTTCCTACTTTGTTTTTGTTATACAACATAATCAAGATATTGTTATTGTTGTCAACCTACTGACTATTGTACCTATGTTATGTAAAATCCATAGAAAAAGTGCGCATATATACCTAGATTATATATTTTATGTAACTCTTAGACTGTTAAAAAGCATTTTCTACCTGTTAGTTCTTCCTCTGAGTTACGGGTGCAATAAGTCATGTGAATATTATCTAACTCGAATAACTAAAATTACCGCAATTGATTCTATGCTCTGTCCTTGTGTGAAACACAGATCACTCTCTAGTTTTTTTATATGTCATTGTACACAATTTATTTTTTCATTATATAACATAATAGCATTTGTGCAATAATTTGATTGTACTTCAACATTTTATTAACCATATAATTTTTATTTTTTCATGAAATCTTTTACATTTTCAATTTCGAGGAATTATGAACGCAGTATTATATTTAAAAAGTTAAACTACAATATATACTAGTTTATCGCTTGTCACACATTGTAACAAACTAGATTTTTTATGTCTAAAGTAAAAAAAGACTTATGTAAATGAATTATTATTTTTGACATCTTAGATAATACATATACTAAATTGTGTACATCTACACTAATTAACTCAAAGTTAACTCTCATGCGCACATACACTAACTAGTTAATGCATATGCACTTACTAAATTATACACTAATTGTTGAATTTAAATGATAATGACTGTAATTAGCGTTATATTATAAACATATAAAATCAGAAATAAACCCAAATTTAACAAGCCAAAATTTAGCTAGGGCTAGAGAAAAACCTAATTGGAGATGAATGACAGACCTAAAATTGTTTAAATTAAAGAATGATGAACTTCGTGATGGTCGAGGAGGTACGTGGGCTCGTCGGCATTCAAGATTGGGAAGCAGGGCTTTGGAGCAAGTTACAAGATGTAGGAAAATGAATTTGCTTTCGGCCTAGAGCGTAAGCATATTCACGATATCCAACGGCTATCAACAGTTCATGTGACGGCAGCCCACAACCCCTGCAAAAAACAAGAGGAATAACGTGCTGAAAGGCGTGCCAAGCAGCTGTGGACGATGATCATGGTATGGTAACACCATCGGAACCTGTCGTAACTCATAGTGCAATGATAAAATATAATAGGACATATACAATGGGTGTTAAGAGTGAAGAAGAAAACACCAAACTTCCATAACAACGGAGAATAATATCCATACATGTGGATAATAACAATAGTGTTTATACAACTTGGCCTCACTACAGCACTCAGAGAAGAATAACAAACAACGGAAATCTAAATATTATATAATAGGTAAGATAATATGTCAGCTTCCTGGTCGCCTCCGAACTACAACATCGTCCTCACTAAGCTATCACCTGTCATCTGCCACCTAGTCTGCCCATCCAACAATCGGATGAACATCCCAAGGTAATAAGAGGGAAACATAAAACCTTGAGTCAGACAACAGTCTTAGTGAGCGATAAAACAGTTAACTAACATTATCAATAAAGTATATGAGAATGGGTAAATAAACGAACTAATCTACCCACAACACCAGAGAAGAACTCAACTCTCATCTTCTCCACATCGGATAGTGATAACCTTTACATCAAACATTTCAACCATTCATCCACGGAAACCAGAACAACCATTTATTCATGGCAATCAGAAACAACCCTCAATAGCACTCATAGCATCCAGAATATAGATCTAACGTAAACCATCCTAATTGAATTCAACATCCCTCAAGCACAAGCCCCAGAGGCCTAAACCAATGCCAGACAAGCCCAGAGGCCTAAACCCGACCCCTTTGCTCGACCGACCACTCTTGCTCGACCCATGACCTGTACAACCTCAATCCAAGTCCAATTTCGACTAAAACTTCACCAATCGACAATATCGACGAAATCAACTCATCCAATTCGTCCAATACAACCATAAGCATGACATGGAATCACTAACGACATGAAATAGGCGATTTTCATCACAAGTTATATAAAATTTCCAAAATCATGACATGGACTAAATTATGGATCTAACTTGCATAAACATATGAAAATATTTGAAAATTATCGGTTTTAAGTTGCTAAATTAGATCTTATGGCGAACCATATGAAAATAAACTTACCATGATGTAGATCTGAGGAAAAACGACTTGAATTTGATCAAAAACAAAATCAATACTCATATACTTGATTGAATCCGTGTGAGAGATGCATATCACTCACCAATTCTCTAAAACAACGCAAAAACATTTAGTTTTACACTCGGACAACTAATAACTTGCTCTAAACCCTTCGATTTGATGGTCTCTCTCTCTCTCTCTCTCTCTTTTGAAATGGCGTAGATCTAGCTTCAAACAATGTAGATATTCTATTTTCTAAGCTTTAATGGTGGAAAAGTGAAGAGAATGGAGGAACTCTAGCTCTTGCAAATGAAGGAATGGAGAAAGTAAACTATTATCTATGCCTCCTACCCCCTATTTATAGTCTCCATCAGCCCACTAATGGGCCTCTCTAAATCAGCCCATTATGACTTACTAAACATGAACGACCAACTGTTCATCCTTAAAACAACGATTCCTCCCAAACCACTGAGTCAAATCTTTAATGTGACCACTATACGGAAAGGGAAACATCATTTCCTTTCCAATGGCACAGGTTTCAACACCTAGTTCGATCCTAGTCAAAATTTATGCCCGGTACAAGACTGACAGTGGCAAAATGGTCACAAACAAAACTGGTAAAAATTATGAATATGACTCACATCCCCACAAACCACATATTAAAATATGAGAATAATCCAATCCTCAGAGTAAAATAAAAATATTTTACGATCCTGCGACCCGTAAAATGCGGGTTGTTACAGTTTAATTACCGAGGGCTTACGACATGATGTTTATTTTTCTCACCGTAATTTCAGGAAAAAGTCTTCCCATCGAAAGTCGACGACAAAACTGCGATGGGCCGTTGCCGATCGTATGTCGTCGGTACACTCCATCGCTATTTAATGTTCTTATTGCAACATAGGTAGTTGTAAAGTTGTTACGATAACGGTGAATATACCATTATCAGTCAATCTGTTATTATTTTCGACTGAAACCAATATACAGTTTAAAATGTATGATAAAAGGTAAATCTATTATTATTATTTTGATAAATGATCGATAACATTTCCTAGATACTAGCGACAAAGGTGATTTTATCAACTATTTCATAACGCATATATATTCAGAGCATGCTCAGTCATTTTATAACACATATACATTCATAAAGCTTGCTTTATTGCGGGTACTTAAAGCCAACCAAATTATTAGAATTTTTTTTTTTTTTTCGATAGTTAGATAAAATAATAAATACGCTTTACTTGTTTCTCTTTATATCTTATATTTGTTTCTTTTTATATCTTATATTAACTAAACTATAGATTGTATAATGAAATAACGTTATAGTTTAAATACATTTCAAGTACCTAACTTTTACTAAACAAATGGCAACTTATAGTTTGAATACATTTCACCTAACAAACGTTTTTTGAACAAATGATAATTTATATTAATAAAGTAACAGTTACCAAATTATCGATTTACAAATCTATCAATAATGTGCAACTTTAACTTACTAGTAAAAAAGAAAAGTAACAATACTTGTGAAATAATATTCGTAACCAAGGAAGGTCGATACAGAAAACAGTGACAAGCTAAAAAAAATCTCCCAGCATCGTACACGTAACAGAAAATGGATGAAAGTTATAAATCTCATTACAAAAAAAGCTCAGCTTTGTTTTGCAATTTACGAAGAACACAAAGAATAAATTACCCGTGCGCAAATATAAAACAATAAATAGAAATACAAACTTCTTGACTACTGCAAATGGAAATTTAGAACAAATAATTAACTATTAATTCGAGTAACAAAAATCTGTCGCAAAACTATTGCTAAAAAGTGAGAACCAAATTGCGACTCTGTGAGGCATAGGCTTTGTCTATATGTTACATAGCAGGATCTCTAAATACATCCATCTAAGACCGTACAGATCAGATAGCTTGCAATCCTCAAGTCACCTAAAAACACATGAGTAGTAAAGAAAAAACATGCAAAAATAATTCATAAGGAGATGTCCAACTAAATTTGCGTTAGTTCAACACTTGTAAACATTCACATTCAAGATAACTAGCCTGCCACTTTACTTGTACAAGCTAAGAACTACATTGTTCTAGATTTGAAAATTGAATTAAGCATATCAAGTTATTACTTGCTATCCTTGTTAGTCACCGTATGGAAATGGGCAAGTGGAAAAGTATTGAATTACGTACATCAACTATTCCTGTAGAATGAATCATAAAGCTTTTTCGTGCAACATGCAATGTAGCTCTATTGATTCAAGTTGGTTATGAGAAGGTTGAAATATCCATTTCAGGCTCATCCAGTATGCTCTACAGTCTTCAGAATCTAGCACATACAGAATAGTGTCAAAATCTCATACTACAACGAATGATTTTTGGGATTTTGGAGATACGCTGATAGATGAAAACGGGGATAATAATAATGGAGAAAACCTAATATGCATTATCTCCCTCTTGGCAAGCATGCAAGTTTGCAAGTTTAGATAGTCTGTGTATAGCACTATAATCCTCGTGTTTCATTGCCTCTTTCTCAAATATTGCATCTGACAATACGACAGCTGATGCCCCTGCATCATAGTATTTTCTCATGGAATCTGTAAACACCAAAAACTTGTTTATATAACTTGTTGCCATACAAAATTAATTAGAAAAACAAGTATACAAAAGAAACTATTTACCTATTGTGATGCCTTGGGAAGCAATCATCGAGACATCAGGAAAGGGTTTCTTAAGCATGGATACATATTTTTCACACCCAAGAACAGAGACTGGATATATCTGGAAAGAAATTAACTACTTTACTGGTCATGTTCAGCGCTTATGATGATGCTAAGCTATGTGTAAAAATATCTAATTTATATTACGAAAGAAACGTTAGTTATTGACTACAAATCTTTGAAAATGCTAGGTGTATAATTGGGGTATGTGTACTCACAGTTCGATACATAATAATAGATAAGAGGAGACTTCCTTTGCAATAACCAGATATACCAGCAGTTAAATTGCCTGCAATTCACATTAGTGCAAGGCGTATAATTGTGGCATGCGTACTCGCACAGGGTTTTCAGAATGTGATTCAATCCGAAAATCATATGATTTGAACTTTAAATCAAAATGGATTTAAAATGTTTGTATATTAAGGTTCAGGCACGCCTTAAGATTTATTATGATTCTCCATCTAAACCTAAAACTCGGTTTTCTCTTAGGTCCTATTTTATTTTGTATAGAAAATACTATAATTAACTTGTGGATCCAGATACCATATTGAATATACAAGCATGGATTGAATGATTTTCTCAGTTATATATTTAACTAAATTCCAATCGCAATGTGGATCAAACTTGAATGTGAAAGATCCAATCCGAATTGGGATCTAAATCGTTAGATTTTAATATTTTTAATAACAATGAACTCTCAGCCGAATTTTGGGAGATTTCTTTCCTAAAAACCAGATACAACTGCAGTACAGCATGTACTAATGTACAGCGCATTAAACTGCCAGCAATTTTCAGATACCAACAATTTTTCCGCTATTTTATCACCATGCAGCTGCTTTGTTTATTTTATTCTCCAAGGCTCCGCATAGAAGTTTAGGTAGCGTTTGGTTTAGATTTTTCAATTTTGAGTTTTCACACATACAAAAATACCGATAATGCACATATATCGTGAAAAATGATCGTTTTACAAAACGGAGTTAACACACAAAACCGAAAACAACTTTTTATTATTTTTCATATTTTAAGAAACAAGGGAATAACAATAACAAATCCGCCTATCCACCATTCCCGCGGTCCCCTCCGTCACTCCCTTTACATTTCATCCATCACCACCGCTACACTTCAAATTTTCACAACTTTCATAATTAACGCCGAAAACTAAAAATGCAAAATACAAAATAAACCAAACGCTACCTTATTTTCTACCGATTTTGATTGGTTTTGAACAGTTCTGTATTTCATTTGTTATCATAACCCTACTTTGTAAGTTTCCCCCCACATTGGTTGTTGCTGGTTATAAAACCGGTGAAAACAGATAAAGCGTAATTTTGATGATAATTTTCAATCCATCAAATTGGAGTGTTTTGAGGGGTAATAAAAAAAAATCCCTTGATTATGCCCTCATAATTATATTGTAGTATTCATCTTCACAAAACTAAAGTAGAAATATGAGAGCAAATATGTAATGTTATTTTAGCGGAAAACTCTCAAAACCGGTATATGCTAAACTCTCAAGCATCCATTGATTAGTTAAATAATGCTTCATGTAAACCAATCAAAATCGTTAGATTATTAACAATCAAACCAGTACTTCCAAAATCTCTCATGAACGGTACCACAAAACTCTCACGTAAAGCCTAAAAGAAGCTGTCAATGATTTCATTATGCTTCGCATTCCCCTTAATGCGACCTGATAGCTACCAACACCGATCCCTACACACACACACACACACACACACACACACACACACACACACATATATATATATATATATATATATATATATATATATATATATATATACACACACACACTTGTTTTCATACTGGTTTGTTTCTCTATTTAGTTGTCTGTCTAGAGCATCAATCTTCAGCTGAGCTACCCTCCAGAGGAAACGTAGGCCTCCAACATTCCCCCTACCTGCCTAGCTACTCCACCAATATAGTTGAGTTTCAAGTTCAAGCACCGTTTGTCCCCAACTAAGATCTCATATGGTCGCTGCATTAGAGGATTGCCAACAGTGGTTTGTTGAACAAGTCACCACACAATCAGGGGTGGCTTATTCAGTCCCTAAACAAGCCACAAGAAGCAACTCACGGTTAATTAAGTAGCCGTGGCATTAACTCGTTAAAATAGCTTCGTCTTTGCCATTTTAAAGCACAAGGATCAAAACGGCAAACAATATACATGCTGTTTTAATGCAGCTACGCACTGAAACGATATAATGCTTGCCATTTTAATGGACAGGCATTAACATGGAAAACGCAATGCCTGCCTTAATGGCTTTTTATTCATCTCCGCATATATGTTTTAATGGATTTTGTATTCAATTTGTGCCTAATTCAGTTGTTTTTGGGCATGGTGTGTTGTAGCCAGTCGAAAAGGGAAGAAAATAAAAGTGGATTGAACGATCGTTGGGAATGCTCAAAGAAGACAGTTCCTAAACATATGAACCTAAGGTCTAACCAAAATACACCTCAGATTTTTATTTTATTTTAAAGTGTGATTGAGGTAGAAAGTTGTCTTAGTTATATAATACTGAATTTGAAAATGACAAGTAGAAGACGCTCGGTAAAAACCATTCAAATTTAACAGGTTTAACAAGATGTAAACATTATAATATTAGCCCACAAATTAGTCCATTAATCTGTCACAAGAAATCAGTCCATTCAATTTTTTTGACCTGCTCATATCCAAAAGCGGAGTTTATCAATGCCCACTTCAAACCACGTTCAAGACACTGAAAATATTCTTCTTTTAAAATAAAATAGATCTTTGAGACGCCAACAAGTTACTAAATGCCCAGTAATGAATGAACAATTATAACTCATCCAATTTGATATTTAGTAAAAAAAAAACTTATATATTTATCTGTTTTTATTGTTAAACCTCATCATGCCCCCAAATCGGTACTGTTCCAATGCCATGTTTGGTGACATCCTTGTTCTCGTACTTCAATCGGCACGATGCTTTTATGAATTCGCGTATTTTTTATTATACAAAAACCGACATATTGTGCACAGCTTGTTGCAAAGTTTTTGAGTCAGACTAGTGACTTATACTACTCTTATAACAAAAAAGGGAAAACTTAGAAGCAGTGGAAGAAAGAACAAGACCTTGACAACTTTTGCACCAGCATTGCAGGCACTTAATATCTGTCAGTACACAAAAGACAGTTTTTGCATCATTAGAAAAATTCCAATACTGGGTTTTAAATTACCCATGATGGGTAGACAAAATAGAATAAAATTCATTTATGATATCTTGTCATGTAACATTCTTGAAAATACGCAGTCTCATGTCACCAAAATAATACTTAAGAAAAAAAAATTAAAGGAAAAAAGTCTTAGCCGACAGTATTAAATTCATTCAAACAGTACCAAAACCTTGAAGATTCCAATATGTTTATGTACTTGTACTTGAACCAGACCAGGAATTTCTTGAGAACTTTTAAATCAAACCGAGAATCCTAATATGTTAACGACTTTTAAATTAAACCCAGAATTTCTTGAGGACCAAATTTGTAGCATCGCCGGGAGGATACCATATTTGAGTGTTAATGCTACAGCAAGCTAGATAATAATACATTTACCTTCATCCAATTATGCAAGTACGTTTTGAAATGGATGAAATGACAAAATACCTATTAATATGAACGCTTATAAATTTATTTAGGCTTTCTACACGATACTGAGCCCTATGAAAATAGAAATCCTGAATGATACGAACTAAAATGCATACTTACTTCTGTTGGAGTCATTACCCCAGGAATATATAGTATTTCACTGGCTTCAATCTCTTCAAGTATTTCCTAGGCAAATGTACAGATATCTATCATTAGAAAAAGACAGTAGTGGAAGTTAACTCTTAACAAAGAAATGTGCAAAAGAGCTCACAATTTATCAAATACGATACTCACTTAAATACAGATAACAGCCTAATAATCATTGCTTTTTCAATCATTATATGTTATATTGTAACTCAAACACTCATAATATAAGATGGAGTAGTTTGTATAGCTGGAAATGAGATACAACTGAAAGCACCGAACATACGGTATCATAGATAGAATGGTTAAGTTAGATAGGTATATAGGATTATTTGGAATGGAGTGTTAAATGCTGAAGTTTTCAGAATTCTGTTTTCCATTTCTCCCGAGTTTCCATGTTTTCAGAACAAATACTAGAATTAGGTACACCAAATAGTAATAATGATGCTAATTATTATTATTATTATTATTATTATTATTATTATTATTATTATTATTATTATTATTAAAGATCAAAGATGCACTGATATAAGATCGGATGGTGTTTGGATATAAGATGACATGATAACGGCTATAGTCCATAGCTGATGACGCTAATCTATGGTAAGTTTTAAGAAAACTTTGCACTACCATATAACGTCGATGTGTTGTCTTTGTCTACTTATTTAACCATTCCCAGATTAGAAATTCTATTGTCTCAAATAAATTCCAGCCTCAGATGTCATTAAGAGGTATAAATAGATGAATATTTGTTGTTCTCTTGCAATAGAAGACAACTCTTATCCTCGAATAATGAAATTTAAAAAACAAAAAACAAAAAACAAAAAAAAGTAGACGAGTATTCATATACTAAATCTACTCTGATACGTGCTTATTCAAAATAAGATAATAAGAAAGGGTGACCATGATTGTTACATGCATTAAGCAATGATCAAGACTTGGCCCCAACCCAAGTTCGGAAAATATATAACCACCCCCCCCCCCCCCTTTTCTTTTTTTCCTTGGCCCTCCCTCTTTTTTGAGTTTGGAAAGTAAAAATGGAAATCATTCAGCATATGTGCCGAAGTACACAATGTGAAAGCTCAAGTCCTTTCATTAAAAAAACTCAAATATAAATATACAATATTAGTAAAAATGTAAAATTACCACAATCTGACATACATCATGCATGGGAAGAAAAACATGGTAAACTGCACCAAGACCTATGTTACACATACAATTATAATGCAAATGATGATGAGCACATACCATAACAGTACATGGACTCATGAGAAATTTGGCCCCAGCATTTACTGCATTTCTTGCATCTTTAATATTTAAGACAGTCCCAACCTATGATTAATGTCATCCAAATGATAATGATGGTTAAGTTACACTGGTTCACGGAAACAATCACATTTCAGTCCACCAATGTCTAGAGGTACAAGAGTGCATGTAAAGTAAACAAGAAAATTTCACGTACATAACCAAGGCCAGCACTGAGGTATATGAGACCCTTGGTAAAATAAAAAATTAGAGGCCTTACCGTACAAAAGATAAGTACACATAAAGGTTTGATTAACACAAAGTGATTTAGTTGTGATTACATGCCATTGTATTTATAATGACATACAAAAGACAATTTTCCTCTTAAGTCATTATAAATACAATGGCATGCTATTTTAGGCTTGATTCACTACCCAAACATATTAAAAAAAGACAAAAACAAAATAGCGCAGCATTTAGAGCTATGCGTTATTTTGTGCTATGATAAAATAGCGCGCTATTTTGTGCTATGATAAAATAGCGCGCTATTTTTACGCTATATGGAACCCTTGCACTATTATAAGTACAATAGCGCAAGCACTGCACTATGCGCTATTTGTCATTAAAGCGCGTTTTGATTACACAGGCCTGTTGAAAGTTGAACTCCGCATGTGTAGTTTTCTATGCAGCCTGTCCCAAGCCAGGGTAAAGGAGGAGGGTTGTGATAGGCTTGGCGAGCCAACGTAAAAACTTAGCCACGCTTATGGATATGGAACCTTATGATATATCGTTGGGGCGTAACTCTCTTAGTGACGCGCTATATCGAGGCTCGGATATGGTGTTAAATATGCAAGGGCTGAGCCGCCATTCTCTTAGTGGCACGCTACACCGACGCCCCGGTGTGGTGATAAGTGAGCAAGGGTCCTCGCATTTTTCTCGGCGGATGCGAGGGGCAAGGAAGCTAGTCGACGATAGTAGGGTTCGGTTAGGTAGTTGGAATGTAGGGTCCTTAACAGGAAAATTAAGAGAGATAGTGGATACTATGATTAGGAGACGGGTTAACATCTTGTGCGTTCAAGAGACTAAATGGGTGGGTCAGAAGGCGAAGGAGGTGGAGAACACTGACTTCAAATTGTGGTACACGGGAGAAGTACGTAACAAGAATGGGGTAGGCATATTGATTGACAAGAACCTTCAGAACAGTGTGGTTGACGTCGGAAGACGAGGGGATAGAATCATCCTAGTTAAGCTAGTAGTTGGCGAGACAGTTTTGAATGTCATTAGCGCATATGCCCCACAGGTAGGTCTAAGTGAAGAAACCAAAAGGAAGTTCTGGGAAGACTTGGATGTCATGGTTAGGAATGTGCATAGTACCGAGAAACTTTTTATAGGAGGAGACTTCAATGGCCATATTAGCTCATCTAGCGGGGGTTTTGAGTGAGTGCATGGTGGTTTTGGATTTGGCAGTAGGAACCAAGAGGGTGAAGATATTTTGAATTTCGCTCTCTCTTTTGATCTCATGAATGCTAATACCTTCTTTAGAAAGAGGCAATCATATCTGATCACCTTCAGTAGTGGCCAACAGGCTAGCCAGATTGACTTTGTCCTAACTAGAAGAGATAGTAAACGAGATTGTGTTGATTGCAAGGTCATACCTGGAGAATGTGTCGTCTCACAACACCAGCTGTTGGTATGCGTGTTTCGTCTTCGGGTGGTGAAGAATAAGAGAGCGAAGATTAGCAGGACGAAATGGTGGAAACTCAAAGGAGATGCTTCACGGGTGTTTAAAGATAGAGTGATGGGAGAAGGAGCTTGGAATGTGGAAGGAGAAGCAAATGTCATGTAGAATGCGATGACAACTTGCATTCGGAGAGTCGCCACTGAGGTATTTGGGATAACAAGAGGAAGCAAGCGAGAACCCAAGGATTCGTGGTGGTGGAATGACGAGGTGCAAAAGGCTGTCAAAGAGAAGGAATGCTACAAACGCATGTACCGTCATAGAAGCGAAGAGAACATGCACAGGTACAAAGTGGCAAAGAAGAATGCAAAGAGAGCAGTGAGTGAAGCAAGGGGACGAGCGTACGAAGATTTGTATCAAAGGCTAAGTACAAAGGAGGACGAAAAAGACGTTTACAGAATAGCTAGGCTACGCGAGAGGAGGACAAGGGACTTCAATCAGGTTAAATGCATTAAGGATGAGAATGATAGACTTTTGGTGAAGGAAGATGAGATAAAGAATATGTGGAGAGAATACTTTGATAAGCTTTTCAACGAAGAAAGTGATAGCTCTTCGATTGAGTTGGAAGACTTAGCCGATAGCAACAATAGACATTTTGTGCGGAGATTTCAAGAAGCTGAGGTAAAGGGGACGTTGAAACGTATGAAATCAGGCAAGTCGGTAGGGCCTGATGATATTCCTATTGGGGTGTGGAGATACTTTGGAGATGCAGGGATAAGATGGCTAACTAAGTTGTTCAACAATATTTTCAAATCAAACAAAATGCCAGATGAGTGGAGGAGAAACATTTTAGTTCCAATCTTCAAGAATAAAGGAGATATTCAAAGTTGCACAAACTATAGAGGAATTAAGCTTATGAGTCATACAATGAAGCTTTGGGAGAGAGTTTGCGAGCAGCGTTTGAGGAGGTTGACAAGTGTCTCTAGGAATCAATTTGGTTTTATGCCGGGAAGGTCAACCACTGAGGCGATTTTCTTGGTTAGGCAACTTATGGAGAGATACAGGGAGCAGAAGAAAGATCTCCACATGGTTTTTATTGACCTGGAGAAAGCTTATGACAGAGTACCGAGGAGGGTTATGTGGTGGGCGCTAGAAAGGAAGAGAGTGTCATCAAAGTATATTATCATTATTAAGAATATGTACGAGGGGGTTGTGACTAGTGTTAGGGCATGCGATGGTGAGACTAGAGACTTTCCAATTAACATAGGGTTACATCAAGGTTCGGCTTTGAGCCCCTATATTTTTGCATTAGTGATGGATGAAATCACAAAAGATATACAAAGGAAGATTTCTTGGTGTATGCTCTTTGCCGATGATGTTGTGCTGATTGATGAAAGTAGAATAGGGGTTAATCGACAACTGGGGTTGTGGAGGGAGACCTTGGAATCAAAGGGTTTCAGGCTTAGCAGAACTAAAACAGAGTATATGAAGTGTGAGTTTAGCAGTGTCAGGTCAGATGACGGAGATGTTACCCTGGCCGGTAGAGTAGTACCCAAGAAGGAATCGTTTCGATACTTAGGATCTATGTTGCAGTTTGATGGAGAGATTGATAAGGATGTTAGTTTTAGAATTCAAGCAGGATGGGTGAAATGGCGACTAGCATCTGGCATTCTCTGTGATCGGAAGATTCCTCAGAAGCTTAAAGGAAAGTTCTATAGGACAGCAATCAGACCTGCAATGTTATATGGTGCAGAATGTTGGCCTACTAAGAGGCAACACGTCCAGAAGATAAGTATAGCAAAGATGCGAATGCTGCGTTGGAGCTGTGGGCATACCAGACGAGATCGGATTAGAAATGAGGATATTCGGGAAAAACTTGGAGTTGCACCTATTGAAGAGAAGTTAGTCCAATACCGCTTGAGATGGTTTGGACATATCCAACGTAGACCATACGATGCACCTGTACGCGCTGGAATTCTAGGCCGCGCCGAAGGCCCAAAGAGAGGTAGAGATCGACCTAAAATGACATGGGAGGAGATAATAAAGAGAGATTTAAGTAACTGGAGTTTATCGGAAGAGCTGGTAGTTGATAGGAGTGCATGGAAATTGGCAATCCATGTACCAGAACCATAGTGTCTCTTTTTTTTTTTAGACTTTATTTCACGTTTACTGAACCTTTTTACTTTTTATTTACTATTTTAGATTTTATTTCACTTTTACTGAACATTTTTACTTCTTCTTCTTATTATTATTTAAAAAAAACCTTTATCGGGCGACTTTTTATTTGATTGGTTATTTTAAACCCTTTATATATATATATATATATATATATATTATCATCATTATTAATTTTATTTTAATTTTGGGTTCCATATCTAGCCAACCCCAACTTGTTTGGGATATATGGCTTTGTTGTTGTTGTTGTATTCGAAGTTTTGAAGTAGATTAACCATTCTCTATCACGTTACTCCATATTTAGTAATTGTTTAAAATAGTGCATGGTAGTAATACATCAATTTGGTATATCTTTGGGGAAATTAATATTGATATTTCTTATAGGACCTCTTCAAATAATCAAATCTCTCATGTGTTGATTCATGTTTTTCCAACTTATCGTATCAATGGCATCTAAAGAAATCAGTACAAACTCCATAATTGTATTTTTATTTTCATTTACGTTAATCCCATACGTATCAATAATCTGATTTTCATTCATCATAACCTCGTCAACTTCAACCTCATTTCCTCATATTTTTTTCAAAAACAAATTCATCTTATTTCCTGCTAAAATATTTTCTTATATCATTTTCGATTTCAATTTTCATCTTCCTTTTAGAAGCCCCTAACGCATATTTTCTACCTAAACGTTATAATGTAAAAGATTGAAATTGCAAAAAACAATCATAAAATGTATCAGGCAAATATAATAGTATCGAAGTTCAAGTAGTCCACAATTCTACAATTAAAATCAAAATTGATCTACAATCAAACTATTGTAAAACATAAACATTCCAACGTATCAAATTAGTCTAAGAACAATCAATCAAAGACTCCAAAAACGACAAACTACTATATAATATTACCATTAGTTCTCTTCTCTCGTCTTTGAATTATAGTTAAAATACCCAAAATAACATGATGTAAAGGAACAGGCTTAGAGAAAATTGTATGAGACTTCTACCCAACGATAGCTTAAAGGTTAAAGTCTTCGAAGAAATTGAATTTTTAAAAGAGAATAGTGAAATTGAGTGAATCCCAAATTTCTGTTGACTTGATTTAGCTCTCGTGTTTCTCCCCTTTTGTCGTTTGTGAAGCCGTGAGGGTTAAGGTAGAAGCTGAAGCATTATACAATCAGGTATAAAACCGAATAATGGTAAGGAAAATGTCAAATTTACCTTTTTTGCTCTCTTTTACCGCATTTTGCTTTGAGGCCTTATGCCATTACCCAATGGGCTGTTGACAACAAACGTTTCATTGTATTGTCTTTTCCCTAAATGATTGGGGTTGGCCACATGGATTCCTTTTTTCCACAAATTTTATCATAGATATTTAGTCAATTCTAGTTTTTTTAAATAACAATAGGCTTTTCAAATCATGCATTTGCAACAGACTAAATTAACAAGTATAGGTGTTGGAGAAATATCAGTGCCATGTTAAACATTGTTTGGCTCTATGAATTTTGGTTAGAACTAAAAACTGATTCCAAGTCAGATACAGAGTTAAAATAGCTTAGATCCCAAGAGTGTGCAATTTTTGAATATTCGGATGTCTTCAAGCAACCACGATAATAAAGCATCCGGCTAGACAGGAGATTGAAACGTTTGGACGAAGTGGTAAGGAGTGAACCATTAAGTCATTATGCATCTGATGCAACGTATCACGGCTGAATGATCCAATCACGAACAATCATTTTTTTTAACTTACAAAAACGCCAACCCTTTCCCTTGTGCTTGCTTCCACTACACTCCGTACACCAAAATCTGCTCTTCAGCTGAGATCATCTATTTTCAAACTCACAGAGAAAAACAATTACATTTATGTTTATTTCACAATTTTATACAACACAGTTTTTATTACACATTGTTGTTGTTGTTACTATTATTGAATTCCAGAAAGTATATTCCGTTTATTGGGTCCTCCGCTTGAAATATCATCGACTGGAATCCTCAGAGGACTCTGTTTTCATTGATAACTGATATATATATATATATATATATATATATATATATATATATATATATATATATATATATATATATATGTGTGTGTGTGTGTGTGTGTGTGTGTTACACTACCAGCCACTCGCCGAGTTAGTAGTCAATACAAGGATGATGCCCTTGAGTTCAACGATCACCTAGAGATTTTAGTGGCAATCATGTGAGAAACAATGTTATAACCTGAAATAGAATTGGACGACATGAGACAGTCTACAAACAACTGTGGGTGTTAGGACGGTTGAACATGACCGCGTTCAAGAAGATAGTCAATGATGGGAAAAGGCTTTACAATTTTGCGCTTTCAAAGACCATGTCTCCATACTTGTCAAGGCGAAGAAGCTTCGAAATACCCTAAGCCATCACCCAGCGCTTTTTTGAGCCTATGGTTTTTTTTGTGTGCCTTGTGCATAGCTCTTTTTGTTTTATAGAAAAAACAACAATTAAAAATGTACCAAAGCTTCATTTTTGGCTTTAAAAATGCATATATATATATATATATATATGGGAAAGTCTAAAAGAACACAAAATGTGGACACAAAATTAAACACACAAAATCTGAACCATTGGATCTCCCCATGAATTACACCTCACACATAAAGACAAACAAATCTTGTGGTTCAGATTTTGTGTACATTGATTTGTGTGTAATTTTGTGTCTCAATAGCCGCACTCTATATATATGTATGTATATATATGTATATATATACATATGCAATATTGAGGATAAAACATTATTAGATCGTTAAAAATCATACTAAGAAGGCATAAAGTCATTCAATTTAAGCCTTTAAACAACAAAAATACTTATATTATAGAAATAGACTAGACTTTTTGGTTCGATATTGAAATAAGAATGATTTTAATCATCGATATTGAAGTCAAGAAGAATAAACACTTTTTTGGTTTGTTGTTGAATCTCGAAATGTAATTAGGCTCCATATTGGGCCAAATACTAAAAAAATGTTTTCCTTAAATATTGCACAATGCATGTTTTTTAAGCACTTCAAAGCCCTAGTGCTTTTGCGTCTTTAGGTCTTTTCAGCGCATTATGCATCATCGGCGCTTTAAAAGGTAAAATAGCCCTAGGTTGATGCATAGGGCTTTTTAGCGCCCTATAATAAAGATATATAAAGTGAAATGACAACAAAATCCTAGTTCAATATACAACATAAGTTCGAAAGACTTAAGAGAATATGAAAGAATTACCCCTATGATTGATGAAGGAAACTCTTGAATGAGTTTCTCCACCACCTGTAAATAAACCAAAGTCACAAATTTCGATGTGATACGTAATAACAACATCACCTTGCAGATACATCTTACATACAAACAACCTCCAACACGCCTGGTGTAGACATTACAACCTCCAACTACATAATAAGATTTAAGAACGATACACAGAAAAAAATAAAAATTAATCATGTGTCATGGTAAAAATAACAAATGACTGTGGGTCAAAACTCACAACGGAGATGCCACCTCGTAGAGCAGCTCGAGCAGCTTCTAATGCTAGTGTGGCACTGCAATTAACTTCCAGGTTACATGAACAATTTTAAGCAAAATATGTATTATATAGATATTCCTATTGCACAACATCAAATCCAATATTATCATCAAACTGTTATTTTAAACAACTTCAAATTTATCTGATAGCTACGGCTAGAGCTGTCAATGGATACCCGAAAAATCCAAAATCCTACCGCATCTATATATGAAAAGCGAATAAATATTCGATAAACGGATGTGAATGCGGATGCGAAGACATTAATATCCGAAAATTATTCGTTTGATTTTTGTCAAGATTATAGCTTAAATTATGTGTATTTTAGTACGTTGAAATATATTTTTTAATTGTTTTATTATTTGAAGTTTATACTATACGCATTAAATGCATACTAAATGCTCAAAACTATTTAATATCATCATATTTTCTTATTTTTAACAATTTAATAATCAGAGGAATTGAAATTATTTATATTAAATTAAAGTTTTCTATTTATGTTTCCTAATTTATCTATCGTAAGCGGATAGAATAATTATCTGATATTCATCCGTATCCACGGGTTCAGATAGTCGAAATCCGAAAATGATTTCAGATGCAGATACGGATATGACACTATTTGCACCCGTTGACGACCCTAGCTATGGCAAGGCAATTTCAGTACTGGCCCTTGAACATATTGATTCTGCGGATGGCAACATCCATTACCAAACAAATATCATATGAACCACAAAATAAATAGATTTGTTCACAAATATGCAATTGTTTCCATAACCACAATCGATTATGATTTGTGTTACCTCTTTGTGAGTATTTTTTTTTTCTTAAATACTGAATACACACACACACACACACACATATATATATATATATATATATATATATATGTATATATATATAGAGAGAGAGAGAGTCCCTCTCTATTACCAAAAAAGTAGGAATCCCAAACTGTATGTATGATCACGCTCAACAAGAAACACACTGAAGCAACAAAAACAATCTTTGATTGATTCAATTAGGTTTGGCTTTTTTATTTGGCTTGATTGATCGTATTTTATTTAAAATCGACGACACGCTTGCTTACCTCTACAAGCATGCCCAAAACTTGCATGGATGGATTACTTGTTAGCATATGCATGCTGATGATCTATATTTGTTTCCTCTCGACTTTTCTTCTTCTTTTTTCCTTTTTCTTAACAATATAATAGTTTGGCAGATCTGTACATGACGAAGGCTAACTTGCATTTGCTGGATAGACCTTACGAAGTCTTCACATAACAGTACAAATACAGATGTACTTTCTTACATTGCTATGTACAAAAACAAAAACAACAAACTCTCTTTCCTAAAGGTGTAATTGCAAAACAAAATGTTAAAAAAAATTGTTTGGCACATAATCCAATTCACATGGCAACGTAAATCCGACTAAGTCTTGTAGTTTACTTTTGGGTAAAATAAGATGAGGAATTGGGAGTACTTAGCCTTGACTCTTCGTTGGAATTCCGACTTTACTGGTAAAGATGTTTTATTTGTTTGCCAAAAGGTAGATTTAATAACTTTCAGTAATCAGTTTCTACTGTTTGCATTGGTAGATAATGTTGATATAAACAAAACATGGTGAAATAGGATTCAGAAGCAATCTTATACAGTAACAAAATTATTTGCACAAATTGATTTTGATTATCTCAGAACATTCACGCGTTGAATTCGTCACTGTTCATCCGTCGTCAAAAAACTGCGGAATGTACGGTGCCAGCATTCCCCTTTTTTGCTGATAACCCTAGTAACAAATTGCAAAGAGGGTAAAAAATGTAAAAAGAAAGAACAGTTACTTTTCAGCTCGAAGGCAGGCGATGACACGGGTTTTATGGATAGAAGCACTAGGATGGTTTGTACTTGTAGAGCGCAAAAGATCGCTATATCGCGCTACTGCAAAGGGAACCTGAGACGCCAGCGTCCGCCGTATGGATTTGGGAAGAAAATGACGAGGAAGTGCATATAACGAGCAGCAGCAACTCATTGCCGTTGACATTCCTTTTGAACTGTTCTACGATACCAGAATTATGGAGGAGGAGAAAGACGGAACAGTTTTCTCGTCTCCAAAATGTGAAATTCAGGACATCCGAGTTTTCTTTCAGCTTTGCGAGGTTTTCGTATTGAAATCACTGACCCGACCGTCAGTTGTCACCACCGTCTTATTTCGGAACATTTCCGCTTCAGCCCGACTTTTTTAGAAAAATGTACAGGGAATTTATCTAACACTTGCTAAGCAGAAATACCCTGATTTGAACGCATAGAAGCATCTCGCCTTAACTTGCACTTAAAAGCGCAAATCTTTAATCTAAGCATGAAGTACCAAAAATGTCTTTATATAGAATCTTTAAAATATCAATATTCTAAAATTTGTTCTTTTGATTCTTTCAACCATAAATTGCAGCCACAAAAACATAACTGCTTGATATATTCAACACAATCTTTAAGCAAATCATCAATTTTTAAAAAATTAAGATAGTATTTAGCTTATTTTGAGTTTTCGACGTTAATTTCGAAAGTCCAATTTTCCTATCCTTTGGAGGCTATTGATAAGCTGGAGTCATGCCCAGTTCGACAGGGGCATGTGGAAGCCGATCTGATACTTGTGGGGATCGGTGAAGCGGTCTTCTCGCTGCCGAAGCGCTTCTACAGGGATATTTCCCCCGACTCGGCTATGCTTGGATCGACATATTCGAACTGGTGGTGTGTTGACTTGGAGTTCCCGTTCTTCGAGTCGGAGCTTCGTAGCAAGGTTTCATCGAACCAGAGCGTGTCGATCCGGATTTCCCAGAGCTCCAACTTGGTCAAGTCGAGACATTGTCAAACCAAGGATAGTGTTACATTAAGTTTGCCTAGTCTGACTTCATTAGTGGATGAATTTGCTTCTCTCAAGTTTAGAACATTATGACAACGAACACTTGCGTCTTCGGCGGTCTTGTCGAAAGACAGGTCAACACTTTGCCACTCAAAGTACGTCGCGTCGCAGACGGGATGTGCTTTGAACAAGTTGAGTTGCATCTCTTTGGGATGTCATTCATTCTTAAGAAAGCAATGATGAACAATTGTGTCCTTTTGAGTAGTCGTGACACTTGGGTTCTTCTTCCTTGTATAAACTGCTTGTCATGTATCGCACTGTGTTTGATGGTGCTTATCGAGCTAAAGTCTTTAAGTGGAGTAATTGAGATGAATAAGTAATTATTTAAACCTCGTCGAGTGAAGAGGTCGAATTTTTGTATCATAAGTCGTGTCAGGTCATTGGCTCCCGCACGTGATTGTACATATACAGGTCGTTGTCAAACGATGTTGTATTCCTGTGCAAGCCAAACGGATGGTCTAGTCAGACCATATGTCACATACGAGTCAGTGTATGGTATAGTCAATAAGTCATGAGATAATATGAATTTCTTCACCTTACCTTTTTTATTTCGAATCGATAGTCGAATCCGAGATTCAGCTCGACGTAGTCGACCCAAACTACCTCAATGTCGATCTGAACCATGTCAAACCGGACTGAGTCATCCTGTCTTTTCGGGGAGGAGATAAGGGGTCTTTCCTCTTTCCCTATTTATACTAAGTCCACGTTGTAATTTCTTTTTTACTTTTTTGTAGCTTCGAACCGACACTTCACCGCATTTTTCATAAAACTCCAATCCAATCTATATCCACGACGAATAGATCGAAATCCGCATGTTGACGTTCAAAATGGTCGCCAATGCCTGAGAGTCCAAAATTTTGAAACTAAATGTCCAAAGCGGAAAAGTATGCGAGATGTAATAATAATGTGCGTGAAAGTAAAAGACACAGTAATTTATAGTGATTTGGTTTGGATTGGACCTATGTCCACTTTAAAGGGTTTGCAAATTTCATTCACTCTTAATAGAATATAGTGCTAGACGTCATTACAAGAGGTTACAATGATAACGATATTCTATTAATCCTTGCTGTCGAGCTTCCTTTCTGTTCGGGAGCAGTCGAGAGTTTCGGGGTCCGTGAGATGCTGGGAAATCTGGAAGTTCGGGGTATACCAGGAGTTCTGGAGGTCCAGGGTGTACCGAGAATTTTGGAGGACTGGGATGTACCGGGAATTTTGGAGGTCTAGGGTGTATCGGGAATTCTGGAGTCTGCGGTGTACCGGGAATTCTGGAGTCCGGGTTGTGCCAAGAAATCTAGAGGTCTGAGGTCTACCGGGGAATCTGGAGGTCCGAGGTGTACTGGGAATTCTAGAGTCTGGGGTGTACCGGGAAATCTAGAGGTACGGGGTATACCGGGAATTCTAGAGTCCGGGGGGGGCACCGGGAAATCTAGAGTCCATGGTGTACCGGGAAATTTGGAGTATGGGGTGTACCGAGGAATTTGGAGGTCTATCTGGAGTCCAGGGTCATCTTCTTCTTTGTTGAGTGGAAAAAGTGTTGACATGGTCAACAATGTCCAATGGATAGCTTCAATGTCCAAGAAGTCTATAAAGTTCCTTGCGAATGTCCAAGGGTTGATGGAAAACGTTTATGCAATCTTTTAGTGGTTCACGCTATGTCCAATTGCCATGGGGAAGAAGATGGAAGTCATTAATGGTGCTTTAGAGCTTCAAGGAGTCCAAATAGCCAAGATAATCCAACCCTTTTGAATGCCAAGCTTGGGGGTATTTGTAGGAGCGGTTTGGTAGTGGAGTAGAAACAAATCCCTTAGGGAGTCGAAGGGATCCAAGAGGAAGAAGAAGGGATCCCTAGGGGGATCCTAGAGGAAGAAGAAAGGATCCCTGGGGAATCGCAAAGGGAGTCGAAGGGATCCCTGGGGGGATCCCAAAGGGAGAAGAAGGGGTCCCTTGGGGATCCCAGAGGGGGTCGAAAGAATCCCTTGGTGATCCCAAGGGGGTTCGAAGGGACCCTTGGGGAATCCCAAAGGGAGTCGAAGGGATCCTTGGGGGATCCCAAAGGGAGCCAAAGGGATCTCTGAGGGTATCCTAGAGGGAGTAGAAAGGATTTCGTATACCATGGAGATACAAATTTTGTATAGACTTACACTGTGTGAGAGCAGTTTGGTGAGTCGTGACGACTATTCTTGTTTGACCCTGTCTTAGTTTGGTTCTTTAATATGTTGGCAACACTTTTGGGCGGTTGAACCATGCGATGGGCCGAGTCGTATGGGCTTGAATTACTTCTGGTAACTGAACAAAAATGTCGGTTAACATTTGACTCCCAAAGTATGTCTTGTGTTAACGGAACATGCTTTGAAATGAGACAAGTCTGGCGATGGCCGAAAAGATCTCCATGTTGTGCTTGGCGATTGGTTGGACCTTTCCTTTGAGTTGTGCACCAGGGAGTGTGCTACCTCGGAGTGGTTGAGACGCATTATTGATGCATGATTTTGGGACTTCAGCATTGTTGAGAGTTTTGACTCGCTTGAATCTTGCTGCTCGGGATGGAACCTATCTGAGGCGTCTAATTTCTATCGATTCAAGAAATTAAAACATTAGTTGCCGACTCCCGATTGCACCAAAGTGCAAATAGTTCGTTGTCGGGGTAGAATTTCATATGCACTCACGCATTTGCACATGATTTTGCGCAACGCAATTTGAGTTGGAATAAGTAACATGAAATTAAATTGTATGTCGTGGTCTTGTGATCGCGCAAGCTAGCTTTCGAAAAGTTTTTGGATCGGGAATTGACTGTTTGGTGTGCACACTTTAACCCATTTAAGCTTGTGAGCACACATTTGGTTAACGAATCAAGTCTGTCGAATCGATCGATATTTCAAAAGTGTGTATGCATGGTAACTGCCGTGGCTTGGGTGTGTGATCGCATAAGATGGTTATCGAAATGTCGTTGAACTGAGGCTTGATCGATTGACATGTTCCGTTGAATCACTTGGATTCGCAAGTTCATAATCGTTCAACAATCCAAGCGGGTTCCAACGGTAGAAGTTTCGAGAACTCATATACGCGAACGTCGCTACAAGGCTAACACTTGGCATAGGTTGCGGCATGTGGCGACATAGATTTGCCTTCGAAGCGAGGTCGAACCCAAATGCTAAGCACGTGTACTCAGATGATTGGATATTTGGTGAGTATACGAGTGGTCATTGAGTCGAGATTGATTTGGTAGTGGGGCCTTGAAGACAATTGAATGTGACTATAGCTTGGTATATGGTCTAGATTTCCGGTCTCGAAATGCACGTTTGGAGCGTGCTAATCCCAGAGTTGTATTTTGCTTCCTCTCCCCTCTTCTCCGTATAGGAAATCAACTTAAGGTGTGGAGGAAATGCAACTTTTGTACCTCGAATGTCCGAGTTGTTTTTTGGATTTCCAGGAGAAGGAAAGAGAGATACAATAAGTGAAAGGCTTTTCGGGATTGGTAATCAAGAATGTGGAGTGGGAGATTTTGGAAAACAAAAGCAGGAGTTCGGGGAAAAGTCGCCAAGTATGTGCTGATACGGGATTGGACTTCGTATCACGAGCACTTAGTGAATCTTCCAGATTTTTCAAGGGCTCGAAGTTTGTTTGAGGGACATGATAACTTAGCCAGCATGTAGGAACACAAAATAGAATTTTGTACTCCAGAGGCTCCGCTAAGCTCCATCGTATCTTTGACTTCGAGCTCGAGCTAGCGAACTTGAATCGTTCCACGACCTCTCGTGATCATAATGGGATTGGCGTGTTGTTTTCTTGCAATAAAAGACAACTCTTACCCTCAAATAATGAAATTTAAAAAAAGGTAGACGAGTATTCATGTGTTAAATCTACTCTGATATGTACTTATTCAAAATAAGATAATAAGCAAGGGTGACTATGATTGTTACATGCATTAAGCAAGAATTAAGACTTGGTCCCCAACCTAAGTTCCAAAAAAATATAACCAGCTCCCCCCTCTCCCCTCTTCCTTTTTTGGGGTTTGGAAGTAAAAATGGAAATCATTCAATATATGTGCCAAAGTACACAATGTGAAAGCTCAAGTCTCTTCATTGAAAAACTCAAATATAAATATATAATATTAGTAAAATTACCATAATATGACATACATCATGCATGGATAAAAAACATGGTAAACTGCATTAAGTCCTACGTTACACATACAATTATAGTGCAAATGATGATGAGCACATACCATAACAGTACGTGGACTCATGAGAAATTTGGCCCCAGCGTTTACTGCATTTCTTGCATCTTTTATTTTTATGACAGTCCCAACCTATGGTTAATGTCAACAAAGCGATAATATTGGTTAAGTTACACTGGTTCAGGGAAACAATCGCATTACTATCCACCAATGTCTAGAGGCACAAGAGTGCGTGTAAAGAAAACAAGAAAATTTGACACAGATAACTAGGGTCGGCACTGAGGTATATAAGACCCTTGGTAAAATAAAAAATTAGAGGCCTTACCATACAAAAGATAAGTATACATAAAGGTTTCATTAACACAAAGTGATTTAGTTGTGATTACATGGACAAGTTGTTGGAAATGAATGAATAAGAGAAAGAGGAATTTGGGAAGAAGAAGAGATAGCAACATATAAGTCTCACATCATCAAAATATTAACACAATCTCTCCTAATATATTGGAAGCCAATAGGCTTATATAAAATAAAAGGAAGAGGGATTAAATGGGTGTGTGGGGGCTTGGCCATGAAATAATAATACATTAAAATGTCAAATATTGGGTCTTGTGCCTCTTGATTGAGTATGGCCAATGGTTTCTGACTGGGCTAGTGCGCTAAAAATGAGATTTTTTTTCTCAGAATTTTAATGGTGTGTCTGTTCAGTCCAGAATTCGAAAGGCATGGCTATTAGCTGATTGAGTACAACCATTTGAATTCTTAGTGTATGCACATTAATAACCGGATGGTTAAAGGGTCGCAACCTTTCCAATTCTGTCGGTTACTTATGCATACGAATAGACACCTCCTCTTGCTTATAAATACATTTCCCAAAACAAGACAGAAGTGACTTTTTTCTGCTTGCACTACTTCTTCTTCTTCAAAGTACCTTTGATCTAGTTCTCCAATCAACTTCAGTTCGTCAGAGCTCCGTTTGTTGCCACTACGCTGCGGAGTTGGTCCATTTTATTCTGGGTAACAAATTGCAACTATATCGATCAGTGCATACGATGGCAATATTGTTTCAAGGAAACAAAATATTTCTAGACTCGGACATTACTGAAACATAATACTTTCTATATATCTTCAATTTGATGCACAATCGGTTGCATTTTCTGTGATTATTGTAAACACAGTTTGACGTGACAATTGTGACATAATTGAGTAACACTGATTGTTGTTGCTGTTTGTTTGTAATACAGTTGTGTATTTACAAAAGTTCTAACAGCCATTTGAATTCTTAGTGTATGCACATTAATAACCGGATAGTTAAAGGGTCGCAACCTTTCCAATTCTGTCGGTTACTGATGCATACGAATAGGCACCTCCTCCTGCCTATAAATACATTGCCAAAAAAAGATAAAAGTGACTTTTTTCTGCTTGCACTGCTTCTTCTTCTTCTTCAAAGTAATCCTCTGATCTAGTTCTCTAATCAAATTCAGTTTGTCAAAGCTCCGTTTTTCTGCCACTATGCTGCGGAGTTGGTGCATTTTATCCTGGGAAACAAATTGCAACTACGTCGATCAGTTCATACGACGGGAATATTGTTTCAAGGAAACCGAATATTTCTGGACTTGGACATTGCCGAAACAAAATACTTTATGTTTATATCTTCAATTTGCTGCACAATCAGTTGCGCTTTCTGTGATTATTGTAAACACAGTTTGACGTGACAATTGTGGCATAATTGAGTAACACTGATTGTTGTTGATGTTTGTTTGTAATACAGTTGTGTATTTACAAAAGTTCTAACAACCATTTGAATTCTTAGCGTACGCACATTAATAACCGAATGGTTAAAGGGTCGTAACCTTTCCAATTCTATCGGTTACTGATGCATAAGAATAGGCACCTCCTCCTGCCTATAAATACTTTACCCAAAACAAGACAAAAGTGACTTTTTTCTGCTTGCACTGCTTCTTATTCTTCAAAATAATCCTCTAATCTAGTTCTCTAATCAACTTCAGCTCGTCAGAGCTCCATTTGCTTCCACTACGTTGCGGATTGGTCCGTTTTATACTAGGAAACAAATTGCAACTACATTGATCAGTGCATACGACAGCAATATTGTTTCAAGGAAATAGAATATTTCTAGACTCGGACATTACTGAAATAGGATACTTTCTGTATATCTTCAATTTGCAGCATAATCGGTTACGCTTTCTGTGGTTATCATAAATACAGTTTGACATGACAATTGTGGCATAATTGAGTAACGCTGATTGTTGTTGTTTGTTTGTAATACAGTTTTGTATATTCTAACAACCATTTGAATTATTAGCGTACGCACATTAATAGCTGAATGGTTAAATGGTCACAACCTTTCCAATTCTGTCGGTTACTGATGCATACGAATAGGCACCTCCTCCTGCCTATAAATACATTGCCCAAAACAAGACAAAAGTGCTTACACTGTTTCTTCTTCTTCAAAATAATCCTCTGGTCTAGTTCTCTATTCAACTTCAGTTCGTTAGAGCTCCGTTTGCTGCCACTACGCTGCGGAGTTGGTCCGTTTTATCCTGGGAAACAAATTGCAACTACGTCGATCAGTGCATATGATGACAATATTGTTTCAAGGAAACAAACTATTTCTAGACTCAGACATTACTGAAATAGAATACTTATTGTATATCTTCAATTTACTGCACAATTGGTTACGCTTTCTATGATTATTATAAACACAGTTTGACGTGAAAATTGTGGCATAATTGAGTAACACTGATTGTTGTTGATATATGCTTGTAATACAACTGTGTATTTACAAAAGTTCTAACAATATTGAAACACTCTTTGTTGCAGATGACGAAAAACAACAACAGTGATTCTGCACCGATTCAGGCAGTGACAAACGCTCAGCCAACGCCTTTGCTTCCAACAAAAGTTACAAAGGAACCTTCACGTTGCATTTTTAATCTTCTTACATTTAGAGTAGTAAAATTACAAAGCAAAATACTAAAATTAAATGACACTAGAATCTTTTCTAGATAGAAACTATTGTCAAATCTGTACAATTTCCTATAACATGTTAATGCGAAGAAAATTTTGATTAGTTTTAGTACTGAAAAGCTTCATTCTACCGAAGTAACAGTCACTGAAATAGTCAATAATATTCTATAAGCAACTTATGCACTGACATAAATACAACCCATCCTTTTAATATAATTTAGCACATCGATGGCTCCTTTTGCATCTATTGGTAAAATCTACCTAATAATTTGCAATTTCCCGAATAGCTCGATTCAATTAATATTGGAAATCGTCCCACGTTTCAAATATTCTCAAGATTAGTACATGAAGACTTCAAGCTATCATAAGAAGCACATACTAATCCCTCCATGTCATATAAAATTCCAAATATATCACATTACTTTTTAATTTGTTCACATCTACTCTTAATGATCCACAACCTATACACAAAAAAATCAACTCTAAAAAATTCTTTTCATGACTGAATTTGCTATTGTCTGCATCAAATTGTTTCTTTACATGTTATGCTCTTTCTAGAAAACAAAGTTGGATTCCTATTTCATTTGTTATTTTTTCAGTATTAACATTAAGAGGATTCAATTTTGTTCTCTAGATAGTTTGAAAAAAGTCTTCCACTTATAACTCTTTAGTTGCTTTATTGAAAATATTCAACAAAGTACACCATATTACCATACCAAAAAAGAATTCCAAGTGCTTAAAGCTCATACTTTTTTAAAGATTTAGCCTCACTTTGACGGGATCATCATTAACAACTTGCTAATTGGATCGATGCATTCTTTTTATATTTGGGGCTTGAGAAATTTACTTTCATACTTTCAGTATGACCTTCCCAAGATGTTTGTGCCAATAGCTTTAGTGTAAGATCATCAACATTATTAGTTAAAGATGACATATATATATATATGTGTGTGTGTGTGTGCGCGCGCGCGCGCGCGCGTGCGCAATCAAACAGTTTTTGTATTGACCCGTCTTTTTGCCTAGTTTTCGTCAGTAACTAAACCAACTTAAACCGTTCGTAAAGGCAGATTATTATGGGTACTGACAATATTGAACAAAATAACAGAAATTTTCATATCATGATACAATATTATATTAGAGTTACACAAAATATCAGAGTTACAGCCTAATACACAGCGGAAAAGAAATATACTCTCAGCGGAAGAATCAAAATGATACAGCATAAATCTCCAACTTTAACTTGAAGCTTCAACTCTAATAGTGCTACGAATCTTGCTACAAGGATCTATAACTTTAAAACTAAACAACTAGCTTCCTGTGTGGAAATTAGTGCACGGGACTGATGTGAGAACATAAAACAGTTGTTTTTGGGTTTATTTTAAAGTTGGAAGATTCATCGGACCTCGCCGCTAATGCGGAATGGGTTTACTCCATGTGAATACTCATGAATACTCGTGAATATAAAATCGCAAAGACTTTTGGAAAATGAAGCTATCATAAGCTTGTCCCACATCACACAATGCACGCGCACACCAGGTGGGCGAATTTTACCTTATGATAACAAAAAATGCCTTCATACGTGAAAATCCTCTTTTATATTATTATTAGTGCATAGTGTAGAAAACAGTTTTGAAAATAGATGTATTAATCTTAGATAGCATAGTACCCCATCCAACTATATCGCCATAGGTATACAATTAAAACCGTAGGGGCACGTATTAGAGATTTGAGTTTCCAACTTGATGATTCCTGACATGAAAGATCAATTAGGAACATAAGTGAATTGTAACATAGCTTTTTCACCCAAACACGGACACCAACTACAAATCGCGAGGTAGATCAATGGTTTATGTCCAGACACAGACCCCCGAACATACCTTATTCCTCAAGTTCGTAAGAGGTACCTCTGCCGCAGCTATCAATCACAAAATCATGTATATGTCAACAACCTAACCGCCAGTTTCTACTCAGCTAGGGTGTGAGGCTTGTCAATGTCGTGGTATACACAAATCTATGCTTCAATAAGCCGTGCTTTGATCCTCATTAGCTCATTCCATAACTTGAGTATGCCACATTGTCAATTCACAACTTGTCACTGATTTCTATTAAGGCATAACCTCTAAGCACATAAAACTTAGAGTCAGGAATAATTAGTTGCCACAATCCTATATATATATATCAATAGAAATCAGTGTTATGCAATCAATTACAATGTCAGTCACAGAATTCATACAAGTCCGTTTTGGGCCTGAACGAAGCAAAATCCGAAAATCTTCAAATATTTTTAGACCTCGTGCCACTTATAACCTCGAATCAGGTGTACGTCCCGATTCAAGACATCAACATTCAATCCAAATAAATGCAAAGATTCCCAGTCTTCGTTTGTCATTTTCGAGTCTTCAGTTTGCTTCGTAGCGTCATTTTATTACTTGGAATGGTTTTCGGACTTAAATCTGATTCCGGTCTTTCCAAATAATAAGCGTATTTTAAAACAAATCTACCAATTTCAATTTAAATCTCCTTCCAATGTTTGTCAATTCATTTGGTTTCATTTCAAATTCCTTAAATATCGTTACCATCTTATTTCTTCTTTACAAATCCATATTCTTTATTCTTTGCTATCATTTTCAGTCGTCATCTCTAAATTTGGATTAAAAGCTTCGTACACAAATATCTATCACTTTAAAACCTTTCGACATTTTAAGAACCCTTTCTAAAGTGTAAATAATAATTCTTGATTTAGGGATCTCAAACCAAGTCATTTCAAGGAAATGTTAAGCGTTACATAAAGTGCTATAGCATAACTATTTAAATCAAATGGGTTTAAATCCTTTACTCAAATCATTTTAATTAATAAATAACGCTTGTTACAAATTCCAAAAGTGTTCTAAATTTCAAAGCGTTTAATTAAATTCCAAATTAGATTTTCAAATAACCATCATGTCTGTCAGATCAGTTAGGGATAGCTTGGGAGAGCAGGAAACTGTATTTTCCAAACCCAAGCCTTAGACACTATCCTCTCTGTCACCCTAGAACGTTCTGTGTAACACCCCATCTCCATTAAGGTCACTCACAAAGGGAATGCCTTAACTTTGGTGGAGCGTTTTAGTAGACAGAACAGAAATTTACAAGACAGATAAACAATACTTGAGAAATTATAACTTTATTACAGTGGAAAAACAGAAATCAGTTTGGTTACATCTTTACCAAAAACTCAAGTATATAAATATCAGTCTTGTTCAGAAAATCATCAGAGTACAAAACTTTAAAATCATAATCCCCACAGAAGCTACCATAAAGAACCAAGCCATACTTTAAGCACTTTGAGTACTTCAAGAAAAAGAAATCCGGATCAAGCTAAAGTATTCCCTCCTTGGAAAACCGGGGGGGAACGGAAGAAAAAGGGGCGAAAACAAGCAAGGTCAGACATAAAGTCTGGCAAGTCCAGTGACTTTCAGCATATGAACAGATAATAATAATTATGACATGAAAATAAGTTGGACAAGAGATAACAGTAACAGGAGCAGCAGATGTACTTAGGTTAAACAGAAGAAACAGAATAATATTACTTTTCATTTCTCTGCACTAATACTAGTATAACAGGATTAGTTGTCACCCTAATGTCTAAACTGAAACAGAAATGGGAACAGAATAATTTCCACAGAAGAGAATGCTAGTAATGGGCCTTTGTCACCCCAACAGAAATAGAATGTTAATAATGGGCCTTTACCACCCGAACAGAAATAGATAGAAACAGAATGCTAATAATGGGTCTTTACCACCCAAACAGAAGGTACAGAAACAGATTAATCCCTACGGAAACAGAATGTAGAATTAGGCATACACAAGTGAATGGGCCTTTACCACCCGAACATACGGTACCACGCAGAAACAGACAGGTGTTGCCACCCAACAGAAACAGACGGTACCAACAGAAACAGATAGAACTAAGTGTACCCTAAAACCCTACCCCAAGTGATCGGCTCCCTAATACATAAATACCCTGTGTCGGCCCCACAGTAGGGCGTATCACTCCCTAAAGTGACAACCACTTGGCACAGACCTATTTACAGATGTCACGGCGTCTTACATCCTCAGAGGCAGACCGGGATCCATGCATGCACATGACCCGGTTGGAACGCACCATCAACACGCCTCGCCATTATCAGAATGAACCGCTTATAATTAGTTCAGTAAGCGTGCCCGGACCCTACTTACTGTTGGGTCAAAGTTTGATACCAGAAAGGGTTACTGACTAATATGGGTCCCAAACAACAGATGACACAAGTAATTTCCCTCCTAACCTTGTGTCCCCAGGCTAACATATTTCAGATTAACTTGTTTACAAGTTCAGACATACAGAGTTCAGATCAATTAGTTCACAGATCAGACAAGTTTCCAGACTAACGGATCAGATATACGGATTTAACAGATTTACAGATTTATCTAACTTTGTAATTGGGCCTACAGATTCACGAAACGGGTTTGTTAGATTCATTAGTCCAATTGGTTTAACCCTATCCACCCAACAATGTAACATCCACCTCCGCTAGGGTCACTCACAAAGGGAATGCCCTAGTTTTGGAGGGGTATTATCTAGTAAACAGGCATAGAGATAACACAAGACAGAACATAGATAAAATAGAGTATATAAAGCAGCGGATATAAACTTTAAAACCAAATCTCATTACTGAAAAATAGAGTCAAACCCTCTTACATCAAAATGCCAAGTCATTATTTCATTTCATCAAGTTCTAAAGAAGCAAAGTACTTAAAACAACATAAGTAAAATATTATTCCCCAAGAAGTGCATGAGTGCAGCCATAGCATAGCTCAAGACCAAACCGTACATGAGCTGTCAGAAAGCAAGTAAAGTCCAAGCTAAGAGCTAGAGTTTCCTCCCTGAGAACCTGGGGGGGGGGGGGGGGACGAAAGACAAAGAGGCGAAAGAAAATGAGTCAGTCAAAAAGACTGGTAAGCCCTAGTGACTATCAGCATAGAAACTAGTAAAGTTAACAAGACATGAATAAAATGTAATTAAACATAGGAATGATGATAAGTCTGACATGATAACTAAGCTAACAAGATAACTCAAGTCTAACATTGCGTATTCAAGGTTCGCCATACCAACTATACTGGTATACTAATCCCGTGTCAACTATAAATCAAGAAATAATCCCTTGGCCCAATATCGTGAAGTGACCCAATTCGGGGTCCAACGGTATGATCTAATCGATCGGCTCCCTACAAGTATAGCTCGTCGTGTGTCTGTGTCGTACGGCCCTATCACGAATGTAGTCACCTGTGATAGGTCCACCATAGGGTGTATCAAGCCCTAGGGTGCCAACCACCGACACGAATCAAGAATGCACAGATAATCCTACTGATGCCCAATGCCTGATTTTTCAACTCCGGACTAAGTGCACGACCCTAGTCCGCCTGAACCTACAATGGCGCACCAACTCAGTCGTCGTTCTGGTTGCTTACAATCAGCCCAGCAATCGTGCCCCACCCTGCCTAGTCCCAGGGTACCGTGATACATCTAGTGGGTTACTGCTGAAAAGGACCGCGTAACTAGGGTTTCGTTCAGCAGGTTAAGTTGTCATCTAATATCGAGACTTAACCCCATCTACGTGTCATGTCAAATTGACTAAATGTGTCGTTCTAGTTCAAGACTTAGTCCTACGAATCATGTGTCAGGTTGGTTAAGTGTGTTCAAGCGATTCATGACTTAACCCTATCAAATTACCGTGTCAAATTGGTTAAGTATATTCAAGTAGTCCATGACTTAACCCTACCCAGTGGCATTAATTTACTTAATGCACCCCTAACCTCTCACATTAGACTTGGTTATGGTTACTGGATGTGTCGGGCGGGTCCGGGCAGATTTACACCATAACCTAGTCTAACCTCGGGTTTCGAGTGCGATATGACCAACTACTCACATTGGGTCCTATTGTTTGCAGTTACTGGATTTGCCGGGCGGTTCCGGGCAGATTTATACTGCAAACTCAACCCAACCTCGAGTTGGCCACGTTCAAGTTATCTAAGTGTCATGTCCCAAATTCATATTTTCAAGTATAATTTCATGTCAAGTTCATGTTCCTATCCAAGCTCAAGTTATAACGATATTCATGTTTTCAAGTTCATACTAAATTCAGGTTTTCCTAAACTACCCAAATCGCATCCCCAATGCTCGTGAATTCGAATCAAGGCAATAGATGTAACTAGGGAATAATATAACAAGGATGGGTATAAAGTGGCAAAGGTGATTTCAAGGCAAGCATGGTGTAACTTGAGATATGATCATACCATCACTGGCATATGAAATAGGGTGATAAACATAGCAATAAATGACATAAGATGATAATCCTAAACTTGTGACTAGCAATAGTTTCAACATCACAACATCACAGGCATGTTAAAATAATGATAGGGTTTAGGTTATGACATGAACGGGCCCCTAAATCAAGTTCTTATCAGTATTCCACAAATCAAGGTTCAATATGAACGGTACTAGGTTCAAGGTGAATAGATCTAGGGTGAACAAGAGTAGATCTAAAATAATAGATCAAAAAGGAATAGTCATATATCAAAGATATACAAGAGTAGGTCTCAAGTAGTTATCATGCTTATGTTCAGCTTCAATTTACAAATGTCCATATTAAGTTTAGAGTTTAGATCTAAGAGTAACTGGGGCTTACAGATCGTGGTTTTTGAGAACTAAGAACAGAAATTGTCGTAGGATCGTTGTTGAAGTTTCAAGCTTGAATTGAGTTGCCTAGGTTGGTGTTGATTAGCTTCTAGTTTTGATTCCAGCAGAGTAGCAACGCCATTTTTATTTTTATTTAGAACAGAGGCAGAGTAGAAGCAGAATAGAATTGTGTGTAGAGAAGGCTAGGTTTGCGGCTGTTTAAATAGGTTTAGGCAGACAAATCTAGGCAGAAAACGAGACCAGATACATAAGAATGCACTTAGGCCCAAAACCAGGTTCGGGGACCAGGTCGACACCCAAGTCGACTGTGCAGTCGATCTGGTCCTGGGGGTGTCGACTGCCCAGTCGACCTGGGGTGCTGGGCGGGAAATTTCCCGCCCAGTCTGTCTGGGTTTTGAAATTCGAATTTGAACTCAAATTCGAACTGTTTTGAACTCTGATTATTTCTAAAACTTTGGAGGGCCATAACTTGGTCATACGGACTCCGATTTTCGACAACTCGGACTCGATTTCATGCAGAATTCCGAGACGAACGTAATGACGCAACCTGTTTCCCTTGGTTCTTACTTTAAAATTTAATTCTGCCTAGATTTATGGTTATAACACGTTATCAAAATACAGGTTGTTACATTCTCCCCTCCTTAAAGGATTTCGTCCCCGAAATCTCTAAGTTAGGAAGAACGTATCCTACCATCCATCATCCATCTAGTCAAAACATCATCCACAAGCAAACATTGTCCTTAAGAGATTTCTAATGCTGTATGAACATATGCAGAAAGTGTGTGTATACGTTCCTTATCTAATGTAAATGATCAGGCCTGATTGATCTTTCTAATGCAAAATATGTTTAGTGTCATGAGTCCAACATGTATGCAAGTAATCCTAGTCACGTAAGCACTATATGTGTGCACAAACATTCATCCATATGCAACATTCATATGATAACACATTCAATTTCATCCATAAATAAGTATAAACACTCATGCATATGCAATATGAAAATGTGTCTGAGCCGATCTAGTGCCTAATGTGTGTTATGCAACCACGAGCAATCACTTGCAACCACTTGCAACCATTCGCAAACATCAAGCGTAACATGTTTCAAATACATGTTTACATTCATAGGATTCTACCTAAGGTTCTCAAGACAGGATCGAAAGGATATACAAGATAAAACAGAGTATCTAGGGAAAAGAAGTTAAAGATGTACCCCTAGAAGGTCCTTCTTGCGGGGCTTGCCCTTGCTTCTTAGGGAAGTTCTTGCTGATTTGTCCAGTTTCACCGCATTGAAAACATGCTCCTATCTTCATCTTCTTCTTCCTACAGTCCTGGACTATATTTCCGTCAATACCACAGAAGTTGCATTTTCTTTTCTCATGTGACTTGTCATTCTTGTTGTTGCTGTTCTTTCCTCCTTTCTCGGAGTCTACCTTCTTGTCTTGAGACTCATTCGCCTTGACCTTCTTCTTGCCATTCTCGTCTTCTTCGTGAAGTAGGGCCATATTCACCAAGCTTTCAAAGGTCGCCCCCATGGGTACATGAGTCATGGCCATAGTGTGGAGTGGCTCGCTCAATCCTCGAGTAAAGCGTAGAGCCTTTTTCTCAGCCGTGTTGACTAAGTCCAAACCAAACCGAGCAAGCTGATTAAACTTATTCATGTATTCCCAAACTGACATGTCCCCTTGCTTGAGTGCCAGGAACCTCTCCTTCTGAAGACTCGCTTCTGCGGATGATAAAAACTTAAGCCCAAACCTCTCTCTAAAGTCTGCCCAAGTCTCAATTGGCCTGGTAGCGTTGGTGACTTCCCACCAAAATGCAGCTTCCTCTTTCAACAACCATGCTGCCAACTGAACTTTCCTATGATCCTCCATATCGAAAATAACAAACAAGTCTTCAGTCTCTTTTAGCCAGTTTCGCGCCTCAACGAAGGTTTCAGTTCCAACGAAGTTCTTGCCGCCCATTCCTATAAAGTCCTTGCATATTTTGGCGAAGGCGGTACTCGGAGGAGGAGGAGGAACCGTGGCCACCGGGGGAGGAGGAGGAGGGATATCTACCAGGCCTGCGCCGTTGGCCCTAGCTTCTAAGTATCTTCGGAACCAGCCACGTATGGGTACTCCCTCAGGAAGGTTAAGATCAGACATGCTGAAAAGCGAAAAGGAAAAAGATTCAAACGAGGAAACAAAGGAAAGTGCTAATGGCTTTAGGGGAATAGCCTTTTCTTAAAAATAAAACTTTTCTTGAAAAATACTTCTTTATAAACGGTTTTGAAAATAGTTTCAGAAGGTTTTTAAAACTTTTGCCCAGTCTGGTAACCTTCTGCTCTGGTACCAAATGTAACACCCCACCTCCGCTAGGGTCACTCACAAAGAGAATGCCCAAGTTTTGGAGGGGTATTATCTAGTAAACAGGCACAGAGATAACACAGGACAGAACATAGATAAAATAGAGTATATAAAGCAGCGGATATAAACTTTAAAACCAAATCTCATTACTGAAAAATAGAGTCAAAACCTCTTACATCAAAATGCTAAGTCATTATTTCATTTCATCAAGTTCTAAAGAAGCAAAGTACTTAAAACAACATAAGTAAAATATTATTCCCCAAGTAGTGCATGAGTGCAGCCATAGCATAGCTCAAGACCAAACCGTACATGAGTTGTCAGAAAGCAAGCAAAGTCCAAGCTAAGAGCTAGAGTTTCCTCCCTGAGAACCTGGGGGGGGGGGGGGGGGGACGAAAGACAAAGAGGCAAAAGAAAACGGGTCAGTCAAAAAGACTGGTAAGCCCTAGTGACTATCAGCATAGAAACTAGTAAAGTTAACAAGACATGAATAAACTGGAATTAAACATAGGAATGATGATAAGTCTGACATGATAACTAAGCTAACAAGATAACTCAAGTCTAACATTGCGTATTCAAGGTTCGCCATACCAACTATACTGGTATACTAATCCCGTGTCAACTATAAATCAAGAAATAATCCCTTGGCCCAATATCGTGAAGTGACCCAATTCTGGGTCCAACGGCATGATCTAATCGATCGGCTACCTACAAGTCTAGCTCGTCGTGTGTCTGTGTGGCACGGCCCTATCACGAATGTAGTCACCTGTGCTAGGTCCACCATAGGGTGTATCAAGCCCTAGGGTGCCAACCACCGACACGAATCAAGAATGCACAGATAATCCTACTGATGCCCAATGCCTGCTTTTTCAACTTCGGACTAAGTGCACGACCCTAGTCCGCCTGAACCTACAATGGCGCACCAACTCAGCCGTCGTTCTGGTCGCTTACAATCAGCCCAGCAATCGTGCCCCACCCTGCCTAGTCCCAGGGTACCGTGATACATCTAGTGGGTTACTGCTGAAAAGGACCGCGTAACTAGGGTTTCGTTCAGTAGGTTAAGTTTTTAAAATCGAGACTTAAACCCATCTACATGTCATGTCAAATTAACTAAGTGTGTCGTTCTAGTTCAAGACTTAGTCCTACGAATCTTGTGTCAGGTTGGTTAAGTGTGTTCAAGCGGTTCATGACTTAACCCTATCAAATCAACATGTCAAATTGGTTAAGTATATTTAAGTGGTCCATGACTTAACCCTACCTAGTGGCATTAATTTACTTAATGCACCCCTAACCTCTCACATTAGACTTGGTTATGGTTACTGGATGTGCCGGGCGGGTCCGGGCAGATTTACACCATAACCTAGTCTAACCTCGGGTTTCGAGTGCGATATGACCAACTACTCACATTGGGTCCTATTGTTTGTAGTTACTGGATTTGCCGTGCGGTTCCAGGCAGATTTATACTGCAAACTCAACCCAACCTCGAGTTGGCCACATTCAAGTTATCTAAGTGTCATGTCCCAAATTCATATTTTCAAGTATAATTTCATGTCAAGTTCATGTTCCTATCCAAGCTCAAGTTATAACGATATTCATGTTTTCAAGTTCATACTAAATTCAGGTTTTCCTAAACTACCCAAATCTCATCCCCAACGCTCGTGAATTCGAATCAAGGCAATAGATGTAACTAGGGAATAATATAACAAGGATGGGTATAAAGTGGCAAAGGTGATTTCAAGGCAAGCATGGTGTAACTTGAGATATGATCATAACATCACTGGCATATGAAATAGGGTGATAAACATAGCAATAAATGACATAAGATGATAATCCTAAACTTGTTACTAGCAATAGTTTCAACATCACAACATCACAGGCATGTTAAAATAATGATAGGGTTTAGGTTATGACATAAACAGGCCCCTAAATCAAGTTCTTATCAGTATTCCACAAATCAAGGTTCAATATGAACGGTACTAGGTTCAAGGTGAATAGATCTAGGGTGAACAAGAGTAGATCTAAAATAATAGATCAAAAAGGAATAGTCATAGATCAAAGATATAAAAGAGTAGGTCTCAAGTAGTTATCATGTTTATGTTCAACTTCAATTTACACATGTCCATATTAAGTTTAGAGTTTAGATCTAAGAGTAACTGGGGTTTACAGATCGTGGTTTTGAGAACTAAGAACAGAAATTGTCGTAGGATCGTTGTTGAAGTTTCAAGCTTGAATTGAGTTGCTTAGGTTGATGTTGATAAGCTTCTAGTTTAGATTCCAGTAGAGTAGCGACGCCATTTTTTTTAGAACAGAGGCAGAGTAGAAGCAAAATAGAATTGTGTGTAGAGAAGGCTAGGTTTGGGGCTGTTTAAATAGGTTTAGGCAGACAAATCTAGGCAGAAAACGAGACCAGATACATAAGAATGCACCTAGGCCCAAAACCAGGTTCGGGGACCAGGTCGACACTCAAGTCGACTGTGCAGTCGACCAGGTCCTGGGGGTGTCGACTGCCCAGTCGACTCCCCAGTCGACCTGGGGTGCTGGGTGGGAAATTTCCCGCCCAGTCTGTCTGGGTTTTGAAATTCGAATTTGAACTCGAATTCGAACTGTTTTGAACTTTGATTATTTCTGAAACTTTGGAGGGCCATAACTTGGTCATACGGACTCCGATTTTTGAAAACTCGGACTCGATTTCATGCAGAATTCTGAGACGAACGCAATGGGGCAACCTGTTTCCCTTGGTTCTTATTTTAAAATTTAATTCTGCCTAGATTTATGGTTATAACACGTTATCAAAATGCGGGTTGTTACACAACACGTTTTAGACATCATATTTATCCCAGATTTGCATTAATTAAATATTAATGCACAGACCTCTCACATTAGGTCAGTAGCTTGTGCCTGCTGGATATGCCGGGCGGTTCCGGGCAGACTTCTGCCACAAGCCAGACCTAACCTCGTGTCTAAGCATATTTTAGTTATGCCTACGACCTCTCACATTAGACTGACAGTTTGCGGTCGCTGGTTAAGCCGGTTGGTTCCGGGCAGGCTTCTACCGCAAATAGAGTCTAACCTCGTGTCATAGCCAGTTCGTTCCAATACAGGTTTTTCAGATATTAGACTAATTTTGTTTATTTAACGGATTAAACTTCTTTATAGGATATAACAGATTAATCAAATTTCCATGTTCTACTTAATCTTAGGTCGAGCCTATGGATTTCCGTACCCAGATTACCATTATCTAGTTTCAACAGATCAGACATTTCAACATGTAGAAGATCTAGCAGTTTAAGCGATTTAGCAGATAACAGATTTGGCAGTTTAGGCAATTCAACAGTTTTAGTAGATAACAGATTAGGCAATTTAACAGATTTACCAGATAACAGATTTAGCAGATTAGGCAATATAACAGAACAAGCAGATTAGGCAATATAACAGAACTAGCAGATTAGGCAATATTACAGAACTAGCAGATTAGGCAATATAACAGAACTAGCAGATTAGGCAATATAACAGATTTAATCATTCCTTAAAGTTTCATAGACATATCTTGCCTAATTGTAAATTTGGCCTAAGTTTGCATGCCTAAATAATTGTCATGATTCACAATATGATCATATACCCCACGCTTGCATTGAATTTACATGGCACAGATTATGGTCATAATTTACCATATAACACATGTCCCCAAATTTAGTTAAACTTTCCTAGTACAAAAGATTCACATATAAATTATACCATAATAGCCATCGATTTCAATGCATGTCATATATTCAAAAATCTCCCACTTAGGCGTTATTCACATTTAGTAGTTATCAATTCTTAATATAGATCTTCACACCTAAGTCATATTCTCTTTTTATCTCAAGTCATGAATTGTTATTTAAACAATATGCCCAACAATCTAGAACTTTAAATTATAACTGATCTTAATTCAAAATATGCGTTATGTCCAATGTCTCAAGTCACATGTTAACATACAATGGTTCCTCTTCTTCCGATTCACGGAATATGCATAGATCTAAATCTAGTTTACAACATATGTCCTTTTAGTCATAGATTAGCCATGTCCAATTATGCCATCGTTCGTTATTTGTCCTAAAGTTTAGCGTTTGTGCGTTAATCTCTTATGAGATTTGGCACAGGCTCATGGTAGCCTGGCTATAGAACAGAAGGAAGAAAGAGATACAGAATAAAATAGATCAGAACAGAACATACACAACCTCAAATTCAGATTTACAATCATGTTACAATTATAATTAAAGTTTATATCGGAAAATAACTGTACTAGCCTTTCGTGGTTTTAAGAAAGGAAAATAAACTATTGTTTATGCAGAAATGCTGAATTATTCCTCTTTAATTGTTGTCGTAGCTCTAAACTTTGATATGAGATTTGATTTAGCATTTAATTCTATTCAGGTTGGAAGAAGATGTATCAGTCCAAGTTTTGATTCCAGCAGGGTAGCGACGCCATTTTTATTTTTAATTAGAACAGAGGCAGAGTATAGACAGAATGAAATTGTGTAGAGAAAATGAGGCTAGGGTGCTGTTTATATGGGATTAGGCGGATGAATCTAGACAGAAAACGAGTCTAAATACATCAGAATGCATCAGGTTCAGAAAGAGGGTTCGGGAGGCAGGTCGACCCCCAGGTCGACACTATGGTCGACCTGGTCCCCCCAGGTTGACACTATGGTCAACTTGACTCCTGGGAAGTCGATACTATGGTCGACCCCCAGGTCGACCTGGTCCATGGGCGGGAATTTTCTCGCCCAGCCTGTTCTGGGATTTTGAATTCGAATTTTCGAGTTGTCTTCGATTCTGAAATCCTCTGAAACTTCGAAGGGCCATATCTCCCTCATACGGACTCCGTTTCCCGAAAACTCGGACTCGTTTTCTAGCAGAATTTCTAGACGAACGCAATGGCAAAACCCATTTCCCTTGATTATTATTTTATAATTTAATTATTCTCTGATTTATTACTTATACGTTCACAGAAAATACGGGGTGTTACATTCTCCCCTCCTTAAATGATTTCGTCCCCGAAATCTTCAAGTTAAGAAGAATGTGCCCCACTATCCAGTCATCCATCTACTCAACCATCATCCACAAGCATCCATTATCCTTAGAAAACTTCTAATGTTGTATGAACATATGCAAAAGTGTGTGTATATGTTCCTTATCTAATGCAAAGATCAGGCGGTCCACTGATTCATTTGACCTCCTTAATGCGAATTATGTTAGTGCCATGAGTCCAACATGTATGCAATTTTCCTATTTGATATTATTCTTATATGAGTGACAACCATTCATTCATATGCAACATCCATGTGATGAGTCAATCATTTTGCATCCACAGAAATTGAAAATGCTCACACATACATATGCAGTATGAGAGTGTTTTCGAGCCGATTTAGTGCCTAGTGTGTGTATATGCATCCACGAGCAACCACTAACAACCACTTGCAACCATCAAACATAACATGTCTCAAACACATGTTTACATCCATAGGATTCCAATCTATAGGTCGAAGACTCGATTGATAGGATACAGTCGAGTGATGGGAGCGAGTGCAGATAAAAAAAAACTTGGTTTTCGTTAGACCTTGGTTGAGAGACAAATTCCCCTAAGTATCAACCCCGAAGACCGAAATCAACATCAGATTGACACCCAGAGGATTACCCTCCTTAGACAATGTAAAAACTGGAAATCTCAACCTTATCAGATTTATTCAGATATTTACAGATTACCGGTACAGATCAGATTACTAAATGATTCTTAGGAAATTAAGCATGATAAAACCCAAAATGTATGCATCCTACTTGACGCCTAACACAGATATCTCTCAAACCCCAATCTATCACAAGCAGATGAGTCGTAACCCTTATGGGTTTGAGCCTACAGTGAAATTAGAAACAATACTAGTATTAAAGTGCAGAGTATCGGTTACAGAATCTAAATGCCAGAATCAGAAAGAGTTTCAACTTAACAATCAGATAAAGAAATAAAACCTCCCACAGAAAGTTTTCCTAATTCTATCCTATCCACTAGCCTCGAGAGTGTTCGCCTGCCCTCTAGAAGTTGGTCCTGCCCTTTGCCCTTGCCCTCTTTTTTTTGGGCAGTCCCTAGTGAAGTGTCCCATCTCATCATAGTTGAAGCAAGTGCCCTTCCTTTTTCTGCAATCCTTGTTCAGATGAGTCGAGCTTCCACAGGTAAAAGCGCTTTTTCTCCTTCTTATCTTCACACTTCTCAATCTTCTTTTGTGTTTCCTTTTTGTGCCAGGCTTTCTTGTTCTGTGATTCTTCCTTCTTTGCCTTTTCCTTGCCCTTGTCTTCCTCGTGTAGTAGTGCCATGTCCACCAATCTCTCGTAAGTCGCTCCCATGGGTACATGGGTCATGGCTAGACTGTGTAGTGGCTTGTTCAATCCTTTAACAAAGTGGAGAGCCTTTTTATGCTGAGTGTTGACTAAATCCGTCCGAACCTAGTCAGTTGGTTGAACTGGTTGACGTATTTCTTGACCGTCATACTTCCTTTCTTAAGAGATAAGAATTTTCCAGTTGTAGACTTCGTTCAGCTTGCGAGAGGAATTTCGTCTCAAACCTTGTTCTGAAATCCATCCATGTTTCAACCGGCCTCTCGGTGTTAGTGACTTCCCACCAATAGGAAGCTTCGTCCTTGAGCAACCATATCGCCAATTGTACCTTCTGCCTATCGTCCACCTCGAAAATAACGAACAGATCCTCAGTTTCTTTGAGCCAGTTCCTCGCTTCTACGAATGATTCAGTTCCCTTGAAATCCTTTCCACCCATGGCCCTAAAATCTTTACAGATCTTTGAAAAAGCAATTGCACGAGGAGGGGGCGGAGGAGGAGAAATCGCTGCAGCTGGAGGAGGAATATCTGCTGGGCCTGCATCGTTGGCCCTAGCCTCTAAGTACCTCCTGAACCAGCCAGGTATTGGCACGCCCTCTGGAAAGTTAAGATTCCCAGACATGCTGGAATGAAAGAAAAAGATTTAAAACGAAGAACGGAAAAGATAGATATATGGCTTTTCTGGGGGTTATGTTTTTCAAAAATAAGCTTTATTTTTAAAAATACTTCCTTTTAAAACCTTTTTGAAAATAGTTTTCAAAAACTTTTTATCTAATCTTGTAACCTTCAGCTCTGATACCAAGTGTAACACCCTACCTCCATTAAGGTCACTCACAAAGGGAATGCCTTAACTTTGGTGGAGCGTTTTAGTAGACAGAACAGAAATTTACAAGACAGATAAATAATACTTGAGAAATTATAACTTTATTACAGCGGAAAAACAGAAATCAGTTTGGTTACATCTTTGCCAAAAACTCAAGTACATAAATATCAGTCTTGTTCAGAAAATCATCAGAGTACAAAACTTTAAAATCATAATCCCCACAGAAGCTGCCATAAAGAACAAAGCCATACTTTAAGCACTCTGATTACTTCAAGTAGAAGAAATCTGGATCAAGCTAAAGTATTCCCGCCTTGGAAAATCTTGGGGGGGGGGGAGGAACGAAAAAAAAGGGCGAAAACAAGCAAGGTCAGACATAAAGTCTGGCAAGTCCAGTGACTTTCAGCATATGAACAGATAATAATAATTATGACATGAAAATAAGCTGGACAAGAGATAACAGTAACAGGAGCAGCAGATGTACTTAGGTTAAACAGAAGAAACAGAATAATATTACTTTTCATTTCTCTGCACTAATACTAGTATAACAGGATTAGGTGTCACCCTAATGTCTAAACTGAAACAGAAATGGGAACAGAATAATTTCCACAGAAGAGAATGCTAGTAATGGGCCTTTGTCACCCCAACAGAAACAGACAGAAACAGAATGTTAATAATGGGCCTTTACCACCCGAACATAAACAGACAAAAACATAATGCTAATAATGGGCCTTTACTACCCGAACGGAAGGTACAGAAACAGATTAATCCCTATGGAAACAGAACGTAGAATTAGGTATACACTAGTGAATGGGCCTTTACCACCCGAACAGACGGTACCACGCAGAAACAGACAGGTGTTGCCACCTAACAGAAACAGACGGTACCAACAGAAACAGATAGAACTAAGTGTACCCTAAAACCCTACCCCAAGCGATCGGCTCCCTAATACATAAATACCCTGTGTCGGCCCCACAGTAGGGTGTATCACTCCATAAAGTGACAACCAATTGGCACAGTCCTATTTACAGATGTCACGGCGTCTTACATCCTCAGAGGCAGACCAGGATCCATGCACGCACATGACCCGATTGGAACGCACCATCAACACCCCTCGCCATTATCAGAATGAACCTCTTATAATTAATTCAGTAAGCGTGCCCGTTTACCCTACGTACTGTTGGTTCAAAGTTTGATACCAGAAAGGGTTACTGATTAATATGGGTCCCAAACAACAGATGACACAAGTAATTTCCCTCCTAACCTTGTGTCCCCAGGCTAACAGATTTCAGATTAACTTGTTTACAAGTTCAGATCAACTATTTTACAGATTAGACAAGTTTTCAAACTAACGGATCAGATATACGGATTTAACAAATTTACAGATTTGTCTAACTTTGTAATTGGGCCTACAGATTCACGAAATGGGTTTGTTAAATTCATTAGTCCAATTGGTTTAACCCTATCCACCCAACATGTTTTAGACATCATATTTATCCCAAATTTGGATTAATTAAATATTAATGCACATACCCCTCACATTAGGTCGGTAGCTTGTGGCTGCTGGATATGTTGGGCGGTTCCGGGCAGACTTCTACCACAAGCCAGACCTAACCTCATGTCTAAGCATATTTTAGTTATGCCTACGACCTCTCACATTAGACTGATAGTTTGCGGTCGCTGGTTAAGCCGGTTGGTTCCGGGCAGGCTTCTACCGCAAACAGAGTCTAACCTCGTGTCGCAGCCAATTCATTCAAATACGGGTTTTTCATATATCAGACTAATTCTGTTTATTTAACAGATTAAACTTCTTCATAGGATATAACAGATTAATCAAATTTCCATGTTCTACTAAATCTTAGGTCGAGTCTATGGATTTCCGTACCCAGATTACCATTATCTAGTTTTAACAGATCAGACAATTCAACATGTAGCAGATCTAGCAGTTTAAATTTAGCAGATAACAGATTTGGCAGTTTAGGCAATTCAACAGTTTTAGTAGATAACGGATTAGGCAATTTAACAGATTTAGCAGATAACAGATTTAGGAGATTAGGAAATATAACAGAACTAGCAGATTAGGCAATATAACAGAACTAGCAGATTAGGAAATATAACAGATTTAATCATTCCTTAAAGTTTCATAGACATATCTTGCCTAATCGAAAATTTGGCCTAAGTTTGCATGCCTAAATAGTTGTCATGATTCACAATATGATCATATACCCCACGCTTGCATTGAATTTACATGGCATAGATTATGGTCATAATTACCATATAACACATGTCCCCAAATTTAGTTAAACTTGTCTAGTACAAAAGATTCACATATAAACTATACCATAATAGCCATCGATTTTAATGCAGGTCATATATTCAAAAATCTCCCACTTAGGTGTTATTCACATTTAGTAGTTATCAAATCTTAATATAGATCTTCACACCTAAGTCAAGTTCTCTTTTTATCTCAAGTCATGAATTGTTATTTAAACAATATGCCCAACAATCTAGAACTTTAAATTATAACAGAACTTAATTCAAAATATGTGTTATGTCCAATGTCTCGAGTCACATGTTAAAATACAATGGTTCCTCTTCTTCCGATTCACGGAATATGCATAGTTCTAAATCTAGTTTACAACATATGTCCTTTAATCACAGATTAGCCATATCCAATTATGCCATCGTTCATTAGTTGTCCCAAAGTTTAGCGTTTGTGCGTTAATCTCTTATGAGATTTGGCACAGGCTCGTCGTAGCCTGGATATAGAACAGAAGGAAGAAAGAGATACAGAATAAAATAGATCAGAACAGAACATACACAACCTCAAATTCAGATTTACAATCATGTCACAATTATAATTAAAGTTTATATCGGAAAATAACTGTACTTGCCTTTCGTGGTTTTAAGAAAGGAAAATAAACTGTTGTTGATGCAGAAATGCTAAATTATTCCTCTTTAATTGTAACACCCCACCTCCGCCAATGTCACTCTTGCAAGCGCACTAGCTTTGGAGGGGCGTTAAACGAGGTAAACATGCATAATGATATCACAAGACAGAACATATAAGTAAAACATAGTAAGTAAAGCAGCGGATAAAACTACTATTTCAAAACCATAGTCAAGTTACATCAAAGTACTGAGTCATTATTTTCCAACTACTACAAGTCTAGAAAACATAAACTAAAAACTGGAAATAACATAAAGTAACTATCCCCAAAGTAGAATAAAGCCATAGCATGCTCAAGTCCAAACCGTACATGAGCTATCAAGAAAAGCAGCTAAAGATCCAAGCTAGGTGCTAGTGTTCCCACCCTGAGAACCGAGGGGGGGGGGGGACGGAAGAAAAGAGGCGAAAGAAAACGAGTCAGTCAAAAAGACTGGCAAGTCCTACCTACTAATAGTATAAAAACTAATAAAGTTAACTGGACATGTAAAACAGAGATGAAACATAGGATGATGACTGGCATGGTGAAAAGTTAACAAGATAGATCAAGTGTGGCATCGCATAAGTTGCACCAAGTGTGTACTAGTATTCCAATCCATGTCAAGTATAAACAAGAAATGATCCCTTAGCCCAAAGCTTGCCCAACATCATGAGGTGACCTAAATCAAGGTCCAACTACTCGGTCTAGTCGATCGGCTCCCTATAAGCCTAGCTCGTCGTGTATCGGTGTCATACGGCTTAATCATGAAATGTAGTTAACTGTGCAAGGTCCATCCTAGGGTGTATCCAGCCCTAGGGTGTAAACCACAGACACAATTCAAGCACGCACAGTCCAAACCTACTGGTGCCCATGTTCAACTCCGGACTTAATGTGCACGACCATGGTCCGCCTGAACAACCGGTGCACCATTCAGCCGTCTCTTTTGGTCTCTTACAATCAGTCCAGTAATCGTGCCCCACCCTAGCCTAGTCCAGGGTATCCAGATACTCCCAAGTGGGTTACTGCTGAACAGGACCACGTAACTAGGATTTCAAGCGGGTTAAGTGTGGTTAACCCTATCCTAACCATTTATTGAGTTGGTCAAGTGTATCCAAGCAGTTCATGACTTAACCCTATCAATACATCGTGTTTAATTGGTTAAGTATTCAAGTAGTCCATGACTTAACCCTACCAACCCATCGTGTTTAATTGGTTAAGTATGCAAGCGGTCCATGACTTAACCCTATCATGTGGCATTAATTAATTTAATGCACCCAACCTCTCACATTAGACCTTGTTGTGGTTACTAGTTAAGCCGGGCGGGTCCGGGTAGCTTTACACCACAACTTAGTCTAACCTCGGGTTTCAAGTGCGACATGACCAACTACTCACATTGGGTCCTATTGCTTGTAGCCACTAGTTAAGCCGGTCGGTTCCGGGTAGATTTATGCTACAAACTCAACCGAACCTCGAGTTGGGCATTCTCATGTTTTCTAGAAGTCATGTCCAAGTTCATGTTCATGTTCCAAGCATAATCACATGTCATATTTCGTGTCATTTTTCAAGTCATGATTTTATGTCATTTTAGTTTACCCATAACGTAACCCCATCGCATGTAAGTTCGCATAAACGCAAATAGATCTCAAAGAGGGAACTTTAGAAGCATGACATAATTAATAAGGTTTGGCCACAAGTTAAACATGGTGGCATATGAGGCAAATGTGTTCATAAACTTGCATATTACATTATAGGCCTCAAAACATGTATGATATCAAACTTTAGCAAAATAGGTGAAACATGATCATAAATGACATAGGATGATAGCTAGTGATACGCATATAACATCATATGCAAGATAACATAAGGGTTATGAGAGTTTCTATGTTGCTTTATGCAACATTTCAAATCAAAGCTCATAGCTTTCTATGCACAAAGTCAAGGTGATAGCTTTACAAACATGCATAGAATAAATCTATGCATAACATGATAGAATCAAAGCACCAATCATACTTAGGCCCAAACTCAAACTTGCAACATGTCATATTTAACTTCATAGTTAGAATCTAAGAGTAGAATAGGGCTTACAATGCTATGAAGACCTATAAAATAAAATAAGATTGAGACGAAGCCACTAGCAACTCTAAAAACCCCCAATTGAATATAAGCTCCAAGTTGTCTTGAGAAACAAGAAGCTCCTTTGATTTGTATGAAGAAAGATCCTTGTTTTAATGAAGAAAGATTGAACTTTGGCCTTGAATCAAACTTAGAAACTCTCAAACAAGCTTAGAAACTTTCATATGAATGAAGATGGAGACTATGACAAGAGGGTGGAGGCCATGATTAAACATTTTGGCATAATCTAGTTGTAGGATTGATTTATGATGGTTTAGGCTAGGTATTAGGGTCCTTTTATAGAAGTTTAGGTTAGTTTAGGCCATAGGATTAACCCTAATTCAGATCTGAGCCTTTAAAATCCGTCACAAGCCTCCAAACATGTCTTGAGGAACAAGTCAGGTGCACCCAGGCCAAACTGGCCGACCACCCAAGTCGATAGGGGTGTCGACTGGGCAGTCGACACCACCTGGGGTGTGTCGACTCCCAAGTCGACTCCCCAGTCGACTTGGGGGTGGCGGGAATTTTTCCCGCCTATTCTGCTTGGGCTGAATTTGAATTCTGAGTTCAAATTTGAACTGTTTTTGAACTTGAAATTTTCTGAAAACTTTGACGGGCCATAACTTGGTCATACAGACTCCGATTATCGAAAACTCGGACTCTATTTCGTGTATTTTTCCGAGATGAACGCAATGGCACAACCCGTTTCCCTTGATTCAGATTTTATCATTTAATTCTGCCTTGGTTTATGTTATAACATGTTATTTAAAAATACGGGTTGTTACATTCTCCCCTCCTTAAAGGATTTCGTCCCCGAAATCTTCAAGTTAGGAAGAACGTATCCTACCATCCATCATCCATCTACTCAAAACATCACCCACGAGCAGTCATTGTCCTTAAAATATTCCTAATGTTGTATGAACATATGCAAAAGTGTGTGTATATGCACCTATCTAATGCGAAGATCAGGCGGTTACTGATTCAGTAAACCTCCTTGATGCAAAATATGTTTGTGCCATGCGTCCATATGTATGCAAATTCCTAATCTAACTTATAGTCTCTACATGAGTGCACATAACATCCATCCATATGCAACATCCATGTGATAGCATACAAGTTTCATCCATGAATAAGCATAAACACTCATGCATATGCGGTATGAAAGTGTGTGAGCCGATCTTAGTGCCTAATGTGTATCATGCATCCACTAGTATCCACTTGCAAACACTTGCAACCACTTGCAAACATCAAGCATAACATGTTTCAAATACATGTTTCATCCAAAGGGTTTCTACCTAAGGATCTCATGACAAGGTTAACGAGATAACAAGATAAACATGGATAGCAAAAGAAAGATATGCTAACTAGGAAAAGAGATTGAGAATGTACCCTCAAAAAGAAATGGATAAAGCCCACGCATCTTCTCCTCGGTTTCCCAAGTTGCATCCTCTTCGGCCTCACTCCATTGAACCTTCACCAATTTGACTTCTCGATTTCTTAGCTTCTTGATCTCCGTTTCCAAGATACGAATCGTTGCCCTCCTCAAGGTTGCCTCTTTCTCTATCTCCACGTCTTCAAGAATGCTAGGTTCAACCACCTCAGTAGACTCATGTAGGCACTTTTGGAGATGCGAGACATGAAAGACATTATGCACTCCAGCCAGCTTCTCGGGCAATTCCACCTTATAAGCCATCTTCCCAATTCTCTCTATGATAGGGAAGGGCCCTACGAACCTTGGTGCCAGCTTCCCAACTGCTCCAAAACGAACCACATTACGCAAAGGAGAAACCTTCACGAAAACCATATCTCCAACTTCGAATTCCAAATCTGTCCTTCGCTTGTCAGCATAGGATTTCTGCCTGTCTTGGGCTGTTTTCATCCGTCTTCTCACCAATTCAACTTTCTCGGAGGTGTCTCGTATCATATCGGGCCCAAGCATAAGTCTATCCGTTGTCTCCCACCAAAAAGATGGTGACCTACACGGCCTCCCATACAAAGCTTCAAATGGTGCCATCTCTATGCTAGCTTGATAGCTATTATTATAAGCAAACTATACAAGAGGAAGGTGGTCTTCCCAAGTACCACCAAAGTCAAGCACACAAAGCCTCAAAAAATCTTCTAGCACTCTATTCACCCTTTCGGTTTGGCCATCCGTCTGGGGGTGATAGGCTGTACTTAGATTCAATCGCGTACCCATCGCTTCTTGCAAACTATTCCGGAACTGGCTGGTGAATATTGGGTCACGATCGCTAACTATGCTAGAAGGAACTCCATGCAATCGCACTATCTCTCGAAGATAAACAGATGCTAGCCATGATGCGGTCCTCTTGCTCTTCACTGGAATGAAATGAGCACTCTTCGTAAGTCTGTCAACTATGACCCATATGCTCGTATTCCCTTTCCTTGACCTAGGCAATCCATCCACAAAATCCATAGAGATACTTTCCCACTTCCATTGCGGGACCTCCAATGGATGTAATAGCCCACCGGGTTTCTTCGACTCGGCTTTCACTTGTTGGCACACCATGCACTTTGAAACATACTCTGCCACATCCTTCTTCATTCCAGCCCAAAAGAAAATGCGCTTCATATCCCTATACATCTTATCTCCTCCAGGATGTATAGTCATCTTCGAGTGATGCGCTTCTTCGAGAACTTTATGCACCAAGTCTCCCACTTGTGGAACGCATAGCCTTCCATCATGCCTTAGCCAACCCTTGTCATCAATAGTATATCTAGCAAGGTGACTAGACATCTCACCACGAATCAACTTGTCCATGACCTCGACTATCTGCGGGTCTTCCTTCTGCGAAGTCCCTACTTGACCAAGAAGTGTAGGTCTAAGCTCAAGAGATGCTAACGAACCCGTCATCGACTCAACAGCCGTTGTGAAATCAAAGGTTGCCAAGAACTCTACGTTCTTCATCTCCACAAACAAGGGACTCAAAGTCAACCTTCTTCTGCTTAGCGCATCTGCCACAACATTACCCTTGCCAGGGGTATAAGCTATCTCGAAGTCATATGATGCCAAGAATTCCATCCACCTTTGCTGCCTTAGATTCAGATCTTTCTGCGAGAAGAGGTACTTGAGCGACTTGTGATCAGTATATAACTCAAACATTTCGCCTAGAAGATAGTGGCGCCAGGATTTGAGTGCAAAGACGATCGCCGCCAACTCCAAATCATGAGTGGGATAGTTCTTCTCATGAACTTTAAGTTGCCTACCCCCATAACATATCACTCTTCCTTCTTGCATCAGAACAGCACCTAACCCCGTGCCACATGCATCGATGTATACAGTAAACATTTTGCCGCCATCGGGTAATGCCAAAACTGGAGCTGTAGTAAGGGCCCTCTTGAGCCTTTGAAAAGCAAGCTCACACTCTAAGTCCCATGCAAAGACTAAGTTCTTCTTCGTCAACTTAGTAAGAGGGGCTGAAATCTTAGCGAAGTCCTTAATGAACTTCCTATAGTAGCCTGCCAGACCGAGAAAGCTTCTTACTTTGGTTGCATTCCTAGGAGTCTTCCAGTCTTGAACCGCAACCACTTTCGCGGGATCCACAACTATGCGTTGCTTAGAAACTATATGCCCAAGAAACCGAACTTCCCTTCTCCAAAAATGGCATTTGGAGAACTTGGCTTTCAACTGATGAGCTCTAAGCGTATCCATTACTTCCTTGAGATGTCTAGCATGTTCTTCCTCATCCTTTGAGAAGATCAGAATATCATCCACGAAGACAACCACAAACTTGTTAAGGAACTCCCTGAACACCCTACTCATCAAATCTACGAAGTAGGCGGGTGCATTAGTCAAACCGAATGGCATGACAAGCCATTCAAAGAATCCTTCTGGAGTCCTAAACGCAGTCTTATCAATACTATCCTTAGCCACTCTAAGCTGATGGAATCCGGTGGCTAGATCGAGCTGAGAGAAAACAGAAGCACCAACAAGCTGGTCAAAGAGGTCATCAATCCTCGGTAACGGGTGCCTATTCTTCTTTGTCAGCTTGTTCAACTCTCGATAATCAACACATAGACGAAGCGAACCATCCGCCTTAGTAGCGAACACCACAGGAGCACCCCATTCAGAAATGCTTCGCCTAATAAAATTCTTCTCAAGCAACTCCTTGATTTGCTTATTGAGCTCTCTTCTTTCTCGCGTGGCCATGTGCCTAACGGGCAATGAAACTGGCTTGGCATTATCAACAAGATAAATGCGGAAATCTATCTCTCGTCCAGGGGGTAACCCCTTAACCTCTTCAAAGACATCAGGATATTCTCGGACCACCCTTACAGATTGCAGATCATCGATGGACGAGTCAAGAGATTCAAGATAACATAACATGATGGGATCTAGAGGGTTACAAGAAATCTCTAGGGTATTGCCAAGGCGAGTCATAAGCCTCACCACCCTATGCTCACAATCGAGAATGGCTCCATAACTGGACAACCAATCCATGCCCAAAATCAACCCATATCCCATGAACCCGAGAACATAAGAATTACATGTGAATTCTACGGTTAAGATAGAAATCCTCAAATCCATACAAATCATAGATAAATGGGCGGAACCCCCAATTGGATTTGAAACACTAACGGGATCCTCAACAAGACTAGTACTTAGGTGCAAACTTTCAACAATGTCAGAAGAGATAAAGGTATGCGATGCGCCAGAATCAAATAAAGTTCGAACAGGAAAACCAGAAATATAAACAAGACTTTCTACAGAAATACTACCTCGGTCCGGAACTGGAGCAGTGTTGAGAGCATGCATCTGCCCTCCAGAAGGTCCTGCTCGCTGAGTCTGTCCTTGCCCCTGCCCTTGCTTCTTTGGGCAATCCTTACTGAAGTGTCCAGACTCTCCGCAATGAAAGCATTCTCCCAACTTCCTCTTCTTCTTCCTACAATCTTTGGCTATGTGTCCAACGATCCCACTGTAATTGCACTTCCTTGTGTCCCTTGCCTTGTTGTTGTTGGCCTTGTTACCCTTGTTGTTCTTGTTGTACTGGTTGCTCTGGTTGCTCTGATTGCTTCCCCACTTGGAGTCCGCCTTCTTGGTTTGAGTCTCATTCGACTTGACTTCTTTCTTGCCATTCTTATCATCTCCTTGAAGCAATGCCATGTCTACTAGACTTTCAAAAGTGGCCCCCATGGGTATATGAGACATGGCTAAACCTTGTAATGGCTCATTCAACCCTCGTGCAAAGCGTAGAGCCTTCTTCTGGGGTGTGTTAACCATGTCCAAACCGAATCGGGCAAGCTGGTTAAACTTATTCACATACTCCCTCACTGTCATGTCCCCTTGCTTCAAAGATATAAACTTCTCCATTTGTAGATTCTCCTCAGCAGATGATAGAAACTTAAGCCCAAACCTCATCCTAAAGTCGGCCCAAGTCTCTATTGGCCTAGTAGCGTTGGTGACCTCCCACCAATAAGCAGCTTCCTCTTTTAATAGCCACACTGCCAACAGAACTTTTCTACGGTCTTCCACATCAAAGATGGCGAAGAGATCTTCAGTTTCCTTCAACCAATTTCGCGCCTCAACAAAAGTCTCCGTCCCAATAAAATTCTTGCCACCCATCGCCTTAAAGTCTTTACAAATCTTTGCGAAATCCGCTTGTGGACGCTGAGGAGGAGGAGGAGGAACCTCAGTTACGCTGGGAGTGTTTGCTGGGCCCACATCGTTGGCCCTAGCTTCCAAGTACCTCCGGAACCATCCGGGAATGGTTACTCCCTCGGGAAGGTTAAGATCGGCCATGCTGAAAAAGGGAAAAGATAGATTTAGAATGAGGAAGCAAAGGATAGTGCAAATGGCTTTTGGGGAATAGCCTTTTAAAGTAAACTAGACTTTTCTTGGAAAATACTTAATTAGTTTTGAATATAGTTTTCCAAAAGGGTTTTAAAACTTTTGTCCGGTCTAGTAAAACCTTATGCTCTCATACCAAATGTAACACCCCACCTCCGCCAATGTCACTCTTGCAAACGCACTAGCTTTGGAGGGGCATTAAACGAGGTAAACATGCATAACGATATCAGAAGACAGAACATATAAGTAAAACAGAGTAAGTAAAGCAGCGGATAAAACGACTATTTCAAAACCATAGTCAACTTACATCAAAGTACTGAGTCATTATTTTCCAACTACTACAAGTCTAGAAAACATAAACTAAAAACTGGAAATAACATAAAGTAACTATCCCCAAAGTAGAATAAAGCCATAGCATGCTCAAGTCCAAACCGTACATGAGCTATCAAGAAAAGCAGCTAAAGATCCAAGCTAGGTGCTAGTGTTCCCACCCTGAGAACCGGGGGGGGGGGGGACGGAAGAAAAGAGGCGAAAGAAAACGAGTCAGTCAAAAAGACTGGCAAGTCCTACCTACTAATAGTATAAAAACTAATAAAGTTAACTGGACATGTAAAACAGAGATGAAACATAGGATGATGACTGGCATGGTGAAAAGTTAACAAGATAGATCAAGTGTGGCATCGCATAAGTTGCACCAAGTGTGTACTAGTATTCCAATCCATGTCAAGTATAAACAAGAAATGATCCCTTAGCCCAAAGCTGGCCCAACATCATGAGGTGACCTAAATCAAGGTCCAACTACTCGGTCTAGTCGATCGGCTCCCTATAAGCCTAGCTCGTCGTGTATCGGTGTCATACGGCTTAATCATGAAATGTAGTTAACTGTGCAAGGTCCATCCTAGGGTGTATCCAGCCCTAGGGTGTAAACCACAGACACAATTCAAGCACGCACAGTCTAAACCTACTGGTGCCCATGTTCAACTCCGGACTTAATGTGCACGACCATGGTCCGCCTGAACAACCGGTGCACCATTCAGCCGTCTCTTTTGGTCTCTTACAATCAGTCCAGTAATCGTGCCCCACCCTAGCCTAGTCCAGGGTATCCAGATACTCCCAAGTGGGTTATTGCTGAACAGGACCACGTAACTAGGATTTCAAGCGGGTTAAGTGTGGTTAACCCTATCCTAACCATTTATTGAGTTGGTCAAGTGTATCCAAGCAGTTCATGACTTAACCCTATCAATACATCGTGTTTAATTGGTTAAGTATTCAAGTAGTCCATGACTTAACCCTACCAACCCATCGTGTTTAATTGGTTAAGTATTCAAGCGGTCCATGACTTAACCCTATCATGTGGCATTAATTAATTTAATGCACCCAACCTCTCACATTAGACCTTGTTGTGGTTACTAGTTAAGCCGGCCGGGTCCGGGTAGCTTTACACCACAACTTAGTCTAACCTCGGGTTTCAAGTGCGATATGACCAACTACTCACATTGGGTCCTATTGCTTGTAGCCACTAGTTAAGCCGGTCGGTTCCGGGTAGATTTATGCTACAAACTCAACCGAACCTCGAGTTGGGCATTCTCATGTTTTCTAGAAGTCATGTCCAAGTTCATGTTCATGTTCCAAGCATAATCACATGTCATATTTCGTGTCTTTTTTCAAGTCATGATTTTATGTCATTTTAGTTTACCCATAACGTAACCCCATCGCCCATCGCATGTAAGTTCGCATAAACGCAAATAGATCTCAAAGAGGGAACTTTAGAAGCATGACATAATTAATAAGGTTTGGCCACAAGTTAAACATGGTGGCATATGAGGCAAATGTGTTCATAAACTTGCATATTACATTATAGGCCTCAAAACATGTATGATATCAAACTTTTGCAAAATAGGTGAAACATGATCATAAATGACATAGGATGATAGCTAGTGATACGCATATAACATCATATGCAAGATAACATAAGGGTTATGAGAGTTTCTATGTTGCTTTATGCAACATTTCAAATCAAAGCTCATAGCTTTCTATGCACAAAGTCAAGGTGATAGCTTTACAAACATGCATAGAATAAATCTATGCATAACATGATAGAATCAAAGCACAAATCATACTTAGGCCCAAACTCAAACTTGCAACATGTCATATTTAACTTCATAGTTAGAATCTAAGAGTAGAATAGGGCTTACAATGCTATGAAGACCTATAAAATAAAATAAGATTGAGACGAAGCCACTAGCAACTCTAAAAAACCCCAATTGAATATAAGCTCCAAGTTGTCTTGAGAAACAAGAAGCTCCTTTGATTTGTATGAAGAAAGATCCTTGTTTTAATGAAGAAAGATTGAACTTTGGCCTTGAATCAAACTTAGAAACTCTCAAACAAGCTTAGAAACTTTCATATGAATGAAGATGGAGACTATGACAAGAGGGTGGAGGCCATGATTAAACATTTTGGCATAATCTAGTTGTAGGATTGATTTATGATGGTTTAGGCTAGGTATTAGGGTCCTTTTATAGAAGTTTAGGTTAGTTTAGGCCATAGGATTAACCCTAATTTAGATCTGAGCCTTTAAAATCCGTCACAAGCCTCCAAACATGTCTTGAGGAACAAGTCAGGTGCACCCAGGCCAAACTGGCCGACCACCCAAGTCGATAGGGGTGTCGACTGGGCAGTCGACACCACCTGGGGTGTGTCGACTCCCAAGTCGACTCCCCAGTCGACTTGGGGGTGGCGGGAATTTTTCCCGCCTATTCTGCTTGGGCTGAATTTGAATTCTGAGTTCAAATTTGAACTGTTTTTGAACTTGAAATTTTCTGAAAACTTTGACGGGCCATAACTTGGTCATAGAGACTCCGATTATCGAAAACTCGGACTCTATTTCGTGTATTTTTCCGAGATGAACGCAATGGCACAACCCGTTTCCCTTGATTCAGATTTTATCATTTAATTCTGCCTTGGTTTATGTTATAACATGTTATTTAAAAATACGGGTTGTTACATTCTCCCCTCCTTAAAGGATTTCGTCCCCGAAATCTTCAAGTTAGGAAGAACGTATCCTACCATCCATCATCCATCTACTCAAAACATCACCCACGAGCAGTCATTGTCCTTAAAATATTCCTAATGTTGTATGAACATATGCAAAAGTGTGTGTATATGCACCTATCTAATGCGAAGATCAGGCGGTTACTGATTCAGTAAACCTCCTTGATGCAAAATATGTTTGTGCCATGCGTCCATATGTATGCAAATTCCTAATCTAACTTATAGTCTCTACATGAGTGCACATAACATCCATCCATATGCAACATCCATGTGATAGCATACAAGTTTCATCCATGAATAAGCATAAACACTCATGCATATGCGGTATGAAAGTGTGTGAGCCGATCTTAGTGCCTAATGTGTATCATGCATCCACTAGTATCCACTTGCAAACACTTGCAACCACTTGCAAACATCAAGCATAACATGTTTCAAATACATGTTTCATCCAAAGGGTTTCTACCTAAGGATCTCATGACAAGGTTAACGAGATAACAAGATAAACATGGATAGCAAAAGAAAGATATGCTAACTAGGAAAAGAGATTGAGAATGTACCCTCAAAAAGAAATGGATAAAGCCCACGCATCTTCTCCTCGGTTTCCCAAGTTGCATCCTCTTCGGCCTCACTCCATTGAACCTTCACCAATTTGACTTCTCGATTTCTTAGCTTCTTGATCTCCGTTTCCAAGATACGAATCGTTGCCCTCCTCAAGGTTGCCTCTTTCTCTATCTCCACGTCTTCAAGAATGCTAGGTTCAACCACCTCAGTAGACTCATGTAGGCACTTTTGGAGATGCGAGACATGAAAGACATTATGCACTCCAGCCAGCTTCTCGGGCAATTCCACCTTATAAGCCATCTTCCCAATTCTCTCTATGATAGGGAAGGGCCCTACGAACCTTGGTGCCAGCTTCCCAACTGCTCCAAAACGAACCACATTACGCAAAGGAGAAACCTTCACGAAAACCATATCTCCAACTTCGAATTCCAAATCTGTCCTTCGCTTGTCAGCATAGGATTTCTGCCTGTCTTGGGCTGTTTTCATCCGTCTTCTCACCAATTCAACTTTCTCGGAGGTGTCTCGTATCATATCGGGCCCAAGCATAAGTCTATCCGTTGTCTCCCACCAAAAAGATGGTGACCTACACGGCCTCCCATACAAAGCTTCAAATGGTGCCATCTCTATGCTAGCTTGATAGCTATTATTATAAGCAAACTATACAAGAGGAAGGTGGTCTTCCCAAGTACCACCAAAGTCAAGCACACAAAGCCTCAAAAAATCTTCTAGCACTCTATTCACCCTTTCGGTTTGGCCATCCGTCTGGGGGTGATAGGCTGTACTTAGATTCAATCGCGTACCCATCGCTTCTTGCAAACTATTCCGGAACTGGCTGGTGAATATTGGGTCACGATCGCTAACTATGCTAGAAGGAACTCCATGCAATCGCACTATCTCTCGAAGATAAACAGATGCTAGCCATGATGCGGTCCTCTTGCTCTTCACTGGAATGAAATGAGCACTCTTCGTAAGTCTGTCAACTATGACCCATATGCTCGTATTCCCTTTCCTTGACCTAGGCAATCCATCCACAAAATCCATAGAGATACTTTCCCACTTCCATTGCGGGACCTCCAATGGATGTAATAGCCCACCGGGTTTCTTCGACTCGGCTTTCACTTGTTGGCACACCATGCACTTTGAAACATACTCTGCCACATCCTTCTTCATTCCAGCCCAAAAGAAAATGCGCTTCATATCCCTATACATCTGATCTCCTCCAGGATGTATAGTCATCTTCGAGTGATGCGCTTCTTCGAGAACTTTATGCACCAAGTCTCCCACTTGTGGAACGCATAGCCTTCCATCATGCCTTAGCCAACCCTTGTCATCAATAGTATATCTAGCAAGGTGACTAGACATCTCACCACGAATCAACTTGTCCATGACCTCGACTATCTGCGGGTCTTCCTTCTGCGAAGTCCCTACTTGACCAAGAAGTGTAGGTCTAAGCTTAAGAGATGCTAACGAACCCGTCGTCGACTCAACAGCCGTTGTGAAATCAAAGGTTGCCAAGAACTCTACGTTCTTCATCTCCACAAACAAGGGACTCAAAGTCAACCTTCTTCTGCTTAGCGCATCTGCCACAACATTACCCTTGCCAGGGGTATAAGCTATCTCGAAGTCATATGATGCCAAGAATTCCATCCACCTTTGCTGCCTTAGATTCAGATCTTTCTGCAAGAAGAGGTACTTGAGCGACTTGTGATCAGTATATAACTCAAACATTTCGCCTAGAAGATAGTGGCGCCAGGATTTGAGTGCAAAGACGATCGCCGCCAACTCCAAATCATGAGTGGGATAGTTCTTCTCATGAACTTTAAGTTGCCTACCCCCATAACATATCACTCTTCCTTCTTGCATCAGAACAACACCTAACCCCGTGCCACATGCATCGGTGTATGCGGTAAACATCTTGCCGCCATCGGGTAATGCCAAAACTGGAGCTGTAGTAAGGGCCCTCTTGAGCCTTTGAAAAGCAAGCTCACACTCTAAGTCCCATGCAAAGACTAAGTTCTTCTTCGTCAACTTAGTAAGAGGGGCTGAAATCTTAGCGAAGTCCTTAATGAACTTCCTATAGTAGCCTGCCAGACCGAGAAAGCTTCTTACTTTGGTTGCATTCCTAGGAGTCTTCCAGTCTTGAACCGCAACCACTTTCGCGGGATCCACAGCTATGCGTTGCTTAGAAACTATATGCCCAAGAAACCGAACTTCCCTTCTCCAAAAATGGCATTTGGAGAACTTGGCTTTCAACTGATGAGCTCTAAGCGTATCCATTACTTCCTTGAGATGTCTAGCATGTTCTTCCTCATCCTTTGAGAAGATCAGAATATCATCCACGAAGACAACCACAAACTTGTTAAGGAACTCCCTGAACACCCTACTCATCAAATCTACGAAGTAGGCGGGTGCATTAGTCAAACCGAATGGCATGACAAGCCATTCAAAGAATCCTTCTGGAGTCCTAAACGCGGTCTTATCAATACTATCCTCAGCCACTCTAAGCTGATGGAATCCGGTGGCTAGATCGAGCTGAGAGAAAACAGAAGCACCAACAAGCTGGTCAAAGAGGTCATCAATCCTCGGTAACGGGTGCCTATTCTTCTTTGTCAGCTTGTTCAACTCTCGATAATCAACACATAGACGAAGCGAACCATCCGCCTTAGTAGCGAACACCACAGGAGCACCCCATTCAGAAATGCTTCGCCTAATAAAATTCTTCTCAAGCAACTCCTTGATTTGCTTACTGAGCTCTCTTCTTTCTCGCTTGGCCATGTGCCTAACGGGCAATGAAACTGGCTTGGCATTATCAACAAGATAAATGCGGAAATCTATCTCCCGTCCAGGGGGTAACCCCTTAACCTCTTCAAAGACATCAGGATATTCTCGGACCACCCTTATAGATTGCAGATCATCGATGGACGAGTCAAGAGATTCAAGATAACATAACATGACGGGATCTAGAGGGTTACAAGAAATCTCTAGGGTATTGCCAAGGCGAGTCATAAGCCTCACCACCCTATGCTCACAATCGAGAATGGCTCCATAACTGGACAACCAATCCATGCCCAAAATCAACCCATATCCCATGAACCCGAGAACATAAGCATTACATGTGAATTCTACGGTTAAGATAGAAATCCTCAAATCTATACAAATCATAGATAAATGGGCGGAACCCCCAATTGGATTTGAAACACTAACGGGATCCTCAACAAGACTAGTACTTAGGTGCAAACTTTCAACAATGTCAGAAGAGATAAAGGTATGCGATGCGCCAGAATCAAATAAAGTTCGAACAGGAAAACCAGAAATATAAACAGGACTTTCTACAGAAATACTACCTCGGTCCGGAACTGGAGCAGTGTTGAGAGCATGCATCTGCCCTCCAGAAGGTCCTGCTCGCTGAGTCTGTCCTTGCCCCTGCCCTTGCTTCTTTGGGCAATCCTTACTGAAGTGTCCAGACTCTCCGCAATGAAAGCATTCTCCCAACTTCCTCTTCTTCTTCCTACAATCTTTGGCTATGTGTCCAACGATCCCACTGTAATTGCACTTCCTTGTGTCCCTTGCCTTGTTGTTGTTGGCCTTGTTACCCTTGTTGTTCTTGTTGTACTGGTTGCTCTGGTTGCTCTGATTGCTTCCCCACTTGGAGTCCGCTTTCTTGGTTTGAGTCTCATTCGACTTGACTTCTTTCTTGCCATTCTTATCATCTCCTTGAAGCAATGCCATGTCTACTAGACTTTCAAAAGTGGCCCCCATGGGTATATGAGACATGGCTAAACCTTGTAATGGCTCATTCAACCCTCGTGCAAAGCGTAGAGCCTTCTTCTGGGGTGTGTTAACCATGTCCAAACCGAATCGGGCAAGCTGGTTAAACTTATTCACATACTCCCTCACTGTCATGTCCCCTTGCTTCAAAGATATAAACTTCTCCATTTGTAGATTCTCCTCAGCAGATGATAGAAACTTAAGCCCAAACATCATCCTAAAGTCGGCCCAAGTCTCTATTGGCCTAGTAGCGTTGGTGACCTCCCACCAATAAGCAGCTTCCTCTTTTAATAGCCACACTGCCAACAGAACTTTTCTACGGTCTTCCACATCAAAGATGGCGAAGAGATCTTCAGTTTCCTTCAACCAATTTCGCGCCTCAACAAAAGTCTCCGTCCCAATAAAATTCTTGCCACTCATAGCCTTAAAGTCTTTACAATTCTTTGTGAAATCCGCTTGTGGACGCTGAGGAGGAGGAGGAGGAACCTCAGTTACGCTGGGAGTGTTTGCTGGGCCCACATCGTTGGCCCTAGCTTCTAAGTACCTCCGGAACCATCCGGGAATGGTTACTCCCTCGGGAAGGTTAAGATCGGCCATGCTGAAAAAGGGAAAAGATAGATTTAGAATGAGGAAGCAAAGGATAGTGCAAATGGCTTTTGGGGAATAGCCTTTTAAAGTAAACTAGACTTTTCTTGGAAAATACTTAATTAGTTTTGAATATAGTTTTCCAAAAGGGTTTTAAAACTTTTGTCCGGTCTAGTAAAACCTTATGCTCTCATACCAAATGTAACACCCCACCTCCGCCAATGTCACTCTTGCAAACGCACTAGCTTTGGAGGGGCATTAAACGAGGTAAACATGCATAACGATATCACAAGACAGAACATATAAGTAAAACAGAGTAAGTAAAGCAGCGGATAAAACTACTATTTCAAAACCATAGTCAAGTTACATCAAAGTACTGAGTCATTATTTTCCAACTACTACAAGTCTAGAAAACATAAACTGAAAACTGGAAATAACATAAAGTAACTATCCCCAAAGTAGAATAAAGCCATAGAATGCTCAAGTCCAAACCGTACATGAGCTATCCAGAAAAGCAGCTAAAGATCCAAGCTAGGTGCTAGTGTTCCCACCCTGAGAACCCTGGGGGGGGGGGGAACGGAAGAAAAGAGGTGAAAGAAAATGGGTCAGTCAAAAAGAATGGTAAGCCCTACCTACTAAAAGTATAAAAACTAATAAAGTTAACTGGACATGTAAAACAGAGATGAAACATAGGATGATGACTGGCGTGGTGAAAAGTTAACAAGATAGATCAAGTGTGGCATCACATAAGTTGCACCAAGTGTGTACTAGTATTCCAATCCATGTCAAGTATAAACAAGAAATGATCCCTTAGCCTAAAGCTGGCCCAACATCATGAGGTGACCTAAATCAAGGTCCAACTACTCGGTCTAGTCGATCGGCTCCCTATAAGCCTAGCTCGTCGTGTATCGGTGTCATACGGCTTAATCATGAAATGTAGTTAACTGTGCAAGCTCCATCCTTGGGTGTATCCAGCCCTAGGGTGTAAACCACAGACACAATTCAAGCATGCACAGTATAAACCTACTGGTGCCCATGTTCAACTCAGGACTTAATGTGCACGACCATGATCCGCCTGAACAACCGGTGCACCATTCAGCCGTCTCTTTTGGTCTCTTACAATCAGTCCAGTAATCGTGCCCCACCCTAGCCTAGTCCAGGGGTATCCAGATACTCCCAAGTGGGTTACTGCTGAAAAGGACCACGTAACTAGGATTTCAAGCGGGTTAAGTGTGGTTAACCCTATCCTAACCATTTATTGAGTTGGTCAAGTGTATCCAAGCAGTTCATGACTTAACCCTATCAATACATCGTGTTTAATTGGTCAAGTATTCAAGTAGTCCATGACTTAACCCTACCAACCCATCGTGTTTAATTGGTTAAGTATTCAAGCGGTCCATGACTTAACCCTATCATGTGGCATTAATTAATTTAATGCACCCAACTTCTCACATTAGACCTTGTTGTGGTTACTAATTAAGCCGGGCGGGTCCGGGTAGCTTTACACCACAACTTAGTCTAACCTCGGGTTTCAAGTGCGACATGACCAACTACTCACATTGGGTCCTATTGCTTGTAGCCACTAGTTAAGCCGGTCGGTTCCGGGTAGATTTATGCTACAAACTCAACCCAACCTCGAGTTGGCCATTCTCATGTTTTCTAGAAGTCATGTCCAAGTTCATGTTCATGTTCCAAGCATAATCACATGTCATATTTCGTGTCATTCTTCAAGTCATGATTTTAAGTCATTTTAGTTTACCCATAACGTAACCCCATTGCATGTAAGTTCGCATAAACGCAAATAGATCTCAAAGAGGGAACTTTAGAAGCATGACATAATTAATAAGGTTTGGCCACAAGTTAAACATGGTGGCATATGAGGCAAATGTGTTCATAAACTTGCATATTACATTATAGGCCTCAAAACATGCATGATATCAAACTTTAGCAAAATAGGTGAAACATGGTCATAAATAACATAGGATGATAACTAGTGATTCACATATAACATCATATGCAAGATAACATAAGGGTTATGAGAGTTTCTATGTTGCTTTATGCAACATTTCAAATCAAAGCTCATAGCTTTCTATGCACAAAGTCAAGGTGATAGCTTTACAAACATGCATAGAATAAATCTATGCATAACATGATAGAATCAAAGCACAAATCATACTTAGGCCCAAACTCAAACTTGCAACATGTCATATTTAACTTCATAGTTAGAATCTAAGAGTAGAATAGGGCTTACAATGTTATGAAGACCTATAAAATAAAATAAGATTGAGAGAAGCCACTAGCAACTCTAAAAAAACCCAATTGAATATAAGCTCCAAGTTGTCTTGAGAAACAAGAAGCTCCTTTGATTTGTATGAAGAAAGATCCTTGTTTTAATGAAGAAAGATTGAACTTTGGCCTTGAATCAAACTTAGAAACTCTCAAACAAGTTTAGAAACTCACATATGAATGAAGATGGAGACTATGACAAGAGGGTGGAGGCCATGATTAAACATTTTGGCATAATCTAGTTGTACGATTGACTTATGATGGTTTAGGCTAGGTATTAGGGTCCTTTTATAGAAGTTTAGGTTAGTTTTGGCCATAGGATTAACCCTAATTCAGATCTGAGCCTTTAAAATCCGTTACAAGCCTCCAAACATGTCTTGAGGAACAAGCCAGGTGCCCCCAGGCCAAACTGGCCGACCACCCAAGTCGACAGGGGTGTCGACTGGGCAGTCGACACCACCTGGGGTGTGTCGACTCCCAAGTCGACTCCCCAGTCGACTAGGGGGTGGCGGGAATTTTTCCCGCCTGTTCTGCTTGGGCTGAATTTGAATTCTGAGTTCAAATTTGAACTGTTTTTGAACTTGAAATTTTCTGAAAACTTTGACGGACCATAACTTGGTCATACGGACTCCGATTTTCGAAAACTCGGACTCTATTTCGCGTATTTTTCCGAGACGAACGTACTGGCACAACCTGTTTCCCTTGATTCAGATTTTATCATTTAATTCTGCCTTGGTTTATGTTATAATATGTTATTTAAAAATACGGGTTGTTACATTAATTGTTGTCGTAGCTCTAAACTTTGATATGAGATTTGATTTAGCTTTTAATTCTATTCAGGTTGGAAGAAGATAAATTAGTCCAAGTTTTGATTCCAGCAGGTTAGCGACGCAAGTTTTATTTTTAATTAGAACAAAGGCAGAGTATAGACAGAATGAAATTGTGTAGAGAAAATGAGGCTAGGGGGCTGTTTATATAGGATTAGGCAGACGAATCTAGACAGAAAATGAGTCTAAATACATCAGAATGCATCAGGTTCAGAAAGAGGGTTCGGGAGGCAGGTTGACCCCCAGGTCGACACTATGGTCGACCTGGTCCCCCCAGGTCGACACTATGGTCGACCTGGCCCCAGGGAGGTCGACACTATGGTCGACCCCCAGGTCGACCTAGTCCATGGGCGGGAATTTTCCCACCCAGCATATTCTGGGATTTTGAATTCGAATTTGAATTCGAATTTTCGAGCTGTCTTCGATTCTGAAATTCTCTGAAACTTCGGACGGCCATATCTCCCTCATACGGACTTCGTTTCTCGAAAACTCGGACTCGTTTTCAAGCAGAATTTCGAGATGAACGCAATGGCGCAACCCGTTTCCCTTGATTCTTATTTTATAATTTAATTATTCTCTGATTTGTTACTTATACGTTCAAAAAAAATACGGGGTGTTACATTCTGGTATATACATATCTATTATTGGAAAAGATGTCGTCAATATTTTTTTTTGATAAAGGTTCAAACATAAGTTGTCTAGTCCTCTTTAAGGTCATAATTAAAGTTTTACATAACTTTCATTAAACCATCATTTAAATTTCTTTCGAAGCTTAATGTAATATTATCAGACTTTGTTAATTGTTTTAAGACATACAAATGGTCTTTAAAAATGAGCCAAGTGCATTTTAAAGCCAACATTTAGTTACATGCCCAAATCAATATTCTATAATTAAATGTTCAAGGTTTATGGATAACTATAATGAAGCCAAATGTTTACGTAACTAATGTAACTCGAAAGTTAAATCTTCCTTTAACTAAATTTGAAAACTTGTTTCAATCTAAATGGTTCAAAGCCAAATTTAGACATTTAAAAAACCATTTCATCTTTATGTAAACCATTTAATTATTCGTGACTTAGTTTCAAATTATTTAAAGATTTAAATCCAAAAATTTACTTTAAAATTTTATTTTATAATATTAAATAACCGTCATTCATATGATAAAGAGATTTAAATCAACAACCCATATATCTTCACAACCATGATGTGTGATACAACAAAATTAGTACATTCTGAATACTAGTACATCCATCAATATTACAAAATTTAAACAAACATCAAATTTGTGCGCAAGCGTTACGTTAAATAACGCTTCGTGTTTAGTGTTTCTGATTTACACAAAACATCCATTCAACCATCACAACAATGACAACCGTTAACAACGTCAACCGATTATAACTATGAACTAGTTATAGCTAATCGTTCTAATTAATTTTAAAATTTGTTAAACTAGAGTTCTCACCCAAATGCTCTCCACAAGAGGATCCTCAAGCTCCGTTTTGCCTTGTCGTCTTTGCTACAATCATTGCCGTCGTTTCCGTATGTATGCGCCTACGCTGGTCTTCACTTCTTCTTGCATGCAACATCATCGAGCAGTAAACACCTCACTCATGGTATCAAAATCAATGCATGCAACATGGTTCCGATAGCGGAGCTTCTCTGTCATCGTTTCCTACTTATAAATTATATGTATATATATATATATGTTTTCTCAAGGAGGAAAGAGGCCACGCCTAGGGTTCATAATTGGACAGAAGTTTTGGTCGGTGACGTGGACCAGAGAAGAGACAGCAAAGGTGGTAGGGGAACTTGCATGCGGTTTCAAGAGGAGGCCGAAGTCACTGCATGCAGCATTGGTGATGTCCGACGAGGTACTGGAAGTAAGTGGGGATAGTTTGTGCATGGTTTTAAAAGGAAAACAACAGCTCTTCGGGTGGAAGGAGGCAAAAATGGTCAGGTGGTTCTTGCGACGGTCTGGTCAGTGTTTGGCTCGTGGTGATTGAGCAGTCGCAGGCGAAGATGGTAGTAGCGGTAAGGGCTACGGGAAGAAGACGAACTATCTGAAGGAGACAACGGTGCCTTTAAGTGGAGAGGGGAGACAACAAGATCCATGAAGAAATGCAGCGTCCCAAGGGAATCTGACAGTTCGCCGATGGTGGCTACTCGTGACTGAGGTGTTTTTCTGGAATCGAGGCTAGCGGAGGTGGAAGCTGCTAAAAGGAAGAAGCTGTGATGATTAAATGGAAGAGAAGAGAGATGCGCAGACGTGAGCAGCGGTGGATGAGAATAAGCTATTGGAGAGGAGATGCGGTGGTCTGTCGGTGTAGGGAGGTGCGGGTGCGGGTCTGGTGGCGGTCTGGAGGTGTGCCGGAACGGTAGGAGGGTTTGTCGTGGCGGTGGTGCCTGGCACGTAAGGAAATGGAGACTAGGAAAGGAAGGCATGGGATATTAACAATAGAGAAAGGAGGTCGGTTCTTTTTTGGCAGTCACAGCTGATGTCAGGCGAAGATGGGGAGGTGGTGCGGGCTGAGGTGGTGTTTGGCTTCTGTTGGTGATGAGGAGATTTGTGAGGAGAGTGGTGGATATTGTGAGGTGTGGAACTCAGACAAATGGTTTTGGGAAGGAAGACGCAAACTTCCAAAACCTGGTTCGTTTGTTGTTATATTTTTATTTATTATATTATTTTTTTGAATACTGAAAGAATTTGGGAATGGAAAAGATGGAGCGGGAAGAAGACTATGTGCGTGAAGAAGGAATGGAATAAGAGCAATCCCAGTAGTGTAAGGGGAAGCTGAAATGGGGGGAATCGTTGTCTACGCTGTCAAGTGGTGTTGCGACGGAGATGGGGAGCGATTCGAAATGGCGACGCTCGTCATTTTAGAATAGGAGCGTAGATAGGAATACGGTTTTATGAAAACCGTTTGTATGTTAAACGGTTTTCATAAAACAGTTTAACCTATAAACGGTTTTATGAAAACCGTTTAACATACTTTCGGCTTTCATAAAACCTTTTTAGTTTTATATGGTATGGTCCATTTTTTGATGTTTTATTTTCTAGTTTTAAACATTGGTTTTTAATGTTTTTAATGTTTTAAAATCCATTTTTTAATGTTTTATTTTCTAGTTTTAAAATCCATATTTTAAATTCCATTTTTTTTTAAAGAATTAAAACCTACCTATTTTCTAGTTTTCGAACTAGTTTTTTAATGTTGGGATTATGTTTGTGTATCGAGCACTTACCACATAGTTTCATTTACCACTTAAATATAGATTTATGTATGCATATTTGATAGCAGTGTAAAAGAAGTTTGAATCTCATATATGCATTAGAAAAAGATATATTAATTTACCAAAACAAGTTAAATTTTTTAATAACCCACAAAATAGTACAACCAACATAGAAAACTGAAACTAGGATACAACAAGCTAGAAATAGCGACATAGAATAACAACATTAGCCAACATAGAAATCTGAAATTATGATACAACAAGCAAGAAATAGCAATATAGAACTCTCCTAGAACTGAGAACTTCCTTCTTCTTCCTGATATCATTTCTTTTAAGCCCTCAGAATGCTACCCTTTTTTGCTATAGCATATTCAAGCGCCTCTCCAGTCAACTGAGATATATCTCTTGCTTGATACTCCTCCTCTTTTTCTTTCTTCAAACGTCTTTCATGTTTTTCTTTACAAGCAGTTCTTTGGATGAGAGCTGCAGTTCTGGCAGCATCTTGCGGTAGCTGCATCTCCATGATCTGCAGCTTCTTATCTTTACGCTTTTCATAGTCTGCTTTGTTAGAGATAGATGCAAATGATATATCACTTAACAACGAAGTTAGTTTATCACTAGACGCTGCCAAATCTTTTGTTTCCTTATTTCTCAATAGTGATCACCTCTGTTAAGGTCACTCACAAAGGGAATGCATTAACTTTGGTGAAGCATTATAGGTAAAAGATACAAATAATTTACAAGACAGACATACAAATAGCAGAATAATTGAAATCATTTCATAAGCAGTGTGGTTCAATCAAAACATTATAACCATTGTCACAAAACCCAACTTCCAAATTATTACAATAAAACATCTGTCTTGTTTCAAAACTCCAAATACATAAAGAAGCATAAAACAGTAGTAAAGCAGCATAAATATTCAATAAAAGTGTAACCACAGCATAGCCTAAGAAAAGAGAATCCAAGCAATACATCTACTCTCTTCAAGTTGGAAAGGGTCTGAACTAAGCTGAAGTATTCCCTCCCTATGGACCTGGGGGGTGGGGAAACGGAAGAAAAGAAGACGAAAGAAAATGGGTCAGAATAAAGCCTGGTAAGCCCAGTGATTTTCCAGCATGTAAACAAGAAAAAGGATCATGACATGAATAAACTGAATATAAGACAATCCCATAGTAACAAGATAACATAAGACAAGATAAGGCAAGATAAACTGAATATGCTATCGCACCCATTTCTATTTCTCTGCACCTACTAACAATTGTTTCAACTAGCCTCATGTGTTCATAATAAAATGATCCCTTTATCGATCGGCTTCCACTCGCATGTCCACCATAGGGTGTATCAATCCCTATGATAGCAACCGACACGATTCAAGATGCATAGTGTATAACTACTGATGCCCAGTGCCTGTTTTTTCCACTCTGGAGTACGTGCATGCCCATACTCCGTCAGAACCTACACTGATGCAGCACCTGCCGCTATTTTGACCGCTTATAATCAACCCAGTAATCGTGCCCCACCCTGCCTAGTTCAGGGTACCGTGATACATCTATGTGGGTTACTGCTGAAATGGGTCCCCATTACTAGGGTTTCCTAATCAACATGTTGTAACGGTTAAGTGTTCTCAATTTAACCTAACCCCACCGATTTGTTTAATTAACATGCTGCATTGGTTAAGTGTCGCCCATTCATATGTTACTTAACCTTACCATTCTTAGCATGTTTGTTCATTGGCATTAATTAATTTATTAATGCACCAATCTCTCACATTAGAATTGTTGTTTGCGGTTGCTGGATGTGCTGGGCGTTTCTGTGCATACTTCTACTGCAAACTCATTCTAACCTCGGGTTTTGGGCTTGATGCACTAACCTCTCACATTAGACTTGTTGTTGCAGTTGCTGGATGTGCCGGGTGGTTCCGGGCAGTCTTACACCGCAACTCAATCTTACCTCGAGTTAGGCATATTCATCTTTTAAACAATTTACATATTTACCATACATGTCCAAGTCTACATTTTTGTATGCCAATTATCCACAATTGTAGTCAATTCGAGTTATGACCAATATACTTATTATGCCCAAAATTACTCAATTAAGTTATACCCAATTCCCCGTGTTTCAATTGTACATACAAAAAGATTCAAACTAAGTTTCCAATTGAACCTAGTACTCATAAAATAAAATGGAAAGGGGAATAGAGAAGAAACACAAGAACTGATATAAGAGAATAGGCGTGTAAAGGTGTACCAAAGAAGGATCATGAAACACCCCACCTCTGTTAGGGTCACTCTCAAAGGGAATGCCCTAATTTTGGTGGAGGTTTATAAGTATAAGTCACAGATACACAAGACAAATATAAATACACATATTTTTGAACAGCGGAAAATAACAATAACTTTTATTTCATCAAAATACGTGTTACACAAACCATGCCATAATTGTATTACAATACTTCCAAAAACATTACAATTTCATAACTGTCTTGATTTCATAACTTAAAGAAGCATAAAACATAAGTAAATTGCATAAGTCCCCATAAGTTCTATCCAAAGCCATAGTCCAAAACGAAAGAGATCCAAGCAATACATTCTTTCTCTTCAAGCTGGATGCGAAAACTGGTCAAGCTGCGGTATTCCCTCCCTGTGGACCTGGGGGGAGGGGGGGGAGGGAACGAAAGAAAAGTAGAGTCAGACATAAAGCCTGAGTAAGTCTAGGACTATTCAGTCTATGAATAAAGAATTGGGCATGATAAGTATAAAATAGAAATGGGAAAGCACTATAAGCTAAGTTAAGTTGTCTAGAGTCGAATATACTATCGTACCCCATATTAATCTCTGCACCCCTATAAACTAGTTCCCAACAGGCACCCCATAATTAGGTTGAAGTGATCCATTTCAAATGATCGGCTCCTACTCGCATAGTTACATGTGTCTTACGGCCCCCGATGTTGTAGCTACCTATGCTTGTCCCACCATGGGGTGTATCAAGTCCCATGGTGGTGGCCCGACACAGTTCTAGAATGCACAGGTATACTACTGGTGCCCAGTGCCTTATTTTTCTGCGCCGGAGTGTGTGCACGCACGCACCCCGTTAGAACCTACACTGCTGCACCACCGCTGTCGATTTGACCTCTTACAGTCAGCCCAGTAATCGTGCCCCACCCTTCCTAGTTCAGGGTATCCTGATACACCTTGTAGGGTTACTGCTGAAAAGGGTCCCCCGCTACTAGGTTTTCTATTTCTAGCCAACATGCTAAGTTGGTTAAGTGTTCAGTAAACCTAACCCCCCAATCAGTCTGTATAGTTTAGCATGTTCAATTTGATTAAGTATTTATTTAATTTACTTAATCCTATCAATCCTGACTCAGCCTTAATTGTCTTATTAAAGCCTCGACCACTCACATTAGACAGGTATTGTTGTGGCTGCCTATTGCCGGTTGGGTCCGGGCAGTCTTACGCCACAACTCAGTCTAACTTCGGGTCTTTATTGGGCTCAATGTTTAACCACCCACATTGGATAGGTATTGTTGTGACTACTGGACAGTCGGGCGATTCCGGGCAGGTTTATGTCAAACGCAATCCAACCTCGGGTTAAACACATCGTATTTTCTAAATTTACATATTTTGTCTCTTTTCTTTTTATATGTAAATATTTGCGGCCCATTATTCAAATTCATCTTTATTGGGTAAAATTAATTTATACCACTTAATTGTTTTCAAGGTCGTTGGCATGCGTCAAACATGCCAACACATATGTTTATATTTTTAACCCAACATTACTACCCCCGTTTTATACGTTCGCTATAATATAACATGTTGGGTTTAACATTTAAGCCCAACTTAGCCACATGAAAAAGGGGAGGCTTAGAACATAGTGTTTATGTATTCTTAGTAACATCAAAAGGGGATGTGAACGCATGAACTTGCAACATAACGATCTAATTAACATAAGTTAGGCACTTGTAAACTTGCATTGTAATAGCATATAATCTTGACATGAAACATACCTAACATGAATCATGGTTTAATCTAGTCATGTAAACTTGCATTTAAAAATGTGAATCTAACTTAATTATGTGTCATATATATTATCATATGGGTTTGATAACAACATAGGCCTAAAACATGTTTCAATTAGGCATAACACCAAACGTAATCTAGTCATGTTCATAGAATTAATACAAGTTCACAAAGATGCTTGCTTTTGTCACTAACACAAAAGTATGGTTTTACACTTGAATCATGATGCCAATTCCAACATAAATTCGTATAAACCATAATACTTAATTGGATCCAACTACACACTAAAAATGATCAAAGATGGATCAAAAATCATGTTGGCATAATGGTGAATCCTATACTTGCATGAATCTCAAATAAACTACCATAAACATATAGTCGTTAACTTTCAATATGAATCATATACCTGCAAATATCCAATAGGTGTTGTAATAAACTACCACAAACATATAGTCTTTAACTTTTAACATGAATCATATACTTGCAAATATTCAATAGGTCTAACTTCATTATACCACAATATCCCAAATCTATTCATAATTAGAATCATAGCAACATACAATTATCATCACCACAAATTAAGTACAATTCCATTTCTCATTTCACACAAATCAAAAACCCAATTATTCATTCACATCGGAATAGCACTCTACTTACAACGTATGACGAATCTTCAATTCAGGAATCTGAATTCTGAATTTGGAGATGCTATCCTTTGTTGTAGGCGTTGTTTTGATTTAATTGTTGTTGCTTTAAGCTTTTGAATCGACTCCTAATCGTCTCTCAATTTTGACGACTACTCCTAGTCTCGCCTCAGCAGCATGACGGTCTCATTCTCATTTTTATTTGTATGAATTAGGTGGAGTCTTAGGTCCTTTTTATAGAGTTTGTGAATTGATTAGGACCGTCAACGGAGCTTGGATGAATATTAGCCGTTCGTTTGAAGGAGAGACCAATCAGGAGCTGACACCTAGCCATAGTGACAAGGCAAGACTCAGAAATTCGGCCAAGCACAGACCAGGCCAGCCAGGAGGAGCTAGGTTCGACCTGGCTCAGGGGCCAGGTCGACTACCCAGCCGACCTGGGTGGCCCAGGTCGACCACCCAGTCGACTTGGGTGCCTTGGGCGGGAAAAATCCCGCCCAGCCCAATCTAGGTCCGATTTTTTTGAATTTTGAATTCGTTCTGAACTGTTTCTATCTGTTTGAATTTTAAACTGAATTCTGAAACTTCCGGAGGTCATATCTCCCTCATACAGAGTCCGTTTTACGCAAACTCGGACTCTATCTCAAGCAGAATTCCGAGACGAACGCAATGGCATATCCCGTTTACCTTAATTCTTTGATTTGAAATTAATTATACTTTAATTTATGAATTTCATTGTTATAGAACATACAGGGTGTTACATTCTCCCCCACTTAAAAGGATTTCGTCCCCGAAATCTTCAAGTCTAGGAGAATGTATATCCTAACATCCAAACGTCCATCTACTCATCCATCAAACACGAGCGTCCATTGTCCTTAAAAGACTTCTAATGCTTCATGATCATATGCAAAGTGTGTGTACATGTACTTATCTAATGCAAAATCAGGCGGTCTACTGATTCAGTTGACCTCCTTAATGCAAATTATGTAAGTGTTATGAATCCATTATGTATGCAAATTTTCCCTATTCATGATTCTACATGAGTGCACAATCATTCATATAAATGAAACATCCATATGACAACACATTAAACTTCAACATATACGAATATAAATACATATATGCATATGCAATATGAAGTGACTGAGCCGATCTAAAACCTAGATTGTGTGTGTATATGCAACCACGAGCAACCACTAGCAATCACTTGCAACCACTTGCAACCATCATCCATAACATCTTTCAATTACATGTTTTCATCCAAAGGGTTTCTACCTAAAAGATAAGGTCGATGAGATATACCTAAAAAGATAGATAAAAGCACAACTTAAGGAAAAAGAAAGATCAAAGATGTACCCTAAAAAAGAAAAGGGTAGGCTGCGCGTATTCTAGCCTCAGTTTCCCAAGTTGCATCTTCCTCGGCGTCGCTCCACTGAACTTTGACAAGCTTGACTTCGCGGTTTCGTAGCTTTTTCACTTCAGTTCCTAAAATGCGTGTTGGAACTCTTCTCACGGTTGCTTGGTGTTCCACTATAGCTTCTTCAAGGATGTTTGGCTCTACCACTTCAACAGACTCGTGCCAACACTTCCGGAGGTGGGAAACATGAAAGACGTTGTGAACTCCGGCCAGCTTTTCGGGTAGCTCTAATCTATAGGCCATCTTCCCAACCTTCTCGATGATAGGAAATGACCCTATGAACCTTGGTGCTAGCTTCCCTGTGGTTCCAAAACGAACAACGTTCCTTAGAGGAGATACCTTAAGAAAAACTCTGTCTCTAACCTCAAATTCAAGGTCGGTCCTTCTCTTGTCGGCATAGGATTTTTGTCTGTCTTGGGCTGTCTTCATTCTTCTCCGTATTAAGTCTACTTTCTCTGAAGTCTCTCGGATCATATCTGGTCCAAGTATGAGCTTGTCAGTAGACTCCCACCAACAAGTGGGCGATCGGCACGGTCTTCCATATAAAGCTTCGAAGGGTGCCATTCCGATGGTGGCTTGGTAGCTGTTGTTGTAGGCAAATTCCACCAAAGGAAGATGGTCTTCCCACGTCCCTCCGAAGTCAAGGATGCACAGTCTTAAAAGGTCCTCCAAAACTCTGTTCACTCTTTCTATCTGGCCGTCGGTTTGGTGGTGATAGGCTGTACTTAAGCATAACTGTGTGCCTACCGCTTCTTGCAGACTCCGCCAAAACTCACTTGTGAAGATGGGATCTCGATCACTAACAATGCTGGAGGGTATTCCATGGAGTCGAACAATTTCCTTGAGATAAAGAGATGCTAGGGATGAGGCAGTCCTTTTACTCTTGACGGGTAAAAAGTGGGCGCTTTTAGTAAGCCTATCCACTATTACCCAAATGCTAGTGTTGCCTTTTCTAGACCTGGGCAGCCCATCAACGAAGTCCATTGAAGTGCTATCCCACTTCCACTGTGGAACCTCTAGAGGATGGAGCAGACCACCAGGCTTCTTCTGCTCCGCCTTAACCTGTTGGCATGTCATACACTTAGAAACGAAATCTGCCACGTCCTTCTTCATGCCGTTCCAAAAGAAAGTTCTCTTTATGTCCTTGTACATTTTATCTCCGCCTGGGTGTATCGTCATCTTGGATTGATGTGCTTCTTCGAGAACCGTCTTTACTAAATCCCATGTCTGTGGGACGCATAGCCTTCTGTCTCGCCTTAGCCAACCCTTATCGTCGATGGAGTATCTGTTGAGGTGACTTGAAGTCTCACCCCTACTTAGCCTATCAATCGTCTCCACAAGCTGAGGGTCTTCGTGTTGTGTTGTCCCTATTGAGTCCAAAAGAGTCGGGCGTACTTCGAGAGATGCTAATAAACCTGGTACGAAATCAAAGGAGGGCCTAAAGTTAAAACTGGCTATATACTCTAGGCTTTACCTTTCAACAAACAGCGGGCTTAATGTTAGCTTCTTTCGGCTCAACGCGTCTGCCACTACGTTGTCTTTGCCCGGAGTGTAGGAGATCTCGAAATCGTACGAGGCAAGAAACTCCATCCATCTCTATTGCCTCAAATTAAGATCTTTCTGCGAGAAAAGATATTTCAATGATTTATGGTTAGTGTAAAGTTCGAACTTCTCACCTAGGAGATAATGTCGCCAAGACTTGAGTGCAAGGACGATGGCGGCTAACTCAAGATCATGGGTTGGGTAGTTCTTTTCGTGTACTTTCAACTTTCTCCCGCCATAAGCTACTACCCTTCCTTCTTGCATTGAGACAGTGCCCGGCCCTGTCCTACATGCATCTGTATAAACTGTGAACATTTTGCTTCCATCCGGCAACGTCAGAACTGGGGCTGTTGTAAGAGCCCTTTTTAGTCGTTGGAAAGCAAACTCGCAATCCAAGTCCCAATTGAACACTAGGTTCTTCTTTGTCAGCCTTGTGAGAGGAGATGAGATTTTCGCAAAGTCCCTTATGAATTTTCGGTAGAAACCTGCTAGTCCTGGAAAACTTCGGACCTCAGTTGCGTTCCTTGGTGTCTTCCAATCCTGTACCGCTACTACCTTAGCAGGGTCCACAACTAACCCATTTTTGGATACTATATGCCCAAGAAATCTTACTTCCTCTCTCCAAAAGTGGCATTTGGATAATTTGGCTTTTAGTTGATGGACTCGCAGAGCTTCCATGATTGCCCTTAGGTGTTGAGCATGTTCTTCTTCACTCTTTGAGAAGATCAGGATATCGTCTACAAAGACTACCACGAACTTGTTGAGGAATTCTCTGAACACCCTACTCATCAGGTCGACGAAGTAAGCGGGTGCGTTTGTCAAGCCGAAAGGCATGACAAGCCATTCAAAGAAGCCGTCTGGGGTTCTGAATGCTGTCTTATCGATGTTATCTTCAGCCACCCTTAGCTGATGAAACCCGGTCGCCAAATCGAGTTGGGAGAAAACAGACGCTCCTACAAGCTGATCAAACAGATCATCAATTTTGGGGAGAGGGTGCCTATTCTTTTTCGTTAGTTTGTTGAGCTCCCTATAGTCAACACATAGACGGAGTGAACCATCCGCCTTTGTGGCGAACACCACTGGAGCGCCCCATTCTGAAATGCTCCTTCTAAGAACCCCTTCTCTAGGAGCTCTTTAACCTATTTACTGAGCTCTTTCCTTTCCCGTGGAGCCATGTGTCTAATGGGCAACGCAACGGGCTTTGCATTATCTACAAGATATATGCAGAAGTCTATCTCCTGCTTCGGAGGTAAGCCATTCACCTCTTCGAAGACATCCGGATATTCACGGACCACTATAACCGATTGCAAACTCTCAACAGAAGCATCTAGCAATTCAAGATAACTAAGCATAACCACATACGAGGGATTACAAGTAATTTCCAGAGTGTTACCGAGTTGGGTTAGAAGCCTAACCACCCTTTTCTCCCAATCGAGGATGGCACCATTACTGTATAGCCAATCCATGCCCAAAATCAAACCATATCCCGAGAAGCCCAAAACAAAGGCACTACATCTAAATTCTATGCTTAGAACAGAAATTTTCAGTCCCACACAGATCATAGACAAATGAGCTGGGCCCCCGGTTGGATTTGAAACAATTAAGTGGTCCTCTACCATACTAGTTTCTAGGTGCAGAGATTCTATTAAAGCAGATGAAATAAAGGAGTGTGATGCGCCAGAATCAAATAAAGTGCGAACTGGGTGATCATAAAGATAAACTACACTTTCTACAGAAGTATTTATACCTCGCTGTTGCAGAGGTGGCGCTTCTAGCACATGAACCTATGCCCCTAAGGTGGATCCAGCCCTCTTCCCCTGCCCTCGTTTCTTTGGGCAATCCTTAGCCATGTGGCCTGTCTCACCGCAAGAAAAGCACCCACCATTCAACTTGGCCTTCTTTTTCTGGCAATCTTTCACTAAGTGCCCCACTTTGCCACGGAAATTACACTTCCTCTTCTCTTTGTTATCTTTCCTGCCCTTCTTAAAGTCTGTCTTCTTAGGCTGTAAACCCTCTTTCTTCCCTTGAGAGCTTTCTGCCTTTGTCTCCTTCTTGCCCTTATCCTCTTCGTTCAGCAATGCCATCTGCACCAACCTTTCATACGTAGCTCCCATGGGTATATGGGTCATGGCCAAACTGTGTAATGGCTCATTCAATCCTTTGACAAAGCGGAGAGCCTTTTTATGCGGAGTGTTGACTAGGTCCAGTCCGAACCTAGCCAGCTGATCGAACTGATTAACGTACTCTTTGACCGTCATATTCCCTTGCTTAAGAAATAAGAATTTTTCCAATTGAAGAATCCTTTCAGCTTCTGAGAGAAATTTAGCCTCAAACCTTGCCCTAAAGTCCTCCCATGTTTCCACTGGTCTTTCTGCATTGGTAACTTCCCACCAGTAGGAAGCCTCACCTTTAAGTAGCCATACTGCCAGTTGTACCTTCTGCCTATCTTCTACTTCAAAGATGACGAATAAGTCCTCGGTTTCTTTCAGCCAGTTCCTGGCTGCCACGAAGGACTCGATTCCATGGAAGTCCTTCCCCCCATAGCTTTGAAATCTTTACATATCTTAGCATAAGTATTACCACGCGGAGGAGGTGGAGGAGGAGGTGCTGCTGCAGCTGGATGATTTCCTGGGGGAGGAGGAATAGTGGGACCTGGCTGATTGGCCCTTGCTTCTAAGAATCGTCTGAACCAACCAGGTATTGGTACACCTTCTGGCAAGTTAAGTTCTTCGGACATGCTGAAACAAAAAGGATAGATTCAAAATGAAGGATAAAAGATAGTACCTATGGCTTTGGAGGACTATGCCTTTTAAAATAAATTAACATTTTATCTTTAAAAATGCTTCTTTAAATTTTCTTTTGAAAATAATTTTTCAAAACTTTGTATCTTATCTGGTAAAACCTAGGCTCTGATACCAAGTGAAACACCCCACCTCCGTTAGGGTCACTCTCAAAGGGAATGCCCTAATTTTGGTGGAGGTTTATAAGTATAAGTCATAGATACACAAGACAGATATAAATACACATATTTTTGAACAGTGGAAAATAACAGCAACTTTTATTTCATCAAAATACGTGTTACACAACCCATGCCATAATTGTCTTAAAATACTTCCAAAAACATTACAATTTCATAACTGTCTTGATTTCATAACTTAAAGAAGCATAAAAACATAAGTAAACTGCATAAGTCCCCATAAGTGTTATCCAAAGCCATAGTCCAAAACGAAAGAGATCCAAGCAATACATTCTTTCTCTTCAAGCTGGATGCGAAAACTGGTCAAGCTGCGGTATTCCCTCCCTGTGGACCTGGGGGGGGGGGGGGGAGGGGGGAAACGAAAGAAAAGTAGAGTAAGACATAAAGCCTGAGTAAGTCTAGGACTATTCAGTCTATGAATAAAGAATTGGGCATGATAAGTATAAACTGGAAATGGGAAAGCACTATAAGCTAAGTTAAGTTGTCTAGAGTCGAATATACTATCGTACCCCATATTAATCTCTGCACCCCTATAAACTAGTTCCCAATAGGCACCCCATAATCAGGGTGAAGTGATCCATTTCAAAAGATCGTCTCCTACTCGGATAGTTACATGTGTCTTACGGCCCCCGATGTTGTAGCTACCTATGTTGGTCCCACCATGGGGTGTATCTGGTCCCATGGTGGCGGCCCGACACAGTTCTAGAATGCACAGGTATACTACTGGTGCCCAGTGCCTTATTTTTCTGCGCCAGAGTGTGTGCACGCCCGCACCCCGTTAGAACCTACACTGCTGCACCACCGCCGTCGATTTGACCTCTTACAGTCAGCGCAGTAATCGTGCCCCACCCTGCCTAGTTCAGGGTTGATACACCTTGTAGGGTTACTGCTGAAAAGGGTCCCCCGCTACTAGGTTTTCTATTTCTAGCCAACATGCTAAGTTGGTTAAGTGTTCAGTGAACCTAACCCCCCAATCAGTCTGTATAGTTTAGCATGTTCAATTTGATTAAGTATTTATTTAATTTACTTAATCCTATCAATCCCGACTCAGCCTTAATTGTCTTATTAAAGCCTCGACCACTCACATTAGACAGGTATTGTTGTGGCTGCCTGTTGCCGGTTGGGTCCGGGCAGTCTTACGCCACAACTCAGTCTAACCTCGGGTCTTTATTGGGCTCAATGTTTAACCACCCACATTGGATAGGTATTCTTGTGACTACTGGACAGCCGTGCGGTTCCGGGCAGGTTTATGTCACAACGCAATCCAACCTCGGGTTAAACATATCGTATTTTCTAAATTTATATATTTTGTCTCTTTTTTTTTTTTATATGTAAATATTTGTGGCCCATTATTCAAATTCATCTTTATTGGGTAAAATTAATTTATACCACTTAATTGTTTTCAAGGTCGTTGGCATGCGTCAAACATGCCAACACATATGTTTATATTTTTAACCCAACGTCACTACCCCCGTTTTATACGTTCGCTATAATATAACATATGTTGGGTTTAACGTTTAAGCCCAACTTAGCCACATGAAAAAGGGGAGGCTTAGAATGTAGTATTTATATATTCTAAGTAACATCAAAAGGGGAGTGTGAACGCATGAACTTGCAACATAACGATCTAATTAACATAAGTTAGGCACTTGTAAACTTGCATTGTAATAGCATATAATCTTGACATGAAACATACCTAACATTAATCATGGTTTTAATCTAGTCATGTAAACTTGCATTTAAAAATGTGAATCTAACTTAATTATGTGTCATATATATTATCATATGGGTTTGATAACAACATAGGCCTAAAACATGTTTCAATTAGGCATAACACCAAACGTAATCTAGTTATGTTCATAGAATTAATACAAGTTCACAAAGATGCTTGCTTTTGTCACTAACACAAAAGTATGGTTTTACACTTGAATCATGATGCCAATTCCAACATAAATTCGTATAAACCATAATACTTAATTGGATCCAACTACACACTAAAAATGATCATAGATGGATCTAAAATCATGTTGGCATAATGGTGAATCCTATACTTGCATGAATCTCAAATAAACTACCACAAACATATAGTCGTTAACTTTCAACATGAATCATATACTTGAAAATATCCAATAGGTGTTGTAATAAACTAATACAAACATATAGTCGTTAACTTTTAACATGAATCATATACTTGAAAATATTCAATAGGTCTATCATCATTATACCACAATATCCCACATCTATTCATAATTAGAATCATAGCAACATACAATTATCATCACCACAAATTAAGTACAATTCCATTTCTCATTTCACACAAATCAAAAACCCAATTATTCATTCACATCGGAATAACACTCTACTTACAACGTATGACGAATCTTCAATTCAGGAATCTGAATTCTGAATTTGGAGATGCTATCCTTTGTTGTAGGCGTTGTTTTGATTTAATTGTTGTTGCTTTAAGCTTTTGAATCGACTCCTAATCGTCTCTCAATTTTGACGGCTACTCCTAGTCTCGCCTCAGCAGCATGACGGTCTCATTCTCATTTTTATTTGTATGAATTAGTGGAGTCTTAGGTCCTTTTTATAGAGTTTGTGAATTGATTAGGACCGTCGATGGAGTTTGGATGAATATTAGCCGTTCGTTTGAAGGAGAGACCAATCAGGAGTTGACACTTAGCCCTAGTGACAAGGCAAGACTCAGAAATTCGGCCAAGCACAGACCAGCCCAGCCAGGAGGAGCTGGGTTCGACCTGGCTCAAGGGCCAGGTCGACTACCCAGTCGACCCCTAGGTCGACTACATAGTCGACCTGGGTACCCCAGGTCAACTACCCAGTCGACCTGGGTGGCCCAGGTCGACTACCCAGTCGACCTGGGTGCCTTGGGCAGGAAAAATTCCGCCCAGCCCAATCTGGGTCTGATTTTTTGAATTTTGAATTCATCCTGAACTATTTCTATCTATTTGAATTTTAAACTGAATTCTGAAACTTCCGGAGGTCATATCTCCCTCATACGGAGTCCGTTTTACGCAAACTCGGACTCTATCTCAAGCAGAATTCCGAGACGAACGCAATAGCTTATCCCGTTTACCTTAATTATTTGATTTGAAATTAATTATACTTTAATTTATGAATTTCATTGTTATAGAACATACTGGGTGTTACAGATCGTGTTTCCAATAGACACGTTGTACATTGACAATGAATATGAGAAAACTAAGGAAAATACATCATAGGTGTATTGATTCGATAGGATTGAACATACAGAAATTACTAATCTGATGTATAACATGAAAGGTTCAACTGTATCAACCACAACAGTCTCATAGGCATAGGTTATTTCAGATTTGATAAAAGAATAAGCATGAATCAGAATTGATTATCTTACAATTAGGCATAGTTCTAGATTCAATTCATTACAAGTCATGATTTCTATTATATGTTCCAAATCTGAAGAATAACTGAACTTATAGCGATAGGATAAGAAAAATAATGACGTTGTTGCAATTCTAATCTTTCTTTGTTGATCTTTACTCCAATTTGAAGCTCTCTAATTTGATTTCTAGTTTGGAGAAGGAGGCTAGGCTATTTAGAGATGGGCAACATGGTGGCATTATAGAATAGGGTTATGAGGTTAGGGCTAATTTAGCTATGTATTTATAGTTGTATTAGACAAACTATGGCCTTTAGATTAGTATAGGAGTCATCAGAGCCATCCAAACCAAAGAGATTCGTCACTCAGCCAATCACATCATGACACATCAGCCCTAGTACCTCAGAAATCGTCACCCAGATCTAGGAATAAGGGGGTCGACTCCCCAGTCGACACCCCTATAGGGGATCGACTCCCATGTCGACACCCCCTGGGGGGTCGATACCCCTGAGCGGGAGATTTCCCGCTCAGCTATTTTTCAGAATTTTTGAATTTTGAATTTGTTTTGATTATTCAATTATTATTTTAATTTAATTCTGCTTTGAACTGAAATCTTCTAAGCTTCATAACTTCCTCATACAGTGTCCGATTTACGCAAACTCAGACTCTATCCCAACCAGAATTCTAAGACGAACGCAATGGCGCTATCCATTTTACTTAATTCCCACTTTTAAAATTAAGCATTCTTTAATTTGTTATTTTAATATTCATAGAAAATACGGGGTGTTACATTCTCCCATCCTTAAAGGATTTCGTCCCCGAAATCTCTAAGTTAAGAAGAATGTATCATAACATCCAACATCCATCTACTCAACCATCAATCACAGGCATCGATAGTCCTTAAAAAAGATTTCTAATTCTTTCATGATCATATGCATGGTTTGTGTACATGTCCTTATCTAATGCAAAATCAGGCGGTCTACTGATTCAGTTGACCTCCTTAATGCGAATTATGTCAATGCCATGAGTCCATCATGTATGCAATTATTCCTAATCTTACATTATAACTTCTATATGAGTGCACGATCATTCATACAAATGCAACAACCATATGATAACACATCAAGTTTCAATACAAAAACAAATACATATATGCATATGCAATATGAAAGTGACTGAGCCGATCTGGTACCTAATGTGTATGTATATGCATCCACGAGCAACCAATAGCAGCCACTAGCAACCACTTGCAACCATCAATCATAACATGTTTCAACTACATGTTTACATTCATTGGTTTCTACTTAAGGATCAAGAATAGGGCCGAGGAGATATACTTAAAAGATAGATAAAAGCATGCATAAACTTATGGAGAAAAAAAGAAGAGATCAAGGATGTACCCTCAAAAAGAAAAGGGTAGGATGCGCGTATCTTGTCTTCCGTCTCCCAAGTCGCGTCTTCTTCAGCGTCACTCCATTGTACTTTAACTAGCTTGACCTCACGATTGCGTAGCTTTTTAACTTCTGTTCCCACGATACGAGTCGGAACTCTTCTCACCGTCGCTTCTCGTTCCACTTCTACTTCTTCTAGTATGCTCGGCTCCACACCTTCTGCAGACTCATGTAAGCACTTTCGTAGATGAGAAATATGAAAAACATTATGAACTCCTGCTAATCTTTTGACCAGCTCTACTCTATAAGCCATCGTCCAATCCTCTCAATGATAGGAAATGGCCCTACAAATCTTGGTGCCAATTTTCCTATGGTCCAAAGCGAACGACATTCTTCAAAGGAGATACTTTAAGGAAAACCCTGTCTCCAACCTCAAACTCAAGGTCGGTCCTTCTTTTATCCGCGTAGGACTTCTGTCTATCTTGTGCGGTCTTCATTCGTCTTTGTATCAAGTCCACCTTCTTTGAAATTTCTCTGATCATGTCGGGCCCAAGTACGAGCTTGTCTGTAGATTCCCACCAACAGTTGGTGATCGGCATGGTCTTCCATATAAAGCCTCAAAGGGTGCCATGCCTATGGTGTCTTGATAGCTATTATTATAGGTGAACTCCACTAAAGGAACATGATCTTCCCACGTTCCTCCAAAATCAAGAATGCACAATCTTAAAAGATCTTCTAATACTCTGTTCACCCTTTCAGTATGACCATCGGTTTGAGGGTGATATGCAGTGCTTAAGCATAGCCGTGTGCCTACAGCCTCTTGCAAACTCTTCCAAAACTCACTCGTAAAGATAAGATCTCAATCACTTACTATGCTAGAGGGTATCCCATGCAGTCGAACTACTTCTTTAAGATAAATGGATGCTAATGATGAGGCAGCCCTCCTACTCTTAATAGGTATAAAGTGAGCGCTTTTAGTGAGCCTGTCAACTATTACCCAAGTACTGGTATTCCCTTTTCTTGACCTAGGCAACCCATCTATAAAGTCCATCGAAATGCTATCCCATTTCCACTGTGGGACCTCTAGAGGATGAAGCAGACCACCAGGCTTCTTTGCTCCGCCTTGACTTGCTGGCATATCAAGCACTTAGAGATGAATTCAGCTACATCCTTCTTCATGCCATTCCAAAAGAAAGCCCTTTTTATGTCTTTATACATCTTGTATCCACCTGGGTGTATGGTCAACTTAGAATGGTGTGTGCCTCTTCAAGAACTGTCTTCACCAAATCCCTTGCTTGTGGGACACATAGTCTTTTATCCTGTCTCAACCAACCCTTGTCATCTGTGGAGTATCTATTGAGGTGACTAGAAGTCTCACCTCTAACTAACTTATCCATCATATCAATTGTCTGAGGGTCTTCACGTTGCGCGGTTCCTATTGAGTCCAAAAGCATAGGTCGAACCTCTAGCGAGGCTAACAAACCAGATACAAATTCAAAGGAGGGTCTAAAGTCAAAGGTTACTATGTACTCCAAGTTTTGCCTTTCTACAAAGAGAGGACTTAAGGTCATCCTTTTCCTACTTAAGGCATCTGCTACAACATTACCCTTGCCAGGGGTATAAGCAATCTCAAAATCGTATGAGGCGAGAAATTCCATCCAGCTTTGTTGTCTTAAGTTAAGATCTTTTTGTGAGAAAAAGTATTTTAATGATTTATGGTCAGTAAACAATTCAAACCTTTCTCCTAGTAGGTAATGACGCCATGACTTAAGAGCGAAAACAATGGCAGCTAGTTCCAAATCATGAGTTGGGTAGTTCTTTTCATGTGTCTTCAATTGCCTTCCTCCATAACAAACTACCTTACCTTCTTGCATCAAGACAGTGCCTAACCCCGTACCGCATGCGTTTGTGTATACTGTAAACATTTTACTTCCATCAGGCAATGTTAGAACTGGAGCTGTTGTTAGAGCCCTCTTCAATCATTGGAAAGAAACATCATAATCCAAATCCCAAGAAAAAGTTAGGTTCTTCTTCGTCAATCTAGTAAGTGGGTATGAGATCTTCGCAAAGTCCTTAATGAACTTTCTGTAATAGCCTGTCCGAGAAAACTCGTACTTCGGTTGCATTCCTTGGAATTTTCCAATCTTGCACCGCAACTACTTTTGCGGGATCCACAGCTATCCCTTCTTTGGATACCACATGTCCAAGAAATCTTACTTCTTTTCTCCAAAAATGGCATTTGGAGAATTTTGCTTTAAGCCGATGTGCTCGAAGAGTATCCGTAACTTCCCTTAAATGCAAAGCATGTTCTTCCTCACTTATTGAGAAAATCAAAATGTTGTCCACGAAGATCACTACAAACTTATTAAGAAACTCCCTAAACACCCGACTCATCAAGTCTACGAAATAGGCGGGTGCATTTGTTAAGCCAAAAGGCATGACCAGCCATACGTAGAAACCATACGAGGTCCTGAACGTGGTCTTATCTATGCTGTCTTCAGCCACTCTTAGCTGATGAAATCCGGTAGCCAGATCTAGTTGGGAGAAAACTGATGCTCCTACAAGCTGGTCGAACAAGTCATCTATTCTTGGAAGTGGGTGCCTATTCTTCTTGGTGAGCTTGTTTAGCTCCCTATAATCCATGCATAGGTGAAGTGAACCATCTACTTTGGTTGCGAACACTACTGGAGCACCCCATTCAGAAATACTCCGCCTTATGAATCCCTTTTCAAGCAAATCTATAACTTGCTTGCTGAGCTCCTTCCTTTCCCTTGGAGCCATGTGTCTAACGGGTAAAGCAGCTGGTTTTGCATTATCAACTAGGTATATGCGGAAATCTATCTCTCGCTTTGGAGGTAAACCCTTCACTTCTTCAAAGACATCCGAGTACTCACGGACTACTCTAGCAGATTGCAAATTTTCAATAGACGCATCAAGAGATTCTAGGTAGCTAAGCATAACAAAATGCATTGGATTACAAGAGATTTCGAGAGTATTACCATGGCGAGTCATAAGTCTGACCACTCTCTTTTCGCAATCAAGGATGGCACCATTACTGGATAACCAATCTATGCCTAGGATCAATCCATAGCCCATGAAACCCAAAACATAAGCATTACATCTAAACCCAACGTTTAGTATAGAAATTTCCAAATCCAAACAAATCATTGATAAATAAGCCAAACCCTCAATTGGATTTGAAACAACCATGGGATCCTCTACTATACTGGTATCTAGGTGCAGAGATTCCACTAAAGCAGTAGATATAAAAGAGTGCGATGCTCCAGAATCAAAAAGAGTACGAACAGGATGATCAAAAAGATAAACTTAACTTTCAACAAAAATATTTCTACCTCTTGCTTGCGTAGGTGCTGTGAGAGCGTGAATCTGCCCTCCAGAAGTAGATCTTGTCCTCTGCTCTTGCCCTTGCCTTCTTGGGCAATCCTTAGCCATATGCCCAGTCTCGCCACACTGAAAGCAACCACTCATCTTCCTCTTCTTCTTTTTGCAGTCCTTAATCAGATGTCCAGGTATGCCACAAAAATTACACTTCCTCTTATCACGGGGTTTGTTATTCTTTCCACCCTTCTTATAATCCGTCTTCTTATTCTGCGATTCCTCCACTTTCTTGTTTAGAGGTTCTTCCATCTTCACCTCTTTCTTCTCACCCTTGCTTTCCTCATATAACAGTGCAATGTCCACAGTCTCTCATAAGTAGCGCCCATAGGTATATGGGACATAACTAGGCCATGGAGTAGCTCATTTAACCCTTTAGCGAAATGGAGTGACTTTTTATGTGGAGTGTTTACTAACTCCAGTCCGAATCTAGCCAGCTGGTTGAACTTGTTGACGTATTCCTTAACCGATAGGCTTCCTTGTTTGAGTGCTAAGAACTTCTCCATCTGTAGGCTTTGTTCATCTTGCGAGAGTAACTTCATCCCAAACCTCATTCTAGAGTCCTCCTAAGTTTCAGCTAGTCTCTCAGCATTAGTAACTTCCCATCAGAAAGAGGTTTTGTCCTTAAGTAATCGTACAACTAGTTGTATCTTCCGCTTATCGTCCACTTTAAAGATAACAAACAAATCTTCTATTTCCTTGAGCCAGTTTCTTGCTTTCACAAATGATTGAGTCCCATTAAAGTTCTTTCCGCCCATAGTTCAAAAGTCCCCACATATCTTTGACAAAGCATTCAGATGCGGAGGAGGAGGAGGAACAACGTCCGCAGCTGGGGGAGGAGGAGGAGCAACATCTGCGGCTAGGGGATGAGGAGCGTCCGCTTGTCCTTCGGCGGGGGCCGTAGCCTCTAAATACCGATGGAACCAGATGGGCACTTGCACTCTTTCTGAAAGATTAAGATCCCCAGACATGCTGAAACGAAAAGAAAAATATTCAAAACAAAGGATAGAAAGATAGTGCATATGGCTTTGGGGAATATGCCTTTAAAATAAAACAACACTTTTCTTCAAAATGCTTTTTTAAAACTTCTTTTTGAAAAATAGTTTTCAAAAACTTTTATCTGATATGGTAACCATCAGCTCTGATACTAAGTGAAACACCCCACCTCCGTTAAGGTCACTCACAAAGGGAACGCATTAACTTTGGTGAAGCATTATAGGTAAAAGATATAGATAATTTACAAGACAGACATACAAACAGCAGAAAAACTAAAATCATTCAATAAGCAGCGTGGTTCTGTCAAAACATTACAACCATTGTCTCAAAACCCAACTTCCAAGTTATTACAATAAAACCTAAGTCTTGTTTCAAAACTCCAAATACATAAAGAAGCATAAAACAGTAGTAAAGCATAATAAATCCCCAATATTAGTGTAACCATAGCCATAGCCCAAGAAAAGAGAATCCAGGCAATACATCTACTCTCTTCAAGCTGGAAAGGGTCTGAACTAAGCTGAAGTTTCCCCTCCCTGTGGACCAAGGGGAGAGGGGAACGAAAGAAAAGAAGACGAAAGAAAATGTGTAACACCCCACATCCGTTAGTGTCACTCACAAAGGGAATGCACTAAGTTCTGTGAAATATTATAGGTAAAAGATGCAGATAAATTACAAGACAGATAAATAAAGCAGCGGAAAAGTGAATAAAACTTTATTTCGTTTATAACAGCTTGTACAAAGATTGTTTTCCAACAACAAAGTATCTATCTTGTTTAACAAAATAAAGAAGCATAAATATACAATGATATTCCCCAGTAAATCATTAGCCAGCCATAGCGGTGGAAAAGAGAGTCCAAAGCAGCACATCAAAGAGTCTTCAAGCTTGGAAAGAGTAATAGGTCCATCAAAGAGCCTATTTCAACATGAAACTAGTATAATTTGTGTAACCAAAAGGTACTTGCGTAAACCCAATTATCACTTGCAAATAAACATAATAATGTATACAATGGTTTTGAGTTGTGTAGGCATAAAATGTTTCAACTTGGAACATGTTTACATGAGTCTCAACTTAGGCCTAAAAAGAATATACGCTAACCATGTTAATGACATAACATAAAGATGTCAATTCTAGTTTCTACTACAAACTTGCAAGTGATATTTATTCTCATATACAAATGTCAATAGGCTCGCATCAACCAATTTATGCTACAAACACCCAATACAAAATATGACATAATCAACGCAATACACAGAATTTACATCAATATTGTACGATAGTTAAACCCCAATTTCATTTACATCGAATCACATCGCAGTTTCTATTCATATTCAGAAAACCACTATACTTACAACAGGCGCTAAAACTTATTTTCTAGTTTCTGTTATTCTGAATTTGCAAAGCTTTCCCTTGGAGTAGAAAACGTTGCGTAGAAATTAGATTAGACTTTTGTTTCTTGAATCGTTGTTCGTTTCTTTTTGAGCGGAGGCTCTCCTTAGTTTTCTTCTAGCATCATGGCGGCTCAAGTTCTTATTTTTTGTGTGAATTTTAGTTGGAGACCAAGGGTGTTTTTATAGAGTTGCAAGTTAATTAGAGCCGTCGATAAAGCCAGGGTTAATCAAAGCCATCCGTTCTAAAGAGAAGCCAATCAAAAGAAGACAACTCAGCCCTAGTGACAAGACCAGGCCCAGAGATTCTAGTCAGGACCCAACCAGGCCGACAAGGCAGGTCGACACCCAGGCCGACAATATGGTCGACCTGGGGGTGACCAGGTCGACACTATGGTCGACCTGGTCCCTGGGCGGGAATTTTCCCGCCCAGCCCAGTTTGAGCTTATTTTCGAATTTTGAACGTGAAACTGAGCTGTTTGAATTTTAAATTTTATTCTGGAAGTTCGGAAGGCCATAACTCCTTTATACAGAGTCCGATTTACGCAAACTCGGACTCTATCTCAAGCAGAATTTCGAGAAAAATGCAATGGCATAACCCGTTTCCCTTAATTCTTCTTCTAAAATTTATTTATACTTTAATTTGTGAAACTCAATGTTACAGAACTATGGGGTGTTACATTCTCCCCCTCTTAAAAGGATTTCGTCCCCGAAATCTTCAAGTTAGGAAGAATGTGTCCTACCACCCAATCACCCATCTACTCAACCATTCAATCACAGGAATTCATTGTCCTTAAAAATATTTCTAACGCTTTCATGTTCATATGCATAGTGTGTGTATATGTCTTTATCTAATGCAAAATCAGGCGGTCTACTGATTCAGTTGACCTCCTTAATGCAAATTATGTTAGTACCATGCGTCCAATCATGTATGCAAGCATCCCTTGTTGTGTAAATACTACATGTGTGCATAGCCATTCATCCCTATGCAACATCCATATGATAACATATCAAGTTAAATCCATTAAGCAAATACGTATATACGAATTCAATACGAAAGTGACTAAGTCGTTCTAGCGCATATGGTGTGTATATGCATCCACGAGCAACCACTTGCAACCATCAATCATAAAATGTTTCAAATACATGTTTACATCCATCGGCTTCTATCTAAGGATCGATGATACGTCCTAGAGGATATACCTTAAAGGCTAGAAAGTATGCATAAAATTCTCAAAAGAGATCAAGGATGTACCCTTAGGAAAAAGGGTATGATGCGTGTATCTAGTCTTCAGTCTCCTAGGTCGCATCTTCTTGGGCTTCACTATTCTGTACCTTATCTAATTAATCTTCACAATTGCAATGTTTCTTGACCTCCGTTTCCAAAACTGTCGTTGATCGGATAGCTGGCTTTGCATTGTCAGTTGGATATATGCGGAAGTCTATCCCACGTTCAGGGGTAAACCCCTATCCTAATCAAAACAACTGCGTACCCATGGACTATTCTAACGGATTGCAAATCGTCGATCAATGTATTAAGTGATTCTAGATAGCTAAGCCTAACTGATCTTTTTAGGATCACGAAATCTTGAGGGTATTTCCAAGGCAAGTGAAAAAGTCTAACTTTCAGAATTACTGGCCAACCAACCCATGCCTAGGATCAACTCATAGCCCATGGAACCAAAACATTACGCTTAGACTCAACACTTAATGTGGTCGTTCTCAAATCCCTGCAAACCAAAGGTAAACGGGCCGAACCACCAACTTGGATCTGAGACTAGTTGGGATCTTCTACTATACAAGTACCTAGGTGCAGAGACTCAACTATGGAAGTAGGTTTAAACGAATGCGAAGCACTAAGATCAAAAGAGTACTACCAGGTTGATCAAATGAAAAGCTAAACTTTTCTAATGGAGACTTTTACTATCTCTCTCACTGGTATTCTGGTGGTGATAGCACACACTCGTCCTCCTGAAAATCCTTTCCCTCGTCCTTGCCCCTGTCCTTAATTATATGCCCTATTATACCATAGAAAAGCTACTTCCTCTTGTCTTAGGTTTTATAATTCCTTCCTCCTTCGTGAGCCAAGTCTACATCCATGAATTCCTCATCCTTGGGTTGTTCCCCTTAGCCAAACTCCTCATCCTCTTCCTTGTGTAATCATGTTGACAAATCTCTCGAAATCTGCCTCCATCGTACAGAAAACCCTACAAAAATTGAAAGAAAACTAGCAGCAGGTGAAACTATTACGGCTATAGATGGAAGTCGGGTACTATTTTGCCCTTCGATGAGGTTACCTCCCAGAAAGCCAGGAGCACCAGAGACCCAAGAAAGAAGGAAACAAGGACTCAAACAGAGAATCAAAAGATAGTGCATGTGGCTTTGGAGAATATGCCTCTAAAACAAAACTTCTCTTTTGAAAATGCTTCTTTTAAACCCGTTTTGCAAATAAATTTTCAAATCTTTTATCTGATCCGGTAACCTTCAGCTCTGATACCACGTGTAACACCCCACATCCGTTAGTGTCACTCACAAAGGGAATACACTAAGTTCTGTGAAATATTGTAGGTAAAAGATGCAGATAAATTACAAGACAGATAAATAAAGCAGCGGAAAAGTGAATAAAACTTTATTTCATTTATAACAACTTGTACAAAGATTGTTTTCCAACAACAAAGTATCTATCTTGTTTAACAAAATAAAGAAGCATAAATATACAATGATATTCCCCAGTAAAACATTAGCCAGCCATAGCAGTGGAAAAGAGAGTCCAAAGCAGCACATCAAAGAGTCTTCAAGCTTGGAAAGAGTAATAGGTCCATACAAATCTGAGCTATTCCCTCCCTGACCACCTGGGGGGAGGGGGGGGGGGACGGAAGAAAAGAAGACAAAAGAAAACATAGAGTCAGACATAAAGCCTGGTAAGTCTAGTGGTGCTTCGGTATATGAATAAGGAAAAGGACATGACATGCATAAACTGAAAATGGGAAAATACCATAAACTAAGGCAAAGCGGTTTAGAATCGAAATTACTATCGCACCCCATACTAATCTCTGCACCACCTAACTAGTATCCCAACTAGTAATCTGTATAAAATGATAACGTGATCCTAGTCCCTGTAACTGTGGTTGTCATCAGGCGCACATCTATTATTTATTACCTAGATTTAATCTAGGGTTTTCTTTTGAGCATTTCCTAAATTCAACTAGGGTTTATGCGACTTATCTAATACTTCTCGGATTCAGGATTTATGCCACCTAGGTCCACTAGGGATTATGCTACCTGTCGAACGATGCCCCTAGTCTAGGACACACTACCTAGAGTGGTATATGTTCCTAGACTTTCCCCACGTGTGTGTCGCGAATCGTTTATCGCTGTCTAGATGCACATGTCCTGAAATGTGCGACCCGAGTCCTGTGGCAGGGCTATTCTTGAAAACACAGAACTCGGTCGGGAGCTTTCAGATATCTACCGATGCAGATGCTAAGGTCTGTTTTTCTATCAGTGGTTATTTTCCCACGTGACCCCTCCCTCAACTAATGAAAGGCAATCCAAGAAAATCAAGCATGAGAACTATACTCCTGCCACCTATGCCCCACTTTCCTATTGGCCAGCCTCACCCATAACTAGATAGCAAGTATATGGTCTGTTGGGAGTTCTCTGCCTTTCCGCATTCGTACTACGATTGACTCAAGATGGTAGGTAGACGACGAGTCGCTATCACAGGGCTACTGGTCTCATCAACTCATGCTGGTCCATCCCAGTCTTTAGGTTGCCTTAAATTGCAACCAAGGCATACCCTTGGTTCTTCTGACGTAGACCTTAACCTCTGTGAGCCCTGGCGGATCATCTGCAACCTCACAGAGGGATACCAAGAGTACCCTCACGTCCCCCGAAGCTACGTGCTTCTAAACCCAGTCCGCTGGAGCCTTTTTTGAAATTGGATAAACATTTGCTCCTTCTCATGTACTTGTTAAGCGATGATCTACCATATCGGGTTATTCATCTATTATGGACCGACTCAGTTTTCTTGATTAAGAATTATTACTTAGTTGTTCTCAAATAAGGTTTACCACTTAGTTTCTTTTCCCATAAATCTTGTTAACTAAGGTTTTTCACTTAGTTTCTTTAACTGGGGATTTCAAGTTAGCTCCTGTTCTCGATTGTTTCTTAACTAGGGTTTATTACTTAGCCCTCTTTCTCGTCAAGTTGGATTGGTTAAGTGTCATCAGTCAATTCAAGTTAGCTTAACCCATTCCTTTGTCATATTAAACTGGCTAAGTGTTATCAGTAGTTCATGTCGACTTAACCCTATCACAAACCAAGTTATATTGGTTAAGTATTTCTTATTACTTAACCCTACCCATTCACCATGTATTGGTTAAGTGTCCCCTAACCTAATCTTGCCCATCTGTTTTAACTAACATGTTATAATGGTTAAGTGTTCCCTTAGTAAACTTAACCCTAACATCTGTTTAATTAACATGTTCTAATGGTTAGGTATTGTCCCTTCATGTTTCAACTTAACCCTGTTCAATTTATCACACTATGATGGTTAAGTGTTCTAAGTTTATTTAACCCTACCCTCTAGTCCAGCTAACATATTAAATTGGCTAAGTGTATTTACTTAACCTTACCCACTTATCTAGCTAACGTGTTATAATGGTTAAGTATTCTAAATTTACTTAACCTCACCCACTTATCTAATTATCAGGTTATAACGGTTAAGTGTCCAGAATTTACTTAACCTCAACCTCCAGTCTAATTAATTTGTTAAATTGGTTAAGTATATTAACTTTACTTAACCTCACCTTCTAGTCTAGTTAACATGTTAAATTGGATAAATGTTTTCTTAGTTACTTAATCCCTACAAGTCTTGTCTTGTTAACATGTTAAGCTGGTTAAGTGTTTTAGTTAACTTAACCCTACCATCTGTCCTTAGCCTCTTAGAGCACCTGACCACTCACATTAGACTGATATTGCTACGGTTACTGGATGTGCCGGTCAGTTCCAGGCAGGTTTACACCGTAGCTCAGTCTAACCTCGGGTCATTATTGGGCTCAATGCTTAACCACCCACATTGGATAGGTATTGTTGTGACTACCGGACAGCCGGGCGGGTCCGGGCAGGTTTACATCACAACTCAATCCAACCTCGGGTTAAGAATATTCGTATTGTTTAAATTTACACTTTTACTTATGTAAATATTTCATGTCACATGTTTTATTCCAAACTAATGGTACATAATTTATATCACTTATGGCCTTAACCCATTTCATGGTTTTTAGGCCCGCCTACATATTAACATACTTTAATTTAATAGTTAATCCCAACGTTACCCTCGCTCGATTATTCATATTAATCGTATGAAGATATTGGGCCCGCTAATAGGCTCAATCCATAAACAAAGTAAAGAAGGGAGCATAGGTTTAATGAACATATACTATGAAATTTGGCCTAAACATAGTTATCGGTTAGCGTGTGACATAAAGGTGTAACTAGATAAATAAGGTGATCTCGCATAACATGAATCATAACATTGCATAACATGTCATAAACTTGCACATGAATATTGGATAGGTGTCACGTAAATCATAAATTCTGGACTATTACAAAGATATAACATGGTATAGCATAATAGGTGTCACATGAAATGGCGTACTTTTAGACATGTTTAAACATGGTTTTATACACATATAACTAGGCATAATGTCAAACATCAAACTAGCATACAAATATCCACTTTTTTTGACATAACCCAAAGGTGTAAACTAACTTTACATCAAGTAGCCTATTTCATCATGAAACTAGTATAATTTGTGTAACCAAAAGGTACTTGCGTAAACCCAATTATCACTTGCAAATAAACATAATAATGTATACAAAGGTTTTGAGTCGTGTAGGCATAAAAGGTTTCAACTTGGAACATGTTTACATGAGTCTCAACTTAGGCCTAAAAAGAATATATGCTAACCATGTTAACGACATAACATAAAGACGTCAATTCTAGTTTCTACTACAAACTTGCAAGTGGTATTTATTCTCATATACAAATGTCAATAGGCTCGCATCAACCAATTTATGCCACAAAGACTCAATACAAAATGTGACATAATCAATGCAATACATATAATTTACATCAATATTGTACGATAGTAAAACCCCAATTTCATTTACATCGAATCACATCGCAATTTCTATTCATATTCAGAAAACCACTATACTTACAACGGGCGCTGAAACTTGTTTTCTGGTTTCTATTATTCTGAATTTGCAATGCTTTCCCTTGGAGTAGAAAATGTTGCGTAGAAATTAGATTAGACTTTTGTTTCTTGAATCATTGTTCGTTTCTTTTTGAGCGGAGGCTCTCCTTAGTTTTCTTCTGGCATCATGGCGGCTCAAGTTCTTATTTTTTGTGTGAATTTTAGTTGGAGACCTAGGGCGTTTTTATAGAGTTGCAAGTTAATTAGAGCCGTCGATGAAGCTAGGGTTAATCAAAGCCATCCATTCTAAAGAGAAGCCAATCAAAAGAAGACAACTCAGCCCTAGTGACAAGACCAGGCCCATAAATTCGAGCTAGGACCCAACCAGGCCGACCAGGCAGGTCAACACCCAGGTCGACACTATGGTGGACCCTGTGGTCGACCTGGTCCCTGGGCGGGAATTTTCCCGCCCAGCCCAATTTGAGCTTATTTTCGAATTTTGAACGTGAAACTGAGCTGTTTGAATTTTAAATTTTATTCTGGAGCTTCGGAAGGCCATAACTCCTTCATACGGAGTCCGATTTAAGCAAACTGGGACTCTATCTCAAGTAGAATTTCGAGACGAACGTAATGGCGTCACCCGTTTCCCTTAATTCTTCTTCTAAAATTTAATTATACTTTAATTTGTGAAACTCAATGTTACAGAACTACGAGATGTTACAAAATGGGTCAAACATAAAGCCTGGTAAGCCCAGTGATATTTCAGCATGTAAACAAGAAAAAGGATCATGACATGAATAAACCGAATATAAGACAATCCCATAGTAACAAGATAACATAAGACAAGATAAGGAAAGATAAACTGAATATGCTATCGCACCCATTTCTATTTCTTTGCACATACTAACAATTGTTTCAACTAGCCTCATGTGTTCATAATAAAATGATCCCTTTATCGATCGGCTTCTACTCGCATGTACTTGTTACTTGTGTCATTCGGCTCCGCTTGTTTGTAGATACCTGTGTTGGTCCCACAATAGGGTGTATCAATCCCTATGATAGCAACCCGACACGATTCAAGATGCACGTGTATAACTACTGATGCCCAGTGCCTGATTTTTCCACTTCGGAGTACGTGCACGCCCATACTCCGTCGGAACCAACACTGACGCACCATCTGCCGCTATTTTGACCGCTTATATTCAGCCTAGTAATCGTGCCCCACCCTGCCTAGTTCAGAGTACCGTGGTACATCTATGTGGGTTACTGCTGAAATGGGTCCCCGTTACTAGGATTTCCTAATCAACATGTTATAACCGATAAGTGTTCTCAGTTTAACCTAACCCCACCCATTTGTTTAATTAACATGTTGCATTGGTTAAGTGTCGCCCATTCATATGTTACTTAACCTTACTATTCTTAGCATGTCTGTTCATTGGCACTAATTAATTTATTAATGCACCAACCTATCACATTAGAACTATTGTTTACGGTTGCTGGATGTGCCAAGCGGTTCCGGGCAGACTTCTACCGCAAACTCATTCTTACCTCGGGTTTTAGGCTTGATGCACTAACCTCTCACATTAGACCTGTTGTTGCAGTTGCTGGATGTGCCGGGTGGTTCCGGGCAGTCTTACACCGCAACTCAATCTAACATCGGGTTAGGCATATTCATCTTTTAACCAATTTACATATTTACCGTACATGTCCAAGTCTACATTTTTGTATGCCAATTATCCACAATTGTAGTCAATTCGAGTTATGACCAGTATACTAATAATGCCCAAAATTACTCAATTAAGTTATACCCAATTCCCCGCGTTTCAATCGTACGTACAACAAGGTTCAAACTAGGTTTCCAATTGAACCTAGTACTCATAAAATTAGACGGAAAGGGGAATAGAGAAGAAACATAAGAATTGACATAAGAGAATAGGCATGTAAAGGTGTAGCAAAGAAGGATCGTGTTTCCAATAGACATGTTGTACATTAACAATGAATATGAGCAAACTAAGGAAAATACATCATTGGTGTATTGATTCGATAGGATTGAACATACAGAAATTACTAATCTGATGTACAACATGATAGGTTCAATTGTATCAACCACAACAGCCTCATAGGCATAGGTTATTTCAGATTTGGCAAAAGAATTAGCATGAATCAGAATTGATTATCTTACAATTAGGCATAGTTCTAGATTCAATCCATTTCAAGTCATGATTTCTATTATATGTTCCAAATCTGAAGAATAACTGAACTTACAGCGATAGGATAAGAAAAAGAATGACATTGTAGCGATTCTAATCTTTCTTTGTTGATCTTTACTCCAATTTGAAGTTTTCTAATTTGATTTCTAGTTTGGAGAAGGAGGCTAGGCTAGTCTAGAGATGGACAGCATGGTGGCATCATAGAATTGGGTATGAGGTTAGGGCTAAGTTTAGCTATGTATTTATAGATGTGTTAGACAAACTATGGCCTTTAGATTAACATAGGAGTCATCATAGTCATCCAAACCAAAGATATTCGTCACCCATCCAATCACAGCGCGACACGTCAGCCCTAATACCTCAGAAATCATCACCCAAATCTAGGAATAAGGGGGTCGACACCCCTATAGGGGGTCGAGTCCCCAGTCGACACCCCTATAGGGGGGTCGATTCCCAGGTCGACACCACCTGGGGAGTCGACACCCATGAGCAGTAGATTTCCCGCTCAGCTACTTTTCAGAATTTTTGAATTTCGATTTTGTTTTGATTATTCAATTATTATTTTAATTTAATTCTACTTTGAACTGAAATCTTCTAAGCTTCATAACTTTCTCATACGGTGTCCGATTTACGCAAACTCGGACTCTATCCCAACCAGAATTCCGAGACGAACACAATGCCACTACCCATTTTAGTTAATTCCCACTTTTAAAATTAAGCATTCTTTAATTTGTTATTTTAATATTCATAGAAAATACGGGGTGTTACATATCTCTTGCTTGATTTTATTCCTTCTAGCCTTGTTTCAACCCCACCATACAGCATTCCCGAATCAGGAGTCACAGGAATACTGTTATTCCCATCTTCGTCTATAGCCGTAGGACATTCAACTTTATTTACCGAAGATGAATCCACCGAAATTCTAGAAGCTACATTTCTTAAGTTAGAACTTTCGGTTTCTCCAAGATATACATCATCTGATTCGCATAGATTGGCCCAACGTGGACAAAAAGAAAGAATTTCCAATGCTTCATGAGCAATGAATTTAGTTTACAGGTGTCACGATAGATGCTATCATAATCCTCCTTTAAATCTATGAATGTTTGACCGCTTCTAAGCGAATCTCCCCTTAGTGCTTTTATTCCTTTGTACTTGGTACACATAGTATTCAAATTATACCATGCAGTTTTGGTGCTCAGTTGATCTTCGTGTTACGCATTCAGGATCTCCATCGTATAAATCATTAACCTTCTGATAAAAAAACTTACCACAAGAATGGCCTTCAGCAATGATAGACGCGTTTACCCATGCATTAGCTAGCACTTTACAGTCAGTTGCTTTTGATATTTTACCAGTAGCTATAGTTTTTTCCATGCCACTTTGAACGCGAGTTTCTTTGGTTTTTTGCTTGGTGTAAGACTGGTTGGCCTTGGCTTGTCCTTTGTCAGGTACTAGGGTCGGAGAAGCCACCTCTTAGTGTACGTTTTGATTAGGATCACTGGATTGTGACCCAAAGTAGTTGTTCGGTTGAGGAAGTTGGCCATACATGTTACCATACTGTTGAGCGAGGTTTAAATGGTGGAGATATTGACTTTGTTGGGGAGTTAGGAAAGGGGGTGGAATCATTGATGGGCCTTAAGCTTGAGATAGTAAACTAGTAAAATTACCAATGTTATCATCGGTATAGTAAGAGAAATTGTTGTTGTTGGAATCGACCATTGTTGTTTGTTTAGAATTGGAATTGTTTGTGAGTATGAAGAAAACTACCATACCCCCTTATTTATGAAGACAAATGATGCAAGTTGGCTTGATCATTACAATAAGCCACTCAATGTTCTGCAATGTGTTTTCCAATCAACTGTAGAAAATAGGGTAAGTTTAATTGCCATGACCTTGTAAAGTTGTTTAATCAAATCAACTTTAATGATTCCCTTGAATGGTGTGCTGCTTTACTTTACTTTACTTTGCTCTCTTTGCTTTGCCAACTTTACTTTTCCTATATTTGGAATTTTAGTTTAACTACACTCTTCGAAATGGCAAACAAAAACTGGACTGCTTCAGATTACGTTGTTTTGATAAAGGTGTACATTGAAGCATACATACTACATATGGAAGAAGAGGTAGGTCAAGATTTCTGGGCAACCCTCAATGAAAAATACTACAATCATACTAGCTGTAGAATACAGAGGCCCAACTTAGCAACTAGAAGTGCTTTCTGCTTATTTACTACTGATTGTATGAATTATTACAAAGTCATTGATGAGGTAAAAAAGGATGATTGTTTTCAAGAGAAACGGTCGACATATGACTCACTCTATATTTTTAAGTATTGTTCAAACTTCGTCGGTCATGAAGCATATGGGTTATGGTACAATCATATTATATAGTTTGAGTAGTATATTGTTATATTATGTGTCGTATTCAATATGTATCATTTGGTTTATTTATTTGGAAAGTTTGGATGTGTCCGTAGAGTTTAATTTCAATTCATGGCTATGTTATGTGTGTTATTCCACTCACGTTAAAAGTCGTGCTCCACTCACATTAAAAGTCGTGCTCCACTCACATTAAGTCATGCTCCAATCACATTAAAAGTCGTGCTCCAATCACATTAAAAGTCGTGCTCCAATCACATTAAAAGTCGTGCTGGAAAGAAAGATTAAGGAGTTAAAGAATTGCGAGTCGTCCTCTTTCTGAATTGTGAATATAAAGAGTTAAAGAGTTAAGGAGTTATATACAGTTTGGGTCATCCTCTTTTGAATTGTGAATATAAAGAGTTAAAGAGTTAAGGGTTATATACAATTTGGGTCGTCCTCATCAAACGCGCATTTTGCATATTAGCTACAACAGAAAATAGAAACGTGGTATACTTAAAGTACGTAAACCAATACAATAATCGAGTACTACAACGTTACAATAGTTCAACAAATGCATAGACTATATCTAAGCAGTACCTTTCATATGCCATAAATGTTCAACCAGGTCGTCCTGCAGTTTACTATGTACCTCCTTAGACCTAATTTTACACAGGCGCCTAAGAAATACCTCAAGAGTCGCTGGATTTCTATCAGCAACAACAGTTGCAGTGTTATCTGGACCATATCCCAAATAAGATGGAAATGTTCCTTTTTCTTCTTGAGTGATCATGTTATGCATTATAATACAGGCACGTATAATGTTGCTCAAAACCTATGGCTTAAATAATTTAACAAGGCTTTTTACAATGGCAAACCTTGCTTGGAGAACCCCGAATGCACGTTCTACGTCTTTTCTCGCTGCCTTTTGGCTTTTAGCATAATTGTTGAACGACAACAACTTGCATCATAATCTCTAACTCACCGCTATTGGTCGTGCTAACTGAAGAAAACTGAAGAAATTTTGTATGCTCCAACATTTCATCGCCTTCGTCAGAATCGGAGTCAGTATCATCCGGACCATTTTGGCTATAGCAATTTGAATCTTCGGTTTGCACATCTGATTCGTAAACAGCATCGTCATTGTGGACATTATGAGACATTTTTGTGTTGTGAATCTAAAGGTGCACACCTGAAGTGGTTTTATAGCTTCTTCAATCCACAGTTGCAACGACTATATAAGAATATTGTATAAAAATATATTTGTCAATGGCTATAAATTCAAATAAAATTATAATATTCTGCAACGACTATAAATTTGAACTGTATTTTACTATTCATCAATGGTTATTTGTTTAAACTATTTTTTAATATTCGGCAACGACTTTATTTATATATATTATATTCTAATATTCCAAAACGACTCTATATATATTATATTTTAATTTTAACTTTATTTTTATACCCGTTATCTATATTTTAATATTCGACCACATTTTATAAATTGTATAAGGGGAAAGAAAAAAAATTATAAACGGTTTTTTAATAATTATATAGGGGGAAGGAAAAAAATTATAAACGGTTTTCTGAAAACCCCTTTGGGTTTAAACGGTTTTCTGGAAACCGTTAACCCATAAACGGTTTTCAGAAAACCGTTTAGGGTTTAAAAAAAACCGTAGAGCATCCCCTCACCCACTGCTAGATTAGGTGGGGAATCAGCGCTCCAAAAGAGCGATTCACGCTATATAATTCAAGAGCTGCTAGGAATGCTCTAAGGGAAGTGTGGTACGCGATCAGGTGAGGAGCTCCTTTAATTTCTGTTATCCTGAATTGTTTATTCAGTAAAACATTGGATCCCCTATACACAGAGATTTCTAAATCTTGGTGTGCAGTTTACGAATATTTGAATTAATATGGCAAGATTTAGACCAGATTTAATCAGTTATCGTTGCCTGCCATATCTCTTAAAAAGGGAAAAGACTTGATTTGTTTCTTATAAACATTCGCTAAACTAAAACACGGACTGATGAACTAGGTTGTTAATTCAAAGAATTATAAATTTAACCATTATAAATTGTAAACTAAATTAAATGGTAACGCAAAATATACGAATTTATTTCACAATTTATTTCCTTTTTATTACGCATTCCTTAGATATATATGGATTGGATCTCTAGATTGATTACACTGCTTGTATTACATAATTTTTGTTCTTCATTTTTCTTAAAATTACATTAACTGTACTATAAATAATACCGTAATAAATTTAAACTCAGCGGCTTACAAAATCAATCACTATTGAAACTTCAACATATATTTGAAATTAATTTAACGTTTATTACACCATTTATACTTATAATTTGATAACTTAGTTTTAACGATGTGTTACTACGCAAATAAATTCTTTGTTCAAGATTAATAAATAATTAAATTAAATTGCATGATTTATTTCAAAGTTGCCTTTTATTTCCACCGTTACATTTTCAACATAAAATTTTGTAATGACGTTATTTCTGGCAAAAAGTTTAAATCGAGATTATATTTACAAATGAAATTTCATGTGAATACTATGTCCAAAATAAATAAAAGTTCAAGTTCACGTTTTAGTTTCAAATATAAGCATATACTTCCCTTCTTAACCAAATCACAAAATTAGTATTAAATTCCTTTCTTACTTAAATTACAAAATAAATTAATAACAGTAACAGCTCTCGTTTTCTATAATGTTCAACCAAGAAATTCGTTGGTTAGAAATTCAAGTCCCGTATTAAAATGTCATGAATTCACGGAAATGGCTCACTCAAATATTATTTAAAATAGATAAAACTCCGAATATAAATATTTATTTTACGTTAAGTCTTAATTAAATGTCAAAATTTCTAGATCGTTACAGTTTTCGAGCAACATTTAACCATATCACAAAGTGCAAGATTAAGACTATCATAACTGCAAAGAGTGTAGAATGATATACAATTTAACTTATGGCTGTCTTTTGCATACTTTTCTCCCTTTCATGTTAGAACCATTATCGCATCTCTATCCTTGTATATTATCAATGTCAACCTTTGTATAAATTAAAATGCCAACAAGTTCATCAAAAAGCTCATTACCGAAACAGTCATCAATGGGTAGGAACCCTGAAAAATACTTTCACCTCCACCGCATTCTTTGAAATATACACTCATTGCAAGATTAAAACTTGTTCCTCATAATTTGCGTATGTAATATAATCAAGTATAATAGAAAACTAATATGCTTCTTTAGTTGAATATTACGACTTAAGATAATGGCAATTGAATATCTTTAACTCGAATTCTATGAATTTGTTTTTGTATTATCGAATCAAATTTGACAATCACAGTCATTGTTCTCTTCATACATCCTCCCATTATCTCCGTGAAAAGACAAATTATTTTGAACAAATGTTGTGACAACTTATATTATTCTTATAAGCTCTTGCATCTGATGCTCTTTTTCCTTACTAATTTATTTTCCCACTTTATCAATTTTTTTATTCATTTAGGAACTGATTTCTTGTAATGTCCACTTCTCCATGTTAGTGATGTGGTCAAAACAAGTTTCATTTGTTTTGACCTTTTTAATGTGGTACAAATTACTTGCTCCATTTTGTCTAGTGCAGTGTAGTCCATAGCGCAAAACAACGCAAGGCTTGTGCAATGCATTATAGCGTACACCATTGCGTTCATTTAGAAGGAAAAAAGTAATCATGTATATTTTTCCTAACTTTTTTTTTGCATTGAGTCATATCCAAACTGTTCAGTATTCCAAAACAAGCAATACCCTGTTTTATACATGTATTAAATATATTTTTATGTAAAATGTAATTATATTGCAGAAAATTTGATAAATTCATATTGTACATTCAAAATAATTGATGGATATAATACATTTGTGCCTTACAAATTTGAAATTTATTCTTATAATTGTGAGTCATAATGAAATTTATTTCTATTTATCAATTATGGTGATATAAAACTCTAAGAAAAAATGCATGAAAATACATTTTTATACAAAATGTTTTTAAAAGAAATCTACTAACAAGTACTAAGGAAAAAATTATAAATAAGATAAGTTGCAAAGTGAAAATAAGATCAAATGAAAATAATATATGAAGTCTACAGTATCTAGGTTTAAATAAACAAAAGTTAAACATGATTCAAGTGTACAATAATAAAACATAGAAATTATATTATGCTTTCAGGAAAAAATTGTGAAGGACAAAAAGACCAAAAAAATTGCCTAAAAGGACAAAGGGTAAAAAACTTGCTCAAAAGGACAAGTTTTAGTGCAAAGTGGAAAAACATGGGACCCCCCTGAATTCCACCATTTGCACTAAAACTTGTCCTTTTGGGCAAGTTTTTGGGCTCTTGTCCTTTAGGGCAAGTTTTTGGGTGAGTTTGTCCTTGTGGGAAAAATCCCCTTATGCTTCTAAATTTAAAAACGTAGTCACTAATTTCATCGAAATCACAACCATTAATCATTATTTAAATGATAATCAATTTTTTCTTCTTTCGAATCATACTCTACGACATTTTTCCTCTGAGTCATTATAAATACAATAGCATGCTATTTTAGGTTTGATTCACTATCCAAACATTTTAAAAAGACAAAAACAAACTAAAGCTCTATTTAGCGCTATATAAAATAGTATGCTATTTTTGCGCTATATGTAACTATTGCGCTATTATAAGTACAATAACGCAAAGACTGGGCTATGCGCTATTTGTTGCTACAACGCTTGCTTTAATAACACATGTCTATTGAAACACCATTTTAACTTTGCTACCAATTTACAACAATAATAAAATACTATATTCAAAGTTTTGAAGTAAACTAACCATTCTTTATTACGTTACTCCATATTTGGTAATTGTTTAAAATAGTGTATGATAGAGATGCATCAATTTGGTATATCTTTGGGGAATTTAATTTAGATATTTCTTATAGGACCTCTTCAAATAATCAAATCTCTCAAGTGTTGCTTCAAGTTTTTCCAACTTATCGGATCAATGGCATCTAAAGAAATTGGTACAAACTCCATAATTGTATTGCTATTTGTATTTTTATTTTATTTTCATTTACATTAATCTCATATGTACCAACAACTTGATTTTCATTCATCACAACCTCGTCAACTTCAACCTCATTTCCTCATTTTTCAAAAATAAATTATTCATCTTCTTTCTTGCTAAATTATTTTCTAATATCAGTATCAATTTCAATTTTCTTCTTCCTTTTAGAAGCTCCTAACACATATTTTCTTCCTAAATGTTATAATGTAAAAGGTTGAAATTGCAAAAAAAATTCATAGTTATATTAGGCAAATACAATAGTATTGAAGTTCAAGTAGTCCACAATTCTACTATTAAAATCTAAACTGATTTACAATCAAACTATTGTAAAACATAAACATTTCAACGTATCAAATTAGTCTAAAAACAATTAATCAAAGACTCTAAAAACTACGAAGTACTATATAATATCACCATTAGTTCTCTTGTCTCATCTTTGAATTTTAATTAAAATACCCCAAATAATATGATGTAAAGAAATAGGTTTAGAGAAAATTGTATGGAACTTCTACCTAATGATAACTTAAAGGTTAAAGGCTTTGAAGTAATTGAATTTTTAAAAGAGAGTAGTGAAATTGAGTGAAGCCCAAATTTCTGTTGATTTGATTTAGCTCTCGTGTTTTTCCCCTTTCGTCATTTGTGAAGTCGTGAGGGTTAAGGAAGAAATTGAAGCATTATACAATCAGGTATAAAACCGAAGAATAGCAGGGAAAACATCAATTTTACCTTTTTGCTCTCTTTTTGCCTTATTTTTCTTTGAGGCCTTATGTCAGTGCCTGGTAGGCTTATGCTAAAGGCTGGGCTGTTGACAATAAACATTCATTGTATTGTCTTTTCCCTAAATGAACGGGGCTGGCCACATGGATTCATTTTTTCCATAGGTTTTTATCATGACTTAGATCTTTAGTCAATTATAATTTCTTTAAATAACAGTAGGCTTTTCAAATCATGCATTTATGGAAGACTAAATTAACATCTATAAGTGTTGAAGAAACATTAGTGCCATGTTAAACATTGTTTGGCCCTATGAATTTTGGTTAGAAGTAAAAAACTGATTTCAAGTCTGATATAGAGTTAAATTAGATTAAATCCCAAGACTGTGCAAATTTTGAGTGTTCAGATGTCTTTAAACAACCATGATAATAAAGCATCCGACTAGATAGGAGATTGAAACGTTTGGACAAAACGGTAGGGATTAAACTATTAACTCATTATGCATCTGATGCAACGTATCATGGCTGAATGATCTAATCGCGAACTATGATTTTTTCAACTTATAAAAACGCAAATCCCTTCCACTAGTACTTGCCTCCACTACACTTCGTACACCAGAATCTGAAGTTCAACAGTTGAAGTCGTCTATTTTCAAACTCAAATAGACAAAATAATTACATTTATGTTTATTCGCATTTTTTTCAGCATGGATTTTATTACACATTGTTGTTATTTGCATTACTCTTGAATTTCATAAAGTTATTGCATTTATTGGACCCTCCACTTAAATTACTATCGTCTGAAATCCTCATATGACTCTGTTTTCATCGGTAACTGATATATATATATGTATGTATGTATGTATGTATGTATGTATGTATGTGTGTGTGTTACACTAATAGTCGCAGTTAATACAAGGATGGTGCCCTTGAGTTCAACAATCACCTAGAGATTTTAGTGGCAATCATATGAGAAACAATGTCATAACATGAAATATAATTAGATGACATGGGACAGTCTACTACAAACAATTGTGGGTGCTAGGGCAGTTGAATATGACCACGTTCCAGAAGATGGTCAATGATGGGAGACGACTTTATAATTTTGCACCATCAAAGACCATGTCTCCATACTTGTCAAGGCAAAAAAGCCTCGAAATATCCTAGGCCCCAACACTTTTTTGAGCCTATGGCTTTTTTGGGCACCTTGTGCATCACATTTTTTGTTTTATAGAAAAAACAACAATTAAAAATGTACCAAAACTTATTTTTTAGCATTCAAAATGCGCGTGCGCGTGCGCACACACACACACACACACACACACACACACATATATACACACACACACACACACATACATACATGCATATATGCAATATTGAGAAAAAAACATTATAAGACCGTTAAAAATCATACTAAGAAGGCACATAGTCATTCAATTTAAGCCTTCAAACAACAAAAATACATATATTATAGAAATCGACTAGATTTTTGGGTCCGATATTAAAAGAAGAATGATTTTAATCTTCGATATTGATTCAAAAAGAATAAACACTTTTTGCATTTATTATTGGATCTCGAAATGTAATTAGGCTCCATGTAGGCCAAATACTAAAGAAAAAAATGTTCTCCTTTAAAATATTGCAAAGTGCATGTTTTTTTAGCACTCCAAAGCCCTTGTGCTTTTGCATCTTCAAGGCTTTTTAGCACGTTACGCATCGTCCACACTTTAAAAGGTAAAAAAGCCACAGGCTGATGCATATGGCTTTTTAGCGCCCTATAATAAAGAAATATAAAGTGAAATGACAACGTAATCCTTGTTCAATATAGAACAGAAGTTCAAAAGACTTGAGAGAATATGAAAGAATTACCCCTATGATTGATGAAGGAAACTCTTGAGTGAGTTTCTCCACCATCTGTAAATAAACCGAAGTCAGAAGTTTCGATGTGATGCATAATAACAACAGCACCTTATGGATACATCTTACATACGAACAACCTCCAACACGCCTGTGTAGACATTACAACCTCCAACTACATAAAAAGACTTAAGAACGACACATAAAAAAAAAAAAAATCAATCATGTGTCATGGTAAAAATCACAAATGACTGTGGGTCAAAACTCACAATGGAGATGCCATCTCGTAGAGCAGCTTGAGCTTCTAATGTTAGTGTGACGCTGCAATTAACTTCCAGGTTACATGAACAATTTTAAGCAAAATATGTATTATATACATATTCCTATTACACAACATCAAAAACAATATTATCATCAAACTGTTATTTTAAACAACAACTTCTTCTAATTTATCTGATACCTACGGTTAGAGTTGTCAGTGGATACCCAAATAATCCAAAATCTTTCTGCATCTATATCCAAAAAGCAAATATATCTGATATTCGATAAAACTGATGCGAATTCGGATACGAAGACATTCATATTCGAAAATTATTCATTCTATTTTTGTCAAGATTAAGCATAAATTATGTGTATTTTAGTACGTTAAAAAATAATTTTTTTAATTGTTTTTTTAAGTTTAAGTTTATATTATATGCATTAATGCATATTAAATGCTCAAACTATTTATTATCAGCATATTTTATTATCTTTAACAATTTAATAATTAGTGGAATTGAAAACTCTTTTTATTAAATTAAAAATTTCTGTTTATGTTTCCTAATTTTCTATCGTTAGCGGATAAGATAATTATCTGATATCCATCGGGATCCATGGATTTTAATACCCAATATCCGAAAATGATTTCGGACGCAGATATGGATATCACACTATCTGCATCCGTTGATAGACCTAGCTATGGTAAAGCAATTCAAACATATTGATACTATGGATGGCAACATCCATTACCAAAAGAACATCATATGGAGCACAAAGAAAATAGAATTGTTCACAAAATATGCAACAGTTTTCTTAACCACAAGTGATTATGGTTTGTACTACTTCTTTGTGGGTATTTTTTTTGAAATACTGAATATATGTATATATATATATACACACACACATACACACTTATATATGGACACACTCTCTCTATTACAAAAAAACAGGAATCAAAACTATATGTATGATCATGCTCAACAAGAAACACACTAAAGCAACAAAAACAATCATTGGTTAATTCAATTAGGTTCTCCTTTTTTACTAGGCTTGGTTGATCGTATTTTATTCAAAATCGACGACGCGCTTGCTTACCTCTACAAGCATGTCGAATATGTGCATAAATAGATTACTTGTGTGTATATGCGTATCGATGATCTTTATTTCTTCCTCTTACCTTTTCTTCTTCTTTTTTCCTTGTTCTTAACAATATAATAGTTTGGCAGATCTGTATAGGACTAATTCAACTTACATTTGCTGGATAGACCTTACCAAACCATCGTATTATAGCATAAATACAAATGTAGTTTCTCACATTGATGTGTACAAAAAAACAGAACTAAAAATAAAACTCTTTCCTAAAGGTGTAATTGCAAAACAGAATTTTAAAATATTTGTTTGGCGCATAATCCAATTCACATGGCTACGTAAATCCGACCAAGTTTTGTAGTTTACTTTTGGGTAAAATAAGATGAGGAATTGGGAGTACTTAGCCTTGACTTTTTGTTGGAATTCCAACTTTATTTGTGGAGATGTTTGATTTGTTCGCCAAAAGGTAGTTTTAATAACTTTTACTAACCAGTTTCTAAACATGGTGAAATAGGATTCAGTGGCAATATTATACAGTAACACAATTATTTGCACAAATTAGCACTGCTGTAACAACCCGGAAATCTGAACCAATTTAAAATTTTTATTTTGGCAATTTTAATGAATTTTGCATATTTAAAATGATTTATTTTAAACAATTATGAGCAGAAATTTATTTTGAATAGAAATAGAATGTATAAATTTATTTAGATCAAAGTCGGAATATAAATAAATTTATTTTAATTATTTAATGAGACCGAAATAGTGCAGTAGTTTGTAAATTCGATTTCAAGCTTTGACCGAATATACAGGATTAAAAATAAATCGGATTTTGGCAAAACAAGAAATATTTAAATCTGTTAGTTATATCTTTCTAACGAATCTGAAAAATTGAAATTTCATAGTGGGAATAAAAAGCTATAGCCAATTGAATATTCAGAATAATCGCTATGCAGTAAATATAGCCCTTAAAAATAACCATTTTGCAAACGACCTCCGTTTTCAACGGAACCACTTTTTTTGGCCCGAAATGTCGAATTATTTCTAGATTCCAAAATTTCGAATTTTTGGAATTAATATGTGAGCATGGCAAAAGAAAACGTGTTTTGACTGTTTCAATTAATTTGGATCGACCAGAAAATGGCCATTTTTCAAACGGTCTTCAAATTCAATGAAATTAGTTTTGTTAGGACCGTATCCTCAATAAGAAGTAAGAATTAATTTTTCTGGAATTTTTGGGGTCTGTATGTGGCCTCGGTAAATCAAAATGTACGTTTAAATTAAATATATATTGATTTATATTTTAATTTAAAGAAAAACTGATTGTAACAGCCGAATTGGCTTATGAAACATATCCCATTGTGTTCGGAATGGGGGTATTTGGCTAGGAATGACGGTCGTTGGGTTTGATTTGGAGTTCGAGAGTTAAACAAGATATTTTGGAATTAAAATATTAATTTAATATATATATATATATATATATATATATATATATATATATATATATATGAAACCCTAGTTTCCGTCGTTCAGAAGAAAATTCCACCACCATCTTCAATCAGCGATCCCAATCGCCTAGATTTCAGCCATCTTATTCCTTCAATCTGTTCAATCAATTTCAGAAATTCCAAAGAGAAGATGAAAGAGCATAGTGAGCTCTAGCGATCCAACGGCGGTGATGGAGTTTTATTGCGTGAGGCGAACGAATTTGGAGCTGGAAGGCATTGGAGTTGTGCTCGTTTTCTAGGCCCACGGTGGATTTAAATTCGACGAGGTGGTCACATTGGGAAGAGGGGAGGACGGCGCACACGGGGGTTGGATCATGATCTGGTGGCGACGGCACATAGGAGGCGCGATGGTGATGTATTTGAACAGAGCGATTTGGGTTTTCTCAGTGTAGAGAGTAATGAAGGAGGAGGGATAAAGGGAGGTGCATAAATGTAAATACTTGTTTAGTTAATTATTTTAATTTTTGAAATGAAATGATTAAATGGTCGTAACTTTTTCATACGAGATCAAAACTCAACGAAACAAGTTGCGTTGCGATCGTATCAGCGAGCACTACAGCATGGAACCGACCAGAAAAGAAACGGGACAGATCATAATTTCTAGCAAATTCAAACTTGAACAGTATAGAAATTCAGAATAAAACCAAAGGAGTGGAACCCAATGTGATAACTCCTCACTATAATCTCGTGTACAATTATTTATTTTATAACTGCATATATGAACTGCTCCCCGTCGTCCACAGACCATGGACGACATGTTTGAGTATTATGTGTGAAAATTGATTGTGATTGTGATGTGAAACGTGGAATAAAATATTTGAACAATAAAAATCACATTTTTATTGTATATATGAACTATATAAAATATGCATGTGTTGAAATAAATATTTATATACAAATTAGACAGTTTGTTTATGTACACTCATTTATCTGATATTGAATGGGACAGTAAATTTTACACATCGCCCAACTGCACAAATAATTACCAGTATTTGTTATTTGAAAACCCCACACGGGTATTGGGAAGATATTTGACATACACTAATCCCAATAATTAGTGGTATGTCAATCGATGGGTTGACAGGCTGTGATGAGCGTTAGTTATTTATTTTTAGTGCTTATATAGTAGTAAATTGCACTTTGGATGATTGTTTATCACTGTTGTTATATACATATGCTGTGTGAAATCCATATAAATAACATTATATGGCAATTGACTGTGTCTGATTCCAATTCAGAAATATTTGAAAATAGAGATATTTGAAAATAAAGAATATTTGAAATGGAAATACTTGAAATGGAAATATTTGAAATGGAAATATTTGAAAATAGAAATATTTGAAATAGAAATATTTGAAAATAAAGAATATTTGAAAATAGAAATATTTGAAAATAGAAATATTTGAAAATAAAGAATACTTGAAAATAGAAATATTTGAAAATAAAGAATATTTTGAAATAGAAATATTTTAAAACAATGAATATTTTTAAAATAATATTCCGTAAGGAATTAAAATTGGAATTTGATGTCCGATTTTGGATGACACGAAATATTGGAATATATTAAGCCGTGTTGATTAGATTTGCGCCATTTGGACGCGAACGATATTTATATCGATTTTATTCATTTTTTTAAATGAATATCGAAAAGGAAATAATTTCAAAATAATATATTTTGAAAACAACATCATTAATAGTATAATGATATAGAATATTCCATTTTGGTTTAAAATTGAAAAAGAAGTTGGAATTGATTTTTAAAACGAATTTATAAAATACGTTTTAAACAAAATATATATAATATAAATATTATATATATAATTAATGGCCTGAATAGAACGCGCCGCGCAGCGACCGTTCGCGAATTTCGACCATTGACTTCGCATTGACATTATGAGAGATCTGATTGTCGGATTCTCCTAAAACCGGAACTGTTGGGTTCGTATCGAAAAGAGCATTCCAATGAATATAAGAGATTTGAAATCTAATGGTTGGATTTTTGAATTATGTCCAAATCAAATTTGGAAAAGGTCGTTGTGGATGTAGTTCGATAGCCGTTAGTGGAAATCAACTGTACGGGCCTTGATAAAATTACCAAAAATATCGATAATTTGTGTAAAATCAAAATAAATGATTAGGAAAGAATTAGAGTGAAAAATTCCATATTTGAATTTTTTTTTATCAAAATGAACTAGTTATGAACTAGAATTATAATCCAATATTATTAAATAAATAAATTGGATTTGAAATGGTTTTAAAAATAACCAGAATTTCCAATTTATGGGTTGGAGTGGATTTGAATGGGAATCATCTTAAGAATATTTCGATATTGGGTTTCGTGATTATACAGATATTGTTGAGGGAATTTGGAAGATATATTTTATATCGTTATTTCCAATACGATATTTGTTGGATCCATAATTTGATATTGAATATAAGCCGATATATTTTCTATTCAGAGCCTTGTATTTAATATCAAATGGGATTTTGGGTTTGTCGTGAACGGCTGTAACAACCCGGAAAAAGTCGATCTTGGTTATCCGATATACATCACATATCGAACATCCAAGGATCGAAAATAACCGAATAATTAATGAAAGAAAACAGAGGGTAAGGAAAGATAAGATAAAAACTTAGAATAAAAGAAGAAGAAGAACACAACATCAGAGTAACATGAATCTCACAGTGGAACGAATAAATATATTTCATAACATAACTTTGAAATACAAATCTGTACTTGAATATACATATCATTATCAAAGTACAGCACTTACAACACAGCGGAAATAACTATAGCTATATAATCATGAAGCCTCCTGCTCCAAGCTCTTCCAGTATATCTGTAAATCCCGACTACTTAACTGCCCGTACAAATTTAGGCACCCAAGAGTTTCAGGAAACTAACAAATAAACTCCGGGTCAGTCATGGGACTAGTATGAGTAAAACAGTTAAAACAGTTCAAGCAGGTAATCGATATCTCATAAGACCACGCCGTATAACGGAACGGGTTTTTCCTTTATGAGAATCCAAATTATCTTTGTATCAAAAACCTTTTGATATTATAATAATGCCTATCAACCACAATATAATAATCATCTAGCAGAAACACTTTCATCTCACGTTCTACATATATAGTATACAATCAAAACCGCAATCACGTATTGGGTAATGGATTTCCAACTATGACAAGGTATGGAACCACCTTTCGCTAGTGTACCTCTAGAAAGGAATACACTGGGTTCAACAAGAACATGTTGCAACCCGGCCACACATGGCCGACCACTCATTTCGCTTGAGTGTATCGAATGTATATCACCAACGGTTGGGATCAGCAACCGTTTCCCGAATGGGTAGATTTTTAGAAGTAAATGAAACTCTAGATCAGGTGATTATACACCCTACTTCGGAGCGACCGACTTAGCCATGCTGCCTGCCTGATTTTTGTCATTTACCCGTTGATGAGGCTTGAGGTTACGCTTCATCATCACATCAGATTCACTTCGAATGTCACATCATCACATCCATCAGATCACCGATTGACGTCTACACCCATACATTACGTGTCAGCTAAAAGAAGTTTCCTTCTCCGCTTCCACTCTTGGTACGGTTGAAGAAATCAATGTACGTGACCTTTCTGGAAATACTCTGTCAGACATTCATCCATACAAGTCATCCAGGAACAGGATGAACCGAAGGCACTATTCAATACATCCATCTTAGACACTGTTATCTAAGACTTATACGATAGCCCTTGCACTTTACTCCGTCTTCAATTATCTTTGGCATATATGATTCGCAACGCTTATGCCAATACAGAGTGGTTCTTTGGATGATAATCCAACCGGTCTCTCCATATTAACAACATTAAAATGGTCAAAACTTCGATAGTCTGTGATTTAACTATGAAGAAAAACAGGTGTGCAAACAATGATATTATTTCCAGATGGAAATTCTATCAATCAATCATCAATCATATATATATATATTCACATTTATCTCTTTATTTCATTAACTTACTTATCTCCTGTTTCCCTATATTCAACATTTCTTATTTTCTAAATTTAGAAAATATATGTTATTACCATTGGAAAACATTCCATTTCTTGTTTTATATATCAGAAAAACATTTCTGGTTCTTAGTTGGAAAACATTTCAAAAACTCCTTCATTGAACTTAGAAGATGTTTAAACAAACCATCGCGATGCCAACTCAAACCATTACGCTTATTAACTAAATTCCTTTAACCCACCTTCACTATCGAACCTTAACCATTCCTTAGTTAAAAATGAAGTCAATCAAGTTGGGGTAATACTACCTCTCAGACCTTAACTGAACAATGTTTCTAACCTTGAAATAGACAAATTTCACCTTTTTATTCTTTAACAAACTTCCTCACGTAACTCTCTTTCGAATCATCTCTATTCGACAATTCTTTCCTTCGAATAAAGTATATTCGATAACTCTATTCAATTTATTCTATTCACTTAACTCTTTTGATTTAACTCTATTGGACTAACGCTATTGGATTAACTCTATTGGGCTAACACTATTGGATTAACTCTATTGGACTAACGCTATTTATTTACTTGTTTCACTTAACTCCTTTCGAATAAACTCTATTCGAATAAACTATATTCGATTAACTCATTTGATTCTATTCGAATAAACTATATACGATTAACTCCTTTCCTTTAACTCTATTCGAATAAACTATATTCGATTACTCACTTCGATTAAACTAATCGATAACTCTTTCCGATTAAACTATAATCGATAACTCCTTCGATTAACTAAAAATTGATAACTCCTGTCGATTAAACTATTTTGAATTAACTCCTTTATTCTCTTTATAAAGATTTCCTTTTTTACAACATTTATTCATTTTTAGATATTTACTTTTAGTAACGGTTCTCCACTTTAAAATGATTTCCTTCTTATAACAGTTTCCTTTTTCGTTTTCTCTTTTTCTAAATATCACCTATTTATAAATATTCCAATTTATAAATATTTCTTATTTATAAATATTCCATTTATAAATATTTTATTTTCAAATATCACTTTGAAAATATTCCCTTATCAACATTTCGGTATGTTATGGTATTCAACATATCACATCACGATGATCAGTATCGTCCAAATACATATTGAGACGACCCCAAACCCCGTACTGACGGTGGCAAGGGTGATCTTTGGAAAATAACACATAAACAGATAATAGCAGGAAAGAATTAAATAAATACACCAGATAATTCACAGTAGAATATACTGGATAAACGTAATCATCAGAGTTACACAGTATACAGGATCATACTTAGTACAAATATAGTTCAGCTATACATAAATGTCCACAGCGGAAAACAAACATAATGTACAATAGGAGCTGAACAGCATAAAAAGAGATAAATAATAGAATCCATATTCAGCTCCAGCTATCCAGAAAGAGCCAGCTAAACCTGAATACAAGGCTGCCCATGTAGAAAAAGGGGCACCCGAGTTTGAAAGTGAAACAAACTATGAGTCAGTCATGGGACTGGTATGAGAAATCTACTCAACACATTATACAATTGGCTAATCGCAGGACCACGCCACTTTCGTGGAACGGGTTTACTCCATTGGATTGCCAGTGCTTTAAAAACAAATCTTTCTTTTAAACATCGCAATGCTTTTTATAAAAATGAAGCCATTATAAGACTCAGTTCCCATCACACAATGCAACGCAAACCGGAGGATAGAGTTTTTACCTTATAATGGCCAAGATATGTTTGATACGAATAAAACAAAAGCATTTGATATTACTACTAGTGTTTATATGTTTCAAAAACAATTTCAAATCATAAGTATCAATCATAGACGACATTAATGCCCCATACCACTATGTCGCCAGATATAGGTATACAATCAAAACCACACAGTCACGTATTTGGAAATTGGATTTCCATCATGAACCAAGGCAAAAGATAGTCCTTACCGAATTCGAGACTGCCTAGCCCGAGCCTCAGGACCCAGACACAGGTGAGCCCTTGGAGCGACAGGGTCCGTCCACCGATGTGGATTAAACTTCCTGAACACTACGTTTCCCCGCCCATATGGGGCGTAAATGAGCCAACGAATGACTCCATCGGTCCCAGATCGACCGATATATCCGAGGCGCCTCGCTATCCATCATCCACATAAGTAAAATGTCAGGCCGTATAAAAACACTGACACAACTCCTAGCTAGGAAGAAACGCATGCCCTCCCTGAGGTCCTTCTCCCGTTTCTGGTTCATACCGGGGTGTGAGGCTCGCGAATTCACATTATACACAAAGCTACGCCACACAGGCAGTGCTTTGATCATCAATCACAAGACTTTGCTTTTCAACAGAAGCCCTGATCACTGCATCTTAGCATGTCACACAGGCAATTCACACCATGCAACTGATGGCTATCAAACACATAGAATAAATTCCAATGTCAGACACACAATCCATTAACAAGTCCATTCTGGGTCGGAACGAAACCGGAGGCACTATATACCTTGCAAACCCATCGACCTCCACGTACGTCTGGACGATCACCACTCATTATCCATATTTCGGGATGCCTCCCAATCAGGACATCAGTTACCATCCAAACGAGGTGAAGATTTCCGGTCTTCAACCACCGTCTTCATCTTCGATTTCTTATCGTCGATTCAGTTATTCAGAATGGGATAAACCCAGTCTTTCTGAGCAACTCGCGTATATAATAAATACATGCTACACAAACACTACATACGCATCCTTTCAATTCATTAGTCACTAACCGTCAATCAGTAAGAGAATGATTTCCCAAATATTAATCCCGAAGGCCGAAACCAACATCAGATCAAAATCCAGGAAACTATTCAACTTAGCTAACCTTTAGTTAATTTCTAAATTTCATATCCATATCATTTATAATATTTTATAACAATTTATCGCTACTTTTATTTATTTTAAAATAGCCAATTTATTCAAACTAAGCTTCGGGCCATAACGCGGCCATGGCGCTATTTTTCTTCAGATTTGATTTACACATATCTGAAAATCTAACCATTGGATCTTCACAAAATTTACATCATTAGAAAGATTTTTTCAAAACGAATCAAACGGTTCCAATTTCGGGAAAATTCGACGGTCGGATCTCCCGGTATAATCGTTTGAAGTTTCGATTTTAAAATACGAACTGCAGCGTCGTTATTAGATTAAATATAATTATATATATATATATATATATATATATATATATATATATATATATATATATATAATCGACTCTGGCGCTGTTTTTCTTCAGATTTGAATTAAACATTCCAGACAATCCAACCGTTGGATTTTTACAAAGTTGGTGTCTTTGGAAAGATATTTCCAAAGCGAACCCAACGGTTGCGATTTCGGGAAAGTCCGATGGTCGGATCTCCCGCACTAATTGTTTGAAATCATGGTTTCAAAATATGAACTGCAGCTTCGTTATTCGATATATTTCAATTCTATATATATATATCGATTCTTCGATTTCAAAACTATATGATTTTCATACATTTGATAAAAATGATATTTTTATCTAACTGTTTTCTATTTCAACACTTCACTATTTTTAACAATTCATGTATATAATAAAAATGTGATTTTTAATGTAAAACAATTTATTTCAAAACTAGACTATTTTATATAGTTAATATAGGATTTTTATTATAAAACAATTTCTTTCAAAATATGAATACCATTCAACACATGAATTTCAATTCAACAAATGAATTTCGATTCAACACATGAAGGTTTTCTATAGTTTATATATATAGATAAAAAGGTGATTTTTATATTTAAAACACAAATACCATTCAACACATGAATTTCTATCCAACGAACGAATATCGATTCAACACATGAAGGTTTTCTAAGTTTATATATACAGATAAAAAGGTGATTTTTATATTTAAAACATGAATACCATTTAACACATGAATTTCTATTCAACGAATGAGTTTCAATTCAACACATGAAGGTTTTCTATTCAACGTATAAGTATAGTTTCAACAAGTGAAAATAATTCTAATACATGAATATTATTCAAAATTTCGGCAGCATAACGACAGGGTAGTTAAAACCGGGACCGTCCCTAGTACGGCTCCTCGCTCTACCTTAAAGCCTTGCAGCTTTTGACAATGGGGAATCATGCATCTAGTTCGCATGCAGGCGGCATGTATATTTTTTCATTTCCACAAACTAATCCTATGTGGTTTCAACCAAATATTTCTCAACCACAAACGGGTATTTTTCAACCACAATCAATCAATTTCAACCACAAACAATTTCAATCAACCATTCGTTATCAATCAATTTTCACACCAATCACAACCAATAAATATCATCCATGGTTTGTGGACGAGGGGAATATATATATATTTATATAGCATTTCACTTCTATTCAACACATATATAATTTTTACAACGCATATACAACTTATACATCGAATGTAGAACTTATACAACACTTATACAAGAGGTGTACAAAACTTATATAACTCATCGACTATATAATTTATACATCGTCGTTTTCCATATCGTTTATAAATTAGAAATCTCACATTGGGTTCCACTCCACCAAAAATAGCAAAAGGCTCAGAAAAATATGCGGTCTCTTCTAGAAGGTAGAAGACGTCCACATGAGTCCACTCTCTCTTGTTTCACTGAATTTCGTCAAGAAATGAAAAAGATATGATTTTTATTCGATAATCATAGTTTGCGATGGTTTTAAAATGTTGAAATCAGTTAAATAATTAACATCCGTATACCTTCCTTTTGATTCAAAACTAGGTTTTGAATTTTCTTCCGATCTGTTGCACTTGAAGTCGATCGGCCTATGCCACCTTGTAGTGCTTAGAGAGGCGCACAAAATAAGGGTAAGGGGGTTCCACTCGGTGCGACGGTCAAGGCGTGGCGGGCTTCGAGGCGGCGCAACTTCAGGGCGGTGGTTCTCGGTGATGGAGCGATGATAGGAGGAGCAGCAGGTATGGATTTGAAGAGGAGGGCTTCAAAAGGTTCAACTGGAGGTAGGGCTGATGGTGGCTGTGGCGATCGGAAACGTGGAGGGAAGATTCAAAGTCGTTTCCGCCTTCAAATCTGCAACGGGGAGAGAGAAAATACGATGCGCTTTTTTTTCTAATTTTCTGATTGGCCGGGAGAGTATTTATTTCAAAAAAAAAATAGGGTTTCTCGCCACGAACTCCAATCCAGACCCAGCGACTGTCGTCCCCAGCATTTTACCACCATTCCGAACACAATGGGATATGTTTCGAAGGCCCATTCGAATGTTTCAGTCAGTTTTCCTTCAAATTAAAATATAAAACATTCAATATTTCATTTGAACGTACATTCTAATTTGCCAGGGCCACAAACTGATTCTAAGAATTCCCAAAAAATAAATCTAGTTATTTTTTGACGATACGGTCCCAACAAAACTAGTTTCATTGAATTCTGAGACCGTTTGAAAATTGGCCCATTTCTGGTCGATCCAATTTAACTATAATTGACCAAACCACGTTTTCCTTTTCCACGCTCACATACTAGCTTCAAAAATTATAAAATTTGAAACTTAGCAATAGTTTAACATCCTGGATCCAACAAAAGTGGTTTCGTCGAATTCCGAGGTCGTTTGCAAAATGGCCATTTTCACGGGCTATAATTTCTATAGCGACCTTTTTGAAAATTCATTTGGCCATAACTTTTGCTTTCCGCTGTGAAACTTCAATTTTTTAGATTCGTTAGAAAGGTATTCACAAACAGATTTAAATACTTTTGGTTTCACTCAAATCCGTTTTGTTTTGCACTCGGTACAGTCAGTCGAAGTTCGAATTCAAATTTTGAAACTACCGCGCCATTTCAGGCCTTGTTTATAATTAGAATTAATTATATTCGTTTTCAAACGTCGATTCAAACCTACTTTTCATCGTTATTATTTAAAATATTTATTTTAAATATTTAAAATCCACTAAAATAGCCAATTTATTTTTTTTTAAATTGGTTCAGATTTTCCGGGTTGTTACAATCTCCCCCACTTAAAACTTCTCGTCCCCGAAAAGGAACAAAGTCGAAAGTGGTTTGATTAATCAACTCTACGTTCAATCCGCTTCCATTCTCCAACTTTTCAGTTTCTGAGAATTTTCAAATTCTTCAAAAAATTTGGCTAACACCCGGAATTTTCGAAAAATTTCGCTATAACCTCCTTTGTACGGCGAGAGGTTTGGAAATTTATTGGGCCGTATTAGGTACCCAATAAATCCTATAAAGCATACACATATTTATAGTGATATATTCTGGTGTTTACAGGGGAGCGTGATAATAACTCCAGAGAATAAATTCTCGTCACCCTGTCAAAGCCTGAGGGAGTGTGTATTTTAATCGCTCCAGAGGATAAATCCTCGTCACCTCGTCCCATGTGGGAAATAAATAATCCATGTGCCATATCTAATGACTAGAGAGACGTGATTATTGTCAACTCCAGACCCGTGTGGGGTTTTTATTAATCTGGCAATTTATCGTTACATTTTAAATAGTCCATATCAGTCATCAGTTCAATCTGTAAAATATAGTCATCGCCATACAAGCCTCTGCTCGTATGGTAAATCTTCCACCTCGTCACACAAGCTCCAAATGCTTATGTGGTATATGATGAAGTATGCCTATCTTCCAGAAGTATGCCATGTAGTGTAGTTCAAAATTAATTATTACTATCCTATGGTGATGTTTATTATTTCACACAGAACAACCAGCACTCCGCATCCAATGGCATTCATAGGAGTTGATATAATAATATTTCGCATCCAACTCATTAAGGTTTACCTATTTGTCGGGCACGCAAATAATTTCTTTACTCAACAGCTATCCATTTACCTGTTTAAACATATATAATGCACAAGTATATATTTCTATCTATTTTTAAATCAGTTCTATGTGTGATTCAATATAATAAGTTCTACCATTATTCTTTTATTGATTAAATTAACTATTGTTTCAATAATTTTAATTAATCAAATCTACTATCACACAACACAATTTGATTTTAACTTTTCAAAATCATACAAATTAATTCATACACTCTTTTTAAATTAAGCAGACTATAGAATTAAAAGTGCACATCCATGGAAAGAAAATAACAACAAAGTAGAGAACTAATTGGTAATGCAAAGTATGGTAAATGTACCTTGCACCAGAGTCAATCAGAGATATCTACTCGACACTTAGGATAGGCTTTCTGAATGCTCTCCTCAGTTTCCCAAGTACAATCTTGCGGATCTCCACTCCATTGCACTTTGACTAAGTGAACCTTCTTGTTCCTCTGCTCTTTGGTTTCTTTGCCGATAATCTTTATCGGCTCTCTTCTCACAGCCAATTCTGGGGTAATTTCAATATCTTGTTGAGCTGCTTCTTCCACGATCAAGTCTGTATCATGAACGTGCTTTCGAAGTTGAGATATGTGAAATACATCATGCACTCCAGGCAACCAATCAGGCAATTTAACTCTATAAGCGAGAGTTCCAATCCGTTCAAGAATAGGAAATGGACCAATGAATTTAGGAGCCAACTTCCCTGTTTTACCGAACCGGATAACTCCTCTTATCGGCGATACTTTCAGATATACATAGTCGCCAATAGCAAATGATATATCTCTTCTTCTCTTGTCGGCATAGCTCTTCTCTCGGCTTTGAGTGGCGAGTAATCGTTTCTTAACGAAATCGACTTTGTCGGCAGCTTCTCGGATCATATCAGGTTCCAATACAAGTCTATTACCGGGTTCGACCCAACAAGGAGGAGATCGGCACGGTCTACCATACAATGCTTCAAATGGTGACGTTATCAGGCTCGCCTGGTAGCTGTTGTTATAAGAGAATTCAACCAAATGCAGATGGTCTTCCCATGATCCACCAAAATCTAGAACACAAGCCCGCAATAGATCTTCTAGTATACGATTCACCCTCTCAGTTTGACCACCTATCTGAGGATGATAGGCGGTGCTTGGGTTCAGCTTTGTTCCCAGCTCTACTTGAAATGCCTCCCAGAATTTGCTAGTGAATATTGGATCTCTATCGCTCACTATACTGGTAGGCACTCCGTGTAGTCTAACAATTTCCTTGAAGTATATCTGCGCCAGACTCTGAGCAGTTCTGTTTGATCTGACAGGTATGAAATGGGCGGTCTTCGTGAAGTGATCTACGATCACCCAAATACTGTCATTTCCTTTTCTGGTTCTGGGCAAACCATCAATGAAGTCCATGGAAATATGTTCCCACTTCCAGCCTGGAATGTCCAGCAGTTGCAACAATCCAGCCAGTTTCTGTTGGTCGTTTTTGACTAGCTGGCAAGTAGGGCATCAGCTAACATATATTGAAACGTCTCTTTTCATAGCCTTCCACCAGAATGTTCGCTTGAGATTGTTGTACATTTTGGCCACACCGGGATGGATACTCAGCTTGGATTTGTGACACTCGTCTAACACTTCCCTTTTTAACTCTGGGATGTCGGGAACACAAATTCTTCCTTTCAATCTCAGGGTCCCGTCGTTATCTATTTGAAAACACGAGGGTTCGCCTTTCTGAATCCTTTTGATCATATCCTTAATAAAGTTATCATCCTTTTGAAGAATGGATATTTTGTCAATTAAGGAAGTCGTAATAATAAAGCTGGCGATCATTACATTCTTTCGGCTTAACGCATCGGCCATGACATTGGCCTTCCCTGGAGTGTATAGAATCTCAAAATCATATGCTGCCAGGAACTCCATCCAACGTTGCTGCCTCAGATTCAGGTCTTTCTGGGTGAACAGTTACTTTAACGACTGATGGTCTGTATACAATTCGAATTTCTCACCCAGAAGATAGTGTCTCCAGATTTTCAAATAGAATACTATAGCCAACAACTCAAGATCATGAGTTACATAGTTCTTTTCATGTGGCTTTAGCTGACGGCTAGCATAAGCAATCACTTGACCTCTTTGCATTAACACTGCGCCAAGGCCTTCTCTAGAAGCATCTGTCCAGACATTCAAATCCTGATTGCCATCGATGATGGTTAACACTGGAGCAGTTGTTAATCTTAACTTTAGCTCCTCAAAAGCCTCCTCACATTCTGGAGTCCATTTGAATTTAGTGTGCTTCTTTATAAGCTTCGTTAAGTGACCAGATATCTTCGAAAAGTTTTTAACGAACTTCCGGTAATAACTAGCCAATCCAAGAAAACTGCGAACCTCTGAAGGAGTACTAGGCTGTTTCTAGTTTTGAATAGCTGTGATTTTACTTGGATCCACAACAATTCCTTCTTTCAATACAACGTGACCCATAAATTTCACTTCATCTTGCCAGAATATACATTTGGATAGTTTGGCTTTTAATAAATTCCTTCTGAGGATTTCCAGAACCTGTTCCAAATGCTTTTCATGTTCGGCCTTTGATTTAGAGAAGATTAGAATATCGTCAATAAAAACCAGAACAAATTTATTTAGGACTCCTCTGAACACTCTATTCATCAAATCGACGAAGTATGCTAGAGCATTACATAAGCCGAATGGCATTACTAATCACTCATAGAATAAGTCTGGACCTCTGAATGCTGTCATTGGAACACACTCTTCGGCAATTCGAAGCTGATGGAAGCCTATAGCTAGGTCCATCCTTGAAAATACCTGTGCTCCATTCAGACGATCCAATAAGTCATCGATTTGCGGCAATGGATATTTATTCTTTATTGTCTGTTTATTCAAATCACGATAATGCACACATAGCCGTAGAGTACTGTCAGATTTTGGGACAAACACCACTGCTGCTCCCCAATCAGAGAAACTAGGCCTGATCAGACCCTTCCATACGAGCTGTCGTGTTTGATTGTCTAATTCCTCTTTTTCTTTCAAGGAAATTCTTCGAATAGCGTGAACTACCGGCCTTGCATTCGGAATTAAAGCAATTTTGAAATCAATTTCCCTCTGCGGAAGTAAGCGAACAACTTCCTCGAACACATCCTCATAATTCTTGACAACAGGAATATCTTTTACGAGGTTGGGAATATTCTCTGTGACTACAGGGATATTTTCTATTTGAGCTGGAGAAACATCGAGAGCTGCCCAGAAGTCTTTCCTATTTGAATTCGGGCCTTCACATGGTATGGTTATATAATTCCATGATTGGGCTTTCGCCTTAGCAACTCTCTCGGCGCATCTAACCTCAGCTTCATATTTGGTTAGCCAATCCAACCCCAATATAAGATCGAATTCAGTAAAATTCATGACGATAGAGATAGTAGAGAATTTATAGTAGGAAAAAGAGACAGGTACTGCACAAACCCAACTGAGATTGATGGAACCCCCAACCGGATTTTGGACAGTCATTGGTTCTTTGAGCTTCTTCAAATTCAAATCCAGTTTCTTAACTACATTCTTGGCAATGAAGCTTCGTGACGTGCCTGTATCAAACAGCACTTTGACTAGAATGATTTTGACATTAAGCGTGCCTTCCAAAACATCTGGTCTTCCCTGGCTAGCTGAGGGCTCCGAAGTTTCTGCTACTTCATTTATATGTACTGCTTCAGATTCTTTCTTTAATAGCTGGCAATTCTTCTCAATATGGCCAACATGATGGCACTTCCGGCATCTTCTACTTTCTCGAGCCTTCCTACCGGATTTAAGTCCAACTTTCTTCAAAGATCTACAATTTCTAGTAAAATGTCCTTCCTTATTGCAGTTAGAGCAGGAGGCCGCCGTTACTAGTTCTTTCTCAGATTTGGCCCTTTTTCGATTGACCTTAGGCTCCTTACTGACCTCAGACATCGTACTGGCCTCTAGGCGATCAGTTTCAGACTCACCTCTATTGCTAGAGTTGACTTCCTCTTCGTAGCGTAACATACCTTTCTTGTCGAGATCCTCGTACTGGTAGGCTATGTATATCATTTGAGGAAAAGGAAGCTTCACATTTCTCATTACACTATTCTGATATTTTCTTTACAGGCCATGAATAAACCTCAAATTCTTCCTCTTTGGATCTTGAATCAGATGAGGAGAAAAGTGAGAAAGTTCGTTGAATTTCTTATGATATTCTGGAATGGTCATATCTCCTTGTATCAGATAAGAGAATTCATCACATAATCGCTCAGTCGCTTCGGGAGGAGTAAATCTTTCCAGGAAAATCACTTTGAATCTATCCCAGGTGATATCACCCTCTGGATTATTCTCAATAACCGAATCCCACCAGAACATGGCTTCGTCTTTGAGTGCCCAGGAGGCCAATAATCTTTTCTGGTCATCCCTCAGCTTTAAACCCTCAAAGATTTTCTCAGCAGAACGAATCCAAGCCTGTGTCTTCATAATAAATTCTTCACCAAAGAACGGTATTCCACCCATATTTCGATACTTGATTAAGAGGGCCTCAATATCCGGTTCTGCATTCCTTCTGTTTCTGACACTCATTTTCTAGTACTTCTGCAAATAGCAGATCAAGTCAGGTCACAGAAAAGATATTTTAAAACACAGAAACATATACTTCAAATGTAAATGTGTTTATTGGGGTGTATTTCATTCTGCTTTACTCATACTAGGATATTACTGATCCTATCTGTAATGAGTTACTCGTCCTAGAACGTTACTGGTTCTATTTCTGATGAGTTCGTTAATATGTTATATTTCAGAACTAAGCTTAACCAAAGCTCTGAAACCAAATTGAGACGACCCCAAACCCCGTACTAACGGTGGCAAGGGTAATCTTTGGAATATAACACATAAACAGATAATAGCAGGACAAAATTAAATAAATACACCAAATAATTCACAATAGAATATATTGGACAAACGTAATCATCAGAGTTATACAGTATACAGGACCATACTTAGTACAAATACAGTTCAGCTATACATAAATGTCCACAGCGGAAAACAAACATAATGTACAATAGGAGCTGAACAACATAAAAAGAGATAAATAATAGAATCCATATTCAGCTCCAGCTATCCAGAAAGAGCCAGCTAAACCTGAATACAAGGCTGCCCATGTAGAAAAAGGGGCACCCGAGTTTGAAAGTGAAACAAACTACGAGTCAGTCATGGGACTGGCATGAGAAATCTACTCAACACATTATACAATTAGCTAATTGCAGGACCACGCCACTTTCGTGAAACGGGTTTACTCCATTGTATTGCTAGTGCTTTAAAAATAAATCTTTCTTTTAAACATCGTAATGCTTTTTATAAAAATGAAGCCATTATAAGACTCAGTTCCCATCACACAATGCAACGCAAACCGGACGATAGAGTTTTTACCTTATAATGGCCAAGATATGTTTGATACGAATAAAACAAAAGCATTTGATATTACTACTAGTGTTTATATGTTTCAAAAACAATTTCAAATCATAAGTATCAATCATAGACGGCATTAATGCCCCATACCACTATGTCGCCAGATATAGGTATACAATCAAAACCGCACAGTCACGTATTTGGAAATTGGATTTCCGTCATGAACCAAGGCAAAAGATAGTCCTTACCGAATTCGAGACTGCCTAGCCCGAGCCTCAGGACCGAGACACAGGTGAGCCCTTGGAGCGACAGGGTCGGTCCACCGATGTGGATTAAACTTCCTAAACACTACGTTTCCCCGCCCTAGGGGGCGTAAATGAGCCAACGAATGACTCCATCGGTCCTGGATCGATCGATATATCCGAGGCGCCTCGCTATCCATTATCCACATAAGTAAAATGTCAGGCCGTGTAAAAACACTGACACAACTCCTAGCTAGGAAGAAACACATGCCCTCCCTGAGGTCCTTCTCCCGTTTCTGGTTCATACCGGGCTGTGAGGCTCGCGAATTCACGTTATACACAAAGCTGCGCCACACAGGCGGTGCTTTGATCATCAATCACAAGACTTTGATTTTCAACCGGAGCCCGGATCACTGCATCTTAGCATGTCACACAGGCAATTCACACCATGCAACTGATGGCTATCAATCACATAGAATAAATTCCAATGTCAGACACACAATCCATTTACAAGTCCGTTCTTGTTCGGAACGAAACCGGAGGCAATATATACCTCGCAAACCCATCGATCTCCACGTACGTTTGGACGATCACCACTCATTATCCATATTTCGGGATGCCTCCCAATCAGGACATCAGTTACCATCCAAACGAGGTGAAGATTTCTGGTCTTCAACCACCATCTTCATCTTCGATTTCTTATCTTCGATTCAGTTATTCAGAATGGGATAAACCCGGTCTTTCTGAGCAACTCGCATATATAATAAACACGTGCTACACAAACACTACATACGCATTCTTTCAATTCATTAGTCACTAACCGTCAATCAGTAAGAGAACGATTTCCCAAATATTAACCCCGAAGGCCGAAACCAACATCAGATCAAAATCTAGGAAACTATTCGACTTAGCTAACCTTCAATTAATTTCTAAATTTCACATCCATATCGTTTATAATATTTTATAACGATTTATCGCTATTTTTATTTATTTTAAAATAGCCAATTTATTCAAACTACGCTTCGGGCCATAACGCGGCCGTGGCACTTTTTTTCTTTAGATTTGATTTACACATATCTGAAAATCTAACCGTTGGATCTTCACAAAATTTACATCATTAGAAAGATCTTTTCAAAACGAATCCAATGGTTCTAATTTCGGGAAAATCCGACGGTCGGAACTCCTGGTATAATCGTTTGAAGTTTCAATTTCAAAATACGAACTGCAGCTTCGTTATTCGATTAAATATAATTATATATACATAATTGACTCTGGCGCTGTTTTTCTTTAGATTTGAATTAAACATTCCAGACAATCCAACCGTTGGATTTTTACAAAGTTGGTGTCATTGGAAAGATATTTCCAAAGCGAACCCAATGGTTGCGATTTCGGGAAAATCCGATGGTCGGATCTCCAACACTAATCGTTTGAAATCACGGTTTCAAAATACGAACTGCAGCTTCGTTATTCGATATATTTCAATTCTATTTATATATATATATATATATATATATGTATATATATATATCGATTCTTCGATTTCAAAACTATATGATTTTCATACATTTGATAAAAATGATATTTTTATCTAACTGTTTTCTATTTCAACACTTCACTGTTTTTAACAATTCATGTTTATAATAAAAATGTGATTTTTAATGTAAAACAATTTATTTCAAAACTAGACTATTTTATATTGTTAATATAGGTGATAAAAATAGGATTTTTATTATAAAACAATTTCTTTCAAAATATGAATACCATTCAACACATGAATTTCAATTCAACACATGAAGGTTTTCTATAGTTTATATATATAGATAAAAAGGTGATTTTTATATTTAAAACAAAAATACCATTCAACACATGAATTTCTATCCAACGAAAGAATATCGATTCAGCACATGAAGGTTTTCTATAGTTTAGATATATAGATAAAAAGGTGATTTTTATATTTAAAACACGAATACCATTCAACACATGAATTTCTATTCAACGAATGAGTTTCAATTCAGCACATGAAGGTTTTCTATTCAACGGATAAATATAGTTTCAACAAATGAAAATAATTCTAACACATGAAAATTATTCAAAATTTCGGCAGCATAACGACAGGGTAGTTAAAACCGGGACCGTCCCTAGTACGGCTCCTCGCTCTACCTTAAAGCCTCACAGCTTTTGACAATGGGGAATCATGCATCTAGTTCGCACGCAGGCGGCATGTATATTTTTTCATTTCCACAAACTAATCCTATGTGGTTTCAACCAAATATTTCTCAACCAAAAACGGGTATTTTTCAACCACAATCAATCAATTTCAACCACAAACAATTTCAATCAACCATTAGCTATCAATCAATTTTCACACCAATCACAACCAATAAATATCGTCCATGGTTTATGGACGAGGGTCGTGTATATATATATACATATATATATATTTATATATAGCATTTCACTTCTATTCAACACATATATAATTTTTACAACGCATATACAACTTATACATCGAACTTACAACTTATACAACGCTTATACAAGAGGTGTACAATGCTTATATTACTCATACATCGACTATATAATTTATACATCGTCGTTTTCCATATCGTTTATAAATTAGAAATCTCACATTGGGTTCCACTCCACCAAAAATAGCAGAAGGCTCAGAAAAATATGCGGTCCCTTCTAGAAGGTAGAAGACATCCACACGAGTCCACTGTCTCTTGTTTCGATGAATTTCTTCAAAAAACGAAAAAAATATGATTTTTATTCGATAATCATAGTTTGTGACGGTTTTAAAATGTTGAAATCAGTTAAATAATTAACAGCCGTATACCTTCCTTTTGATTCAAAACTAGGTTTTGAATTTTCTTCTGATCCGTTGCACTTGAAGTCGATCGGCCTATGCCACCTTGTAGTGCTTGGAGAGGCGCACAAAACAAGGGTAAGGGGGTCCCACTCGGTGCGGCGGTCAAGGCGTGGCGGGCTTCGAGGCGGCGCAACTTCAGGGCGGTGGTTCTCGGTGATGGAGCGATGATAGGAGGAGCAGCAGGTATGGATTTGAAGAGGAGGAGGAGGGCTTCAAATGGTTCAACTGGAGGTGGGGCTGATGGTGGCTGTGGCGATCGGAAACGGGGAGGGAAGCTTCGAAGTCGTTTCCACCTTCAAATCCGCATCGGGGAGAGAGAAAATACGATGTGCTTTTTTTTCTCTAATTTTCTGATTGGCCGGGAGAGTATTTATTTCAAAAAAAAAAAATAGGGTTTCTTGCCATGAACTCCAATCCAGACCCAACGACTGTTGTCCCTAGCGTTTTACCCCCATTCCGAACACAATGGGATATGTTTCGAAGGCCCATTCAAATGTTTCAGTCAGTTTTCCTTCAAATTAAAATATAAAACATTCAATATTTCATTTGAACGTGCATTCCAATTTTCCAGGGCCACAAACTGATTCTACAAATTCCCGAAAATAAATCTAGCTATTTTTTGACGATACGGTCCCAACAAAACTAGTTTCGTCGAATTCTGGGACCGTTTGAAAAAGGGCCCATTTCTGGTCGATCCAATATAACTGTAATTGACCAAAACACGTTTTCCTTTGCCACGCTCACATACAAGCTTCAAAAATTATGAAATTTGATAATTAGTAATAGTTTAACATCCCAGATCCAACAAAAGTGGTTTCGTCGAATTCCGAGGTCGTTTGCAAAATGGCCATTTTCACGGGCTATATAATTTCTATAGTGACCTTTCTGAAAATTCAATTGGCCATAACTTTTGCTTTCCGCTATGAAACTTCGATTTTTTAAATTCATTAGAAAGGTATTCACTAACAGATTTAAATATTTTTGGTTTCACTCAAATCCGTTTTGTTTTGCACCCGGTACAGTCAGTCGAATTTTGAATTCAAATTTTGAAACTACCGCGCCATTTCAGGCCTTGTTTATAATTAGAATTAATTATATTCATTTTCAAACGTCGATTCAAACCTACTTTTCATCGTTATTATTTAAAATATTTATTTTGAATATTTAAAATCCACTAAAATAGCCAATTTAATTTTTTTTAAATTGGTTCAGATTTTCTGGGTCGTTACACATATAATCGACAACAGATTATATATCACATCATATATGACAATATATGAATCACAGTAAAATAAATGTTGAGGAATCCAGATTCCTCCAACCTGTTTCCCTGCATCACAGATGTTAAACAATATAGATAACACCACTTTCAGTTCAGTATGAAATATTCTGATAGCAGAATCAATATCTAAATATTTAACGATTTATATATATATATATATATATATATAATTTCCACTAACTGACTAGCAGTTCAATCAATCAGTCAACACACAGTCAATCAAACAATTTCTAACAGTTCTAAAAATACAACATGAAATTATAAACTGTTCAGAGTTAGTGAGATTTACTCACATTGGACGATCATCATTAATAACGATAACCATCGCTTGACTTCGACGGACAATTTATTTTACAATAAATTCTAACGAGCTCAGATTCACTCCCAGTAGGTTCCATGTTGTAGCCACTGTCCATACGATCCCAACGGATCTGACCGTTCAAAATTCTGATAACGTACGGTAAAGTTACGATGTTAAGAAGTTAGTATACTCTTTAAATAAAATTAAACTTTAACTTTTAATTTCTAAATGGGCTCACTATTTAAAACCAGGCCCATTCCCTTTTGCAATTCTTCTTCCTCCCAAAAAGCTCCGTAGCCTGCTCCTATCCATGCCATTGCCGCCGGTTTGCACCTCCACTCCTCCTCCTTTACTTCTTCAATCCTTAAAAAAAATCACAGAACTTATTCTCTTCACACACTCAATCACTTCCACCCACTCTCCTTCCATTCGAACACCCACAACAGAAAGTGACGACGGCCTGTTTTTCCCTCGATTTTGCAGGTCGCGACACCCCTTGACACCGAAACACCCCAATTTTTATCAACAAGCTCCATTCGATCCACATGATCCAAAAACACAATCTAAACTACACTCGGCGCTCCCAAAACTCCATGAACCCCAACCCTAACTCCTCTAACTCACGCTGGGATTTCCGCGACTGAAAAGAATGTATTCGAACTGGTTGAAACATATATGGATGCGAAGAGCAGCTCCAATGGATCCTAGAAATCTGTATTTCTGTATTTATAAATTGTTGTATGATTTTTTCTTTGATTTCTTTTATGGTGTTCTTCACGTTTGGGTTTGTTTCTATGTGGCGGCTTAAGTATTTGATTTTATAGGGAGCACGAATTTGTTTGTATGGTTGAAAAGATGATCATGTGGCCCGTTTAGGTCCACAATACTTAGATATTTTAGTTTTTTATATTTTTATTTCGCCTTCTAAAAATCCGTGTGATCACACACAATATTGAAAAATCACGAAACTGAACATGTAGCTAGAGTTCGACATTACAGTCCCAACGAAACTGGTTTCGTCGAATTACGACCTCCTATGCTCACACAGCGTATTTTTAACTGTTAAAATATCGACTGTTTCTCACATTAAAAATTGGTACGGCCACATACTGACTCTAAAAATCACGAAACTGGGCATCTAACAATAATTTGACATTGCGGATCCAACAAAACTAGTTTCGTCGAATTCTGAGGTCGTTTGCAAAACTGGCTATTTTTAAAGCTCTAAATACCCATTTAAATATATAAATATATTTAAATTTAATTAAATTAAATATTTATAAATAAATATTATCGCATATATTCACTGTGGAATACCATATAGCTCTAGAATATTCCTATATGAATTTCTAACTCGATATTCACTACTAGGTCAACCCGATATTCGATTTATATTGAAATTCCTTTTTAAAATATAAATAATTCCTTTATAAATTATAAAGGAATTATACAGTGACATTTCTAAAATTTGATTTAGACGTAAATCAAAATCTACACGACGAAATCCCAATTTTTCTCTTCCACTAGAAAGATATACTCCACCAGCTCCACACGTTTCTTGTTTCACAGAAATCCGGCTTAAAACGAATCATGTACATACAGTTGAAGTTCGAATCGCCAATTTACAAACTGCAGTGCCATTTCAAGCTCGATTTTAATTATAATATAATTATACGTTCAAACTGTTGTTCAAACAATATGATCGTTATTCTAATTTAATTCTAAACTGAATTAAATACCGCAGATGATCCGGTTCACACCATATCGTCATTTCAGCCAATTCTGATTATTTCAGAATTAAATATATTATTTAATTTATTATTTTAAATTAAATATTCACCATTATTTAATTAAACCACCATTTAATTCACTATATCACTATTTATATAATCAAATAAATTAATTATAATACCTCTGCCAATGCGGGTCATTACAACGGCGTCTTCTGTAACACTGTTCTGGAACCCTGTGTGAAAAGAATAAATCTTTTAATTAAGATTATTGGAGTTTCCAATTAATTAACATTTAATTGGAATAAAATAGAATGTGAATTGGGTTTATTGTGAACTGTGTTTTTAACGACATACGTTCTTTAACCCGATTTACAGTGAAATGTAATTTGGAATTTATAAATCTTTTAATTAAGATTTAAGGGAAATTTTCCAAAGAAAAGTTTCCAATTTAATAAAATAAATTGGAATGGAATGGAATTCGATTTGGTAATGATCGAAGTGAACTTCTATGGAGGAAGACTATTACTATATATGGAATTTAAAAGGCTTCGCCGTTATTCCATTTATATTATCGGTTGGATATGGAAGTTTATATCGATTATATATATTGATTTGATTTCCGTGAAGATTCCATAATTAATGGAATGTGATTTTGGGTTTATGGTGAGCTGTATTTTAAATGACATTAGTTCTTTAACCCAGTTAAAGATAATATTAATTTCTTAACTTTGAATAATCATTAAGCAATGATTTTTGGAGATTAAAACTAAAATAGGGTTTTAATGAATCTTCAGTTATATTGAAAAGCGAATGGGATAATTTAAATTATCAAATTCAAGAAATGATCGAGAATGGAGTACCACCAGTTTTACTCCAGGCGATAGTTAAATCTTTAATTAGATTTGAACATGAAATGGTAATTAAATTTCCCGATAACACCATGGTGCTAGATATGGAGTATTACTAGTTTTGATCCATGGGATGAATAGGTTGGGATTGAGAAATAAACAAATGATTACTTCGGTAAGGTTCGCTAATCCCGACTAGTTTGGAAAACCTTAATTTGGTTTAAAACGTGAAAAGAATATTTGAATAAAAGAATATTCTGAATTGGAATGAGGCGTATGTTGTGTTTGTGTAACACTTGTTTATAATATACGCGAGTTATTCAGAAAGACTGGGTTTATCCCGTTCTGAATAACTGATTCGACGATAAGTCGACGATGAAGACGGTGGTTAAAGACCGTAGGTCTTCACATCATTTGGATGATTACTGATGTCTTGATTGGGCTGTACACCCAAGACGAGGTAATAAGTGGTGATCGTCCAGACGCACTTGGAGATTGACGGATATGCGAGGACCTCTCTCCTGTATTGGACATATGGGACAAGGAATAAGGTGCCTCCGGTTTCATTCAGACCCAGAATGGACTTATAAATGGATGTGTGTCTGATGTTGGATTGACAACGTGGCATGCTGAGATGCAAAAGATCAAGGCTTCTATTGAAAAACAGAGTCTTGTGGTTGATGATCAAAGCACGACTTTAATATAGTATAGCTTTGTGTAGCGTTAATTTGTGAGCCTCACACCCCGATGTGAACCAGAACGGGAGAGGACCTCAGGGAGGGCATGCGTTTCCTTCTAGATAGGAGTGGTTTCAGCGTTTTACTAGCCCTGGCATTTTCTTATGTGGATGATGGATAGCGAGGCGCCTCAGATATATCGACACTACGGGCCGATGGATGACATGGTCGACATACCGACCAGACTTATGCCCCATAGGGCGGGGAAGCTCATGATCAGGCATTTTAATTCACCCTTTGCACTTTGGGTGGACCGGCCCTAACTATCCAAGGGTCACTCGAGACCTGATCCTAAGACTCGGGCTAGACAGTATCGAAGTAGTAAGGACGATCCCTAGCCTTAGTTCATAGACGGAAATCCAACTTCCAATACGTGACTTTGCAGTTTTAATTGTAGAGCCTAGTATGGCGACATAGTTGTATGGGGCACTTATGCCGTCTATGATTGATACATTTATATTTGAAGTTGATTTCTTTACTTATAGTAATAATAAAAGATAAAATTTACTGTACCAAGCGTTTTTTGCTATTATAAGGTAAAACTCTATCCTCTGGTTTGTGTTGCATTGTGTGAAAGGACCCAAGTCTTATAATAGCTTCATTTTCTTTATTTAGCAAAGTGCTGTTTGTTTTATGCATTGGTATTCTTGGGGTTAAACCCATTCCATGTTATACGGCGTGGTCCCTTGATTTACCCAACTTTAAAATAAAGATTAATAACTATTTTAGTTCTCATACCAATCACATGACTGACCCGGAATTTATTGTTTTAACCTAAACTCTGGGTGCCCCTATTTTCTACACGGGCAGCTAGTAGTTTTGGTTTTGCAGATTTATATTCACAGGATCCTGGTTTACAGCTGGAATGATATTCAGAAAGCTCTGTATCTGTGTATCTCTTTCAGTTGTGTTTTGTATTATTTTCCGCTGCATTGTAATTTGTAAATCTCTGATATTTATCAAATGTAAATTGTAGTGATAAGGAATGAAATGTTCTTCTATTTATGTTCTTATTTGTTGTGTTCTCAACTCAATCCGGGTTCTCCTTCATGGGGAAGTTTAGGTTGTTTTAACTGCCAAATTGATTATCTCAGAACATTCACACGCTGAATTCGTCACCTTTCATACCTTATCCAATAGCTGCGGAATCTACGGTGCCAACATTCCGGTTTTTTAATAGAAGAGATTTCTTTTGTATAAAGTGATTAATGTGTCTATTTAATGCTCTTATATCTTATCTTTTGTAAATAAATAGGTATTATTTTGGGTATTTTTGTGTTTTTTTACAGATTGTAAATAAAAGTTCCCTCTGTCTCAATCAAAGACCAATTGCATGAAAAAATGCTACTTCATGGAATCAACAAGTTTTAAATTGCAAAGGATGTTGTAGCACATTGGTAAAGGCTTAGAAAGTTTAGTGGAATGTTCTGCGTTCGATCCCTGTCAAATACTATTTTTAAGAAGAAAGAATAAATGAAGTGTTATATTATATATATATATATAGTTATATCTATGCATACATATATATATATATATATAATATGCAGTTAATAAAGATTTTAGGAATTTGGCATATTTATTTCAAAGAATTCAAATTCAATCAATCATATTTAATTGCCATGAAAAAGAAAAGGAAGGTTGTGATTACAAATCTCCAATAAAGCATATGCTTATCTTCTCACTGACAGTGCCATACATCAAAAGGTATGCATTGACTACAAATTTCCAATCAAGCGGCATAAAAGGAAGATTCCTTTATCTTTGGAAAGAATTTTTTTTCATATATTTATTTTCGCCTTATATTCACATAGAGATAGGAGACTACATCCCCTATAAATACCTATTGTATTCATTCTAAAATTTTGTTCCTTATTCCGTATTTTATTCTTCTTCTCAAAAAAGTTTTGTTTTTTCAGCTATTGTTCTTTTCTTTCATAACAATTTGTGTTTTCTACTTAATTAGTTTTGGTAGACACAAATTGTTATTTATTTTTCTTTATTATATGTTAGCGATTGTCCGTTTGATTAGATTTAACGGCAATTCTAATTTTAATTTTCTATTGTTATTTCTGTTCGCTGTTTCTTTTTCAGTAATTTGTTCTTTTTGTCTTGGTTATTGAATTTAGTATAGATTTGATTAGATTCAAGTCAATAATAAATTCAATAGCATTATTTTAGATCATACCTCCAAATATTGTCTAATTCGCTCATGAAATTACATAAATAATAAATTTAAGAATCCTCCCTATGTTCGACCTGCACACTACACTTCTGTGTGCTTGCAGATTATTACAAAATTTGTGCTTTTCTAATCCATAGAAAAGTGTCGATCAAGTTTTTGGCACCATTGCCAGGGAGGTAACAATTAAATTTTATTATTTATTTAATTTCCAGTTCATGTTAGTTTTTTTTTTTAATTTTTTCTTTTTGTTTTTTTGTATATATAGAAAGAAAAAATCTTGATTAGATGATTTGGTATTAAACTATTGATATTGAATTCTCTAAGACAAAAGAAAAAAACTTGCCAAATTCCACGGATTTTATTCCCAATCCCTTTCATTTATTTCTTTTCCTTTTTACAAATTTCTTTCCTTTTCACAATTTTTACAAAAAAATCCAAAAATTATTGCTTTCTTTTTCTTCTTTTCTTTCCTCTCTTGTGTTTCTTCTGCCTTTAGTTCACTGCAACATATCGACCATCATCCACAATAACACAGCACCACACACTGTCTTCGACCACTTCCTCACATCTCCATCACCATAAACAATTCCCTCTCCAACAATAAAGCCATTCACATCACTTTAGTTCATCTTCCTCATAACATTTCCATACCAGCGCCACTTCAAAAACCTTTTCCACCAACAATTGCACCATCATTCCACAATCTAACATCTTCCGATCGTCTACCACAACCAAACTATCTCCAGTCAACTCCAACTCTTCTGCCAACAATTTTCAGACCCCTTCAGACCATCCACCCTTACATTACAATTCCTCCTACAACATCTTCATGTTGGCCATACAGTGGACATTCCCAACTAGACAAATCCTTGCACACAAAAAATACCATCCACGGACAAACATATCATCCCTTCATCACGCAGACCAAACCGCACCCTGACCTCTCATCTCTGTCACGTGGACTCCAAGCACAAAAACATTAACACACGACCGTCCTCCTCCTCCACAAATATTCTTGCACCCTTTAGCAACATCTGAGACCTAATTCGAACAGCAAGCCCAAATCTATATTCGAAAACCATAGCCAAGATCCGAAACCATACTACCCATTGAGACCGTGATGCAAACCTCGAATCCAACTAGGCACTCGATCCGAAACCCAAAACTACAACCTCGAACCAATTCGAACAGCAAAAACCCAATCTTTCAGTTCGAAGTTTTTACCTTTGCTCGTTTCAAAGTTTTTTTTGTTCAGTAGGAAAGGGCATGCGTTTTTGTTTCTCTTGTTCTTAGGTTTAAATGGAATTTATAAAAGAAAGGTGCGTTTATTTTGGGAAATTTAAGGGGCATGGGTAATATTTTTGCTTTGATTGGTGAGTGCGTGGGATATACTTGGGCGGTGGCTTTCTTCTAAGTGCATTTGTTTCTTCTGAATGCATTTGACCTTTTGTGTTTGTTTTTCTTTTTCCTCTTCTTTTAGTTGTTTAGTTTTTTTAATTTGAGTCTATTTTGTTCCACTGAGTCAAGTTTTGTTGAGTCGAGTTTTCCTAGCTTTTTTAAGTTTATATTTTTTTAGCTGAGTTAGTTCTACTTGTCATTTTGTTAGTTTAGTTTTTTTCCTTACAATTTTGTTTTCAATAATTTCTTCTTATGTTTATTTACTTTCATCTTAAAAAAATTCAAAAAAAGAAAGTAAGAAAGAAGAAAATCAAAGATTGAAGTGAGTAAGTAGTCAAATAACCAATCAAGAATTCAGAAGTCAAGCGAACTGCAAACAGTGAGATTTCAATCATTGACACTACTCAAATTTTCTAAATGGACAGCTATACCCACTGTAGAATTTTCTAAACTCTACAAGTGCTGCAACTTCTAAAAAATATACAGAAATTGCTTGCAGGGACAGCGACTTGCTTATACAATTTTTTAATTTCTGCAGTTAACTGTTATTATCTGATTGTTGTGGTTGGCTGAAATTTTCATAATTATTGTCACCATTCTCATCATTTTTCAACAATAAAACTTGATTTTCAAAGTATTTAACTACTAGAGTGTATTTTATAAAATTGATTATCTCAAGTGTTTGATCACGGATATATATTAGTTCAATTTATTGAACTTCTAGCAAAAGAGGTTGCATACTACCTGTAAAACACTGGTCGTATCCCTTAGTATTTATACTATACGTGAATGACCATAAGGCCCTCTTCCCCCTTAAATCGAGATTATCGACTAATAGGATATACTTGAGTACGTTATCTATTTTGTAATTAAAGCTACTTTTGTCAATCTTAAGTGTTGGATTTTCTATATTCGACAAAGATGACTGAAAAAAGTGTTATCCACCATAATTCTCCTAAGGGGTCTCAGGTAAATCAAAATTTTGATAACGAAATGGATTACAATCGAATAAATCAAAATTTTCAAAATCTCAATGTCGGAATGGATAGACCCTTATCTCTATGGGATCGTTGTTACCCAACTTGGACTGTTCAACCTTCTTTCATTGTGTTTCCACCCGCTAAAGGAAATTTTGAGCTTAAACATTCTTTTATTCAAGGGGCACCAAAATTTACTGGTTCTGAAAATGCTTATGAATTTTTAAGTGAATTTGAATTGTATTCATCCACAACTAAAATGCAACAATTATCTAATGAATCAACCAATCTAAGGCTAATTCCATTTGCATTACTTGAAAGCGCTAAACGATGGCTAAATTATCTTCCAAATTATTCCATAAGAAGTTGGGATGAATTTCTCACTGTATTCATAATTTTTTTCCCATTTCATAAAACTCTAAAATTCCAAACTGAAATAAACTAGTTTTCCCAATACGAGGGGGAAACTTTTCAAAATACTTTGAAAGATTCAACCAACTTCTATATAGTTGTCCTCATCATGCAATTCCAAAACATCATTTATGTCAAATTGCATATGAAGGGCTAAACTATCAAACTCGCACACAACTAGAATCAATATGTGGAGGAGAATTTATGTTTAAACATCCGATGAATCTTGGGAATTCTTAGAAAATAATTCTAAAGAGGACATGCAATGGGAATCAATTTGTGTTCCTACCTGTACTTCCACTAGAAGAGTGCATGATGTGGATCCAGTTCAAATTCCCTTAGAAACTCAAACTCCTCAAATCATAGAACGACAAACCCATTATTACCCTTTCGATCAAGCCCATGTCATAGCTCATAATGGTCCTTACTCATCGATGTATAAACCTAGTTGGAGAAATCATCCAAATTTTTCGTGGTCTAATCTCAACAATGTCGCTAATCCATCACACATGATTCCGAGACCAAATTACCAAGTTCCAATTTCCAATCCTCTAATTTCTCAAGTTTCACCTCGAGTTAAGCCTTCAATCAACCATATAAGCACTCTAACTTTCAACCATTAACTCCGTCTCCTCAATCTTCTCAAGAAATTGTTCGATTAGAGAAACAAATAAATGATCAAGATGCCAAACTCGAATAGATGATGAATATGGTGAAGGAACTAATGAAAAGTAACGAGAAAGGGAACTTTCCTAGTCAACCCGAGGTGAATTCTTGTGAGGACGGAAATAATAATTCGGTTAGTGCTATCACCACCCTTAAGTCTGGAAAAACGAGTGAAAACAATGATTCTTCTAACCTTCCAAATCTCTATCTTCTTCGAACGTTGGCAATCCTAACATCTCTTCTTCTAATGTCGGCAACCCCGAAAATATATCTTTGTAACACCCTACCTCTGTTAAGGTCACTCACAAAGGGAATGCCTTAACTTTGGTGGAGCATTTTTGTAAACAGAACAGAAACTTACAAGATAGATAAAACAGTACTTGAAATTTTTTAACTTTATTATAGCGGAAACATAAATCAATATGGTTACATCCTTTCAAATCTCAGAATTCAAGTACAAAATATGAGTCTTGTACAAAAGCCTTCAAAATGCATGGTTTAAAATCATAATCCCCATAGAACGGAAGCTATACAGAGCCAAGCCATACTTTAGGCACTTCAAGCAGAGATTAATCTGGATCAAGCTAAAGTATTCCCTCCTTGGAGAACCTTGGGGGGGGGGGGGGGGAACGGAAGAAAGGAGGCGAAACAACAAGGGTCAGACAAAAAGTCTTGCAAGTCCAGTGATTTTCAGTTATGAACAGTTAATAATAACATGACATGAAAATAAGACTGGATGAGAGATAACTGTAGCAGGTGTAATAGATATAACAGAAGAACAGAATGATATAAGCCATTATTTTACACTTCTCTGCACTAATACTAGTATAACAGAATTAGGTGTCACCCTAATGTCTAAACAGAAACAGAAACGGGTACAGAATAATTTAACAGAAACAGGATGCTAATAATGGGCCTTTACTACCCGATCAGAACAAACAGAAGCAGAAACAGATTAATCCCTACGGAAACAGAATGTAGAATTAGGTGTACACTAGTAATGGGCCTTTACCACCCGAACAGACGGTACCACGCAGAAACAGCCAGGTGTTACCACCCAACAGAAACAGACGGTACCAACAGAAACAAACAAAACTAAGTGTACCCTAAAACCCTACCCCAAGCGATCGGCTCCCTAATACATAAATATCCTATGTCGGCCCCATAGTAGGGTGTATCACTCCCTAAAGTGACAACCTATTGGCACAGACCTATTTACAGATGTCACGGCGTCTTACATCCTCAGAGGCAGACTGGGATCCATGCACGCACATGACCTGGTTGGAACGCACCATCAACACCCCTCGCCATTATCAGAATGAGCTGCTTATAATTAGTTCAGTAAGCGTGCCCGGACCCTACCTACTGTTGGTCAAAGTTTTGATACCAGAAAGGGTTACTGACTAATATGGGTCCCAAACAACAGATGACACAAGTGATTCCCCTCCTAACCTTGTGTCCCTAGACTAACAGATTTCTACAAGTTACAGACATACAAAATTTAGATTAACTAGTTCACAGATCAGACAATCAAGTTAACAGGTTTTCAGACTAATGGATCATATGTTCGGATTAACAGGCTTACAGATTATCTGGTTACAGATTAACTGGTTACATATTATCTAACTTTGTATTGGGCCTACGGATTCACGAAACGGGTTTATCAGATTCATTGGTCCAATTGGTTTAACCTTACCCAACACGTTTTAGACATCATAATTATCTCAAATTTTCATTAATTAAATATGAATGCCCAAACCTCTCACATTAGACTGACAGTTTGCGGCTACTGGTTAGGCCGGTTGGTTCCGGGCAGGTTTCTGTCGCAAACTGAGTCTAACCTCGGGTTTTCAAGCATGTTATGACTAACTTATCACATTAGAACCTATTGTTTGCGACCACTGGAATATGCCGGGCGGTTCCGGGCTGAATTACGCCGCAAACTCATTCTAACCTCGAGTTAGCCATGTTTATTTTTGCTGCCAATTAATTAATGATTTACCATTTATACCCATGCCTAATATACATGTCAATTATTCATAGCTAATTCAGATTATGTCAATAGCGGACTAATTATACCAACTGAAAAGATATTGCAGATAACAGATTCTTCAGATTAGGCGACTTAACGGATTTATCAGATTAAGCAAACTAGCAGATTTAGCATTTTCAACAGACTTAGCAGATGACAGATTTGGCAGATGAACAGATCTAGCAGACTAGGCAGTAGAGCTGAACTAGCAGATTAAGCAATATAACAGAACTAGCAGATTAGGCAATGTAACAAAACTAGCAAATTAGGCAAATATAATAGATTTAATCATTTCTTAAAGTTTCACAAACCTATCTTGCCTAATTATAAATCTTGCCTAAGTTCACATGCATAAATAATTGTCATGATTCACAATATGATTATATACCAAATATAGCCATCTATTACTATGCATGTCATATATCCCAAAGATCCCTTACTTAGGTGTTTATTTACATTAATAGGTGCCCTACTCTCATGTAAATCTTTATACCTAAGCCATATTCTTTTTATCACAAATCATATGTTCAATACCCATTTATGTTATAAATATAACATGTCCAGTCATATGTCTCAGATTTTGTTCTAGCTACAGTCCATGTTCTTTCCTCAAATCAGTCACCTATTGGTCATGTCCAATTTATACATCATTCATTTTACTGTCCCAAATATTTTAGCGTAGGTTAATCTTTTATGAGATTGGCTCAGGCTCGTGGTAGCCTGGCTATAGAACAGAAAGAGGAAAAACATACAAAATAAGATAGATCCAAACAGAACAGAACAGATATAACCTCAGATTCAGGTTTATAATTCATGTCACAATCAGAATTAACGTTTATATCAGAAAATAACCACACTTGCCTTGATTGGATTAAAGAAAGAACTTTAGTTGTTGCAGAGTTGTTGAAGAAGCTTTAATCTCTAATTTGAATTGAATTGCTTAGGTTGATGTTGATTAGCTTCTAGTTTTGATTCCAACAGAGTAGCGACGCCATTTTTATTTTTATTTAGAACAGAGGCAGAGAAGAAGAAGAATAGAATTGTGTGTAGAGGAGGCTAGGTCTTAGGGTGTATTTATAGGTGTAGGAATTCATTTCAGCCATCAGATTAACCCTAAAACCAATCCGGACCATCAAAAATCATCCCAGGGCTTTAAAAACGTGTTCTAGACCGAAACAGGCTGACCAGGTCGACCTGCAGGGGGGGGGTCGACACTATAGTCGACCCCCATGGGGGAGGTCGACCCCCAGGTCGACCACGACCCCCTGGTCGACCTGGCCCCCAGGTCGACCCCCAGGTCGACCTGCCCAGTTCTGTGCTGACCGAAACCTTCTGAATCTTCTACAGGCCATAACTTCTTCATCCGGACTCCGATTTTCGAAAACTCGGACTCTATTTCATGTAAAATTCAAGAGGAACGCAACGGTGATGTCCATTTTACCTAATTCCTGATTCTTAAATTAAGTATCCTTATTTTACTATCTTTTCCGTTACACACACTGTTATCGAACTAATTTTTCTTTTCTTTCATGTATTAATTAATTCTTCTTATGCATCACCATTATTTACATATCATAAGCATATTTTCATATATTTTATTTCATTTTTAATTATACTTAAAAATGCGGGATGTTACATTCTCCCCTCCTTAAAGGATTTCGTCCCCGCAATCTTCAAGTTAAGAAGAATGTGTCCTACCATCCAATCATCCATCTACTCAATCACCAATCACAGGCATTCATTGTCCTTAAGAAATTTCTAATGCTGTATGAACATATGCAAGAAGTGTGTGTATATGTTCCTTGTCTAATGCAAAGATCAGGCGGTCCACTGATTCAGTTGACCTCCTTAATGCGAATTATGCCAGTGCCATGAGTCCAACATGTATGCAATTTTCCTACTCGATACATATCATTTCTATATGGGTGCACAACCATTCAGTCATATGCAACATCCATGTGCTGAGTCAATCATTTTGCATCCACAAAAATTGAAAATGCTCACACATCCATATGCAGTATGAGAGTGTTTTTGAGCCGATCTAGTGCCTAGTGTGTGTTTATGCATCCACGGGCAACCACTAGCAACCACTTGCATCCACTTGCAACCATCAACCATAACATGTCTCAAACACATGTTTACACCCATGAGTTTCTACCTAAAGTTCGAAGATTTGATTAATAGGATACAGTCGAATGATGGAAGCGAGTACAGATAGAACAAAAACTTGGTTCCCATTAGGCATGGGTCCTAAGTATCGGCCTCAAAGACCGAAACCAACATCAAATTGACACCCAGAGGATTACCTTCTTTAGACAATGTCAAAACTGGAAATCTTATCAGAAGTATTCAGATATTTACAGACTACTAGTACAGATCAGGTTCCCAAATGATTCTTAGGAAGCTAAGCATGATAAAATCATACCCCACGAAAACTCAGAATGTATGCGTCATACTTGCCGCCTAACACAGATATCCCTCAAACCCCAATCTCAAATGATGAGCCATAACCCTTATGGGTCTGAGTCTACAGCAGAATTCAGAAATAATACTAGTATTAAAGTGCAGATTATCGATTGCAAAATCAAAATACCAGAATCATAAAAAGTCTTAATTCCATAATCAGATAAAGAAATTAAACCTACTATAGAAATTTTCCTATTTCTATCCTAGCCACTAGCCTCAAGAGTGTTCGTCTGCCCTCCTTGCCCTCGTCTCTTCGGGCAGTCCCTAGTGAAGTGTCCCATCTCTCCACAGTTGAAGCAAGTGCCCTTCCTTTTTCTGCAATCCTTGTTCAGATGAGTCGAGCTCCCACAAGTAAAGCACTTTTACCCCTTCTTATTTTCAGTCTTCTCATCCTTCTTTTGTGTTTCCTTTTTGGGTCATGCTTTCTTATTCTGTGGTTCTTCCTACTTTGTCTCTTTTGGGCCCTTGTCTTCCTCGTGCAGTTGTGCCATGTCCACCAATTTCTCGTAAGTCGCTCCCATGGGTACGTGGGTCATGGCTAGGCTGTGCAGTGGTTCGTTCAATCCCTTAACAAAGAGGAGAGCCTTTTTATGCTGAGTGTTGACTAAATCCAATCCGAACCTAGCTAGTTGGCTGTACTGGTTGACGTATTCCTTGACCGTCATACTTCCTTGCTTAAGAGATAAGAACTTTCACAGCTGTAAACTCCGCTCAGCTTGCGAGAGAAATTTTGTCTCAAACCTTGTTCTGAAATCCATCCATGTCTCAACCGGCCTCTCGGCGTTAGTGACTTCCCACCAGTAGGAAGCTTCGTCTTTGAGTAGCCATACCGCCAACTGTACCTTCGGCCTATCGTCCACCTCGAAGATAACGAATAGATCCTCAGTTTCTTTGAGCCAGTTCCTAGCTTCAACGAATGATTCAGTTCCCTTGAAATCCTTTCCACCCATGGCCCTAAAATCTCTACAGATATTTGAGAAAGCAATTGCACGAGGAGGGGCGGAGGAGGAGGGGGATCATTTGCTGGACCTGCGGCGGTGGTCCTAGCCTCAAGATATTGACGAAACCAACCGGGTACATAAACACCCTCTGGTATCTTAGATGCTTCAGACATGCTGAAATGAAAAAAAGGAAAGATTCAATACAAAGAGGACTGAAGGAAAGATATATGGCTCTTGGGGATCATGTTTTTCAAAATAAGATTTATTTTTGAAAATACTTCCTTTCAAAACCTTTTTGAAAATAGTTTTTCAAAAACTTTTATCTAATCTGGTAACCTTCAGCTCTGATACCAAGTGTAACACCCCACCTCTGTTAAGGTCACTCACAAAGGAAATGCCTTAACTTTGGTGGAGAATTTTTGTAAACAGAACAGAAACTTACAAGACAGATAAAACAGTACTTGAAATTTTTTAACTTTATTATAGCGGAAACAGAAATCAATATGGTTACATCCTTTCAAATCTCAGAATTCAAGTACAAAATACCAGTATTGTACAAAAGCCTTCAAAATGCATGGTTTAAAATCATAATCCCCATAGAACGGAAGCTATACAGAGCCAAGCCATACTTTAGGCACTTCAAGCAGAGAGAAATTCGGATCAAGCTAAAGTATTCCCTCCTTGGATAACCTGGGGGGGGGGGGACGGAAGAAAGGAGGAGAAACAACAAGGGTCAAACAAAAAGTCTGGCAAGTCCAGTGATTTTCAGTTATGAACAGTTAATAATAACATGACATGAAAATAAGACTGGATGAGAGATAACTATAGCAAATGTAACAGATATAACAGAAGAACGGAATGATATAAGCCATTATTTTACACTTCTCTGCACTAATACTAGTATAACAGAATTAGGTGTCACCCTAATGTCTAAACTGAAAAAGAAACAGGATGCTAATAATGGGCCTTTACTACCCGATCAGAACAAACAGAAGCAGAAACAGATTAATCCCTACGGAAACAGAATGTAGAATTAGGTGTACACTAGTAATGGGCCTTTACCACTCGAACAGACGGTACCACGTAGAAACAGACAGGTGTTACCACCCAACAGAAACAGACGGTACTAACATAAACAGACAGAACTAAGTGTACCCTAAAACCCTACCCCAAGCGATCGGCTCCCTAATACATAAATGTCCTGTGTCGGCCCCACAGTAGGGTGTATCACTCCCTAAAGTGACAACCTGTTGGCACAGACCTACTTACAGATGTCACGGCATCTTACATCCTCAGAGGCAGACCAGAATCCATGCACGCACATGACCCGGTTGGAACGCACCATCAACACCCCTCGCCATTATCAGAATGGACCGCTTATAATTAGTTCAGTAAGCGTGCTCGAACCCTACCTACTGTTGGGTCAAAGTTTTGATACCAGAAAGGGTTACTGACTAATATGGGTCCCAAACAACAGATGACACAAGTGATTCCCCTCCTAACCTTGTGTCCCCAGACTAACAGATTTCTACATGTTACAGACATACAAAATTTAGATTAACTAGTTCATAGATCAGACAATCAAGTTAACAGGTTTTCAGACTAACGGATCAGATGTTCGGATTAACAGGCTTACAGATTACCTGGTTACAGATTAACAGACTTACAGATTAACTGGTTGCATATTATCTAACTTTGTATTGGGCCTACGGATTCACGAAACGGGTTTATCAGATTCATTGGTCCAATTGGTTTAACCTTACCCAACACGTTTTAGACATCATAATTATCTCAAATTTTCATTAATTAAATATGAATGCCCAAACCTCTCACATTAGACTGACAGTTTGCGGCTACTGGTTAGGCCGGTTGGTTCCGGGCAGGTTTCTGTCGTAAACTGAGTCTAACCTCGGGTTTTCAAGCACGTTATGACTAACTTCTCACATTAGAACCTATTGTTTGCGACCACTGGAATATGCCGGGCGGTTCCGGGCAGAATTACGCCGCAAACTCATTCTAACCTCGAGTTAGCCATGTTTAACTTTGCGGCCAATTAATTAATGATTTACCATTTATACCCACGCCTAATATACATGTCAATTATTCATAGCTAATTCAGGTTATGTCAATAGCGGACTAATTATACCAACTCAATAGATATTGCAGATAACAGATTCTTCAGATTAGGCGACTTAACGGATTTATCAGATTAAGCAAACTAGCAGATTTAGCATTTTCAACAGACTTAGCAGATGACATATTTGGCAGATGAACAAATCTAGCAGACTAGGCAGTAGAGCAGAACTAGCAGATTAAGCAATATAACAGAACTAGCAGATTAGGCAATGTAACAAAACTAGCAAATTAGGCAAATATAACAGATTTAATCATTTCTTAAAGTTTCACAAACCTATTTTGCCTAATTATAAATCTTGCCTAAGTTCACATGCATAAATAATTGTCATGATTCACAATATGATTATATACCAAATATAGCCATCTATTACTATGCATGTCATATATCCCAAAGATCCCTTACTTAGGTGTTTATTAACATTTATAGGTGCCCTACACTCATGTAAATCTTTATACCTAAGCCATATTCTTTTTATCACAAATCATATATTCAATACCCATTTATGTTATAAATATAACATGCCCAGTCATATGTCTCAGATTTTGTTCTAGCTACAGTCCATGTTCTTTCCTCAAATCAGTCACCTATTGGTCATGTCCAATTTATACATCATTCATTTTACTGTCCCAAATATTTTAGCGTAGGTTAATCTCTTATGAGATTGGCTCAGTCTCGTGGTAGCCTGGCTATAGAACAGAAAGAGGAAAAAGATACAAAATAAGATAGATCCAAACAGAACAAAACAGATATAACCTCAGATTCAGGTTTATAATTCATGTCACAATCAGAATTAACGTTTATATCGGAAAATAACTTCACTTGCCTTGATTGGATTAAAGAAAGAACTTTAGTTGTTGCAGAGTTGTTGAAGAAGCTTTAATCTCTAATTTGAATTGAATTGCTTAGGTTGATGTTGATTAGCTTCTAGTTTTGATTCCAGCAGAGTAGCGATGCCATTTTTATTTTTATTTATAACAGAGGCAGAGAAGAAGAAGAATAGAATTGTGTGTAGAGGAGGCTAGGTCTTAGGGTGTATTTATAGGTGTAGGAACTCATTTCAGCCATCAGATTAACCCTAAAACCAATCCGGACCATCAAAAATCATCCCAGGGCTCCAAAAACGTGTTCTGGACCGAAACAGGCTGACCAGGTCGACCTGCAGGGGGTTCGACACTATAGTCGACCCCCATGTGGGAGGTCGACCCCCAGGTCGACTTGGCCCCCAGGTCGACCCCCAGGTCGACCCCCAGGTCGACCTGCCCAGTTCTGTGCTGACCGAAACCTTCTGAATTTTCTACAGGCCATAACTTCTTCATCCGGACTCCGATTTTCGAAAACTCGGACTCTATTTCATGTAAAATTTCGAGAGGAACTTAACGATGATGTCCATTTTACCTAATTCCTGATTCTTAAATTAATTATCCTTATTTTACTATCTTTTCCGTTACACACACCGTTATCGAACTAATTTTTCTTTTCTTTCATGTATTAATTAATTCTTCTTATGCATCACCATTATTTACCTATCATAAGCATATTTTTCATATATTTTATTTCATTTTTAATTATACTTAAAAATGCGGGGTGTTACAATCTTCCTCTAATGTTGGTAATCCCAACATCACATCCTCTACACCCTTACCTCCTTCACATCCTATATCAAAACCTTCTTCTTCGAAAGATCAAAATTCTGAAAGAGTCTATAAACTAGAAGCTCCATATCCTCATAGAGTTAATAATAAGAAGAAGGATGCAAATTTTGAAAAAATCTTGAAATCTTCAAATAAGTTCGTGTCAATATTCCACTCGTAGACACCATCGAACAAATTCAACAGTATGCCACGTGTCTAAAAGAGTTATGCACCCGAAAACGAGCCACTAACGTTCCTAAAATAGCCTTCTTTACTGTGAAAACTATCTCTGTTTTCTCGAATCCTTTACCAATCAAGTATAAGGACCCTAGTTGCCCTACAATCGGTTGTAAAATAGGAAATACTCACATCAGTTATGCCCTACTTGATCTTGGTGTAAGTGTCAATCTTCTTCCCTATACTGTTTATCGTTAACTAAGACTAGAGGAACTAAAACCCATGAATATAACAATTCAACTAGTCAATTGATCTGTCAAAAAGCCAATGGGTATAATTGAAGCCAATGGGTATAATTGAAGATGTCTTGATTCAAATTGAACAATTCTATTTCCTCATGAATTTCATAGTCCAACAAACAAAGCCTATTTCGAATCCTAATAGTCAAATTCCATTGATTTTGGGTCGTCCCTTCTTAGCTACCTCGAATGCTATTATAAATTGTAGAAGCGACCAGCTTCGATTATCGTTTGGGCACTTAACCATCGAATTGAGTATTTTTCATCAACTCAAAGAGAAGGAAATAGGACAAGTCGACATAATATAAAATGTTTTAAAGGACACGTCTAATTTATCTCCTCGAAAAGCTTCACTTTCCTCAGTAGACATGCCCACTATGTCTTTTAAAGAATTATTCAAAGATGAGCATAAATTTTTAAATGACTAATTAGAAGAATGTCTCAAAGATAAACTTAGTTCCATACCATCGAATGGAATTATTTCTAAAAACTCAAGTTTACGTGACTATGATAATTTTTAGTTGAAGTATTGGCACAACAAAAAATTTATTGGAAGGATTTTGATCTCAGAATTCATTGATATGCTAATGGTACCTCACAAATTAAATAAGAAATCATCATGCATCATTTTCAATAGAGGCAAGTGTGGGAGGAAAAGGAAATTTCATTCTTCACAAACCATTTATCATCTCTATAGATTTCATCTTCTATATGATTTTTACATGCATATAGTTGCTAAATAGCATTTTATTTTACAAATCGTTCTGCATTTAATCCATCATTGGGTTCTATCTTTCACATTTAGGAAACGTGTTTACAGTGTGGACACTGTTTAGTCCAAGTGTAGGAGGAGGGGGGAGGGGAGTCTGCATTGCATCCTTTTTATTTTTATTTTTATTTTTTTCCCATTTTCATTTTCATGCATTTAGATTTGACCATCATGTATTTTAGAGCATAGTAACATGCCAGTTTTTTTTATACATGACTCATTTTAGATTGATACAATAAAATAAATTAACAATTATTAGTCAGTTGATAGTATCTCTTTCCCTCAACTAAGATTGAATAAGAAATATAATGAAAAGTTGAATTTTGAGGGATAAAAGCGTAGTCAGTACATAAGATGATTCTTAGGTGATGGCCATGAAGTCTTTTCTAAATTGTAGTCTTTGTTTAATGAGTGAAGGACTTAAAATATTATATTGGCTTTTTGAATCTTTTAGACTAAGTTGTGTTAAGATGAATTCACGTAATCTCTCTTGTTCTTATATTTTCAATAATAATAACAATAATAATAATCTAAGGATATCCAACATTTCTTGTAAATCTAGCATTGGTGTGCAAACCAGCCAAGCTCTATTCGACACGTTGTTGGCAAAGTCAACATTGGTTTATCTTGGTTTCATTTTATGAGTTGGACACTTGAGGATTACCAACATCTTGTTAACAAAGTCAGCGCCGGTCTACACAATCCGCCAAGCTCTTTCCTAACTCTCTGTCAGTCCGCGAGACAGTGCATTGGTGGTGTACCTTAGTCTTTAAGTTAGGTGTGTGTAATCAGTCATAAATTTAAATTTTTATAGAGATAGAGAATAAGCAATGATGCCCAAACACTTCTTGACCTTATTGATTTGACTAGCCATGTACAAGAAAATAAAAATACCACTTTGCAAACTGTGACAAGCAAATTAAGAATTTATTTCATGGTTGCACTAGGTTATAAACCGAACCAACTGGCCAAACTCGAGTTTAACATTGAAAACTTGAATTATGTTGAAAATTTGTGACAAGTTGAGGTATATAAAACAAAATCAACCGACTAGAAATTGTTAATTTAATTTTTGTACCACTTTTCCAAAACAAGTCATGTTTTCATTTTTTTTCATTTTGCATATGTCCATTGCATTCACGTAGTTGCACCAGAATCAATACTGCATTTGGATTTTTTGGGTGTATCCGCTGAAAACCCTCACAAGATACCACTCTTCCTACTAGGGACACCTAGAGGTGTAACGGCTTGTTGCATACACTCAATGCAATCGTGTTTCCTATGATAGTGTGACTATCTAGTTTAGTTTTTTATTTAATTTTTACTCGAGGACGAGTAAAAGATAAGTGTGGGGGTATTTGATTAACAAAGAAATGTGTTTATTTTATGCTCTTATATCTTATCTTTTGTAAATAAATAAATATTAGTTTGGGTATTTTTGTATGTTTTTTACAAATTGTAAATAAAAGTTCCCTCTATCTCAATCAAAGACCAATTCCATGGGAAAGTGCTACTTCTTGGAATCAACAAGTTTTAAATCACAAAGGATGTTGTAGCACACTGGTAGAGGACTAGAAAGTTTGGTGGAGTGTTTCGAGTTCGATCTCTTTCAAATACTATTTTTATGAAGAAAGGAACACGAGTGCTTCATACCTCGCCTCATGTGTTTTTGAAGAATAAATGAATTAAGTGATATATTATATGTATATATATATATATATTGTCACATATGAATATATATATATATATATATATAATATGCACTTAATAAAGATTTTAGGAATTTGGCATATTTATCTTAAAAAATTTAAATCCAATCAACTGTATTTAATTGCCATGCAAAAAGAAAGGGAAGACTTTGATTACGAATCTCCAATTAAGCATATGCTTATCTTCCCAGTGACAGTGCCATACATCAAAAGGAATGCATTGATTACAAATCCCTAGTAAAGCACCATGAAAGGAATATTCCTTATCTTTGGAAAGGATTTTTTTTCATATGTTTATTTTAGCCTCATATTCGCATAGAGATAGGAGACTATATCCCCCATAAATACCTATTGTATTCATTTTAAAATTCTATTCCTTATTCTGTATTTTATTCTTCTTCTTAATAAAGTTTTGTTTTTTGGGCTATTGTTCTTTTCTTTCATAAAAATTTGTGTTTCTACTAAATTAGTTTTAGTAGAACATAAGTTATTATTTGTTTTTCTTTATTGCTTGTTAGTGATTGACCATTTGATTAGATTTAACGACAATTCAAATTTTAATTTTCTGTTGTTAATTATGTTCGTTGTTTCTTTTCCAGTAATTTGTTCTTTTTGTCTTGATTATTGAATTTAGTATAGACCCGATTAGATTCGAATCTATAATAAATTCAGTAGCATTATTTTAAATCACATCTCCAAATATTGTCTAATTCACCCACGAGATTACATAAATAATAAATTTAAGATTCTTCCCTATGTTCGACCTGCATACTACACATCTGAGCACTTGCAGATTATTACAAACTTTTTGCTTTTCTAATCCATAGAAGAGTGTCGATCGTAAAGTAACTTTCGAGCTCGAAGGTAGGCGATGACACGGGATTTATGGATAAAAGCACTAGGATGGTTCGTAGTTGCAGAGCACAAAATATTGCTATATCGCACTGCAAAGGGAACCTGAGACGCCTGCCTACGCCATATGGATTTGGGAAGAAAAATACGAGGAATAGTTTTTGACTTTTTAATATTAATATGAAAGTTTTTTCATGCTATTTGTTCATGCCATTGCCTCTGATCCATCTCCTCTTTCTTTTGATATTGTAAATCAAGAATTTACATATGTAGTGGCATAGGTATTAGTTTTTCCCGATGTGGGACTAGTAGATTTCCCTAAATCCACTTTTTCATTTCCAACAATCCCCCACATGAATGAGTGGTTATTTAATCTGTTCTTAAAATCGCGAAACATTTATCATATCGGCAAAAGTAGCACAAAGTCCTTAAACTTTTCCTAGCGTTTTATCATCATAACTATTTGACGAATCAGTGGACTAGATTATCTTTGAATTGTAGGCTATTTGTGTAAGTATATAAAGATAACACATGATAAATGTCCTTTAATTCCTTGGTTCTATGTTTGTATTCGTTTTTGCCATGAAAAAAACCTTGGTTTCATGAGTGCTTCAAGAATTCGACCTTACAATTCTTCTTGAAGTGGCGCCTTCACACTCACATAGGTGATTCTATAAAGAGTATCCCGTAATACCCCATTTGGTTCTTTATAACACCAAAGTATAGACATCATTAAAAGCCAAGCTTATCCTATTCTCCGACGGGTTGTGCACTGACTTATCTTAGGAATGGTTGTAGTGTTTCTTTCAGTGCTTCCAAGTTTTATCTTAAACTTAGTTGTCCCTTTAAACCAAGATCTTGGGATCTTCAGTCAATTAGGTAGGGTTTCCGTTTTAGAAAACTTTTAGTCTATAGGTCTTAAGCCCATTCCCGTCGATAAGGTTAGAACTTTCCCTCTAGGAAAGTCTTTAGTTAGTGAATCTGCAATATTATCCTTTGACCTTACATAGTCTATAGTGATAACTCCATTAAAGAGAAGTTGTGTAACGATACAGATTTCGCCCGGACCTTATCAATCGCTAAACCAACCAAGACCGTTCGATTCCCGCATACGCTAACTCTGGGCATACAACACATCAAAACAAATAACAGAAGACTTCTATAAACATCATAATAATGTTATATCAGAGTACAGAATATCAGAGTATATCGAGATATAATCAATACAACGGAAGATGATTTTAAAATAAATGTAATACAATGCACAGCGGAAATATAAACTACACAGCGGAAGATTAACAATGCTCTGGACACAACTTTAAGCTTTGATCCAGAATCCTGCTTATATATCTGCAAAATAAACTACTCGACTGCCCGTGTGGAAAATAGGGGCACCCGAGTTTGCAAGGGAAAAACAAACTACAGGTCAGTTATGGGACTGGTGTGAGAAACTCTACAGTTAAAATTAACTTATCAAAATGATAAGGCAAATCACAGGACCACACCGCTAACGCGGAACGGGTTTAGCCTCATGAATGCCAGTGTATAAACAACAATCAGTAATAGAGATATGGATCTACTATGCATCGACCAACAAGCAATATCCCAATCTACCCATTTAGATTAATCACCACACTCCGATTTTCCAAATCCAATTCAATTTACAGAAATTATTCCTTTGGATTTTATTCTCGATTTCTTATTTCAAATCATTTTGAAATACATATCTAGCTTTTATATCAAAGTAGATTTCACTTCGGAATCTCAAATCAAATCATTTGGAAATATGAATTCGAAAACAAATGCATACAAACAAGTATGCAACCAAATATCGGGCTCCCCTTAGACAAGGCAAAGGGCCCGTACCTAAGCAACTCGATATATGTATATATATATATATATATATATATATATATATATATATATATATATAAGCACCTACCACACATGGAGCCGGCTATACACTGACCACTCACCCTACGGCACTGGATCCCACCCATACTTTTAGTAGACCGGGATACCAAATCTTTAGCCACATACCGAATCATTTCATATCCCGAAGTAGGGAAAATCATTTCACAACACAATAATCACAAGTACTTTCATAATATAGTACTTCACATCAGCAGTTCACACATATGATTAGTCACTATTAGTCACATAACCTTTCAGCTTGTACGTCCCAAAGAAGGGTGTTAAGCAAGAGAATAAATTCTCCGCCACCAAACAGATACATCATCAATAACAACTAATCGGATACGCGATGAACCATAATGTAAAACCATAATACATTTCTAAATCATTTTAGAAATCATCGGGTTTTAGGCCTCGAAATCCTTTCTGTTTTATAAAACATTTTTATAAAACATTCCCTCTCCAAAATCGGGAATATATTTCTTTTCACTTAAGAAAAACACCATTTCAAAATCATTCATTAAATTTGAAATGAACTCAACATCGCTAAACACCTTATCGTCAAATCGTGAAGTGTTTCACAGGGTGTTAGCACACAGATATTTTTACCCAACCCAATGCTAAATGTAAAAGCATATTTTGCTCATAAACTGGTCGAGCACAATCCAAACAATCAATCAATCCAATTTAACAATAATTATAAGGTTTTGAATAGAGTTAGTATCGACTTATATTCAACATCAAACCCTAAAACCAACAGACATCATATCGGGAATAACGATATCGATATCTTCCAAATTCCTATCACAATATCCATATAATCATGGAATCCAATATCGAAATATTCCATATATTATTTCCATTCCAAACCATTCCAATATATTCATCGGAAATTTCTGGTTATATTAAAACCATTTCTCAATCCAAATTATTTATTTAAAAATAATTGGATTATAATTCTAGTTAATAACTAGTTCATTTCGATGAAAAATATATTTTTATCTTTCCAAATATGGAATTTTTCATCCTAATTCTTTCCAAATCATTTATTATGATTTTACACAAATTATCGATATTTTTATAATTTTATCAAGGCCCTTTCAGTCGATTTTCATAAACGGTCATCGAACTGCACTTACAGTGACCTTTTCCAATTTTTGATTTGGACATAATTCCAAATCCAACCATTAGATTTCGAATTTCTCATATTCGTTAGAAAGCACTTTTCGATACGATTTGAAATCAATGGTTGAAATTCTCGAACGGTCGCTGCGCGGCGCGTTCTATTTAGGCCATATATTATATATATTATATATTTCTTCGATTTCCATTTAAAACGTATTTTATAAATCGTTTTAAATTCGTTTGAAAACGATTTCAATTTCTATTCTGGCTCAAGTTCTTCAACTTTTCAGTTTCAAAGAACTTTCTAATTTTTCAAAAATTTGGCTAACACCCTAGATTTTTGAAAAATTTCGCCATAACCTCCCCTGTACGAGAGCACCGGGAAAATCCCGAAATTGCCATACAGGCCTCTCCAATCCAAAAAGAAAAAGAAACAGCCAAGCGACTAGCCAAACGGCTCATAAAACCATCATACCCAAACAAAACAGTAAATATGTATCTATTTGTCGGGCATACAAATTTACTCCTCCTCTCTAGCCTCCTTGCTATGACCTGTTCAATATATCATATATGTATATTTTCATACAACGCCTATATATACATTTTCATATGACGCTTTTATATATTCATTCAATGCCTATATAATTTCACACAACCCATATATAAGCCAAAAATAATATTATTAGCGAACTAATAATATTTCCATCGTATGACAATTTTATATATACCATATATACGCTAAAATGATAATTTTAGCGAACTAGTATTTATTTCAAGGTATGACTATTTTATATACTCATATATGTGTTAAAAATGTTATTTTTAACAAACTAGAATCCATTTCAACGTATGACTATTTTTATTACTTCACATACATGATAAAAATGTTATTTTTATCGTTCACATAATTTATTTCAAACATGAATATTTCATATACTTCATACGTACAATAAAAATGTTATTTTTATTGTTCAAACAATTTATTCAACATATGAATGTATCATTTACTTCATATATACGACAAAGTGTGAATTTTATCGTTCAAACAATGTATTCAACACATGAATATTTCATTTACTTCATATATACAATAAAATGTGAATTTTATTGTTCAAACAGTTTATTCAACATATGAATATTTTATTTACTTCATATATATGATAAGGATGTGAATTTTATTGTTCAAACAATTTATTCAACATATGAATATTTTATTTACTTCATATATACAACCACAATAAATTTGCACAACACAATCAAACAAATAAGTCGTCCATGGTCTGTGGACGACGGGGAACTGTTCATATATGCAGTTACGAAATAAATAACTGTATAAGAAATTACAGTGAGGGGTTCTCACCTTTGGGATCCACTCCTCCATTCTGTATTTCAGAACAGTCGGGATTTGCCTGACATTCCAACGCAGTCTTTTCTACGCTGTTCATATTAAAAATCACATTTTTAATATGATGTTTATATATTTAAAAATCGCTATTCTTATACCGCTACCTCGTATATAAAAATCGTATTTTTACTTCACTAAAAATAGTATTTTTATTTCGCTACACATATATAAAAATTATATTTTTATATCTCTTTATATATAATAAAAATTATATTTTTATTTCCCTATTTGTATTTAAAAAAACAATTTATTCAACACATGAATATTTCATTTACTTCATATATACAATAAAATGTGAATTTTATTGTTCAAACAATTTATTCAACATATGAATATTTTATTTACTTCATATATATGATAAAGATGTGAATTTTATCGTTCAAACAATTTATTCAACATATGAATATTTTATTTACTTCATATATATAATCACAATCAATTTGCACAACACAATCAAACAAATAAGTCGTCCATGGTCTGTGGACGACGGGGAACAGTTCATATATGCAGTTACGAAATAAATAACTGTATAAGAAATTACAGTGAGGGGTTCTCACCATTGGGATCCACTTCTCCATTCTGTATTTCAGAACAGTCGGGGTTTGCCTGACATTCCAACGCAGTCTTCTCTACGCTGTTCATATTAAAAATCACATTTTTAATATGATGTTTATATATTTAAAAATCGCTATTCTTATACCGCTACCTCGTATATAAAAATCGTATTTTTACTTCACTAAAAATCATATTTTTATTTCGTTACATATATATAAAAATTATATTTTTATATCTCTTTATATATAATAAAATTTATATTTTTATTTCTCTATTCGTATATAAAAAAATCTTATTTTTATATAATTAAAAATCGTAACTTTCGTAAAAAAAAATCTAAACTTTTTCATATTCAAAAATCTGAACTTTTTCTATTCAAAAATCTGATCTTTTTCTGTTCAAAAATCTGATCTTTTTTTCTTAACAAAAATTGAATCTCTTTGTATTAAAGAAAATCATATTTTTATAAAACAAAAGAAATCATATCTTCTTATTTTTCATATCATGTATATTTTTATTTTAATAAAAATCATAGTTAAACACAATGTTACTTATGTAAATTTTTTTTTTAAAACCAATGATACACATATTTTTTTCATCATTGGTTAAGGGTTAATGCCCCTTTTTTCCTCCTGGAGGACGCTGGACTGAGCTCGCCCCTTAGGGCATTGACTGCCGCCGCTACCCTCGCCATAGATCTGATCGGAGCCTGCCACTTTAGAGCCGCCAGCGACGCCAACCTCCGCCTTCGACCTCGTCGCACTCGGTGGCATCGGTGACTGGAAAAACTCCTTCAAAGACGAGGCCTTTGAGCGCACGAACCTCCCAAACCACCAGACCATCTTCGATCAGACCAGAACCCATTTGTAGATCATACGCAGATGAAGAGAATTGCTGAAGAAAATTTTCCATTTAATTGCATGGAGAAGAAGAGAATTAAAGAGGAAGGATCGAACAATTCGTTCATTCAAAATAAAAGAGTAGCAACGGTTTTTTTCTCGGTTTGACCACGGCTGAAATAAATGAAGAGGGTTGACTTAGTTAAGGTTATATATATTATTTCAATTAATTAATTATTCTTTCTAAAAATTCATGTTTATCCAACCGAACTCTAAATCAAACCCAACAACTGTCGCCCCTAGCTAAATACCCACATTCTGAATGCAATGAGATGTGTTCTGTAGCCCAATTCGGATGTTACGATCAGTTTTTATCAAAATTAAAATATAATTCAATTTAAATTGAATTTATACATACATTTTAATTTACCAGGGCCACATACTGACTCTAAAAATTCCCAAAAAATATTTTCTAGCTTCGTATTGACAATACAGTTCTGACAAAACTAATTTCGTCAAATTTGGTGACCGTTTGAAAAATGGTCATTTTCTAGTCGATCCAAATTGACTAAAACTGTCAAAACACGTTTTACTTCGCCACGCTCACATATTGGTTCAGAAAATTATGAATTTTGGAATCTAGCAATAACTTGCCATCCCGGATCCAACAAAAGTGGTTTTGTCGAAAACGTAGGTCTTTTGCAAAATTTTCATTTTTAAGGGCCAAAAATTCCATAGCGACTATTCTGAATTTTCAACTAGGAATAACTTTTTATTCCCACTATGAAATTTTGATTTTTCGGATTCACTGGAAAGATATTTTCAATTGGATTCTAATATTTTCGGTTTCGTTAAAATCCGGTTTATTTTGAATCCTGTACATTCATTAGAAATTTGAAATCGAATTTTCGAACTACCACACCATTTTCAATTCCTTTTATAATTAAAATATAATATTTAAATTCTAATAATGATCTATATAAATATATACATTCTAATTCTATTCAAAATAAATTTCTCGTCGTAATTATTTAAAATAAATCATTTTAAATATTCAAAATTCGTTAAAATTGCCGAAATAAAATTTTTAAATTGGCTCAGATTTTCTGGGTTATTACAAGTTGTCTTATGGATTTATGTCTACGACGAATATGTCTAGATTAACCATTATACAATGTATTGTTCGCCCTTCCTATAGCAAATTGACTATCATAATGTATACATATTGGAGGTACTTGTTTTTCCCAATTTGGAATGTCTTCCAGAAAACCCCTAAGCCAATCTGCTTTTTCCACGGCTTTATCTAGAGTAATGAACTTTGATTCCATTGTTGAACTTTCTTTGCAAGTCTGTTTGGATGAATTCCATGAGATTTCTCCATTTCCTAATGTAAACACATATCCACTTGTGGATTTTGTGTCATTTGAGCCAATTATCCAATTGGAATCACTGTATACTTATACCACTAAAGGATACTTTTTCATATTGCAATACATAGTTTTGTGTGTACTTTAGATATCCTAGGACCCTGATTATTGCTTTCCAGTGATGTTTGCTAGGATTACTGGCATATATACTCAGCTTGCTTATAGCGTATGCAATATTAGGCCTAGTGCAATTCATGACTACATAATACTTCCTATATATTCCATCATCGGTGTTCTTTACCCAATTTTGGTTCATATCCACTGGTGATTTTGCAATGGTTATGTTATACTGCTTGAACTTTTCAAGCAATTGGGCAATGTAATGTGAGTGAAATAACACATATCCTTATGATGTTTTTAAAATTTTACACGCAAGATTACATCAGCCACTCCTAGGTCTTTCATGTCAAATCTAGAGGATAACATATCCTTTGTAGACTTTATTATGGTTCTATTATTTCCTAGGATTAACAAATCATCAATATAAAGACAAACAATGACATATCCAGTATCCATATAACTTACATAGACGCATTTATCTGATTCATTTATGTGACGTTCCCAAAACCCTATGGCACGGTGTTAAGGATAATCATTGGAATATAACACATTAATCATCATTAGCAGATCACAGATAATAGCATAAACAAGGAAATAGAATAATTTACACAAATATGACAGCGGAATCATATATATATATATATCACCACATTAGAGAGCACAGTGCAGGATACAACTTAGTGCATAATAGTACATAATCAGTCAACATCGCCGGAGGCGAAATCATACATAGAGAGTACATAAACTAAACATCAGTCTACATCGCCAGTGGCGGAATCATAATACATATACAATAATGGCGGAAAAAGTCATAGTTAGCACGGTGTAGTCAAGCCTCGCAATGAGCCAAAAGTGCACCTCTACTGCAGTGCCAAGCCAAAATATACCAGCTACCTGTAACTAGGCTGCCCGTGTGAAAATGAGGGCACCCGATTTTGCAAGGTGAAACAAACAACGAGTCAGTCATGGGACTGGTATGAGAAATCTACTTAACTTATTAAACAACAATAATAAGGCAAATCAAAGGACCACGCCACTTTCGCGGAACGGGTTTACTCCAATGAGTGCTAGTGCATGAAATAAAGTAAATGATTAAATCATCGCAATGTTGTTTATAAAAATGAAGCCATTATAAGACTCAGGTCCCATCACACAATTCAACGCAAGCCGGAGGATAGAGTTTTACCTTATAACGGCCAAAAGTGCTTCATACGTATAAAACAAAAGTGTTTGATATTATTACTAGTGCATATATGTTTTCAAAAGAAAATTCAATCATAAATATCAATCCTAGGCGGCATAACTACCATCTATTATGTCCCCATACTAGTAATACAATCACATCCGCAATTTTGTATTGGAAATTGGATTTCTTCATGAGTCGAGGCAAGGGGCAAGCTCCTCCCCGTTTGAGACACTCTAGCAAATGCCTCGGGACCGCACACAACAATCCATGGATCCTCCAAGGCCGGTCCTCTCTTACTTTTGAGGATTGGCAATTCCTGAACACACGTTTCCCAGTCCTTACAGACCTATAATCGAGGCACCTAGCATTCCAACAACCACATAGGTGAAAAGTAGATATAAATGTCAGGGCTGGTAGGTCACTCACACCACCATAGCTAGAATGAAACGTCGTGCACTCCTTGGGTCCTACTCCCGTTTTTGACTCATACCGGGTTGTGAGGCTCGCGAATTCACGTTATACACAAAGCTACATCACATAGACCATGCTTTGATCATCAACCACAAGACTTTGCTTTGCAACAGAAACCTTGATCATATGCCACTTAGGCGTGCCACACAGGCAATCCACTCCATGCGACTGATTTCTATCAATATATATCCTTTGAGCTCGTACGTCTCAGAGAAGGGCATTAAGCAAGAGAATAAATTCTCCGCCGCCAAACAGATATATATTTAACAGAGATCAATCAGCATAGAACAAAATCCAGTGTCAGACACACACTCCATTTACAAGTACGTTCTGGGTTTGAACGAAACCGGAGGCACCAAACTCCTCGCTTATCCACACAATCAACAATACATCCGGACGGCTACTACTTCAGCTCCTTCAAGGTAGCTACTCCAATCATGAGCATCAATAGCGCCCATCCATCCAATGTGAAGATCGTTGGTCTTCAACCGTCTTCAACTTTTCGACTTCTCACCGTCGATCGATTATTTGAAATGAGAATGAACTCGGCCTTTTCAAATAATCCACGTATATTTAGATTTTCAAATCAATTTTTCACATGGTTAAATTATTCAACATTCATATTTCAGTTCCTTAGTATAATTTTCATGTTAAACACGTTCAACCATCACATATCAAGCAAACACAAAAAAATTGGTTTATTTCCACTCTATATCTTCTATAATATTTTATAACGATATATCGACATTTTTATTTATTTAAAATGGCCATATTTAAATAAACGACGTTTCAGGTCATGCCGAGGCACTGGCGCTTTTTTTCACTAAATTTGTTTTACACATATCTGAAAATCTAACCGTTGGATCTTCACAAATTTTATATCATTAGGAAGATCATTTCAAAACGAATCCAACGGTTTCAGTTTTGGGAAAATCCGATGGTCGGATCTCCCACACTAGTCGTTTGAAGTTACGATTTCAAATTACGAACTGCAGCGTCGGTATTCGATTTAATTTAATTATATTTATATTTATATATAAATATAATCGATTCTGGCACTGTTTTTCTTCAGATTTGAATTAAACATTCCAGACATTCCAACTGTCGGTTCTTCACAAAGTTGGTGCCGTTGGAAAGATATTTCTAAGGCAAACCCAACCGTTGCGGTTTCGGGAAAATCCAATGGTCGTATTTCCCACACTAAGCATTTGAAATCACGGTTAAAAAACACGAATTACACGGCCACAATTCATTTTAATTTTATTTATATTTATATTATATATAAATATAGTTCCTTCGAAAATTCCTATATCGTTTTCACTTTAAATATTTCACTAACGCTTTTAAATTATGGAAAATTTCGCCATAACCTCCTTTGTACGGGAGGGGCTGGGAAAAATTCCCAAATAGCCACACGGGCGTCTCATCTCAAAAAGAAAAAGAAAAAGCCAAGCGGCTAGCCAACAGGCTCATAAAATCATCACCCAAGCAAAACAGTAAACATGTACCTATTTGTCGGGCACAAAATTTTATTCCTCTTCTCTAGCCTCTTTGCTATAACCTGTTCAATAAATATGCATGTACATATATGCAATTCTTATCACTTATCATTTTCCATTAAACTTCATATTTGATTCAATTTGGTTTAAAAACACCACTCATTCTAATGTTGCATACATAGGCAAAAATCATATCATTAGCTAATTAATGAATATTTCAACTCATGCATGTTTATTTGAACAAGTGGTTATTTTTAACATTTCACATTTCAATAAAAATGATATTTTTGGCGAACTAAAATATATTTCAACACATGACTATTTTATTTAGTTCCTATGCATGTTAAAAATAATATTTCTTTCATAAACATTTATTTCAATGCTCGCATATCTTTAACATATCACATATATGATAAAAATGGTACTTCATCATCTAAAATATTTATTCAACACATGAATGTTTTTAACACTTCATAGTTTCAATAAAAATTTAATTTTTATCGTTCAATCTTTTATTTAACACATGAACATTTCCAACACATACACTTCTCAACGCATGAGCATTTCCACACATGGATATTTTATATAGTTTGTTCATATAAGAAAGATGAAATTTTAATTGTTGAAACTATTTATATATAAGGCGAATATTTTACATACTCCATATATATTATAAAAATGTGATTTTTATTGTTTAAACACCTTATTCATTCACACATGAATTTAATTTTCACACATCACTTCTCAACACATGAGCATTTCCACGCATGGATATAGTTTCAACACATAACTTTAGTTTCAATGCATGAAAATAATTTCAACATATGAAAATGATTCTAACACATGAATATTATTCAAAATTTCGGCAGCATAACGGCAGGGTAGTTAAAACCGGCACCGTCCCGAGTACGGCTCCTCGCTGTACCTTAAAACCTTGCGGATTTTGACAATGGGGATTTCATGCATCTAATTCGCACGCAGGCGGCATGTTTTATTTTCATTTCCACAATTATTTCCCATTTGTTTCAATCACCAATGGGTATTTTTCAACCACAACCAATCAATATCAACCACAAACAATTATTCAACCATTCTCATTTTTCATCCAATATTTCACAACAATGAATATCAACCACAAACAATTATTCAACCATTCGCATTTTTCATCCAATATTTCACAACATTGAATATCGTCCATGGTTTGTGGACGAGGGGAGTATATATATATATTTCTGTATTTCATTTGCATTTCAACACATATATCATTTATACTATGCATGTATAATTCATACTTCGCTCATATAGCTTACACAACGCATGTACATGAGGTATACAACACGTGTACAATTTATAAATTTATACATGACATTTTCCATTCAAATTTCATATAATTTAGATTTCTCACTTTGGTTTCCAGAGTGCTAAAAATCGTAGATGGCTCAGGAAAATCTGCGGTCTCTTCTATGTGGTAGAGTCCCTCCTTGCGTTCCCGATGTTTCCTGTTTCATCGAATTTCGTCAACACACCATAAAGATATGATTTTTCAAAGATCAAATATAATAAAGGACTCACCTTTCATGATTGTTCAAAACTAGGTTTTCAGTTTTCGCGAAAACTGAGGCACGATACGATGATCAGAGGGTACAGCGTGGAAGAGGGAAGAGAGGCGAGTCGGTCGGTGGTGATTGGAGGCAGTTCGGTGGTCAGATTTGGTCGGGGCGGCGCTGGGAAGGTTCTACGTTCACGAGGCGATTCAGGCGGCACAGGCGACGAGGGGGTCGAGGTCTGGTCGGATCTGTAGAGGGAAGGCGGCAGCGTCGATTGCAGGTGGTGGCGGGGTCGGCAGGGGGCTGAGGCGGTCGGAAATCGCCTTGGAAGGTTGGAGCTCGCGTCGCCGTCGATAACGAGAGAGAGCGAGGCTTTTTTTATTTTTAATTTATGAATGGAGTTTTCTGATTCGCCGATATATATATTATTCAGAAAATTAGGGTTTTCACATATGAACCCCAATCAAAACCCAACGACTATCGCCCCTAGCTAAATACCCCCATCCCGGACACAATGGGATATGTTTCATAGGCCAATTCGATTGTTACAGTCAGTTATTTTTCAAATTAAAGTATAAAACATTTTATATTCAATTTGAACGTACATTTCAATTTGCCAGGGCCACAAACTAATTCGAAAAATTCCAAAAAAATAAATCTAGCTATGTTTTGATGCTACGGTGCTAACAAAACTAGTTTCGTCGAATTCTGAGATCGTTTAAAAAATGGCCCTTTTCTGGTCGATCCAATTTAACAGAAATTGACCAAACACATTTTCTTTTGCCACGCTCACATACTAGCTTTAAAAATTATGAAATTTGAAACCTAGAAATAGTTTGACATCCCAGACCCAACAAAAGTTGTTTCGTCGAATTTCGAGGTCGTTTGCAAAATGTCTATTTTCAACGGCTATATATTCTATATAGCGACCTTTCTGAAAACTCATTTGGCCATAACTTTTGATTCCCGCTATGAAACTTTGATTTTTCGGATTCGTTAGAAAGGTATTCACTAGCAGATTTAAATATTTTTGGTTTCACCAAAATCCGTTATATTTTGCACCCGGTGCAGTCAGTCAAAGTTTGAATTCAAATTTTCAAACCGACACACTATTTCTAATTCACTTTTTTATTGAAATATTCTATTTCAATTGTTCAAATTCCTTTGAAATAACCAATTTAAATTTTTTTAAATTGGCTCGTATTTTCCGTATTGTTACAATCTCCCCCACTTAAAACTTTTTGTCCCCGAAAAGGAAACAACAGTAAAGTAGGAAACAAAAATGTAAATGCAAAGTATTGTAAAGGTACCTTGCACCGGAGTTAGTCAGAGATGTCCACTCTGCATCTCCTCAGTCTCCCAAGTACAGTCTCTAGGATCACTACTCCACTGCACTTTAACTAAATGAACCTTTTTGCTTCTTAGCTCTCTAGTTTCTTTGCCAACAATCTTTAATGGCTCTCTTCTGACTGCTAATTCTGGAGTTATTTCCAAGTCCTGTTGCGCTGCTTCTTCCACAACAAGATCTGGATCATGCACATGTCTTCTAAGTTGTGATACGTGAAATACATCATGCACTCCAGGCAACCAATCAGGTAATTGAACCCTATAAGCAAGAGTTCCAATTCGTTCTAGTATAGGAAAGGGACCAATAAACCTGGGTGCCAACTTCCCAGTTTTGCCAAATCTGATTACTCCTCTCATCGGAGAAACTTTCAAATAAACACGGTCACCAACAGCAAATGTCAAATCTCTTTTTCTGGAATCTGCATAACTTTTCTGTCGGCTTTGTGCGGTTCTCAATCGCTTTTTGATGAAGTCGACTTTATCCTACGCTTCTCTAATCATATCGGGTCCCAACACAAGTCTGTTGCCAGGTTCTACCCAACATGCTGGAGATCTGCACGGTCTACCGTATAATGCTTCAAATGGCGACATTCCCAAACTTGCTTGATAGCTATTGTTATATGAGAATTCTGCCAAATGTAAGTGATCTTCCCATGACCCACCAAAATCAATTATACAAGCCCGTAGTAAATCTTCCAGAATTCTATTCACTCTCTCAGTTTGGCCATCTGTCTGAGGGTGATAAGCGGTGCTCATATTCAGTTTCATTCCCAGTTCTGTCTGGAATGCCTCCCAGAATTTGCTAGAAAATATTGGGTCTCTATCACTGACTATGCTGATGGGAATTACATGTAGCTTAACAATTTCTTTGAAATATATCTGTGCTAGACTTTGAGCGGTTCTATTGGATCTGACAGGTATGAAATGGGCAGTCTTCGTGAAGAAATCTACGATTACCCAAATATTGTCGTTACCTTTCTTGGTTCGAGGTAAACCATCTATAAAATCCATGGAAATCTGTTCCCATTTCCAACATGGGACTTCCAACGGTTGCAACAAACCGGTTAGCTTCTGTTGGTCGCTCTTGACTAATTGACAAGCAGGGCATCTGCTAACATATAAAGAAATGTCCCTCTTCATTGCCTTCCACCAAAAAGTGCGTTTGATATCGTTGTACATTTTACTTACCCCAGGATGAATGCAAAGCTTGGATTTATGGCATTCATCTAGCACCTCTCTTCGAAGGCCTGGAATATTTGGGATGCAAATCCTGTCATTTAACCTGAGAACCCCCTTATCGTCAATACAGAAACTTGTGGTTTCACCTTCCTTGACCCTCTGACTGATTCTCTGGATAAATTCATCGTCTTTTTGAAGGACTGAAATCTTATCAATCAATCCAAGCGTAATTATAAGATTGGCAATGATTGCGGTTTTTCTACTATGTGCATCCGCTACAATGTTAGCCTTTCCCGGCGTATACAAGATATCTAGATCATACGCTGCAAGAAATTCTAGCCAACGCTGCTGTCTCAAATTCAGATCTTTCTTGGTGTATAAATACTTTAATGATTGATGATCTGTGTACAGTTCAAATTTCTTACCCAATAAGTAATGCCTCCAGATTTTCAAAGCAAAAACGATGGCTAGCAACTCAAGATCATGAGTTACATAATTCTTCTCATGTGGTTTCAGTTGGCGGCTTGCATAAGCAACTACTCGACCCCTTTGCATTAACACTGCACCAAGACCTCTAATAGAAGCATTTGTCCAAACCATCAAATCCCGTTTGCCATCGATAATGGTTAACACTGGAGCAGTTGTCAATTTCGATTTCAATTCCTAGAAAGCTTCTTCATAGTTGGAAGTCCACTTAAATTTCAACCCCATAAAACTTCTAACCTCTATGGTAGGCTGTTTCCAGTCTTGAATCGCTGTTATTTTGCTCCGATCGACAGAAATCCCTTCTTTTGACACTACATGGCCAAGGAATGCCACTTCTTCTTGCCAGAAGACACATTTAGAGAATTTGGCTTTGAAGACGTTTTTTCTAAGAATCTCCAATACTTTTTCTAAGTGTTTTTCATGCTCGGGTTTTGATTTAGAGTAGATTAAAATATCATCGATGAATATGAGGACAAATTTATTCAGAACTCCCCTGAACACTCTGTTCATTAGATCGACAAAGTATGCTAGAGCATTGCATAGGCCGAACGACATTACTAACCATTCATAAAATATGTCTGGACCTCTGAAAGCTGTCAAAGGAACACACTCCTCTGCAATTCTCAATTGATGAAAACCCAAAGCTAGGTCCATTCGGGAAAATACTCTCGCCCCATTTAATTGGTCTAGCAGATCATCGATGCGGGGTAACGGGTATTTGTTTTTGAGCATCTGTTTGTTGAGGTCTCGGTAATCAACACACAATGGAAGAGTACCATCTGACTTTGGGACAAACACTACAGCTGCACCCCAACTAGAAAAGCTAGGTCTGATCAGACCCTTCCATAACAGTTGACGAGTTTGATTGCCTAATTCTTCCTTTTCCTTTGGAGTCATTCTGCGAATTGGATGTACTACTGGTCTAGCATTGGGAATTAGATCGATTCTGAATTCTATTTCTCTTTGCGAAGGCAAGTTTTCGACTTCTTCAAACACATTCGCATAGTTTCTAACAACAGGAATCTTTTCTAAGGAAGTGGGGATAACTTCTAACGCAGACCAAAATTCCTCTCTATCTGGATTAGAACCATGACAGGGTATAAATATATGTCCAAGCTTCGTTCGAATTTTTACTATCCTTTCTGCACACTTTACTTTAGCTTCGTATTTCGTTAACTAATCAAGCCCGAGAATGATATCAAATTCAGGAAAATCCATAACGACTAGATCAAAAGGAAACTTGTAGAAAGAATAAGAGGCTGGCACTTTACAATATGCACTGAGAATAAGAGATCCTCCTATCGGATTATGTACTTCAACCAATTCTTTCAGCTTTCTTTGTTTTAACTTTAATTTGTGAAGTGTGTTACTAGCAATAAAACTACGTGATGCACCCGTGTCAAATAATACAGAAACATGAATATTTTTAATTGTAAGGGTACCTCCCAAAACATCGGGTTTACCTGCTCCATCGGAAGCAGCCGGCGGATTCGTCCCATCATACACGTGATCTATTGCAGCCTTCTTAAGCAAAGGACAGTCTTTGACAAGATGATCTGTCTTGCGGCAATTAAAGTAGGAGCGAGGGTTCTGAGAGCCTTGGCTTGAACCTTGAGAATTTGTCTTCTGCCATTTTGGGGTTGTGCAAACATTGGAGTAGTGCCCCACCTTGCCACAATTGTAGCAGCTTCCTTTTGGCGGCCTGCTAGTCTGTGGTTTCGAGGATGCCGCTTGGCTTGACTCAGCTTGATTCGCAGCAGGCTTGCGTTTATTCCTGGTTTGGCTTTTAGCACAATCCTGCTCCAGGTGCCTTTGATCCAGGTCTTCGTAGTTGCATGCCATTTCCACCAATTCATTAAACCCCATCTTGATGTGGGCCATTGCCCTTTCTTGGTACTGTCGCTTCAGCCCGAGGATGAACCTCTTATTCTTGGACTTTGCAGTGGCGACGAGCTCTGGACATAGTAGGATATTTGTGTAAACTTGTTCAGATAATCTTGCACCGAGAGATCCCCCTGCTGGAGGTTTGCGAATTCGTCGTGCATGCGCTCAAGGGCTTGCTCTGGGACATACTTCTCTTTTAATAATTCTTTGAATTCGTCCCAGGTTCTACCAGCATTTCTATTCCCGGCGGTGAGAGCTTCCCACCATAGTTCGGCTTCTTCTTGTAGGAGCCAAGCGCCCATGAAAGCTTTGTCTTGATCGCCCAGCCTTAGGCCTCCAAGTATCTTCTCGCATGTTTTCAGCTATGCAAGGGCCTCCATTACAGTGCCAGTTCCAGAGAAGGTTTTGCCTCCTAGGTTCTTGTACCTCTTAGCCACGCGATCCAGCTCGAATTGTTGAGCTGCCGGGGGTTGTATCAAGGGTCCTTCTTCAACTGGGACTTCTCCTCGTCCTCTGCCACGGCCAGCTCGGCCTCCTCTAGTAGCGGCTGCTTGGGTAGCCATTGTTCAAGTTCTGTACAAGCAAGAAAAGAGTCAGCCTATAGAAATGATAATTTTATTGTATGGTTAAGCAGAAAACTTAAGGAAAGATAACGATGGACTGATCAAATTGTTTTTGCTATTCTGCTTAGCTCATTCTAGGAGTTTACTAGCCCTATCTCTAATGAGCTACTCACCTTAGAATACTACTGATTCTATTCTGACGAAGAGTTTAATGTGTTAGATTCCAGAACTAAGGTTAACCAAAGCTCTGATACCAGCTGTGACGATCCCAAAACCCTATGGCACGGTGTTAAGGATAATCAATGGAATATAACACATTAATCATCATTAGCAGATCACGGATAATAGCATAAACAAGGAAATAAAATAATTTACACAAATATGACAACGGAATCATATATATATATATATATATATATATATATATATCACCACATCAGAGAGCACAGTGCATGATACAACTTAGTGCATAATAGTACATAATCAGTCAACATCGCCGGAGGCGGAATCATACATAGAGAGTACATAAACTAAACAACAGTCTACATAGCCAGTGGCGGAATCATAATACATAAACAATAATGGCGGAAAAAGTCATAGTCAGCACGGTGTAGTCAAGCCTCGCCATGAGCCAAAAGTGCACCTCTACTGCGGTGCCAAGCCAAAATATACAAGCTACCTGTAACCAGGATGCCCGTGTGAAAATGAGGGCACCCGAGTCTGCAAGGTGAAACAAACTACGAGTCAGTCATGGGACTGGAATGAGAAATCTACTTAACTTATTAAACAACAATAATAAGGCAAATCAAAGGACCACGCCACTTTCGCGGAACGGGTTTACTCCAATGAGTGCTAGTGCATGAAATAAAGTAAATGATTAAATCATCGCAATGCTTTTTATAAAAATGAAGCCATTATAAGACTCAGGTCCCATCACACAATGCAACGCAAGCCGGATGATAGAGTTTTACCTTATAATGGCCAAAAATGCTTCATACGTATAAAAAAAAAGTGTTTGATATTATTACTAGTGCATATATGTTTTCAAAAGCAAATTCAATAATAAATATCAATCCTAGGCGGCATAGCTACCATCTACTATGTCACCATACTAGTAATACAATCACATCCGCAATTTCGTATCGGAAATTGGATTCCTTAATGAGTCGAGGCAAGGGGCAAGCTCCTCTCCGTTCGAGACACTCTAGCAAATGCCTCGGGACCGCATACAGCAATCCCTGGATCCTCCAAGGCCGGTCCTCTCTTACTTTTGAGGATTGGCAATTCCTGAACACACGTTTCCCGGTCCTTACAGAACTATAATTGAGGCGCCTCGCATTCCAACAACAACACAGATGAAAAGTAGATATAAATGTCAGGGCTGGTAGGTCACTGACACCACATTAGCTAGAAAGAAACGTCGTGCACTCCTTGGGTCCTTCTCCCGTTTTTGACTCATACCGGGGTGTGAGGCTCACGAGTTCACGTTATACACAAAGCGATGTCACACAGACCATGCTTTGATCATCAACCACAAGACTTTGCTTTGCAACAGAAGCCTTGATCATATGCCACGTAGGCGTGCCACACAGGCAATCCACTCCATGCGACTGATTTCTATCAATATATAACCTCTGAGCTCGTACGTCTCAGAGAAGGGCGTTAAGTAAGAGAATAAATTCTCCGCCGCCAAACAGATATATATTTAACAAAGATCAATCAGCACAGAACAAAATCCAATGTCAGACACACAGTCCATTTTCAAGTTCGTTCTGGGTTTGAACGAAACCGGAGGCACCAAATTCCTCGCTTATCCGCACAATCAATAATACGTCCGGACGGCTACTACTTCAGCTCCTTTAAGGCAGCTACTCCAATCATGAGCATCAGTAGCGCCCATCCATCCATTGTGAAGATCGTCGGTCTTCAACCGTCTTCAACTTTTCGACTTCTCACTGTCGATCGATTATTTGAAATGAGAATGAACTCAGTCTTTTCAAATAATCCACGTATATTTAGATTTTCAAATCAATTTTTCACATGGTTAAATTATTCAACATTCACATTTCAGTTCCTTAGTATATTTTTCATGTTAAACACATTCAACCATCACATATCAAGAAAACACAAAAAAAAATGGTTTATTTCCACTCTATATCGTCTATAATATTTTATAACGATATATCGACATTTTTATTTATTTAAAATGGCCATATTTAAATAAACGACGTTTCAGGTCATGCCGAGGCACTAGTACTTTTTTTCACTAAATTTGTTTTACACATATCTGAAAATCTAACCGTTGGATCTTCACAAATTTTATATCATTAGGAAGATCATTTCAAAACGAATCCAACGGTTTCAGTTTTGGGAAAATCCGACGGTCGGATCTCCCACACTAGTCGTTTGAAGTTACGATTTCAAATTACGAACTGCAGCGTCGGTATTCGATTTAATTTAATTATATTTATATTTATATGTAAATATAATTGATTCTGGCGTTGTTTTTCTTCAGATTTGAATTAAACATTCCAGACATTCCAACCGTCGGATCTTCACAAAGTTGGTGCCGTTGGAAAGATATTTCTAAGGCGAACCCAACGGTTGCGGTTTCGGGAAAATCCAATGGTCGGATTTCCCACACTAGGCGTTTGAAATCACGGTTAAAAACACGGCCACGATTCGTTTTAATTTTATTTATATTTATATTATATATAAATATAGTTCCTTCGAAAATTCCTATATCGTTTTCACTTCAAATATTTCACTAACGCCTTTAAATTATGGAAAATTTCGCCATAACCTCCTTTGTACGGGCGGGGCTGGGAAAAATTCCCAAATAGCCACATGGGCGTCTCATCTCAAAAAGAAAAAGAAAAAGCCAAGCGGCTAGCCAACAGGCTCATAAAATCATCACCCAAGCAAAACAGTAAACATGTACCTATTTGTCGGGCACAAAATTTTATTCCTCTTCTCTAGTCTCTTTGCTATAACCTGTTCAATAAATATGCATGTACATATATGCAATTCTTATCACTTATCATTTTCCATTCAACTTCATATTTGATTCAATTTGGTTTAAAAACACCATTCATTCTAATGTTGCATACATAGGCAAAAATCATATCATTAGCTAATTAATGAATATTTTAACTCATGCATATTTATTTGAACAAGTGGTTATTTTTAACACTTCACATTTCAATAAAAATGATATTTTTGGCGAACTAAAATATATTTCAACACATGACTATTTTATTTAGTTCCTATGCATGTTAAAAATAATATTTCTTTCACAAACATTTATTTCAACGCTCACATATCTTTAGCATATTACATATATGATAAAAATGGTATTTCATCATCTAAAATATTTATTCAACACATGAATGTTTTTAACACTTCATAGTTTCAATAAAAATGTAATTTTTATCGTTCAATCTTTTATTCAACTAGGGGTGAGCATTCGGCCGGTTCGGTTGGTTTGGACGCAATATAACTCAAACCGAATTGAAACCGAAATTTTTACAAACCGAAACGAACCAAACCGAATTAATTTCGGTTAATTCGGTCGGTAACCAATTTAACCGAACTTGACGAATGTATTATTATTTAAATGATGGATTCACTTAAAGTAGAACATAAATTCATGTTTAGACAAATTTTATATAATAAATTCTATGTTTATGATAAGATTTGACCTATTTGCAACAAATATCTTTGTATTATATAACAAAACTAATTTTTTGAACTACCACAATATCATAAAATTTGGTAATTAATTAAAAGTTCGGTTAATTCGGTTAAACCGATAACCAAAATTTTTTATTTTATAAACCGAATTCAAACCGATTTAGTTTTAAAACCGAACCAAACCGACCAAAATAAACTGGTTTGGTCGGTTAATTCGGTTTGAACCGAATATTGCTCACCCCTATATTCAACACATGAACCTTTCCAACACATACACTTCTCAACGCATGAGCATTTCCACACATGGATATTTTATATAGTTTGCTCATATAAGAAAGATGAAATTTTAATTGTTGAAACTATTTATATATAAGGCGAATATTTTACATACTTCATATATATTATAAAAATGTGATTTTTATTGTTTAAACACCTTATTCATTCACACATGAATTTAATTTTTACACATCACTTCTCAACACATGAGCATTTCCACGCATGGATATAGTTTCAACACATGACTTTAGTTTCAACGCATGAAAATAATTTCAACATATGAAAATGATTCCAACACATGAATATTATTCAAAATTTCAGCAGCATAACGGCAGGGTAGTTAAAACCGGCACCGTCCCGAGTACGGCTCCTTGCTCTACCTTAAAACCTCGCGGTTTTTAACAATGGGGATTTCATGCATCTAATTCGCACGCAGGCGACATGTTTTATTTTCATTTCCACAATTATTTCCAATTTGTTTCAATCACCAATGGGTATTTTTCATCCACAACCAATCAATATCAACCACAAACAATTATTCAACCATTCGCGTTTTTCATCCAATATTTCACAACAATGAATATCGTCCATGGTTTGTGGACGAGGGGAGTGTGTGTATATATATATATATATATATATATATATATATATATATTTCACTTGCATTTCAACACACATATCATTTATACTATGCATGTATAATTCATACTTCGCTCATATAGCTTACACAACGCATGTACATGAGGTATACAACACGTATATAATTTATATTTCGCTTGTATAATTTATACATGACATTTTCCATTCAAATTTCATAAAATTTAGATTTCTCACTTTGGTTTTCGGAGTGCTAAAAATCGTAGATGGCTCAGAAAAATCCACGATCTCTTCTATGTGGTAGTGAGCCTCCTTGCAGTCTCGATGTTTCCTGTTTCATCGAATTTCGTCTACACACCATAAAGATATGATTTTTCAAAGATCAAATATAATAAAGGACTCACCTTTCACGATTGTTCAAAACTAGGTTTCCAGTTTTCGCTAAAACCGAGGCACGATACGATAATCAGAGGGTACAGCGTGGAAGAGGGAAGAGAGGCGAGTCGGTCGGTGGTGGTTGTGGCAGTTCGGTGGTCAGATCTGGTCAGGGCGGCGCTGGGAAGGTTCGACGTTCACGGAGGCGATTCAGGCGGCACAGGCGACGAGGGGGGTCGAGGTTTGGTCGGATCTGTAGAGGGAAGGCGGCGGCGTCGATTGCAGGTGGTGGTGGGGTCGGCAGGGGGTTGAGGCGATCGGAAATCGCTTGGGAAGGTCGGAGCTCGCGTCGCCGTCGATAACGAGAGAGAACAAGGGTTTTTTTATTTTTAATTTATGAATGGAATTTTCTGATTCGCCGATATATATATTATTCAGAAAATTAGGGTTTTCACATACGAACCCCAATCCAAACCCAACGACTGTCGCCTTTAGCTAAATACTCCCATATCGGACACAATGGGATATGTTACGTAGGCCAATTCGTCTGTTACAGTCAGTTATTTTTCAAATTAAAGTATAAAACATTTTATATTCAATTTGAACGTACATTTCATTTTGCCAGGGCCACAAACTGATTCGAAAAATTCCAAAAAAATAAATCTAGCTTTGTTTTGACGCTATAGTCCCAACAAAACTAGTTTCGTCGAATTCTGAGATCGTTTGAAAAATGCTCCTTTTCTGGTCGATCCAATTTAACAGAAATTGACCAAACACATTTTCTTTTTCCATGCTCACATTCTAGCTTTAAAAATTATGAAATTTGAAACCTAGCAATAGTTTGACATCCCGGACCTAACAAAAGTGGTTTCGTCGAATTCCGAGGTCGTTTGCAAAATGTCTATTTTCAAGGGCTATATATTCTATATAGCGACCTTTCTGAAAATTCATTTGGCCATAACTTTTGATTCCCGCTATGAAACTTCGATTTTTCGGATTCATTAGAAAGGTATTCACTAACAGATTTAAATATTTTTGGTTTCACCAAAATCCGTTATATTTTGCACCCGGTGCAGTCAGTCAAAGTTTGAATTCAAATTTTCAAACCGACACACTATTTCTAATTCACTATTTTTTGAAATATTCTATTTCAATTGTTCAAATTCCTTTGAAATAACCAATTTAAATTTTTTTAAGTTGGCTCGTATTTTCCGGGTTGTTACAATTTATTTTGAATCCATTTGATAAAGTTTCATCAAACTTCTCCTGCCATTGTTTCAGTGCTTATTTAAGGCCATAATGTGATTTTACTAACTTGCACACCTTATTTTCATTTCCTGGGCTTAGAAACCCTTCAAGTTGCTTCTAGTTCACCATTCAAATGCAATCCTCACATCCACTTGGTGTATTTTCGAATTTTATACGGATGGGATTGCAATAAGCATCCTAATCGATGTTATTCTAGTTACTGGTGAATACATATCAAAGTAATCTAGATCTTCCACCTGTCTAAATCCTTTTATTACAAGTCTTGATTTATACTTGTCTATTGAACCGTCGTCTTTTAGTTTTTTCTTGAATATCCGCTTATATCCTACAGGTTTTGATCCTTTGGATTGATCCATTTTTTCCCACATATGGTTTTGTAAAATGGATTCTATTTCACTTTGATAGTCTCCTTCCAGTATGGAGCCTCGGGAGATGACATTGCTTAGTAAGAAGTTCATTTTCTGTCATATATGCATAGAAATCAGGTCCAAAGGTTTTAGAAGTCCTTTGACATTTGCTCCTTCTGGGTTCCTCTACTTTTTTTTTAACATTTCTTTCATTCAAGTTTGATTGACATTATCCTTAGGGGTATTTGTATCTCTTGATCTCTTTTGAACAATAGTTTCAATAGAGCCTTTAGAGGATAAATGCGTTTGAAGAATCCAACATTTCGAGATTCGATAATGGTGTTTTCATGAATGTCATCAATTTCAAATTTGTACACCAAAAATCGATATGTACTACTATTCTGAGCACATCCAATGAATATGCAATCTATATTCTTTGGTCCAATTTTGACCTTTTCCGGTTTTGGTATTTCTACCTTGGCAAGACACCCCCACACTTTCAATTATTTGTAGGAAGGTGGTCTGTTTTTCCAAAGTTCATAGGGAGATTTAGATGTTTTCTTTCATGGTATTTTATTCAAAATGTGATTTGCCAAAAGAATAGCTTTTCCCTACACGTTATCTGGCAAGCCCGAGCTAATTAGTAAGGCATTCATCATTTCTTTTAGAGTTCTATTTTTTTGTTCGACTATACCGTTGGATTGTGGTGAATACAGGGATGTAGTTTGACGTATAATCCCATGCTCATCACAGAATTCCTCAAACGGAAACTCATATTCTCTTCCTTTATCACTTCTTGAAGATTTTATTTTCTGGTTGAGTTGATTCTCAATTTCTGCCTTATATTGCTTAAACATATTGAATGCTTCGTCCTTACTTCTAAGGAGATACACATGACAATATCTGGTACAATCATCAATGAATGTAATAAAATACCATTTTCCACCTCTAGTTTGACACATTTTCAAATTGCATATATCAGTATGTATTAAATCTATAGGTTCGGTCTCTCGTTCAACACGATGAAACGAAGTTCTTGTCATTTTTTTTTGCACGAATTTGATATTTATAGTTGAAATCTTTTTTGAATTTTGGGGGTAAATACTAGATTAATCAATTTTCGTAATGTATCAAGATTTACATGCCCTAATCTAGAATGTCATATGTTAGAAGGGTCGACAGTATAAGCAGAAGATTCAGTTTTATCAATATCATTGTTTGATACAATAGTGGTTATGTTTCCTTTAAACAAACCATTACACACATATCCTCTTCCAACATACACTCTGTTCTTTGACATTACAAATTTATCAACAATAAAAGCCAGTTTGAAACCATTCTTGCTGGGCAATGATCCTGAAATCAGGTTCTTGCGGATTTATAGAACATGGAGAACGTCATTCAATTTTAGTTCCTTTCCAAAAGTTAATTTCAGTATAATCTTTCCCTTGCCTTCCACCATTGATGCGGATGAGTTACCCAGGAATAGTTGCTCGTGATCAGTGGTAGGTTTGTAGGTTGCAAACATCCACTTGTTGGCACATATATGACTAGTGGCTCCTATACCTAGAAACCACTCCTCGTTGTTGCCAACAAGATTACATTCAGAAACAACTATGCACAAATCCATATCTGCAGCATCATTTAAATTTTCTGCCATATTTGCTTCTAATTTCTTCTTTTTAGGCGCACGACACATTGTTGCTTGTTGTCCTTTCTTTCCACAATTGTGGAAAGATCATTGAAACTTATTTTGTTTCTTTTCCTTTGGATTCTGCTCGAGCTTTCTATTGTTTTTGTTTTCATCCTTAATCACATTAGCCTTTGCCTGTATCGAACTGGTAGCATTTTTCTCTGATTTTCTATTGTCTTCTTCAATTCGTAGACGAATAACCAGATCCTCCATGGTCATGTCCTTGTGCTTACCCTACAAATAGTTTTTTAAATCCTTCTATGACTAAGGGAACTTTTCGATAGCGGCAACCACTTGGAGTGACTCACTTAACTCCATCTTTTCATCGTGAATTTCATGAATGATTACTTGGAATTCCTGAAGTTGACCGGCGACTATTTGGAACCAACCATTTTGAAGTTCGAAAACTTCCCGACAATGAATTTCTTCATTCCAACATCTTTAGTCTTATACTTCTTTTCAAGAGATAACTAGAGAAGCTTTGCAGTCTCAACGGTACAATATACATTATATAGACTATTTTCTAAACCATTGAGAATGTAATTCTTACAGATGAAGTCAGAATTCTTCCATGCAGTACGTGCCTTGACTTAGGTGGCATCAAGCTCTAGTTCATCAACAACCGGAGGATCCTTAAAAAGAAATTTGGCTAGGCCTAACATTATTAGGTAGAAAAGCATCTTTTGTTGCCAGCGTTTAAAACTTGACTGTAATGGCCCAAAAATACGTACTATCTGAGTTGATTGAAACACCACACATCCAACCCAAATAATACAAAATTTCGAATCATTAGGATTAAAGAAATAGAAACAGATAGAACAGAAATAACAACACAGAATCTCATAGCGGAACGGATAAGATATAATATCATAAATCATAACTTTGAAATACAAATCTGTTTTGTATAAACATACCATATCAAAGTACATATCATACACAGCACAACGGAAATAACTCTAAATTACTAACGATGAAGCCTCCTGCTCCAAGCTCCTCCAAGGGGATCTATAAAATACTGAAACACTTGACTTCCCGTACAAATTTGGGCACCCAAGGGTTTTGAAAAAAACAAACGAAATAAACTTTGGGTTAGTCATGGGACTGGTGTGAGTAAACTCCAACAAATTTGTTTAAATTTGAAAAATCCTTTAAAAGAAAAGGTAATAGTAAGATCATCCCACACATAAACACGGGTGGTTTTTACCTTACTATATATAACCAAACCATTTTTGATATCAAAATCTTGTGATATTATAATAATGTCTAATCAAATAAATAACCAAATAGCGGAACGCTTGCATCTTACGCTAAACATACATAGTATAAAATCAAAAACCGCAGAGCGCTTATTGGAGATTGGATTCCAACTATGACAAGGTATGGGACAACCTCCTGATCAGTGTACTCTAGAGGGGACACATTGGGATTCAACAAGAACATCTTGCAACCCGGCCCACACATGACTAGCCATGCTGCCTGCCCAATTTTTGTTATTTCCTGGTTGTGAGCCTTGAGGCTACGTTAATCTTTTTAGAACATCTGGTCACCATTCACTTTGAATGCCACATCGTCAGACCCGTGAAATCACTCGTTGATCTTCCTGAAATATTACATGTATAAAAATGTAAGAGAAACAAATTTCTCCACCACCAGACGTAATACCTCGGAAAGATCGTCATATGTGATCTGTTAGGAATACTCTGTCAGATATTCGTCCATACAAGTTGTCCTAGGTCTGGACAAATAGAACAGCCATTGCATTCCATTCCATCTTCAATTAGCTTCAAATAATCTAATCCGCAACGCCTATGCCCATACAGAGTGGTTTTCGGATAATAAATCCAGTCGGTCTCTCCGTATGGACAACGATGGTCCAAAAATTATTTGATAGCCGATGATTTAACTATTAGAGGAAAACAAAACATCCATCCAAATAGTCAAATAATCACTGGCCTTTTTATTCATTAACTATTTTCCAAATCCCTTATCAAAATCTATATATATCGACATATTGATTTCTATTTTCAAAATTTATTAAAAATATTCTAGCTCCTTAAATTTCCAGAAAATTTAGCCAGCACCTCCCCTGTACCGGTCAATCATTCAAACCCCAACTCGCCTCTCTAGGCCCTCTCCATTCAAAAAGAAAATCAAAACGCCAAGCGGCTTGCCGATTCGGCACATAAAACTCATATGGAAATTTAAATATGTACCTTTTTGTTGGCACTTAATTTAAAATCTTCATACTCTTCATTCGCTTTATCTCATACTTGTCTAATATACATGCACCTGCATTTTCATTTATTTCAATCCATGTGACTATTTTGGTTAAATCGCATTCAATTCCACTAATTACTTTAATTAGTTCAATCACTTCACTCACTTATACTTTGAAACAATAATGTTCAAACATAATTTCATCCACTTATAAATCAAAATTCATTTGTAACTCAAGTCTCATATTCGAATTCAAATTCAACTTCATAAATCCCATTTTACTCGACCCATGTTAAGTTCGATTCAAATTTCCATTAACTAACCTCTTTTATTGATTAGTTAATATCATTCCATAATTCAAAATCTGATTTTTACATCAAAAATCACTTCATTCACTCTACTTGAGTTTATATATATTTGATAACTCAAATCTAGATTTTTCAAATAATAAATCGAATTATTATTCACTTAAAATCCTTTTTATTTATTAAATAAACTATTATGGTTTATAACAATTTTACGGCGACTTTTCTAAAATTTGATTTTGACATAACTCAAAATCTTTAACTCGAAACCCAGATTTTTCTCTTCCATTAGAAAAGTATTATTTAATCGGTCCTAACGTTTCTTGTTTCATCGAAATCCAACTTATATTGATTTTTATATTCTCGAGTAAAGTTCGAATTGCCAAATTATGAACTACCGCGCTGCGGCGAGTTCGTTTTAATTATAATTTAAATATAAGCGTTAACTTCGTTTATAAAATAGATTTCAACTGCATTTTCAATATTTGAAAATAAACTGAGGCCGTTATCCAAATCTAACTTCACAATTCAAATTATTCAACTCATCAATTATTTATTTCTACATTCATAACTCAGTTATGAATTAATTCAAAACTCAAATTTCTATATTCAATTCCAATTCACATGGAATTAGATTATTTATAAAATATAGGTATCATCGAATCTAATTATAAATTTCTTTTATGTAAATCATTAAGTTCAACATCCCTTACCATTACAAACTAATATCGTCCCTTGATAATAATGAAATCATTCGACTTGGGGTATTTTATTTACCTCTCAGACCGTAACCGACAACGTTCTTATCTTGAGATGGATAAGATTCTGTAACGGAAATCTGACATCACTTGTCATAAAAATCCCTTTTTCTATCTCATCTAAAAATATGGTTTTTAATGCCATTCTTATATTTGAAAAAAAAATCTATTTCTAGTTTATCCAATGAAAAATTACTTCAATATATTTATAAACATTATTTATAAATCAATTTCCTTATTTTATATTTAACAAGCCTCCACTTAAAATTAGTTTTTAAAAACACGATTCCCATTTATTTTTGCAAAGTGGTATATATATAAGTCAAAATATGTTTTCATATTAAATTTCAATTTTTTTGTCTACAAATTCGACTTAGTCGAATTCAAATCATAAATCCATGTGAATTTATTTAAATTTAGTTTACATCGAATAATGGAATAAATTCCGTCGTTTCTTTTTGAAACTATTCCAAATTCTAAATCCCTTTTTAAATGCATGCTCGAATTTATATTTAAAAGTTTTCCAATGATAATTTCCTTCCTTTATAAACATCGTTTATAAATTTCAATTCTTGTTTTAAATATTTAAAAAAAAGTTACTATTTCAAATCTTATTTGAATTCCAGTTCCCCTTTCTGGAAAATAGATTTTCCTTTTTAAATTCATAATTGAAACTAAAACTTAATATTATCAAATGATAATATTTTGTTCCATTTATAAACATTGTTTATAAATTCAATTATTTGTTTTTATTATTTAAACAAGTATATTCAAACGAAATTTCCATTTCTATTTCGAAAAGTGAATTTCCCTTTTTAAATTTAAAAATCCCTTTTGATATTTTTTTAAATATAAATATCTAGGACCAGTGATATTTAATCATCCAAATACAAAAATCATTAATCCAAGTTCAACACATCACACTCATATAAATAGATAAACAAAAATAAATAAATTTGAGGAATCCAGTTGTATCCCTCCAACTTGTTTTATCCGCATCCACAGATGTTAGTCAACAACAATAATAATACTAATCCTACTTCAAGGCAGGATATCGTGGTATGAAGGTCATCCACTATATATATATATATTGTGGGGCGCGTAGGGAAATAATCCGCTAATGGTATTGCGGGCATTCGTTAATGGTACTGCGGGAACATCCAATATATATATAATAGCGACAATCACCAAGCCTAAATAACTAATATATATAATAAACAAAATGATTCAATAATCTATGCATGAAATCAAACAACCAACAATTTATTTTAACCGATAAAAATAAATTAAATATACTTTTGAGTGAGATTTACTCACCTTGATTTTCGTCGTATTTTTTTCTTTCCTGTTAAATCCTATATTGTCACAGCTATGAACCTACTTGAGTCATCTTGAATGTATTTATCTTGCCTCTATGATTATTAAATCCTGACATCATTCAACATAATATAATATATATATACACACACGTTATGATTTGATAAAGTTTAAATAGCTATCAACTTGTTAACAAAATTTTATTAAAAATTTGATTTACCTTAATCTTCGACTTACTTTTTCTTTAACTGGAGAAAAATTCCTTCAAACTCCCGAGCAACCCCCTATAACTACCATCGTGGCATTATAATTCCATAATCATGTCAATGCTTGTTATTTTCCATAATAGTAAAAGCACTAATCGATCAACTAGCTCAACAGGTTTACCCTTTACATGTTGTATGCTTGCATTCCAAATATTTGGAGAAGCCGCTCTCTCCTCTTCTAGTTTTCGCTGCGTAGGAGGAGCTCAACACCATTGGCAACATTTTTATTTTCTCTTGAGATCCCATAAACCTGAATTCTAACATTTCTCTAAATTGTCGAACTCCCAGTGTAACGACCCGCCTTTTTGCTTGGTTCTTGCCGATAATTAAACCAACTTAAACCGTTCATAAAGACAAATTGTTATGGGTGCATACATAAGTTAAACAAAATATGAGAACTTTTCATTGAATAATTCAATAATTACATCAGAGTTACATAGAATATCAGAGTTACAATATACATACAGCGGAAGAAAAGATATAAATAAACTCTTAGCAGAAGAACAAAAATATACAGCGGAAGCTTCAACCATGGCGTGGACTCCAACTTAGAAACGCTCTGAACTTCGCTCCAACGATCTATAACTGCAAAACTAAACTACTAGCTGCCCGTGTGAAAATTAATAGGCACCCAGAGTTTAGGAAGGAACAATAAACTCCAGTTCAGTAATGAGACTGGTGTGAGAACATTAAAACAGTTGCTTTTGGGATTCATTTTAAAGTGGGGAAATTCACCGGACCACGCCGCTAATGCGGTATGGGTTTACTCCATGTGAATGCCCGTACATATAAATACGCAATGACTTTTGAAAATGAAGCTATCATAAGCTCGTCCCACATCACACAATGCAAGCGCACACCAGATGAGCGAGTTTTATCTTATGATAACCAAAAATGCCTTCATACGTGAAAATCCTCTTTCAAAGCCATAACACACACACACACACACACACACACACACACACATATATATATATATATATAGTGTGGAAAATATTTCGCAAATAAATGTATTAATCCTAGACAGCATAATACCCCATATATTATGTCGCCATATATACACAATCAAAATCGCATGGCTCGTATTGGAGATTTGGGTTTCCAACCTGATGATTCCTGACACGAAAGATAAATCGGAACACAAACGAAATGTAATCACGGGTTTTTCATTTAGATGAGGACACCAATACAAATCGTGAGGTAGATCAATAGTTTTCGACCAGACACGGCCCCCGAACATACCTTATTCCATAAAGTCATAAGTTGTTTCCCACTGCTGCAGCCGTCATCATCAATTCATATATATGTAGACAACCTAACCGCCAGTTTTCTCATCATCCGGAGTGTGAGGTTTGTCGATGCCACATCATACACAAAGCATGCCTAGAGAAGCAATACCTTGATCGTACAAGCTCATTTCATATCATAAGTATGTCACATTGTCCATTCACAACATGACCACTGATTTCCATCCATACATAACCACTTCGAGCTCATACTTCACAAACCAAATACATATCAACGGAAATCAGTGTTATGCCATCAATTACCACGTCAGACACACAATTCATACAAGTCCGTCCTGGGTCTGAACGGAACAAAAATCCGAAAGTTCTCCCCATACGTTCGGACTTTCTGCCACTCCGGTAATAGGGCATCTCTCTACTGTAGCTATCAGTAAAGAAATCAATCAACAGGTTGTCCGTTCGATTTGTGAAGAACCACGGTCTTTATTCATCGATTCCAAGTCTTGAATTTCCTTCATGCGTCGTATTATTACTTGGAATGGTTTTTGGGCTTAAATCCAATCCTGGTCTTTCCAAGTAATAAGCGTATTCGTAAAACAATGATTATGGACTATATGGCTTTTCAATTCAATTTCCTTCCAATTATTTCAATTCATTACAAATGTCAAGGTTGAAATTTGTCATAAACTCAGTTATCATCCTAACTCTTATTTGATCAAAGATTTGATTTACAAACCTTATATTTCAAAACATACTTTTCAATTCTCATACTTCTTATTTATTCCTCAAGTCATTCAATTAACCAAATCTCTTTTTGGGTTACAATTTCATATACGGTAATCCAAGCAATTTATATTCAGACATAAGTTTGATAAAGTAAATCGACTTATGCTCGATATAAATTCACAACTCAATCAAACGCTATCAGAATCCTGAGGTAAATATTTTTAATACTTCTGATAGTATTTATCCAACCTTAGAATTGCATATCGAATATCCGACACAACTCTATCCAACTCATTTCCTTTTTAAATTCTAATTTTTAGAATTAGTGAAAAATTCCATATTAAATCACTTAAAAACTTTTCTGAACCATTTACAATCCCTTTTTAACCATTTAAAATAATGGTTTACGATTAAAATTTTTCAAAACCCATTTATCTTCGGAAAATGAGATAATAACACTTGAACGTTACTAAAAGCGCTGCAATGGCCATTTAAATTCAAATAGACTCCAAATCAATTCAAATAATTCAGTTCAAATCACTTTAATTTAATAAAGTAAGAGTTACCATGAATTTTCTCAGAGCTTTAGAACTTGTTTTAGTTGAATTTTCGTTATGATCGCCGAAATGCACGTACAGCGACCTTTCCAAATTTGTTTTGGACATAACGTGAAAATCATACGTTGAAATTTGGAAATTTCCTTTCTATTCAAAGATTGTTAACAATTGTAAATCAGCGTTTCTTATTTCAAGTCGAACCGATTCAAATCATCAAGTTATAATCACTTGAAAATTGAAATCGATATTTACGAATTGTTGCGCCGTAGTGCATTATAAATCGATTTAAATATAATTCCTTTAAATCCTTTCGAATTGAATATAAAATTCCAAAATAACATAATTTCAAACTGATTATTAAGTTTAAATCCAAAAATCATTTCATAATTCCAAATCTTAACCTAATTTTAAATAAGTTGTAAACCATAGGAATTCAAAACCCTTTTAAATTCAAATTCCAAATATAAACTTCATAAATGGTCCTTCGTGACATTCATTATTTTAAATTTCAATTGGTTTTCTAGGTTTTAAAACAACTTCAAATTCAAATTTCAAATTATGTTTGAATTAACCATCTCTCCCGTCGGACCAGTTAGGGATAGCCATAGAGAGCAGGAAACTGGATTTTCAAACCCAAGCCTAGACACCATCCTCTCTGTCATCCTTGAACGGTCTGGTATATAATATTATAGAATAATATATTTAAATTTCCGAATCTCATTTCAAATAAGTGGACTTTAAAATTAATATTTTAATATTTGAAAAGAAAACTAAATTTTCGTTTATATTGAAGGAACATTGAATCGATCATCTGTCTAATTCCATAACCATGGTATTGAGTGTGCATCATACAAACATAATAATCAACCATATAAGTCGGATGATTATGGGTAATAATCATCGTCAATAAATAAACAATTTTGCTGTGCACAAGCATTACAGTCAATAACGCTATCAATGTTCAGTGTTTGTCTAATTACATGCACAACCATTCACACAACAACACACATATCCAACCAATTCCTTCATCCATCACAATTTTATTTTTGATAACTAATAATTAAAATAAATGATGAAATTTAGTGTTATCACCTTCATGCCTCCGAACTTCATCGTCAAGACCCATTTCCACTGCGTAACAGCTTACAATGTTAAAACCGTCGCTCGCACCTAGTTTTCTTTGACATATGTATACATAAATATAAATATACGCTTCCTCACCATATATCCGGCTTCAAAACCAATTCAACTCCAACAGCAAGAAACTTTGCCATCGACTTTTTCCCAACATTAATCATCACACACGCAAGTCTGAACAATTAACCAAATCTACCAAACACTTGCTAATAATTCTTTCCTCCTACAGCCAAGCCGTCCTATGCATAATGAAAGCCTTTCCTTCACGTTAATTCTACTTTGCATTTTTTTATTTTTTTCCAACACAAGAAAAGCTGAGTCATGAAAAGATGGGAAGACCCAGTGGAGTGAATTAAACGAGTGGTCATTGGATGTTCGGAGCTTGGTGATAAGGCGCTAGAAGTGAGTGGTAGGGTTTTACATGTGGGTTCTAAGAGAGTAAGGGGAGAGAGGGCTACAAAACTGGAGCATGCAAAGGAAGTTGAGATGAGGGTGAGTTGTTTTGAGTGGAGAGAAGAAGGTGTGTGCGTGAGAGCCAAAAGGGAAGGACAGGACATGATATGGGAAGTAAGGCTTTAGCTGATCTTTTTTGGAGGAAGAGTGGCATGCCTATATGGGAGAGGCTGATGGAAGCGGAGCAAGGAGAGGCCGCATGCAACACAGGAGAAATTGTAGTTTGGCCGATAAGTGGAGAAATGAGACATGCGTTGATGGGAGGAAGGAAAAAAGAGGGGAGAGGCGGTGACTGTTGAGTGGAGAAAGGTCTGTTTTCACGAGAGGAAGAAAGCTTGGTTGAGAGGGGGAGAAATGAAACCCGTAGATGGTCTGACAAGGTGTTAACAGTGAACAGTTTGAACAAATGGAGGGGTATTGGTTTAAATAACATTTAAGAACCAAAAAGCAACACGTGTAGAGAACCTTACTATAAAGTAGATAAGTGTTAAATCTAAGGCCATCTGTGCAAATTCGTATATGCAAATTTTCCTATATTAAATTTTAATGTGTGCCTGTTTGTATGAGTATACTAAGTTTGCTTGCCATTTTATTTGTACAAATACCATTTTACCAATATTTAATTATTTATTTAATTATTCACTGCCAACCGTACTAAGTAAAATCATATTCGTGTACAAGAAAGTGTCACGATCCCAAAACAATAATAGAATAAACCGATCGATTAATTCTGCAAAGTAACAAAAGGACCACAGTTGCCCTAAAATATGTCAAAAATAATATGTGTTTATTTTCCAAATTAAAATTTTTTTCAGAAAAAATCTATAAAATATTTTAAGATGACGTTAACTAAAACTAAACGATTATTTTACGCCGCTAATTAATTATAATTTAAATTCAAATTATGATCTTCTTTAACAACAAATTTTCAAACTGCTTGGATAGTTCAACTAATGATGAATTGTTTTACAAATGGTCATTGTTTCAAAATTGGTACTAACGCTAACTCTTGCAGATTTTTAAATCAACTTTCGTTTACAAATACCATTTCATTTTGCTATTTCAAAATAAAAGTCCAGGCTAAATCTAAATATAGGCATACCTTGTCTTCTTAACCCGAATTACACAATATATATTAAATTCATTCCGTACTTAAATTACCAAACCAATTAAAATGGTGATAACCCTTGTTCACATAATGTTCATATCAAATTCAATTGAAGAACTCTGACGTCGAAGATTTGAATTGGTTAAGAACATAAATCTAGTTTAAAAAATGTTTTAAATTCAAGAAAATGGTTTATTTAATATCGTTCAAAATAGACAAATTTCAAATATAAATATTTATTTCAGCGTTAATCTTTAAATTTAATCTATATTCCGAGCACCGAAATTCTTGGGTTGTTACAACCAGGAATTCGAATCGCGCCATCTAAGGACATACTCGCACCTCATAAGAACACCATCTAATGTGTGCCTGTTTGTATGAGTATACTAAGTTTGCTTGCCATTTTATTTGTACAAATACCATTTTCCCAATATTTAATTATTTATTTAATTATTCACTGCCAACCATACTGAAGTAAAATCATAATCGTGTACAAGAAAGTGTCACTATCCCAAAACAGTAATAGAATAAACCGACCGATTAATTCTGCAAAGTGACAAAAGGACCACAGTTGCCCAAAAATATGTCAAAAAAATATGTGTTTATTTTCCAAATTAAAAAAAATTACAGAGAAAATCTATAAAATATTTTAAGATGAAGCGAACTAAAACTAAACGATTATTTTACACCGCTAATTAATTATAATTTAAATTCAAATTATGATCTTCTTTAACAACAAATTTTCAAACTGCTTAGATTGTTCAACTAATGATGATTTGTTCTACAAATGGTCATTGTTTCAAAATTGGTACTATCGCTAACTCTTGCAGATGTTTAAATCAACTTCAGTTTACAAATACCATTTCATTTCGCTATTTCAAAATAAAGGTCCAGGCTAAATCTAAATATATGCGTACCTTGTCTTCTTAACCTGAATTACACAATATATATTAAATTCATTTCGTACTTAAATTACCAAACCAATTAAAATGGTGATAACCCTTGTTCACATAATGTTCATATCAAATTCAACTGAAGAACTCTGACGTCGAAGATTTGAATTGGTTAGGAACATAAACCTAGTTTAAAAAATGTTTTAAATTCACAAAAATGGTTTATTTAATATTGTTCAAAATAGACAAATTTCAATTATAAATATTTATTTCAACGTTAAACCATAAATTTAATCTATATTCCGAGCACCGAAATTCTTGGGTTGTTGCACTCTCCCCCACTTAAGGCTTTTCGTCCTCGAAAAGGAGAGTTTGTAAAATTATACTTAAGCAAAAATAAGTCTCATGTAACAACTCGGAAATTTTGGGCCAATTTAATTTTTTTATTTTGGTACTTTTAATGAAGTTTGAATATTTAAAATGATTATTTTAGATAACAACGATGAGAAATTTATTTTGAATGAAATTCGAATGTATATAGTTATATAGATCGTCGTTAGAATATAAATAATTATTTATAATTGTAGAAGGAATTGAAAATGGCGAGGTAGTTCGATAATTCGATTTCTAATTTAAAATGAATGTACAGGATTCAAAATAAACCGGAATTTATCAAAACCAAAAATATTTAAATCTATTTGAGAATATCTTTCCAACGAATCCGAAAAATCGGAATTTCATAGCGGGAATCAAAAGATACGTCCAGTTGAAAATTCAGAATAGTCGTTATGGAATTCTGGCCCTTAAAAATGGAAATTTTGCAAATGACCTCGGTTTTCGACAATATCATTTTTGTTGGATCTGTGATGTCTAGTTATTGCTAGATTCCAAAATTCGTAATTTTTCGAATCAATATGTGAGCGTGGCGAAGGAAAACGTGTTTGACCGGTTTCAGTTGATTTTAATCGACTAGAAAATGGCCATTTTTCAAACGGTCTCAGAATTTGATGAAATTAGTTTTGTTAGGACCATATCGTCAATACAAAGCTAGAAAATATTTTTCGGGAATTTTCCTAGTTAGTATGTGGCCCCGGTAAATTGAAATGTCCGTTCAAATTCAATATATAGAGTTATATGTTGATTTTGACGAAAATTGGTCGAAACAGTCGAATTAGCCTACGATACATATCCCATTGTGTTCGGAATGGGGGTAATTAGCAATGGACGATAGTCGGTGGGTTCGATTTCGAGGTCATAATAAAAAGTTGTTTTTTGAAATTAAATAAATAAATAAATAAATAATCTCCCTTTCTCTCCTTATACCTCTCAGGCCCCCCGTTCATTTTAAAAATTTAAAAAAAAGAAAGGAAGGGCGACGGGGGGGGGGGGGAGGAATCGGCCGCAGTCACCCATCGCGACCCCCCAGGTGGCACGCCCACCACCGAAGACCCTCCTCCTCCTCTCGCACCTCCCCTCCACCTCCTCTCGCTCCAGCGCTTCTCCCTCCTCTTCCTTCCTCCTTTCTTCTTAAACCCCTCCCTCCTCCTCGGCTACGGACATAGCCTCCCAAGCCCGAATAAAAGAAGAGCACCGCCCCCAGCCTTTGCAGCTGCCGCTAGTGAAGGCCCCACCGCCGTTCAGCCTTGTCGAGCGCCGATGCCCCCCTCAACACAACCACAAACCCTCCTTCCCCTTTGAACGTGAGCATTTTTCCTTTTCCGATTTTGTTTTTTTTATATTAACATAGTTAAATCAGTTTTTAATTTATATAAAGCACTGCTTAAAAGTTTGATTTTTTACTTTATATAAAATTGGATTTTTATTTTAGATAAAGCTTTGATTTTTAGTAAATAAAGCTATGATTTTTAATATATAAAATAAAAAGGTTGAATGTCATGAATAAAAAGGTTGAATTTTTAAAGAACAAAAAGAATTGATTTTTAAACCATAAAGATTGGATTTTTATATAGAGAAAGCTTTGATTTGTAATAGAGAGTAAAAATACGATTTTTATTCGTATGAAAGGCAAAATCTTTATATTTAAAAAGGCAAAACCTTTATATTGTTGAAATGGTGAAGTAAAAATGAGATTTTTAAATATGAAGACATAAGGAAAATATAATTTTTATATGATGTAGAGATTAAAAATATGATTTTTATATCATAAGAAGAATAAAAATATGATTTTTATATCATAGGAAGAATAAAAATATGATTTTTATTCATGTAGAGTAATAAAAATAAATTTTTTATTATATTACTAGCAAGATAAAAATATAATTTTTATCATGGAAGTAGCGACGTAAAGGAGTAATTTTTATATAGAGAATGGCGAGGGAAAATATAATCTTTATTATAAGAACACCGGTATTAAAATAGAATTTTTATCTATATAGTAGCGGTGTAAAAATAGAATTTTTATCTATATAGTAGCGGTGTAAAAATAGAATTTTTATCCATATAGCGTAGTTATAAAAATGTGATTTTTATATACATAACAACAATATAAAAATGTGATTTTTGTATATGTAGCGGCTACGGACAATGAAATTGACAAAAGGCGAGCACGACGAAGATTTCTATATATGAAGAGTCGTGGTGTTTGGTTTAGCCAGTCAGTTAGAACTCCTCACTTTAAATCTTGTTTTCTAGTTAAAATATATACTAGGATGCAGAGGTGCTTAGCAGCATCCGACACCCGTCGTCCATAGACCATGGATGACTTGTATGCTTGTTTGGTGTGTTGTGAAATTTGGTTGTGATGTTGATGTGAAATAGATAATAAAATATTCATGTGTTGAAAACATTCATATGTTGAAATAAATTAATTATCATTAAAAATATATTTTTTAACGTGAATGTGATTAAATAAATATTCATTTACAAACCGGACGGTTTGTTTATGTACACCTATTTGAAGGATATTGATTGGGACGATAAATTTTACATATCGCCGAACTGCACAAATAATATTTAGTGTTTGTTGATTTGAAACCCCACATGGGTGTTGGGATGATATTGGACGTACATTAATCTCAATTGTTTAGTGGTATGTCAATCGTTTGATTGACAGACTGTATGTGCGTTAATTAGTTATATTTAATGCTTAAACAGTTGCGTGGTGCACTTTGGGTGATGGTGATTATTTATCGTTGCTATTATATACATGTGTTGTATGGAATCCATATAATTAACATTATATGGTAATTGATAGGGCCTCATTCAAATTGGGAAAATAAAGAATATTATAAAATAAAGATTCATGTGTTGAAGAACAAATATTCATTTGTTGAATAGAATAAATAGTCATGTGTTGACGATGCTCATGTGTTGAAAGAAAAATATATATTCATGTGTTGAAAGAAAAATATATATTCATGTGTTGAAGAATAAATATTCATTTGTTGAATAGAATAGGAAGTTATTGAAATATATAAAGCCGTGTTGATTATAGATGCGCCATTTTGACACGAACGATATATCGGTTATATTCATTTTTATAATGAATATAGAAAAAGAAGTGATTTCAAAATATAACGTTTTGAAAATATTATCATTTGTATATCGATGATGTGGAATATTCAATTTCGATTCCAAATTGAATATGAAGTTGAAATCGTTTCGAAAACGAATTTAAAACAATTTATAAAATATGTTTTAAAGGGAAATTGACGATATACATATATAATATATATATATATATATATATATATATTATATAATGGCCTGAATAGAACGGGCCATGCCGCGGCAGTTCACGAATTTTGACCATTGACTTCGAATTGACGTCGCGGGAGATCCGACCGTCGGATTCTCCTAAAACCAGAACCGTTGGGTTCGTATCGAAAAGAGCTTTCCAACGAATATTAGAAATTTGAAATCTGACGGTTGGATTTGGTATTATGTCCAAATCAAATTTGGAAAAGGTCGCTATAAGTGCAGTTCGACGACCGTTACTGGAAATCGACTGTACGGGCCTTGATAAAATTATTAAAAATATTAATAATTTGTGTAAAATCATAATATGTGAATTGGAAAGAACTGAGATGATAATTCCACATTTGAAAGGATAAAAATATATTTTTATCGAAATGAACTAGTTTTGAACTAGATTTGAAATGGTTAAGAAAATAATTAGAATTTCCAATACGTGAATTGGAATGGATTTAAATCGAAATTATCTTCGGAATATTTCGATATTGGATTTCGTGATTATACAGATATGGTTGTGGAAATTTGAAAGATATATTTATATCGTTATTTCCAATACGATATTTGTTGGTTTCAAAATTTGATATTGAATATAAGCCGATATATTTTCTATTCAGAGCCTTGTATTTAATATCAAATGGGATTTTGGGTTCGTCGTGAATGGTGTCTTAAATAACGCTGTTCTTGAACCCAGTTTAGAAAAGAATAAATCTTTTAATTAATATTTAGTGAAATTGTCCAGTTAATTAGTATTTAATTGGAATTGAATTTGAATTGGTTTTTGAGGTTTATCGTGAGCGGTGTTTTGAATAACACCTGTTCTTTAACCCGATTAACAATAGAAAGTGATTTTGGGTTTATCGTGAATCGTGTTTTAGGTAACATTGGTTCTTTAACCCAGTTAAAGACAGGATATTGATTTTTGAGAAGATTAAAACTAAGTGGAGTTTTAATGAATCTTTAATTAGATTGAAATGTGAATTGATAATTTAAATTATCCAATCTGAAAAGTGATCAAGGATGGAGTACCACCAGTTTTGCTCCAAAGCGATAGTTAAATCTTTAATTAGATTTGAACGTGAAATGGTAATTAATATTTACCAATAACACCATGGTGTTAGATATGGAGTATTACCAGTTTTTCCTCCATGGGATGAATAGGTTGGGATTGGGAAATAAAATAAATAATTACTTCAGTGTGGTTCGCTAATCCCGACTAGTTTGGAAAACCATAATACGGTTTAAAATGATATCCAAAGGAAGATTAAAGAATAAATTTAGAAGAATTTATCTTTAATAAAATAAATGGGAGCCTTTCCCTAAGAATGTGAAAATTTGAATAAAAGAATATTCTGAATTGGAATGAGGCGTATGTTGGGTTTGTGTAACGTTTGTTTATTATATACGCGGGTTATTTGGAAAGGCCGGGTTTATACCCATTCTGAATAACCGATTCGGCGATAAGTCGAAATGAAGACGGTGGTTGAAAATCGGAAGTCTTCACATCGTTTGGGTGATTACTGATGATCTTGATTGGGCTGTACACCCAAGAGGAGGGAATCAATTGGTCATCGTCCAGACGTACTTGGAGATCGATGGATATGTGAGGAAAGTGCCTCCGGTTTCGTTCAGACCCAGAACGAACTTGTAAGTGTATTGTGTGTCTGACATTGGATTTTATTCTGTGTTGATTGATCTTTATTAAATATACATCTGTTTGGCGGCAGAGAATTTATTCTCTTGCTTAACGCCCTTCTCAAAGACGTACGAGCTCAGAGGTTGTATATCGATGGACATCAATCGCATAGAGTGAATTCCCTGTGTGGCATGCCTAAGTGGCAAATGATCAAGGCTTCTGTTGAAAAGCAAAGTCTTGTGGTTGATGATCAAAGCACGGCCTGTGTGGCATAGCTTTGTGTATAGCGTGAATTCGCGAGCCTCACACCTCGGTATGAGTCAAGAACGGGATACAGAACGTTGGGATAACACGATGTTTCTTTCTAGCTATGGGTGATGTCAGTGACCTACCAGCCCTGACATTTATATACTTTTTACATGTGTGGTTGTTTAAATGCGAGGCGCCTCGAATATATGGTCGATAACTGGCACTATGTGAGCTGACGTACAGACCATTATATATAGGTCCGATAGGACCGGGAAACGTGTGTTCAGGAATTGCCAATCCTCAAAAGTAAGAGAGGACCGGCCCAACCGATTCCAAGGATCGTTGTGTGTGATCCTGAGACATTTGCTAGAGTGTCTCGAATGGAGAGGAGCTTGCCTCGTGCCTCAACTCATGATGGAATCCAATTTCCAATACATGACTTTCGGTTTTATTTGTAGAGCCTAGTACGGCGACCTAGTGGTATGGGTCACTTATGCCGTCTATGATTTATACATTATGATTGAAGTTGCTTTCTTCACTTATAGTAATAATAAAATATGAAATTTCATGTATCAAGTATTCTTTGGCTATTATAAGGTAAAACCCTATCCTCCGGCTTGCGTTGCATTGTGTGATGGGACCTGGGTCTTTTAATAGCTTCATTTTTCTTTATTTAGCATTGAGCTGTTTGTTTTATGCACTGGTATTCTTGGGAGGAAACCCGTTCCGTGTTATACGGTGTGGTCCCTTGATCTACTTAACTTTTAAAATAAAGATTAATAACTGTTTAGTTCTCACACCAGTCACATGACTGATCTAGAGTTTATTGTTTTAACCTAAATTCTCGGTGCCCCTATTTTCCGCACGGGCAGCTAGTAGTTTTGGTTTTGCAGATTTGTATTCACAGGATCCTGATTTACAACTGGTATGATGCTCGGAAAGCTCTGTATCCGTGTATTACTTTCAGTTTTGTTTTGTATATTTCTCCACTACTATGCAATTTATTGTAATCTCTGATATTTGTCGAATGTAATATTTATTCATACTCTGTATGTATTCTGATGGAATTGTTGTAATAAACAATGAAATGTTCTTCTATTTGTGTTCCGATATGCGTTGTTCTCAAGGCAATCCGGGCTTTCCTTACTGGGGAAGTTCGGGTCTTGTCCGTTTGGTATCAGAGCTTTGGTTTACGGAGCTCGAGAATAAGACACATTAGAACCAAACGGAAGAATTCATCAGAGACTGGATTAGTAATATCCAATAAGAATAACTCGTTAGAGATGGGATTAGTAGTATCCTCGAACGAGTGTGAAGAGTATATTTTTTAAAAATAAATTAAAATTGAAAACAAACTTTGTTTTGAAAGTTAAATTCAAGTATACGTATTTGAATATTTTATTTGTATTGATTTGGACAATCAAGTGTATAAAGGTTTTGCATATATGCGTCATGAACGTATATTCGAAGTTTTAATATATTGGATAGATATAGATTCGCACTCTAGTCGCCCGGAGATAATTCTGGTAATGCGGCCGCATTATCAGTATTTGTGTTCGAGTTTCGAAAAGTGGGGTATCTATATATTTCCATTAGACTGGTGTGAGAACCAAAACTTATATAGGATTATTTGTTGTGATTTAGCATCAAAAACATGATTTTCTGTATATGTATCAAAGTTATGAATTTGAAAAGTTAATCAACTAATTTATTGATGGTTGTGTTGTTTGTTTATTTGTTTGATAATTTTGAACCATTATGCCTAATGGAACCGAATACTGAACTGTGTTGAAAATTATTTGCGAATGCATGCATAGATATATATATATATGTGTGTGAACAGGTCATGACAAGGAGGCTAGAGCAGAAGAATAAAATTGTTTGCCCGACAAATAGGTACATGTTTACAAATTAATTGTGTTTGGATGATTTTATGAGCCAATTGGCTAGCCGCTTAGCTGTTTCTTTTTCTTTTTGGATTGAGGGGGCCATGGGAGGCAATTTGAATTATCCCGAAGTCACTGGTGCAGGGGAGGTTATGGCGAAATTTTTCAAAAATTTAGGGTATTAGCAAAATTTTTGAAAATTTGAAAAGTTCTTAGAAACTGAAAATTTGAAGAACTTAAGTCATAATGGAAATAATGGAAGTTGAGTTTGTTTGTTAAACAACTTTCAGCTTCGTTCCTTTTCAGGGACAAAAAGTTTTAAGTGGGGGAGATTGTAACAACCAGGAAACTCTGGGCCAATTCAAAATTTTTATTTTGGCAATTTTAATGAAGTTTGAATATTTAAAATGATTATTTGAGATAATAATGATGAGAAATTTATTTTGAATGGAATTCGAACGTATATAGTTATATAGATCTTCGTTAGAATATAAATAATTATTTATAATTATAAAAGGAATTGAAAATGGCGCGGTAGTTCGATAATTCGATTTCTAATTTCAAATGAATGTACAGGATTCAAAATAAACAGGATTTTAGCAAAACCAAAAATATTTGAATCTATTTGAGAATATCTTTCCAACGAATCCGAAAAATCGAAATTTCATAGCGGTAATCAAAAGAAACGTCCAGTTGAAAATTCAGAATAGTCGCTAGGGAATTCTGGCCCTTAAAAATGGAAATTTTGCAAACGACCTTGGTTTTCGACGAAATCATTTTTGTTGGATCTGTGATGTCTATTTATTGCTAGATTCCAAAATTCATAATTTTTCGAATCAATATGTGAGCGTGGCGAAGGAAAACGTGTTTGACCGGTTTCAGTTGATTTTAATCGACTGGAAAATGACCATTTTTCAGTCGGTCTCAGAATTTGACGAAATTAGTTTTATTAGGACCGTATCGTCAATACGAAGCTAGAAAATATTTTTCGTTAATTTTTCTAGTTAGTGTGTGGCCCCGATAAATTGAAATGTGCGTTCAAATTCAATATATAGAGTTATATGTTGATTTTGACGAAAACTAGTCGAAACATTCGAATTAGCCTAAGATACATATCCCATTGTGTTCGGAATGGGGGTAATTAGCTATGGACGACAGTCGATGGGTTTGATTTCGAGGTTGAAATAAAAAGTTGCTTTTTGAAATTAAATAATTAATTAAATAAATAAAAATCTCCCTTTCTCTCCTTATACCTCTCAGCCCCCCCTCCGCGTTCATTTAAAAAATTAAAAAAAAAGAGAAAGGAAGGGGCGACGAGGGGGAACCCGCCGCTGTCACCCATCGCGGCCCCTCCAGGTGGCGCGCCCACCACCGAAGACCCCCCTCCTCTCGCACCTCCTCTCCACCTCCTCTCGCTCCAATGCTTCTCCCTCCTCTTACTTCCTCCATTCTTCTTAAACCTCTCCCCCCTCCTCAGCTACGGACGCAGCCCCCCAAGCCCGAACAGAAGAAGTGCGCCGCCCCCAGCCTTTGCAGCTGCCGCCAGCAAAGGCCCTACCGCCGGTCAGCCTCGCCGAGCGCCGATGCCCCCCTCAGCACAACCATGAACCCTCCTTCCCCTTTGAACGTGAGTTTGTTTTTCCTTTTCTGATTTTGTTTTTTTTATATTAACATAGTTAAATCAGTTTTTAATTTATATAAAGCACTGCTAAAAAGCTTGATTTTTTACTTTATATAAAATTGGATTTTTATTTTAGATAAAGCTTTGATTTTTAGTAAATAAAGCTTTGATTTTTAATATATAAAATAAAAAGGTTGAATGTCATGAATAAAAAGGTTGATTTTTTAAAGAATAAAAAGATTTGATTTTTAAACCATAAAGATTGTATTTTTACATAGCAAAAGCTTTGATTTTTAATAGAGAGTAAAAATACGATTTTTATTCGTATGAAAGGCGGAATCTTTATATTTAAAAAGGCGAAATCTTTATATAGTTGAAATGGTGAAGTAAAAATGAGATTTTTATATATGAAAACATAAGGAAAATATAATTTTTATATGATGTAGAGATTAAAAATATGATTTTTATATCATAAGAAGAATAAAAATATGATTTTTATATCATAGAAAGAATAAAAATATGATTTTTATTCATGTAGAGTAATAAAAATAAATTTTTTATTATATTACTAGCAAGATAAAAATATAATTTTTATCATGGAAGTAGCAATGTAAAGGAGTAATTTTTATATAGAGAATGGCGAGGGAAAAATATAATCTTTATTATATGAACACCGGTATAAAAATAGAATTTTTATCTATATAGTAGCGGTGTAAAAATAGAATTTTTGTCTATATAGTAGCGGTGTAAAAATAGAATATTTATCCATATAGCGTAGTTATAAAAATGTGATTTTTATATACATAACAACAATATAAAAATGTGATTTTTGTATATGTAGCGGCTACGGACAATGAAATTGACAAAAGGCGAGCACGACGAAGATTTCTACATATGAAGAGTCGTGGTGTTTGGTTTAGCTAGTCGGTGAGAACTCGTCACTTTAAATCTTGTTTTCTAGTTAAAATACATACTAGGATGCAGAGGTGCTTAGTAGCACCTGACACCCGTCGTCCACAGACTATGGATTACTTGTATGCTTGTTTGATGTGTTGTGAAATTTGGTTGTGATGTTGATGTGAAATAGATAATAAAATATTCATATGTTGAAAACATTCATGTGTTGAAAACATTCATGTGTTGAAATAAATTAATTATCCTTCAAAATATAATTTTTAACGTGAATGTGATTAAATAAATATTCATTTACAAACCGGACGGTTTGTTTATGTACACCTATTTGAAGGATACTGATTGGGACGATAAATTTTACACATCGCCCAACTGCATATATAATATTTAGTGTTTGTTGATTTGAGACCCCACACGGGTGTTGGGATTATATTGGACGTACACTAATCCCAATTGTTTAGTGGTTTGTCGATCGTTTGATTGACAGACTGTATGAGCGTCAATTAGTTATACTTAATGCTTATACAGTTGTGTGGTGCACTTTGGGTGTTGGTTGATTATTTATCGTTGCTATTATATACATGTGTTGTATGGAATCCATATAATTAACATTATATGGTAATTGATTGGGCCTCATTCCAACTGGGAAAATAAAGAATATTATAAAATAAAGTTTCACATGTTGAAGAATAAATATTCATTTGTTGAACATAATAAATATCATGTGTTGACGATGCTCATGTGTTGAAAGAAAAATATATATTCATGTGTTGAAAGAAAAATATATATTCATGTGTTGAAGAATAAATATTCATTTGTTGAATAGAATAACGAAGTTATTGAAATATATAAAGCCGTGTTGATAGAGATGCGCCATTTTGACATGAACAATATTTATATCGATTATATTCGTTTTTATAATGAATATAGAAAAAGAAGTGATTTCAAAATATAACGTTTTGAAAATATTATCATTTGTATATCGATGATGTGGAATATTCAATTTCGATTCGAAATAGAATATGAAGTTGAAATCGTTTCGAAAACGAATTTAAAACAATTTATAAAATAAGTTTTAAAAGGAAATTGACGATATATGTATAATATATGTATTATATTTATAATGGCCTGAATAGAACGCACGGCGCCGCGGCAGTTCGCGAATTTCGACCATTGACTTCGAATTGACGTTGCGGGAGATCCGACTGTCGGATCCTACTAAAACCGGAACCATTGGGTTCGTATCGAAAAGAGCTTTCAAATGAATATTAGAAATTTGAAATCTGACGGTTGGATTTGGTATTATGTCCAAATCAAATTTGGAAAAGGTCGTTGTAAGTGCAGTTCGACGACCGTTATTGGAAATCTACTGTACGGGCCTTGATAAAATTATTAAAAATATTAATAATTTGTGTAAAATCATAATATGTGAATTGGAAAGAACTGAGATGAAAAATTTAACATTTGAAAGGATAAAAATATATTTTTATCGAAATGAACTAGTTTTGAACTAGATTTGAAATGGTTAAGAAAATAATAAGAATTTCCAATACGTGAATTGGAATGGATTTAAATCGAAATTATCTTCGGAATATTTCGATGTTGGATTTTGTGATTATACAGATATGGTTGTGGAAATTTGAAAGATATATTTATATCGTAATTTCCAATACGATATTTGTTGGTTTCAGAATTTGATATTGAATATAAGCCGACATATTTTCTATTCAGAGCCTTGTATTTAATATCAAATGGGATTTTGGGTTTTTCGTGAATGGTGTCTTAAATAACACTATTCTTGAACCCAGTTTAGAAAATAATAAATCTTTTAATTAAGATTTAGTGAAATTGTCCAGTTAATTAGTATATAATTGGAATTGAATTTGAATTGGTTTTTGAGGTTTATCGTGAGCGGTGTTTTGAATAACACCTGTTCTTTAACCCGATTAACAATAGAAAGTGATTTTGGGTTTATCGTGAATCGTGTTTTAGGTGACATTGGTTCTTTGACCCAGTTAAAGATAGGATATTGGTTTTTGAGAAGATTAAAGCTAAGTGGAATTTTAATGAATCTTTAATTAGATTGAAATGTGAATTGATAATTTAAATTATCCAATCTGAAAAGTGATCAAGGATGGAGTATCACCAGTTTTGCTCCAATGCGATAGTTAAATCTTTAATTAGATTTGAACGTGAAATGATAATTAATATTTACCGATAACACCGTGGTGTTAGATATGGAGTATTACCAGTTTTTCCTCCATGGGATGAATAGGTTGGGATTGGTAAATAAAATAAATAATTACTTTGGTGTGGTTCGCTAATCCCGACTAGTTTGGAAAACCAAAATACGGTTTAAAATGTATATCCAAAGGAAGATTAAAGAATAAATTTAGAAGAATTTATCTTTGATAAAATTAATGGGAACCTTTCCCTAAGAATGTGAAAATTTGAATAAAAGAATATCTGAATTGGAATGAGGCGTATGTTGGGTTTGTGTAACATTCGTTTATTATATACACGGGTTATTTGGAAAGGCCGGGTTTATAATCATTCTGAATAACCGATTCGGCGATAAGTCGAAGATGAAGACAGTGGTTGAAGACTGGAAGTCTTCACATCGTTTGGGTGATTACTGATGATCTTGATTGGGCTGTACACCCAAGAGGAGGGAATCAGTTGGTGATCGTCTAGATGTACTTGGAGATCGATGGATATGCGAGGAAAGTGCCTCCGGTTTCGTTCAGACCCAGAACGAACTTGTAAATGGACTGTGTGTCTGACATTGGATTTTATTCTGTGTTGATTGATCTCTATTAAATATACATCTGTTTGGCAGCGGAGAATTTATTCTCTTGCTTAACGCCCTTCTCTGAGACGTACGAGCTCATAGGTTGTATATCAATGGACATCAATCGCATGGAGTGAATTGCCTTGTGGCATGCCTAAGTGGCAAATGATCAAGACTTCTGTTGAAAAGCAAAATCTTGTGGTTGATGATCAAAGCACGACCTTTGTGGCATAGCTTTGTGTATAGCGTGAATTCGCGAGCCTCACACCGCGGTATGAGTTAAGAACGGGATACGAACCATTGGGAGAACACGACGTTTCTTTCTAGCTATGGGTGATGTCAGTGACCTACCAGCCCTGACATTTATATACTTTTTACCTGTGTGGTTGTTGGAATGCAAGGCTCCTCGAATATATGGTCGATAACTGGCACTATGTGAGCCGATGTATAGACCATTATATATAGGTCCGATAGGACCGGGAAACGTGTGTTCAGGAATTGTCAATCCTCAAAAGTAAGAGAGGACCGGCCCAACCGATTCCTAGGATCGTTATGTGTGGTCCTAAGGCATTTGCTAGAGTGTCTCGAACGGAGAGGAGCTTGCCCCTTGCCTTGACTCATGATGGAATCCAATTTCCAATACGTGACTTTCGGTTTTATTTATAGAGCCTAGTACTGCGACATAGTGGTATGGGTCACTTATGCCGTCTATGATTTATACATTATGATTGAAGTTGCTTTCTTCACTTATAGTAATAATAAAATATGAAATTTCACGTATACAGCATTCTTTGGCTATTATAAGGTAAAACCCTATCCTCCGGCTTGCGTTGCATTGTGTGATAGGACCTACGTCTTATAATAGCTTCATTTTTCTTTATTTAGCATTGCGCTGTTTGATTTATGCACTGCTATTCTTGGGAGGAAACCCGTTCCGTGTTATATGGTGTGGTCCCTTGATTTACCTAACTTTAAAAGTAAATATTAATAACTGTTTTAGTTCTCACACCAGTCACATGACTGATGTAGAGTTAATTGTTTTAACCTAAACTCTGGGTGGCCCTATTTTCCGCACGAGCAGCTAGTAGTTTTGGTTTTGCGGATTTATATTCATAGGATTCTGATTTACAACTGGAAGGATGCTCGGAAAGCTTTGTATCCGTGTATTACTTTCAGTTGTGTTTTGTATATTTCTCCGCTGCTATGTAATTTATTGTAATCTCTGATAAACAATGAAATGTTCTTCTTTTTGCATTTTGATATGTGTTGTTCTCAAGGCAATCCGGGCTTTCCTTACCGGGGAAGTTCGGGTCTTGTAATCTCACTTATAACTTGTTGAAACAAAATTACTTATAAATTTTTATTAATTTGAAAACTTAGCAAAATAACTCAAAGAAATAAAATTTCCACATGATTAAATTTGTAAAACTTTTATATTAGAAGTTTATTTGAACGAAACTTAAATATAGTAAATTTAGAAAAGGTCAATTTTTAAGAGGTTTTAGATTTACTTAAATCATAGTTGCAAAGCATTGCAAAATGAATTCTTCGGCTTGGAATCCCTTCCTATTTCACACCATTGAAATACTATATATATTTATTTCATATAGAGAAGCATACTTCACTTCGGGATTTTCAAAACCAAATTTATTTTCAAATTTTCAAACATTCTATAATGAAACCTATATGTTATTTGTTCGAGAAGATCATTCTCATGACAGGGCTACTGGGTACCACCCATCACACGCAATCCAATCCCTCATCGCAACCCAGTTTTAGTCACGGTTTACTCGAACGAACCAAATCATTACATAACCCGAAGTTGTAAATTATTTCACACTCCTAAATTTGAAAATACTTATTGTCTTTTAAACATTTCAAAATATCGGGATTCTAGTCATTGAAATTTTATATATAAACCATTCATCATATAAAATAGTTGGAAAACAAGTTCGTCCAATTGAAAATAAAATTTTCAACTTTCAAGTATACAACTTATGTTTCATATTTTGAAATCAAGGATTTCTTTCAATTATTTCGAGCCTATCAAATTTACTAAATCATGAATTAATTATACTAACTTCATAAGTTTCAACTTATTTCGATTCATCCAATTACTATAAGTTGATATTCATATAACCATAAAATTGAATGCAAATTCAAACCTTCATATATCCTAAAGTTTAAATAATATCTTACACTTCGTAAGTTTTCTCAAATTCTAAATTGTTTCAAACATTCCCAAGGTTTTCGAATATTTTCCATATTCCTGTAATATCCTCAATAGTTGGATTTCATATTTTAGCTGTCATATTCACATAATCAAATGAACCCATTTTCTTTTAAATCCGTTTAAAATCCAAAATATTTGATTTTTTTTTCATATATCGAAGCTCAATTTGGGAAGATTTCTTTACTCAACTAGTCAGAAAAATCATTTCCATTTAAAATAACATCACGCTTCTGCTATGCTACTCTGATTTAGCATATTTCAAACTAGTATTGCTTCAAGAATTTATTTAAACATTTGAGGTAAAATTTCAAAATCAACTAATATTTATAGATCCAAATTTCTTTCATAAGTTAGAACCTTTATCTCAACGCTTTCAATTACTATGCAATGTTTATTTATTGAGATTTCATTAACATGATATTTTTGATAGATCACCATTATCTAGTTTGAATTAAAACTTGGCTTCGTTCGACAAATCAAATTGCATGTGCTCAAGTCGAGTTAAGAGTTCAGTATCAGAATCAGGGTCTGAAGCAAAATACTTGACCAAGTTTCATAAGAAAAAGGGTATGAAGTCGTTTTTTTTAGAATAACGGTTCAAATTTAGAAAATAGAACTAACTTAGGTCAAATGCTCCTATGTATACAACTATAGGCAGTTCAATTATGGGGTAATCGCATTTGCATATTACATTCATCGCCTCGATATTTTCCATTAAACTTCTTCATGAGTAAATCTTATTTCAAAACCTTTACTTTTAGTCTCTTCATTAGTGATTCAATTCGTAAAATTATACATAGAAACATGTAGCCTTCTCCCCCACTTAGATGTTTGCTAAAATTTAAATCATCTTCCATATGAGTTCTTAACATAAGACAAAAAGTCATATCCAAATTCCTTAAGGGGGTTTGATTGTTAAAATTACTTCTAAGTAGATTAATTTAACTTGTAATTTATCGTTTACAATTCATGTTAGGTATAGGTTCAACTCTATTGTTTAACATTCATCGAGGAGTATGATATCTTCTCTGATTACAATTTATTAGGTCTGAAAATTCATATTTGTTGATTTATTTTGAAATATGGGGTGGAAATTTAATAAAATATCTTAATGAATCATCTCACTTACGTGTGCTTTCTAATTTTATTAAAGTAAAGTTTACTTTTAAAATATCCTTTCTGGTTATTATCCAAATAGTTGGTTTTGCATGTATAACATACTGTCTTTACATTAAATTCCTTTAATATTTCAACATGTCAAATATTTTAAGTATTCCTCGACGTATTAGCTGGAATCATATAGTCATCACACTTTCGAAGCTCAAAAATAAGTACTGATGGTGCCATGGTCATTAGAAAATCATCCTCGAGCGACTTGAGTGTGACTCTATATCTATTGCATACATATAAAGCTTCGTACATACGCCAGCCCTGCATATATTCGAAATCTTCATATATACCTATAGTCCTATCACGACGTCAATTAAAATACTCGAACCTTTTCTTATTAGAAGTTATCTTTCAAAATGTTTTGCTCTTTTTAATTTACCTTTGTTTCAAAATAATCTATTTTCAGAGTATGCTCTCTCGATCGTAATATTCTAAAGCCTCATTATAGAGCATTTCTAACCCTATCTATAATGAGATATTATAACTCTGATGAGCCCTATCTTTTGTTCAAATATGTACGTGCCCCATAGCTTTGTATAACCAAAGCTCTGATACCAACTTGTAACGACCTGCCTTTTTTCCTGGTTCTTGCCGGTAATTAAACCAACTTAAACCGTTCATAAAGACGAATTGTTATGGGTACATACATAAGTTAAACAAAATAACAGAACTTCTCAATGAATAATTCAATAATTACATTAGAATTACATAGAATATCAGAGTTACAACATACATACAGCGGAAGAAAAGATATAAATAAACTCTTAGCGGAAGATCAAATCGATACAGTGGAAGCTTCAACCCTGGCGTGAACTCCAACGCAGAAACGCTCCGAACTCCGCTCCAACGATCTATTACTGCAAAACTAAACTGCTAGTTGCCCGTGTGAAAATTAATGGGCACCCAGAGTTTAGGAAGGAACAATAAACTCCAGGTCAGTCATGGGACTGGTGTGAGAACATAAAAACAGTTGCTTTTAGGATTCATTTTAAAGTTGGGAAATTCACCGGACCACGCCGCCAATGCGGAACGGGTTTAGTCCATGTGAATGCTCGTGCATATAAATATGCGATGACTTCTGAAAATGAAGCCATCATAAGCTCATCCCACATCACACAATGCAAGCGCACACCAGATGGGCGAGTTTTATCTAATGATAACCAAAAATGCCTACAAATGTGAAAATCCTCTTTCGAAGCCATAACACACACACACATATATATAGTGTGGAAAATATTTCTCAAATAAATGTATTAATCCTAGACAGCATAATACCCATAATATTATGTCGCCATATATATACAATCAAAATCGTATGGCTCGTATTGGAGACTTGGGTTTCCAAATTGAGGATTCCTGGTACGAAAGATCAATCGGAACACAAACGAAATGTAATCACGGGTTTTTCATCCAGACGCGAACACCAATACAAATCACGAGGTAGATCAATAGTTTTCGACCAAACACAGCCCCCGAACTTACCCTATTCCATAAGTCATAAGTGGTTTCCCACTACTGCAGCGGTCATCATCAATTCATATATATGTACACAACCTAACCGCCAGTTTTCTCATCATCCGAGGTGTGAGGTTTGTTGATGTTACGTCATACATAAAGCATGCCTAGAGAAGCAATGCCTTGATCGTATAAGCTCATTTCATATCTTAAGTATGTCACATTGTCCGTTCACAACATGACCATTGATTTCCATCCATACATAACCACTTCGAGCTCATACGTCACAAACCAGATACATATCAACGGAAATCAGTGTTATGCCGTCAATTACCATGTCAGACACACAATCGATACAAGTACGTCCTGGATCTGAAAAGAACAAAAATCCGAAAGTTATCCCCATACGTTCGGACTTTCTGCCACTCCGGTAATAGGGGCATCTCTCTACTGTCGCTATCAGTAAAGAAACCAATCAGCAGGCTGTCCGTTCGATTTGTGAAGAACCACGGTCTTCATTCATCGATTCCAAGTCTTGAATTTGCTTCATGCATCATATTATTACTTGGAATGGTTTTTGGACTTAAATCCAATCCCGGTCTTTCCAAGTGATAAACGTATTCATAACACAATGATTATGGCCATACAGTTTTTCAATTCAATTTCCTTCCAATTATTTCAATTCATTACAAATGTCATTCAATTTACCAAATCTCTTTTTGGGTTGCAATTTCATATACGGTAATCCAAGCAATTTATATTCGGACATAAGTTTGATAGAGTAAATCGACTTATGCTCGATATAAATTCCCAACTAAATCAAACACTATCAGAATCCTGAGGTAAATATTTTCAATGTTTCTGATAGTATTTGTCCAACCTTGGAATTACATATCGAATATCCGACATAACTCTATCCAACTCATTTCCCTTTTAAATTCTAATTTTTAGAATTAGTGAAAATTTCCATATTAAATCACTTAAAAACTTTTCTGAACCATTTACAATCCCTTTTTAACCATTTAAAATAATGGTTTACAATTAAATTTTTTTCAAAACCCATTTATATTCGGAAAATGAGATAATAACATTTGAATGTTACTAAAAGCACTGCAATGGCCATTTGAATTCAAATAGATTACAAATCAATTCAAAAATTCAAATAATTCAGTTCAAATCACTTTAATTTAATAAAGTAAGAGTTATCATGAATTTTCTCAGAGCTTTAGAACTTGTTTTAGTTGAATTTTCGTTATGATCGCCGAACTGCACGTATAATGACCTTTCCAAATTTATTTTGGACATAACTTGAAAATCATACGTTGAAAATTTGGAAATTCCCTTTCTATTCAAAAATTAATAATTGAAAATCAGCGTTTCTTATTTCAAGTCGAACCGATTCAAATAGTCAAGTTATAATACTTGAAAATTGAAATCAATATTTACAAACTGTCGCGCCTTAGTGCATTATAAATCGATTTAAATATAATTCCTTTAAATCCTTTCGAATTGAATTTAAAATTCCAAAATAACTTAATTTCAAACCGATTATTAAGTTTAAATCAAAAATCATTTCATAATTCCAAATCTTAACCTAATTTTAAATAAGTTGTAAACCATAGGAATTCAAAACCCTTTTAAATTCAAATTCCAAATATAAACTTCATAAACGGTCCTTCGTGACATTCATGATTTTAAATTTCAATTGGTTTTCTAGGTTTTAAAACAACTTCAAATTAAAATTTCAAATTATGTTTGAATTGACCATCTCGCCCGTTGGACCAGTTAGGGATAGCCAGAGAAAGCAGGAAACTGGATTTCCAAACCCAAGCCTAGACACCATCCTCTCTGTCATCCTTGAACGGTTTGGTATATAATATTATAGAATATTATATTTAAATTTCCAAATCTCTTTTCAAATAAGTGGACTTTAAAATCAATATTTTAATATTTGAAAAAAAAACAAATTTTCATTTATATGGAAGGAACATTGAATCGATCATCTGTCTAATTCCATAACCATGGTATTGAGTGTGCATCATACAAACATAATAATCAACCATATAAGTCGGATGATCATTGGTTATAATCATCGACAATAAACAAACAATTTAGCTGTGCACAAGCGTTGCAGTCAATAACACTATCAGTGTTCAGTGTTTGACTAATTACATGCACAACTGTTCACACAACAATGCACATATCCAACCAATTCCTTTATCCATCACAATTCAATTTTTGATCACTACTAATTAAAATAAATGATGGAATTTAGTGTTATCGCCTTCATGCCTCCGGACTTCATTGTCAAGACCCATTTCCACTGCGTAACAACTTACAATGTTAAAACCATCACTCGCACCTCGTCTGCTTCGACGTATGTATACATAAATATAAATATACGCTTCCTCACCATATATCCGGCTCCAAAACCAATTCGACTCCAACAGCAAGAAACTTCGCTATAGACTTTTTCCCAACATTAGTCATCACATACGCAAGTTTGAACAATTAACCAAATCTACCAAACACTTGCCAATATTTCTTCCCTCCTGTTGCCAAGCCGTCCTATGCATGATGAAAGCCTTTCCTTCATGTTAATTCTCCTTTAAGTTTTTTTTATTTTTTTTCCAACACAAGAAAAGTTGAGTCACGAATGGATGGGAAGACCCAGTGGAGTGAATTAAGCGAGTGGTCGTTGGGTGTTCGGAGCTTGGTGATGAGGCGCTAGAAGTGAGTGGGAGGGTTTTACGTGTGGGTTCTAAGAGAGTAAAGGGAGAGAGGGCTGCAAAACTGGAGCATGCAAACGAAGTTGAGATGAGGGTGAGCTGTTTTGATTGGAGAGAAGAAGGTGTGTGCGTGAGAGTCAAAAGGGAAGGACAGGACATGATATGGGAAGTAAGGCTTTAGCTAATGGTTTCTAGATGAAGAGTGGCATGCCTATATGGGAGAGGCTGATGGAAGCGGAGCAAGGAGAGGCCGCATGCAACACAAGAGAAATGGTAGTTTGGATGACAAGTGGAGAAATGAGACATGTGTAACAACCCGTATTTTTATAACATGTTAAAATCATAAATCAAGGCAGAATTAAATTTTAAATTCAGAATCAGGGGAAACGGGTTATGCTATTGCGTTCATCTAGAAATTTTACATGAAATAGAGTCCGAGTTTTCGAAAATCGGAGTCCGGATGAAGAGGTTATGGCATGTACAAGTTTCAGCAGCTTTCAGGCAGCACTGGACCAGGGGGTCGATCATAGGATCGACGTACCCCCCGCCCCCCTAGGTCGACCATAGGGTCGACCTACCCCCCCAAGTCGACCATAGTGTCGACCTCCCCCCTTACAGGTCGACCTGGTCGGCCTGTTTTGACCCAGAACTCATTTTTGAAGCCTGAGACATGTTTTGATGGTCCGAATTGATTCTAGGGTTAATCTAAGGACCTAAAATAGTTCCTACACCTATATAAACATCCTAAGACCTAACCTAATTCACAACAAATCATTCTTACACCAAAATACTGCTGGACTTCCTCTTGATCATGGCCGCCGCTCTCTAAACTTTTCTCTTAGCCTCTAAACTAGATTCACACTAGAGATCAAAGCTTCTACAGCAATTCTACAACAATTCAAGAAGATAAATCAATGTCTCTGCAACGTTCTACGACAATTTTAGTTCTTAATTCATTAGCCATGCTCTGTAAGTTCTAGATATTTTCAGATTAAAATGATTAAATTTAATATGGACATGTGATGAAGTGAAATTGGACTTTTGATTCAAGTCTATTCTTGTTCCTTCTTGGATCTCCATCTTGAGAACTTTTCTATCTTAATTTGCATGACAAGTTTATGGTCTATTCAGCCTGTAGTAAATCATTTTTTCTTGGTTCATGTTGATATTATTATCAAGATCTATTCTTTATGCCTGAGATGATGCTTTTATGTCGTTTTCTCTCTGGTCTTGTTTTTATTGCAACTTCTACCTCCCCATATTTATTTTCTTTTGATGAACCTAGGTAAATTTCGGACCTAGGACTAAACTATGATATACATGCGATGGTATACGCGGGAAATATTGGAATATTGCCTAGTGGAATATATGTCTTTGGTGGAATCGAAGGCATAACATGAAAATTGGGTGTTTGGGGATAGTTAACCATTAACATGAAACTTGATATTTGGGTATTATCATTATAATGGTAATTGCAAGAATGGGGATTGGCATATATAATTTGACATGGATCTTGATATATATATATAATTTGATATGGATCTTGATATATATATATATAATTTGACATGGATCTTGATATATGTAATTTGGCTAGAGCTTGTTATGAGTAAACTGGTGTAAACGTAGTATACATGTAATTTTGGGTATAAAACTTGATGTATGTAAATTGGGCATAGCTTTGTAAACATGTATATCATGAATCTTGACATATGTAAAGCGGCATGGAACTTGGTATATGTGTAAATTGGCATAAAATTGGCATACATGTAAAACGGCATAAATTGAACATATGTAAATTTGGTACGAATTGGGCATATGTAAAATTTACATGTAATCTAGAACTTGGGCATATGTTAATTTTGTAAAATTTGGAGTTGAAACATATATGAAAATTTATGACTTGGTAAAGGTTTAATATGAACGCGCTTAAGTTGGGTTTTGGGTAGTTGGCATGTATTGTAAATAAAAGGTTGTAACTTGGCATAACCTTATAGTGAATTACGGTAATAACTTGGGAATACGTTTTGGGGCAAAAACGTGAATCATGAACATTTCTATATGTTAAACACATGAACTGATATTGGTGTTTTGGGTGGAATATGACCATTAATGAACCTTTGACATGAGGTTAGACTCAGTTTGTGGTGTAAATCTACCCGGAACCGCCCGACAAATCCAGTAGCCACAAAGTGTCAGTCTAATGTGAGAGGTCGAAGGCCAAATTGTAGGCGTAATGATTTATGACACGAGATTAGACCTAGTTTGTGGTGTAAATCTGCCCGGAACTACCCGGCAAATCCAGTGGCTACAAAATGCACGGTTTAATGTGAGAGGTAATGATTCATTCGTCATAATGAATGCATTAAGGAATACTAACCATAATAAGACGTGGGTATGGTTAGAGGGTTAGGTGGGATGACATGGGAATTTGACATGTAAATGTGGACCTAACCGCTATGAGTTAAGAACATGTAAAACTTACAAATGTAGGCTTAACCAACATAATAGTTAATCAGACCAATGGGTGGGTTAAGTAATATAACATGACACGTGGCAGGGTTAAGTCAACTTGAACATATAGATAATACTTAACCAACTTAGCATGATAAGTGGGTGGGTTAAGCCATGAATTATTTGAATATACTTAACCTATTTGACACGATGACTTGATATGGTTAAGTCCTGAACCGCTTGAATATACTTAACCTATTTGACACGATGACTTGATAGGGTTAAGTCCTGAACCGCTTGAATATACTTAACCTATTTGACACGACGGCTTGATAGGGCTAATTCCTGAACCGCTTGAATATATTTAACCAATTTAACACGATGATTTGATAGGGTTAAGTCATGAACCGCATGAATATACTTAACCAATTGAACACAATGATTTGATAGGGTTAAGTCATGAACCGATTGAATATACTTAACCAACTTGACAGATGATTCGTAGGGCTAAGTCATGAACTTGAATGACAACACTTAGCCAATTTGACATGACACATAGGCGGGTTAAGTCATGAACTTGAATGACAACACTTAACCAACTTGACATGCTAGACTGATGGGGTTAAGTCTCGAATTTAAATGACACCACTTAACCTACTGGATGGAAACCCTAGTTGCGCGGTCCTTTTCAGCAGTAACCCACTAGATGTATCACAGTACCCTGGAACTAGGAAGGATGGGGCATGATTACTGGGCTGATCATAAGCGACCAGAACGACGGCTGTGTGGGTGCACCAATGTAGGTTCTAACGGAGTGCGGGCGTGCACACACTCCGGAGCAGAAAAAGAAGGCATTGGGCACCAGTAGGTTTACACTGTGCGTGCTTGATTCGTGTCGATGGTTGGCACCGTAGGGCTTGATACACGCTATAGTGGACCTAGCACAAGTAACTACATTTCATGATTGGGCCGTATGACACAGACACATGAACGAGCTAGGACTTGTAGGGAGCCGATCGATTAATAGATCGTTACGTGGAATTCTTTAGGTAGCGTAATCCCTAGTGGTCCTAGGTGGCATAAACCCTAAACGAATCTAGAAAAACGTTCAATAGGTAGCATAATCCCTAGTGGTCCTAGGTGGCATAAATCCTAGTTGAACACGCGATAGTTCATGATAAGGGAACCTAGCCAGAACAAGGGTGGAAGTCCAAACGATTTCATGAATGGTGGCACTACGTGGAAGTGGTATAGAAATACGTGATGAAACCCGTACGGTATACGGCAAGGGACTGTACATATACATGGAAAGGATAATACGGGTTGGGGTACTAATACAGTTGGTGCAGAGAATTTAGGAAATCATAGCAAATAGATATCATAGAAATATATTAATGGTGAAGCAGAGAAATCTGGCGATCTTGCGAAATTATACTTAGTTCATCTTGAATGGGAACCTCGCAATGTTATACATGACAAAAGTCATATGATGTTATTCTTAGTTATCGTGCCTGTAACTTATCTTGTCATCATGCTTATGTTTATTTTCAGTTTATTCATGCCATGTTATCTTTACCTATTTTTATGCTGAAAGCCACTAGGACTTACTCAGTCTTTATGACTGACCCGTTTTGTTTCACCTCTTTTTCTTCCGTTCCCCCCTAGGTTCGCAGGGTGGGAATACAGCTTAGTTCGGATCTGACCAAGCTCCAAGGCTCTTTCATGTACGGCTTGGATTTCCCTTGGCTACGGCTTGCTTTACTGTTTCTCTTGGGGAATGATTTATGACCATGGTTTTATGCTTCTTTACTATTGCAAGACAGATTTCGATGTAATGGATTTAATAGCATTTTGATGTAAAAGGCTTTAGACCTTTCTAGATTTTAAAGCAATGAAATTTGGTTCTTCTTCCGCTGTTTTATATGCTCTGTCTTGTAATATTTCTGTGTATGTTTACCTAGATAATGCTCCACCAAAGCTAGTGCATTCCCTTTGTGAGTGACCCTAGCGGAGGTGGGGTGTTACATTTGGTATCAGAGCAGAAGGTTACCAGACTGGGTAAAAGTTTATAAAACCTTTTGAAATTATTTTCAAAACCATTTACAAAGAAGCATTTTTCAAGAGAAGTTTTATTTTTTAAAGGATATTCCCCAAAGGCCATTAGCATTATCCTTTGTTTCCTTGTTCGAATCCCTTTTCCCTTCTTTCCTCCATCTATTGTCACATTAGTTCCATCTGCGACTAATCTTATTTCAAGCTTTGTAGGGTTGCCGTGCGATGGAGGTAGTTCTCGAGAGACCTGTTAACACGTTATATAAGAGGGGATAAGAGTGGTTAAGGCGAATAAGGCTCAAAACAAGAAGGTAGAAACGCTTCTATAAGAAAGTCTAGTTTATCTTTCTATCCTGTTCGTACCCTTTTTGATTATGGTACATCGCATCCTTTTTATTTCTGCTTCGGTGGTTGAGTCTCTGCACCTTAGTACTAGCATAGTAGAGGATCCCCTTTTTGTCTCAAATCCTGTGGGGAATCGGCTCATTTATTCATGACTTGTTTGGATTTGAGAATGTCTATGCTAAATGTTGAGTTTAGAAGTAATGCTTATGTTTTTGGGCAATGGGTTGATTCTAGGGATGGAGTGGTTTTCCAAAAATGATACCATTCTCGAGTACGAAAAAAGGGTAGTTAGACTCTTGACTTGCCCCGGTAATGTCCTCGAAGCCTAGTGTAACCCTTAGGGTTATGCCATGCTTAGTTACCTACAATCTCTTGATATATTTATTGATCCACTCGAGTAGTGTTCGCCACCAAGGCGGATGGTTCATCTCGCTTATGCATGAGTTATAGGAAATCATCTTAGTAAGTACATTTGGCAACATGGTTGACATCTGTTTATTTGCAAGAGATAATCCTTTTGTGTGGAATACTTATAGTAAGTGAACGAGATCCGAGATTCACTAGTGAATTTTGGAGAGCTTTCATGAAACTATGAGTACGCAGTTATGTTTGAGCCAAGTATACTGAGGATAAGGGAAAATGGGATGAGAGATAATAGTGAAATGAGTTCCAACTCATATTTTGGAAACAAGAGTTAAGAAGCTACGAAATTATGAAGTTAAAGACGGACAAAGCACAATGGAGTTAAGCTCAAGGAAATGCGACTTAGAAGATTGAAGACTAGATACGCGCATCATATCTCTTTTAAGAGTATATCCTTGATCCCTCTTTTCCTGTAGAGCTTACTTGCATGCTATCTTTTATGTATATCCTCTCGGTCCTATTCTCAATCCTATTTCTGTTGCAAACCCCATAAGGAGTATGACTCATCTGGTTGTGATATATGTTGGGGTTTGAGGATGTCCGTTGGGTTGACTAAACTTTTTGGGTTTTATAGGATATGGGCTGGTGCTTAGGGAGTTTATCTCCTATTCAGTATATATGTGATGTAGATTTCCAGCTTTGACATTGCCTAATGGGCACAAAGTTTTTACTTGCTTCTATCATTCGGCTATATCTTTAGGTAGGAACAATTGGGTGAAACATGTGTTTGAGACATGTTATGATTGATGGTTGCAAGTGGTTGCAAGTTGTCGCAAGTGGTTGCTCGTGGTTGCATAACACACATTAGGCACTAGATCGGCTCAGACACATTTTCATATTGCATATACTTGAGTGTTTATACCTGTTTATGGATGAAATTGAATATATTATCATGTGAATGTTGCATATGGATGGATGTTTGAGCACACATATAGTGTATATGTGATTAGGGCTATTTGCATACATGTTGGACTCATGGCACTAAACATATTTTGCATTAAGAAGATCAATCAGGCCTGATCATTTGCATTAGATAAGGAACATATACACACACTTTCTGCATATGTTCATACAACATTAGAAATCTCTTAAGGACAATGGATGCTTGTGATTGATGATTGAGTAGATGGATGATTGGATGGTAGGACACATTCTTCTTAACTTGAAGATTTCGGGGACGAAATCCTTTAAGGAGGGGAGAATGTAACAACCCGTATTTTTATAACATGTTAAAACCATAAATCAAGGCAGAATTAAATTTTAAATTCAGAATCAGGGGAAACGGGTTACGCCATTGCGTTCGTCTCGAAATTTTACATGAAATAAAGTCCGTGTTTTTGAAATTCGGAGTCCAGATGAAGAAGTTATGGCCTGTACAAGTTTCAGCAGTTTTCAGGCAGCACTGGACCAGCGGGTCGACCATAGGGTCGACCTACCCCCCCTCCAGGTCGACCATAGGGTCAACCTACCCCCTAGGTCGACCATAGTGTCGACCTCCCCTGCTTACAGGTCGACCTGGTCGGCCTGTTTTGACCCAGAACTCATTTTTGAAGCCTGAGACATGTTTTGATGGTCCAGATTGGTTCTAGGGTTAATCTAAGGGCCTAAAATAGTTCCTACACCTATATAAACATCCTAAGGCCTAACCTAATTCACAACAAATCATTCTTACACCAAAATACTGCTGGACTTCCTCTTGATCATGGCCGCCGCTCTCTAAACTTTTCTCATAGCCTCCAAACTAGATTCAAACTAGAGATTAAAGCTTCTACAACAATTCTACAACAATTCAAGAAGATAAATCAATGTCTCTGCAATGTTCTACGACAATTTTAGTTCTTAATTCATTAGCCATGCTCCGTAAGTTCTATTTATTTTCAGATTAAAATAATTAAATTTAATATGGACATGTGATGAAGTGAAATTGGACTTTTGATTCAAGTCTATTCTTGTTCCTTCTTGGATCTCGATCTTGAGAACTTTTCTATATTTATTCACATGACAAGTTTATGGTCTATTCAGCCTGTAGTAAATCAATTTTTCTTGGTTCATGTTGATATTATTATCAAGATCTATTCTTTATGCCTGAGATGATGCTTTTATGTCGTTTTCTCTCTGATCTTGTTTTTATTGCAACTTCTACCTCCCCCTATTTATTTTCTTTTGATGAATCTAGGTCAATTTCGGACCTAGGCCTAAACTACGATATACGTGCGATGGTATACTGGGGAAATATTGGAATATTGCCTAGTGGAATATATGTGTTTGGTGGAATCGAAGGCATAACATGAAAATTGGGTGTTTGGGGATAATTTATCATTAACATGAAACTTGATATTTGGGTATTGTCATTATAATGGTAATTGCAAGAATGGGGATTGGCATATATAATTTGACATGGATCTTGATATATATAATTTGATATGGATCTTGATATATATATATATATATAATTTGACATGGATCTTGATATATGTAATTTGGCTAGAGCTTGTTATGAGTAAATTGGTGTAAACGTAGTATACATGTAATTTTGGGTATAAAACGTGATCTATGTAAATTGGGCATAGCTTTGTAAACATGTAAATCATGAATCTTGACATATGTAAAGCGGCATGGAACTTGGTATATGTGTAAATTGGCATAAAATTGGCATACATGTAAAACGACATAAATTGAACATATGTAAATTTGGTACGAATTGGGCATATGTAAAATTTACATGTAATCTAGAACTTGGGCATATGTTAATTTTGTAAAATTTGGAGTTGAAACATATATGAAAATTTATGACTTGGTAAAGGTTTAATATGAACGCGCCTAAGTTGGGTTTTGGGTAGTTGGCATGTATTGTAAATAAAAGGCTGTAACTTGGCATAACCTTATAGTGAATTACGGGAATAATTTGTGAATACGTTTTGGGGCAAAAACGTGAATCATGAACATTTCTATATTTTAGACACATGAACTGATATTGGGGTTTTTTGGTGGAATACGACCATTAATGAACCTTTGACACGAGGTTAGACTCATTTTGTGGTGTAAATCTGCCCGGAACCGCCCAGCAAATCCAGTAGCCACAAATTGTCAGTCTAATGTGAGAGGTCGAAGGCCAAATTGTAGGCGTAACGATTTATGACACGAGGTTAGACCCAGTTTGTGGTAAAAATCTGCCCGGAACCACACGGCAAATCTAGTGGCCACAAAATGCACGGTCTAATGTGAGAGGTCATGATTCGTTCATCATAATGAATGAATTAAGGAACACTAACCATAATAAGACGTGGGTATGGTTAGAGGTTTAGGTGGCATGACGTGGAAATTTGACATGTAAATGTGGACCTAACCGCTATGAGTTAAGAACATGTAAAACTTACAAATGTAGGCTTAACCAACATAATAGTTAATCAGACCAATGGGTGGGTTAAGTAATATACCATGAGACGTGGCAAGGTTAAGTCAACTTGAACATATAGATAATACTTAACCAACTTAGCATGATACGCGGGTGGGTTAAGCCATGAATTATTTGAATATAATTAACCTATTTGACACGATGACTTGATAGGGTTAAGTCCTGAACTGCTTGAATATACTTAACCTATTTGACACCATGACTTGATAGGGTTAAGTCCTGAACCGCTTGAATATACTTAACCTATTTGACACGATGACTTGATAGGGTTAAGTCCTGAACCGCTTGAATATACTTAACCTATTTGACACGATGGCTTGATAGGGTTAAGTCCTGAACCGCTTGAACATATTTAACCAATTTAACACGATGATTTGATAGGGTTAAGTCATGAACCGCTTGAATATACTTAACCAATTGAACACAATGATTTGATAGGGTTAAGTCATGAACCGTTTGAATATACTTAACCAACTTGACAGATGATTCGTAGGGCTAAGTCATGAACTTGAACGACAACATTTAGCCAGTTTGACATGACACGTAGGCGGGTTAAGTCACAAACTTGAATTGCAACACTTAACCAACTTGACATGCTAGACTGATGGGGTTAAGTCTCGAATTTAAATGATAGCACTTAACCAACTAGACGGAAACCCTAGTTGCGCGGTCCTTTTCAGTAGTAACCCACTAGATGTATCACAGTACCCTGGAACTAGGCAGGGTGGGGCACGATTACTGGGCTGATTGTAAGCGACCAGAATGACGGCTGTGTGGGTGCGCCAGTGTAGGTTCTAACGGAGTGCGGGCGTGCACACACTCCGGAGCAGAAAAAGCAGGCATTGGGCACCCGTAGGTTTACACTGTGCATGCTTGATTCGTGTCGATGGTTGGAACCATAGGGCTTGATACACCCTATGGTGGACCTAGCACAGGTAACTACATTTCATGATCAGGCAGTATGACACAGACGCATGAATGAGCTAGGACTTGTAGGGAGCCAATCGATTAATAGATCATTACATGTAATTCGTTATGTAGCGTAATCCCTAGTGGTCCTAGGTGGCATAAACCCTAAACGAATCTAGAAAAACGTTCAATAGGTAGCATAATCCCTAGTGGTCCTAGGTGGCATAAATCCTAGTTGAACACGCGATAGTTCATGATAAGGAAACCTAGCCAGAACAAGGGTGACAGTCCAAACGATTTCATGAATGGTGGCACTACGTGGAAGTAGTATAGAAGTACGTGATGAAACCCGTACGGTATACGGCAAGGAACTGTACATATACATGGAAAGGATGATACGGGTTGGGGTACTAGTACAGTTGGTGCAGAGAATTTAGGAAATCAGAGCAAATAGATATCATAGAAATATTTTAACAGTGAAGCAGAGAAATCTTGCGATCTTGTGAAATTATACTTAGTTCATCTTGAATGGGAACCTCGCAACGTTATACACGACAAAAGTCATATGATGTTATTCTTAGTTATCGTGCCTGTAACTTATCTTGTCATCATGATAATGTTTATTTTCAGTTTATTCATGCCATGTTATCTTTACCTATTTTTATGCTTCTAGGACTTACTCAGTCTTTATGGCTGACCCGTTTTGTTTCGCCTCGTTTTCTTCCGTTCCCCCTCCCCAGGTACGCAGGGTGGGAATACAGCTTAGTTCGGATCTGACCAAGCTCCAAGGCTCTTTCATTTACAGCTTGGATTTCTCTTGGCTACGGCTTGCTTTACTGTTTTACTTGGGGAATGATTTATGACCATGGTTTTATGCTTCTTTACTATTGCAAGACAAATTTCGATGTAATGGATTTAATAGCATTTTGATGTAAAAGGCTTTAGACCTTTCTATATTTTAAAGCAATGAAATTTGGTTCTTCTTCTGTTGTTTTATATGCTTTGTCTTGTAATATTTCTGTGTATGTTTACCTAGATAATGCTCCACCAAAGCTGGTGTATTCCCTTTGTGAGTGACCCTAGCGGAGGTGGGGTGTTACAACATGCGTTGATGGGAGAAAGGAAAACAGAGGGAAGAGGCAGTGACTGTTGAGCGGAGAAAGGTCTGTTTTCACGAGAGGAAGAAAGCTTGGTAGAGATGGGGAGAAATGAAAACCGTGGATGGTCTGACAAGGTGTTAACGGTTTGAACAAATGGAGGGGTATTAGTTTAAATAACATTTAAGAACCAAAAAGCAACACGTGTAGAGAACCTTACTATAAAGTAGACAAGTGTTAAATCTAAGGCCATCTGTCCAAATTCGTATATGCAAATTTCCCTATAATAAATTTTAATGTGTGCCTGTTTGTATGAGTATACTAAGTTTGCTTGCCATTTTATTTGTACAAATACCATTTTACCAATATTTAATTATTTATTTAATTATTCACTGCCAACCGTACTAAGTAAAATCATATTCGTGTACAAGTAAGTGTCACGATCCCAAAACAATAATAGAATAAACCGATTGATTAATTCTGCAAAGTAACAAAAGGACCACAGTTGCCCTAAAATATGTCAAAAATAATATGTGTTTATTTTCCAAATTAAAAAAAAATTCAGAAAAAATCTATAAAATATTTTAAGATTACGTTAACTAAAACTAAACGATTATTTTACGCCGCTAATTAATTATAATTTAAATTCAAATTATGATCTTCTTTAACAACAAATTTTCAAACAGCTTGGATAGTTTAACTAATGATGAATTGTTTTACAAATGGTCATTGTTTCAAAATTGGTACTAACGCTAACTCTTGCAGATTTTTAAATCAACTTTCATTTACAAATACCATTTCATTTTGCTATTTCAAAATAAAAGTCCAGGCTAAATCTAAATATAGGCATACCTTGTCTTCTTAACCCGAATTACACAATATATATTAAATTCATTCCGTACTTAAATTACCAAACCAATTAAAATGGTGATAACCCTTGTTCACATAATGTTCATATCAAATTCAATTGAAGAACTCTGACGTCGAAGATTTGAATTGGTTAAGAACATAAATCTAGTTTAAAAAATGTTTTAAATTCAAGAAAATGGTTTATTTAATATCGTTCAAAATAGACAAATTTCAAATATAAATATTTATTTCAGCGTTAATCTTTAAATTTGATCTATATTCCGTGCACCCGAAATTCTTGGGTTGTTACAACCAGGAATTCGAATCGTACCATCTAAGGACATACTCGCACCTCATAAGAACCCCATCTGCAGTTCAACACAACTTCGACGAACCCAGAACTCCCCTTCAAAGCCCCACCCACTACTCTACTCACTGCCATGAATCAAAACTAATCACGAAATCGCAAAACTCCCTCACCATTGATCAAACCCGAACCCTAATTTCTTCAACAAACTGCGACTGATAACAGACCTCGTCGCAAGCTTCAACGAGTTCAGAGAATCCAAGCTTGAACGCGGTTAACTTTCCACGAGACAAAACCCAACATCGCACTGACCGAACTCACATCAGTCATCTTCGAATAAACTCACGGCCACGATAGACAACATCGGAACAAAAATCGAGATTGCCTCTACTACTATTGAACTCGATACTCGCGGTGATGAATGGGATCGCGGTTTTCACTTTCGAGTCCTCTAGGCACATTGCGATTCACGATTTGTGATTTCCCTTTTTTTATAATCGGATGAAATCGATTTGGTTTTGAGGAAACAAACGAATGAATTTGGCTTTGAAATTTCTTTTATGAAATTAGAAATGCCTAAGGATAAATAGAAGGCAAAAAGGGTCTAAAAGGCTTTCAGTTGATTTGAGACAATAGGAAACGAAGGCTCATATATAGTTGCGTGAAGAAAACAATTTGTACATCGCCATTAATTCGATGTTTGCTTGATATTGAAGGAGGGAGCAATTTTAACAGCTCGATGACAGATAGGTTGCGCGATTTTTCAGTTTTAGGTCGGCTTGTAAAAAGGGTTGGGTGGCTGTTGATTTGATTTTATTTCAATTAGAAACTAAAATATCTCATAGTACCTTATTTTAAAATCCTGAACCGCTATTCTAACTTAATGACCGATGTTCTCAGCTTATGACATTATTTTGACTAAATGGGACCGATTTTGGAATTTTAATTCAACTGTATAGAGCAGAAAACAATTTAAATTGATGATTTAAATTAATTTTGATTTATTATATAAATCGATTTTAGATAATAAAATTTCACGAAAATAAATTTTTATTATCCTTCTAATTCAAAGAGAATTTATGTAAATCAACTGAACTGTTTTTTAATTCAGGTTTAACTGTGAATTAAATTGCTTGTTAATAACTTGATATATTTGAAATTATATCCTATATCAATTATTTAATCGATAAATTCAATATAAAATTCATTTATATTCCCAATTAGATATTTAAAACTAATTAAAATATTTATTATATAACAACTAAAAATCTGGGACGTTATATTCCTTCCCCCTTAAAAGAATTTCGTCCCTCAAATTACTAAGGCAGAAGAAATGCTATAGACCAGTAATTTTACAAAAGCCCATTTCAATTTTATTCCAAATTAATTTATCCATTTCAATTCATTTAACTTGCTTTAGATTTCAGAATTCAAAACCCTTGGGTTTTTATTTTAAATCCTTTTTGAAATCACATAAATATATCTGTATACTTATTTCCATTTCAAATTCAAAACATTTGAACTTTCCAAAACAAGTTGATTTCTAAACTAATTTTTCATTGGAATCCCACTATGGTAGCAATCCATCACTTAGAAACTCAAAAATGAACACTGATGATGTCGTGATCATCATCAGAATTATTTTCCAATGTCCCAAGTAAATTCAGTGCTTTATTATTTTCAAAATCCATACAATATGACTTTATCCAAAACCTATCCAAAACAGGGCTATATTATCTTAACATACTTTGGAAAAATATTTTTTCAATTTCATGGGATTTAAACTCTAAATTCTGATTTCAATCCCATTTTAATTCATCGCATTTGTATTTACAAATTTTCTTTGGTTATATATAACCATTTCAATTTTATAATCTAATTTAATTATAATCTCAATCAACACATCCATATATAAATAATTCTAGAAAATTCTTCATTTAAATATCAAAATATATTTTTGGATAAAATTATTTCATTTACCCAGCTTTCAAATGTGTCAAATTACTCTGTTTAAGTGTTTATAAATCCCTATCGACCACGTTAGCTAAACGTGTCGATGTGGCATTTATATACCACTCAACAGATCAATTAACACAATATAAAAGAATTTTTATACAAATCTACAAATATGCTCTCTTATATATATACACTCAACTCATTCTAGGGCACTACCGACCCTATCTCTAATGAATAAACACCCATCAAAGCCTAGGTATTCACTCAACCTAAGCTCTAATACCAACTGTAATGGCCCAAAAATCCATACTATCTGAGTTGGCTGAAACAACACACGTCCAACCCAAATAATACGGAATTACGAGTCATTAGGATTAAAGAAAAAGAAATAGATAGAAGATATAATAGAAATAACAACACAGAATCTCATAGCGGAACGGATAAAATATAATATCATAAATCATAACATTGAAATACAAATCTGTTTTGTATATACATACCATATCAGAGTACAATACATGCACGTCATAGCGGAAATAACTCTAAATAACTAACGATGAAGCCTCCTGCTTCAAGCTCCTCCAAGGGTGTCTGTATAATCCTGAAACACTTGACTGCCCGTACAAATTTGGGCACCCAAGAGTTAAGAAAAAAACTCTGGGTCAGTCATGGGACTGGAGTGAGTAAACTCCAACCAATTTGTTTAACTTTGAAAAATCCTTGGAAAGAAAAGTTAATAGTAAGACCATCCCACACATAGACACAGACGATTTTTACCATACTATAACCAAATCGTTTTTGATATCAAAATCCAGTGATATTATAATAATGTCTAATCAAATAAATAACCAATACCAGAACATTTGCATCTTACTCTCCACATACATTGTATAAAATCAAATACCGTAGTGTGCCTATTGGAGATCGGATTCCAACTATGGCAATGTATGGGACCATCTTCCGAGCAGTGTACTCTAGAGGGGATACACTGGGGTTCAACAAGAACATCTTACAACCTGGTTCACACATGACCGACCACTCATTTAGCTTGAGTGTATCGAATATATTGACACCCACAGTTGTCGACCATCCAACCGTAATCCATAAGATATAGAATCGAAAGAAAAAAATAATGAATTTTATCTAGATCGATGACAAATATACCCTGCTTGGCAATGACCTACCTAGTCATGCTGCCTTACCAATTTTTTTCGTTTCCTGGTTGTGAGGCTTGAGGCTACGTTAATCTTTTCATAACATCTGGTCACCATTCACTTTGAATGCCACATCGTGAAATCAGTAGTTGATCTTCCTGAAATATTACAGGTATAAAAAGCAAAGAGAAACGAATTTCTCTGCCATCAGACGTAATGTCAGACATTCGTCCATACAAGTTGTCCTGGTCTGGACAAACAGAACAGCCATTGCATTCCACTCTGTCCTTCAATTATCTTTAAATAATCTAATCTGCAATGCCTATGCCCATACGGAGTGGTTTTCGGATAATAAATCCAACCGGTCTCTCTGTATTGCCAACGATGGTCCAAAAATTCTTTGATAGCCGGTGGTTTAACTATCAAAGGAAAACAAAACACCCATCCAAACATTTAAACAATCACTGGCCCTTTTTATTCATTAACTATTTTCCAAATCCCTTATCAAAATCTATATATATCGACATATTGATTTCTATTTTCAAAATTTCTTAAAAATATTCTAACTCCTTAAACTTTCATAAAATTTCGCCAGCACCTCACCTGTACCGGTCAATTGTTCAAACCCCAACTCGCCTTTCTAGGCCCTTTCCATTCAAAAAGAAAATCAAAAGGCCAAGCGGCTTGCCGATTCAGCGCATAAAACTCATATGGAAATTTGAACATGTACCTTTTTGTTGGCACTTAAATTAAAATCATCATACTTTTCATTCACTTTACCTCATACCTGTCTAATATACATTCACCTGCATTTTCATTTATTTCAATCCATGTGACTATTTTGGTTAAATCGCAATTAATTCCACTAATTACTTTAGCTAGTTCAATCGCTTCACTCACTTATACTTTGAAACAATAATGTTCAAACATAATTTCATCCACTTATAAATCGAAATTCATTCATAACTCAAGTCTCATATTCGATTTCAAATTCTACTTCACAAATCCCATTTTACTTGACCCATGTTAAGTTCTATTCAAATTTCCATTAACTAACCTCTTTTATTGATTAGTTAATATCATTCCGTAATTCAAAATCTGATTTTTACATCAAAAATCACTTCATTCGTTCCACTTGAGTTTATATATATTTGATAACTCAAATCTGGATTTTTCAAATAAAAAGTCGGATTTTTATTCACTTAAAACCCTTTTTATTTATTAAATAAACCGTTATGGTTTATAACGATTTTACAGCGACTTTTGTAAAATTTGATTTTGACATAACTCAAAATCTTTAAGTCGAAACCCAGATTTTTCTCTTCCATTAGAAAAATATTATTTAATTGGTCCTAACGTTTCTTGTTTCATCGAAATCCAACTTATATTGAGTTTTATATTCTCAATTACTGTTCGAATTGTCAAATTATGAGCTATCGCGCTGCGGCGAGTTCGTTTTAATTATAATTTGAATATAAACGATAACTTCGTTTATAAAATAGATTTCAACTGCATTTTCAATATTTGAAAATAAACTGACCCCATTATCCAAATCTAACTTCACAATTCAAATTATTCAACTCATCGATTATTTATTTCTACATTCATAACCCAGTTATGAATTAATTCAAAACTTAAATTTCTATATTCAAGTCCAATTCACATGGAATTAGATTATTTATAAAATATCGGTATCATCGAATTCTAATTATAAATTTCTTTTATGTAAATTATTAAGTTCAACATGCCTTACCATTACAAACTAATATCTTCCCTTGATAATAGCGAAATCGTTCACGTCGGGGTATTTTATTTACCTCTCATACCTTGACCGACAATGTTCTTTTCTTGAGATGGATAAGCGTTTGTAATACAAAACTGAAATCACTTGTCATAAAAAATGCCTTTTTCTATCTCATCTAAAAATATGATTTTTTAATGCCATTCTTATATTCAAAAAAAAAAAACTATTTCTAGTTTATCCAATGAAAAATTACTTCAATATATTCATAAACATTGTTTATAAATCAATTTCCTTATTTTATATTTAACAAGCCTCCACTTAAAATTAGTTTTTAAAAACTCGGTTCCCGTTTATTTTTGCAAACTGGTATATATATACAAGCAAAAATATATTTTCATATTAAATTTCAATTTTTTTGTCTATAAATTCGACTTAGACGAATTCAAATCATAAATCCATGTGGATTTATTTATATTCAGTTTACATCGAATATCAGAATAAATTCCATCGTTTCTTTTTGAAACTATTCCAAAATCTAAATTCCTTTTTAAATGCATACTCGAATTTAAATTTAAAATTTCCAATGATAATTTCCCTCCTTTATAAACATCGTTTATAAATTTCAATTCTTGTTTTAAATATTTAAAACAAGTTACTATTTCAAATCTTATTTGAATTCTAATTCCTCTTTCTGGAAAATAGATTTTCCTTTTTAAATTCATAATTGAAACTAAAATTTAATATTATCAAATGATAATATTTTGTTCCGTTTATAAACATTGTTTATAAATTCGATTATTTGATTTTGTTATTTAAACAAGTATATAATTTCTAACTCAAATGAAAATTCCATTTCTATTTCGAAAAGTGAATTTCCATTTTTAAATTTAAAAATCCCTATTGATTTTATTTTTTAAATATAAATATCTAGGGCCAGTGATATTTAATCATCCAAATACACAAATCATTAATCCAAATTCAACACATCACACGCATATAAGTAGATAAACAACAACAAATAAATTTGACGAATTCAGTTGGATCCCTCCAATCTGTTTTCTCTACATCCATGGATGTTAGTCAACAACAATAATAATAATACCAATCCTGCTTCAAGGCAAGATATCGCGGTATGAAGGTCATCCACAATATATATTGTGGGGCGCATAGGGAAATCATCCGCTAATGATACTGCGGGCATCCGCTAATGGTACTGCGAGAACATCCAATATAGACACACACACACACACACATATATATATATATATATATATATATATATATATATATATATATATATAATAGCGGCAACCACCAAGCCTAAATAACCAATATATAATATGTATAATAACCAAAATGATTCAATAAGCCATGCATGCATTCAAACAGCCAACAATTTATTTTAACCGATAAAAATAAATTAAATATACTTTTGAGTCAGATTTACTCACCTTGATTTTCATTGTATTTTTTTCTTTCCTGTTAAATCCTATATTGTCACAGTTATGAGCCTACTTGAGTCATCTTGAATGTATTTATCTTGCCTATAAGTTTATTAAATCCTGACGTCATACAATATAATATATATATATGTATATATATATATACACGTTATGGTTTGATAAAGTTTAAATAGTTATCAACTTGTTAAAAAAGATTTTATTAAAATTTTAATTTACCTTAATATTCAACTTACTCTTTCTTTAACTCAAGAAAAATTCCTTTAAACTCCCGAGTCAACCCAAACCTCCTATAACTCCTATAATGGCATTATAAGTCCATAATCATGTCGATGCTTGCTCTTTTCCATAACAGTAAAAGCACTAATCGATCAATTAGCTCAACAGGTTTACCCTTTCCATGTTGTATGCTTGCATTCCAAATATTTGGAGAAGCCGCTCTCTCCTCTTCCAGTTTTCGCTGCATAGGAGGAGCTCAACACCAATGCCATCATTTTTATTTTCTCATGAGATCTCCTAAACCTGAATTCTAACATTGCTCCAAATCGTCGAACTCCCAGGAATTGGAATTGCACCATCTGAGGATATACACGCACCTCAGGAGAACCCCATCCGCAGTTCAACACAACTTCAATGAACCCAGAAATCCCCTTCTAAGCTCCACCCACTATTCCACTCACTGCCATGAATCGAAACTAATCACGAAATCGAAAAACTCCCTCACCATCGATCAAAACCCAAACCTTAGTTTTTTGAACAAACCGCGACTGATAACAGACCACGTCGCAAGCTTCAACGAGTTTAGAGAATCCAAGCTTGAACGCGGTTAACTTTCAATGAGACAAAAACCAACATCGCACTGACCAAACTCACATCATTCATCTTCGAAAAAACTCACGGCTAAGATATACACCCTTGGACCAAAAATCGAGATCGCCTCTACTACTACTGAACTCGATACTCGCGGTGATGAATGGGATCACCGTTTTCACTTTCGACTCCTCCAGGCTCATCGCGATTCACGATTTGTGATTTCCCTTTTTTTATGATCGGAGGAAATTGATTTGGTTTTGAGGAAACAAACAAAATAATTTGGCTTTGAAATTTCTTTTGTGAATTTAGAAATGCTTGAGGAGAACTAGAGGGCAAAAAGGGTCTGAAAGGCTCTCGGTTGATTTGAGACAATAGGGAATGAAGGCTCATATATGGATGCACGAAGCAAACAATTCGTACATCGCCATTAATTCAATGTTTGCTTGATATAGAAGGAGGGAGAAATTTTAACAGCTCGATGAAAGATAGGTTGCGCGATTTTTCAGTTTTAGGTCGGCCTGTAAAAAGGGTCGGGTGGCTGTTGATTTGATTTTATTTTAATTAAAAACTAAAATATCTCACAATCCCTTATTTTAAAATCCTGAACAGCTATTCTAACTTAACGACCGATGTTCTCAGATTATGATGTTATTTTGACTCCACGGGACTGATTCCAGAATTTTAATTCAACTGTTTAGAACAGAAAACAATTTAAATTAACGATTTAGATTAATTTTGTTTTAGCATATAAATCGATTTTAGATAATAAAATTCCATGAAAATAAATTATTACTATCCTTCTAATTCAAACAGAATTTATATAAATCAACTGAACTGTTTTTCAATTCAGTTTTAACTGTGAATTAAATTGCTTGTTAATAACTCGATATATTCGAAATTATATCCTATATCAATTATTTGATCAATAAATTCATTGTAAAATTCATTTATATTCCCAATTAGATATTTAAAACTAATTAAAATATTCATTATATAACAGCTAAAAATCTGGGACGTTACATTGACCATTGAAAAAATAGTTTTTGAAATCCTTCTATGACCGAGGCAACTTTTTGATAGCGGCAACCACTTGGAATGACTCACTTAACTCCATATTTTTGTCGTGAATTTCATGAATGAATACTTGGAATTCCTGAATTTGACTGACAACTATTTTGGAATCAACCATTTTGAAGTACGGAAACTTCCCTACAATGAATTTCTTCATTCCGATGTCTTCAGTCTTGTACTTCTTTTCAAGAGATAACTAGAGAACCTTCGCAGTCTGAACGGAACAATATGCATTATATGGACTATTTTCCAAACCATTAGGAATGTAATTCTTACAGATGAAGTCTAGATTCTTCCATGTAGTACGAGCCTTGACTTTGGTGGCGTCAGGCTCCAGTTCATCTACAACCGAAGGATCCTCAGAAAGGAATTTGGCTAGGCCTAACATTATTAGGTAGAAAATCATCTTCTGTTGCCAACGTTTAAAATCTTGACCATTGAACAAATAGATTTTGAAATCCTTCTATGACCGAGGCAAATTTTTAATAGCGGTAACCACTTGGAATGACCCACTTAACTCCATCTTTTCGTTGTGAATTTCATGAATGATTACTTGGAGTTCCTGAATTTGACTGACGACTATTTTGGAATCAACCATTTTGAAGTTCGGAAACTTCCCGACAATGAATTCCTTCATTCCGATGTCTTCAGTCTTGTACTTCTTTTCAAGAGATAACTAGAGAACCTTTGTAGTCTCAACGATACAATATACATTATATAGACTATTTTCTAAACCATTGAGAATGTAATTCTTACAGATGAAGTCATAATTCTTCCATTGAGTACGAGCCTTGACTTGGTGGCATCAGGATCCAGTTCATCAATAACCGAGGGATCCTCGGAAAGGAATTTGGCTTGGCCTATCATTGTTAGGTAGAAAAGCATCTTTTGTTGCCAGCGTTTAAAATCTTGACCATTGAACTTTTCTAGTCGCCCGCCAAGCGAGTAAGGGATCGTTGGTGAAACTAGAGGTCGAGCCGGTGGCATAATCTATGTGGGCACAGATTTTTTGTTGCTACTTCGTGACATTGCCATCTGCAAACAAAAGCAACAACCACAGTTTCATTTCAAGATTGTTTGTAACCAATAAACAGAAATAGTAGAAAACCATTTCTATGAACAACAATGCTTTTAAGCATTTGTAATTTATTTCAATGCAATTGCAATTCGCAACTACAAGGAACAATCATAGGTTTGCAAAAGAATTATTTTAAACAGCACTATGTAGTTTAGAATTTAGGAAAGTGTTAGCCTTCTTTTTGGTAAAAGTCGCAACGAGCCAAATCGAAGCCCAAACGTGCAACCAGTCAAATTAGACAGATCGCACTCCAGCAAAAGCTCGGCCCGAAGTAATCACATATCGGGACAATCAAGCCAATATCTTCATCCGGAAGACTCGCTCTCCCAATCGACCGAGAGAACCACTCTCGCACAGGGCATATCGACCGAGTATTTCGGATCTATATGAAATATCCCACTGAGCTATTCAAATACCTGGCCCGATTCTCAAGGAAGAAAAGGCGGTCAACCACATCCGGACAAAGCTCTTCTTTTGATACACCTGAATGTTGATACCACGTAAGCCGCAACTTCCGAGGATACTATTTATGAATAGTGGAATCAGTCTTCCAATCGCGATTCTATCCAAGGAGTGAGCTCCACGCATCCAAGTCTTCCTAGAAAAGCCAGGCCGCGTCACAACGGCCCAAGCCGCCATCTCCACCTATAAATACCTCAAAGCTTAAAGAGAAAAAGAGGATCTTCCTCGGCTCCAATTCCTTCTTCTTCCTAGAGAGGCACTATTTGGAAGAGGAAATTAGCCTTCTCCTTTCTTTCCTTCAAATAGAAAAAGCATTGTACTTGTAATCTAAAGCAGAAATAATATATAAAGTGGACGTAGGCACAGTCTTTGACTATAAAACGACTGTATGTTTTCCCTGCTTCCTTTACTTTCTTTGCATTTCATAATCAGCATTCATGTGCTCTGCACACTACTGGGGGGGGGGGGGGGGTTTAACATCGCTAGTGAGAAACTTTTGACTTCAACACTTTGGCGCGCCAGGTAGGGGTGAACCTTCGACTTTCCGCTTATTTCAATCCATGGTGAACAAGCGAAAGAAAGATACAACATCCTATCGTCCCGTAAACACAAATGCAGCCTATATTAATGCTACAGAAGCAAGCCATGAGGTCTCCTCTCATGAAGATATGTCTCGATTTCTTACCCAGGACGACATGGATAAAATCATGGTTGAGTTCAGAGACCATATGGCATCTCAGGATAAACTCCTCGAACGATAGCAGTAGTTGATGGATCACCTTCTCGATCGATGGAAGACAAGATTGGATGCTTCAATATCAATTCCTCCACCGGCCAAGACTGGGGCAAAAACTGATCTTCGGTCTACACAGAATCAGGCCACTGATCAGGCTACACCTTTATTTCATCCTAGTTTGGTCCCACCAACCGATCGATCACAGCCAGGATTATCTCTTCCAACGACAAGCGCGGCTGCAGCAGCAGAACTCAGGAGGCTCGCAATCATGATTTAGATCAGTCAAACACTTTGCCTCCATTTTTGGAAACAACTCGATCTAACGAACCAATCGAGCAACCATCGGGCCCATCAGAATCAATGTCATTCCCATTACCACCCGGAATCTTATCGCAGACCAGTCTAACCACTTTTCCCCTTCAACGAAGAGCTGGTGCGGCCTTCCGTTCAAACCAGGGAGGTCACCCCACCATGCCGGTTCTCATAGCGGTAGAAGAAAACGCTATTGTAGACCCTCCTAACCTTGCTCCTACCAGGGGCATTCCCGAGCTCTGAACATCACATGCTATGCTGGATCAACCTTGGCCCGCTATCATGGGTATGGTTCGATCCAACACTCGTTAGGTTCAAGAGGGGTCGTTCTTCCCAGAACTAGCTACCAGATCTCACCTCCCTCATACCTTCACTCAACTCTCGGAGGTCAAGCACAACCAACGGCCGCCCTTTCGAGCATGCTTTCACCAGATCCTCGCACCGAAGTTCTCCTAGATGTTGATCTAAATTCATGGCAACGACTCCTCGAAGATGGAAGTCAGCTCATAAGCATCATCTGACGCTTTACTCGGTGCACTTCCTCGCAGCAAGACATAGATAATGTCAATCGCAGCCCCTTCACCAGGGAAATCAGAAACTCCCGAAACCCTCTGGACTTCAAGTTTCCAGCTATCGAACAATACAACGGTCGCAACGATCTGACCATTCACCTCATGCGATACATGTGACATATGGAAGTACCTGCTGCATCGACCAACGTCATGGCTAAGTGCTTCCCAGTATTTCTTATAGACATAGCCGGAATGTGGTTTCGGCAGCTGACAACGGAGTCGATCAGCAGCCGAAACACTCTGGTCACCCACTTCATCGAACAATTCAGAGTACATATCTCTCGACCAAAAAGTGTTATGTTCTTATCCACCATCAAGTAGCGATCAGGGGAGATGCTCAGATCCTTCCTCGAAAGATTCAACGTGGTTGTAGCGTCAATCAATCGGCCTGAGCAATCGATGGTACTTATGGCCGCCATATTGGGAGTTCAGAACCAATCAGAGTTCTCAATCTCTTTAACCATAGATCCCCCCAAGGATATAGATGATTTCTATTCCGAGGCCGAGCGGTTCCTCCGACAAGAAGATGCCAGCCTGGAGATGGAGAGCCTAGAGGTCTTAGCCGCCAAGCAACAGGGTCCATCCAATAACAATGACCAGAATAAAGGAAGAGGAAAGGCCCCAGAAAAGAGTGAGCATCATGTGTGACCTCGAATCGAAAGTAAGTACGATCAGTACACCGAGCTCTCCTCCCTGCTCGATATCTACTGAAACACCCCACCTCTGTTAGGGTCACTCTCAAAGGGAATGCCCTAATTTTGGTGGAGGTTTATAAGTATAAGTCACTGATATACAAGACAGATATAAGAACACATATTTTTGAACAGCGGAAAACAAACAACTTTTATTTCATTAAAATACGTGTTACACCAACCATACCATAATTGTCTTACAATACTTCCAAAAACATAACATCTTCATAACTGTCTTGATTACATTATTTAAAGAAGCATAAAGAAAACATAAATAAATTGCAAAAGTCCCATAGTTGCTGTCAAAGCCATAGTCCAAAACGAAAAGATCCAAGCAATACATTCTTTCTCTTCAAGCTGGATATGAAGGCTGGTCAAGCTGCGGTATTCCCTCCCTGTGGACCTTGGGGGGGGGGGGGGGGGGGGGGGACGGAAGAAAAGAAGACAAAAGAAAAGTAGAGTCAGACATAAAGCCTGAGTAAGTCTAGGACTATTCAGTCTATGAATAAAGAACTGGGTATGATAAGTATAAACTAGAAATGGGAAAGCACCATAAACTTAGTTAAGTTGTCTAGGGTCGAATATACTATCGTACCCCATATTAATCTCTGTACCCATATAAACTAGTTCCCAATAGGCACCCCATAATCAGGGTGAAGTGATCCATTTTATGATGATCGGCTCCTACTCGCATAGTTACATGTGTCTTACGGCCCCCGATGTTGTAGTTACCTATGCTGGTCCCACCATGGGGTGTATCAAGTCCCATGGTGGCGGCCCGACACAATCCTAGAATGCACAGGTATGCTACTGGTGCCCAGTGCCTTATTTTTCTGCACCGGAGTGTGTGCACGCCCGCACCCCGTTAGAACCTACACTGCTGCACCACCGCCGTCGATTTGACCTCTTACAGTCAGCCCAGTAATCGTGCCCCACCCTGCCTAGTTTCAGGGTATCATGATACACCTTATAGGGTTAATACTGAAAAGGGTCCCCCGCTACTAGGTTTTTTATTTCTAGACAACATGCTAAGTTGGTTAAGTGTTTTATAAACCTAACCCCCAATCAGTCTGTTTAGTTTAGCATGTTCCATTCTAATTAAGTATTAATATAATTTACTTAATCCTATCAATCCTGACTCAGCCTTAATTGTCTTATTAAAGCCTTGACCTCTCACATTAGACAGGTATTGTTGTGGCTGCCTGTTGCCGGTTGGGTCCGGGCAGTCTTACGCCACAACTTAGTCTAACCTCGGGTCCTTATTGGGCTCCGTGTTTAACCACCCACATTGGATAGGTATTGTTGTGACTACTGGACAGCCGGGCGGTTCCGGGCAGGTTTACATCACAACTCAATCCAACCTCGGGTTAAACACATCATATTTTCTACATTTACATATTTTGTCTCTTTTCTTTTTGTATGTAAATATTTGCGGCCCATTATTCAAATTCATCTTTATTGGTTAAGATTTATTTATGCCACTTAATTGTTTTTCAAAGTTATTGGCGTGCGTCAAACATGCCAACACATATGTTCTATATTTAGCCCAAACGTCATTACCGCCGTTTTATTCGTTCGTTCCAATGTAAGGTGTGTTGGGTTTAATACTTAAACCCAATTTAGCCATATGAAAAGGGGAGGCTATAACATGGTGTTTATAAGGTGACATAAAAAGGGGAGTGTGAACGCATGAACTTGCAACATAACGATCTAATTAACATAAGATAGGCATATGTGAACTTGCAATTGTAACAACATATAATATAAGCAATACTTAAACATGAATCATTCTATTCACATAATCATGGTGTAAACGAAACATGTAGTCATGGCATAAATAGTACTTAAACATGACCCATTCTAATCATATAATTATGGCATAATCATAATTGAACATGAGTCCTTCTATTCATATAGTCATGGCATAAACATAATTGAACATGAATTCTACTATTCATATAATCATGGTTTTTATCCTATCTATGTAACTTGTAAGTGGAATGTAATTCTAGTGTAATTCTAATGTAACTTATGTGTCAAATATATTATTATATGATTATGATTACAACGTAAGCCTAAAAACATGTTTTTCAATTGGGCATAATAACGAACATAGTTTAGTCATGTTCATAAAATTAATGCAAACTTACAAAGACGCTTGCTTTTGTCACTATCACAAAATCATGATTTTTATACTTGAACTATGATGCCAATTCCAACATAACCTTCATATGAATCATAATACTTAAGTGGATCAAATTACACTAAAAATGACCATAGAATTATACATCATGTTGGCATAACAATAAATCATATACTTGCATGAATCTCAAATAAACTATTACAACATATAGTTGTTACTTTTAACATGAATCATATACTTACAATTATCCAATGAGTGTTGTAAATAACTACCACAAACATGTAGTTTTCAATATGAATCATATGCTTGCATGAATCCCAATTAAAATTCCACAACATGTGGTTGTCAACATAAATCATATACTTGTGTGAATCCAATCGTACACCATAGTATTGCCAAATCGTTTAGAATCAAAATAACATACAAATATAGATTATTATCGCCACAATTCCATTTCGCAAATCACGTACTTGCAAATATCCAATCGTATACCACAATATTTCCAAATCGTTTAGCATCAAAGCAACATACAAATATAGATTATTATCACCACAATTCCGTTTCTTTCTTTACACAAATCAACACAATTATTTAATTCATATCGGAATAGCACTCTACTTACAACGTATGACGAATCTTCAATTCAGGAATCTGAATTTTGAATTTGGAGATGCTATCCTTTGTTGTAGGCGTTGCTTTGATTTGATTAACGTTGCTTTAAGCTTTGAATTATCTCCTAGTTGTCTCTCTATTTCTGACGGCTATCCTCAGTCTCTCCTCAGCAGCATGACGGTCTCATCTCCATTTTAGTTTATGTGAATTAGGGTTAGTCTTAGGTCCTTTTTATAGAGTTTGTGAGTTGATTTAGACCGTCGATGAAGCTTGGTTCAATAATAGCCGTTCGTTTGAAGGAGAGACCAACCAGGAGCTGACACCTAGCCCTACTGACAAGGCAAGGCTCAGAAAATCGACCAAACACAGACCTGGCCAGCCAGGACTTGACCAGACCTGACCAGCAGGTCATTTTTGACCTGGGCGCACTTGGCAGGTGCGCCAGGTCAAAAATGTACTGGCGCACTTCCCAAGTGCGCCAGTTCATTTTTGTTCTGGCGCACTTCCCAAGTGCGCCAGTGCATTCTGACCCGTTTTCTGGTTTTTCGCCCAACTTCGTTCGTCCATATCTTCTTCATACGATATCCGTTTTACGCAAACTCAGACTCTATCTCAAGCAGAATTCCGAGACGAACGCAATGGCGTATCCTGTTTCCCTTAATTCTTTGATTTGAAATTAGTTATACTTTAATTTGTGAATTTCACGGTTATAGAATACACGGGGTGTTACATCTACCTTGTCGTACGTGGGTCCCTGCCCACTCCAAGACCACCTCGATGAGAGCCATCCCAGGTGGAACTTGATTCCAACAAACATTGCATATTCCACAACGTAGCTGGACATAGCACCAATGAATGCCGGCATTTGCGCGATCTCATCGAGGATCGAGTCAGAAAAGGGAAGCTTCCTGAATATGTAAAGAATCGCGCCCCGACCTTGCCGCCGCGATCTTCTGCCCAAGCTCCTCAGGTCGATCCATGAGCTCTTAGAAATGGAAAGGACCCTGAGACTAGCACTCACGGCATTATCATTAATTAGTTTTTTCTGATATATTTCTTTTAATAAATAGGACACCTAGATGTACACATGTATGGGGTTAGGATTTAGCTCCTAGGCATGCTCTGGAATCAATCGATGTCTCTTTAGAATTTCTTTTATTTGTAATAATTCTTTGGCTACTATGAATGTTCTTTTACAAATATGGATAATATTTGGGAAACTCTAAAGCCGAACATGGATAATGCTCTCTCCCCTCTTTTATTGTGGTTAGCGCGAAAACCTACCACCATATCTTAACACCCACTCCTCTAGCCGAGTGTGGTATATTTCTTTAAGACGAGTATGGATGATACTCACCCCTTCTTTTTCTACACCATGAGCGTTTATTACTCGCTGGACACATTAATCTAACATGAGTCGAGCACGAAAAACACTTGCCCTAAGCAGAGTATGGTTAATACTCGCCACTAAGCTGAGTATGGTTAATGCTCGCCCTCTCTAAGCTGAGTATGGTTAATACTCACCACTAAGCCGGGTATCGTTAATGCTCGCCAAGACGCCGAGTATGGTTAATACTCGCCACTAAGCCGAGTACGGTTAATACTCGCCACTAAGCCGAGTATGGTTAATGCTTGCCACTAAGCCGAGTATGGTTAATACTCGCCACTAAGCTGAATATGGTTAATGCTCGCCCTCTCTAAGACGAATATGGTTAATACTCTCCATTGAGTCGAGTATGGTTAATACTCGCCACCCCTCAAAAGCCGAGTGAAATAAAATGCTAAACCCATTAGCCTTCTCCAAGCCGAAAACGTTTTCTTTTTGTCTTCGTAGGAACCAATTCTCATAAAGAAGATCATCATCCCAGCCTTAATACGGTTCCTAGTGATTGTCGGTTTTCCGGCCTTAATGCGACCTTGTTCGGTCCTTGGTTTTCTGGCTTTAATACAACATCGGAATCGTTGGATTTCTGGCCTAAACATGGTTCGACGTGACCAAAGCTGCTCAATCAATTGTTCTTCCACTCATATTTCAGAACACACCTCCCTCTGTCGAAGAAGATGTACTCTGAGGGGCAAAATGTTAACCTTCTTTTTGGTAAAAGTCGCAATGGGCCAAATTGAAGCCCAAACTCGCAACCAGTAAGATTAGATAGATCGCACTCCAGAAGAAGCTCGGCCCAAAGTAATCACATATCGGGCCAATCAAGCCAATATCTCCATCCGGAAGAATCGCTCTCCCAGTCGACTGAGAGAACCGCTCTCGCACAGGGCATATTGACCGAATATTCGGATCTATATGAAATATCCCGCTGAGCTGTTCAAATACCTGGCCCGACTCTCAAGGAAAAAAAGGCGGTCAACCACATATGGATAAAGCTCTTCTTTTGATACACCTCAATGTGTATGCCACATAAGCCGCAACTTCCGAGGATACTGATTATGAATAGTGGAACCAGTCTTCTAGCCGCGATTATATCCAAGGAGTGAGCTCCACGCGTCCAAGTCTTACTAGAAAGGCCGGGCCACGTCACAACAGCCCAAGCCGCCATCTCCACCTATAAATACCTCAAAGCTTAAAAAGAAAAAGAGGATCTTCCTCGGCTCTAGTTCCTTCTTCTTCCCAAAGAGGCGCTATCTGGAAGAGGAAAATAGCCTTCTCCTTTCTTTTCTTCAAATAGAAAAAGCATTAAAAGCAGAAATAATATATAAAGTGGATGTATGCACAGTCTTTGCCAAACCACTATAAAACGACTATGTATTTTCCTCGCTTCCTTTACTTTCTCTTCATTTCAAAATCAGCATTCATGTTCTCTGCACACTACTTGGGGTTGCACGTCATTAGTGACCAACTTTTGACGTCAACAGAAAGTAAGCGAAATATTACCGATTAATGACCCAGTCTAGCAAATATTGTTTCCTTGAAATGAATTTACTCCATTTACGGCGTTTTTAGGTTGTTTCGTCTCCCAAGTATGAAACGGTTCTTCTCTACGATATTGTGCTGCAATTGCAAAGTGACGACGAACGCAAGGGAGTCGTTATAACAGAGGATATTTGTCGAGGAAGAAGATAAGGAGGAGAGAAAACAGAACTGAAATATTATAATTCTGAATTGATTTTCGAGTGCCTATATATAGCCTGGAAGGAGGAATCCATCCATGAAAAGATGTTGCTGTTTGAATTGTAATGGTAATGATTGTTGGAAAGGTTGCGATCCTTATCTTTGACTTTTTAGTATTAAAGGTTTTCCATGCTATTTGTTCATGCCATTGCCTCTCACCCATCTCCTCTTTCTTTTGATATTGTATATCAAGACTTCACATATATAGTGCCATAGGTATTAGTTTTTCCCGATGTGGGACTACTAAATTTCTCTAAATCCACTTATTCATTTCCAACAAGTCCAATGTTGGTAGAAGGACTAAAGTTCCCCTTTTACTTCATAAGGTAACTGCTGCACTTTGCTTCGTAGTTATATTCATCTCGATTGAAATCGATTATGTTATTTTCCCATATCTTTATATCCATATAGCGGTTGCTTTCTTTTCACAAAAATCCAATTCAGTTTACAATTTAACTGCATTTTAATTTTTTTAAAGACATCTTTGTGATTTGTAATTGCTTACTTTTTGTAAAGTCTAACAGTGCATTTGGTTTATATTTTTTTAATTTAAGATTTTCGTACATACAAAAATACGAACGACACACACATGTCTATAAAAACGATCGTTTTACAAAACGAAATTAACACATAAAACAGAAAACAACCTTTTTATTATTTTTGTATTTAAAGAAACGACGAAAGAACAATATTATTCATCCATCCAGTGTCTCTCGTTCCTCTCTATCGTCCTCTTTGCCTTTACTTCGTCAACTCCGTTATCCTTCAAATATTCTCACATTTTGAAATTAACGTTGAAAACTCAAAACATAAAATAAATAAACACTGCCTTAAGTTTTCAAAGGAAGGTCAGTTATCTTTGGCTCTTTGTACTATTACGTGTTCAATTGTGTTAATATTTCCTTGTTTACTCTAAATAATTTATCATCAGAAAATGTTTGAATTCTTTTGTGCTCTATGTTTCAGAACCCAAAATTTTGTTTATATTTTAATTTAACTGACATATTTTTCAAATATATATTGGCTTCTTTTACAAATGACTGATTCATGATGGCTTAATCTTTGGTTTCTTGTCTCAATATCTGATTGTGTTAAATGGAAGAAGCCTTACAACAACATTTTTTATGTATGCCTAATGTTGATTGTTGATAAGCATGCTGATTGATCTAAAACAAGATATCTAATCTATGTGATAAAAGTTTATTGTTTTTCATATATGTTTATGGGAAAATATAACATCCCAAATTCCAACAGGTCGAGATGTTTCAAAAACCCTAAATTCGAAACCACTGAAACTTGAGTTGGCTTATCTGGTATCCCGCAGAAAAGACAGAGATAATAAATATACTAAAGCTTGATAAAACATTCCACAGATGAATGGATAAAATATAATAATCAAATGTAGCCTTTCCGAAATAATTACTCTGCCTACCAAGTGTCCAATGGCTACCAAATCTTCGCCATAAATCTAACCTGTGAATATGTAATATGGAGAGGGTCAGAACACAAGTTCAGGTGAGAGAACAAATTATACATTCTGAAATAGCTCTACATATACCGTCCAGTCACATTTTCATAATTATTAGGTTATTTGGATTAACAACACTTTAGGCTCTGCATACACGTCACACACATATACTCCCCATTAGATTAAACCTAATATAATATATGTGTAGCTATTCCCAACATCTCAAAGTACTCCCATAGCGCTCTCCTCTCATACAGTCTCCATCGTCACACCACGAAAACATGCACGACCTCCATTGTACGCTGAACCGCGTATGAAAATCTCCATCGTTACGCCATGTAATCGCAAAATCACCGTACATGAGCTATCCAGAAAGCAAGCTAAAGATCCAAGCTAGATGCTAGTGTTCCCACCCTGAGAACCTAGGGGGAAAACGGAAGAAAAGAAGCGAAAGGAAAACGGGTCAGTCATAAAGACTGGTAAGTCCTACCTACTATTAGTATAAAAACTAACAAAGTTAACTGGGCATGTAAAACAGAGATGAAACATAGGATGATAACTAAACTGGCATGGTGAAAAGTTAACAAGATAGATCAAGTGTGGCATCGTATATACAAGGTTAAGTTGCACCAAGTGTACTAGTATTCTAATCCATGTCAAGTATAAACAAGAAATGATCCCTTGGCCCAAAATTGGCCCAACATCATGAGATGACCTAAATCAAGGTCCAACTACACGGTCTAGTCGATCGGCTCCCTATAAGCCTATCTCGTTAAGTGTCGGTGTCATACGGCCCAACCGCGAGATGCAGTCGACTGTGCAAGGTCCACCTTAGGGTGTATCCGGGCCCTAGGGTGCCAACCACTGACACAAAACAAGCACGCACAGTCCAAGCCTACTGGTGCCCATGTCTGTCTTTCATCCTCGGACTATGTGCACGACCATAGTCCGCCGGAATCTACAATGGCGCACCTACCTAGCCGTCCCTTTTGGTCACTTACAATCAGCCCAGTAATCATGCCCCACCCCTAGCCTAGTCCCTAGGGTATCCCGATACTCCCTGGTGGGTTACTGTTGAAAAGGGCCACGCAAACTAGGGTTTCTAATGGGTTAAGTGTGGTTAACCCTATCCAAACCATGTATCAAGTTGGTTAAGTATACCCAAGTGGTTCATGACTTAACCCCAAAAATCCATCATGTTTAATTGGTTAAGTATTCAAGTGGTCCATGACTTAACCCTACCATGTGGCATTTATTAACTTAATGCACCCCAACCTCTCACATTAGACTTTGTTGTGGTTACTAGTTAAGCCGGGTGGGTCCGGGTAGCTTTACACCACAACCTAGTCTAACCTCGGGTTTTAAGTGCGATATGACCAACTACTCACATTGGGTCCTATTGTTTGTAGCCACTAGTTAAGCTGTTCGGTTCCGGGTAGATTTATGCTACAAACCCAACCCAACCTCGAGTTGGCCACTTTCATGTTTTCTACATGTCATGTCCACGTTCATGTTTTCAAGCATAATCACAAGTCATATTTTCAAGTCATGTTTCATGTCATTTAAGTTTACCCATAACGTATTCCCATCGCACGTAAATTCACATCAATACAAATAGATCAAAGAGGGAACATAACAATATGACAAGGTGGGCATAAGGTGGCAAAGTCTATCACAAGTTTAAACATGGTGATATTTGAGGCAAAGGTATTCATCATAACCTGCATATAGCAGATTGGCCTCAAAACATGTATGATAACATAAAGGTGATTTGGCCTCAAACATGACAATAGCATTGAGGGTAACAATCCTAACTTGTGCATAGCAAGTAGGTTCAACATTATCATATGCATGTTAAGGGACATGAGGGGTTAAGGTTTGTTAACATGCATAAGCCATAATCCATTTCATAGCATTTTCCCTAAAAGTCAACATGAACGGTACTAGGTTCATGATAGATCCACAATCATAGATCAAGAGAGACATGAATAGATCTATGCATACAATTATAGGTTCAAGGCAAATATTGCACTTAGGTCCAATCCCAATCTACACATGTGTGACACTAAACTTAGCAAATAGGGTGATAAACTTGTGATTAGCATATAGGTCCATCATGGCAAGTTAATATCAAGGTCATGAGGGGTTCTATGTTGCATTTATGCACAATCACCACATAAAGCTCATAGCTTTCCACCCAAAAGTCAACATAAATGGTACTAGATTCATGATAGGTAAACATTAGGTCCACAAACATAGATCAAAAGGGTCATGAATGAATCTATGCATGAAATCCAAGGCAAGCATAACACAAAAATCTCATTTCAACTTGCTACATGTCATATTAAGTTCATAGTTTTAGATCTAAGAGTAGAGGAGGGCTTACAAAGCTTGGCTAAGAAGACTAGAACAAAATAAAACAAGATTGAGACGAAGCCACACTAGAAATCCCCAAATGAATATAATCTCCAAGTTGTCTTGAGAAATAAGAAGCTCCTTTGATTTGTATGAAGAAAGATGGCTCTTTTACTAGCTTAGAACACTCAAGCTTTCATGAAGAAGATGGAGGCCATGATATGAAGGTGGAGGCCATGATTAGGAAACATTTTGGCATAAATTCGTTGTAGGATTGATTTATGAGGGATTAGGGTAGGTCTAAGGGTGTTTTTATAGAGGTTTAGGTTAGTTTAGGCCATAGGATTAACCCTAGTTTAGATCTGAACCATCAAATCCCGAAACAGGCCCAAAAACATGTCTCAAAACACTCAGCAGGTGCACCAGGCCACTTGGCCCGACCACCCAGCTAGACAGGGGTGTCGACTCCCCAGTTGACACCAATTGGGGTGTGTCGACTCTCAAGTCGACTCCCCAGTCGACTTGGGGGCGGGGTGGGAAACTTTCTAGCCTAGTCTGTTTGGCTCCAGATTTGAAATTTGAACTGTTTTTGAACTTGAAATTTTCTGAAAACTTTGACGGGCCATAACTTGGTCATATGGACTCCGATTTTCGAAAACTCGGACTCTATTTCGCGTATTTTTCTAAGACGAACGCAATGGCACAGTCCGTTTCCCTTGATTCAGATTTTAATATTTAATTCTGCCTTGTTTTACGTTATAATATGTTATTCAAAATACGGGTTGTTACACCCACTGTTGTTCCATGTAAGCGTACGGATCCTCGTATCTGAACTCCTCGGTCGAACCACGTCTCGACATGGATTAATGCTCTAATGTCTGCAATACACCACCTAGTGCGTGTACCTAGGCCCTTGTATGAACGCAATACCTACTATAACCTAAGTTATGTTTTCAACCCTTTTATTAACGGTTGTAAGTAAACACTGTTGCCCAATCTTGGATCATCAAAGCCATATACTACAACATATATTGTAACACCCCACCTCCGCTAGGGTCACTCACAAAGGGAATGCACTAGTTTTGGTGGAGTATTATCTAGATAAACATGCACAGAGATATCACAAGGCAGAACATAAATAAAGCAGCGGTAGAAATTAAAAACCAACTTTTTATTATTTCCCAGAAAAGAGTCAAAAGCTCATATATCCAAGATACAAATTATTCCATTACATCAAGTTCATAATAAAGAAGCATAGACTTAAAACAAAAGTAAATTATTCCCCATAAATAGCAGAAGCAGCCATAGCATAGCCCAAGACCAAACCGTACATGAGCTGTCAGAAAGCAAGTTGAATCCAAGCTAAGAGCTAGTGTTTCCTCCCTGAGAACCTGGGGGAAATGAAAGAAAAAGGGGCGAAAGAAAAAGGGTCAGTCATAAAGACTGGTAAGCCCTAGTGACTTTCAGTATGAAAACTAGTAAAGGTAACATGATATGTGAAAACTGGAATTAAACATAAGGATGATAACAGAACTAGTTGGATAATTAAGATAACAAGATAAGTCAAGTCTGGCATCGCATATTCAAGGTTTGCTGCACCGACTGTACTAGTATTCTAACCCATGTCAAGTATTAATCATGAAATGATCCCTTAGCCCAGTGTCATGAAGTGACCCATTACGGGGTCCTACGGTACGATCTATTAATCGATCGGCTCCCTACAAGTCCTAGCTCGTCATGTGTCTGTGTCATACGGCCCTATCCTGAAATGTAGTTACCTGTGCTAGGTCCACCATAGGGTGTATCAAGTCCTATGGTGCCAACCACCGACACGAATCAAGCACGCACAGTGTAAATCTACGGTTGCCCAATGCCTGCTTTTTCAACTCCGGACTACGTGAACGACCATAGCCCGCCTGAACCTACAATGGCGCACCTACTCAGTCGTCGTTCTGGTCGCGTACAATCAGCCTAGTAATCGTGCCCCACCCTGCCTAGTCCCCGGGTATCGTGATACATCTAAGTGGGTTACTGCTGAAAAGGACCGCGTAACTAGAGTTTCTAATGGGTTAAGTGTTGTCATTCAAATTCGTGACTTAACCCTATCCAGATTGTGTATCAAGTTGGTTAAGTGTGTTCAAGCAGTTCATGACTTAACCCTGTCAAATCATCGTGTCAAGTTGGTTAAGTATATTCAAGTGGTTCATGACTTAACCCTATCATGTGGCATTAATTCATTAGTGCACGCCAACCTCTCACATTAGACTAACTGTTGTGGTTACTGGATTTGTCGGGCGGTTCCGGGCAGATTTACACCACAACATAGTCTAACCTCGGGTTTTTACGTGCAATATGACCCACTACCCACATTGGATCCTATTGTTTGCAGCCATTGGATTTTCCGGGCGGTTCCGGGCAGATTTAAACTGCAAACTCGACCCAACCTCGAGTTGGCCATTTTCAAATTTATCTAACTGTCATGCCCACGTTTAAGTTTTCATGTCTAGATTCATGTCAAGTTTTCAAGTCATGTTTCATGTCAAATCGTATCAAGTTCATGTCCATATTCAGGTTCAAGTCACAACAACGTCCATGTTCAAGTTTAAAGCTAATTTATGTTTTACCTAGTCTACCCAAATCGTATTCCCATCGCACGTAAGTTCGAATCGAGACAATTAAATCTAATAGGGAATAACATAAAAATGAACGGGTATAAGGTGGAAAAAGTGATTACTAGCATAGCATGACATGACTTGAAATAAAAGATTAAAACATTACTGGCATATGAAATATTGGCCTCAAGCATAAAGATTCCAAATCTAGCAAGATAAGGTACTAGTCAAAATAACAGTTGTCACAAGGTGATAGTATAGTCATGGTAACGACTATCATAAGAGGATAGTATAGTCATGATACGACTGTCATAAGGTGATAGTCATTAACATGTGACTAATAACAGATTCAACATGATAATAAGAGTGGTTTCTTTTGATTTACAACATGAATAGGCCCCAAATCAATGTCATAGTAATATTCAAGAGTCAAGAGTCAAGATCCAAGATGAACGAGAATGAATGTAAACAGTCATCATACATAGGTCCAATTTCAATTTACATCATATTCACATTACATTTACAGTTTAAATCTGAAAATAACTAGGGCTTACTGATTGTGGTTCGAGAATTAGAAAAGGAGAGTCGTCTGTTGAATCTTAATATGCTTAGTCAAGTCCTAATAGAAGTCCTCAAATCAGCAATTTCCTTAACGCAGTCTTAACGTAGAAGAAGCAGTCCTTCTCTCAAACTTTTCAACCAAAATCAGAGCAGCATAAGATCAGAAAGAATTTTGTGTAGAGAGACTGGTGTTAGGGGCTGTATTTATAGGGTCAGGTCAACGAATGTGGACATAAACAAGGCCAAATACATCAAAGTGAATTCAGCTTCAGAAATGGGCTCGGGCACAAGGTCGACCCGCAGGTCGACACTATGGTCGACCTGGCCCTGGGTAGGTCGACTACATAGTCAACCCCTAGGTCGACTTGGTCCTGGGCAGGAAATTTCCCGCCCAGTCCATTTGGAGGTTTGAAATTCGAATTTTTGAATTCGAATTGAGTCTGTTTTGAACTTGAAAACTTTTGAAAACTTGGAAAGGTCATAACTTGGTCATACGGACTCCGATTTTCGAAAACTCGAACTCGTTTCCAAGCATAATTTCGAAACAAACGCAATGGAACAATCCGTTTCACTTGATTCTAATTTAAAAATTAATTCTGCCTTAATTTATGGTTTTTATTACACGTTATAAAAACACGGGTTGTTACATTCTTCCCCCTTAAAGGATTTCGTCCCCGAAATCTCTAATTAGGGAGGATGTGTCCTACCATACAATCATCCATCTACTCAAAGCTTCATCCACAGGCAACCATTGTACTTAAAAGACTTCTAGTGCTGTATGAACATATGCAGAAAGTGTGTGTATATGTACTTATCTAATGCAAAAGATCAGGCGGTTACTGATTTAGTAAACCTCCTTAATGCAAAATATGTTAGTGTCATGAATCCAACATGTATGCAAATTCGTAGTATAATTTATAATCTCTACATGAGTGCACAAACATTCATCCATATGCAACATCCAAGTGATAGCATAACAAGTTCCATCCATGTACAAGTATTAGCACTCATGCATATGCAACATGAAAATGTGCCTGAGCCGATCTAGTGCCTAATGTGTGTCATGCATCCACTAGAAACCACTTGCAACCACTTGCAACCATTTGCAAACATCAACCATAACATGTTTCAATCACATGTTTACATCCATATGGTTCTACCTAAGGTTCTCAAGATATGATTGAGAAGATAACAAGACAAACATAGATATTAGAAGCATGATAAGAAAAGGTTTTCAAGTTTATAGGAAAAAGAGATTGAGAATGTACCCTAAAAAAGAAATGGGTAAAGCGCGTGTATCTTCTCTTCGGTTTCCCAAGTTGCGTCTTCTTGGGTTTTACTCCACTGCACTTTCACTAGCTTGACTTCTCGATTCCTTAGCTTCTTAATCTCCATTCCTAAGATACGATTCAGAACTCGCCTCAATGTTGCTTCTTTTTCCACTTCTACGTCTTTAAGGATGCTTGGCTCAACCACTTCGGCTGACTCATGCAAGCACTTCCGGAGATGCGAGACGTGAAAGACATTGTGTACTCCAGATAACTTCTCGGGTAAGTCTACCTTATAGGCCATTCGTCCAATCCTCTCAATGATAGGGAACAGTCCTACGAATCTTGGTGCTAGCATTCCAACTGCTCCAAAACGAACTACATTGCGTAACGGAGAAAATTTTATAAAGACCATATCTCCGACTTCGAATTCTAAGTCTGTCCTTCTCTGGTCCGCATAAGATTTCTGTCTATCTTGGGCCGTTTTCATCCGTCTTCGTATCAACTCAATCTTCTCAGAAGTGTTTCTTATCATATCAGGGCCAAGTATAAGCCTGTCTGTCGTCTCCCACCAACAAGTTGGTGACTTGCACGGTCTTCCATACAGGGCTCCGAACGGTGCCATTCCGATGCTAGCTTGGTAACTATTGTTATATGCAAACTCCACGAGAGGAAGGTGGTCTTCCCAAGTACCACCAAAGTCAAGAATACATAGCCTCAGGAGATCTTCTAGTATCCTATTTACCCTTTCGGTTTGTCCATCCGTCTGTGGGTGATAGGTCGTGCTCAAGTTCAGTCGTGTTCCCCTTGCTTCTTGCAGACTATTCCAGAACTGGCTAGTGAAAATCGGGTCACGATCACTAACTATACTAGAAGGCACTCCATGCAATCGTACTATCTCTCGAAGGTAAATAGATGCTAGCCCTGATGCGGTCCTCTTGCTCTTCACCGGAATGAGGTGAGCACTTTTCGTGAGTCTATCAACTATGACCCATATGCTAGTATTTCCCTTCCTTGACCTAGGCAATCCATCCACGAAATCCATCGAGATACTCTCCCATTTCCATTACGGAACTTCCAAAGGGTGTAATAGTCCACCGGGCTTCTTCGACTCGGCCTTTACTTGTTGACACACCATGCACCTCGAGACAAACTCTGCCACGTCCTTTTTCATTCCGGCCCAAAAGAAATTGTGTTTCATATCCCTATACATCTTATCCCCTCCGGGATGTATAGTCATCTTCGAGTGATGCGCCTCTTCGAGAACTCTCCTTACTAAGTCTCCCACTTGTGGGACATATAGTCTTCCATCGCGCCTTAGCCATCCCTTGTCATCTATGGCATACCTACTGAAGTGACTCGACATCTCACCCCTAATAAACTTGTCCATGATTTCAACTATCTGCGGGTCTTCCTTCTATGAAGTCCCTACTTGATCTAGAAGTGTAAGTCTTAGCTCAAGAGATGCTAACGTAGCAGTCAATGACTCAACAGCAGGTGTAAAATCAAAGGTTGCTATAAACTCAAGGCTTTTCATTTCAACAAACAAGGGGCTCAAAGTCAACCTTTTTCTACTTAGCGCGTCCGCCACCACATTACCCTTGCCAGGGGTATAAGCTATATCGAAGTCATATGATGCCAAGAACTCCATCCACTGCTGTTGCCTCAGATTCAAGTCTTTCTGTGAGAAGAGGTACTTAAGTGATTTGTGGTCGGTATACAGCTCGAACCTCTCCCCTAGAAGATAATGGCGCCAAGATTTAAGTGCAAAAACAATCGCGGCCAACTCCAAGTCATGCATGGGATAGTTTTCTCATGAACTTTAAGTTGTCTGCCCCCGTAGCATATTACTCTTCCTTCCTGCATTAGTACAACGCCTAATCCCGTGCCGCACGCATCCATGTACACGGTAAACATCTTACCTCCATCGGGTAATGCTAAAACTGGAGCTGTGGTGAGGGCTCTCTTAAGTCTCTGAAAAGCAGCGTCACATTCTATGTCCCATGCAAAAGGTAGGTTCTTCTTTGTTAACTTGGTAAGAGGGGCTGAAATCTTAGCGAAGTCCTTAATGAACTTCCTGTAGTAGCCTGCCAAACCTAGAAAGCTCCTCACCTCTGTTGTATTCTTAGGAATTTTCCAATCCTATACCGCAACTACCTTTGCGGGGTCCACGGCTATGCCTTGCTTAGAAACTACATGCCCAAGGAACCGAACTTCCTTCTTCCAAAAATGGCATTTGGAGAACTTAGCCTTTAACTGGTGTGCTCTAAGTGTTTCCGTGACTTCCTTGATATGCCTAGCATGCTCTTCTTCATCTTTTGAGAAGATCAAAATATCATCCATGAAAACTACCACAAACTTGTTAAGGAACTCCCGAAATACCCTACTCGTCAAATCTACAAAGTACGTGGGTGCATTCGTTAATCCAAACGGCATGACGAGCCATTCGAAGAACCCATCTGGTGTCCTAAACGCAGTTTTGTCAATGCTATCCTCAGCCACTCTGAGCTGATGGAATCCTGTGGCTAGATCGAGTTGAGAGAAAACAGATGCTCCCACAAGCTGGTCAAACAAATTGTCGATTCTTGGTAGCGGGTGCCTATTCTTCTTCGTCAGCTTGTTTAACTCACGATAATCTACGCACAGACGAAGTGATCCATCCACCTTAGTAGCGAATACTACCGGAGCACCCCATTTAGAAATGCTTCGTCTTATGAAATTTTTCTCAAGCAACTCGTTGATTTGTTTACTGAGCTCTCTTCTTTCTCGCAAGGCCATGTGCCTAACGGGCAATGAAACTGGCTTGGCATTATCAACAAGATAAATTCGGAACTCTATCTCGCATTTAGGAGGTAATCCCCTCACTTCAGCAAAGACATCTGGATATTCTCGGACCACTCCTGCAGATTGCAAATTATCGTCAGACAAGTCAAGGGATTCAAGGTAACATAACATGACCGGACCCTTAGGGTTACAAGAAATTTCAAGGGTATTACCAAGGCGAGTCATGAGCCTCACTACCCTTTGTTCACAATCAAGAATGGCTCCATAATCAGACAGCCAATCCATACCTAGGATCAAACCGTATCCCATGAATCCGAGAACATAAGCATTACACTTGAATTCTACGCTTAAGATAGAGATCCTCAAATCCACACACATCATAGATAAATGGGCGGAGCCCCCAATTGGATTTGAAACTATAACGGGATCCTCAACCAGACTTGTACTTAGGTGCATATTTTCAACAATATCAGAAGAAATAAAAGTATGTGATGCGCCAGAGTCAAATAAGGTTCGAACAGGAAAGTTAGAAATGTAAACAAGGCTTTCTACGGAAATATTACTACCTCGGTCAAGAGCTGGAGTGGTGTTGAGAGCATGCAACTGCCTTCTAGAAGGTCCTGCTCGCTGGGTCTGCCCTTGCCCCTATCCTTGCTTCTTAGGGCAATCCTTGCTGATGTGTCCAGTATCTCCACAATGAAAGCATTCACCCAACTTCCTCTTCTACCTTCTACAGTCTTTAGCTAGATGTCCAGTAATACCACAGAAGTTGCACTTCCTCGTCTCACGTGATTTGTTGTTGCTCTTGTTATTCTTATTATTCTTGTTGTTCCCCTTCTTGAAGTCAGCTTTCTTATTCTGATTCTCATTAGGTTTAACCTCCTTCTTGCTATTCTTGTCTTCCTCATGAAGTAGAGCCATATCCACCAAGCTTTCAAAGGTCACCCCCATGGGTATATGAGTTAGGGCCAAGCTGTGTAGTGGCTCGTTCAATCCTCAAGCAAAGCGTACAGCCTTTTTCTGGGCTGTGTTGACCAAATCCAAACCGAACTGAGCAAGCTGATTAAACTTATTCATGTACTCCCTCACAGACATATCCCCTTGCTTGAGCACTAGGAACCTCTCCATCTGAGGGTTCTCCTCTGCAGACGATAAGAATTTAAGCCAAAACCTCTCTCTAAAGTCTGCCCAAGTTTCAACTGGCCTGGTAGCATTGGTGACTACCCACCAAAATGCAGCTTCGTCTTTCAACAACCATGCTACCAGCTGAACTTTCCTATGGTCCTCCATATCAAAGATAATGAACAAGTCTTCTGTTTCCTTTAGCCAATTTCGTGCCTCAACGAAGGTTTCAGTTCCAACAAAGTTCTTGCCGCCCATCGCTTTAAAGTCTTTGCATATTTTGGCAAAGGCGGTACCAGGAGGAGGAGGAACCGCGGCCACTGGGGGTGGAGGAGGAGGGATGTTTGTCGTGCCCGCGTCGTTGGCCCTGGCTTCTAAGTACCTTCGGAACCATCCAGGCATGGGTATTCCCTCAGGAAGGTTAAGATCGGCCATGCTGAAAACAGAAAAGAAAAGATTCAAACGAGGAAACAAAGGGAAGTGCTAATGGCTTCTTGGGGAATAGCCTTTTTAAAATTAAAACTTTTCTTGAAAAATGCTTCTTTATAAATGGTTTTAAAAATAGTTTCGGAAGGTTTTTAAAACTTTTGCCTAGCCTAGTAACCTTCTGCTTTGATACCAAATTGTAACACCCCACCTCCGCTAGGGTCACTCACAAAGGGAGTGCACTAGTTTTGGTGGAGTATTATCTAGGTAAACATGCACAGAGATAACACAAGGAAGAACATAAATAAAGCAGCGGTAGAATTAAAAACCAACTTTTTATTATTTTCCAGAAAAGAGTCAAAAGCTCATATATCCGAGATACAAATTATTCCATTACATCAAGTTCATAATAAAGAAACATAGACTTAAAACAAAAGTAAATTATTCCCCATAAATAGCAGAAGCATCCATAGCATAGCCCAAGACCAAACCGTACATGAGCTGTCAGAAAGCAAGTTGAATCCAAGCTAAGAGCTAGTGTTTCCTCCCTGAGAACCTGTGGGGAAACGAAAGAAAAAGGGGCGAAAGAAAAAGGGTAAGTCATAAAGACTGGTAAGCCCTAGTGACTTTCAGTATGAAAACTAGTAAAGGTAACATGATATGTGAAAACTGGAACTAAACATAAGGATGATAACAGAACTAGTTGGATAATTAAGATAACAAGATAAGTCAAGTCTGGCATCGCATATTCAAGGTTCGTTGCACCAACTGTACTAGTATTCTAACCCATGTCAAGTATTAACCATGAAATGATCCCTTAGCCCATTGTCATGAAGTGACCCATCACGGGGTCCTACAGTACGATCTATTAATCGATCGGCTCCCTTCATGTCCTAGCTCGTCTAGTGTCTGTGTCATATGGCCCTATCCTGAAATGTAGTTACCTGTGCTAGGTCCACCATAGGGTGTATCAAGTCCTATGGTGCCAACCACCGACACGAATCAAGCATGCACATTGTAAATCTACGGGTGCCCAATGCCTGCTTTTTCAACTCCGGACTACGTGCACGACCATAGCCCGCCTGAACCTACAATAGCGCACCTACTCAGCCATCGTTCTAGTCGCTTATAATCAGCCGAGTAATTGTGCCCCACCCTGCCTAGTCCCAGGGTATCGTGATACATCTAAGTGGGTTACAGCTGAAAAGGACCGCGTAACTAGGGTTTCTAATAGGTTAAGTGTTGTCATTCAAATTCGTGACTTAACCCTATACAGATCGTGTATCAAGTTGGTTAAGTATGTTCAAGCAGTTCATGACTTAACCCGATCAAGTCATCGTGTCAAGTTGGTTAAGTATATTCAAGTGGTTCATGACCTAACCCTATCATGTGGCATTAATTCATTAGTGCATGCCAACCTCTCACATTAGACTAATTGTTGTGGTTACTGATTTGCCGGGCGGTTCCGGGCAGATTTACACCACAACATAGTCTAACCTCGTGTTTTTACGTGCAATATGACCAACTACCCACATTGGATCCTATTGTTTGCAGCCACTGGATTTTCCAGGCGGTTCCGGGCAGATTTACACTGCAAACTCAACCCAACCTCGAGTTGACCATTTTCAAGTTTATCTAACTGTCATGCCCACGTTCAAGTTTTCATGTCTAGATTCATGTCAAGTTTTCAAGTCGTGTTTCATGTCAAATCGTGTCAAGTTCATGTCCATATTCAGGTTCAAGTCATAACAACGTTCATGTTCAAGTTTAAAGCTAATTTATGTTTTACCTAGTCTACCCAAATCGTATTCCCATCGCACGTAATTTCCAATCGATACAATTAAATCTAATAGGGAATAACATAAAAAGGAACGGGTATAAGGTGGCAAAAGTGATTACTGGCATAGCATGATATGACTTGAAATAAAAGATTAAAACATTACTGGCATATGAAATATTGGCCTCAAACATAAAGATTCCAAATCTAGCAAGATAAGGTACTAGTCAAAATAACAGTTGTCACAAGGTGATAGTATAGTCATGGTAACGACTGTCATAAGGTGATAGTATACTCATGATACGACTGTCATAAGGTGATAGTCATAAACATGTGACTAATAACAGATTCAACATGATAATAAGAGGGGTTTCTTTTGATTTACGACATGAATAGGCTCCAAATCAATGTCATAGTAATATTCAAGAGTCAAGATCCAAAATAAACGAGAATGAATGTAAACAGTCATCATACATAGGTCCAATTTCAATTTACATCATATTCACATTATGTTTACAGTTTAAATCTAAAAATAACTGGGGCTTACTGATCGTGGTTCGAGAATTAGAAAAAGAGAGTCGTCTGTTGAATCTTTATATGCTTAGTCAAGTCCTAATAGAAGTCCCCAAATCAGCAATTTCCTTAATGCAGCCTCAACATAGAAGAAGCAGTCCTTCTCTCAATTTTTCAACCAGAATCAGAGCAGCATAATGTCAGAAAGAATTTTATGTAGAGATACTGGTGTTAGGGGCTGTATTTATAGGGTTAGGTCAACGATTGTGGACAGAAACGAGGCCAAATACATCAAAGTGAATCCAGCTTCAGAAATGGGCTCGGGCACAAGGTCGACCCCCAGGCCGACACTATGGTCGACCTGGCCCTAGGTAGGTCGACTACATAGTTGACCCCCAGGTCGACCTGGTCCTGGGCGGGAAATTTCCCGCCCAGTCCATTTGGAGGTTTTGAAATTCGAATTTTTGAATTCAAATTGAGTCTGTTTTGAACTTGAAAATTTCTGAAAACTTTGAAAGGTCATAACTTGGTCATACGGACTCCGATTTTCGAAAACTCGGACTCGTTTCCAAGCAAAATTTCGAGATAAACGCAATGGCGTAACCCATTTTCCTTGATTCTTATTTAAAAATTAATTTTGCCTTGATTTATGGTTTTTATTACACGTTATAAAAACACGGGTTGTTACTTATATGCTAATTAGGTTGTGTTTTTAGCCGTATCTAAAGCAGTAAGGCACAACAATAAGCCATATCAGAAAATGGCGCGTTAAATTATTAGATACGGCTATAAACCATATCTCACTAGAAATAACATACGGCTCTTAACCGTATCTAAAGTGTAATCAGACACGGCCTTTGACCGTATCTAATTATACGTGTATACACACACACACACACACACACACATATATATATATATATACATGTGTATATATCATATATGTATATATATATAAAAAGAAACTGTAGCACATATTTTTCATAACAAAGAGCATATATACCACAATTTACGCATAGGAATAACACAATTTATATATTTATATACTCAAAGCATTACAAGATTTTTCATAACACGAACACAATGTACATACAAACATATACAATAAAAGGAAACTGTCAAAGATTTTCATCACATTACGAACTAGCAAAAAAAGGTAGAAACATATCAGCCTGATAAAACTACAGTCGAGGCCGGGAAGATTGAGCGTACGGGTTGATCATGCTGATGAAGTCCATGTTTGTTGTAAATCAAAGCAGTTTATTATGAGAATAAGCTAGCAGGTGCTGATAAAGTTTTAAAACAGCATAAATATTTATATATACACAGTTTAAAACAAAAGCTTAAAAGGCCAATCTGATGAAGGCAAATTGTGGTTTGGTTTCAGCAAAACTGAATCGTGATAGCCAACCCGAGTTCTAGCAGCACAAAAGTACCAAAATCTACAGGAAAAAAGAAATAATTTTATGCCTGATTGCACACAAAACTAGTCGACACCAGTACCTCCCCACTTTTTCTGTTTTCTCCAACATGACTGCATATAAATTCATTAAACAAGTTACAAATACTTCACTGGATAGGAGATCGACATTGTAACTCACAATACTGAGATGCAAACATGAATAAAAAGATAAGTGTATGTCGATCAGTGTGTTTATCTACAATGCTAGTCGATCATTTGTATTTGATCAGTGTGTTTGTGTACACCAGTAACCGATCAGTTTTAGTCAATTAATCGGTGTGTTTGTGTACACCGGTAGCTGATCAGTGTGTTTGTGTACACGGGTAGTTGATCAGTGTGTGTCGATCAGTGTGTTTGTGTACACCGGTAGTCGATCAGTATGTTTGTGTACACCAAAATACAAGAAACAAAATAGCACTTTAAGGCCCATCCATGTATTTGTGTAGTCAATCAGTATATGTCTCAAAGATGAATGAAATGTTAGTCGTTAAAAATGCAAACATGGAACAAGAATCACCTTAACTGTAGTCGATCTGCAACAACAGTAGTTCGTACCCTAGCATATAGAACATCCTCCTATATACACACACAAACAGGAACAAATAAAACTACCATATGCAGAAACATATAAATGGACATAGTTTTAGCAAGGCATCGTCCATGTGCACACAACATGTCCATTCAATTCTTATGTAAGGTACTAGGTAGAGATAAGTGTAAAATAATATATACCTTCTCTGACGTCTAAAGATATCGAGTCATCATCTTCGGATGACACACATACTCAACTTTATGATTAAGAATTTGCTGGGTGATCCACCAGGTGGATGCATTTTAGCTCACGAGCATGGTCAATAATCCATGCTTATTAGCTTTATCCAAATGTCGAATGCCGCTTCACTTAACCTTTGGAAAAAGCTGCTTTCACTTGCAACTTTCAGTTTCTTTGAAGCCGACTATGTAATGCAACTTACACTACAATCTCTGCTACAAAATAGGGGAAAGTTGTTAGTGAAAGCAGCTTTTTACTAAGGTTAAGTGCAGCAACAACTCACATTTGGATAAAGCTAATAAGCATGGATACCCGACCCTATGCGTGAGCTAAAATGCATCCAACTGGTGGATCGCCTTTTAAAATATTAACTAGAAAGTCGAGTTATCATCCATCTACCAAAATTTTCAGCAAACCTGTTAATAAATTTTCCGTAAACTTATTATCTCTCAAAACAGAGTAAACTTGTTATATGACAACCCGATTTAAATTTCAAGCATAAGGAAAACAAACAGTCAAATAATGATGAAATCATGGTTAAATATTGAACAATAATTATCCATTTGCTCAGTTTTCGCCACATCAAGTAATATATTATGTATGTTTGTCATTTTTGACATCAAAGTTATAATTATACAAATATTCTTGGCATGTCATTTAGTTTAGGAAATGAATAACTTTTAATTGCTAAACAGTTAAACTATCATCAAACCTGTATCTCATTACATGCACATGGATGTGGTTACTACATTTCAGATTCAATGTGACAAATGATCTGAAGAACATTTCATCAAATGGCTATTGCATATAGAATCAGGTTATGGACAGTTGACCTCAAACATCTTAACATTAGTAAAACTTATGGCATCCTTATGACTAACTCATTGTTATTTCTTAGTTTCATGGATAACTGCATCAAAAATTATACCATACATGTTTCCAATAGCAATTCAGATGTTTTTTACATTATCATAAAACATGATTCAAATTTGATTTCTCTGATTCTAGGGTATAACCACAGATCCGTCCCTTGCACAAATTAGCAATCAACTAACACACTAATACATACCAATTCAATTGAAACAGCTAACACACTAATACAAAGTAGCAATCAACTAACACACAAAGATTTCAACTTATTCCCTACTATCGGGCATGCATGCCACAATTCAATAAAAACACATACCTACTGTTGAAGGAGGGCTAGGGACCAAGGGTTGCTGTATTTCTGTCGAAGAAGAGGGTTGTTCATCTCTGTGGAGGAGGAGATTCCAGAGAAAGGTGGAGGCATTATTTGGTGACCGAAAACCCTAAATTGGGTTATCAGTCACCATTAAAGTAAAACAAAGGGGAAAGGGAGCGGCCAATTTTTTTATTCTGAGTGCCTAATGTGATGCACAATATTATATGCATTCAATTTGGCCCAAAGCCATATCAAATTAACTGATCCGGGGATTCGTTGATGGAAGGTCAGATTTAGGGTGTTTGAGGTGGTGCGGATCGCAAAATGTAGTTTGATATGGATCTGAGCACTATCAGATATGTTATGGCTTTAACCCGTATTTTACCTCCGCATCCTTGTGTGCCAAATTAGCTGTTATGGTGTAGTGAGAGACGATGGTTGTAATATATATATATATATATAGTTTTCATACATATTCACGGAGGTAGATTGTAAGATGTAATAATTATCGGCCAAGATGAATATTTGAAACCAGATTGAGAAAATAGTGAAATCCATCCGTACATAAACCAAATGTAACGTTACAGCTTTTTGCTACGAAATCGTGATATTTCTTATCAAAATGCTTCCATGCTTCTCCATCGACTGGGTGTGTTAACGTGCCTTCATCATGTGTTCTCACACTATTCCATCTCATATGATGCGCAGTCTCAAACGATGCATATAACCTTTAAAGTCTATGAGTGATGGGTAAATAATGCATAGCTTGTTTGGAACTTCTTTTACCTTTTTTTTTCTTGATTTGTATCTTTGCTGCTTACATATTTTTTAACTCTTAAGATTGATGTCTTCTTTCGAGAACAACATGCAACTATTTAACAAATGTCTGTCTTTCGATATGGCAAACCAAAACCGGAAATAAGTTTTTTTTTCACTTTATAATATTTTTTGCACAATAAATATCATATGTCAACGCCGCTTAGCAGCTTATACAACAGTTGTAAATCCATCTTCTATGAGGCTGTATTTGATTTCACTGCACTGTACTCAGCAGTTACCAATAATAGAGTGTCGCTCGTACAACCATTCCAAAGGGGTTTGTTAGCAGCATCCAGTAAATCATATATTTTTTCATGTCAACATTTGGTTTCTCTTTAATGTTAATGCCATCATTATCAATTCAACAATAGAGAACACTAATCATGCTGCATCTTCAATTATATGTTATACAAGATTCATCGTCACTACACCATAACAACCAATTTGGCACACAACGTTGTGGAGATAAAATATGGGTTATAGACGTATCATATTTGATAGGGCTTAGATCCGTATCAAACTACATTTTGCGATACGCACCACCCTAAACACCCTAAATGTGACCGTCCATCAGGGAAGCTCCGTGTAACAACCCGTAATTTAGCAATATAATAAATAATTTATTTAATTATATAAATAGTGATTTAGAGATTTGAATGGTCGTAGAATTAAATAATATTGAATGTTTAATTAATTTAAATAATAGAATAATATATTTATTATTTCAAAATTTTCGGAAATAGTGAATTGACAATATAATGTGAACTGGACAATTCAAAATATATATAATTCAGTTTGGAATTGAATTCGAATAACGAATATATTATATAAACGAGAGTTGAACGCTATTTATAATATAATTAAAATCTAGCTCGAAATGGTGTAGTAGTTCACTGTTGGGCGATTTGAACTTCAACTAAATATATAGGATTTGTTTTAAATCGGATTTCCGTGAAATAAGAACTGTTCGTAGCTGGTGAAGTATATTTTTCTAATGGAAAAGAAAAATCGGGATTTCATCGTGTAGATTTTGATTTATGTCCAGATCAAATTTTCAAAAATTCGCTATGGAATTCCTTCATAAATTAAAGCGATTTATTTATATTATAAAAGAATTTTTCAGTATAAATTAAATATCGATTCAAATGGGATTTTGAATATCGAGTTATAAATCCAATTGGAGCTATACGATATTCTATGTGAATATATATACTATAATATATGTTTATTTATATTTAATTTAATTATTTTTAAATATATTTATATATTTAAATGGGTTAGTTAAAGCTTTAAAAATAGCCAGTTTTGCAAACGACCTCTGTTTTCGACGAAACAAATTTTGTTGGATCCGCAATATTAAATTATTGCTAGATTTCAATTTTCATTATTTTTGTGTATTGTGTGTGATCACACGAATTTTTAGAAAGAAAGAAAAAAAACAAATAAAATGTTAAAAGTAAAATATCTAAAAATCCCCTAACAAAATATCCTAACCTATTAGTGAACCGAAACAAGGCCACGTTTCTTTTCTATTCTCAGCCACACCCTCACAGTTATAACACGAGAAAAAGAATTCCATCCCTAACAAAATTTTAGCAAAAATCGATCCAAGAAAAATCATTGAAATTAAATCACTCAGCAAAATCATATGATCTTAGATTCGTTGTGCTCGTGAATGGAAGGGCTTCATGTTGTTGCCCTCAGTGTTGGTGCGACTCATTTTTCCTGAGCTCGAGATTTTACAGGACGAGCTAGGGCTTAGCTCCGATGCGGTTGGAGGCGGAGTTAAGCCGAAATGATGGCGATGGAGGGTTTATGAGGTCGAGGCACACCAGATGAAAGAGGTTGGAGGATTCAAGGCGGTCTCTGGTGAAAACTGACGGCGCGAATTTATGGGTTGGACAGCAGGTCGTTTTTTATGGGGGGTGCGAGCTGGTGGTTGAGGCGTCGGATGGGTGCGGGCGGAGATGAGAAACTCGATGGTGGAGGCGACAATGTTGACGGTAGTCAGAACGATGAAGGGGGGAGGGTCAGTCAAAGTGAAGGTCAACGGGGAAATTTTTGGATCGAATACTAGAGTCGATTTCTGCATTTAGGAAAGAGACGTGGTGCGGGTTTAAATTGAAGGAGGGTTGGATCTGTGGGCTTGGATTGAATATGTAAAAGCCCATGTTTAATGAAGTTTTAATTTGAAGGAAAATAGTGTATTAACCAATAATTATCGTAACTTTATCATACTTTATCAGAATTTCGAACGGTTAGATCCGTTGGGATCGTATGGAAGGCTGCTATGCAATGGAACTGACTGGCAGTGAATCGAAGCTCGTTACAATTTATAGCGAAATAAATTGTCCGTCTGAATCAAGCAATGGTTATCTTTATTAATGATGATCATCCAATGTGAGTTAAACTCACCAACTCTGAACAGTTATATTTTTATAACGTATTTTTAGAACTGATAAAATGTTGGTTGATTTCTGTGTGCTGACTGTTTGGTTGAATTGCTGCATTATTTGTTGAAATTATAGATAATGACATATATATAAATCGTTAATCAAGTATGGATTATGTTGATCAAAATATTTCATAGTGAAATGAAATTGATGTTAATTATATGGATTAACATCTGTGGATGTAGGGAAATAGGTCGGAGGAATCCAACTAGACTCCTTAACATTTATTTTACTGTTTTTCATATGTTGTAATATATGATGTGTTATATAATCTGTGGTTGATTATGTGTGTTGAATGATATCGATCATTGTTATTTGGTATTTTAAATGCCATATATAATACTGGAATTTAAAATGGAAATTTTCAATGTGTATGTTGAAAATAAAATATATTTATATAAAATCAAATGATTTTACTAAAACGAATTTCAAAGTGGATATTGAATAGAAAAGGTCATATTTGAAAAAGAAAATTTGAAAAATATAATAATGGAAAATTGGGAAATGAATAGAATTTTATAAAAGAAAATATTTATAAAATAAATAAAATTATAAAAGGAATATTGATTTAGAAAGTAAATAGAATTAAAAAAGGGAAACATTAGGAAAATGAATAGAGTTTTATAAAAAGAGAATTTTACATTATGAAGGTTTAGACCCGTGCTTCGCACACGGGTGTAACATGATATTGATTTAAAGTATATATTCAGCAAATAAAATATTATAAAGGAAATAGGGTTTGAAATAGGAATTAAAAATTGATTTAAAGGAATTAGAACTGACTGGAAATTAGTTGAATTGAATGACTTTCTGGGTATCGATCTGATGTTGGTTTCGGCCTTTGGGGTTAATACGTAGGGTTTTTTACTAGTTTACAGTTAGAGACTGATATATGTGAGAAGATAGTGATGTGTGAATCAGAAATGGAAACGTTTTCCAAAGTTAATAAAGTATATTTTCTAAAATTAGAAAATAAGGATTTGATGAATATATGGAAACGAGAAATGGAGAAATAAATAAATGTTGATTGATGATTGATCAATAGAATTTCCGTCTGGAAATAATATCGTTATTTGCACACATGTTTTCCTTTGATAGCTAAATCACCGACTATCGAAGATTTTGGCCATTTTCGTTGTTAATACGGATAGACCAGGATCAGATATATTATCTTAAAACCACTTCGTATGGCATTAGCGTTGCGATCAAATATGATGAAGGTAATTGAAGACGGAGTTATGCAAGGGCTGTCCTGTTTACAGAATAGTGGCTTCGGTCTGTCCAGTCCCAGGACGACCTGTATGGACGAATCTCTGACAGAGTATATCTGGTAGATCGCGTAATTTGATCGTTTCAAACGTATTTATGTTGGTGGCAAAGGAATTCGTTTCTCTTAGCTTATACCCATGGTATTTTTAGGGAAATCAATTTGTGATTTGAAGGGTATGATGATGTGGCATTCAAAGTAAATATAGATGTGATATGTATAATAGCACGTATGACCTCAAGCCTCATCAACTGGGAAATGACAGAAATCGGGCAGGCAGCATGGCTAAGTGGGCCGCACCCAATTAGGGTATATTGTCACCATCTAGAGAATATTCATATTTGTTACTTCTTTTCGCTTTTGTTTCACCCGGGAACGGTTATGTTGCTAGCAACCATAGGTGACAATATATTCGATACACTCAAGAGAAATGAGTGGTCGGTCATGTGTGGTCGAGTTACAAGATGTTCTTGTTGAACTCCAGTGTATCGCTTCTAGAGTACACTGATCGGAAGGTGGATCCATACCTTGTCATAGTTGGAATCCATTCCCCAATAGGAGCCCACGGTTTTGATTGTATCTTATATATGTAGAACGTGAGATGAAAGCGTTTCTACTAGATTTCTATTTACTTGATCTAGACATTATTATAATATACAACAAGTATCGTTTTAGAAAAATATTTGGGTTATCGTAAGGTAAAAACCATCCGTGTTTATGTGTGGATCGGTCATACGATTATCTTTTGGTTCAAAAGGATTTTTTGAAAGTTAAATAAAATGATCTGAGTTTACTCACACCAGTCACATGACTGACCCAGAGTTTGTTTTGTTTTCCCTAAACTCTTGGGTGCCCAATTTTGTACGGGCAGTCAAGTAGTCAGGATTTACAGATACTTGAAGAGCTGGAGCAGGAGGCTTCAGGATTATATAGATTGTTATTTCCGCTATGTTGTAAGTGTTATACTATAATAATGGTATTGTATATAGTTACTGTTTTATTTCAAAGCTATGTTATGAAATATATTTATTCATTCCGCTGTGAGATTCGTGTTTACTCTGAAGTTATATGTTCTTCTTCTTCTTCTTCTATTCTAAGTTTTTATCTTATCTATTCTCACCCTCTAATTTCTTTCATGGACTATCCGGTATTTCCGATGCTTGAATAGTCGACATTGTGTTTATATCGGTTACTCAGGATCGCGAAAACACCGGGTCGTTACAGTGTTATCAGAGCTGAAGGTTAAGTAATTATCTTAGCTCTGTGGCGTGACTCAGTAGAGATGGGCTTAGTAATACCCTAGATTGAGTTGAGTGTAAATATATGAGTGAACGTATTTGTTATTTGATATAAAAATGGTTTTATATTATGGAGATTTATTGGTTGAGCTGTTTATGGGTTCTGGACGATCAATTTAATCAACTGTATCGATAGGAGTTAATAAACACTTGAATGCGATGAACCGACATGGTATGTTTTAAAAGGAGGGTAAATGAAATAATTTTACCCAAATATATTTTGATATGGAAGAATTGGAATTATTATAATATACTGGATGTGTTATTTGTTGTTATAATCGAGTAAGATTATAATTGAAACGGTTATGTAAATAACCAATCAGAATTCATATAAGTGAAATACATATATCGAAATGAGTTAAATCTGAATTTAAATTAGAAATTGGAATTTTAAATTTCGAAAACATAAAAAGTGTTTGTAAATGGAATTGAATTAAGTATAAGAGAATTTTAAAATCTTGGGAGATTTTAAATTTTTTACAAGCATTGAAAAGGATATTTTGAAATGTATTTCAGAATGGAAGTGTTTAGAATGTTTCTGAAAGTGATATAGTATTGAACTCACTTCGATGGCTAGGAAATAACCCAGATGATGAATCGCGACATCATTAGTGTTCATTTTAGAGTTTAAGTGACGGATTACTACCAAAGATTTTGGTTTTTGAATTGTTTTGAGAAAAGCTAGTTGTTTTGAATCCTGAAAAGGGAAGTTTGATTTTCGATATGGTAAACTGTTAAAACTCCCAGGAAAAGGTTGTTTGAATTAAAAACAAATTTAAATAAAATTTGTGGAAATAGATTGGAATTGAATTGAAAACCAATTAAGTGGAAATTGAATTGGATTAGAATGATATCAAGAAAAATTGTATTCTTGGATAAAATGTGACCCATGTGAATTGAGTTGATTTTTGAAATAAAAATCAGAATTGAATTATGTGATAAAGATAACTGATTAGAGAAATTACCAGTTAATGAAATATGTGGATGGAACTTAACGAGGTTAAGTATATTGGGTTGGTTAAGAATTTGGAATCGAGAATGGAACTCAAGTTTGAAATAGAATTTGGTTTGGATATAAGAAAATAGCTGTGTTGAATAGATATTGATTGAGGGGTTGAGATGACATTGATATATGTTGAATTGATAACAAGTGAAAGTGATAAAGTCGATGCGGTTGACAAAAGGTACAATTTTATATTTGGTATAAGCATGAGATTTATGAGCCGAATTGGCAAGCCGCTTGGCTGTTTGATTTTCTTTTGGGTTGAAGAAGGCCTAGAGAGGCGAGTTGTAGTTTTACCGATCGATCCGTACAAAGGAGGTGCTGGTGAAATTTTTCAGAAATTTCGGGTGTTAGAAAATTGTCAAGATTTTTGGAAATTTTCGTTGATAAGAATTAATTAATATTTTAATTGAAATTAAATTGGTTCAGTTGAAACTGAAGTTAAAGAAGTAAACAAATAAATTCGTACTAGTCAATAGGGTTTGTTTTCTACCTTAGCAATTTCGAGGACTAAATTATTTTAAGTGGGGAAGAATGTAACGACCCGTATTGTAACACCCCGTAATTTTATAACATTAAAATTCACAAATTAAAGTATACTTAATTTTTAGAAAAGAATTAAGTGAAATGGGTTGCACAGAGAAATATATATTGATATATATATATATATATAAATTAAAATTAAATAAATAAATATGCGAAAAAGTTCAAAACAACGAAATGGGAGGGGGGAATGACCGAACCGGCCCATTTTTGAGGTCGACCCAAGTCCCGCTGGGTCGACTAGGGGTTAATCCAGGGTGTTTGGCTGTCAACCCGTGGGCCGATTCGCTCAAATGCAGATTTTGCATTTGGTTTGTTCTCATGGTTCAGGGTTAATCTAATGGTCCTAAATAACTTCCTACACCTATAAATACATCCTAATGCTAACCCTAAACCTAATTAAAATTGAAACTAAAGTCGTTATGCCATCGCCATGGAACTCAGTGTAGCCGCCGCCAACTAAAGAGGAAGATAGCTAATCAATTCAACCTAATTCAAGCTTAGAGCTTCAACAACGAATCAACTAACGTCGCTACAACAATTCTGCATCAAGTTTGATCAATTGTTCATAATTCTTTAACCATGAAAGGCAAGTTCGGTTTCTCTAATCAAGATAATTATTAAATTAAGTAAGATTAAATATAATTGTGGATTATATGGATATGATGTGAATTATTGATCGTATGATATGATTATGTTGTTAAATTGTGATGTTATCATACATGTTGTAAAGTTATGATCTATGTTGTAATTCTATGATTGGCTTATGTATAATCAAATCATCATGTTGTTTAAATGCTAGTTTGGTTATGTTGATTCATATGATAGATCATATGTATGTATGCAAGTTTAGATGTTGATTTAGACATAAATCACATGCAAGTTAGTAAAGATTATGACATCTATTTTAGATCAAAAGTTAGGCTATGACATGTTTGAGTTATATGCTAAATCTTTACATGCTAGTTTATATGTTTAGAGGTAAATTTACACCATTGTTATGTTGCATAAATCACATATGCAAGTTTATATAAAAATATAAGTTTGGAATATGAATCATGTTATGCAAGTTTGTGGTTATTGCCTATGTAAATTTTGTGATGAAAATCTTATTCATAACATGCAGGTTCATACCTTTTAGGCCTATGTTTAGATCTATGATTTTATGCAAGTTATGTGGTAAATTCTCATATGCAAGTTAGGCCTATTTTGTATGTTATGTGAATATGTGGTGTTTTTCCCTTTTTCATGTGTTAGACTATTTCTTAGTCTATCATATATTCTATGCGAACGGGCGCCGCGGGGGTTATGGGAAAAATATTGATTATGTTAATAAATGTGAATTGGCATGTAATAGCCTTAAAAGAGGCATATATGTAAATTGAGATATTAATTGGCAAAGTGATATATGGACATAATTAATGTGAATTATGGTCATAAAAATAATTGGAATTTTATTAACATATTTGATTAGGAATAATTAATCCAAATAGGGATATTAAATATTGGCAATTGGCACAAATGCCTAAAAAGGCATGAAATTAATTTGAGATGTAAATTGGTACAATTTATGTACCATAAATAGTGGACATAATTAAGGTGACATATTTATACATAAATAAATATGGAAATGATTTGTAATTTGAATAGGGAAAGTAATTCAAATTTTAGGGGAAATTAATTATGTATAATTAATTGCCTAAGACACGAGGTTGGACTCATTTGTGGTGTAAGACTGCCCGGACCCGCCCGGCAAATCCAGCAGCCACAAATGGTAGCCCAATGTGAGAGGTCAAAGGCCAAAACTAAATGCGTAACAATTGTATGGACACGAGGTTAGGCTCGTTTGTGGTGTAAGACTGCCCGGACCCGCCCAAAAAATCCAGCAGCTACAAATGTCAGTCTAATGTGAGAGGTCCTACAGGGGTTACGATAGTAATAAATTAAGAAACAATTAACCAAAGTAAATATGTAGTGGGACATGAGGGGGTTAAGTGGGTGCCTTGGGTAGCATGAGGAATCTAGTGGGTGACATGTGGGTGACATGAGGATGTCATGAGAAATACGATTAGAAAAATGGAGTAATTTGAATATAAACAATTATGACATGTAATTCAAATTATTGGATAAAATAGGTATTGACACCTATGAAGGGAAAGGTTTTAATTAATTGATTAATTAATTAAAAATGGACATGGTAAATGAAATGGACTACTTAACCAATCTGATCCCTAGGGATTGTAAGAACTTAAGTTTAAGTTGGGGGTTAAGTAAACTGGGTTATACGGAATGAGTGGGTTAAGTAAATCTTGGGTAGGTGGGTAATATTAGTACATATAGGCCCACAAACTAAACCGTAAATTAATATGTCTGAACCAGTGAGAGGGTTAAGTAAATCTTGGGTAGGTGGGTAAAATTTGTGTATATAGGCCCACAGACTTAACCAATACAACCTGTTAATTAAACAAAAGGGTGAGACTAGGTTAAATTAGAAAACACTTAACCAAATTTATACATGTAAGTGGACATGGGGTTAAGTGGGATGTATTAGAGGGGACCAAGCCTAGGTGGGAAGCTTGGTGGGGGCCCTTGTCAGTCCAATAGCCCATTAAGTATCTTTGTGAGCTCGACCCAAGTCGAGGACGGGACACGCCTACTGGGCCTGATTGTTAGAGGCCAAAATGGGTTAGCGGTGGCAACGCAAGTCCAACGGGGTCATGTGCGTGCGTGGGACCGGGCTAGTAGGTAAGACGTTGTTGCATCGTGTAGGTATAAGCCGTGCATCCTTAAGTTGTATTGGGTTGCCACTTTAGGGGAGTGATACACCCCACTGTGGGACCAGCACGGGTATCTACGAGTTAGGGAGCCGATCGAATGGGGCAGGGTAGTGGGTACATCTAGTGGAGATAGGAGCATACGGCACCTATGTAGTCAGCTAGGGGTACACGAAGCTACCATTATTAATTAATCGTTAAAGGGGTACACCTAGTGGAGATAGGAGCAGGCGACACCTATGACGTCGGCTAGGAGTACATGGAATAACCATTGAAGGGGTACATCTAGTGGGGATAGCGGGTACATCTAGTAGTACACGAAGCTATCATCATTCTATTCAGTCAAGAGGGATCAAGTTTCTAGAGTGACTAGTATGGGTGCAGTTAGTGTTAGTACAGTACAGTACGGTAGAGTATAGTAATTACCCTATATTGATTAGGAAGCGCCTTTAACGTTATCTTTGCTCATCCTATTATTTTTGGTTGCTTGGTCTTGCCATTAATTCACAGTCATTTCCTTATTTACCAAGCTTATGTCTTATCCTAGTTACTTTGATAATTATATTGTTGGAGTAATCGGACTTGCCAGACTTCATGTCTGACCCCCTTTGTTTCCACCTCTTTTCTTCCTTCCACCCCCCTCCCCAGGTTCTTAGGGTGGGAAGTTTGATTTGGATCTCTTTTGGAGCACTTGGATTTGGATTGCTGAAGTAAAGCTCAACCTATCTCTTTTATGGCTATTTATGGGATTATGCTTTTTATATTATGTATCTGATTTTGTCAAGATGGATTTTATGTACTTGACTTTAGTCTTTGGGTTTTGGTGATGTAACCAAACATATTTACCTTCCGTTGCAATAAATAAAGTTTTAAATTTTCAAGTACTATTTCATATCTGTCTTGTTGTGATTTTCTGTTCTATATTCACTTAAAACGCTCCATAGAAGTTAATGCATTCCCTTTTGTGAGTGACATTAATGGACATGGGGTGTTACACGTATTTTAGCGATATAATAATTAATTTATTTAATTTTATAAATAGTGATTTAGAGATTTGAATGGTCGTAGAATTAAATAATATTGAATATTTAATTAATTTAAATAATAGAATAATATATTTATTATTCCGAAATTGTTGGAAATAGTGAATTGACAATATAATGTGTAATGGACAATTCAAAATAAATATAATTCAGTTTGGAGTTGAATTCGAATAACTAATATATTATATAAACGACAGTTGAACGTATAATTATAATATAATTAAAATCGAGCTCGAAATAGCGCAGTTGTTTGCTATTTGGTGATTTGAACTTCAACTAAATATACAAGATTTGTTTTAAATCGGATTTCCGTGAAACATGAAACGTTCGTAGCCGAGGAAGCATATTTTTCCAATGGAAGAGAAAAATTGGGATTTCATTATGTAGATTTTGATTTATGTCCAAATCAAATTTTTGAAAAGTGGCTATGGAATTCCTTTATAAATTATAGCGATTTATTTATATTATAAAAGGATTTTTTAATATAAATTGAATATCGATTCAACCGGGATTATGAATATCGAGTTATAAATCCAATTGGAGCTATACGATATTCTATGTGAATATATATACTATAATATATGTTTATTTATATTTAATTTAATTATTTTTAAATATATTTATATATTTAAATGGGTTAGTTAAAGCTTTAAAAATAGCCAGTTTTGCAAATGACCTCGGTTTTCGATGAAACTAATTTTGTTGGATCCACAATATTAAATTATTGCTAGATTTCAATTTTCGTTATTTTTGGGTATCGTGTGTGATCACACGAATTTTGAGAAAAAAAGAAAAAAAAGTAAGATATTAAAAGTAAAATATCTAAAAATCCCCTAACAAAATATCCTTACCTATTAGTGAACCTAAACAACGCCACATTTCTTTTTTTTCTTAGCCACATCCTCACAGTTATAACGCGAGAAAAAGAATTCCATCCCTCACCAAAATCTCAGCAAAAATCGATCCAAAAAAAAATCATCGAAATTAAATCACTTAGCAAAATCGTATGATCTTAGATTCGTTGTGCTCGTGAATGGAATGGCTTCAAGCTGTTGCCCTCAGTGTGCATGCGACTCATTCTTCCTGAGCTCGAGATTTTATAGGACGAGCTAGGGCTTAGCTCTGATGCGGTTGGAGGCAGAGTTAAGCCGAAGTGATGGCGCTGGAGGGTTTACGAGGCCAAGGCACACCAGAAGAAGGAGGTTGGAGGATTTCCGGCGGTATCTGGTGAAAACCGACGGCGTGAGTTTATGGGTTGGATAGCAGGTCGTTTTTTATGGGGGGTGCGAGCTGGTGGTTGAGGCGTCGGACAGGTGCGGGTGGAGATGAGAAACTCGATGATGGAGGTGGCAACGTTGACAGTAGTCAGAACGACTAGGGGGCAGGTCAGTCAAAGTGAAGGTCAACGGGAAATTTTTTGGATCGAATACTGGAGTCGATTTCTGCATCTGGGAAAGAGACGTGGTGCAAATTTAAATTGAAGGAGGGTTGGATCTGTGGGCTTGGATTGAATGGGTAAAAGCCCATGTTTTTATTTAATGAAGTTTTAATTTAAAGGAAAATAGTGTATTAACCAATAATTATCATGACTTCATCATACATTATCAGAATTTCGAACGGTCAGATCCGTTGGGATCGTATGGACGGCGGCTACGCAATGGAACTGACTGGGAGTGAATTGAAGCTCGCTACAATTTATAGCGAAATAAATTTTCTGTCTGAATCAAGCGATGATTATCGTTATTAACGATGATCGTCCAATGTGAGTAAAACTCAACAACTCTGAACAGTAATATTTTTATAACGTACTTTTAGAACTGATAAGATGTTGGTTGATTTCTATGTGTTGACTATTTTGTTGAATTGCTGAATTATTTGTTGAAATTATAGATAACGATATATATAAATCGTTAATCAAATATGGATTATGTTGATCAGAATATTTCATAGTGAAATGAAATTGATGTTAATTATATTGTTTAACATCTGTGGATGCAGGGAAACAGGTCGGAGGAATCCAATTGGATTCCTCAACATTTATTTTACTGTTTTTCATATGTTGTAAAATATGATTGATATATAATCTGTGATTGATTATGTGTGTTGAATGATATCTGTCATTGTTATTTGGTATTTTAAATACCATATATAATACTGGAATTTAAAATGGGCAATGTGGATGTTGAAAATAAAATATATTTATATAAAATCAAATGATTTTTTATAAAAAGGAATTTCAAAGTGGATATTGAATAGAAAAAGTCATATTTGAAAAAGAAAAATTGGAAAATATAATAATGGAAATTTGGGAAATGAATAGAATTTTATAAAAGGAATTATTTATAAAATAAATAGAATTATAAAAGGAATATTGATTTAGAAAGTAAATAGAATTGAAAAGGGAAACATTTGGAAAATGAATAGAGTTTTATAAAAAGAGAATTTTACATTAGGAAGGTTTAGATCCGTGCTTCGCACACGGGTGTAACATGATATTGATTTAAAGTAAATATTCTGCAAATAAAATTTTATAAAGGAAATAAGGTTTGAAATAGGAATTTAAAATGGAGTTAAAGGAATTAGAACTGACTGGAAATTAGTTGAATTGAATGACTTTCTGGGTATCGATCTGATGTTGGTTTCGGCCTTCGGGGTTAATACGTAGGGGGTTGTTCTCTTACTAGTTTACAGTTAGAGACTAATATATGTGAGAAGATTGTGATGCATGAATCAGAAATGGAAACGTTTTCCAAAGTTTATAACGTATATTTTCTAAAATTATAAAATAAGGATTTGATGAATATATGGAAACGAGAAATGGGGAAATAAATAAATGTTGATTATTGATTGATCGATAGAATTTCCGTCTGGAAATAATATCGTCGTTTGCACACATGTTTTCCTTTGATAGTTAAATCACTGACTATCGAAGATTTTGACCATTTTCATTGTCAATACTGAGAGACCGGGATCAGATATATTATCTGAAAACCACTCCGTATGGCATTAGCATTGCGATCAAATATGATGAAGATAATTAAAGATGGAGCTATGCAAGGGCTGTCCTGTTTACAGAATAGTGCCTTCGGTCTGTCCAGTCCCAGGACGACCTGTATGGACGAATGTCTGACATAGTATTTCTAGTTGATCGCGTAAATTGATCGTTTCAAACTTATTTACGTTGGTGGCAGACGAATTCGTTTCTCTTAGCCTATACCCGTGGTATTTTTGGGGAAATCAATTTGTGATTTGAAGGGTATAACGATGTGGCATTCAAAGTAAATATAGATGTGATATGTATAATAGTACGTATGACCTCAAGCCTCATCAACTGGGAAATGACAGAAATCGGGCAGGCAGCATGGCTAAGTGGGTCGCACCCAATTAGGGTATATTGTCACCATCTAGAGAATATTCATATTTGTTACTTCTTTTCTCTTCTGTATCTCCCGGGAATGGTTATGTTGCTAGCAACCGTAGGTGACAATATATTCGATACACTCAATAGAAATGAGTGGTCGGTCGTGTGTGGCCGAGTTACAAGATGTTCTTGTTGAACTCCAGTGTATCGCTTCTAGAGTACACTGATCGGAAGGTGGATCCATACCTTGTCATAATTGGAATCCATTCCCCAATAAGAGCCCGCAGTTTTGATTGTATCTTATATACGTAGAACGTGAGATGAAAGCGTTTCTGGTAGATTTCTATTTACTTGATCTAGACATTATTATAATATCAGACAAGTATCGTTTTAGAAAAATATTTGAGTTATCGCAAGGTAAAAACCATCCGTATTTATGTGTGGATCGGTCTTACGATTATCTTTTGGTTCGAAAGGATTTTTCGAAAGTTAAATCAAATGATTTGAGTTTACTCACACCAGTCACATGACTGACCCAGATTTTATTTTGTTTTGTTTTCCCTAAACTCTTGGGTGCCCAATTTTTTATGGGTAGTTAAGTAGTCGGGATTTACAGATACTTGAAGAGATGGAGGAGGAGGCTTCAGGATTATATAGATTGTTATTTCCGCTGTGTTATAAGTGTTGTACTCTAATAATGGGATTGTATACAAATACTGTTTTATTTCAAAGTTATGTTATGAAATATATTAATTCGTTCCGCTGTGAGATTCGTGTTTACTCTGATGTTGTATGTTATTTTTCTTTTTCTATTCTAAGTTTCTATCTTATATATTCTCACCCTCTAATTTCTTTCATGGACTATCTGGTATTTCCGATGCTTGAATACTCGATATTGAGTTTATGTCGGTTACTCAGGATCGCGAAAACCCCGGGTCGTTACACTCTGGATCAGTTAACTTGACATGTCCTTTGGCCAAATCTAATGTGTATCATATTGTGCATGCCTTTAGAAAATCCAAACACAAATTTTGGCCGCTCTCTTTTCCTTTTGTTTTACTTTAATGTTGACCGAAAACCCAAATTAGGGTTTTCGGTCACCAAATCGTGCCTTCATCTTTCTCTGGAATCTCCTCCTCCGGCAGAGATGAACAACCCTCTCCTTCGGTAGAAACGCGGCAACCTTTGGTCCCTAGCCCTCTCCTTTGACAGCTGTTATGTATTTCAGTTGGATAAGTGTGTCATCCGAAGGTGATGATTCGATTTTTGTTGGCTAGTTGTGATTATCAGTTAGATTATTAAATGTATTATGCATTAATACTTTGTGCCTTTTGGCAGTCAACCAGTAGTTTTACACGTAATGGATGAAACCCAAGCATCAGTTAGATCATTATAAATGATAGCTGATTGGCTTTCGAGACCATTTATAAAATTTCAGCAAATTGGCTTTCGAGACGTTCTCAATAATTATAAGTGTCTCCAGCTTTGCGCTAGTTATATCATTGGCATCATTCCAATGTGCTAATAAACCTTCATCAAAGTCCCAGGTATAATTATAAGTAGCCGTGCTTTACCTAATTTAGCAATAAAGTGGAATTTGATTTGATCAACAGGTTTCTCGAGGGGACCTTACATCACAATAGCCACTGTAAATGTAAATGACGCCAATGATCTAACTAGCACAAAGCTTGGTTTTCCAAATTCATCCTCTTAATGTTCTACGTGTGGAGTTAATGATCATTTGTTGAAATCATTATGACTAAGTTCCAAGGTGGATTCTCAATCATCCCCTTAAGCTGAGATTCTTTGACTCAAAAACATCCTTATCAAGGGTATACTAAAACACATGCACGGTTATATGCATTTGAGTTGTAGCTATTTTGACCCATATTTAATTGCTTATCTTTCGTACTATTGGCTATTGTTTTATATTCGAAGTATTGAACTAATACATGAATATTTCTTGCTAATGATGAGGTTTACTCTATATTTCTAATTACAGGCTTGATTGAAGTGAAGTGTAGACATTGTCACTGTGTTATACGGTCTAAATGATATTGATGAGGCAATTGAGTTGGATAGCACAGAAATTGGGAAGATTCCTGAATTTTATGCTATTCAACTCTTGCCTTATCAATATCATAGGTAATCTGAAGATTGTGGACTTTGGTGTAACACACTTCAGAAATGGTATGAGTCATGAAAAAGATCAACTTATTCTTAATTTGTATCGCTACATTAAGGTAATTCTTTTTACTTGTTCATATCTCTTAATGTCACTCTAGCTTTTGATTTTGTCACTTGTTCATATCTCAATATACTTACAGAGGTTTCTAGTTCGATGCTTAATGAGATAATGCAATTCATGTATTAATGATGCTAGGATATATGCATGCTTATTAGAATACTCTTACTTATTATTTATGCTTTCTATGGCTTTTTGTTGAATCTGTGGGGTGATGAGCTGAGAGTGCAATGCCATATGGAGTCGAAGGAGAAATTTGTAAAATTTGTGGAAGGAAAGAGGCTCAAGGTTAATATCTATGATAGTGATCAATATGGTCATTTTGTTGCCGATGTCTATTTCAATAACATTTTTATTTAAGTAATTCTGTCATGGTACAACCCTCATGTAATACAAGAAGTTGTTAGTGTTTTGAACCATATAGGTTATAATTATGCAGTAAAACCATAATTGTGCAGGGTCTGCTGGATTGGGATTTCTTTCATGGTACTTAGCGGGAAAAATCAGAGCATTTGATATAAACTTCAGGTAATATCTCGCTTTTTTCTATTCCCTCATCTCACTACATTAAATAAGGGTGATAGATTAGAAAGGGAAAGGCTATAGCAATGTTATATCTACATTGCAGCCAAGTGACAAGGAGAATTATAATAATATGGACATATCCTCTATATTGCTCTTTTTTTAGGGTATAACAAATGTCTTTAATCGAGACTCAGTCCCGACTGAATAAGTAAAAATAGACTTGCAATATTCAGCAACTAAGGAAAAAAATAATGTGGACATATCCTATCCTAAACTATGTAGTTTGCACTTTTTTACAGGTCTTTGTAGTGTACATGCTATATGCGATCCAAGCTAACTTATTACTAGGCCTCTTGAAGTTTTCTTAGATCTGAGTAGTTCTTTGAGAGATTTGAGTGTTGTTGATCTTCCTGAAGGGTTCCTTGTCTTGGAGGGATTTATTTAGTTATCGGTTTTCTCTGCTTTATGATCTTTTGTCTGTTTTGGAGGATGTTCATCTTGAAGGAAGCATTGATTCAACAGGTGGCTGCACTTTAGCGAACGACGCCGGTTTGGATATTTATCCCAGCTTATTGTAATGTAACATTATGTATCTTCTTTAATGTAATGAAACAACGTGTATCTTATTCATTGTAATGTAATCAAATAGCATGTATCATTATATATTGTAATATAATGAAATATTTCATACAATTGTTTCGTTTACTGTTACAATTGTGAATTAGTGTATCCTGTGTTATATATGCTTTGTGTTACAAATAATATGTACTACAGTTTCTGCTTATATATATATATATACACACACGCATAAGATACGGTTTATAGCCGTATCTACTTATGCTTTAGATATGGCCAATAGCCGTATGTTATCTCATTGGGATACGGTTTTGAGTCGTATCTAAAAATTTAACATGCCATTTTTTGATATGGCTTTTTATCGTGCCTACATGCTTTAGATACGGCTAGAAACACAGCCTAATTAGCATATATAGTGTAGTGCGTACTAACTTCATCGCCAACCACCTTCTCTGATTGTTCTTGATTAGGTGCTGTGAAGATCCCACACGAAATAATTAGGTATGAAATCGTGCTGCTGCAGATGACCCGTAATCATATTCGGTATCAAATGCTTCAACAATATGCACCTACAACATGGGACGATGAGTTTTACGTCGTTTCCATTATTACTTAAAGTAAATTCGATAAATACATGTATCCCAATAGAAAATTGTTCACTTATTGAGCTTCCTGCTTTCCTTTGTTGATACATCCAGCACCGAGAAATAAAATAATTGATCATTTTTTCCTACTTTAAATTCTAGGATGAATATTAAAAAGTTATTAATTAATTTATAAATTGACAGGTAATCCCCCTTATGTGATGGTTTTTCATCCTACTTCCCGTTACTAATACAATAGTATTACATTCAGTAAATCATATCATTTTAAATAATTTTCCAAAACTTCGGCTGCACTTCCCCGGTGTTCCTTGTATCATACACAAATGCATATACACAAGGAATTAAAAGGAAGTTCCATCGATATAACGACCCGAACTTCCCCGGTCTCCGAAGAGAAGAGAAAGAACGGATTGCTTTGAGAATACGACAAATCAGAACACAAACAGAAGAACATTTCATTGCTATTACAACAATTTACTTCAGAGTACAAGAATATAACAGAGTATGAATAAATAATATACAGCGGAAAATATCAGAGATTACTATACATTATGTAGCAGTGGAAAATAATACATAACACAATTGTAAGAAATACACGGATACAGAGCGTTCCGAATATAGCTCCAGCTGTAAATCCAGGATCCTGGAAGAGAAGTAATCTGCAAAACCAAAACTACTAGCTGCCCGTATGGAAAATAGGGCACTCAGAGTTTAGGTTAAAACAATAAACTCCAGGTTAGTCATGTGACTGGTGTGAGAACTAAAACAGTTATTTTAGAATTTTACTTTAAAAATAAAATAAAATAAGGGACCATGTCGTATAACACGGAACGGGTTTCCTCCCAAGAATACCAGTGCATAAAACAAACAGCGCAATGTTTTTGGAAAAATGAAGCTATTATAAGACTTAGGTCCTATCACACAATGCAACGTAAGCCGGGGGATAGAATTTTCCCTTATTGTAGCCAAACATGCTTGGTACGTTTAAAAACAAATCATTTTTATATTACGATAAGTGCATAGTGTATCAAACAACTTCAAATATAAATGTATCAATCATAGACGACATGGGTACCATATCATGTCGCCATACTAGGCTCTACAATCAAAACCGAAATGTCGTATTGGAAATTGGATTTTTGTCATAAGTCAAGGCAAGGGATGTACTCCTAGCCCGCTTCGAGACACTCTAGCAAATGTCTCAAGGTTGCACACTCTGGGCAACCCTTGGATGCTTCAGGGCCGGTCCTCTCTTACGTTTGAGGATTGTTATTCCTGAACACACGTTTTTCGGTCCTATCGGACCCATCCATCGGCTCCGTAGTAATCGATATATCTGAGACGCCTCGTTATCCATCAACCACATAGGTAAAAATATATAAATGTCTAGGCTCCATACCATGACACCACCCATATCTAGAAAGAAACGTCATTCTCTCCCTGCAGTCCCTTATTCCTTTTTTGGCTCATGCCGAGGTGTGAGGCTCGCGAATTAACGCTATACACAAAGCTATGCTATATTAAAGCCATCCTTTGATCATCAACCACAAGACTCTGCTTTTGAACAGAAGCCTTGATCACTGCATCTCTGCATGCCACACAGGCAAACCACACCATGCAACTAATGTTTATCGATATATAACCTCACGTCTCAGAGAAGGGTGTTAAGCAAGAGAATAAATTTTCCGCGACCAAACAGATATATATTTAATAGAAATCAATCAACACGGAATGAAATCTAATGTCAGATACATATCCATATATAAGTTCGTTCTAGGTCTGAATGAAACAAGAGGCACCTTATTCCTCGTCCTATATGTCCAATACAAGAGAGAGAGGCCCTCGCATATCCGGTCGATCTCGAAGTACGTCTGGATGATCACCACTTATTACCTTGTCTTGGGTGTACAGCCCAATCGAGACATCAGTTATCATCCAAACGATGTGAAGATCTCTGGTCTTCAACCACCGTCTTCATCGTCGACTTATCGTCGAATCAGTTATTCAGAATGGGTATAAAAGCGGCCTTTCCGAATAACTCGCGCACACTGTAAATAAGTGCTATAACAACACAACATATGCCTCATTCCAATTCAGAGTATTCTTTTATTCAAATATTCTTTTCACGACTTAAACCATATTAAGTTTTTCCAAACTAGTCGGGATTAGAGAACCTTACCGAAGAAATTATTTATTTTATTTCCTAATCTCAACCTATTCATCTCATGGAGAAAACTGGTAATACTCCATATCTAACACCACAATGTTATCGGTAAAACCATTTCACGTTCAAATCCAATTAAAGATTTAACTATCGCCTGGAGTAAAACTAGTGGTACTCCATTCTCGATCATTTCTTGAATTTGATAATTTTAGTTATCAGATTCACATTTCAACCTAATTAAAGATTCATTAAAACTCCACTTAGTTTTAATCTTTCAACAATCATTATCTAATGATTATTTAACTTTGGAAACACAAACAAGCCACATCGACAATCTACACCGTACTATTGATTTCTGTCGATATATAACCTCTAAGCTCGTACGTCTTAGAGAAGGATGTTAAGCAAGAGAATAAATTATCCGCAACCAAACAGATATATATTTAGTAGAGATCAACCATACAATTCAAAATACAATGTTAGACATGTAATCTTGTCTTTAACTGGGTTAAAGAACTAATGTAATTTAAAACACAGTTCATGATAAACCCCAAAATCACATTCCAATTAATTATGGGATTTTCACGGGAAACAAATCAATATATAATCGATATCAATTTCCGTATTCGACTAAATAATATAAATGGAATAACGACAAAGCCTTTTAAATTCCATATATAGTAACAGCCTTCCTCCACAGAAGCTCACTTCGATTATTACCAAATCGAATTCCATTCAGTTCCAATTTATTTTATTAAATTGGAAAACTTTACTTTGGAAAAATTTCCTTTAAATCTTACTAAAAGATTTATATAATCCAAATCACAATTCACTGTTAATCGGGTTAAAGAACGAGTGTTATTTAAAACCCAGTTCACGATAAACCCAAAAATCCAATTCTTTTATTCATTTTCGATTAAATATTAATTGATTGGAAAACTTCACTAAATCTTAATTTAAAGATTTATTCTTTTCTAAACTGGGTTTAAGAACAGTATTATTTAAGATACCATTGACGCAAACCCAAAATACAATTTGATATCAAATACAAGGCTTTGAATAGAAATTATATCCGCTTATATTCAATATCAAATTCTGAAACCAACAACATACCATATGGGGAATTACGATGTATATTATCTTCCAAATTCCTCCACCATATCCGTATAGTCACGGAATTCAATACCGAAATATTCCGGATATTATTTCTCCTTAAATCCATTCAAATTTATAAATTGGAAATCTTTGGTTAGATTAAAACCATTTCTAAATCGAATTTATTTTATTTAAAAATATTTGATTATCATTCTAGTTATTACCTAGTTCATTTTGATAAAAGTATATTTCTATCTTCACAAAAGTGGAATTTTTCATCCAAATTCTTTATAATAATTTTACACAAATTATTAATATTTTTATAATTTTATCAAGTCGCGCACAGTCGATTTCCACTAACGGCCATCGAACTGCATCCATAGCGACCTTTTCCAAATTTGATTTGGATGTATCTCCAAATCCAACCATTAGATTTCAAATCTCTAATATTCTTTGGAAATCTCTATTCGATACGACCGAACGGTTCCGGTTTTAGGAGAATCTGTGTAATAACCCGTAAAATCTAAACCAATTTAAAAAATTTAAATTGTCTATTTCAGTGGACTTTAAATATTTAAAATAAATATTTTAAATAATAAAGACGAAAAGTAAGTTTGAATCGATGTTTGAAAACGAATATAATTACTTTGAATTATAAACAAGGCCTGAAATGGCGCGGTAGTTTCAAAATTTGAATTCAAATTTTGACTGACTATACCGAGAGCAAAACAAAATGGATTTTAGTGAAACCAAAAATATTTAAATCTGTTAGTGAATATCTTTCTAACGAATCTGAAAAATCGAAGTTTCGTAGCCGGAAGCAAAAGTTATGGCCAAATGAATTTTCAGAAAGGTCGATATAGAGTTTATATAGCCCGTGAAAATGGCCATTTTGCAAACGACCTTAGAATTCGACGAAACCACTTTTGTTGGATCCCGGATGTCAAATTATTTCTAGTTTTCAAATTTCATAATTTTTGAAGCTAGTATTTGAGCGTGGCAAAGAAAAATGTGTTTGGTTGATTTCTATTAAATTGGATTGACTAGAAAAGGGCCATTTTTCAAACGTTCTCAAAATTCGACGAAACTAGTTTTGTTAGGACCGTATCGTAAAATATAGCTAGATTTATTTTTCTGGAATTTTTAGAATCAATATGTGGCCCCGGCAAATTGAAATGTACGTTCAAATTCAATATTGAATGTTTTATACTTTAACTTGAAGAGAAACTGACTGAAACAGTCTAATGGGCCTACGAAGCATATCCCATTGTGTTCGGGACGGGGGTGTTTGGCTAGGGACGACAGTCGTTGGGTTTGGATTAGTGTTCGTTTGGAGAAACGCTATTTTAAAAATTTAATAAGGCATCGACTAATAGGATTTATTCTTCATATATTAAAAATAAAAATAAAATCAAAAAAACCCTCGCCGCTCTCATGTCATCGACAGAAATCATTTTCGCCGCTTCGCAGGCGATTTCTGGCCGCCACGCTCATCCTCAGCTCCACCCCAGTTGAACTTTTTAAAGAGCATCCTCCACTCTTCAAATCCATACCTGTCACTCCCCCTTCCATCGCGCCATCGCCGAGAACCATCGCCCTGAAGTGTCGCCGCCTCGTCGGATATTGCGCCGCCGCTTGGACGTCGAGTTCAACGAGGTGCACCTCGCTGAGATCCCCTTTCGAAGCCCTACAACGTGGCATCGTCTGATCTTGGCTAAACTAAACGGATTTGGAGAAATCTTCAAACCTAGTTTTGAAGAAAATAGAGAGGTATACGGCTAATTTTATTTAAACTATTCTATAGCACTTTGAAGCGCTACGGTTTTTGATTTCACTGTAAAAATCATATCTTTTTCATTTGTTGACGAAATTCAGTGGAACAAGAGATGCCTTGATGATTATGTTTATGTTTATCCAGTGTATTATTTGTACATTATATCATGTCGCCATATATATATACAATCAAAACCGTACGGTGTCGTATTTGGAAATTGGATTTCCGTCATGCACCAAGGCAAAAGATAGTCCTTACCGAATTCGAGACTCTCTAGCCCGAGCCTCAGGAGCATCCGCAACTGCTCCTTGGATCGTCAGGGCCGGTCCACCGATGGGGATTATTATGCATGAACACTACGTTTCCCCACCCTTTGGGGCGTAAATGAGCCCTATGACTCCATCGGCTTCACATAGTCATCAATACTTCCGAGGCGCCTTGCAACAGCAACAACCACACTGGTGAAAATAATATAAATGTCAGCCAGTTTAAGCACTGACACCACCTCTAACTAGAAAGAAACTCATGTTCTCCCTGAGGTCCTCTCCCGTTTCTAGCTCATACCGGGGTGTGAGGCTCGCGAATTCACGTTATACACAAAGCTATGCCACACAGGCCGTGCTTTGATCATCAACCACAAGACTTTGCTTTTCAACAGATGCCTTGATCATCTGCCACGTAGGTGTGCCACACAGGCAATTCACGCTATGTAATTGATTTCTATCGATATATAACCTCTGAGCTCGTACGTCTCAGAGAAGGACGTTAAGCAAGAGAAAAAATTCTCCGCCGCCAAACAGATATTTATTTAATAGAGATCAATCAGCACAGAACAAAATCCAATGTCAGACACACAGTCCATTTGCAAGCTCGTTCTGGGTCTGAACGAAACCGGAGGCACTATATACCTCGCATACCCATCGATCTCCCAGCACGTCTTGATGATCACCACTTATTATCTATATTTCGGGATGCCTCCCTATCAAGACATCATTTACCATCCAACCGAGGTGAAGATCTCCGGTCTTCAACCACTGTCTTCATCATCGTCTTCTTATCGCCGATCAATTATTTGTACATTATCTGGTGATTTTGTTTATCCAGTGTATTATTTGTACATTATCTGGTGTATTTATTTAATTCTGTTCTGCTATTATCTGTTTATGTGTTATATTCCAAAGATTACCCTTGCCACCGTCAGTACGGGGTTTGGGGACGTCATAGCGTGGTACCAGAGCTTTAGTTAAGCTTAGTGCTGGAATATAACATATGAACGAACTCATCAGAAATAGAACCAGTGGTGTTCTAGGATGAATAACTCATTACAGATAGGATCAGTAATATCCTAATATGAGTATAGTAGAATGAAATACGCCTGATAGACACATTTACATTCAAGTGTATGTCTCTATGCTTTAAAATATCTTTTCTGTTGACCTGACACTTGATCTGCTATTTACGGAAGTGCTAGAAAATGAGTGTCAGAAATAGAAGGAATGCAGAACCAGATCTAGAGGCTCTATTTAAGAGATATCGAAATCTGGGTGGAGCACAATTCTCGGGCAATGAATCGATTATTCAAACTCAGGCATGGATGAGTTCTGCTGGAAGAATTTTTGAGCGTTTCCAGCTGAGAGACGATCAGAAAAGATTAGTGGCATCTTGGGCGCTCAAAGAAGAAGCTTTAATCTGGTGGGAAACAATCATCAAGGGTAATCCAGAAGGTAATATCACCTGGGATAGATTCAAAGAGATTTTCAGTGAAAGATTTACTCCTCCAGAAGCAACGGAGCGGTTATGTGATGAATTCTACTATTTGATACAAGAAGATATGAATATCCCAGAATATCATAAGAAATTCAACGAACTTTCTCATTTTTCCCCTCATCTGATTCAAAATACGAAGAGGAAGAATCTGAGATTTATTAACGGGCTTCAAAGAAAGTACCAAAATAAAGCAATGGGCATGTGAAGCTTCCTTTCTCTGAAATGGTATACGTGGCTTACCAATATGAGGAACTCGACAAGAAGGGTATGTTACGCTACGAAGAGGAAGTCAGTTCGAGCAACAAAAGGAAAACTGAAACTGATAGCCAGAGACAAGTACACAGGTTGAGCCAGGTACGAAGTCTGAGTTCAGAAAGAAGCCTAGATTCAATCGGGAAAAGGTTAAGTCTGAGAAAGAACCAGTAACGAGTGTTGTATGCTCTAACTGCAATAAGCAAGGACATTTCTCGATAAGTTGCAGGGCTTTAAAAGAGAATGAATCTAAATCCAAGAACAAGTCTTAGGAAATTAGAAAATGCAATCTTTGCCATCAGGCTGGTCACGTAAAGCAAGATGGTTGGCTGTTAAAAGGGACCAAAGTGCATGTGAATGAAGTGGCAGAAACTTCAGCGCCCTCGGCTAGTCAGGGCAGGTCTGATGTTTTGGAGGGCACGCTTACTGTCAAAAACATTCCAGTTAAAGTACTGTTTGATACAGGCACATCACGAAGCTTTATTGCAAAGAATGTCGTTAAGAAGTTGAATCTGAAATTGAGAAAGCTCAAAGAACCCATCACTATCCATAATCCGGTTGGGGGTTCCCTCGATCTTAGTTGGATACGTGGGGTGCCTGTCTCTTTTTCCTGATATCGGTTTCCTACCATCTCGATCGTCATGAATTTTACCAAATTCGATCTTATATTGGGATTGGATTGGTTAACTAAGTATGAAGCAGAGGTTAAATGCGCCGAGAAAGTTGTTAGGGCAAAGATTAAATCAGGGGATTATATCACCATACCATGTGAGGGTCCGAATTCAAATCGAAAAGACTTTTGGTCAGCTCTTGATGTTTCTCCTGCTCAAATAGAAAATGTCCCTGTAGTCACAGAGAATATTACTGACTCATAAAAGATATTCCTATCATCAAGAATTATGCGGATGTGTTCAAAGTAGTTGTTAGTTTACTTCCGAAGAGAGAAATTGATTTCAAGATCGCTTTAATTCTGAATGCAAGGCCAGTAGTGCACGCTATTCGGAGAATGACTTTAAAGGAGAAAGACAAACTAGACAATCAAACTCGACAACTTGTATGGAAGGGTCTGGTCAGGCTTAGTTTCTCTGATTAGGGAGCAGCAGTGGTGTTTGTCCCAAAGTCAGATGGTACTCTTCGACTATGTGTGGATTATCGTGACTTGAATAAACAAACATTGAAGAACAAATATCCATTGCCATGGATTGATGATTTACTGGATCGATTGAATGGTGCACAAGTATTCTCAAGGATGGACCAAGCTACAGGCTTCCATCAGCTTCGTATTGCCGAAGAGTGTGTTGCAATGACAGCATTCAGAGGTCCCGATTTATTCTATGAGTGATTAGTAATGCCGTTCGGCTTATGTAACACTCCTGCCTATTTTGTGGATTTGACGAATCGAGTATTCCGCGATGTCCTGAAAAAATTTGTTTTGGTTTCTATTGATGATATTCTAATCTTCTCTAAGTCAAAGGCCGAACGTGAAAAACATTTGGGGCAAGTATTGGAAATTCTCAGAAAGAATGTCTTGAAGGCCAAACTTTCCAAATGTATATTCTGGCAAGATGAAGTAAAGTTTCTTGGCCATGTCGTATCAAAAGAAGGAATTTCTGTGGATCCCTGTAAAATCACAGCTATTCAAAATTGGAAGCAACCTAGTACTCCGACAGAAGTTCAAAGTTTTCCTGGGTTAGCTAGTTATTATCAAAAGTTCGTTAAAGATATTCCGAAGATATCTAGTTCCTTAACAAAGCTTACGAAGAAGCACGCAAAATTCAAGTGGACTCCCGAATGTGAGGAGGCTTTTCAGAAGCTAAAACTAAGATTAACGACTGCTCCAGTACTAACAATTATCGACGACAAGCAGGACTTGAAAGTCTGGATGGATGCCTCTAGAGAAGGCCTTGGTGTAGTATTAATGCAAAGAGGTCAAGTGGTTGCTTATGCTAGCCGTCAATTGAAGCCGCATGAGAAAAACTACGTCACTCATGATCTTGAGTTGTTGGCCATCATATTTGCTTTAAAAATTTGGAGGCACTATCTTTTGGGTGAGAAATTCGAACTGTTTACAGATCATCAGTCGCTAAAGTATCTGTTCACCCAGAAAGACTTGAATCTGAGGCAGCAACGTTGGCTAGAATTTCTTGCAGCATACGATTTTGAGATTTTGTACACTCCAGGGAAAGCCAATGTTGTGGCCGATGCGTTAAGTAGAAAGAATGTAATGATCGCCAGTTTTATTATTACGAGTTCATTAATTGATAAGATATCTGCTCTTCAGAAGGACAATCACTTCATTCAGAGGATCAGAGAAAGAATACCGAAAGGCGAACACTTGAGTTTCCAGATTGATAACCAAGGGGTTCTAAGGCTAAAGGGTCGAATTTGTGTTCCTAACATTGCTGAACTCCGAAAGGAAGTGCTAGATGAATGCCACAAGTCAAATCTTAGTATCCATCCAGGAGTGGGCAAAATGTATAATGATATTAAGCGTACATTTTGGTGGAGATTGATGAAGAGAGACATTTCTTTATATGTTAGCGGGTGCTCTACTTTCCAACTAGTCAAAAGTGACCAATAGAAACTTGCTGGATTGTTGCAACCGCTGGACATTCCAGGTTGGAAGTGGGAACATATTTCCATGGACTTCATAGATGGTTTTCCCAGAACGAGGAAAGGAAATGACAGTATTTGGGTGATCGTAGATCGCTTCACGAAGACCGCCCATTTTATACCTGTCAAATCCAATAGAACTGCTCATAGTCTGGCGCAGATATATTTCAAGGAAATTCTTAGGCTACATGGAGTGCCGATCAGTATAGTTAGTGATAGAGATCCAATATTTACTAGCAAATTCTGGGAGGAATTTCAAGTAGAACTGGGAACGTAGTTGAATCTAAGCACCGCCTATCATCCTCAGACAGATGGTCAGACTGAGAGGGTGAATCGTATACTGGAAGATTTATTGCGGGCTTGTGTTCTTCATTTTGGTGGATCATGGGAAGACCATTTGCATTTGGCTGAGTTCTCATATAACAACAGCTACCAAGCGAGCCTGACAATGTCACCATTCGAAGCATTGTATGGTAGACCGTGCCGATCTCCTGCTTGTTGGGGAGAACCTGGCAATAGGCTTGTATTGGGACCAGATATGATTCGCGAAGCTACGGATAAAGTCGATTTCATTAAGAAATGATTACTTGCCGCTCAAAGCCGACAGAAGAGCTATGTTGATTCAAGAAGAAGAGATTTGGCTTTTTCTGTTGGTGATTATGTGTATCTAAGGGATTCTCCGATGAGAGGAGTGATTCGATTTGGCAAAACTGGGAAGCTGGTGCCCAGATTTATTGGTCCATTCCCTATACTAGAACGGATTGGAACCCTTGCTTATAGAGTTTAATTGCCTGATTGGTTTCCTGGAGTACATGATGTATTTCACGTATCTCAACTTCGAAAGCATGTTCATGACCCAGACTTGGTTGTGGAAGAAGCCACACAACAGGGTATTGAAATTACTCCATAATTGGCTATAAGAAGAGAGCCGCTAAAGATTATTGGCAAAGGAACCAAAGAACTGAGGAACAAGAAGGTTCACTTAGTCAAGGTGCAATGGAGTGGAGATCCGCGAGATTGTACTTGGGAAACAGAGGAAAGCATTAAGAAAGCCTATCCTAAGTGCAGGGTGGATATCTCTGATAGACTCCGGTGCAAGGTGCATTTACCATACTTTGCATTACCATTTGTTCTCTACTTTGTTGTTATTTTCTTTTCATGGATGTAAACTTTTAATTCTATTGTCTGATTATCTTAAAAGAGTATATGAATCGATTAGTATATTTTTGAAAAGTTAAAACAAATTGATTGTTGTTTGTGTTGTGTGATAGTAGATAGGATTAATTAAATTGTTAGAATGATAGTTAATTTAATCAAGAAGAGAATGATGGTAAATTTATGAAATTAAATCAAGTATTGAACTGATTTAAAAATAGATAGAAATATGTATATGTGCATTATATATGTTTGAACAGGTAAATGGATTAGCTGTTAAGTAAAGAATTTATTTGCATGCCCAACAAATAGGTAAACCTTAATGAGTTAGATGCGCAATTTTATTATTATATCAACTCCTGTGAATGTCATTGGATGCGGAGTGCTGGTTATTCTGTGTGTAATAAGAAACGTCACCGTAGGATAGTGACAATTAATTTTAACTACGCTACATGGCATACTTCTTGAAGATAGGAATACTTCATTATATAAGACATAAGCATTTGGAGCTTGTGCGACGAGGTTGAAGATTTACCATACGAGCGAGAGTCTTGTATGGCGATGACTATATATTACAGGTTGAACTGATGACTGATATGGACCATATAAAATGTAACGGTAAATTTCCAGATTAATAAAAACCCCACACGGGTCTGGAGATGACAATAAACACGTCTCTCTGGTCATTAAGGCAAAAAAACCATTTATAGGGTGACGAGAATTTATTCTCTGGAGTTATAATCTATCCACACTCCCCTGTGGACACCGGAATATATCACTATAAATACGTGCATGCTTATTAGGATTTATTGGGTGCCTAATACGGTCCAATAAATTTCCAAACCCCTCCCCGTATAAAAGACGTTATGGCGAAATTTTTCGAAAATTTAGGGTGTTAGCCAAATTTTTTAAGAATTTGAAAATTCTTAGAAACAGAAAGTTGAAGAATGGAAGCCAGATTGAAAGTAGAGTTGATTAATCAAACCACTTTCGACTTTGTTCCTTTTCAGGGACAAAAAGTTTTAAGTGGGGGAGATTGTAACAACTCGTAAAATCTGAACCAATTTAAAATTTTTACATTGGCTATTTTAGTGGACTTTAAATATTTAAAATAAATATTTTAAATAATAAAGATGAAAAGTAAGTTTGAATCGATGTTTGAAAACTAATATAATTACTTTGAATTATAAACAAGGCTTGAAATGGCGCAGTAGTTTCAAAATTTGAATTCAAATTTTGACTGACTATACCAGGAGCAAAACAAAAAGGATTTTAGTAAAACCAACAATATTTAAATCTGTTACTGAATATCTTTCTAACGAATCTGAAAAATCGAAGTTTTGTAGCGGGAAGCAAAAGTTATGGCCAAATGAATTTTCAGAAAGGTCGCTATAGAGTTTATATAGCCCGTGAAAATGGCCATTTTGCAAACGACCTCAGAATTCGACGAAACCACTTTTGTTGGATCTGGGATGTCAAATTATTGCTAGGTTTCAAATTTCATAATTTTTGAAGCTTGTATGTGAGCGTGGCAAAGAAAAATTTGTTTGATCGATTTCTATTAAATTGGATCGACCAGAAAAGGGCCATTTTTCAAACGATCTCAGAATTCGGCGGAACTAGTTTTGTTGGGACCATATCGTCAAAACATAGCTAGATTTATTTTTCTGGAATTTTTAGAATCGGTATGTGGCCCCAGCAAATTGAAATGTATGTTAGAATTCAATATTGAATGTTTTATATTTTAATTTGAAGAGAAACTGACTGAAACAGTCGAATGGGCCTACGAAACATATCACATTGTGTTCGGGATGGGGGTATTTGGCTAGGAACGACAGTCGTTGGGTTTGGATTAGTGTTCATCTGGAGAAACGCTATTTTAAAATTTTAGTAAGGCATCGACCAGTAGGATTTATTCTTCATAATTTAAAAATAAAAATAAAATCAAAAAAACCCTCGCCGCTCTCCTGTCATCGACGGAAATCATTTTCGCCGCTTCCCAGGCGATTTCTGGCTGCCACCTCATCTTCAGCTCCACCCGCCAGTTGAACTTTTTGAAAAGCATCCTCCACTCTTCAAATCCATAACTGTCACTCCCCCGCCATCGCGCCATCGCCGAGAACCACCACCCTGAAGTGTCGCCGCCTCGTCGGATATTGCGCCGCCGCCCGGACGTCGAGTTCAACTTGGTGCACCTCGCCGGGATCCCCTTTCGAAGCCCTACATCGTGACATCATTTGATCTTGGCTAAACTACACGGATTTGGAGAAATATTCAAACCTAGTTTTGAAGAAAATAGAGAGGTATACGGCTAATATTATTAAACTATTCTATAGCACTTTGAAGCGCTACGGTGTTTGATTTCACTGTAAAAATCATATTTTTTTCATTTGTTGACGAAATTCAGTGAAACAAGAGATAGTGGACTCGTGCGGACGTCTTCTACATTCTAGAAGAGACTGGATATTTTTCTGAGCCTTCTGCAATTTTTAGTGGAGTGGAACCCAATGTGAGATTAAAAAAAAATTATAAACGATATGGAAATGACGATGTATAAAATATATATTCGAAGTATGAGTTATATAAGTGTTGTACACCTCATGTATAAGTGTTGTATAAGTTGTATGTTCGATGTCTACGTTATATATGCGTTGCAAAAATTATATATGCGTTGAAATAGAAGTGATATATATATATATGCCCCTCGTCCACAAACCATGGACGATATTTATTGGTTGTGATTGGTGTGAAAGTTGGTTGATAGTGAATGGTTGATTAGAATTGTTTGTGGTTGAAATTGATTGATTGTGGTTGAAAAATACCCGTTTGTGGTTGAGAATTATTTGGTTGAAACCACATAGGATTAGTTTGTGGAAAAGAAAAAAAATAAACATGCCGCCTGCGTGCAAACTAGATGCATGAAATCCCCATTGTCAAAAGCTGCGAGGCTTTAAGGTAGAGCGAGGAGTCGTACTAGGGACGGCCCCGGTTTTAACTACCCTGCCGTTATGCTGCCGAAATTTTCTGAAATATTTCTGTGTTTGATTTATATTCGTGTATTGAATGTTGGAATTAAAGTCATGTGTTGAATGTTGAAATAAATTCATGTGTTGAATGGAGTTCGTGTATTGAATAAATTCTTTGTAAAATAAAATTAACATTTTTACCTTATATATAAACTATATAAAATAATCGTGTTTTGAAATAAATTGTTTTAACTCCAAAAATAACATTTTTACCTTATATATATAATATATAAAATAATTGTGTTTTAAAACGAATTGTTTTGCAATAAAATCACATTTTTACTATATATATAAACTATAGAAAATATTCATGTGTTGAATGTTGAAACAAAATTCATGTGTTGAATGTTGGAAACGAAATTCATGTGTTGAATAGAAATTCATGTGTTGAATAGGAATTCCTGTGTGGAAATAAAATAAGCAAAATTCATGTGTTGAAATAAATATATGCTGGATAAAAATATCGTTTTTATCAAATATGTGAAGTGAAAAATGGTTTTGAAATCGAAGAATCGATTATTTATTTATTTTTATATATATATATATAATTAAAATATATCGAATAACGAAGCTGTAGTTCGTGTTTTGAAACCGTGATTTCAAACGATTAGTGCGGAAGATTCGACCATCGGATTTTCCCAAAACCGATACGGTTCGCTTTGGAAATATCTTTCCAACGATACCCACTTTGTGAAAATCCAACGGTTGGATTGTCTGGAATGTTTAATTCAAATCTAAAGAAAAACAGCGCCAGAATCGATTATATTTATATATATATATATATATATATATAATTAAAATAAATCGAATAACGACGCTGCAGTTTGTATTTTGAAATCGATACTTCAAACGAGTTTACCGGGAGATCCGACCGTCGAATTTTCCCAAAACTGAAACGTTAGATTCGTTTCGAAAAGATCTTTCTAATGATATAAAATTTGTGAAGATCCAACGGTTAGATTTTCAGATATGTGTGAATCAAATCTAAAGAAAAACAGCGCCACGGCCGCGTTATGGCCCTAAGCGTCATTTGAATGAAATGGCTATTTTAAATAAATAAAAATAGCGATAAATCGTTATAAAATATTATAAACGATATGGAATGGAAATAAACCGAATTTACCTGGTTTAGTGGATATTTGATGGTTGAATGTGTTTGGCGTGAATTGTTGTCGAATAATTTAACCATTGAAATGAATTGATTTAAATTCTAAATATACGTGAATTATTTGAAAAGACCGAGTTAAATCTCATTTCATATAATTGATCGGCGATAAGAAGACGATGACGAAGACGGTGGTTGAAGATCGGAGATCTTCACATCAGTTGGATGGTAACTGATGTCTTGATTGGGAGGCATCCTGAAATATAGATAATAAGTGGTGATCGCCCAGACGTGCTTGGAGATCGATGGGTATGCGAGGTATATAGTGCCTCCGGTTTCATTCAGACCTAGAACGAGCTTGAAAATGGACTGTGTGTCTGACATTGGATTTTGTTCTGTGCTGATTGATCTCTATTAAATATATATCTGTTTGGCGGGGGAGAATTTATTCTCTTGCTTAACGCTCTTCTCTGAGACGTACGAGCTCAAAGGTTTATATCGATAGAAATCAATCCCATAGCATGAATTGCCTGTGTGGCACGCCTAAGTAGCAGATGATCAAGACTTCTGTTGAAAAGCAAAGTCTTGTGGTTGATGATCAAAGCACGGCCTGTGTGGCATAACTTTGTGTATAACGTGAATTCGCGAGCCTCACACCCCGGTATGAGCCAGAAACGGAAGAGGACCTCAGGGAGAACATGCGTTTCTTTCTAGCTAGAGGTGGTGTTAGTGCTTAAACTGGCTGACATTTATATTATTTTCACCTGTGTGGTTGTTGCTGTTGCGAGGCGCCTCTGATTTATTGGTGACTATGTGAAGCCGATGGAGTCATAGGGCTCATTTACGCCCCAAAGGGTGGGGAAACGTAGTGTTCATGCATAATAATCCACATCGGTGGACCGGCCCTGATGATCCAAGGAGCAGTTGCGGCTGTTCCTGAGGCTCGGGCTAGAGAGTCTTGAATTCGGTAAGGACTATCTTTTGCCCTGGTTCATGACGGAAATCCAATTTCCAAATACGACATCGTGCGGTTTTGATTGTATATATATATATGGCGACATGATATATGGTACCCATGCTGTCTATGATTGATAGTTATGATTGAAATTGTTTTTGAAACCAATAAACACTAGTAATAATATCAAATTCTTTTGTTTTATTGGTATCAAGCATATTTTGGTCATTATAACGTAAAACTCAATCCTCCGGCTTGCGTTGCATTGTGTGATGGGAACTGAGTCTTACAATGGCTTCATTTTTATAAAAAGCATTGCGATGTTTAAAAGATTTACTTGTTTTAAAGCACTGGCAATCCAATGGAGTAAACCCGTTCCACGAAAGTGTCGTGGTCCTGTGATTAGCCATATTATAAATGTGTTAAGTAGATTTCTCATACCAATCCCATGACTGACTCGTAGTTTGTTTCACTTGCAAACTCGGGTGCCCCTTTTTCTACACGAACAGCCTTGTGTTTAGGTTTTATCAGGCTCTTCCTGTATAGCTGGAGCTGAAGATGGATTTTATCTCGTTTTATGTTGTTCAGCTCCTATTGTACATATTATGTTTGTTTTCCGCTATAAACATTTATGTATAGCTGAACTGTATTTGTACTAAGTATGATCCTGTATACTGCGTAACTCTAATGATTATGTTTATCCAGCGTATTATTTGTACATTATCTGGTGTATTTATTTAATTCTATTCTACTATTATCTGTTTATGTGTTATATTCCAAAGATTACCCTTGCCACCGTCAATACGGGGTTTGGGGACGTCATAATCTGACGGTCGGATCTCCCGTAATGTCAATTTGAAGTCAATGGTAGAAATTCGTGAACGGTCGCTGCGCGGCACGTTCTATTCAAACCATATATATATAATATTATATATATTTCGTTCAAAACATGTTTTATAAATTTGTTTTAAAATCAATTCCAAATTCCTTTTCAATTTTAAGCCAAAATTGAGTATTCTATATCATTATAATATAAATGATAATATTTTCAAAATATTTGATTTTGGAATTATTTCCTTTCCGGTATTCATTACAAAAATGAATAAAACTGATATAAATATCATTCGCGTCAAAATAGCGCACATCTAACCAATACGACTTCACACATTTCAATATTTCGTGCCCATCCAAAATCAGACATCAAATTCACATTTTTATCCTTTACCGAATATTATTTTAAAATATTAGCTATTTTAAAATATTTGTTATTTTAAAATCGTTATTTTAAAATATTCTTTATTTCAAAATATTCTTTATTTTAAAATATTCTTTAATTTCCAGATTGGAATGAAACCCAATCAATTACCATATAATTTATTTATATGGATTTTATACAACACATGTATGTAACAACACTGATAAACAATCATCCATCACCCAGAGTGCACTACTCAACTGCATAAGCATTAAATATAAATAATTAATGCTTACAACAGTCTGTCAACCAATGGATCGATATACAACTAAACAATTAGGATTAGTGTACGTCAAATATCATCCCAATACCCATGTGGGGTTTCAATCAACAAACACTTAATTTTATTTGTGCAGTTTGGCGAGGTGTATAATTTATCGTCCCAATCCATGTCAGTTAAATTGGTGTACATAAACAAATCGTTTGATTTGTATATGCATATTTATTTTCATTTCAGGAGAATTTTTCTCCATTCATACATACATTAAAAATTATATTTTTAACTAACACGTTTTATTTCAGAAAATTTTGGCAGCATAACGACAAGGTATTTAGCACTGACACCGTGTCTGAGCATGGCTCCACCGCTAACCTAGGCCTTGTGGCATTACAATTATTTCATTTCACCACAACACAACCAATTTACCACTAACAATTCAAACAACCAAACAGCCATGGTTTCAATCAAAGGTGTCGGGTGCTACTAAGCCCCATCTGCATCCTAGTATATATTTAACTATAAACAAATTGAGTGAGAAAATAAAGTTCTCGCCTTTGGTTTCCACTCCGCCGTTTTATTTCTGAATTTCTGGACAGTTCGGATTTCCCCAAAATTTCAACGCAATTTTTTTCACGCTGTTCATAGTAAAAATCACATTTTTAATATGATGTTTATATATTTAAAAATCGCATTTTAAAACCATTTTATATATATTAAACATCACATTTTTATTCCGATGCTATTTCATAATAAAAATTCACATTTTTAATTAAAGCTATATATAGAATAAAATCACATTTTTATCTTTCTAAAAATATTTTCTTTTTAGGATAAAAATCATATTTTTACATCACTAAAAATTATATTTTTATACCGCTATTATATATATAAAAATCGAATTTTTATATTACTACTATATAAATAAAAATCATAATTTTATATCGCTACCATATATATAAAAATCATATTTTTATATCGCTATTATATATATATATAAATCATAATTTTATATCGCTATTCATATCATAAAAATCATATTTTTATATCGCTATTCGTATAATAAAAATCATATTTTTATATCGCTATCATATATATAAAAATCAAAATTTTATATCGCTATATGTATAAAAATCAAATCTTTATCCTCGCTATATATATATATATAAATCAAATTTTTAATCTAAGTTATTTAATTAAAATCTCAGTTCTTAAAAACAATGTTAAATATAAAAATTTCACATTTCTGTCAATGCTTTTCATATTAAAAATCCGATTTTTAAAGCAAAGATTCTCATATAAAAACTGGCTTTTAATACGATGATTTTTAAAACAATGATTTTTTAAATAAATTAAAAACAAAGAAACATAAAGCAAAAAAGGTTATTTAAATTAAAAATCACCTTACTACAATCGAAGGAGGGTGCTGGTCATAGCTCGCTGTGGACTGGCGGCGCGCGGATCGAAGTGGAGAGGGTTGCACGACTGGAGAAGGGTGCGCGAGGGGGGAGGGGGAGGTGGGAGGGGGAGGGATTTTTTTTCTATTCGAAAGGAGGAAGGGGGTTCGAGGTGGCTGAACGGAGGAGGGTTGCCAAGGGCGGCGCAGGAGGCGGAGGAGGTGGCGGGGCGGCGGAGCTCGGAGGTGGCTGCGGCGGCGAAATGGGGTGGCGGCGGTTTGATTCGGCTAGGTTTTATGGGGGCTCGCGATTTCACAAGGGGGCGTTGGAGAGAGGTGGTGGAGGCTGGGGGATCTGAGGGAGGAGGAGCGGAAGTCCGGCGCCTACGGCGGCGGAGGAGGGGTTGGGCGACGGGGGTGCTTTCCAGGGAACTACGGTGTTTTTGAAAGGGGGACGCTCGATTTATTTCTGAGTGAAGAAATGAATTGGGGGAGGGGGTTTTGTGAAAAATTTATATATATATATATATTATTTTTATTTTCTCCAAAAAAAAAAATGATTTTGCATACAAACTCCAAACGAGACCCAACGACTATCGTCCCTAGCTAATTACCCCCATTCCGAACACAATGAGATATGTTTCGTGAGCCAATTTGGCTATTTCGATCAATTTTCCTTTAAATCAAAATATAAATCAGTATATATTTAATTTAAACGTACATTTTAAATTACTGGGGTGACATACTGACTCCAAAAATTCCAGAAAAATTATATTTGACTTTGTTTTGAGGATACAGTCCTAACAAATCTAATTTTATCGAATTTGGAGACCGTTTGAAAAATGGCTATGTTCTGGTCGATCCAAATTGACTGAAATTATCAAACACGTTTTCTTTTGTCACACTCACATATTAATTCCAAAAATTATGAATTTTAGAATCTACCAATAATTTGACATTCCGGATCCAACAAAAGTGGTTTCATCGAAAACGGAGTTCTTTTGCAAAATGGCTACTTTTAAGGGCTATATATTGTTTTTATTTTATATAAATTTCATAGCGATTATTTTATATTTTAAACTAGACATAATTTTTTTATTCCTGTTATGAAATCGGGATTCTTCACATCTGTTATAAAGATATAATTAAACAGATTCAAATATTTCTGGTTTTACTGAAATCCGATTTATTCTGAATCCTTCACATTCAGTTAAAGTTCAAAATCAAATTTTCAAACTACCACGCCATTTCCAGCTCGTTATATAATTAAAATAAATTTATACATTCTAATTCTATTCAAAATAAATTTCTAGTCGTTATTATTTAAAATAAATCATTTTAAATATTCAAAATTCATTAAAATAGCCAAAATAATTTTTTTAAATTGGCTCCGATTTTCCGGGTTGTTGCAGTCGAAATTTGTAAAATGTATAAAATTATATGATTTAAGAAACATAATTATTTTACTGTGTTTGTAACTTGTCCAATATAGGGACAAATTGGACAGATACTATTTCAAATGAATATAGAAGTCTGTTTTAGTAATGAAAACGAATATCCATATAACAATCATATACAAAACTTGTCAAATGAAGCAAAAACTCTCTAAGGGATTTAATACTTGTTTATATTTTACCGTTTCATTAAATTTAAAAAAATAAAGCAAATTATGCATTAATTTGGTTATATTTTATTGTTCTATTAAATATATACTAAATTATATGATTTTTACTATCTCTCGTAATATACAATTCAACTTGGTTATATATTACATTAAATATAATATTTGTTTATACACTATACTATAGTACTGAAAAACTAATTTATGCGTCATACAATAATCTACCTAACTTGACTTTAAATAAATGATTAAGGGAATCTAATGTTAGCTACTTACAAAACATATAAGACAAATCACTAAAATCAATTCTAGCGAATTTAATAGTAATGAGCATTCAAAACTTATACACCAATCAATTCTAACCAAATCATTCGAAATGTATATACTAAATCAATCATATCTAATAATTTTTATATTTTGATGATAATAATAGTAACTAGCATGTAAAAGAGTACATTGAATAATAAATGAGTTATTAGGGACAAATCTAATACGTAATTAAGAATAATTTAGAAAATCTAAGATAACTAGGGTTTTTGAAGTACCTAATTTTGAGAGGCCTGGAGTGTGTAGAGAGGCAGTGCGTGGTGACTAGTGATGTTGGTGGTGTTTTGGAGGGCGAACAAGGGGTTGCCAGCGTTTGCAGAGGAGCAAAATGGTGTTTTTTTTGCATCTAAAGTGGCTGGAAGAAGTAAAAATGCTTTCTGCTTAGAAGACGTATCTCGATGATTTCCAATGGCCGCCAATGGCTCTAATATATACGGTTTTCAATGACTTCAGTTGATTATCAAATTGAAATAACATAAATACCATGGAAATGACAAGCCATTAGAAATTGCCATTGGAGGTCATTGGAAAATGTCGTTGGTATAGCGTCGTGGCTATATATCATTCTCCTAGTAGTGTAGGCATAAAAAAGGACACAAAAATAATAATTTAAATATTAAGCTTAGGTCTTTAAAATTAAACTTAATACGCAAAAACTTATTCTAATTTTTTTTTTGTAAATTAGGTCCCTAAATACTCGATAATTGCCCAAGATTATGCAATTATTTAGTGAATAGGTTAAAACATTTATGCTATTATATCAATAATTGTATAAATATCTATTTTTTGTGAAAAATTACAAAATATTTCCTTGATCTATTATCTATGTAGTGAATAAATGCGGAAATTTTCCCAATTTTATTTGAGAAATTGCAGAAATTTGCATAACATTTTTGATAAATAATCGCGGAAATTTTCATTGAACAACTACAGAAAATTTCCATAAGATATAATTACATAGATGTCTGCAACTATTCACTAAATAATTGCATAAGTTAACATAGTTATTAGTTAACTTTATTCTTGGGACCAAATTTACTAATATTTTTTGATAATGATGTTTTTGCTATTTGAAACTTAATAGGGACTTTAATCAGACTATCTTAAAAATAATTCGTAGTAACTATAGGTATGCGCCTTTCTCTTCATTTATTCCTTATGACATAAATTTAAGTGTATACAAGACCAGTGGCGTACCTACCATAGGTCCAATGGGGACCGCTGTCCCCACTGATTTTTCTTATAATCCTTTCAATTTAGTGGACATTGGGCTTCAAGAGTTGGTTCTTTGAAATTAATACACTCTAAGTTTAATTTGCACTTTCCAATCTTAATATGGATAGCTTGTTTGTTGTTTAAAAAAGATAGCACTTTCTGATCCAATAAAGAGGGTGTTAAGAATGATTTTGGTTCTTACCTTGCTTGTAATTTACGAACTTGTCATAATCCAATACCCTGCATTATGCATCCATGTTCTTATGTAGAAACAAGACAAAAAGGGGCCACATATTTATTTTTTGGACCCATGGTTGGAAGACAAATTACTTGCTTAAAAATTAGAAATGTTGATGATCTATGAAGCTTTTAATTGAATGAAAGCACCAATGAGCCTTTTTCACTTCATTTGACAAGTAATAGATAAAGAAAAATTACATGAGAGGAAATTGGAATGAGCAAGGCTAATTTGTAACAGGCAAAAAGAGATATGAGAGGAAAGCTCAAAGGTCTGAGCTTATATAAATACATGAATGACCATTCAAAATACTAGGATTCTTTTAAATAAGAGAAACCGAATTTGTTGAAGAAACAATATATAGAAACCCTGCTGCTTAATTCAACTATGCTACAAGCTTGGAAGAATCCTTTATCAAAGTCAAAGCAAATCCAAGAAATCACATTATAGCCCATATACAGATATTTTAAGGGGATTTTTCCCACAAGGACAAACTCACCAGATTATTTGTCCAAAAGGACAACCAACAAAAAACTTGCCCATATACAGATATTTTAATTTAGCATTATTTATTAACAATTACAAAAGGCTTTAGCCCATCCTGTTGCCACGTTCTGCATAAGAACTATTTAATTTGTTTGTATCCATTTTTTGGAAGTACGGTGGTTATGCTATTGTGTTAAGTAGGATTATAATATTACTTAATAATGTGGAAAAAAAGGAAAGATAAATGAATAATCTATTAAAGAAAAAGCAAAAAGAAAGCAGGAAAAAAGCAGGAAAAAATTGTGAAGGACAAAAAAACCAAAAAAATTGTCCAAAAGGACAAGGGGCAAAAAACTTGTCCAAAAGGACAAGTTTTAGTGCAAAGTGGAAAAACATGGGACCCCCCTGAAATTCACCATTTGCACTAAAACTTGTCCTTTTGGGCAAGTTTTTTGTTGGTTGTCCTTTTGGACAAATAATCTGGTGAGTTTGTCCTTGTGGGAAAAATCCCCCTATTAAAGAGCTTCAATTTTTCATATATGGTCTGTTATTTTCCAAGATTTTTTTTTTAGTCCAACCCGTTAATATAAAAATATTGTGATGTCAAGGTCATTGCAATGAGCAAGTGTTCTCTGATAGAAATAGAACATGTTAATTTCGTCATGGGTTCTCTGATGTTCAGTTAATATAAAAATATTGTAATGTCAAGGTTATGACAATTGCCTTTACATCTGTAACCGTTATACTTAAATAGGCATTGATCAATCAAAATTAAATAAGTATCGCATTTTGATATTTGTTATATATTATTTCCTACTTTGTTTTTGTTATACAACGTAATCAAGATATTGTTATTGCTGTCAACCTACAGACTACTGTACCTATGCTATGTAAAATTCATAGTAAAAGTGCGCATATATACCTAGATTATATATTTTATGTAACTCTTAGACTGTTAAAAAGCATTTTCTACCTGTTAGTTCTTCTTCTGAGTTACGGTTGCATTAAATCCTGTGAATATTATCTAACTCGAATAACTAAAATTACTGCAATTGATGCTATGCTCTATCCATGTGCGAAACACTGATCACTCTCTAGTTTTTTTTATATGTCACTGTACACAATTTATTTTTTCATTATATAACATATTAGTATTTGTGCAATAATTTGATCGTACTTCAGCGTTTTAGTAATCATATAATTTTTATTTTTTCATGAAATCTTTACGTTTTCAATTTCGACGAATTATGAACGTAGTATTATATTTAAAAAGTTAAACTACAATATATACTAGTTTATCGCTTGTTACACATTGTAACAAACTAGATTTTATATGTCTAAAGTTAAAAAAACACTTATGTAAATGAATTATTATTTTTGACATCTTAGACAATACATACACTAAATTGTGTACATCTACACTAATTAACTCAAAGCTAACTCTCATGTGCACATACACTAACTAGTTAATGCATATGCACTTACTAAATTATACACTAATTGTTGAATTTAAATGATAATGACTGTAATTAGCGTTCAATGTGGTATAATAAATTACAAATAGGATATTATAAACATATAAAATCAGAAATAAACCCAAATTTAACAAGTCAAAATTTAGTTAGGGCTGGAGAAAAACCTAATTGGAGACGAATGACTGACCTAAAATTGTTTAAATTAAAGAATGATGAACTTCGTGATGGTTGAGGAGGTACGTGGATTGGTCGACATTCAAGATTGGGAAGCAGGGTTTTGGAGCAAGTTACAAGACATTGGAAAATGAATTTGCTTTCGGCCTAGAGTGTAAGCATATTCAGGATATCCAATGGCTATCAACGGTTTATGTGATGGTCTCCCACAACCCCTGCACAAAACAAGAGGAATAATGCGCTGAAAGGCGTGCCAGACAGTTGTGGACGATCATCAAGGTATGGTAACACCATCAGAACTTGTCGTAACTCACAACGCAAGGATAAAATATAACAGAACATATACAACGGGTATTGATAGTGAAGCAGAAAACACCAAACTTCCATAACAAGTAGAGAGTAATATCCATAGACGTTGATAACAAAAATAGTGTTTACACAACTTTGCCTCGCTACAGCGCTCAGAGAAGAATAACAAACAACGGAAATCCAAATACTATATATTAAGTGAGATAATATGTCAGCTTCCTACTTGTATCCGAACTGCAACATCGTCCTCACTAAACTATCACCTGTCACCTGCTACCTAGTCTGCCCATCCAACAATCGGATGAACATCCCATGGAAATAAGGGGGAAACATAAAACCTCGAGTCTGACAATAGTATTAGTGAGCGATAAAACAACTAACAAACATCATCAATAAAATATATGAGAATGGGTAAATAAACGAACTAATCTACTCACAACACCAGAGAAGAACTCAACTCTCATGTTCTCCACATAGGAAGGTGATAATCTTTACATCAAACATTTCAACCATTCATCCATGGAAACCAGAAAAACCATTTATTCATGGCAATCAGAAAAAACCATCAGTAGCACTCATAGCATCCAGATTATAGACCTCACGTAAACCATCCTAATCGAATTCAACATCTCTCAAGCACAAGCCCCAGAGGTCTAAACCAATGCTAGACAAGCCCTAGAGGCCTAAACCCCACCCCTTTTCTCGACCGACCACTCTTGCTCGACCCGTGACTTGTACAACCCCAATCCAAGTCCAATTTTGACCAAAACTTCAACAATCGACAATATCGATGAAATCAACTCATCAAATTCATCCAATACAACCATAAGCATGACATGAAATCACTAACGACATGAAATAGGCGATCTTGATAACAAGTTATATAAAATTTCCAAAATCATGATAAAAGAACATATGGACTCAATTATAGATCTAACTTGCATAAACATATGAAAATATATGGAAATTATTGGTTTTAAGTTGCTAAATTAGATCCTATGACGAATCATATGAAAATAAACTTACCATGATGTAGATCTAACGGAAAACGACTTGAATTTGATGAAAAACAAAATCAAATACTTATATACTTGATTGAATCCATGTGAGAGATGCATATCACTCACCAATTCTCTAAAACAACGCACAAACATTTAGATTTAGACCCGGACAACAAAGAACTTGCTCTAAACTCTTCGATTCGTTGATCTCTCTCTCTCTCTCTCTCTTGAAATGGTGTAGAACTAGCTTCAAACAATGTAGATATTCTATTCTCTAAGCTTTAATGGTGGAAAGGTGAGAGAATAGAGGAATGGAGGACTCTAGCTCTTTTAAATGAAGGAATGGGGAAAGTAAACTATTATCTATGCCTCATCCCCCCATTTATAGCCTCCACCAGCCCACTAATGGGCCTCTCTAAATCAGCCCATTATGGCTTGCTAAACCTGAAAAGCTAATTGTTCATCCTTAAAGCAGCGATTCCTCCCAAACCGCTGAATCAAATCTTTAATTTGACCATTCTACGGAAAGGGAAACATCATTTCCTTTCCAATGGCACAGGTTTCAACACAGGATTCGATACGAGTCAAAAGTTATGCCCTGTACAAGATTGGCATGGGTAAAATGATCATAAACAAAATTGGTAAAAATTATGAATATGTCTCACATCCCCATAAACCACATATTAAAATATGAGAATGATCCAATCCTCAAAGAGTAAAATAAAAATATTTAACGATCCTCCGATCCGTAAAATGCGGGTTGTTATAGTTTAATTACGGAGAGCTTACAACAAGATGTTTATTTTTCTCACCGTAATTTTAGGAAAATGTCTTCCCATCGAAAGTCGACGACAAAACTTCGATGGGCCATTGCCGACCGTATGCCGTCGGTACACTCCATCGCTATTTAGTGTTCCTACTACAACATAGGTAGTTGTAAAGTTGTTACGATAACGGTGAATATCATATTATCAGTCAATATGCTATTATTTTTGACTAAAACGGATATACAGTTTAAAATGTATGATAAAAGGCAAATCTATTATTATTATTTTGATAAATGATCGATAACATTTCCTAGATACTAGCGACAAAGGTGATTTTATCAATTATTTCATAATGCATATATATTCATAGAGCATGCTCAATCATTTTATAACACATATACATTCATAAAGCTTGCTTTATTAGGGTACTTAAAGCCAACCAAATTATTAGATTTTTTTTTCGATAGTTAGATAAAATAATATTAAATACGCTTTACTCGTTTCTCTTTATATCTTATATCAACTAAACTATAGATTGTATAATGAAATAACGTTATAGCTTAAATACATTTCAAGTAACTAACTTTCACTAAACAAATAGCAACTTATAGTTTGAATACATTTCACATAACTAACATTTTTTGAACAAATGATAATTTATATTAATAAAGTAACATTACCAAATTATCCAGTTACAAATCTATCAATAGTGTGCAATTTTAATTCACTAGTAAAAACGATAAATAACAATACTAGTGAAATAATAGTCGTAAGCATTAGCATTATACCCCACCACCAAGGAAGGTTGATACAGAAAACAGTGACAAGCTAAAAAAATCCCACACCATGCTACACGTAACATAAAATAGATGGAAGTTATAATCTCATTTAAAAAAAAAAAACAATCCTCGACTTCGTTTTGCAGTTTATGAAGAACACAAAGAACAAAAATCTATCGCAAAACTATTGCTAAAAGGTGAGAATCAAATTGCGACTTTGTGAGGCATAGGCTTTGTCTATATGTTACATAGCAGGATCTCTAAATACATTCATCTAAGACCGTACAGATCAGACAACTTGCAGTCCTCAAGTCACCTAGAAACACACACTACAAGAAACGGCTCAAATGGCAACGGAAAAAAACCGTCGACGGCCGTCGCTAGCCGTCGCCAACCGTTGCAATAAGCCATCACAAATAATGTGGACGCCAATTATATAGCGTCGGCCATGGCGACGGCTGTGGACACCAAATTAGCGATGGCTAGCGACGGAAAAGTTGCCACGTGGACAAATGGTTATAATTCAAACAAAAGGTTATAAGCCGTCACAAACCGTCACCATTGGGCCCTAACAGGCCATCGCTAACCGTCACTATACCCAACAAATAAACCATCGCAAGCCGTCGCTATTCGTGACAAAACTGGGTGAAAAACCCTCACAAGCCGTCGCCAACCGTCATCCCATGTGACCAGAAAACCGTCACCAGCCGTCGCTAGCCGTCGCCAAACTGTAACTTTTTTTTATATTTCAGCAGCTAACAAGCCATCAAACCACACAAACTCGAAACGCAGTTCAACTGCAACTCATATACACTCAATTTCACATTCCATCCACTCAATTTCACATTCAATTACCTCATCAACACTATAAATCAAAACATACCATCAAAACGTCCAAAAAACAAAGAAATAAACGATAAACTAGCAAAAAACCACCAACACAACAAACCATGTCAACAATACCATCAAACAAACAAACCATGTCGCCACAAAATACCACAAACAAACCATGTCTCCACAAAATACCACAAACAAACCATGTCCATCACCAACAACTAGTTGTATTTACAAAACATGTCAAAAAAAAAAAAAAAACGAGTACTAACCTACTCATCATCACTCTCACCGTCCTCCTCGTCTCCATCGTCCTCCTCCACGGGCTGACTCGGAGGCATCACACCATGCTGCTGAAGATATGCAGCAATCCGCGCATCCAACACGGTCTCCAGCCTGTTCTTTTGAAAATCTTCCAGGGCTGCAACCTGTTGTCGAAGCATTTGGATCTCCTCCTCATCCTGACGCCTCGTATAAGAGGCTTGAGTCCCCGTTATCTGTAATTATATTAAAAAAGTTAGAAACCATTGTCAAAAGTTTTTTTATATACTATACATGCTTTATACAATTATTGTAATAGAGTTGTCGATATAAAATGCACACCAATTAATTGAACCAATTTGTAGTAATTACTCATGTCAGTAATAGCACTTGAGTATGTTTAAATGCTTTAATAAAACGCTTTACCTCAATGTTCCCGAAGCCGTAGCATCTACCCCTAGTAGGAGGGTCAATGATTCTGTTCCAGATGCGATTGCACTCCTCCACGTCTGGCTCTTGACCCAACTGCGTCGCTCGAGCTTCTAAGGCCGCCCTGTATTTGTCCTGCAATAGCGGACAATTACAGAATATATTAAATACTCAATTCAAAATAACAATGTGAGATACAAATTATTACAAATGCTAACCATCGTCTTGCAGGACTTAGGGTCCGACCAGGTATATGAGGTGTTACCCTCCTCATCTGTCCGCTCGACGGCATGAGTCTGTGTAAATATCTCAGCAAATGTAGGCTCCCGCTGGAGAGTCGACATCTGAAATGATAAAATATATATTTGTCAGTACGATTTTAAAAGTTTAGAACTATTTGTATATGTGATTTATCGTTCGTACCAATTCGCGACGATGCTGGGAGAACGACTTAGACCCAGCCCGATGCAAAGCAGGATTTTTGAGCCTATTTTCTCGGTTTTTCTCTGAAAGCTCCTGTATATTTAATTATATGATTAATTGATTGATATGCAAAATAAAATTTTAAAATAAGCTTAATTAATTTACCCTCGCAGCTTCCGTGGCCCACAATTTCTGGAAATCACCGTAGACCTCCTCGCTCATCCACGGAGGCCTCTTTGTCGCTTTTTTTGCTTGTATATATTGCCTGAATAATTTTTCCTCATCTTTTGGTTCCATGCGGTGAGGAAAACATCCATATCTTCGTCCCGGACCCGTACAACACACTATAAATTACCAAACAAATTGTATTACATATTTCATATAATTTTGCAAATGAGAAATAAATTTATACTTACAAAAACCTCCGCGAGGATGGCATTCCTAATCTGCACAGGAATATCATCCCAGTGAGGCCACGCCTCTGTCCACCTAGCGACATATGCTTGTCTAGACACATGTAAAACAACCTCTCCTGGAATAATATCAAACCCCCTGCAGAAAGTACGATATTAGCATGCATTTAATAACTTTGGAATACTAAGCATTTACGAAATCAATAACTTACCCTGCGGACTTTGGTACAACCTCTACGACCGGACGTGTATCCGGTGATGTACCGCTCGCACCCGCCTCTGAACTGTGGGTAGGTCGGCGTCTAGGCGGCATATCTGTCACAAACAGATTATTCACATCACATAAAGCAAGTATGAACAATTATGAACATCGCACAAACAATTATGAACATCACAATAACTCATACATCATTATGCACATCCATTATCAAATAAACTCATACAACATATATTGTCAAATGCAACTACAAGACCCATTTACATAAAAGAAGAAGAACCAGATAATAAATAATCATAGCACATCATATATAAGTTCACAAAATAGTACATCACATAAGTTCACTAAATAGCACATCATATAAGTTCACAACATAGCACATGATATAATTTCACAACATAGCGATGCAAATTACATTATTCTTCTTCATTTTCCGATTCAGTCTCGGTCTCATACTCTATATCGTTGTCCTCTGTACTCTCAAAAGCTTCTATTAATTAATTTGATTCATCGTTTAAAGACTCTAAATTAACATTCCCCGCCGCATTTCTTACCTTTCTTTTTTCTAGGTTTATACCGTTCCCCGCCGCGTTTCTTACAGTTTCTAAGATTAATATCATCTTTCCAATAACATGCAACCTTTAACACAAGTATCTATTTTTGGTACGGCAAACCAAAAGCCGACATTAGTGTTTTCACTTTGTAATGACTATCGCACATCAGATTATCAGGTGGCATATGTCTTTTCGCAGCTTGTACAACTGCTGTAAATGCAGCTTCTGTAAGGTTAAATTTTGATTTCATGGTGATGTACTCAGCGGTTACCGATAATTCAGTTCCACTTTCACAACCATTCCACAATGGCCGCTTAGCTGAAGCCAATAAATCATATATTTTTCTGGCTTCCGTGTTCGGTTCTTCTTCAATATTGAGGTCATCGTCGTCAACCTGACCGATAGGGAACATTGACCGTGCTGCATCTTCCACCATATCTTCTATTGGATTCGTCATAACTAATTCGACCTCCGACGCTACAGGATTTATTGTAGGCGCAACAAGTTCTCCATGACGACCCCATAAATAATAATTTGGCACAAAACCTGATTTGTACAAATGTACTTTAACGATGTCTGGTTTATGAAACCTCATCAGTTTACACTTACAACACGGACAACGAAGCTCCTCGAAATTTCGATTATTAGATACTGCAAATCTAACAAATTCATTTACACCATTATAGAAATCTTCTTTAACTGAGCCTTTCATTCCAATTCTAACGTCATACATCCAACTACGGTCAATGTAATAATTGGACATTTTTCCTAATTCAAAAATATATGTCAGTGATTTCGATAACACATACATATGTTGTTCAAAGAATTTATTCAAAACATGAACATTTTTAGTGGTTCATACATATAATAAAAATGTGATTTTCATTGTTTAAAGAATTTATTCAACACATGAATATTTTTAGTGGTTCATACATACAATAAAAATGTGATTTTTATTGTTCAAAGAATTTATTCAACACATGAATATTTTTAGTGGTTCACACATACAATAAATATGTGATTTTCATTGTTCAAAGAATTTATTCAACACATGAATATTTTTAGTGGTTCATACATACAATAAAAATGTGATTTTTATTGTTTAAAGAATTTATTCAACAAATGAATATTTCAATTGGTTCATACATACAATAAAAATGTGATTTTTATTGTTTAAAGAATTTATTCAACACATGAATATTTTTACTAGTTCATTAATACAATAAAAATGTGATTTTTATTGTTCAACCAAAATCAACCAAAATCAACAATCAACCATTCGTAATATTCACCAAATTTCATATCACAACTCAAATAAGTCGTCCGTGATTTGATTATTATCTATGAAGTAATGATTCATTAACACATACATACGTACAAAATCAACTAACATACAATATTAACCAATAAACAATTAAATTTACATTTTAGGGTTTTCAATCATAACTAAATCAATAATAATTCAACAATCATAATATGATAACACAACATATACACTTAAATAACCATTAATTAATTAAATTAGGTTAGAAATCATACCTAGAATTGAAGAGGAGTGAGGAGTGATGGCTGGAGAGGGGGGAGGCGTCGATCAGCGGCGGCTGGGGTGGCGGCGTCGGTCGGCGGCCGTGGTGGGTGAAATTCTTTTTTCATCGAAGGGCTTGGGTGATTTGGGGGAGATTTGGGGTTTGATCGATCTGGACTGTAGACTCCCGGTATATTAATTTTTGGGCGACGGTTGGCGAGGGCCGCTTTTTTTAACCGTCGCCGTGATCCGACACCAAATGGACCCTTTCTTGTAGTGACATGAGTAGTAAAGAAAAAACATGCAGAAATTCAACCCTATTGATTCAAGTTCGTTATGAAATTTAGCTCTATTTCTGTCGAATGAATCATAAGGCTTTTTCATGCAACATGAAATTTAGCTCTATTGATTCAAGTTCGTTATGAGAAGGTTGAAATATCCATTTCAGGCTCAGCCAGTATGCTCTACAATCCTCAGAATCTAGCATATACAGAATAGTGTCAAAATCTCATACTACAATGAATGATTTTTGGGATTTTGGAGAAGCGCTGATAGATGAAAACGGGGATAATAATAATAATAATAATGGAGAAAACTAATATGCATTATCTCCCTCTTGGCAAGCATGCAAGTTTAGATAGTCTGTGTATAGCACTATAATCCTCGTGTTTCATTGCCTCTTTCTCAAATATTGCATCTGACAATACGACAGCTGATGCCCCTGCATCATAGTATTTTCTCATGGAATCCGTAAACACCAAAAACTTGTTTATATAACTTGTTGCCATACAAAATTAATTAGAAAAACAAGTGTACAAAAGCAACTATTTACCTATTGTGATGTCCTGGGAAGCAATCATCGAGACATGAGGAAAGGGTTTCTTAAGCGTGGATACATATTTTTCACACCCAACAACAGAGACTGGATATATCTGGAAATAAACTACCTACTTCATTGCTCATGTGGAGAACTTATGATGGTAAACTATATGTGAAATATCTGTAAGTTATATTACGCAAGAAACGTTTGTTATTGACTATAAATCTTTGAAAGTGCTAGGCGTATAATTGGGGCACGTGTACTCACAGTTTGATACGTGATAATAGATAAGAGGAGACTTCCTTTGCAATAACCAGATATACCGGTAGTTAAATTGCCTGCAATTCGCATGAGTACAAGGCATATAATTGTATTTGTGGCATGCGTACTCGCACAAGATTTTCAGAATGTGATTCAATCCGGAAATCATATGGTTTGAACTTTAAATCAAAATGTATCTTAAATCATGGATTTAAAATGTTTGTATATTAAGCTTCGTGCACGCGATAAGATTGATTATGATTCTCCATCCAAAACCTAAAACTTGGTTTTCTCTTAGGTCCTATTTTATTTTGTATAGAAAATGCTATATAATTTAACTTGTGGATCCTGATACCATATTGAATATACAAAGTTACAAATATGGATTGAATGATATTATCAGTTATAGATCTAATTAAATTCCAATAGCAATGTGGATCAAATTAGAATGTGAAAGATCCAATCTGAATTGAGATCTGAATCGTTAGATTTTAATATTTTTGATAACAATGAACTCTCAGTCGAATTTTGGGAGATTTTTTTTTCTAATAACCAGATATAACTGCAGTACAACATGTACTGATGTACAACACATTAAACTGCCAGCAATTTTCAGATACCAACATTTTTTCCGCTATTTTATCACCATGCAGCTGCTTTGTTTATTTTATTCTCCAAGGCTCCGCATAGAAGTTTATTTTCTACCAATTTTGATTGGTTTTGAACAGTTTTGTATTTCACTTGTTATCATTGCCCTACTCTGTAAGTTTTTCCCCCACATTGGTTGTTGCTGGTTATAAAACCGGTGAAAACGGATAGAGCGTAATTTTGATGATAATTTTCAATCCGTCAAATTGGAGTGTTTTGAGGGGTAATAACATTTTTTCCCTCGATTATGCCCTCATAGTTATATTGTAGAATTCATCTTCACAAAACTAAAGTAGAAATATGAGAACAAATATGTAATGTTATTTTAGCGGAAAACTCTCAAAACCGGTATATGCTAAACTCTCTAGCATCCATTGATTAGTTATAATAATGCTTCATGTAAACCAATCAAAATCGTTACGATCATTAACAATCAAACCAGTACTTCCAAAATCTCTCATGAACGATACCACAAAACTCTCACGCAAAGCCTAAAAGAAGCTGTCAACGATTTCATTATGAGGAGCGATCGGGGGCACCCTTGTTGCACCCCCTATTCGTTTATGAGTTACGGCGATCCAAACCCAACGAGAATTTGAAGATGTTCAATTCACACATATATAATGATCTATCCAAAATTTGAGCTCGTTTCTAAAAAAAAAAAAAAAAAAAAAAAAAAAAAAAAAAAAAAAAAGTACAACACACAGACACCCAAAAAAAATTAATGAGAAAAAAAAAAACCTTTTCTCATTAATTTTTTATCGGTTGGACGCACATGTACCAATTTGTATTAATGAGCTGACCAGCAAAATGATAACAAGGAACTATTTATTAAATGTACACAGATTCATCTAAAAATCAGTCCGTGAAAAGTCGTTTAATCTCAGAGCTAGGCCATGCGATCTTTGAACTAAGAATGGATATATTATTAACATTTCATCGGTCTAAAACATGTGATTATATATATCATCTTTAACCTTTCAACAAGACAAACTGGACCTCTGTCGACTCGACTCGACTTACCGTCGTAATAACAATGCTCCGCTTTTGGATATGAAGGGGTTTCTAGTACGAAGGTCAACGAGTTTGGCCATGTTTCTACGCGTGTTGATCGAACTTTTTGATCTGCTCATATCCAAAAGTGGAGTCTCTTTATCAATGCTCACTTCAAACAATGTTTTAGGGCCCTAAAAATATTCTTTTTTTAAATAAAATAAATCTTTCAGATGCCAAAAAGTTTCTAAATGCCCAATAATGAATGAAGAATTACGACTTATCCAATTTGACATCCAGTGAAAAAGATTTATTTATATATTTATTTTTATTGTTAAACCTCATTATGCCCCAAATCTGTACTGCTCCAATACTATCTTTGGTGACATCCATGTTCTCATACTTCACTAGGCTCGATGCTTTTATGAATTCACGCATTTTTTATTATACAAAAACTGACATATTGTGCACAGCTTGTTGCAAACTTTTTGAGTCCGACTAGTGACTTACACTACTCATATAACAAAAGATGGAAAACTTGAAGCAGTAGAGGAAAGAACAAGGGCAAATTCTATTCCCACACCGTTAATTTCCTTTCCCACCCCACTAAAATATGTTAAATTTAAATGACAACTTTATCTTTATAGCTATCAGGCTAAATAAAATAAAGTTATTCATAAGCTAAAGGGAGACGATGTATGTATGCTGATCACGTTACAATGTAACGTGGATTCCATGCTAACCACGTTAATGTCAGACGTGGTTTCCATCCGGACCACGTTAATATAGCTCGCGGGTTCCTTGCAAATAAAGTCAAGCCAAAACGTTGGTTCATGCAAATCACACGTTTCTACATAACTGAAGCTGGATAGATGATTACATATATTGCCAGTGATTAAATTGCATAACTAAGGCAAGTTGCTAGAATAGGATATTGCTAAAACAAGTTATAATAGCTTGACATTGCTTTACTTTGCCAGAATAAGTTGCTGATATTACAAAATGCAAATCACGTTATAATAACTTGACATTGCTAAAACAAGTTCTGTTTTGAATGAAGGGGCTGAGGAAGATGCTGTTTGAAATGTGTTTTTTTAACAAGGGTAATACTGGAAGATAGTGGGGTGACAATGGAAAAATATGGGGTGTTTGTTTTTTTGTTAACTGACGGGGGTGGGAAAGGAAATTAATGGGGTGGAAATAGATTTTGCCAAGAACAAGACCTTGACAAATTTTGCACCAGCATTGCATGCACTTAATATCTGTCAGTACATAAAAGACAGTTTTTGCATCATTAGAAAAATTCCAATACTGAGCTTTCAATTACCCATAATAAAACTGATTGGTATACAAAATAAAATAAAATTGGTTCATGATATCCTGTCATGTAACACTCCTGAAAATATGCAGTCTCAAGCCACCAAAATAATACTTAAAAGAAAAACATAGCTGACACTGGCAAATTCATTGAAACAGTACCAAAAACCTAGAGAATTCCAGTATATTTATGTTATACGTGAGCAAAGGTAACAACTTTTAAATCAAACCGAGACTTTGAGGACCAAACTTGTACTTGAATTTAAGTTACATCGCCGGTTGGATACAATATCTGAGTGTTAACGCTACAGGGCGCTAGATATAAATACATTTACCTTCATACAATTCTGCAAGTACAATTTGAAATGGATGAAATAATGAAATGCCAATTGATATGAACATTTATAAATATATTTAGACTTTCTACACGATACTGAGCCCTAATGAAAATAAAAATCTTGTATGATACGAACTAAAATGCATGCATGCTTCTGTTGGAGTCATTACCCCAGGAATATATAGTATTTCACAGGCTTCAAGCTCTTTAAGTATTTCCTAGGAATATGTACAGATAAGTATCGTTACAAAGAGACAGTTGTCGAAGTTAACTCTAACAAAGATATGTGCAAAAGAGCTCGCAATTTATCAAATACGATACTCGCTGGAATACAAGTAACAGCCCAATAATAACTGCTTTTTCAAGCATTATACGTTATATTGTAGGTCAAACACTCATTATATAAGGTGGAGTAATTAATATAGCTGGAAATGATATACAACTGAAACCACCGAACATACAGTAGCATTGACAGAACAGTTAAGTTAGATAGGCATATAGGATTATTAGGAATGGAGTGTTAAATGCTATTGTTTTCAGAATTCTGTTTTCTGCTTTATGTCTTCATTTTGGTTGTTACAATGGTAGTTCACCAAACGAACAATACCAAAAGCAAGATTTTAGGTACACCCAATAATTAATAATAAGAATTACTAAAGATTAAAGAAACACTGATACAAGATTGGATAGTGTTTGGATATAAGATGACATGGTAACTGTCATAGTGCCATAGCTGATGAAGCTAATCCATGGTAAGTTTAAGAAAACTCTGCACTACCATATAACCATCATGTGTTTTTTGTCTACTTATTTAACCATTCCCAAAATACAAATTCAGTTGTCTTAGATAAATTTCGGCCTCAGATGTCATTTGTAGATATAGAATAAATAAATATTTGTTGTTCTTTTGGAATAAAGGACAATTCTTATTAACAAATAATAAAATTTAAATAATAGACGAACATTCATATACTAAATCTAGGCCGATATGTACTTTTTCAAAATAAGATATTAAGCAAGTGACCATGATTGTTACAAGCATAGAGCAAGACTTAGCTTCCAACCCAAGTTCCGGAACTACATAACCAGCTCCCCCCCCCCCCCCCCCTCTCCCCCCACCCGGCACCCAAAAAAAAAAAAAAACCTTCTTTTTTTCTGCTTTGGAAAACAGAAAGGGAAATCATTCACTGTAGTACATGTGCATGGCCAAACTACACAATGTGAAAGCTCGAGTCTCTTCATTAGAAGACTCAAATACAAATATCTAATATTAGTAACATTATCACAATCTGACATATACCATGCATGGGGAAAAATCATGGTAAACTGCAGTAAGACCTATGTTATACAAACACAACATAATATCATAATGCAAATGATCATGAGCACATACCATAACAGTACAAGGACTCATGAGAAATTTGGCCCCAGCATTTACTGCATTTCTTGCATCTTCGATATTCAAGACAGTCCCAACCTACGGTTCATCTCATCCAAATGATAATAATGGTTAATTTACACTGGTTCAGGGAAACAATCACATTACTGTCCACCAATGTTTAGAGGCACAAAAGAATGTGGGTAAATTAAACAAGAAAGTCGGCGTTGACGACCAGGGCCAGCTCTGAGGTATATGAGAGACCTTGGTAAAATAAAAAATTAGAAGCCCTACTATACAAACGATAAGTATAAACACTAAACATAAAAGTTCCATTAATACAAAATGATTTAGTTGCGATTACATGGAAAAGAAATAAAAAACCTTCACATTGTATTTAACCTTCTTACGCTTTGTTGGAAAACAATGGCTGAGTCGCGGACTAGGTCGCTTTCTTGAAGACGATTCGGTGATTTGGTCAGAGGTGCAAACCAATTCGTTCCTTCGCCGCCGCCTCTAGGATAAAACAGCCTCTAAAATAGTAACTGATTTGCTTGCACAAACAAATCAGTGCAGATATGCACTTTCGGGAAAAATACTGCTCGAAATTTCTTAGAAGTTTTAATGGCGGCTGAGAAGAAGAGAATATAAAATTCGGTGTTTTTCTCGTCTCAGATAAAATAGTATATATAGAACGAGAATTAGGTTTTGGGAGAAAATATCGGATCTGCTAAAATTTCGGGGGGGGGGGGGGGGGGGGGGAATTAATTATTTTACCGTTGCAAAACTTTTCCGTTGCAGAATAAATATCGGTGCGCAAAATAATTTTTCCATAAAAAAAAACGGTTCGAAAACAACTAAGTTTTATGGTCCAAAAATATAAGTGCCTACACCACAAAGCCCAAGCCCAAGCCCGAACCGGGCCGGGTCGAGTCGAGTCGGTCGGTCGCGCGCGCGTGTGTGGTGGTCATGATGCATGGTCTCCCTCCTCACAACAATGCATGTATTGGGAGCCCAAGGCCCCAACATGACTTCTTAGAAACAAGTATAAATCCTTGCCTCTTCCTTATAATCCCATGATGTGGGACTACTCAAACATAGGAGCCATTCATACACTTATTCAATCATTTTTAATAACATAATGTTTGTAAAACATTTCCAACAATCCCCCACTTGAATTTTTAAAAATATTTTCGAGCAGTTTCTTAAAAACATAAGATTGTGCATAAACAAAGGTGTCCAAGGACTTGAACCTTTGCATAGTGAGTAAGATTCAGTTTTTACTAGAGTGACACGTAGTCTTGAACTCTATTCCTGACATCAAACCACACACAACCTTTTCTATAGTGCAATCAGATAAGCCCGTGCATTTATGGCCCTGCACGTCTATCCCAGTTTAGTGAATGCTCTAGAAGTTTTGCCCAAACTCCATAGGAAACGGCCACATTTCCACATTCACAAAGGTGAGTCTATCAAGAGCACTCCTGAAGGTAGGTACTCCACTCCAAATAGAGTATAGATCTCATTAAGAGTTTCTATTAACTCATCCTCTAATCACTTCAGGAATACATGCTTCTTGGTTTATTAAATAGCATGTTCAACTCATATCACTACACAACTTGTTATTACCCATTGAACCTAGTTCTTGGGATCTCCAGTCATTTAGGTCGGATTACCATTGTGCGTGACTCAACAATCTAAGGGCAATAGTCCCATTCTTTTAGAAGAGTTATGGACTTTCTCTCTGGACAGTCCTTTCGTCAAAGGATCTGCCAAATTTTCCTCACTACGTACGTAATCCACTCTAACGGTACCTGTGGAAAGTAGTTCTCTAACCGTACTGTGCTTACGACGTATTTGTCGTCTCTTACCGTTATAATATCGGTTCTGAACTTTTGCAATAGCCACGGTACTATCGCAATGTATCAACACAGCCGGTATCGGTTTTTCCCATAAGGGAATCTCAGCTAGCAGATTTCTCAAGTACTCTGCCTCTTCACTAGCTGTAGCTAGTGCTATCATCTCAGACTCCATAGTAGACTGAGCCAAAATAGTCTGTTTCTTGGATTTCCAAGAAACGGCTCCTCCAGCGATGCTAAATATATAGCCACTGGTCGCTTTAGAATCATCAGATAAGGTATTCCAGTCTGCATCGGAATATCCTTCAAGTACAGCTGGAAACCTTTCATAATGTAATCCAAGGTTCATGGTTCGTTTAAGGTATCTCATTACCCTTTCAATAGCTTGCCAGTGCTCTATACAAGGTCTACTGGTAAACCTGCATAATAATCCCACGACATAGGCAATGTCGGGTCTAGTACAATCAGTGGCATACCGAAGGCTGCCAATGATGCTCGCGTAATCAGACTGTCTTACACCTTCACCAGTGTTCTTAAATAACTTTACACTGTGATCATATGGCGTACTTGCAGGTTTACAGTCAAAGTAATTATATTTCTTTAGTATTTTCTCAATGTAATGAGATTGGTCCAAAGAAATTCCCTTTTCTGACCTAGTAATCTTAATACCAAGGATTACACTCGCTACACCTAGATCTTTCATATCAAAATTGACACTTAATAAGGATTTGACTGAGTTTATGGCATGAATATTTGAACCAAAAATGAGTAGGTCATCTACATAAAGGCATATAATAGTGCAAATGTCATTCTCAGATTTGTAATAAATGCATTTGTCACTTTCATTAACTTTAAAACCATTTGAAATGATTAAGTTATCAAATTTTTCATGCCATTGTTTAGGTGCTTGTTTTAAACCATATAATGATTTATCCAATTTACATACTTTATGTTCTTGACCATGCACTACAAATCCTTCAGGCTGGTCCATATAAATTTCTTCGTCTAATTCACCGTTCAAAAAAGCAGTTTTAACATCCATTTGGTGTATAAGTAAATTATGAATGGAAGCAAGTGAGATTAATACCCGAATGGATGTTATTCTAGTTACAGGTGAAAAAGTGTCAAAGAAGTCTATATTTTCCTTTTGTTTAAAACCTTTAGCTACTAGTCGTGCTTTATATTTATCTATAGTGCCATCAGGTTTTAATTTCTTTTTAAGTACCCATTTACAGCCTATAGACTTACAACCAGGGGGTAAATCTACCAAGTGCCAAGTCTTATTGGATTCTAAAGAATCCATCTCATCGTTTATAGTCTCTTGCCAGAAATCGGCATCTAAAGAAGATAAGGCTTCTTGGAGGTTTATAGGATCCTCCTCAACAGTAAAAGCACAAAAATCTGAACCAAAGTCTTTTATGGTTCTTGCTCTTTTACTTCTTCTAGGTTCAGCTTCAGAATTTTCATTAAGTTCTGTTCTAATAGGCATGTTTGAAGTGCCCCCACTATTCCTTAATTTGAAAGGAAATTTAGTTTCATAAAAGTCGGCATCATTTGATTCAATTATGTTATGTGCATTAAGGTCATAAAATCTATATGCTTTGCTATTAATAGCATAGCCTATAAATGCACATTCATATGCTCTACTTGCCAATTTTATTCTCTTAGGGTCTGGAATGCGAACATATGCTAAACAACCCCAAGTTCTAAAGTATGAGACATTGGGTTTATGATTCTTTAAAATTTCATAAGGTGAAATTTTATTCTTAGATTTAGGGATTCTATTCAGAACGTAGCATACAGTCAATAAAATATTCCCCCACCAATGTTTTGCTGCACCAGAATTCAATAATATGGCAACTACTAGCTCGGTAAAGGTCCTATTTTTCCTTTCTGCTTTACCGTTCATTTCAGGTGAGTAAGGTGCAGTTCTCTCATGTACTATACCATGTTGTTTATAGAAATCCAGAATAGAATTAGATTCATATTCTGTTCCTCTATCACTACGAAGTCTCTTAATTTTTCTATTTGCTTGATTCTCAATCTCAGTTTTGAATATTTTAAACATGTCAAAAGCATCACTTTTATTTTTCATAAGATATACATATGTGAAATCAGAGCAGTCATCAATAAAAGTGATAAAATAACGATGTCCCTGTCTAGTTAAAGTGCCATCAAGTTCACATATGTCAGAATGAATCAAGTCTAAGGGTTCAGAAACTCTATCAACAGATTTGTGAGGTTTCTTTGTGATTTTAGCTTGTGTACAGAATTCACATTTATCAGATTCAGATTCTGTCATTTTAGGTATCATATCTAGGGTGCTCATGTTTTGAATTATTCGTTTATTAACATGACACAATCTAGAATGCCAAATATTAAAATCACAAAGCATATAAGCAGAAGAAGTAACTTTATTAGATTCAACATTCAGTTTAAACATACCCTCACAAGCATAACCCTTTCCCACAAAAGTTCCCTTATAAGTAAGAGTGTACAAATCAGCCCCAATAACTTGAGTGAAACCAGCCTTATTAAGGAGGAAGCCAGAGACCAGATTCTTTCTTATCTCTGGAGTGTGCATAACATCTTTCAGAATTACAGTTTTTCCAGAGGTGAACTTGAGTTCCACGTTTCCAATCCCCGCAACTGTAGTGGTGTGAGAGTCTCCCAACAGCACTTTCTGATTTTCAGCAGCCGTGTATGTAGAGAACATGCCACGATCATAGCAGACATGGCGAGAAGCACCAGTGTCTACCCACCAACCCTCTGATCCACCAACAAGGTGAATCTCAGTAATCATAGCCGTAAGAGGCTCCTCAGTCAGGTTAGCCTGCGGTGCAGAGCTTGGCCTGTTCCGGCACTTTCGTGCCATATGCCCTGGTTTTCCACAGTTGTAACAAAGAAACAACTGTCCAGAGTCATTCTTTTGGGCTGGTTTCTGCTGTCCTTTTGGGTTTCCTTGCGGATTCCCATTCTGTTTGTTGCGCCTGTTCTGATTCTTAAAAGATTTCTGATTTGGTTTCAGAACAGCGGGGGTGGTCTTCTTAGTACTGTTGTTATTCACAATCAGCACCTCTTCTTTCTGGTCTTGCTTGCGTGCTTCCTCCTCAATACGGAGGCGTGTAATCAAGCTCTCTAAGGAAAATTCCTTAGTCTTATGTCGCAAAGTGTTCTTAAAATCTTTCCAGCTAGGGGGTAATTTGTCAATGATAACAGCAATTTGAAATTGTTCGTCCAAGACCATACCTTCGGAGATGATCTCATGAGCTATTTTCTGAAGCTCATGAGACTACATCTCTACCGATCTATCATCAGTCATCTGATACTTTAGGTAGCGACTTACAGCGTATTTCTTTGCCCCTGCCTCCTCTGTGTCATATTTTTTCTTTAGTGCTTCCCAGATCTCATTTGCCGTCTTTTCATCCGAGTTATAATAATCATACAGATCATCGCTCAGTCCATTCAGTATGAAATTCTTGCATAAGTAATCCTGTTCATTCCAGGTCTGCAGTTGCTTTGACTGTTCAGTCCATGATGCCATCTTTGCTGCATCAGTCTCGTCAGGCTTGTCTGGTAGCTGCGGTTTTTCAGCAGTCAGAGCAGCCACCACCTTCCTGATCATGAGGAAGAACTCCATCTTCTGACGCCAGCGCTTGAAATGCAAACCTTCGAACTTGAAAGGAGCAGCAGTCACCAGAGGGCCGTGAAAAGCCGAGGGAGGAGCAGAATCGTCCATGGTTGAGTTCGAGGCCATTGTTTCAGTTCGTCTTCAAATTGTTGGAAAACAATGGCTGAGTCGCGGACTAGGTCGCTTTCTTGAAGACGATTCGGCGATTTGGTCAGAGGTGCAAACCAATTCGTTCCTTCGCCGCCGCCTCTAGGATAAAACAGCCTCTAAAATAGTAACTGATTTGCTTGCACAAACAAATCAGTGCAGATATGCACTTTCGGGAAAAATACTGCTCGAAATTTCTTAGAAGTTTTAATGGCGGCTGAGAAGAAGAGAATATAAAATTCGGTGTTTTTCTCGTCTCAGATAAAATAGTATATATAGAACGAGAATTAGGTTTTGGGAGAAAATATCGGATCTGCTAAAATTTCGGGGGGAGGGGGGATTAATTATTTTACCGTTGCAAAACTTTTCCGTTGCAGAATAAATATCGGTGCGCAAAATAATTTTTCCATAAAAAAAACGGTTCGAAAACAACTAAGTTTTATGGTCCAAAAATATAAGTGCCTACACCACAAAGCCCAAGCCCAAGCCCGAACCGAACCGAACCGAACCGGGCCGGGCCGGGTCGGGTCGGGTCGAGTCGAGTCGGTCGGTCGCGCGCGCGTGTGTGGTGGTCATGATGCATGGTCTCCCTTCTCACAACAATGCATGTATTGGGAGCCCAAGGCCCCAACATGACTTCTTAGAAACAAGTATAAATCCTTGCCTCTTCCCTATAATCCCATGATGTGGGACTACTCAAACATAGGAGCCATTCATACACTTATTCAATCATTTTTAATAATTCACATAATGTTTGTAAAACATTTCCAACACACTTTGAGTTGTAAAATTACCGAGCAAAATGTTGGAGATTAGATGGCAATAACAGGGTTTCTTTTTTTTTTTTTTTGATAAATTTTTTCTCTTACTTCAGCAGCATGACTTACATGAATAAATACATATATGTAACCTGGCTTTTCATGATGAATAGACATGACTTTACAAAAATGCATTCACTTCCAGGTCAGTCATAAAGAAAAACAGAGTTCTAGATTGCTAATTTAATTGCAAATTATATTTTTAACACCCCCTCTTAATTTGCAATTTTGAGCATATCTCTTGTCTTCTGAAGTTTATCGAATGAAACAGCCTTAGTAAGGAAATCTGCAAGTTGTTCGGTAGTCTTAACAAACTCCAGCCTTATTTCGCCTTTGTTCACCATATCTCTAATGAAATGTTGCCGCAGTTCAATGTGCTTTGATCTGGAATGGAACACAGGATTTTTTGTCATTGCAATTGTAGACATATTATCACAATATATTGTCGTAGGCTGCTTTTGAACTGCCTGTAAATCTGCAAGTACTCGTCTCAACCAAATAGCTTCACAAGCTGCATCCGTACCAGCAATATATTCTGCTTCCGCTGATGATAATGCTACAGATTTTTGCTTCTTTGAACTCCATGAAATAATATTAGTTCCAAGGCAAAATACATAACCTGAAGTACTTTTTCTGTCATCCATCGAACCAGCCCAATCACTGTCGGTATAACCAATCAGCTTGCTCTCATTTTCTTTGACATACCTTATTCCCATTTTCTTTGTTCCTTGCAAATATCTCAAGATTCTTTTAGCTACTGCAAAATGTAATTTACGTGGCTCATTCATGAACCTTGAAACCATACTTACAGCTTGAACGATATCCGGCCTTGTATTCGTGAGATAAATCAGTGAACCAACTAGACTCCGAAACAGTTTTGCATCCACCTTTCCGGTTCCATCATCTTTTCTTAGCTTATCATTTTATTTGTATTGAAGTAGAAGCCGACTTGCAATTCAGCATGTTAAACTTCTTCAAAAGTGCTTCGGTATATTTTTCTTGAGAGATAAAAATCTCTCCTTTGGACTGTTTTACTTGAAATCCTAGAAAATACTTCATTGCTCCCAAATCAGTCATCTCGAAATCAGTCATCATTCTCCGTTTGAAATCTTCAACCAAGCTCATATTAGTGCTCATAAATATAAGATCATCCACATAAATGCAAACAATTAAAAAATCAGTATTTTCCTTCTTTACATAGAGAGAAGGCTCATTCAGACTTCTATGAAATCCAATTTTCAGAAAATAACCATCAATCTTACTGTTCCATGCTCTTGGAGCTTGCTTAAGCCCGTAAAGTGCCTTCTTGAGACGATAAACTTTACTCTCTTCTCCCTTTACTTCGAAACCTGGAGGTTGCTGTACATACACTTCTTCTTCCAGCTCTCCGTTAAGAAATGCTGATTTAACATCAAGTTGAAATACCTGAAGTTCTAATTGTGCTGCAAGAGCAAGAACAACCCGGATAGTTTCCATTCTAGCAACCCGGATACCACAAATTTGTTGGAGATTAGATGGCAATAACAGGGTTTCTTTTTTTTTTTTTTTGATAAATTTTTTCTCTTACTTCAGCAGCATGACTTACATGAATAAATACATATATGTAACCTGGCTTTTCATGATGAATAGACATGACTTTACAAAAATGCATTCACTTCCAGGTCAGTCATAAATAAAAACAGAGTTCTAGATTGCTAATTTAATTGCAAATTATATTTTTAACACAAAATACTAAAATCAAATGGCACTATAATCCTTTTCTGGATATAAATTATTGTCAATCCATACAATTTTCTTGTGACATGTCAATGCAAAGAAAAAAATTGATTAGTTTTAGTATTGAAAAGCTTCGTTCTACCGAGGTAATGGTCACGGAAATAGTTAATAATATTATAGAAGCAATTCATGCACTAATATGAATATAAGTTATAACCCATCCTTTTAATGTAATTTAGCACATCGGTGACTCATTTTGCATTTGTTGGTAAAATCTACCTAATGATTTGCAATTCCCAAAGAAACTCGACTCAATTAATATCAGAAATTGTCACATGTTTCAAATAATTGTCAAGATTAGTACATGAAGACTTGAAACTGTCACAAGAAGCATGTTCTAATCCCTCTACATCATATAAAATTCTGATTATATTATTGTACTTTTCAATTTGTTCAAATATACTCCCAAGACATGATACATCTTGATCCACAAAATACCCAAAAAAAAAGCAGACTCTAAAATATTCTTCTGGTGATTGCATTCGCTATTGTCCTCGTCGAATTGTTTCATTACGGATTATGCTCTTTGTAGAAAACAAAGGTTCAATTCCCATTTCATTTGTAATTTTTAACATTAACCGCTTGAGGATTCAAAATTATCTTCTCTAAATAGTTTAAAAAAACAAATTAATCCCTATAAATAATCCATAACAACATCCTTATGCATGTCTTCTACTTGTAACTCTTTACTTGCTCTATTGAAAATTTCCAACAAAGTACATGATCATATTACCATACCAAGAAAGAATTCAAAGTGCTTAAGCTTATATTTTGTCAAGGATTCAACCTCGCTTTTGGATAGAATAATCATTAACACTCGCCGATTGGATCAATTCAATTTTTAATATTTAGGCTTGAGACCAAATTGCTTTCAAGTTTTAAATCTTGATCATCTCGCCCGAGATGAAAATCCGAGATTTTACCCTAGATCCGAGATTTGGCCGCATTTTTAGTTGTAAGTGTTTTGAATACCGCCCAATTTGACCGAGATATAAACCCAAGATTTTCTCCAAAATCCGAAATATGAAACCTTGATTTTCAATATGACTTTTCCAATGTGTTTGTGCAATCAACTTTAGCATAAGATCATCAACATTATTTTTAAATATTTCATCATTTAGTTGAATATTAGAACAAAGGTCATGTGTGTTGCACAACTCTAGAAACAAGAAACAGTTTTAGAGCAACATTTAACCATATCACAAAGTGCAAGATTAAAGCTATGATAACTTCAAGAAGTGTAAAAGGCTATATGATTTAACTTGTAGTAGTCTTTTGCACGCCTTTTTTCCCTTTTCTATTAGAACCATCATCACATCTTTGTCCTCTTATATTATCAATGTCAACCGTTATATCATTCGAAATGCCAACAAGTTCATCACAAAGCCTATTACCAAAACTGTAATCAATGACTAGAAATCCTAAGAAAAATTCTTCCACCTCCACCACATTCTTTGAAATATCCACACATCGCAAGATTAAAATTTGTTCCTCATGACTTGCATCTGTAATAAAATTAAGCATAATAGAAAAGCAATATGTTTATTTATTATCAATATTCCTAATCTCACTCGCGATTATGAGTGTTAACGTATTTGAATTTTATGACTAAGACAACGATAATGAATCTCTTTACCTCGAATTCTATGAATATGTTTTTGCATTATTAAATCAAATTCGACAACCATTTCTATGATACTTAAAAATATGTCATCGTTCTTTTCATATGTTTTCTCTTTATATTCACGAAAAGCCCAATTATTTTGAGCAAAAATTGCGGTCGCTTGTATTATTCTTATAAGCTCTTGCATCCAATGCATTTTTTCTGTACTAATTTGTTTTTGTGCACGTTATCAATTGTTTTATTCTTTTGAAATCTGCTTTCTTGTTCAATCCTCTTCTCGGTGTTAGTGATGTGGTCAACACTAGTTTCATGTGTTTTGAGTTTTTCACTAATATTTTACCTATCACTTACTCCATTTTGCCTGTCGAAACAGCCTGTCGAAACATCGTTCCCATTTTTTGGATAACTTGTGACAAAAATAAAATACTATATTAAAAGTTTTGGAGCAGATTAACCATTCTCTATCACGTTCTACATTTGATAATGGTCTAAAATAGTATATGGTTAAGATACGTCAATTTGGTATATCTTTGGGGAAACAATATTGATATTTCTTATACGACCTCTTTAATCAAATCTCTCGGTTATTGATTCATGTATCGAATCAACGACATCTAAAGAAATTGATACAAACTCCATAATTGTGTCTTCATTTTCATTTAAACTAATCTCATCTATGTCAACCATCTGATTTTCATTCATCATTCATAACCTCATCAACTTCGATCACATTTCCTCATATATTTTTCAAAAATAAATTCATCTTATTTCTTGCTAAAATATTTTTTAATATTATTTTTATTTCTTCCTCCTTTTAGAAGCCCCTAACTCGTATTTTCTACCAAGACATTATAACGTACAAAAGTTGAAATTGCTTAAAAAAAATCATAAAGTGTATCATGAATATATAATAGCATCATTGTTCAACTAGTCCACAATTCTACAATTAAAATTTGCTAAATAGTCTACAATTAAACTATTGTATAACATAAACATTCTGACGTATCAAATTAGTCTAAAAACAATCAATCTAAGACTCTAAAAACTACAAACTATTATCTGATATTATCATTAGTTCTCTTCTCTCGTCTTTGAATTACAATAAAAATACCCCAAATGACATGATGCAAAAGAATAGGTTCAGAGAAAATTGTATGAGAGTTTTACCCAACGATAGCTTAAAGGTTCACGTCTTTCAGGAAATTAAATTTTTAAAAGAGAATAGTAAAATTGAGTGAATCCCTTTTTTGTTGATGTGTATAATTGAGTGAATCCCAATTTGACTCTTGTGTTTGGCTCCTTTTATCATTTTGTGAAGCCATGAGGATTAAGGTGAGAAGCTAAAGCATTGTAAGTACAATCAGGTATAAAACTAAGGAATGATAGGAAAAAATCAAATTTTTCTTTTAAAAAAAATTCCTCTTTTTTTGCCTCATATCACTTGGAGGCCCTATGGCATTGCCTAGTAGGCTTATGCTATAGGTTGGGTTGTTGACAATAAACCTTTCATCGTCTACCTTGTCTTTTCCCAAAGTGATTGGAGTTGGCCACATGGATTCCTTTTTTCCACAAGTTTTAGTCAATTTTAGTTTCTATACATAACAATAGGCTTTTCAAATCGTGCATTTGTGAGAGACTAAATTAACAACTACAAGTGTTGGAGAAACATCAAGGTTGTGTTAAACATTGTTTGGCTTTATGAATTTGGTTAGAAGTAAAAACTTATTCCAAAAATATAACCCAGTTTAGATATAGAGTTAAAATAGCTTAGATCCCAAAGTGTGAATTTTTTGAGTTTTCAGATGCCTTCAAACAACCATGATAATAAAGTATCCGACTAAATAGAAGACCGAACCATTTGGATGAAGCGGCTGGGATTGAACTGTTAAGCCATTATGCATAAGATGTGACGCATCATGACCCAACGATCCGGTTGTGAAAGACCACTTAACTTAAACAAACACTAACCCCTTTCCCTGGTGCCCGCCTCCACTGCACTCTATACACCAAAAAATGAACTTCTTCAGCTAAAAACGTTTATTTTCAAACTCAAATAGACACTCGCCATAGTCAAGTTAGCAGCTAATACAAGGATGACGCCCTTGAATTCAGCAATCACCTAGGAATTTTAGTGGCAATCATATGAGAACCAACACAAAACGAAATAGAATTGGACAGTGCGAGCCGGTCTACAAACATCCGGAGGTGTTTGATCGATTGAACATGACCGCGTTTAGGAGATGGTTGATGGTGGGAGACGACTTTAAAATTTTGCTCCTTCAAAGACCATGTCACCATATTTGTCAGCGAAAAACACCGAAAAACCCTAGACCCTCGCCCAGCGCTTATTTGTATCTACGACTTCTTTGGACGCTTTGTGCACCACTTTTTCTGTTTTATAGAAAAAGCAACTAAAACATACAAAAGCTCAACTTTTATCTTAAAAAAAGCATATATATATATATATATCCAATAATGAAAATAAAACATCAAACAATCATAAAAAAATCCAACTAAGAAGGCACAAAGTCATTTAATTTAGGACTTCAAACAAAAATGCTTATATTATAGAAACTGGCTAGGTTTTTTCATTCAATATTGAAAGATCAATGATTTCACTCATCGATATTGAAGTCAAGATGAAGACACTTTTATGGCTTGCTGTTAGATTTCGAAATGTAATTAGGCTCCATAATTGGTTCAAATACTAAAAAAACTGTTTTTCTTCATAATATTGCGAAAGACGTGCTTTTTAGCATTTCAAAGCCTTGGTGTTTTTTGCATCTTTGGAGTTCTTTTAGCACCTTATGCATCGTCAGCACTTTAAAAGGTAAAAAAGCCTCGGGCTGACGTCTAGACTATTTAGCGCCTAGGCGCTCTTAAGTGATAGCTTTAATAACTATGCATGTCACCTCTCCCTCCAAAAAAGAATTCAAAGAGCCTGACTGAATGTGCTATATCAGAAGACCAATGCATCTCATCACTCATCTTGGCCTTCAGCTCACTTCGACATCTAGCTTTACTCGAACATTCCAATGTGATGGTGAACAACCTATCTTGTAATCCCAACACCACTACTCCTCGCCAAACCATCAATGTTGCCTTCATCATCTCGGGGAAGGCCTGTGAGATCTCCAATTATAAGTGATGAAAATATGCTTAATACCTCATCCAAATATCAAAAGAGACGGGTTCTTTAACCACTTATGACCCCACCAAAAACACAGTATATAACACGGATTCATCGATCACTTAAAAGGCTTGATAGGTGGCTTCCTAATATATATAAAAGTAAACCTGGACACTAGCTACTTAATCCTCTAGCTACAAATCAAAGCTTCCGTCATTCGCATATCACAATCATAAAGAAAATAACACATAATGCAAGAGAGAGTATGCAACCACTTAGTACTCAGAAGACTGAAGAAAATGTCGCCATTTAAGACCTTACTAATTAACACAAGTGGACTCCTTGTTACAATCTAAATGACATTATTTGGGCAATTCTTGACCACTTAATACTTCCTCTAGGTAGGTCAACCCTACTGAAGATGCATCACTTAACTAACCTAAATTTGAGGTGGACTCTAACCAAGTCATTTGAGACCTTTTGGGAAGAACCTTCAGAAATTCTTTACTTCGCACCCATAAAGTCATTTAATACTTCGATTGATAAAATATGAGTCTTTTAATCACTTAATAATACCTACTGAGGGCGGATCCTAGGACTACTATACGTACTCCTCTTAAGAGGTGAGCCTAGCTACTACTCGTATTTCTTAACCCTTAGGATAAATCCCAAGGAAATAGACGAATCCTATCGCTTAATACCTCCAAAAGATGGATAACTACTTAATACTTTAATCCTAAAGCAGACTATCTGACACTCAATGGCCCTTAGGGTTCTTCTTTTGGTAGGGAGGTAGATTCTACGACCACTTAAACTTCAACGCTTGAAGTAAACTATCAGGAACGTTCCTCACCATGTTCCGACAATATTCATGGGTTTCCACAATCAATGATATCTCACATCAATTATACGTGCATCCGACTATTGGAAAGTGCATGCTTATGCTGAATGACTCAACTGATCTCACATCATCAACCTACTAAGTCTAATCCCCTATTTTTAATTTGAATATTGTTCCTAGTTCTAGATTAATTATAAGATGAGATTGATAGTTCCAAGATAATTTATTGGACTTGGTATAATTATGTTAATCTTACCTAAAATTCCCATTAAATTATTACCATAACTGGCACATGTCATTAATAGTGATAATGGTTCTTTCCTAAGGCAAAAGATTCAATTATTGCCATTAATACATAACGGTCCTTTCCTAAGGCAATGAACATTGCAATAAATGTCATTTATATCAATCCCATTAATTTCCATCAATTCTTATGAATTGTAATTTCGTATTTATAAATAGCCTTTTCATAATGGTAGACCTTTTCTAAATCTCGTTATCTTTTTTCTCTAGATCTTCGAATCTCCCTCGTTTCCTTCGATTGGGTCTCCTCGCTTTCAGTTGATCTTTTTCTGCTAGGTCTCCTCGTTCTTTCTGTGGGTACCCCATCTCTTCTGGATTCAATTTCTGAACTTGGGTATCGCTTTGGGGTGCTCTATTATGGCTGAGGGTTGGGTCTTTGGTGAATTCGTCGTAGGTGGTTCCTTTCTTGCTCTTTGTCCTCCTATTGAAGCTATCGTTGCTGAGATAGTGAAGGTTGTTCCCGAACCGTTCACCGTTGAATTTACCGATTCTCTTTCTTTTGTTGTGAAACCGCGCTCCTTGGTTGATTTTGAAGCTCTTATGAGGTTTAAATTTCTGCTGATTCTTGGTTGTTTCGTGGAGTTGAAGCCTGTTTATACGGGTGGTTTGGCGACACCTTTTACTCTATATGGGAAGAAGGGCAAGCTAGTTTTCTCAACGACTTTGGATTCCATTCTGGCCGCTGAAATTAATCAGGGCAAAGAGGATTTGACCACCTCTTTTATACCTCAATTGCGTTTCAGAGGTTCTCATGCTGAGTGTTATAGATCTGTAGCAGGTATTGTTGTTAGTTCTATTATTTGTGGTGGTCTATTTGGTAAAGACTTTTGCAAGCTACTGTCTCCGGAGCCTGCTGGAGATCGGGGCTTGACCACCCCACCCAGTGTCGTCGGGGGTTCGTCAGTGTTCTTCTATGGTATCTGGTAGAGAGGCGTCGTGTGGGTCTGTTAAGGACAATGGGTTTTTGGAGCAGAAGCAAGGCTTGGCTGGGAGGAGAACGGAACGTATTCGCCGTCGTAATAGGTCGAAACACGTTACGTACTTCCCACCAGATCTGATCGGTTCTGTTGTAGTTAGCCCTGTTGCCTCCGCAGCTCCATCGGCTCCCCTCGCCACTTCGAATGTATTTTCAGGTCTCTTGGATGCTCGGGAAGAAGCAGCTTCATGAGGTAGTGACTTTTTTGGTTTGGAAATTGGAGGTGATGCTGTTTATCGAAAGGACCCCAGTACCTCGAATTGCAGATTAGTAAAGGTTGTGGTTGAAGGTGGTCGGACGTGGTTGCGAGGGGCCAAGTTTCGTAGTTGGCGTAAGGCATCGACTTGTGATGGTTGTTTGCAACCGGCTGTTTGCACTTCTGTCTTGGATAACTCAATCTCGCAGAGTACACTAGAGAAAGTGACGGGATCAATGCTTGGCGATGCCTTAGCGCAGCAGGTGTTTTACTTGTCGCCTCTTGATCAAGTAGCAGGTTCGTCCAGCATTGTTTTTTCTACGGGCATGTTGGTGAGTTGGTTTTCTCAGGTTAGGCAATGCTTTTCTCTTCCTTTTTCTTCTTACTATGTTCAGTTTTTCTGTCTGTTTGATGTAAGGTGCATGTTTTCTGATGTGGTTGTTTTTGTTGCTGTGAGCCAAGTCACACTTCTGTGTGAGCTCCCTGACACTTCATGTACTTTTTTAAAGGATGGAGTGTCGAGTCATGGGTGTGTTAGGCTGCCTTCGTGTGTTGCCTGTTTGGTGTCTGTCCGCGTCCTCGCTTTTGGCGAGCTTCTGTCTTGAACTAACTCTCTATCAGCTTTGGAGGTATGGTTTGCCAGGTCATCGGATTGGCTTGGGTTGAGTTCTGTTCTCTATGGTTCCAGCCATTTCGTTTTTGCATGGTTTTGTGGCTCAATTTATAGTCTCCTGAAGTGTCCCATTGGTCTTTTGCACTATTGCGTTTTGTTTTGTTTCGATCAGGCTGACAGACCTAGATTTGTCTAGTCCTTTGTTGTTGTGTTGTGTTGGGAGGGTTTTTGTGTTTCTTTGTTGCTCATTGGGTTGGTCGAGCTTGCGAGTCATGACAAGGCCGGTTATGTGTATTTTGTGACTTGCGTGTTTTGGTCCGCGATTTGGGCTTTGTGTTGGTGGTCTTTGCATTTTTTTTGGGTAGTGTCTTCGTCGGATGGGTGGCCTTCTTGCGGTATCCGTAAGGTGAACTCGGCTTCGGTTCACTACACGGCTTACCAGAGAAGCGACATCCCTTTGCTAGCTTTTTCTTTCGTCGACCATCGGGGTGTCGGGTTTAGAACTTTTACATCGTGGTTCTGTCAATTAGATCATAGTTCGGCTTATATGGAGTTCTTTCAGCGACTAGTGTTATCTTCGTTGCACAACCCCACTTTTTTCTTTTCTTCTTTTTCTTGTTTTGCTCCTGGGTCTTCTTTGTTTCCTCCTGCCTCTATCTGTTCTCCTGTTTCTGCTTTTGTTTCATCTCCCCTACTTAGCAAGGACGTGATAGTGATCATCAATGATCGTATATCGCGCCTTACTAAGAACTCTTGCCCTTCTAGGTATCGTAGGTCTGGTTCTCCGCCTCCTTGTCCGTCTCGTGGGAGATCCTCGGGGTTCTCTATTTCTAGTGGGGACACTGCTCACCATTCTATCTGCTTGTCGCTTAGAAGTCGTCGAGCGGCTCCTATGGCTCCTCGCACCATTTGCACACGCTCTATAGCGGCGTCTGAGCAGATCGTCAGATCTACTCAACACACGTTGTATCTTATCTAGTTGGGTGAATGTGTTTCCTGCCTTCTTGTCTGTGTTTTCTTGTCCCTGGTTTTCTCTGTGTGTTATGTTTTCTCGATGGGGAATTTCCTCTTCTGTAATGTTCGTGGCATCGACAACGATGCGTCTGTGGCTAGACTCAGATGCATCGTTAAGCAGCACTCTATCTGTTTGGTGGCTCTCTTGGAACCAATGTTAGGACCGAAATAGATCACCAAATCCGTTCTTTCTCTTGGTTTTAGCGGGGCTTTAGCCAATGTTGCTGGCAAGATTTGGATCATTTGGTCTAAAGACCTTGTTGCCCTCCCTATTTTCGACTCCGTCCAACTTCTCTTGGTAGCTTGTTCTTATCCGCCTTTTTCTTCGTCTTTTCTTTTCTCTGTTGTCTACGCTAAGTGCAACAGGTATGAACGTTCTTCTCTTTGGAACGACATCCTTGGCCTATCTGTTTTTGGTTTCTCGATTTCGGTTTTGGGAGTCGGCTTCAATGTTGTCGTCAGCCAAGCTGAAAAACAGGGTGGCAATGTCGTTAGTCGGGCGACAGTGGCGGATTTCAGTGACTTCATTGTCAGCTCGGGACTAGCAGAGGTTGCTTTCGTCGGCTCGGCGTTTACTTGGTGCAACAACCAAGAAGGGCCTAATCGGATTCTTTCTAGGCTGGACAGAGTATTCGGATCGGAAAGTTGGTTCAGTCTTCTGTTCGTATATTCCATCTCTCATCTGCATCGGACCATGCTCCTTTGTTTCTTTGTTGTGATCCTTACCACCAAGCTGGTCCTTCCTCGTTTATATTTCATTCTATATGGATATCTCATCAGTCGTCCCAGCGAATCGTCGCAGAATCCTGGAACTCTCCGGTTAGTGGCTCGCCTATTGTTGTCTTCTCACATAAACTCAAGCATCTCAAGACTTGCCTCAAGTCCTGGAATGTCCTTGTTTTCAAGAATATTTTTGACCGTGTCAGAGCGGCCGAAGAAATTCTTGTGCTAGCAATGGCTTCTTTTGACGAAGACCCTTCAGCTGCTAACAAGGAGGTGTGGGCCCTGACCCAGCTAACCTATTCCTCGAAACCTCGTATCAATAACGACTATCTTCACCAAAGGCGAGGATTAAGTGGGTTGTCGATGGAGATTCGAACTCCAAGTTCTTCCACTCCTCTATTCGTAAGAAGAACACACTTCTTACGATTTCCCAGATCCATCGCCCTGACCTTTCTGTGCTTCCACTCCGGGGGAAGTCAAGGAGACCATCCTTTATCACTTCCAATCCTTTCTTGGTTTTTCCTCTGTTTTGGAGTCTGACCCAGTGCTGCTTGCTTTCATTTCCAGGTTGGTTCTGCCTAAGGAAAGTGTTCATCTTGTCACTCCCCCTTCCTCGGATGAGATTCGAGCATGTGTCTTCGCTCTTAGTGTCAGAGGTCCTAACGGCTTCAATGGGTTTTCTTCCATTCTATTTGGCCGGTCATCCAATCGGATTTCTGTCTAGCAGTCCTGTATTTCTTCTCTGGTGGAGATCTACCCCAGGGCTGGACTTCCACTAACTTGGTCCTTATTCCAAAGTGTGAATCATGTGCGGACTTTCGTCATATCTGTGACGGCCCGCCCCACACCAGTCGGCATTTCCTCCGAAAGTGCGCTGTACACATGCCCGACTAGCCCGGAACGGTCGCCAAAGAAAGGAAAGAAGAGAATGAACTAATCAAGAACCTGTAGAATGTCTCACAGCGTAGGGAATAAAATATAATATACTTGACATAAAACAAGCGAGACAGTGCATAAGCTGAAACTAAACATATGGCAGTGGAGAATCCAAATACAGCTTATATTCCACATCATCATTATTACAACTTTAAAACTGTCTCTAAAGCAAAAGAAAGGAAGGGTGCACTACTAATGCCCAAAGTAGTGACCAGCAGCGACACAGGGAGAATATATATATATATATATATATATATATATCATACGTGGAAGCCTCCTGCTCGTCTCCGGTACAGCTACTCGTGCATCACCAGCTAACCTGTCTCTAGTCTGCTCGTGAGAGCACCCAGAGTAATAAGAAGAGACATAAAACTCTGGGTCAGACAAAAGTCTGGTATGAGCGATAAGCAGCAAAACAGAACAATAACAGGTATACTAAACAATACCTGAACCTGCAACCAAAGAGTTAGCACTACATACTGTATAGTACTCTAAGGTGCTACTAACACATGGTGTAAAGAATACGGTGGTGGGGGTGTGCATGTCATAGTGATGGAAAACAAATCAAACATGACAACCATCCTCACGTCTCTCACTCAGTGCGTAAAGCGTACGATGTCCACCACTGTCAATTACTAGACCCATCGAAGTAGTCACGGAGTTCGACTTGTACGACTACTGCTACTACCAAGCTTACCCTACGGTGTCATGACTAAATCTTTACAAATGACCCCGTTTCATTGGTCTATAGCCCATTAGTCGTACCTAGACCACTGTGGTCCTGAATCCGTTCACGTACCCCTTACACATAGTGATCCAAAGTTTTAGACATCGACAACCCCTTAGCACACGTACCGCAGCAAAGCCTAACTCATGAAGTTAACTCATTGGTTCCCAACTGGATCCCGAGTCAAAACCACTCATTTGGACTTCCTTTGCATCTCGGGTCTTAGTCGAATTGGAGTTGGTCTTCAAAAAAGTCGTCGTGTAGTAGTAATAGCACTCGTCCGGCTTGGTTCGGATAGGCATAGTGCTCCAGTCCTCATCGGTTCGGTTCGGTCCAATACTTCCTAGTATGCTCCTGGGTGCGGTTCGGTTCGGTGTTCCCCCCTCTAGCTCGGTTTGGTTCGGATGCCCTTTTCCTGGGTTCGGCTCGGTGGTTGCTTCCTGGTTCGGTTAGGTGGTTTCTCCCTCCTAGATATCCCGATCCGATCCCATCCTTCTTCATTCACCCAATCCGATCCCATCTTTCTTCATTCGCCGTGGCCTTCCTTCTCACCATGTTTTGTCTTGTGCTAAGTTCCAGTTCGGTTCGGTGCTCCCTTGCTCAGCCCACTATCCGACCCGAGCCCCTTCAACCGATCCGATCCGAAACCCTGCACAATTTTCCTACGACTTATTCCAGCGACTGTTTTACACCATACGGTGGTGCTTTAGACCATTCTAACTCTTCTAATCAATCAAAAAGCATACCATATAGTCATAGCAACATGTATAATCAACCACAAACACCAAAAACAATAATTTGATAGGTTAAAATGGATCAAACATAGCCAAAATCCCATATTTTCCCTTAAGCATGTTTAAGCCAAACTAATGGTAGGATTAGTAAAACTTAACCAAACTAACCAAATTTTCTAACAGAGGCCTAAAACAATATTTCGAAATTTATCAATATTTTTCCTGATTTTTAACATGTATAAATTTGCTAATTATCACTAATTACTCTTAATTAACCATAATTAGTGAGGAACTATGCAAATCACCCACCTTAGCCACAAACAAATTACCAATCTGAAATGATTCTCTGTTTGGCGCTGTTCCCAAAGCTATACAGCAGTTCTACCTCGATTCTTATGCTAATCCTCTTTGATTTGATGTAGATTTGGCTTAATTAGCGATTATGAGGTGATTTGGGGTGTTTTAGATGTTGGAGGCCATTACTAGGGTTCCAAGAATGAAAGTGGCGGCTGTGAAAGTGAGAAAAAGGGTGTACTCTAAACCCTAACAACCCTTAAGTACTCCAAATCCCGAAATTCTCTTTTGGGCCTAGCTGTTAATCACCCGGTTAAGCCCAATTAAGCTGTTTTTCACCAGCTGAAACCTGTTTCGGCCATATCTCCCAGACAGTGAGTGCGTTTGGCTAATGTGACCACTCTACGGAAAGGTAAATCATCATCCGGATCTAATGGAAGTGGTTTCATGTCAAATCTCGTTTTCAATCAAAAGTTATGGCCGAAACAAGATCAGCTAGGGGCAAAACGGTCATTTAAAAATCGGCAAAAATCATGAACATGGGAAATGACCTCAATAGTTGTCTCCCAAAGTTACATGACCATACGACTTCGCATGTGAAAGAAATAAATATTCTACGATCCTTCAATGCGTAGAATGTGGGTCGTTACGCTCTCCCCCCTTAAGAAATTTCATCCCTGAAATTCCTTAACCCAAAACATACAAAGGATCCTGCATGCCTACCAATCATATACAACAATCAAACATGCAAAACAGATAAAACAAACCTATCCTAGCATGTGAAAAGACTAAATCGAAACTGAAATCTTACCAGGCGAAGAGTTCTGCATATGTCTTCCTACTGCTCTCCTCTGTCTCCCAAGTACAGTCATTCTTATTCTCGCCCCACTGAACTTTTACTAGATTCACCGCTTTCCTTCGAGCCTGCTTTGTATCGTTCCCAACAATATGCATAGGCTTGCGGTTCCCAACTGCCTCGGGTTCAACTTCGATATCATCCAACTGATCAGGTGAAATAGTCACATCCGGGTCGTGCACGAACTTCCTTAACTAGGAAACATGAAATACGTTATGAACTCCTGCAATCTTCTCTGGTAATTCAACTTTATATGCCAAATTCCCAATTTGCTCAAGAACTGGGAATAAATCAACAAATCTTGGTGCTAACTTGTCTCTCCTACCAAATCGTATCACGCTCTTCAACGGAGAAATATTGACAAGCACCAAGTTGCCAATGGAGAACTTTAATTCTCTTCTCCTCTTATCAACATAATTTTTCTGCCTATCTTGGGCAGCCTTCATTCGCTGTTGGACAACCTTAATATTAGCGGAAGTTTCTCTTATCACATCTAGTCCAAGCACAAACTTCTCACCCGTTTCTAACCAACATGACGGTGAGTTGCACAGTCTTCCGTACAAAGCTTCAAATGGAGCCATACCAATACTGGTTTGATAACTATTGTTATATGCAAACTCTACTAGATACAAATGGTCATTCCATGATCCACCAAAGTCCAACATGCAAGCTCTCAAGAGATCTTCTAACACTCGATTCACCCTCTCTGTTTGACCGTCGGTTTGAGGATGATACGCGGTACTGAGATGTAATTTTGATCCTAACGCCTCTTGTAAGCTCTTCCAAAATCCACTAGTGAACAACGGGTCTCGGTCACTCACAATGCCTTTGGGTATACCATGAAATCTCACTACCCACTTTACATATAGTTCAACTAACTTAGTTGTCATTCTATTCGACTTGACGGGTATAAACCTTGCACTCTTAGTCAATCGGTCCACAATCACCCAAATGCTATCATGGCCCGATCTAGTCCTTGGTAATCCATCAATGAAATCCATCGAGACTTGTTCCCATTTCCATTCTGCAATTTCTAATGGTTGTAACAAACCACTAGGCTTCTTTTGCTCATCTTTAACCAGTTGGCAATTCATGCATTTGGATATAAACTTTCCAATGTCTCTTTTCTCCCTTCCCAGTAGTAGGTCTGCTTCATGTCTCAATACATCTTGTTACCACCGAGGTGTATAGTCAGTTTTGAGTGATGACTTTCTCTAAGCGCTTCATCTCTCAATCCATTGACAATGGGCACAACTAGTCTTCCATTCTTCCTAAGCCATCCATCTCGATCAAGGCCATATTTTCTCATCTCTTCATCGATTCTGATCTCTAACTTTGAGATGATTTCCAATAGGTTAGGATCGTTCCTCTGACTGGAACCAATCCGCTCCATCAAAGTGGGTCTGATCGTCAAACTTGCTAACATTTCTGGATCCAATTCGCACTTTGGTCTGAAATCATACCCCGCGATGTACTCCAGTTGCTTCCATTCTAGAAACATAGCCCCTAAATTGGCATGTCTTCTACTCAATGCATCAGCCACCACATTGCCCTTTCCTGGTGTGTATGCGATGTCGAAATCATAGGAAGCTAAGAATTCTAACCATCTTTGCTGTCGGATATTTAGATCCTTCTGAGAGAAGAGATACTTTAACGATTTATGATCGGTAAACAACTCGAATCTTTCTCCCAAGAGATAATGTCTCCACATCTTCAATGCAAATACGATCGCTGCTAATTTCAAATCATGGGTAGGGTATCTTCTCTCATGCAGTTTCAGTTGCCGACTTGCATAAGCTACAACCCTACCTCCTTGCATCAATACAACACCTAGTCCGGTACCACATGCATCTGTGTGTACCGTCATCTCTTCATTCCCCTTAGGAATGACTAACACTGGTGCACATGTCAACTTGTCCTTTAGAATCTTAAATGCATTCTCGCACCTTTCATCCCAGACGAAGGCTTGATTCTTCTTGGTCAACTGAGTCAACGCTGCTGCTATCTTGGAGAAGTCTTGGATAAACTTACGATAATATCCAGCTAATCCCAAGAAACTTCTTATATCCGTTGCATTCTTGGGTGTAGACCAATCTTGCACCGTAGCCACCTTCGCAGGATCCATGGCAATACCATTTCCTAAAACAACATGGCCCAAAAATCTAACTTCCCTCCTCCAGAAGTGACACTTAGAAAACTTTGCTTTCAATTGATGTTTTCTCAACACCTCCATCACTATCCTCAAATGTTCCTTGTGTTCTTCCTCTGTCCTCGAATAAACAAGTATATCGGCCACAAACACAACAACAAACTTATTCAACTGATCTCTGAATACCCTATTCATAAGATCCACAAAATATGTTGGCGCATTGGTCAACCCAAATGGCATGAAAAAACCACTCATAAAATCTAGACGGCGTCCGAAATTCCGTTTTTGCTATACTCTCTGCTTCCACTCTAAGCTGATGAAAACCTATCGCGAGATTCAACTGGGAGAACACTCTCGCGCCACTCAATTGATCAAACAAATCATCTATCTGCGGTAGAGGATAATTATTCTTCCTCGTCATCTTATTCAGCTCGTGGTAGTCCACACAAAATCGAAGGGAACCATCTGCCTTGGTAGCAAACACAACTGGTGCTCCCCACTCAGAAACACTTCTTCTGATAAATCCCTTCTTCAAAAGATCGCTTACTTGCACCCCGAGCTCTCGCTGCTCCCTTGGCGCCATACGACGAAGTGGCATCACTATAGGTCTGGCATCTTTCACTAAATCAATATGGAACTCAATCTCTCGATGTGGTGGAAGCCCGGGTCACTTCCTCGAAGACGTCCGGATACTGGCCAACCATGGGAAAACCTGACAACTCATCATGCGGGATGTCGAGGGAATTTAGAAAACTGGCCATTACCCCATCACTAGGTAGACCACCAAACACTACCCTCCGCCCATCATCCGCTCTAGTTGTCACCAAAAAGCCCTCACAGTCTACCACCCCGTATCTTTGGAACCAGTCGACTCCCAAAATAATGCCAAACCCAGTAAAGCCCAAAACAAAGCAATCACAAACAAACATGCATCCATGACTCGATAAGACCACATTACGGCAAATCATGCTAAGGCTAGTCGAACCACCAGTCGGGTTCGTCACTACTAAAGGTCTATCGACAATCTCGGGTTCCAATCCTAACCTATCTACCAGGTCACTAGATATGAAGGATCTGGAAGCTCCGGTATCAAACAAAACTCTAACAGGAACATCATAAACAGAAAGCATACCTTGAATAACGACATTCTTTCCCTTCTCCGCCGCAGTTGAGGCATTCGACGAAGAAGGAACAACATTAAGGGAATATGCTTTCACCATCTGCTTTTCTTTTGGGGGTTGCGGACATTTGTCGTTGTGATGTCCCACTTAGCCACAGTTGAAGCACTTCCTATCCACTGGCTTGGCCCGACAATTACTAGCATAATGGCCTTTCTTACCACAGCTGAAGCACTCAACATCTTTCTTATTCCTTTTCTTCTGGCCATCATTAGTCTGATTCTGCTTTCTCTTATTCTGAGAACCATTCTTGCCTCCACTGCTTGCTTGCGGCTTTGGCTCCTCTGCAGATGCAACCTCAGCCTTCGACTTAGGGTAAAGACTCTCTGACCTCAATGCTTTCCCCACAATCGATTCAAACGTCTCATCGATGTGGTTAATAAGCCTTTCCCCCAAGTACTGATCCAAACCTGTTATAAAATTCTCATTCTTCTCGGGAGTGTCAATGAGGGATAATCCATACTTCGATAAAGTATTGAATTATGCAACATACTCCGAGACTGCCCTACCATTCTGCTTGAGCTCCAGGAATTTCCTAAACAACTCTGACTTCTGGGAAGCTGGGATAAATTTCTCACCGAATCGGCCCTTAAACTGATCCCAAGTAATCTGATCCTCGGTTGTAGCTGCCTTTATAACATTCCACCAATTCATTGTCCGTCTTGCAACTGACGGGACGCTAGCTTTCTTTTCATCGCATCCTCGATACCCAAGTCTTCGAAGATACGCTCACAGCTATCCAACCAATCTTGAACATCCGTGGCCGATTCCGTTCCTTGGAACGACTTTCCACCAAGACTAGTGTAATGCTTGTTCAGGTTGGCGAAATCGGCCCTAGGCGCCTGCACCGTTGGACCACCACCATTACCAGCATTAGGAGCTTCCCTCTGAACATCTCTAAGCATCTCCCTTATGAGGTCAGTTAACATCGTTCTCATGTCAGCAACATTCCCATTATTGGCCCCTCTACCGGCACCTCTTGCGTATCGGCTCATAGTTTAATCTGTAAAAAGAAAACGATTAACCATCTCCATAGTGGTGCCAGTGTTGTGCGACTTCATCCTTAGATATACTAATAGTGTATATATATATATATAGCTTTTAAAAACCAAAATAATCACAAATACGCACTCTCATATACGTATTATCTCTCCCTGGTGTCTTTCCCTAGGATAACTATGCAACCTAGAGCTCTGATACCAAGTGCGACGGCCCGCCCCACACCAGTCGGCATTTCCTCCGAAAGTGCGTTGTACACATGCCCGCCTAGCCCGGAACGATCGCCAAAGAAAGGAAAGAAGAGAATGAACTAATCAAGAACCTGTAGAATGTCTCACAGCGCAGGGAATAAAATATAATTATAACATATTTGACATAAAACAGGTGAGATAGTGCATAAGCTGAAACTAATCATCATGGCAGCAGAAAATCCAAATACAACTTATGTTCCACATCCTCATTATTCCAACTTTAAAACTGTCTCTAAAGCAAAAGAAAGGAAGGGTGCACTACTAATGCCCAAAGTAGTGACCAGCAGTGACACATGGAGAATATCTATATATATCATATGTGGAAGCCTCCTGCTCGTCTCCGGTATAGCTACTCGTGCATCACCAGCTAAACTGTCTCTAGTCTGCTCGTGAGAGCACCAAGAGTAATAAGAAGAGACATAAAACTCTAGGTCAGACAAAAGTCTGGTATGAGCGATAAGTAGCAAAACAGAACAATAACAGGTATACTAAGCCATACCTGAACCTGGACCTGCAACCAAAGAGTTAACACTACATACTGTACAGTACTCTAAGGAACACATGGTGTAAAGAATACGGGGGTGGGGGTGGGGGTGTGCAGGTCATAGTGATGGCAAACAAATCAAGCATGGCAACCATCCTCACGTCTCTCACTCAGTGCGTAAAGCGTACGATGTCCACCACTGTCAATCACTAGACCCATCGAAGTAGTGACGGAGTTCGACTTGTACGACTACTGCTACTACCAAGCTTACTCTACGGAGTCATGACTAAATCTTTACAAATGACCCCGCTTCATTGGTCTATAGCCCATTAGTCGTACCTAGACCATTGTGGTCCTGAATCCGTTCACGTACCCCGTACACATAGTTATCCAAATTCTTAGACATCGACAACCCCTTGCACACGTCCAGCAGCAAAGCCCAACTCAGGAAGTTAACTCGTTGGTTCCCAACTGGATCCCAAGTCAAAACCACTCATTTGTACTTCCTTTGCATCTCGGGTCTTAATCGAATTGGAGTTAGTCTTCAAAAGAATCGTCGCATAGTAGTAATAGCACTCGTCCGGCTCGGTTCGAATATGCATAGTGCTCCAGTCCTCATCAGTTCGGTTCGGTCCAATACTTCCTAGTATGCTCCTGGGCGCGGTTCGACTCGGTGTTCCCCCTCTAGATCGGTTCGGTTCGGATGTCTTTTGCCTGGGTTCGGCTCGGTGGTTGCTTCTTGGTTCGGTTCGGTGGTTGTTCCCTCCTAGATATCCCGATCTGATCCCATCCTTCTTCATTCGCCCGATTTGATCCCATCCTTCTTCATTCGCCCGATCCGATCCGATCCCGTCTTTCTTCATTCACCCGATCCGAACCCAATTCAACTATATTGGCCTTCCTTCTCGCCGTGATTTATCTTGTGCTAAGTTCCAGTTCGGTTCAGTGCTTCCTTGCTCAGCCCACTATCAGATCCGAGCCCCTTCAACCGATCCGATCCGAAACCCTGCACAATTTTCCTGCGACTTTTTCCAGTGACTATTTTACACCATACGACGTTACTTTCGACCATTCTAACTCTTCTAGTCAATCACAAAGCATACCATACAGTCATAGAAACATGTATAATCAACCACAAACACCAAAAACAATATTTTGATAGGTTAAAATGGATCAAACATAGCCAAAATCTCATATTTTCCCTTAAGCATGTTTAAGCCAAACTAATGATAGGACTAGTAAAACATAACCAAACTAACTAAATTTTCTAACAGAGGCCTAAAACAATATTTCGAAATTTATCAATATTTTTCCAGATTTTTAGCATGTATAAATTCGCTAATTATCACTAGTTACTGTTAATTAACCATAATTAGTGAGGAACTATGCAAATCACTCACCTTAGCCATAAACAAACTACCAAATCTGCAATGATTCTCTATTTGGTTCTATTCCCAAAGCTATACAGCAGTTCTATCTCGATTCTTGTGCTAATCCTCTTTGATTTGATGTAGATTTGACTTAATTAGTGATTATGAGGTGATTTGGGGGTGTTTTAGATGTTGGAGGCCACTACTAGGGTTCCAAGAATGAAAGTGGCGGCTGTGAAAGTGAGAAAAAAGGTGTTCTCTAAACCCTAACAGCCCTTAAATACTCCACATCCCGAAATTCTCCTTTGGGCCTGGATGTTAATCACCCGTTTAAGCCCAGTTAAGCTGTTTTTCACCAACTGAAACTTGTTTCGGCCATATCACCCAGACGGTGAGTCCGTTTGGCTAATGTGACCACTCTACGGAAAGGTAAACCATCATCCGGATCTAATGGAAGTGGTTTCAGGTCAAAACTCCTTCAAAGGGCAGTCAACGGGTATCTGAAAAATCCGATATCCGTCCGCGTCCGCATCCGTAAATACGAAATATATCCATTATCCGAGATGCGGATACGGATATCTGAAAATCATTTTGGGTACAGATATGGTTATAGTGGTATCCGTATTCGAAAAATATCCGTTCGATTTTCTGATAGTGTATGTATATATATTATATAATTTTTAATTTATATTTAAGATTAAATTAATATATAAATTTCCTTAAAATAGCTGACCTAAACTCAACTATTTAATTACAAAGGAATGTTGTATTTTGTATTATGCTACATTTTAAATCATGTACTCATTTTATTTTGTGGTAAACATAATTGTGTATGTGCTTCTATGATTTATGTTTTGTTTTATTCTAGTCTTAGGGTTGTGTATTTCATATTTTGAACACTTTATCTCTTAAAATATTTGTTGTAAGAAATTTATTTGATTGATGTCCTGCTTGTAATTTTTAATTAGATGTATTCACATTTTCAGAAAAATATTTTATAAGCCAAATTTGTATGTGATTGATGTATTTGCAAATTTTTATTGTTTTATTTTCGGGTATTTATTTGGATATTTTCGGATATTTTTCGAATGTTTTCAGATAACCACATCAATGTACATTTTTAAGTTTCGGATACGGATATTTCAGATATTTTCGGATATCCGTATTTGCTAAGGTGGATACGGATATTTTTGGATATCCGAAAATATCCGCGGATACGGATACAGATATTTTTAACTGGTATCCGCGGATATCGGACACGGATTCAGATACGGATTTTCATTTTCGGATACGGATTTGGATACGGCACTATCTGTATCCGACTGCATCCGTTTACAGCCCTATTTTCAATCAAAAGTTATGGCCGATACAAGATCCGATAGGGGCATAGCAGTCATTTAAAAATCGGCAAAAATCATGAACATGGGAAATGACCCCAATAGTTGTCTCCTAAAGTTAAATGACCATACGACTTCGCATGTGAAAGAAAGAAATATTCTACGATCCTTCGATGCGTAGAATGCGGGTCGTTACACTATCAGTTTGTGTAACTTTTCTAATAAGGTTATTTCTAAGCTTTTGGCCTCTAGGCTAGCTCCTTTTCTCCAGCGTATAATATTAGCTTCTCAAGCTGGGTTTGTAAAAGGACGTTTGATTACGGAAAACATCCTTTTAGCCCAGGAGTTGGTAGTGTTATTAAATGCGAAATGCACACCGAAACGCCAAGGCCCTTGGGAGCATAAGCACAACGCGCAAACGCGAAGCGCGCGCTTCCTTAAAGCAAAGCGCATAATATATAAAATTTTAGATACACATACATTGCACATGTAAACAATGTAAACATTATGAACTAATAGAAAATAACACATTCATATAAACATTATGAACTAATAGAAAATAACACATATGCAAATCAAATTTTCACTACATCAAACAAAGTGACTGTAAACATTAAAGAACATAAAATGTGATATTAGAAAGAAATGCATGGCGTTGTTATGTTTATACAAACTAATTTAATACAGACGAACAAAATTAAAGAAACTCGAGGAGTTACGCTGCAAAAAGAAACATTTATGTCCTTATATAGACACAAAGAAAACTTGTACATAACTTGTATATACATGTGTATATAGTATACACACAAGATAAATAGTAGTAATGAAGAACCCCATTAAAAAAAGTAAGACGAAGTACCAAATATAATTTTTATATACGTGCACATGTAATATATATATATATATATATATATATATATATAAACACACATATAAATATATATATACACATATATATTATGAATACAAACATATACATACAGTACTAAAGAACTCATGTCAATACCAGAGAAACTCAATGAGACAAATTGACAAGGACATAACAGACTACATACGCCACTAAAGAACGCATTTTAGTACTGAAGAGATCCACTGAGACTAATTGATAAGCACATAGCAGACAAATTAAAAGAAAAAAAAGAAAACAGAAGAAGATAGAAGTTACAGATGAAATATCTAAAAGAAAAGAAAGATTAAAGAAGAAGAGAAGTTTATTTGGTCGTTGTACGAGTTGAAGCCGTTGTAAGAAGAAGATCTTGTTTGAAACGACTGATAATTGAAACAGGTATGAGTTAAAGTCATAATTAGTGAAAGCATAATTATTTTAGACAATCAAACCTGATTAAAGCTTGTCAATTACATTTACTCTTCTTTTTTCTTCTTCATATTTCCGCACATCTTCAACTGAGCGCGCATACTTTGCACATTATTGCTCGTTGTGCATAGCGCATAAGCAAGAAAAGCGCGTGTATAGTTCAAGTCGCATACCTTAAGTGATGCACTTCAGGTGTGCATCGTTGCGCGTTGCGCGTATGCGTGCACATATGCGCACTTTTAATAACACTGGGAGCTTGTGTCGCAGATTGATCGAAAAGTCAGGGGTTCTAATGTGATCGTCAAGCTAGACATGGCTAAAGCTTACGATAGGATGTCCTGGTTCTTCATCATTAAGGTTCTCAGAGCCTTTGGGTTTCCAGAGGCCCTCATCGATCTTATCTGGAGGCTCATCTCCAACTGTAACACCCCACCTCCGCTAGGGTCACTCACAAAGGGAATGCACTAGCTTTGGAGGAGCGTTATCGAGGTAAACAAACGCAGAAATATTACAAGACAGAACATAGATAAAACAACAGAAGAATCAAAAGAAAATTTTCATTACTTTCAAGAAGAGTCAAAACCTTTTACATCAAATAGCCAAGATCATTATTTCCCATTACAACAAATTCTGTCTTGCGTAAATAAAGAAGCATAAACTTAAAACATAAATAGTAGCTTAATTCCCAAAGGTAGCAGAAATGCAGCCATACCATAGCTCAAGATCAAACCGTACATGAGCTGAACCAAAAGCAAGCGAAATCCAAGCTAAGTGCTAGAGTTTCCTCCCTGAGAACCGGGGGGGCAAACGAAAGAAATAGAGGCAAAAGAAAACGGGTCAGTCATAAAGACTGGTAAGTCCAAGTGACTTTCAGCATAAAAACAGATAAAGGTAACATGACATGTATAAACTGAAAGTAACCATAAGGGTGCTGTCAAGGTTGGCAAGATAGACAAAGATAGCATGATAATTCAAGTGTAAATCAAGTATAGCATCACATATTCGAGGTTCGCTGCATCTACTGTACTAGAATTCCAACCCATGTCTTATATTAATCATGAAATGATCCCTTGGCCCAATATCATGAAATGACCCAATACTAGGTCCAGCGGAACGATCCACTAATCGATCGGCTCCCTACAAGTTCTAGCTCATCATGTGTCTGTGTCATATAACCCTATCATGAATGTAGTCACCTGTGCTAGGTCCACCATAGGGTGTATCAAGCCCTAGGGTGCCAACCACCGACACGAATCAAGAATGCACATATAAACCTACTGATGCCCAATGCCTGCTTTTTCAACTCCGGACCACGTGCACGACCATAGCCCGCCTGAACCTACACTGGCGCACCAACACAGCTGTCGTTCTGGTCGCTTACAATCAGCCCAGTAATCGTGCCCCACTCTGCCTAGTTCCAGGGTACCATGATGCATCTAGTGGGTTACTGCTGAAATGGACCGCGTAATTAGGGTTTCCGTCCAATAGGTTAAGTGTTGTCATTTAAATTCGTGACTTAACCCCTATCAGTCTAGCATGTCAAGTTGGTTAAGTGTTGTCATTCAAGTTCGTGACTTAACCCGCTTATGAATCATGTATCAAGTTGTTTAAGTGTTGTCTTTCATGTTCATGACTTAACCCTATCATGTGGCATTAATTCATTAATGCAACCAACTTCTCACATCAGAACTGCTGCTGTGGTCACTGGATATGCCGGGCGGTTCCGGGTAGAATTACACCACAACTCAGTCTGACCTCGGGTTTTCAAGTGCGATATGACCAACTACTCACATTGAATCCTATTGTTTGCAGTCACTGGATTTGCCGGGCGGTTCCGGGCAGATTTACACTGCAAACTCAACCCAACCTCGAGTTGGCCATTTTCAAGTTCATTCTATTGTCATGTCCATGTTCATATTTTCAAGTCAAGTTCGTGTCAAGTTTCAAGGATAAGTTTCATGCCAAGTTTCCTACAATTACCGATTTTTCCCAACGTTACCCCGTCTAAATATTAGGCTAACAACCTTAGCCTAATTTCCCGTCCGCATGATTTTTGGCATATAATATTAGGCTAAAAACTTAGCTTAATTTAACGTACAAAAAATTGGCATAAAGCAATTTATTAACATAAACATGACATAGGTGTAAACTTGGCATTTTCGGCATAGTCAATATGAACATCATAGGTGTGAACTTGCAAAATAGTCAACATGAATATCATAGGTGTGAATCTTGCAACGTAGACTAAATCAACATACATATATGTGAACTTGCAACATAGACTAAATCAACTTACATATATGTGAACTTGCAAATCAATCACGAGCATATGAATAAGTGTGAACTTGAAATATGACATAGGTTTAACGTATACACATAAACATGTAGATCTAACATTTGGTCACATATGTGATATGATTTTACAACCTAAAACTTGCTTTAACATGATAAACTACACAACTTGTCATAACGGGTTATACTTCAAGTTCATATACACATGAATAGACTTATTCATTAACTCCCAATTCAACATGATAATAAAATAGAACCACAGGCATAGATTAATATCATTCAACATAATCAACATTATTCTATTATCGATCTATTTTTAAGGCATGAAATAACTGAATAAATTGATTAAAATATCGCAGGCATATAGATCTGATAACATTATTGATCATGAAAAGCTTTGAATAATAATCTAGTTTCAAGAACAAGGATATATCTAATTTAAATAGAAAAATCCCCAAAATCAAGATCCAAGGACAAATAAAGAAAAGGTCTGAATAGAAAATCAAGTTTAGATCCGATTTCAAAGTTATAATCCTAGGCAATAAACTCATGGTCATGAATCTTAGGTAATTAGTCACAATTGTCCTTTTCATAGTCAATAGTCTTATGTTAACCGTCATAGTCATAGTCTTACGTTCACCGTCATAGTCATAGGCATAGGTATAGTCTTATGTTCACAGTCATAGGCGTAGTCATAGTCTTATGCCATTAACAATAGTTTCAACGTCGTAGACAATATTCCCAATAGTCAAGATCCAAGAAGAAAACAAGAATAGATATGAATCATACATAAATCAATTCCAATTTAACATGCCCATATTAGATTTATAGTTTTTATCTAAAAGTAACTAGAACTTACAGATCGTGGTCTAAGAAAGATGTAGAAGTCAAGTCTAGAAGTTTGTCGTTGAATTGCTGAATCGTTGAATCCTGATTGTAGAAGCAAATCCCCAATTCCTAGCCGTAGTCTTCAAGAAATAATCTTCGCGTTTTATTTTTAATTTAATTTATTTTAGAGGAAGAAGAAGAAGCCATGATCATCAAGAGTTTGAGCAGCATAAGGTTAGAGAAGAATGGTGTAAAGAGAATGAGGCTAGGAGGCTGTTTATGTAGGGTTTCAAACTAATTAGAGCCGTCGATGAAGCTAGAGTTAATCAAGGCCATCCATCTCAAGAGAAGCCAATCAGAAAGTGACAAGTTAGTGACACAGCAGAGCTCAGAAATTCGACCAGAACCCGACCAGGCCAGCCAGGGCTTGACCAGCAGGTTTACTGCTTGGCCTGGGCGCACCTGCCAAGTGCGCCAATGCAAAATTGCATGGGCACACTTCCCAAGTGCACCAGTGCAATTTTGTTCTGGCGCACTTCCCAAGTGCGCCAGTGCATTCTGGCCCGTTTCTGGTTTTTCTGCCTAACTTCGTTCGTCCATATCTTCTTCGTACGTATCCGTTTTACGCAAACTCGGACTCTATTTCAAGCAGAATTCCGAGACGAACGCAATATCGTAACCTGTTTCCCTTGATTCTTATTTTAAAAATTAATTCTGCCTTGATTTATGGTTTTAACACGTTATTAAAATTCGGGTTGTTACATTCTCCCCTCCTTAAAGTATTTCGTCCCCAAAATCTTCAAGTTAAGAAGAATGCATCCTATCATCCAATCAACCATCTACTCCACCATCATCCACAAGCAACCATTGTCCTTAAAAGATTTCTAATGCTATATGAACATATGCAGAAAGTGTGTGTATATGTTCCTTATTTAATGCAAATGATCAGGCCTGATTGATCTTCCTAATGCAAAATATGTTTAGTGTCATGAATCCAACATGTATGCAAATAGTCCTAGTCACATAAACACTATATGTGTGCACAAACTTCCATCCATATGCAGCATCCACATGATAACACATTCAATTTCATCCATAAACAAATATAAACACTCATTCATATGCAATATGAAAATGTGTCTAAGCCGATCTAGTGCCTAATGTGTGTTATGCAACCACGAGCAACCACTTGCGACCACTTGCAACCATTTGCAAACATCAACCATAACATGTTTCAATGACATGTTTACATACAAAAGGGTTCTACCTAAGGTTCTCAAGATAGGATTGAGAAGATAAGCGAGATAAAATGGAGCATCTAGGAGAAGGAGTTAAAGATGTACCCCCAGAAGGTCCTGCTTGCGGGGCTTGCCCTTGCTTCTTAGGGCAGTTCTTGCTGATATGTCCAGTTTCACCACACTGAAAGCATGCTCCCATCTTCATCTTCTTCTTTCTACAATCCTGGACTATATGCCCCTCAATACCACAGAAGTGGCATTTTCTTTTCTCGCGTGTCTTGTTATCATTCTTGTTGATGTTGTTCTTGCCTCCTTTCTCGGAGTCTACCTTCTTGTTTGGAGGCTCATTCGCCTTGACCTCCTTCTTGCCACTCTTGTCTTCTTTATTTAAGAGCGCCATGTCTACTAGCTTTTCGTAAGTAGCCCCCATAGGTACGTGGGTCATTGCCAAGCTGTGAAGTGGCTCATTCAATCCTTTGACAAAACGGAGAGCCTTCTTATGAGGGGTATTCACTAGGTCCAGTCCAAACCGAGCCAGCTGATTAAATTGATTGACGTACTCCTTGACCGTCATATTTCCTTGCTTAAGAGATAAGAACTTTTCCAGCTGTAGAATTCGTTCAGCTTGTGAGAGGAATTTCTTCTCGAACCTTATTCTGAAATCCATCCACATTTCAACCGGCCTCTCAGCGTTAGTGACTTCCCACCAATAGGAAGCTTCATCTTTGAGCAACCATACTGCCAACTGTACTTTCTGCCTATCGTCCACCTCGAAGATAACGAACTGATCCTCAGTTTCTTTGAGCCAATTCCTCGCTTCTATGAATGATTCAGTTCCCTTGAAATCCTTTCCACCCATGGCTCTAAAATCTTTACAGATCTTCGAGAAAGCAATTGCACAAGGAGGGGGCGGAGGAGGAGGAATCGCTGCAGCTGGAGGAGGAATATCTGCTGGGCCTGCATTGTTGGCCCTAGCCTCTAAGTACCTCCTAAACCAGCCAGGTATTGGCACGCCCTTTGGAAAATCAAGATCCCCAGACATGCTGAAATGAAAAAGAAGAGATTGAACGAGGAAACAAAGGACAATGCTAATGGCTTTTGGGGAACAGCCTTTAAATAAAACAAGTCTTTTCTTGAAAAATGCTTCTTTGTAAACGGTTTTGAAAATAGTTTTAGAAGGATTTTTTTTTAAAAACTTTTGCCAAGTCTGGTAACCTTCTGCTCTGATACCAAATGTAACACCCCACCTCCGCTGGGGTCACTCACAAAGGGAATGCACTAGCTTTGGAGGAGTGTTATCGAGGTAAACAAACGCAGAAATATTACAAGACAGAACATAGATAAAACAGCGGAAGAATCAAAAGAAAATTTTCATTACTTTCAAGAAGAGTCAAAACCTTTTACATCAAATAGCCAAGTCATTATTTCCCATTACAACAAATTCTGTCTTAGCGTAAATAAAGAAGCATAAACTTAAAACATCAATAATAGCTTAATTCCCCAAAGGTAGCAGAAATGCAACCAAAGCTTAGCTCAAGATCAAACCGTACATGAGCTGAACCAAAAGCAAGAGAAATCCAAGCTAAGTGCTAGAGTTTCCTCCCTGAGAACCTAGGAGGGGAAACGAAAGAAAAAGAGGCGAAAGAAAATGGGTCAGTCATAAAGACTGGTAAGTCCAAGTGACTTTCAGCATAAAAACAGATAAAGGTAACATGACATGTATAAACTAAAAGTAACCATAAGGGTGCTGTCAAGATTGGCAAGATAGACTAAGACAGCATGATAATTCAAGTGTAAATCAAGTATAGCATCACATATTCGAGGTTCGCTGCATCAACTGTACTAGAATCCCAACCCATGTCTTATATTAATCATGAAATGATCCCCTAACCCAATATCATGAAATGACCCAATACTAGGTCCAACGGAAAGATCCACTAATCGATCGGCTCCTACAAGTTCTAGCTCGTCATGTGTCTGTGCCATACGGCCCTATCACGAATGTAGTCACATGTGCTAGGTCCACCATAGGGTGTATCAAGAATAAGGGTGCCAACCACCGACACGAATCATGAATGCACAGATAAACCTACTGATGCCCAATGCCTGTTTTTTCAACTCCAGACCACGTGCACGACCATAGCCCGCCTGAACCTACACTGGCGCACTAACACAGCTGTTGTTCTGGTCGCTTACAATCAGCCAAGTAATCATGTCCCACCCTGCCTAGTTCCAGGGTACCATGATACATCTAGTGGGTTACTGCTGAAATGGACCGCGTAACTAGGGTTTCCGTCCAATAGGTTAAGTGTTGTCGTTTAAATTCGTGACTTAACCCCTATCAGTCTAGCATGTCAAGTTGGTTAAGTGTTGTCATTCAAGTTCGTGACTTAACCCATCTACGAATCATGTATCAAGTTGGTTTGGTGTTGTCTTTCATGTTCATGACTTATCCCTATCATGTGGCATTAATTCATTAATGCACCCCAACCTCTCACATCAGACCTGTTGTTGTGGTCACTGGATATGCCGGGCGGTTCCAGGTAGAATTACACCACAACTCAGTCTGACCTCGGGTTTTCAAGTGCGATATGACCAACTACTCACATTAGATCCTATTGTTTGCAGTCACTGGATTTGCCGGGCGGTTCCGGGCAGATTTACACTACAAACTCAATCCAACCTCGAGTTGGCCATTTTCAAGTTCATTCTATTGTCATGTCCATGTTCATATTTTCAAGTCAAGTTCGTGTCAAGTTTCAAGGATAAGTTTCATGCCAAGTTTCCTACAATTACCGATTTTTCCCAATGTTACCCCGTCTAAATATTTGGCTAACAACCTTAGCCTAATTTCCCGTCCGCATGATTTTTGGCATATAATATTAGGCTAAAAACTTAGCCTAATTTAACGTACACAAAATTGGCATAAAGCAATTTATTAACATAAACATGACATAGGTGTAAACTTGGCATTTTCGGCATAGTCAATATGAGCATCATAGGTGTGAACTTGCAAAATAGTCAACATGAATATTATAGGTGTGAATCTTGCAACGTAGACTAAATCAACATACCTATATGTGAACTTGCAACATAGACTAAATCAACTTACATATATGTGAACTTGCAAATCAATCATGAGCATATGAATAAGTGTGAACTTGAAATATGACATAGGTTTAACATATACACATAAACATGTAGATCTAACATTTGGTCACATATGTGATATGATTTTACAACCTAAAACTTGCATTAACATGATAAACTACACAACTTGTCATAACGGGTTATACTTCAAGTTCATATACACATGAATAGACTTATTCATTAACTCCCAATTCAACATGATAACAAAATAGAACCACAGGCATAGATCAATATCATTCAACATAATCAACATTATTCTATTATCGATCTATTTTTAAGGCATGACATAACTGAATAAATTGATTAAAATATCACAGGCATATAGTTCTGATAACATTATTGATCATGAAAAGGTTTGAATAATAATCTAGTTTCAAGAACAAGGTTAGATCAAATTTAAATAGAAAAATCCCCAAAATCAAGATCCAAGGACAAATAAAGAAAAGGTCTAAATAGAAAATCAAGTTTAGACCCGATTTTAAAGTTATAATCCTAGGTAATAACCTCATGGTCATGAATCTTAGGTAATTAGTCACAATTGTCCTTGTCATAGTCAATAGTCTTATGTTCACCGTCATAGTCATAGGCATAGTCTTATGTTCACCGTCACAGTCATAGGCATAGGCATAGTCTTATGTTCACAATCATAGGCGTAGTCATAGTCTTATGCCATTAACAATAGTTTCAACGTCGTAGACAATATTCCCAATAGTCAAGATCCAAGAAGAAAACAAGAATAGATATGAATCATACATAAATCAATTCCAATTTAACATGCCTATATTAGATTTATAGTTTTTATCTAAAAGTAACTAGAACTTACAGATCGTGGTCTAAGAAAGATGTAGAAGTCAAGTCTAGAAGTTTGTCGTTGAATTGCTGAATCGTTGAATCTTGATTGTAGAAGCACATCCCCAATTCCTAGCCGTAGTCTTCAAGAAATAATTTTCGCGTTTTATTTTTAATTTAATTTATTTTAGAGGAAGAAGAAGCCATGATCATCAAGAGTTTGAGCAGCATAAGGTTAGAGAAGAATGGTGTAAAGAGAACGAGGCTAGGAGGCTGTTTATATAGGGTTTCAAACTAATTAGAGCCGTTGATGAAGCTAGAGTTAATCAAGGCCATCCATCTCAAGAGAAACCAATCTGAAAGTGACAAGTTAGCCCTAGTGACACAACAGAGCTCAGAAATTCTACCAGAACCCGACCACGCCAGCCAGGTCCTGACTAGCAGGTTTACTGCTCGGCCTGGGCGCATCTGCCAAGTGCGCCAATGCAAAATTGCATGGGCGCACTTCCAAAGTGCGCCAGTGCAATTTTGTTCTGGTGCACTTCCCAAGTGTGCAAGTGCATTCTAGCCCGTTTCTGGTTTTTCTGCCTAACTTCGTTCGTCCATATTTTCTTCGTACAGTATCCGTTTTACTCAAACTCGGACTCTATTTCAAGCAGAATTCCGAGACGAACGCAATGGCATAACCCGTTTCCCTTGATTCTTATTTTAAAAATTAATTCTGCCTTGATTTATTGTTTTAACATGTTATTAAAATTCAGGTTGTTACACCAATTGTTGGTTTTCCGTACTCATTAACGGATCGGCCAACGGGGACTTTAAGGCTGGTAGAGGACTTAGTCAAGGAGATCCTCTGTCTTCCTCTCTGTTCGTTGTCGCTATGAGGCTTTTGTTCGTGGTTTGCATTCTCTTACTATTGCTAACCAGATCCATCGATTTGGCACCCCTCTCGGTTGTCCAATCATTTCTTCTTCATCCTTCGCTAAGGACGTTATCATTTTCAAGAATGGTAGTTGTCGCTCCATCCTTCGTCTTGTCGGGCTGATTCAGCAGTACGAGAGGTGCTATGGCCAACTTGTTAATATTGCTAAGAGTTGCTTCATTCCGGATAAAGACTTGTCTGCGGTTAGATCTTCCTGGATCGAAACCGTCTCTGGTTTCGAAGCATCTTCCCTTTCCCTACCATACCTCGGTATTGTTCTTTACAGAGGTTGTAAGCTTAATGGCATTTTCGACCCCCTCCTATAAGGCTAGGGGGAAGATCATTAGATGAAATACGACGCTTCTCTCTCAAGCCGGAAGACTGATTCTTATTAACATTGTGCTCGACTCTGTAGGATCGCACGTCTTTGCTGTCATGACTCCTATCTCTTCTTTCTTCAGATCTTTCCGTTCTTTGGCCTCTTCTTTTTTCTGGGGAAAAAAGGACAACACTAATCGTCACCATTGGGTTTCTTGGGACATCATTTGTCGTCCCGAAAGTGAAGGGGGTTTAGGCCTTCGAAATCCAAAAGGATACTTGTGCTGCCTTTGCTTACAAGTTGCGGGCTAGATTTGATGCGAACAATTCCTTATGGGCTACGTTCCTTCACGCCAAGTACCACAGGTTACAGCCGCTTAACTTCTCTGGCGTACCTTCTTACGCTAGTGAGACATGGAAACAGATGCCATCCGCGAAGGCATTGTCGAATTCTCATGGTGGTAGGTTCGGATGGGACGGCGGTCCCTTCTCGATTAAAGCTGCTTGAAGCTACGTGGGGACCCCTTCTCCACGTCTATCTGTTTTCTCCCTCATCTGGGATGCTCGCATTCCCCCGAAGGTTTCTTTTTTCATGTGGAAGACCCTCCATGAGGGGCTACTGATAGACGAAAACCTCCAGAGGGTTGGCATCCCGTTAACCTCCCGTTGCAGGTGCTGTGGATCTGGGGATACTACACCCATAGCTCATTTGTTTTATTTTGGCTTCACGGTCTGTGCTGTTTGGAATTACAACGGAAACCTGGCTGGTCTTCATGGTAATGTGTTTTATCTTGCAGATCTACTGAGACACTGGAGGACCAGTATCTCAGTAAAATCTTTGAGATCGATCATTTACCGCATTATTCCTTGTCTTATCTGCCGGCATATCTGGTGCTCGCGGAATAAGGCGGTGTACGACGAGGTGCCTATGGACCCCTCGTCTATCATCCGAAAGGTAAGGAATGATGTGTTCCTTGCTTTTTGTGGTAGACCATTTAGAGGTTCGTTCAGTTCCCGATCGCAGCGGCTTGTAGGAACTTTTGATGTTTCATCAGTCCCAACAGCCTCTAGAGAAGGTATTAGTTGAACCTACTGTCTCTGGGTTTGCGGGATCCGTCCTTATCTCCTATCCTTACCTCCTCACCCCCCGTTTATACACTAATTTTGGTTGCTAGTAATGCAGGGCCTGGATTTATAGGTTTGTTGGATCACTTGTTCATGGTTCTTCGGGAGATGGACTAGCTTTTGGTCTGGAAGTTTTTCGAAGTTAGTGGCGAGTTCAGTACGATGGGTTCTTTACCGATAGGATGCATCGAGGCTGGATCAGGCTGCAGGAAGTTGCTTTATGTTGAGGAGCTTATGGAGGAGTGTCTTCTCTTTCATTGAGATGTTTTGTTCTCATGTGATTTTGGTTACTTATGGTTATTTTTGGTGAGACAATTGTTTGTGTTGGAGTAGATATACTTCACTCTCGGGTGGTGGCCTTGCCAGAATTTGATTTTGAAGTATGATGGGTGGTGGTTTAACCGGATCTCATCAATCTACTCTCCTTCACAAACGGTCATAGTCTGAGATGATATGTACTTTTGGTTACCTGCCAGACATGTTGCCAACTTTGATGGATAAAGCTAATATATGCAAAATTTTGTATTTTTAAAAAATAAAATAAAAAAATCTTATGAATTGTAACTCTTTAATTACGTTCATACTTATTGTATCATTAATTGTCCATAAATTTGAGTTACAATATTTAACTCTCATTTTCTTTAATTGTAACTTTTTTAAATTTACAATTTACTATCACATTCAATAACCATAGACCCCAAGATTACAACCATTAATTCTTCATTTATTGCAGGTAACACTAATTAATATCCACAATAAATGAAGAATGTTTCTTACTTATTTCAAGCAACAACTAACTGCCGCCCTCAATAAACAAATATTTAAATTTCAAACCTAACTTAAAGCGTAAACCTAATAATAATAACTAGTGTATATTACGTGAAATTGGATGGATAAGATATTTATTAACGCAATAATTACGTATAATTCTAATTTTCTAATTCTAACAATTTATGTTCTGGCCCACAATATTTACTAGAACAAGTCTTTTATGTTTTTATTTGCTGGAATCCAAATCTCATCAAAATGTCTCTTGCTATAATTTTCTTAAATTAACCAAATACCAAAAAGAAAAGAATATTAACATATTTTAAAACTTCAACAAATGGGTAATCTTTTATTTGGAATAAACAGTGTAAACTACGTGAATACACGTAATTTACACATCTCTTCCTTTTTATTCGTGTTATTCCTTATAATTTCAAACATTGTTTTTTTTGTATACAACAACAACTAAGTCATTAATCTCAAACAAGTTGGGTTTGGCTAAAGATGAAACCTAAGACCAAAAGACAAAAGCAATACAAATGTAATAATAATAACAACAGAAAGTATAAATAAGGATAAAATAAATTTAAAATAAAATCTAAAATAATTCAACAAATAATAATAGTAGTGGTGAATTAATAAACCACGATGTTGATGATGATGGAGATAATAATAATAGATACTAAGGACCAACACTATGCCTTATGACCCTAGAGCTTAGACATTAGTCTTATTATCTAAAAACAAAACCATTATCCTTAAACTAATCAAAATCTCAAGGCTCTGGAACATGGATCGCTAACTTCCATGTGCTTCTGATTGACACCAACTCTTCAGATATACTCAAATTTCTCAAGTCTTTCTTAATTACCTTCTCTCATGTCATCCTTGATCGATCTTTACCTCTCTTTGGGTATTCGGTGTAGTCTATAATCTCAACGCAAACATGTGCATCGTGAGGTCTTCGTTGAAGATGTCCAAGCCATCTTAAGCGATGTTGGACTAACTTCTCTTCAACTGGTGCAACTCTAAGTCTGTACTAAATATCATCATTTCTAACAGTTTTTTGTATAAAAAAAGAAGAAAAATATGCTAATTTATGAAAATTAAACAAATATCCTTGCACAAATCAAAACATAGATGGATTTAACTTAAAACGGCAATTTCCACAAATCATACTTTTACATATCTGAAACACAATTGCAAACAACAAATTTAATATCTTTCGTGACTAATATCCCAGATCTAGGCGGAAGGACTAGCCAAATCTTACAAGAGAATATGCAGACAAGATTTAGGTGTTTTTAACGAAAAGCCTATATTTTCAATTATTCAAATTTAGGCATAAAAATTGAAGCTACACTAACAAAAAAGATTGGATATTACAAACAACATACAATTTCTCACTCACCGTTCAAAGCTTTCCCAAATCTTTGATCTAGACTACAGCTTTAGGTTTCATTTCAAATTCTTCCAGATCCATATAATATGTATAAAAAGAGGAAATAAACATATTTAAATTGTAGATTTAAATATAGAATTGGAACAGGAAAAGAAAATAGAAATAGAAACCTAAGAAATTTATCTTATCGCAACTCATTTTTCTTGCATATTTGAATTTGTTTTCTTCAATTCATGCGGATAGAATTTAAATCTATTTCTTTTAAGAAATTTTGGAAGAGACTAGAGAACTGAAAATGGTAGAGTTTTGTTGTTGCTTTCAGAAAATATGAAAAATAATAATAGGTGTCTATGCATTTATTTATAGACACAGAGAAGACCTTGAACCTTAGATTTAAAATGTTAATCATTCGTCCGTTAACTATAAATTATGTCACCAAAAACAAAGCCATCAGAAGTCAAGACGACCAAGCAGGTCGATCTTGCGGTCGACCGCCTTAGTCGACCTAGCTCCTACGGGGTCAGGTAACACACGGTGAATGAATTATATTTGTTTATAATATTTGTCTTCCTTCCAAATTCGTTTTCTGTCTGTAATTTCTTCATACGGACTCCATTAGCGAAACTCCAAACATGAAAGTTAACCAAAATTTCATCACAAATACAATGGGGTAAGTTTCGCGATCAAATTACATTGTTTGCTCAAATTTCATTTTTGAAATCTAATTAAATAACTAATTTAATTAAAGTCAAATTTTGAGGTGTTACACTTAGAATCCAACTAAGGGGTCCACGGTCTGTTTTGCTAATACTGTTGTTTATTTAGACTTGTTTATATCAAAACTAAAACTAGCACTTTTGTATTTTCTCTGCACAATTAGTCTCAATGTTGAAGTATAGTTTACTAAAGATGGCAGTTTAAGATGAGAAGAGCAGTGAAAAAATCACTTAGGACGGGAAGACCTGGTTAAAAGAATTAGTACATTTGCAAATGCTCATGTTTGCCCGATATTTCAAGAGATAATGGTGCATATATTTTCTTTTATCCATTTTCTCTCTGTTTCTATTTGCACAAATATCAAAACAAAAATTACATACAAACAACATCGACATGTTTCTGTTCTTGCATCTTTACATCACCGATAGTGTTCCAGAATGAGTCTATCCTGTTTTAAGTGACTTACAATACTACATTTCTACCACACACAGTTCTTAAACTTGCTAGTATAAGCATGTACTTATCGGGATGAGTAACTCTAGTGAATTGCCCATCCTTGAAGTATAAGCACACCTACCTAGTAGCACTATAGTAAAGAAAGATAATGTAAAATGACAATAAAATCCTAGTTCAATACACCATATAAGTTCGAAAGACTTAAGAGAATACGAAAGAATTACCCCTATAATTGATGAAGGAACTCTTGAATGAGTTTCTCCACCACCTGTAAATAAACCAAATTCACAGGTTTCGATGTGATGCATAGTAACAACACCTTACAGATATGTCTTACATATGAACAACCTCCAACACGCTTGGTGTAGACATTACAACCTCCAACTACATAATAAGATTTACAGAAAAATTAAAATAATTAATCATGTGTCATGGTAAAATTAACAAATGACTATGGGTCAAAACTCACAACGGAGATGCCACCTCACAGAGCAGCTCGATCAGCTTCTAATGCCAGTGTGACGATGCAATTAACTTCTAGGTCGCATGAACAATCTTAAGAGAAATGCATATTGTACAGATATCCTTATTACACAACATCAAAACCAATATTATCACCAAACTGTTATTTTAAAGAACAGGTTGTAGTTTACTTTTGGGTAAAATAAAATGAGGAATTAGGAGTACTTAGCCTTGACTCTTTGTTGGAATTCCAACTTTATTTGTAGAGATGTTTGGATTATTTGCCAAAAGGTTGTTTTAGTAAATTTGAGCAGCCAGTTTCTACTGTTTGCATTGGTAGATAATGTTGATATATATAAACAAAACATGGTGAAATAGGACTCAGTGACAATCTTATACATATACAGTAACAAAATTATCAGTACAAATTGGTACTGCCAAACTGATTATTCTTAGAACATTCACGTGCTGAATTCGTCACCCTTCATTCGTTGTTAAATAATTGCGAAATCTACGGTGCCGGAAATTTTGGTTTGTTGGTGATAACCCTACTAACTAATTTCAAAGAGAGAAAAGAAATTGTAAAAAGAAAGAATAGTTACTTTTGAGCTCGAAGGCAGGTGATGACACGGGATTTATGGATAAAAGCACTAGGATGGTTCGTAGTTGCTGAGACGCCAGCGTCCGCCGTATAGACTTGAGAAGAAAATGACGAGGGAGCAGCAGCAACAACTCATTTCCGTACGCGTTCATTTTGAGATGTCCTACAAATGAAACAGGAGGAAGGAACAGTTCTCTCGCCCTAAAATGTGGAATTCAGGGCATATGATTTTTTTGTTCTCCAGCTCCGGTTGGCGGTTGTCCACATTCCGAGCCACGTACGATAGACAACGGCTGAAAAAATCCTTATTTGATCGACGGTTAATCGCCGACCCAAAAAGACCGCGGTGGCCCTGTGGAAGCTGCGGTATCCTTAGCATCACACTAAAAGAAATGCTAGTTCTATCTGGACAATCTTTCCCCATTTCGTAGTTTTAAAAAGTTATCATAATTCATTTTTCCTCTTTTACCCCATTTTTTTTCAAATTACCCATTAATTTTCTAAACCACGTTCAACGGAGACATTTGTTTGTCAACGTCGCTTAGTCTGAACTATATTACTACAGGGACCTCGCTCGATCTAAAACAGATTAACACACGAATCTCACTCGGTCTGTACCAGACTTTTATACAAACCATGCTTGGACTGCGTTATGCTTTTATAAATATGTCACTTTGTTATAGCTTATAACATGGTTATTTCTTTTAAACATAATTTGTTATTGTTTGAAGATAGGGATAATTTTGAAAAATCCAAACATTGTTAAAGTAATGGGGGTGTGAAAGGAGAATAAATAGATTTGAATAGAATTGGCTCGAGAGAAATGCAAAGTGGGAATTAGAACCTAATGGAGGAAATCAGAACAATGTAATCATGAGGTTCAAATGATCATTGCTAAGGTCCATGGATTTTAATATTGGTTAAAGTAGTCTTTTTATATTTTCCCCCACTCTTCCTGATGTCCTCCCCTTCTTTTGCTTATTGGTATATGCATTACCTCTAAATAGCCAATTGCTTTAGCATTTTTGTTTTCGTATTGATCGTTCCCAACACGATGAGTGACTGACCTTCGATGGAGAGCCAAAGAGACCACCGAGTGAATGACTTGGCTATGATTAATAACGTCGGCTTATTCATCTGATGTTATTAATGGGGAATAACTTGATGGTAAATAATGTTATCGATATCTACTTATTTGGTATTGCGCATTAAGTTACCAGACATTAATAATGTTGCATAAAATTATTGTTGTGGTTTCACAGTGTGAAGCATACAAATTGCGAACTCTGAGTCTGTGATTTAACTCAAGTTTATTCAACATGATAAATGTTAAATAATTTAGCTATTGACGTTTGAAATTATGTCTGTAGAGGTAACTTAGGGTAAGCCACTCAAAATTGCTAAGATAGACAACGTCAACAACTTATCCACAACTAGGACAGCTCTTAAATTTTTTACAAGGATCCACCAAGCGGACATTATAATAGTAAAAATAAAAGATTAACGAGTACTCTGACCTTTTAGAATAGATAAAAATTTATCATCTCAAGTTACTTTAAGTAAGTGTTTGTAACAATCCGAATTTTAATAACGTGTTAAGGTAAGAATCGAGGCAGAATTAAATTTTAAAATAAGAATCAAGCGAAATGGGTTGCGCCGTTGTGTTCGTCTCGGAATTCTGTTTGGAAACGAGTCCGAAATTTCGTAAATCGGAGTCCGTATGACCGAGATATGGCCTCTAGAAGTTTCAAGAAAAATCAGAAAACGAAAACAAATTTTTGAATTTCAAATTTAGCCCCAAACAGACTGGGCGGGAAAATTTCCCGCCCGGCCCCAGGTCGACTGGGGACTCGACTGGGAAGTCGACCCCCTAGGGACCAGGTCGACCTGGGTGTCGACCTGGGGGTCGACCTCCTTGGTCGGACCAGGTTGGCCTGGTGCACCTGCTTGCTCCTTTGGGTCTGTTCTGTTGGCCTGTGACAAGATTGGATGGTTCAGATCTAAACTAGGGTTAATCTAAGGGCATAAACTAGTCCTAACTTCTATAAAAACACCCTAAGACCTAGCCTAATTAACCACAAATCATCCTAACAACTAAGTGCTGCCAAAATGCTCCCTAATCATGGCCTCCATCTTCAACTTCAAAGGCTTAAGCATGCAAACTTGATTCAAGTCAAAGGAGCAAGCTTTCTACATCAAATCAAGGAAGTAGAGCATCATCTCAACACCGTTCTACGACAAATGCTTGCTCATAAATCTCTAGCCACGCTTTGTAAGTTCTAGCTACTTTTAGATCTAAACGGTAGTTCTAATGTTGACATGGAATAAAATGAGATGAAACCTAAGTATGTTAGTCTATGTGAATCTAGTCTTGCCCTCTCTTGAACCTATGACTTTGGGCTATTTCTTAGTGATTAAATCATGCCACTCATGTTGTATTTGACCTAGTTTATCATGCAAGATTGAATCTTGACTTGTGGAATGTTGGCATGAACCCTTAGAACAATTTGACTTGTGGAACATTCATATGAACTTGACTTGGGGCTTATGCATGTAAAAGAACCTAAACCCCTCATGACCATTTACATGCCTATGATGATGAACCTAGTGTTATGCTATCATACATGTTTGAGGCCAATCCCTTTATGCTATCATACATGGTTGATGCCAATTCCTTTATCCTATCATACATGTTTGAGGCCAATTCCTTTATGCTATCATACATGTTTGAGGCCAAATCCTTTATGCTATCATACATGTTTGAGGCCAATATGTTGTCATATTATTCCTACTATGTTGACTCGCTTTCACTTGCGTTGGGAATACGCCTTGGGTAGTTTAGGCAAACTTGAGATGGGCTATGAAACTTAACATGAATTAAGTAATGGGACAATGGGCATAAGTGGAAAACGTGGACTTTGTCGTAGCCTAAATTTGACATGAACATGACAAGTAGGAAAACATGAAAGTGGCCAACTCGAGGTTAGGTTGAGTTTGTAGCATAAATCTGCCCGGAACCGCCCGGCAAATCCAGTAGCTACAGACAATAAGACCCAATGTGAGTAGTTGGTCATATCGCGCTCAAAACCTATAATAACCCAGAAATCTGGGCCAATTTAAAATTTTTATTTTGGCAATTTTAGCGAATTTTGATTATTTAAAATGAATTATTTTAAATAATAACGACGAGAAATTTATTTTGAATGGAATTCAAATGTATATTTTATATAGATCGTCGTTAGAATATAAATATTTATTTATATTTATAAAAGGAATTGAAAATGGCGCGGTAGTTCGATAATTCGATTCCAAACTTCAATTGAATGTACCAGGTGCAAAATAAACCGAATTTTAGTGAAACCCAAAATAATGGGATCTAATTGAGAATATCTTTCCAACGAATCCGAAAAATCGAAATTTTATAGCGGGAATCAAAAGATATGTCCAGTTGAAAATTCCGAATAGTCGCTATGGAATTCAGGCCCTTAAAAATGGGAATTTTGCAAACAACCTCGGATTTCGACGAAACCACTTTTGTTGGATCCGTGATGTCAAATTATTGTTAGATTCCAAATTTCATAATTTTTCGAATCAATATGTAAGCGTGGCAAAGGAAAACGCGTTTGACCAGTTTCAGTTGGTTTTAATCGACTGGAAATTGGTCATTTTTCAAACGGTCTCAGAATTCGACGAAACTAGTTTTTTTAGGACCGTATCGTCAATACGAAGCTAGAAAATATTTTTACGGAATTTTTCTAGTTAGTATGTGGCCCCGTAAGTTGAAATGTACGTTTAAATTGAATATATAAAGAATTATACTTTAAATTCAACGGAAACTGATTCAAACAGTTGAATTGGCCTACGATACATATCCCATTGTGTTCGGAACATGGGTAAAACGCTGTGGACGACAGTCGATGGGTTCGAGTTCGAAATAAAGAGTTGCTTTTTGAAAGTTAAAAACAAATTAAATATATATTATATTCCTTTGGTCAACCCCCCCTTGCCTTTTCTTCCTCCCCCACACGTTGCTTTCAGTTAACGAAATAAAAAAATAAAAAAATCGAAAGAGGGAAACGCGACGCTGCCACCACCTAGTCGGAGCGCCACCGCCAGGGCGTGATGCCGCCCTCCCCTCGACGCTTGCTCTCCTCTCTCCTTCTCTTCTATCGCACCCGCCAGACCACTCCAATCGAGCCCCATAACCCCAATCCGCCACCAGCCCTAGCCACCGCATCAAAGCCCGCTGCCACCACTGCATCGTCCCAGCACCGGAGCTCCTCCGCCTCCCCTGCCTCGTCCGTGCGATGGTGAACCCCCTTCTTAGTTCAACCTTGAAAAACAGTAAGCCTTTATAATTTATTTACTTACAAGTATTTTATTCTTGGTTTTTATTATATAAAATCTGATTTGGAAAAGCAATAAAAATACTATTTATAACAGTAAAAAAGATCGTGTTTTAATAAGTAAAAAGATCGTGTTTTTATAAGTAAAAAAGATCGTGCTTTTATAAGTAAAGAGATCGTATTTTTATAAGTAAAAAGATCGCATTTTTAGAAGTGAAAAGGGCGAAATTTTTATATAGAGAAAAGAGGCGATATTTTTAAAAGTGAGAAGACGAGATTTCTAAATATATAAAGATTGAATTTTTGAAATAGAAAAGATTAAATTTTTTTGAAATAGAATATTTATCTATATAATAGCGAAGTAAAAATATGATTTTTATATATTGAATAGCGAAGTAAAAATATGATTTTTATATATTGAATAACGAAGTAAAAATATGTTTTTTATATATTGAATAGCGAAGTAAAAATATGATTTTTATATATTGAATAGCGAAGTAAAAATTCGATTTTTATATATTGAATAGCAAAGTAAAAATTTGTTTTTTATACATTGAATAGCGAAGTAAAAATTTGATTTTTACATATGTAGGGAATACGGGCAAAGAAAGTGGCAAGAAACAAGAACGGCGAAGATTTCTACATAAGAAGAGTCGTGGGATTGGATTAGCAATTCTGTGAGAACTTCTCACCTTTTAATTTTATTTTTCCAGTTAAAATATATACTAGGATGCAGACGGCGTTTAGTAGCACCCGACACCCGTCGTCCACAGACCATGGACGGCTTGTATGCTTGTTTGTTTGATTTCGATGTGTAGTTGATTGTGTGACGTGATGTGAAATAAAATAAAATATTTATATAGTTAAAAATATTTTATAGTTAAAAATAGAATTTTAAACGTGTATATGAAAGGAAACAAAAATAAACAAATCGGACGATTTGTTTATATACACACATTTGACTGATATTGATTGGAACGATAAATTTTACACATCGCCCAACTGCACAAATAAAATCTGTGTTTGATATTTTGAAACCCCACACGGGTATTGGGATGATATTTGACGTACACTAATCCCGATTGTTTAGTTGTATGTCGATCGATTGATTGACAGACTGTTATAAGCGTTGAATATTTATATTTGATGCTTATACAGTGTAGACTGCACTTTGGATGATGGTTGATTATTCATCATTGTTATTGTATACATGTGTTGTAGAAAATCCATATAATTAACATTATATGGTAATTGATTGTGCCTCATTCCTGTTTTGAAAAAGAAATATTTGAAAAAGAAATATTTGAAAAAGATATATTTGAAATAGGAATATTTGAAAAAGAAATATTTGAAAATGAAATATTTGAAATAGAATATTTGAAAATAGAAATAAATGAAGACGTATTGATTAGATTGACGCCATTTTGACGCGAACGAGATTTATATTGATTTTATTCATCTTTCAATGAATATTGAAAAGAATTGAAATTCGAATTATATTGAAAAGAATTGAACTTCGAATCAGATTGAATTGAATTGAATATAAAACGAATTCGAATTGAATGTAAAACGAATTCGAATTGAATTGAATGTAAAACGAATTCGAATTGAATATAAAACGAATTCGAATTGAATTGAATATAAAACGGATTCGAATTGAATTGAATTGAATTGAATTGAAAATGAATTCAAATCGAATTAAAATCGATTTGAATTTGAAATGAAGTTGAAATCGTTTCGAAAACGAATTTAAAACGATTTATAAAATACGTTTTAAAAGGAAATCGACGAAGTATATATTATATATATAATATAATGGCCTGAATAGAACGCGTCGCGCCAGTTCGCGAATTTCGACCATTGACTTCGAACGGATATTACGGGAGATCCGACCGTCGGACTCTTCTAAAACCGGAACCGTTGGGTTCGTATCGAAAAGAGCTTTCTAACGAATATTAGAAATTTGAAATCTAACGGTTGGATTTGGAATTATGTCTAAATCAAATTTGGAAAAGGTCGCTGCAAGTGCAGTTCAATGGCCGTTGATGGAAATCGACTGTACGGGCCTTGATAAAATTATTAAAAATAGTAATAATTTGTGTAAAATCATAAGAAATGATTTGGGAAAAATTGGGATGAATAACTCTATATTTGAAAAGATAAAAATAGATTTTTATCGAAATGAACTAGTTTTGAACTAGAATTATAATTCTATTTATTTTTAAATAAATAAATTGGATTTGAAATGGTTTTGAAAATAACCAGAATTGCCAATAATTATTGGAATGGATTTGAATCGAAATTGTCTTCGGAATATTTCGATGTTGGATTTCGTGATGATACAGATATTCTTATGGGAATTTGAAAGATATATATATATCGTTATTTCAAATACGATATTTGTTGGTCGTAGAATTTGATCTTGAATATAAGCCAATATATTTTCTATTCAGAGCCTTGTATTTAATATCAAATGTGATTTGGGTTTGTCGTGAATGGTGTCTTTATTAACACTGTTCTTGAACCCAGTTGAGAAAAGATTAAATCTTTTTATTTAGATTTAATGAAGTGTACCAATTAAATAATATTTAATTGGAATTGAATTGGTATTGATTTTTGGGTTTATCGTGAACAGTGTTTTAAATAACACTAGTTCTTTAACCCGATAATTAATAGAATGTGATTTGGGTTGTCGTGAACGGTATCTTCAATAATACTGTTCTTAGACCCAAAGGAGTTAAGAAAATCAGAAACTAACTGGAGATTAGTTAAGAAGAATGGTTTCTGGGGTATTGATCTGATGTTGGTTTCGGCCTTCGGGGTTAATACTTAGGGAATTGCTCACTTGCTAATTTATGGTTAGGGTCTGATTGAAACGTAATGTGATTTTGGATTTATAGTGAACCGTGTTTTAAATGACACTGATTCTTCAACCCGGTCAAAGATTAAAACTAAGTGGAGTTTTAGTGAATCTTTAATTATATTGACAAGATCGAGAATGGAGTATCATCAGTTTTGCTCCAGGCAATAGTTAAATCTTTAATTAGATTTGAACGTGAAATGGTAATTAAATTTGCCGATAACACCGTGGTGTTAGATATGAAGTAAGACCCGTTTTACTTCATGGGATGAATAGGTTGGGATTGGGAAATTAAAACAAACGATTACTTCGGTAAGGTTCGTTAATCCCGACTAGTTTGAATTGATATTCAAAAGAAGATTAAAGAATAAATTTAAAGGAATTTATCCTTGATAAAATTAATGGGAACCTTTCCCTATGAATGTGAAATTTAGAAACTAACTGTCGGTTAGCTAAGCATAATGGTTTTCTGGATATTGATCTGATGTTGGTTTCGGCCTTCGGGGTTAATATTTAGGGGATTATTCTCTTGATTAATTTACGGTTAGTGACTGATGAATTGGAATGAGGCGTAGTTTGTGTTTGTGTAACACATGTTTATTATATACGCGAGTTATTCAGAAAGACCGGGTTTATCCCATTCTGAATAACTGATACGACGATAAGTCGAAGATGAAGACGGTGGTCGAAGACCGGAGTTCTTCACATCGTTTGGGTGATTACTGATGATCTTGATTGGGATGTATACCCAAGAAGATGAAAACATTTAGTGATCGTCCAGACGTACCTGGAGATCGATTTATATGCGGGGTACTAGGTGCCTCCGGTTTCGTTCAGACCCAGAACGAACTTGTAAATGGACTGTGTGTCTGACATTGGATTTCAGTCTGTGTGATTGATTTCTATTAAATATATATCTGTTTGGCGGCGGAGAATTTATTCTCTTTCTTAACGCCCTTCTCTGAGACGTACGAGCTCAGGGGTTATATATCGATGGATATCAAACGCATGGAGTGAATTGCCTATGTGGCATGCCTAAGTGGCAATATGATCAAGGCTTCTGTTGAAAAGCAGAGTCTTGTGGTGGATGATCAAAGCATGGCCTTTGTGGCGTAGCTTTGTGCAACATTTGATTCGCGAGCTTCACACCCGGTATGAACCAAAAACCGGAGAGGACGTCGGGGAGGGCATGCGTTTCTTTCTAGCTAGAAGTGGCATCAGTGGTTTTACACGCCCTGACGAGTTTGACTTATGTGGTTGTTGCTGTTGCGAGGCGCCTCGGTTTGATCGGACGATCCGAGTCCGGTGGAGTCATTCGTTGGCTCATTTACGCCCTATAGGACGGGGAAACGCATGTTCAGGATTTAAGTTTAATCCACATCGGTGGACCGGCCCAGAGGATCCAAGGGTCGATGCGCTCTGACCCTGAGGCTCGGGCTAGACAATCTTGAAGTCGGTGAGGACTATCTTTTGCCTCCGTTCATAGATGGAAATCCAATTTTCAAATACGTGACATTTGCGGTTTTGATTGTAGAGCCTAGTATGGCGACATGATATATGGTACCCATGCCGTCTATGATTGATACTTATGATTTGAAGTTGTTTTATACACTATACACTTATAATAGTATCAAAAGATTTGTTTTAAATGTACTAAGCATGTTTGGCTATTATAAGGGAAAACCCTATCCCCCGGCTTGCGTTGCATTGTGTGATAGGACCTGGGTCTTATAATAGCTTCATTTTTCTTTATTTAGCATTGCGCTGTTGTTTTATGCACTGGTATTCTTGGGAGGAAACCCGTTCCGTGTTATACGGCGTGGTCCCTTGATTTACCTAACTTTAAAATAAAGATTTATAACTGTTTTAGTTCTCACACCAGTCCCATGACTGACCTGGAGTTTATTGTTTTGACCTAAACTCTAGGTGCCCTTATTTTGACACGGGCAGCTAGTAGTTTTGGTTTTGCAGATTTATATTCACAGGATCCTGGTTTACAGCTAGAACGATATCCGGAAAGCTTTTTATCCGTATATCTCCTTCTAGTTGTGTTTTGTATTATTTCCGCTGCTATGTAATTTATTGTAATCTCTGATATTTCTGTGTAATATTCCTTTATACTCTGTATATTCTTGTATTCTGATGGAATTGTTGTAATATACAATGAAATGTTCTCCCGTCTGCGTTCTGATTTGTCGTGTCCTCATAGTAATTCGTTCTTTCTCTTCTCTTCGGAGACCGGGGAAGTTCGGGTCACTTCATTTGGTATCAGAGCTTTGGTTTACAAAGCTCAGAGAACAAGGCACATTAGAACCAAACGAAAGAATTCATCAGTAATTGGATTAGTAATATCCAATGGGAATGACTCGTTAGAGATGGGATCAGTGGTATCCTAGAACGAGTGTGAAGAGTATATTTTTAAATTGAAAACAATTTTTGTTTTGAAATTTAAATCAATCATTCGTATTTGATTATTTATTTATATTGATTTGGACAATCCAATATATAAAGATTTTGAATATATGTCTTGCAAACGTGTATTCGAAGTTTTAATGTATTGAATAGTTATAGAATCACACTCTAGTGCCCGTGGATAATTCTGGTGATGGGGCACCATCGCCAGTATTTATTTTCGAGTTTCGAAAGTGAGATTTCTATATATTTCCAATTGACTGGTGTGAGAACCAAAATTTGATAGGGCCTATTGTTGTGATTTTGCATCAATAATCTGATTTTTAGACTATATATCAAAGTTATCAATTTGAAATGATAATTCACTAATTGATTGCTGATTGTGTTGTTTGATTATTGGTTGATTAATTAAAATTTAAACCATTTAGTCAAATTGTACCAAAAAGTGAGTTGTATTGAAAATTTATCGCATTTGCTTGCATATACATGTACTTACATTGAATAGGTCATAGCAAAGAGGCTAGAACAGAAGGATAAAATTTGTTTGCCCGACAAATAGGTACATGTTTATCATAATTACTGATTTGTTCGGGTGATGATGATTTTATGAGCCGATTGGCTAGCCGCTTGGCCTTTTCTTTTTCTTTTTGAGATCATAAGGCCTGTATGGCAATTTCGGGATTTTCCCGTGCTCCCGGTGCAGGGGAGGTTATGGCGAAATTTTTCGAGAATTTAGGGTGTTAGCCAAATTTTTGAAAAATTTGAAATGTTCTTAGAAACTGAAAAGTTGAAGAACTTAAGCCGTAATCAAAATAATGGAAGTTGAGTTGAATTGTTAAACAACTTTCGGCTTCGTTCCTTTTCGGGGACGAAAAGTTTTAAGTGGGGGAGATTGTAATAACCCAAAAATCTGGGCCAACTTAAAATTTTTATTTTGGCAATTTTAGCGAATTTTGATTATTTAAAATGAATTATTTTATATAATAACGACGAGAAATTTATTTTGAATGGAATTTAAACGTATATTTTATATAGATCGTCGTTAGAATATAAATATTTATTTATATTTATAAAAGGAATTGAAAATGGCGCGGTAGTTCGATAATTCGATTTCAAACTTCAATTGAATGTACCGGGTGCAAAATAAACCGGATTTTATTGAAACCAGAAATAACGGGATCTAATTGAGAATATCTTTCCAACGAATCCCAAAAATCGAAATTTCATAGCGGGAATCAAAAGATATGTCCAGTTGAAAATTCTGAATAGTCGCTATGGAATTCAGGTCCTTAAAAATGGGAATTTTGCAAACGACCTCGGATTTCGACAAAACCACTTTTGTTGGATCCGTGATGTCAAATTATTGTTAGATTCCAAATTTCATAATTTTTCGAATCAATATGTAAGTGTGGCAAAGGAAAATGCGTTTGACCAGTTTTAGTTGATTTTAATCGACTAGAAATTGGCCATTTTTCAAACGGTCTCAAAATTCGACGAAACTAGTTTTGTTAGGACCGTATCATCAATACGAAGCTAAAAAATATATTTTTTGGAATTTTTCTAGTTAGTATGTGGCCCCGGTAAGTTGAAATGTATGTTTAAATTAAATATATAAAGAATTATACTTTAAATTCAACGGAAACTGATTCAAACAGTCGAATTGGCCTACGATACATATCCCATTGTGTTCGGAACAGGGGTAAAACGCTAGGGACGACAGTCGGTGGGTTCGAGTTCGAAATAAAGAGTTGCTTTTTGAAGGTTAAAAATAAATTAAATATATATTATATTCCTTTGGTCAAACCCCCCCTTGCCTTCTCTTCCTCCCCCACACGTTGCTTTCAGTTAACGAAATAAATAAAAAATCGAAAGAGGGAAACGCGACGCTGCCACCACCTAGTCAGAGCGCCATCGCCAGGGCGTGATGCCGCCCTCCCCTCGACGCTTGCTCTCCTCTCTCCTTCTCTTCTATCGCACCCGCCAGACCACTCCAATCGAGCCCCATAATCCCAATCTGCCACCAGCCCTAGCCACCGCATCAAAGCCCGCTGCCACCACTGCATCATCCCAGCACCGGAGCTCCTCCGCCTCCCCTGCTTCGTCCGTGCGATGGCGAACCCCCTTCTTAGTTCAACCTTGAAAAACAGTAAGCCTTTATAATTTATTTATTTACTTACAAGTATTTTATTCTTAGTTTTTATTATATAAAATCTGATTTGGAAACGCGATAAAAATACGATTTATAACAGTAAAAAGATTGTGCTTTTATAAGTAAAAAGATCGTGTTTTTATAAGTAAAAAAGATCGTGCTTTTATAAGTAAAGAGATCGTATTTTTATAAGTAAAAAGATCGCATTTTAAGAAGTGAAAAGGGCGAAATTTTTATATAGAGAAAAGAGGCGATATTTTTAAAAGTGAGAAGATGAGATTTCTAACTATATAAAGATTGAATTTTTGAAATAGAAAAGATAAAAATTTTTAAAATAGAATTTTTATCTATATAATAGCGAAGTAAAAATATGATTTTTATATATTGAATAGCGAAGTAAAAATATGATTTTTATATATTGAATAGCGAAGTAAAAATATGTTTTTTATATATTGAATAGCGAAGTAAAAATATGATTTTTATATATTGAAAAGCGAAGTAAAAATTCGATTTTTATATATTGAATAGCAAAGTAAAAATTCGTTTTTTATACATTGAATAGCGAAGTAAAAATGTGATTTTTACATATGTAGAGAATACGGGCAAAGAAAGTGGCAAGAGGCAAGAACGGCGAAGATTTCTACATAAGAAGAGTCGTGGGATTGGATAAGCAATTCTATGAGAACTTCTGACCTTTTAATTTTATTTTTCTAGTTGAAATATATACTAGGATGCAGACGGTGTTTAGTAGCACCCGACACCCATCGTCCACAGACCATGGACGGCTTGTATGCTTGTTTGTTTGATTTTGATGTGTAGTTGATTGTGTGATGTGATGTGAAATGAAATAAAATATTTATATAGTTAAAAATATTTTATAGTTAAAAATAGAATTTTTAACGTGTATATGAAAGGAAATAAAAATAAACAAATCGGACGATTTGTTTATATACAAACATTTGACTGATATTGATTGGGACGATAAATTTTACACATCGCCCAACTGCACAAATAAAATCTGTGTTTGATTGTTTGAAACCCCACACTGGTATTGGGATGATATTTGACGTACACTAATCCCGATTGTTTAGTTGTATGTCTATCGATTGATTGACAGACTGTTATAAGCGTTGAATATTTATATTTGATGCTTATACAGTGTAGAATGCACTTTGGATGATGGTTGATTATTCATCGTTGTTATTGTATACATGTGTTGTAGAAAATCCATATAATTAACATTATATGGTAATTGATTGGGCCTCATTCCAGTTTTGAAAAAGAAATATTTGAAAAAGAAATATTTGAAATATAATATTTGAAAATAGAAATAAATGAAGCCGTGTTGATTAGATTGACGCCATTTTGACGCGAACGAGATTTATATCGATTTCATTCATCTTTCAATGAATATTGACAAGAATTGAAATTCGAATTATATTGAAAAGAATTGAAATTCGAATCAGATTGAATTGAATTGAATATAAAACGAATTCGAATTGAATTGAATGTAAAACGAATTCGAATTGAATGTAAAACGAATTCGAATTGAAATGAATATAAAATGAATTCGAATTGAATTGAATATAAAACGGATTCGAATCGAATTGAATTGAATTGAAAGGAAAATGAATTCAAATCGAATTAAAATCGATTTGAATTTGAAATGAAGTTGAAATCATTTCGAAAACGAATTTAAAATGATTTATAAAATACGTTTTAAAAGGAAATCGACGAAGTATATATTATATATATAATATAATGGCCTGAATAGAACGCGCCGTGCCGCGGCAGTTCGCGAATTTAGACCATTGACTTCGAACGGATATTACGGGAGATCCGACCGTCGGATTCTCCTAAAACTGGAACCGTTGGGTTCGTATCAAAAAGAGATTTCTAAGGAATATTAGAAATTTGAAATCTAACGGTTGGATTTGGAATTATGTCCAAATCAAATTTGGAAAAGGTCGTTGTAAGTGCAGTTCGATGGCCGTTGATGGAAATCGACTGTACGGGCCTTGATAAAATTATTAAAAATAGTAATAATTTGTGTAAAATCATAAGAAATGATTTGGGAAAAATTGGGATGAAAAACTCTATATTTGAAAGGATAAAAATAGATTTTTATCGAAATGAACTAGTTTTGAACTAGAATTATAATTCTATTTATTTTTAAATAAATAAATTGGATTTGAAATGGTTTTGAAAATAACTAGAATTGCCAATAATTATTGGAATGGATTTGAATCGAAATTGTCTTCGGAATATTTCGATGTTGGATTTCGTGATGATACAGATATTGTTATGGGAATTTGAAAGATATATATATATCGTTATTTCAAATACGATATTTGTTGGTCGTAGAATTTGATATTGAATATAAGCTGATATATTTTCTATTCAGAGCCTTGTATTTAATATCAAATGTGATTTGGGTTTGTCGTGAATGGTACCTTTATTAACACTGTTCTTGAACCCAGTTGAGAAAAGATTAAATCTTTTTATTTAGATTTAATGAAGTGTACCAATTAAATAATATTTAATTGGAATTGAACTGGTATTGATTTTTGGGGTTATCGTGAACAGTGTTTTAAATAACACTAGTTCTTTAACCCGATAATTAATAGAATGTGATTTTGGGTTGTCGTGAACGGTATCTTCAATAATACTATTCTTAGACCCAAAGGAGTTAAGAAAATCAGAAACTAACTGGACATTAGTTAAGATGAATGGTTTCTGGGGTATTGATCTGATGTTGGTTTCGGCCTTCGGGGTTAATACTTAGGGAATTGCTCACTTGCTAATTTATGGTTAGGGTCTGATTGAAACGTAATATGATTTTGGGTTTATAGTGAACCGTGTTTTAAATGACACTGATTCTTCAACCCAGTCAAAGATTAAAACTAAGTGGAGTTTTAATGAATCTTTAATTATATTGAAAAGATCGAGAATGGAGTATCACCAGTTTTGCTCCAGGCGATAGTTAAATCTTTAATTAGATTTGAACGTGAAATGGTAATTAAATTTGCCGATAACACCGTGGTGTTAGATACGAGGTAAGACCCGTTTTACTTCATGGGATGAATAGGTTGGGATTGGGAAATTAAAACAAACGATTACTTCGGTAAGGTTCGTTAATCCCGACTAGTTTGAATTGATATTCAAAAGAAGATTAAAGAATAAATTTAAAGGAATTTATCTTTGATAAAATTAATGGAAACCTTTCCCTATGAATGTGAAATTTAGAAACTAACTGTCGGTTAGCTAAGCAGAATGGTTTTCTGGATATTGATCTGATGTTGGTTTCGGCCTTCGGGGTTAATATTTGGGGGATTATTCTCTTGATTAATTTACAGTTAGTGACTGATGAATTGGAATGTGGCGTATGTTGTGTTTGTGTAACACATGTTTATTATATACGCGAGTTATTCAGAAAGACCGGGTTTATCCCATTCTGAATATCTGATACGACGATAAGTCGAAGATGAAGACGGTGGTCGAAGACCAGAGGTCTTCACATCGTTTGGGTGATTACTGATGATCTTAATTGGGATGTACACCCAAGAAGATGGAAACAGTTAGTGATCGTCCAGACGTACTTGGAGATCGATGGATATGCGGGGTACTAGGTGTAAAGACCCGGCCTTTGCCCGACCCGATCGATCGCAAAATCGACCAAGACCGTTCAAATCCCGAATACTTTAACTTTGGGAATACAACAATCATCAGAACAAAACAACAGACTTTTATAAACAGTACAAAATGTTTACATCAGAGTACAGAATATCAGAGTACATCGAATAAAAATAATTGCAGCGGAAGATAAATTTTACATTTCATTTATAATACATTGCAGCTGAACAAAACTAATACAGCGGAAGTCTTTTCTATATTCTGGACACAGCTTTATGCTTCAATCCAGTATCCTGCTCAAGAGATAAACCTGTAGACAAACTACTCGACTGCCCGTGTGGAAAAGAGGGCACCCGAGTTTGCAAAGGTGGAAACAAACAACGGGTCAGTCATGGGACTGGTGTGAGAATTCTTAACTAATATAACTAATAGTAAGGCAAATCCAAGGACCACGCCGCTAACGCGGAACGGGTTTACTCCAATGGATTGCTGTGCATAACAGTAAAGTAAATCGTCAAATAACGCAATGCTTTTTAGAAAAATGAAACCACCATAAGACTCAGGTCCCATCACACAATGCAACGCACACCAGAGGATAGAGTTTTACCTTATGGTGATTAAAAGATGATAAATACGTAAAAACGATATTATTATTAGTGTGTATATGTTTTAATAAAACATTTCAATCATAATATCAATCCTAGGAAGCATAGGTACCATATATTATGCCTCCGTACTAGTAATACAATCAAAACCGCATGGGGCGTATTGGAGATTTGGATTTCCATTATGAGTCAAGGCTAGAGCGGAGCTCCTTACCGATTCGAGACACTCTAGCTAATGTCTCAGAATTACCCGCAGTTAACCCTTGGAAATGGCAGGGCCGGTCCTCAAATACAGCTTAGAGGATTGGCAATTCCTAAGCACACGTTTCCCGGTCCTATAGGACCTATCCGAGGCGCACCTCATTCCATCATCCACATAAGTAAAATGTCAGGCCGTGATAAAACCCAAACACAACTTCTAGCTAGAAAGAAACGTGCTGCTCTCCCTGCGTTCCCTTCGCCCGTTTTAGACTCTACCGGTTTGTGAGGCTCGCGAAGTTACGTCATAACCACAAGGCCTGCTTTTCAACAAAGCCTTGATCATCTTCATCTTAGCGTGCCACATTGTCAATCCATACCGTGCCATTGATCGTCCATCAATATATAAACGGGTGTTAAGTAAAGAATAAATTCTTCACCACCAATCATTTATATATAGACAGAAAATCAATAACATGATATTAACGGAGTACAACGTCAGACACACAATCCATTTAAAACTTATGCTCTGGGTCTGAGCGAAAGTCAAATCCGTACAAATCAACACTACGTCCGGACGGCAACCACTGTAGCCCCTTCAAGGTAGCTACTCCAATCATGGGCATCAGCAGTCGTCGTCCATTCGATGTGAAGACCGTCGGTCTTCTATGGTCGTCTTTAAATCTTCAATTTTTAAACGTCGTTTAAATTGTTTGGAATGAGATAAACTCGGACTTCCCAAACAATTCTCGTGTATATATAAGTTGGAAATCATTTCATATCGTTCGATTTTAAATTTTTATATATATAATTATATATATAATTCCTCCATCCATTTCATCTTACTATATTTTCCTAACAACCAATCTTCTTATTTATATGCAATAACTCATCACACCAAACAATGGTTTCTTTTATTAATGTTCTTCAATTTCCATACATATCCTACACACAAAAATGTATTTTGTGTATCATTCCAATTACAACCAAAAATGAATATTTTTGTACGTCCTTCATAATTTAACAAAAAATGAGTATTTTTGTGTCATTTCAATTCCTAGCCAAAACGAAATATATTTTGGTGTTAACTTCATTTCTATACGAACGAATATATTTCTTATCTCTTTCAATGCAAACAAAAAAAATGATTTTTGCTATTTTATATTGGCAATGCAAATTTCCTTCTTAGGTGACGTCATGCAAATATAATTTTTAATATAAAATATAATATCATACCTTAATTACATAATAAGAATGTAATTCTAATTTACAGTGCAAATCCTCATTTATAGTTACATATATAAAAGTGTAAATTTTATTCGCTTACCACATTTCATATCATAGTTTCAAATAAAAGTGTAATTTTAATTAATAAAATGTCCTTCTTATCCTAAATAATCTCTTTTAAACAAAAGGGACATGTTTATCTAGTTTAACACTTCTAATATAAGTGACATTCCAATCATATTATTACATAAAAAAAATGTAATTCTCATTTCTTTTTATTTTGATCACATGAAATGTAATTTCCTTTAACAAAACTTGTCAGTACAAACAATGTCAACTTAATTTCTAACAAATGAATATTTTGTCATCCTTTTTCGTTTGATCAAAATGCATATTTCTTACTCTTGACAAATGAGTATCTTGTCATCCTTATATTTTCTATCTTTCTTTTATATTTGACAAAATGAATGTTTTGCCATTCTTTTTATCTATTTTTATAAAAATGAATCTTTCTTTTATTCTATCCATATAAAAATAATCTCTCTTTTTCCAATGACATATACAACTATGAATGTACATGTTAACAAACCTTCCATTACAATTGACATATAAACTGAATGTATATGTAAACAAATTTTACTTCATTTCTCTCATTACATATAAAAGTGAATTAATATATACGCAAGCTTATTTCATCTCTCTCTTTACATATGAAAAGGAATTTGTCGCTATTCTTTACCTTAACAAAAATTGAAGTTGTCATACTCTTTACATTAACCAAAATAAATATATTTTATTTCATATGCAATGCTATGCAACGTTAACAAAATAAATATATATCATTCATATGCAATGCTATGCAACGTTAACAAAATAAATATATATCATTCATATGCAATGCTATGCCATTAACAAAATAAATATATACCATTCATATGCAATGCTATGTCATTAACAAAATAAATATATACCATTCATATGCAATGCTGTGTCATTAACAAAATAAATATATAACATTCATATGCAATGTATGGCATTAACAAAATAAATATATATCATTCATATGCAATGCTATGTCATTAACAAAATAAATATATACCATTCATATGCAATGTATGACATTAACAAAATAAAAGTATTTTCTTTTATTACATTAAATAAAAATGAAATTTCTGTTGTCATTCTTCTTCAATTGTCAAAATGAATCTTTTGTTATTTTAATCTTTCTTCTAAATTTACAAAAATATGATTTTTGTCGCTACTTCAATATATTGACAAAAGTGATTTCATCGCTACTTCAATTATATTGACAAAAGTGAATTCATCGCTACTTAATTATATTGACAAAAGTGATTTTTGTTGCTACTTCAATATATTGACAAAAGTGATTTTTGTCGCTACTTAATTATATTGACAAAAGTGATTTTTGTCGCTACTTAATTATATTGACAAAAGTGATTTTTGTCGCTACTTAATTATATTGACAAAAGTGATTTTTGTCGCTACTTAATTATATTGACAAAAGTGATTTTTGTCGCTACTTAATTATATTGACAAAAGTGTCTGTTTTGATCTAATATTAACATTCCTTACGAAAATGGCATGTGTAATTTACTAAATAAATGACATGTTTATTTTGTCAATTTTATATACAACATAAATGACACATCCATTTTGTTCATTTTAATACAATGACAGTTTTTATATTAACATAACATTATTAACACAAGCGATGTTCTTATGTTAGCATAACGTTATTAACCAAATGAACATACTTATGTTGATGGTTCTAATTCAACATAACATAAAAATGAATATTTTATGTGGGTAATTCATAAAATGAAAATTCCAACATGATAAACAAAGAATACTTTTTTTTTCTTCACAATATATAAATTCCCTTTCTAACATGTAACATCTCCGTTATATATATACACAATATAAATATATGATTTTTATGGTTTGCACAAATTTTTCTTTTACAAACATGAATATTATACATTTTATATATTAACTAAAATGTTTGTCTTCGTCGTGCACACAAAATCATGTCAACATAAATACGCACAATCATCACAAACAATCAACATGGAAATAATCATACATGCAGCAACAACATGAATTTCATATGATATGAATATAGATTTTGCAGTGAATTAAATAAATAAATAATTTTATTTTTAAAAATAGAATTCTCACTTTGATTTTTGCTGAAAATTTGAATGTCTCAGATTCAGCTCTGGTCTGCGCCATCGCGAAGAGCTCGGAAAGACGAGTCCAACGCAATTTACGGTTCGTCAATCGGACCTCGTACGAGAGATTTATGATTTATTAAAGTTGGACATAATTAAATAATTAATTAATATTCGTGAAAATACCTAAAAATTTCACTGTCTCAGAATTGGACAAAATTAGTGTCCACGCGTCCATCTCGTCGCCACGATCCCAACGCACCTGAAATCGTCGATTTTCGACTTCGTATGAGTGAGTTATGCAATTTTAAAGTTCTGCAAATTAATTAAATAATTTAAAAATAAAATAGAAAATACCCTCGGCCCATTGACCGCGAAACACTACTCACCGCAGAACTTTGACCGCCATTTTCCGCTGCTTCAGGCCACCTGACGCCACGGGACCACTGCCAACGTCTTCGTCTTGGCGAGACGCACCACCACCAGAAAGAGCCGCCCCTAAAGCTTCTCCGATCATCGGGAAATCGCCTACGAACGATTTCGCCTCGCGGGTCCCACAGGCCGCCTCACACCTCCAAACTGCCTGAAATTTTGCGAGCACCTCCACCTCACGTAGACGAAGAACTTCCGTGTTCGTGACTTCGTCTAATTCTTCCTCGATTCACGGGAATTTCTTGATTTACGTTTTGAGCTTCTGAATTTCGAAAACAGCGAGCTTTAAGACGAGATTCCGGCGAATCCGAGCGCTGTTTGACGAAACCGACGACACCATTAGCTTCGTATCGTCGAGACCTTCGAGTGGACATATAATTTGCTATGGTTTGAAGAGATTTTATTTTCGACAAATTTTAGAGGAAGAGAGAGCCGCCATGGAAATTGAGAAAATGATGGAAAAGAGAAGTGGCTGCTGTGTATTTCGAATTTCAGCCCTAAATTCTGAGGAAAAAAGATAATATATACTATGGGTTTAATTTTGGTTTGGGCCCAAATATCATTACGTGTCCAATTACTAAATTTTCAACTGTTTTCTTCAATTCAAAAATTCTTATAAATACATGCTGATTTCAAAATTAATAAAATTTTAAACATAATTATTTCAGGTCATTACGAATCCAACAATTTTGATTTCGTAATTTTCCGAGTCCGTATGAATTTATTATGAATTTCCGAAGTCTGAAAATATGCTATTTTTCACTGTAAAAATTATACCGGCCATAAAATAATTCCAAAAATTATAAATTTTAGAATTTAACCTTATTTTAATATTCCGAATCCATAGAAACTGGTCTCGTCGAATTCGGAGTTCGTTTGCAAAAATTCCATTTTTCAGGCGTATATTTTTTAATATTTAAAAATACCAAAAATAGTGGAATTTTTCCGAAACTCAAAAATATAAGTTCTTATAGTCATTTTTATATGTAAACAACATTCTGAAACCAATGGAGATGGTTTCGGGTCCTAATTCCTTATTCTGCAAAAATTTTACGTTTCGGGCCTTATATATAATATATACGAATTCTATAGCGTTTTTCTGAAAATTTAATTTTCTCATAACTTACAATTTATAAACTGGAATCTTAATTTCTGAAACTCTTTGGAAAGATATTTTCAATACGGTCCTAGCGTTTCTTGTTTCGTCCAATTCCGATTTATATTTTATTTAATTTTTCAAAGTTGGAATTTCAAATCTGAAATTACCGCGCCGTTTTCAGGCTCGGAATGGATTTAATATAAATTTCAAGTTCGCACTCGAAATAAAATAAGTTTTTCATCGTTATTATTTAAAATAAATAATTTAAAATATATTCATTCATTAAAATTTCTTAAAATAAAATTTTAAAATTAACCTCAAAAATCAGGGCTGTTACAGTCGTCCCCACTTAAAATCTTTTCGTCCTCGAAAAGGAACTACGGTAAAAGTTGTTTAATTAACTAACTAAATTTTAATTTCTCTTATTAATTTCATTTGTTGACTAACTTATCAAATATACATACTCTTTTATATATTTAAAAATCATATTTTCAAAAATAGATTATATAATCAAAAATACGCTAATCATAAGCTTATCACTCTGAACTCATTCTAGGGCATTACTAACCCCATCTCTAATGAGTTTTCTCATTCTAGAATACTGCTGATCCTATCTCTAATGAGTATTCTTATTGGACATTACTAATCCAATTCTCTGATGAGTCTTTTGTTCAGTTCTAATGAGTTGTACCCCAAAGATTTGAGCTAACCAAAGCTCTGATACCAGCTGTAAAGACCCGGGCTTTGCCCGACCCGATCGATCGCAAAATCGACCAAGACCGTTCAAATCCCGAATACTTTAACTTTGGGAATACAACAATCATCAGAACAAAACAGCAGACTTTTATAAACAGTACAAAATGTTTACATCAGAGTACAGAATATCAGAGTACATCGAATAAAAATAATTGCAGCGGAAGATAAATTTTACATTTAATTTATAATACATTGCAGCTGAACAAAACTAATACAGCGGAAGTCTTTTCTATATTCTGGACACAGCTTTATGCTTCAATCCAGTATCCTGCTCAAGAGATAAACCTGTAGACAAACTACTCGACTGCCCGTGTGGAAAAGAGGGCACCCGAGTTTGCAAAGGTGGAAACAAACAACGGATCAGTCGTGGGACTGGTGTGAGAATTCTTAACTAATATAACTAATAGTAAGGCAAATCCAAGGACCACGCCGCTAACGCGGAACGGGATTACTCCAATGGATTGCTGTGCATAACAGTAAAGTAAATCGTCAAATAACGCAATGCTTTTTAGAAAAATGAAACCACCATAAGACTCAGGTCCCATCACACAATGCAACGCACACCAGAGGATAGAGTTTTACCTTATGGTGATTAAAAGATGATAAATACGTAAAAACGATATTATTATTAGTGTGTATATGTTTTAATAAAACATTTCAATCATAATATCAATCCTAGGAAGCATAGGTACCATATATTATGCCTCCGTACTAGTAATACAATCAAAACCGCATGGGGCGTATTGGAGATTTGGATTTCCATCAAGAGTCAAGGCTAGAGCGGAGCTCCTTACCGATTCGAGACACTCTAGCTAATGTCTCAAGATTACCCGCAGTTAACCCTTGGAAATGGCAGGGCCGGTCCTCAAATACAGCTTAGAGGATTGGCAATTCCTAAGCACACGTTTCCCGGTCCTATAGGACCTATCCGAGGCGCGCCTCATTCCATCATCCACATAAGTAAAATGTCAGGCCGTGATAAAACCCAAACACAACATCTAGCTAGAAAGAAACGGTTTGTGAGGCTCGCGAAGTTACGTCATAACCACAAGGCCTGCTTTTCAACAAAGCCTTGATCATCTTCATCTTAGCGTGCCACATTGTCAATCCATACCGTGCCATTGATCGTCCATCAATATATAAACGGGTGTTAAGTAAAGAATAAATTCTTCACCACCAATCATTTATATATAGACAGAAAATCAATAACGTGATATTAACGGAGTACAACGTCAGACACACAATCCATTTAAAACTTATGCTCTAGGTCTGAGCGAAAGTCAAATCCGTACAAATCAACACTACGTCCGGACGGCAACCACTGTAGCCCCTTCAAGGTAGCTACTCCAATCATGGGCATCAGCAGTCGTCGTCCATTCGATGTGAAGACCGTCGGTCTTCTATGGTCGTCTTTAAATCTTCAATTTTTAAACGTCGTTTAAATTGTTTGGAATGAGATAAACTCGGACTTCCCAAACAATTCTCGTGTATATATAAGTTGGAAATCATTTCATATCGTTCGATTTTAAATTTTTATATATATAATTATATATATAATTCCTCCATCCATTTCATCTTACTATATTTTCCTAACAACCAATCTTCTTATTTATATGCAATAACTCATCACACCAAACAATGGTTTCTTTTATTAATGTTCTTCAATTTCCATACATATCCTACACACAAAAATGTATTTTGTGTATCATTCCAATTACAACCAAAAATGAATATTTTTGTACGTCCTTCATAATTTAACAAAAAATGAGTATTTTTGTGTCATTTCAATTCCTAGCCAAAACGAAATATATTTTGGTGTTAACTTCATTTCTATACGAACGAATATATTTCTTCTCTCTTTCAATGCAAACAAAAAAAAATGATTTTTGCTATTTTATATTGGCAATGCAAATTTCCTTCTTAGGTGACGTCATGCAAATATAATTTTTAATATAAAATATAATATCATACCTTAATTACATAATAAGAATGTAATTCTAATTTACAGTGCAAATCCTCATTTATAGTAACATATATAAAAGTGTAAATTTTATTCGCTTACCACATTTCATATCATAGTTTCAAATAAAAGTGTAATTTTAATTAATAAAATGTCCTTCTTATCCTAAATAACCTCTTTTAAACAAAAGGGACATGTTTATCTAGTTTAACACTTCTAATATAAGTGACATTCCAGTCATATAATTACATAAAAAAAATGTAATTCTCATTTCTTTTTATTTTGATCACATGAAATGTAATTTCCTTTAACAAAACTTGTCAGTACAAACAATGTCAACTTAATTTCTAACAAATGAATATTTTGTCATCCTTTTTCGTTTGACCAAAATGCATATTTCTTACTCTTGACAAATGAGTATCTTGTCATCCTTATATTTTCTATCTTTCTTTTATATTTGACAAAATGAATGTTTTGCCATTCTTTTTATCTATTTTTATAAAAATGAATCTTTCTTTTATTCTATCCATATAAAAATAATCTCTCTTTTTCCAATGACATATACAACTATGAATGTACATGTTAACAAACCTTCCATTACAATTGACATATAAACTGAATGTATATGTAAACAAATTTTACTTCATTTCTCTCATTACATATAAAAGTGAATTAATATATACGCAAGCTTATTTCATCTCTCTCTTTACATATGAAAAGGAATTTGTCGCTATTCTTTACCTTAACAAAAATTGAAGTTGTCATACTCTTTACATTAACCAAAATAAATATATTTCATTTCATATGCAATGCTATGCAACGTTAACAAAATAAATATATATCATTCATATGCAATGCTATGCAACGTTAACAAAATAAATATATATCATTCATATGCAATGCTATGTCAATAACAAAATAAATATATACCATTCATATGCAATGCTATGTCATTAACAAAATAAATATATACCATTCATATGCAATGCTGTGTCATTAACAAAATAAATATATAACATTCATATGCAATGTATGGCATTAACAAAATAAATATATATCATTCATATGCAATGCTATGTCATTAACAAAATAAATATATACCATTCATATGCAATGTATGACATTAACAAAATAAAAGTATTTTCTTTTATTACATTAAATAAAAATGAAATTTCTATTGTCATTCTTCTTCAATTGTCAAAATGAATCTTTTGTTATTTTAATCTTTCTTCTAAATTTACAAAAATATGATTTTTGTCGCTACTTCAATATATTGACAAAAGTGATTTCATCGCTACTTCAATTATATTGACAAAAGTGAATTCATCGCTACTTAATTATATTGACAAAAGTGATTTTTGTCGCTACTTCAATATATTGACAAAAGTGATTTTTGTCGCTACTTAATTATATTGACAAAAGTGATTTTTGTCGCTACTTAATTATATTGACAAAAGTGATTTTTGTCGCTACTTAATTATATTGACAAAAGTGATTTTTGTCGCTACTTAATTATATTGACAAAAGTGTCTGTTTTAATCTAATATTAACATTCCTTACGAAAATGGCATGTGTAATTTACTAAATAAATGACATGTTTATTTTGTCAATTTTATATACGACATAAATGACACATCCATTTTGTTCATTTTATTACAATGACAGTTTTTATATTAACATAACATTATTAACACAAGCAATGTTCTTATGTTAGCATAACGTTATTAACCAAATGAACATACTTATGTTGATGGTTCTAATTCAACATAACATAAAAATGAATATTTTATGTGGGTAATTCATAAAATGAAAATTCCAACATGATAAACAAAGAATACTTTTTTTTTCTTCACAATATATAAATTCCCTTTCTAACATGTAACATCTCCGTTATATATACACACAATATAAATATATGATTTTTATGGTTTGCACAAATTTTTCTTTTACAAACATGAATATTATACATTTTATATATTAACTAAAATGTTTGTCTTCGTCGTGCACACAAAATCATGTCAACATAAATACGCACAATCATCACAAACAATCAACATGGAAATAATCATACAGGCAGCAACAACATGAATTTCATATGATATGAATATAGATTTTGCAGTGAATTAAATAAATAAATAATTTTATTTTTAAAAATAGAATTCTCACTTTGATTTTTGCTGAAAATTTGACTGTCTCGGATTCAGCTCTGGTCTGCGCCATCGCGAAGAGCTCGGAAAGACGAGTCCAACGCAATTTACGGTTCGTCAATCGGACCTCTTACGAGAGAGTTATGATTTATTAAAGTTGGACATAATTAAATAATTAATTAATAGGGTGCGTTTTTTACAGGTCCCTACTAACTTTCAAAATAAAAAAAAAAACCCGCGCATACTTTTCCATACGTTTCCGGTCCCTAAAATTAGATGCCGCCCAAAATTTTTGATCCCTTCGCCTGCTCCTCATGTCCCCTTCGCCTTTTTCAATTTCTAGCCAAAATAAAATGCGCTTATGAATAAAAAAAAAAAAAAAATTCTAAAATCTGGAAATAATCCCAAGAGCCCACGCAAATCAAAAAAAAAAAGTTGTATACATGTATGCAACTATTGCTGATAGTTGCATACATGTATGCAACTTTTTAAATACACATGCAAATAAAATCCGCAAGCCTGCTGAATAATTGCATACAAGTATGCTGTTATTCAGAATAGCTGCATACATGTATGCAGTAATGCGTTGAAGGCCGAAGGCGTGACAATATGTGCATACTTGAATGCATATTTTCTACATAACTGCATGCTCGTATGCACATATGCAAGCATGCGTGCTTTTCATGCGGAAACCGAATACATGCATGAAATCATGCATGTATTTCAGAAAATCTGCATACATGTATGCATATATGCTGCTTTATGATGCGGAATTGAAATAGATGCATACATGTATGCAACTATTTGAAATATGTGCATGTTTTTATGCATTTTACTGCATTTTTCGCTGTTTTGTGTATTTTTTGATTTTGACGTGTTTGTTGATTGATTTTCCACCTGATTTTTTTGGCGTGAACATGTTTTATTTAATTATGAATTTACGTGATTTTTTTATATTTCTTTTATATTTTTTAATGAATTTTCAAAAAATAGGGACCTAATTTACAATAAGTTTAGGACCGGATGTGAGCCTAATTAAGTTTGCTTTTAGGGACCTGAGCCTTATTTTCACTAATTAATATTCGTGAAAATACCTAAAAATTTCACTGTCTCAGAATTGGACAAAATTAGTGTCCACGTGTCCATCTCGTCGCCACGATCCCAACGCACCTGAAATCGTCGATTTTCGACTTCGTATGAGTGAGTTATGCAATTTTAAAGTTCTGGAAATTAATTAAATAATTTAAAAATAAAATAGAAAATACCCTCAGCCCATTGACCACGAAACACTATTCACCGCAGAACTTTGACCGCCATTTGCCGCCGCTTCAGGCCACCTGACGCCACGGGACCACCGCCAACGTCTTCGTCTTGGCGAGACGCACCACCACCAGAAAGAGCCGCCCCTAAAGCTTCTCCGATCATCGGGAAATCGCCTACGAACGATTTCGCCTCGCGGGTCCCACAGGCCGCCTCACACCTCCAAACTGCCTGAAATTTTGCGAGCACCTCCACCTCACGTAGACGAAGAACTTCCGTGTTCGTGACTTCGTCTAATTCTTCCTCGATTCACGGGAATTTCTTGATTTACGTTTTGAGCTTCTGAATTTCGAAAACAGCGAGCTTTAAGATGAGATTCCGGCGAATCCGAGCGCTGTTTGACGAAATCGACGACACCATTAGCTTCGTATCATCGAGACCTTCGAGTGGACATATAATTTGCTATGGTTTGAAGAGATTTTATTTTCGACAAATTTTAGAGGAAGAGAGAGCCGCCATGGAAATTGAGAAAATGATGGAAAAGAGAAGTGGCTGCTGTGTATTTCGAATTTCAGCCCTAAATTCTGAGGAAAAAGATAATATATACTATGGGTTTAATTTTGATTTGGGCCCAAATATCATTACGTGTCCAATTACTAAATTTTCAACTGTTTTCTTCAATTCAAAAATTCTTATAAATACATGCTGATTTCAAAATTAATAAAATTTTAAACATAATTATTTCAGGTCATTACGAATCCAACGAACTTGATTTCGTAATTTTCCGAGTCCGTATGAATTTATTATGAATTTCCGAAGTCTGAAAATATGCTATTTTTCACTGTAAAAATTATACCGGCCACAAAATAATTCCAAAAATTATAAATTTTAGAATTTAACCTTATTTTAATATTCCGAATCCATAGAAACTGGTCTCGTCGAATTCGGAGTTCGTTTGCAAAAATTCTATTTTTCAGGCGTATATTTTTTAATATTTAAAAATACCAAAAATAGTGGATTTTTTCCGAAACTCTAAAATATAAGTTCTTATAGTCATTTTTATATGTAAACAACATTCTGAAACCAATGGAGATGGTTTCGGGTCTTAATTCCTTATTCTGCAAAAATTTTACGTTTCGGGCCTTATATATAATATATACGAATTCTATAGCGTTTTTCTGAAAATTTAATTTTCTCATAACTTGCAATTTATAAACTGGAATCTTAATTTCTGAAACTCTTTGGAAAGATATTTTCAATACGGTCCTAGCGTTTCTTGTTTCGTCCAATTCCGATTTATATTTTATTTAATTTTTCAAAGTTGGAATTTCAAATCTGAAATTACCGCGCCGTTTTCAGGCTCGGAATGGATTTAATATAAATTTCAAGTTCGCGCTCGAAATAAAATAAGTTTTTCATCGTTATTATTTAAAATAAATAATTTTAAATATATTCATTCATTAAAATTTCTTAAAATAAAATTTTAAAATTAACCCCAAAAATCAGGGCTGTTACACTAGGTGCCTCCGGTTTCGTTCAGACCCAGAACGAACTTGTAAATGGACTGTGTGTCTGACATTGGATTTTAGTCTGTGTGATTGATTTCTATTAAATATATATATGTTTGGCGGCGGAGAATTTATTCTCTTGCTTAACGCCCTTCTCTGAGACGTACGAGCTCAGGGGTTATATATCGATGGATATCAAACGCATGGAGTGAATTGCCTGTGTGGCATGCCTAAGTGGCAATATGATCAAGGCTTCTGTTGAAAAGCAGAGTCTTGTGGTGGATGATCAAAGCACGGCCTTTGTGGCGTAGCTTTGTGCAACGTTTGATTTGCGAGCTTCACACCCGGTATGAACCAAAAACGGGAGAGGACGTCAGGGAGGGCATGCATTTCTTTCTAGCTAGAAGTGGCGTCAGTGGTTTTACACGCCCTAATGAGTTTGACTTATGTGGTTGTTGCTGTTGCGAGGCGCCTCGGTTTGATCGGACAATCCGAGTCTGGTGGAGTCATTCGTTGGCTCATTTACGCCCCATAGGGCGGGGAAACGCATGTTCAGGATTTAAGTTTAATCCACATCGGTGGACCGGCCCTTAGGATCCAAGGGTCGATGCGCTCTGACCCTGAGGCTCGGGCTAGACAGTCTCGAAGTCGGTGAGGACTATCTTTTGCCTCGGTTCATAGATGGAAATCCAATTTTCAAATACGTGACATTTGCGGTTTTGATTGTAGAGCCTAGTATGGCGACATGATATATGGTACCCATGCCGTCTATGATTGATACTTATGATTTGAAGTTGTTTTATACACTATACACTTATAATAGTATCAAAAAATTTGTTTTAAACGTACTAAGCATGTTTGGCTATTATAAGGGAAAACCCTATCCCCCGGCTTGCGTTGCATTGTGTGATAGGACCTGGGTCTTATAATAGCTTCATTTTTCTTTATTTAGCATTGCGCTGTTGTTTTATGCACTGGTATTCTTGGGAGGAAACCCGTTCCGTGTTATACGGCGTGGTCCCTTGATTTACCTAACTTTAAAATAAAGATTTATAACTGTTTTAGTTCTCACACCAGTCCCATGACTAACCTGGAGTTTATTGTTTTGACCTAAACTCTGAGTGCCCTTATTTTGACACGGGCAGCTAGTAGTTTTGGTTTTGCAGATTTATATTCACAGGATCCTGGTTTACAGCTGGAACGATATCCAGAAAGCTTTGTATCCGTATATCTCCTTCTAGTTGTGTTTTGTATTATTTCCGCTGCTATGTAATTTATTGTAATCTCTGATATTTCTGTGTAATATTCCTTTATACTCTGTATATTCTTGTATTCTGATGGAATTGTTGTAATATACAATGAAATGTTCTCCCGTCTGCGTTCTGATTTGTCGTGTCCTCACAGTAATTCGTTCTTTCTCTTCTCTTCGGAGACCGAGGAAGTTCGGGTCGCTTCAAAACCCGAGGTTAGACTAGGTTGTGGTGTAAAGCTGCCCGGACCCGCCCGGCGTAACCAGTAACCACAACAAAGTCTAATGTGAGAGGTTGGGGTGCATTAATTTACTTAATGCCACATGATAAGGTTAAGTTAGTTTGACTAATGGCACTTAACCGATATGACATGAATGGGTAGGTTAAGTAAGACCGGACTTGATTACTTAAAGACACTTAACCATATAACACGATTAGCAGATGGGTTAGTTTAACCTAAATGGGTTGATAACACTCGACTGGGATAACGCGATGCATGGTAGGGTTAAGTAAACCCACAAGAATGATACTTAACAATTATAAATACGACTAGTGGATGGGGTTAAGTTAACCTACACTTAACCAATCCGACTCGGTAATTTGATGGGGTTAAGTTAACTTACACTTAACAAATCTGACTTGATAATTTGATAGGGTTAAGTCACGAACCTCTTAAATATAGTTAACCAATCCGACTCGATAATTTAATGGGGTTAAGTTAACCTATACTTAACCAATTTTACTCGATGATTTGATGAGGTTAAGACAACCTATACTTAACCAATCTGACGCGGTAGCTTGATGAGGTTAAGATAACCTATACTTAACCAATCTGACACGGTAATTTGATAGGGTTAAGTTAACCTATACTTAACCAATCTGACACGATAATCTAGGGTAAAGTCATGAACTTCTTGATATACTTAACCAACTTGATACATGGTTTGCAGAGATAAGTCTTGAACTTGAATACTTAGCCAATTTTGACATGATTCGTAGGCGGGGTAAGTCACGAACTCGAATGACAACACTTAACCCATTAGACAAAACCCTAGTTCAGGGGACTAAGTGGAAAATCGTAGTTAATAAGGATAACGGGAAGGGAAACTAAGTGATAAACCTTAGTTAAGGATAACTAAGTAATAATTCTTAGTCAAGAGAATTGGACCAGTTCACAAATAGATGAGTAACTTGATACGGTAGGTCATCGTTTAAACGAACACACGAGGAGGAGCGAATGTTTATCTGACTTAGATAAAGGCTCCAGCAAACTGGGTGACGAAGCGGTAGCTTCGGGGGACGTGAGGGTACTCTTGGTATCCCTCTATGAGGTTGCAGATGATCCGCCTGGGCTCACAGAGGTTAAGGTCTGCGGTAGAAGAACCAAGGGTATGCCTTGGTTGCTGTGCGAGCAACCTAAAGACTGGGGTGGATTAGCGTGGATTCGGCGATACTTAGTTTAGCCCTGTGATAGCACGTCGTCGACTACCTACCATCTTTAGTCAATCGTGTACATATGCGGAAAGGCAGAGAACTCCCAACAGACCATATACTTGCTATCTAGTTATGGGTGAGGTTGGCCAATAGGAAAGTGGGGCATGGATGGCCGGAGTATAGTTCTCGTGCATGATTTTCTTGGATTGCCTTTCAGTAGTGAGGGAGGGGTCACGTGGGACCATAACCACCGGTAGAAAAACAGACCTTGATATCTGCATCGGCAGATAACCTAAAGCTCCCGACCGAGTCCTGTATTTATTGATTAGCCCTGTCACGGGACTCGGATGGCACATTGAGATACATGTGCATCTAGACATGGAAAAACGATTCACGATACATACGTGGGAAAAAGGGCGTGGTTGACGGGTAGCGTAATCCCTAGCGGTCCTAGGTGGCTTAAACCCAAACCGAGTTACGAAAACGTTTAGTAGGTAGCGTAATCCCTAGTGGTCCTAGGTGGCATAAATCCTAGCCGAACATTCGAGAATTCATGGTAAGAAAATACAGCTAGATCAAGGGTGACAGTCCAAACGATTTCAAGGATAATGGAACTACATTGAAGTAGTATAGAACTACGTGAGGAAGCCCGTAGGATTTTCGGCAAAGGACTAAACATATACATGGAAAGAAACATACGAGTTGGGAAAACCTACATTAGGTTGACATGGGCCATTTCATGACATTGGGCAAGGGACATTTTATAGCTAACACATGACACGGGTTGGGATACTAGTACGGAAGGTGCAGGGCAAATATACTTGATAGAACCTTGGGGTGTTATACTCGACAGAACCTTGGGATGTTATACTCGATAGAACCTTGGGATCTTATAATTGATTCATAGTGACCGTAGTTTATCTTGATACAGTAGTTCATCTTGTTACCTTGGTTTAGCTTGTCTATCTTGTCATCATCCTTATGTTTACTTTCAGTTTATGCATGTCATGTTACCTTTGCCTGTTTTTATGCTGGAAGTAGATAGGACTTACCAGTCTTTATGACTGACCCCGTTTTCTTTCGCCTCTTTGTCTTCCATTTCCCCCCCAGGTTTTCAGGGAGGAAATACTGTTATTTAGCTCGGACTTCTTCTGCTTCAAGGTCATCATGTATGGCTTGGATTTTTCTTGGCTATGGCTGCTTTACCGTTTTACTTGGGGAGTATTTTATGACTGTGGTTTTATGCTTCTTTAACTATTGCAAGACAGGTTTGCAATGTAATGGATTTTAAAGGCATTTTGATGTAAAAGGCTTTAGACCTTGTAATTTTACGAGGTAATGAAATTTGGTTTTTCTTCCGTTGTTTTATATGTTCTGTCTTGTAATATTTCTGTGCATGTTTACCTAGACAACGCCTCTCCAAAGCTAGTGCATTCTCTTGTGAGTGACCCTGGCGGAGGTGGGGTGTTACATTTGGTATTAGAGCAGAAGGTTACCAGACTGGGCAAAAGTTTTAAAACCTTCTGAAAACTATTTGAAAACCATTTACAAAGAAGCATTTTTTTCAAGGAAAGTTTTATTTTTAAAGGCTATTCCCCAAAGGCCATTAGCATTATCCTTTGTTTCCTTGATTGAATCTCTTTTCCTTTCTTTCCTCCACCTGTAGTCACAGTGGTTTGAACTGCGACTAATCCTTTTCTAACTACGTCAGTGTTTTCGGTACGATGGAGGCAGTTCTCGAGAGACCTGTTACCACGTTATAAGAAAGGATAGTAAGAACAAGGATAAAGGATACAAGCTTAAGGACAAGCAACTTGTTGGTATGGCTTAATCCATAAAAGAGGAAAAGGGTGAACGATAAAATCCATGACGAGAGAGAGTATCTCTAGTAGGGTAAAAAGGGAAAGATAGTCAAGTATTATGAGACGAAGACAAGATCATCGAGAGGGAAATTGTATGCTCTCACTGTTAGCGTACCTAAGAAGGATGGTAACGTTTCTGTGAAAGGTTTAGCTTTTCTTCTCTATCATCCCGTCAGGACTTTGCTTTAATCACCGCATCATTTAAGTCTGCTTCGATAGTTGAGTCTCTGCACCTTCGTACTAGCATAGTAGAGGATCCCATTTTTGTCTCAAATCTTGTTGAGGGATCGGTCCATTTATTCATGACTTGTTTGGATTTGAGGACGCCTATGACATTTGGGAATAATGCTTATGCTTTTAAGCTATGGGTTGAATTCTAGGAATGGAGTGGTTATCCAGTAAGGGTGCCATTCTCGGTTCTGAAAGGAGGGTAGTTAGGCTCTAGACTTGCCTCGGTAATACCCTCGAAGTCTCGTGTAACCATTAGGGTTCTGTCATGATTGGTTACCTAGAATCTCTTGATGCATTTGTTGGTAATCCGTTCGAGTAGAGTTCGCCACTAAGCCGGATGGTTCATTTCGCTTGTGCATGAGTTATGGAAATCACTCTAGTAAGTACACTTGGTAACATGGTTGGCATCTGTTTGTTTTCAAGAGATAAGTTCTTCTGCGTGGAATGTCGTAGAGCGAGTAAACGAGATCCATAATTCACTAGTGAATTTTGGAGAGCTTACATGAAACCATGAGTGCACGGATATGGCTGAACCAAGTATACTAGAGGGAGAATAAGTAAAAGGGGAACGAGAAGCGACAATGAAGTGAGTTCCAGCTCATATTTGGAAATAGGAGTTAAGAGGCCACGAAATCATGAAGTTAAAGATGGTCAAAGAACAATGGAATTAAGCTCAAGGAAATGTGACTTAGAAGATTGAAGAAAAGATACACGCATCATATCTCTTTTTAAGAGTATATTCTTGATCCCTGTTTTCCTGTAGAGCTTACCCGCATGCTATCTTTTATGCATATCCTCTCGGTCCTATTCTCGATCTTATTTCTGTTGCAAACTCCATAGGGGGTATGACTCATCGGTTAATAATACATGTTAGGGTTTGAAGGTGTCCGTTAGGTTGACTAAACCTTTTGGTCTTTATAGGATATGGGTTGGGTTTAGAAAGGGATTTCTTGTAATCCAAAAGAAGTTTATCTTGCTTATCTTCTCGGTCCTATCTTGAGGACCTTAGGTAGAACCCTGTGGATGTAAACATGTATTTGAAAACATGTTATGATTGATATGGTTGCAAGTGGTTGCTCGTGGATGCGCGAATACACACTAGGCACTAGATCGGCTCAGTCACATTTCATATTTCATATGTATACGTGTTTATACTTGTTTACGGATGAATTTGAATGTGTTATCATGTGAATATTGCATATGGATGAATGGTTCTGCACACATATAGTGTTTATGTGACAAGGACTGTTTGCATACATGTGGATTCATGGCATTAAACATATTTTGCATTTAGAAGATCAATCAGGCCTGATCATTTGCATTAGATAAGGAACACATATACACACACTTTCTGCATATGTTCATACAGCATTAGAAATCTTTTAAGGACAATGGTTTCCTGTGGATGATGCTTTGAGTAGATGGATGATTGGATGGTAGGACACATCCTCCCTAACTTAGAGATTTCGGGGACGAAATCCTTAAAGGAGGGGAGAATGTAACAACCCGAATTTTAATAATGTGTTAAGACAAGAATCGAGGCAGAATTAAATTTTAAAATAAGAATCAAGCGAAACGGGTTGCGCCGTTGCGTTCGTCTCGGAATTCTGGTTGGAAACGAGTCCGAAATTTCGTAAATCGGAGTCCGTATGACCGAGATATGGCCTCTAGAAGTTTCACGAAAAATCAGAAAATGAAAACAGATTTTCGAATTTCAAATTTAGCCCAAAACAGACTGGGCGGGATAATTTCCCGCCCAGCCCCAGGTCGACTGGGGACTCGACTGGGAAGTCGACCCCCTAGGGACCAGGTCGACTGGGCAGTCAACCTGGGTGTCGACCTAGGGGTCGACCTCCTTGGTCGGACCAGGTTGGCCTGGTGCACCTGCTTGCTCCTTTGGGTCTGTTCTGTTGGCCTGTGACGAGATTGGATGGTTCAGATCTAAACTAGGGTTAATCTAAGGACATAAACTAGTCCTAGCTTCTATAAAAACACCCTAATACCTAGCTTAATTCACCACAAATCATCCTAACAAATAAGTGCTGCCAAAATGCTCCCTAATCATGGCCTCCATCTTCAACTTCAAAGGCTTAAGCATGCAAACTTGATTCAAGTCAAAGGAGCAAGCTTTCTACATCAAATCAAGGAAGTAGAGCATCATCTCAACACCGTTCTACGACAAATGCTTGCTCATAAATCTCTAGCCATGCTTTGTAAGTTCTAGCTACTTTTAGATCTAAACGGTAGTTCTAATGTTGACATGGAATAAAATGAGATGAAACCTAAGTATGTTAGTCTATGTGAATCTAGTCTTGCCCTCTCTTGAACCTATGACTTTGGGCTATTTCTTAGTGATTAAATCATGCCACTCATGTTGTATTTGACCTAGTTTATCATGCAAGATTGAATCTTGACTTGTGGAATGTTGGCATGAACCCTTAGAACAATTTGACTTGTGGAACATTCATATGAACTTGACTTGGGGCTTATGCATGTAAAAGAACCTAAACCCCTCATGACCATTTACATGCCTATGATGATGAACCTAGTATTATGCTATCATACATGTTTTAGGCCAATCCCTTTATGCTATCATACATGTTTGAGGCCAATTCCTTTATGCTATCATACATGTTTGAGGCCAATTCCTTTATGCTATCATACATGTTTGAGGCCAATTCCTTTATGCTATACTACATGTTTGAGGCCAATATGTTGTCATATTATTCCTACTATGTTGACTCGCTTTCACTTGCGTTGGGAATACGCCTTGGGTAGTTTAGGCAAACTTGAGATGGGCTATGAAACTTAACATGAATTAGGTAATGGGACAATGGGCATAAGTGGAAAACGTGGACTTTGTCGTAGCCTAAATTTGACATGAACATGACAAGTAGGAAAACATGAAAGTGGCCAACTCGAGGTTGGGTTGAGTTTGTAGCATAAATCTGCCCGGAACCGCCCGGCAAATCCAGTAGCTACAGACAATAAGACCCAATGTGATTAGTTGGTCATATCGCGCTCAAAACCCGAGGTTAGACTAGGTTGTGGTGTAAAGCTGCCCAGACCCGCCCGGCGTAACCAGTAACCACCACAAAGTCCAATGTGAGAGGTTGGGGTGCATTAATTTACTTAATGCCACATGATAAGGTTAAGTTAGTTTGACTAATGGCACTTAACCGATAAGACTTGAATGGGTAGGTTAAGTAAGACCGGACTTGATTACTTAAAGACACTTAACCATATAACACGATTAGCGGATGGGTTAATTTAACCTAAATGGGTTGACAACACCCGACTGGGATAACGCGATGCGTGGTAGGGTTAAGTAAACCCACAAGAATGATACTTAACCATTATAAATACGACTAGTGGATGGGGTTAAGTTAACCTACACTTAACCAATCCGACTCGGTAATTTGATGGGGTTAAGTTAACTTACACTTAACAATTCCGACTTGATAATTTGATAGGGTTAAGTCACGAACCTCTTAAATATACTTAACCAATACGACTCGATAATTTAATGGGGTTAAGTTAACCTATACTTAACCAATTTTACTCGATGATTTGATGAGGTTAAGACAACCTATACTTAACCAATCTGACGCGGTAGCTTGATGAGGTTAAGATAACCTATACTTAACCAATCTGACACGGTAATTTGATAGGGTTAAGTTAACCTATACTTAACCAATCTGGCATGATAATTTAGGGTTAAGTCATGAACTTCTTGATATACTTAACCAACTTAATACATGGTTTGTAGGACTAAGTCTTGAACTTGAATACTTAGCCAATTTTGACATGATTCGTAGGCGGGGTAAGTCATGAACTCAAACGACAATACTTAACCCATTAGACAAAACCCTAGTTCAGGGGACTAAGTGGAAAATTGTAGTTAATAAGGATAACGGCAAGGGAAACTAAATGATAAACCTTAGTTAAGGATAACTAAGTAATAATTCTTAGTCAAGAGAATTGGACCAGTTCACAAATAGATGAGTAACCTAATACGGTAGGTCATCGTTTAAACGAACACACAAGGAGGAGCGAATGTTTATCTGACTTAGATAAAGGCTCCAGCAAACTGGGTGACAAAGCGGTAGCTTTGGGGGACGTGAGGGTACTCTTGGTATCCCTCTGTGAGGTTGCAGATGATCCGCCTGGGCTCACAGAGGTTAAGGTATGTGATAGAAGAACCAAGGTTATGCCTTGGTTGCTGTGCGAGCAACCTAAAGACTGGGGTGGATTAGCTTGGAGTCGGCGATACTTAGTTTAGCCCTGTGATAGAATGTCGTCGACTACCTACCATCTTTAGTCAATCGTGTACGTATGCGGAAAGGCAGAGAACTCCCAACAGACCATATACTTGCTATCTAGTTATGGGTGAGGTTGGCCAATAGGAAAGTGGGGCATGGATGGCCGGAGTATAGTTCTCGTGCATGATTTTCTTGGATTGCCTTTCAGTAGTTGAGGGAGGGGTCACATGGGACCATAATCACCGGTAGAAAAACAGACCTTGATATCTGCATCGGCAGATAAACTAAAGCTCCCGACCGAGTCATGTATTTCTTGATTAGCCCTGTCACGGGACTCGGATGGCACATTGAGATACATGTGCATCTAGACATGGAAAAACGATTCACGATACATACGTGGGAAAAAGGGCGTGGTTGACGGGTAGCGTAATCCCTAGCGGTCCCTGGTGGCTTAAACCCAAACCGAGTTACGAAAACGTTTAGTAGGTAGCGTAATCCCTAGTGGTCCTAGGTGGCATAAATCCTAGCCAAACATTCGAGAATTCATGGTAAGAAAATACAGCTAGATCAAGGGTGATAGTCCAAACAATTTCAAGGATAATGGAACTACGTTGAAGTAGTATAGAACTACGTGAGGAAGCCCGTTGGATTTACGGCAAAGGACTAAACATATACATGGAAAGAAACATACGAGTTGGGAAAACCTACATTAGGTTGACATGGACCATTTCATGACATTGGGCAAGGGACATTTTGTAGCTAAGACATGACACGGGTTGGGATACTAGTACGGAAGGTGCAGGGCAAATATACTTGATAGAACCTTGGGGTGTTATACTCGATAGAACCTTGGGATGTTATACTCGATAGAACCTTAGGATCTTATACTTGATTCATAGTGACCGTAGTTTATCTTGATACAGTAGTTCATCCTGTTACCTTGGTTTAGCTTGTCTATCTTGTCATCATCCTTATGTTTACTTTCAGTTTATGCATGCCATGTTACCTTTGCCTGTTTTTATGCTGGAAGTAGATAGGACTTACCAGTCTTTATGACTGACCCCGTTTTCTTTCGCCTCTTTGTCTTCCGTTTCCCTCCCCCCCAGGTTTTCAGGGAGGAAATACTATTATTTAGCTCGGACTTCTTCTGCTTCAAGGTCATCATGTCTGGCTTGGATTTTTCTTGGCTATGGCTGCTTTACCGTTTTACTTAGGGAGTATTTTATGACTGTGGTTTTATGCTTCTTTAACTATTGCAAGACAGGTTTCCAATGTAATGGCTTTTAAAGGCATTTTGATGTAAAAGGCTTTAGACCTTGTAATTTTATGAGGTAATGAAATTTGGTTTTTCTTCCGCTGTTTTATATGTTCTGTCTTGTAATATTTCTGTGCATGTTTACCTACACAACGCCCCTCCAAAGCTAGTGCATTCTCTTGTGAGTGACCCTGGCGGAGGTGGGGTGTTACAGTGTTCTTCATAAACAATTCTTTCAAGTTTCGAAACATCTTTCCAATATGAATCTTTTACAAAAATCCCGAAGTGATTTATAAACTTATTTATAAATCTTCAAGTATATTTACAAACTCTTTTATACACATCCACAACCATTTGTAATTATTTTTATAAATAATCAATATCATTTAATAAGATTTTTCTTATTTTAAATGAACTTCTTTAATAAGTAAAATCCTTTCATGAACAATGATACCAATTTGAAGTATACTTCTAAGTAATTCAAATTATAAATCATTCAATAATTGGTATTAGTTAATTAAATAATTAATTAAATTTAAACATTGATTTGAAAAGTCATTTACTTATCCAATTTGTAAGGATGCTTGGCCATTCACAATGGTATTTAACCAACTATTATTTACCATAATGACATTTATGTCGCAACATAAGAGTTTATATCAAGCTAGATATGTAAATAAATCCACAATTATCAATTAATATATAAAATGTCACTGTTTATGGCTTACAGATATATCACAATACCAATATAGCAAGATGGCATTTTTCCTGCTAAATAGATAAATAATTCATTTTACCTAGCAGAATAGGGTTTTATTCTACTAACAAATGTCCACAGGAATTGATTAATCGAGTTTCACTATAGTAGAATGGTGTTTGGTTCCACTAAGCAAATGTTATTTGGTTCATAATCATTGAGTTTGCTTAATAGTCATTGACGACAAATCCCTTGTATTAAAGACATTCTTTTAAGAGAGAACTCGTTAAATCAAAACAATCTTTAGAATTTAAGTGGCTTGTAAAACTTCAAACCTTTGTTGAATAATTAATAACATTTAAACCCTTTATTTGATAATAGTTTAACCTTAAATAAATAAATAAACATTAAATAATCAATTAAATTCCAAATTAATTTCTAATAAATAATTAAATAATCATTATCCTTTGAATAAATAATCAATACTATTTAATTTTTTAAATACATAATTAAACCATAATACATCTCAAATAATATTTAAATGATAATTTAATCTAGAATTTATAATTAAATTATTTTTAATCAAGTCTTAACTTAAATCTTAACTTGGTTAACAACAGAAAAATATTTAAACCCATTTTAAATAAATAAGTAATTAAAATTAAATCATATATAATCCTCAAATAATCATTAAATAACAATTATCTTCGAAATAATTAACCTACTTGAATTTAAGTATTATTTCCCTTTGGTAACTGGTAACTAAACACTAATTACCTTTCTTAATTGATTATATAATTATTAAATAAACAAACAATTAATTAATTGTAATACTTATTAATACTGAAAATAAGTTTAGAATATATTTTTAAACATTATTATGAAGACAACAATTTAAGTCCCAATAGTAGTTCGTTTTTACGAACCACCTGTAGAAATTATCGTTGTATAACCCGAATTTTTTAAACTTATTTACTATATATCGAATGCTTTTAAAATCTCTAGCTTTCTTATACTATGTAATTTGATTACTTAGTATAAGTTAGTGAAAAAAAAGTAAGGTACTGGAAATTAGATCTGTAACGACCTGCAATTTTTACCGTTCAAGTCGATAATAACCCACACATGTCAACCCAAACAAATCCAAAATACATATGGTTATTGAGGTAAATATACGAAAAGAAAGAAAGAATAAAACAATCACAGAATCTCACAGCGTAAGGACTAAATATAATAAACAAATAACGGTTCATGAAGTTGTTAAAACATACATTTGATTGTACTTTACAACAATTATTAGAGTTAAACTATCACAAAACATACAAATAAATGCAACAGAATAATACTAATAAATACGTCTATCAAGCTCCATCTTCATAACGAAGTCTTCGCTAATTGAAAAACTCAGACTGACCCGAGCATAAATGCAAAGACAAAAACACTCAGTTCAGAACTAAAATATTCTCATATTAGTCAAATCAAAACCATGTAACAACATAAGTATCACAACGTTAGTGATGCTTACGGTAATTCACACCTTATATCCAATGTGTCCGTGAGTGCAGTAACTTAAGAGATGTTACGGGAATTCCTGTAACGACCTGGTAGGAATTCGATGCCCAAATGCTGACAATAATACATAATCCCGCATTTCTTACCAAAACTCAAGTATCAGAAACACCAAATAGATATTAGAAAGAAATTAGAGGGCGAGATAAGAGAGAAAGAAATATTATAATAAAAGAAGAAGAACCAACACAACACAGAGCCTCACATCTCAGCGGAACAAAATATAATATAGAAACAAATCTTTATTGAGAGCTTGAAAAATACTTACAATCATCAGAGTACATCAACATATCTGGACAGTTATAATAATATGTCCTTATATACAACACACAACAGAATAATATAATATCATATGTTTGAACTCTTCCATCTCGTCTCTTCATAGTATCCGATAACCTGAACCTGTTAAACCCGATCTAACCTGAGCATTACAAACGTCGGATCAACTGGGTGAACTAGAGTGAGAAACCCACTGAGTTTATAAGTAATATCCAACTTGATTTTAAAGTCAAAATCTTTTCAAAAGAAAATGATAATCATAAGAACAAATCCATACATAAATACAAACGGTTTTTACCTTACGATAACCTAAAATAGTTTTGAAATCATATCTTTTCTGATATTATAATAATGTCTAAATACAAATAAATAACAATCTAGCAGAATTCTTGCATCACCGCTCTACATACATAGTATACAATCAAAACTGTGGTCTCTTATTGGAGAATGGATTACAACTGGCTGTTAAGGATTGCAGAATGGATCGTCAAGGAGAAACTAACACTAAAGGAGGGGTGAATAGTGTTTTTGAGAATTTAAACAAAATTTAAAACTTATATGATATATTATATGATTCACACACCATAGAAACAATCACAGACACAGAATCAAACACAAAGATAAACAAAAATAAAACGAAGAAAAGGAAAGAACACACCAGATTTTATACTGGTTCGGAATTGCTCCTACGTCCAGTCCCACGCAATGCTGGATTACACAGAGTTTTACTACTATATCAATATCCAATTACGATCCTCTCCTTGATTTCATGGCTACATGGGTAACACTGATTCCACACACGCACTTGATCAAGTATAATCTCCATGATTTCACGGCCACAAGGGTCACACTGATTCCAACCTCCTTGATTTCACGGCTACAAGGGTCACATTGATTACCCAAACACTTCCTAAATGATTACAATAACCTTATAACTCTTCAGTAGCACTTTGATTCAGAGAGTAATGAGTAGAGAGTGAGAAGACTAGAAATTTTATGTAAATAGAATTGAATTCGGCAGAGTATAGGTGTAGAAATCATAAAAATGAGAAAATATAATGGTGTAAAGAAAGGAGATGAAGATGGAGAAGAGGAAATGTAAAAAAAATTCGAAATCAGCCCCTATTTATAACATTTGAAAGATTGCAACATCTCTGGAGCGTCACAAATAGTGAAAAGACACTTCTTTTCAGTTCTCAAAAAGTGACAGTTATATATCGACATAGGGTAAAATGTATGTCGGCATATCCTTATTCAAAATTGATTTTTGAGCATTTTTCAAGTGTTTCGATATATATATATATATAATTCTTGAATTAAAACATAGTGTTATAAATTAATATTATAAAGTAGAAAATCATATGAAAACTTAAATATAAACTATATAAATATATTTATAAAATTATATAGTTAAAACTATATAAATATAAAGTATATAATATATAAAACTTGAGTTTAAAAAAAAAAGGAGAATAAAATAGAGAATATAAAGATTGAAGATAGAATTTGAAAATATAATTTGAAATCAGAAATTGAAAAACAGAATTAAATTTGAATTTGAATTTGAACCTGGAGTGCTATTCAGAGTCTTACATAAACTAGAACCTATTATTATATGTATCTTGAACTCTTGAAATCTTGATTACTCATGAGTCTTGAGTCATCTCCGAATTCTAAATCTATTAAAATTTTAAACTGTACAGTCTTCAGTATAAATTCTTGTATATAAATCCTGCACATGTATATATATATATATATACATACATATATATATATATATATGTATATATATTCTAGATAAGAGTGTTAGTATATATTTTACAATCAATTAATATTGAAATAAGGTTGTTGTCATCAAAACTCCATTCCCCGACACTAGCAAGGTATGTGACCACCTTCCGACAATGTATCTCTAGAGAGAAATACACCAGGGTTCAACAAGAACATCTTGCAACTCAGGCTAAACATGACCGACCATTCACTTCGCTTGAATGTTCCGAATATATTGTCACCTACGGTTGCTAGCAACATAACCATTCCTGGGAGATACAGAAACGAATAGAAGAACAAATACGAATATTCTCTATATGGTGACAATACACCCTGATAGGAGCGACCCACATAGCCATGCGACCTACCCGATTTTATACCATTTCCTGGTTGATGAGGCTTGAGGTTTAAATCTCTTTCTAGAACATCTGGTCACTATTCACTTTGAATGCCACATTGTCAGATCCGCCATAAATCACTAATTGATGTCGACAAAAATATTCTAGTTGTTAAGCTAAGAGAATGGCCATTCTCTGCCATCAACTATGGTACGTTTTAAGAAATCAACGTACGCAATCCCTTTGGAAATACTCCGTCAGACATTAGCCATACAAGTCATCTAGGAATAGGATAAACCGAACGCACACCCTACCCCAGCCTAGGAATCACCCTATATATCAGTAGCGAGTAGTCCCTGCAAATCCGCAGATCTCAACCATGACAGAATTACAAACCAAATAACTCTAGTTGCATGCCAGAGAAATTCAATAGGTAGTCTTTTCGCTTATGAAGATCCATGGTCTTTAACTACTCCATCTTCAATCAACATCTTCACATATTCGCTGGCTCGGAAAGGTTTTCGAATATAAATTCGATCTCGTTCTTTCCGTACCAACAATAGTACGGGCCATATTTGATAGTTGGTTATTTAACTATCAAATAACAATCATTCATCAATAACAATAAAATGAATTTACTGGTTCAGCACTCAGCATCACTTGGCCTTTTTAAATTGAAACATCTTAATCTTTCCATGTTATAAAACACAGTATTGAACTCTTATTTTTATAAGAGTATGCGCAAAACTATTTCATTTTTATATTTTAAAATTAAATCATATATATGTATATAGATATATTCCCAACTTTGAGTCAATCAAATTCCACGTAAAATATCGTTATGAAATCTCTTTGGTTGCATTGATTGGAAACAATAACTAACAATTATACCCTTTAAAAATAAACCATTCAAACTCATTTCTTCAACTCCTTCACTTTATGATATCGTATAATTTCACGAAATCTCTCTCTATTTCCTTTACATTAGAAATATTTATTTATATTCTCAAATCCTTTTTATTCCCGTTACTTTGGAATTATTTTAATTTCACAAACCTTTTTTATAGTTCGAAACATTCACAATCCATATTCATGTATTTCTAAACTTCAGTGCTCATTAGTTCCTACCCGCAAATTGGTAAGAGAATAATTTCCTAAATATCAACTTCGAAGATAGAAATCAACATAGGATTAATACTCAGAAAATCACTCAACTTAATCAATCTCCAGTTAGGTTCCAATTCTGTTATTTCTTCCCTTATCAACCCAAATTATTCCATTGCTAAACCATTCGACCATTTTCAATTTGAAAATCTCATTTCCATTCCATTCATCTCACTTAATTTCATTACTAAATATCAACAATTTAAAATTAACGTTTTAGCCTCACGCCCTTTTATAAACCTTATTTATACAACTCGGGTTTAATATAAAACTCTTTTTATAGCGATTTCTTCTTACTAACTTCGAACATTAATTAAAACATTTATTTAAGCTATCGCATCAACTCAAAATCTCTTTTATAACTTCGATAAAAACTCAAGTTTAATATAAAACTCATTCGTAACCTCATTCCAAAACTCAACCATCTTCCATTCCAAATCGGTCACTTACTCAAATGTATTTCATTTAAGAAGTAATTTCTTGAATATTATTAATTAAAATAATAACTTACTTCATCATTAACCACCGAAGAAGTAGTTAAATTCCTTATTACTAAAATAAATAATAAATTTCACTATTTAGAATATTTTTAAAATAAACAAATATTTGTTAAACAGTTTCATTAGATTTATTTAACAATAAACTAATTTAATTTAATAATCAATCCCAATTAAAACGGTTGACTTATTCAACTCAAATTATGGTAATTTCGTTAACCAAATTCAATTATCCTTCTTTTAAATTAATTAATAATATGATTAATTTAAGTAATTTTTCTAATTGTTTCTTAGAAACAATTAATCCAACTCTTGACCGTCACATTAATTTCTGATCATCCACTAATACTTCTTATTAACATCGGAATTTGCTTTATAAAACAGTTTAATAATTACTTAAAAATTTAAATAATAAATAATAAATATTTATTTTCCTTTAAATAACTTTCAATCAAAATAATAGATTCAAAATCCTATTTCAGTTATAAAACAAATTTCATAACTTCATTTCCATCGATCCACCTGACGGTAAATCAACATTTACAAAATGATTAACTTATTGGCCACATGCTGCCAATTACCCAACCAATACTATTCATTGGTTATTAACAAACAAATGTTGAATTTAGATTCAGCGATCAATAATCAAATTAGTTATCTAATCAGGTTGGTCAAACAAATCATATAGTTGTAATATGAAAATAAACAATAAAATTTGAGGAATCCAGTTGGATCCAGTCAACCTGTTCTCCCTGCATCCAAATATGTTACCTCAAAATAACCACTCCATTCAATATATCGATATAAATTCAATAATCAACCAATAACAACAATTGAACATCAACCATTTAATTTAACATGTTTTTATGTAACCAACGAGGTAAGTTACCTAAATTGGACCAATCGCTAAGATAACGATTTGGTGTTTCACTGAAATTAAACAACATTTAATTTCATCGGTACAATCAATATATGAATATATACAATTAACAAACAGCGAATCATTAGTAACCATAACACAAAATTATAAAACCTGACTTATATAAAATATAAGTAGGAATAACTGAGTGAGTTTAACTCACCTTGGTTCCCGTTTGTCGAGATAACGATCGTTTCCAATTAAATTAAACACGCATTTAATTTAACTGGAAATCCCTGTTGCCTTCAAACGCATCCAAATTTGTTCCATAATGTAGCCTCGTCACGATGATCTCAACGTTCCTTGTTTTGTTGAATTCTGTCAACATGTAGATACGTTATGTAAATTAATAGGTTATGGTCCTAATAACTTGATTAATTATATTTATATAACGTTAACGTTAATGTTAACCACTGTTTTTAATTTAGTTATGCCACATTATTCAAAAGGAGATTAGGCACATCTAAATATAAAAACATGACCAGTTATAATGGTTTGTCCTCTCTTATTCATGTTAACTATTGTTTTGGTGAATTCAAAGAGACGTTTATACTTTAGACTAGGCATATGTAAGATAAATTTGGCACGTTTTATTTACTTCTTTTTCGACAGTACCTCTATTCCAAAGCCCACTCGTTCAGGCTTACCAATGCACCGTGCTCAACTCCACCATCAGTGCCTACCTGCCGCGTCTAACTCTTCATCCATCAGAATACATTGCGACCTCCTCCATATATATACGTAGCCATAGTACTTCATTGCTCTGCATTCTTCTTCTCCCCCATCTTCCCCACGTGATGCAGTTCTCCCCCTGTAACACCCCACCTCCGCCAATGCCACTCTTGCAAGCACACTAGATTTGGAGGGGGGTTAAACAAGGTAAACATGCATGCAGATATCACAAGACAGAACATATAAGTAAAAACAGAGTAAATAAAGCAGTGGATAAAACTAACATTTCAAAACCATAGTCAAGTTACATCAAAGTACTTGGTCATTATTTTCCACAAAACATAGTCTAGAAACATCAACTGAAAACTGGAAAGAAAATCATAAAGTAACTATCCCCAAGGTAGAATAAAGCCATAGCGAGCTCAAGTCCAAATCGTACATGAGCTATCCAGAAAAGCAGCTAAAGATCCAAGCTAGGTACCAGTGTTCCCACCCTGTAAACCCGAGGGGGGGAACGGAAGAAAAGAGGCGAAAGAAAACGGGTCAGTCAAAAAGACTGGTAAGTCCTATCTACTATTAGTATAAAAACTAATAAAGTTAACTGAACATGTAAAACACAGATGAGGTGTAGGGTGATAACTGGCATGGTGAAAAGTTAACAAGATAGATCAACTGTGGCATCGCATATACAAGGTTAAGTTGCATCAGGTGTGTACCAGTATTCCAATCCATGTCAAGTATAAACAAGAAATGATCCCTTGGCCCAAAGCTGGCCCACATCATGAGATGACATAAATCGAGGTCGAACTACTCGGTCTAGTCGATCGGCTCCCTATAAGCCTAACTCATCGTGTATCGGTGTCACACAGCTTAATCGTGGAATGTAGTTAACTGTGCAAGGTACACCCCAGGGTGTATCCAGCCCTAAGGTGTAAACCACAGACACAATTCAAGCACGCACAGTCTAAACCTACTAGTGCCCATGTTCAACTCCGGACTTAATGTGCACGACCATGGTCCGCCTGAACAACCGGTGCACCCTTCAGCCGTCTCCTTTGGTCTCTTACAATCAGTTCAGTAATCGTGCCCCACCCTAGCCTAGTCCAGGGTACCCATGATACTTCCAAGTAGGTTACTTCTGAAAAGGACCACGTAACTAGGATTTCAAGCGGGTTAAGTGTGGTTAACCCTATCCTAACCATGTATTGAGTTGGTCAAGTGTATTCAAGCAGTTCATGACTTAACCCTATCAATACATCGGGTTTAATTGGTTAAGTATTCAAGTAGTCTGGGTCTTAACCCTACCAATCCATCGTGTTTAATTGGTTAAGTATATTCAAGTAGTCCATGACTTAACCCTACCAATCCATCGTGTTTAATTGGTTAAGTATTCAAGTAGTCCATGACTTAACCCTATCGTGTGGCATTAATTAATTTAATGCACCCAACCTCTCACATTAGACCTTGTTGTGGTTACTAGTTAAGCCGGGCGGGTCCGGGTAGCTTTACACCACAACTTAGTCTAACCTCGGGTTTCAAGTGCGACATGACCAACTACTCACATTGGGTCCTATTGTTTGTAGCCACTAGTTAAGCCGGTTGGTTCCGGGTAGATTTATGCTACAAACTCAACCCAACCTCGAGTTGGCCACACTCATATTTTCTAAGTGTCATGTCCATCATTATGTTTACAAACATAATCACAAGTCAATGTTCATGTCATATTTTAAAACCATGTTTTCATGTCATTAATATTACCCAAACCCAACGCATTCCCATCGCATGTACGTTTCGCATAACATAACATAGATCAAAAGAGGGAACTTGGCAAAAACATGACAAAAGGGCATAAGGTAATAAGGTTGGCCACAAGTTAAACATGGTGGCATATGAGGCATAAATATGTTCATTTAAACTTGCATGTTACATGCATAACATTCAAACTTAGCGAATAGGTGATACATGGTCCTAGATGACATAGGATGATGACTAGAAGTTCGCATATAACATTATATGCAAGTTATCATAAAGGTTATGAGAGTTCTCATGTTGCATAATGCAACATTTCAAAATAAAGCTTATAGCTTTTAGCCCACAAGGTCAAGGTGATAGCTTTACAAACATGCATAGAATAAACCTATGCATAACATGATAGAATCAAAGCACATATCATACTTAGGCCCAAACTCAAACTTGCAACATATCACATTTAACTTCATAGTTAGAATCTAAGAGTAGTATAGGGCTTACAATGCTATGAAGACTTATAAAATAAAATAAGATTGAGACGAAGCCACTAGCAACTCAAAACACTCCCAAATGATAAGCTCCAATGAAAACCCTTGAGAAACAAGCAAAAGATCCTTACTTTGATGAAGAAAGATTGAACTTAGGCCTTAAATCAAGCTTAGAAACTCTCAAACAAGCTTAGGAACTCTCATATGAATGAAGATGGAGGCTATGACAAGAGGGTGGAGGCCATGATTAAACATTTTGACATAGTTTAGTTATAGGATTGATTTATGATGATTTAGGCTAGGTGTTAGGGTCTTTTTATATACGATTAGGTTAATTTAGACCATAGGATTAACCCTAAATCAAATCTGGGCCATCAATTCATGTCACTAGCCTCCAAAACAGGTCCAAACTGCCAAAATAGGTGCACCAGGCCGACCTGGCCGACCAGGGAGGTCTACCCCCAGGTCGACTCTAGTGTCGACCTGGTTGGGGGGAGGTCGACCCTGGTGTCGACCCCCCTGTCGACCTGTCTGGGCGGGAATTTTTCCGCCCAGTCTGTTTTGGCTGAATTTGAATTCTAAATTCAAATTTGAACTGATTTTGATTTTGAAATTTTCTAAAAACTTTGACGGGCCATAACTTGGTCATACGGACTCCGATTTTCGAAAACTCGGACTCTATTTCGCGTATTTTTCCGAGACGAACGCAATGGCACAGCCCTTTTCCCTTGATTCAGATTTTAACACTTAATTCTACCTTGATTTATGTTATAACATGTTATTCAAAAATACGGGTTGTTACATCCTCCCCACCTTAAAGGATTTCGTCCCCGAAATCTTCAAGTTAGGAAGAACGTTTCCTACCATCCATCATCCATCTACTCAAAACATCATCCATAAGTAATCATTGTCCTTAAAAGATTCTAAATGCTGTATGAACATATGCAAAGGTGTGTGTATATGTACTTATCTAATGCGAAAATCAGGCGGTTACTGATTCAGTAAACCTCCTTAATGCAAAATATGTTAGTGTAATGAGTCCACATGTATGCGAATCCCTAACATAACTTATAGTCTCTACATGAGTGCACATAACATCCATCCATATGCAACATCCATGTGATAGCATACAAGTTTCCTCCATGAATAAGCATAAACACTCATGCATATGCGGTATGAAAGTGTGTGAGCCGATCTTAGTGCCTAACGTGTATCATGCATCCACGAGTATCCACTTGCAAACACTTGCAACCATTGGAAAACATCAAGCATAACATGTTTCAAATACATGTTTCAACCAAGGGTTTCTACCTAAGGTTCTCATGATAAGATTTAAGAAACAAGATAAACTAGATAAATGTGGATAGCAAAAGAAAGATATACCAACTAGGAAAAGAGATTGAAAATGTACCCTCAAAAAGAAATGGATAAAGCCCACGCATCTTCTCCTCGGTTTCCCAAGTTGCGTCTTCCTCTGCTTCACTCCATTGCACCTTAACAAGCTTAACTTCTTTGCTTCTTAGCTTCTTTGTCTCTGTTTCCATGATACGAATCGGAGCTCGTCTCAGGGTTGCCTCTTTCTCCACCTCCATGTCTTCAAGAATGCTAGGTTCAACCACCTCAGCGGACTCATGTAGGCACTTTCGGAGATGAGAGGCATGAAAGACATTATGTACTCCGGCCAGCTTCTCGGGCAATTCCACCTTATAAGCCATCTTCCCAATTCTTTCTATGATAGGGAAGGGTCCTACGAACCTTGGTGCCAGCTTCCCCACTGCTCCAAAACGAACCACATTACGCAAAGGAGAAACCTTCACGAAAACCATATCTCCAACTTTGAATTCCAAATCTGTCCTTCGCTTGTCAGCATAGGATTTTTGTCTGTCTTGGGCCGCTTTCATCCGTCTTCTCACCAATTCGACTTTCTCGGATGTGTCCCGTATCATATCGGGCCCAAGTATAAGCCTATCCGTTGTCTCCCACCAACAAGATGGTGACCTACACGGCCTCCTATACAGAACTTCAAATGGTGCCATCCCTATGCTAGCTTGATAGCTATTATTATAAGCAAACTCCACAAGAGGGAGGTGGTCTTCCCAAGTACCACCAAAGTCAAGAACACAAAGCCTCAAGAGATCTTCTAGCACTCTATTCACCCTTTCGGTTTGGCCATCTGTCTGGGGGTAATAGGCTGTACTTAGATTTAATCGCGTACCCATTGCTTCTTGCAAACTATTCCAGAACTGGCTAGTGAAGATAGGGTCACGATCGCTAATTATGCTAGAAGGAACCCCATGTAATCTCACTATCTCTCGAAGATAAACAGATGCTAGCCATGATGCGGTCCTCTTGCTCTTCACTGGAATGAAATGAGCACTCTTCGTAAGTCTATCAACTATGACCCATATGCTCGTATTCCCTTTCCTTGACCTAGGCAATCCGTCCACAAAATCCATAGAGATACTTTCCCACTTCCATTGTGGGACCCCTAATGGATGTAATAGCCCACCGGGTTTCTTCGACTCGACTTTCACTTGTTGGCACACCATGCACTTTGAAACATACTCTGCCACATCCTTCTTCATTCCAGCCCAAAAGAAAATGCGCTTCATATCCCTATACATCTTATCTCCTCCAGGATGTATAGTCATCTTCGAGTGATGCGCTTCTTCGAGAACTTTATGCACCAAGTTTCCTACTTGTGGAACGCATAGCCTTCCATCACGCCTTAGCCAACCCTTGTCATCAATAGTATATCTAGCAAGGTGACTAGACGTTTCACCACGAATCAACTTGTCCATTATCTCGACTATCTGCGGATCTTCCTTCTGCGAAGTCCCTACTTGATCAAGAAGTATAGGTCTAAGCTCAAGAGATGCTAACGAACCAGTCATCGACTCAACAGCTGGTGTGAAATCAAAGGTTGCTAAGAACTCTAGGCTTCTCATCTCAACAAACAAGGGACTCAAAGTCAACCTACTTCTGCTTAGTGCATCTGCCACAACATTACCCTTGCCAGGGGTATAAGCTATCTCGAAGTCATAAGATGCCGAGAATTCCATCCACCTTTGCTGCCTTAGATTCAGATCTTTCTGTGAGAAGAGGTACTTGAGTGACTTGTGATCAGTATACAACTCAAACCTTTCGCCTAGAAGATAGTGGCGCCAGGTTTTGAGAGCAAAGATGATCGCCGCCAACTCCAAATCATGAGTGGGATAGTTCTTCTCATGAACTTTAAGTTGCCTACCCCCATAACATATCACTCTTCCTTCCTGCATCAGAACAGCACCTAACCCCGTGCCACATGCATCGGTGTACACGGTAAACATCTTACCGCCATCAGGTAATGCCAAAACTGGAGCTGTAGTAAGGGCCCTCTTGAGCCTTTGAAAAGCAAGCTCACATTCTAAGTCCCATGCAAAGACTAGGTTCTTCTTCGTCAATCTAGTAAGAGGGGCTGAAATCTTAGCGAAGTCCCTGATGAACTTCCTATAGTAGCCCACCAGACCGAGGAAGCTTCTTACTTCGGTTGCATTCCTAGGAGTCTTCCAGTCTTGAACCGCAACCACTTTCGCGGGGTCCACAGCTATGCCTTGCTTAGAAACTATATGTCCAAGAAATCGAACTTCCCTTCTCCAAAAATGGCATTTGGAGAACTTGGCTTTCATCTGATGAGCTCTAAGCGTATCCATCACTTCCTTGAGATGTCTAGCATGTTCTTCCTCATCCTTCGAGAAAATCAGAATATCATCCACGAAGACAACTACAAACTTGTTAAGGAACTCCCTGAACACCCTACTCATCAAATCTACGAAGTAGGCGGGTGCATTAGTCAAACCGAATGGCATGACAAGCCATTCAAAGAATCCATCTGGAGTCCTAAACGCAGTCTTATCAATACTATCCTCAGCCACTCTAAGCTGATGGAATCCGGTGGCTAGATCGAGTTGAGAGAAAACAGAAGCACCAACAAGCTGGTCAAAGAGATCATCGATCCTCGGTAACGGGTGCCTATTCTTCTTTGTCAGCTTGTTCAACTCTCAATAATCAACACATAGACGAAGCGAACTATCCGCCTTAGTAGCGAATACCACAGGAGCACCCCATTCAGAAATGCTTCGCCTAATAAAATTCTTCTCACGCAACTCCCTGATTTGCTTACTGAGCTCCCTTCTTTCACGTGGGGCCATGTGCCTAACGGGCAATGATACTGGCTTGCCATTATCGACTAGATAAATGCGGAAATCTATCTCTCGTTTAGGGGGTAACCCCTTAACTTCTTCAAAGACATCAGGATAGTCTCGGACCACCGTTACAGATTGCAGATCATCGATGGACGAGTCAAGAGATTCAAGATAACATAACATGACGGGACCTCTAGGGTTACAAGAAATTTCTAGGGTATTACCGAGGCGAGTCATGAGCCTCTCCGCCCTATGCTCACAATCGAGGATGGCTCCATAACTGGACAACCAATCCATGCCCAAAATCAACCTGTATCCCGTGAATCCAAGAACATAAGCATTACACGTGAATTCCACGGTCAAGATAGAAATCTTCAAATCCACACAAATCATAGATAGATGGGCAGAACCCCCAATTGGATTTGAAACACTAACGGGATCCTCAACTAGATTAGTACTTAGGTGCAAACTTTCAACAATGTCAGAAGAAATAAAACTATGCGATGCGCCAGAATCAAATAAGGTACGAACAGGATAATCAGAAATATAAACAAGGCTTTCTACAGAAATACTACCTCGGTCCTGAACTGGAGCCGTGTTGAGGGCATGCACTTTCCCTCCAGAAGGTCCTGCACGCTGAGTCTGTCCTTGTCCTTGTCCTTGCTTCCTGGGGCAATCCTTGCTAAGGTGTCCAGGCTCTCCACAGCGAAAGCATTCGCCCAACTTCCTCTTCTTCTTTCTGCAATCTTTGGCTATGTGCCCAACAATCCCACAGAAGTTGCATTTTCTTGGGTCCTTTGCCTTGCTGTTGTTGGCCTTATTGCCCTTGTTGTTCTTGTTGTTCTTGTTGTTCTGATTGCTCTGATTTCCTCCCCACTTGGGGTCCGTCTTCTTGGCTTGAGTCTCATTAGGCTTAACTTCTTTCTTGCCATTCTTATCGTCTCCTTGAAGCAATGCCATGTCCACTAGGCCTTCAAAAGTGGCCCCCATGGGTATATGAGACAGGGCTAAATCTTGTAATGGCTCATTCAACCCTCGTGCAAAGCGTAAAGCCTTCTTCTGGGGAGTATTAACCATGTCCAAACCGAATCGAGCAAGCTGCTTAAACTTATTCACATACTCCCTCACTGTCATGTCCCCTTGCTTCAAAGATATAAACTTCTCCAATTGCAGATTCGCCTCAGCAGATGATAGAAACTTAAGCCCAAACCTCGTCCTAAAGTCGGCCCAAGTCTCTATAGGCCTAGTAGCATTGGTGACCTCCCACCAATAAGCAGCTTCTTCTTTCAATAGGCATGCTGCCAACAGAACTTTTCTATGGTCTTCCACATCAAAGATGGCGAAGAGATCTTCAGTTTCTTTCAACCAATTTCTTGCCTCCACAAAAGTCTCTGTCCCAATAAAATTCTTACCACCCATTGCCTTAAAGTCTTTGCAAACCTTAGCGAAATCTGCTTGTGGATTCTGAGGAGGAGGAGGGACCTCAGTTACGGTGGGGGTGTTTGCTGGGCCCACATCGTTGGCCCTAGCTTCCAAGTACCTCCGGAACCATCCGGGAATGGTTACTCCCTCGGGAAGGTTAAGATCGGCCATACTAAAAAAGAAAAAGATAGATTCAGAACGAGGAAACGAAGGATAGTGCTAATGGCTTTTGGGGAATAGCCTTTTAAAATAACTAGACTTTTCTTGGAAAATACTTAATTGGTTTTGAAAATAGTTTTTCAAAAGTAAGTTTTAAAAACCTTTTGCTCAAATCTTGTAAACCTTATGCTCTGATACCAAATGTAACACCCCACCTCCGCCAATGCCACTCTTGCAAGCACACTAGCTTTGGAGGGGCGTTAAACAAGGTAAACATGCATAAAGATATCACAAGACAGAACATATAAGTAAAAACAGAGTAAATAAAGCAGCGGATAAAACTAACATTTCAAAACCATAGTCAAGTTACATCAAAGTACTTGGTCATTATTTTCCACAAAACATAGTCTAGAAACATCAACTGAAAACTGGAAAGAAAATCATAAAGTAACTATCCCCAAGGTAGAATAAAGCCATAGCGAGCTCAAGTCCAAATCGTACATGAGCTAACCAGAAAAGCAGCTAAAGATCCAAGCTAGGTACTAGTGTTCCCACCCTGTAAACCTGAGGGGGGGGGGAATGGAAGAAAAGAGGCGAAAGAAAATGGGTCAGTCAAAAAGACTGGTAAGTCCTATCTACTATTAGTATAAAAACTAATAAAGTCAACTGAACATGTAAAACAGAGATGAGGTATAGGGTGATAACTGGCATGGTGAAAAGTTAACAAGATAGATCAAGTGTGGCATCGCATATACAAGGTTAAGTTGCACCAAGTGTGTACCAGTATTCCAATCCGCGTCAAGTATAAACAAGAAATGATCCCTTGGCCCAAAGCTGGCCCACATCATGAGATGACCAAAATCGAGGTCCAACTACTCGGTCTAGTCGATCGGCTCCCTATAAGCCTAACTCGTCGTGTATCGGTGTCACACGGCTTAATCGTGGAATGTAGTTAACTGTGCAAGGTCCACCCCGGGGTGTATCCAGCCCTAAGGTGTAAACCACAGACACAATTCAAGCACGCACAGTCTAAACCTACTGGTGCCCATGTTCAACTCCGGACTTAATGTGCACGACCATGGTCCGCCTGAACAACCGGTGCACCCTTCAACCGTCTCCTTTGGTCTCTTACAATCAGTTTAGTAATCGTGCCCCACCCTAGCCTAGTCCAGGGTACCCATGATACTTCCAAGTAGGTTACTGCTGAAAAGGACCACGTAACTAGGATTTCAAGCGGGTTAAGTGTGGTTAACCCTATCCTAACCATGTATTGAGTTGGTCAAGTGTATTCAAGCAGTTCATGACTTAACCCTATCAATACATCGGGTTTAATTGGTTAAGTATTCAAGTAGTCTAAGTCTTAACCCTACCAATCCATCGTGTTTAATTGGTTAAGTATATTCAAGTAGTCCATGACTTAACCCTACCAATCCATCGTGTTTAATTGGTTAAGTATTCAAGTAGTCCATGACTTAACCCTATCGTGTGGCATTAATTAATTTAATGCACCCAACCTCTCACATTAGACCTTGTTGTGGTTACTAGTTAAGCCGGGCGGGTCCGGGTAGCTTTACACCACAACTTAGTCTAACCTCGGGTTTCAAGTGCGACATGACCAACTACTCACATTGGGTCCTATTGTTTGTAGCCACTAGTTAAGCCGGTCGGTTCCGGGTAGATTTATGCTACAAACTCAACCCAACCTCGAGTTGGCCACACTCATATTTTCTAAGTGTCATGTCCATCATTATGTTTACAAACATAATCACAAGTCAATGTTCATGTCATATTTTAAAACCATGTTTTCATGTCATTAATATTACCCAAACCCAACGCATTCCCATCGCATGTACGTTTCGCATAACATAACATAGATCAAAAGAGGGAACTTGGCAAAAGCATGACAAAAGGGCATAAGGTAATAAGGTTGGCCACAAGTTAAACATGGTGGCATATGAGGCATAAATATGTTCATTTAAACTTGCATGTTACATGCATAACATTCAAACTTAGCGAATAGGTGATACATGGTCCTAGATGACATAGGATGATGACTAGAAGTTCGCATATAACATTATATGCAAGTTATCATAAAGGTTATGAGAGTTCTCATGTTGCATAATGCAACATTTCAACATAAAGCTTATAGCTTTTAGCCCACAAGGTCAAGGTGATAGCTTTACAAACATGCATAGAATAAACCTATGCATAACATGATAGAATCAAAGCACATATCATACTTAGGCCCAAACTCAAACTTGCAACATATCACATTTAACTTCATAGTTAGAATCTAAGAGTAGTATAGGGCTTACAATGCTATGAAGACTTATAAAATAAAATAAGATTGAGACGAAGCCACTAGCAACTCAAAACACTCCCAAATGATAAGCTCCAATGAAAACCCTTGAGAAACAAGAAAAAGATCCTTGCTTTGATGAAGAAAGATTGAACTTTGGCCTTAAATCAAGCTTAGAAACTCTCAAACAAGCTTAGGAACTCTCATATGAATGAAGATGGAGGCTATGACAAGAGGGTGGAGGCCATGATTAAACATTTTGACATAGTTTAGTTATAGGATTGATTTATGATGATTTAGGCTAGGTATTAGGGTCTTTTTATATACGATTAGGTTAATTTACACCATAGGATTAACCCTAAATCAAATCTGGGCCATCAATTCACGTCACTAGCCTCCAAAACAGGTCCAAACAGCCAAAATAGGTGCACCAGGCCGACCTGGCCGACCAGGGAGGTCGACCCCCAGGTCGACTCTAGTGTCGACCTGGTTGGGGGGAGGTTGACCCTAGTGTCGACCCCCCTGTCGATCTGTCTGGGCGGGAATTTTCCCGCCCAGTCTGTTTTGGCTGAATTTGAATTCTAAATTCAAATTTGAATTGTTTTTGAACTTGAAATTTTCTGAAAACTTTGACGGGCCATAACTTGGTCATACGGACTCCGATTTTCGAAAACTCGGACTCTATTTCGCGTATTTTTCCGAGACGAACGCAATGGCACAGCCCATTTCCCTTGATTCAGATTTTAACATTTAATTCTGCCTTTATTTATGTTATAACATGTTATTAAAAAATACGGGTTGTTACACCCTTTCTCTTTCTCCACTGCTTCTCTCCATCCTCCATCGCACAGCTCTCCATCTTCACACGCAGGCAGTTTCTTTTCTTTTATTTTTATTATGAGTTGGGCACGTTAGAACAGTGTCTCCCCTCATGTAAGCATCCTCCACAGCTACTTCATGCAATCCACGTGTTCCTCCCCCACACCATTTTCTCCCCGTATACTATCTCTTTCGAATACAACTGTTCCATGTTTTGCATGTTACACTAAACAACCCACCTTCCTCTCACTGCCACCATGGTTCAAAACTCACACCCCATCATTCACGTTTCAACACCCACCATTGTCAATCACCTGACCGCACCCATCTCGGCCTTGCCTCCTCTCTAGTCTGACATGCTCGAACATCGTTCATGGTTGAAACTCCTCGTCCCGATCCATATAAAGAATTCCACCATCTCGTATGCATGGGTTTGCCCTGTTTGATAAGTAAATAGTAATGGTTTGCATGTAAAAGTTGATTTTCTTTATCTTTGCATGTTACTAGGTTCTAGATACTGACTCGGTAAGCGCACATTTCAACAAAACAAGTTGGTCTGAATATTCCTTACTGAATATTATTTCCATATAAAAACTTGCTAGGAAATAGAGTACTAGTAGGAAATAAGCTTGTCTATGTCTCAGGCAAAGGAATTGAATGAGATAACAACAATGAATTCAACGATTTTCTTCAACAGTTTACAAGGACTACATAAACAACCAAAACCATGAACAAAAAAGAAAAGGGTCTATCTGATAAGCGGTCTCATTTGTTGTAACCACATCCGATTCCCATTCTCCGCCAGCTACAATCAATTGTCAACACCCGACAAACCCAGCTCATCGGTCTCTCCAACTATGGCTAACACTAAAGGTTGGAGATCCTTGAATCGTATGATGGAAAGAAATTGACTACATAAGAAAAAGAATAATGGAGGATTTCGGTGTTCACTGGTTTGAGGGGTTTTATGGTTTCGTTTTCGTATGTTTGGAAGAATCGCAAAGAAATGAAGTACAGTGAAGCATTGTATGTGTGTGTGTGTATATATATATAGGTTGGAAAAATATGGAAAGAAACAAAGTCATTTCGCCTGGTATGAGGTAGGCTCTAGGTAGCTGAATGCATGTTTTGGTAGGGTAGGAAAGGCAGTGTGTTTTTATTTCACTTAGCCGGGTTGATTTAGATTGGCACTGATAGTGTATGTAGCATGTCTACTTAGCCGTGAAGACAGTATGTACGAAAGAAAAAAATTCTTTAGGTGGTTGTACATTTATTTTTGCATAAGGCAGAGGGTTTCAATTCACTTTGTTTTGATTTGGTACGTATTTTATGCATGGTTATTTAATCCTACCATTTTTACCGCTATTCACGATGAGTGTTTTATATTTACAGTGACAAATACGGATTCCAAATATAACGAAAATGGACGTAAAGCTATGTTCTGATATTCCGTTCCCAGTGAAACTAATTTCATTGGAAATAAATTCCGTTTGCAAAAACGGTGTTATTTAAATTTTAGTTTATTCATATGTTCACTTTTAAATTGCGTCTACTCATAAAACAACTCCGATTGACTCCAAACTAGAAATTTGCAATAACTAACCATACGCATTCCAAAACAGTTCATTTCGTCGAAAACGGAGATCGTTTGAAAAACGATTATTTCTAAGGCTTATATAATATCGATTAAATATAATTAATTCCAAAACAAATCCAATTAAATAATAAATAAAATATTATAATAGTAAATATCCAAATAAAATTATCATATAGCTTCATATATAACCAATATGGATTATACAACTCGATATCATCAATTTCGAGTACCCAAAATATATTAATACCCTTTTAAAATTATTAAATAAACATTTTCGTTTATTAATGATTTCCATAGCGACTATTTTAAAGTTTGATTTGGACATAACTAACAATCTGTAACACAAAATCTGGATTTTTCTCTTTCATTAGAAAATTATAATGAACTAGATTCAAACATTTCTTGTTTCACAGAAATCCGACTTAAAACTGATTCTGTATATTCAATTGAAGTTCAAAATTCAATATTACAAACTACCGCGTTATTTCAAGCTCGTTTTAAATTATATATAAATTTATATATTCAAATTTCGTTTTAATAAACGAATTCAATATTAACATCTATTAATATTCCAATAATAATATTTAAAATATTAAAATAAACTAAATATTAAGCTACCAAAAATACGGGATATTACATTCCTGCCGCCTTAAAAGAATTTTGTCCCTGAAACTACTAAGGTAGGAAAAATGTTACAAACCCATTAATTTTCTAATTCCAATTTATTTTAAAACAAAAAACAAATTCATTATCGTAAATAAAAATTTGCAAAAATATCCCAAAATTTTCTTACACATTAAATTAATGGAAAAATTCGGTAGAGTCCCCATTGTATGAAGTAACATCTGCGATATCACAGGAATAAATAATATATATACATCGACCCACACGGTTGGAAAACAAAATTCAAAGTGAAAATTAGGCTCACATCCCTAAAAATGTTCAAAATACAGCGCACGTCCCCCCAAACTATTTATGTAAACCCGGTCCCTAAAAATGAGCTGCCGCCCAACTTTTTTGATCCCTTCCGCCTTTTCTTGTCCCACTTACGTGTTTTTCCTTTTTTGACCATAAAAAACGGGCTTTAAGGTAAAAAAAAAAAAAATCTAAATTCTGGAAATGTCCAGAGTAGTCCATGGAAAAAAACAAAAAAAAGTTGCATACATCTGTGCAATTATTGCTTATAGTAGCATACATGTATGCATATATTCATATAGTGTATTTATGCTGAAAATCTGGACCAATATACGCATACATGTATGCAACTTTTAGCAAATAACTACATACATTTATGCATACAAAGTTGAACTGAGATTCACGTGTAACGAAAAGTTGCATACATGAATGCAACTATTATATATATATGCATGCATGTGTGCAACAAATTTAAATGGGACGATGGCTTGTGAATATACGCATGAATGCATGCATTTATTCCGTACAAGAGCATGAATGTGTGCAAAAATGTCTGAAAACGGCAAAAGCTTGAAAAAAACAGGCCAAATTTGAATATATACATAAAAGGATGCATGTAATGCAGTTTAGCTGCATACATGTATGCATTTATACTGCATTTTGGGCACAACACTGAAATATTAGCATGAATGTATGCAACTGTTTATAAATAGGTGCATCTTTTGATGCAAAAACCTGTTGTTTCGCTGATTTTGTGTTATTTTGGGTTTTGACGTGGTTTTTGATTGATTTTGCACCTGATATTTTGGCGTGAACGTGTTTAATTTAATAATGAATTTTTGTGATTTTTTTATATATTTTTTTATATGTTTTTGAAAAGTAGGGACCTAATTTACAATAAGTTTAGGACCGGATGTGAGCCTAATTTTGAAACTTAATAGGGACCTGTGACAAACAGACCCAAATTCAAAAACCAAAATTTTATATTTTTGCATAGGCGTACCTTTTACGAGCGCTATTGAACATACTTGTTCAATTTATCACGATCTACTCAATCAAAATCAATTCTCTATCCATCTGGCACCTGTACTTAACTAAATTCAACACGTAAATAACCAATACATGAAATTCTAAATAATGTTTATTTACTAACCGGAATTACTAAACAAATTCCCACAATAAAACATATAGCGTCATTCATATGCGAATACATGGTAATATTTTTCAGTTTCAATTCATATGTGGGTTCATTCCATTTTATCATATGAATTTATTTTCAATTTATTTCACTCTATTTTAATCCATTGATAAATTATATTTGACTAATCTAACCGACAATCAACAATCAACTCAATCAAATTAATTGAATTTACATTCAATATTAATATTTACTTTGAATTAACATATCTGAACATCAATCGGTTAATATCCAATTGATTTCTATTTAATTATCATTCATTCGATTTTCAAATTCCAAATTAGCTATATTTAGTTTCAATATCCATGTTGACTTCACTTAACCAATTTAAATTCTAATTCCAAATCCAATTACCTAATTGATTTTTATAAATTAGTTCATTCCAAATTTCTGGTTTTTATTTCAAAAATAATTCATTTCCCTTTAAGTTCCATTTAACTTATTTTAAGTAAAATGTTGATTCTTTTAATTCCGAATTAAAGTTCTCATTTATTCATTTCATATGTGAAATCTTCTTCGGTTATATTAAACCATTTCAAATTTCATATCCAATTTGAATTTTATTCAAATTAATCAAACACACAATATCTCAATATTATAATAAAATTATTTCTTCTATACAGAAATACAATATAGGTAAAATTATTTCATTTTCCCTCTTTACAAAACAATATTGTGTCCATTGTCAGTTCCATGCCTTTCAACACTCGAACCGGTCAAACAACACAATACAAAACATTTATATATAAAATCTGCAAATAGCTCTCATATATATACACTCAAACCTAATCAAGGGTATAACTAACCACATCTCTATCGAGTTACGCCATAGAGCTAAGGTTATTACTAAACCATTGCTCTGATACCATTATAATGACCCGATAGGAATTTGACGCCCAAATTCCGACAATTATGCATAATCCCGTATTTCTTACCAAAACTCAAGTATCGAAAACACTAGATAGTTATTAGAAAGAAATTAGAGGGCGAGACAAGAGAGAAAGAAATATTAGAATAGAAGAAGAAGAACCAACATAACACAGAGCCTTACATCGCAGCGGAACGAAATATATTCTAGGAATAAATATTTATTGAGAGCTTGAAAAATACTTACAATCATCAGAGTACATCAACATATCTAGACAATTATAATAATCTGTCCTCATATACAACACATAATAGAATAATATAATATCATACATCTGAACTCTTCTTAATCGTCTCTTCACAGTATCCGATAATCCGAACCTATAAAACCCGGTCTAAACCGACCACTACAAACGCCAAATCAGTCTGATGAACCAGAGTGAGAAACCCACTAAGTTATAAGCAACATCCAACTTGATTTTAAAGTCAAAATCTTTTCGAATGAAAAGGATAATCGTAAGACCACATCCACACATAAATACAAATGGTTTTTACCTTACGATAACCAAAATAGTTTTGAAATCATATCTTTTATGATATTATAATAATGCCTAAATACAAATAAATAACAATTTAGCAGAACGCTTGCATCTCACGCTCTACATACATAATGTACAATCAAAATCGCAGGCTTTTATTGGAGAATGGATTCCAACTGGCAAGGTATAAGACCACCTTCCGACAGTGTATCTCTATAGAGAAATACACCAGGGTTCAACAAGAACATCTTGCAACCCAGGCTAATCATGACCGACCATTTACTTCGCTTAAATGTTCCGAATATATTATCACCTACGGTTGCTAGCAACATAACCGTTCCCAGGAGATACAAAAGTAAAAAGAAGAATAAATATGAATATTCTCTAGATGGGGCAATACACCCTAATGGGAGCAACCCACATAGCCATGTAACCTACCTGATTTTATACCATTTCCAGTTGATGAGGCTTGAGGTTTAAATCTCTTTCTAGAACATCCGGTTACCATTCACTTTAAATGCCACATTGTCAGATCCGCCAGATATCACTAATTGATGTCCACAAAAATACTCTAGTTGTTAAGCAAAGAGAACGACCATTCTCCGCCCTCAACCATGGTACGTTTGAAGAAATCAACGTACGTAATCCCTTTGGAAATACTCCGTAAGACACCCGTCTATACAAGTCATCCAGGAAAAGGATGAACCAAAGGCACCTACCTACCACATTTTTGGAATCGCCATATTGATCAGTAGCGAGTAGTCCTTTCAAATCCGTAGATCTCAACCACGACAGAATTATAAACCAAATAACTCTAGTTGCATGCCAAAGAAGTTCGACAAGTAGTCCTTTCGCTTATGAAGATCCATGACCTTCAACTGCTCCATCTTCAATTAGAATCTTCACGTAGTTGATGGTTCAAAATGGTTTTCGAATATAAATTCGATCCTGGCCTTTCCGTACCAACAACCGTACATGCCAGATTTGATAGTCAGTTATTTAACTATCAAATAACAATCATTCATCCATAAAAATAAAAAAAGGAATTTACTGGTTCAGTACTCAGCATCACTTGGCCTTTTTAAATTAACACATCTTAAATTTTCCATATTATAAAACATAGTATTGACCTCTTATTTTTATTATATGAGTATGCGCAAAACTATTTCATTTTTATATTTTAAAATAAAATCATATACATACATATATATATATATAGATATATTCCCAACTTTGAGTTCAATCAAATTTCACGTAAAATATCGTTACGAAATCTCATTATTTTCATTGATTGGAAACAATTACTAACACTTATACCCTATAAAAATAAACCATTCAAACTCGCTTCTTAAATTCCTTCACTTTATGGTATCGTATAATTTCACAAAATCTCTCTTTGTTTACTTTATGTTGGAAATATTTATTTGTATTCTCAAATCGTTTTTACTCCCATTACTTTGGAATTATTTTAATTTCGCAAACCTTTTTTATAGCTTGAAACCTTCACAATCAATATTCATGCATTTCTAAACTTCACCACTCATTAGTCCCTACTCGTAAATTGGTAAGGGAATAATTTCCTAAGTATCAACCTTGAAGACCGAAATCAACATCAAATTAGTACTAAGAAAATCACTCAATTTAATCGATCTCTAGTTAGGTTCCAATTCTTTTATTTCTTCTCTTATCAACCCAAATTATTCCATTGCTAAACCATTCAACCATTTTCAATTTGAAAATATTATTTCCATTCCATTCATCCCACTTAATTTCATTATTAAATATCAGCAATTCAAAATTGACGTTTTAGCCTTACGCCCTTTTATAAACCTTATTTATATAACTCGGGTTTAATATAGAACCCTTTTTTGTAGTGATTTCTTCTTACTTATTTCAAACATTAATTAAAACATTTATTTTAGCTATCGCATCAACTGAAAATCTCTTTTATAACTTCGTTAAAAATTCAGGTTCAATATAAAACTCATTCATAACCTCTTTCCAAAACTCAACCATATTCCATTCCAAATCGGTCACTTACTTAAATGTATTTCATTTAAGAAGCAATTTCTTAAATTATTATTAAGTAAAATAATATTTTACTTCATCATTAACCACCGAAGAAGTAGTTAAATTCCTTATTACTAAAATAAATGATAAATTTCACTATTTATAATCTTTTTAAAATTAACAAATATTTGTTAAACAATTTCATTATAGTTATTTAACAATAAACTAATTTAATTTAATAATCAATCCCAATTAAAGCGGTCTACTTATTCACCTAAAATTATGGTTATCTCATTAACCGAATTCAAATATCCTTCCTTTAAATTAATTAATAATTTAAATAATTTTATTTAATTATTTCTTGGAAATAATTGATCCAACTCTTGACCGTTACATTATTTTCTGATCATTTGCTTATAATTCTTATTAACATTAGAATTTGCTTTATAAAATAATTTAATAATTACTTAAAATTTCAAATAATAAATAATAAATATTTATCTCCCTTTAAATAACTTTCGTTCAAAATAATAGATTTAAAATCCTATTTCAGTTATAAAATAAATTTTATAACTCTGTTTCTATTAATCTACCTGACGGTAAATCAACATTTACAAAATGATTAACTTATAGGTCATATGCTACTAATTACCCAGCCAATACTGTCCATTGGTTAATAACAAACAATGTTGAATTTAGATTCAACGATCAATAATCAAATCATTTATTTAATCAGGTTGGTCAAACATTTCATGTAGTTGTAATATGAAAATAAACAATAAATTTTAAGGAATCGAGTTAGATCCCTTCAACATGTTCTCCCTACATCCAAATATGTTAACTCAAAATAATCATTCCATTCAATATATCGATATAAATTCAACAATCAAACAATAATAGTAATTCAACGTCAACCATTTAATTTAACTCATTTAGATAAATATAAATGTGACCAACGAGGTAAGTTACCTCAATTTGTTCCGATCCTTAAGATAACGATTTGTTGTTTCGCTAAAATTAAACAACGTTTAATTTCATCAATTCAATCAATATATGAATATATATAATTAACAAGCATCAATCATTAGCAACCATCACACAAAATTATAAAACCCGACTAATATAAAATATAAGTGGGAATAACTGAGTGAGTTTAACTCACCTTGGTTCCCGTTTGTCGAGATAATGATCGTTTCCAATTAAATTAAACATGCGTTTAATTTAACTGGAAATCCCAGCTGCTTGCAAACGTGTCCAAATCTATACCATAATGTAGCGCTCGTCACGATGATCTCAACGTTCCTTGTTTTGTTGAATATTGTCAAAATATAGATACGTTATACAAATTAATAGGTTATATTTTATAAAGTAGTAACTTGATTAAATATATTTATATAACGTTAACGTTAATCACTGTTTTTAATTTATTTATGCCACATTATTTCAAAGGATATTAGGCATGTCCAAATATAAAAACATGGCCGGTTATAAATGGTTTCTCCCTCTATTATTCACGTTAACTATTGTTTTGGCGAATTCAAAGAGATGTTTATACTTCAGACTAGGCATATGTAAGATAAATTTGGCATGTTTTATTTACTTCTTTTTCGACAGTACCTCTATTCCAAATCCCACTCGTTCAGGCTCACCCATGCATCATGCCCAACTTCACCATCAGTTCCTACTTGCCGCGTCTAACTCTTTATCCATCAGAACACATGCCGACCTCCTCCATATATTTATGTAGCCATAATACTTCATTGCTCTCCATTTTTCTTCTCCCACATGATTCTTCTTCCCCACGCAAGGTAGTGCTCCCTCTCTCTTTGTAACGATAACGAATTTCGCTCGTTCCAAATCGATCGCTAAACCGACCAAGACCGTTCGAAACCCTTGATTGTTTTTAGAACACGACAAATTGGAACACAAACAGAAGAACATTTCATTGCTTATTACGACAATTGCATCAGAATACAAGAATATACAGAGTATGAATGAATATTACACATTCGATAAATATCATAGATTTACAAATTACGATGCAGCGGAAAATAATACAAAAACACAACTGAAAATAATATATGGATACTGTAAACCAGGATCCTATGAATATAAATCTGCAAAACCAAAACTACAAGCTTCCCATGTCGAAAATAAGGGCACCCAGAGTTTAGGTTAAAACAATAAACTCCAGGTCAGTCATGTGACTGGAGTGAGAACTAAAACAGTTATTAATCTTTATTTTAAAGTTAGGTAAATCAAGGGACCACGTCGTATAACACGGAACGGGTTTCCTTCCAAGCATACCAGTGCATAAAACAACAGCGCAATGCTAAATAAAGAACAATGAAGCTATTATAAGACCCAGGTCCCATCACACAATGCAACACAAGCCGGAGGATAGGGTTTTACCTTATAATAGCCAAAGAATGCTTGATACGCTAAATTTCATCCTTTATTATTACTATAAGTGTATAATGTCAAAACAATTTCAATCATAAGTATTAATCATAGACGGCATGGGTACCATATCTCATGTCGCCAATACTAGGCTCTACAATCAAAACTGCACATGTCACGTATTGGAAGTTGCATTTCCATCTGTGAACCAAGGCAAGGGATCGTCCTTACCGAATTCGAGATGCTCTAGCCCGTGTCTCAGGAACAGAACGCATCATCCCTTGGAGCGACAGGGCCGGTCCACCAATGTGGATTAAAATGCCTGGACACTGCGTTTCCCCACCCTATGGGGGTGTCAATGAGTCCAATGAATCCATCAGCTCCACATAGTCACCGATATATCCGAGGTGCCTCGCAACCCAACAACCACATAAGTCAAACTCGTCAGGGCGTGTCAAACCACTGACGCCACTTCTAGCTAGAAGGAAACGCATGCCCTCCCTGAGGTCCTTTCCCGTTTCTGGTTCACATCGGGGCGTGAGGCTCGCGAATTAATGCTACACAAAGCTACGCCACAAAGGTCGTGCTTTGATCATCAACCACAAGACTCTGCTTGTCAACGGAAGCCTTGTTCATTTGCATCTTAGCATGCTACACAGGCAAACCACTCCATGCAACCGATATCCATCAATCACATAGAATGATATCCAATGTCAGACACACAGTCCATTTACAAGTCTGTTCTGGGTCTGAACGAAACCGGAGGCACCTTGTACCTCGCATATCCATCGATCTCCAAATACGTCTAGACGATCACCAACTGATTCCCTACACTTGGGTGTACAGCCCAATCAAGATCATCAGTAATTATCGAAACGATGTTGAAGACCTCCGATCTTCGACCACCGTCTTTATCCTCGACACCTCGTCGAATCAGTTATTCAGAATGGGATAAACCCGGTCTTACTGAATAACTCGCGTATATAATAAACAAGTGTTACACAAACACAACATACGCCTCATTCCAATTCAGAATATTATTTTATTCAAATATTCTTATACTTTGGGAAAGGTTCTAAGATAGCCCGTAACTTCCCCGGTAAGGAAAGCCCGGATTATCTTGAGAACACGACAAATCAGAACGCAAACAGAAGAACATTTCATTGTTAATTACAACAATTCCATCAAAATACAAGAATATACAGAGTATGAATAAATATTACACGTCAGAAAAATATCAGAGATTTAAATTACATTACAGCGGAAAACAATACAAAACACAACTGAGAGTAATACACGGATACAGAGCTTTCCGAGCATCGTTCCAGCTGTAAATTAGGATCCTGTGAATATAAATCTGCAAAACCAAAACTACTAGCTGCCCGTGTCGAAAATAGGGGCACCCAGAGTTTAGGTTAAAACAATAAACTCCAGGTCAGTCATGTGACTGGTGTGAGAACTAAAACAGTTACTATTTTAACTTTAAAAGAGAGTAATTCAAGGGACCACGCTGTATAACATTTGGAACGGGTTTCCTCCCAAGAATACAAGTGCTTAGAATAAACAACGCAATGCTTTTTCAGAAAATGAAGCTATTATAAGACCCATGTCCCATCACACAATGCAACGCAAGCCGGAGGATAGGGTTTTCCCTTATAGTATCCAAACATGCTTGGTACGTTTAAAACAAATCGTTTGATACTATTATAAGTGTATAGTGTCAAAACAATTTCAATCATAAATACCAATCATAGACGGCATGGGTACCATATATCATGTCGCCATACTAGGCTCTACAAATAAAACCTAAATATATCGTATTGAAAATTGGATTTCCATCACGAGTCAAGGCAAGGGGTAAAGCTCCTCTCCGCTTCGAGACACTCTAGCAAATGCCTTAGGACTACACACTCTGGGTAACCCTTGGATGCTTCAGGGCCGGTCCGCACTTACGTTAGTGGATTAGTATTCCTGAACACACGTTTCCTGGTCCTAACAGACCTAAAATCGAGGCGCCTCATTCCAACAACCACATAGGTAAAAATATATGTAAATGTCAGCCAGTTTAAGCACTGACACCACCCATAGCTAGAAAGAAACGTCATACTCTCCCTGCAGTTCTTATCCCGTTTTTTACTCCTACCGAGGTGTGAGGCTAGCGAATCCACGCTATACACAAAGCTATGCCACGTAGGCCGTGCTTTGATCATCAACCACAAGACTTTTCTTTTCAACAGAAGCCTTGATCATTTGCCACTTAGGCATGCCACACATGCAATTCACTCCATGCGATTGATGTCCATCGATATACAACCTCTGAGCTCGTACGTCTCAGAGAAGAGTGTTAAGCAAGAGAATAAATTCTCCGCCACCAAATAGATGTATATTTAATTGAGATCAATCAACACAGAATAAAATACAATGTCAGACACACAGTCCATTTACAAGTTCGTTCTGGGTCTGAACGAAATCGGAGGCACTTTCCTCGCATATCCATCGATCTCCAAGTACGTCTGGACGATCACCAACTGATTCCCTCATCTTGGGTGTATAGCCCAATCGAGATCATCAGTAATCACCCAAACAATGTGGAGACTTCCGGTCTTCAACCACCGTCTTCATCTTCGACATATCGTCGAATCGGTTATTCAAAATGGGTATAAACCCGGCCTTTCCGAATAACCCGCGTATATAATAAACAAATGTTACACAAACACAACATACGCTCCATTCCAATTCATCAGTCACTAACCGTAAATTAGCAATAGAACAATTCCTCAAATATTAACCCCGAAGGTCGTAACCAACATCAGATCAATACCCAGGAAACCTTTCTTCTTAGCTAACCTACAGTTAGTTTCTAAATTTCACATTCTTAGGGAAAGGTTCCCATTAATTTTATCAAAGATAAATTCTTTTAAATTTATTCTTTAATCTTCCTTTGGATATCATTTCAAACCATATCAAGGTTTTCCAAACTAGTCTGGATTAGCGAACCACACCGAAGTAATTATTTATTTTATTTCCCAATCCCAACCTATTAATCCCATGTGGTAACACTCCATATCTAACACCATGGTGTTATCGGTAAAATTAATTACCATTTCATGTTCAAATCTAATTAAAGACTTAACTATCGCTTTGGAGCAAAACTGGTGATACTCCATTCTCGCTCACTTTCCAAATTTGATAATTTAAATTATCAATTCACATTTCAATCTAATTACAGATTCATTAAAACTCCTTTTTCTGGGTTAAAGAACTAATGTCATTTAAAACACAGTTCACGATAAACCCAATTCACATTCTATTTATTATCAGGTTAAAGAACAAGTGTTATTTAAAAAACCGTTCACGATAAACCCACAAATCAATTCTAATTCAATTCCAATTAAATATATTAATTAATTGGTATACTTCATTAAATCAAAATAAAAAGTTTTAATCTTTTCTCAACGGGGTTTAAGAACAGTGTTGATGAAGACACCATTCACTACAAACCCAAATCCCATTTGATATTACATACAAGGCTCTGAATAGAAAATATATCGGCTTATATTCAATATCAAATTCTGAAACCAACAAATATCGTATTGGAAATAACGATATAAATATATCTTTCAAATTTCCACAACCATATCTTTATAATCACGAAATCCAACATCGAAATATTCTGAAGATAATTTCGATTCAAATCCATTCCAATTCGCATATTGGAAATTCTGACTATTTTTAAAACCACTTTCAAATTCAATTTATTTATTTCAAAAATAAATTGATTTTAATTCTAGTTCAAAACTAGTTCATTTCGATAAAAATCTATTTTTATCTTTACAAATGTGGAGTTTTTCATCCTAATTTTTCATAAATCATTCATTGTGATTTTACATAATTTATTGATATTTTAAATAATTTTATCAAGGCTCGTACAGTCGATTTCCATCAACGGCCATCGAACTGCACTTACGGCGACCTTTTCTAAAATTGATTTGGACGTATCTCCAAATCCAACCATCAGATTTCAAATCTCTTATATTCATTTGAAAGCTCTTTTCGATACGAACCCAATGGTTCCGGTTTTAGGGGAATCCGACGGTCGGATCTCCCGCAATATCCATTCGAAGTCAATGGTGAAATTCGCGAACTGCCGCGGTGCGGTGCGTTCTATTCAGGCCATTATATATATATTATATATATATTTCGTCGATTTCCTTTTAAAACAAATTTTATAAATCATTTCAAATTTGTTTCAAAAACAATTTCAACCTTCATTTCAAATTCAAATCAAAATTGAATTTTCCATTTTAATTTCTTTTTACATTCATTTCTATTTGATTTCAATTCAAATCAATTTCAATTCAATTTCAGTTCGTTTTCAATTCAAATTCATTTCGATTTCCAATTGCATTTCTATTTAATTCAATTCCAATTCAATTACAATTCGATTTGAATTCATTTCAATTCGAATTCATTTTATATTCAAATCTATTCGAATTCATTTCTAAATATTCGATTTTTAAATCTCTTTTCAATATTCATTATAAACATGAATATAATCGATATAAATATCGTTCGCGTCCAAATAGCGCATCTCTAATCCACACGGCTTTATATTTTTCAATAACTTCGTTATTCTATTCAACAAACGAATATTTATTCTATTCAACACATGAATCTATATTTCTTACAACACATGACTAATCTCAACAAATGAGTACTGTCAACACATACCAATTTTTGTTTTGTAATATATTTTATAAAATTTTGATTTCTATCATTTAATTTTTAAATCAAACTCTAACCGTAAATTAGCAAGAGAGCAATTCTCTAAATATTAACCCCGAAGGCCGAAACCAACATCGGATCAATATCCAAGAGACCACTCATCTTATCTATTTTCCAGTTACTTCTAATTTTATATATGATAAAGATGTAAATTTTATTGTTAAAATATTCCGTTCAATACATGATTCTATATTTCTTTCAACACGTGACTAATCTCAACAAATGAGTACTGTCAACACATGAATCTTTATTTTATAATATTCTTTATTTTCCCAATTGGAATGAGGCTCAATCAATTACCATATTATGTTAATTATATGGATTCCATACAACACATGTATATAATAGCAACGATAAATAATCAATCATCATCCAAAGCGCACCACACAACTGCATAAGCATTAAATATAAATAATTAATGCTTACACAGTCTGTCGACCAATCGATCGACATACAATTAAATAATTGGGATTAGTGCACGCCAAATATCATCCCAACACCCGTGTGGGGTTTCAATCCACAAACACCGAATATTATTTGTGCAGTTGGGAAACGTGTAAAATTTATCGTCCCAATCAATATCCTTCAAATAGGTGTACATAAACAAACCATCCGGTTTGTAAATGAATATTTATTTATTCACATTCACGTTAAAAATTATATTTTTAACGAAAAAATATTTTTAACTATATAAATATTTTATTTTATTTCACATCACACAATCAATTTTCATCACAACAAACAATCAAACATACAAGCCATCCATGGTCTGTGGACGACGAGTGTCGGGTGCTACCAAACACCGTCTGCATCCTAGTATATATTATTAACTGGAAAAAGAAAATTTAAAGTGAGTAGTTCTCACCGACTAGCTAATCCAAACGCCACGACTCTTCATATGTAGAAATCTTCGTCGTGCTCGCCTTTTGTCAATTTCATTGCCCGTAGCCACTACATACATAAAAACCGCATTTTTATATTGTTGCTATGTATATAAAAATCATATTTTTATAATCACTCTATATGGATAAAAATTCTATTTTTACACCGCTACTATATAGATAAAAATTCTATTTTTACCGCGCTATTCTCTATATAAAAATTATATTTTTATATCGCTCTTCTTCCAATAAAGATTATATTTTTATAATGCTCCTTCCTATATAAAATTTATATTTTTATATCTAATTCTAATATAAAGATCGAATTTTTATTTCATCGCTATAAAAATCACATTTTTATTTCAACATATATATAATAAAAATCAGATTTTTATTTCGTTACATATATAAAGATCAAAATTTTATTTTCTATATAATATAAAAATCGTATTTTTATTCTTTCTACTATATAAAATCAAATTTTATTATCTCCACTATATAAAAATCACATCTTTATTATTTCTACTATATAAAAATCTCGCCTTTGTATAAATAAAAATCTCGCCTTTATATAAATAAAAATCTCACCTTTATATAAATAAAAATCTCGCCTTTATCATATTTCTAAAAACCATATTTTTCGTTAGCTAAAAATCCTATTTTTATCAACAAAAAATCCTATTTATATTAAATAAAAAATGAATTTTTAACTAAGTAAAAATCTGCATTTTTATCTAAGTAAAGCTCGCCCTTTTTAACCTGCATAAATAGATAAATAAATTAAAAACTCACTTTCAAAGGGGAAGGAGGGTTGCTAGGGTTACTGACGGCGTTGGGGTGGTGCGACGGACCTGTGGCAGTCGTAGACGGTCGGATTTGCGGCCCTTGGTGGCGAATACCCTCGGTTTTGGGGCCTGGGTGTTAAATGGAGAGAGAGAAGAGGCAGTAGGGGCGTCTGAGCTCGCTGGAGGAAGGGGGGCTCTACGGTGGTCGTCACTGCCTTAGGGGGGTACTGGCGCGGATTCCAACCAGAAGGGGTGCGCTGGTGGTTTCCTGGGGCTATGGGGGCTCGAAGAAGAGGAGAGAGGAGGGGGAAGATTCGGTGGTCGACGCGCCACTTGGGGGGGGGGCGATGGGTGGCGGCGGCGGTTTCCCCCCGTCGCTCATCCCTTTTTTTATTTCGTTTTAAACTGAATAAGTGAGGGGAGAGAAAAGACTGAGGGTTTATATATAAAAATATATTTATTTATTTATTTAATTCCAAAAAGCAACTTTTAATTTTGACCTCTAAACGAGACCCACCGCCTGTTATCTATAGCTAGTTACCCCCATTCCGAACACAATGGGATATGTATCGTAAGCTGATTCGATCGTTTCGATCAGTTTTTGTCAAAATCAAAATATAACTCTATATATTGAATTTGAACGCACATTTCAATTTACCAAGGCCACGTAATAACTAGAAAAATTCCCGAGAAATATTTTCTAGCTTCGTACTGACGATACGGTCCTAACAAAACCAGTTTCAACGAATTCTGAGACCATTTGAAAAATGGCCATTTTCCAGTCGATTAAAATCAACTGAAACTGGTCAAACGTGTTTTCCTTTGCCATGCTCACATATTGTTTCGAAAAATTACGAATTTTGGAATCTAGCAATAACTTGACATCACGGATCCAACAAAAGTGGTTTCGTCGAAAACCGAGGTCATTTGCAAAATTTCTATTTTTAAGGGCCAGAATTCCATAGCGACTATTCTGAATTTTCAACTGGACATATCTTTTGATTCCCGCTATGAAATTTCAATTTTTCAGTTTCGTTGGAAAGATATTCTCAATTAGATTCAAATATTTTTGTTTTCACTAAAATCCGATTTATTTTGCACCCGGTACATTCATTTGAACTTTGAAATCGAATTATCGAACTACCGCGCCATTTTCAATTCCTTTTATAATTAAAATAAAACATTTATATTCTAATGATGATCTATAAAAATATATACGTTCTATTTCTATCCAAAATAAATTTCTCATCGATATTATTTAAAATAATTCATTTTAAATATTCAAAATTCATTGAAATTGCCAAAAATAAAAATTTAAATTGGCTCAGAATTTCCGGGTTATTACAATCTCCCCCACTTAAAACTTTTTGTCCTCGAAAAGGAACGAAGCTGAAAGTTGTTTCACCAATCAACTCAACTTCAATTATTTTCATTACAGCTTAAGTTCTTCAACTTTTCAGTTTCTAAGAACTTTTCAAAATTTTCAAAAATTTGGCTAACACCCTAAAATTCTTAAAAATTTCGCCATAACCTCCCCTGCACCGGGGACGTCGGGATATTTCATATAGCCTCCATGGCCTTCTTCAATCCAAAAGAAAAAGAAAAAGCCAAGCGGCTAGCCAATCGGCTCATAAAATCATCATCATCCGAACAAAACAGTAAATTATGGTAAACATGTACCTGTTTGTAGGGCAAACAATTTTATTCTTCTGCTCTAGCCTCCTTGCTATGACCTGTTCAATGTAAGTACATGTATATGCAAGCAAATGCGACTAATTTCCAATACACTCAATATTTGGTTCAATTTGGCTAAAGTTTCAACATTTAATTAATCAAACAACACAATCAGCAATCAATTAGTGAATTATCATTTCAAATTCATAACTTTGATACATAATCAAAAAATCATATTTTTGATGCCAAATCACAACAACAAGCCCTATCTAATTTTGGTTCTCACACTAATCTATGCAAATATATAAATATCACACTTTCGTCACTCGAAGATAAATTCTGACGACGAGTACTCAACCATCAGAATCATCTTCGGGCCACTAGAGTATGATTCTATATCTATCCAGTATATTAAAACTTCGAATATACGTTCCTGAGACGTATATGCAAAATTTTTATATACTCGATTGTCCAAATTCAATACAAATAAAATATTCAAATACGAATAAAATGGTTTAAATTTTCAAAAAAATGTTTGTTTTCAAATTTTTATTTCAAAAATTTCACTCTTTCCACTCGTTCCAGGACTCTACTGATCCTATCTCTAATGAGTCATTCTAATTGGATACTACTAATCCAATATCTAATGGATTCTTTCGTTCGGTTCTAATGTGTCTTGTTCTCGAGCTCTGTAAACCAAAGCTCTGATACAAACTGAGATAGCCATAACTTCCCCGGTAAGGAAAGCCCAGATTATCTTGAGAACAAGACAAATCAGAATGCAAACAGAAGAACATTTCATTGTTAATTACAACAATTCCATAAGAATACAAGAATATACAGAGTATGAATAAATATTACACATCAGAAAAATATCAGAGATTTAAATTACATTACAGCGGAAAACAACACAAAACACAACTGAGAGTAATACACGGATACAGAGATTTTCGAGCATCGTTCCAGCTGTAAATCAGGATCCTGTGAATATAAATCTGCAAAACCAAAACAACTTGCTGCCCGTGTCGGAAATAGGGGCACCCATAGTTTAGGTTAAAACAATAAACTCCAGGTCAGTCATGTGACTGGTGTGAGAACTAAAACAGTTACTATTTTAACTTTAAAAGAGAGTAATTCAAGGGACCACGCCGTATAACACGGAACGAGTTTCCTCCCAAGAATACAAGTGCTTAGAATAAACAACGCAATGCTTTTTCGGAAAATGAAGCTATTATAAGACCCAGGTCCCATCACACAATGCAACGCAAGCCGGAGGATAAGGTTTTCCCTTATAATTGCCAAACATGCTTGGTACGTTTAAAACAAATCATTTGATACTATTATAAGTGTATAGTGTCAAAACAATTTCAATCATAAATACCAATCATAGACGGCATGGGTACCATATATCATGTCGCCATACTAGGCTCTACAAATAAAACTGAATTATCTCGTATTGGAAATTGGATTTCCGTCATGAGTCAAGGCAAGGGGAAAGCTCCTCTCCGCTTCGAGACACTCTGGCAAATGCCTCAGGACTACACACTCTGGGTAACCCTTGGATGCTTCAGGGCCGGTCCACACTTATGTTAATGGATTAGTATTCCTGAACACACGTTTCCCGGTCCTAACAGACCTAAAATCGAGGCGCCTCATTCCAAAAACCACATAGGTAAAAATATATGTAAATGTCAGCCAGTTTAAGCACTGACACCACCCATAGCTAGAAAGAAACGTCGTTCTATCCCTGCAGTCCTTATCCCGTTTTGGACTCCTACCGAGGTGTGAGGCTCGCGAATCCACGCTATATACAAAGCAATGCCATGTAGGCCGTGCTTTGATCATCAACCACAAGACTTTGCTTTTCAACAGAAGCCTTGATCATTTGCCACTTAGGCATGCCACACAGGCAATTCACTCCATGCGATTGATGTTCATCGATATACAACCTCTAAGCTCGTACGTCTTAGAGAAGGGTGTTAAGCAAGAGAATAAATTCTCCACCGCCAAACAGATGTATATTTAATAGAGATCAATCAAAACAGAATAAAATCAAATGTCAGACACACAGTCCATTTACAAGTTCGTTCTGGGTCTGAACGAAACCGGAGGCACTTTCCTCGCATATCCATCGATCTTCAAGTAAGTCTGGACGATCACCAACTGATTCCCTCATCTTGGGCGTATAGCCCAATCAAGATCATCAGTAATCACCCAAACGATGTGAAGACTTCCGGTCTTTAACCACCATCTTCATCTTCGACATATAGTCGAATCGGTTATTCAGAATGGGTATAAACCCGGCCTTTCCGAATAACCCGCGTATATAATAACAAATGTTACACAAACACAACATACGCCTCATTCCAATTCATCAGTCACTAACTGTAAATTAGCAAGAGAACAATTCCCCAAATATTAACCCCGAAGGCCGAAACCAACATCAGATCAATACCCAGGAAACCATTCTTCTTAGCTAACCTACAGTTAGTTTCTAAATTTCACATTTTTAGGGAAAGGTTCCCATTAATTTTATCAAAGATAAATTCTTTTAAATTTATTCTTTAATCTTCCTTTGGATATCATTTCAAACCATATCAAGGTTTTCCAAACTAGTCGGGATTAGCGAACCACACCGAAGTAATTATTTATTTTATTTCCCAATCCCAACCTATTCATCCCATGAAGCAAAACCGGTAATACTCCATATCTAACACCACAGTGTTATCGGTAAAATTAATTACCATTTCACGTTCAAATCTAATTAAAGATTTAACTATCGCTTTGGAGCAAAACTTGTGATACTCCATTCTCGCTCACTTTCCAAATTTGATAATTTAAATTATCAATTCACATTTAAATCTAATTACAGATTCATTAAAACTCCTTTTTCTGGGTTAAAGAACTAATGTCATTTAAAACACAGTTCACGATAAACCCAAATCACATTCTATTTATTATCGGGTTAAAGAACAAGTGTTATTTAAAACACCATTCACGATAAACCCACAAATCAATTCTAATTCAATTCCAATTAAATATATTAATTAATTGGTACACTTCATTAAATCTAAATATAAAGTTTTAATCTTTTCTCAACGGGGTTTAAGAACAGTGTTGATGAAGACGCCATTCACGACAAACCCAAATCCCATTTGATATTAAATACAAGGCTCTGAATAGAAAATATATCGGCTTATATTCAATATCAAATTCTGAAACCAACAAATATCGTATTGGAAATAACGATATAAATATATCTTTCAAATTTCCACAACCATATCAATATAATCACGAAATCCAACATCGAGATATTCCGAAGATAATTTCGATTCAAATCCATTCCAATTCGCATAATGGAACTTCTGATTATTTTTAAAACCACTTTCAAATTCAATTTATTTATTTCAAAAATAAATTGATTTAATTCTAGTTCAAAACTAGTTCATTTCGATAAAAATCTATTTTTATCTTTATAAATGTGGAGTTCAAAACTAGTTCATTCATTATGATTTTACACAGTTTATTGATATTTTTAATAGTCTTATCAAGGCCCGTACAGTCGATTTCCATCAACGGCCAACGAACTGCACTTACGGCGACCTTTTCTGAAATTGATTTGGACGTATCTCCAAATCCAACCGTCAGATTTCAAATCTCTTGTATTCGTTAGAAAGCACTTTTCGATACGAACCCAATGGTTCTAGTTTTAGGAGAATCCGACGGTCGGATCTCCCGCAATATCCATTCGAAGTCAATGGTCGAAATTCGCGAATTACCGCGGCGCGACGCGTTCTATTCAGGCCATTATATATATATATATATATATATATATATATATATATATATATATTATATTTCGTTGATTTCCTTTTAAAACGAATTTTATAAATTGTTTCAAATTTGTCTCAAAAACAATTTCAAGCTTCATTTTAAATTCATATCAAAATAGAATTTTCCATTATAATTTCTTTTTACATTCATTTCTATTTGATTTCAATTCAAATCGATTTCAATTCAATTTCAGTTCGTTTTCAATTCGATTTGAATACATTTCAATTCAAATTCATTTTGATTTCCAATTGCATTTCTATTTAATTCAATTCCAATTCGATTTGAATTCATTTTATATTCAATTCAATTCGAATTCATTTCTAAATATTTGATTTTTAAATCTCTTTCCAATATTCATTATAAACATGAATATAATCGATATAAATATCGTTCGCGTCCAAATAGCGCATCTCTAATCAACACGGCTTTATATTTTTCAATAACTTCGTTATTCTATTCAACAAATGAATATTTATTCTATTCAACACATGAATCTATATTTCTTACAACACATGACTAATCTCAACAAATGAGTACTGTCAACACATAATTATTTTTGTTATGTAATATATTTTATAAAATTTTGATTTCTATCGTTTAATTTTTAAATCAAACTCTAACCATAAATTAGCAAGAGAGCAATTCTCTAAATATTAACCCCGAAGGCCGAAACCAACATCAAATCAATATCCAAGAGACCACTCATCTTATCTATTTTCCAGTTAGTTCTAATTTTATATATGATAAAGATGTAAATTTTATTCTTAAAATATTCCGTTTAACACATGAATCTATATTTCTTTCAACGCATGACTAATCTCAACAATTAAGTACTGTCAACACATGAATCTTTATTTTATAATACTCTTTATTTTCCCAATTGGAATGAGGCCCAATCAATTACCATATAACGTTAATTATATGGATTCCATACAACACATGTATATAATAGAAACGATAAATAATCAACCATCATCCAAAGTGCACTACACAACTGCATAAGAATTAAATATAAATAATTAACGCTTACACAGTCTGTCGACCAATCGATCGACATATAATTAAATAATTGGGATTAGTGTACGCCAAATATCATCCCAACACCCATGTGCGGTTTCAATCTACAAACACCGAATATTATTTGTGCAGTTGGGCGACGTGTAAAATTTATCGCCCCAATCAATATCCTTCAAATAGGTGTACATAAACAAACCATCCGGTTTGTAAATGAATATTTATTTATTCACATTCACGTTAAAAATTATATTTTTAACAAAAAAATATTTTTAACTATATAAATATTTTATTTTATTTCACATCACACAATCAATTTTCATCACAACAAACAATCAAACATACAAGCCATCCATGGTCTGTGGACGACGGGTGTCGGGTGCTACCAAACACCGTCTGTATCCTAGTATATATTATTAATTGGAAAAAGAAAATTTAAAGTGAGAAGTTCTCACCGACTAGCTAAACCAAACGCCATGACTCTTCATATGTAGAAATCTTCGTCGTGCTCGCCTTTTGTCAATTTCGTTGCCCGTAGCCACTACATATATGAAAATCGCATTTTTATATTGTTGCTATGTATATAAAATTATATTTTTATAATCACTCTATATGAGTAAAAATTCTATTTTTACACTGCTACTATATAGATAAAAATTCTATTTTTACCACGCGATTCTCTATATAAAAATTATATTTTTATATCGCTCTTCTTCCAATAAAGATTATATTTTTATAACGCTCCTTCCTATATAAAATTTATATTTTTATATCTACTTCTAATATAAAGATCGAATTTTTATTTCATCGCTATAAAAATCACATTTTTATTTCAACATATTTATAATTAAAATCAGATTTTTATTTCGTTACATATATAAAGATCAAAATTTTATTTTCTATATAATATAAAAATCACATTTTTATTCTTTCTACTGTATAAAAATCAAAATTTTATTATCTCCACTATATAAAAATCACATCTTTATTATTTCTACTGTATAAAAATCTCGCCTTTGTATAAATAAAAATCTCGCCTTTATATAAATAAAATTCTCGCCTTTATATAAATAATAATCTCGCCTTTATCATATTTCTAAAAACCATATTTTTCGTTAGCTAAAAATCCTATATTTATCAACGAAAAATCCTATTTATATTAAATAAAAAACGTATTTTTAACTAAATAAAAATCCGCATTTTTATCTAAGTAAAGCTCGCCCTTTTTAACCTACATCAATAGATAAATAAATTAAAAACTCACTTTCAAAGGGGAAGGAGGGTTGCTAGGGTTGCTGACGGCGTTGGGGTGGTGCATCGGACCTGCGGCGGTCGTAGATGGTCAGAGTTACGACCCTTGGTGGCGACTGCCCTCGGTTTTGGGGTGTAATAACCCGAAAATCTGGTCCAGTTTAAATTTTTTATTTTGGCAATTTTAGCGAATTTTGATTATTTAAAATGAATTATTTTAAATAATATTGTCGAGAAATTTATTTTGAATATAAATCGATCGTATATATTATACGCGTCGTCGTTAGAATATAAATAATTATATATAATTATAATAGGAATTGAAAATGGCGCGGTAGTTCGATAATTCGATTTCAAACTTCAATTGAATGTACCGGGTGCAAAACAATCCGGATTTTAGTGAAACCAAAAACATTAGGATCTATTTGGTAATATCTTTCTAACGAATCCGAAAAATCAAAATTTCATAGCGGGAATCAAAAGATATGTCCAGTTGAAAATTCTGAATAGTCGCTATGGAATTCAGGCCCTTAAAAATGGAAATTTTGCAAGCGACCTCGGATTTCGACGAAACCAGTTTTTTTGGATCCGTGATGTCAAATTATAGCTAGATTCCAAATTTCATAATTTTTCGAATCAATATGTGAGCGTGGCAAAGGAAAACGCGTTTGACCAGTTTCAGTTGATTTTAATCGACTGGAAAATGGCCATTTTTCCAACGGTCTCAGAATTCGACGAAATTAGTTTTGTTAGGACCGTATCGTCAATACGAAGCTAGAAAATATTTATATGGAATTTTTCGAGTTGGTATGTGACCCCGGTAATTTGAAATGTACGTTTAAAATTCAATAAAGTGATTTAAATGTAAATTTAAAGAAAACTGATTGTAACGGCCGAATTGGCTTACGCAACATATCCCATTGTGTTCGGAATAGGGGTAAAACGCTATGGACGATGGGCGGTGGGCCTCGTTTCGAGGTCGTAGGTAAAAGTCAACTTTATGCAATTAAATTAATTAATAAAAAAAACATATCTCTCTCCCCTTTAATCCTCCTGCCCCCCCCCCCCCCCCCCCCCCCGTTCAAAAAATTAAATTCAGAATAAAAAAGAAAAGAAAAAGGGCGCTCCTCAAATCGATGGCGGCTATCGCCACCGCCACCTGGCGACCGCCCATCGAACGTGCCGCCTCTCCTCCGGCGGTCAGCCCCTCCTCGTCGCCCCCTCCCAAATCGAACCCCGCACCCCACGATCGACGCTCGAAGAACCGCCGTTTGTGGCGATCTCGGGATCACCTCAGGCCGTCGAAGTGGCCAGGGTGGGTAGCGCCAGGAAGCTTGTGCGAAGGCCGACAACGAGAAGCCATCTGATCGACATCCAGTGTTTCGATTCGAGCGAAAATCCGAAACCCTACTTGTGAGCAAACTGAAAAACCGACGGCTTGATATCTGGAGGAAGAAAATTCATCAGTTTTGGAGCTGGAACGATTTCGAATGGCCAGATTTGTTTCCAAACATGATTAAGGTAAAAATTAGTTTATATTTATAAATAATTAATTTGTAATTATGTTATTAAATTCATTAAGGTAATTAACTTAGTATATGAAAACAAAAATGGTAATGTTTTGAAAATAAAATAGCTGTTTGAAAAAAATGTGCTTTTGAAAATGCAATACTTTGTTTGAAATTATAAATAGCCTTATTTTTGAAAATAGAAAATTAACGTTGTTTTAAAATAAAATACTTTGTTTTGAAAGAAAATAAAAACGTGATTTTTGTATGAACATTACAAGAATATAGACGTGATTTTTAAAAGTGAAAAGATTAGATTTTTAAAATGCAAAAGATTAAATTTTTATAGTTGAAAAGGCGATATTTTTAAATATGAAAAGACGATATTTTTAAATATGAAAAGACGATATTTTGAGATGAGTAGTGAAGTAAAAATATGATTTTTACTTCGAGGGAAAATATAATTTTTATATTATAGAAAGGCAAATCTTTTTATAATGATATATTTGAAAAGGCGAAATTTTTATATATTAAATAACAAAGTAAAAATTCGATTTTTATATATTGAATAACAATGTAAAAATTTGATTTTTATATATTGAATAACGAAGTAAAAATTCGATTTTTACATATGTAGAGGATCCGGGCAACGAAGATGACAAAGATGCGATAACGATGAAGATTTCTATCAATGAAGAGTCAAGATGATTGGATAGCTATCTGTGAGAATTTCTCACCTTTCAATTTCATTTTCTAGTTATATATATATATATATACTAGGATGCAGACGGTGCTTAGTAGCACCCGACACAATCGTCCACAGACCATGGACTTGTTTGTTTGGTTGCATAGATTAGTTAGATGATTTGATTTGAAACTGAATTGTTTGGTGAAATAAATTGATTTGATTGATGTGTGAATGGCGTGGGCCTTCACTAGACCGGGGATAAGGCTAGGCCTCGTCCCGTTTCTAGTATCGTGCCGTTATGCCGCCGAAATTTTCTAAAATATGTTAGAAAAATAAAAATATCATTTTATTTAAAGAATGAACTGAATAGAAATTCATATGTTAAAATAAAATGTTTTATCGTTAAAAATATAATTTTTAACGTGAAGTGAATAAAATAAAATATTCATTTACAAACCGGACGGTTTGTTTATGTACACCTATTTGAAGGACATTGATAGGGTCGATAAATTTTACACATCGCCCAACTGCACAACTAAAATCTGTGTTTGATTGTTTTGAAACCCCACACGGGTGTTAGGATGAAATTTGAAGTTCACTCATCCTGATTGATTAAATATGTCGATCGATCGATTGACAGGCTGTTATAAGCGTTAGATATCTATATTTGATGCTTATACAGTGTAGTGCACTTTGGTTGATGGTTGATTATTTTTCAACGCTATTATATGTGTGTAATGTATGAAAATCCATATAATTAACTTTATATGGTATTTGATTGGGCCTCATTCCAATTTGAAAAATAAAGAATATTATAAAATAAAAGTTCATGTGTTGACAGTACTCATCCATTGAGATTGGTCATGTGTTGAACGAAATATTTTAGTAATAAAATTTACATCTTTATCAATATAAAATAAAGGTTCATGTGTTGACAGTACTCATCCATTGAGATTGGTCATGTGTTGAACGAAATAATTTAGTAATAAAATTTACATCTTTATCGATATAAAATAAAGGTTCATGTGTTGACAGTACTCATCCATTGAGATTGGTCATGTGTTGAACGAAATATTTTGATAATAACAACTATTTTGAAAAAGAAAGATTTGAAAATAGAAATTTATGAAGCCGTGTTGATTAGATTGACGCCATTTTGACGTGAACGATATTTATATCGATTTTATTCATTTCGAAATGAATTGAATTGAAAACGATTTCGAAATAAATTGAATTGAAAACGATTTCAAAATAAATTGAATTGAAAACGATTTCGAAATGAATTGAATTGAAAACGATTTCGAAATGAATTGAATTGAAAACGATTTCGAAATGAATTGAATTGAAAACGATTTCGAAATAAATTGAATTAAAAACGATTTCGAAATGAATTGAATTGAAAACGATTTCGAAATGAATTGAATTGAAAACGAATTCAAATTGAATTGAAAGCGAATTGAAATGAATTCAAATTGTATTGAAATTTGAATTGAATAGAAATGAATTTTAAAACGAATTTATAAAGAAGAATTCAATTTTGATTTGAATTGAAAAGGAAGTTGAAATTGCTTTTGAAACGAATTTAAAACTATTCATATAATTCGTTTTAAATAGAAATCGACGAAATATATATTATATATATATTATATATATAATATAATGGCCTGAATAGAACGCGCCGCGCCGCGGCAGTTCGCGAATTTCGACCATTTATTTCAAACGGACATTACGAGAGATCCGACCGTCGGATTCTCCTAAAACCGGAACCGTTGGGTTCGTATCGAAAAGAGCTTTCTAACGAATAGGAGAAATTAGAAATCTAACGGTTGGATTTGGAATTATGTCCAAATCAAATTTGGAAAAGGTCGCTATAAGTGCAGTTCGATAGCCGTTGATGGAAATCGACTGTACGGGCCTTGATAAAATTATTAAAAATAGTAATAATTTGTGTAAAATCATGAGAAATGATTTAGAAAGAATTGGGATGAAAAACTCCATATTTGAAAAGATAAAAATAGATTTTTATCGAAATGAACTAGTTTTGAACTAGAAATATAATTCTATTTATTTTTAAATAAATAAATTGAATTTGAAAAGGGTTCTAAAAATAACCAGAATTTCCAATGATTGCATTGGAGTGGATTTGAATCGAAATTGTCTTCGGAATATTTCGATGTTGAAATTCGTGATTATACGAATGTTGTTATGGAAATTTGAAAGATATATATTTATATCGTTATTTCCAATACGACATTTGTTAATCGTAGAATTTGATATTGAATATAAGCCGATATATTTTCTATTCAGAGCCTTATATTGAATATCAAATGTGATTTGGGTTTGTCGTGAATGGTGTCTTCACTAACACTGTTCTTGAACCCAGTTGAGAAAATATTAAATCTTTTTATTAGATTTAATGAAGTGTACCAATTAAATGATATTTAAATGGAATTGAATTGGTATTGATTTTTGGGTTTATCATGAACAGTGTTTTAAATAACACTCGTTCTTTAACCCGATAATTAATGAATGTGATTTTGGGTTTATCGTGAACCGTGTTTTAAATGACACTGATTCTTTAACCCAGTCGAAGATTAAAACTAAGTGGAGTTTTAATGAATCTTTAATTAGATTGAAATGATCGAAAATGGAGTATCACCAGTTTTTCTCCAGGCGATAGTTAAATCTTTAATTAGATTTGAACGTGAAATGGTAATTGAATTTACCGATAACACCGTGGTGTTAGATATGAAGTATTACCAGTTTTACTTCATAGGATAAATAGGTTGGGATTGGGAAATTAAAACAAATGATTACTTCGGTAAGTTTCGTTAATCCCGACTAATTTGAATCGAAATTCAAAGGAAGATTAGAGAATAAATTCAGGAATTTATCTTGGATAAAATTAATGGGAACCTTTCCCTATGAATGTGAAATCAGAAACTAACTGTCGGTTAGCTAAGCAGAACGGTTTTCTGGATATTGATCTGATGTTGGTTTCGGCCTTCGGGGTTAATATTTGGGGAATTATTCTCTTGATTAATTTGCGGTTAGTGAATGATGAATTGGAATGAGGCGTATGTTGTGTTTGTGTAGCACTTTTATAAAATATACGCGAGTTATTCGGGAAGACCGGGTTTATCCCATTCTGAATAACTGATGCGACGATAAGTCGAAGATGAAGACGATGGTCGAAGACCGGAAGTCTTCACGTCGTTTGGGTGATTACTGATGATCTTGATTGGGCTGTACACCCAAGAAGATGGAAACAGTTGGTGATCGTCCAGACGTACTTGGAGATCGATGGATATGCGGGGTACTAGGTGCCTCCGGTTTCGTTCAGACCCAGAACGGACTTGTAAATGGACTGTGTGTCTGATATGCGGTGGAGAATTTATTCTCTTGCTTAACGCCCTTCTCTGAGACGTACGAGTTCAGGGGTTATATATTGATGGATATCAAACGCATGGAGTGAATTGCCTGTGTGGCATGCCTAAGTGGCAATTGATCGAGGCTTCTGTTGAAAAGCAAAGTCTTGTGGTGATGATCAAAGCACGGCCTTTGTGGCGTAGCTTTGTGTAACGTTTACTTTGCGTGTTTCACACCCGGTATGAACCAAAAACGGGAGACGGACCTCAGGGAGGGCATGCGTTTCCTTCTAGCTAAAAAGTGGCGTCAGTGGTTTTACACGCCCTGACGAGTTTGACTTATGTGGTTGTTGCTGTTGCGAGGCGCCTCGGATTGATCGGTCGTTCTCGAACCGATGGAGTCATTTAGTTGGCTCATTTACGCCCCAAAGGGCAGGGAAACGTAGTGTTCAGGCATTTTAATCCACATCGGTGGACCGGCCCTGTCGCTCCAAGGGTCACTCGAGCTCTGATCCTGAGACACGGGCTAGAGCGTCTCGAATCGGTAGAGGACTATCTTTTGCCTCGGTTCATAGACGGAAATCCAATTTCCAAATACGTGACATTTGCGGTTTTAATTGTAGAACTAGTACGGCGACATGATATATGGTACCCATGCCGCCTATGATTGATACTTATGATTTGAAGTTGTTTTATACACTATGCACTTATAATAGTATCAAATGATTTGTTTTAAAACGTATCAAGCATTCTTTGGCTGTTATAAGGGAAAACCCTATCCCCCGGCTTGCGTTGCATTGTGTGATAGGACATGGGTCTTATAACAGCTTCATTTTTCTCTATTTAGCATTGCGCTGTTCGTCTTATGCACTGGTATTCTTGGGAGGAAACCCGTTCCGTGTTATACGGCGTGGTCCCTTGATTTACCTAGCTTTAAAAATAAAGATTAACTGTTTTAGTTCTCACACCAGTCCCATGACTGACCTGGAGTTTATTGTTTTAACCTAAACTCTGGGTGCCCCTATTTTCCACACGGGCAGCTAGTAGTTTTGGTTTTGCAGATTTATATTCACAGGATCCTGGTTTACAGTTGGAACGATATCCGGAAAGCTTTGTATCCGTATATCTCATTCTAGTTGTGTATTGTATTATTTTCCGCTGCTATGTATTTAAATGTAATTTAAATCTCTGATATTTCTGTGTAATATTCATTTATACTCTGTATATTCTTGTAATCTGATGCATTGTTGTAATATACAATGAAATGTTTTTTTATATGAGTTCTGTTGTGGCTTGTTCTCGAACTATCCGCTCTTTCCTTTACGGGGAAGTTACGGGTTTTCACATGGGGCCTGGGTGTTAAATGGAGAGAGAGAAGAGGGGGTAGGGGCGTCTGAGCTCGCTGGAGGAAGGGGGCTCTGCGGTGGTCGGCGCTGCCTTAGGAGGGGGGTACTGGCGCGGATTCCAACCAGAAGGGGGTGTGTGGTGGGTTCCTGGGGCTATGGAGGCTCGGAGAAGAGGAGAGAGGAGGGGGAAGACTCGGTGGTCGGCGCGCCACCTGAGGGGTGGGGGGGGGCGCGATGGGCGGCGGCGGTTTCCCCCCCCGTCGCTCATTCCTTTTTTTTATTTCATTTTAAACTGAATAGGTGAGGGGAGAGTGAAGACTGGGGGGTTATATATAAAAATATATTTATTTATTTAATTAATTCCAAAATGCAACTTTTAATTTCGACCTCTAAAAGAGACCCACCGCCTGTCGTCCATAGCTAATTACCCCCATTCCGTACACAATGGGATATGTATCATAGGCTGATTCGATCGTTTCGATCAGTTTTCGTCAAAATCAAAATATAACTCTATATATTGAATTTGAACACACATTTCAATTTACCGGGGCCACGTACTAACTAGAAAAATTCCCTATAAATATTTTCTAGCTTCGTATTGATGATACAGTCCTAACAAAACCAGATTCAATGAATTGTGAGACCGTTTGAAAAATGGCCATTTTCCAGTAGATTAAAATTAACTGAAACTGGTCAAACGCGTTTTCCTTTCCCACGCTCACATATTGATGCGGAAAATTACGAATTTTGGAATCTAGCAATAACTTGACATCACAGATCCAACAAAAGTGCTTTCATTGAAAACCGAGTTCCTTTGCAAAATTTCCATTTTTAAGGGCCAGAATTCCATAGCGACTATTCTGAATTTTCAACTGGACGTATCTTTTGATTCCCGCTATGAAATTTTATTTTTTCAGATTCGTTGGAAAGATATTCTCAATTAGATTCAAATATTTTTTCTTTCACTAAAATCTGATTTATTTTGCACCTGGTACATTCATTTGAACTTTGAAATCGAATTATCGAACTACCGCACCATTTTCAATTCCTTTTATAATTAAAATAAAATATTTATATTCTGTAATGACCCGAAAATCCGGTAGAATTTGAGCTGACCAAAAGCACAAGTCCAACCCCAAATATCACGGAAATTCGAACCATTAATAGAAAGAAGTTAGAGGGTGAGGATAGATAAGATAGAAACTTAGAATAGAAGAAGAAGAAGAACACAACATCAGAGTAACACGAATCTCACAGCGGAACGAATAACATATAATATATATAACATAACTTGAAATATACATCTGTACTTGAATATACATCAATATCAAAGTACATCACTTACAACACAGCAGAAATAACTATAGCTATATGATCCTGAAGCCTCCTGCTCCAAGCTCTTCCAGTATATCTGTAAATTCCCGACTACTTGATTGCCCGTACAAATTTAGGCACCCAAGAGTTTAGGGAAAACAACAAAGTAAACTCCGGGTCAGTCATGGGACTGGTATGAGTAAACAGTTTAAAAACAGTTTCAGAAAACTAAATGATATCTCATAAGACCACGCCGTATAACACAGAACGGGTTTTTCCCTTATGAGAATCCAAACACTTGACTTATATTTATATCAAAACTCTTTTGATATTATAATAATGTCTAAATCAAGTAGATAACAATCTAGTGGAACGTTTGCATCTCACGTTCCACATATGTAATATACAATCAAAACCGCAAGCACGTATTGGGTAATGGATTTCCAACTATGACAAGGTATGGAATCACCTTCCGCTGGTATATCTCTAGAGGAGAATACACCGAGTTCAACAAGAACATCTTGCAACTCAGCCACACATGACCGACCACTCATTTCGCTTGAGTGTATCGAATGTATATCACCAACGATTGGGATCAGCAACCGTTTCCCGAATGGGTCAGCATCGACAATAGATTTTTAGAAGTAAATGAAACTCTAGATCAGGTGATTATACACCCTAATAAGTGCGACCTACATAGCCATGTTGCTTGCCCGATTTCTGTCATTTACCGGATGTTGAGGCTAGAAGCTACGCTTTTTCATCACACCAGATTCACTTTGAATGCCACATCGTCAAATTCATCAAATCACCGATTGACGTCTACAACAATACATTATGTGTTAGCTAAAAGAAGTTTCCTTCTCCGCTTCCACTCTTGCTACGGTTGAAGAAATCAATGTACGTGACCATTCTGGAAATACTCTGTCAGACATTCATCCATACACGTCACCCAGGAACAGGATGAACTGAAGGTACTATTTCTATTAATAGAAAAAGTCCTTGCACTCTACTCCGTCTTCGATTATCTTTATATAATCTGATTCGCACGCTACTGCCAATACGGAGTGGTTCTTCGGATAATAATCCAACCGGTCTCTCCGTATTGACAACGATGGTCAAAACTTCGATAGTCTGTGATTTAACTATCGAATAAAAACAAGTGTTTCGATAGTCGATGATTTAACTATCGAATAAAACAAGTGTTCATCCAAACATCCAACAATCAGTGAGCCTTTAATTAATATTTCATTAATTAAATCACTTCTCTATTTCTATATCAATATTTGTTAACCAAATATTTTCAATAACCATATTGGCCTTATCCGTTATTTGGAAAACATTTCCATATATCTCCTTCTATTATTTTCTATACTAGGAAATATTCATTATTCTATTTCCAAGCTTTGCACATATTTGGGTTAAAACAGATGTTGTGTAAAACATCGTTACGACAACCCAAATACAGTATTTAACTAATTCTTATTCCACATTGATCTTCGAGCCTGAATCTTACTACTTATCGGTATATCATGAAATCAACCAAGTTGGGGTATAATTACCTCTCAGACCTTGACTGAATAACATTTAACGTCAAAACAGACAAGACTACTTACTCGAATAATCAATACCATACCACTACTTCTTCACTTTTAAACACATATATACTTTCTCTTTTATCCTTACGAGGTTTTATTCTTATACTTCCTTTTTGATTATACTATTCTATTTCTAAGTTCGTTTTCTTATCGACTTCTATGTATTTTGATATGTTAATTTCTAACTATCAAATTATCTTAAAAAAAAATTCTATCTCCTTAAATTCCCGGAAAAATTCGCCATAACCTCCTTTGTACCGGGAGCATCGGGAAATTTCAAATAGCTTTCCCGGTCCTTCTCATCTCAAAAAGAAAAAGAAAAAGCCAAGCGGCTAGCCGATACGGCGCATAAAATCTCATATGGAAATTAAATACGTACCTTTTTGTCGGGCATTCTATTTATTTCACTTCTATACTTTATTCCATACCTGTCTCCTGTATGTCTATACCTGTCCAATCTATTTTAACTATACCAATCGTTTTAACTCAATTTGTTAATTAAATCTGTTAATTAACTTTTCAGTCTATTTCACCTTCATATTTGAACATGACATGTTCAAATATATTTTAACAGCATATTAACAAATTCTAATTATACTCATACTCTCGTTTCCTTATCGACTTCTTATTCAAATTCCAAATCAATTCTTTTTATTTAAAATTTCATTTGAATTCTATTTTCAAATTCTATAGTTAAAGTCCATTTGAATTCTATATTCAAATTCTATTGTTAAAGTCCATTTGAATTCTATATTCAAATTCTATAGTTAAAGTCCATTTGAATTCTATATTCAAATTCTATAGTTAAAGTCCATTTGAATTCTATATTCAAATTCTATAGTTAAAGTCCATTTGAATTCTATATTCAAATTCTATAGTTAAAGTCCATTTGAATTCTATATTCAAATTCTATTTGAATTCTCTGCATTTGTGACGGCCCGCCCCGCACCAACCGACACTTCCTCCAAGTGTGCGCTGTACACATGTCCAAGTGGCACGGAACGGTCGTCATAAGAAAAGAAAGAAGAGAGTGAACTAATCAAGGAACCTGTAGAATGTCTCACATCGCATGGGATAAAATATAATAATAACATACTTGGCATTAAACAGGCGAGACAGTGCATAAGCTGATAACTAAAATCAACATCAATCATCAGAGCAGCGGAAATCCATATACAGCTTATTACAGTTTTCCAAATTTACTGTCTCTAAGCAAAAGAAAGCTAAAGTAGAAGATACACCAACAATGCCCAAGCAGTGATCTTTAACAACACAGGGAGAATATTATGTATACAGTACGTGGAAGCCTCCTGCTCGTCTCCGGATCATCTACCCGTGCATCACCAGCTAACCTGTCTCTAGTCTGCTCGTGTGAGCACCCAGAGTAATAAGAAGAGACATAAAACTCTGGGTCAGACATAAAGCCTGGTATGAGCGATAAGCATCTAAACAGAATAATAACAGGTATACTAAACCATACCTGAACCTGGACCTGTAACCAAAGAGTTAGTACCACATACCGTACAATACTCCAAGGTGCCATAATAAATAGTGTAAGAATACGGGGGTGGGGTGTGCATGTCACAATGATAGCAAACAAATCATCTATAGCAACCATCCTCACGTCTCTCACTCAGTGCGTAAAGCGTACGACATCTACCACTTTGGAACACTAGACAAACTGAGGTAACGACGAATCCCGACTTGTAGAAACCCTGCTGTGACCAAGCCAAACACTTGGAGTCATGACCAAACATTTCAATGACCCACTTCATTGGTCGTAGCCCTTGGTTCTACCGATGCCATAATGGCCCTGAATCCGCCTTCGTACCTCCTACCATAGTGGTCCAAAGCTATAGACGTCGATAACTCCTTGGCACGCGTCCCGCAGCAAAGCCCAACCATGAAGCGAACTCGTTGATCCCCATCTAAATCTTGAGCTCTAACTTCTCATTTGGACTTCCTTTGCATCTCGGGTTTTGATCGAATTGGAGTGGGTCTTCAGAAGAGTTGCCATGCAGTAACAGTCCTGGAATTCGGTTCGGTTCGGTAATCATTGCCCTCGTCTGTTCGGTTCGGGTTTCTTCACTCCGGGTCGGGTCGGTGTCCTCCTCCGGGTCGGGTCGGTGTCTTCCTCCGGGTCGGGTCGGGTTGCTATCCTCCTTCCAGCTCATGCTCCTTCTTCGATCAGCTCCCTCGTTTCTTCTACTCCGATCCGATCACTTCTCTTTACTTCAGTCCGATCCGCTCCGCTCCCTAGCCTACTCCGATCCGATCCCCTGTCCACCCCAACTCCAAGCAATGGCCTTCCTCCCTGCCAAGCTCCTTCCAGTGACAAGTCCCAATCCAGTTCGGGTTCCCTTGGCCAGTTCACTAGTCCGATCCGACCCCCTTCTCCGATCCGAACCGGTTCGGGACCTGCACTTTTCTGCAACTTTCCAGCGAGCTTTCTACGCCATTCGACGACGTTTTCGACCAATTTAACTATTCTAATCAATCATATAACATACCATAGAGTCATAGCAATATGTAAGAACAACCCCAAACATCAAACAACAATCCAAATGAATCAAAATAGATCAAAAGTGGCTAAAACTTCACATTTTCCTATAATCCTTCTTAATCATATTTAAGCACATACTTAGTAAAACTTAATCAAATCGTCTAAATTTTCTAACAGAGGCATGAAACATTATTTAAGAATTTCTAAACATTTTTCCAGAATTTATTAGTGTATAAATTCGCTAATCTTCACTAATTACCCTTAATTAACTGTAATTAGTGTCAAAACGATGCTATCACTCACCTTGGCCACAAATGAAACACCAAATCTGAAGTATCCTCTGTTTGGGTCGAATTCCTATGTATAGCAGTAGCTCCAACCTTGCTTTGTTGCTATTTAGCCTTGTTTTGATGTAGTTTAGGCTTAATCTTCGCTAAAAATGTGTTTTGGGGTGATTTTAGAGGGTGGAAGCCATTACCAGGGTCTCAAGAAGGTTTGTGGCGGCTCAAAACTGAAATGAAAGTGATAACCTAACCCTAATCAGTCCTCCTATACCTCTAAACCCGAAATTCCCCTGTGGGCCTAGCTGCTAATCACCCGGTTAAGCCCAATTAAGCTGTTTTTCACCATCTGAAACTTGTTTCAGCCATATCTCCCAAACGGTGAGTCCGTTTGGCTAATGTGACCACTCTACGAAAAGAGAAACCATCATCCGGAGCCAATGGAAGTGGTTTCAGGTCAAAATTCCTTTCCAGTCAAAAGTTATGGCCAAAACAGTGCCAACTAGGGGTAAAATGGTCATTTAAAAATTGGGAAAAATCATGAACATGGGAAATGACCCCAATAGTCGTCTCCCAAAGTTACATGACCATACGACTTCGTATGTGACAGAAATAAATATTCTACGATTCTATGATGCGTAGAATACGGGTCGTTACACTCTCCCCCCCCCTTAAGAAATTTCGCCCCCGAAATTCCTTAACCCAAGACATACAAAGGATCCCGCATGCCTACCAACCACATACATCAACCAAACATGCAAAACAAGCAAAACAAACCTATCCTAGCATGCGGAAAACTAAATCGAGGTCAAAATCTTACCAGGCAAAGAGTTCTGGATACTCCTTCTTTATGTCCTCCTCTGTTTCCCAAGTACAATCATTCTCGTCCTCGCTCCACTGTACCTTGACTAGCTTCACCGCCTTCCTTCGAAGTTGCTTCATGTCGTGCGCGACAATACGGGCCGGCTTACGGTTCCCAACCGCCTCGGGTTCTACTTCGAAGTCCTCTAACTGATCAGGTGAAATAGTCATATCTGAGTCGTGAACGAACTTCCTTAGTTGGGAAACATGAAATACGTTATGAACTCCCGCCATCTTCTCTGGTAAGTCTATCCTATATGCCAAATTCCCGACTAGTTCAAGAACAGGGAATGGACCAACGAATCTTGGTGCCAACTTGCCTCTCCTGCCAAATCGTATTACGCTCTTCAACGGAGAAATCTTGACAAACACCAAGTCGCCAACGGAGAATTTTAAGTCCCTTCTCCTCTTATCAGCATAACTCTTCTGCCTATCTTGGGCAGCCTTCATTCGTTGTTGAGTGGTCTTGATCTTATCTGAGGTCTCTCTCACCACATCTGGTCCAAGCACAAACTTCTCGCCAGTCTCTATCCAACATGATGGTGAGTTGCACGGTCTTCCGTACAAAGCTTCAAACGGAGCCATACCGATACTGGATTGGTAGCTATTATTATATGCAAACTCTACTAGATGCAAATGGTCATCCCATGATCCACCAAAATCCAATATACATGCTCTCAAGAGATCTTCCAAAATACGGTTCACCCTCTCCGTCTGACCGTCGGTCTGAGGATGATATGCGGTACTGAGATGTAACTCTGATCCTAGGGCCTCTTGTAAGCTCTTCCAAAACCCACTAGTGAACAACGGGTCTCGGTCGCTCACAATGCTTTTAGGTACTCCATGAAATCTCACTACCCACTTCATATACAATTCTGCTAACTTAGCTGCCGTTCTTGTCGATTTGACTGGTATAAACCTTGCACTTTTAGTCAGTCGGTCTACAATTACCCAAATTCTGTCATATCCCGATCTAGTCCTTGGTAAACCATCGATGAAATCCATCGAGACTTGCTCCCATTTCCATTCGGGAATTTCTAATGGTTGCAACAACCCACTAGGCTTCTTTTGCTCGGCTTTAACTAGCTGGCAATTCATGCACTTGGATATAAACTTCCCAATGTCTCTTTTCATCCCTTCCCAGTAGTAAGTCTGCTTCATATCTCGATACATCTTATTACCACTGGGGTGTATAGTTAGCCTTGAGTGATGACATTCTCTAAGCACTTCATCTCTCAATCCATTTACGTTGGGTACAACAAGCTTTCCATTCCTTCTAAGCCATCTATCTCGATCAAGCCCATACTTGTTCATCTCCTCATCGATACCCATCTCTAACTTGGAGATGATTTCCAATAGGTTAGGATCGTTCCTCTGACTAGAGCCGATCCGCTCAATCAAAGTGGGTCTGATCGTCAAACTTGCTAACATTTCTGGCTCCAATTCGCACTTTGGTCTGAAATCAAACCCCGCGATAAACTCCAGTTGCTTCCATTCAAGGAACATAGCCCCTAAGCTGGCATGTCTTCTACTCAATGCATCAGCCACCGCATTGCCCTTTCCCGGTGTGTATGCGATGTCAAAAACATAGGAAGCTAAGAACTCTAACCATCTCTGCTGACGGAGATTCAGATCTTTCTGAGAGAAGAGATACTTTAACGACTTATGATCTGTAAACAGCTCAAATCTTTCTCCCAAGAGATAGTGTCTCCACATCTTTAACGCGAACACGATCGCTGCCAATTCTAAATCATGGGTAGGGTATCTTCTCTCGTGCGGTTTCAACTGCCGACTTGCGTAAGCTACAACCCTACCGCCTTGCATCAATACAGCACCCAGTCCGGTACCACAGGCATCCGTGTATACCGTCATCTCTTCATTCCCCTTATGAATGACTAACACTGGTGCGCTTGTCAACTTGTCCTTTAGACTTTTGAATGCATTCTCGCACCTTTCATCCTAGGCAAAAGTTTGATTCTTCTTGGTCAATTGGGTCAATGGTGCTGCTATCTTGGAGAAACCTTGGATAAACTTACGATAATATCCCGCCAATCCCAAGAAACTCCTTACATCTGTTGCATTCTTGGGCGTAGGCCAATCCTGTACCGTAGCCACCTTTGCTGGGTCCACGGCAATACCATTCTCTGATACAACATGGCCCAAGAACCTCACTTCCCTCTTCCAGAAGTGACACTTAGAAAACTTTGCTTTCAATTGGTGTTTTCTCAACACCTCCATCGCTATTCTTAAATGTCCCTTGCGTTCTTCCTCTGTCCTCGAATAGACCAAAATATCATCAACGAACACAAGGACAAACTTATTCAACTGATCTCTGAATACTCTATTCATAAGATCCACAAAATATGCTGGGGCATTGGTCAGCCCGAATGGCATGACCAACCACTCATAAAACCCAGACGGCGTCCGAAATGCCGTTTTAGCTATACTCTCAGCTTCCACTCTAAGCTGATGAAAACCTGTCGCGAGATCCAACTGAGAAAATACTCTCGCGTCACTCAACTGATCAAACAAATCATCTATCCGCGGTAGAGGATACTTGTTCTTCCTTGTCACTTTATTCAATTCGCGGTAGTCTACACACAAACGAAGGGAACCATCCGCCTTGGTAGCAAACACAACTGGTGCTCCCCATTCAGTAACACTCCTTCTGATAAATCCCTTCTTCAAAAGATCGCTGACTTGCACCTCGAGCTCTCGCTGCTCTCTTGGTTCCATACGACGAAGCGGCATCACTATAGGTCTGGCATCTTTTACCAAATCAATACGGAACTCAATCTCTAGGTGTGGTGGAAGTCCGGTCACTTCTTCGAAAACATCCGGATACTGGCCAACCACGGGCAAACCTGACAACTCACTATGCGGAATGTCGAGGGAGTTTAGAAAACTAGCCAATACCCCCTTACTGGGTAGACCACCAAACACTACCCTCCGCCCATCATCCGCTCTAGCCGTCACCAACAAGCCCTCACAGTCTACCACCACCCCATATCTTTGGAGCCAATCTACTCCCAAAATAATGCCAAACCCAGTAAAGCCCAAAACAAAGCAATCACAAACAAACATGCATCCATGACTCGATAGGACCACGTTACGACAAATCATGCTAAGGCTAGTCGAACCACCAATCGGGTTCGTCACTACTAAAGGTCTACCGACAATCTCGGGCTCCAATCCCAATCTATCTACCAGGTCACTAGATATGAAAGAACTGGAAGCTCCGGTATCAAACAAAACTCTAACAGGAACATCATATACAGAAAGCATACCTTGAATGACGACATTCTTTCCCTTCTCCGCCGCAGTTGGGGCATTCGACGAAGAAGGAATAGCATTAAGAGCGTAGGCTTTCACCATTTGCTTTTCCTTAGGGGGCTGTGGACACTTGTCCTTGTGATGTCCCAATTGGCCACAATTGAAGCACTTCCTATCCGCTGGCTTGGCCCGACAATTACTAGCATAATGGCCTTTCTTACCACAGCTGAAGCACTCCACATCTTGCTTATTCTTTTTCTTCTGGCCATCCTTAGCCTGATTCTGCTTTCTCTTATTCTGGGAACCACCTTTGCCTCCACCACTAGCTTGTGGCTTTGGCTCATCTGCGGATGCAACCTCGGTCTTCGGCTTAGGGTAGAGACTTTCTGACCTTAACGCTTTCCCCACAATCGATTCAAACGTCTCATCGATGTGGTTAATAAGTTTTTCCCCCAAGTACTGATCCAAACCAGTTATGAATTTCTCATTCTTTTTCTCGGCAGTATCAATAAGAGATAACCCGTACTTCGACAAAGTGTCAAATTCAGCAATATACTCCGAGACGGCTCTGCCATTCTGCTTGAGCTCCAAGAATTTCTTAAACAGCATTGACTTCTGAGCAGCTGGAATGAACTTCTCACTAAAGCGAGCCTTAAACTGCTCCCAAGTAATCTGATCTTCGGGAGTAGCTGCCTTTATAGCATTCCACCAATTCATTGCCCGCCCTTGCAGCTGACGGGACGCTAGCTTTCTCTTCATCGCATCCTCGATACCCAAATCCTCGAAGATACGTTCGCAACTATCCAACCAATCTTGAACATCCGTGGCCGACTCCGTTCCGTGGAACGGCTTCCCACCAAGGCTAGTATAATCCTTATTCAGCTTGGCGAAGTCGACTCTTGGCGCCTGCACTATTGGACCACCACCATTTCCACCATTGGGAGCTGCCCTCTGTACATCTCTAAGCATCTCTCTCATGAGGTCAGTAAACATCGTCCTCATGTCAGCAGCATTCCCATTATTGGCTCCTCCACCAGCACCTCTAGTATATCGGCTCATCGTCAATCTGAAAAAGGAAACGATTAACGACTCCATAGTGGTGCTAGTGCAGTACGACTTCATCTTTATACTAGTAATAGTATATATATATATAGCTTTTAAAAACCAAAGTAATCACAAATACGCTCTCTCGTATACGTATATTATCTCTCCCTGATAACTTCCCTAGGTTAACTACGCAACCTAGAGCTCTGATACCAAGTGTAGCGGGACACAACCTCTATCCAGCGGCTACACTCCGTCGTGGCATTACATTGGTACCTCAGAACGGATTTTACGGCCAGCCTCTCGACTGCAACCAACCCACCTCTTGGGACGTGTAGGGGTAAGAGTCTCCTGCTCGCCACCAAACAGTCGAGCGAGAACCCCCTATCACGTAAACCAACCAGCCTCTGATACCAAGTGTGACGGCCCGCCCCGCACCAACCGACACTTCCTCCAAGTGTGCGCTGTACACATGTCCAACTGGCATGGAACGGTCGTCATAAGAAAAGAAAGAAGAGAGTGAACTAATCAAGGAACCTGTAGAATGTCTCACAGCGCATGGGATAAAATATAATAATAACATACTTGGCGTTAAACAGGCGAGACAGTGCATAAGCTGATAACTAAAATCAACATCAATCATCAGAGCAGCGGAAATCCATATACAGCTTATTACAGTTTTCCAAATTTACTGTCTCTAAGCAAAAGAAAGCTAAAGTAGAAGATACACCAACAATGCCCAAGCAGTGATCTTTAACAACACAGGGAGAATATTATGTATACAGTACGTGGAAGCCTCCTGCTCGTCTCCGGATCATCTACCCGTGCATCACCAGCTAACCTGTCTCTAGTCTGCTCGTGTGAGCACCCAGAGTAATAAGAAGAGACATAAAACTCTGGGTCAGACATAAAGCCTGGTATGAGCGATAAGCATCTAAACAGAATAATAACAGGTATACTAAACCATACCTGAACCTGGACCTGTAACCAAAGAGTTAGTACCACATACCGTACAATACTCCAAGGTGCCATAATAAATAGTGTAAGAATACGGGGGTGGGGTGTGCATGTCACAATGATAGCAAACAAATCATCCATAGCAACCATCCTCACGTCTCTCACTCAGTGCGTAAAGCGTACGACATCTACCACTTTGGAACACTAGACAAACTGAGGTAACGACGAATCCCGACTTGTAGAAACCCTGCTGTGACCAAGCCAAACACTTGGAGTCATGACCAAACATTTCAATGACCCACTTCATTGGTCGTAGCCCTTGGTTCTACCGATGCCATAATGGCCCTGAATCCGCCTTCGTACCTCCTACCATAGTGGTCCAAAGCTATAGACGTCGATAACTCCTTGGCACGCGTCCCGCAGCAAAGCCCAACCATGAAGCGAACTCGTTGATCCCCATCTAAATCTTGAGCTCTAACTTCTCATTTGGACTTCCTTTGCATCTCGGGTTTTGATCGAATTGGAGTGGGTCTTCAGAAGAGTTGTCACGCAGTAACAGTCCTGGAATTCGGTTCGGTTCGGTAATCATTGCCCTCGTCTGTTCGGTTCGGGTTTCTTCACTCCGGGTCGGGTCGGTGTCCTCCTCCGGGTCGGGTCGGTGTCTTCCTCCGGGTCGGGTCGGGTTGCTATCCTCCTTCCAGCTCATGCTCCTTCTTCGATCAGCTCCCTTGTTTCTTCTACTCTGATCCGATCACTTCTCTTTACTTCAGTCCGATCCGCTCCGCTCCCTAGCCTACTCCGATCCGATCCCCTGTCCACCCCAACTCCAAGCAATGGCCTTCCTCCCTGCCAAGCTCCTTCCAGTGTCAAGTCCCAATCCAGTTCGGGTTCCCTTGGCCAGTTCACTAGTCTGATCCGACCCCCTTCTCCGATCCGAACCGGTTCGGGACCTGCACTTTTCTGCAACTTTCCAGCGAGCTTTCTACGCCATTCGACGACGTTTTCGACCAATTTAACTATTCTAATCAATCATATAACATACCATAGAGTCATAGCAATATGTAAGAACAACCCCAAACATCAAACAACAATCCAAATGAATCAAAATAGATCAAAAGTGGCTAAAACTTCACATTTTCCTATAATCCTTCTTAATCATATTTAAGCATATACTTAGTAAAACTTAATCAAATCGTCTAAATTTTCTAACAGAGGCATGAAACATTATTTAAGAATTTCTAAACATTTTTCCAGAATTTATTAGTGTATAAATTCGCTAATCTTCACTAATTACCCTTAATTAACTGTAATTAGTGTCAAAACGATGCTATCACTCACCTTGGCCACAAATGAAACACCAAATCTGAAGTATCCTCTGTTTGGGTCGAATTCCTATGTATAGCAGTAGCTCCAACCTTGCTTTGTTGCTATTTAGCCTTGTTTTGATGTAGTTTAGGCTTAATCTTCGCTAAAAATGTGTTTTGGGGTGATTTTAGAGGGTGGAAGCCATTACCAGGGTCTCAAGAAGGTTTGTGGCGGCTCAAAACTGAAATGAAAGTGATAACCTAACCCTAATCAGTCCTCCTATACCTCTAAACCCGAAATTCCCCTGTGGGCCTAGCTGCTAATCACCCGGTTAAGCCCAATTAAGCTGTTTTTCACCATCTGAAACTTGTTTCAGCCATATCTCCCAAACGGTGAGTCCGTTTGGCTAATGTGACCACTCTACGGAAAGAGAAACCATCATCCGGAGCCAATGGAAGTGGATTCAGGTCAAAATTCCTTTCCAGTCAAAAGTTATGGCCAAAACAGTGCCAACTAGGGGTAAAATGGTCATTTAAAAATTGGGAAAAATCATGAACATGGGAAATGACCCCAATAGTCGTCTCCCGAAGTTACATGACCATACGACTTCGTATGTGACAGAAATAAATATTCTACGATTCTATGATGCGTAGAATGCGGGTCGTTACAGCATTATTTATAAACAACGTTTATAACTTCAATTCAAATCCCACCTTTCCATTTATAAACAACGTTTATAACTTCAATTCAAATCCCATATTTTCATTTATAAACAACTTTACAAATTCGATTCAAATTCCATTCTTTCATTTATAAACAACTTTATAAATTCGATTCAAAACCCATATTTTTCATTTATAAACAACTTTACAAATTCGATTCAAAACCTATCTTTTCATTTATAAACAACGTTTATAAATTCGATTCAAAACCTATCTTTTCATTTATAAACAACGTTTATAAATTCGATTCAAAACCCATATTTTTCATTTATAAACAACTTTATAAATTCGATTCAAAACCTATCTTTTCATTTATAAACAACGTTTATAAATTCGATTCAAAACCTATCTTTTCATTTATAAACAATGTTTATAAATTCGATTCAAAACCTATCTTTTCATTTATAAACAACATTTATAAATTCGATTCAAAACCTATCTTTTCATTTATAAACAACTTTATAAATTTGATTCAAAACCTATCTTTTCATTTATAAACAACGTTTATAAATTCGATTCAAAACCTATCTTTTCATTTATAACAACATTTATAAATTCGATTCAAAACCTATCTTTTCATTTATAAACAACGTTTATAAATTCGATCACTTGTTTTATATACCTTCAAAACAAGTTAATATTTTCTATAGTTTTATTTAAAATTCAAATTCTATCTATAAAAATAGAATTCCCTTTTTAAAATCTCAAATACCCTTTTCGATATTTTTATGAATCAATATTCAAGCCCCATGGATATTTTAAACAATCAATCAACCAATTTTCAATCATTTGATTTTTAACACATCATATATGAATATATATGAAATCAAACAAAAAAAAAACAGATAATATTTTTTTTTGAGGAATCCAGTTGGATTCCTCCAACCTGTTTTCCTGCATCCACAGATGTTAGCACATAAATAATACCTATCCTGCTTCGAGGCAGGATATCGCGGTATGAAGGTCATCCACTAATCATAGTGTGGGGTGTATAGGGTAATCATCCGCTATGGTACCGCGGGCATCCGCTAATGAGACTGCGGGAATCCAACCAATCAATCAACCCAATATATATATATAATAGTCCTAAATAACTAATATATATTTTAAATCAACCAAACAATATTCAAACAAGCATAGCAATTATTTTTAACAACTAGAAATAATTCTAATTAAATGGTGAGTGAGGTTTACTCACCGTGATATTTTATCTTCGAATATCCATCTTTTCGAATTGTCTTGGCTAGCCTCTACTTGAATCATCTCAAATGAATTTATCGTACACCTATTTTATATTTATCGATCAATGATTTTTTCGATTATATTAACTACTATACCAAACAAATTAATTATGAACTAAATAATTTATTTAATTACCTTATTGATTATTACTGCAAACAGCTTTAAACTCTTGCACCATACACTTCGACATTACATCGAACACCATTTTGTCATCAACTACTTCCACCTCTCCGACTTGTTGCAGCAACAACTTCGCAGCATTCCACCTACTGCATCCTCTCCGCTCAACATCAGTAAAAACCCATACTCCACTTGCCTCAACTTCAACCCAAAATATTTAACATCGTCACAATTCACAAACTGGGTTACTTCCTACCAATTCTGGCTACAACGGCTTCCTGCACTAGCTCATCGTTCAATAGTGATGACACAATGAACATCATTTACATTGCTGCCTCCATCTCGAGACAACACTAACCGGGTCGGACTCCCAATGCCTTGCGAACCCTCCAACAAATCGAGCTTCATCAAACCCACTTCCCAATCGAACTCCTGCAACGCGACGCTCCAACTCAAAGCCACCAGATCCGGTTCGGAACCCTACCAGAATCGCGACTTCGATCCATACTCCTTCACGAACGACACTCGCTCCAGATCCTCACGCCCTCGAGCTTGGTCTCGCACTCTTTCTTGCTCGCAAAACATGGCTCGAGTTCAAACTCGAATTTGATTTTCTGTACTGGAAATATCGCGGCCCCCCTTTTAATTTGATTTTGAAACACTGCCTTGTTCGGTTATTGATTTTCTGAGGAAGGAGTAAATGAATTGGGGTGGTTTGCGATTTTATAGTAGAAAAGGGGATTTCAGTTTGTGGAGAATAGAAGAACACGGCTCTGTTTTTATTTTATGGGATTAAGGAAGCCACGGTTCTGTTGTAATCTGTGGTGAGGAAGAGCAAATGTTGTTTTGATTTGGTCCACCACAAAAGGATTTAATTTAATTTAATACTAATTCAAACTGGTATCCTTAAATTTAGATTCTCCTTGACTGTGGACTCCTTTCTGAACCCAACAAGTGACATTCCTAGGGTTATACCACTGCTCTGAACACACTGGGAACTGTTTCGAAGTCCAGTTCGATCATATGGGGAAGATATTAATTTAAATTGATTTAAATTAATTTTAAAACAATAAATTCTGTGACAATAAATTAATATTTTTATTTGAATTCAAACAGAATTTTCTATTGATCATTTGAACTGTAATTTAATTTAGAATTTTAATTCAATCAACTTCGTATTCTGATAACTTGATATATTCGATATTAAATCGAAACTGATTATTAAATTGATAACTTAAAAATAAATATTCATTTAATTTATCAAATAAATATTTAAAACTGTATTAAATATTCAAATCTAACCGACGGAATATCCGGGTCATTACAATCTTCCCCACTTAAAATAATTTCGTCCTCGAAATTGCTAAGGTAGAAAAGTGCTACAAACCCATTTATCTTTTCAAAACTTATTGATGTTGATACTCAACATTTCAAACTTCCTTACGTAACTCTCTTTCGAATAAATTCATATTCGATAACTCCTCCCTTCGAATAACTGTATTCGATAATCTCTATTTCGAATAACTAGATTCGAAAACCTTTCTTTGAGTAACTATATTCGATTTACTCTATTCAATTTACTCTTATCAATTAACTCTATCGAATAACTAAATTCGATAACTCCTTCGAATAACCAATATTCTATAACTCACTTTGATTAAACTAATCGATAACTCCTTTCGATTAAACTATAATCGATAACTCCTTTTAACTTTATTCGAATAACTCCTATTCGATTAACTCCTTTAATTCTGTTCGAATAAACTAATATTCGATTTAACTCCATTCACTTGACTCTAGATCGCAGCGATCACAATGGTTACGCCTGATTCCGCCAGGAAACATCTGACCGCCCTAGGCTATCTGCAGCCCTGCGAATTACGCTAGCAGCCGTACGAAATGGCAACATATCCTGAGTAACTATATTTGGCTAACTCTATCTCAATAACTATATTCGATCAACTTTAATTGAATAACTAACATTCAATTAAATCCTAACTCGATTAACTATGTTCAATTAACTCTATCTGGTTAACTCTTACTCTAATCGACTTCTCCTGTTCGAATAACTCGTACTGGATAACGTTTATTCATTTTTAAAGATTTACTTTTAGTAACGGTTTTTCACTTTATAAATGTTCTATTTAATAAAGTTACTTCACTTATACAAGTGTTGTGTACCCCTTCTATTTAAAACTATCGGTGTTTAAAACCAATATCTCTTCTCTATATAAGTTCAGACTTATATATTCCATTAATCGAATGATAAATATTCAATTTAATTTATAACTGTTATTTATAAATTAATCTTTTCTATTTATCTGTTAAAAACAGATTTCCATTTTCTATTCATCCTCTGAATATTCCTTTGATTAAATTCTATTTATTTAACAAATAAATATCTCATTTATAACATTCTATTTATTTTCTATAAATAAATATTTCCATTTAATCTATTTGTAATGTTTTTACAAATATTCCCTTTTAAATTCCATTTGTAAATGTTTTTACAAATATTTCTCCTTATATTTGTTTACACATAACTTCCTTTGTATTTGTGTTACAAATATTTTACTTTTTAACTCTTTTGGGTTTTTCCTTAATTCACACCCAAAATTTATTTCATTCCCATTGATTTTACTCAATTTATTCATTTCGATCCATTTAACTTACTTAAGTTAAATTTAATTTCAATCGTTCAAATTCCCATTAACTAGTTGCTAATTAACCGTTTTGCCTATTTCACCCTTTTTATTTGAATATAACTTGTTCAAATATATGTCACTTAGTTATAACTAATCTAATTATATTTTCACTCGAGTTATATATTCGATTTCGAATATAAATTCTCAATCTCTTCACTTATCCAAAAACCCAATTTCGACTCAAATTTCCTTTAACTAATTATTCACCAATTTAGTTAATTCTATTTAACCCTTTAAAATATGATTTTTGTCTTAAAAATCATTTCACTTACTTCACTGGAGTTCATATTTATTTTATATCTCCAGTCTGGATTTTTCTAATGCCAATTCGGATTTTATTTCCTAACAATCCCTTTGTTTATTCAATTAAACCATTATGGTTTTATAATGGTTCTGGCGCTGCTTTTCTAAAAATTTGATTTTGACATAACTCAAAATCTATACGACGAAATCCAAATTTTTCTCTTTCATTAGAAAACTATCGTTCAACCGGTCCCGATGATTCTTGTTTCAAAGAATTCCGACTTCAATTGAGTTCTGTATACTAAATTGAAGTTCGAATCGCCAATTTTCGAACTGCAGAACTACGGCGAGCTCGTTTTAATTATATTTATAAATATAAACTTTTTAACTTCGTTTATAATAAATTCAACTCCATTCTGATATATTTTTAATATATATCCAATCCATTCCAACATAATATTCCCGATCTATCTCTCTTCAAATATTCAAGTCCTCTACATCTACAATATTCAAATTCCATTTGAATTTCTTTATTCAAACTCTATATTTGAATTTCCTTCTATTCAATTTCTATTTGAATTTCTTCTATTCAAATTCTATTTAAATTTCTTATTTTCAATTCCTATTTGAAATCCTTTATTCAAAACCTATTTCAAATCCCTTATTCAAATTCCATTTGAAATCCTTTATTCGATTTCTATTTAAACTCCTTTGTTCAATTTCAATTTGAAATCCTTTGAATTCAAATTCTATTTTAACTCCTTTGAATTCAAATTCTATTTTAACTCCTTGGAATTCAAATTCTATTCACTTTGAATTCAAATTCTATTTCAAACTCTATATTTTCTTGAATTCTGATATTTAACCTCCACTTTATATTCTGTTTGAAATTCTATTTAACCATTCTCCATTTGAATTCTAATATTCAAATCTCTCCTTGACCTTTCTTTATTCAAATCCATTTGAATTCCTTTGAATTCAAATTCCATTTCAATTTTTCTTATACAATTTCTATTTGAATTTTCTTTATTCAAATCCTATTTAAATTTCTATGTTCAAATTCTATATTTGAATTCCCTTATATTTGCAATATTCAAATTCCATTTGAATTTTTTTATTCAAACTCCTTTGAATTCAAATTCTATTTCACTTCTATTTGAATTATATATTCCAATTCCCATTTCAAAATTCCTTTGAAGTTATATAAATATATGCATATATTTATATCTATCTCAAATTCAAAACATTTGAATTTTTAAACAACTTGTTTCTTTTCAAACAAATTTCCATCAAAACTTTTTCTAAGGCAGCATTTTATCACTTAGAAACTCGAAAATGAACACTGGTGATGTTGCGACCATCATCAGAATTATTTCCCAGCTACTGAATGAGTTCAGTGCTTTATTTCTTTCAAACTCCATTTAGACAAATATTTTCCAAACTCCCAGGATTTTAAATTCTGTATTCTGGTTGGAATTCAATTTCAACTTATCACATTTGTATATTTGATTTTATATACAAATTCCATTGGTTATATATATAACTATTTCTATTTTATAATCTAATTTGATTATAATCCTAACAATCAACTTAACTATTTAAAAACAATATCGTGTCCAATCTTCTGTTCAAATGTTTATAAACACCTATCGACATCGTGGCGTCCCACGATTCGACCAAAATTTATAATCCACTCAACAGACTAGTCAACACAATATAAAACAGTTTTTATATCAATAACAAGTACGCTCTCTCATATATATATACACTCAACTCATTCTAGGATACTACTGATCCTATCTCTAATGAGCACATTCCAACAAGCCTAGGTATTCGCTCAACCTAAGCTCTGATACCAACTGTAATGACCCGAAAATCAAGTAGAATTTGAGCTGACCAAAAGCACAAGTCCAACCCCAAATATCACGGAAATTCGAACCATTAATAGAAAGAAGTTAGAGGGTGAGGATAGATAAGATAGAAACTTAGAATAGAAGAAGAAGAAGAACACAACATCAGAGTAACACGAATCTCACAGCGGAACGAATAACATATAATATATATAACATAACTTGAAATATACATCTGTACTTGAATATACATCAATATCAAAGTACATCACTTACAACACAGCAGAAATAACTATAGCTATATGATCCTGAAGCCTCCTGCTCCAAGCTCTTCCAGTATATCTGTAAATTCCCGACTACTAGACTGCCCGTACAAATTTAGGCACCCAAGAGTTTAGAGAAAACAAAAAAGTAAACTCCGGGTCAGTCATGGGACTGGTATGAGTAAACAGTTTAAAAACAGTTTCAGAAAACTAAATGATATCTCATAAGACCACGCCATATAACACGGAACGGGTTTTTCCCTTATGAGAATCCAAACACTTGACTTATCTTTATATCAAAACTCTTTTGATATTATAATAATGTCTAAATCAAGTAGATAACAATCTAGTGGAACGTTTGCATCTCACGTTCCACATATGTAATATACAATCAAAACCGCAAGCACGTATTGGGTAATGGATTTCCAACTATGACAAGGTATGGAATCACCTTCCGCTGGTATATCTCTAGAGGAGAATACACCGAGTTCAACAAGAACATCTTGCAACTCAGCCACACATGACCGACCACTCATTTCGCTTGAGTGTATCGAATGTATATCACCAACGATTGGGATCAGCAACCGTTTCCCGAATGGGTCAGCATCGACAATAGATTTTTAGAAGTAAATGAAACTCTAGATCAGGTGATTATACACCCTAATAGGTGCGACCTACATAGCCATGCTGCTTGCCCGATTTCTGTCATTTACCGGATGTTGAGGCTAGAAGCTACGCTTTTTCATCACACCAGATTCACTTTGAATGCCACATCGTCAAATTCATCAAATCACCGACTGACGTCTACAACAATACATTATGTGTTAGCTAAAAGAAGTTTCCTTCTCCGCTTCCACTCTTGGTACGGTTGAAGAAATCAATGTACGTGACCATTCTGGAAATACTCTGTCAGACATTCATCCATACACGTCACCCAGGAACAGGATGAACTGAAGGTACTATTTCTATTAATAGAAAAAGTCCTTGCACTCTACTCCGTCTTCGATTATCTTTATATAATCTGATTCGCACGCTACTGCCAATACGGAGTGGTTCTTCGGATAATAATCCAACCGGTCTCTCCATATTGACAACGATGGTCAAAACTTCGATAGTCTGTGATTTAACTATCGAATAAAAACAAGTGTTTCGATAGTCGATGATTTAACTATCGAATAAAACAAGTGTTCATCCAAACATCCAACAATCAGTGAGCCTTTAATTAATATTTCATTAATTAAATCACTTCTCTATTTTTTTATCAATATTTGTTAACCAAATATTTTCAATAACCATATTGGCCTTATCCGTTATTTGGAAAACATTTCCATATATCGCCTTCTATTATTTTCTATACTAGGAAATATTCATTATTCTATTTCCAAGCTTTGCACATATTTGGGTTAAAACAGATGTTGTGTAAAACATCGTTACGACAACCCAAATACAGTATTTAACTAATTCTTATTCCACATTGATCTTCGAGCCCGAATCTTACTACTTATCGGTATATCATGAAATCAACCAAGTTGGGGTATAATTACCTCTCAGACCTTGACTGAATAACATTTAACGTCAAAACAGACAAGACTACTTACTCGAATAATCAATACCATACCACTACTTCTTCACTTTTAAACACATATATACTTTCTCTTTTATCCTTACGAGGTTTTATTCTTATACTTCCTTTTTGATTATACTATTCTATTTCTAAGTTCGTTTTCTTATCGACTTCTGTGTATTTTGATATGTTAATTTCTAACTATCAAATTATCTTAAAAAAAATTCTATCTCCTTAAATTCCCCGAAAAATTCGCCATAACCTCCTTTGTACCGGGAGCATCGGGAAATTTCAAATAGCTTTCCCGGTCCTTCTCATCTCAAAAAGAAAAAGAAAAAGCCAAGCGGCTAGCCGATACGGCGCATAAAATCTCATATGGAAATTAAATACGTACCTTTTTGTCGGGCATTCTATTTATTTCACTTCTATACTTTATTCCATACCTGTCTCCTGTATGTCTATACCGGTCCAATCTATTTTAACTATACCAATCGTTTTAACTCAATTTGTTAACTAAATCTGTTAATTAACTTTTCAGTTTATTTCACCTTCATATTTGAACATGACATGTTCAAATATATTTTAACAGCATATTAACAAATTCTAATTATACTCATACTCTCGTTTCCTTATCGACTTCTTATTCAAATTCCAAATCAATTCTATTTGAATTCTTTTTATTTAAAATTTCATTTGAATTCTATTTTCAAATTCTTTAGTTAAAGTCCATTTGAATTCTATATTCAAATTCTATTGTTAAAGTCCATTTGAATTCTATATTCAAATTCTATAGTTAAAGTCCATTTGAATTCTATATTCAAATTCTATAGTTAAAGTCCATTTGAATTCTATATTCAAATTCTATAGTTAAAGTCCATTTGAATTCTATATTCAAATTCTATAGTTAAAGTCCATTTGAATTCTATATTCAAATTCTATAGTTAAAGTCCATTTGAATTCTATATTCAAATTCTATTTGAATTCTCTGCATTATTTATAAACAACGTTTATAACTTCAATTCAAATCCCACCTTTCCATTTATAAACAACGTTTATAACTTCAATTCAAATCCCATATTTTCATTTATAAACAACTTTATAAATTCGATTCAAATTCCATCCTTTCATTTATAAACAACTTTATAAATTCGATTCAAAACCCATATTTTTTATTTATAAACAACTTTATAAATTCGATTCAAAACCTATCTTTTCATTTATAAACAACGTTTATAAATTCGATTCAAAACCTATCTTTTCATTTATAAACAACGTTTATAAATTCGATTCAAAACCCATATTTTTCATTTATAAACAACTTTATAAATTCGATTCAAAACCTATCTTTTCATTTATAAACAACGTTTATAAATTCGATTCAAAACCTATCTTTTCATTTATAAACAACGTTTATAAATTCGATTCAAAACCTATCTTTTCAATTATAAACAACGTTTATAAATTCGATTCAAAACCTATCTTTTCATTTATAAACAACTTTATAAATTCGATTCAAAACCTATCTTTTCATTTATAAACAACGTTTATAAATTCGATTCAAAACCTATCTTTTCATTTATAACAACGTTTATAAATTCGATTCAAAACCTATCTTTTCATTTATAAACAACGTTTATAAATTCGATCACTTGTTTTATATACCTTCAAAACAAGTTAATATTTTCTATAGTTTTATTTAAAATTCAAATTCTATTTATAAAAATAGAATTCCCTTTTTAAAATCTCAAATACCCTTTTCGATATTTTTATGAATCAATATTCAAGCCCCATGGATATTTTAAACAATCAATCAACCAATTTTCAATCATTTGATTTTTAACACATCATATATGAATATATATGAAATCAAACAAAAAAACCAGATAATATATATTTTTGAGGAATCCAGTTGGATTCCTCCAACCTGTTTTCCTGCATCCACAGATGTTAGCACATAAATAATACCTATCCTGCTTCGAGGCAGGATATCGCGGTATGAAGGTCATCCACTAATCATAGTGTGGGGCGTATAGGGTAATCATCCGCTATGGTACCGCGGGCATCCGCTAATGAGACTGCGGGAATCCAACCAATCAATCAACCCAATATATATATATATATATATATATATATATAATAGTCCTAAATAACTAATATATATTTTAAATCAACCAAACAATATTCAAACAAGCATAGCAATTATTTTTAACAACTAGAAATAATTCTAATTAAATGGTGAGTGAGGTTTACTCACCGTGATATTTTATCTTCGAATATCCATCTTTTCGAATTGTCTTGGCTAGCCTCTACTTGAATCATCTCAAATGAATTTATCGTACACCTATTTTATATTTATCGATCAATGATTTTTTCGATTATATTAACTACTATACCAAACAAATTAATTATGAACTAAATAATTTATTTAATTACCTTATTGATTATTACTGCAAACAGTTTAAACTCTTGCACCATACACTTCGACATTACATCGAACACCATTTTGTCATCAACTACTTCCACCTCTCCGACTTGTTGCAGCAACAACTTCGCAGCATTCCACCTACTGCATCCTCTCCGCTCAACATCAGTAAAATCCCATACTCCACTTGCCTCAACTTCAACCCAAAATATTTAACATCGTCACAATTCACAAACTGGGTTACTTCCTACCAATTCTGGCTACAACGGCTTCCTGCACTAGCTCATCGTTCAACAGTGATGACACAATGAACATCATTTACATTGCTGCCTCCATCTCGAGACAACACTAACCGGGTCGGACTCCCAATGCCTTGCGAACCCTCCAACAAATCGAGCTTCATCAAACCCACTTCCCAATTGAACTCCTGCAACGCGACGCTCCAACTCAGTGCCACCAGATCCGGTTCGGAACCCTACCAGAATCGCGACTTCGATCCATACTCCTTCATGAACGACACTCGCTCCAGATCCTCACGCCCTCGAGCTTGGTCTCGCACTCTTTCTTGCTCGCGAAACATGGCTCGAGTTCGAACTCGAATTTGATTTTCTGTACTGGAAATATCGCGGCCCCCCTTTTAATTTGATTTTGAAACACTGCTTTGTTCGGTTATTGATTTTCTGAGGAAGGAGTAAATGAATTGGGGTGGTTTCGATTTTATAGTAGAAAAGGGGATTTCAGTTTGTGGAGAATAGAAGAATACGGCTCTGTTTTTATTTTATGGGATTAAGGAAGCCACGGTTCTGTTGTAATCTATGGTGAGGAAGAGAAAATGTTGTTTTGATTTGGTCCACCACAAAAGGATTTAATTTAATTTAATACTAATTCAAATTGGTGTCCTTAAATTTAGATACTCCTTGACTGTGAACTCCTTTCTGAACCCAACAAGTGACATTCCTAGGGTTATACCACTGCTCTGAACACACTAGGACCTGTTTCGAAGTCCAGTTCGATCATATGGGGAAGATATTAATTTAAATTGATTTAAATTAATTTTAAAACAATAAATTCTGTGACAATAAATTAATATTTTTATTTGAATTCAAACAGAATTTTCTATTGATCATTTGAACTGTAATTTAATTTAGAATTTTAATTCAATCAACTTCGTATTCTGATAACTTGATATATTCGATATTAAATCGAAACTGATTATTAAATTGATAACTTAAAAATAAATATTCATTTAATTTATCAAATAAATATTTAAAACCGTATTAAATATTCAAATCTAACCGACGGAATATCCGGGTCATTACATATTCTAACGACGATCTATATAAATATATACGTTATATTTCTATTCAAAATAAATTTCTCGTCGATATTATTTAAAATAATTCATTTTAATTATTCAAAATTCATTGCCAAAAATAAATTTTGCCTCAGAATTTCCGGGTTATTACAGGTTCCCATTAATTTTATCAAAGATAAATTCTTTAAATTTATTCATTAATCTTCTTTTGAATATCAATTCAATCCAAATTATAGTTTATCCAAACTAGTCGGTATTAGCGAACCTTACCGAAGTAATCACTTGTTAAATTTCTCAATCCCAACCTACTCATCCCATGAAGTAAAACTGGTAATACTTCATATCTAACACCATGGTATTATCAGTAAATTCAATTACCATTTCACGTTCAAATCTAATTAAAGATTTAACTATCGCCTGGAGCAAAACCGGTGATACTCCATTCTCGATCATTTCAATCTAATTAAAGATTCATTAAAACTCCACTTGAATTTAATCTTCCTAAAATTCACTATTAATGATTATTTAACTTGGGAAATCATATCCTTTCTTTAACTGGGTTAAAGAACCAATGTCACTTAAAACACGGTTCATGATAAACCTAAAATCACATTCCATTTACAATGGAATCTTCATGGAAAACAAATCGATATATATAATCGATATAAAATTCCATATCCAACTAATAATATAAATGGAATAACGGCAAAGCCTTTTAAATTCCAGATATATTAGTTGTCTTCCTCCATAGAAATTCACTTCGATTATTACCAAATTGAATTCCATTCTATTCCAATTTATTTTATTAAATTGGAAAACTTTACTTTGGAAAATCTCCTATAAATCTTAACAAAAGATTTATAAATTCCAAATCACATTTCACTGTAAATCGGGTTAAAGAACGAATGTCGTTAAAACACAGTTCACGATAAACCCAATTCACATTCCATTAATTATCGGGTTAAAGAACAAGTGTTATTTAAAACACCATTCACGATAAACCCCAAAAATCAATTCAAATTCAATTCCAATTAAATAACATTTAATTGGTACACTTCATTAAATCTAAATAAAAAGATTTAATCTTTTTCTCAACTGGGTTTAAGAACAGTGTTAATGAAGACACCATTCACGACAAACCCAAATCCCATTTGATATTAAATAAAAGGCTCTGAATAGAAAATATATCGGCTTATATTCAATATCAAATTCTACGGCCAACAAATATCGTATTGGAAATAATGATATAAATATTTCTTTCAAATTTCCGTAACAATATCTGTTTAATCACGAAATCCAACATCGAAATATTCCAAAGACAATTTCGATTCAAATCCATTTCCACTTTTTATATATTGGAAATTCTGTTTATTTTCAAAACCATTTTAAATCCACTTTATTTATTTTAAAAATAAACGGGATTATAATTCTAGTTCAAAACAAGTTCATTTTGATAAAAATCTATTTTTATCTTTTCAAATATGGAGTTTTTCATCCCAATTCTTCCTAAATCATTTCTTATGATTTTACACAAATTATTACTATTTTTAATAATTTTATCACATCCCGTACAGTCGATTTCCATCAATGGCCATCGAACTGCACTTACAGCGACCTTTTCCAAATTTGATTTGGACATAATTCCAAATCCAACCGTTAGATTTCAAATCTCTAATATTCGTTAGAAAGCACTTTTCGATACGAACCCAACGGTTCTGGGTTTAGAGAATCCGACGGACGGATCTCCCATATTATCCGTTCGAAGTCAATGGTCGAAATTTGCGAACTGCCGCAGCGCGGCGCGTTCTATTCAGGCCATTATATATATGATATATATTATATATATTTCGTCGATTTCCTTTTAAAACATAGTTTATAAACCGTTTTCAAAACGATCTCAACTTCATATTCAATTCCAAATCAAAATTGAATATTCCATATCATCGATATATAAATGATAGTATTTTCAAAACATTCGATTTTGAAATCAATTCCTTTTCGATATTCATTATAAAAATGAATAAAATAGATATAATTATCGTTCGCGTCTAAATGGTGCATATCTAATCAACCTGGCTTTATATATTTCAATAACTTCATTATTCTATTCAACAAATGAATATTCCATTTCAACACATGAATATATATTTCATTCAACACATGAATATTTATTCTATTCAACACATGAATTTTCTTTCTATTCAACACATGAATTTTCTTTTATAATATTCCTTATCTTCCAAATTGGAATGAGGCCCAATCAATTACAATATAATGTTAATTGTATGGGTACCATATAACACATGTATATAATAGCAACGATAAATAATCAACCATCATCCAGAGTGCACCACACAACTACATAAGCATTAAATATAAATAATTAACGCTTATGCTGCTTGTCAACCCATCGATTGACATACAACTAAGCAATCAGGATTAGTGTGCGTCAAATATCATCCCAATACCTGTGTGGGGTTTCAAATCAACAAACACAGATTTTTATTTGTGCATTTGGGCGATGTGTAAAATTTATCGTCCCAATCAATATCAGTCAATTCGGTGTACATAAACAAATCATTCAATTTGTAAATGAATATTTATTTTACTTCAACACATGTATATATATTTTATTTCAACACATGAATTTATATTTTATTTCAACACATGGATATATATTTTATTTCAACATCACAATTAATTTTCACAACACAACTAAATCAAAAAAGTCGTCCATTGTAACACCCCGAATTTTCTATTAACACTAAAGTTGCTAAAATATTAATAAGTGTGTAAGAGAGGGGATGTATCTAATATGAATATAAAAATATTAATAAGTGTGTAAGAGAGGGGATGTATCTAATATGAATATAAAAATATTAATAAGTGTGTAAGAGAGGGGATGTATCTAATATGTATATAAAAACAATAATAAGTAAAGGGGGATGTATCTAATATGTACATTGTAGAAAATATATATATATTTATGACATGAATAGAAGTTTATTAATATGCTGAGTGTTTGCTGAGTCACTTCTGACTCATTGCTGAGTCAACAAGATAAACCCCATCTTGTCTGAACGGCTGCGGTTATTTCTAGGTTAAATCTAATGGCCTAAATGAATTCTAAAATCTATAAATAAGTGGGTAGACCCTAGACCTAAATCACTTGTAAAATTAGAGAAGCTACCGTCATGCTGCTGCCATGGAGTTCAGCATAGCCGTCACAAACTAAGAAGAGGAAGCCTAATCATCTACAACTAAATCTACACAAATCAAATAAAAAGATCTCTCTTTCTCTAATTCTTTTCTTTTGTTGGTGAGTATGATGATTCTCACAAGACTATTACAAACTAATTTGACTCAGTTATGAATGGATCACAAGAAAGTGATGTGATTTGTAATTGTAAATTCTATATATTGTGGATCTCTTATTATGTTATTATGTTGTCGTATGATGTAAATTATATATGCTATGTCATGCTATGTTGTAAATTCTCTTATGCTATGTCGTGCTATGTTGAGAATCATGTCAAGCTATGTTATACTATCATACTATGCCATGTTATAAATCATGCTATATTATGTTGAAAAATCATGATGTTGTTGGATCATGCTTAAAGTTATGTTTTTTTTCTTAATTTAAATGGATCTTGTTTATGGGAATTTGCCTATTAGGTTAGGTGTACCCATAAACTTGAAACTATAATTAAATAAAACTTGATTATGGGAATTTGCCTATTGAGTTAGGTGTACCCATATAAAACCATGTTGTTAAAAAATTAGATGATGTTGATTCACACATGTTCATATGTAAGTTTATGAAAATTGATTGAGATTATATTAGGTGAACTTTGAACAAGTTGACACCTTTAGGTCCATGACATGTATAATCTATGTAAGTTGGACATATGCAAGTTTCACCCCTTATTATGATTCATTTGGTCACATATACATGTTGTTATTATGATAATCTCTTTTATGCTATGAGTCAGGCTATTCGAGTCTAACATATATTTTGCGAATAAACGTTCAAACGTGGGGTAGGGGTAATATTAGGAATTAATAAATTGGGTGCAATTTTGTAAGATTTTGCATACCATGAATGGATGTCCATAATTGAGTCAATTATGGACATTGTTAAAAATTGGAAGTAATTAATAATTCAAGTAGGGAATTATTAAAATTGGGGGAAAGTGGATTATTATTAATAATCAATGCTTAGGACACGAGGTTGGACCCGTTTGTGATGTAAACCTGCCCGGACCCGCCCGACAAATCCAGTAGTCACAAATGTCGGCCCAATGTGAGAGGTCCTAGGCCCAAACTAAAGCATAACAGTTGTAAAGACACGAGGTTAGACTCTTTTATGGTGTAAGACTGCCCGGACCCGCCCGGCAAATCCAGCTGCCATAAATGCCAGTCTAATGTGAGAGGTCTTTATGAGGTTATGGCCTTAATGAACTAAGAAATACTTAACCAGATAATCATGTAAGGTGGGACATGGGGGTTAAGTAGGTGCCTTGGGTGGCATGAGGAATCTGGTGGTTGCCTTTAGAGGCATTTGAAATACGATTAGACTTAACCAAACACACATGTAAATGAACATGACTAAGTGGGTTAAGTGGGATGGACTAATGGGGACAAGCTTAGGTGGAATGCTTGTGGTAAATAGTGGGGGCCCATTTCAACCAGTATCCCAAAACGTATCTTTGGGGCTCGACCCAAGTCGAGGACGGGACACGCATACTGGGTTTGACTATAAGAGGCCAAAACAGGGAGCTGTGGCAACGCAAGTCCAACGGGTTTCATATGCGTGTGTGGACCCGGGCTGGTAGGTAAGACGTTGTTGCATCGTGTAGGTATAAGCTGTGCATGTCCGTTGTATCAGGTTGCCACTTTAGGGGAGTGATACACCCCACTGTGGGGCCAGCACGGGTATCTACGAGTTAGGGAGCCGATCGAATAATGGGAAGTAGGGTACACCTAGTGGAGATAGGGGCAGGCGGCACCTATGTAGTCAGCTAGGGGTACGTAAAGCCATTGGGAAAGTTTCTAAGTGAAGCTAAGTGGGATGAATCTGTAGGGTGACTGGTGTGGTGCAGTATAGTGTTTATCCTTTAGTATTTAGGAGCGCCTATAACGTTGCCTTTAGCGATTGTCTATGTCCTTAATCTGCTCTTCATAGACATTTTCTTGTTTTCCAGCTTATGCCTTAGTCCAGTTATTTTGGTAATAGTATTGTAGAATTATCATATTCACCAGACTTTATGTCTGACCCTCTTTTTTCCATCCTTTTTCTCCCTTCAGGTCCGCAGGTTGGGCCAAGTTCTAGTGGAGTCTAGTTGGATCGCTTATCTACTGGAAAGCTTGGACTGCTGAAGTAAAGTCCAGCTTGTTATCTTTCTTTTTAATGGCTATTCATGTAATGGGATTATGTACTTGTTTTATCAAGATAGATATTGTACTTGACATTGAATATGGTGTTATGATGTAATCAAACATGTTTTGACTTCTGCTCCAATGAAATAAAGTTTTTGAATTTCCAAGTACTATTTTATATCTGTCTTGTTGTAATTTTACTGTTCTATATTCACTTAAAACCTCCATGGAAGTTAATGCATTCCCTTTGTGAGTGACATTAATGGACGTAGGGTGTTACACGTGGTATCAGAGCATAAGGTTACCAGAACAGATAAAAAAAAAATTTAGAAAAATATTTTTTTTCTAAAGTATTTTTGGAAGAAGTGCTTTCAAAAAAAAAAACATGTTATTTAAAGAGAGTTTTTATGAAAAACATAATCCCAAATAGCCACATCCTTATCTTTATCTTTCGAATTCTCCATTTTGAATCTTTCCTTTTTCGTTTCAGCATGGCTGAAGATCTTAATCTCCCAGAAGGTGTGACGATTCCAGGGTGGTTTAGGAGATACTTGGAGGCTAGGGCCACCACTGCAGGCCCAGCGGATACTCCTCCACCCCTAGTTGCACCCATTCCTCTTCCTCCTCCTCCTCGTGTTGACACTTTTGCAAAGACGTGCAAGGAATTCAAGGCTATGGGAGGAAAAACTTTTCAAGGGACTGAGACGTTTGTGGAGGCCAGAGATTGGCTTAAGGAGACTGAGGAATTGTTGGATATCTTTGAAGTGGAAGATGGGAGGAAAGTCCGTTTTGCTGCTTGGTTAATGAAGGGAGAGGCCTCGTTTTGGTGGGAGGTCACTAATGGGGAACGTCCAGTTGATTCATGGGCGGATTTCAGACGAAGGTTTGAGGCAAAGTTTCTTTCAAGGGCAGAGGAGAACTTAAATATGGAAAAATTCCTGGCACTAAAGCAAGGGAGCTCATCAGTAAAGGAATATGTCAATAAATTTAATCAGTTAGCAAGGTTTGGCTTGGAGTTGGTGAACACGCCAGAGAAGAAAGCTTTGAGGTTCGTTAGAGGCTTGAATGAACCGTTGCAAGGGTTGGCTATGACCCACATCCCTATGGGAGCCACCTTTGAAAAGCTAGTAGAAATGGCACTTATGCATGAGGATAAGGCAGTTGAAAAGAAAGGGGATCAGAAGAAACCCCAACAGCAAAATAAGAAGGGTGGTAAAAACAATAATGGCAAAGGGAAGAAGAAATGCTTCAATTGTGGGACGCCTGGCCATCTCAGCAAAGATTGTAGAAAGAAAAAGAAGACTGGTTGTTTTCATTGTGGAGATGCGGGACATTTAGTGAAGGACTGTCCAAAGAAGGGGCAGAGGGCAGGGTCTACCTCGGGAGGACAGGTGCAGGCTCTTATGGCACCAGGGCAGGCAAGGGGGCAAGTTCAGGCTATTGCGGCCCCACCGCTGCAAGAAAGAGGTAGAACAATTTCTTTTGAAAGCTTAGTTTTTCTGTTTGATCATCCTGTCCGTACCTTATTCAATTCTGGCGCATCTCATTCGTTTATCTCTGCATCATTAGTTGAATCACTGCACTTGAACACCAGTTTAGTAGAGGATCCCTTGGTCGTTTCAAATCCAATTGGGGGTTCGGCTCATTTGACCATGATATGTTTGGATTTGAAAATCTCTATACTTAGCGTTGAATTTAGATGTGATGCTTATGTATTGGGCTTCACGGGCTATGGGCTAATTTTAGGAATGGATTGGTTGTCTAGAAATAGGGCCATTCTTGATTGTGAAAGGAGAGTAGTTAGGCTTGTGACTCGCCTTGGTAATGCTCTCGACATCTTTTGTAATCCCATAAATTCCGTTATGCTAAGTTATCTTGAATCGCTTGACGCGTCTGTAGAGAACCTGCAATCGGTAGAAGTGGTCCGGAAATATCCGGATGTGTTTGAGGAGGTGAAGGGCTTACCTCCAAAGCGGGAGATAGACTTTCGAATTTATCTTGTGGATAATGCTAAACCCGTATCTTTGCCAGTGCGCCACATGGCTCCTCGTGAAAGGAGGGAACTCAATAAGCAAGTAAAGGAGTTGCTTGAGAAGGGGTTCATAATACGTAGTATATCGGAGTGGGGTGCTCTAGTAGTTTTTGCCACAAAGGCGGATGGGTCTCTTAGACTTTGTATGGACTATAGAGAACTAAACAAGCTTACTAAAAAGAACCGACACCCGCTGCCGAGGATTGACGATCTCTTTGATCAGTTAGTTGGCGCCTCAGTGTTTTCGCAGTTGGACTTAGCCACTGGCTTTCATCAACTGAGAGTGGCTGAGGATAGTATAGATAAGACTGCTTTTAGGACTCCTGACGGATTCTATGAATGGCTAGTGATGCCCTTTGGTTTGACAAAAGCCCCTGCATATTTTGTTGATTTGATGAGTAGGGTGTTTAGGGAATACCTTAACAAATTCATGGTAGTCTTTGTGGATGACATCTTAGTCTTTTCTAAGAATAAAGAAGAGCACTCCCTACATCTTAGGGAAGTGTTGGAAACCCTTCGAGCGCATAACCTTAAGGCAAAATTTTCTAAGTGTCACTTCTGGAGGAAGGAAGTACGGTTCTTAGGGCACGTGGTTTCCAAAGAAGGGATAGCAGTGGATCCCGCAAAGGTGGTGGCCATCCAAGATTGGAAGGTCCCTAAAAATGCAACCGAAGTAAGAAGTTTCTTGGGGTTGGCTGGCTATTATAGGAAGTTTATCAAAGACTTCACAAAAATATCAGCTCCATTAACACGGTTAACGAAGAAGAACCTGGTTTTTACGTGGGACAAAGATTGCGATGATGCGTTCCAACGTTTAAAGAGAGCCTTAACTTCAGCCCCAGTCTTAGTGCTGCCAGACGGGAATAAACCATTTACCATCTATACTGATGCTTGTGGGACGGGACTTGGCGCGGTTCTCATGCAAGAGGGAAGAGTAATAGCCTATGGTGGAAGGCAGTTGAGGGTTCATGAAAAGAATTACCCCACGCATGACTTAGAGCTAGCCGCAATTGTTTTCGCGCTTAAGTCTTGGCGTCACTATCTTCTTGGTGAGAAATTCGAACTGTTCACTGACCACAAATCATTAAAATACTTATTCTCTCAGAAGGATTTGAATTTAAGGCAGCAACGGTGGATGGAATTCTTAGCCTCCTACGATTTTGAAATAGCATATACCCCGGGCAAGGGTAACGTGGTGGCAGACGCCTTAAGTAGGAAAAGGTTGTCCTTGAGTCCATTGTTTGTTGAACGACAAAGCTTAGAATTCATCTCTATGTTTGACTTTAGACCCTCCGTTGACTTAGTACCCGGTCTGTTAGCATCCTTGGAGGTTAGACCTACACTTCTAGGATGGGTTGGTGAGGCACAGCGAGACGACCCACAGTTGGTTGAGATAGTAGAAAAGCTCAAAGGGGGGGAGTCGTCAAGCCATCTTCGTAGGTATACCCTAGACGATAAGGGTTGGTTACGAAGGGATATTAGACTTTGTGTACCACAAGACGAAGACTTAAGGAAGGCCATTCTTGATGATGCTCATCGCTCAAAAATGACCATTCATCCCGGCGGGGATAAGATGTACAAAGATATGAAGCGGGTTTTCTTTTGGGCCGGTATGAAAAAGGAGGTGGCCGAGTACGTCGCTAGATGCTTGGTGTGCCAACGAGTTAAAGCAGAACAAAAGAAACCCGGTGGGTTGCTTCACCCATTAGAAGTTCCACTATGGAAATGGGAAAGCATCTCAATGGATTTTGTGGATAGATTACCAAGATCAAGGAAGGGTAACACGGGGATTTGGGTTATAGTAGATAGACTTACTAAAAGCGCCCATTTTATTCCCGTGAAAAGTAAGAGGACTGCTCCGTGGTTGGCTTCTGTATACATTAAGGAGATAGTTCGTTTGCACGGTATTCCTTCTAGTATAGTAAGCGACCGTGACCCAATCTTTACTAGCGAATTTTGGAAGAGTTTACAAGAGGCGGTAGGGACTCAGCTATGTTTGAGCACCGCATATCATCCTCAGACAGACGGCCAGACCGAGAGGGTGAATCGCATTCTAGAGGATCTTTTAAGGCTTTGTATCCTAGACTTTGGGGGTACATGGGAAGAGCACCTTCCGTTAGTAGAATTCGCATATAACAATAGCTTTCAGTCTAGTATTGTCATGGCACCTTTCGAAGCTCTTTATGGAAGGCCTTGCCGTTCGCCTACATGGTGGTGGGAATCTACCGATAAAATCCTACTTGGGCCCGATATGGTTAGGGAAACCTCGGAGAAGATTGAGTTGATTCGAAGGAGGATGAAAGCAGCACAAGATAGGCAAAAATCGTATGCTGATAAGAGGAGAACAGATCTTGAGTTTTACATTGGGGACATGGTTTTTATCAAAGTATCTCCGTTACAGAATGTTGTTCGCTTTGGGTCCGTGGGGAAATTAGCACCAAGGTTTGTAGGACCGTTTCCTGTAAAAGACAGGATTGGGAAGATGGCATATAGGGTGGAGTTGCCTGAGAAACTTAGTGGAGTACACGACGTATTCCATGTATCACATTTGAGGAAGTGTTTGCACAAGACCGCGGAGGTGGTAGAGCCGAGCTTGCTTAAAGAGGTGGAAATAGAGCGTGATGCAACAATTAGACGAGCTCCTACATGCATTCTTGGGTCGGAGATCAAAAAGTTGAGGAATCGAGAGGTCAGACTGGTTAAAGTGCAATGGGGAGATGATGAGAGCAACGCAACTTGGGAGACAGAAGAGAAGATGCGTTCGTTGTACCCTTTTCTTTTTGAGGGTATGTCTTTTAATTTCTCCTTTATCGCTTAGCTTATCTTATCTTATCTTTAGTATGTCCTCTCATTAGTATCTTTGACCTTTAGTTAGGATAATCCTATGGTTGAAACATGTGTTTGAGACATGTTATGTATGATGGATGCAAATTGGATGCAAGTGTTTGCTAGTGGTTGCTCGTGGATGCATATATACACACACTTTAGGCACTAGATCGGCTCAGTCACTACATATTGCATATTGCATATATATATGGATGTATTTAGTAAAATGGATGAACGATGGTTGTATTATCATGTGGATGCTGCATTCAGATGATGGTTGTGCACGCATATAGAAGTATTATGTAGCATTAAGAATCTTTTGCATACATAATGGATGCATGGCACGATCATAGTTGCATTAAGGAGGTCAACTGAATCAGTGGACCGCCTGATTTTGCATTAGATACGGACATATACACACACTGTGCATTTAAACATGAAAGCATTAGAAGTCTGTAAGGACAATGGATGCCTGTGTATGATGGATGAGTAGATGGACGTTTGGATGGTAGGATATACATTCTTCCAGACTTGAAGATTTCGGGGAAGAAATCCTAAAAGGAGGGGAGAATGTAACACCCCGAATTTTCTATTAACACTAAAGTTGCTAAAATATTAATAAGTGTGTAAGAGAGGGGATGTATCTAATATGAATATAAAAATATTAATAAGTGTGTAAGAGAGGGGATGTATCTAATATGAATATAAAAATATTAATAAGTGTGTAAGAGAGGGGATGTATCTAATATGTATATAAAAACAATAATAAGTAAAGGGGGATGTATCTAATATGTACATTGTAGAAAATATATATATATTTATGACATGAATAGAAGTTTATTAATATGCTGAGTGTTTGCTGAGTCACTTCTGACTCATTGCTGAGTCAACAAGATAAACCCCATCTTGTCTGAACGGCTGCGGTTATTTCTAGGTTAAATCTAATGGCCTAAATGAATTCTAAAATCTATAAATAAGTGGGTAGACCCTAGACCTAAATCACTTGTAAAATTAGAGAAGCTACCGTCATGCTGCTGCCATGGAGTTCAGCATAGCCGTCACAAACTAAGAAGAGGAAGCCTAATCATCTACAACTAAATCTACACAAATCAAATAAAAAGATCTCTCTTTCTCTAATTCTTTTCTTTTGTTGGTGAGTATGATGATTCTCACAAGACTATTACAAACTAATTTGACTCAGTTATGAATGGATCACAAGAAAGTGATGTGATTTGTAATTGTAAATTCTATATATTGTGGATCTCTTATTATGTTATTATGTTGTCGTATGATGTAAATTATATATGCTATGTCATGCTATGTTGTAAATTCTCTCATGCTATGTCGTGCTATGTTGAGAATCATGTCAAGCTATGTTATACTATCATACTATGCCATGTTATAAATCATGCTATATTATGTTGAAAAATCATGATGTTGTTGGATCATGCTTAAAGTTATGTTTTTTTTCTTAATTTAAATGGATCTTGTTTATGGGAATTTGCCTATTAGGTTAGGTGTACCCATAAACTTGAAACTATAATTAAATAAAACTTGATTATGGGAATTTGCCTATTGAGTTAGGTGTACCCATATAAAACCATGTTGTTAAAAAATTAGATGATGTTGATTCACACATGTTCATATGTAAGTTTATGAAAATTGATTGAGATTATATTAGGTGAACTTTGAACAAGTTGACACCTTTAGGTCCATGACATGTATAATCTATGTAAGTTGGACATATGCAAGTTTCACCCCTTATTATGATTCATTTGGTCACATATACATGTTGTTATTATGATAATCTCTTTTATGCTATGAGTCAGGCTATTCGAGTCTAACATATATTTTGCGAATAAACGTTCAAACGTGGGGTAGGGGTAATATTAGGAATTAATAAATTGGGTGCAATTTTGTAAGATTTTGCATTCCATGAATGGATGTCCATAATTGAGTCAATTATGGACATTGTTAAAAATTGGAAGTAATTAATAATTCAAGTAGGGAATTATTAAAATTGGGGGAAAGTGGATTATTATTAATAATCAATGCTTAGGACACGAGGTTGGACCCGTTTGTGATGTAAACCTGCCCGGACCCGCCCGGCAAATCCAGTAGTCACAAATGTCGGCCCAATGTGAGAGGTCCTAGGCCCAAACTAAAGCATAACAGTTGTAAAGACACGAGGTTAGACTCTTTTATGGTGTAAGACTGCCCGGACCCGCCCGGCAAATCCAGCTGCCATAAATGCCAGTCTAATGTGAGAGGTCTTTATGAGGTTATGGCCTTAATGAACTAAGAAATACTTAACCAGATAATCATGTAAGGTGGGACATGGGGGTTAAGTAGGTGCCTTGGGTGGCATGAGGAATCTGGTGGTTGCCTTTAGAGGCATTTGAAATACGATTAGACTTAACCAAACACACATGTAAATGAACATGACTAAGTGGGTTAAGTGGGATGGACTAATGGGGACAAGCTTAGGTGGAATGCTTGTGGTAAATAGTGGGGGCCCATTTCAACCAGTATCCCAAAACGTATCTTTGTGGGCTCGACCCAAGTCGAGGACGGGACACGCATACTGGGTTTGACTATAAGAGGCCAAAACAGGGAGCGGTGGAAACGCAAGTCCAACGGGTTTCATATGCGTGTGTGGACCCGGGCTGGTAGGTAAGACGTTGTTGCATCGTGTAGGTATAAGCCGTGCATGTCCGTTGTATCAGGTTGCCACTTTAGGGGAGTGATACACCCCACTGTGGGGCCAGCACGGGTTTCTACGAGTTAGGGAGCCGATCGAATAATGGGAAGTAGGGTACACCTAGTGGAGATAGGGGCAGGCGGCACCTATGTAGTCAGCTAGGGGTACGTAAAGCCATTGGGAAAGTTTCTAAGTGAAGCTAAGTGGGATGAATCTTTAGGGTGACTGGTGTGGTGCAGTATAGTGTTTATCCTTTAGTATTTAGGAGCGCCTATAATGTTGCCTTTAGCGATTGTCTATGTCCTTAATCTGCTCTTCATAGACATTTTCTTGTTTTCCAGCTTATGCCTTAGTCCAGTTATTTTGGTAATAGTATTGTAGAATTATCATATTCACCAGACTTTATGTCTGACCCTCTCTTTTCCATCCTTTTTCTCCCTTCAGGTCCGCAGGTTGGGCCAAGTTCTAGTGGAGTCTAGTTGGATCGCTTATCTACTGGAAAGCTTGGACTGCTGAAGTAAAGTCCAGCTTGTTATCTTTCTTTTTAATGGCTATTCATGTAATGGGATTATGTACTTGTTTTATCAAGATAGATATTGTACTTGACATTGAATATGGTGTTATGATGTAATCAAACATGTTTTGACTTCTGCTCCAATGAAATAAAGTTTTTGAATTTCCAAGTACTATTTTATATCTGTCTTGTTGTAATTTTACTGTTCTATATTCACTTAAAACCTCCATGGAAGTTAATGCATTCCCTTTGTGAGTGACATTAATGGACGTGGGGTGTTACATCCATGGTGTGTGGACGACGGGTGTCAGGTGCTGCTAAGCACCGTCTGCATCCTAGTATATATTTCAACTAGAAAATAAATTAAAAGTGAGAAGTTCTCACCTTGGGGATCCACTACGCCATTTTCATTTTTGAACGGCTCGGATTTGCTTGAAATTCTAACGTAAACTTTTCCATGCTGTTCACCGTAAAAGTCGCATTTTTAATAACGCTACATGTACTAAAAATCATATTTTTATTTCCACTTCAAATATATAAAAATCGAATTTTTATCTTCAGTTCACATATATAAAAATCGAATTTTTATCTTCACTTTATATATATATATATATATCGAATTTTTATCTTCACTTCATATATATAAAAATCGAGTTTTTATCCTCACTTTATATATATATAAATTGAGTTTTTTATAATGCTAGTTCATATATAAAAATCATGTTTTATTTCTAAAGCTATCTTTAAAACAAAAAATCATATTTTTATTATGCTTTCTATAAAATAAAAATCACGTTTTTATTTCATAACTTTTCTAATTTACAAATTATTTTCTACTTTATAAAAATCCTATTTTTGATTTTTGTCTATATATATGAAAAGATTCTTGAATTAATAAAACGAATTACCTAGCAAATAAAATAAATCATAAAGAAAAACTCACTTTTTTTCTTCCTTGAAGAAATTAGGATTTCGGTTGGAGGGAGTGCTCACTGGTCTGCGGCGGACTGTAGGAAGAGGGAGGCTTGTGCAGGATGGTGGCGGTGGGCAAAGGTGGACGGAGGTGGCGTCGGTCTCAAGCTAGGGCTTGGGGTTTTTACGGTTTGGGGGTTTGAGGCTGCGATTGGAGGGAGTAGAGAAGGGAGGAGCTGGAGGGGAGAACGGTGGCGGGCCTCTGGTGAGGCGGAGCTGGGGCGTCGGCCGGTAGTTGGCCCCTGGCGGCGCGTTGAACGAACGAGATCCATTCGTTCGTTTTTTCTCTCGTTTTCCATTTGTAAACCAATGGGGAAGGAAAGAGAATAAAAGAGTGAAGCGTTGACTTTGGTTATGTAAATATATATATATAATTTATTATTTCCATAAAGAAACCTTTTATTTCGAACTCAAAATTGAACCCACCGACTATCATCCCTAGCAAATCACCCCCATTCTGAACACAATGGGATATGTATCGTGAGCCAATTAGGTTGTTACGACTAGTTTCCGTTCAAACTAAAATATAAATCAATGTATATTGAATCTGAACGCACATTTCAATTTATCGGGGTCACACACTAACTCTAAAAATTCCCGAAAAATTATTTCTAGCTTCGTATTGACGATACAGTCCTAACAAAATTAATTTCGTCAAATTCTGAGATCGTTTGAAAAATGGTCGTTTTCTGGTCAATCAAAATTGACTGAAACTGTCAAAACATGTTTTACTTCACCACGCTCACATATTGATTCAGAAAATTATGAAAATTGGAATCTAGCAATAATTTGACATCACGGATCCAACAGAAGCAGTTTCGTTGAAAACCGAGGTCATTTGCAAAATGGCTATCTTTAAGGGCTTCATTTATATATAAATTCCACAGCGACTTTTCTGAATTTTAATCTGGACGTAACTCTCAACTTCTAAATTGAAATCTCAGTTTCTTACATCCGTTAGAATGATATGATTAAACAGATTCAAATATTTCTTGTTTCGTTCAATTCTGACTTATATTGAATTCTGTATGTTCATATGAAATTTGAAATCGAATTTTTGAACTACCGCGCCATTTTAGGCTCGTTATATAATTAAAATAAATTTATTCATTTTAACTTCATCGAAAATAATTTTTTCTTCATTATTATTTGAAATAAATCATTTTAAATATTCAAAATCTGTTAAAATAACCAAAATAAAAATTTTAAATTGGCTCAGATTTCCGGGTTATTACAATCTCCCCAACTTAAAATCTTTTTGTCCCCGAAAAGGAACAAAGCTGAAAGTTGTTTAACAAATCAACTCAACTTTCATTATTTTCATTACGGCTTAAGTTCTTTAACTTTTCAGTTTCTAAGAACTTTTCCAATTTTTCAAAAAATTCGCTAACACCATAAATTTTCGAATTTTTTTTCCATAACCTCCCCTGCACCGGGAGCTTCGGGATATTTCAAATAGCCTCCCACGGCCCTCATCAATCCAAAAAGAAAAAGAAACAGCCAATCGGCTCATAAAATCATCAAAAACCCAAGAAATACAATAAACATGTGCCTATTTGTCGGGGAAATAATTTTATTCCTTATCTCTAGCCTCCTTTCTATGACCTGTTCAATGTAAGTACATGTACAAGCATGCAAATGCGATATATTTTCAATACAATTCACTATTTGTTTCAATTTTGCTAAAGGTTCAACATTTAATTAATCAAACAATAATCAAACAACAAAACCAACAATCAATTAGTTGATTAGCTTTTCAAATTCATAACTTTGATACATAGTCCAAAAATCAGATTTTTGATGCCAATTCACAACAATAAGCCCTATCTATTTTTTGTTCTCACACCAGTCAATTGGAAATATATAAATAACACACCTTCAAAACTCGAACACAAATACTGATGATGTCTCGACATCACCAGAATTATCCCCGAGTGAGTAGAGTGTGATTCTATATCTATCCAATATATTAAAACTTCGAATACCCGTGGATCAAACGTATATGCAAAATATTTATATATTGGATTGTCCAAAGTCAATACAAATAAATATTCAAATACGAATAATAAAGTTTAAATTTTTCAAAACAAAATTGGTTTTCAACTTTATTTTTCAAAACAACACTCTTTACACTCGTTCTAGGATACTACTGATCCCATCACTAACGAGTCATTCTCATTGGATATTACTAATCCAATCTCTGATGAATTCTTTCATTTGGTTCTAACATGTCTTGTTCTCCGTGCTCTGTAAACCAGAGCTCTGATACCAAATGTAACGATAAGGAATTTCGCTCGATCCGAATCGATCGCTAAACCAACTAAGACCGTTCGAAACCCCTGATTGTTTTGAGAACACGACAAATTGGAACACAAATAGAACAACATTTCATTGCTTATTACGACAATTCCATCAAAATAGAAGAATATACAGAGTATGAATGAATATTACACATTCGATAAATATCAGAGATTTACAAATTACAATGTAGCGGAAAATAATACAAAACACAACTGAAAAGAATATACGAATACAGAGCTTTCGGGATATCATTACAGCTGTAAACCAGGATCCTATGAATATAAATCTGCAAAACCAAAACTACAAGCTACCCGTGTCGAAAATAAGGGCACTCAGAGTTTAGGTTAAAACAATAAACTCCAGGTCAGTCATGTGACTGGTGTGAGAACTAAAACAGTTATTAATCTTTATTTCAAAGTTAGGTAAATCAAGGGACCATTCCGTATAACACGAAATAGATTTCCTCCCAAGCATACCAGTGCATAAAACAACAACGCAATGCTAAATAAAGAACAATGAAGCTATTATAAGACCCAAGTCTTATAACACACAATGCAACATAAGCCGGAGGATAGGGTTTTACCTTATAATAGCCAAAGAATGCTTGATACGCTAAATTTTATCTTTTATTATTACTATAAGTGTATAATGTCAAAACAATTTTAATCATAAGTATTAATCATATACGGCATGGGTACCATATATCATGTCGCCAGTACTAGGCTCTACAATCAAAACCGCACATGTCACGTATTGGAAGTTGGATTACCATCTGTGAACCAAGGCAAGGGATCGTCCTTACCAAATTCGAGATGCTCTAGCCTGTGTCTCAGGAACAGAACGCATCGTCCCTTGGAGCGGCAGGGCCGGTCCACCGATGTGGATTAAAATGCCTGAACACTACGTTTCCCCACCCTATGGGGTGTCAATGAGTCCAATGACTCCATCGCTTCTTATAGTCACCGATATATCCGAGGCGCCTCGCAACCCAACAACCACATATGTCAAACTCGTTAGGGCGTGTCAAATCACTGACGTCACTTCTAGCTTGAAGGAAACACATGCCCTCCCTGAGGTCCTCTCCCGTTTATGGTTCACACCGGGGTGTGAGGCTCGCGAATTAACGCTACATAAAGCTGCGCCACAAAGGCCGTGCTTTGATCATCAACCACAAGACTCTACTTTTCAACAGAAGCCTTGATCATTTGCATCTTAACATGCCACACAGGCAAACCACTCCATGCAACCGATATCCATCAATCACACAGAATGATATCCAATGTCAGAAACACAGTCCATTTACAAGTCCGTTCTGGGTCTGAACGAAACCGGAGGCACCTTTTACTTTGCATATTCATCGATCTCCAAATACGTCTGGACGATCACCAACTGATTCCCTCCTCTTGGGTGTACAACCCAATCAAGATCATCAGTAATTATCCAAATGATGTTGAAGACCTCCGGTCTTCGACCGCCGTCTTCATCCTCGACACATCGTCGAATCTGTTATTCAGAATGGGATAAACCCGGTCTTACTGAATAACTCGCGTATATAATAAAAAAGTGTTACACAAACACAACATACGTCTCATTCCAATTCATAATATTTTTTTTATTCAAGTATTCTTATACTTTGGGAAAGGTTCCCATTAATTTTATCAAAGATAAATTCTTTAAATTTATTCTTTAATCTTCTTTTGAATATCAATTCAAACCAAATTATAGTTTATCCAAACTAGTCGGGATTAGCGAATCTTACCGAAGTAATCACTTGTTAAATTTCCCAATCCCAACCTATTCATCCCATGAAGTAAAACTGGTAATACTTCATATCTAACACCATGGTGTTATCGTTAAATTCAATAATCATTTCACGTTCAAATCTAATTAAAGATTTAACTATCGCCTGGAGAAAAACTGGTGATACTCCATTCTCGATCATTTCAATCTAATTAAAGATTTATTAAAACTCCACTTGGTTTTGATCTTCCCAAAAATCACTATCAATGATTATTTAACTTGGGAAATCATATCCTGTCTTTAACTGGGTTAAAGAACCAATGTCACTTAAAACACGGCTCACGATTAACCCAAAATCACATTCCATTTACAATGGAATCTTCATGGAAAACAAATCGAAATATATAATCGATATAAACTTGCATATCCGACTAATAATATAAATGGAATAACGACAAAGCCTTTTAAATTCCAGATATATTAGTTGTCTTTCTCCATAGAAATTCACTTTGATTATTACCAAATCGAATTCCATTCTATTCCAATTTATTTTATTAAATTGGAAAACTTTACTTTGGAAAATCTCCTTTAAATCTTAACAAAGGATTTATAAATTCCAAATCACATTTCACTGTAAATCGGGTTAAAGAACGAATGTCGTTAAAACATAGTTCACGATAAACCCAATTCACATTCCATTAATTAGCGGGTTAAAGAACAAGTGTTATTCAAAACACCGTTCACGATAAACCCCAAAAATCAATTCAAATTTAGTTCCAATTAAATAACATTTAATTGGTACACTTCATTAAATCTAAATAAAAAGATTTAATCTTTTTCTCAACTCGGTTTAAGAACAGTGTTGATGAAGACACCATTCACGACAAACCCAAATCCCGTTTGATATTAAATACAAGGCTCTGAATAGAAAATATATCGGCTTATATTCAATATCAAATTCTACGACCAACAAATATCGTATTGGAAATAACGATATAAATATATCTTTTAAATTTCCATAACAATATCTGTTTATTCACGAAATCCAACATCGAAATATTCCAAAGACAATTTCGATTCAAATCCATTTCCACTTTTTATATTGGAAATTCTAGTTATTTTCAAAACCATTTTAAATCCACTTTATTTATTTTAAAAATAAATGGGATTATAATTCTAGTTCAAAACTAGTTCATTTTGATAAAAATCTATTTTTATCTTTTCAAATATGGTGTTTTTCATCCCAATTCTTCCCAAATCATTTCTTATGATTTTACTCAAATTATTACTATTTTTAATAATTTTATCATGGCCCGTACAGTCGATTTCCATCAACGGCCATCGAACTGCACTTACAGTGACCTTTTCCAAATCTGATTTGGACATAATTCCAAATCCAACCGTTAGATTTCAAATATCTAATATTCATTAAAAATCTCTTTTCGATACGAACCCAACGGTTCCATTTTTAGGATAATCCGATGGTCGGATCTCCCGTAATATCCGTTCGAAGTCAATGGTCGAAATTCGCGAACTGCCGCAGCGTGGCGCGTTCTATTCAGTCCATTATATATATATATATTAAATATTTCATCGATTTCCTTTAAAACGTATTTTATAAATCGTTTTAAATTCGCTTTCAAAACAATCTCAACTACATATTCAATTCCAAATCAAAATTGAATATTCCATATCATCGATATATAAATGATAGTATTTTCAAAACATTCGATTTTGAAATCAATTCCTTTTCGATATTCATTATAAAAATGAATAAAATCGATATTATTATCGTTTGCGTCTAAATGGCGCATATCTAATCAACCCAGCTTTATATATTTCAATAACTTCATTATTCTATTCAACAAATGAATATTTTCTTCAACACATGAATATATATTTTATTTCAACACATGAATATATATTTTATTCAATACGTGAATATTTATTCTATTCAACACATGAATTTTCTTTCTATTCAACACATGAATTTTCTTTCTATTCAACACATGAATTTTCTTTTATAATATTCCTTATCTTCCAAATTGGAATGAGGCCCAATCAATTATAATATAATGTTAATTGTATGGGTACCATATAACACAAGTATATAATAGCAACGATAAATAATCAACCATCATCCAGAGTGCACCACACAACTACATAAGCATTAAATATAAATAATTAACGCTTATGCAGCCTGTCAACCCATCGATTGACATACAACTAAGCAATCAGGATTAGTGTACGTCAAATATCATCCCAATACCTGTGTGGGGTTTCAAATCAACAAACACAAATTTTTATTTGTGCAGTTGGGCGATGTGTAAAATTTATCGTCCCAATCAATGTCAGTCAAATCGGTGTACATAAACAAATCGTTCGATTTGTAGATGAATATTTATTTTACTTCAACACATGAATATATATTTTATTTCAACACATGAATATATATTTTATTTCAACATCACGATCAATTTTCGCAACACAACTAAATCAAACAAGTCGTCCATGGTATGTGGACGACGGGTGTCGGCTGCTGCTAAGCACCGTTTGCATCCTAGTATATATTTCAACTAGAAAATAAATTAAAAGTGAGAAGTTCTCACCTTGGGGTTCCATTCCGCCATTTTCATTTCTGAACGGTTCGGATTTGCTTGAAATTCTAACTCAAACTTTTCCACGCTGTTCATAGTAAAAGTCACATTTTTAATAACGCTACATGTACATAAAAATCATTTTTTTATTTCCACTTCAAATATATAAAAATTGAATTTTTATCTTCACTTCATATATATAAAAATCGATTTTTTATCTTCACTTTATATATATATAAATTGAATTTTTATCTTCACTTTATATGTATACAGATCGAGTTTTTATCTTCACTTTATATATATAAAAATCGAGTTTTTTATAATGCTAGTTCATATATAAAAATCACGTTTTATTTCTAATGCTATCTTTAAAACAAAAAATCATATTTTTATTATGCTTTCTATAAAATAAAAATCACGTTTTTATTTCATAAATTTTCTAATTTACAAATTATTTTCTATTTTATTAAAAATCCTATTTTTGATTTTTGTCTATATATATGAAAAGATTCTTGAATTAATAAAACGAATTACCTACAAAGTAAAATAAATCATAAAGAAAAACTCACTTTTTTTCTTCCTTGAAGAAAATTGGATTTCGGTTGGAGGGAGTGTTCACTGGTCTACGACTGACTATAGGAAGGGGGAGGCTTGCGCAGGATGGTGGCGGCGGGCAAAGGTGGCGTCGATCTCGAGCTAGGGCTTTGGGTTTTAACGGTTTAGGGGTTCGAGTATGCGATTGGAGGGAGAAGAGAAGGGAGGAGCTGGAGTGGAGAATGGTGGCGGGCCTCTGGTGAGGCGGAGCTGGGGCGTCGGCCGGTGGTTGGACCCTGGCGGCGCGCTGAACGAACGAGATCCATTCGTTTTTTTCCTTTTCTTTTTTTCTTTTCTCGTTTTCCATCTGTAAACCAACGGGGAAGGAAAGAGAATAAAGGAGTGAAGCATTGACTTTGGTTATGTAAATATATATAATTTATTAATTCCATAAAGCAACCTTTTATTTTGAACTCATAATCGAACCCACCGACTGTCGTCCCTAGCTAATTACCCCCATTTCGAACACAATGGGACATGTATCATGAGCCAGTTCAGCTGTTACGATCAATTTCCGTTCAAATTAAAATATAAATCAATGTATATTGAATTTTAACGCACATTTCAATTTACCAGGGTCACACACTAACTCTAAAAATTATAGAAAAATTATTTCTAGCTTCGTATTGACGAAACGGTCCTAACAAAACTAATTTCGTCAAATTCTGAGATCGTTTGAAAAATGGCCGTTTTCTGGTCGATCAAAATTGACTAAAACTGTCAAAACACGTTTTACTTCACCACACTCACATATTGATTCAGAAAATTATGAAAATTGGAATGTAACAATAATTTGACATTACGGATCCAATAGAAGTGGTTTTGTCGAAAACTGAGGTCGTTTGCAAAATGGCTATTTTTAAGGGCTTCATTTATATATAAATTCCACAGCGACTTTTCTGAATTTTAAACTGGACGTAACTCTCAACTTCTAATATGAAATCTCAGTTTCTTACATCCTATAGAAAGATATGATTAAACAGATTCAAATATTTCTTGTTTCGTTTATGTATGTTCATTTGAAATTTGAAATCAAATTTTCGAACTACCGCGCCATTTTAGGCTCGTTATATAATTAAAATAAATTTATTCGTTTTAACTTCGTGGAAAATAAAATTTTCGTCGTTATTATTTAAAATAAATCATTTTAAATATTCAAAATCCATTAAAATAACCAAAATAAAAATTTTAAATTGGTTCAGATTTCCGGGTTATTACACTCTTTCTCCACTGCTTCTCCCCTCCCCCATCGCACAACTCTCCACCTTCACACACAGGAAATTTCTTTTATTTTCTTTTTTTATTATGATTTGGGCACGTCAAAACAGTGCCTCCCCCAACGCAAGCATCCTCTACTGCTACTTCATGCGGTCCACATGTTCCTCCCCACACCATTTTCTCCCCCATATACTATCTCTTTCGAACACAGCTGTTCCATGTTTTTCACATTACACTAAACAACCCACCGTCCTTTCACTGCCACCATGGTTTGTAACTCACACCCCATCATTCACGTTTTAGCATCCACCATTGCAGATCACCTGACCGTACCCATCTCGGCCTTGCCTCCTCTCCGGTCTAGCACGCCTGAACACCGTTCATGGTTGAAACTCCTCGTCCCGATCCATATAAAAAATTCCACCATCTTATATGTATGGGTTTACCCTGTTTGATAACTGTACAGTAATGGCTTGCATGCAAAAGTTGATTTTCTTTATCTTTGCATGTTACTAGGTTCAAGATATTGACTCAGTAAGAGCACATTTCATCAAAACAAGTTGGTTCCAAATATTCCTAACTAAATATTATTTCCATGTAAAAACTTGCTAGGGAATAGACTACCAGTAGGAAATAAGCTTATCTATGTCTCAGGCAAGGGAATTGAATGAGATAACAACAGCGAATTCAACGATGTTCTTCAATAGTTTACAAGGATTACATAAATAACCAAAATCGTGAATAGAAAAGAAAAGGACCTATCTGATGAGAGGTCTCATTTGTTGTAACCATATCTGATTCTCGTTCTCCGCCAGCTACAATCAGTGATCAACACCCGACAAACCCAGCTCATCGTTCTCTCCAGCTATGGCTAACACTAATTGTTGGGGAGCTTTGAATCGGATGATGGTAAGAAATGGAATGCAAAAGAAAAAGAATAATGGAGGAGTTCGGTGTTCACTGGTTTCAGGGGTTTTATGGTTTCGTTTTCGTATGTTGTGAAGAATCGCAAAGAAATGAAGTGTAGTGAAGCATTATATATATGTAAATATATAGGTGGGAAAAATATGGATAGAAACAAAGTCATTTACTAGGTAGGCTCTAAGTAGATGAATGCATGTATTGGTAGGGTAGGAAAGGAAGTGTGTTTTCATTTCACTTAGTTGGGTTAATTTAGATTGGCATTCATAGGGTATGTACATGTTTACTTACCCATGAAGACAGTATGTACGAAAGAAAATAATAATCTTTAGGTGGTTGTATGTTTATTTTTGCACAGGGCAGAGGGTTTCAATTCACTTTGTTTTGATTTGGTACATATTTTACGCATGGTTATTTAATTCTACCGTTTTTACCGCTATTCACGTTGAGTGTTTTATATTTACACCAACAAATACAAATTCCGAATATAACGAAAATGGACGTACCATTATGTTCTGATGTTCCATTCCCATTGAAACAAATTTCGTTGGAAATGGATTCCATTTGCAAAAATGACGTTATTTAAATTTTAATTTATTCATCGGTTCACTTTTAAATTGCGTCTACCCACAAAACAACTCTGATTGGCTCCAAATTAGAAACTTGGCAATAACTAACCATATGTATTCCAAAAAAATTCGTTTCGTCGAAAACAAAGATCACTAGAAAAACGGTTATTTCTAAGTCTTATATAATATCGATAAAATATAATTAATTCCAAAACGAATCCAATTTAATAATAAATAAATTATTATTATCGTAAATATCCAAATAAAATTATCATATAGCTTCACATATAACCAATATGGATTATACAACTCGATATCATCAATTTCGAGTATCCAAAATATATAAAAACCCTTTTAAAATTATTAATAAACATTATCATTTATTAACGATTTTTAAAATTTTATTTGGGCATAACTAATAATCTATAACATGAAATCTAATTTTTTCTCTTTCAATAGAATATTATAATCAACTAGACTCAAACATTTCTTGTTTCATAGAAATCTGACTTAAAACGGATTCTGTATATTCAGTTAAAGTTCAAAATTCAATATTATGAACTACCGTGCCATTTCAAGCTCGTTTTAAATTATATATAAATTTATATATTCAAACTTCGTTTTAATAAACGAATTCAATATTCATATCTATTGATATTCCAATACTAATATTTATTTAAAATAATAAAATAAATTAAATATTAAGCTACCAAAAACACGGGACATTACATTCTTTCCCCCTTAAAAGAATTTCATCCCTGAAATTACTAAGGTAGGAAAAATGTTACAAACCCATTAATTTTCTAATTCAAATTTATTTTAAAATCAAAATAAATTCATTATCGTAAATAAAAATTTGCAAAAATATCCAAAATTTGCTTACACGTTAAATTCTCGGAAAAATTTGGCAGAGTCTCCCCTATATAGAGTGATATCTGCGCTATCGCAGGAACAAATAATAAATATACATCGACCCACATGGTCGGAAAAAAAATTCAAAACAAAAATTTTATATTTTTGCGTAGGCGTACCATTTACGAGCTCTATTGAGCATACTTGCTTAATTTATCGCGATCTACTCAGTCAGATCAATTTTCTAGCCATCTTGTACTTGTACTTTACTCAATTCAGCACGAAAATAACCAATACATGAAATTCTAAATAATGTTTATTTACTAACCAAAATTACTAAACAAATTCCCACAATCAAACATATAGCATCATTCATATGCAAATACATGGTAATATTATTCAATTTCAATTCATATGTGGGTTCATTCCAATTTATCATATTGGAATTTATTTTCAATTTATTTCACTCTATTTTAATCCATTGATAAATTATATTCGACTAATCTAACAAACAATCAATGATCAATCAACAATCAACTCAATCAAAATAATTGAATTTACATTCAATATTAATAATTACTTTGATTTAACATATCTGAACATTAGTCGGTTAATATCCAATTGATTTCTATTTAATTATCATTCATTCAATTTTCAAATTCCAAATCAGCTTCATTTAGTTTCAATATTCATGTTGACTTCACTTAACCAATTTAAATTCTAAATCCAAATCTAATTTCCTAATTAATTTTTCTATATTATTTCATTCCAAATTTCTAATTTTTATTTCAAAAATCATTCATTTCCCTTCAAATTCCATTTAACTTATTTTAAGTAAAATGTCGATTCATTTAATTCCAAATTAAAGTTCTCATTTATTTATCTTATATGTGAAATCATCTTCGGTTATATTAAACCATTACAAATTTTATATCTAATTTGAATTTTATTCAAATCAATCAAACACATAATATCTCAATATTCTAATAAAATTATTTCTTCTATACAAAAATATAATCTGGGTAAAATTATTTCATTTACCCTCTTTACAAAATAATATTATGTCAAATGTCAGTTCCATGCTTTTCAACACTTGAACCGATCAAACAACACAATACAAAACATTTATATATAAAATCTGCAAATAGCTCTCATATATATATATATATATATATATATATATACACACACACACACACACACACACACACACACACTAAAAACCACGAGAGAATTACAAACCAAATAACTCTAGTTGCATTCCAGAGAAATTTGACAAGTAGTCCTTCTGCTTATGAAGATCCATGGTCTTCAACTGCTCCATCTTCAATCAGCATCTTCACGTATTTGCTGGTTCAGAATGGTTTTCGAATATAAATTTGATCCCGGTTTATCTGTACCAACAATCGTACATGCCAGATTTGATAGTCGGCTATTTAACTATCAAATAACAATCGTTCATCCATAAAAATAAAAATAATTTACTAGTTCAGTACTCAACATCACTTGCCCTTTTTAAATTAAACCATCTTAAACTTTGCATATTATAAAACACAGTATTGATCTCTTATTTTTATTATAAGAGTATGCGCAAAAATATTTCATTTTTATATTTTAAAACTAAATCATATATATATATATATATTCCCAACTTTGAGTTCAATCAAATTCCACATAAAATATTATTACGAAATCTCTTTGGTTTCATTGATTGGAAACAATAACTAACCGTTATACCCTTTAAAAACAACCCATTCAAACTCGTTTCTTAAATTCCTTCACTTTATGATATCGTATAATTTCACAAAATCTCTCTTTGTTTCCTTTATATTGGAAATATTAATTTATATTCTCAAATCCTTTTTATTCCCGTTACTTTGGAATTATTTTGGTTTCATAAACCCTTTTTATAGTTTGAAACGTTCACCATCCATATTCATGCATTTCTAAACTTCACCACTCATTAGTCGCTACCCGTAAATTGGTAAGAGAACAATTTCCTAAGTATCAACCCCGAAAACTGAAATCAACATCAGATTAATACTTAGAAAATCACCTAACTTAATCAATCTCAAGTTAGGTTCCAATTCTTTTATTTCTTCTCTTATCAACCCAAATTATTCCATTGCTAAACCATTCTACCATTTTCAATTTGAAAATCTCATTTCCATTCCATCCATCTCTCTTAATTTTAGTATTAAATATCGGATATTTTAAAATTAATGTTTTAGCCTTATGCCCTTTTATAAATCTTATTTATACAACTCGGGCTTAATATGAAACCCTTTTATAGCGATTTCTTCTTACTTACTTCAAACATTAATTAAAACATTTATTTAAGCTATCGCATCAACTCAAAATCTCTTTTATAACTTCGTTAAAAACTCAGGTTCAATATAAAAATCATTCATAACCTCTTTCCAAAACTCAACTATATTCCGCACCAAATCAGTCACTTACTTAAATGTATTTCATTTAAGAAGTAATTTCTAAAATTATCATTAATTAAAATAATAATTTACTTCATCATTGACTACCGAAGAAGTAGTTAGATTCCTTATTACTAAAATAATTAATAAATTTCACTTTTGTATCTTTTTAAAATTAATAAATATTTGTTAAACTGTTTCATTAGATTTATTTAGCAATAAATTAATTCAGTTTAATAATAAATCCTAATTAAAGCGGTCAACTTATTCTCCTCAAATTATGGTTATCTCGTTAACCAAATTCAATTATCCTTCCTTTAAAATAATTAATAATATAATTAATCTAAATAATATTTTTTAATTGTTTCTTAGAAATAATTAATCCAACTCTTGACCGTTGCATTAATTTCTGATCTTCTGCTTATAATTCTTATTAACATTAGAATTTTCTTTATAAAATAATTTGATAGTTACTTAAAAATTTAAATAATAATAATTTATTTCCCTTTAAATAACTTTCATTCAAAATAATTGATTTACAATCCTATTTCAGTTATAAAATAAATTTTGTAACTTCATTTCTATTGATCCACCTAACGGTAAAACAACATTTACAACATGATTAACTTATAGGCCATATGCTGCCAATTACCCAGCCAATACTGTCCATTAGTTAATAACAAACAAATGTTGAATTTAATTGAATGATCAATAATCAAATTTGTTATCTAATCAGTTGGTCAAATAGTTCATACAGTTGTAATATGAAAATAAACAATAAATTTTAAGAAATTCATTTGGATCCCTTTATCCTGTTCTCCCTACATCCAAATATATCACCTCAAAATAATCATTCCATTTAATATATCGATATAAATTCAATAATCAACCAATAACAGCAATTTAACATCAACCATTTAATCTAACACGTTTATATAAATATAAATGTAACCAACGAGGTATGCCTCAATTGGTTCCAATTTTTAAGATAACGATTTGGTGTTTCACCGAAATCAAACAACGTTTAATTTCATTGGTTCAGATAATATGTAAATATATATAATTAACAAGCAGTCATACATTAGCAACCATAACACAAAATTATAAAACCCTACTTGTATAAAATATAAGTGGGAATAACTGAGTGAGTTTAACTCACCTTGGTTTCCATTTGTCAAGATAACGACCATTTCCAATTAAATTAAACACACATTTTATTTAACTAGAAACCCCAGCTGCCTTTAGACGCATCCAAATCTGTTCCATGATGTAGCGCTCCTCATGATGATCTCAAAGTTCCTTGTTTTGTTGAATTCTGTCAACATATAAATACATTATATAAATTAATAGGTTATAGTTTTATAAATTAATACGTTGATTAAATATATTTATATAACGTTAACCACTGGTTTTAATTTAGTTATGCCACATTATTTCATAGGAGATTAGGCATGTCTAAGTATAAAAACATGGCCGGTTATAAATGGTTTCTCCCTCTCTTATTCCCATTAACTATTGTTTTGGCGAATTCAAAGAGACGTTTGTACTTCAGACTAAACATATGTAAGATAAATTTGGCACTTTTTATTTACTTCTTTTTCAACAGTACCTCTGTAACACCCCGAATTTTCTGAGAATATTAAAATTAAGAAATTCAAGAACACTTAATTTTTAGAAGAAGAATTAAGTGAAATGGGTTGCGCTATTACGGTTGTCTCAAAATTTTGGTCAAGATAGACATTTGGTTTGCATAAAACGGATACCTTATGAAGAAGTTATTAAGCCTTGAAGTTTGTATGCATATGAGAAAAAAAATATAGATATATATAAAAATTAAATAAATAAATATGCAAAAAAGTTCAAAGCAGCGAATCGGGAGGGGGAATAATCGAACCGGCCCATTTTTGAGGTCGACCCGAGCCCTGTTGGGTCGACTAGGGGTTGATTCAGGGTGTTTGGCTGTCAACCTGTGGGCCGATTCTCTCTAAGGCAGATGTGGCATCTGATTGGTTCTCATGGTTCAGGGCTAATCTAATGGTCCTAAAACACTCTCTACAATTATATAAGGACCCTAAACCTAAAACCTAATTCTATTATTCACTCTCATCTAAACCTAGCCGCCACTAAAACCTAAGTCAAATTAAATCTAATCTAATTCAACTAAGAGAATTCAACGATCTACATCAAAGGTGAGAAATTCAGTTTTAGAATACAGATCCCTGAAATCAAGTTTTTCCTTTTGATTGTAAGTGTAGTTATCTTTCAGATGTGAATAAATTAAAGACATGATTTGTAATGAATTGTAAAATAGAATTGTATCAAGTTGTATGTGATGCTGATACATATTTATTCATGTCTATTCTATCATATATGCCTATGAACTATTGTGGTCTATCGAACCTATCATGTTATGTGGAAATTGATGAGTAAACCTATGATGTTGTATAGGAATTTGGGAATGAAATTATCATATGTACGTTTAGTGATATTATGATAAATACAAGTTTTAGGCTAAGTCATGTCGTTTATGCCTAACTGTTTAGAGCCATTATGCATACATGTTTAGATCTACGACCTTATATGTTTAGATCTACAACTTTATATGTTAGATCCATATGCCTTTATGATAGATCTAATTTGTAAGTTTACCACTACATGCCAAGTTTAACTTGTATAGTTTTATGTAAATTCATATGCTTGTGGTTCATGTTTCATAGATCAAATTTGCATGTTCATAGGTAAAAGTATATTGTTCTATGCCAAATCCATGTGACATATGTGTAGTTAGATCCATACATTTGTATGATGCTTGAATATTGCAAAGTTCCTCTTTTCCCCTTTTTGTTTTATAAGTTAGGCTAAAATATCGAGCCTAACATTCTATGTAATTTTGCGAATGTACAATGGGGGGTTGGGATCACGATTATCATTTTATACAGATTACTAGTTGGGACACTAGTTAGGTGGTGCAGAGATAAATATAGAAATCAGATTAACAGAGTAGTAGCGAAGCAGTGAAAAAGTAGAAGAGCATTCATTTCACCTTGCACTTATCTTATCTTTAGTTGCCTTGTTTTTACGGTATTGTCCTATTTTCGGTTTATTCATGTCATGATCCTTTATCTTGTTTGCATGCTGAAAGATCACTGGACTTACCGGACTTATGTCTGACCTAGTTTGTTTTTCGCCTCTTTTGTTCCGTTTCCCCCCATGTAGTCAGGGAGAGAATAACTCATCCTAACTTGGACCTCTTCTCTTTCCAAGCTTGAAGATTAGTTGGTGTATCGCTTTGGACTCTCTCTCTCTCTCTCTCTCTTCCACTGCTATGGCTAGTTCATGCTTTATCGGGGAATATCACTGTTTTTATGCTTCTTCTATTCTTGGAAGTTTTTAAATCAAGACAGAAGTTCTATGTATTACATTTAAGTATGATTGAGGAAATTGTTGTAAAAGCTTGACTGAATTAAGTTGTTTATAAAATGACTTTATTTTCCGCTGCTTTATTTGTCTGTCTTGTAATTTATCTGCATCTTTTACCTATAATGCTCCACCAAAGTTAAGGCATTCCCTCTGTGAGTGACCTTAACGGAGGTGGGGTGTTTCAACCTCTATTCCAAAGCCCATTCGTTTAGGCTCACCCATGCATGGTGCTCAACTTCACCATCAGTGCCTACCTGCCACGTCTAACTCTTCATCTATCAGAATACATGCTGACCTCCTCTATATATATACGTAGCCATAATACTTCACTGCTCCCCATTCTTCTTTCTCCACATGATTCTTCTTCCCCACGCAATGCAGTGCTCCCCCTCTCTTTCTCCACTGCTTCTATCCTTCCCCTATCACAACTCTCCACCTTCACACGCATGTAGTTTTTTTATTACGAGTTAGGAACATTAAAAAGGCCTCCCTCCCACATAAGCATTCTCTACTGCTACTTCATGCGGTCCACGTGTTGCTCGCCACCCCATTTTCTCCCACATATACCGTCTCTTTTGGACACAGTTGTTCCATGTTTTTCACGTTACACTAAACAACCCACCTTCCTCTCACTGCCACCATAGTTCGAAACTCACAACACATCATTCACGTTTCAGCACCAACCATTGCCGATCACCTGACCACACCCATCTCGGCCTTGCCTCCTCTCTGGTCTGACACGCCTGAACACCGTTCATGGTTGAGACTCCTCGTGCCGATCCATATAAAGAATTCCTCCATCTCGGATGCAGGGGTTTTCCCTGTTTGATAACTAGAGAGTAATAGCTTGCATGTAAAAATTGATTTTCTTTATCTTTGCATATTACTAGGTTCTAGATTATGACTCAGTAAGCGCACATTTCATCAAAACAAGTTGGTCCAAATATTCCTAACTGAATATTATTTCCATGTAAAAACATGCTAAGGAATAGACTACCAGTAGGAAATAAGCTTGTCTATGTCACAGGAAAAGGAATTAAATGAGATAACAACGAATTCAATGATTTTCTTCAACAGTTTACAAGGACTACATAAATAACCAAAATCGTGAACAGAAAGGAAAAGGACCTATCTGATGAGCGGTCTCATTTGTTGTAACCACATCCGATTCCCGTTCTCTGCCAGTTACCGTCAGTGATCAACACTCGACAAACCCAACTCATCGTTCTCTCCAGCTATGGCTAACACTAAAGGTTGCGGAGCCTTGAATCGTATGATGGAAAGAAATGTACTGCAAAAGAAAAAGAATAATGAAGGAGTTCGGTGTTAATTGGTTTGAGGAGTTTTATGGTTTCTTTTTCGTATGTTGGGAAGAATCGCAAAGAAATGAAGTGCAGTGAAGCATTGTGTCTATATATATATATATACATATATGTATATAGATGGGAAAAATATGGATAGAAACAAATTCATTTCTCCTAGTACGAGATAGGCTCTAGGTAGCGGAATGTAGGTATTGGTACGGTAAGAAAGGCAGTGTGTTTTCATTTCACTTAGCTGCATTGATTTAGATTGGCATTGATAGGGTATGTAGCATGTTTACTTAGCCATGAAGACAGTACGTACAAAAGAAAAATAGTAATATTTAGGTGCCTGTACGCACTACAACAAAACAGATCTATTACAACGGGCAATGCCCATTGTAATATGGGTTTTACAACGGCCAGCCTGTCCGTTGTATTAGGCCATGTTGTAATATGTCCTCTTTCACAACAAGCAATGAACGTGGTAACATGTAGTTGTAATAGACTTTTTAGAACGGTCTTATGTTGTTGTTATATGTTCCTTCAATAGAATACAGCTCATTGCAAAAACCCTATTACATCTGGCATTGCCCGTTGTAAAAAGTCTGCTGTATTGTAAAAAAAAAAATCTGATCATTGTATTATAAAAAATTTGCATACATTAAAATATTGAACTCAAAATTTCTTATTTTAATATAAATATTGTATTACACTTTTGAACAATACGTAGTTTTGTTTCTTTTGTTAGACAATTACTGTAGAAAATACTCATTTATACAAATATTGCCTCACTACATACACTCAGTTACATTCACTCACATCCTCTCACACTCGATATCTTCATCTTCGGTGATTGATCTATCAATTTTATGACAAACCATCTAAAGAGAACTTAGCACCATTTGCAAGTAATGCCTTATGTCAATTCCTGTAAACCTTTAAAACCATTAGCAGCAAGCAAAAAATGGTTATCCACTCAAAATTAAACCATCATTTCTTTTAAGTAACTTCAAGCCACGTTCGAATCATAACTTTGATGTAAAAAAGTTTTAAGTGATTGTAGATACAAAAAGGAAAAAAATATGCAGGGCCTTGAATGCAATACTCCAAAAAAAAGGCATCAACTGAGTACATGTAATGTGCATCTGATGAGTACATCTACCACCAACATTATGAGTACCTGTAACTGCATGCAGATGGGACATGATTAAATGCATATGACAGTTACATACACCTATCAAGACAAATAACAAAATTTTAAATCTAATCATGAACATGTAAGCAATTTTTGGAACCTCACTGACAATGCATTGACATTAAACCAAAACTTTACCTATATTAGATTTAAATGATCCATGAATGCTTTTCACATGTTTCCCTCTTTATTTTGCAATGATCTGAAAGCATACAGAAAAATATGTTTATTGAGAGTCTCATATATCGTAATAGTTAAGACCAATCCTAACATAGTAAGCACCAAAATATACTCCAGAGGATTAGTTTCAATGTTCAACAATACAAAACTAGGTGAGTTAAGGTCATGAAATCAATTCCAACATGCAAAGAAAGATATTAGGTTATTATTAGCATCTTTGCCCACATGATAATAAGTTTAATCATTGAAATAGCTTGTATATTAGTGATAAAATTAGTTATACCAGGAGAAATTTCAGTATACATTTCGCCTTCGATATTTAGAGGGCGCACGATAGCTTCTTCAAGCACTTCTTGAAATTTGCTACCTGATGCATGCTATAAAAACATATTTTATTGTAAATAAGTTATAAGATGAAACCATCAAAATTTTAAGTTTTAGATGCCTAAAACCCATAAATGAAGTTATGAAAGTGTATATTAGGCTATTATTAGAAAGCATATGACACTGACCTTTCCAGTGCTAAAGGCGTAAATTCACCGATATTTGTAAGAATGTTGACAGGTCCCATTACACTTTCTTTGTCGACCTCCATGATATAGTCACCAAGAAAACTAATATCCAATGTTGTATCACCAAACCATCAGTAGGATTCTAGAGAAAATTTTTAAGTCCGCCAATCTCAGAATAATACGAACCCATAATAAAGTCATGGACCAGTGGTTCTATGAGCCTTAAATTATTCAAATAGCTAAATACTTGAGGAAATAAATGAATTCTCAGTATATTTACATCCGATTCTCTAAAAGTTTTAGGTTTGTCATTCTCATAGCTATGAGACTGCAATGTTCCGACCACAAGACTGACATGTTTAAACCCAATCCCTTACTGTAAGTTTGACAATAATAGTTTGCATACGTTGCTATAGGAAATACTCGATAATCCATTAGTCCAGGAGTCCCGAGAACAAAGTTTTTAATACCTTGAAACTGAGAGCAAGTCATGCTAGAAAGTGTTGTAATATTAAAATCCCTGTCAGTGGAAAATTATAACAAATCAGGAGCATTAACTGGTCTCACTTTGTGAATCTCAATACTTCGCTTGTGATAATTTGGTATAACAATGCGGACAATAGACCAGCAAATAATATCGAGCTTACTACAGAAAATACTCCACCAAGTTCTGTTAGACTCTTTCGAACTACTTTCCATGTTAGCGTTGCAAAATTTGGAAATTGAATCAAAGATAGCAGATCAATGTTGAAAATTTCCTGTGTTGTTCTAACCTTACAAGGAAAATGAAAGCATTTGTTACACCGATTGAAGAATCCAAAACCAGAATCATGATAGAAGATATTTAAGAAACCCGACTTAGAAAAATAGCTTGCAATCACTTTAAAATGATTCAACAGATCTACACTTAAAATGGTTCATCGGATCTATAAAATAATTGAATCAACCACAAATTCCAAGAAATCGGTATTTGAAGCTCAATGGGTTAACCAGGAAACCAATCATCCAAATCGTATTATTTAAAACAAGTACAAAGATTCTTACCCTACCTAAATCAAAACAGGAACACCGACATGGGAAGATCCACGCAGTCGTAGGATCGGTTGAGAGAAATATGGGTACTCGACTGGGGGAGAATTCGAGAACTAGATTGGTAACTCTTGAACTACGGTAAAACATGATTTAGGATTTTAGCCTATTTGCTAAAGGGATACGATGAATGCTGTTGAAGAGTGAAAACTGAAAAGTAGGAGGAGAGGAGGGTATGGGACTTAAGAGAATGAGTGAATTTGTACGCGTAAGATGAAAATTTGGGGTTTGGAGCCAAAATTTTCCAACGTTGGAGCTAAAAGCATATATTGGAGTCAAATGAAAATATGTACGCATCTTTATTTTATTTTAAACTGCTAACAAAATTAGACATGAGTATTGAGACTGAAACATAATATTTATGTTTCTCAAATGCGTCGAATGTCAAGCAAAGTGATCAGTTAAAGCTTGTGTGTTTGATTAATGCGTCAAACATGCTTTTACCTTTTAGAAGATTTCAATTTTTTTAAAATATGAAACATAAATTATAATTATTAATTATCAAATACAAAATTAAAAATATAACTTGTTAATTGTTAATATTAATTACTTATTGACTAATAATTATTAAATATCAGTCTTAATTATTAACTAGTTATTATGAATTATTAAAAAGCAATTATTAAACGTCTTTTATCAATCATTTATTATTGGTTGTTACTTATTACTGGTTAATTTTATATGAATATTAATTATTAATTAAGTACTAATTGTTACGTGCATACTATTTATTATTAATCATTACTTATTACTTCTCAGTTATAAACAAATATTAATTAATAATTATGCAATAGTAATAATTTAATATTAATTATTAATTATGTTAATTAACTTTTAAATGTAATTAAAAATATATAGTTAATTAATATACAGTGCAACATTCATATCCAATATAGATGTACTTATTTAACAGTAATATTTAATATTAATTATTAGTTATATATATTAATTATAAAATATGGTTAATAAACATTAACTTAATTTATAAATTACTAATTAACTATAATAAATAATATAATTATTAAATATTAATATAAGTAATTATTAATGATTAATTATTAAATATTAGTAAATAATACTAATATATATAATTATTTTATTATTTATTAAATATTAATGTAATTAATTATTAATTATTAATTATTAAATAATGTTAATATTAATACAATTATTTATTAATTATTTTTTTTACCAAAAAGGAGAATATATATAACAGAAATGAGAATCTAGCCATTCTCCAATGGCTCACAAAAACAGATTATGTAGAAATAGTTACACAATCTGTGCACACACAAACAGTACAACGGATAACAGAACATGAAAACAAAAACACTGCCAATACAACAAAGCAACCAACAAGAGGCTATGCCTAGTCTAACCAACCATCAGTACACCAGATGCTCGAAGAAGGAGCCAAAGCAACTCCTTAAAAGATCCACAGAGAACCAATAGACTGAAAGCTCCAGATCCAATGACAATACCCGTCTTCTCAGAAGTCAGACGAACCAACAGTTTGAGACAACAAAGGTTCCAAATCCACCAACAAGACCATCTCCTAAAAACCCATAGCAAATGATCCAACAAACCTATATATCCAGGCCCTACAGTACTAGAAAACCAAATCAGCCACAAAAAAGGTGGTGGGGAGGTGTAGTGAGGTTAGAGGGACGGATGGGTCCCTCCAACTGACAAAGAATTGGTTCATCCAATGCCTTGTCTAGAGGCTGCAGGAATCGATGACACATCAAAAGCTCCTATAAGCCGGTGAGACCGGGAGCCTATCGAACCTCTAAACGGTCTCCCACGAAAAGAAAGGAAAACATCATTCTTTACTTTTTGGATGGTAGACAAGGGGACCATAGGCACCTCGTCAAAGGTAGCCTTATTCCTTGTGCACCAGATATGCCAGTAGACGGGACTAGGTATTAGGCGGAAAATGATGGATCTCAAGGATTTCCCTGTGATCCCGGACCACCAGATCCCCAAAAGATCTCCAAGAGAGGAAACATTACCTCGAACACCAACCAGGCTGCTAAAGTAAATCCAGACGGCTCTGGCGCAGATGCCAAAGAAAAACAAGTGAGATATGGATTCTGCACCCCCTGATCCATAGCACTTGCAACGAAGCCAATGGGATACCAATTCTCTAGAGGTTTTCGTTTATCGGTAGCCCTCCATAGAGGGCCTGCCACATAAATAGAGAAACCTTCGGAGGAATACGAGTGTCCGAGATGAAGGAGAAGATAAGGAGGGTTGGTGCAGCCACCCTCGCTGAACCTCCAGGCTGCTCCAATCGAAAAGTGGCTGCTGTCCCAGCTAGACCCTCCACCATGGGAATCCGAGAATGCCTTCACGGATTGCATTTGTTTCCACGTCTCACTGGCGTAAGATGGGACACCAGTGTAACCCATAGGAAGTAGCCTGTGGTACTTGGAGTGAAGAAACGATGCCCATAAGGAGTCGTTCGCATCAAACCAAGACCATAACTTACAAGAAAAGGCAGTACAGGTATCCTTTGGATTACGGAGTCCTAAGCTTCCCTCATTTTTGGGATGATAGATGATGTCCCAGGAGATCCAATGGTGACGATTAGCGTTGTCCTTTTTTCCCCAGAAGAAAGACGACGACAAAGAGCGATATGATTTGAAGAACGAAGAAGTGGACATCATGGCTGTGAAGATATGTGTTCCTAATGAGTCGAGCACCGACTTTATAAGGACCAATCTTCCAGGTTGAGAAAAAAGAGAAGCATTCCATCTCTGGATCTTTCCCCTGACCTTATCGGTTAGGGGGTCAAAAATAACATTAAGTTTTCAATCTATGTAGAGAACAATACCAAGTAAGGTAAAGGAAGGTAAGATGCCTTGTAACCAGTTTAGGCTTCGATCCAGGAAGATCTAACCTCTAACATATCTCTAGCTGGGACAAAACAGCTCTTAGCAGTGTTAACAAGTTGTCCAGAGTACCTCTCGTACTGCATGAACCGTACAAGCCGATGGACAAACCTTCGACTACCATTCGTGAAGATGATAATGTCGTCAGTGAAAGATAAAGAGGAAATGATTGGACATCCTGAAGGAGTACCAAACCGATGAATCTGATTTGCAATCGTTAGAGAGTGCAAACCATGAACGAAAGCCTCAGCGGCGATAATGAACAAGGTAGGGGATAGAGGGCCCCCTACCTTAGTCCTCTACCCGCTATGAAGTAACCGTTGGCCGATCCGTTAATAAGAATGAAGAACCAACAATTGGAGATGAGTCTCCAGATAAGGTCTATAAGGTTTTCAGGAAGCCTAAAAGCTCTAAGAACCTTAACGATGAAAAACCAGGACATCCTATTGTAAGCCTTAGCCATGTCTAGCTTGACTAGCACATTAGAATCCTTGACTTTTCGATTTATTTGTGACACCAGCTACTAGGCTAAAAGGACGTTATCTGTAATCAACCGGCCTTTTACAAACCCTGCTTATGAAGCAGATATGATACGCTGAAGAAACGGAGCTAGCCTAGAGGCCAGAACTTTCGAAATGACCTTGTTAGAAAAGTTGCATAGACGGATAGGGAGAAATTCCGCATAAAAGAGCGGATTTTCACACTTTAGAATAAGGATTAGGTTTGTGGAAGTCCAGCCCTGAGGCAGGTCTCTACTCGAGAAGAAGTACCGAACTGCTAGACAGAAGTCCGATTGGATGATCGGCCAGATGGAATGGAAAAAAACCCTGTTGAAACCGTCAAGGCCGCTAGCACTATCCTTACTAAGAGAGAAAACACTGGCGTGAATCTCCTCCGAGGAAGGGGGAGTGGCAATGTCATCACTTTTAGAAGGCAGGGCTAACCTCGGGATGAAGGCAAGAAGATTAGGATCTGACTCGTGAGCAGAGAGACAACCAAGAAAGATTTGAAAGTAGGAGAGGATGTCTCCTTAACTTCCCCCGAAGAGGAAACCACAGACAGGTCAGCGCGCTGGATCTGGGTAATAGTAAGAATTTTGTTCTTCTTGCGGATGGAAGAGTGAAAGAACTTGGAGTTCGAATCTCCATCGAAAACCCACTTGATTCTCGCCTTCTGCCGAAGATAGTTGTTCTCGACACGCAGTTCTGACAAAAAGGCCATTTAAGCCAGCGCCCACGCTTCCTTATTACTATCAGAAGGATCTTCTTCAAAAGATGCCTCTACTAACATAAGAATCTCTTTGGCTGCTCTGAAACGGTCGAAAATATTCTTGAACACAAGGTCATTCCAAGATTTGAGGCAAATCTTGAGGTGCTTAAGCTTACGAGAAAAGGCAACAACAGGAGAACCAAATACTGGAGTAAGCCAAGAGTCCTCCACAACCCGATGGAACATGTGATGAGATCGCCACATACTTTGGAACCTAAAGGAGGAAGGGCCAGATTGGGTGCTGGGGACACTAGACAGAAGCATAAGAGCATGTTCCGAGAAGGTCCGATGTAGATGAGAAGTAGAGTGCACAAAATGAAGACTGAACCATCTTTCCGATCCGAATACTCTATCAAGCCGAAAAAGAATATGATTTGGCAATTCTTTGTTGTTACACCAAGTGTAGGCCGAACCGTAGAAAGAAACCTCTGACAGACCCGAGCTGACGATGAAGTCATTGAAATCCGCTACCGCCGCACGATAGACGGTATTGCCACCCATATTTTGAGCTTAGCTAGCGACAACATTAATGTCACCACCCACAACCGATAATGGCAACCCGAAATCGGAGAGGCCAAGGATGTTTTTCCATAGAGATGACTGAACATTCCTATCGCACTTGGCGCAGACCGCAGAAAATAGTAAAGAGGAAGAAAACGACGGATACGAACAAGAGACCGAAAGAAGTTGACCAGAGTCAAAAATAGGGAGAGCGACAACCTCTTTAGACCAAAGGATCCTAATCTTACTCGAGACATTGGCTATGGCACCACCAAAACCAAGAGAAAGGACAGATTTGGTTTTCTCTTTCGGACACAACATGGGTTCCAGAAGAGCAACCAAACAGATAGAGTGCTTTTTAACGATGCATCTGAGTCTGGCCACTGGCACATCGTTACCGATACCACGAATGTTCCAAAAGAGGAAATTCGCCATCAAGGAACAAAAAAAAAGAGGAAAACCGAAACAGGCGAACACAGAAATAGAACACAAACCAACCCCCTAACACTACTTAGATAGGATATAGCGTGTGTCAAGTAGATCTGACGATCTGCTCGGACGCCGTCATAGAGCGTGTGCGAATGGTGCATGGAGTGGTAGGAGCAGCTTAGAGGCTATCATGCAAAGAGCTGCGAGCGAAAACGCCACTGGAACCGGACGACACCGTAGGTTTCCTGCAGCGCGATGGAAGAGGGGAAGGACTGGACCTACTAGACCTAGAAGGAAAAGAATTCTTAGTTAAATGCGATAGGCGATCATTAATGATCATTATCTCGTCCACATAAGAAGGGTATATGACACAACAGGGGAGACCAGAGAGCAAGGGGCGATTGGAGAGCTAAGCCTAGGCCTAGAAGAAAAACCCAGAAGAGAAGCAGAGAAAAGAGGAAAAATAAATGTGGGGTTGCTCAAAGGAGATAACACCAATCGCTGTAGGAGCCTCTGTGTATCCGAACTGTCATCGAGTTGATAGCCCAGCAAAATAGAGGTTCTCTGACCGAGACCAAGGCACAAGCAGTCATCCATCGATAGCGTCTGCAAAGGGAGCCCACCTCCCCGGTAAGCTATATTAAGAATCGACGCCATGCTTGCCATACGAGTACCGCAACAAGGCCACCCATCCCTAGAAGACACTACCTCGAGACGCTGAGCAGAAAGACTTCACCAACACTCAAGACCGATGTAAACCAAATGAGTCACGATCGACAGAAAAACGGCCTTGTCATGACTCTCAAGTATAACAAAGTCAAAAATCAGGGAATAGGCAACAAAATCAGCCGAATGCCTAGAATATGAGATTACCCAGATATAGTAGCCAATATAGTGCTGACCGTGCCTAGACCACCCCCTAACGCAACGGAAACCAACACGGAGGCCACAAAACTTAACAGCCGAAACTGAAAAACTAATAAACAGCAAGAGACCATTGGCTAAGAACAACACATAAGCAAAGATAAGACAAACTGCATAAAACCAAGAACGAATACCAACCAAACAACGGAGGCAAGATAAGCCTCAACCAACAACAAAGCCTCAGCGCAAGCCTCTACTAACACAGAGGACTTAGATGAGAAATAGCAAGGAAAAACCAAAAAAAAACTAACACACTCGTGACCTGCCACTCCGTCCTCTTTCGAGGAGCTAACAGTGACAGGGAGCTCACACCAACATGTGACATGGCTCACAAGAAAACCCACATAACCATCAAAGAACGAGCTCCGCAGTACAAAATGTAGATAAAAGAAAAAATGAACAGCAGGTAATGAGCACAAAGAGAGAAGACAAACCTGATAACCATACCTCAGTGTCCTAGATCCAGAGATGCCACAACTGGTCTCGCCTACTGAAGGAGCATTGGAGGGCAAGCAAACATCCAGCTGAACACTGGTGAAGCTTGGAAACCGACCCAATGCCAATTCCTGTGTGTTCGCTATTGCCACGCCAAGAGAGCAAATCCCTAGCTGTGAGCGACTTATAGGACATGCCTCCTTCATCCTGTTAGGGACCGCGGAATGGATCGTTATGGCAAAGTAAACACTAGAGGGATGGGTGAATATTGTTTGTAAGAATTTAAACAAAATCGAAATCTAATGTTAACTACGAGATGAATCTAACATCACAAACACAATTACAGACATAGATTCAAATACAAATGCAAAACAAATAGAAATAAAAGTGCAGAAAAGGAAAGAACACACCGTATTTTATACTGGTTCAGATTATCCTACGACCAGTCCCGCACAACGCTTGATTGCGTAGAGTTTTATTACTATTTCCAATAGTCAAATACAACCTCCTTGATTTCACGGCTCAACAAGGAGACACCGACTCCTATTCCTTGATTTCACGGCTCAACAAGGACACACCGACTCCTATTCCTTGATTTCACGGCTACAAGATACACCGATTCCTCTTTGACTTACAAACAAGATTTATTTAACCCAAGCAATTAAAAACAGCACTATAACTCTTCAATAGCACTTGATTCAGAGAGTAGAGAGTGTAGAAAGAAGAAGTTTTATAAAAATAGAATTGAATTCGGCAGAGTATAAGTGTAAGAATCATAAAAATGAATTAACAATAATGGTGGAGAGAAAGAGGATGAAGTTAGAGAAGAAGAGATGATAAAAAATTCGATTTTAACCACTTTTTATAGAGTATGAAAGGTTGCAACGGTTCTGAATCGTTTTAAATAGTGAAAAGACACATCCTTTCAAAATTGGAAAAAATGACAATTATATGTCGACATGGAATTCTTGTTATGTCGACATACTCCTTTGTAAATTTAAATTTCAAAGCATTTTCAAGTGTTTTGATATAAAAATAAATCTGGAAATTCTTGAGTAAAATTCTAGTGTTGTAAATTAATATTATATGATAGAAAAACATAAATTTAAATTATATAGATATATTTATAAAATTATATGGTTTCAAACTATATAAAGTATATATAAAAACTTAAATTTGAAAAACAAAGAAGAATAAAAATAGAAACAAATAGAAAAACAAAATAGAGAGGATTGAGGGCAGAATTGAAAATCAGAATTTGAAAATTAGAATTAGAATTTGATGCTGGAGTGCTATTTAGAGTCTTACAAAATCTAGACTCTATAACTATATTAATCTTGAACTCTTGAAATCTTGATTAATCATGAGTCTTGAAATTTCTCTGATCTTTGAATCTCTATCATCTTTATAACTGTACAGTATTCAGAAATATTTCCTGTACATAATTCCTGCACACACACTCACACATATATATATATATATATTCTATACAAAAAGTGTTAGCATATATTTTATAATCAATGATAATTGAAATAAGGTTGTTGTCATCAAAACTTCATTCTCCAACAAGCTCCCCTTTTTTTATGATGACAACCTAAGTTTATAAAATATCATACCTGTTTGATGATGTTCCTTCTATACTCCACCTGTCTGTAAGAATCCAATAAACTATGCCTATATTTTATAATTTCTCCCACTTTGGTATTTGTTGACGTCAAAAGTTGGTCACTTATGACGATCAATCCCCAATCGCGTGATCAACACACAACTAAAGATAAAAAATGCAGTGAAAAAGGTAAAAGAATGGGGAGCACACACATAATTTTTATAGTGGTTCGGCAAGGGCAATGCCTACGTCCACTTTATATTTTACTTCTTTTTCTTTTGATTATATGTACAATGTTTCTTCTGTTTGAAGAAAAGAAAGAAAATGATTATCTTCTTTTCTTCCTTTTGAGAGATTGAGATTCTGGAGAAGAATAGAAATGAAAAGCTTATCGAAGCCGTCTGGCCAAGAGAAGTCCCCTTTTCTCTTTAAGCTTGGAGGTATTTATAGGTGGAAAATGAAGCTTGGGCTGTTGTGAAATGGTCCGGCCATTTCGGGAAGGCCCGGACAAGTGTAGTCAATCCATTGGCTCGAGTTGCGGCTAGAAGACTGACTCCACTGTTCATAAATAGTATCCTCGGAAGTTGTGGCTGACGTGGCATCCATGGAAAGGTATATCAAAAGTAGAGCTTTGTCCGCATACGGTTGACCGCCTTTATCTCCTTGGAAACCGGGATATTAGGTGGACTGGCTCTGTAGAAGATTTCCATGCTGGCCCGAAATAATCGGTCGACTTACTCCGATAAACTCGGTCGACTGGGAAGCCTGTTCTTCCGGAGTGAGAAGTTGTTTGAATCTGGACGTAGGCCGATGCGTGACTGTTTTGGACCCATTATTGGTCGTTGGGCTTCCTGAAATGCGGCCTTGTATTTGACTGCGCGTTTGGACTTTGCTTGTTGAGACTCTTGGCAAAAAGAGGGTTAACACTTTGCCCCTCAGAATGCGTCTTCATCGACAGAGGGAGATGTGTTCTGAAATCTGGACCGAAGTACAAACGCTCGAGCTGCTATGGTCGCATCGGACCATATTAAGGCCAGAAAATCAACGGTCTGATGTTGTATTAAGACCAGAAAACCAACAACCATCGGGAACTGTATTAAGGCTGAGATGACGATTGCCATAAGAATTGGTTCCTGCAAATACAAAACAAACCATTCTCGTTTAGAGAAAGGTGATGGGTCGAGCATTTTATTCCACTTGGCTTTAGAGGGTGGCGAGCATAAACCATGCTCGGCTTGGTGGCAAGCATAAACCATGCTCGGCTTAGTGGCGAGCATAAACCATGCTCCGCTTGGTGGCGAATGTCAATCTAGTTCGGCTTAGATTGGGCGAGTATTAATCATACTCGGCTTGGGGCAAGTGTTTCTCATGTTCGACTCATGTTAGGTTAGTTAGTTTAACGAGCTATGCACGCTCGTGAAAGAAAGAGAGCGTAATCCACAGTCGTGTTTAAGAAAATGTAACCTCACTCACTTGAACGAGTAGGTGTTTGAAGTGGCGGTGGACTTTCGCGCTAACCACATAGAACAGGGGGCGAGCATTAACCATGCTCGGGTTAGAAATTTTACAACACGATATACTTTTGCAGAAAGTAAAGTTTATAACTGCTAAGCAACTATTACAAAGAAATTCTACGGGGACAGCGATTGATTATAGAGCATCAAGGCGTCCTTGTTATAAAAAGAAATACATCGAAAGAAAAGACAAAGAATCTAATTAATGATAATTTCGTGAGTGCTGGTCTTAGGGTCCTTTCCATTTTTAGGAGCTCGCGGACCATCCTGAGGAGCTTGGGCAGAAGGTCGTGGCGGCATGGCCGGGGCGCGATCTTTGACATATTCAGCGAGTTCCCCTTTTCTGACTCACCCTTCGATGAGATCGCGCAGATGTCGACAATCATTTGTATTATGTCCAGCTACGTTGTGGAATATACAATGTTTGCCAGAATCAAGTTCCATCTGGTTCGGTTCTCGTCGAGGTGGCCTTGGAGTGGGGAAGGACTCGCGCATATTGAGATTGATATCGAGCAAAGAGGAATTGAGCTCGGTGTATAGATCGTACTTGTTTTCATTTCGAGGTCGGATATTACGTTCATCCTTTTCCAGGACCTTTCCTCTTCCTTTATCCTTGTTGTTTGGCTACTAAAACTTCAAGGCTCTCCATTTCAAGGCTGGCATCCTCTTGTCAGAGGAATCTCTCGGCCTCAGAGTAAAAATCAAATATATCTTTGGGGGGATCCCTGGTTAAGGAGTTCGAGAATTCTGATATCTTCTGGACTCCCGCGATGACTGCCATCAACAGCATCGATGGCTCGGGCCGATCGACAGATGCTACAACTGCGTTGAACCTTTCAAGGAAGGATCTTAGCATCTCTCCGGATCGCTTTTTGATGGTAGATAAAAATATGACACTTTTCGGTCGACAGATATGCACTCGAAACTGCTCGATGAAGCGGGTGACCAGAGTATTCCAACTACTGATTGATTCCGTTGTTAGCTGCTGAAACCACATACCGGCTATATCTGTGAGAAAGAGAGGAAAGCACTTAGCCATGAAATTGGTTGATGCACCAAGTACTTCCATATGTCACATGTATCGCATGAGATGAATGGTCGGGTCAGTGCGACGTTGTATGGCTCGATGGCTGGGAACCTAAAGTCCGGAGGATTTCGAGAATTTATGATTTCTTTAATGAAGGGGCTGCGGTTGACATTGTCTATATCATGCTGCGAAGAATTGCCCCGAGTAAAGCGTCAGATGATGCCTGCGAGCTGACTCCCATCTCCTAGGAGTCATTGCCATGAACTTAATTCTGCCTCTTGAGAAGGTTCTGCACGAGGATCCGGTAGAAGTATGTTCGGAAGGGTGGCCGTTGGCTGGGCTCAACCTCCGAGATCTGAGTGAAGGTGTGAGGGAAGGTGAGATCTGGCAGGTGGTCGTGGGCATAACGGCCCCTATAGAGGGTCGAGCCATACACGTAGCAAAGGGTCTAGGCTGATCCAGCATAGCATGTGATGTTCGGAGGCCAAAGTTGGCCCCGTTTGAAGCGAGGTTAGGAGGGTCTACGGTACCGTTTTCTTCCGCCATGGTGAGGACCGGCATAGTAGGTTGGCTTCCCTTGTTCGAAGGGAAGACTCTGTCAGCTCTTTGCTGAAGGGAAAGAGTGGTTAGATTGGTTTGTGTTAAGACTCCGGGTTGTAATAGGAATGGCATTGATTTTGATGGACCCGGGGGGAGCTTGGTCGATTCAATAGGTCGAGATATTCCAGAGAATGGAGGCATATTTGTCAGACGATCTAGATCTTGATAGCCCACCTCCTGAGGTTCTATGGCCACAGCTGTGCTGGTCGTTGGAAGCGATATCCCCGGTTGTGCTCGACTGGTTGGTGGGACCAAACTAGGATGAAATAAAGGTGTAGCCTGATCAGTGGCCTAATTTCGTGCAGACCGAAGATCGGTTATTGCCCCAGCTTCGGTCGATGGAGGAATTGATGTTGAAGCATTCAACCCTATTTCCAGTCGATCGAAAAGGTGATCCATCAACTGCTGCTGTCGTTCGAGGACTCTACCCTGAGATGTCATATGGTCTCTGAGCTCGACCATGATTTTATCCATATCGCTCCGGGTAAGGAATCAAGACATGTCATCATGAGAGGAAACTTCGTGGCTTGCTTCACGTCGATATCAGCTGCATCGGCGTTTACGGGACGAGAGGATGTTGCGTCTTTCTTTCGTTTGTTCGCCATGACCTGAGATAAGCAGGAGCTCGATGGCGGTGTCGATGCGCTACCCCTACCTGGCGCGCCAAAATGTTGACGTCAAAAGTTGGTCACTTACGACGATCAACCCCCAATCGCGTGATCAACACACAACTAAAGATAAAAAATGTAGTGAAAAAGGTAAAAGAACGGGGAGCACACATAGAATTTTTATAGCGGTTCGGCAAGGGCAATGCCTAAGTCCACTTTATATATTACTTCTTTTTCTTTTGATTACAAGTACAATGTTTCTTCTGTTTGAAGAAAAGAAAGAAAATGATTATCTTCTTTTCTTCCTTTTGAGAGATTGAGATTCTGGAGGAGAATAGAAATGAAAAGCTTATCGAAGCCATCTGGCAAAGAGAAGCCCCCTTTTCTCTTTAAGCTTGGAGGTATTTATAGGTGGAAAATGCAGCTTGGGCTGTTGTGAGATGGTCCGGCCATTTCGGGAAGGCCCGGACACGTGTAGTCAATCCATTGGCTCGAGTTGTGGCTGGAAGACCGACTCCACTGTTCATAAATAGTATCCTCGAAAGTTATGGCTGACGTGGCATCCATGGAAAGGTATATCAAAAGTAAAGCTTTGTCCGCATACAGTTGACCGCCTTTATCTCCTTGGAAACCGGGATATTAGGTGGACTGGCTCTGTAGAAGATTTCCACGCTGGCCCGAAATAATCGGTCGACTTACTCCGATAAACTCGGTCGACTGGGAGGCCTGTTCTTCCGAAGTGAGCTGTTGTTTGAATATGGACGTGGGCCGATGCGTGACTGTTTTGGACCTATTATCGGCTGTTGGGCATCCTGAAATGCGGCCTTGTATTTGACTGCGCGTTTGGACTTTGCTTGTTGAGACACTTCCCAAATAGAGGGTTAACAGTATTATCAAAAAGAAATCCTAAAGATACTCCCCCTAAATTGTATAACTTTCTGAATAGAACTTAAGTAACTAACCCAATAATGATACTCCCCCTTAGTCTATTAACTAATTCTAAGTAGAATACTCCCCCTGAATCCTAAATCTATCAACCCTTAAATCTATAACTCTTCCTTAATATATAATTCTCTATAAATTTCTATAACTCCCCCTAAATCTATGACTACACTAGTCTAATAGAATGATAATAAACTAAGCAAACCAATCAATTCAAACAGGTAAATTAATCCAAACAAGCAATTCAAATAAACAATTCAAAAAAAATTCAAACAAAAAATTCAAGCAACAATTCAAGCAAATAAGAAATTCAAACAATTAATCTAATAAACCAAGTACTCTAGAACCTTCAACTAATCCTTAGAAACTCTAAAACTCCCCTTTAATTTAATACAAGACTAAACCTATCCTAAACTCTAATTCCTTAAAACTATAATAAGACCTTAATCTAGACTAAGATATCCTTAAAATAAATATTTTTATAACAACCTATCAACCACTAATGAAATTTAACCAAGTCAATCAAGTTATTCAAGTCAAACAAACCAAATAAACCAAACAAATCAATCAATACAATTAATTTAATCAATTCAACCAAGTCAATCAAGTTAATCAAAACAAAGTAAATATGTTATATGTTTAATAATCCTATGTATTTCTAAGACAATAATTCTTCATATAGTATACTTGTTATATGTGGAGTTAAAGATTAATATGTAATACAGTGTGTTGGTAATAATGCAGTATGACATATGCAAAACCATACGAAGTAGTATATTGAATGAAATGCAATTTGTGATGTAAATAATTTTAATTTGAGATGCAGTATAATGATGTATGAAATAAGATGTGTAATTATGGTAATAATATATAGAATGATTTGATGATGATATGTATTTCTATAAAAGATACTTAAAGTAATATCTAACTATTATGCATATAATGAATTATTTGAATCAAATAAAGATAATGTTAATTTCTAGACTTAGATTAATTGTACTAACGAAAGTGATTGAAGTAATAATAAAGATAAGATTTAAAAAACATTCATGATAATTAGTAAAATACTCAAGATAATTATGGAGTTAAGTAATATAGCAAGAATTGAAGATCTTTTTAGAGAGAATATAAAATTATATAAAGTAGACTCTAAACATATATTCATAATTGTGAATAAAAATTGATTTAAAAAGACTTAAAATTTAACTGATTATTTATCTTTTGTTACAAATCAATTTTTCATTTAAACCTTAAAAATCAAAATATAGTAATTTGCAAAAGAACCATTTATATGTTAAAACTATAAAAGAAATCGATATTTATATAAAAATTATTTTTGGTAATATAAAGTAACTTATAAAAGTATAACTTCTTATTAAACTATATATTTAAGGCATAAAATTATATATATATACACCAAAATATTAAGTTAGAAGATACAAGTTTCATAAATCTTAATAAATGAAGAAACCAAAATTAGTATTTAGCTTCAAATAATATCTATGATAATGTAACCCAAAAATTGTTATGAAAATATAAGTTAAACTATGAATTTTTAAACTATATATTAAAGATAAATTTATATTTTATAAAAATATCAAATGTCTTTAAAATATATTTAAATCGTGTTAACATTTTATATAATTAGTTTTTATATATTTTTGAAACAAGATACATTAAGAAAATAAGTAGACAGACAAAGTTAATAACTAAAATTTGAACTGGCATTTTCTTATTTAAAATATCAAGGGAAATTTGAAAGTTTAGGCTTTTGAAACTCAAAATTTTTAATTTCATTTTACAAGCCTTTATGTTGACATAAGAGCATATGTATGTCGACATTTGTGCATAATTTTCAAAGAACATATGGTTTTGTGACTGGTTTTAAATTATTGATTTATATTTCAGGTTTAACTATCTCCTGAAATAAGATTAATCCTAACAAACATTAAAAATTTATTATTATTATAATATTATTATTTTGAATTTCAAATTCCAATTTTGAATTTTAATTTTCAAGTTTGAATTTTAAAGATCTAAATTTCAAATTCAAAGCAATGCAAACATCCATTCAACCAAAAAAAATGTAAAAATTAATTAAGGCGTACCCGGTTTTTAGATCCATTTCTTCGAGATTCTCTGAATTATGAGCCGATCTTCTGGAATTTGATGATGAGATCTGCTCTATTGCGACGGGCTCATTTTTCTGATCAAGATAGTATATTCATTTGTTGAATTTGAACACCGTATAAGAAAGGTATTGAAGAGTTAGTAGATCAACCAACTTGGCGCCAAAATTTTGAATTTGGATGAAAAGACACTTCAGCCCTTATAAATAGTCCCAAAAGTCATGCCTCTTCACATTTTCTTCTCTTCTTCTTCCTCCTCTCGTTTTTCATTTTTAATCAAAATTTCAGGAGCCATAACTTCTTCATTTCTTAACGTAATTGGATGAAATAAGCGGCAAATCGAAGAGGAATTCGAGGACTATGATTTAGTAGAAGTTTAGGGATGAATTTGGATGGTATTGGGGTGCATCATGAAGAAACAGTAAGAGGTGTGCATGAAATCTCATAACAGATTTTCAGTTTTGAATCACCAACTTCAAACTGCCATATCTCACTCAATTTTGATCGAAATTTGATGACCTACCCATTAAATCAACCGCGAGAATGAGAAATACAATCTGGGAAAGGATTTGGAACAAAATAGTCTAACCTATGGATGCAATTTGAAGAAAATCGTCAACAGTTTTGGTTTCCTTCTCTCTTTATTCACTAAAACTTCGTTTGATCATTACTTGATCAATTCTTGACGGATTTACATGAAACCAGCGGCATTGCAAAGTAAATGAAGAGAAGTACAGTATGAAGATAAGTTGTAGACGAAATTCCAAGGTTATAAAGTGATATGGTACCCATTTCTTCTCTGATTTACATAATATATCCATTTCTTCTTGATGTCTCTTCACCCATCGTTACTCTTCTCCTCTTTTTGATTTCTTTTCAGAATTTGAATTTTCAACAGCCACCATTTCGGAGTTTGAATTTCCAACAACCATGTCACCAATCTTTTTAGAGTTTGAATATCCAATAGTCATATAACCTATCTTTTCCTGTAAAACAACACAACTTTTCAAATAATCAAATAACTTTTCAAATAATTCAAATGTCTTTTCAAATATTCAAATAACTTTTCAAATAATCAAAGGACTTTCCAAAATAACTAACTACAATTCTATCATGATAGTTTTTTTAAACATCCATAAATAAAAAAATTCAAAATTTAAAACATTTCAAATTTCAAAATTTCTAAAATTAAATCATAGTAACTTGATTTTTCAATAAAATGGAATGCAGACTCATCTAATACTTGATGCAATACATGAATTAAAACTAATGTTCAAAAATTACCATTTAACATTTTCAAGAAACAGATTGTGAATTTTTTTGGAAAACCTTGCTTTGAACCAATTGGTAGGGACTGCAGAATGGATTGTTAAGGCAAAGCAAACCTAGAAGAGGGGGTGAATAGTGTTTGTAAGAATTGAAACAAAATTTAAACCTAATGTTAACTACGAGATGAATCTAACATCATGTAACGACCCGCAAATCCGTACTATTTGAATTGACTGAATACAACTCACGTCTAACCCAAATTGTACGGAAATACGAATCATTAATAGAAAGAAGTTAGAGGATGAGAAATAGAAAGAAAGAAAATTTAGAATAGAAGAAAACAAACAGAAGATTGAACATTACAACACCGCAGAATCTCACAATCGCAGCGGAGCAAAATATAATATATAAAATCACTTTTGAAATACAAACTGGATTTGAACTTACATACATCATCAGAGTACATCATATATACAAGACAGCGGAAATAAACTCTAAATTTCTATCGTTGAAGCCTCCTGCTCCCAGCTCCTTCAAAGAAATCTGTAAAATCCTGAACTATTTGACTGCCTATACAAATTTGGGCACCTAAGAGTTTAGGGAAAACATATAAAACAAACTCTGGGTCAGTCATGGGACCGGTATGAGTAAATGATTTTTAAACAGCTTGATTTAAATACAGGATATCTCATTAGACCACGCCGTAAAAACGGAACGGGTTTTTCCCTTATGAAGATCAAAGACACTTGTTTAATTTTCAAAAAAAGTTTTGAAAGAAAAGATAACCGTAAGACCGATCCACACATAAAAATGGATGGTTTTTACCTTACGATAACCCAAAACATTTTGAAATCATATATATGTGACATTATAATAGTGTCCAAATACAAGTAAATATCAATCTAGCAGAACGTTTGCATCTCACGCTCTACATATATAGTATGCAATCAAAATCGCGGGCTCTTATTGGAGAATGGATTCCGACTATGACAAGGTATGGAACCACCTGCCGATAGTGTATCTCTAGAGGGGAATACACTGGGTTCAACAAGAACATCTTGCAACCCAGCCCATACATGACCGACCATTCATTTCTCTAGAGTGTATCAAATATATTGTCACCTTACGGCTGCGCAGCTACCATTTCCCGGGAGATACAGAAATGAAAAGAAGTAACAAAATGAATATTCTCTAGGTGGTGACAATACACCCTAATGAGAGCAACCCACATAGCCATGCTGCCTGCCCGATTTTTGTCATTTCCCGGGTGTGAGGCTTGAGGCAGAACTTACCTTTGACAAATCATTTCCTTTGAATGCCACATCGTTAAAACCGCCAACCACTAATTGACTTACCCAAAAATATATTACGGGTATAAAGCAAGAGAAAGGAATTCCTCTGCCACCAACATAAATACGTTTGAAGAGATCAACGTACGTGATTGGTTAGGCATACTCTGTCAGACATTCGTCCGTACAAATTGTCCTGGGATTGGACAAACCGAAGGCACTGTCCTGTAAACAGGACAGTCCTAGAAATACTCCATCTTTAATGGTCTTCAAATAAATCTTTGACTTGTAACATTTATATCGAATCGAAGTGGAATGTAGATTCCGGTCTCTTCGAAACGATAACGAAAAGGTCCGGATTTGATAGTTGGTGATTTAATCATCAAAAATAAAATAAATAGGTTTGACACCATTGGATTTGCTAAGTAATCAATAATATTTATTCGAGCGTTAACTTTGTATTTATTACTGGATTGCTTTATAGAAATTACAACTTAGCAGTTCCGATGGGCTATATCAGTTCTTATAACACACGACATTTCATTCGTCAATCTAATTTACACAACCAAACATCTAGGTATAATACAATATTTTCTACTGATAACATAACATCTCAGCACAGATAATTAAAATATATCAAATTTGTAAATAGTAGAAAGCTGTTTATTTCTTCTAACAGGGTGTTTTAAACAATCCAGTCAATAAAATGCATAGTGGAACAATGTTATAGTTCCACTGACAGATGCCAAATAAGATTATATAATTAAGATTCATATAATTAATCACTAGTGAAATCAATTTAATTTTTTTTTGCATTTACATATTATTATCGATCAGTAGTTGATGCCTTTACTATAGTTCACGATAAAATTTATATTAGATAAACCCAATTAAGTTACTAAATAAATTAATTCATTTTACATCGAATTGTTTAGAATTCGATACCGCATCGAGTTACTTACTAACGTTCGAGTTGACGATCTATTCAAACATATGTTTTCATGATTCAACCAGATCAATATATATATATATATATATTAATACTTATATATAAAATATATTTAATATCCAATAAATTTAACTTGAACATTTTTACATGAAATGGGCGAGCCCACATTTAATCAGCCCATATACAACTCACATGCATATTTGCCCAATATAGATATTTACATATTATGTTTTTAAACTTAATTTATTTATTTTTTAAATTCGCTTTACCTTTTATTTATTTTTTCCTTTTTTCCTTTTAAATATTAAGCCTACAGGCCCAATAAGTCAAGACCCATGCATGAGTTCCATGTGTTAGTGCTTCCCCTTATTCAAGTGTCCATACGCGTTCTTCCTCTCTTCTCTCTCTTTTGTATAAAAAATCATCATATATTGAGAACTTCAAGGTTACAGTCTTTGTCCTATTCAGTTTACATTAATATCAACTAAAATATGTCATACTGTATACATGATAGCGTAAATAATAAAACTCTTTCTCCTATATAATCCTTGAAAGCACAAAATTTGTTTATCAGATAGTTTCATTCATCATTGGTTACTTTCAGGATCATGTGTACATCTGAGTTGATGAATCAGGATTTTTAATAGTAATTACGCATGAAGTTGTGTAGCTCGCATATTAGCAGCTTCCTTTGCCTTTCTTATTTATTCAATTTGCAATCTACTTGGAATTTGGTTTTGAGTACTAATTGTCATATAACTATGACCAGACAAGTTTGATTAATGGTAGAGGGCAGTATCGTTGTTCTCTTACACCCACTGAAAGAGTAAGCAGGTGCAATATAAATAACACACAGTGTGCATCTTTTGGTGCTCAATGTACTTCCAAACAAAACATATACGGTGAGGATTGCAAGCGTTACTTCATTGGTGTAACACCCCGTATTTTCTGTTAACGTTATAGTAACGAATTAAACAATACTTAATTTAAAATGTGAGAATTAAAGGAAACGGGTTACGCCATTGTGTTCGCCTCGGAATTCTGGTTGAGATAGAGTCCGAGTTTGCGTAAATTGGACTTCGTATGAAGAAGTTATGGCTATCGGAAGTTTCCAGAAAATTCAAATAAATTTAAATAGCTCGAAAACAAATTCAAATTCGAATCAGAAGTCAGAAGCGGGCTGGGCAGGAAAATTCCCTCCGAGGACCCAGGTCGACCAAGGGGTCGACCCTAGTGTCAATCTCCCCTACAGGTCGACCTGGGGGTCGACCTGCCCTCCTCCCCCCCTCCCCCGGCAGATCTGAATGGTGACAATTTTGTGACTCAGTGTTGAGTCACTAGGGATGAGGTGTCACCCTATCTTCACTGGATGGCTGTGGTTAACCTTAGGATCATCCGACAGCTTAAATTGAGTTGAAATTCTATATAAACAACCCAATTCTCAAACCTAAAAATCACATGAAAATAATCCCAGAACTATCATGCTGTCAGTGGAAAACTTGGAGTAGCCGTCACCAATTCAAAGACGAGATAAGAACTTGAATCAAAAAACAAATTAAAAGATTATCAAATTCAATGTTCTACATCAAAGGCGAGCTTACCAATTTCGGAATTCAGATTTCAGGACGCAAGATTTCCTTTTTAGTTTGTAAGTTGGTTATTACGCAGATTTAAACGTTCTTTCAATTGAATCATGACATGTTGTAATTTGAAGAGAATGATGCTTATGTATAAGATTTGATTCTCGTTTATCTTAAAGTATCATTGTAATTAATCATGTCTATATGCTTGTAGCGATGAACATGTTGTATATTAATCATGTCTACATGCTTGTGGTGAAGAACATATTGTATATTAATCATGTCTATATGTTTATGGTGATGAACATATTGTATGTTATTGGAATCTATTATGATTGGGTAATGGATTTATTTTACCAATTAAATGGTAGAACATGTCATGTTATAAATTGGTGGTTATTTGCCAGTTTATGATCTAAGACACATGCTTATATGTTAGATCAACACTTATGTATATTCACGTTAGATTGAATCAATTTATGTTGAAAAACATGGAATTGTAGTCCTCTTATGTTTTAACACATAAGTCATCATGTTAAGTTATGATCTGAATATGTTGATAATAGTTTTCTTATGTTTTGACATACATAAGCTAATATGCTAAGTTGCGATTTAAAAATGATTATAGTAGCTTTCTTATGTTTTAACATACATAAGTTTATATGCTAAGTTGTGGGTTGAAACTGCGATTATATGTTAAACCTCCATGCTAGAACTTTGTCAAGTTTACATGACAATTAGACCCAACTTAGTCACAAGTTCACCTTTACCCATTTAATTAAAGTTAATGATACCTCTATGCCAAGTTACACATGTAAGTTGAAATGTATGCTATTTTATGTCCCTTGTTTATTACCCTTTTTGTTTATGGATTTGGGCTAATTTACAAGCCCAACATTTTATGTGATTCATGCATACGTTCCACGGGGGTAGCAATGGGAAATTTTGAAAATTTATGGCATATATTTGTTCATAAAATGGTATATTTGATATACCATTTATGGTGAGCATAATCAAAGGATAATTATGGCATGATTAAATTAAATTTAATCTACATAAAGAAATTAGACATATATAGAAAAAATGTGAATTTAGAAAAAGATGAATATGCCTAACCCGAGGTTAGACTGAGTTGTGGTGTAAATCTGCCCGGAACCGACCGGCATATCAAGTGACCACAACAAGACCTGTCTAATGTGAGTGGTTAGTGCATCAAGCCCAAAAAGAACCCGAGGTTAGACTGAGTTGTGGTGTAAACCTGCCCGGAACCGACCGGCACATCCAGTGACCACAACAAGACCGGTCTAATGTGAGTGGTTGGTGCTTTAATAAATTAAAGCTAAGTTAGGATTGGTAGGGTTAAGTCAATTAAGGAAACACTTAACCGATTCAACATGTTAACTAAACGAATGGGTGGGGTTAAGTAAACTTAGACACTTAGCCAAATAAACATGTTGATTAGAAAACCCTAGTAACGGGGACCCATTTCAGCAGTAACCCACACAGATGTATCATGGTACCCTGAAACTAGGTAGGGTGGGGCACGATTACTGGGCTGAGTATAAGTAGTCAAAACATCGGCGGTTGGTGGGCCAGTGTAGGTTCCGACGGAGTATGGGCATGCACGTACTCCGGAGTGGAAAAATTTGGCACCGAGCATCAGTAGTATACACTGTGCATCCTGAATCGTGTCGGGTTGCCACCAGAGGGACTGATACACCCCATGGTGGGACCAGCACAGGTATCTACAGTCAAGCGGGGCCGAATGACACAGGATATGAATGCAGACGAGTAGGGTTCAATCATTAAAGGGATCGTTTGTAATGAACACGTAGGGCTAGTTGAACCAATGGTTAAGTAGGTGCAGAGATTATAGTAATGGGTGCGATCACATGTTCCTCTTATCTTATATTAGGGTATTGCCCTATGTTCTGTTATTACTATCATGATCCCTTTCCTTGTTTAAATGCTAGTAATCACCGAACTTACCAGACTTATTGTCTGACCCGTTTTCTTTTGTCCTCTTTTCTTTCGTTCCCCCAGGTCCACAGGGAGGGAATACTGCAGCTTAGCCAGACCCTTTGCAAGCTTTTAGAAAGTAGATTTATGATTTGTACTCTCTCTCAATCTTGGCTATGGCTCTTGGATATTATCCTTGGGGATTTATGTAGTTTTATTTATGATTTATGCTTCTTTATTAAATAATCAAGACAGAAATTATGTTGTAATGTTTTGGAAGTTGTTTTGAGACAATTTGATGTAATGCTTTTGTATTGAACCACGTGTTCAATAAATAATTTGAATTATGTTGCTTATACTTATCTGTCTTGTAAAATTTTCTGTGTTTTGTACCTATAACCCTCCACCAAAGTTAAGGCATTCCCTTTGTGAGTGACTTTAACGGAGGTGGGGTGTTTCACTTGGTATCAGAACAAAGGTTTACCAGATCAGATAAGAGTTTTTGAAAATTATTTTCAAAAAGGAATATAAAGAAGCATTTTGCAAGAAAGAGTGTTGTTTTAAATTTAAAATGGCATAATCCCCAAAGCCATATGCACTATCTTTCTATCCTTCATTTTGAATCTTTTCTTTTTCATTTCAGCATGTCTGGGAATCTTAACCTTCTAGAGGGTGTACTGATACCTGGTTGGTTCAGAAGGTACTCAAAGGCTAGGGCCAACGACGCAGGCCCAGCAGATATTCCTCCTCCTCCAGCTACAGCAGTTCCTCCTCCTCCTTGTGCAAATGATTTCTCAAATATTTGTAGAGACTTTAGTGCCATGGGTGGAAAGGATTTCAAGGGAACTGAATCATTCGTAGGAGCTAGGAACTGGCTCAAAGAAACTGAGGATCTGTTCGTTATCTTCGAGGTGGACGATAGGCAGAAGATACAGCTAGCTGTATGGTTTCTCAAAGACAAAGCTTCATATTGGTGGGAAGTCACTAACGCTGAAAGATGAGTTGACACATGGATGGATTTCAGAATATGGTTTGAGATGAAATTCCTCTCACAAGCTAAGCAAAGTCTACAGCTGGAAAAGTTCTTATCTCTTAAGCAAGGAGGTATGACGGTCAAGGAGTACGTCAATCAATTCAATCAGCTGGCCCGATTTGGACTGGACTAAGTGAATACTCCTTATAAGAAGGCTCTCCATTTTGTCAAAGGATTGAATGAGCCACTTCACAGCTTGGCTATGACCCATATACCTATGGGGGCTACTTACGAGAGGTTAGTGGAAATGGAACTCTTACATGAGGAAGACAAGGACAAGAAGGAGGCAAAAGCAGAAGTGCCTCAAGATAAGAAGGGGGAGAGGTCGCAGAACAAGAAGGCTGATTCAATGAAAGGCGGGAAAAACAACAAACCCCGTGAAAAGAGAAAGTGTAATTTCTGTGGCATTCCCGGACATCTGATCAAAGACTGCAAGAAGAAGAAAAGGAAGATGGGTGGCTGTTTCCACTGTGGTGAGACAAGACACATAGCTAAGGCTTGCCCAAGGAAGCAAGGGCAGGGTGCTTGACCTTCTTCTAGAGGACAAGTTCACGCTCTCACGGCACCTCCGCAAGAACGAGGTAGAAATATTTCTGTCGAAAGTTTCGTCTATATTTTTGATCATCCTGTTCGTACACTATTTGATTATGGCACATCGCACTCTTTTATATCTACTGCTTTAGTGGAATCTCTGCACCTAGACACCAATATAGTAGAGGATTGCTTGGTTGTTTCAAATCCAATAGGGGGCTCAGCTTATTTGTCAATGGTTTGTTTGGATTTGAAAATATCTATACTAAGCGTTGGGTTTAGATGTAATGCCTTTGTTTTGGGCTTCACGGGCTACGGGTTGATTCTAGGCATGGACTGGCTATCCAATAATGGTGCCGTCCTCGATTGTGAAAAGAGAGTGGTTAGTCTCATGACTCGCCTCGGTAACACTCTCAAAATTTCTTGTAATCCCATGAACTCCTTTATGCTTAGTTATCTAGAATCTCTTGATGCGTCTGTTGAGAACTTTCAATCTGTAAGAGTAGTCCGTGAATACTCGGATTTGTTTGAAGAGGTAAAGGGCTTACCTCCGAAGCGGGAGATAGACTTCCGCATATACCTCGTGGACAACGCAAAACCCATTGCTTTACCCGTTAGACACATGGCTCCGAGGGAGAGGAAAGAACTAAGCAAGCAAGTTAAAGAATTGCTTGAGAAGGGGTTTATAAGGCGGAGTATTTTTGAATGGAGTGCTCCTGTAGTGTTTGCTACTAAAGCAGATGGTTCGCTTCGCCTATGCGTTGATTATAGAGAGCTAAACAAGCTGGTCAAAAGGAATAGGCACCCACTCCCGAGAATAGATGATTTGTTCGATCGGCTTGTAGGTTCATCGGTTTTCTCCCAATTAGATTTGGCTACCGGTTTTGATCAGCTAAGGGTGGCTGAAGACAGCATTGATAAGACCGCGTTCATAACTCCAGATGGTTTCTTCGAGTGGCTTGTCATGCCCTTCGGCTTGACAATTGCACCCGCTTACTTCGTTGATTTAATGAGCAGGGTGTTCCGAGAGTTCCTCAATATGTTTGTGGTGGTCTTCGTGGACGATATTTTGATCTTCTCAAAGAATGAGGAAGAGCATGCTCAACATCTAAAAGAAGTCATGGATACTCTCCATGCACATCAGTTGAAGGCGAAATTCTCTAAATGCCATTTCTGGAGAGAATAAGTTAGGTTCCTTGGACATGTGGTGTCAAAAGAGGGGATAGCTATGGACCCCGCGAAAGTGGTTGCTATGCAAGATTGGAAGGTTCCTCGAAACGCAACCGAAGTCTGAAGCTTTCTCGGGCTCGCAGGCTTTTATCGAAAGTTTATCAAAGATTTTGCAGAAATCGCGGCTCCACTGACAAGATTGACAAAGAAGAACCTAGCTTTCAATTGGGATTTGGATTGCAATTTTGCTTTCCAACGTTTGAAAATGGCTCTAACAACAGCCCCAGTTCTAACATTTCCTGATGGAAGCAAGGTGTTTACAGTTTACACAAATGCTTGCGGAACGGGACTAGGCGCTGTTCTGATGCAAGAAGGGAGGGTAGTTGCTTATGGTTGAAGGCAGTTGAAAGTACACGAGAAAAACTACCTAACCCACGACCTAGAGTTGGCAGCCATCGTTTTTGCACTTAAGTCTTGGCGTCATTATCTCCTAGGTGAGAAATTTGAACTGTATACTGACCATAAATCGTTGAAATACCTTTTCTCGCAGAAAGATCTCAATTTGAGGCAGCAAAGATGGATGGAGTTTCTTGCCTCATTCAATTTTGAGATTTCCTACACTCCTGGCAAGGGCAATGCAGTAACAGACGCCTTAAGTAGAAAGAAGCTGGCCTTAAGCCCTATCTTTGTGGAAAGGCAAAGCTTGGAGTTCATAGCAAGCTTTATCTTCAAACCCTCCTCTGACTTTGTACCTGGCTTGCTATCAACGTTGGAAGTGCGACCAACTCTATTAGACTCAATCGGAGCCGCGCAAAGAGAAGACCCTCAGCTAGCCGATGTGATGGACAAGTTAATTAGGGGTGAGACTTCCAGTCACCTCAATAGATACTCCATTGATGCCAAGGGCTAGTTGAGACAAGATGGAAGACTATGCGTCCCACAAGTAAGGGATTTGGTAAAGGCAGTTCTAGAAGAGGCACACCATTACAAGCTGACCATACACCCAGGCGGAGACAAAATGTATAAAGACATCAAAAGAGTTTTCTTTTGGAATGGCATGAAGAAAGACGTAGCTGAATTTGTTTCTAAGTGTTTAATATGCCATCAAGTCAAGGCAGAGCAGAAGAAGCCTGGTGGTCTACTCCATCCTCTAGAAGTCCCACAGTGGAAATGGGATAGCATCTCGATTGACTTTATAGATGGGTTTCCTAGGTCAAGAAGGGGCAATACCAGCATTTGGGTAATAGTGGACAGGCTCACAAAAAGCTCCCACTTTATACCCGTCAAAAGTAAAAGGACTGCCTCATCTCTAGCATCCATATATCTCAAAGAGATAGTTCGACTCCATGGGATACCCTCCATGGGATACCCTATCTTCATGAGCGGGTTTTGGAAGAGTTTACAAGAGGCTGTAGGCACACAGTTATGCTTAAGCACGGCCTATCACCCTCAAACCGATGGCCAGACCGAAAGAGTCAACAAAGTATTAGAAGACCTCTTGAGATTATGCATTATTGACTTCGGAGGTACATGGGAGGATCGTCTACCTTTGGTGGAATTCGCCTACAACAATAGCTACCAAGCCACCATAGGCATGCCGCCTTTTGAAGCTTTATATGGAAGACCGTGCTGGTCACCAACTTATTGGTGGGAGTCCACAGACAAGCTCATACTTGGACCAGACATGATTAGGGAAACTTCAGAGAAAGTAGACTTGATACAAAGAAGAATGAAGACTGCCCAAGACAGACAGAAGTCCTACGCAGACAAAAGAAGAACTGACATTGAGTTCGAAGTTAGAGACAAGGTGTTCCTTAAAGTATCTCCATTGATGAACGTCGTTCGCTTTGGATCCATAGGAAAGTTAGCACCAAGATTTGTAGGGTCGTTCCCTATCATCGAAAAGATTGGCAAGATGGCTTATAGGGTACAACTCCCCGAATGGTTGGTCGGGGTTCATAATGTCTTTCATATCTCTCACCTACGGAAATGCTTACACGAGTCTGTGGAAGTGGTAGAACCAAGTATGCTAGAGGAAGTTGAAGTTGAACGAGAAGCAATTGTAAGGTGAGTTCCTACCCGTATCTTGGGAACAGAAGTCAAAAAGCTACGCAACCGTGAAGTTAAGCTCGTCAAAGTTCAATGGTGCGACACCGAGGAAGACGCGACTTGGGAAACTGAGGACAGAATACGCGCAGCCTACCCTTTTCTTTTTGAGGGTACATCATTAATCTCTTTTTCCTTAATTGTACGGATGAATCTAACATCATGTAACGACCCACAAATCCGTACTATTTGAATTGACTGAATACAACTCACGTCTAACCCAAATTGTACGGAAATACGAATCATTAATAGAAAGAAGTTAGAGGATGAGAAATAGAAAGAAAGAAAATTTAGAATAGAAGAAAACAAACAGAAGATTGAACATTACAACACCACAGAATCTCACAATCGCAGCGGAGCAAAATATAATATATAAAATCACTTTTGAAATACAAACTGGATTTGAACTTACATACATCATCAGAGTACATCATATATACAAGACAGCGGAAATAAACTCTAAATTTCTAACGTTGAAGCCTCCTGCTCCCAGCTCCTTCAAATAAATCTGTAAAATCCTGAACTATTTGACTGCCTATACAAATTTGGGCACCCAAGAGTTTAGGGAAAACATATAAAACAAACTCTGGGTTAGTCATGGGACTGGTATGAGCAAATGATTTTTAAACAACTTGATTTAAATACAGGATATCTCAAAAGACCACGTTGTAAAAACGGAACGAGTTTTTCCCTTATGAAGATCAAAGACACTTGTTTAATTTTCAAAAAAAGTTTTGAAAGAAAAGATAACCGTAAGACCGATCCACACATAAACATGGATGGTTTTTACCTTACGATAACCCAAAACATTTTGAAATCATATATACGTGACATTATAATAGTGTCCAAATACAAGTAAATATCAATCTAGCAGAACGTTTGCATCTCACGCTCTACATATATAGTATGCAATCAAAATCGCGGGCTCTTATTGGAGAATGGATTCCGACTATGACAAGGTATGGAACCACCTGCCGATAGTGTATCTCTAGAGGGGAAAACACCGGGTTCAACAAGAACATCTTGCAACCCGACCCACACATGATCGACCATTCATTTCTCTAGAGTGTATCGAATATATTGTCACCTTACGGCTGCACAGCTACCATTTCCCGGTAGATACAGAAATGAAAAGAAGTAACAAAATGAATATTCTCTAGATGGTGACAATACACCCTAATGAGAGAAACCCACATAGCCATGATGCCTGCCCGATTTTTGTCATTTCCCGGGTGTGAGGCTTGAGGCTGAACTTACCTTCGACAAATCAATTCCTTTGAATGCCACATCGTTAAAACCGCCAACCACTAATTGACTTACCCAAAAATATATTACGGGTATAAAGCAAGAGAAAGGAATTCCTCTGCCACCAACATAAATACGTTTGAAGAGATCAACGTACGTGATTGGTTAGGCATACTCTGTCAGACATTCGTCCGTACAAGTTGTCCTGGGATTGGACAAACCGAAGGCACTGTCCTGTAAACAGGACAGCCCTAGCAATACTCCATCTTTAATGGTCTTCAAATAAATCTATGACTTGTAACATTTATATCGAATCGAAGTGGAATGTAGATTCCGGTCTCTTCGAAACGATAACGAAAAGGTCCAGATTTGATAGTTGGTGATTTAATCATCAAAAATAAAATAAATAGGTTTGACACCATTGGATCTGCTAAGTAATCAATAATATTTATTCGAGCATTAACTTTGTATTTATTCCTGAATTGCTTTACAGAAATTACAACTTAGCAGTTTCGATGGCCTATATCAGTTCTTATAACACACGACATTTGATTCATCAATCTAATTTACACAACCAAACATCTAGGTATAATACAATATTTTCTACTGATAACATAACATCTCAGCACAAATAATTAAAATATATCAAATTTATAAATAGCAAAATGATGTTTATTTCTTCTAACAGGGTGTTTTAAACAATCCAGTCGATAAAATACATAGTGGAACAATGTTATAGTTCCACTGATAGATGTCATATAAGATTATATAATTATGATTCGTATAATTAATCACTAGTTAAATCAATTTAATGTTTTTTTGCATTTACATATCATTATTGACCAGTAGTTTATGCCTTTACTACAGTTCACGACAAAATTTATTTTTGATAAACCTAATTAAGTTACTAAATAAATTAATTCATTTTACATCGAATTGTTTAAAATTCGATACTGCATCGAGTTACTTACTAATGTCCGAGTTGACGATCTATACAAACATTATTTTCATGATTCAACTGGATCAATATATATACATTAATATTTATATATAAAATATATTTAATATCCAATAAATTTAACTTGAACATTTTTTCATGAAATGGGCTGAGCCCACTTTTAATCAGCCCATATACAACTCACATGCATATTTGCCCAATATAGATATTTACATATTATGTTTTTAAACTCAATTTATTTAATTTTTAAATTCCCTTTACCTCTTATTTATTTTTTTTCCTTCTTTTCCTTTTAAATATTAAGCCTACAGGCCCAATAAGTCAAGACCCATGCATGAGTTCCATGCGTCTGTGCTTCCCCTTATTCAAGTCTCCAGACACGTTCTTCCTCTCTTCTCTCTCTCTCTTTCTCTTTTTATAAAAAATCATCATATATTGAGAACTTCAGTGTTACAGTCTTTGTCCTATTTAGCTTACATTAATAGTGACTAAAATCTGTCATACAGTATATATGATAGCGTAAATAATAAAAATCTTTCTCCTATATAATCCTTGAAAGAACAATTTTTTTTAATCAAATAGCTTCATTCATCATTGGTTACTTTCGGGATCATGTGTACATCTGAGTTGATGTATCGAGATTTTTAATAGTTATTACGCATGAAGTTGTGTAGCTCACATATTAGCAGCTTCCTTTGCCTTTCTTATTTATTCAATTTGCAATCTACTTTGAATTTGGTTTTGAGTACTAATTGTCATATAATTATGACCAGACAAGTTTGATTAATGGTAGAGGACAGTATCGATGTTCTCTTACACCCACTGAAAGAGTAAGCAGGTGCAATATAAATAACACACAGTGTGCACCTTTGGTGCTCAATGTACTTCCAAACAAAACATATACAGTGAGGATTGCCAGCGTTACTTCATTGGCATCTCTCAACTTGACTACCGGGGAAAGCATCTATTCACCAAAGCAAGTTCCTCAATTCGAGCGTTCTGAGAGAGAATACCAACATCAATTCATGTTCTTGGGCAAAGAGATTCAAGGGCGATGGAATTGATGTGTATTCTAGAGGAAACAACCGAGTTAGGTCCTTTTTATTATGTTTCTTTCTACTCCTTTAATGTATTTTTTCTTCTTTCATTTCCTTTTCAACCACTCCATCAATTTGATAAAAACTACATGCCGATCATCCAGACATACACCTATCCAAGACCCGGTAACTTCCCCTCCAAACAAACAGTTTTCAACCACCTTGTCTTCCTGGGAAAAACTATGCCACTACAGATTACGATACATGTGCACAGTTGTGTACCTACTCACCGTGCATGTGCACGCATGCCTAGTTTATCAGGAAGCCGCCGCACTTCCCCACACAAGTCGCCCCACCTCCTCAGATCAGCATCGACCCCTCTTCCAAGCTCCAGAGTCCCTCCTCCTCAAAACAATCATTCAACCTAATACTGTTGACGAACCATATAACTCCAAGCCACCACAAAAACTGCCACCATCGGAAGTGCCTACGCCATTTCCAACCAACTCCCCTGCCTCCAGTGCGTCTCCACCATTAATTTCAGTTCACTCGCTCAGCTGAGGACCTGACACAAGAATCTTGTTGACCCAAACCCTAAACTGTTAACCTATACCCTAAATCTTGCTCCCCCGATCAACCCCATTCACCTGAAGTGACCAAACTTCGATCGTGGCCTCATCCAACCCACACGCGACTTCCCATAACACAGTTTCGGATATCATTCACTAAAACCCGAGAATTTAATTCTTTTACCCCAAACAAAGTTTCTAATTTTTCTCATCTTATAGGTTACCAAAAATTCCAAGTTTGGTTTTAAAAATCAATGTTTTCTGTTATTCTCCCACACACATATCTGAATTTAGAATTTACGATCATTAGATTTTTGAGTTTAAGACTCTATTCGCTGTATATCTATATATATCTGCTACTATATATACTTATTTGAGATCCATCTATTTTTGAATTAAATTACACTTAATTATGAACGAGTTCTGTGATGAAATCAAATTCTAATTCACTCTAAAATTTTAGTTATGTGTTTTTGATGTTAATTGATGGTTAAAATAATGGACAGAGTCTGTTCTTATAATGTTACCAGACTTCTATCCTACTCATTTCAGTCTTTCACTCATTCCAGTTTTATTGGAGATCGAATGGAGTTACTACGACATATTCAAGCTCCTTCAACACACACACACACACCCATACATACATACATACATACATACATACATATATATATATATATATATATATATATATATATATAAGTCTACACTATCATATAAATTAGCAATAGACTTAAAAGGGAAAGATGGTTTACTTCCCCTATAATATGTGTTTTCTGTTTTCATATTTATTTTCCCTTCTTAGTTTTACAAATTTCAGGATTTATTCCAGTATGAAAGCTACTTTAATACCTTCATATATGCATGTAAAATCAAAAAAACAAGGGAATTTACTCACATATACCACTGATTTTGTTATTCTAGTTCCAGCAAAATCAATTTACTAAACACCTTATTCAATATACATGTATTTATCTTGTAGGCATCACAATATATATACCTACATATATAAATCAATATGGAAATGGGAAGAGTTTACTCACCTAACATGCTTCCTCCTTTTTTCTTTAGTTCCCAGGTTTTGGTTCAAATGTGTGAATTAAATGGCCGAGTGTCTTGGGTATTTATAGGTGGAATTCAAGCTTCCACATGAAGTATGTATGGTAGAAATATGGCACTAGAGGGTAGGTAAGGCGGTCTTAATGTTTGATTGAAATACTCTGCATGCTAAGTCACTTCCCACTTAACCTCATACACTACGGCCATGTGAAAATTTGCATTTAAAAACTTACTTTGCCTGTAAGAAATACAAGCTATAACTCTATGCTGCTACCACTTATATTGGGAATGTAGGGAAACATGTAGGCTTGTTGTAGACTGGGTATTGATGGATGGAATGTGCTAAAGTTTACATGTCTCCCTCTTTGTCTGCACATGCATATGCTTTTGTATACGCATTGAATTGATGCTCAGGGTTGCAGACTATGTGCTTGATAGCTTTGAAACTAGGTTAACTAAAATGTTTTGATGTGAAGCCTGCACATGTATGTGATTGTATTTCTTGATTGAAATGGCTATATGTTGTCACTGATAGTATATGCATCCTATTAAAGTAGCATGTGCTAAGATTTATAGATATTTTCTACTAGTCTAGTGATGGTTGAATTCTTTTTTTCCCACAACAATTAAATGTATATGATGTACAACCATATGCATAATGTACTAAAAATTAGAATATCCCAATACTTAGCTCTAAGCATCATTAAATCATAAGTAATATATATATATATATATCCCTATCACATCAAATTATATTATATCTTGGCATTTATGGCCATATCCTTCATATACTTCAATGTGAAGTATTAAAAGTTTAATTAAAATATCCTTATTTGCTTTTTATTTTTACTTTTATGAAATACTATGTTTACATGGGTATTCAAACAAGTTTGAATGCAAGCAAAGCTAAAACAACATTACAAGCATACATATGTTCATATATACATATAATAAGTTAAAATAAGCACATAGATTTTTATCCGAAATTATTATTCTAATATTCTAGATTATTTAAATTCACTATTAGCTATATTTTATAAGAGTTTAAAACAAACTTAAAAATACAAAATAAAATAAGAAAACATGTCTTGCTTGTTTTGCGTTGGTGAAAATCATTTAAGTATATATTCTTGAAATTTTCTCCATATTCATTATACTAAATATTAATCAATCATTGAAATAATTCATAATTAATTGTGTTATAAACTCAGTTGAAAACTGGGACGCTACACATCACAAGCATAATCACAAACACAGATTCAAATACAAATGCAAAATAAACAGAAAAAAATGCAGAAAAGGAAAGAACACACCGGATTTTATATTGGTTCGGATTACTCCTAAGTCCAGTCCCGCACAACGATGGATTGCGCATAGTTTTATTACTATTTCGAATAGTCAAATACAACCGCCTTGATTTCACAGCTCAACAAGGAGATATCGACTCCTACTCCCTGATTTCATGGCTCAACAAGGACACACCGACTCTTATTCCTTGATTTCATGGCTACAAGGATACACCGATTCCTCTTTGAATTACAAACAAGGTTTATTCAACTCAAGCAATTATGAAACAACCCTATAACTCTTCAATAACACTTAATTCAGAGAGTAGAGAGTGTAGAGAGAAGAAGTTTTGTCAAAATAGAATTGAATTCGGTAGAGTATAAGTGTAAGAATCATAAAAATGATTAAGAATAATGGTGTAGAGAACGAGGATGAAGTTAGAGAAGAAGAGATGATAAAAAATTTGGTTTTAACCTCTTTTTATAAAGTATGAAAGGTTGCAACGGTTCTGAATCATTTTAAATAGTGAAAAGACACTTCCTTTCAAAATTGGAAAAAATGACAGATATATGTCGACATCTAGTTTTTGATATGTCAACATACTCCTTTGTAAATTTAAATTTCAAAGCATTTTTCAAGTGTTTTGATATAAAAATAATTCTGGAAATTCTTAAGTAAAATTCTAGTGTTGTAAATTAGTATTATATGACAGAAAAACATATGTAAGCATAAATTTAAACTGTATAAATATATTTATAAAATTACAAGATTTTAAACAATATAAAGTATAAATATAAAGTATATATAAAAACTTAAGTTTGAAAAACAAAGAAGAATAAAAATAGAAAAAACAGAAAAAAATAAAGAGGATTGAGGATAGAATTGAAAATCAGAATTTGAAAATTAGAATTTAAACCTGGAGTGCTATTTAGAGTCTTACAAAATCTAGACTCTATAACTATATTAATCTTGAACTCTTGATTACCCATGAGTCTTGAAATTTCTCTGATCTTTGAATCTCTATCATCTTTATAACTGTACAGTCTTCAGAAATATTTCCTGCATATAATTTATGCATATATATATATATATATATATATTCTATACAAAATGTGTTAGCATATATTTTAAAATCAATGTTAATTGAAATAAGGTTGTTGTCATCAAAACTCCATTCCCCAACACTTCCAATGCCGAAAAGCAGCCTCATAACCACGTTTGACCTGCTTTGAACTGAACATGCTCAACGTAAGGTGCTGCAGCGATATTACCAGACCGAGAACCAACAACCGAAACTAAAACTGCACATGAAAACAAACTGCTGCCAACTACTGTTTCCTCTAGGGGAACAACAAGATCTGCAAAAGAGTTCGAGGTTGCGAGGAGGTTGGTGGAGCTGCAAAGATAACCGGGGACTCAGTAACTGGACAGATTTGGTTAGAAAAACAATTCGAAACGTGCTTCGAGCGAATGCGTTGTCGAGTTCGTTTCGAACTCCTTCCCGACCACTTTTGTTTAGCCTCTGATATCCTGCTGTCCTCAACCGACCCGCACGAACCCAACCCTTCAGTAAACACTACCGAACTCTTGCAATTCACGTTACAGCTGAGCAGGGCGGTCAAATACCCAACACCAACTTGCTCGGCTGGAAGGAGAACATAGGAATCATGGCTAAAAAAACACCACAAATAAGCGAACCAACAACAAAGCCAGCCACCAACGATAACAATTTGAGTGAGAACCTCAGAACTTCAAAATGGGAACAAATGAGGTGGTCAGTTCGTCTTTGCCCCTTTTGATTTCAAACGCATGAGTGAAGCCCAAATCCATAGGGAGAATTTGATTTCCCATCATCCCTTTAGGGGAGAAAGGAGATGCAAACGCTCCCGAGTAAACCTGGGCCATCTCCACAAAGCAACCTGACATAAACAAGAATTTATGCCTTACTAGAGCCTCGAAGGCCATTAGAGAGCACAACTTCACTACAAAAGAATGATTATCTGAGAGGACCACAGTGAATGGATCCATGACGACCTTCTTCAACTCGGCAATAATGGCATCAATTGGGGGGCAATACCCAACAAAAGAACCACCAACCACGAATTCCACAAAAGATCTAGACTTAACTATCAGAGCCTCGGTTAGAGATCTAGATCTAGAAGCAACAACACTGACAAATTGGGGAACATGCGAGAGAACAGAACGATCGAAGAGAATAGCAAAGATTATCTACAAACCAGCGATTTACCAAGAGGGATACTTTATTATTGATTAGTATAATAATTTAATGATTAATTATTAAATATTAATAAATAATATAATTTTACTAATGATTAGTAATTAGTAATAAAATATTATAATTAATAATTAGTAACATGTAATTAATATATTATTATTAAATATTAATAAATAACAGATATTAATTTTAAGTAAACATTGTAATTATTAATTATTATTGTCGAAAATTGGAAATAGACGTTCATTACAATGGAGATTTTATGATTATTGTATAATTGGTAAAGTTAATTACTCGATGTTACTTACTGATAGAGAAAACAAACTTGTTGGAATATTGATTATATACAATAATTAGTAATTAGTGATTATTTATCAATTTTAATTAATTATTATAAGTTATAAATGATTAATATAATATTATTAATGATTTATTATTAAATATTAATAAATAATATAATATTGTTAATGATTAGTAATTAGTAATATACTATTATAATTAGTAAATAGTAATAATTTTTTGACCGTTGTAAAACAGACATCTATTACAACGGACATTTTGTGAAAGTTGTGAAATTGACATCTACTACAATGGGTCTGGAATGACCGTTGTAATAGCACTCTATTACAATATGCAGTTTTTACTCGTTGTAAAAAGAGCATTTTAAAGGATATTTATTACAACGGTCAAGGAATGACAGCTGTAATACTACTCTATTACAACGGGCAAACTTTTGCCTATTGTAAAATGTTTCTATACAGACATACAACGGTTCAGAATTTGACCGTATGCCCGTTTTAAAATGGACATTGTAATAGGGTATTTTTGCTGTAGTGACGTTCATTTTTGCACCAGGCAGAGGGTTTCAATTTGCTTTCTATTGATTTGGTATGTATTTTATGCGTGGTTATTTAATTCTACCATTTTTACTGCTATTCACATTGAGTGTTTTATATTTACACCGACAAATACGAATTCTAAATACAACAAAAACGGACATACCACTATGTTCCTATGTTCCATTCCCAATGAAACTAATTTCGTTGGAAACGGATTTCGTATGCAAAAAAGACGTTATTTTAATTTTAATTTATTCATCAGTTCACTTTTAAATTGCGTCTACCCACAAACCAACTCTGATTGGCTCAAATCTAGAAATTTGGCAATAAGTAACGATACGTATTCCAAAAAATTCATTTCGTCGAAAACGGAGAACGTTTGAAAAACGACTATTTCTAAGGCTTATATAATATCGATAAAATATAATTAATTCCAATACAAATCCAATTAAATAATAAATAAATTATTATTATTGTAAATATCCGAATAAAATTATCATATAGCTTCACATATAACCAATATAGATTATACAACTCGATATCATCAATTTCGGGTATCCAAAAATATTAAAACCTTTTTAAAATTATTAAATATACGTTATCGTTTATTAATGATTTCCATAGTGACTATTTTAAAATATTATTTGGACATAACTAATAATCTATTGCATGAAATATGGATTTTTCTCTTTCATTAGAAAATTATAATCAACTAGATTCAAACATTTCTTATTTCTCAGATCTCCGACTTAAAACAGATTCTGTATATTCAATTGAAGTTCGAAGTTCAGTATTACGAACTACCGTGCCATTTCAAGCTCATTTTAAATTATATATAAATTTATATATTCAAACTTCATTTTAATAAATGAATTCAATATCAAAATCTATTAATATTCCATTAATAATATTTAAAATAATAAAATAAATTAAAGTTTAAGCTACGAAAAATACGGGACATTACAATTCCCATATTCTAGTGATTAGTTTAACTATATATCATATAATACAATATAATATTATAATACTGTCTATTTAGTAAAGTAAAATATTAAAATAACATAGGAGGAATTATATTTATACCCTTACACCACTTGTAATAATACAATAATTTATACAGATACCATGAAGTCTACCGTAAAATAATGGATATCATATGGAACTCCATAAGTACGGAGCAAATCAAAGTCGAAGGGGGCTGAATCAGTATAATACGACAAGGTACGCAAGGCAATACCTAGGGTAGAAATCTACCAGTTGCACTCTCGGACTAGTGGTAATGCATAGCCACAACTATCGCCCACCTCGAACAACACTCCCAAAATCAAGAATACACATTAAAAAAAATCAACCTGAGGAACTATAATAATCAAGGAAGAAGTGTTGCCGATAGGGTTAGCTATCCCGCTTGCTCACGGTATAGCTCTTGTTTAAGAAATTTGAATTATGACACGAAGTGCTAGGATATCCATCATCGTTCTCTTACTTCATTTTAATAGAATTCGCCAAACCATCATACTTCATTTTGGATTCTCCACCACGTACATAGTTGTTGAAGTAGTTTTCGGTATTTGCAGAGAGTATGGCAATATCTGATCCCAGTCTATTTAACAACCAAAATCTTATTTCATACCGTTTGGATCTTTTACATTTCTAAATGGTTCATACTTCATATCAAAATATCATATTTTGCTCTAAAACCATTTCATAGCCAAAATAGACTGTATTTACATAATTGAAATCTCTATTTCAAACCTAAACTTAGTATCCTAAAACAATTCCAAATTTAAACTAATTTTAATATTTAAAATAGTTGAATTTGTGTATATATATATTAAAATAGTTTAAATATATTTGAAATAGTTTGAAAAATAAATAGTTAATACATAAAAAAAAAATTATATATAAATAGTTTGAATTTGAAAATAGGATTTATCCAATTTAGTTATATATATTTAGCTACATATTAAAGTAGTTTATAATGTAAATAGCTAATTGCTAAAGTAGTTTACTAAAATAGTTAATATATATGTTTGAATAAAATAGTTTATAAAGTAACATAGTTATTTGGTGAAATAATTTATAAAGTGAAATAGTTTTTAAATTTTAAAGTTCAAATTTCAAACAAAATCAATTTATAAAACATCATTTATATTGCCTTTGAAATAATATTCCAAAATTCAAGATTAAAACATTTTATATAACCAATCTATGTTTGTATATTGTAATAACCCAAATTTTAAATGAATATTAATTAATTAATTAATTAATTAATTAATTAAAGAGTAAGTTGAAAAATAATGGAAAATGGGCAACGGGGGTTTGCACCATTGGATCTGTTATGATTTATGGTTCATATAGACTTTTTTTTGCGTAAAACGAACTTAAAACAAAGAAGTTATGACTAACAGAAGTTTGAAATTCAAAATCAGAATTTAATAATTAATTATATATAAGTAAAAAGGAAATGTCCATGGGACGACCAAGGATACAACTAGGTCGACCCATGTTGAAAGTGGGTTGACCCGCATGCCGACCTAGCTATATAATCGGTCGACCGGCCATGTCGTGGCATGGCAATTACTTGCCATGCACGAAATCAATTGAACAGTGGGATTTTTTGTGATGATTCTGGATTTTTCTTTGCATCTGATGGACCAAATTGAAAACCTAATATCCAGTGGCCTAGGTTATTCTACTTTAACTATAAATAAGCCTCTAGCCCTTTCCCTATTCCACACAATAAATTTTCTTCATTTCTATCACTACACCAAAACAGGTGTTCCCAACAAGTATAAGCATCACAAACAATTTCAGCAACGCTCATTAGTATTACTACAGGGGCGTGGTGATTTATTTCTAATGCATATAAGCATTGGTAGATTTTCTCGTCCAATGCTTATAAACGTTGGTATATTTACTTTCGCAATGCTTAAAGCATTGGTAGATTTTCTTTGCCAAAGCTTACAGGCGTTGGAAGATTTTTGTTTGCAATGCTTATACATGTTGCAGTATTTTTGTTTGCAATGCTTATACATGTTGCAAGATTTTCATTTACAACAAATATAAATATTAATAGTAATGGAAATAGATATTAGTAATTCCCATAATCTAACATTAATAGTCAATTAATAATTAACATGATTATAATATAGACGATATTTAATTTGAATCCAAAACTAATATTATTCTCAGTTTAAACAGTATAACTAAATGACCAATAGACAACATTCATGATCAAGTAATGACATAGAATATCAGTTAACAACAGACAAGTACTGATACGATCCAAACTTCAACGTATGGGAAAGCCCAGATTGCTTTGAGAACATGATGCATCAGAACATAAACAACAGAACATTTCATTTCTATCACAACAATTTACATCAGAGTACAAGATAACAGAGTATGAATAAATATATACAGCGAAAAATAATATCAGAGATTTAAAATAGATAGCAGCGGAAATTTAAAATGTATAAATACATCAACTAACACAACTAAATGAAATACACGGATACAAAGCTTTCCGAATATAGCTCTAGCTGCAATCCAGGATCTTGGGAAAAGAAATATCTGTAAAAACCAAAACTAGTAACAGCCCGTGTGGAAAATATGGGCACCCAGAGTTTAGGTGAAAAAAATAAACTCCAAGTCAGTCATGGGACTGGTGTGAGAACTAAAACAGTTATTAACTTGATTGTAATGTTGGGCAAACCAAGGGACCATGCTGTATTACATGGAACACGTTTCCTCCCAAGAATACCGTAAACAAGCAACGTCATGCTAAATAAAAGAAAATGAAGCCATTATAAGACTCAGGTCCCATCACACAATGTGACGCAAGCCGGAGGATAGAGTCTTACCTTATAATGGCCAAATATGCTTGGTACGCGAAATTTATCTTTTATTATTACTATAAGTGAAGAAATCAACTTCAAATATAAATGTATCAATCATATACGACATAGGTACTGTTAGACCAAAAATTGGGTTCTAACACCCAAATTAGCGATGATTTGAATGAAATAGAACTAAAAAGCAACAAAGAAGACACGACTTATAGTGGTTCGGTGTCCACTTTCTATTCTTTTAATTGATGATTTGAATGCAAATACAGCAATGATTCTCACTCAACTTCACAATTACAATGCATAAACTCACTCAAATCTCTCAAAAATAGACTGTAAGAGATAATTTTGATCTGAATGTGGTTATGAAATTCAGTTATAGAAGAATTTAGAACTAAGAATTTGCCAAAAGATCCTTTCAAATGCCTCTTGATGGTGTATTTATATTTGAAAAATCTCTTCGAAGTGGATCCGGTTCGGAACTGCGTGGCACCCATCCCATTAGAGTCGGGTTCGGAGGCTTCCAGATGATGACAGCGCATCGATTTAGTGGGAGATCGTGGGAGAAATGGTCATGCCTGGTCCGAGTCTTCAGGAAACGTGTGTAGCAACGGTCACAGGTTCAGAGAGAGGGGTTTGGATCGGCTGCCTCCGATCCGATCCGATGAGCCCACTTGCTATCTTATGACGTTGCTGACGTACTTCTCCAAACTGAACCGATATGGTATCTGCGCCATTGATCTCTACTTTTTTCCTACGCTATCTTCCTCCGATCTGGACCGGTTAGTGGCTTTCTCACTGTTTGCTCTTTGTGTAGCCTAGTTCACAAAGTAGGCTAACATTTTGCCCCCTCGAAGTACACTATTATTTAAGATAAAGTGTGCTTCGAAGCAGTTTACGAAACATCCTTTGAATTAGAACCATTAAATGATCGCCTCCATTTACTTGTAGTGTTGTGTCACTTCATAAAGCCGTGCCCTTTGTTGCTTATATATACCCACAAACCATATGAATTACTTTCTTCATTTTCAAACAACTTTGAGAGCTCCTTTTAATGTCCAGTGATTCTTCCAGGTGAGCTTTTTCTTTACTTTTCCTCAAATTCACCCTGCATGGCAAATCAATGTATATGATCCTTTTCGGTTCGGATTCCGATCCGAATGGATTTTCCTTCAGTGGCACACCCGGATGGGCCCTCCAGTATTGCTTCACCATGGACTAACATGCAAGAGTGCCTTTGTGGGCTTGAATCCCGGTCCGAACGGGGTAGAGAAGACTGGGGATACGAGTAGTCACCACAAACTTATATAAGTATTCGTCCCGTCTTCTTCTTCCTCTTCTTCTTTTATTACTCTCGTCCAACGGATTTTGCATCAAAACCCTAAGATTTCAAAAACTCTGAAACTCTCTCGTTCTTCCTTAAATTTTACTATTTGGTAGGTTAAAAGCTTTTATTATTCTTGTAATAACTGATTTCAGTTGAGATTTGTGGTCAATTTTGAGCAATTTGGTTATGGCCTTTACCTGGCTTCGACGCCTTGGCCTCCTCTTTCCTCGCCGTCGTCGTTGGTGGTTCTATCATCACCTCGAGGCGTTGAGAGAGGGAACTAGAATCCTAGAGTATTCCTGAGCACGTAAATGCTCGGTCTTAATTGGGTTTTGTGAAAGGGTTGGGTTCAGTATTGGTTAAGTGAGGTGGAAAATGAAGGGGATGAAGGAGTGGAGAGGAACTGGGATCGGTTCGGGTGAAGAAACGTTGGAACAAAGGAAAGGGAAAGATATTTACAAGATCGGATCGGGTCGGAGCAAAAGAAAGAACAAAAAAGGGAAAACAAGGCCTATCTGACCAGGTCGGATCGGAGTAAAATACAAGGAGGAGAAGAGACATTATTATTCAAGTCAATCCGAACCGATCCGGTGGCCTACATCCGAACATATCTGGTTTTACTTACTGCGAGTTAATATCTGCTTCAGACCGAAACATTATTTTGGCCTCCGATCCGATCCCAATGCACATGCCCAAACCGAAACAGTCCATCTTAATGCACGAGAATTTATCCAACTATCTTAATCAACGCTTGGCATAACCTTCAACTTGATGAACAGTTAGGATAGCGCCTTACGAACATAACAAGCATTAAGAACTATTATGAAACATTATTACTCTTTTGAATCTTTATATCACGCTCTCATGTGTTTACTTTGCATCTTCGTTACACGTAGCACACACTTTAGTTCACATACACACATGGGGGACATGGGAAACTTTACTTTAACCCTTGCTATTGTTTCTTCAATAGTCTAGTGATCATGGCCGAAAGACGTTCATCTAGGTTAGCAAAGAAGATGGAAGTTTGCGGAAACTTCTAAGGAAGTTACTATGATGACATATCCTCTTCCTTAGACCCTGAATGGGACGATGAGGGCTCAGATTATGAAGTAGGAACACATAACAACGAAACACCTTCTGATAGTGAAGTCTCCCTGGTCGATGAAGAGGAAGGAGGGATAGGAGATAATCGAGCTCCTGATGAGTTTGAGTCTGCCATTATCTTGGAGTTACCCAAAGACTCTGCTGAATCGACGATCGATGACGACATACTTGTTTGCATATGTTTAAAGCACGAGATACTAAAAAGGGATACCCTAGTGCCATCAAAAGCTAATCGTCCCCACAATCCTCCGGAAGGGTTTATGGCAATTACCCGATTGATGTGTATGGTTGGGGCTATTCCACCGTTTCCACCTTTTTTGTCCACTTTCTAAGACAGATGCGAATTACCCCCATGCATCTACATCCCAACTCTTATGCTTACTTATATACCTTATATATAGCATCATCAGGGATGATATACCTTTTTTCGGCTATGTTGGCCAACTCTTACCCCCATGCATCGATGACATCCACTTTTTTTATAATTTCAAGCATCGGACCCGAGAAACCCCCTCCTTCTCCTATTTTGAATCAGTCCCAAAGAGGAAAATTATTTCAGCTCCATCTAGCAGCAAGGACGACGATTCTAAGCACGAATGGTTTTATATAAGACAACAGCCGGGGTGTGCCAGGAGATGGACCAAATCAAGTAAAGCATCGATCTTTCAGGTTTTAATTTTAAATGTTCACGCCAACACATTAACCTGCTTTCTCTTTTGTTCGCAGTTGATAACCCAAAACAAATATCGGATCAATTATACTTTGATCGGTTGCATCGACTTCTCAATGGCGATCAAAAATTTTTAACCATCGACGAAGTTCTTAAGGATGAGTACCTACATCATCACGGGCTACTATCCATTGCTCGTAGCATAGGTCATGGGTCGGGTACATATGTATATATACCCCCTGTGGACATAATTCTTGGAACGGGCGAGGGCTCGAAAAGTCCAACGATACCCCTTCGGACTTCACCTTCTCCATCTTAATCTCAGGACGATGAGTTGGCCAACATAGCCGAAAAGCACAGAGAAGGGTATACCGTCCCTGATGATGCAATTTCTCCTGAGAAGTCAATGTCCCCTAAAGAGCTGCCAATAGACGCTTCTCAAGGAGATGTCCCTATTACCGATGATTCCACATTTCAGGGTTTAGGAGATCTCCCTCTACCTGAAACCATCTACACTTCAGAAGACTTTGGTACAAATCCTTTAGTTTTCACTTCTTCAGAGGAGACTACTCCCGTGAAGTCCAAAGAGCCCACTTGCGCTGGCCTGGCTTCGCACTCGGATTTGTCTGGGGGAACACCACTTAGGATGCACTCCACACAATGGTGCTACGCTTCACAACACTTCTCATGAGAATACTGATTCTGAATTCCACTTACGTTGTTGCGCAAGTACAATGTCTCACCCTTACTATGACGTCAGGAAAATATGTCGCAGCATGACTAGACCCCCTTCCAATGTCGAGCATGATCGCCGTGAAAGCCGGGGTAAAGAGGACAGAAGGCCTCATGATTCTTATCGGCCAACACCTCGCGCTCTCGCTCTTCCGTTCGGTCGGATCCAGACCGATACAAAAGATATCAGAGTCGTCGAGGAGAAGACACATCGCAACCCAAAGATCGAACTTCTCCCCAAGACAAACCTAGTCGGGAAAAAAGTCCACCGGAACGTACTGACTCACGAGACAAACATAAGGTTTCTGATAAGCGACCTAAAAAGGGGGATACAGCCATCGTGCCCAATAAACACAAGGACACTGAACTAACATACTGCAAACCTCCACCGCTGGATGCTGAGTCTAAAGTTAAGCGGGCATATCTGGAGAAGCAGTTCCTCGACCATTATTTTGAAAATCTGACTTTCTTACCCGCTCTCGAGCCTATTTCCTATAAGTGGTCAGATGAGGCTAAAGAGAAAATTGACGCAGTCGAGAAGCAGTACTCGGACATGTTCAAGTATTCACGTAATCTCTTCAGAATCATTCGGACTTTAATTACAGATGTTAATTCGATGAAAAAGACTGCAGACACCGACACAAAAGCCTTGAAAAATTTGGAGAAGGACCTTGAGGACACACAGGCCCAACTCGTCATCGCTCAACGAGATGCTATCAACTTCAAACAGCAATTTGAAGAATTACAAAAGCGTTATCGTGACTCGCTGGAATCTCATAGCCAAGAGCGTTTGGAGTTGAAGAAACAAGCGGAAGATGCTAAGTTGTACAATGCCAAAATGCAACTAGCTTACAATACTCTTGAGCGAGAAAAAGCCGAGTTAGCGAGAAAAAATGTTGAATTGGAAAAACGAAATGCTGACTTGGAATCCAAGTTAATGGAGGCTGAAAATAGGGCCGCCCTAGCTGAGGGGAATGTGGAAAATGTTATTAAGTCTACTGAAGAGACCCGTAAACAGCTATCAGAGACTCAGGAAGAAGTGCATGGTTTTGGTGAACTACTGATTGAATTCTTCGCGCACATAATTCGTCGCCGAAACATCTCTTGGATTGAAGATTATCCAACTACCTTAGTTCACGTATGGAGTCAAATTATCGAATTGGAGAAAGAGGAACTCAAGGTAGACTCCATTGGCGAAGATAAACTTAAGGAAAAATATCTGAGAGATGATGAGCCGGCACGTCTAGCCGAAGGGCGTCGCCTCATCGCCGCTGCTATGGAGGAAGAGAAGCGGATGGCCAAACAAAAGAATATCCCTGAGGCTGGTTCTTCTTCTACTACGGATGAAACGTCTGAAGTCGAGGAATACGATCCCGAAAACCCGGGGATCCCTCAGGCATCTCTTTTATCTCCCATACCCGAGACGACGTCAGAGACGGTAGTCACTCCAGTTGAAAAATCATCTGAAGGCATTTCTACCTTTTCACCCCAATTCGTCAAGGCTGTCTCCACTTTTCATCACATAATTGGGCAATCAATGGAGGATCCTTTATTTTCTCCTAGGTTAATAACTGTTGCTTCTCATTCGGTAGGTGTTGAACCAACCGAGAAGACTGACGTGCCCTAGGGAGCCACCACCGGGGTAAAACCCGTGGAAAAGGCTCGAGGAGAATAGGATAAGGCTACCACGGTAGAGTCAGGAGGGTGAGCTGAACTATCTAAGGCTGGCACTTCTCATGATGACGAGATGATAGATACCTTGAAAGACGATGATGGTAGCGAGGGGCATGAGGAAGATCCCGATGTGGCTATAATTGGAGATCCAAAAAGCGCCGATGACATCACTTTGGCTGTCATGAAAGCCGAACAAGACAAACGCATGCAGCTAAAAGTTGAATACCTAAACCCTGAAAGCCTTAAGCCTCTTGCAGTGGTGGATCCTGGATCAAGGTTAGTCGTTAAGCTTTCAACTAGGTCTATTACGGAAGAGCTTGCTAAAAAGTCTTCTCTTGATTCCAGTGTTCCGACTCCTGGGAAAAAATCAACCGATTCTAGCACTTCGATTGCAAAGAAGAAAAAGCCAAAGCGCATTTTGACTGATGCTGAAAAAGAGGCTAAGAATGCTCAGAAGGCTGCCAAAAAATCCAAGCCCGCTCCAAAGCCCATGTGATGAAGTGCTCTGTTTAATTTTGATACTCAATTGGTCTGCAATTGTTGTAGCGAGTGCGTCCCTTGCATCTTCATTTTTTGCTTGTTTTCCTTTTACAAATTTACATGTTTGCAAATAAAATATAGTTTATTTCCTGCAATGTCTGATAGTCATTAGTTCAACACTTAAGTGAAAATACAAAAGTATGTCATATTAAAGTTATATAATAAAGTCATTGTTGAGGGGAATATGTATGCACATATATGCCCCCAGTTAATCTTGGATAACCGAGCCAGAATTATTCAAGATTGATTAAATTAAAAAAATCCAATTGCCCCCGATTCCCTGACAGGGCCATATTCCTTTTGTCATTGATGCCTATTCTTTCTAGCATCTTTATACTCTCCTGTCTCATAACCAGGTTAGAGTTTCGTCGAGGCGGTCTCTCATCTGGGTGCACCTTCACGCCTCAGGGGATGTCGTCTTCCCGTCCTTTATACTCTCTCTCTCAATTCTTGAGAGTTAGAGTTAAGAATGTCGCCTTCCCATTCTTTTGTGTTTTATCGCACAAACAGTCATTCTATTTGCTCCTGCACATAGGTCATCTCCAACTTTCCAAATTTAATTTAACATTTCGTGTTTCACAGTCATGATAGAATAATTGTTGAAGATATAAATAATGCAGGAAAGTAAATGACACACGATATTTTTATAGTGGTTCAGCTAAGTTGTAGCCTACATCTACTTTATAATCCTTTGTTCGCATAAACAGACTTTTTAAGGCAAGTCGTGCATTTTTACATAGCTTATGAAAACAAAAGAGATGACATTTCATATTTAGCTCAGATATCGTCGTAGGTGCTGAGCGTTCCAGGCTCTGGGAATCTCCTCACCGTCCACGGTCGTTAGCTTGAATGCTCCTGTATCAAGCTTCTGTTGGATGGTGTATGGCCCTTCCCATTTTGGACCCAATTGGGTTGAAGGCGGGAGGACTCGTTTCAGTAGTAGGTCTCTTGGTTCAAAGGTTTTGAAGCGAACTTTCTGGTCATAATAACGTGCTACTTGATGTCGATGTCTCGAGGCACGCAAGTCGGCTTCATCTCTTTTTTCTTCAATCATGTCAAGAGATTCTAGGAGGAGTGCTTTATTTGTCATCGGGTCATAATACGCAACTCGATGAGAAGGGACTTCTAATTCTATAGGGATCACTGCTTCTGACCCAAAGGAAAGTGAATAAGGAGTATGGCCGGTAGCCGTCTTAAAGGTCGTCCTGTAGGCCTATAAAGCTAATGGCAACTCGTCTACCCATCTAGCTTTGGCCTGCTCCAACCGCTTCTTTAGAATTGATTTAATGACCTTGTTTATGGCTTCGACCTGACCATTTGACTACGGGTGAGCTACTACAGTGTATCGTTTATCAATATTATATTTCTGGCAGAAGTTTTTGAACTCGATGCTGTCAAATTGCATCCCATTATCATTTATGATGGTTTTCGGTATCCCAAATCGACAAATAATGTTTCTGACCACAAAACTGATCACCTTCCTCGGCGTGATGGTTGTTAGAGGTTCAACTTCCACCCATTTTGTGAAGTAATCCACGACAACGATCGCGTACTTAGCTCCTCCTCTGGCAATAGGTAGCACTCCAATAATGTCAATTCCCCACATGGCAAATGGCCACGGACTTACCATTGACTTGAGCTGAGTCGGAGGCGCTCTGGGAACTTTGACATATCTTTGACATCTATCGCAGCGTCGTGAATAATCAGCCGCATCTTTATTCACGGTAGGCCAGAAATATTCATACCGTAGTACTTTCTTTGCTAGGGTTTGGCCCCCAGTGTGATCTCCACACTCACCTTCATGCACTTCTTGCAGTACACGTTTAGTGTCGTCGTGTGCGATACACCGTAATAGGGGCATTGAAAACCCTTGACGATAAAGGACGTCGTCTTGTAAAATGTATCTCGCAGCCTTGCGTCTTATAGCTCGTCTTTCGCTCTTTTTCAATGGGAGGGTTCCATTCTTGAGAAAATTCTTAATTGATGTCATCCAGGATTCTCTTTCTGGTTCAACTTCCAAGGCTAGCTCTGCTTCCATTAGGTCGAAACTCGGTAATTCCAACACCTCTATCGGAACCATTTCGGTTTCTTTAAGATTATCAGAACTTGCTAACTTTGCCAATCGATACGCTTTCTGATTTTTCGCTCTTGGAATGTATGTTATGCTATAACACTCCAAACCTTCCAATAACTCCTTTACCTTTTTAGATAAGTGACGAGTCGAGGTCCTTTAGCAGCAAATTCTTCCCGAACTTGACATACAACTATCTTGGAATCGCAATATATATCTAGTGTCTTCACTCCCAAATCTTTGATGAGTTTCAGCCCGGCAATCAGGGCTTCATACTCAGATTCGTTGTTAGTAGCAGCGAACTCTAACCGTAATGCATAGTAGATAGATCGTCGTTCAGGAGTTATCAAAACAACTCCGGCGCCAGACTTTCTATCATTCTTGGCCCCATCCGTATATAATTTCCACGGACTAAGCTCTAACTCTCGATCCAAAGCAAATACCTTGTCACCCACCATTTCCTCTTCAGGAATTGTAAATTCAGCTGTAAAGTCAGCCAATGCCTGCCCCCTTATTGATCTTCGTGGTTGAAAGATCAAATCAAACTGACTCAGCTCGATATTCCATTTAAGTAATCGCCCCCATGCTTCAGGTTTCTGCAGCACTTGTCTCAAAGGTTGATCGGTATATACAACTATCGGGTGTGCCTGAAAATAATGGCGAAGTTTGCGGGAAGCAATCAGGAGGCTATAAGCAAGCTTCTCTATCTTCGGATAGATACGTTCTGCAGCAGCTAGTTTTTTGCTTACGTAATACACAGGTTTCTGGATTTTATCCTCTTCACGTACTAATGCTGCGCTGACGGCTTGAGATGATACCGCCAAGTAGACAAACAAATCCTCATGTTCCACCGGCTTTGATAATATTGGAGGCTTTTCTAAGAAGTCTAACAGATTCTGGAACGCCTCCACACAGTCGGGAGTCCACCCAAAATTTCGCTTTCCCCGTTTTATGAGATCAAAGAAAGGTACACACTTGTTTGTTGCTTTGGAGATGAAACTTCCCAGTGCTGCAACCTTCCCAGCTAAGCTTTGAACATCCCTGATCTTCCGCGACTCCTCTATATTCCGGATTGCTGCTATTTGGTCCGAATTGATTTCAATTCCTCTGGAACTCACGATAAAGCCAAGGAACTTGCCTGATGCAAATCCAAAAGAACAATTCAAGGGATTCAACTTCATCCCACACCTTCATAGTATGTCGAACATTTCTGCTAAGTGCTTCGTATGATCGGGAGATTGCTTGGATTTCACGAGCATATCATCTACGTACACTTCCATGGTTTTCCCGATTTGATCGTAAAACATGCGGTTGACTAGGCACTGATACGTGGCTCCCGCATTTTTTAACCTGAATGGCATTACCACGTAATAATATAATCCCAAGTCTGTAATAAAGCTTGTATGCTCTTGATCTGGTATGTGTATGGGAATTTGATTGTACTCGGAATAGGCGTCCATAAAGGATAAAAGTTCATGCTCGGCCGTCGAATCTACTAGTTAATCAATCCTGGGGAGAGGAAAGCTATCCTTTGGGCAAGCCTTGTTCAAATCAGAAAAGTCAATGCACGTTTTCCACTTCCCGTTTGACTTTTTGACTAGGACAGGATTCGATATCTAGTCGGGATATTTTTAATCCTTAATGAATCCATTACCTTTCAATTTCTCTACTACTTCTTTCAAAGCTATTGACCGCTCTGGGTCTAACATCCGTCTCTTCTGCTTGACCGGTGGGTGCTTTGGATTAATACACAAAGAGTGGCTCATGATGGTAGGCGAAATCCCACGCATGTCAGCCTGAGTCCAGGCAAACACGTCCAGATTTGCCTTTAAGAAATCAGCCAATTACCTCGCTCTAACTGGGTCCAGTTGCGAGCCGATCTTTAGTACTTTTGTTGGATCTGTTTCATCAATAGGTATATCGATTGTTATTTCATTGGGAGATGCCTTCCTGTCCCCGGGTTCTCTATCCTCTCTGGGATCTATGTCCTCGAGCATGTCTGAGGGCGACTCTCTTGGGGTAGGACCCCTTAATTGCTATGCTGAGGCCTCCTTTGGAGGGGTGGAATCATCTCTAGCATTTATATTCAACCCCTTCATTAACATCTTTAACTCTGTCACGTAACAAGCTCGTCCGGTAGCTTGGTCGCCCCTCATCACCCCAACTCCTGAGTCAGTCGGGAATTTAAGTAGCAAGCACCAGGGACCAATACATGCCCTAAATTCGGCAAGGGCCAGTCGTCCTAGGAAAGCATTATAAGGCGACTCCACATCAAAAACTACAAACAGCAGGATCCTTAGTCTCTGGCGATCTCCCTGCCCAGTGTGACTGGTAAAACCCATCGGAGCTGTAGATGCTCCGTTAAAGCCACGTATCCATCCTTCACATGGCTTTAAATCTTTTGCTTCGAGTCTCATTTGTTCGAAAGCTTTCTTGAAGAGGATATTGACTGAGCTTCCGTTGTCCACTAACACTTTATGGACTAAAGCAGAGCCAATTGTCGTGGTAATCACTAGTGGATCGTCGGTTGAAGATTGAACTACTGAATCATCTCTATTGTGGAATACGACATCATCTGACATCGTTTTTTGTTGTTTTATTAGAGTGACGTCTTCAAGGCTACTGCATTCTCCTACTTCAAAATGCTTGGCGGTGTTGACGTACTGGTCCATAAGTTTAAAACTACGACCAACTAAGTGAGGTCCGCCTATAATAGTATTAATGACGATCCCCTTACCTTTTTGCTGAGCTGTGGGTTTTGAAGCAGACGGATTTGAGTTTGGGGCTTGTCCCCCTTGCCGCCTGTCCCTTGGGGCGACCTTGTACTCATCCAACTTCCCATCTCGCAGCAATTTTTCGACGATATCCCTCAAAAGACGGCATTCATTGGTGGAATGACCGTGAGTACAATGAAACAAGCAAAACTTTCCTGTTGCAATCTTTTTCTCAGTGGAATCTGGTTTTTTGTACTACAATATGCTATATGTATCTAAATAAATGTTCTCCAACGTATCATTTAACGGCGTGTAATTTTCAAAAGTCTGGAATCTGGGTCTTTTATTAGAGCTATTCCCTCGGTTTCTGTTCCTTCTATTGCCATTCCCATTTCTGTTGCTATTACCACCACTTTGGTTGCCAACATTTACTTCCACCTTCCCTGAACTATCACCAGATTTCTTCACAGCAATGTTACTCTGGACACCTTCCTTTGAAGCCCCTTCGGACATTCTCTTTCGATTTGCCTTAGCTTCTTCTCGCCTTAAGCGGATATTAGCCTTTTCATAGAACAATTCTCTAGTAGGAGGTGGTTTTCCAACCAAGTAATCCCCAAACTCTGTGTCAGGATCTACCCTTTCTATCAAGGCCATTAGGATAGTGGGCTCATGGGGATCACTAACTTCAATGACGGCCAGGTTGAAGCGATCCAAATATGACTTCAAAGATTCTCCTGGGGCCTGTTTAATCCGTGACAAATCTATGACGATCTTGGACTTTTGGGCATGGAGTCGAAACTGATTCATGAAGCGCTCACTCAATCCTGTGAAATTTGATACCGACCGAGGAGGGAGTCGGGTGAACCGAATTAACGCTACATCTTCGAGATAGATTGGAAAAGCTTTGCATTTTACGGCATCTGGAGCTGCTGCCGCATTCATGAACCAGGCATATCTCATCAGATGTTGCCCTGGGTATGTTCTTCCTGAATATCGATCCATCTGAGGCAAGTTGAATCGCCGGGGGAACTGGAAATTCAGTATGTCATCTGTGAAGGGGGTATGACTTCGTTCAATGCCCCAATCTTCATTAGAATACCGCCGGCTTTCAGACATAATCAAGCGCACCATTGCCCATACATCGGCGTTTGTTAATGTCTGCACATGCTCTCTAGATCTGATGACCGGATTACCCCTGGGTTCCTAGTCAGGGGATAACCTCCTGCTTCAAGCGGCAGCTGCTCTATGTTGCTCTCTGTGCTCCCGGTCGATCTCAGGAGGCAGAGGTTGGAGAAGCTGCTGCTATGTGGGGTTGGTAATATTTGGATCCTTGGGTAAGACGTGGGATCCGCGTATGGGTAGAGACATAGGCTGTTGTAGGCTCGGGTCATCAGGGCCCAATACACGAGCAGCGTCTTCTCGGGATCCTAAAGATCCAAGAGTCAATTGATCGAGGTTCTGAGGTCGTTCAAGCGGCCTCCTCTCGCGGGGGCGTTCCTCATTCGAAGAAGATGAATCATCTGTAGCAAGGCGTCGTGTTAGGGAAGGAGTCTTCTGCCTCCGAAGCTCCTGTAGTTATCTACCCATAGTGATCATGTTTTCTTGCATGCGAAGGTTGTCACGCCTTTGGGCTTCCAATGCTTCTTTAGTGCTCTGTAGCATGTCAAGAAAACGTGAAAAGTCTCCCTAGGTAATGGGTGCGGAGGGGTCAGGCTGAACATTAGTCATCGTGGCTGGAATCGGAGCGTTGGAGGGAGCTCGAGTAGAAATTCCGGCTTCACTCTGGTTCGGATTGGATCGGTTCACAGCGGCCTGGTCGGGGCGGTTCGGATGGAGAGAGTGAGTGCCCTCGACCTCAGTAGACCGGATCGAATCGGTGCCTTCCACCCGGTTCTGATCGGCGCCTCCCATCCGGTTCGGATCCTCCTGATCGGAGCGGTTTTCTCCAGAGCTTTGAGCGCGTGACCTTGTTAACATGATGGCCTGCTGATTTTCTCTGGCATCATTTCTCCAAGCACCTTGCACTTCTTTTCCTTTGGTCTTAGCCATGATACTTGACTCTTCGACGGTTAGTCAACAAGTACAGGGAGATGTCAGAGACAAGGGATTAACTTCTTTGAACTTGAAAGTCCAAATAATAGATTGATAATCCCAAAAAAAGCTGAGAATTCGAAGGTTCTCAGTGAAAGCACCAAAATGTTAGACCAAAAATTGGTTCTAACACCCAAATTAGCGATGATTTGAATGAAATAGAACTAAAAAGCAACAAAGAACACATGATTTATAGTGGTTCGGCGTTATAGAGCCTACGTCCACTTTCTATTCTTTTAATTGATGATTTGAATGCAAATACAGCAATGATTCTCACTCAACTTCACAATTACAATGCATAAACTCACTCAAATCTCTCAAAAATAGACTTTAAGAGATGATTTTGATCTGAATGTGGTTATGAAATTCAGTTATGGAAGATGTTAGAACTGAGAATTTGACAAAAGATCCTTTCAAATGCCTCTTGATGGTGTATTTATAGGTGAAAAATCTCTTTGAAGTGGCTCCGGTTCGGAACTACGTGGCACCCATCCCATGAGAGTCGGGTTCGGAGGCTTCCAGATGGTAACAGTGCATCGATTTAGTGGGAGATCGTGGGAGAAATGGTCATGCATGGTCCGAGTCTTCAGGAATCATGTGTAGCAACGGTCACAGGTTCAGAGAGAGGGGTTCGGATCGGCTGCCTCTGATCTGATCCGATGAGGCCACTTGCTATCTTTTGACGTTGCTGACGTACTTCTCCAAACCGAACCGATATGGTATCTGCGCCATTGATCTCTACTTTTTTCCTGTGCTATCTTCCTCCGATCTGGACCGGTTGGTGGCTTTCTCACTGTTTGCTCTTTATGTAGCCTAGTTCACGAAGTATGCTAATAGGTACCATATATTACGTCGCCATACATAGGTTTATAACTAAAACCGAAAAATATCGTATTGGAAGTTTGGATTTCCATCAGGATGGATGCTAATTCAAAAGATCTATCGTGTAGTGCAATACTCCACGGCTTACGTCCAGGGCTTTTGAAAAACACCGTAATGCGCATCCTCCTTTTTGGGAAATAAAGTATCACTGCGGCTTACATCCAAGCATTGGAAAACATAGTTTACTCTATCCCTTTGGGAATCGGGGGTGTGCCTTATCACTCTGAGGTGGAGCGACCACACGCAGTCCATCTCGGTCGACCGAATCCATGACAACTCTAAAGGTGTCTATCCTCATCTCACAAGCATACTAATTAAACCATCAGTTCAGCATCATACCGGTGCGTTAGGCGCATGAATTAATGCTACACAAAGCTATGTTAACTAAAGCTATGCTTTGATCATCATCCATCAAGTTCTTTTTTTCAATAGAAGCCTTGATCCATGCATCTTAGCATGTCACATTATCAATCCATACCATACCATTGATTTCTTCCAATATATAACCTCTAAGCTCGTACGTCCCAGAGAAGGGTGTTAAGCAAGAGAATAAATTCTCCGCTACCAAACATATATATATTTAGCAGAGATCAACGAATACAACATAAAGGAATACAATGTTAGACACACCATCTATTTCCATGTCCGTTCTGGGTCTGAATGAAACCGGAGGCACCTTATTCCTCGTCCCATATGTCCAATACAGGAGAGAGTGTAACACCCCAAAATTTTAACGACATCAAAGATAATGAATTAAAGAATAATTAGTGTGAAATACACTGTTAACAATGAATTAAGGAAAACTTAATTAAATATTCAGAACTAAGTAAAATGGACTGCGCCATTGCGTCCATCTCAAAATTTTGGTCAAGATAGATAATTGATTTGCATAAATCAGACATCGTATGAAGAAGTTATTAAGGTTTGAAGTTTGTATGCATATAAGGAAGATATATATACATATAAATTAAAAAATGTTCAAAAATCAGCAAAAAACCAGAATTCCGGTGTGCAAATCGAGGAAGGGCCGACATTGTGAAGTCGACCCGAGACCCGCTAGGTCAACCTAGAGGTCGACCCATGATCGACATCCCTGAAGAGGGGTCGACCTAGGGGTCGACCCACCTAAAGGGGGATCGACTCACCCGGGGATCTGGAAGCTTCTCTGACGTGGACTGTTACGACAAAAATCCCCCTTACGAGAAATCACGGATCGTACTGAGGACAAGACGAATCAGAACACAAACAGAAGAACATTTGCTTGCTTATTTACAACAATTCCATCAGAATACAAGAATATATAGAGTATGAATCAATATTACACATCATAAAATATCAGAGATTACAATTCATTACATAGCAACGGAAAATAATACAAAACACAACTGAAGGAGATATATGGATACAAAGCTTTCTGGATATCATTCCAGCTGTAAACCAGGATCCTATAAATATAAATTTGAAAAACCAAAACTACTAGCTGCCCGTGTCGAAAGTAGGGGCACCCAGAGTTTAGGTTAAAACAATAAACTCCAGGTCAGTCATGTGACTGGTGTGAGAACTAAAACAGTTATTTAAACTTTGCTTTAAATTAGATATAACAAGGGACCATGCCGTAAACACGGAACGGGTTTCCTCCCAAGAATACCAGTGCATATATTAAAACAGTGCAATGCTTTTTGGAAAAATGAAGCTATTATAAGACCCAGGTCCTATCACACAATGCAACGCAAGCCGGGGGATAGGGTTTTCCCTTATAATAGCCAAACATGCTTGGTACATTAAAACAAATCATTTGATACTATTATAAGTGCATAGTGTACAAAGCAACTTCAAATATAAATGTATCAATCCTAGACGGCATGGGTATCATATATCATGTCGCCAATACTAGGCTCTACAATCAAAACCGCAAATATCATGTATTGGAAGTTAGATTTCCTTCTGTGAACCAAGCCCAGGGATCGTCCTCACCACTTCGAGACAATCTAGCCTACCATGTCTCAGGATCAGAGCTCGAGTGACCCTAGGATCGTCAGGGCCGGTCCACTCGATGTGGATTAAACTTAAACCTGAGCACTACGTTTCCCCACCCTATGAGGCGTAAATGAGCCAAATGACTCCATCAGTCCCGGATCGACCGATATAACTGAGGTTCCTCGCTATCCATCATCCTTATAAGTAAAATGTCTGGCGTGTAAAACCCAAAACACCACTCCAAGCTAGAACGAAATGCATGCCCTACCTGAGGTCCTTCTCCCGTTTCTGGTTCACACTGGGGTGCGAGGCTCACAAATAAACACTACACAAAGCTACGCTGTATTAAAGCGATTCTTTGATCATCAACCACAAGACTCTACTTTTCAATAGAAGCCTTGATCATTTGCATCTCAGCATGCCACACAGGCAATTCATGCCATGCGACTGATATCTATCGATATATAACCTCTGAGCTCGTACGTCTCAGAGAAGGACGTTAAGCAAGAGAATAGATTCTCCACCGCCAAACAGATATATATTTAATAGAAATCAATCAACATAGAATAAAATCCAATATCAGACACAGAATCCATTTACAAGTCCGTTCTGGGTTTGAACGAAACCAGAGGAACCTTATTCCTCGCATATCCATCGATCTCCAAGTACGTCTGGACGATCACCAACTGATTCCCTCCTCTTGGGTGTACAACCCAATCAAGATCATCAGTAATTATCCAAACGATGTGAAGACCTCCAGTCTTCAACCACCGTCTTCATCGTCGACTTCTCATCGATTTAGTTATTCAGAATGGGATAAACCCAGCTTTTACGAATAACTTGCGTGTATAATAAACCAGTGCTACACAAACACAACATACGCCTCATTTCAATCCAGAATATTCTTTTATTCAAATATTCTTTTACTTTGGGAAAGGTTCCCATTAATTTTATCATAGTTAAATTCTTTAAATTTATTCTTTAATCTTCCTTTGAATATCAATTCGAACCAAATTATGGTTTATCCAAACTAGTCAGGATTAACGAACCTTACCGAAGTAATCATTTGTTTTAATTTCCCAACCCCAACCTATTCATCCCATGAAGTAAAACTGGTAATACTTCATATCTAACACCATGGTGTTATCGGTAAATTCAATTACCATTTCACGTTCAAATCTAATTAAAAATTTAACTATCGCCTGGAGCAAAACTGGTGATACTCCATTTTCGATCATTTCTTGAATTTGACAATTTTAGTTATCAAATTCTCCTTCCAATCTATTTAAAGATTCATCAAAACTCTATTTCAGTTTTAATTTACAAAAATGATTACTTAATGATAATTCAAAGTTAAGAAATAAATCTTATCTTCAATGGGGTTAAAGAACTAATGTCATTTAAAACACAGTTCACGATAAACCCAAAATCTCATTCATTAACAATGGAATCTTCACGGAAAACAGATCAATATATATAATCGATATGAACTTCCATATCCAATTAATAATAAAAATGGAATAACGACAAAGCCTTTTAAATTCCATATATATTAGCAGTCTTCCTCCACAGAAATTCACTTCGATTATTACCAAATCGAATTCCATTCCGTTCTAATTTATTTTATTTAACTGGAAAACTTTACTTTGGAAAATCTTCTTTAAATATTATCAAAAAGATTTATAAATTCCAAATCTCATTTCACTGTAAATCAGTTTAAGAAACGAATGTCGTCAAAACACAGTTCACGATAAACCCAATTCACATTCCATTAATTATCGGGTTAAAGAACAAGTGTTATTTAAAACACCGTTCACGATAAACCCAAAAATCAATTCCAATTCAATTCCAATTAAATATCATTTAATTGGTATACTTCATTAAATCTAAATAAAAAGATTTAATCTTTTTCTCAACTGGGTTTAAGAACAGTGTTAATGAAGACACCATTCACGACAAACCCAAATCCCATTTGATATTAAATACAAGGCTCTAAAAAGAAAATATATCGGCTTATATTCAATATCAAATACTACAACCAACAAATATTGTATTGGAAATAACGATATAAATATATCTTTCAAATTTCCATAACAATATCTGTATAATCACGAAATCCAACATTGAAATATTTCGAAGACAATTTCGATTCAAATCCATTTCCAGTTTATATATTGGAAATTCTGTTTATTTTTAGAACCATTTCAAATCCAATTTATTTATTGAAAAAAAATGGATTATAATTCTGGTTCAAAACTAGTTCATTTCGATAAAAATCTATTTTTTTTTATTTTCAAATATGGGATTTTTCATTCCAACTCTTTCCAAATCATTTCTTATGATTTTATACTAATTATTGATATTTTTAATAATTTTATCAAGGCCCATACAGTCGATTTCCATCAACCGCCATAGAACTGCACTTACATAGACCTTTTCCAAATTTGATTTGGACATAATTCCAAATCCAACCGTTAGATTTCTAATTTCTAATATTCGTTAGAAAGATCTTTTCGATACAAACCCAACGGTTCTGGTTTTAGTAGAATCCGGCGGTTGGATCTCCTGTAATGTCCATTCGAAGTCAATGATCGAAATTCGCAAACTGCCGCAATGCGGCGCGTTCTATTCTGGCCACTATATTAAATATATAATATATATTTCGTCGATTTCCATTTAAAACGTATTTTATAAATCGTTTTAAATTCGTTTCAAAAACAATTTCAACTTCCATTTCAAATTCAAATCAAAATTTCAAATTCATTTCAATTCAATTCGAATTTCAAATCAATTCGAATTTCAAATCATTTCAAAATATCAGATTTTGAAATCACTTTTCAATATTCATTGTAAAATGAGTAAAATCGACAAAATTCCCGTTTGAGTTAAAATGACATTTAACTACTTAACACGACTTCACATTTCAATATTCACTGGATATTATTTTAAAATATTCGATAATTCTGAACTGGAATCAGACATAGTCAATTACAATATAATTTGATTATATGGATTTCATACAATACATGTACACAACAACAATCAAACACAGTCGACCAACATCCAAAGTGCATTCTACAATGCATAAGCATCAAATATTAATATTTAACGCTTACAACAGCCTGTCAATCGATTGATTGACATACAGCTAATTATTGGGATTAGTGTATGTCCAATTTCATCCCAACACTCGTGTGGGGTTTTCAAACAACAAACACAGATTTATTTGTGCAGTTGGGCGATGTGTAAAATTTATCGTCCCTATCTATGTCAGTCAAATAGGTGTACATAAACAAATCGTTCTGATTTGTAAATGAATATTCATTTTCATTTCAAGAGAATTTCACACCATTCATTTACACGTTAAAATTATATTTTTAACGTTAAAATATTTATTTCAACACCTTACTATTTTTAATAGTTCATACATTCAATAAAAATGTTATTTTTAACTAACACTTTATATTTCAGAAAATTTCGACAGCATAACGGCGTGATATTGAAATCGGGTAATGTCTAGCATTATCCCTCTCCTTTACTGTCTTGCGCCATACCCAATAATCAATTTAATTCACATTCCAAACCACATTCCAAAAAATAAATCAATCAACCCCAAACGGCCAATCAAACAATCAAACAAGTCGTCCATGGTCTGTGGACGACGGGGAACAGTTCATATATGCAGTTATAAAATAAATAACTGTATAAGTAAATTCAGTGAGGAGTTCTCACCTTGGGGATCCACTCCTCCAGTTTTATTTCTGAATAGCTTGGATTTTCCCGAAATTCAACGCAATCCTTTACACACTGTTCATAGTAAAAATCACATTTTTTATCATCACTACATGTACATAAAAGTCATATTTTTATTTCCACTTCATATAATTCACAACGCTTCTTTCTATATAAAAATTATATTTTTATATTTCTACTTCTTATATAAAGATCGAATTTTTATTTTGATGCTATAAAAATCAAATTTTTATATCTCCTATATAATAAAAATCAAATTCTTATATCTCCTTTATAATAAAAATCAAATTCTTATTAGGAATAAAATCATATTTTTATTTAAATAAACCTCTTGACTTTGTTTACATGAAAATCTATACTTTCTACTAAAAAAACAAATCTTTACATTTTAAAAAATTAATCTTTACGTTATAAAAATCGTATCTTTTCATGTTTAAAAATACAATCTTTTTATACGTAAAAATACAATCTTTTTATACGTAAAAATATAATCTTTTGTTTAAAAATTATATTTTTATATAAGTAAAAAACCGAGAATAAATTCAACGTTTCCTAAATATAAATTAGATTTATTTAAAGATCATTTCCTAAGAAAATTGAAATAAAATAAATTAAATAAACAAAACAACAAAAAAGAAACTTACTGTTGGAAGAAGAGGGGGGTGTATGTCGGCGCTCAGGTGGCTGTGGGTTTGGCAGAGGGTGGCGGCGGACTCTACTGGTCGGTGGGGGATTGTTTTGGGTGTCGGGGGTACGGGTTATCGAGGAAAGCATGGGGGGAGGGGAAGAGGAGAGAGAAGCGCAAGGGATGGGGTGTCGATGGTGGAGGCGCAGCCTCTGGCGGCGGCGATGAGATGCGGGGGAGTGGCGTGGTGGGCATGAGCTAGGGCTAGAGGGAGGAGCGGTTTTTTTCTTTTTTTGATTTTGACCTTGTTGACTGAGAAATAGAGGGAAGGGGGTGTAATGATAATATATATATAATTATTTTTAATTTACCTTTTTGAATACGAACTCAAAATCAATCCCATCGACTGTCGTCCTAGCTAATCACCCCCATTCCGAACACAATGGGATATGTCCCGCAAGCTGATTCGATAATTTTGATTAGTTTTCGTTTAAATCAAAACATAAACCTTTATATTTTATTTTAAACGTACATTTCAATTTACCAAGGCCACATATTGACTCTAAAAAATTCCATAAAAATTATTTTTAGCTTTGTATTGATGATACGGTCCTAACAAAACTAATTTCGTTGAATTTGAAGACCGTTTGAAAGATGACCATTTTCTGGTCGATCGAAATTGACAAAAACTATCAAAACACGTTTTATTTCGCCATGCTCACATATTGCTTTCAAAAATTACGAATTTTGGAATCTAGCAATAAATCGACATCCTTGATCCAACCAAAGTAGTTTCGTCGAAAACAGGGTTCGTTTGCAAAATTTCTATTTTTAAGGGCCAAAATTCCATAGCGGCTATTATGAAATTTCAACTGGGCATAATTTTGTATTCCCGCTATGAAATTTCAAATTTTCCGATTCGTTGGAAAGATATTTTTTAATAGATTCAAATATTTTTGGTTTTGCTAAAATCCTGTTTATATTGCATCTTGTACATTCATTTGAATTTTGAAATCGAATTTTTGAACTACCGCGCCATTTTTAATTCCTTTTATAATTATAAATAAATATTTATATTCAACCGACGATTCAAATAAATATATACGTTACACTTCTATTCAAAATAAATTTCTCGTCGTTATTATTTAAAATTAATCATTTTAAATATTCAAAATTCATTAAAATTGCCAAAATAAATTTTTTAAATTGGTTCAGATTTTAGGGTTGTTACATGGACGATTCTGATGGCTTCTGGTCCAATCTGAAGGTCTTGGTTGCTCCGCTACTCCTATATAAAAGACCCTAAACCTAGGTTTTATTCATCTAAAAATGGCCGCGATGCGGAGCTCTGCTGCAATAAAAACTGAATGGCCTAATCTTCTTCAAATCTAATTAAGAAAACATTATATTAATTCAACGGTTGCTACAACAACAAATTCAACGTGTTCTTCGCAGTAATTTGGATCCAATTCCTTAGATCTATTCACTGTGAGTTCATTTTATTTTTTGATCTAAATATTTAATTAGTAACCTTGACATGTATATAAAAATTGGATCTTGAATCGGTGCCTAATCAGTTCTATTATGACATAATTATCAGATCTGCTTTTATATGTTCATATCGTCACCATTTTAATTCTCGTCATAATATGCCTATTCAGTTATGCCTATTTCTATCAGTTTATTATTGATTTGTTATTATGCATGTTCTCGATTCTCTTCTCTCCCTCTGTTCCCTTTTTATTTTTATATAGTCGGGCTACCTTCGAGCCTAGGACTAATGCTGAAAAATACGAACGTGCAAAGTTAGGAATGATTGGGAAAGATATAATTTGGGGCATAATTGATATTGGAAAGATATGAATACAAGTTTAGGCACAAAATGTGGAAATATACAAATATGGATTTGGGGACATATATCGTGTTGTATAACATGGATATGAATTTAGGAAAACATTGGAAAAATATGATTTGGCATAAATTATATGAAATATGATTTGGGCATAACTTGGAGCATATGTAATTATGAAATAAAGCATAGGTTGTGACATATGTAAATGTTAATTTGGGGCATAAACTGGAACACAAGTGAATATTGATTTAGGGCATGAAAACCTATAATTGAAATAGAATAATAGTAAATATGAATCGAAAGGGGGCTTGAAAGTCTATATTTGGAATAGGGAAAATTACTTTAATATGCCTAAAATAATGGAACCGTAGTAGACACGAGGTTAGGTTGCATTAGTGGTGGAAGTCTGCCCGGACCCGATCGGCATATCCCACAGCTACCGATGTTGAACCTAATGTGAGAGGTCTAAGTACGCAAATACGAGACGTGCTCAGACACGAGGTTAAGCCCAATTTGTGGAATAAGTCTGCCCAGACCGCCCTGGCATATCCAGCATCCACAAATGGCAGGCTTAATGTGGGAGGTCTAGCATACTATAACCATAAATGAAAATATGGTAATAAATCTTGAATACTTAACCTAGTTGAATCGATAGGGATTGTATGAATAAAATAAAGATGGGGTTAAGTAAAAATTGGTTGAACAGTGGGTGGGTTAAGGATAATAGGAGGGGGTGGGTAATGTTTACATATAGACCAATAAACTTAACCCTATAAGGTTATGTATCCATAGACACCTAATGGTACATAAAACCGGTAGAAATAATAAAGTTATGTAACTAAAAAACACCATTTAGGGTAAGCATAACTTGTAAGGAAATGGGACAACTTGTGTAATACGATAAGAGGTACTTAATTATGAATTAAGTAATCTAGAAGTCTGGAACCCGATGATGTGAATAACATGTTTAGGCTTGTCCTAGGGACAAGAGGAAATTATAACATATGTTATAATAAATGGGCAGAGAAACTTATTAACTGGCCTTCGTTAATAGATCTAAGCTAATAAGTAAACAACGATAAGTTGTATTGACAATGTAAAATGGAATTATGATTAAACGAGAAAGAGTGAGGAAAACTTATGAAATGATATAAATTATATTTGATCATAAAAGGTAAATGCCACGTTAAGAAGGAAACATGTAAAATGAGACATACTTAGTTACAGATTAAGTAAAAACATGTTATTGTAATAATGTAACCAAGCAAGAATATAAAATAGATTGTGGATTACAGAACTTGGGCCACAATCAATTAAATAACATGTTGTAAACTTATTAATAAACTTAAATGAATTAAGTTGTATGACTGAAATTAATAAGCAAGAGAAGCTTGGCAATTTGAATAAGAATTCAATATGAATTGGAACTGCCAAGTTAATTAGAAACCATATGAGGTGAGGCAAGTGCGTAAAAGAATGTTTAGACATAGGGTCTAACAACGTATTAAAGTGAGGCTCTTGGACCGGTCCGTACGTTGGAGGGTGAATAACACAACGAGGTAGATCATCGAGGTGTTATAAGGCACGAGGGGAGCGCACATTCATCTGATTGTGTGATGGCTTCAAAAGGACTAGAAGGGGTAGCACGCGACTTCCTGAGGTATGTAAGGTGCTCCTAGTAGTCCTCTATGCGGTGACAAATGTCTTAGTCTGTGCTCACAGAGGTTGGGTCTGCGCATAACTACTAGGTGGGTGGGCCTTGACTGCAGATGTAGCTATGCAGTCAGAATGTTGTGACAAGGTTACATAGGGGTGGTTCGGCGGTTGCCTCACGAGGAGGCGGAGGGTCACGACCAACAAGGATAGTAGATCGTCGGACACCCGTCATCAGCAGCCAGTGGGATGCGAAAAGACTAGAGCTAAACCCAAGAAACCATTTCACCTTTCACTATCGAGGTACGGGGTTGAGGGTAGACGCCACATGGATGTTTAGATTGGTTGTTATTAGGGGCGGTCGCTTAGCTTTTTTAGTCTTTACTAGTTGGGGGAAGGGCCGAGGTGGGGCCATAGCCACATGGAAGACAGACCTTGGGAATATATGTATTTGGAGGTTCTTAAAGGTAGGCCTGTACAGGTATGGAAAAGTTGTCGGACGAGATCTGTGTTTCTTGTTTAGCCCTGCCACGGAACTCAATGCACATTAGAGGACGTACGATTGAGGCATCGAGCTACAATTACAGTACATACGTGGGATGGTCTAGATACATGCGTAACTACTCCGGGTGATGTATCATAGACTTGAGGGCATTACTCCGGAATGGAGTCTAATTCAATCGATGGTGGCAGTCCATACGCTTACGTAGCATAATAATGACAAATATAGGCGGAATGCAACATTGTTATATGGAGATCCGTACATCACTCCGGCATAGGACGACGGACTACGTCCATTACGGTGGAGATCGTGCGAGTGGGTTACCATGGGGTGTATCTCAATATTGAGAGATAACTACATATATTGTATTAGGTGAATCCATGGGAAAGTAAATGGCTACGATGCGCGGACAAGTCTTGAGTTTTATCAACCCAAGTAACCTAATAATCAAGAAATTGTAATGGAACGGTATTGGTAGGGATCACTCTACTTTTGATATACCAGCATCGGTGTGGCGTAGGGAAATGTATTTAAGAAGCAAAATATATCCTTTTCATCTTATCTTGCTCAGTCCACACTTGTTATTGTTATTGTTATCTTGTTCTTCCATTTTTTATATACCTTCCATGATACTTTTATTTATTTATATTTAAAAGTAACTGGACTCGTCAGACTTTATGTTTGACCCTTTTTGTTTCCTCTTCTCTCTCTTCTATTTCCCTCCCAGGTTCTCAGGGTGGAAGTTCTTAGAGTTGATTTGGATTCTTTCAGCTTAGCTTGGATTTTGGATATTGATGTACCGCTTTGACTTCTTGTCAACTCTCTTATGGCTTTGCAAGGGAAATATGGTTTTATGCTTTTATACTCTGATATTTTTTTCAAGACAGATTATTAGTGTAATTGGTTACTTCAAACTTATGATGTAGACTCAGTATTTGGGACCATGATGTTATGATTTAAACACTACAACAAAAACACCATATTACAACTGTAATTTTACAACGGTCAAAAAATGACAGTTGTAATAAAGGTTTTTTACAACAGTGTTTTTCAAAAAGTGGTAATAACCTTATTTTCGACAACTTTTATATTTCAGAAGTTGTAATAGATGTTTATTACAACTTTTCTTCTTTGACTGTTGTAATAAATGCCTATTTTTACAACTATTTTATTGTTACTTATAATGGATGTCTAGTACAATCTTCCTTTTTTCAGTTGTAGTATATGTTTATTTTAAACAAGTATTTTTTGTTCGTTATTATAAAAGTCTATTACAAAGTTTTTTGTTTGTTAGTTTTAATAATTAATTGATTAATTTAATACTTACTATTTAAATAAATAAATAATTAAAAATAATAATCACCGTTAAATAATAATTAATTGGAAACATAAAATAATTCATATTAGTAATTAATATGGTGTTTAATATAAATGTACAAATTTGGGAAATATTAACTTCTTACACCTTTGTTTTTTGTCCGTTGTAATTTAATATAAATTTTTACTTGTAAGGTCTAACTTGTAATATATTTTTTCTGAACAACAAACAAAAAATTGCAATATTTAATTGTATAAATTTTGGCAAACTTTTGGTGGTTACATAAAACTGGCGGTCTACGTTAATGCGAAAAGATGAAATTTGGGCGGCAAAAGTGAAATTTTGGCTTCAAATTAACTCGCGTCTTCTATTTCTATTCCGCTATACGATGCGTCCTTTCCTTTTCTCTTCCCCAAATCAACATGGATCCCTAATTTTTCAATCCCTCATTCTTGAATTCCATATTTTATCAAGCTTCGTTTATTTTTTCTAAATGTTCCTTCCGATCGAAGCCTGTGCCTTGCCTTCCTTTAATTTTGCTCTATTCCTTCCCCCATAAAATTCGACTCTTTTGAAAAAAAAAACCATTGAAGCAGCTGAATCATGAGACCCAACCAGGCTACCACGACACAATCATTAACGAACACCGCCTCTAAAAACCCACTCCACCTTTCCTCGCCCCTCCTCCACGCCTTCTACACCCCACGTTGCAGCCAACCTAGATCTCTTCACTTGTATTTCCAGGACCCACGTGCAAACTGAAGGGATGGATGGCCATTGCGCGACCATAGAAAGGGGAGGAAGTCACATTCAACAGGTGGCTTTGGATCGGACCATGGTGGCAAGTCGCGGCAGCGAGAGGTTGTGAAGAAGGGGCTAATACCGTTATTCTCTTTTTTGTTATACGTGGTTTCTATAGCACTGAAAGGAGAAGAAGATATAGCGTGAATCGTGGGAAGTGGTTATATAGTTTAGATCCTGACGTGGCAAGGAGTTTGGTTTGTTTCTGTTTTTCTTTAATATACAATTATAGTGCGAATGTTCTAGGGAACAATCGAAATGGATGACGATAATCTCGAAGTGGAGGAGAATAATCGTTCACTTATGCTCACCAAGCCAGTAAACCACCTTTCCAGCATGGAAACCTTCCAGCAAGCTCAAATTCGTCTGGTCCTTCCCTAATCCCTCTTATTAACTTCTCTTTTTTTGTCCGATAGATTTAACCATGTTGTAATGCGATTTCCCTTTATTGCTAGAATTTTGTGGTTATGGAATGATAGTTGATTTGGATTACGAATCTTTGAAAAAAAAAAGACTTCCTAAGACAAACTTTAAAGAGTGTTTCTATGTTGGAGTTATTCTTATAAATTAGCAAAATAGTTGAATACTTTGAAGAGTGTTTCTATGTTGGAGTTATTATCCCAAATTTACACATTTAAATATTTCGTTGTTGTAATATCTTGCGTATTAAATCATATTTATAAACCAAAGCTGTTTATTCATTGCTATTCTCATGTGATTTTAAATTAAATCAAAAGAGATTGAAATGCTTATTTTGGTTTTATGTTGCAGCATGGAGAATGTGTGTTTCTCTTAAAACCATTTATCTACTACAGAAGGATCCCATGACAGACTTTACTATTAATACATGCATAACACTTGTGTTGTTACTGGTATTTAATTGGTGAATACATACAGGATTCCAAAATACCTGATAGAAAAGCGATGGTAGCAAATAGAGATGGGTAGGATTCCAAGATATACAATATTTTGCTTGGAAACAAGGCGCTAAATCTTAGGTTGCTATATTATTTTTATTTTATACCTTTTTAAAGCAGTAATATCAAATAAAGATGGACAAAATAGGCTTGTTTTATATATAGCACAAGCTACACATACGAGAATGAGGCATGAATAAAGTTAGCAAATTATTTCACTTGTTATCTGTTGAATGGTACAGGCATTTGTTTATTTATGTGATTGGAAAAGTGATATTTTGTACAGGGAGGTCACAAATCAAAGGCAAAGTAAAAATATATGAACTTGAGAGTGATAGCTACATGTGCATGCATTATTAATAAAGTTATAAAGAGAGTTGTCCTTGCTGAAAGTGAGAGAGGCTATAAGTACTGATGATACTGGAGCTATATCATCATTTGAGCATGATGAAGTTTTTGTGTTAGATGGTTGGATTGAGGTAAGAAAATTATGTTTGCTTTTAGGTTATACACAAATTATGTATTGATCGATAATTTTTGTGGGCAGATTCACAGCTAAACAATGATACTGGAGCTATATCATCATTTGGGTATGGTGAAATTTTGTGTTAGATTGTGGTGTTGAGGTAAGCGGTTTATGTTTAATTTTAAGTTTACTTGCAGGTAGGTAAATGCTGATGCTATATTCACCTCAATTGGCCTACATGTTATCATACACATAATCCCTACCTAAATCCACCAGGTCTAAAAGTGAGTCAACCAAAGGGTAATAGGTTGAGAGAGTAGAGAAGAAGTATATTAGAAATGCAAACGAAAAATTTCGAGACTGGAGCATCAAAGTCAAGCATGGTTGTAAGTGTATGTTGCTGCAAATGAAGGTGTACAAATGGTTTGTGAATATTGAGTAGCAATTCTACCAAGATGACTATGTTGAAGAACATATGAATGGGTCAGGGCTGAATGAATAATGAAAATATGCTCTGGCTTTGTGCAAGGAAAGTATACATATCACATGAGAATGTCTGGTACCACTAATGACTGCACTTTATGTTTCTGTAGGCAAATAAGGACAGTTGTAATTGTATATTTTTTTGTGTGGTATATGATTTATAATTTGTATTCTAGATATAAAGTTGTGATTTTTATCAATGAATGGATTATGATGCTTTTAAAATTACATCTATTTCTTATGTTATTTATCTATTTATTGTTGCACATATAATATATATATATATATATATATATATATTCTTATGCATATAATTTGTGGATATATTACAGCTGTAATGTAAAAGTTGTAATAAAATATATCACAACAGTTACAAGTAGTTGTAAAAATTACAACAACAAGGGTGCATAAATGTTGTAATAAAGTTTATTACAACAGTGGAAAAAAGTTGTAAAATATACATACTACAACGGTGTTGCAACGGTGCAAAAAAGTTGTAAAAGATTTTAGTCTATTACAACTTCTTAATACACGACGGTTAGCCCACCGTTGTAAAATGTATATTACAACGGTGTTCCACCGTTGTAATAGGGTCATTTTGTTGTAGTGAAATAAAGTTATTTATTCCGCTACTACTTTACATGTATGTCTTGTGATATTATGTTCTTATTTACCAATAATGCTTACGAAACTTAATGCATTCCCTTAATGAGTGACATTGACGGACGTGGGGTGTCACACTTTTTGATGACCCGCCCCACACCAGCCGACATTTCAATGAAAATGCGTTGTGCCAATGTTTAACCAGCACGGGACAATCGCCAAAGAAAGGAAAGGAAGGGTATTTGAACTAACAAAGAACCTGTAGAATGTCTCACAGCACAAGGAATAAAATATAATAATAACATACTTGACATAAAATAGGTGAGACATTGCATAAGCTGAAAACTAAACATCATAGCAGCGGAAAATCCAAATACAGCTTATGTTCCACATCATTATTATTACAACTTTTAAAAACTGTCTCTAAAGCAAATAAGGAAGGTACACTACTAAGGCCCAAAGTAGTGACCAGCAGCGACACGGGGAGAATATATAGCAAATAGTACGTGCAAGCCTCCTGCTCGTCTCCGGACAGCTACTCGTGCACAACTAGCTAACCTATCTCTAGTCTGCCCATTTAAGAGCACCCAGAGTAACAAGAAGAGACATAAAACTCTGGGTCAGACAAAAGTCTGGTATGAGCGATAAGCAGCAAAACAAAACAATAACAAGTATACTAAACCATACCTGGACCTGCAATCTAAGAGTTAGCACAATATACCGTACAATACTCTAAGGTGCCACTACATATGGTGTAAGGAATACGGGGGTGGGGGTGTGCATGACATAGTGATGGCAGACAATTAATCATAGCAACCATCCTCACATCTCTCACTCAGTGCGTAAAGCATACGATATCTACCACTTTGATCACTAGACCCATCGTGGTAGTGAGGGAATCCGACTTGTATAACTATTGCTACCACCAAGCTTGCCCCATGGAGTCATGACTCAATCCTTAAAAATGACCACACCTCATTGGTCCATAGCCAATAGTCATATCTAGGCCACTGTGGCCCTGTATCTGTCCACATACCCCATACTTCATAGTGATCCAAAGTTATTGACATCGATAACCCCTTAGCACACGTCCCGCAGCAAAGCCCAACTCATGAAGTTAACTCATTGGTTCCCATCTGGATCCTGAGTTCCACTTCCTATTTGGACTTCCTTTGCATCTCGGGTTTTGGTTGAATTAGAGGTGGTCTTCAAAAGAGTCGTCGCATCGTAGAAGTGGGAGCTCGAACTCGGTTCGGTTCGTAGTCGTTGCCTCGGTTCGGTCGTGAAACTCCATGGTGTAGTTCGGTTCGGCCCTCAAAGTGTTCCTCCCCTATTCGGTTCGGTTCGGTGTTCTTCCATCTCTAAATCCTAGTTTGGTGCTCCTGCCAGCGTTTGGTCTGATCCGATCCCCTTCCAAGCTCTGTTCCGATTCCAATAAATGGTGGCCTTCCTTCTTGCCATAATCCAATCCGCTTCAGTTCAGCTTTTCCGACCCGATCCCATGCTTAGCTCCGATCTGGTCCCCAACTCAACTCCATAGCCTTCCTTTGTGCCATACTCTTTCTTCTGCATGGGCTCAGGTTCGGTTCAAATTCCTTGTCTCTGTTGTCGGTTCGGTTCGACCAATCATATCCGATCCGAACCCCTTCCCCCTATCCGATCCGATCCCGATCCCTGCAGTTTTTCCTGCAACTTTCCAACGACTGTTTTACGCCATACGACGGCGTTTTCAACCATTCTAACCCTTCTAATCAATCATAAAGCATATAATACAGTCATAACAACATGTATAATCAACCATAAACTTCAAAACAACAGTTTGGTAGGTTAAAACGAATCAAACATAGCCAAAATCCCATATTTTCCCTTAAGCATGTTTAAGCAAAACTAATGATAGGATTAGTAAAACTTAACCAAATCAACCAAATTTTCTTACAGAGGCCTAAAACAATATTTCGAAATTTATAACTATTTTTCCAGATTTTTAACATATATAATTTCGCTACTTAACACTAATTACCCTTAATTAACCATAATTAGTGAGGAACTATGCAAATCACTCACCTTTGCCACAAATAAACCGTAGATCTGAAATGATTCTCTATTTGGTACGAATACTAATGTCTAACAGCAGTTCTAACCTTGCTTAGATGCTATCTCTCCTTAATTTGGTGTAGTTTAGCCGAATCTTCAAGTAGAAAGTGGTTTAGAGGTGTTTTAGATGTTGGAGGCCATTACTAAGTTGAGAGGGATGATAAGTGGCGGCTGAAAAAAAATGAGAAAAGGGTGTTCTCTAAATCCTAACAGCCCTTAAATACTCCAAATCCCAAAATCCCCCTCTGGGCCTAGCTGTTAATTACCCAATTATGCCCGGTTTAGCTGTTTTTCACCTTCTATACCTTAATTCAGCCATATCTCCCAAACGTTAAGTCCGTTTTTCAAATATGACCACTCTACGGAAAGGTAAACAATCATCTGGACCTAATGTAATTGGTTTTAGGTCAAAACTCCTTTCCAGTCAAAAGTATGGCCGAAACAAGATCAGTTAGGGGTAAAACGGTCATTTAAAAATTGCCAAAAATCATGGGCATGGGAAATGACCCCAATAGTCGTCTCCCAAAGTTACATGGATATAAGACTTTGTATGAGAAAGAAATAAATATTCTACGATCCTCTGATGCGTAAAATGTGGGTCGTTACATTCTCCCCCCTTAAGAAATTTCGTCCCCGAAATTCCTTAACCCAAAACATACAAAGTATCCCGCATGCCTACCATTCATTAACAAAACAATAAAGCATACAAAACAACACAATAAGGCTATCCTATCATGCAGTTTACTAACAAGGGAGTACTATACCGATATAAAAACCTTACCAGGCAAAGAGTTCTGGATACTTCCTCCTTATGTCCTCCTATGTTTCCCAAGTACAGTTTTCCTCATTATCACCCACTGAACTTTGACTAGTCTCACCGCCTTCCTTCGAAGCTGCTTCGTATCGTTCCCAACAATACGCATAGGCCTGCAGTTCCCAACCACCTCGGGTTCAACTCGATATCATCCAACTGATCCGGTGAAATAGCCACACTAGGGTCGTGCACAAAGTTCCTTAACTGGGAAACATGAAATACATTATGAACTCCCGCCATCTTCTCTGGTAACTCAACTTTATATGCCAAATTCCCAATTTGCTTGAGAACTGGGAATGGACCAACAAATCTTGGTGCTAACTTGCTTGTCCTGCCAAATCGAATCACGCTCTTTAACGGAGAAATCTTGACAAACACCAAGTCACCAATGGAGACTTTTAAATCTTTTCTCCTCTTATCAGCATAACTCTTCTGTCTATCTTGAGCAGCCTTCATTCGATGTTGGATAACCTTAATCTTATCTGAAGTTTTTCTTATCACATCTGGTGCAAGCATAAACTTCTTACCAGTTTCTAACCAACATGGCAGTGAGTTGCATGGTCTTCTGTACAAAGCTTCAAATGGAGCAATGCCAATACTGGATTGATAACTGTTATTATATGCAAACTCTACTAGATGCAAATGGTCATCCCATGATCCACCAAAATCCAATATACAAGCTCTCAAGAGATCCTCCAATATACGATTCACCCTCTCTGTCTGACCGTCGGTTTGAGGATGATACGTGGTACTGAGATGTAATTCTGATCCTAACGCCTCTTGTAAGCTCTTCCAAAACCCACTAGTAAACAATGGGTCTCGGTCACTCACAATGCTTTTAGGTACTCCATGAAATCTCACTATCCATTTCATATATAGCTCAGCTAACTTAGCTGCCATTCTATTCGACTTGACGAGTATAAACCTTGCACTCTTGGTCAATCGGTCCACAATCACCCAAATGCTATCATGGCCCGACCAAGTCCTTGGTAACCCATCAATGAAATCCATTGAGACTTGTTCCCATTTCCATTCTGTAACTTCTAATGGTTGCAACAAACCACTAGGCTTCTTTTACTCAGCTTTAACTAGCTGGCAATTCATTCATTAGATATAAACTTTCCAACGTCTCTTTTCATCCCTTTCCAGTAGTAGGTCTACTTCATGTCTCAATACATCTTGTTACCACCGGGGTGTATAGTCAGTTTTGAGTGATGACATTCTCTAAGCACTTCATCTCTCAATCCATTGACATTGGGTACAACTAGTCTTCTATTTTTTCTAAGCCATCCATCTCGATCAAGCCCATACTTGTTCATCTCTTCATCGATTCCCATCTCTAACTTTGAGATGATTTCCAATAGGTTAGGATCATCCCTCTGGCTGGAACCAATCCGCTCAATCAAAGTGGGTCTGATCGTCAAACTTGCTAATATTTCTGGATCCAATTCGCACTTTGGTCTGAAATCATACCCAGAGATGTACTCCAGTTGCTTCCATTCCAGAAACATAGCCCCTAAACTGGCATGTCTTCTACTCAATGCATCAGCTACCGCATTTCCCCTTCCTGGTGTGTATGTGATATCAAAATCGTAGGAAGCCAAGAATTCTGACCACCTTTGCTGTCGGAGATTTGGATCCCTCTGAGAGAATAGATACTTTAACGATTTATGATCGGTAAACAACTCGAATCTTTCTCCCAAGAGATAATGTCTCCACATCTTCAATGCGAACATGATCGCTGCCAATTCCAAATCATGGGTAGGATATCCTTTCTCATGTGGTTTTAGTTTCCAACTTGCATAAGCTACAACCCTACCTCCTTGCATTAGTACAACACCTAGTCCGGTACCACATGCATCTGTGTATACTGTCATCTCTTCATTCTCCTTAGGAATGACCAACACTGGTGCACATGTCAACTTTTCCTTTAGACTCTTGAATGCATTCTCGCACTTTTCGTTCCAGACGAAAGCTTGATTCTTCTTGGTCAACCGAGTCAACGGTGTTGCTATCATGGAGAAGTCTTGGATAAACTTACGATAATATCCAGCTAATCCCAAGAAACTTCTTACGTCTGTTGCATTCTTGGGCATAGACCAATCTTGTATCGCAGCCACCTTTGCAGGATCCACGGCAATACCATTCTCTGAAACAACATGGCCCAAGAATCTCACTTCCCTCCTCCATAAGTGACACTTAGAAAACTTTTCTTTTAATTGGTGTTTTTTCAACACCTCCATCACTATCCATAAATGTTCCTTGTGTTCTTCCTCTCCCTTGAATAAACAAGTATATCGTCCACGAACACAAGAACAAACTTATTCAACTGATCTCCGAATACCCTATTCATAAGATTCACAAAATACGCTGGTGCATTGGTCAACCCGAATGGCATGACCAACCACTCGTAGAATTCAGACGGCGTACGAAATGCTGTTCTAGCTACACTCTCAGCTTCCACTCTAAGTTGATTAAAGCCTGTCGTGAGATACAACTGGGAGAACACTCTCACGCCACTCAACTGATCAAACAATTCATCTATCCGTGGTAGAGGATACTTATTCTTCCTCGTTGCCTTATTCAACTTGCGGTAGTCCATACATAATCGAAGGGAACCATCTGCCTTGGTAGCAAATACAACTGGTGCTCCCCACTTGGAAACACTTCTTCTGATAAATCCCTTCTTCAAAAGATCACTTACTTGCACCCCGAGCTCTCACTGATCCCTTGGTGCCATACGACGAAGTGGCATCACTATAGGTCTGGCATCTTTCACTAAATCAATACGGAACTCAATCTCTCGGTGTGGTGGAAGTCCGGTCACTTCCTCGAAGACGTCCGTATACTGGCCAGCCACAGGCACATCTGATAACTCATCATGCGGGATGTCGAGGGAATTTAGAAAACTTATCACTAGGTAGACCACCAAACACTACCCTCCGCCCATCATCCGCTTTAACTATCACCAAAAAGCCCTCACTGTAACGACCCTGAATTTTGGGGCCAAGTTAAAATTTATTTTAAGTGATTTTAAATGAGTTTTGATATTTAAAATAATCTATTTTAAATAATAAGGATCACGAATTTGGTTCAAATCGAAGTTAGAATGAATAAATTAATTTTAAATATAAAAAGAGCTAGAAATAGCGCGGTAGTTTGAAAAGTCAAACTTGAACTTTGACTAACCATACAGGATGCAAAATTTAACGGATTTTAGTAAAACCAAAAATATTAGAATCTATTTAAAAATATCTTTCCAACGAATCCGAAAAATCGAAATTTCATAGCGGAAATCAAAAGTTATGGCTAATTCAATTTTTAGAAAGGTCGATGGGTAATTTGCATAGGACAAAAATGCTACTTTTCACATATTTAGGAATTTGAACTCGAAATCACTTCCATTGGTTTCAGAATGACGTTTCTGCATTGAAAAACAGTAAACACTTATATGTTTCGAGTTTCAGAAAATATTTGTTTAAAAATGTATTTTTAATATTAAAAATATTCGCCTAGAAAATAGCCATTTTTCAAAAAGTCTCAGAATCGAACGAAATAAATTTTGTTGGGTTCGTATCATCAAAACAAAGCTAAAAATGATTTTTTGGTAATTTTTAGAATTAATATATAATTATAATTGATTTTTCAGCATAAACGGACAATTTTTGACTTTAAAAATTCATTAAAAATTCAAACGGGCTCAGAATTAAACGAAATTAATTTTCTTAGGTCCACAGCATCAAAACATAGCTAAGTATATTTTTCGAGAATTTTTGAAGTTAATTTGAGACCTGGGTGAATTTCTGCGTACGTTTGAATTTAAAATAATGATTTATATTTAAAACTGAAAAACGAAGGCCAAGACGATCTCGTGGGCTGATGAGACATATCCAGATGAGTTCGGAACGGGGGCTTAATGGTATGAACGACAGTAAGCAGGCTTGAATCGGAGTTCGGGCCAAAACGGGCTTAAGCGGGCCAATTAAATAATGATTAGTTTAACCTAATATTTTAATATAAAAACACTATTCACGTCCATCTTCTTCCTCTTTGCTGAGCCGCACAAACCCATCATGGCTGAAAACTTCAAACCCTCATAACTCTTTCATTTCTCAACGAAAATTAGCGTGTGAGTACACGTTTCGAAGCTCTCGCCGAGCTCTTCGATCTCCGACAAGTCCCGTCCCTTTCCGTCGCCTGTGCCGCCCGCCCCGAGCCCGAGAAGGTCCGCCGGTCGCAGCCACGCCGGGCCCACCACGCTCGACCGAACTCCACCCCCTTCTGGCCGTGCAAAGATCTCTCCAAGGCGGTCATTCTCCAAAAAACGGCACCCAAAACCGTTCAGTAAATCAAAAGTTATCGCGATTTGAAGTTTTGAACAAATTCTGAAATTGAGGTATGCTTCAGATTTTGTAACGCTTTTAAGCGTGACAGAAGCAGTTGTTAAAAGTCTGTTTGATTTAAAACATCAATAACTTATGCATATGAACACCGATTCTGAAAATTTCAGATCCGGTGGAACCGTGACTTCGAATACAACTTTAATACAGAGCAATTGGGAACAAACTCTAATCTAATTGAGGTGAGAATCCTATTTATTTTATTTAAGTAATTATGTTTTAATTATGGATGTTCGCATTCATAATCATATATGTATGTGAATCTGCTAAGATATAAACTGTATGTGAATCTGCTATGACTTAATCTGTATGCGTATGCTAGGACAAAACCCACTGTATGTTGAGATGTTACAATATAAAATTAAATATATTAAAATCGTTCATGTATGTTGTGTGACATGTTGATATGTAAAAATTAAATATATTAAAATTGTAACAACCCGCAAATTCTGAACCAATTTAAAATTTTTATTTTAGAAATTTTAATGCATTTTAATGTAGTATAGATTTCATAAAAAAAAAAGTTAGAATAAAAATATCATTTTGTGATAAAATGTGATGTTAGAATAAGAATAACGTTTTCATTAGAAACGTTCATATAGAATAAAATTACATTTTTAGTTAAAATGTTTATATAGAGTAGAATAAAAAAAAAATATACCATTTTTAGTTTTATATAGATAAAAAAAAATCACATTTTTTTTTGAAGTGGTTGATTAGAAAAGTTCAACATTTTTAACTATAAATGTTACATTAGAAGAAAACAACATGTTATTGAGACCATGCTCTGTTAGATCAAAAACATCGTTTTTGGTTAGATCATATTATATTAACACAAAATGTCCTTTTGCTAGAAAATATTATATTAACATAAAATGTCATTTTTGCTAGGTCATGTTATTAAAACAAAAAGGTTACTTTGTTAGAAATAATTGCCATGTGTGTTAAAAAAATGAATTGTCATTTATGTTAGAAAAGAATATGTCACATGTGTTATAAATAAATATGTCATTTGGGTTAGAAACACATTTTATAAATAAATATGTCATTTGCGTTAAAGACATGTTTTATAAATAAATATGACATTTATGTTGAAAACATAATTTATAAATAATTATGTCATTTGATTAAAAGACATATTTTGTAAATATAAATGCCATTTTTTCGCAATAAAAGATTAGTTATTAAAGATCATATTTTTATCGTCACTTTGTTTCATTAAAAGTTGGAATATGAACAATATCATTTTTATTGTCCATTGTTTTTCAGTGACAATATCCACATTGAAAATTGCATTTTAATGTAATAAAAGAAATGAAGGAAAATACGTTCTTGTTAATTTAAATAATAATAATAATAATAATAATAATAATAATAATAAAACATACAAGGTTGAATAAGATAAAACATACAAAAGATTATTTTTTTAAAGATGAGTTGGAGCTATTAAATAAGGGGTTCTTTTTGCAAATTCCTTCGCACGCGTTCACACTAAGCTACTTTGTTTAGGTGTTATTTTTAAAATGGAGTTTTGTCCCACATCGTAGAATAATCCCCTTGGCCTTGGCTAATGCAGCTATATAAGCATGGTACCTCCTTCATGTGTTGTATACTAAGTTTTATTCTTCTTTGATTAGAATAAAACCTTTCTTCCTTCCTCTTCTTTTACTTTTTTCTTTCTTCTCTTTTCTCTTTCTCTTCAAAAGAAAGAGAAGACGATTTCCAAAATAAAATTTTGCTTGTTCTTGCCTCTACCCTTATCCGCGCAAGGTGAGGATTCTTCGCAATGAAACTGACCATGTCCAAAATGGAGCTCGTCTAAATTTTGGAAAAATGGAAAGCTATTGGTGAGATTTCTATTTTTTGTTAAAATAATTAAAAATTTAATTATTTTTCCCAATGTGAAATCCATATATGTATGTGATGAGATTCATATTATCGATTGTATGAGATCTGAATTGGTTGAATTTGATGTGATGATTTATGGTATGTTATGAATAGCCATAATCTGAATTGGTTAAATCACATTTTTATTATCATATGAAACACACTGAAGTTGTCATATTGTGTTGCGATAAAAATAATCTTTTATTTACATTCAGAAAACATGTAAATTACTATATTGTGATTAACGATGAAAATTAGTATTTTACCGTTATGTAGATGAATTAGATTTGTCAATTCCAAAAGATTAGCAATGGAGCTGATTAGAGAGATAGTTAAAACAAATGTATCATATTGGTTATAACAAAGTAATTGAAAACAATATGTCCTTTTTGTTATTAAAAAATTATTGTAAACAAATATATCATTTTTGTTACAATAAAATTGGCGAAACAAATATATTATTTTGTTGTGACAGTAGGAAAAAAAAAATAAAAAAACCAAATATTTCATCTTTATTACATGAAATATTAGCATAGTAAAATTATTCTTTTTATTGTCAATTCAAGTATAAGATATCATTTTTGTTAATGTTAGTGAATTGAATTTGTTTGTCAATTCAAGTATAAGATATCATTTTTGTTAATATTAGTGAATTAAATATTGTTTGTCAATTCAAGTATAAGATATCGCTTTTGTTCATATTAGTAAATTGAAATAGGATTGAACCATATTTTTATTTGTGTATTCAACGCAAATATTAACATTGAACTTGAAATGCTTCTTTTCATTTGTGTGTTCAACACCAATATTAACATAGAAATGAATCATTCTTTTTATATACATGCTACAACACAAATATACACTTAAAATTTGTTGCACAAATAAAATTCACTTTTATTTTGCACTTGAGAACTCAGAATTTGTTAGGCAAATAAAACTTACTTTTTATTTGTCATTTGAAAGCTAGAATTTATTATATAAATAAAATTCACTTTTATTTGACATTAGAAGACATAGAAAAATATATACATATAAAATATTCTTTTTATATGTTATTATAATATATAGAAAAGTACAAATAAAAGAATTTCTTTTATTTGCTATTAGTACACATAGAAAAGTGTAAAACCATAAAACACTCTTTTTATGTTATTCTAGAATTGAAAACAAAATTAACTCTTTTATTTGCATTCACCATTGCAAATATATATTGAAAATAAAATTTGTCTTTTTATTTACATCCGCCAATGTAAATATATCTTGAAATTAAAACTTGATCTTCTATTTGCACTTACAGATGCAAATATATAGTGAAAATAAAACTTGTTCTTTTATTTTATATTTACAGATAAAAATATATATTAAGAAAAAGATTTGCTCTTTTATTTTCATTCACTTATGCAAATATACTTTGAAAATGAAATTTATTCTTTATTTGCATTTACCAATGCAAATATGAATTGAAAATAAAATTTATTCTTTTATTTGCATTCACTAGTGCAAATATATATTGGAAATGGAGTTTATTCTTTTGTTTACATTTACAAATGTAGATATACCTTGTAATTAAAAGTTTATTCTTTTATTTACCTTCATATAATGTAAATATGAATGGCAACAAAATCTCCTTTGTAATTTACTTACATTTGTATGATGTAAATAACATTGTGAACAAAGTTTACCCTTTTTCCTTTTTTTGTTCACATTTGTACAATGTAAATAACATTGTAAACAAGGTTTACTTTTTATTCAATTTACATCTGTAAAGGGTAAATAACATTGAAAACAAATAAAACTTATATTTTTATTTGTGTCTCAAAACACAAATAAAACTTGAAAACAAAACTTTACTTTTGTTCACACTTTATAATGTGAAAATATGAATGGGCATAAAAACTTATATTTTATTTTGTGTTCTCAAAACACAAATGAATCTTGAAATAGAAACATACTTTTGTTTTCACCTCAAATAGTGGAAATGATTAAGAATTAAAAACAAATAACGCTTAAGGGAAAAACTGACTTTTTATTTTATTTACATTTCCACAATGTAAATAACTTTTGGAACAAAATTTACTTTTATTCCATTTACATTTCTACCCTGTAAATGATATTTGGAACTAAACTCTCATTTTATTTTATTTACATTTCTACAATGTAAGTGACATTTAGAATAAAAAGTTTACTTTTGTTTCATTTACATTCACAATGCAAACAAAGGATTAAAAATATAAGATTATACTTTTGTTCGCATCCTCAATGCAAACAAAAGATTTAAAATAAGGGATTACCCTTTTTATTCACATTCACAATGCAAACAAAGGATTATAAATATAAAATTATACTTTTGTTCGCATCCTCAATGCAAACAAAAGATTTAAAATAAGGGATTATCCTTTTGTTCGCATTCACAATACAAACAAAAGATTAAAAATATAAGATTATACTTTTGTTCGCATCCTCAATGCAAACAAAAGATTTAAAATAAGGGATTACCCTTTTTATTCGCATCCACAATGCAAGCAAAAGATTAAGAATTAAAAATTTACTTTTGTTCGCATCTACAAATGCGAACAAATCGTTGTAATAAGGAATTAGCTTTTTGGTTTACATCCACCAATGCGAACAAGACTTTAGAGTTAAGATTCACTTTTAATTCGTATTCACCATGCAAATTAAATGTTAGAAATAAAATTTACTTCTTTGTCCGCATTCATAATGCGAGTATAACACGATTTATAAAGTATACACATTGCTAAAACACGATTTATGATCTTTTATTTGTCGTCCACAGTAATGCCATATAAATAGATTACAGTTTATTAGACCTTAGAAATAAATAAGAAAATTATACGAGTAAAAATATACCTATACTCGATATTAGAAATATTATAACATGTTAGTCCATTGTCACTAACATGTCAGTAGAATTAAATTGGTTAAATTCTTTAACCAATCATTTATTGATATGTATTGTTGTTGGCTGAAAACCCCACACGGGTGTTGGGATGAATTTATATACACTAGTCCCAATATTTAGTTATATGTCGATCGATAGATTGACAGGCTGTGATGAGTATTATTATTTCATTTTAATACTCACACAGTTATAAACTTCACTCTGGATGTGAATGGATGTTTGATAATTATGAATCATTTATTGTCATATACATACGATGTGTGAAAACCATATAACCACAGTTATATGGTAACTGATTGAGTTACATTCCAGTTCAGGATTTCTTTTAAATAAAGAATACCTTTTAAAATCTAGAATAACGAACATTATAAAAGAATATCTTTTAAAATAAAGAATATTTATAATAAAGAATATTGTAAAATCCTATCCTTTAAAATAAAGAATACTGTACTTCAAAATAAGGACATTTATAAAGAATCTTTTATAAAGAATAAAATTTAAGAATAATGAATATTTTAAATAATATTTAACCAAGAATAAAATAATGATTTCTTTGTCCGTTCTTGAATGGACAAAAGATAAAAAATATTTCTATTGAGGTAAATTAGTTGTTAACTGAAATCAATCTTTCAATTAAGATTTTTAGAGTTTCAATTATATTTTGTAATGGAAATCAAATGCCATGTGAATTGGGTTTACAGTGAACTATGTTTTAAACGACATTGGTTCTTTAACCCAATTTACAGTGATAATATGATTTAGAAATTATAAATCTTTATTTCAAGATTTAAAAAGAAAATTCTCTAAAATCAAGTTTTCCATTTTAATATTAATTAAATTGGAATTGAGTGGAAATTCAGTTTGATAATAATCAAGATAGGTTTCTGTAAAAGAAGACTGATACTATAGATGGAATTTAAGAGGCTTTGCCGTTATTCCATACATATTATTGATCTGATACAGAAATTTATATCGATTATATTTTAACTCAATTTCTATGAAAATTCCATATATAATGGAAGATGACATTGGGTTTATCGTGAACAATGTTTTTAAATGAAATTGATTCTTTAACCCAATTGAAGATAAGTTTTATTTCTTAAAAGTTGGATAATCATTTAAGAATGATTTTTGATATCAAAATCAATTGGGGTTTCAAATGAATGTTTAAAAAGAATAAATCTTTAAGATTTTATCTTTGATTTAATTTATGGGAATCTTTCCCTTTTAATATGAATATTCTATTAAAAGAATATTCTGAATTGGAATGAGACGTTGGACGTGTTTTATAACGCTTGATTTTCAATTATGAAATACGCAAGTTATTCGGAAAAACCGGGTTTAACCCATTTCGAATGATTATACGACGATCTAAGTCGAAGAGTTGAAGACGGTGATTGAAGACCGACTGTCTTCACATCGAATGGATGAGGATTACTGATGCCCTGGACTGACTCGTACCCAGGACAGGGATAAAGTGGTAGTTATCCGGACGTTGTGTTGATTTGTACGGATTTGGCTTTCGCTCGAACCCAGAGCATAAGTTTATAAATGGATGCATGTCTGACGTTGGATTTTAATCTATGTAAATTGATTTCTATTTATATACAACTATTGGTGGCTGAGAATTTATTCTCTTGCTTTAACACCCTTAGTGGTTGTGTATTAATAGTTATGAATTGCATGGCGTGAAATGTCAACGTGGCACGCCAAGATGCAAATGATCAAGGCTTTGTTGCAAAGCAGGCCTTGTGGGATGATCAAAGCATAGCCTATTTTGGCATAGCTTTGTGTAGCGTGACTTCGCGAGCCTCGCACACCAGTAGAGTCTAAAACGGAGCAAGGGAACGCAGGGAGTGCACACGAACTCTTTCTAGCTTTTAGTGGGTGTCAGGGACCTACCAGCGCTGACATTTTACTTATGTGGATGATGGAATTTTCGAGGCCTCGGTTTATTTCTTTCGCGGTCGCCAATGGCCGTATTATAGGTTCAATAGGACCGGGAGGCGTGTGTTCAGGCATAACTAATCCACTAACGTTATTTGTGGACCGGCCCTGCTGTATCCAAGGGTTCGCCAGCGTCCGAATCCTGAGGCATTGCTAGAGTGTCTCGAATCGGTAGGAGATCGTTCCTAGCCTTGACTCATGATGGAAACCAAATCTCCAATACGACCCATGCGGTTTTGATTGTATAACTAGTATGGCGACATGATATCATGGTACCCATGCCGTCTAGGATTAATATATTTACTTTGTATTGTTTTATCAAAACATATACACACTATTAATAATATCGCTTTGACGTATTTATCATCTCTTGACCATTATAAGGTAAAACCCTATCCTCCGGCTTACGTTGCATTGTGTGATGGGACCTGGGTCTTATAATGGTTTCAATTTTTTTTCATTTTTTTTCATTTTTTTTTTCAAAAAGCATTGCGCTATTTGACGATTTACTTATTTTATGCACAACAATCCATTGGAATAAACCCGTTCCGCGTTAGCGGCGTGGTCCTTGGATTTGCCTTATTTCTATTAGTTAAACTAGTTAAGAATTCTCACACCAGTCCCATGACTGACTCGTAGTTTGTTTCCACCTTTGCAAACTCGGGTGCCCTCTTTTCCACACGGGCAGTCGAGTAGTTTTTCTACAGGTTTATCTCTTGAGCAGGATTCTGGATTGAAGCTTAAAGCTGTGCCCAGAGCATTAGAAGTCTTCCGCTGTTCGTTGTATTACTTATTGTAATTTTATCTTCCGCTGTATTATTTTCAATGTACTCTGATATATATTCTGTACTCTGATGTTACGTTATTATGATGTAATAAAAGTCTTTTGTTATCTGTTCTAATGTATTGTATTCCCAAAGTTAACGTATGCAGAAGTTGGACGGTCTTGATCGATTTAATGGTCGATTAAGGTCGGGCAAAATCCGTGTCGTTACAGTTGGTATCAGAGCTCTGGTTAGCTCAAATCTTTGGGGTACAAGTCGTTAGAACTGAACAAAAGACTCATCAGAGGTTGGATTAATAATATCCAATAAGAATACTCATTAGAGATAGGGTCAGTAGTACCCTAGAATGAGTTCAGAGTGAAAAATTTATCATTAACGTATTTTTGATAATATATAATTTGATTTCAGAAAATTATGATTTTTAATATATAAAAGCTATATATATATATTTTAAAAAGTTAATCAACTAATTGATTGATGGTTGAGTTGTGTGTTTATAAATTCAACTAATTAAATTATTGAAAACAGTAAAAGAATGAAAATTAAATTAGTTAAATAAATAACTTTCATCTTATTTCCTTTTCGAGGACGAAAAGATTTTAAGTGGGGGAGAATGTAACAACCCGCAAATTCTGAACCAATTTAAAATTTTTATTTTAGAAATTTTAATGCATTTTAATGTAGTATAGATTTCATAAAAAAAAAAGTTAGAATAAAAATATCATTTTGTGATAAAATGTGATGTTAGAATAAGAATAACGTTTTCATTAGAAACGTTCATATAGAATAAAATTACATTTTTAGTTAAAATGTTTATATAGAGTAGAATAAAAAAAAATATACCATTTTTAGTTTTATATAGATAAAAAAAAATCACATTTTTTTTTGAAGTGGTTGATTAGAAAAGTTCAACATTTTTAACTATAAATGTTACATTAGAAGAAAACAACATGTTATTGAGACCATGCTCTGTTAGATCAAAAACATCGTTTTTGGTTAGATCATATTATATTAACACAAAATGTCCTTTTGCTAGAAAATATTATATTAACATAAAATGTCATTTTTGCTAGGTCATGTTATTAAAACAAAAAGGTTACTTTGTTAGAAATAATTGCCATGTGTGTTAAAAAAATGAATTGTCATTTATGTTAGAAAAGAATATGTCACATGTGTTATAAATAAATATGTCATTTGGGTTAGAAACACATTTTATAAATAAATATGTCATTTGCGTTAAAGACATGTTTTATAAATAAATATGACATTTATGTTGAAAACATAATTTATAAATAATTATGTCATTTGATTAAAAGACATATTTTGTAAATATAAATGCCATTTTTTCGCAATAAAAGATTAGTTATTAAAGATCATATTTTTATCGTCACTTTGTTTCATTAAAAGTTGGAATATGAACAATATCATTTTTATTGTCCATTGTTTTTCAGTGACAATATCCACATTGAAAATTGCATTTTAATGTAATAAAAGAAATGAAGGAAAATACGTTCTTGTTAATTTAAATAATAATAATAATAATAATAATAATAATAATAATAATAATAATAAAACATACAAGGTTGAATAAGATAAAACATACAAAAGATTATTTTTTTAAAGATGAGTTGGAGCTATTAAATAAGGGGTTCTTTTTGCAAATTCCTTCGCACGCGTTCACACTAAGCTACTTTGTTTAGGTGTTATTTTTAAAATGGAGTTTTGTCCCACATCGTAGAATAATCCCCTTGGCCTTGGCTAATGCAGCTATATAAGCATGGTACCTCCTTCATGTGTTGTATACTAAGTTTTATTCTTCTTTGATTAGAATAAAACCTTTCTTCCTTCCTCTTCTTTTACTTTCTTCTTTCTTCTCTTTTCTCTTTCTCTTCAAAAGAAAGAGAAGACGATTTCCAAAATAAAATTTTGCTTGTTCTTGCCTCTACCCTTATCCGCGCAAGGTGAGGATTCTTCGCAATGAAACTGACCATGTCCAAAATGGAGCTCGTCTAAATTTTGGAAAAATGGAAAGCTATTGGTGAGATTTCTATTTTTTGTTAAAATAATTAAAAATTTAATTATTTTTCCCAATGTGAAATCCATATATGTATGTGATGAGATTCATATTATCGATTGTATGAGATCTGAATTGGTTGAATTTGATGTGATGATTTATGGTATGTTATGAATAGCCATAATCTGAATTGGTTAAATCACATTTTTATTATCATATGAAACACACTGAAGTTGTCATATTGTGTTGCGATAAAAATAATCTTTTATTTACATTCAGAAAACATGTAAATTACTATATTGTGATTAACGATGAAAATTAGTATTTTACCGTTATGTAGATGAATTAGATTTGTCAATTCCAAAAGATTAGCAATGGAGCTGATTAGAGAGATAGTTAAAACAAATGTATCATATTGGTTATAACAAAGTAATTGAAAACAATATGTCCTTTTTGTTATTAACAAATTATTGTAAACAAATATATCATTTTTGTTACAATAAAATTGGCGAAACAAATATATTATTTTGTTGTGACAGTAGGAAAAAAAAATAAACAAACCAAATATTTCATCTTTATTACATGAAATATTAGCATAGTAAAATTATTCTTTTTATTGTCAATTCAAGTATAAGATATCATTTTTGTTAATGTTAGTGAATTGAATTTGTTTGTCAATTCAAGTATAAGATATCATTTTTGTTAATATTAGTGAATTAAATATTGTTTGTCAATTCAAGTATAAGATATCGCTTTTGTTCATATTAGTAAATTGAAATAGGATTGAACCATATTTTTATTTGTGTATTCAACGCAAATATTAACATTGAACTTGAAATACTTCTTTTCATTTGTGTGTTCAACACCAATATTAACATAGAAATGAATCATTCTTTTTATATACATGCTACAACACAAATATACACTTAAAATTTGTTGCACAAATAAAATTCACTTTTATTTTGCACTTGAGAACTCAGAATTTGTTAGGCAAATAAAACTTACTTTTTATTTGTCATTTGAAAGCTAGAATTTATTATATAAATAAAATTCACTTTTATTTGACATTAGAAGACATAGAAAAATATATACATATAAAATATTCTTTTTATATGTTATTATAATATATAGAAAAGTACAAATAAAAGAATTTCTTTTATTTGCTATTAGTACACATAGAAAAGTGTAAAACCATAAAACACTCTTTTTATGTTATTCTAGAATTGAAAACAAAATTAACTCTTTTATTTGCATTCACCATTGCAAATATATATTGAAAATAAAATTTGTCTTTTTATTTACATTCGCCAATGTAAATATATCTTGAAATTAAAACTTGATCTTCTATTTGCACTTACAGATGCAAATATATAGTGAAAATAAAACTTGTTCTTTTATTTTATATTTACAGATAAAAATATATATTAAGAAAAAGATTTGCTCTTTTATTTTCATTCACTTATGCAAATATACTTTGAAAATGAAATTTATTCTTTATTTGCATTTACCAATGCAAATATGAATTGAAAATAAAATTTATTCTTTTATTTGCATTCACTAGTGCAAATATATATTGGAAATGGAGTTTATTCTTTTGTTTACATTTACAAATGTAGATATACCTTGTAATTAAAAGTTTATTCTTTTATTTACCTTCATATAATGTAAATATGAATGGCAACAAAATCTCCTTTGTAATTTACTTACATTTGTATGATGTAAATAACATTGTGAACAAAGTTTACCCTTTTTCCTTTTTTTGTTCACATTTGTACAATGTAAATAACATTGTAAACAAGGTTTACTTTTTATTCAATTTACATCTGTAAAGGGTAAATAACATTGAAAACAAATAAAACTTATATTTTTATTTGTGTCTCAAAACACAAATAAAACTTGAAAACAAAACTTTACTTTTGTTCACACTTTATAATGTGAAAATATGAATGGGCATAAAAACTTATATTTTATTTTGTGTTCTCAAAACACAAATGAATCTTGAAATAGAAACATACTTTTGTTTTCACCTCAAATAGTGGAAATGATTAAGAATTAAAAACAAATAACGCTTAAGGGAAAAACTGACTTTTTATTTTATTTACATTTCCACAATGTAAATAACTTTTGGAACAAAATTTACTTTTATTCCATTTACATTTCTACCCTGTAAATGATATTTGGAACTAAACTCTCATTTTATTTTATTTACATTTCTACAATGTAAGTGACATTTAGAATAAAAAGTTTACTTTTGTTTCATTTACATTCACAATGCAAACAAAGGATTAAAAATATAAGATTATTGTAACGACCCAGATTTTTGAATAATTTATTTTAAATATTTAATATTGTTTTAAATATTTAGTTGATAATATAAATAATATTTTATATTGAATTATCAATATAATATGGTTATTCTAATTATACGTTCAGATTTAAATTTTAGATTTTTATTCAGTTCAAAATAATGTCACAGTGTTGAAAAGTCAGTGGATACGTTAAAATAGCGGTTCAGATTTACGGGTTAAAGACCACAAGATATTTTAATTTAAAATTCAAATTATAATATTTTTAGTGTTTCATCAGCCGACCTAAGTACATACTCGCACCATCCTATACTTTCGTTTCGCAGACCTATACAAATTCTCGAGCACAATATTCTGTTCTCTAGCTTCTTAACAAAGGCAGACAGGATTTAATGGCTTTAAGTACTGGATGTTCCTTCTCGCGCCTATAAAACAAGGTTAAGGCTTCGCTATTCTTTCATTCTGAATCCCATCTTCAATCCTTACTTCCGTTCCTTTTCCCCAATTCAAAATTTAAAACAAATCAATCCACCGATTATAGAAAAAAAAAAATGAAACAAGAAATTCAATTCAAATCGGAAATCGCGAGTCCACCGAGGGCTTGAGCATCGCGACCTAGTCAAAAGGGTTTTTCATTTGATTTATGGAGCTCGCGAGTTGGTTTTGGGGGTCGACGTTCATCGCGAAGGGGGGTTGAAGGTTGGCGAGTTGATTGAAGATGGGAGCGCTGGCCTCGAAGTCATGTACTGTGGAGTACGAAGGTCAGCGCGACGTTGGAAGATGAGATTGAATGCGCGATGGGAAAGTGTTTGCGTTAAGGAATAGATTGAGGAGTTCGACAGTGAAAGGTTTGGTGGAATTCGACGATACGAGGTGTAGTTGTCTTCTTCGAGGCTCCAGGTCAAAATCGAGTTTCGTGAAGCAAGACAGACTGTTGTTCTTTGGTGAGGAGTTATGGCGGTGGGTTCGCAAGTGTAAGAGGGGAGTATGGCTGTTCTTGGGGGCGACGTGGGTGAACTGGAGGTCGACGCTGACCTTGGGAGGTGCGGTGGTGTGATCAAAGAAGCTGACTGATATGGTTGGTTTAAAGCAGAATTAGAAAAAGGTAATTTAATTTTTATTTCGATAGATTTAATAATAAATGTCATATTAAAATATATATATATATATAATTTATTTATTCATTAAGTAGTTAATTGATTGAAATAATGAAGTCAAACAAAAACTGAAATTTGATTTCTAAATTAATTTAGTAAGCTGTTTAAAATAAATAGGAATTAGCAATTTAATTAGTTAACTATGGTATAATCAGGTAATTAAAATTTATCATCTTGTTATATAAGGTTTATTTATGAGATTATTCGAGTTGGGTTCGTAGCTGGGATTCTAGAAGTGGTTTGGAATTTGTCAGAGCCAGCTGTGAATTTATGAAAATCTAGACTTTGAATATCCGGCAAAAAGGAAAATCCCCGGTGAGTAAATCTCACTCACCTTTAGAATTATTTTTATTTCATTAAAAATAATTGTCTGTGCTTGTGTGCATGATTTCTGGTTGTTTTATATATATTAGTTATTAGGCTATATATATATATATTGGGTTGATTGATTGGTTGGATTCCCGCAGTCTCATTAGCGGATGCCCGCAGTTTCATAGCGGATGATTACCCTATACGCCCCACGCTATGATTAGTGGATGACCTTCTATACCGCGATATTCTGCCACGAAGCAGAATGGGTATTATTTATGTGCTAACATCTGTGGATGCAGGGAAACAGGTTGGAGGAATCCAACTGGATTCCTCAAAAATATAGTATCTGTTTGTTTATTTGTTTGCATATATTTTGTTATATATGATGTGTTAGAAAAATAAATAATTTGTTGCTTTGTGTGTTTAAATATCACTGGGCTTAAGTAATGATATTTAAAAATATCGTGAAAAGAGTATTTGAGATTTAAAGAGAAAATTCTATTTTTAAATAGAATTTGAATTTTAAATGGAAATAAAAATATAAACTTGTTTGAAAAACAAAACAAGTAGTTTCTTTTTAAACGAAGGTTATAAATAGTTCTTTTATAACGAAGTTATAAATGAAGTGAAAAGAATTATCAATTTGATAATTCAGAAATAGAAATACAAGTGTGAAATTGGAATTTGAGATGAAATTTCAAAATAGGATTTGAAATGGAATTTTTAAATATATAACTCAAATGGAATTTGAGTATAACATTTGAATTTTTAAGGGAGTTTGAATATTTGAATTTTAAAAGGGGATTGAATATTAGAAATTCAAATAGAAGTTCAAATAGATTTTGAATAGACGAAATTTGAATGAAAAATAGAATTTGAATTCAAGAAATTAAAATAAAATTTGAATTCAAAGGAATTCGAATAAAGAAATTCAAATAGAGATTTCAATGTAGAAATTCAAAATAGAAGTTGAAATATAGTATTTCAAAGAAGAATTCAAATGTGAAATTTGAATAGAGATTTGAATTGGAATTTAAATATGAAATTTGAATTGAGATTTGAAATAGAAATTCAAGTGTTGAATTTGAACATGGAATTGAATATAGGAATTCAAGTAGAAATTTGAATAGGAGATTTCAAAATAGAATTTGAAATAAACTTTGAAAATAGAATTTCAAAGTAAAATGGGAAATGGAATTTCAAATAGGATTTCAAATAGGAAATCCAAAGGGTTTTGAAATGGGATTTGAATTCAAGGGAATTCAAATGAATTTGAATATTAGAAATTCAAATGGTGTTGAAAATGAGTTTGAATATTAGAAATTCAAATGGGGTCGGAAATGGAAAATAAAATTTGAATGTAAGAGATTCAAATTGAATTTAAATAGGATTTAATCTATGGGATTTGAATATGAAATTCAAATGGGTTTTAAACTATAAAATTTTGAATGTAGAATTTAAAAGGAGTTTGAATATTTGAATTCCGAATAGAATTCAAATATAGAGATTGGAATATAGAAAGTTCAGATGGAATTTAAATATAGAGTTTGAATAGGGAATTCAAATAGAAATTCAAATATTGAAATTGGAATATCAAATAGAAAAGGAATTGGAATTTGAATTTAGAATTCAAATAAAAGTGAGATTTAAATTTGAATCAAGCAGAGTTAAATAGAGTTGAATTCATTTTAAACGAAGTTTAACGTTTATATATATAAATATAATTAAAACGAACTCGCCGCAGCGCTGCAGTTCGTAAAATAGCGATTCGAACTTCAATTGAGTATACAGAACTCAATTGAAGTCGAAATTCTTTGAAACAAGAAACGTCAGGACCGGTTTGATAATAGTTTTCTAATGGAAGAGAAAAATCTGGATTTCATCGGATAGTTTTTGAGTTATGTAAAAATCAAATTTTCAGAAAAGCAGCGCCAGAATCGTTTTAAAACCATAATGGTTTATTTAATATTATAAAAGGATTTTAAGCAGGAAAAATCCGAAGTTTCTATTTAGAAAATTTCAGAGTTGAGTTGTAAAATATATGCGAATTCAAGTTGTGTAAATGAATATGATTTTTGAAATAGAAATCAGATTTTTGATTTATTGAATAGAGTTAACTAATTCGAATAGAAATTAGTTAACGAGATTTCGAATGAATATCGAGCTTTAAATAAATGAATTCGATTTGAAAATTTATATTCGAAATCAAACAGAGAACTAGAATTGAAATTGAAATTCGATTTGGTTATGAACGAGTTAAATATTTTGTTCGAACATGTTATGTTCAACAAAGAAGCGAAATAGGCAAAATAACTAATTAAAGAATGAATGAGCGGAAACTGAATTCAGACGATTGAATTGAGTTGAATTGAATTGAAACAGGTGAACATGTGTTAGACAGGTATGGGATAAAGTGATGAAGGTATATAATTAGTGCGCTCGACAAAAAGGTACATGTTTAAATTCATATATGGGTTTTATGCGCCGTATCGGCAAGCCGCTTGGCTTTTCCTTTTTCTTTTTGATTGAGGAAGATACCGGGATGCTATTTGCAATTTCCCGATGCTCCCGATACAGGGGAGGTTATGGCGAAATTTTCCGGAAATTTAAGGAGTTAGAATATTTTTAAGATATTTCTATAACGTGAAATCATTGTATCGACGTATTGAATATTCGATAAGAAAGTGAATATAGAAATCGAATATTGTAAACAAAAAGGGATAGAGATAAGTGATTGAAATTGATTTAAATTGAAAATAGAGATATTTTCTAATATATAGGAAAATAAAAGGAGTTAATGTTTGGAAACGTTTTCCAAATGACATAAGAGGCGGAGATGATTATTGAAATATTTGGTTAACAAATATTGATAGAGAAAATGGAGAAGTGATTTAATTAATGAAATATTAATTAAAGGCCCAGTGATTTGTTTGATATGTTGGATGAACACTTGTTTTTATTCGATAGTTAAATCACAGACTATCGAAGTTTTTGACCATCGTTGTCAATATGGAGAGACCGGTTGGATTATTATCCGAAGAACCACTCCGTATCGGCATAAACGTTGCGAACCAAGTATGCTGAATATATTGAAGACGGAGTGAAGTGCAAGGGCTTTTCTAGAAATAGAAATAGTGCCTTCGGTTTCGTTCAATCCCAGAACGAACGTAAATGGACGAATGTCTGACAAAGTATTTCCAATGATCAAAAGAGTTGGTCTGTATGAATGTATATGGTTGCAACGGATTTATCCCTTAGCATAATATCCAGAATATTTGTGCAAACTCAACTAGTGATTAACGGATCTGACAATGTGGCATTCAAAGTGATTGTGTTATCAAGGAATGGTAAGTATGCGTAGCCTCAGGCCTCAACAACCGGGAAAGGACAAAAATCGGGCAGGCAGCATGGCTATGTGGGTCGCACCCATTAGGGTGTATAATCACCTATCTAGAGAAATTCCTTTTGTTTCTAAATCTATCGATTCTGCCCATTCGGGAAACGGTGGTTTGAGTCCAACCGTTGGTGATATACATTCGATACACTCAAGCGAAATGAGTGGTCGGTCATGTGTGGGCCGGGTTGCAAGATGTTCTTGTTGAACCCAGTGTATTCCTCTCTAGAGATACACAGTCGGAAGGTGGTTCCATACCTTGTCATGTTGGAAATCCAATCTCCAATAAGCGCCATGCGGTTTTTGATTCTATACTATATATGTGGAGCGTGAGATGCAAGCGTTCTGCTATTTGGTTATTTACTTGATGTAGACATTATTATAATATCACTAGATTTTCGTATCAAAGTGTTTTGGGTTATAGTAAGGTAAAAACCGTCCGTGTTTATGTGTGGGCTGGTCTTACTATACTCTTTTCTTTCGAAAAGAGTCTTTGAAAGTTAAACAAGTGGTTGGAGTTTACTCACACCAGTCCCATGACTGACCCAGAGTTTATTTTGTTTTGTTTTCCCTAAACTCTTGGGTGCCCAAATTTGTACGGGCAGTCAAGTAGTTCAGGTGTTTACAGATACCATTGGAGGAGCTTGGAGCAGGAGGCTTCAACGTTAGTTATTTAGAGTTACTTCCGCTGAATCAAATGTGATGTGTACTCTGATGATGGTATGTATATATGTACAAACAGAATTTGTATTTCGAAGCTTATGTTATATAATATATTTTATTCGTTCCGCTGTGAGTTGTGATCTTCGTTTTTCTTCTATTCTAATATTTCTTTCTTTCTATTTCTCATCCTCTAACTTCTTTCTAATAATGAGTCGTATTTCTGTGTTATTTGGGTTGGACGTGTGGTGTATTTAGTCAACTCAGGTAGCTCGGATTTGCGGGCCACTACAGTTGGTATCAGAGCTTAGGTTGAGTGAATACCTAGGCTTGTGTGGCATGCGCTCATTAGAGATAGGGTCAGTATTACCCTAGAATGAGTTGAGCGTATATATACGAGAGAGCGTATTTGTTAGTTGATATAAAAAATTATTTTATATTGTGTTGGCTAGTCTGTTGAGTAGTTTATGAATTCTAGTCGAATCGTGGGACGCCACGAAGTCGATAGGAATTTCTAAACGCTTAAACAGGAGATTGAACACGATATTGTTTTAAAGTGGATAAATGAAATAATTTTACCCAAAATTCTATTTTTGATATAGAAAGAATAATTTCTAGAATTATTATTATATGGATGTGTTGGATGTTGATTTTATAATCAAATGAGATTATAAACTTGGAATGGTTATTTATAACCAAAATAGAATTTGTATAGGAATTAAATATACAAATGAGATGAATTAGAATTTAATTCAAACCAGAATTAAGAATTCAAAATCCTGGGAAGTTTGAAAATATTTTCCAAAGTATATTAAAATAATATAGCTTTGTTTTGCAAGGGTTTTGAATCAAAACCATATTTGAGTGGATTTTGAAAGTGATTAAGCACTGAACTCACTTCAGTGGCTGGGAAAGAATTCTGATGATGATTGCAACATCATCAGTGTTCATTTCCGAGTTTCTAAGTGATGAATTGCTGCCTTAGAAAGTTTTGATGGAATTTGTTTGAAAGAAAACAAATTGGTTTGAATATTCAAATGTTTTGAATTTGTGATGGAAATAAATATATGTATATATTTATGGGATTTCAGAAAGAATTTGAAAAGAAAACCCAGGGATTTGAATTCTGAAATTGAAATTTAACTTAAACAAGTTAAATGGGTCGAAGTGAATGAATTGACTAGAATCAATTTGAAATGAATATGAATTAGAATGTATATGAATGGAAACCAAAAGTTTTGGTTGAAATTAAAGTCATAGAAATATGAGGAGTTGAGTTTCAACATAAGTGAGATGTGGAAAGGTAATGGATTTGTACCATGTTTCCTACCTTAGCAATTTCGAGGACGAAATTATTTTAAGGGGGGAAGAATGTAACGACCCAGATTTTTGAATAATTTATTTTAAATATTTAATATTGTTTTAAATATTTAGTTGATAATATAAATAATATTTTATATTGAATTATCAATATAATATGGTTATTCTAATTATACGTTCAGATTTAAATTTTAGATTTTTATTCAGTTCAAAATAATGTCACAGTGTTGAAAAGTCAGTGGATACGTTAAAATAGCGGTTCAGATTTACGGGTTAAAGACCACAAGATATTTTAATTTAAAATTCAAATTATAATATTTTTAGTGTTTCATCAGCCGACCTAAGTACATACTCGCACCATCCTATACTTTCGTTTCGCAGACCTATACAAATTCTCGAGCACAATATTCTGTTCTCTAGCTTCTTAACAAAGGCAGACAGGATTTAATGGCTTTAAGTACTGGATGTTCCTTCTCGCGCCTATAAAACAAGGTTAAGGCTTCGCTATTCTTTCATTCTGAATCCCATCTTCAATCCTTACTTCCGTTCCTTTTCCCCAATTCAAAATTTAAAACAAATCAATCCACCGATTATAGAAAAAAAAAAATGAAACAAGAAATTCAATTCAAATCGGAAATCGCGAGTCCACCGAGGGCTTGAGCATCGCGACCTAGTCAAAAGGGTTTTTCATTTGATTTATGGAGCTCGCGAGTTGGTTTTGGGGGTCGACGTTCATCGCGAAGGGGGGTTGAAGGTTGGCGAGTTGATTGAAGATGGGAGCGCTGGCCTCGAAGTCATGTACTGTGGAGTACGAAGGTCAGCGCGACGTTGGAAGATGAGATTGAATGCGCGATGGGAAAGTGTTTGCGTTAAGGAATAGATTGAGGAGTTCGACAGTGAAAGGTTTGGTGGAATTCGACGATACGAGGTGTAGTTGTCTTCTTCGAGGCTCCAGGTCAAAATCGAGTTTCGTGAAGCAAGACAGACTGTTGTTCTTTGGTGAGGAGTTATGGCGGTGGGTTCGCAAGTGTAAGAGGGGAGTATGGCTGTTCTTGGGGGCGACGTGGGTGAACTGGAGGTCGACGCTGACCTTGGGAGGTGCGGTGGTGTGATCAAAGAAGCTGACTGATATGGTTGGTTTAAAGCAGAATTAGAAAAAGGTAATTTAATTTTTATTTCGATAGATTTAATAATAAATGTCATATTAAAATATATATATATATATAATTTATTTATTCATTAAGTAGTTAATTGATTGAAATAATGAAGTCAAACAAAAACTGAAATTTGATTTCTAAATTAATTTAGTAAGCTGTTTAAAATAAATAGGAATTAGCAATTTAATTAGTTAACTATGGTATAATCAGGTAATTAAAATTTATCATCTTGTTATATAAGGTTTATTTATGAGATTATTCGAGTTGGGTTCGTAGCTGGGATTCTAGAAGTGGTTTGGAATTTGTCAGAGCCAGCTGTGAATTTATGAAAATCTAGACTTTGAATATCCGGCAAAAAGGAAAATCCCCGGTGAGTAAATCTCACTCACCTTTAGAATTATTTTTATTTCATTAAAAATAATTGTCTGTGCTTGTGTGCATGATTTCTGGTTGTTTTATATATATTAGTTATTAGGCTATATATATATATATTGGGTTGATTGATTGGTTGGATTCCCGCAGTCTCATTAGCGGATGCCCGCAGTTTCATAGCGGATGATTACCCTATACGCCCCACGCTATGATTAGTGGATGACCTTCTATACCGCGATATTCTGCCACGAAGCAGAATGGGTATTATTTATGTGCTAACATCTGTGGATGCAGGGAAACAGGTTGGAGGAATCCAACTGGATTCCTCAAAAATATAGTATCTGTTTGTTTATTTGTTTGCATATATTTTGTTATATATGATGTGTTAGAAAAATAAATAATTTGTTGCTTTGTGTGTTTAAATATCACTGGGCTTAAGTAATGATATTTAAAAATATCGTGAAAAGAGTATTTGAGATTTAAAGAGAAAATTCTATTTTTAAATAGAATTTGAATTTTAAATGGAAATAAAAATATAAACTTGTTTGAAAAACAAAACAAGTAGTTTCTTTTTAAACGAAGGTTATAAATAGTTCTTTTATAACGAAGTTATAAATGAAGTGAAAAGAATTATCAATTTGATAATTCAGAAATAGAAATACAAGTGTGAAATTGGAATTTGAGATGAAATTTCAAAATAGGATTTGAAATGGAATTTTTAAATATATAACTCAAATGGAATTTGAGTATAACATTTGAATTTTTAAGGGAGTTTGAATATTTGAATTTTAAAAGGGGATTGAATATTAGAAATTCAAATAGAAGTTCAAATAGATTTTGAATAGACGAAATTTGAATGAAAAATAGAATTTGAATTCAAGAAATTAAAATAAAATTTGAATTCAAAGGAATTCGAATAAAGAAATTCAAATAGAGATTTCAATGTAGAAATTCAAAATAGAAGTTGAAATATAGTATTTCAAAGAAGAATTCAAATGTGAAATTTGAATAGAGATTTGAATTGGAATTTAAATATGAAATTTGAATTGAGATTTGAAATAGAAATTCAAGTGTTGAATTTGAACATGGAATTGAATATAGGAATTCAAGTAGAAATTTGAATAGGAGATTTCAAAATAGAATTTGAAATAAACTTTGAAAATAGAATTTCAAAGTAAAATGGGAAATGGAATTTCAAATAGGATTTCAAATAGGAAATCCAAAGGGTTTTGAAATGGGATTTGAATTCAAGGGAATTCAAATGAATTTGAATATTAGAAATTCAAATGGTGTTGAAAATGAGTTTGAATATTAGAAATTCAAATGGGGTCGGAAATGGAAAATAAAATTTGAATGTAAGAGATTCAAATTGAATTTAAATAGGATTTAATCTATGGGATTTGAATATGAAATTCAAATGGGTTTTAAACTATAAAATTTTGAATGTAGAATTTAAAAGGAGTTTGAATATTTGAATTCCGAATAGAATTCAAATATAGAGATTGGAATATAGAAAGTTCAGATGGAATTTAAATATAGAGTTTGAATAGGGAATTCAAATAGAAATTCAAATATTGAAATTGGAATATCAAATAGAAAAGGAATTGGAATTTGAATTTAGAATTCAAATAAAAGTGAGATTTAAATTTGAATCAAGCAGAGTTAAATAGAGTTGAATTCATTTTAAACGAAGTTTAACGTTTATATATATAAATATAATTAAAACGAACTCGCCGCAGCGCTGCAGTTCGTAAAATAGCGATTCGAACTTCAATTGAGTATACAGAACTCAATTGAAGTCGAAATTCTTTGAAACAAGAAACGTCAGGACCGGTTTGATAATAGTTTTCTAATGGAAGAGAAAAATCTGGATTTCATCGGATAGTTTTTGAGTTATGTAAAAATCAAATTTTCAGAAAAGCAGCGCCAGAATCGTTTTAAAACCATAATGGTTTATTTAATATTATAAAAGGATTTTAAGCAGGAAAAATCCGAAGTTTCTATTTAGAAAATTTCAGAGTTGAGTTGTAAAATATATGCGAATTCAAGTTGTGTAAATGAATATGATTTTTGAAATAGAAATCAGATTTTTGATTTATTGAATAGAGTTAACTAATTCGAATAGAAATTAGTTAACGAGATTTCGAATGAATATCGAGCTTTAAATAAATGAATTCGATTTGAAAATTTATATTCGAAATCAAACAGAGAACTAGAATTGAAATTGAAATTCGATTTGGTTATGAACGAGTTAAATATTTTGTTCGAACATGTTATGTTCAACAAAGAAGCGAAATAGGCAAAATAACTAATTAAAGAATGAATGAGCGGAAACTGAATTCAGACGATTGAATTGAGTTGAATTGAATTGAAACAGGTGAACATGTGTTAGACAGGTATGGGATAAAGTGATGAAGGTATATAATTAGTGCGCTCGACAAAAAGGTACATGTTTAAATTCATATATGGGTTTTATGCGCCGTATCGGCAAGCCGCTTGGCTTTTCCTTTTTCTTTTTGATTGAGGAAGATACCGGGATGCTATTTGCAATTTCCCGATGCTCCCGATACAGGGGAGGTTATGGCGAAATTTTCCGGAAATTTAAGGAGTTAGAATATTTTTAAGATATTTCTATAACGTGAAATCATTGTATCGACGTATTGAATATTCGATAAGAAAGTGAATATAGAAATCGAATATTGTAAACAAAAAGGGATAGAGATAAGTGATTGAAATTGATTTAAATTGAAAATAGAGATATTTTCTAATATATAGGAAAATAAAAGGAGTTAATGTTTGGAAACGTTTTCCAAATGACATAAGAGGCGGAGATGATTATTGAAATATTTGGTTAACAAATATTGATAGAGAAAATGGAGAAGTGATTTAATTAATGAAATATTAATTAAAGGCCCAGTGATTTGTTTGATATGTTGGATGAACACTTGTTTTTATTCGATAGTTAAATCACAGACTATCGAAGTTTTTGACCATCGTTGTCAATATGGAGAGACCGGTTGGATTATTATCCGAAGAACCACTCCGTATCGGCATAAACGTTGCGAACCAAGTATGCTGAATATATTGAAGACGGAGTGAAGTGCAAGGGCTTTTCTAGAAATAGAAATAGTGCCTTCGGTTTCGTTCAATCCCAGAACGAACGTAAATGGACGAATGTCTGACAAAGTATTTCCAATGATCAAAAGAGTTGGTCTGTATGAATGTATATGGTTGCAACGGATTTATCCCTTAGCATAATATCCAGAATATTTGTGCAAACTCAACTAGTGATTAACGGATCTGACAATGTGGCATTCAAAGTGATTGTGTTATCAAGGAATGGTAAGTATGCGTAGCCTCAGGCCTCAACAACCGGGAAAGGACAAAAATCGGGCAGGCAGCATGGCTATGTGGGTCGCACCCATTAGGGTGTATAATCACCTATCTAGAGAAATTCCTTTTGTTTCTAAATCTATCGATTCTGCCCATTCGGGAAACGGTGGTTTGAGTCCAACCGTTGGTGATATACATTCGATACACTCAAGCGAAATGAGTGGTCGGTCATGTGTGGGCCGGGTTGCAAGATGTTCTTGTTGAACCCAGTGTATTCCTCTCTAGAGATACACAGTCGGAAGGTGGTTCCATACCTTGTCATGTTGGAAATCCAATCTCCAATAAGCGCCATGCGGTTTTTGATTCTATACTATATATGTGGAGCGTGAGATGCAAGCGTTCTGCTATTTGGTTATTTACTTGATGTAGACATTATTATAATATCACTAGATTTTCGTATCAAAGTGTTTTGGGTTATAGTAAGGTAAAAACCGTCCGTGTTTATGTGTGGGCTGGTCTTACTATACTCTTTTCTTTCGAAAAGAGTCTTTGAAAGTTAAACAAGTGGTTGGAGTTTACTCACACCAGTCCCATGACTGACCCAGAGTTTATTTTGTTTTGTTTTCCCTAAACTCTTGGGTGCCCAAATTTGTACGGGCAGTCAAGTAGTTCAGGTGTTTACAGATACCATTGGAGGAGCTTGGAGCAGGAGGCTTCAACGTTAGTTATTTAGAGTTACTTCCGCTGAATCAAATGTGATGTGTACTCTGATGATGGTATGTATATATGTACAAACAGAATTTGTATTTCGAAGCTTATGTTATATAATATATTTTATTCGTTCCGCTGTGAGTTGTGATCTTCGTTTTTCTTCTATTCTAATATTTCTTTCTTTCTATTTCTCATCCTCTAACTTCTTTCTAATAATGAGTCGTATTTCTGTGTTATTTGGGTTGGACGTGTGGTGTATTTAGTCAACTCAGGTAGCTCGGATTTGCGGGCCACTACAATTATACTTTTGTTCGCATCCTCAATGCAAACAAAAGATTTAAAATAAGGGATTACCCTTTTTATTCACATTCACAATGCAAACAAAGGATTATAAATATAAAATTATACTTTTGTTCGCATCCTCAATGCAAACAAAAGATTTAAAATAAGGGATTATCCTTTTGTTCGCATTCACAATACAAACAAAAGATTAAAAATATAAGATTATACTTTTGTTCGCATCCTCAATGCAAACAAAAGATTTAAAATAAGGGATTACCCTTTTTATTCGCATCCACAATGCAAGCAAAAGATTAAGAATTAAAAATTTACTTTTGTTCGCATCTACAAATGCGAACAAATCATTGTAATAAGGAATTAGCTTTTTGGTTTACATCCACCAATGCGAACAAGACTTTAGAGTTAAGATTCACTTTTAATTCGTATTCACCATGCAAATTAAATGTTAGAAATAAAATTTACTTCTTTGTCCGCATTCATAATGCGAGTATAACACGATTTATAAAGTATACACATTGCTAAAACACGATTTATGATCTTTTATTTGTCGTCCACAGTAATGCCATATAAATAGATTACAGTTTATTAGACCTTAGAAATAAATAAGAAAATTATACGAGTAAAAATATACCTATACTCGATATTAGAAATATTATAACATGTTAGTCCATTGTCACTAACATGTCAGTAGAATTAAATTGGTTAAATTCTTTAACCAATCATTTATTGATATGTATTGTTGTTGGCTGAAAACCCCACACGGGTGTTGGGATGAATTTATATACACTAGTCCCAATATTTAGTTATATGTCGATCGATAGATTGACAGGCTGTGATGAGTATTATTATTTCATTTTAATACTCACACAGTTATAAACTTCACTCTGGATGTGAATGGATGTTTGATAATTATGAATCATTTATTGTCATATACATACGATGTGTGAAAACCATATAACCACAGTTATATGGTAACTGATTGAGTTACATTCCAGTTCAGGATTTCTTTTAAATAAAGAATACCTTTTAAAATCTAGAATAACGAACATTATAAAAGAATATCTTTTAAAATAAAGAATATTTATAATAAAGAATATTGTAAAATCCTATCCTTTAAAATAAAGAATACTGTACTTCAAAATAAGGACATTTATAAAGAATCTTTTATAAAGAATAAAATTTAAGAATAATGAATATTTTAAATAATATTTAACCAAGAATAAAATAATGATTTCTTTGTCCGTTCTTGAATGGACAAAAGATAAAAAATATTTCTATTGAGGTAAATTAGTTGTTAACTGAAATCAATCTTTCAATTAAGATTTTTAGAGTTTCAATTATATTTTGTAATGGAAATCAAATGCCATGTGAATTGGGTTTACAGTGAACTATGTTTTAAACGACATTGGTTCTTTAACCCAATTTACAGTGATAATATGATTTAGAAATTATAAATCTTTATTTCAAGATTTAAAAAGAAAATTCTCTAAAATCAAGTTTTCCATTTTAATATTAATTAAATTGGAATTGAGTGGAAATTCAGTTTGATAATAATCAAGATAGGTTTCTGTAAAAGAAGACTGATACTATAGATGGAATTTAAGAGGCTTTGCCGTTATTCCATACATATTATTGATCTGATACAGAAATTTATATCGATTATATTTTAACTCAATTTCTATGAAAATTCCATATATAATGGAAGATGACATTGGGTTTATCGTGAACAATGTTTTTAAATGAAATTGATTCTTTAACCCAATTGAAGATAAGTTTTATTTCTTAAAAGTTGGATAATTATTTAAGAATGATTTTTGATATCAAAATCAATTGGGGTTTCAAATGAATGTTTAAAAAGAATAAATCTTTAAGATTTTATCTTTGATTTAATTTATGGGAATCTTTCCCTTTTAATATGAATATTCTATTAAAAGAATATTCTGAATTGGAATGAGACGTTGGACGTGTTTTATAACGCTTGATTTTCAATTATGAAATACGCAAGTTATTCGGAAAAACCGGGTTTAACCCATTTCGAATGATTATACGACGATCTAAGTCGAAGAGTTGAAGACGGTGATTGAAGACCGACTGTCTTCACATCGAATGGATGAGGATTACTGATGCCCTGGACTGACTCGTACCCAGGACAGGGATAAAGTGGTAGTTATCCGGACGTTGTGTTGATTTGTACGGATTTGGCTTTCGCTCGAACCCAGAGCATAAGTTTATAAATGGATGCATGTCTGACGTTGGATTTTAATCTATGTAAATTGATTTCTATTTATATACAACTATTGGTGGCTGAGAATTTATTCTCTTGCTTTAACACCCTTAGTGGTTGTGTATTAATAGTTATGAATTGCATGGCGTGAAATGTCAACGTGGCACGCCAAGATGCAAATGATCAAGGCTTTGTTGCAAAGCAGGCCTTGTGGGATGATCAAAGCATAGCCTATTTTGGCATAGCTTTGTGTAGCGTGACTTCGCGAGCCTCGCACACCGGTAGAGTCTAAAACGGAGCAAGGGAACGCAGGGAGTGCACACGAACTCTTTCTAGCTTTTAGTGGGTGTCAGGGACCTACCAGCGCTGACATTTTACTTATGTGGATGATGGAATTTTCGAGGCCTCGGTTTATTTCCTTTGCGGTCGCCAATGGCCGTATTATAGGTTCAATAGGACCGGGAGGCGTGTGTTCAGGCATAACTAATCCACTAACGTTATTTGTGGACCGGCCCTGCTGTATCCAAGGGTTCGCCAGCGTCCGAATCCTGAGGCATTGCTAGAGTGTCTCGAATCGGTAGGAGATCGTTCCTAGCCTTGACTCATGATGGAAACCAAATCTCCAATACGACCCATGCGGTTTTGATTGTATAACTAGTATGGCGACATGATATCATGGTACCCATGCCGTCTAGGATTAATATATTTACTTTGTATTGTTTTATCAAAACATATACACACTATTAATAATATCGCTTTGACGTATTTATCATCTCTTGACCATTATAAGGTAAAACCCTATCCTCCGGCTTGCGTTGCATTGTGTGATGGGACCTGGGTCTTATAATGGTTTCATTTTTTTTCATTTTTTTTCATTTTTTTTTCAAAAAGCATTGCGCTATTTGACGATTTACTTATTTTATGCACGGCAATCCATTGGAATAAACCCGTTCCGCGTTAGCGGCGTGGTCCTTGGATTTGCCTTATTTCTATTAGTTAAACTAGTTAAGAATTCTCACACCAGTCCCATGACTGACTCGTAGTTTGTTTCCACCTTTGCAAACTCGGGTGCCCTCTTTTCCACACGGGCAGTCGAGTAGTTTTTCTACAGGTTTATCTCTTGAGCAGGATTCTGGATTGAAGCTTAAAGCTGTGCCCAGAGCATTAGAAGTCTTCCGCTGTTCGTTGTATTACTTATTGTAATTTTATCTTCCGCTGTATTATTTTCAATGTACTCTGATATATATTCCGTACTCTGATGTTACGTTATTATGATGTAATAAAAGTCTTTTGTTATCTGTTCTAATGTATTGTATTCCCAAAGTTAACGTATGCAGAAGTTGGACGGTCTTGATCGATTTAATGGTCGATTAAGGTCGGGCAAAATCCGTGTCGTTACAAAAATCGTTCATGTATGTTGTGTGACAGGTTGATATGTAAAAATTAAATATATTAAAATCGTTCATGTATGTTGTGTGACATGTTGATATGTAAAAATTAAATATATTAAAATTGTTCATGTATGTTGAATTGACACTTTTGTCAATATCAAAATAAGAAAATGAACACCGTATGTAAATTGACACTTTTGTCAATATCAAAATAAGAAAATGAACACCGTATGTAAATTGACACTTTTGTCAATATCAAAATAAGAAAATGAACACCGTATGTAAATTGACACTTTTGTCAATATCAAAATAAGAAAATGAACACCGTATGTAAATTGACACTTTTGTCAATATCAAAATAAGAAAATTAGCACCGTATGTTGAATGAACAAATTTGTGTTATAATAGAATACAAGCACCGTATGTTGAATGAACAAATTTGTGTATTTATAAAATAAGAAAGCACTATATGTTAAAGAATTATATTTTGTGTCATTAACAAAATAGAATTTGTCGCTATGGTAGAGAATTATATTTTGTGTCATTATTCAAAATAAAATTTGTCGCTATATGAAACGAACCATTTTTTGTTCGTTAATAAAAATAGAATTAGTTGTTATATGTAATGAACTAATATTTTGTTCATTAGTAACAATAAGCAAGCATCGTATGTTAATGAACTATATTTTGTTCATTGTTAAAAATAAAAATAGCATAGTATGTTAATGATCTATATTTTGTCCATTATATAAAATAGAAGATGACACTATATAAAAATAGCATATTTGTCATGTTATCAAAATAGAAAATATAATGCATTGTATGCATAGCATATTATTTTTGTCAAAATAGAAAATATAATGCATTGTATGCATAGCATATTATTTTTGTCAAAATAGAAAAAATAATGCATTGTATGCATAGCATATTATTTTTGTCAAAATAGAAAATATAATGCATTGTATGCATAGCATATTATTTTTGTCAAAATAGAAAAATAATGCATTGTATGCATAGCATATTATTTTTGTCAAAATAGAGAATATAATGCATTGTATGCATAGCATATTATTTTTGTCAAAATAGAAAAAAATGCATTGTATGCATAGCATATTATTTTTGTCAAAATAGAAAATATAATGCATTGTATGTATTGCATATTATTTTTGTCAAAAGAGAAAAAAATATAGTACATTGTATGTATTGCATATTATTTTTGTTAAAATAGAAAAAATAATGCATTGTATGCATAGCATGCTATTTTTGTCAAGTTAGAAAAATAGAAAATACATTGTATGCAAATAATATTTTGTCAAGTTAGAACGTTATATAGAAGTGCATTGTATGAAAATATTATTCTGTCATGTTAGAAAAATAGATAAATGCATTGTATGAACATATTATTCTGTCATGTTAGAAAAATAGAAGTGCATTGTATGAATATATTATTCTGTCATGTTATAAAAATAGAAATGCATTGTATGAATATTATTTTGTCATGTTAGAGAAATAGAAATGCATTGCATAAAATATTATTTTGTCATGTTAGAGAAATAGAAATGCATTGTATGAAACTATTATTTTGTTACGTTAGAAAATAATAAATGCATTGTAGGTAAAAGAATATTTTTGTTATGTTAAAATAAGACATGCATTGTATGAAAAATAATATTTTGTCATGTCAACAATATAGAAAATGCATGTCATGTAAATATACATTATTTATATTGTTTATTAAAAGAGAATTTGCATTGTAAGATAATAAGTATTACTTATAATGTATATAAAAAGAGAATTCACCCCGTAGGAAGAATTAACATTATTTATAATGTTAAATAAAAGAAATGAAACTGTATGTAAGGTTTAACATTATTTATAATGTTAAATAAAAGAAATGAAGCTGTATGTAAGGTTTAACATCATTTATAATGTAAAATAAAAGAAATGAAACGTATGTAAGAACAACATTATTTATAATGTTAAATGAAAGGTAAGGAACTGTATTGAAACATTAACATTATTTATAATGTAGAAAAAGGGAACTTACACCATAGGAAAGTGTTCATTATTCATAATGAAATTGGAAAAGAAATATATAAAGAAATGAATGGGATGGCACATTATAATTTACATTCTTAAATGAAAATTATAAAGTATAAAATAAATAATAATGAATTAAAAATGGAAGAATTATCGTCTAATCCTAAACTACATTGTCATGTAAGTAGAAAGGTGAAAGTTAAGAGAAATGTAAGTTGCACGTAGGGACGACAAACTAAACGAATTATATATATATATATATATATTTATGTATATAATTAAAATAACGATATGAAATATGTTTTTCTCAAAATATATGAATGCGAGATTATTTGGAAAGACCGGGTTAATCCCATTCCAAATGATCGTACGATTTCAAGAATTAAAGTATGAAGACGGCGTATGAAGACCGTAAATCTCCCCTCGAATGGACAACGATCAAGACTCTGAATTGGTTTGATCCCAATTCAAGGGTCGGGATAATTGCCCAAACGTACGTGTTGATTTCACGGGTTTGACCCTAGTTCAGACCTAGAGCATGGGTATAAATGGATAGTGTGTCTGACATCGTACCCCACAAAATATTATATTGTTGATATTCAGTTAATATATAAACGATTGTTGGTAGAGAATTTATCCTCTACTTAACACCCGTTTATATAGTGACGGAAGATCAATAGTACGGTATGGAGTGACGGTGTGGCATACTAAGATGCAATGAACAAGGTTTCTTGTTGAAAAGCAGAACCTTGTGGTATGAAGAACATGACTTCACGAGCCTCACAAACCGGTAGAGTCTAAAAAGGGGGAAGGGAACGCAGGGAAAGTAGCACGTTTCTTTCTAGTTAGTAGTCATTTTACTTTTGGAGGATGATGAAATGAGGCGCCTCGGATAGGTCCTATAGGACCGGGGAACGTGTGCTTAGGAATTGCCAATCCTCTAAGCTGTATGTGAGGACCGGCCCTGCAGGATCCAAGGGTTAACTGCGGGTAATCCTGAGACGTTAACTAGAGCGTCTCGAATCGGTAAGGAGTCCTCCCTAGCCTGGACTCATGATGGGAACCCAAATTTCCAATACGACCCCGACGGATTTGATTGTATTACTAGTATTGGAGGCATAATATATGGTACCTATGCTTCCTAGGATTGATACTTATAATTTGAATTGTTTTGAAACCATATACACTAATAATAGTATTAGTTACGTATTTGGCGTATTTAGCATGTTTAACCACCATAAGGTAAAACTCTATCCTCTTGGTGTGCGTTGCATTGTGTGATGGGACCTGAGTCTTATGGTGGTTCCATTTTTCAAAAGACATTGCGTTTTGTTACGTTTTACTTATCTGTATTGACACTATAGTTATGCACGGCAATCCATTGGTACAACCCGTTCCGCGTTAGCGGCGTGGTCTTTGGATTTGCCTTATTAGTATAAGTTATTTAAGAATTCTCACACCAGTCCCACGACTGACCCATAGTTTGTTTCACCTTTTTGCAAACTTGGGTGCCCTCTCTTCTACACGGGCAGCCAAGTAGACAGGTTCATTCTTTGCTTGGAGTTTTCTTTGAAGCTGCTTATTTCTCTCTCTTGGATTTTGCTTGGGAGAAGAGGTGATGACTTGGAGCTTGAAGACTTTTTGTTTCTATTGGCATCTTTTCTTTTCTTTTTAGACATCAAATTTATTTCTTTTCTGCAAACTTGTTGTAATAATCTTAGTTCTGTGACTGTGGAATTTCTGTGATTGATGACATTATATTTTTCCGCTGCTATAATGTTATTACTCTATGAATCTCCTTTGCTATATTGTATCTGTGTTCTGTTTTATTGTATTTATGTTGTATTCCAAAAAATGATTTCTCCTGCTTTCACCCGTGGAAGTTTGGGGTCGTCACAGTTGGTATCAGAGCTTTGGTTTACAAAGCGGAGTACAACATATCTATAATAATTCGTTTACATAGAATCACTATATTCTATGGCGAACAGTTCATGAGATACATAATAGCCAGTCATTTTATCGTCATCTTTTCAATCATCCTTCGATCTTTTCTATCTATTAGAATCACCATTTCAGTTGTTTTGACTCTTCCCTTGATCGTGCATTCGAAGAAGACTAAGTGAAGTGGCGATGCTCAATTGGCACATGTTTACGAAGGAGCGAAAGGACCAACTTCTTCGGTAGAAAGCCTGATGTTATAGACGGTACCATCTCTGTTAAAAACATTCTCTGTGTTTATTCTTCCTCTTTTCCTCTTCTATTTTTCTTTTTCCTTTTCGGGGACGAAAAGTTTTTAAGTGGGGGAGATTGTAACGACCCTGAATTTTGGGGCCAAGTTAAAATTTATTTTAAGTGATTTTAAATGAGTTTTGATATTTAAAATAATCTATTTTAAATAATAAGGATCACGAATTTGGTTCAAATCGAAGTTAGAATGAATAAATTAATTTTAAATATAAAAAGAGCTAGAAATAGCGCGGTAGTTTGAAAAGTCAAACTTGAACTTTGACTAACCATACAGGATGCAAAATTTAACGGATTTTAGTAAAACCAAAAATATTAGAATCTATTTAAAAATATCTTTCCAACGAATCCGAAAAATCGAAATTTCATAGCGGAAATCAAAAGTTATGGCTAATTCAATTTTTAGAAAGGTCGGTGGGTAATTTGCATAGGACAAAAATGCTACTTTTCACATATTTAGGAATTTGAACTCGAAATCACTTCCATTGGTTTTAGAATGATGTTTCTGCATTGAAAAACAGTAAACACTTATATGTTTCGAGTTTCAGAAAATATTTGTTTAAAAATGTATTTTTAATATTAAAAATATTCGCCTAGAAAATAGCCATTTTTCAAAAAGTCTCAGAATCGAACGAAATAAATTTTCTTGGGTTCGTATCATCAAAACAAAGCTAAAAATGATTTTTTGGTAATTTTTAGAATTAATATATAATTATAATTGATTTTTCAGCATAAACGGACAATTTTTGACTTTAAAAATTCATTAAAAATTCAAACGGGCTCAGAATTAAACGAAATTAATTTTCATAGGTCCACAGCATCAAAACATAGCTAAGTATATTTTTCGAGAATTTTTGAAGTTAATTTGAGGCCTGGGTGAATTTCTGCGTACGTTTGAATTTAAAATAATGATTTATATTTAAAACTGAAAAACGAAGGCCAAGACGATCTCGTGGGCTGATGAGACATATCCAGATGAGTTCGGAACGGGGGCTTAATGGTATGAACGACAGTAAGCAGGCTTGAATCGGAGTTCGGGCCAAAACGGGCTTAAGCGGGCCAATTAAATAATGATTAGTTTAACCTAATATTTTAATATAAAAACACTATTCACGTCCATCTTCTTCCTCTTTGCTGAGCCGCACAAACCCATCATGGCTGAAAACTTCAAACCCTCATAACTCTTTCATTTCTCAACGAAAATTAGCGTGTGAGTACACGTTTCGAAGCTCTCGCCGAGCTCTTCGATCTCCGACAAGTCCCGTCCCTTTCCGTCGCCTGTGCCGCCCGCCCCGAGCCCGAGAAGGTCCGCCGGTCGCAGCCACGCCGGGCCCACCACGCTCGACCGAACTCCACCCCCTTCTGGCCGTGCAAAGATCTCTCCAAGGCGGTCATTCTCCAAAAAACGGCACCCAAAACCGTTCAGTAAATCAAAAGTTATCGCGATTTGAAGTTTTGAACAAATTCTGAAATTGAGGTATGCTTCAGATTTTGTAACGCTTTTAAGCGTGACAGAAGCAGTTGTTAAAAGTCTGTTTGATTTAAAACATCAATAACTTATGCATATGAACACCGATTCTGAAAATTTCAGATCCGGTGGAACCGTGACTTCGAATACAACTTTAATACAGAGCAATTGGGAACAAACTCTAATCTAATTGAGGTGAGAATCCTATTTATTTTATTTAAGTAATTATGTTTTAATTATGGATGTTCGCATTCATAATCATATATGTATGTGAATCTGCTAAGATATAAACTGTATGTGAATCTGCTATGACTTAATCTGTATGCGTATGCTAGGACAAAACCCACTGTATGTTGAGATGTTACAATATAAAATTAAATATATTAAAATCGTTCATGTATGCTGTGTGACATGTTGATATGTAAAAATTAAATATATTAAAATCGTTCATGTATGTTGTGTGACAGGTTGATATGTAAAAATTAAATATATTAAAATCGTTCATGTATGTTGTGTGATATGTTGATATGTAAAAATTAAATATATTAAAATTGTTCATGTATGTTGAATTGACACTTTTGTCAATATCAAAATAAGAAAATGAACACCGTATGTAAATTGACACTTTTGTCAATATCAAAATAAGAAAATGAACACCGTATGTAAATTGACACTTTTGTCAATATCAAAATAAGAAAATGAACACCGTATGTAAATTGACACTTTTGTCAATATCAAAATAAGAAAATGAACACCGTATGTAAATTGACACTTTTGTCAATATCAAAATAAGAAAATTAGCACCGTATGTTGAATGAACAAATTTGTGTTATAATAGAATACAAGCACCGTATGTTGAATGAACAAATTTGTGTATTTATAAAATAAGAAAGCACTATATGTTAAAGAATTATATTTTGTGTCATTAACAAAATAGAATTTGTCGCTATGGTAGAGAATTATATTTTGTGTCATTATTCAAAATAAAATTTGTCGCTATATGAAACGAACCATTTTTTGTTCGTTAATAAAAATAGAATTAGTCGTTATATGTAATGAACTAATATTTTGTTCATTAGTAACAATAAGCAAGCATCGTATGTTAATGAACTATATTTTGTTCATTGTTAAAAATAAAAATAGCATAGTATGTTAATGATCTATATTTTGTCCATTATATAAAATAGAAGATGGCACTATATAAAAATAGCATATTTGTCATGTTATCAAAATAGAAAATATAATGCATTGTATGCATAGCATATTATTTTTGTCAAAATAGAAAATATAATGCATTGTATGCATAGCATATTATTTTTGTCAAAATAGAAAAAATAATGCATTGTATGCATAGCATATTATTTTTGTCAAAATAGAAAAATAATGCATTGTATGCATAGCATATTATTTTTGTCAAAATAGAGAATATAATGCATTGTATGCATAGCATATTATTTTTGTCAAAATAGAAAAAAATGCATTGTATGCATAGCATATTATTTTTGTCAAAATAGAAAATATAATGCATTGTATGTATTGCATATTATTTTTGTCAAAAGAGAAAAAAATATAGTACATTGTATGTATTGCATATTATTTTTGTTAAAATAGAAAAAATAATGCATTGTATGCATAGCATGCTATTTTTGTCAAGTTAGAAAAATAGAAAATACATTGTATGCAAATAATATTTTGTCAAGTTAGAACGTTATATAGAAGTGCATTGTATGAAAATATTATTCTGTCATGTTAGAAAAATAGATAAATGCATTGTATGAACATATTATTCTGTCATGTTAGAAAAATAGAAGTGCATTGTATGAATATATTATTCTGTCATGTTAGAAAAATAGAAATGCATTGTATGAATATTATTTTGTCATGTTAGAGAAATAGAAATGCATTGCATAAAATATTATTTTGTCATGTTAGAGAAATAGAAATGCATTGTATGAAACTATTATTTTGTTACGTTAGAAAATAATAAATGCATTGTAGGTAAAAGAATATTTTTGTTATGTTAAAATAAGACATGCATTGTATGAAAAATAATATTTTGTCATGTCAACAATATAGAAAATGCATGTCATGTAAATATACATTATTTATAATGTTTATTAAAAGAGAATTTGCATTGTAAGATAATACGTATTACTTATAATGTATATAAAAAGAGAATTCACCCCGTAGGAAGAATTAACATTATTTATAATGTTAAATAAAAGAAATGAAACTGTATGTAAGGTTTAACATTATTTATAATGTTAAATAAAAGAAATGAAGCTGTATGTAAGGTTTAACATCATTTATAATGTAAAATAAAAGAAATGAAACGTATGTAAGAACAACATTATTTATAATGTTAAATGAAAGGTAAGGAACTGTATTGAAACATTAACATTATTTATAATGTAGAAAAAGGGAACTTACACCATAGGAAAGTGTTCATTATTCATAATGAAATTGGAAAAGAAATATATAAAGAAATGAATGGGATGGCACATTATAATTTACATTCTTAAATGAAAATTATAAAGTATAAAATAAATAATAATGAATTAAAAATGGAAGAATTATCGTCTAATCCTAAACTACATTGTCATGTAAGTAGAAAGGTGAAAGTTAAGAGAAATGTAAGTTGCACGTAGGGACGACAAACTAAACGAATTATATATATATATATATATATATATATATATATATATGTATATAATTAAAATAACGATATGAAATATGTTTTTCTCAAAATATATGAATGCGAGATTATTTGGAAAGACCGGGTTAATCCCATTCCAAATGATCGTACGATTTCAAGAATTAAAGTATGAAGACGGCGTATGAAGACCGTAAATCTCCCCTCGAATGGACAACGATCAAGACTCTGAATTGGTTTGATCCCAATTCAAGGGTCGGGATAATTGCCCAAACGTACGTGTTGATTTCACGGGTTTGACCCTAGTTCAGACCTAGAGCATGGGTATAAATGGATAGTGTGTCTGACATCGTACCCCACAAAATATTATATTGTTGATATTCAGTTAATATATAAACGATTGGTGGTAGAGAATTTATCCTCTACTTAACACCCGTTTATATAGTGACGGAAGATCAATAGTACGGTATGGAGTGACGGTGTGGCATACTAAGATGCAATGATCAAGGTTTCTTGTTGAAAAGCAGAACCTTGTGGTATGAAGAACATGACTTCACGAGCCTCACAAACCGGTAGAGTCTAAAAAGGGGGAAGGGAACGCAGGGAAAGTAGCACGTTTCTTTCTAGTTAGTAGTCATTTTACTTTTGGAGGATGATGAAATGAGGCGCCTCGGATAGGTCCTATAGGACCGGGGAACGTGTGCTTAGGAATTGCCAATCCTCTAAGCTGTATGTGAGGACCGGCCCTGCAGGATCCAAGGGTTAATTGCGGGTAATCCTGAGACGTTAACTAGAGCGTCTCGAATCGGTAAGGAGTCCTCCCTAGCCTGGACTCATGATGGGAACCCAAATTTCCAATACGACCCCGACGGATTTGATTGTATTACTAGTATTGGAGGCATAATATATGGTACCTATGCTTCCTAGGATTGATACTTATAATTTGAATTGTTTTGAAACCATATACACTAATAATAGTATTAGTTACGTATTTGGCGTATTTAGCATGTTTAACCACCATAAGGTAAAACTCTATCCTCTTGGTGTGCGTTGCATTGTGTGATGGGACCTGAGTCTTATGGTGGTTCCATTTTTCAAAAGACATTGCGTTTTGTTACGTTTTACTTATCTGTATTGACACTATAGTTATGCACGGAAATCCATTGGTACAACCCGTTCCGCGTTAGCGGCGTGGTCTTTGGATTTGCCTTATTAGTATAAGTTATTTAAGAATTCTCACACCAGTCCCACGACTGACCCATAGTTTGTTTCACCTTTTTGCAAACTTGGGTGCCCTCTCTTCTACACGGGCAGCCAAGTAGACAGGTTCATTCTTTGCTTGGAGTTTTCTTTGAAGCTGCTTATTTCTCTCTCTTGGATTTTGCTTGGGAGAAGAGGTGATGACTTGGAGCTTGAAGACTTTTTGTTTCTATTGGCATCTTTTCTTTTCTTTTTAGACATCAAATTTATTTCTTTTCTGCAAACTTGTTGTAATAATCTTAGTTCTGTGACTGTGGAATTTCTGTGATTGATGACATTATATTTTTCCGCTGCTATAATGTTATTACTCTATGAATCTCCTTTGCTATATTGTATCTGTGTTCTGTTTTATTGTATTTATGTTGTATTCCAAAAAATGATTTCTCCTGCTTTCACCCGTGGAAGTTTGGGGTCGTCACACTCACAGTCTACCACCACCCCGTATCTTTGGAGCCAATCGACTCCCAAAATAATGCCAAACCCAGTAAAGCCCAAAACAAAGCAATCACAAGCATGCATCCATGACTCGATAAAACCAAATTTCAATAAACCATGCTAAGGCTAGTCGAACCACCAATCGGGTTCGTCACTGCTAAAGGTCTATCGACTATCTCGGGTTCCAAAACCTATATACCAGGTCTATGAAAGAAAGGGAAGCTCTGGTATCAAACAATACTCGAACATGAACATCATAAACATAAAGCATACCTTGAATGACGACATTCTTTCCTTTCTCCACCCCAGTTGGGGCATTCGACGAAGAAGGAACAACATTGATAGCATATGCTTTCACAATCAGCTTTTCCTTAGGGATTTGCGGACACTTATCCTTGTGATGTCCCACTTGGCCACAGTTGAAGCACTTCCTATCCACTGGCTTGGCCCGGCATTCTTTGGCATAGTGGCCCTTCTTACCATAGCTGAAGCACTCAACATCTTTCTTATTCTTTTTCTTCTAGCCATCCTTGGTCTAATTCTTCTTTCTCTTATTCTGAGAACCATTCTTGCCTCCACCACCTGCTTGCGGCTTTGGCTCCTCTACAGATGCAACCTCAGTCTTCGACTTAGGGTATAGACTTTTTGATCTCAAAGTTTTCTCTACAATCGATTCAAACGTCTCATCGATGTGGTTAATAAGCCTTTCCCCCAAATACTGATCCAAACCAGTTATGAACTTCTCGTTCTTCTTCTCGGGAGTGTCGATAACAGATAATCCATACTTCGATAAAGTATCAAACTCTGCGATGTACTCCGAGACTGCCCTACCATTCTTCTTAAGCTCCATAAATTTCCTAAACAACTCTGATTTCTGGGCAGTTGGGATGAACTTATCACTAAATTGGGCCTTAAACTGATCCAATGTAACTTAATCCTATGGAGTAGCTACCCTAACAGCATTCCACCAATTCATTGCTTGTCCGTGCTGCTGACGAGATGCTAACTTCCTCTTCGTCGCATCCTCGATACCCAAGTCTTCGAAGATACGCTCACATCTATCCAACCAATCCTAAACTTCTGTAGCTGATTCCGTTCCATGGAATGGCTTTCCTCCAAGACTAGTGTAATCCCTACAAAGCTTGGCAAAATCGGCTCTAGGCGCCTGCACCGTTGCACCACCATTAGCAACATTGGGAACTGCCCTCTGAACATCCCTAAGCATCTCTCTCATGAAGTCAGTGAACATAGTCCTCATGTTGGGAGCATTCCCATTATTAGCTCCTCTGCCAGCACCCCTCGTATATCGGCTCATCGTTCAATCTGTAAAGAGAAACGATTAACCATCCTCTTTGTGGTGTCAGTGAAGTGCGACTTCATCCTTAGCTATACTAATAGTATATATATATAACTTTTGAAAACCAAAATAATCACAAATACGTGCTCTCATATACGTATTATCTCTCCCTGGTGTCTTTCGCTAGGTTAACTACGCAACCTAGAGCTCTAATACCAAATGCGACGACCCGCCCGCACCAGCCGACATTTCAATGAAAGTGCATTGTACCAATGTCTAACCAGCACGGGAAGGTCGCCACAGAAAGAAAAGGAAGGGTTTTTGAACTAACAAGGAACCTGTAGAATGTCTCACATCACAAGAAATAAAATATAATAATAACATACTTGACATAAAACAGGAGAGATAGTGCATAAGCTGAAAACTAAACATCATAGCAGCGGAAAATCCAAATACAACTTATGTTCCACATCCTTATTATTACAACTTTTGAAATCTGTCTCTAAAGCAAATAAGGAAGGTACACTACTAATGCCCAAAGTAGTGACTAGCAGCAACACAGGGAGAATATATAGCAAATAGTAAGTGTAAGCCTCCTGCTCGTCTCCGGACAGCTACTCGTGCACAACTATCTAACCTATCTCTAGTCTGCCCGTTTAAGAGCACCCAGTGTAATAAGAAGAGATATAAAACTCTGGGTCAGACAAAAGTCTGGTATGAACGATAAGCAGCAAAACAGAATAATAACAATTAAACTAAACCATACCTGAACCTGGACCTGCAACCAAAGAGTTAGAACAACATACCATACAATACTCTAAGGTGCCACTAACATATGGTCTAAAGAATACGGGGTGGGGGTGTGCATGACATAGTGATGGCAAACAATCAATCATAGCAACCATCCTCACATCTCTCACTCAGTGCGTAAAGCATGCGATATCCACCACTTTGATCACTAGACCCATCGAGCTAGTGACGAAATCCAACTTGTATAACTATTGCTACCAACAAGCTTGCCGTATGGAGTCATGACTCAATCATTACAAATGACCCCACCTCATTGGTCTATAGCCAATAGTCCTACCTAGGCCACTGTGGCTTTGAATCCGTCCACGTACCCCACACTCCATAGTGATCCAAAGTTATAGACATCGATAACCCCTTAGCACACGTCCCGTAGCAAAGCCCAACTCATGAGTTGGTTCCCATCTGGATCCTGAGTTCCACTTCCTATTTGGACTTCCTTTGCATCTCGGGTTTGAGTTGAACTAGAGTTGGTCTTCAGAAGAGTTGTCGCATCGTAGTAGTGGGAGCTCAAACTCGGTTCGGTTCGTAGTCGTTGCCTCGGTTCGGTCGTGAAACTCCGTGGTGCAGTTCGGTTCGGTCCTCAAAGTGTTTCCCCCTAAGTCGGTTCGGTGTTCCTCCATCTCCAAATCCCGGTTCGGTTCGGTGCTCCTGCCTACGTTTGGTCTGATCCGATCCCCTTCCAAGCTCCGGTCTGATTCCAACAAATGGTGGCCTTCCTTCTTGCCATAATCCAATCCGCTTCAGTTCAGCTTTTCCGACCCGATCCCATGCTCAGCTCCGATTTCGTCCCCAACCCAACTCCAACTCTTTGCAAGTAGCCTTCCTTTATGTCATACTCTTTCTTCTGCGTGGGCTCAGGTTCGGTTCGGATTCCTTGTCTCTGGTGTCGGTTCGGTTCAACCAATCATATCTGATCTGAACCCCTTCCCCCTATCCGATCTGATCCCTGCAGTTTTTCCTGCAACTATCCAGCGATTGTTTTACGCCATACGGCGGCGTTTTCAACCATTCTAACTCTTCTAATCAATCACAAAGCATACCATATAGACATAGAAACATGTATAATCAACCATAAATACCAAAACAATAATTTGATAGGTTAAAACGAATCAAACATAGCCAAAATCCCATATTTTCCCTTAAGCATACTTAAGCAAAACTAATGATAAGATTAGTAAAACTTAAGCAAATTAACCAATTTTTCTAACAGAAGCCTAAAACAGTATTTTGAAATTGATAAATATTTTTCTAGATTTTTAACATATATAATTTCGCTAATTAACACTAATTACCCCTAATTAAACATAATTAGTGAGGGACTATGAAAATCACTCACCTTTGCCACAAATAAACCATAGATCTGAAATGATTCTCTGTTCGGCACGAATACTGATGTCTAACAATGGTTCTAACCTTGCTTGGGTGCTATCTCTCCTTAATTTGATGTAATTTAGCCAAATCTTCAATTAGAAAGTGGTTTAGATGTGTTTTAGATGCTAGAGGCCATTACTAAGTTGAGAGGGATGATAAGTGGCGGCTGAAAAATGAGAAAAGGGTGTTCTCTAAACCCTAACAGCCCTTAAATACTACATATCCAGAAATCCTCCTCTTGGCCTAGCTGCTAATTACCCAATTAAGCCCGATTAACCTGTTTTTCACCTTCTATACCTTAATTCAGCCATATCTCCCAAACAGTATGTCCGTTTTTCACACCTAACCACTTTACGGTATGTCGGTTTTTCACATATGACCACTTTACGGAGAATCGAGTTTGGTTGCGACGCATATGTTCTTGATTTCATAAGATATGGTTTGATTTTAGGGATGGATTGGTTAACTACATTTATGGATCCATTCTAGATTGTGAGAGGAGAGTTGTTAGACTTCTGACTTTCCATAGGAAGACTCTCGAGATTTCTTATGACCCCAAGAAGGGTCTGTCATGCTTAGTCTCCTAGAACCTCTTGATATATCTATCGATGATTTGCGTTTTGTACCAATATTTTCAAGTATCCTGATGTTTTGATGAGGTTCGAGGTCTACCCCCGAGACACGAGATTGGTTTCCGCATATACCTAGTGGATAATGCAAATCCAGTTGCATTGCCTGTGCGACATGTGACTCCTAAAAGATAAGAGGGAACTTTGTAAGCAAGTAAGGGAGCTATTTGAGAAGAGGTTTGATAGGTGAATTATATCAGAATGGGAAACCTATTGAAGACAGTCCTTGAGAAAGCCCATCATTCTAAGACGACTATTCATTTAAGAGGAGATAAAATGTATAGAGTTCGTGGTAGTGAAGCCAAACTTGCAAGAGGAAGTAGAGAAGGAAACAACAATGGGATGAGTTCCGACTTGCATACTTGGATCGAATGTTAAGAAATTGTGCAAAGAAGTGAAGCTAGTAAAAGTGCAGTGAGGAAAGGACCGCGAGAACGCTACTTGGAAGGCTGAAGACAAGATTCGCGCTTCATATCCTTTCCTTTTCGAGAATACGTTATTAACTTCTCTTTCCAAGCTTCAAATTATTACTTGTATATATCGTTTCAATATCTCCTATCGATCGAGTCCTGAGGTAGAAACTAATGAACGTAAACATGTGTTTGAGACATGTTATGTCTGATGGGTGCAATTGGTTGCTAGTGATTGCTCGTGGATGCATATATACACACAATAGGCACTAGATTGGCTTAATCACTTACATTGCATATTGATGTGTGTACATTTTAAATTTTTATGGATGGAAATGGGTGTATCGTTACATTGATGTTGCATCTGGATGTATGATTGTGCACACATATAGAACTTTCATGTGTTGGGATGATTTTCATACATTTGGGTTGCATGGTACAAACATATATTGCATTAAGGAGGCCAACTGAATCAGTAGATCGCCTGATCATTCGCATTAGTTTACGGACATAAAAGCATGTGTTCATAAAAGCATTAGAAATTCCTTAAGGACAATGGATTCCTGTGATTGCTAGATGAATGTATGATTGTTGGATGTAAGGACATACGTTCTTCTTAACATAGAGATTTCGAGGACGAAATCCTTCGAGTAGGGGAGAATGTAACACCCCGAAATTTTAACGACATCAAAGATGATGAATTAAAGAATAATTAGTATGAAATACACTATTAACAATGAATTAAGGAAAACTTAATTAACTATTCAGGATTAAGTAAAATGGACTATGCCATTGCGTCCGTCTCGAAATTTTGGTCAAGATAGACATTTGGTTTGTGTAAATCGGATACTGTATGAAGAAGTTATCAAGGTTTGAAGTTTGTATGCATATAAGGAAGATATATATACATATAAATTCAAAAATGTTCAAAAATCATCAAAAATCAGAATTCCGGTGCACAAATCGAAGAAGGGCCGACATTTTGAAGTCAACTCGAGACCTGCTAGGTCGACCCACCCGGGGACCTGGAAGCTTCTCTGACGTGGACGATTCTGATGGCTTTTGGTCCAATCTGAAGGTTTTGGTTGCTTCGCTACTCCTATATAACGGACCCTAAACCTAGGTTTTATTCATCTAAAAATTGCTGCGATGGCGGAGCTCTACTGCAACAAAAACTAAATGGCCTAATCTTCTTCAAATCTAATTCAACTGGTTGCTACAACAACAAATTCAACGTGTTCTTCGCAGTAATTTGGATCCATTTCCTTAGATCTATTCACTGTGAGTTCATGTTATTTTTAGATCTAAATATTTAATTAGTAACATTGACATGTATATAAAAATTGGATCTTGAATCGGTGCCTAATCAGTTCTATTATGACATAATTATCAGATCTGCTTTTATATGTTCATATCGTCACCATTTTAATTCTTTTCATAATATGCCTATTCAGGTATGCCTATTTCTATCAGTTTATTATTGATTCGTTATTATGTATGTTCTCGATCCTCTTCTCTCCCTCTTTTCCCTTTTTATTTTTAAATAGCCAGGCTACCTTCGAGCCTAGGCCTAACGCTGAAAAATGCGAACATGAGAAGTTGGAAATGATTGGAAAAGATATAATTTGGGGCATAATTGATATTGGAAAGATATGAATATAAGTTTAGGCATAAAATGTGAAAATATACAAATATGGATTTGGGGACATATATCGTGATGTATGACATGGATATGAATTTAGGCAAACATTGGAAAATATAATTTGGCATAAATTATGTAAAATATGATTTAGGCGTAAATTTGAACGTATGTAATTATGAAATTAGGCATATATTATGGCATATGTAAATGTCAATTTGGGACATAAACTGGAACACAAGTGAATATTGATTTAGGGCATGAAAACCTATAATTGAAATAGAATAATAGTAAATATGAATTGAAAGGGGACATGAAAGTTTATATTTGGAATAGGGAAAATTATTTGGATATGCCTAAAATAATGGAACCGTAGTAACGCTTAAACACGAGTTTAGGTTGCAATAGTGGTGAATGTCTGCCCGGACTCGACCGGCATATCCAGCAGCCACTGATGTTGAACCTAATGTGAGAGGTCTAAGTGCGCAAATACGAGACGTGCTCAGACACGAGGTTAAGCCCAATATGTGGAATAAGTCTGCCCAGACCTGCCCGGCATATCCAGCATCCACAAATGGAAGGCTTAATGTAGGAGGTCTAGCATACTATAACCATAAATGAAAATATGGTAATAAATCTTGAATACTTAACCTAGTTGAATCCATAGGGATTGTATGAATAAAATAAAGATGGGGATAAGTAAAAATTGGTTGAACAATGGGTAGGTTAAGTAAAATAGGAGGGGATGGGTAATGTTTACATATAGACCCATAAACTTAGCCCGATAAGGTTATGTAATTAAAGACACATAATGGTATACGTAACCGGTAGAAATAATAAAGTTATGTAATTAAAGACACCGTTTTGGGTAAGCATAACTTGTAAGGAAATGGGGCAACTTGTGTAATACGATAAAAGGTACTTAATTATAAATTACGTAATCTAGAAGTCTGGAACCCGCTGATGTGAATAACATGTTAGGCTTGTCCTAGGGACAAGAGAAAATTATAACATAGGTTATAATAAATGGGTAGAGAAACTTATTAACAGGCCTTAGTTAATAGAACTAAGCTAATAAAATAAGCAAACAACGATAAGTTGTATTGACAATGTAAAATGGAATTATGATTAAACGAGAAAGAGTGAGGAAAACTTATGAAATGATATAAGTTATATTTAATCGTAAAAGGTAAATGACACGTTAAGAAGGAAACATGTAAAATGAGACATATTAATTACACATTAAGTAAAAACATGTTATTGTAATGATGTAACCAAGCAAGAATATAAAATAGATTGTGGATTACAGACCTTGGGTCACAATCTATTGAATAACATGTTGTAAGCTTATTAATAAACTTTTATGAATTAAGTTGTATGACTTAAATTAATAAGCAAGAGAAGCTTGGTAATTTGAATAAGAATTCAATATGAATTGGAACAACCAAGTTAACTGGAAACCTGAAGAGGTGAGACAAGCGTGTAAAAGAGTGTTTAGACATATGGTCTAACAACGTATTAAAGTGAGGCGCTTGGACCAGTCCGTACGTTTGAGGGTGAATAACCCAACGAGGTAGATCATCAAGGTGTTATAAGGCACGAGGGGTGCGCACATTCATCTGATTGTATGACGGTTCCAAAAGGACTAGAAGGGGAAGCATGCGGCTTCCTGAGGTACGTAAGGTGCTCCTAGTAGTCCTCTGTGCGGTGACAGATGTCTCAGGCTGTGCTCGCAGAGGTTGGGTCTGCGCGTAACTACTAGGTGGGTCTACCTTGACTGCAGATGTAGCTATGCAGTCAGAATACTATGACAAGGTGACATAGGGGTGGTTTGGCGGTTGCCTCACGAGTAGGCAGAGGGTCACGACCAATAAGGATAGTAGATCTTCGGACCCCTGTCATCGGCAGCCAGTGGGATGCAAAAAGACTAGAGCTAAACCCAAGAAACCATTTCACCTTTCACTATCGAGGTACAGGGTTGAGGGTTGACGCCACATGGATGTTTAGATTGTTTGTTATTAGGGGAAGTCGCTTAGCTTTTGTAGTCTTTACTAGTTGAGGGAGGGGCCGAGGTGGGGCCATAGCTACCATGGAAAACAAACCCTAGGCATATCTGTATTTGGAGGCTCTTAAAGGCAGGCCTGTACAGGTATGGAAAAGCTCCTGGATGAGTTCTGTGTTTCTTGTTTACCCCTGCCACGAAACTCAATGCACACTAGAGGGCGTGCGGTTGAGGCATCGAGCTACAATTACAGTACATACATGGGACAGTCTAAATACATGCGTAACTACTTTGGGTGATGTATCATAGACTTGAGGGCATTACTCCGAAATGGAGTCTAATTCGATCGATGGTGGAAGTCCATACGCATACGTAGCATAATAATGACAGATACAGAAGGAACGTAACATTGTTATATAGGCGTAGGATGAGGGACTACGTCCATTACAGTGGAGACTGTGCGAGTGGGTTACCATGGGGTGTATCTCAATACTAAGAGATAACTACATATATTGTATTAGGTGAATCCATAAGAAAGTAAATGGGTACGATGCGTATAAGTCTTGAGTTTTGTCAACCCAAGTAACCTAATAATCAAGAAATTGTAATGGAACGGTTTTGGTAGGGATCACTCTACTTTTGATATACTAGTATCGGTGCGGTGCAGGAAAATGTATTTAAGAAGCGCAATATATCCTATTCATCTTATCTTGCTCAGTCCGCACTTGTTATTGTTACTGTTATTGTTATCTTGTTCTTCCATTTTTTATATACCTGCCATGATACTTTTATTTATTTATATTTAAAAGTAATTGGACTCGCCAGACTTTATGTCTGACCCTTTTTGCTTCCTCTTCTCTCTCTTTCGTTTCCTACGAGGTTCTCAGGGTAGTAGTGCTTAGAGTTGATTTGGATTCTTTCAGCTTAGCTTGGATTTTGGATATTGATGTACCGCTTTGACTTCTTGTCAACATTCTTATGGCTTTGCAAGAAATATGATTTTATGCTTTTGTACTCTGATATTTTTGGCAAGACCGATTATTAATGTAATTGGTTACTTCAAACTTATGATGTAGACTCAATATTTGGGACCATGATGTTTTGATTTAAATAAAGTTTTTTTTTTATTCCGCTGTTGTTTTACATGTCTGTCTTGTGATATTATGTTCTTATTTACCAATAACGCTTCACGGAACCTAATGCATTCCCTTAGTGAGTGACTTTATGGACGTGGGGTGTCACAGAGAGGCCCTCGCATATCTGAACAATCAAAAAATACGTCCGGACTACTACTACTGTAACCCCTTCGCGGGAGCTACCCAAATCCAGGGCAGCAATAGTAATCCATTCGATGCGAAGATCGCCCGTCTTCAACCACCGTCGATATCTTTGACTTTTAGTCATCGTATCAGCTATTCAAAATGGGTTAAACCCGATCTTTCCAAATAACTAGAGTATCTTATAATCAAGTGCTATAAAAACACATCATACACCTCATTCCAATCTAGAATATTTGTAACAACCCGGAAAATCAGAACCAATTAAAATTTTTTAATTTAGCAATTTTAATGAATTTTGAATATTTAAAATGATTTATTTTAAAATAATAACGACTAAAAATTTACTTAAATTAAAGTTAGGATGAATAAATTTATTTTAATTATATAACGATCCTAAAATGATGCGGTTGTTTTAAAATTCGATTTTAGACTTTAACTGAATGTACATGATTCAAAATAAATCGCATTTTAGTAAAACCACAAATATTTGAATATGTTTAATTATATCTTTCTAACGAATGTGAAAAATCCAGGTTTCATAACGGGAATAAAAAGTTATGTCCAGATTAAAATTTAGAATAGTCGCTATGAAATTTATATATATTTTAAATAATATATAGCCCTTAAAAATAGACATTTTGCAAATGACCTCCGTTTTTGACGAAACCAATTTTGTTGGATCCGGAATGTCAAATTATTGGTAGATTCCAATTTTCATAATTTTTTGGAACTAATAGGTGAGCATGGCAAAAGAAATCGTGTTTTGACAGTTTAATTTTGAATTGGATCGACCAGAAAATGATCATTTTTCAAACTGTCTCCTAATCCGACGAAATTACTTTTTTAGGGCTTTATCATCAAAATATAGATAGGTTTACTTTTCTAGAATTTTTGGAGTCATTATGTGGCCCCGGTAAATTAAAATGTATGTTGAAATCAATTTTGAACGTTATATTAATTTATATTTTAATTTTGGCGAAAACTGACCGAAACAGTCAAATTGTCTTACGAGACATATCCCATTGTGTTCAGAACGGGGGTAATTAGCTAGAGGCGACAGTCGTTGGGTTTGATTTGGGGTTTGAATTAAAAATTTACTTTTGGGAATTAAATTGAATAATATATATATTTTCATATAAGCCCTCACCCTATATTCTCTCTCCTTACTCAGTCAACTCCCCCCATCATTCATAACATAAAGAAATAAATAAAAAAAGAAAGAAAAACGCGCAGCTGCGCGTTCCTTCTCCACGCTGCCACCGCGGTCAGCGCCACCGCCGCTCCACGCCGGAGGAGCACCAACCCTCCGCCTCCAATCCCCCACCACCAAGCCCCTTTCTCTGATGAAACACCGAACCCCAAATCGACTCAAATCGAGCCGCCACCAAACCATAGAGTAGCCGCCGCCTCCACTATTGCCCGCCGCCACCTGACAACACCCAACACCGCCCCTTGGCGCCAAGTCCACTTGTGAGTTTTATTTTCATTTTTATTTATTTATGTAATATAAAAATATGACTTTTATTATAAAATAGCCTTAATATAAATTTGATTTTTATTATGGGATATTTTTGAATTGAAAATGAGATTTTTAGATGTATATATATAACATTGTTTTTATAAAGATATATATAAAAATATGATTTATATATATATGAATAGAAAATAAAAATCTAATATATATATATATATATATATGAATAACAAATAAAAATCTGATTTTTTTTATTATATGAATAGCAAATAAATATCTGATTTTTTTATTATATGAATAGCGAATAAAAATATGATTTTTATTTACATAACCATGAATAAAAATTTGATTTTTATTATATGAGGAGCATTATAAAAATATGATTTTTATGCATATGGTTATGAATTAAAAATATGGTTTTATTATATGAATAACAATATAAAAATATGATTTTTATTATAAGGATAACAATATAAAAATGTGATTTTTATATACATAGTAGCAATATAAAAATATGATTTTTATATATGTAATGACGTTATAAAAATGTGAATTTATATATGTAGTAGCGATATAAAAATATGAGTTTTATATATATAGTAGCATTATAAAAATATGATTTTTACATATATAGTTATGATATAAAAAATATGATTTTTATTATATGAATAGAGATATAAAAATTTGATTTTTTATATATGAATAACGAAATAAAAATATGATTTTTATTATATGAATAGCGATATAAAAATATGATTTTTATACAGAAAACAAAGATATCAAAATGTGATTATTATCCATATAGCGTTGAAATAAAAATGTGATTATTTATCCATATAGCATTGAAGTAAAAATGTGATTTTTATCTATATAGCGTTGTTATTAAAATGTGATTTTTAATATAATCCGCGTGAAACAGATTGCGTTGGAATCACGGTGAAGAACACTACGCACTGGAATAAATCCAAACCATCGTCTGCTAAAGATTGACGGAGTGGAAACCAAAGGTGAGAACATTTTCTCACTCAACTTTCAATTAAGTTATTATATAGTAGGATGCAGACGGTGCTTAGTAGCACCCGACACCTTTGATTGAAACCATGGATGTTTGGTTGTTTATTTTATTTGATTGATTGGTATTTAATAGGGTTTGGCAACCCTATTAAGAAATTATTTGAATTTGGATTGGGATGAGAATGAAATTTATTGAATTTGGTTTGTGTATGGCGCGAGCCAGTATTAGGCGAGGGATAAGGCTAGACCTTATTCCGGTTCTAGTATCGTGTCGTTATGCTGCCGAAATATTCTGAAATAAAATGTGTTAGTTAAAAATAACATTGTTAATGTGAATATGAATTAAAAAAACATTATGTGTTGAATAAAATATTTGAACAATAAAAATATCATTTTTATTGTATGTATGAACTATATAAAATATTCGTATACAAATCGGACGATTTGTTTATGAACACTCATTTAACTGATATGGATTGGGACGATAAATTTTATACATCGCCCAACTGCATAAAAAAGATTCAGTATTTGTTGGTTGAAACCCCACGTGGGTGTTGGGATGATATTTGACATACACTAATCCCAATTGTTTAGCTGTATGTCAATTGATTGGTTGACAGACTGTTGTAAGCGTTAATTATTTATATTTATTGCTTTTGCAGTTATATAACGCACTCTAGATGATGGTTGATTGTTTATTATGGTTGTTGTATACTTGTGTTGTATGAAATCCAACATTATATGGTAATTGACTGGGTTTCATTCCAATTTGGAAAATATAGAATATTTTGAAATAAGGAATATTTTGAAATAACAAATATTTTAAAATAACGAATATTTCAAAATAATATTCAGTAAAGGATTAAAACGTGTTAAGCCGTGTTGATTAGTTATGCAATACTTTGACACGAATGATATTTATATCGATTTTATTCATTTTTATAATGAATATCGAAAAGAAAATTATTTCAAAATTAGATATTTTGAAAATATTATCATTTATATTATAATGATGTAGAATATTCAATTTTGGTTTAAAATTGAAAAGGAAGCTGGAATCGATTTTGAAACTAATTTATAAAATACGTTTTAAACGAAATATATATATAATATTTTTTATACATATAAATGGCTTGAATAGAATGCGCCACACAACGACCGTTCGCGAATTTCGACCAGTGACTTCGCATTGACATTACGAGAGATCCGGCTGTCGGATTCTCCTAAAACCAGAACCGTTGGGTTCGTATTGAAAAGATCTTTCCAATGAATATACGAGATTTGAAATCTAACAATTGGATTTGGAGATACGTACAAATCAAATTTGGAAAAGGTTGTTATAGATGCAGTTCAATGACTGTTTATGGAAATCGAATGTACAGGCCTTGATAAATTATTAAAAATATTAATGATTTGTGGAAAATCATAATAAATGATTTGGAAAGAATTGGGATGAAAAATTCCATATTCGAGAAGATAATAATATATTTTTATCAGAATGAACTAGTTAATAACGAATGAAATCCAATGGTTTTAAATAAATAACTTGGATAGGGAAATGGTTTTAATTTAACCAGAATTTCTAATATATAAATTGGATTGGATTTGAATTGAAATAATCTTCGGAATATTTCTATATTGGATTCCATGATTATACAGGTATTGTGAAAGAATTCGGAAGATATATATATATATATATATCATTATTCCCAATACGATATTTGTTGATTTCAGAATTTGATATTGAATATAAGCCGATATAATTTCTATTCAGAGCCTTGTATTTAATATCAAATTGGATTTTGGGTTTGTCGTGAATGATGTCTTAAATAACACAGTTCTTAGACCCCATTTGAAAAGAATAAATCTTTTAATTAAGATTATTAGAGTTTCGAGTTACATTTGGTAATTGGAATAAAATGGAATGTGAATCGGGTTTATCATGAACTGTGTTTTTAACGACATTCGTTCTTTAACCCAATTAACAATGAAATATGATTTGGAATTTATAAATCTTTTAATTAAGATTTAGGGGAGTTTTCCAAAAAAAAGTTTTCCAATTTAATAAAATAAATTGGAATGAAATGGAAATTGATTTGGTAATAATCGAAGTAAACTTCTGTGGAGGAAGACTGTTACTATATATGGAATTTAAAAGGCTTTGCCGTTATTCCATTTATATTATTGATTGGACATGGAAGTTTATATCGATCATATTTATTGATCTGTTTTCCGTAAAGATTCCATAATTAATGGAATGTGATTTTGGGTTTATCGTGAACTGTGTTTTAAATGACATTGGTTCTTTAACCCAGTAAAAGACATGATTTATTTACTAAATTTGAATAATCATTATATAATGATTTTTAGGGATTAAAACTAAGGGGAGTTTTAATGAATCTTTAATTAGATTGAAACGTGAATGTGATAATTTAAATTATCAAATTTGGGAAATGGTCGAGAATGGAGTACCACTAGTTTTACTCCAGGCGATAATTAAATCTTTAATTAGATTTGAACGTGAAATGGTAATAAATTTTACCGATAACACCGTGGGTGTTAGATATGGAGTGCTACCAGTTTTGCTCCATGGGATAAATAGGTTGGGATTGGGAAATAAAACAAATGATTACTTCGCTAAGGTTCGCTAATCCCGACTAGTTTGGAAAAACTTTAATTTGGTTTAAATTGTGAAAAGAATATTTGAATAAAAGAATATTTTGGACGGAATGAGGCGTATGTTGTGTTTTTATAGCACTTGTTTATAAGATACGCGAGTTATTCGAAAAGACCGGGTTTAACCCATTTTGAATAACTGATTTCAACGATAAGTCGACGATGAAGACAGTGGTTGAAGACCGGAGAACTTCACATCGTTTGGGTGATTACCGATGTCTTGATTGGGTTGTACACCCAAGACAAGGTAATAAGTGGTGATCGTCCAGACGTACTAAGAGACCGACCGTATATGCGAGGGCTTCTCTCCTGTATTGGACATATGGGATGAGGAATGAGGTGCCTCCGGTTTCGTTTGGACCTAGAACGAACTTGTAAATGGATGTGTGTCTGACATCGGATTTCATTCTATGTGATTGATTTCTATTAAATATATATCTATTTGGCGGCGGGGAATTTATTCTCTTGCTTAATGCCTTTCTCTGAGACGTACAAGTTCAGAGGTTATATATTGATAAACGTCAGTTGCATGGCGTGGTTTGCCTGTGTGACATGTAGAGATGCACTGATTAAGGCTTCCGTTGAAAATAAGAGTCCTGTGGTTGATGATCAAAGCACAGCTTTAAATAGCATAACTTTGTGCATAACGTTAATTTGCGAGCCTCACACCCCGGTGTGAACCAGAAACGGGAGGAGACCTCAGGGAGGACATGCGTTTCTTTCTAGCTAGGAGTGGTGTCATGTTATGGATCCTAGACATTTTACTTATGTGGATGATGGATAGAGAGGTGTCTCCGTTATATCGGTCACGACGGGGCCGATGGATGATATGGTCGACATACTGACCATTACGCCCCATAGGACGGGGAAACATATTGTTCAGGGGTTATTAATCCACTTTGCACTTAGGTGGACTGACCCTGAGTATCTAAGGGCTTGACTAAGTACTTACCCTAAGACATGGTAGGCTAAATTGTCTCGAAGCAGAAGGAAGATCCCTTGCCTTGGTTCATTGACGGAAATCCAACTTCCAATACGTGACTTTTCAGTTTTAATTGTAGAGCCTAATATGGCGACGTAATATATGGGTACCTACACCGCCTATGATTGATACATTTATATTTGAAGTTGATTTCTTCACTTATAGTAATAATAAAATATGAAATTTCACGTACCAAGCATTCTTGGCTATTATAAGTTAAAAACTCTATCCTCCGGCTTGCGTTGCATTGTGTGATGGGACCCAAGTCTTATAATAGCTTCATTTTCTTTATTTAGCATTTTTCTGTTTGTTATATGCACTGGCATTCTTGGGGTTAAACCCGTTCCATGTTATATTGCGTGGTCCCTTGATTTACTTAACTTTAAAACCAAGCTAATAACTGTTTTTAGTTCTCACACTAGTCATATGACTGACTTGGATTTCATTGTTTCAACCTAAACTCTGGGTGCCCCTTATTTTCCACACGGACAGCTAGTAGTTTTGGTTATGCAGATTTATATTTATACAGGATCCTAGATCTACGGCTAGAGATATATTCAGAAAGCTCTGCATCCGTGTATTTCTTGCAGTTGTGTTTTGTATTATTTTTCCGCTGCATTGTAATTTGTAAATCTCTGATGTTTATCAAATGTATATAATTTTTTTAGACTCTGTTATATTCTTGTACTCTAATGTAATTGTTGTAATAGCAATGAAATGTTCTTCTGTTTGCATTCTAATTTGTCGTGTTCTCAACTCAATCCGGGCTTTCCCGTAAGGGCGAGTTTGGGTCGTCTCAGCTAGTATCAGAGCTTTGGTTTACAGAGCTCGATAAAAAGACACATTAGAACCGAACGAAAGAATTCATCAGAGATTGGATTAGTAATATTCAATGATAATGACTCGTTAGAGATGGGATCAGTAGTATCCTAGAATGAGTCCAAAGAGTGTTATTTTTAAAATAAAATTGAAAACCAATTTTGTTTTGAAAATTTAACCTTATTATACGTATGTGAGTATTTTATTATGAATTGATTTGGACTATCGGGTATATGGAGATTTTAATATACGTCTGATCCACGTGTATTGAAGTCTCAAATATACTGGATGGATATAGAGTCACACTTTAGTCGCCAGGTCATAATTCTGGTGATGTCGCAACGTCATCAGTATTTGTGTTCGAGAAACGAAAGTGGGATATCTATATATTTCCAATTTGAATGGTGTGAGAACCAGAACTTAGATAGGGTTATTGTTGGGAGTTGGCATCAAAAATGGATTTTTAGTATATATAACAATTTATGTGTTTGAAAAGCTAATCCACTAATTGATTGCTGATTGTGTTATGTGATTATTCATAGAACCAAAATGACAAGTGAAAGGTAAATTAAGCCAAATCGAATCAAATGTAGAACTGAATTGAAAATTGATTGGAACTACATATATGTACATGTATATATGTTGTACAGGTTATAGAAGGACGCTAAGAAGAGGAATAAAATTGTATGCCCGACAAATAGGTATATGTTTACTATATTTCTTGGGTTTGGACGATTTTATGAGCCGATTGGCTAGCCGCTTGGCCTTTTCTTTTTCTTTTGGATTGATGAGGGCCCTGCGTGGATGGTTGCGGTTTTAAAGGTCTCCCCGTACAAAGGAGGTTATGGCGGAAAAGTTCAAATATTTAGGGTGTTAGCCAAATTTTTGAAGAATTTGAAAATTCTTAGAAACCGAAAAGTTGAAAGAATGAAAGCCAAAATAAAAGTTGAGTTGGTTAGTTAAACAACTTTCAACTCCATTCCTTTTCGAGGATGAAAAGATTTTAAAAGGGGGAGATTGTAACAACCCGGAAAATCCGAACCAATTCAAAAATTTTATTTTAAATTTTTTAATGAATTTTGAATATTTAAAATGATTTATTTTAGAATAATAATGACTAAAAATTTATTTAAACCAAAGTTAGGACAAATAAATTTATTTTAATTATATGAAGATCCTGAAATGGCGCGGTAGTTTGAAAATTTGATTTTAAACTTTAACTGAATGTACAGGATTCAACATGAATCGGATTTCAGTAAAACCAGAAATATTTGAATCTGTTTAATTATATCTTTCTAACGAATGTAAAAAATTCAGTTTTCATAATGTGAATAAAAAGTTATGTCCATATTAAAATTCAGAATAGTCGCTATGAAATTTATATATATTTTAAATAATATATAGCCCTTAAAAATAGACAATTTGTAAACAACCTCCGTTTTCGATGAAACCACTTTTGTTGGATCTGGAATGTTAAATTATTTCTAGATTCCAATTTTCATAATTTTTGGAATTAATATGTGAGCGTGGCAAAAGAAAACGTGTTTTGACAGTTTAAGTTTGAATTGGATCGACCAGATAATGACCATTTTTCAAACGGTCTCCAAATTTGACGAAATTAGTTTCGTTAGGACCGTATCGTCAAAACATAGCTTGATTTATTTTTCTGGAATTTTTGGAGTCAGTATGTGGCCTTGATAAATTAAAATGTACGATGGAATCAATTTTGAACATTATATTAATTTATATTTTAATTTTGACGAAAACTAATCGAAACAGTCGAATTGGCTTTCGAAACATATCCCATTGTGTTAGAAATGGGAGTAATTAGCTAGTGGCAACATTCATTGGGTTCGATTTCGAGTTTAAATTAAAATTTTACTTTTTGGAATTAAATTGAGTAAAAAAATATATATTTTCATATAAGCCCTCACCCTACATTCTCTCTCCTTACTCAGTCTACTCGCCCCCATCATTCATAACATAACGAAATAAATAAATAAATAAATAATAAATAAAATGTGCAGCCATGCGTTCCTCCTCCACAGCGCCACCGCGGTCAGCACCGCCGCTGCTTCACGCCAGAGAAGCACCCACCCTTCGCCTCTAATCCCCCACCACCAAGCCCCTTTCTCCGATGAAACCCCGAACCCCATATCGACTCAAATCGAGCCGCCAGCAAACCCTAGAGTAGTCGCTGCCTCCACCATTGCCCGCCGCCGCCTAACAACACCCAGCGCCACCCCTTGCCGCCCAATCCACCTGTGAGTTTTATTTTCGTTTTTATTTATTTATGTAATATAAAATTATGACTTTTATTATAAAATAGCCGTAATAAAAATGTGATTTTTAGTATGGGATAATTTTGAATTCAAAATGAGATTTTTAGATATATATAACATTGTTTTTATAAAGATATATATAAAATATTATTTTTAAATATATGAATAATAAATGAAAATCTGATTTTTTTATATATATGAATAGCAAATAAATATCTAATTTTTTTATTATATGAATAGAAAATAAAAATATGATTTTTTATTATATGAATAGCAAATAAAAATATGATTTTTATTTACGTAACCATGAATAAAAAAATGATTTTTATTATATGAGGAGCATTATAAAAATACGCTTTTTATGCATATGGTTATGAGTTAAAAATATGGTTTTATTATATGAATAACTATATAAAAATATGATTTTTATTATAAGGATAGCAATATAAAAATGTGATTTTTATATACATAGCAGCAATATAAAAATATGATTTTTATATATGTAATGGCATTATAAAAATGTGATTTTTATAAATAGTAGCGTTATAAAAATATGATTTTTACATATATAGTTATGATATGAAAATATCATTTTTATTATATGAATAGAAATATAAAAATTTGATTTTTATATATGAATAGCGAAATAAAAATATGATTTTTATTATATGAATAGCGATATAAAAATATGATTTTTATAGAGAAAACAAAGATATAAAAATGTATTTTTATCCATATAGCGTTGAAATAAAAATGTGATTTTAAACTATATAGCATTGAAATAAAAATGTGATTTTTATCTATATAGCGTTGTTATTAAAATGTGATTTTTAATATAACCCGCGTGAAATGGATTGCATTGGAATCATGGTGAAGAACACTACGCACTGGAATAAATCCAAACCATCGTCCGCTAAAGATTGACGGAGTAGAAACCAAAGGTGAGAACATTTTCTCACTCAACTTTTAATTAAGTTATTATATTCTAGGATGAAGACGATGCTTAGTCGCACCCAACATCTTAGATTCAAACCATGGATGTTTGGACGTTTATTTTATTTGATTGATTGGTATTTAATAGGGTTTGGCAACCCTATTAAGAAATTATTTGAATTTGGTTTGGGATGAGAATGAAATTGATTGAATTTGGTTTGTGTATGGCGCGAGCCAGTATTAGGCGAGGGATAAGGCTAGACCTTATTCCAGTTCTAGTATCGTCTCGTTATGCTGCCGATTTTTTTTGAAATAAAATATGTTATTTAAAAATTACATTTTTAATGTGAATATGAATTAAATAAAACATTTATGTGTTGAATAAAATGTTTGAACAATAAAAATATTGTTTTTATTGTATGTATGTACTGTATAAAATATTCTTATACAAATCGGATGATTTGTTTATAAACACTCATTTAACTGATATGGATTAGGACGATAAATTTTACGCATCGCTTAACTGCACAAATAAGATTCAGTATTTGTTGGTTGAAACCCCACATGGGTATTGGGTTGATATTTTACATACATTAATCCCAATTATTTAGTTGTATGTCAATCGATTGATTGGCAGACTGTTGTAAGCGTTAATTACTTATATTAAATGCTTATGCAGTTGTGTAATGCACTCCGGATGATGGTTGATTGTTTATTATGGTTGTTGTATACCTGTGTTGTATGAAATCCATATAAATAACATTATATGGTAATCGATTGGGTTTCATTCCAATTTGGAAAATATAGAATATTTTTAAATAAGGAATATTTTGAAATAACGAATATATTAAAATAATATTCAGTAAAGGATTAAAACATGTGAAGCCATGTTGATTAATTATACGCTATTTTTATGCGAACGATATTTATATCGATTTTATTCATTTTTATAATGAATATCGAAAAGGAAATTATTTCAAAATTAGATATTTTGAAAATATTATCATTTATATTATAAAGATGTAAAATATTCAATTTTGGTTTAAAATTGAAAAGAAGTTGGAATTGATTTTAAAACAAATTTATAAAATACGTTTTGAACGAAATATATATAATATATATATAATATATAAATGGCTTGAATAGAACGCGTCGCGCAGCGACTGTCCGCGAATTTCAACCATTGACTTCGCATTCACATTACGGGAGATCCGACCATCGGATTCTCCTAGATACGGAACCGTTGGGTTCGTACCGAAAAGAGCTTTCCAACGAATATAAGAGATTTGAAATCTAACGGTTGGATTTGGAGATACGTCCAAATCAAATTTGGAAAAGGTCGTTATGGATGCAGTTCAATGACCGTTTATGGAAATCGACTGTACGTGCCTTGATAAAATTATTAAAATTATTAATAATTTGTGGAAAATCATAATAAATGATTTGGAAAGAATTGGGATGAAAAATTCCATGTTTGAAAAGATAAAAATATATTTTTATCAGAATGAACTAGTAAATAATTAGAATGAAATCCAATGGTTTTAAATAAATAAACTGGATAGGGAAATGGTTTTAATTTAACCAGAATTTCCAATATGTAAATTGGATTGGATTTGAATTGAAATAATCTTCGGAATATTTTTATATTGGATTCCATGGTTATACGGATATTGTAAAGGAATTTGGAAGATATATATATCGTTATTCCCAATACAATATTTGTTGATTTCAGAATTTGATATTGAATATAAGCCGATATAATTTCTATTCAAAGCCTTGTATTTAATATAAAATTGGATTTTGGGTTTGTCATGAATGGTGTCTTAAATAACGTTGTTCTTAAACCCCGTTTGTAAGAGTAAATCTTTTAATTAAGATTATTATAGTTTCCAGTTACATTTGGTAATTGGAATAAAATGGAATATGAATCAGGTTTATCATGAACTATGTTTTTAACAACATTCGTTCTTTAACCCGATTAACAGTGAAATATGATTTGGAATTTATAAATCTTTTAATTAAGATTTAGGGGAGTTTTCCAAAAAAAAAGTTTTCCAATTTAATAAAATAAATTGGAATGGAATGGAATTCGATTTGGTAATAATCGAAGTTAACTTCTATGGAGGAAGACTGCTACAATATATGGAATTTAAAAGGCTCTACCATTATTCCATTTATATTATTGGTTGGATATGGAAGTTTATATCGATTATATATATTGATCATTTTTCCGTGAAGATTCTATAATTAATGGAATATGATTCTGCGTTTATTGTGAATTGTGTTTTAAATGACATTGGTTCTTTAACTCAGTTAAAAACAAGATTTATTTCCTAAATTTGAATAATCATTATATAATGATTTTTGGGGATTAGAACTAAGGGGAGTTTTAATGAATCTTTAATTAGATTGAAATGTGAATGTGATAATTTAAATTATCAAATTTGGGAAATGATCGAGAATGGAGTACCACCAGTTTTACTCCAGGCGATAGTTAAATCTTTAATTAGATTTGAACGTGAAATGGTAATTAATTTTATCGATAACACCGTGGGTGTTAGATATGGAATGCTATCAGGTTTGCTCCATGGGATAAATAGGTTGGGATTGGGAAATAAAACAAATGATTACTTCGGTAAGGTTCGCTAATCCCGACTAGTTTGGAAAAACCTTAATTTGGTTTAAATTGTGAAATGAATATTTGAATAAAAAATATTCTGGATTGGAATGAGGCATATGTTGTGTTTTTATAGTACTTGTTTATAAGATACACGAGTTATTCAGAAAGATCGGGTTTATCCCATTCTGAATAATTGATTTGGATGATAAGTCGATGATGAAGACGGTGGTTGAAGACCGGAGATCTTCACATCGTTTAGGTGATTACTGATGTCTTGATTAGGCTATACAACCAAGAAAAGGTAATAAGTAGTGATCGTCCAGACGTACTTGGAGATCGACTAGATATGCGAGCGCCTCTCTCCTGTATTAGACATATGGGATGAGGAATAAGGTGCCTTTAGTTTCGTTCAGACCCAAAACGAACTTGTAAATGGATGTGTGTCTGACATCGGATTTCATTCTGTGTGATTGATTTCTATTAAATATATATCTGTTTGGCGGCGGGGAATTTATTCTCTTGCTTAACGCCCTTCTCTTAGACGTACGAGCTTAGAGGTTATATATTGATAAACAACAGTTGCATGGCGTGGTTTTCCTGTGTGACACGCAGAGATGCAGTGATCAAGGCTTCAGTTGAAAAGCACAGTCTTGTGGTTGATGATCAAAGCACGGATTTAAATAGCATAGCTTTGAATATAGCGTTAATTCGCGATCCTCACACCTCGGTGTGAACCAGAAATAGGAGAGGACCTTAGGGAGGATATGCATTTCTTTCTAGCTAGGAGTGGTGTTATGGTATGGAGCCCAGACATTTTACTTATGTGGATGATGGATAGCGAGGATCCTCGGTTATATCAGTCACTACGGGGCCGATGGATGATATGGTCGACATACTGACCATTACGCACCATAAGGTGGGGAAACGTATTGTTCTTAGGTTATTAATCCACTTTGCACTTAGGTGGACCGACCCTGATGATCCAAGGGCTTGACTGAGTACTTCCCCTGAGACATGGTTGGCTAGATTGTCTCGAAGCGGAAGGATGATCCCTAGCCTTGGTTCACAGAAGGAAATCCAACTTCCAATACGTGACTTTTCGGTTTTAATTGTAGAGCCTAGTATGGTGACGTAATATATCGGTACCTACCCTGCCTATAATTGATACATTTATATTAGAAGTTGATTTCTTCACCTATAGTAATAATAAACTATGAAATTTCACGTACCAAGCATTCTTGGCTATTATAAGGTAAAAACTTTATCCTCCGGCTTGCATTGCATTGTGTGATGGGACCTGAGTCTTATAATAGCTTCATTTTCTTTATTTAGCATTGCGCTGTTTGTTATATGCACTGGTATTCTTGGTGTTAAACCTGTTCCGTGTTATACGGCGTGGTCCCTTGATTTACCTAACTTTAAAACCAAGCTAATAACTGTTTTTAGTTCTCACACCAGTCACATGACTGACTTAGATTTTATTGTTTTATCATAAACTCTGGGTGCCTCCTATTTTCCACACAGGCTGCTAGTATTTTTTATTTTGCAGATTTCTATTTATATAGGATCCTGGATTTACGGCTGGTGATATATTCCGAAATCTCTGTATCCGTGTATTTCTTGCAATTGTGTTTTGTATTTTTTTCGCTGCATTGTAATTTGTAAATCTATGATGTTTATCACATGTATATAATTTATTCAGACTCTATTATATTCTCGTACTCTGATGTAATTGTTTTAATAGCAATGAAATGTTCTTCTGTTTGCATTCTGACATATCGTGTTCTCAATTCAATCCGGGCTTTCCCATAAGGGCGATTTTGGGTCATCTCAATATTCTTTTATACAAATATTCTTTACATTGGGAATTATTCCCATAAATCTTATCAAAGATTAAATTCATTTAAACCTCTTGTTTAAATCTTCACTTGGAAACCATTTCAAAGGATTTTGTATTATCTTTTCCCAACGTTAAACCAATTACAGTTTATCAAACTAGTCGGGATTATAAATCTTACTGAAGTAATCATTTATTTTATTTTTCCAATCCCAACCTGTTCATCCCATGGAGCAAAACTTGGAGTACTCCATATCTAACACCCACTGTGTTATTTGTAAGTTCAATTACCAATTAATGTTCAAATCTAATTAAAGATTTAACTATCACATGGAGTAAAACTGGTGGTACTCCATTTTGAACATTTCTTGAATTCGGTAAATTTAATTACTACATTCACATTTCAATCTAAGTAGAGATCTATTAAAACTCCACTTAGTTTTAATCTCCAAAAATCATTTTTGATTATTATTCAAATTTAGGAAATAAATCCTGTCTTTAACTGGGTTAAAGAACGAATGTCATTTAAAACATCGTTCACGATAAACCCAAAATCATCTTCCATCAAAATGGAATCTACACGGATTTCTTGTACAATTATTTATTTTACAACTGCATATATGAACTGCTCCCCGTCGTCCGCAGACCATGGACGACTTGTTCGATTGCATTGTATTGTGTGAAAATTGATTGTGATTGTGATTTGAACTGAATAAAATATTCATGTGTTGAACAAAGTATTTGAATAGTAAAAATCACATTTTTATTGTTTATATAAACTGTATAAAATATTCGTATACAAATCAGATGATTTGTTTATGTACACCAATTTAACTAACATGGATTGGGATGATATGTTTTACACATCGCCCAACTACACAAACAAAATCAGTGTTTGTTGTTTGAAAACCCCAAACGGGTATTGGGAGGATATTTTACATACACTAATCCCAATAATTAGTGGTATGTCAATCGATAGGTTGACAGGCTGTAATGAGCGTTAACCATTTATTTTTAATGCTTATACAGTTGTACATTGCACTTTGGATGATGGTTGATTGTATATCATTATTTTTATGTACATGTGTTGCATGAAATCTATATAAATAAAATTATATGGTAATTGACTGTGTCTGATTCCAATTCAGAAATAAAGAATATTCTGAAATAGAAATATTTCAAAATAAAGAATATTCTGAAGTAGAAATATTTTAAAATAAAAGAATATTTTGAAATAGAAATATTTTAAAATAAAGAATATTCTGAAATAGAAATATTTTAAAATAAAGAATAGTTTGAAATAGAAATATTTTAAATTAACGAATATTCTAAAATAATATTCAGTAAAGGATTAAAATATGGATTTGATGTCTGATTTTGGATGGACACGAAATATTGAAATATATTAAGTCGTGTTGATTTGATTTGCGCCATTTCGACACGAATGATATTTATATCGATTTTATACATTTTTATAATTAATATCGTCAAGGAAATTATTTCAAAATCATATATTTTGAAAATAATATCATGTATAGTATAATGATATAGAATATTCATTTGGTTTAAAATTGAAAAAGATGCTGGAATCGATTTTAAAACGAATTATAAAATATGTTTTGAACAAAATATATATACATACATACATACATACATACATACATACATACATACATACATACATACATACATACATACATACATATATATATATTTATTTATTTAATGGCCTGAATAGAACTTGCCGCGCAGCGACCGTTCGTGAATTTCGACCATTGACTTCGCATTGAAATTACGGGAGATCCGATCGTCGGATTCTCCTAAAACCAGAACCATTGGGTTCGTATCTAAAACAGCTTTCGAAAGAATATGAGAGACTTGAAATCTAATGGTTGGATGTGGAATTATGTCCAAATCAAATTTGAAAAAGGTTGTTGTAAGTGCTGTTCGACAACCGTTTATGGAAATGGACTATACGGGCCTTGAAAAAATTATTAAAAATATGGATAATTTGTGTTAAATCATAATAAATAATTTGGAAGAAATTGGGATGAAAAATTCCATATTTGAAAAGATAAAAATATATTTTCATCGAAATGAACTAGTTATGAACTAGAATTACAATCCAATTATTTTTAACTAAATAAATTGGATTGGTGAATGGTTTTAAAAATAACCAGAATTTCCAATATATGAATTGGAGTGGATTTGAATGGAAATCATCTTCGGAATATTTCGATGTTGGATTTCGTGATTATACAGATATTGTTATGGAAATTTGAAAGATATATTTATATCGTTATTTCCAATACGATATTTGTTGGTTTCAGAATTTGATATTGAATATAAGCCGATATATTTTCTATTTAGAGTCTTGTATTTAATATCAAATGATATTTTGGGTTTGTTGTGAACGGTGTCTTCAATAACACTGTTCTTTAACCCAGTAGGGAAAAGAATAAATCTTTTAATTAAGATTATTAGAATTTCCAGTTAATTAAAATTTAATTGGAATAAAATAGAATGTGAATTGGGTTTATTGTGAACTGTGTTTTCAACGACATTCATTCTTTAACCTGATTTACAATGAAATGTGATTTGGAATTTACAAATCTTTTAATTAAGATTTAAGGGGAATTTTCCAAAGAGAAGTTTTCTAATTTAATAAAATAAATTGGAATGGAATTCGATTTGGTAATAATCGAGATGAACTTCTGTGGAGGAAGACTGTTACTATATATGGAATTTAAAAGGCTTTGCCGTTATTCGATTTATATTATCGGTTGGATATGGAAGTTTATATCGATTATATATTGATCTGTTTTCCGTGAAGATTCCATTGTTAATGGAATGTGATTTTGGGTTTAACATGAACAGTGTTTTAAATGACATTAATTCTTTAACCCAGTTAAAGATAAGATTAATTTCATAACTTTGAATAATCATTGAGTAATGATTTTTGGAGATTAAAACTTAATGGAGTTTTAATGAATGTTTATTAGATTGGAATGTGAATGAGATAATTAAATTTATCGAATTCATGGAATGATCGAGAATGGAGTACCACCAGTTTTAGTCCAAGAGTTAGTTAAATCTTTAATTAGATTTGAACGTGAAATGGTAATTAATTTTACTGATAACACCATGATGTTAGATATGGAGTACCACCAGTTTTGCTCCATGGGATGAATAGATTGGGATTGGGAAATAAAACAAATGATTACTTCGGTAAGGTTCGCTAATCCCGACTAGTTTGGAAAACCTTAATATGGTAAATTTTGAGAAGAATATTTGAATAAAACAATTTTCTTGGTTGGAATGAGGCGTATGTTGTGTTTTTATAACACTTATTTATAAAATACGCGAGTTGTTTAGAAAGACCGGGTTTATCCCATTTTGAATAACTGATTCGATGATAAGTCGACGATGAAGACGGTGGTTGAAGACCGGAGGTCTTCATATCATTTGGATGATTACGGATGTCTTAATTGGGTTGTACATCCAAGACGAGGTAATAAGTGGTGATCGTCCAGACGTACTTAGAGATTGACAGATATGCGAGGGCCTCTCTCCTGTATTAGACATACGGGACAAGGAATAAGGTGCCTCCAGTTTCGTTCAGACCCAGAACGAAATTGTAAATGGATTATGTGTCTGACATTGGATTGTATTCTATGTTGATTGATCTCTATTAAATATATATCTGTTTGGCTGCGGAGAATTTATTCTCTTGCTTAACGCCCTTCTCTGAGACGTACGAGCTCAGAGGTTATATATCGATAGACATCGGTTGCATGGATAGAATTGTCTATGTGACATGCTAGAGTGGCAAATGATCAAGGCTTCTGTTGAAAAGTAGAGTCTTGTAGTTGATGATCAAAGCACTGCTTTAATATAGCATAGCTTTGTATAGCATTAATTCCTGAGCCTCACACCCCGGTGTGAACGAGAAACGGGAAGGACTTCCGGGTAATGGACATATGCTGGTTTCTAGCTAGGAGGGGTGTCAGCGTTTTGCAAGCCCTGACATTTTACTCATGTGGATGTTGCTTATTATTACTTGATCGATAGAGAGGCGCCTCAGATATATCGGTCTCTACGGAGCCGATGGATATGGTGGTTGCAGACGCTTACGGGCCCCAGATCACCAAGAGGTTCGATAGAACCGGGTAGCATATAGTTTATGGCATTTATAACCATCAACGGATGGCCGACCCCGAGGATCCTAGTGTCACTCGAGCTCTGATCCGGAGGCTGGGGTTAGAGAGTCTTGAATTTGCACAGGATGATCCCTTTGCCTTGGTTCACAGATGGAATCTAACTTCTAATACGCGACTTTGCGGTTTTAATTATAGAACTAGTATGACGACATGATAGATGGTACCCATGCCGTTTATGACCGATACATTCATATTTGAAGTTGATTTCTTCACTTATAGTAACAATAAAAGATCAAATTTAGCGTACCAAGCATATTTGGCTATTATAAGGTAAAACTCTATCCTCTGGTTTGTGTTGCATTGTGTGATGGGACCTGAGCCTTATAATAGCTTCATTTTTCTTCATTTAGCATTGTGCTACTTGTTATATGCACTGGTATTCTTGGGATTAAACCTATTCCATGTTATACGGCGTGGTCCCTTGATTTACCTAACTTTAAAATAAAGATTAATAACTGTTTTAGTTCTCACAGCTGACACGACCCGAAATCCCCCTTACGGGAAATCGCGGATTGAGTTGAGGACAAACTACATCGGAACGCAGACAGAAGAACATTTTATTGTTTATTATAACAATTTCATCAGAATGCAAGAATATACAGAGTATGAATAAATAATATACATCAAAAATTATCAGAGATTTAAATTACATTTAAATACATCGCAGCGGAAAAATAATACAATACACAACTGAAAGGAATACACAGATAAAGAGCTTTTCGAGTATAATTCCAGCTGTAAATTAGGATCCTGTGAATATAAATCTGCAAAAATAAAACTACTAGCTGCCCGTGTCAAAATAAGGGCACCCAGAGTTTAGGTTAAAACAATAAACTCCAGGTCAGTCATGTGACTAGTGTGAGAACTAAAACAGTTATTAATCTTTATTTTAAAGTTAGGTAAATTAAGGGATCATGCCGTATAACACGGAACGGGTTTCCTTCCTAGAACACCAGTGCATAAAACAAACAGCGCAATGATAAATAAAGAAAAATGAAGCTAATATAAGACCCAGGTCCCATCACACAATGCAACACAAGCCGGAGGATAGGGTTTTCCCTTATAATAGCCAAACATGCTTGGTACGTTAAAAAAAATCATTTGATACTATTATAAGTGTATAGTGTCAAAACAATTTCAATCACAAATATCAATCATAGACGTCATGGGTATCATATATCATGTCGCCATACTAGGCTCTAAAATCAAAATCGCAAATGTCACATATTGAAAGTTGGGTTTCCATCTGTGAACCGAGGCAAAAGATAGTCCTCTACCGATTCGGGACTCTCTAGCCCGAGCCTCAGGAACAGAACGCATCGTCCCTTAGGAGCCACAGGAACGGTCCACCGATGTGGATTAAAATGCCTGAACACTGCGTTTTCCCGCCCTTCGGGGCGTAAATGAGCCAAATGACTCCAACGGCTCCACACAGTCATCGATATATCCGAGACGCCTCGCAACAACAAGAACCACACAGGTGAAAAAAATATAAATGTCATGGCTGGTAGGTCACTGACACCACCCTAGCTAGAAAGAAACGCATGCCCTCCCTGGATCCTTCTCCCATTTCTAGTTCACAACCGAGGTGTGAGGCTCGCGAATCAGCGCTACACAAAGCTATGCCACACAGGTAGTGCTTTGATCATCAACCACAAGACTTTGCTTTTCAACATAAGCCTTGATCAATTGCCACTTAGGCATGCCACACAGGCAATTCACTCCATGCGTTTGATATCCACCAATATATAACCTTTGAGCTCGTATGTCTCAGAGAAGGGCATTAAGCAAGAGAATAAATTCTCCACCACCAAACAGATGTATATTTAATAGAAATCAATCACACAGAATAAAATCCAATGTCAGACACACAGTCCATTTACAAGTCCGTTCTGGGTCTGAACGAAACCGGAGGCACCTTGTACCTCGCATTTTGTAACACCCCACGCCCGCTATGGTCACTCACTAAGGGAATGCCATAGCATCGGTGGAGTATTTTAGTGAATATAGAACAGAAAAATTACAACAAGACAGATATAAATAGTACTTGAAATTTAAAACATCATCTCATAATAGCGGAAATAAACATGTCTGGTTACATCATAAAATCACGATAAAAGTCAAGTACAATATCCATCAAAATAAAGAAGTACATAATCCCACCCTCTCATACAATAGCCAGAATAAAAGAAAAGATAACTGGATAACTGGAGCTTTACATCTATCCAAGCTCCTAAAGACTGGAACAGCAATCCGATCAAGCTCCACTACTGCTAGGATCCACCGTAGGACCTGAGGGTTGGGAAAAAGATAAAAACAATGGGGTCAGACATAAGTCTGAGCGAGTCCTATAACTTTAACAATACAATCATTAAAGTAACCAGAGAAGATATAAACTTGACCCACGGTAATGTCTGGGGATGAATGGCTACACTAAGCAGCTTGATAGACTTAGGATAAACTAAGATAACCGTAAAGACGCATCTACCCACCCAAGGATAATTACTAACTGCACCACACCAGTCATTTCTTCTTAAAGGTTGATCCCTCCCAAGGACTTAGAAAATTTTTCCCCGATAGTCTCGTATACCCCTAGCTGACTACATAGGTGTCGTCTGCCCCTATCTCCACTAGGTGTACTAAGAAATTTTACCCAGTAGTTCCGTGTACCCCTACATAGGTGCCGTCTGCCCCTATCTTTATTAGGTGTACCCACTACTCCCCAGCGATCGGCTCCCTACCGTAGATACCCGTGCTGGTCCCACAGTGGGGTATATCACTCCCCTAAAGTGGCTACCTGATAATATCAACGGTGCACGGCTTTATATCTACACGATGCAACAACGGCTTATCTACCAGCCCGGGCCCACACACGCATATGAAACCCGTTGGACTCGCGTTGCCACCGCTAACCCGTTTTGGCCTCTTATAATCAAGCCCAATATGCGTGTCCCGTCACTCGACATGGGTCGAGCCCACAAAGATACGTTTGGGATATTGGTTGAAATGGGCCCCCACAAGCTACCCACCTAAGCTTGTCACTTATCTAGTGTATCCCACTTAACCCTTTAATCATGTTTAATTACATGTTTCACTTGGTTAAGTATTCTAATCGTATTTTCTATTGCCACCCAAGGCAACCCACTAGATTCCACATGCCACCCAAGGCAACCATTAAATTTCCACATGCCACCCAAGGCACCCACTTAACCCCTCATGTCCCACTACATGCTAATATGGTTAAGTGTTTCTTAATTAATTAAGACCGTGATCTCCCATAAAGACCTCCCACATTAGACTGGCTGTTATGACCGCCTGGTTAAGCCGGTAGGGTCCGGGCAGTCTTACGTCATAACAGAGTCTAACCTCGTGTCTTTACTTTAATCACGTATTTAATTTATGGCTAAGACCTCTCACATTGGGCTGACATTTGTAGCAACTGGTTAAGCCGGTTGGGTCCGGGCAGTTTTACACTACAAATGAGTCCAACCTCGTGTCTTAGTCGATTAATTACACCTAATTAATCACCCCCATATTAATTATCCCTAATTAATATCAAGTTTTCCATAACATGGGTAGACCTAACTCAATAGGTAAATTCCCATGGGGTAGACCTAACTCAATAGGTAAATTCCCACTTATGGTAATTTATTTTTATGGTATGCTTAATCATACCCAATCATACTTTTATTAACATATTTACCAACCCCATCGTTCCCCACGTAAATCGTTCTCATGACATAGAAAAGGGGAAGATCCATTACAAATATCATGGGTTTAGCATATAACTTTGTCATGGGTCAAGAGGATGTCAACTTGCATATATGAGCACATATTAACCCAACTACATTTAACCCAAACTTGCATATTATCATACACATGATTTGCATAACATGTTGCATATGAGCTTGCATATTATCATACACATATCTTGCATAACATATTGAACTTGAATATAAGCTTTCTCATAACTTGCATAACATGTTAAACATGCATTTAAGCATACACATAACTTGCATAAGCATTCACATACTTGCATAAACATTCACATACTTGCATAAGCATTCACATACTTGCATAAGCATGCATAACTTGCATATCATGTTAAACTTGCATTTAAGCATATACACAACTTGCATATGAACTTGCATATCAACCTACACATAACTTACATAACATCATACATATGACTTGCATATGAACTTGCATAACTCACTTTGTTAAACATGCATAAATCCACTTGTTAAATATGCATAAACCCACATATTAAACATGCATAAATCCACTTGTTAAATATGCATAAACCCACATATTAATCATGCATAAACCCACTTATTAATTATGCATAAACATGGAAAAACATAGAGTAGCATATCATTACAAATGATTCAAACTCACTAATCCGCATCTAAGACCATAAGTCTCATTACACCCAATCTACTTACTTTAACAATTGATGTTAAAGTGATAGAAACTCACCAAAACCAAGATTAGCAAACTTATGATTAGTTGCTAAATATGAAGATGGTGATGATTAGAGATTGATTAGAGAGTGATTAGCTTGCAACTTCCTTCATAAACAAGTGGAGGCTCCTTCTAAGATTTAATTTGGCGGCATGAGGCCATCATTTCCATTTTTAGTATGGATTAGGGTAGGTTTAGGGTGTATTTATAGATTAGGAGAGTGTTTTAGGCCCTTAGATTAACCCTAAATTAGATTAGGTCCGTTAGATTTAGGAAATCTCTAGAACCCAGCCCAGCCCTAGCCAGAAAACCAGATCTGGTGCACCCAAGCACCCTGGTTCGACACGCCGTGTCGACAGGCAAGTCGACAGGCTAGTCGACTCCCCCTGTCGACAGGCCTGTCGACATGGTCAAGGCGGGAATTCTCCCGCCTGGCCCCGCTGGTTCTAATTTGAATTCTGAAATTAAATTTCTAAATCTGTTTTTAACTTTGAATTTTTTGCAAACTTCTTTGGGCCATAACCGGGCCATACGGACTCCGATTCTCGAAAACTCGGACTCTATTTCGCGTATTTTTCCGAGACGAACGCAATAACGCAGCCCGTTACCCCCAATTCCCACGTCTGAGATTATTTATCCTGTAATTAGTGAATTTTAGTATTAACTAAAATTCGGGGTGTTACATTCTCCCCTCCTTAAAGGATTTCGTCCCCGAAATCTCTAAGCTAAGGAGAATGCATATCCTACCATCCAAACAGCCATCTACTCAATCCATCAAAACACGGGCATCCATTGTCCTTAAAACAATTTCTAATGATGTATGAGCATATGCAAAAGTGTGTGTATATGTTCCCTATCTAATGTATGAACATATGCAAACCATGATAGTGCCATGCATCCATTATGTATGCGAGAGAACCCTATCGACACATACAATATCTACATGAGTGCACAATCATTCACCAAAATGCATCATCCATATGATAACACAATCGTTATACATCCATAAATATAGCTTCCTACACACCATTCTATGCAATATGCAATATGCAATATGAAGTGATTGAGCCGATCTAGTGCCTAGAGTGTGTGTACATGCATCCACGAGCAACCACTAGCAACCACTTGCATCCACTTGCATCCGTCAACCATAACATGTCTCAAACACATGTTTCAACCATAGATTTACCCTATCTAAAGGTCAATCAGTACTAACGAGAGGATATACTAAAGATAAGATAAGTACTAGACAACGATAGAGGAAAAAGAAAAAAACATACCCTCAAAAAGAAATGGGTACAATGAACGCATCTTTGCTTCCGTCTCCCAAGTTGCGTTGCTCTCATCTTCTCCCCATTGCACTTTGACTAGCTGAACCTCTCGATTCCTCAATTTCCTAGTCTCTGACTCAAGGATGCGAGTAGGAGCTCGCCGAATCGTCGCATCACGCTCTACCTCTACATCTCTAAGCAAGCTCGGCTCTACCACCTCTGTTGTCTCATGTAAGCACTTCCTCAGATGTGATACATGGAATACATCATGAACACCACTAAGTCTGTCGGGCAACTCTACCCTATATGCCATCCGTCCAATCCTTTCCTTAATAGGAAACGGCCCAACAAACCTCGGTGCTAACTTCCCAACGGATCCAAAGCGAACAACATTTCTCAACGGAGATACTTTGACAAAAACCATGTCCCCAACCTCAAACTCAAGATCCGTCCTTTTCTTGTCCGCATAAGATTTTTGCCTATCCTGCGCTGCTTTCATCCTTCTTCGAATCAAGTCAATCTTCTCAGAAGTCTCCCTAACCATATCAGGCCCAAGAAAGATCTTATCCGTAGATTCCCACCAACATGTAGGTGATCGACAAGGCCTTCCATAGAGAGCTTCGAAAGGAGCCATACCAATACTGGACTGAAAGCTGTTATTATATGCGAACTCCACCAATGGAAGATGCTCTTCCCATATACCTCCAAAATCTAGGATACAAAGCCTCAAAAGGTCTTCTAGAACACGATTCACCCTCTCAGTCTGGCCGTCTGTCTGAGGATGATATGCGGTGCTCAGACACAATTGAGTCCCCACTGCTTCTTGCAAACTTCTCCAGAACTCGCTAGTGAAGATAGGATCTCGATCACTCACTATGCTAGAGGGTACCCCATGCAATCGAACTATCTCTCGAAGATATACAGAAGCTAGCCATGGAGCGGTCCTCTTGCTCTTCACAGGTATGAAATGGGCGCTCTTAGTAAGTCTGTCTACCACCACCCAAATTCCTGTATTACCCTTCCTCGATCTGGGTAACCCGTCAATAAAATCCATCGAGACGCTATCCCACTTCCATTGCGGAACTTCCAATGGGTGAAGCAACCCACCAGGTTTCTTTTGCTCTGCCTTCACTTGTTGGCACACCAAGCATTGAGCGACATACTCGGCCACATCTTTCTTCATACCGGCCCAGAAGAAAACCCTCTTCATGTCTCGGTACATCTTGTCCCCACCGGGATGAATGGTCATCCTAGAACGGTGTGCATCATCAAGAATAGCCTTCCTCAAACCCTCGCCTTGCGGTACACAAAGTCTACCGTCTCTACGCAAGCACCCCCTATCGTCTAGGGTGTACCTACTCAAATGGCTGGATGACTCCCCCCTTAAGAGCTTCTCTACCAACTCAACCAACTGTGGGTCGTCCCTCTGTGCTTCTCCAATCCGCCCCAAAAGAGTAGGTCTAACCTCCAAGGATGCTAGCAAACCGGGTACATAATCAATGGAAGGTCTGAAATCAAACGTCGAGATAAATTCCAAGCTTCGTCGTTCCACGAACAATGGACTCAAGGACAACCTCTTCCTGCTCAAGGCGTCCGCCACCACGTTACCCTTGCCAGGGGTATACGCTATCTTGAAATCATAGGATGCTAAGAATTCCATCCACCTTTGCTGTCTCAGATTCAAATCCTTCTGAGAAAACAAGTACTTCAATGATTTGTGGTCAGTGAACAATTCGAATCTCTCACCAAGAAGATAATGGCGCCAAATCTTAAGCGTAAAAACAATAGCGGCCAACTCTAAATCATGGGTAGGGTAATTTTTCTCATGTGCCCTCAACTGCCTTCCACCATAGGCTATCACCCTTCCCTCTTGCATTAAGACTGCGCCCAGCCCTGTCCCACAAGCATCAGTATAGACAACAAATGGCTTGCTCCCATCTGGCAACACTAAAACTGGAGCGGTGGTTAAAGCTCTCTTTAACCGTCGGAACGCATCATCATAATCTACGTCCCATGTGAAAACAAGATTCTTCTTTGTTAAGCGGGTTAACGGGGCTGATATCTTTGCGAAGTCTTTGATAAACTTCCTATAATAACCCGCCAACCCCAAGAAACTTCTTACTTCGGTAGCATTTTTCGGAACCTTCCAATCCTGAATTGATACTACCTTCGCGGGATCCACAGCTATCCCTTCCTTGGAGACCACGTGCCCCAAGAACCGCACCTCTTTCCGCCAGAAGTGACATTTAGAGAATTTAGCCTTAAGGCTATGTGCCCGAAGAGTCTTCAATACCTCCCCAAGATGTAGGGCATGCTCTTCTTCACTCTTAGAAAATACTAAGATATCATCCACAAAGACCACCACGAATTTATTAAGGAACTCCCTGAACACCCTACTCATCAAATCAACAAAGTATGCAGGGGCGTTCGTCAACCCAAATGGCATCACCAGCCACTCATAGAAACCATCCGGAGTTCTGAAGGCAGTCTTGTCTATGCTATCCTCAGCCACCCTCAACTGATGAAACCCCGTGGCTAAGTCCAACTGAGAAAATACTGAAGCGCCAACCAACTGATCGAAAAGATCATCAATCCTCGGCAATGGGTGTCTATTCTTCTTTGTGAGCTTGTTGAGTTCTCTATAGTCTACACAAAGTCTGAGGGACCCATCCGCCTTCGTAGCAAATACTACTGGAGCACCCCACTCCGATATACTTCGTCTTATGAACCCCTTCTCAAGCAACTCCCCTACTTGCTTATGGAGTTCCCTCCTCTCACGAGGAGCCATGTGGCGCACTGGTAAGGATACAGGTTTAGCATTATCCACTAGATATATTCGGAAGTCAATCTCCCGCTTCGGAGGTAAGCCCTTCACCTCCTCAAACACATCCGGATATTCCCGGACCACTCTAACAGATTGCAAACTCTCGACCGAAGCGTCAAGCGACTCAAGATAACTTAGCATAACAGAGTCCATGGGATTACAAGAAATCTCGAGAGTGTTACCCAAACGGGTCATGAGCCTAACAACTCTCCTTTCGCAATCAAGAACGGCACCATTACCGGATAACCAGTCCATGCCTAAAATCAACCCATAGCCCGTGAAGCCCAACACAAAAGCATCACATCTAAACTCAATGCTAAGTATAGAAATCTTCAAACCCAAACATATCATGGACAAATAAGTGGAGCCCCCAATTGGGTTTGAAACAACCAAGGGATCATCTACCAGACTGGTGTCTAAGTGCAGTGACTCAACTAATGATGATGAGATAAACGAATGCGATGCGCCTGAATCAAACAATGTACGGACATGATGATCAAATAGAAAAACCAGACTTTCAACGGAGATAGTTCTACCTCTTTCCTGAATTGGTGGGACTGCAAGAGCCTGTACTTGCCCCCTAGCCTGACTCGGTGCCATAAGAGCTTGCACCTGTCCTCCTGAGGTAGACCCCGTCCTTTGCCCCTTCTTAGGACAATCTTTCACTAGATGCCCTGCTTCGCCACAGTGGAAGCAACCAGTCTTCTTCTTCTTATGACAATCCTTGCTTAGGTGGCCTGGTGTCCCACAGTTGAAACACTTCTTCTTCTTGCCCTTGCCACCGTTGCCTTTCCCACCTTTATTTTGCTGTGTTGCTGAGGTCTCTTTTGATCTCCCTTCTTCTCGGGTGCCCTATTAGCATTGCGACCCTTCTCTTCTTCATACATGAGTGCCATGTCAACTAGCTTCTCAAAGGTGGCCCCCATAGGGATATGAGTCATAGCCAACCCATGCATCGGTTCATTCAAGCCTTTCACGAACCTCAAAGCCTTCTTCTCCGGTGTATTCACCATGTCTAGGCCAAATCTTGCCAATTGATTAAACTTGTTGACATATTCCTTCACCGAGAGATTTCCTTGCTTTAGAGTCAAGAATCTTTCCATATACAAGTTTTCCTCCGCCCTTGAGAGAAACTTTGCCACAAATCTTTGCCTAAAATCCGCCCAAGAGTCAACGGGGCATTCTCCATTAGTGACCTCCCACCAGAATGAGGCCTCTCCCTTCATTAACCAAGCAACCAACTTGACTTTCTTTCCTTCTTCCATCTCAAAGATATCTATCAACTCTTCCACCTCCTTAAGCCAATCTCTAGCCTCCACAAAAGTTTCAGATCCTTGAAAAGGTTTCCCTCCCATAGCTTTAAATTCCTTGCAAGTCTTAGCAAAAGTATCCGTGCGAGGAGGAGGGGGAGGAGGAAGATCGGGTGCTACGGTTGGTGGAGGTACATTTGCTGGACCCGCAGTGGTGGCCCTAGCCTCCATCAATCTCCTATACCATGCTGGTACCGTCACACCCTCCGGAAAGTTAGGATTCTCAGCCATGCTGAAACGAAAAAGGAAAGATTCAAAATGGAGAATTCGAAGGATATAGATATGGCTATTGGGGATTATGCTTTTCCTTTAAAAACCTTTCTCTTTAAAGACATGTTTTTGAAAATATCTCTTCCCAAAAATGTTTTAGAAAAATAGTTTTCTAAAAATTTTATCTGTTCCGGTAACCTTTGCTCTGATACCACGTGTAACACCCCACGCCCGCTATGGTCACTCACTAAGGGAATGCCATAGCATCGGTGGAGTATTTTAGTGAATATAGAACAGAAAAATTACAACAAGACAGATATAAATAGTACTTGAAATTTAAAACATCATCTCATAATAGCGGAAATAAACATGTCTGGTTACATCATAAAATCACGATAAAAGTCAAGTACAATATCCGTCAAAATAAAGAAGTACATAATCCCACCCTCTCATACAATAGCCAGAATAAAAGAAAAGACAACTGGATAACTGGAGCTTTACATCTATCCAAGCTCCTAAAGACTGGAACAGCAATCCGATCAAGCTCCACTACTGCTAGGATCCACCGTAGGACCTGAGGGTTGGGAAAAAGATAAAAACAACGGGGTCAGACATAAGTCTGAGTGAGTCCTATAACTTTAACAATACAATCATTAAAGTAACCAGAGAAGATATAAACTTGACCCACGGTAATGTCTGGGGATGAATGGCTACACTAAGCAGCTTGATAGACTTAGGATAAACTAAGATAACTGTAAAGACGCATCTACCCACCCAAGGATAATTACTAACTGCACCACACCAGTCATTTCTTCTTAAAGGTTGATCCCTCCCAAGGACTTAGAAAATTTTTCCCCGATAGTCTCGTATACTCCTAGCTGACTACATAGGTGCCGTCTGCCCCTATCTCCACTAGGTGTACTTAGAAATTTTACCCAGTAGTTCCGTGTACCCCTACATAGGTGCCGTCTGCCCCTATCTTTATTAGGTGTACCCACTACTCCCCAGCGATCGGCTCCCTACCGTAGATACCCGTGCTGGTCCCATAGTGGGGTGTATCACTCCCCTAAAGTGGCTACCTGATAATATCAACGGTGCACGGCTTTATATCTACACGATGCAACAACGGCTTATCTACCAGCCCGGGCCCACACACGCATATGAAACCCGTTGGACTCGCGTTGCCACCGCTAACCCGTTTTGGCCTCTTATAATCAAGCCCAATATGCGTGTCCCGTCACTCGACATGGGTCGAGCCCACAAAGATACGTTTGGGATATTGGTTGAAATGGCCCCCCACAAGCTACCCACCTAAGCTTGTCACTTATCTAGTGTATCCCACTTAACCCTTTAATCATGTTTAATTACATGTTTCACTTGGTTAAGTATTCTAATCGTATTTTCTATTGCCACCCAAGGCAACCCACTAGATTCCACATGCCACCCAAGGCAACCATTAAATTTCCACATGCCACCCAAGGCACCCACTTAACCCCTCATGTCCCACTACATGCTAATATGGTTAAGTGTTTCTTAATTAATTAAGACCGTGATCTCCCATAAAGACCTCCCACATTAGACTGGCTGTTATGACCGCCTGGTTAAGCCGGTAGGGTCCGGGCAGTCTTACGTCATAACAGAGTCTAACCTCGTGTCTTTACTTTAATCACGTATTTAATTTATGGCTAAGACCTCTCACATTGGGCTGACATTTGTAGCAACTGGTTAAGCCGGTTGGGTCCGGGCAGTTTTACACTACAAATGAGTCCAACCTCGTGTCTTAGTCGATTATTTACACCTAATTAATCACCCCCATATTAATTATCCCTAATTAATATCAAGTTTTCCATAACATGGGTAGACCTAACTCAATAGGTAAATTCCCATGGGGTAGACCTAACTCAATAGGTAAATTCCCACTTATGGTAATTTATTTTTATGGTATGCTTAATCATACCCAATCATACTTTTATTAACATATTTACCAACCCCATCGTTCCCCACGTAAATCGTTCTCATGACATAGAAAAGGGGAAGATCCATTACAAATATCATGGGTTTAGCATATAACTTTGTCATGGGTCAAGAGGATGTCAACTTGCATATATGAGCACATATTAACCCAACTACATTTAACCCAAACTTGCATATTATCATACACATGATTTGCATAACATGTTGCATATGAGCTTGCATATTATCATACACATATCTTGCATAACATGTTGAACTTGCATATAAGCTTTCTCATAACTTGCATAACATGTTAAACATGCATTTAAGCATACACATAACTTGCATAAGCATTCACATTCTTGCATAAACATTCACATACTTGCATAAGCATTCACATACTTGCATAAGCATGCATAACTTGCATATCATGTTAAACTTGCATTTAAGCATATACATAACTTGCATATGAACTTGCATATCAACCTACACATAACTTACATAACATCATACATATGACTTGCATATGAACTTGCATAACTCACTTTGTTAAACATGCATAAATCCACTTGTTAAATATGCATAAACCCACATATTAAACATGCATAAATCCACTTGTTAAATATGCATAAACCCACATATTAATCATGCATAAACCCACTTATTAATTATGCATAAACATGGAAAAACATAGAGTAGCATATCATTACAAATGATTCAAACTCACTAATCCGCATCTAAGACCATAAGTCTCATTACACCCAATCTACTTACTTTAACAATTGATGTTAAAGTGATAGAAAATCACCAAAACCAAGATTAGCAAACTTATGATTAGTTGCTAAATATGAAGATGGTGATGATTAGAGATTGATTAGAGAGTGATTAGCTTGCAACTTCCTTCATAAACAAGTGGAGGCTCCTTCTAAGATTTAATTTGGCGGCATGAGGCCATCATTTCCATTTTTAGTATGGATTAGGGTAGGTTTAGGGTGTATTTATAGATTAGGAGAGTGTTTTAGGCCCTTAGATTAACCCTAAATTAGATTAGGTCCGTTAGATTTAGGAAATCTCTAGAACCCAGCCCAGCCCTAGCCAGAAAACCAGATCTGGTGCACCCAAGCACCCTGGTTCGACACGCCGTGTCGACAGGCAAGTCGACAGGCAAGTCGACTCCCCCTGTCGACAGGCCTGTCGACAGCCCTGTCGACATGGTCAAGGCGGGAATTCTCCCGCCTGGCCCCGCTGGTTCTAATTTGAATTCTGAAATTAAATTTCTAAATCTGTTTTTAACTTTGAATTTTCTGCAAACTTCTTTGGGCCATAACCGGGCCATACGGACTCCGATTCTCGAAAACTCGGACTCTATTTCGCGTATTTTTCCGAGACGAACGTAATAACGCAGCCCGTTACCCCCAATTCCCACGTCTGAGATTATTTATCCTGTAATTAGTGAATTTTAGTATTAACTAAAATTCGGGGGGTTACACATTTCCATCGATCTCCAAGTACGTATGGACGATCACCAACTGATTCCCTCCTCCTGGGTGTACAGATCAATCAAGATCATCAGTAATCACCCAAACGATGTGAAGACCTCCGGTCTTCGACCACCGTCTTCATCCTCGACACCACGTCGAATCAGTTATTTTGAATGGTATAAACCCGGTCTTTCTGAATAACTCGCGTATATAATAAACAAGTGTCACACAAACACAACATACTTCTCATTCCAATTCAGAATATTCTTTTATTCAAATATTCTTATACTTTGTGAAAGGTTCCTATTAATTTTATCAGAGACAAATTCTTTAAATTTATTCTTTAATCTTCTTTTGAATATCAATTCAAACTAGTCGGGATTTGCGAATCACACCGAAGTAATCATTTATTTTATTTCCCAATCCCAACCTATTCATCCCATGAAGTAAAACTGGTCATACTTCATATCTAACACCACGGTGTTATCGGTAAATTCAATTACCATTTCACGTTAAAATCTAATTAAAGATTTAACTATCGCTTGGAGCAAAACTGGTGATACTCCATTCTCGATCATCTCAATCTAATTAAAGATTCATTAAAACTCCACTTGGTTTTAATGTTCCCAAAAATCAATATCAATGATTATTTAACTTGGGAAATCATATCCTGTCTTTAACTAGGTTAAAGAACCAATGTCATTTAACACACGGTTCACTATAAACCCAAAATCACATTCCATTCCAATTCAATTATCGAAACTTCTGGTTACTTTAAAACCCTTTCAAATCCAATTTATTTATTTAAAAATATATAAATTATTATTCTAGTTCAAAACTAGCTCATTTCGATAAAAATTTATTTTTATCTTTTCAAATTTGGAATTTTTCATCTCAATTCTTCACAAATCATTACTTATGATTTTATAGCAATTATTACTATTTTTAATAATTTTATCAAGGCCCGTACAGTCGAATTCCATCAACGGCCATCGAACTGCACTTATAGCGACCTTTTCCAAATTTGATTTGGACATAATTCCAAATCCAACCGTTAGATTTCTAATTTTTAATATTCGTTAGAAAGTTCTTTTCGATACGAACCCAACGTTCCAGTTTTAGGAGAATCCGACGGTCGGATCTCCCGTAATATCCATTCGAAGCCAATGGTCGAAATTCGCGAACTGTCGTGGCGTGGCGCATTCTATTCAGGCCATTTAATATATATAATATATATATATTTCATCGATTTCCTTTTAAAACGTATTTTATAAATCGTTTTAAATTCGTTTTCGAAACGATTTCTACTTCATATTCAATTTCGAATCAAAATTGAATATTCCACATCATCGATATATAGATGATAATATTTTCAAAACGTTATATTTTGAATTCACTTTCTTTCTTATATTCATTATAAAAATGAATAAAATCGATATAAATATCGTTCACGTCAAAATGGCATCAATCTAATCAACACGGCTTTTATTCAACACATGAATGTTTATTCTATTCAACACATGAATATTTATTCTATTCAATACATGAATATTCAACACATGAATTTATATTATTAAACACATGAATTTTTATTCTATTCAACACACGAATTTATATTCTATTCAACACATGAATTTATTTCTATCCAACACATGAATTTATTTTTATAATATTCCTTATTTTCCAAATCGGAATGAGGCCCAATCAATTACCATATAAGGTTAATTATATGGATTTTCTAAACACATGTATATAATAGCAACGATAAATCATCAACCATCATCCAGAGTGCACCACACAACTGCATAAGCATTAAATATAAATAATTAACGCTTACACAGTCTGTCAACCCATCGATTGACATACAACTAAACAATCGGGATTAGTGTACGTCAAATATCATCCCAATACCCATGTGGGGTTTCAGATCAACAAACACAGATTTTTATTTGTGCAGTTGGGCGATGTGTAAAATTTATCATCCCAATTAATATCAGTCAAATCGGTGTACATAAACAAATCGTTCGATTTGTAAATGAATCTTTATTTTACTTCAACACATGAATATATATTTTACTTCAACACATGAATATATATTTTACTTCAACACATGAAAATGTATTTTATTTCAACACATGAATATATATTTTACTATTCAACTCATGAGTTTATATAATTGATTTCACAACATAAACAATCACACAAGCATACAAGTCGTCCATGGTCTGTGGATGACGGGTGTCGGGTGCTACTAAGCACCGTCTGCATCCTAGTATATATTTCAACTAGATATCAAAATAAAAGTGAGGAGTTCTCACCGATAAGCTAAACCAAACGCCACGACTCTTCATATATAGAAAATCTTCATCGTGTTTTCAACGAGATCTGTTTCATGCGGTATATGTTAAAAATCATGTTTTAGGCCTCTAACTATATAATAAAAATCATATTTTTATTATGCTAAAAATCATATCTTTACCATGTTAATCATATTTTCTTAACGTTCTTGATATAACAAAAATCACATTTTTCTGTGCAACAAATATGAACAAAAATCATGTCTTTATATTTTTTAAAAATCAAGTCTTTATAAAGTTAAATACCTAGTCTTTTTATAGATAAAAATTGAATCTTTATTCTCACTACTTCCTGATAAAAATCCTAATTTTATTTCGCCTCATATAAGATATAGTTCATATTTTTGTTCGCTTCATATAATTTTTTTTTTCACTTTCTTGATAAAAAAAAATCTCATTTTATATGTTAGTCATATAAATAAAAATCACATCTCTATATGTTGTTCATATCAATAAAAAAATCAAATCTTTTATGGATTAAAAATCAAATCTTAACTTTCATCGTATAAAAATCAAAACTTTCTCGAAATAAAATCAAAACTTTCATGAAATAAAAATCAAAACTTTCATCATATAAGAATTCTTATTTTTATATCTATGTAGATGTAAAACTGAATTTCTTTTTATTAATAAAGATAAAGAAAAAAATAAAAATAAAATAAAATTTGAAAATAAAAAGCTTACAGTTCGAGAGGAGGGGTCGGCGTTGGTGGCCTTCGCGCCGGGGTGTTGCGGCATTTGTCAGGCGAGGAGGAAGCGGGGCTGAGTAAGGGGGGCGCTGGCGAGGCCGCAGCTTCAGGGGTTGGCGGATTCAGATCGGGTTTTGGGGGTTTCAATTTGGAGAAGGGGGGTTCAACAAGAGCGGCGACGGCTAGAGGAGGCCAGCCAGAGGCGGCGTTGGTCCGGGGGGGCCCGCGACAGGGGTGGCGATCGCCTGGGCTGTTGTGTCGTGGTTTATTTTCTTTTACTTCCTATGATTTGGTCAACAAGAGGGTGAGAGGGAGAGAGAATGTGAGGGAGAGATGTGAGGGTTATATAAATATAATTTTATTATTTTAATATTTTAAACTCCCAAGAAACAAATTTTTATTTCGACCTCTAAACGACACCCACCAACTGTTGCCCATAACTAATTACCCCCATTCTGAACACAATGGGATATGTATCGTAAGCTGATTCGATAGTTTCGATCAGTTTTCATCAAAATCAAAATATAACTCTATATTTTGAATTTGAACGCACATTTCAATTTACCGGGGCCACATACAAACTCTAAAAATTCCAGAAAAATTATTTTTAGCTTCGTATCGACGATACAATCCTAACAAAACTAATTTCATCAAATTCTGAGACCGTTTGAAAATTGGCCATTTTCTGGTCGATCGAAACTGACTAAAACTGCCAAAACATGTTTTCCTTTGCCACGCTCACATATTGATTCAGAAAATTATGAATTTTGGAATCTAGCAATAATTTGACATCCCGGATCCAACAAAAGTGGTTTCGTCGAAAACCAAGGTCGTTTGCAAAATTTCTATTTTTAAGGGCCAGGATTCCACAACGACTATTCTGAAATTTCAACTGGGCATAACTTTTTATTCCCGCTATGAAATTTTAATTTTTCAAATTCTTTGGAAATATATTCTCAATTATATTCTAATATTTTTGGTTTCACTAAAATCCGGTTTATTTTGAATCTTGTACCTTCATTTGAAATTTGAAATCTAATTTTCGAACTACCGCGCCATTTTCATTTCCTTTTATAATTATAATTAAATATTTATATTCAAACGACGATCTATATAAATATATACATTCTAATTCTATTCAAAATAAATTTCTCGTCGTCATTATTTAAAATAATTCATTTTAAATATTCAAAATTCACTAAAATTGCCAAAATAAAAAATTTAAATTGGCTCTGATTTTCGGTTTATTACAATCTCGCCCACTTAAAACTTTTTGTCCCCGAAAAGGAACGACGCCGAAAGTTGTTTCACAAATCAACTCAACTTCCATTATTTTCATTACGGCTTAAGTTCTTCAACTTTTCAGTTTCTAAGAACTTTTCAAATTTTTCAGAAATTTGGCTAACACCCTAAATTTTCAAAAAATTTCGCCATAACCTCCCCTGCACCGGGAGCTTTGTGATACTTCAAATAGCTCCCATTGCCCTCATCAATCCAAAAAGAAAAAAAACAACCAAGCGGCTAGCCAATCGGCTCATAAAATCATCAAAAACCCAAGAAATACAATAAACATGTACCTATTTGTCGGGCAAACAATTTTATTCCTCTTCTCTAGCCTCTTTGCAATGACTTGTTCAATGTACGTACATGTATATGTATGCAAATGCGACAAATTTCAATACAATCCACTATTGGGTCAATTTGGCTAAAGGTTCAACATTTAATTAATCAAACAATAATCAAACAACACAACTAGCAATCAATTAGTTGATTATCATTTCAAATACATAACTTTGATATATAGTCAAAAATCACATTTTTGGTGCCAAATCACAACAATATATTCTAACTATGTTTTGGTTCTTACACCAGCCAATGGAAATACATAGATATCCCCCTTTCGGCACTCGAATATAAATACTGATGATGCGGCCGCATCATCAGAATTATCCCCGGGCGACTAGAGTGTGACTCTGTATCCATCCAGTATATTGGAGGCTTCCAATACACGTGGATCAGACGTATATTAAAATCTCTATATACCTGATAGTCCAAATCAATATAAATATTCAAATACGAATAATTGAATTAAATTTTCAAAACAAAATTTGTTTTCAATTTTATTTTTCAAAACAACAAAATTCACACTCGTTCTAGGATGCTACTAATCCCATCTCTAACGAGTCATTCTCATTGGATATTACTAATCCAATCTCTAATGAATTCTTTCGTTTGGTTCTAATGTGCCTTGTTCTCCGAGCTCTGTAAACCAAAGCTATGATACCAAGCTGACACGACCCGAAATCCTCCTTATGGGAAATCGCGGATTGAGTTGAGGACAAGCCACATCGAAACATAGACAGAAGAACATTTCATTGTTTATTACAACAATTTCATCAGAATGCAAGAATATACAGAGTATGAATAAATAATATACATCACAAATTATCAGAGATTTAAATTACATTTAAATACATCGCAGCGGAAAAATAATACAATACACAACTGAAAGGAATACGCGGATACAGAGCTTTCCGAGTATAATTCCAGCTGTAAATCAGGATCGTGTGAATATAAATCTGCAAAACCAAAACTACTAGCCGCCCATGTCAAAATAAGGGCACCCAGAGTTTAGGTTAAAACAATAAACTCCAGGTCAGTCATGTGACAGGTGTGAGAACTAAAACGGTTAATAATCTTTATTTTAAAGTTAGGTAAATCAAGGGACCACGCTGTATAACACGGAATGGGTTTCCTCCCAAGAACACTAGTGTATAAAACAAATAGCGCAATGCTAAATAAAGAAAAATGAAGCTATTATAAGGCCCAGGTCCCATCACACAATGCAACATAAGCCGGAGGATAGGGTTTTCCCTTATAATAGCCAAACATGCTTGGTACATTAAAAAGAAATCATTTGATACTATTATAAGTGTATAGTGTCAAAACAATTTCAATCATAAATATCAATCATAGATGGCATGGGTACCTTATATCACGTCGCCATACTAGGCTCTACAATCAAAATCGCAAATGTTACGTATTGAAAGTTGGGTTTCCATCTGTGAACTGAGGCAAAAGATACTCCTCTACCGATTCGAGAATCTCTAGCCCGAGCCTCAGGAACAGAACGCATCGTCACTTAGGAGCCACAGGGTCGGTCCACCGATGTGGATTAAAATGCCTGAACACTGCGAATCCCCGCCCTTTGGGGCGTAAATAAGCCAAATAACTCCATCGGCTCCACAAAGTCACCAACATATTCGAGGCGCCTCGCTACAGAAACAACCACACAAGTGAAAATAATACAAATGTCAGGGCTGGTAGGTCACTGACACCAACCTAGCTAGAAAGAAACGCATGCCCTCCCTGGATCCTTCTCCCGTTTCTGGTTCACAACCGGGGTGTGAGGCTCGCTAGTCAACGCTACACAAATCTATGCCACAAAGGCGGTGCTTTGATCATCAACCATAAGACTTTGCTTTTCAACAGAAGCCTTGATCAATTGCCACTTAGGCATGCCACACAGACAATTCACTCCATGCGTTTGATATCCATCAATATATAACCTATGAGCTCGTACGTCTCAGAGAAGGGCATTATGCAAGAGAATAAATTCTCCGCCACCAAACAAATATATATTTAATAGAAATCAATCACACAGAATAAAATCCAGTGTCAGACAAACAATCCATTTACAAGTCCGTTCTGGGTTTGAATGAAACCGTCGGCACCTTGTACCTTGCATATCCATCAATCTTCAAGTACGTCTGGACGATCACCAACTGATTCCCTCCTCCTGTGTGTACAGCCCAATCAAGATCATTAGTAATCACCCAAACGATGTGAAGACCTCCGGTCTTCGACCACCGTCTTCATCCTCGACACCACATCGAATCAGTTATTCAGAATGGGATAAACCCGATCTTTCTAAATAACTCGCGTATATAATAAACAAGTGTTACACAAACACGACATACGCCTCATTCCAATTCAGAATATTCTTTTATTCAAATATTCTTATACTTTGGGAAAGGTTCCCATTAATTTTATCAAAGACAAATTCTTTAAATTTATTCTTTGATCTTCTTTTGAATATCAATTCAAACTAGTCGGGATTAGCGAACCACACCAAAGTAATCATTTATTTTAATTCCCAATCCCAACCTATTCATCCCATGAAGTAAAACCGGTCATACTTCATATCTAACACCACGGTGGTATCGGTAAATTCAATTACCATTTCACGTTCAAATCTAAGTAAAGATTTAACTATTGCCTGGAGCAAAACTGGTGATACTCCATTCTCGATCATTTCAATCTAATTAAAGATTCATTAAAACTCCACTTGGTTTTAATCTCCCCAAAAATCACTATCAATGATTATTTAACTTGGGAATTCACATCGTGTCTTTAACTGGGTTAAAGAACCAATGTCATTTAACACACGGTTCACTATAAACCCAAAATCACATTCCATTCCAATTCAATTATTGAAACTTCTAGTTACTTTTAAAACCCTTTCAAATCCAATTTATTTATTAAAAAATAAATAAATTATTATTCTAGTTCAAAACTAGTTCATTTCGATAAAAATCTATTTTTATCTTTTCAAATTTGGAATTTTTCATCTCAATTCTTCACAAATCATTTCTTATGATTTTACACCAATTATTACTATTTTTAATAATTTTATCAAGGCCCGTACAGTCGAATTCCATCAACGGCCATCGAACTGCTCTTACAACGGCCTTTTCCAAATTTGATTTGGACATAATTCCAAATCCAACTGTTAGATTTCTAATTTTTAATATTTATTAGAATGAACTTTTCGATACGAACCCAATGGTTTCGGTTTTAGGAGAATCCGACGATTGGATCCCCCGTAATATCCATTCGAAGCCAATGGTCGAAATTCGCGAACTACCGCGGCGCGGCGCGTTCTATTCAAGCCATTTAATATATATATATATATATACATATATATCGTCGATTTCCTTTGAAAACGTATTTAATAAATCGTTTTAAATTCGTTTTCGAAATGATTTCAACGTCATATTCAATTTCGAGTCAAAATTGAATATTCCACATCATCGGTATACAAATGATAATATTTTCAAAACGTTATATTTTGAAATCACTTTCTTTCTTATATTCTTTATAAAAATGAATAAAATCGATATAAATATCGTTCACGCCAAAATGGTGTCAATCTAATCAACACGGCTTTTATTCAACACATGAATGTTTATTCTATTCAACACATGAATTATTCAATACATGAATATTTATTCTATTCAACACATGAATTTATATCATTCAACACATGAATTTTTATTCTATTCAACACATGAATTTATATTCTATTCAACACATGAATTTATTTCTATTCAACACATGAATTTATTTTTATAATATTCCTTATTTTCCAAATCGGAATGAGGCCCAATCAATTACCATATAAGGTTAATTATATGGATTTTCTACAACACATGTATATAATATCAACGACAAATCATCAATAATCATCCAGAGTGCACCACACGACTGTATAAGCATTAAATATAAATAATTAACGCTTACACAGTCTGTCAACCCATCGATTGACATACAACTAAATAATCGGGTTTAGTGTACGTCAAATATCATCCCAATACCCATGTGAGGTTTCACATCAACAAACACAGATTTTTATTTGTGCAGTTGGGCGATGTATAAAATTTATCATCCCAGTTAATATCAGTCAAATCGGTGTACATAAACGAATCGTTCGATTTGTAAATGAATCTTTATTTTACTTCAACACATGAATATATATTTTACTTCAACACATGAATATATATTTTACTTCAACACATGAATATATATTTTATTTCAATACATGAATATATATTTTACTATTCAACACATGAATTTATATAATTGATTTCACAACACAAACAATCACACAAGCGTAGAAGTCGTCTATGGTCTGTGGACGACGGGTGTCGGGTGCTACTAAGCACCGTCTGCATCTTAGTATATATTTCAACTAGAAATCAAAATAAAAGTGAGGAGTTCTCACCGATAAGCTAAACCAAACGCCACAACTCTTCATATGTAGAAAATCTTCATCGCGTTTTCAACGAGATCTGTTTCACGCGGTATACATTAAAAATCATGTTTTTAGGCTTCTAACTAGATAATAAAACTCATATTTTTATTATGCTAAAAATCATATCTTTACCGTGTTAATCATATTTTCTTAGCGTTCTTGATATAACAAAAATTACATTTTTCTGTGCAACAAATATGAACAAAAATAATGTCTTTATATTTTTTAAAAATCAACTCTTTATAAAGTAAAATACCTAATCTTTTTATAGATAAAAATCGAATCTATATTCTCACTACTTCCTGATAAAAATCCTATTTTTATTTCGCCTCATATAAGATAAAGTTCATATTTTTCTTCGCTTCATATAAAATAAAGATTATATTTTTCTTTCACTTTCTTGATAACAAAAAATCCCATTTTTATATGTTAGTCATATAAATAAAAATCACATCTCTATATGTTGTTCATATCAATAAAAAAAAAATCAAATCTTTTATGGATTAAAAATCAAATCTTAACTTTCATCATATAAAAATCAAAACTTTCTCGAAATAAAATCAAAACATTCATGAAATAATAATCAAAACTTTCATCGTATAAGAATTCTTATTTTTATATCTATGTAGATGTAAAATTGAATTTCCTTTTGTTAATAAAGATAAAGAATAAAATAAAATTAAAATTAAATTTGAAAATAAAAATATTACAGTTCGAGAGGGGGCGGGGGCCTGCGCTGGTGGCCGTCGCGCCGGGGTGTTGCGGCCTTGGTTAGGCGAGGAGGAGGCGGGGCTGAGGATGGGGGGCGCTGGAGAGGACGCGACTTCAGGGGTTGGAGGATTCAGATCGGGTTTTGGGGGTTTCAATTCGGAGAAGAGGGGGGTTCAACAGGAGCGGCGACGGCTAGGGGTGGCCAGCCGGAGGTGGCACTGGTCCGGGGGGGGGGGGGGGGGGGCGCGACAGGGGGGTGGCGATCGCCTGGGCTGCTGCGTCGTGGTTTTTTTTCTTTTACTTCCTCTGATTTGGTCAATGAGAGGGAAAGAGGGAGAGAGGGAGAGAGAATGTGAGGGTTATATAAATATAATTTTATTATTTTAATATTTTAAACTCCCAAAAAGCAACTTTTTATTTCGACCTTTAAACGAGACCCACGGACTGTCGCCTATAACTAATTACACACATTCCGAACATAATGGGATATGTATCGTATGCTGACTCAATCGTTTCGATCAGTTTTCGTCAAAATCAAAATATAACTCTATATTTTGAATTTGAACGCACATTTCAATTTACCGGGGCCACATACAAACTATAAAAATTTCAGAAAAATTATTTCTAGCTTCGTATCGATCGACGATATGGTCCTACCAAAACTAATTTCTTCAAATTCTGAGACCATTTGAAAAATGGCAATCTTCTGGTCGATCGAAACAGACTGAAACTGTCAAAACACGTTTTCCTTTGCCACGCTCACATATTGATTAAGAAAATTACGAATTTCGGAATCTAGCAATAATTTGACATCCCGGATCCAACAAACCTGTTTTCGTCGAAAATCGAGGTCGTTTGCAAAAATTTTATTTTTAAGGGCCAGAATTCCACACGACTATTCTGAAATTTCAACTAGGCATAACTTTTTGTTCCTGCTATGAAATTTCAATTTTTCAAATTTGTTGGAAAGATATTCTCAATTAGATTCTAATATTTTTTGTTTCACTAAAATCCGGTTTATTTTCAATCCTATACCTTCATTTGAAATTTGAAATCGAATTTTCAAACTACCGCGCCATTTACAATTCTTTTTATAATTATAATTAAATATTTATATTCAGACGACGATCTATATAAATATATACGTTCTAATTCTATTCAAAATAAATTTCTCGTCGCCATTATTTAAAATAATTCATTTTAAATATTCAAAATTCACTAAAATTGCCAAAATAAAAATTTTAAATTGGCTCGGATTTCCGGGTTATTACAACACCAGTCACTTGACTGACCTGGAGTTTATTATTTTAACCTAAACTCTGGGTGCCCCTATTTTCCACACGGGAAGCTAGTAGTTTTGGTTTTGCAGATTTGTATTCATAGGATCCTGGTTTACAGCTAGAATGATATTAAGAAACCTCTGTATCTCTTTTAGTTGTGTTTTGTATTTTTTTCAGCTGCATTCTAATTTGTAAATCTCTGATATTTATCAAATGTATATTATCTATTCATACTCTATATATTCTTGTACTTTGATGTAAATTGTTTTAATAAGCAATGAAATGTTCTTCTGTCTGTGTTCTGATTTGTCTTGTCCTCAAAGAAATTCATTCTTTCTCTTCTCTTCGGAGACCGGGGAAGTTCGGGTCATCTTTAGTTGGTATCAGAGCATTGGTTTACAAAGCTCGAGAACAAGACACACTAGAATCAAACAAAAGAATTCATTAGAGATTGGATTAGTAATATCCAATAGGAATGACTCGTTAGAGATAGGATCAGAAGTATCCTACAACGCGTGTGAAGAGTGTAATTTTTAAAATAAAAATTGAAAACAAATTTTGTTTTGAAAATTTAAACCATATTATACGTATTTGAATATTTTATTTTTATTGATTTGGACAATCGAGTATATAAAGATTTTGCATATACGCCTTGCAAACGTATATTTAGAGTTTTAATATACTGGATAGATATAGAATCACACTCTAGTCGCCCGAAGATGATACTGATGATTTCTAGTATCATAAGTGTTTATGTTCGAGTGCCAAAAGTGGGATATCTCTATATTTCCAATTGACCATTGTGAGAACCAAAATTAGATAGGGTTTATTATTGTGAATTAGCATCATAAACATGATTTTTGAAAATGTATAAAAATATAAGTTTGAAAAGCTAATCAACTAATTGATTGTTGATTGCTGATTGTGTGATTTTTTATTTGAAACAATAGGTGAATGTAAGGTAAAATTTGGCAAATTGATCAAATATTGAACTGAATTGAAAATTTCTTGAAATTGCATATATGCGCATGTGTATAAACTGAGCAGGTCATAGCAGGAAAGCTAAGAAGAGGAATAAAATTGTATTCCCGACAAATAGGTACATGTTTACTATATTTCTTGGGTTTGGATGATTTTATGAGCCGTTTGGCTTCTTCTTTTTGGATGATCAGGGCCCTGCGTGGCTAGTTGAGGTTTTAAAGGTCTTGCCGTAAAAATGAGGTTATGGAGAAATTTTTCAAAAATTTAGCGTGTTTGCCAAATTTTTGAAGAATTGGAAAATGCTTAGAAACTGAAAAGTTGAAGAATGAAAGCCAAACTGAAAGTTGAGTTGGTTAGTTAAACAACTTTCAGCTCTGTTCCTTTTCGGGGACGAAAAGATTTTAAGTGGGGAAATTGTAACAACCCGGAAAATCAGAACCAATTAAAAATTTTTATTTTGGCAATTTTAATGAATTTTGAATATTTAAAATGATTTATTTTAAATAAGAATGACTAGAAATTTATTTGAATCGAAGTCAGAATGAATAAATTTATTTTGATTATATAACGAGCCTGAAATAGCGCGACATTTTGAAATTTCAACATTCAAACTTTGACTGAATGTACAAGATTCAAAATAAATCGAATTTTGGTGAAACCAAAAATATTTAAATCTGTTTATTTATATGTTTCTAAGAATCTGAAAAAATTGAAATTTCATAGCGGGAATCAAAAGTTATGGCTAGTTAAAGATTCAGAATAGTCACTATGGAATAAATATAGCCCTTAAAAATAACCATTTTTCAAACGACCTCCATTTTCGATGAAACACTTTTGTTGGATCCAGAATGTCAAATTATTGCTAGATTCCAATTTTCATAATTTTTGGAGTTAATATGTGAGCGTGGCGAAAGAAAACGTGTTTTGTCAATTTCAGTCAATTTGGATCGACCAGAAAATGGTCATTTTCCAAATGGTCTCCAAATTCGATGAAATTAGTTTTGTTAGGACCGTATCATCAAAACAAAACTAGATATAATTTTTCTGTAATTTTTGGAGTTAGTATGTGGGTCCGGTAATTAAAATGTACGTTCAAATTCAATTTTAACTGATTTATATTTTAATTTAAAGAAAAGCTGATTGTAATAGCCAAATTGGGTTACGAAACATATCCCACTGTGTCCGGAATAGGGGTATTTGGCTAGGGGTGATGGTCGTTGGGTTCAATTTAGAGTTCGAATTGATAAACTAGTATTTTGGAATTAAATAATACTAATATATATATATATATATATGTATGTATATATATATTAATTTAACCCTCTTTCTCCCTCAAAAAACCCTAGCCGCCGTTCAGATCTGGACGATTAAAATTTCCCTATTTTCTTCTCCAAATCCTGATCAATCTGCGCCATGAAATCAGAAAACTCCTATGCCAAATCGAAGAGCTTCTTCAAATCTACTGATTCAACGGTCAAGATCATTTAAAACATTGTAACTTGGGGGAATTTTTGCTATGAAGTCATCGTCTTTGTGTGCATTTTTCAAGATATGAGGGAGGCCGATTCTGAAGCATCTCTGAACGGAGGTGGAGCGGATCCAGGCACGTCCGTGGGGGGGAGGGGGTCGTGATCGGACTCCGATCAACGGAGGAGTGCCGATGATGGAAGATTCCAAATCGATAGTGGGTTCGACGTTAAAACTGAAGGGAGGGAGGTAATTAAAATAGTAACAGTTTAAACGTTGTTAATTAAGGTAATTTATTTTTTAATTATTTCAAAAAGTAGTTAGCACGTTGAATGCAATATCTTTTCCATACGAGGTCCAAATCGTGCGAAACTGGATCTATTGCGATCGTGGAGACAAGAGCTTCGCAACAAAACCGACCGCATCCAATATGGAGCACGTCAGAATTTCAGGAAAATTCAAATCCGAATAGAACAGAAATTCACAAATTAAAACCGGTCAATGTGAGAACTTCTCATTATAATTTCTTGTACAGTTATTTATTTTACAACTGCATATATGAACTGCTCCCCGTCATCCACAGACCCTGGATGACTTGTTTGATTGCATTGTATTGTGTGAACATTGATTGTAATTGTGATTTGAACTGAATAAAATATTCATGTGTTGAATAAAGTATTTGAACAATAAAAATCACATTTTTATTGTGTATATGAACTGTATAAAAAATTCATATACAAATCAGACGATTTGTTTGTGTACACCAATTTAACTGACATGGATTGGGACAATATATTTTACACATCGCCCAACTGCACAAATAAAATTAGTATTTGTTGTATGAAACCCCCACACGGGTATTAGGAGGATATTTGACATACACTGATCCCAATAACTAGTGGTATGTCAATCGATATGTTGACAGGCTGTGATGAGCGTTAACCATTTATTTTTAATGCTTATACAGTTGCACATTGCACTTTGGATGATGGTTGATTGTACATCATTATTTTTATGTACATGTATTGTATGAAATCCATATAAATAAAATTATATGGTAATTGACTGTGTCTGATTCCGATTCAGAAATAAAGAATATTATGAAATAGAAATATTTTAAAATAAAGAATATTCTGAAATAGAAATATTTTAAAATAAAGAATAGTTTGAAATAGAAATATTTTAAATTAACGAATATTCTAAAATAAAATTCAGTAAAGTATTAAAATATCGATTTGATGTCCGATTTTGGATGGACACGAAATATATTAAGTCGTGTTGATTTGATTTATGCCATTTCGACACGAACGATATTTATATCGATTTTATTCATTTTTATAATGAATATCGTCAAGGAAATTATTTCAAAATCAGATATTTTGAAAATAATATCATTTATAGTATAATGATATAGTATATTCAGTTTTGGTTTAAAATTGAAAAAGAAGTTGGAATCGATTTTAAAACGCATTTATAAAATATGTTTTGAACGAAATATATATATATATATATATATATATATATATATATATATATATATATATTTAATGGCCTGAATAGAACGTGCCGCGCAGCGACCGTTCGTGAATTTCGACCATTGACTTCGCATTGACATTACGGGAGATCCGATTGTCGGATTCTCCTAAAACCGGAACCATTGGGTTCGTATCTAAAAGAGCTTTCGAACGAATATGAGAGACTTTAAATCTAATGGTTGGATTTGGAATTATGTCCAAATCAAATTTGGAAAAGGTCGTTGTAAGTGCAGTTCGACGACCGTTTATGGAAATAGACTGTTTGAGAGCCTTGAAAAAATTATTAAAAATATGGATAATTTGTGTTAAATCATAATAAATGATTTGGAAGAAATTGGGATGAAAAATTCCATATTTGAAAAGATAAAAATATATTTTTATTGAAATGAACTAGTTGTGAACTAGAATTACAATCCAATTATTTCTAAACAAATAAATTGGAATGGTGAATTGTTTTAAAAATAACCAGAATTTCCAATATATGAATTGGAGTGGATTTGAATGGAAATCACCTTCGGAATATTTCGATGTTGGATTTCATGATAATACAGATATTATTATGGAAATTTGAAAGATATATTTATAATGTTATTTCCAATACAATATTTGTTGGTTTCAGAATTTGGTATTGAATATAAGCCGATATATTTTCTATTCAGAGCCTTGTATTTGATATCAAATGATATTTTGGGTTTGTTGTAAACGGTGTCTTCAATAACACTGTTCTTAAACCCAGTAGGGAAAAGAATAAATCTTTTAATTAAGATTACTAGAATTTCCAGTTAATTAACATCTAATTGGAATAAAATAGAATGTGAATTGGGTTTATCGTGAACTGTGTTTTCAACGACATTCGTTCTTTAACCCGATTTACAATGAAATGTGATTTGGAATTCACAAATCTTTTAATTAAGATTTAAGAGGAATTTCCCAAAGAAAAGTTTTCCAATTTAATAAAATAAATTGGAACGGAATGGAATTCGATTTGGTAATATTCGAGGTGGACTTCTGTGGAGGAAGACTATTACTATATATGGAATCTAAAAGGCTTTGTCGTTATTCCATTTATATTATCAGTTGGATATGGAAGTTTATATCGATTATATATATTGATCTGTTTTCCGTGATAATTCCATTGTTAATGGATTGTGATTTTGGGTTTAACATGAACGGTGTTTTAAATGACACTAATTTTTTAACCCAGTTAAAGATAAGATTAATTCTTAACTTTGAATAATCATTGAGTAATGAATTTTGGAGATTAAAACTGAACGGAGTTTTAATGAATCTTAATTAGATTGGAATGTGAATGAGATAATTAAATTTATCGAATTCATGGAATGATCGAGAATGGAGTACCACCAGTTTTACTCCAAGCATTAGTTAAATCTTTAATTAGATTTGAACGTGAAATGTTAATTAATTTTATCGATAACACCGTGGTGTTAGATATGGAGTACCACCAGTTTTGCTCCATGGGATGAATTGGTTGGGATTGGGAAATAAAACAAATGATTACTTCGGTAAGGTTCGCTAATCCCGACTAGTTTGGAAAACCTTAATATGGTAAATTTTGAAAATAATATTTGAATAAAAAAATATTCTAGGTTGGAATGAGGCGTATGTTATGTTTTTATAACACTTGTTTATAAAATACGCGAGTTGTTCGAAAAGACTGGCTTTATCCCATTCTGAATAACTTATTCGACGATAAGTCGATGATGAAGACGGTGGTTGAAGACCGGAGGTCTTCACATCATTTGGATGATAATTGATGTCTTGATTGGGGTGTACATCCAAGACGAGGTAGTAAGTGGTGATCGTCCAGACGTACTTGGAGATCGACGGATATGCGAGGGCCTCTCTCCTATATTGGACATACGGGACGAGGAATAAGGTGCCTCCAGTTTCGTTCAGACCCAGAACGAATTTGTAAATGGATTATGTGTCTGACTTTGGATTTTATTCTGTGTTGAATGATCTCTATTAAATATATATCTGTTTGGCAGTGGAGAATTTATTCTCTTTCTTAACGCCCTTCTCTGAGACGTACGAGCTCAGAGGTTATATATCGATAGGCATAGGTCGCATGGAGTGAATTTCCTATGTGACATGCCTGAGTGGAAAATGATCAAGGCTTCTGTTGAAAAGCAGAGTCTTGTGGTTGATGATCAAAGCACAACTTTAATATAGCATAACTTTGTGTATAGCGTTAAATCGCGAGCCTCACACCCCGGTGTGAACCAAAAACAGGAAGGACTTCCGGGTAATGGACATATGCTGGTTTCTAGCTAGGAAGGGTGCCAGTGTTTTGCAAGCCTTGGCATTTTACTCATGTGGATGTTGCTTATTATTACTTGATGGATAGAGAGGCGCCTCATATATATCATTCTCTACGGAGCCGATGGATATGGTGGTTGTAGAGGCTTACGGGCCCCAGATCACTAAGAGGTTCGATAGAACCGGCTAGCATTTAGTTTATGGCATTTATAACCATCGCATTTTAATTGAAAAGGGGGCCCGGGGTCAGAGGTGGGGGTGGGGTGGCATCCGGCAGCTAGCGAAAGGGGCGCAGTGCTATGAGAAAGGGGTGATGGGAATTTGAGAAGGGTGGGTCAACGGGTTTGGGAAAAGAAGTAAGGGGGTATATTTATATATTTTTATTTTAATGAAAATGCACTTTTTCAACTGAACCCCAAATCGGACCTAACGACTATCGCCCCTAGCTAAATAACCCTCATTCCAAACGCAATGGGATATGTTTCATAAGCCAATTTTCCTATTTCGATCAATTTTTATCAAAATTAAAATATAAATCAGTATATATTCAATTTATACGCACATTTTAATTTACCGGGGTCACGTACTAACTCGAAAAATTCCAAAAAAATATATCTAGCTTTGTTTTGATGATACGGTCCTAACAAAATTAATTTCGTCAAATTTGGAGACCGTTTGTAGAATGGTCTTTTTCCGGTCGATCAAATTCAAACTGAAACTGTCAAACACGTTTTCTTTTGCCACGCTCACATATTAATTCCAAAAATTATGGAAACTGGAATCTTGCAATAATTTTACATTCTAGATCCAACAAAAGTGGTTTCATCGAAAACGGAGGTCATTTGTAAAATGGCTATTTTTAAGGGCTATATATTTTAAAAATATATAAATTCTATGGCGACAAAATTAAATTTTAAACTGGTCATAACTTTCAATTCTCATTACGAAATCTGGATTTTTCATATTCGTTAGAAATATATAATTAAACAAATTCAAATATTTCTGATTTTATTGAAATTCGATTAATATTGAATGTTGTACATTCAATTGAAATTTAAAATCGAATTTTCAAACTACCGCGCCATTTCAGGCTCGTTTTATAATTAAAATAAATTTATTCGTTTTAACTTTGATTAAAATAAATTTTAAATCCTTATTATTTAAAATAAATCATTTTAAATGTTCAAAATCCACTAAAATAGCTAAAATGAAAATTTTAAACTAGTGCTGAAAATCCGGGTTGTTACAGCGATAGTTCATAATTTTACGATTTATACTTCAGTTGAGTATACAGGATCCATTATAATTCAGAATTCGTAGAAACAAGAGATGTTCGAATCTTTTGAATTATATTTTTCCAATTAAAGAGGAAAATTGAGATTTCGTATTATAGATTGTGAGTTATGTCCAAATAAAATTTTCTAAAAGTCGCTATGGAATCATTTATAAAAGATAACGATTTATTTAATTAAATAGAAGGGTTTTAAATAAGCTGAATATTGGTTTAACTTGAAAATGGAATATCGAGTTTAAAAATCACCTATGAATAATTGATCGAATTTAATTTTTAAATGTAGACTTAAATTGATATCTTCTCCATATGATCGAATTAGGCTTCGAAACATGTTACGATGCGTTTAAAGTAGTGGTATAATCCTAGGAATGCTATTTTCTTCGTTTAAATAAGAGTTCGAAAGCACGAAATATTTTTAATTAAATAAAATCGTATTAGTTCAAATCAAATTAAGGGTAGCCGACCTATGTTCTCTCACGCTTGCCTACTTTAGCTACAACCCTATTGCTTTCAGCAGAAGGAAATCTGAGCAAGCCTACCGTATGCCTAAGCTACCTGTACCCTTTTGAAAGATGCTATTTCTACCCTCCCATCCTTCACCTATATAATAACCTACCGTGTTCGTTATTTTGCCCATTCTCAAACCAGTGAGGCCTTTAAATTTATTTCTTCCCTTAGTTCTTTTTCGTTGGTCAAAAGATAATCGATCCACATAATATAAAAAAATGACAGATAAATCCCCATCGCGATTGAAGTCCATGGAGCTCGAAAGCAATTCAAACTATTCACCCTTCATTATCTCCTCATTCCAAAATCTACGAAGCTATTTAATTCATTTCTTTGCTTGTTCCTTCTTTCCTCAATCAAAAAAAAGCCGAATCGCTGATTTAAGAAAAAGCGAAAGTCGAGAATCGCGATTTCCTGAAGCTTGATCCAAAGCTGGAGACGCGATGCGATGATGGGTGGATTCCAAGGGGGCTATGTCATGGGTTGAGCTGAGTTTGCAGCGACTTCAGATGAGGTGTGCGATTGTAAGATTGGGCACTGTGAACTCATGGGAAGGTGGAATTGATATTGTTGGAGACTAGAAGGTGAGTTTTTCTTTGCTCTTTTGGGGAAGTGATTGTTCGATATATGCAGAGGGGAAATTAGGCGATGAACTTATGGTTGAATGTGCGGTGATTGGGGACTACGAATTTAGGGATGTAGAGCTCAACGTAATAGGCAATAGGGGTTGTCGATGGAAGGAGTTGTCTGGTGTAACAACCTGTCTTTTTGACTGTTTCAAGTCGGTACTTAAGCCAACTTAAAATGTACAAAATGACAAATTGTTATTTAGTTTACAGGGTTTAAACAGTATATCACACAGAATCACAAACACATAAAAGACGACAATAACTCACAACAGAATTTTTTGATACAAAAATATCAGAGTTAATACAACATTCATCTTTATATATAGAGGAAGATTAAATATGTACATCAGGTACATAGATTTTAAATAAAAAATGGAAGAACGAACCAAAACAAGCTTGTCTTCACGTGCTTCTAGCTTCGAAAGTTGGCATCTCTAAAATCAGCAACACTCGTATCTGACCTGAGCATTCCATGCAAATCATAAAACATTCAAGTTAGGATCAATCATTATTCAAGTAAATTAACTTCGAATAACACTAAATATAAAATGATTAATCCCAACATTCAACAAGTTATAAATTTCGGAAAAACCCATGTGACCAACCATGTACTATTGCACCATTGTATCGTTTCCGCAATTATTCGCTATGTAAATGTTTATCCTGTATTCTAACTTGTCGAATGTAGATGTGAATTTAACCTCTTTCTAACTTATGGCTCTAGCTTATAAGATAAGTTTTATATCCAACTATACGACCTGCCTTTTTGACCGCTCCAAGTCGATAAATAAACCAACTCAAAATGTTCGAACGGTAGATAGTTATTTAGATTACAGGGTTTAAATAGAAAATACACACAGAATCACAAATACAAAAGACAAGAGTATATCTTACATTACTTAAATAAATTAATCACAACATCATGTTTTCACGAACCTTCTTCGTCGTCCGCTTCAAATCTAAGCTGTAATTACTTGGGTTGGTAAATAAATTAATGTATATTTTTCTTCTGTTGTGTAATGAATATTATAAACTCTTATATTTTATGTAAAATGCTTCCGCTGTGAGATATTGTAGTTTATTTATTCTATGATTTTTGTGTCTGATTCTGTTTAAACCCGATAAGCTAAAAAACAATCCGTCGTTTCGAGCGGTTTAAATTGGTTTAATTACCGGCTTGAAGTGGTAAAAAAGGAAGGTTGTTACATCTGGTTAGTGGAAGTAGAGGGTTTGAGGCATGGCAATGATAGGGCTGATGAGTTTGTAGCACTGTAGTGATGACTGGAAATAGGAAACAATGTAGGAGTCAGTCTGGATGGTGTAAGACAACAAGGTAGTTGGTTATGAGTGGGATGGTAGTTGACTGCAAGACGTTTGAGGAAATGTCGAAGAAGGTTTGAGGCAGTTTTGGGTTGTTTGCAGTAGAAGTTGATCGGTGATTTGTTGAGCATGCTTCATAGTTGATCGAGTATTTTGCAAGGCAATAAGGTATACATTCTTACTAAATTTAAAATGCATAGAAAATTTATTTATTCATTTAAGTAGATAATTTAAATAAATAATAACTTAATCAATTTATAAATTCAAATAATCGTACATACAAAAATAATTCAATAAAGCTGATTTGTAGATGCAACAATATGGAATTAAATTGGATATTTGACAAAAGAAAATCGAGGTGAGTTAAACTCACTCAGTTAAATCATTTGGAACTATTTTTCAAATAACTCAGTTTAAATTATTGCTTGTTTGATGTTTAGTTTATTGATATAAAGTAGATGATAGTGTATATATAGTATCATATACATAGTACTGATGATTATATACATATATAAATGGTGATTGGATATATTCCCACATATATATATTAGCGGATGATTTCCCTACGTGCCCCATAATATATGAAGTGGATCACCTTCTATACCGCGATATCCTGCCTTGAAGTAGGATGGGTATTATTTATGTTGTCTAACATATGTGGATGTAGGAAAAATAGGTTGGAGGAATCCAACTGGATTCCTCAACATTTATATTATTTGTTTACACATATATGTTGATATATGGTGTAATTTATAACATGTTATAATGTGTTTGGATGTGCAAGTAACATTGACCCTTGATTTTGGATATTTTGGTTCCTAAAATAATAAATGAAATTCAAAATAGAATTTGAAATACATAAGAGTTAAAGGAATTTTTATTTCCAAACAGAAATTTTTATTTAGACGCCGAATTATAAATAGGCTCGAAAGGTAAGGTTTTATTTTTAACAAATGAGAAGAGAAGTCAATTTTAAAAATGACATTGATAAAAGAAGTGAAATTATTATCATTGGAGAATTTGGGAAAAATACAATTTGTGTGTGAATTTGGAAAAAAATAGAAATCGGGTTTTAAACCAATATTTGAAATAGATTTAAATTTTCTGATTTTCAAAGAAAAATATAAAGAGATTATATGAAATAACTCTACAATTAGAAGTTATACATTGAATTGAAACTTGAAATCTATAAGTGTGAAATAAAGTTGACTAATAAGTCAATAGATTTGTATTAAGGAATATTATTCACGGGTGAGGTGAATAGGGGTCAAAGCAAATAAGTTGAAAATAGGAATAATAATATATACTATATTAAATAATTTTATATAAGATTATAGATAATGAATATTAATAGTAAAGAATTTGAAATGACATCTATATACCAATATTTTAGATATGGACTGAAGTTTATTGAAATAAAGCAGAGTTGAGTTGTAATAAACCTATAAAGATGTTTATAAAGATTATTTATGGAATCATGACTTTATATAGAACCTAGTTTTATGAAGGTTAAAACATAATTGAGGTTGTTAATGAAACTATATCATTATATGAAGAATCTTGTTTTAATTTACTGGCAAATACTTCATAGTTGATTATTCAGCTATCGAAGAAAAACAAACAAACATTCATTCATAACATCAAACGATCACCGGGCCCTTAACTAACATTTCATTAATTAAATCACTTTTCCATTTCCTTATCAATATTTGTTAATCCAAATATTTTCAATAATCATTTTGGCCTCTTACACTAATTGGGGAACATTTTCATATATCGTCTTCTTTTATTTTCAATACTTAGAAAATATATTATTTTTATAATTGGAGAACATTTCAATTACTTATCTCTTTCATGACCGTTCATTTCTACACTCAGAAAATATTTATTTATTTTATTTCCAAAATTCCACTTACTTGGGTTAAAACGAATGTTGTATAAAACATCATTATAACAACCCAAAATATTTCATTCAAATATCTCCAAGACTGAATCCTCCTATTTATCGGTTAATATATAATTAAATCAATCAAGTTGGGGTATAATTACCTCTCAGACCATGATTGAAAACATATTAACTTCAAAACATGCAAGACCACTTGCCTCGAATAACCATCACCATAAAAATCAATTATTCATTTTTAAACCCGTATATGTTTCTCTTTCTAATTTTACCATATTTAATTATAGATTTCCTTTTTATTTATGATATTCTAATTTTAGTTCTTTTCCTTACCAGATTCTATATATATTGATATATAGATTTCTAATTGTCAAATTTACTTAAAAATATTCTAAATCCTTAAATTTCCGGAAAATTTCGCCATAACCTCCTTTGTACCGGTCAATAGCTCAAACCTCAACTCGCCTCTCTAGGCCCTTTCCATTCAAACAGAAAATTGAAAAGCCATGTGGGTTGCCGATTCGGCGCATAAAATCTCATATGGAATTTAAAAGTGTACCTTTTTTCGGGCAAATGAATTAAAATCTTCATGTACTCATTCCATACCTGTCTAACTCATATACATCTATTCCTAATTTATTCTAACTCAGGTCAATCATTTTTAACTCAATTTGCTAATTAATTCTCTAATAAGCTCTTTTGCCTGTTTCACTTTTTATATGAACATATCACATTCAAATATATATTTTTAATTGACTTATAAACCAATCGAATTCCATTTTCAACTCAAGTTTCATATTCGGTTTCGAATATGAATGTACAAATTCAATTCTCTTATTCAAAGCCCAAATTCGATTCAAAATTTCATTAACTAATTATTTTTCAAATAAGTTAATTATATTTAACAATTAAAAATCTGATTTTTGTTTCAAAAATCAATCCATTACTCCACTTGAGTTCAGATATATTTTTACAACTCAAGTTTGTATTTTTCTAATGTAAAACTAAGTTTTTATTTTCCAAAATCCATATATTTAATTAAATAAACTGTTATGGTTTTATATTGGTTATAGCGCTGTTTTCTTGGAAATTTGATTTTGATACAACTCAAAATCTATAAGGAAAAATCCAGATTTTTCTCTTTCATCGTAAAATTATTATTCAAACTTCCCTAACGATTCTTATTTCAAAGAATTCTGACTCAAATTGAGTTCTATATACTCAATTGAAGTTCAAAACGCCAAGTTACGAACTACAGCGCTGTGGTGAGTTCGTTTTAATTATATTAATCTATATAAATGTTTAAACTTCATTTATAATAAATTTCAACTCCATTCTAATATATTTTAATATATATTAAACCAATTTTCTCAATTCAACTTAATATTCCGGTTATTTGTAATCGTCGATTTTTCATTTACTCGGTTATAAATTTATTTATACTCAATTTGCTATATTAAATTCCAGTTCCCTTATAAATAATTTTATTAATAATGATTCATATTTTTGTGATATTTGGGTTGGACGTGTGGTGTATTTAGTCAATCAGATAGTACAAAAATTCGGTTTGTTACAGTTATATTAATTTATTTTCGAGGAGTTAATTGTTTTGAATTTAATTTATATCGATTTAAAATAATATCCTCTCCATATGATCGAATGAGGTAGTGATATATGTCCCAGTGTGTTCAGAATAGCGTTTAATCCAAGAAGCGTTAGTTGTTGTGGTTTGATTGGAGTTCAAAACCCTAAAATATATTATTATTAAATTTAAATCGATAAAAACAAAATCAAATCAGATCGAATCAAAGATCAAATCAAATTTAATTACATGTACTATACACAGACGATTTCTTAATGGTGAAGTATTCATTGTTTATAAAATCGCACGCAGCCTTTTCCTTCCTGTTTGATTTCCATCCCCCAGACGATCGAAATAAGAAATGCTACAACCCTTAAAATCACGAGTACCTCCCTATTTCACTTCTTATTTCTATCGTTCTAAGCTAAGTGAAGAAATCAAAACTAGTCCCTCGTTTATTCCAGTCAATCGAAATCAAATCCCCCAAATAAAATAAAATAAAATAAAAAGAGAAGGAGAGAGAATAAGATGTTCCGAGATCAGTGGAAGCTTGACATCAAGATTTAGAGGCTCGCGATCTACGAAGTGGGTTTGAGGCATCGCGATGTTTGGAGGTGCGATGTATCTGTGGACGGATGGGGCGGGTCGCGATTCAAAGGCATGGATTATAGAGATTGATTTGGTTCTCTAGAGAGTATCGTTGGTTTTGGGAACTGTCGAATACATACAACAACCATTTGGGAGGATGATTAAGAGTGTGTGGTAGGGATCCAGTAGTCCACGAGTGGATTTTGGTCATCGCGATTTGGATTGGATATCAAAGGGGCGTCGTTGAGGGTGCTTTGTTAAAACAGTGGAGTGATGAGGCATTCAATTTTGATTTTTGGTTTGTAATGGCGAAATGGTGAAACTCGAAGATGTCAGGAGTAGCAGTGTTGAAACAAGGTTGTCAAGGAAGTAATCTAAGTAAGGGTGGACTGGGCTGTTTAGTGTGGCAGTGGGATAATTTGGGTGCATAGGTTTGTGATGTATTGGTGGTGTTTGAATTTACTGATGAATAGGGAGTTCAAAGTTGTATTAGCATATAGCAATGATCGATGTACCTGATTGTAGTCGAAGTGAAGGTTTAGGCTTGCAGAAGGTAGTAAGGCAAAGAGATGGAATAAGGTATTCGTTTTAAGAATTTAAATTATATAAAATAATTTATTTATTCAATGTAGTAGTTAATTTAAATTAACAAATATTTATCGATAACTAAAATTAAATAATCATAGGTATAGATTTATTCAAGATGATTCATAGCCAATATGATTTGGATATTAAATAGGATATTCGGCAAGTGAAAACCGCGGTGAGTAAATCTCACTCAAAATTTAGTATTTAAATTTTATTTTGAGTAGTTAAAAATATTTGTTGATTTTTTGGCTTCGTTTAAATAATTTTGTGGCTATTCTATATATTTATTAGTTATATAGGACTGGTGTTTGTGGCTATTATTATATATATTGGTGGTTAGATATTTCTCGCGGTATCATTAACAGATGCCCGCAGCGGATGACCCTATGAACCCTACAATATGATAGTGGATGACCTTCTACACTGCGATATCCTACCTCGAATCAGGATGGGTATTATTTATGTTGGCTAACGTCCGTGGATGCAGGAAAATAGGTTGGAGGGATCCAACTGGATTCCTCAAAAATATTATTAATTTTTTGTTTTCATATATATATATATATATTATCATGATGTGTTAGAAAATATGTGGTTGATAATTGGGTGTTTTTGATTGGTTGAATGTCACTGTCCCTGAGTATTGAAATATACAAATATCATGAAAAGAGATTTTGAGATTTAAAAGGAAAAAAATCTATTTTTCTAAAATAAGATTTGAATTTCTAATGGGCTATAAAGATATTAACTTGTTTGAATAAATAAAACAAGTATTGAATCTATAAACAATGTTTATAAATTAAATAATACAGGAAAAAAAAGTATTAAAAAATTATAAATGATATTTATAAATTAAACAATGCAGGAAATTGATGTAAATTTATAAATGGTGTTAATAAATAAAATGGAATGATTTTCATTGGAATAATGTGGGGAATTGAAGTGAATTTATAAACGGAGTTTATAAATGAAATGAGAAAACTTATCATTTAGATAATTTGGGAAATATAAATTAAGATGTTAATTTAAAAGAGGAAAATTATTTTTCCAAAGTAGAAATTTGAATTCAAAATGGATTTGAAATCAAGACTTGTTTAAATATATAAACAAGTAAAATTAATGATGTTTAAAAAGAAAGGCAAAAATTTATCATTTGGATAATTTAAATCTTTAAATTCAAATACCAATTTAAAATGTGAATTAGGAACCATGTTAAAAAGGGAAATAAGGAAATCTATTCCGCTGTTCGGAATATAAATTTAATTGGAAAATTAAATTAGATTATGATGAATTTATAAAATAAACTATGTCTAGAAAGGATATTATAATTGTATTAATTAGAAACTAAGGTTTAAAAATTTAATATTTAGAATAAACTCTATGTTATATATAGGTAATTTAATATAAATAGAATATTCAAAAAATAAGATTTTGGTTTTTAAATAGACTTCGAAATGAAACTTGTTTTAATTTATAAACAAGGAAGTTGGATTTATAAACGATGTTTATAAATGTAGTAAAATAAATTATCATTTGATAATTTAGACGTTTAAATTCAAGTATGAATTTAAAAGTGAATTGGAAAACGGTTTGAAATAGAGTGATAAATTTTATTTTGGAATTCGGAATATAAATTTGAAGTGAGAAAAATCCAACAGATTTATAATTAGAATTCGATTATATCAAATTTTATAAATAAATTTATTTATAAGGGAATTGGAATTTAATATTGCAAATTGAGTATAAATAAATTTATAACCGAGTAAATGAAAAATCGACGATTATTAATAATTAGAATATTAAGTTGAATTGAGAAAATTTGTTTAATATATATCAAAATATATAAGAATGGAGTTGAAATTTATTATAAACGAAGTTTAAACATTTATATATATTAATATAATTAAAACGTTTTGTCGTGGCGCGGTAGTTCGTAATTTGGTGTTTCGAACTTCAATTGGGTATATATAACAAAATTTAAGTTGGAATTCTCTAAAAAAGGAATCGTCGGGGCCGTTTGAATAATGGTTTTCTGATGAAAGATAAAAATCTGGATTTCGCCTTATAGATTTTGAGTTATGTCAAAATCAAATTTTTAGAAAAGCAACGCCATTACCATTATAAAAGCATAACAGATTATTTAATTAAATTTAAGGATTTTAAATAAAAACTTAGATTTACATTAGAAAAATACAGACTTGAGTTGTAAAAATATATTTGAACTCAAGTGGAGTAATGGATTGATTTTTGAAACAAAAATCAGATTTTTAATTCTTTAATAGAATTAACTAATTTGAAAAATAATTAGTTAATGAAATTTTGAATCGAAATTGGGCTTTGAATAAGTGAATTGGATTTGTAAATTCATATTCGAAATAGAATATGAAACTTGAGTTGAAAATGGAATTCGATTAGTTTATAAGTCACTTAAAAATATATATTTGAATGTGATATGTTCAAACAAAAAGTAAAACAGGCAAAAGAGCTTATTAGAGAATTAATTAGCGAATTGAGTTAAAAATGATTGACTTGAGTTAGAATAAATTGGAAATGGACGTATATGAGTTAGACAGGTATGGAATGAAGTGTATGAAGATTTTAATTTATATGCCCGACAAAAAGGTAAATGTTTGAATTCCATATGAGATATGCGCCAAACTGGCAAGTAGCTTGGATTTTTAGTTTTTCTTTTTGAATGGAAAGGGCCTAGAGAGGCGAGTTGAGGTTTGAGCAATTGACCGATACATAGAGGTTACGGTGAAATTTTTGGAAAATTTAAGGAATTAGAATATTTTTAAGATAATTTGGTAATTAGACATCTATATATCAATATATATATATATATATATATATATATATATATATATATAGAATTCGATAAGGAAACAAACTAAAATTAGAATATTATAAACAAAAAGGAAATATATAATTAAATATGGTAAAATTAGAAAGAGAAACGCATTGTAACAAACAGGAAAATACGTGCCAATTTAAAAAATTTAAATTGGTTATTTTAATGAAATTAGAGCAATTGAAATAAAATATTTCAATAAAATAATGAGTTAGAAATGGTGCGGCAGTTTGAAAATTTGAAATCAAACTTTGACTGACTGTACCGGATGCAAAATAAAATGGATTTTAGTAAAACCAAAAATATTTAATTCTGTTAAGAATATCTTTCTAATGAATCTGAAAAAGCAAAATTTCATAGCGGGAATCAAAAGTTATGGCCAAATAAATTTTCAGAAAGGTCGCTATGGAGTTTATATAGGCCTTGGAAATTAACGTTTTGCAAACGACCTTCGTTTTCGACGAAACCACTTTTGTTGGATCCGGGATGTCAATTTATTTCTAAGTTTAAGTTTACATAATTTTTGAAATCTATATGTGAGTGTGGCAAAGGAAAATGTGTTTGGTTGATTTCAGTCAAATTGGATCGACCAGAAAATGACCATTTTTCAAACGGTCTCAGAATTCGACGAAATTAGTTTTGTTGGGACCGTATCGTCCCAACATAGCTAGATTAATTTTTCAGGAATTTTAAGAATCAGTATGTGGCACCGGCAAATTAAAATGTACATTCAAATTGAAAATAGAATGTTTTATACTTTAATTTGAAGAATAACTGACTGTAACAGTCGAACTGGCTTGCGAAACATATTCCATTGTGTTCGGAATGGGGGTATTTGGCTGGGGGCAACAATCATTGGGTTTGGATTGGAGTTCATTTGGAGAAAACCCTATTTTAGAATTTATCTAAATAACGGGCCAATCAAATAATTCCATTCACAATTAAAAATATTAAAAAAAATTCAGAAAAATCCTTGCCCCCTCGTAACTGAAGACAACTACCAGTTCTCCCATTCCCGTCCATTTTCGGCCAAACAATCAAGAATTTGACCCAGCCCCAGTTCAACCTTTTGTAGATCTCATCATTCTCTTCAAATCCACACAAAGTTTACCCCGTATCGTCGCCTCTACTTCGCGAATCACCTCCTCAAAGGTTCGACCTTTCAGCCGCCTCCACGCACGCCTCAGACCACCGAACCAGATCGCACCCCCATGCGTCTGAGCGCCTCTCGCCCCTCTTCGAGGTGGTGTCCTCCGATCCTTTTAACGTGCTACAGATTTAGCGGAAAATCTAAACCTAGATTTGAAGCTTTTGCTGAGGTAACGACCTGAAGAAATTTAAAAGGCTATAACGCTTTTAAGTGTTGCAATTTTTTATTTTCAAATAAAAATCGTATCTTTTTGCTATGTTGACGAAATTCGATGAAACAGGAAACATCAGACTCGTAACAACATCATCTACATTCTAGGAGAAGCTAGAACGTGATCCGAGCTCGCTAAAATTTCAGAAGGATTGAAATAAATGTGAGAAATCTAAATTCAATATGGAATGGAAATGCTTTGTATAAATTATATGAGCGAAATATAAATTATATATGCGTTGTACTCCACATGTATGAGCGTTGTATAAGTTATATGAGCGAAATATAAATTGTACATGCATTGCAAAAATCATATATGTGTTGAAATGGAAATGATATATATATATATATATATATATATATATATATATACTCCCCTCGTCCATAGACCATGGACGATATAAATTGATTGTGATTGACGTGAAATTGATTGATAATGCGAATGGTTGAAAAGTAGTTGAAATGCGAATGGTTGAAAATAATTGTTTGTGGTTGAAACAATGGTAATTATTGGGGAAAATTCATATGATATGAAATGGATCTTAGATCATTTAGATAATCCCATTATGGAACGTCGCGAGGCCTAAGGTAGTGCGAGGAGCCGTACTGGGGACGGTGCCGGTTTTTAACCCCCTACCGTTATGCTTTCGAAATTTTCCGTAATATCTATGTGTTTGAATTATTTTCTGTGTTGAATTATATTCATGTGACTGATAAATTGTTTAGATAATAAAAATCACATTTTTATTATGCGTATGAAGTATATGAGATATTCGAATGTTGAATAACATTCATGTGTTAAATAAATTCGTTGAAAGATAAAAATCACATTTTTATCAAATATATGGACTATATAAAATACTAGTGTTTTAAATAAATTGTTTTAACGATAAAAATATCATTTTTATTATATATATGACTCGCTAAAAATACACGTGTGTGAAATTAATATTTTGAATGATAAAAATATCATTTTTATCATGTATACAACTTGCTAAAAATACACATGCATGGAATAAATATTTTGAATGATAAAAATATCATTTTTATCATGTATATGACTCACTAAAAATACACATGTATGGAATAAATATTTTGAATGATAAAAATATCATTTTTATCATGTATATGACTCACTAAAAATACACGTGTGTGAAATAAATATTTTGAATGATAAAAATATCATTTTTATCATGTATATGATTTGCTAAAAATAAACATATGTGAATTTAACATTTTGAATGATAAAAATATCATTTTTATCATGTATATGATTCGCTAAAAATATACGTGTGACAAATTAATATTTTGAATGATAAAAATATCATTTTTATCATGTATATGACTCGCTAAAAATACACGTATGTGAAATAAATATTTTGAATGATAAAAATATCATTTTTTTTATCATGTATACGACTCGCTAAAAATACACATGTGAGGAAACATATTTTTTTTTTTTGGCCAAAAATATCATTTTATCCTACGTATAATGTGTTAAAAATAACCGTGTGTTGAAACAAACATTGGTGCACTAGAAATATTACTTCTAGTTTAGTTCTGCATATATATACATGTGTTGAACAGGAATATGGATTAGCTGTTGAGTAAAGAATATATTTGTGTGCCCGACAAATAGGTAAGCCTTAATGAGTTGGCCGCGCTATTTTATTATTATATAAACTCTTGTGAATGCCATTGGATGCAGAGTGCTGGTTGTTCTGTGTGAAATAATAAATGTCGCCATAGGATAGTAACAATTAATTTTGAACTACGCTACATGGCATACTTCTTGAAGATCGCATACACTATCATATACCACATAAGCATTTGGAGCTTATGTGACGAGGTTGAAGATGTACCATACAAGTGAGAGGCTTGTATGGCGATGACTATATTTCAGGTTGAACTAAAGACAGATATGGACTATATAAAATACAACGATAAATTAGCAGATAATAAAAACCCCACACGGGTCTGGAGATGACAATAAACAAATATCTCTGTTCATTAAGGCAAAAAAACCATTTATAGGGTGACGAGAATTTATTCTCTGGAGTTATGGTCTATACACACTCCCCTGTGGACACCGGAATATATCACTATAAATATGTGCATGCTTTATAGGATTTATTAGGTGCCTAATACGGCCCAATAAATTTCCAAACCCCTCCCCGTAAAAAGGAGGTTATGGCGAAATTTTCTGAAATTTAAAGGCGTTAGTGAAATATTGGAAGTGAAAAACGATATGGAAATCGCCAATTGGATTATATATATATATATATATATATATATATATATTAAATAAAATGAATAACGATGCTGCAGTTCAAGTTTTGGAATCGTAATTTTAAACAATTATATAGAGAAAACCGACCATCGGATTTCCCCGAAACTGAAACCATTAGGTTCGCTTTGGAAAAATCTTTCCAACGATATAAAGTTTGTAAAAATCCAACGGTTGGATTGTGTGAAATGTTTAATTCAAATCTGAATGAAAACAGCGCCAGAATGAATTATATATATATATAAATTAAATAAAACAAATAACGACGTTGCAGTTCGTATTTTGAAATCGTAACTTTAAATGATTATACCGAGAGATCCGACCGTCGGATTCTCTCGAAACCGGAACCATTAGGTTCGCTTTGAAGAGATCTTTCCAACGGACTTAACTTTGTTAAGATTCGACGGTTAGATTTTGAGAAATGTGTAAATCAAAATTAGAGAAAAACAGCACCAGGGCCACGTTATGGCCTGAAAGGTCGTTTAATTAAATGGCGCTATTTTTAAATAAATAAAAATAGCGAAATATCGTTATAAAATATTATAGGCGATATGGAATGGAAATAAACCAATTCAACTCGATTTGCTTGATATTTGATGGTTGAATGTGTTTGACATTTAAAATTATATAAGGAACATAAATGTGGATGTCGAATAATTTAACCATGGACAGAATTGATTTGAATTCTAATATACGTGAATTATTTGAAAAGGCTGAGTTAATTCTCATTTCAAATAATTGATCGACGAATAAATGTCGAAGATATGAAGACGGTGTAAGACCGGTGATCTTCACATCGTGTAGACTGCTACTGATGCCTTTGATATGGGTAGCTCTCTTGACGGGGTTACAGTGGTAGTAGTCTGGACGTACTCGTTGATCGTCCGGACGTACGAAGAATAAAACACCTTCGGTTTCGTTCAGACCAGGAACGGACTTGTAAATGGATGTGTGTCTGACATTAGATTTTGTTCTGTGTTGATTGATCACTGTTAAATATATATTTGTTTGGCGGTGGAGAATTTATTCTCTTGCTTAATGCCCTTCTCTAAGACGCACGAACTCAGAGGTTATATATCAGTTGAAATCAGTCGCATGGAGTGAATTGTCTGTATGGCATGAAAAGATGCTAATGATCAAAGCTTTTGTTGGAAAGCAGAGTCTTGTGGTTAATGGTCAAAGCACAGCTTTAATATATAGCGTAGCTTTGTGTATAGCGTTGATTCGCGAGCCTCACAACTCGGTATGAGTTAAAAAGGGATATGGACCGCTGGGAGAACACGACGTTTTTTTTCTAGTTATGGGTGGTGTCAGTGTTTTACTAGCCCTTACATCATTGATTATTATACCTTTGTGGATGTTGGAATGCGAGGCACCTTGATTATATCGGTCTCTACAGAGCCGATGGATAGGTTCGATAGGACCGGGAAACGTGTGTTCAGGAATTGCCAATCCACTAAAGTAAGTGTGGACCGGGCCAGCCGATTCCAAGGGTTCTCTGCGGGGAATCCTAGGGCATTTTCTCGAGTGTCCGGAAGTCGGTGAGGAGCTTGCCCCTTGCCTCGACTCATGACGGAATCCAAACTTCTAATATGAAATCGCGGATTTGATTGTTACTTATATACGGCGGCATAGTGGCATGGAACGCTAATGTCGTCTATGATTGATATTTATGATTGAATTTGCTTTTGAAACATATATGCACTAGTAATAATATCAAATGATTTTTCTTTACACGTATTAAGCATATTTTGGCCCTTATAAGGTAAAACCCTATCCTTCGGTTTGCGTTGCATTGTATGATGGGACTTGGATCTTATAATGGCTGCATTTTTTACAAAAAGCATTGCGTTGTTTAAATAATTTACCTTATTTAATGCACCGACAATCACTGGAGTAAACCGTTCCGCACAAGTGGCGTGGTCCTATGATTTGCCTTGTTATTGTTGTTGTAACCAGTTAAGTAGATTTCTCATACCAGTCCCATGATTGACTCGTAGTTTGTTTTACTTTGCAAACTTGGGTGCCCTTTTTTCACACGGGCAGCCTAGTGACAGGTAGCAGGATATATTTTGGCTTTTGCGCTACAGCATGAAGTGCATCTTTTGGCTAGTATGGCGAAGCTTGACTTCTCAGTGTTTGGATATGTGATATTCCGCCATTAGTACTATATGTATATCATTTCCGCTCATCGCGATGTAGACAGATCTATTCCTATTATGTATTTATAATGTATATGTACCAGTGATCTCTATGTTGATTGATCATTTACTTTTATGCACTAAGTTGTATCCTACACTGTGCTACTCTGATGTTGTTACATATTATGATTCCGCTGTCATATTGATGTAAATTATTCTATTTTCTGTTTATTCTATTACCTGTTCTTTGCTAATGATGATTAATGTGTTATATTCCAATGATTATCCTTAATTCTGTGCTATGGATTTTTGAGATCGTCACAGGTGGTATCGGAGCTTTGGTTAATCTTAGTTCTGGAATTTAACACATTAAACACCTCGTCAAGATAGAATCAGTAGTGTTCTAAGGTGAGTAGCTCATTAGAGATAGGATTAGTAATGTCCTAGAATAAGATAAACAGAATAGCAAAATAACTTGATTAGTGCATCGTAGTCTTTTCATATATTCTTCTGTTTTTACCATATCTTAAAATTTTCATTTCTGTGAGCTTGACACTTTTCTTGCTTATGCAGAACTTGACTTAGATGGCCACACGAGCAGCTGCAGCTAGAGGCAGAGCAGGCCGAGGTGTAGGGCGGGGGAATATCCCTGTTGTCCCAGAGCCTTTGGTTCAGCCATATCCACCACAGCCCCCTCAACCATTTTAGTTAGACCGAGTGTGGAAGACATATAAGAATCTAGGAGGCAAGCCATTCTCGGGCACCGGTTCTGCGATTGATGCCTTGGCTTGGTTGAATTCTTGTGAAAAGATCTTCAAGGGCATGGGTCTTGAAGATCACAGGAAAAGCTTTATGGGCGCTCGGTTATTGCAAGACGAGGCCCAACTATGGTGGTATGCCATTACCTTGAATGAGGAAGAGGTAGTGATGACATGGAACGAATTCAAAACGCTATTCAAAGAGAAATTCGTTCTAGGGCAAGAGATGGAGCACTTGCATGATGAGTTTGTTAATCTCCAGCAGGGGGATTGCACCATCTAGGAATATCTTAGCAAGTTTACTCAGCTATCCCGCTATGTTCCAGAGATCATTTTGACAGTTACGGCGAAGAATAAGAGGTTCCTACATGGGCTTCAGCGCAAGTATCAGAATAGGGCCATGGGTCATGTTATGCTTGCATTCGCCGACATGGTGGATATGGTGTGTAATTATGAGAGCTTAGACTCGAGGAACATGCAAGCAGATCGCACCAAGAATCAAACGGGCAACAAGCCCAAGACTTCATAAAAACAGCCCGAATCAAGCAATGCAGCAACAAATGCCAAACCACAAGCAAATAGGCCACTCAAGGGAAGTTGCTACAACTGCGGGCGAGCTGGCCACTACTCCAATGTATGCATCGGTCCAAAGCGGCAGAAGATCCACCAAACAAGCTCGAATCAGAATTTTGGTGAAAGGCGAGAGTGTTTCAACTGTCATAAAAAAGGGCACATCAAGGCCAATTGCCCATTGCTTAAGAATGCTCAGATTGCCCATGTATATGACGGGGTGAACCCTCCAGCGGCTACTCCAGGAGAAGGTAAACTCGATGTTTTGGGAGGTACCCTTACTATTAAAAATATTCCTGTTTCTGTACTTTTTGACGCTGGTGCATCACAAAGTTTTATTGCAAGTAACACTGTTAAGAAGTTAAAGTTAAATCTTATAAAGCTTAAAGAATCGGTTAGAGTTCACAACCCGATATGTGGTTCTATAGTTCTCAGTTCATATTGTAAGGTACCTATTTCTTTTTCTCGATCTCTGTTCCCTTTTGATTTGATCATTATGGATTTTTCCGAGTTCGATATCATACTTGGACTAGACTAGTTAACCAAATTCGAAGCAGAAGTAAGATGTGCCGAAAGAGAAGTAAAGATTAAAACAAAGCTTGGGCATATCACTATACCTTGTTGTGGCTCATACTCAGATAGAAAAGAATTTTGGTCCGCCCTGGAGGTTAATCCTACTTCTCTTGAAAACATTCATGTCGTTAAACATTATGTGGATGTGTTCGAAGATGTCGACAACTTGCCCCCTTGAAGAGAAATCGAATTCAGAATCGATCTAATTCCAAATGATAGGCCCATAGTACATCCAATTCAAAGAATGACATTAAAAGAAAAAGAAGAATTAGGTGATCAAACTCGTCAACTGCTATGGAAGGGTCTGATCAGACCTAGTTTTTCTAATTGGGGTGCAGCTGTAGTGTTTGTTCCTAAGTCAGATGGTACGCTCCGATTGTGTGTTGATTACCGAGACCTCAACAAGCAGACGCTCAAGAACAAATATCCCTTACCCCACATCGATGATTTGTTAGACCAATTGAATGGAGCGCGAGTGTTTTCCAAAATGGACCTAGCTATAGGATTCCATCAACTGGGAATTGCAGAAGACTGTGTTCCTTTGACAACCTTCAGTGGTCCAGATATATTTGATGTGTGGTTAGTAATGCCATTCAGCTTGTGTAACGCTCTAGCATACTTTGTCGATTTAATGAATAGAGTGTTCAGAGGAGTCTTGAATAAATTTGTCCTGGTATTCATTGATGACATTTTAATCTACTCCAAGTCAGAAACCGAGCATGAAAAACATTTAGAACAAGTATTGGGGATTCTAAGAAAGAACGTCTTCAAAGCTAAATTCTCTAAATGTATCTTCTGGCGAGATGAAGTGAAGTTCCTTAGCCATGTTGTGTCAAAGGAAGGAATTTTTGTAGATCCAAGCAAAATTACAGCAATTCAAGACTGGAAGCAGCATACTACACCCACAGAAGTCCGAAGTTTTCTTGGACTAGCAAGTTATTATCGGAAATTCGTTAAGGATTTTTCGAAGATATCCAGTTCGTTGACAAAGCTTACAAAGAAGCACGAAAGATTTAAGTGGACTTCCGACTGTGAGGAAGCTTTCCAGGAACTGAAATTAAAATTGACAACCGCTCCGGTATTAACAATTATCGATGGCAATCAAGATTTGACGGTTTGGATGGATGCTTCTATTAGAGGTCTTGGTGCAGTGTTAATGCAAAGAGGCCAGGTAGTCGCCTATGCTAGCCGTCAGTTGAAGCCGCATGAGAAGAATTATGCAACTCATGATCTTAAGTTGCTAGCCGTCGTTTTTTCTTTGAAAATCTGGAGACATTACTTGTTGGGTGAAAAATTCGAATTATATAAGACCATCAATCATTGAAATATCTTCACACCTAGAAAGACTTAAACATGAGAAAACAGCGTTGGCTAGAATTTCTTGCAGCGTATGATCTAGATATCCTATATACGCCGGGAAAAGCTAATATGGTAGCGGATATGCTTAGAAGAAAAACCACAATCATCGCCAACCTTATTATTACGCCTTTATTAATCGACAAGATTGTTGTTCTCCAGAAAGACAACGAATTTATTAAAAGGTTTAGCCAGCGAATTCGAGAAGGCAAGACTTCGGATTTCAGCCTAGATAGTAAAGGGGTTTTGCGATTATAGGGGCGAATTTGCGTTCTAGAAATCCCTGAGCTCCGAAGAGAAGTTCTTGATGAATGTCATAAGTCCAAGCTTTGCATTCATCCAGGGGTGAGTAAGATGTATAATGATCTCAAACGCACATTCTGGTGGAAGTCATTGAAAAGAGATATTTCCTTATACATTAGCAGGTGCTCTACTTGTCAACTAGTCAAAAGTGACCAATAGAAACTGGCCGATTGTTGCAACCGTTGGAAATTCCAGGTTGGAAGTGGGAACAAATGACAGTATTTGGGTGATCGTAGATCGCTTCACAAAGACCGCCCATTTCATAGCTGTCAAATCCAATAGAATCGCCCAAAGTCTAGCACAGATTTATTTCAAAGAAATTGTTAAGCTACATGGAGTGCCGACCAGCATAGTCAGTGATAGAGATCCATTATTTACTAGCAAATTCTGGGAGGCACTTCAAGTAGAACTGGGGACAAAGCTGAACCTAAGCACATCATATCACCCTCAGACAGATGGCCAAACTGAGAGGGTGAACCGTATTCTAGAAGATTTACTTCGGGCTTGCATTATTGACTTTGGCGGATCATGGGAAGACCACCTGCATTTGGCAGAGTTCTCATACAACAACAGTTATCAGGCAAGCTTGAAAATGTCGCCATTCGAAGCATTATATGGTAGACCGCGCAGATCTCCCGCATGTTGGGTAAAACCTGGCAATAGGCTCGTGCTGGGACCCGATATGATTCGAGAAGCTTCAAACAAAGTCGACTTCATTAAGAAAAGATTGCAAATGGCACAAAGCTGACAGAAAAGTTATGTAGATTCTAGAAGAAGAGATTTAGCATTTGCTGTTGGTGATTACATTTATTTGAAAGTTTCTCGTATGAGAGGAGTAATACGATTCGGTAAAATCGGGAAGTTGGAACCCAGATTTATTGGTCCCTTTCCTATACTTGGACGAGTTGGAACTCTCGCTTATAGGGTTCAATTACCTGGTTGGTTGCCTGGAGTACATAATGTGTTTCACGTATCTCAACTTAGAAAACATGTAGCGCAACAGGACTTGGAAATTACTCCAGAATTAGCAGTCAGAAGAGAGCCGTTAAAGATTATCGGCAAAGAAACTAAAGAGCTAAGGAACAAGAAGGTTCATTTAGTTAAAGTGCAGTGGAGTGGAGAACCTAGAGACTGTACTTTAAAGACAGAAGAAAGCATTAAGCAAGCTTACCCCAAATGCAGAGTGGACATCTCTGATTAACTCCGTTGCAAGGTACCTTTACAATACTTTGCATTTCCGTTTTGTTTCCTACTTTACTGCTATTTCCCTTTCGGGGACGAAAAGTTTTAAGTGGGGGAGATTGTAACAACCCGGAAAATACGAGCCAATTTAAAAATTTTAAATTGGTTATTTTAATGAAATTAGAGCAATTGAAATAAAATATTTCAATAAATTAATGAGTTAGAAATGGTGCGCCAGTTTGAAAATTTGAATTCAAACTTTGACTGACTATATCGGATGCAAAATAAAACGGATTTTAGTAAAACCAAAAATATTTAAATCTGTTTAAGAATTATCTTTCTAACGAATCTGAAAATTCGAAATTTCATAGTGGGAATCAATAGTTATGGCCAAATGAATTTTCAGGAAGGTTGGCTTGGAAATTGACATTTTGCAAATGACCTTCGTTTTCAACGAAACAACTTTTGTTGGATCCAGGATGTCAACTTATTACTAAGTTTAAATTTCCATAATTTTTGAAATCAATACATGAGCGTGGAAAAGGAAAATGTGTTTGGTTGATTTCAGTCAAATTGGATCGACCAGAAAATGATCATTTTTCAAATGGTCTCAGAATTCGACGAAATCAGTTTTGTTGGGACCGTATCGTCCCAACATAGCTAGATTAATTTTTCGGGAATTTTTAGAAATGGTATGTGGCATCGGCAAATTAAAATGTACGTTCAAATCAAAAATAGAATGTTTTATACTTTAATTTGAAGAATAAATGACTGCAATCGTCGAATTGGCTTGCGAAACATATTCCACTATGTTCGAAATAGGGGTATTTGGCTAGGGGCGACAATCGTTGGGTTTGGATTGGAGTTCGTTTGGAGAAAACCCTATTTTCGAATTTATATAAATAACGGGCCAATCAAATAATTCCAATCATAATTAAAAATATTAAAAAAATTGATGAAAGCCCCTCGCCCCCTCGTAATCGACGACGACTACCAGTTCTCCCCTTCCCGTCCATTTTCCGGCCAATCCATCAAGAATTTAACCCAGCCCCAGTTCAACTTTTTGTAGATCTCATCATTCTCTTCAAATCCATATAAAGTTTACCCCGTATCGTCGCATCTACTTCGCGAATCACCTCCTCAAAGGTTCAAACTCTCAACCGCCACCACGCACGCCTCAGACCACCGAACCAGATCGCACCCCCATGCGCCTGAGTGCCTCTCGCCCCTCTTCGAGGTGGTGTACTCCGATCCTGTCAACGTGCTATAGATTTAGCGGAAAATCTAAACCTAGATTTGAAGCTTCTACTGAGGTAACAGCCTGAAGAAATTTAAAAGACTATAACGCTTTTAAGTGTTGCAATTTTTGATTTTCAAATAAAAATCGTATCTTTTTGCTATGTTGACGAAATTCGATGAAACAGGAAACATCGGACTCATAGCAACATCATCTACATTCTAGGAGAAGCTAGAACGTTATCCGAGCTCACTAAAATTTCAGAAGGATTGAAATCAATGTGAGAAATCTAAATTCAATATGGAATGGAAATGCTTTGTATAAATTATATGAGTGAAATATAAATTATATATGCGTTGTACACCACATGTATGAGCGTTGTATAAGTTATATGAGCAAAATATAAATTGTACATGCATTGTAAAAATCATATATGTGTTGAAATGGAAATGAAATATATATATATATATATATATATATATACTCCCCTCATCCACAGACCATGGACGATATAAATTGTTTGTGATTGACGTGAAATTGATTGATAATGCGAATGGTTGAAAATTAGTTGAAATGCGAATGGTTGAAAATAATTGTTTGTGGTTGAAACAATGGTAATTATTGGGGAAAATTCATATGATATGAAATGGATCTTAGATCATTTAGATAAGCCCCTTATGGAACGTCGCGAGGCCTAAGGTAGTGCGAGGAGCCGTACTCGGGACGGTGCCGGTTTTTAACCCCCTACCGTTATGCTTTCGAAATTTTCCGTAATATCTATGTGTTTTGAATTATTTTCCGTGTTGAATTATATTCATGTGACTGATAAATTGTTTAGATAATAAAAATCACATTTTTATTATGCGTATGAAGTATATGAGATATTCGAATGTTGAATAACATTCATGTGTTAAATAAATTCGTTGAAAGATAAAAATCACATTTTTATCAAATATATGGACTATATAAAATACTAGTGTTTTAAATAAATTGTTTTAACGATAAGAATATCATTTTTATCATGTATATGACTCGCTAAAAATACACGTGTGTGAAATTAATATTTTGAATGATAAAAATATCATTTTTATCATGTATATGACTTGCTAAAAATACACATGTATGGAATAAATATTTTGAATGATAAAAATATCATTTTTATCATGTATATGACTCACTAAAAATACACATGTATGGAATAAATATTTTGAATGATAAAAATAGCATTTTTATCATGTATATGACTCACTAAAAATACACGTGTGTGAAATAAATATTTTGAATGATAAAAATATCATTTTTATCATGTATATGATTCGCTAAAAATACACGTATGTGAAACTAATAATTTGAATGGTAAAAATATCATTTTTATCATGTATATGATTCGGTAAAAATACACATGTGTGAAATTAATATTTTGAATGATAAAAATATCATTTTTATCATGTATATGACTCGCTAAAAATACATGTGTGTGAAATAAATATTTTGAATGATAAAAATATCATTTTTTTATTCATGTATATGACTCGCTAATAATACACATGTGAGGAAACATACTTTTGTTCACCAAAAATATCATTTTACCTATGTATGATGTGTTAAAAATAACCGTGTGTTGAAACAAACATTGGTGCACAAGAAATATTACTTCTAGTTTAGTTCTGCATATATATGCATGTGTTGAATAGGAATATGGATTAACTATTGAGTAAGGAATATATTTGCATGCCCGACAAATAGGTAAGCCTTAATGAGTTGGCCACACAATTTTATTATTATATAAACTCCTGTGAATTCCATTGGATGCGGAGTGCTGGTTGTTCTATGGGAAATAATAAATGTCGCCATAGGATAGTAATAATTAATTATGAACTACGCTACATGGCATACTTCTTGAAGATAACATACACTATCATATACCACATAAGCATTTGGACCTTATGTGACGAGGTTGAAGATGTACCATACAAGCGACAGGCTTGTACGACAATGACTATATTTCAGGTTGAACTGAAGACTAATATGGACTGTATAAAATATAACGATAAATTTCCAGATAATAAAAACCCCATACGGGTCTAGAGATGACAATAAACACGTCTCTCTGGTCATTAAGGCACAAAAACCATTTATAGGGTGACGAGAATTTATTCTCTGGAGTTATGATCTATATACACTCCCCTGTGGACACCAGAGTATATCACTATAAATATATGCATGTTTTATAGGATTTATTGGGTGCCTAATACGGCCCAATAAATTTCCAAACTCCTCCCCGTACAAAGGAGGTTATGGCGAAATTTTCTGAATTTAAAGGCGTTAGTGAAATATTAGAAGTGAAAAACGATATGGAAATCACCGAATCAATTATATATATATATAAATTAAATAAAACAAATAACGACGCTGCAGTATGTGTTTTGGAATCGTAATTTTAAATGATTATATAGAGAAATCCAACCATTGGATTTCCCCGAAACTGAAACAATTAGGTTCGCTTTGGAAAAATCTTTCCAATGATATAAATTTTGTAAAAATCCAACGGTTGGATTGTGCGAGATGTTTAATTCAAATCTGAATGAAAACAGCGCCCGAATCAATTATATATATATAAATATAAATTAAATAAAACGAATAACGACGCTGCAGTTCGTATTTTGAAATCGTTACTTTAAACTATTATACCAAGAGACCCGATCGTCGGATTCTCTCGAAACCAGAACCATTAGGTTCGCTTTGAAGAGATCTTTCCAATGGATTCAACTTCGTTTAGATCCGACGGTTAGATTTTGAGAAACGTGCAAATAAAAATTAGAGAAAAACAGTGCCAAAGCCACGTTATGGCCTGAAACGTCGTTTAATTAGATGACACTATTTTTAAATAAATAAAATAGTGGAATATCGTTATAAAATATTATAGGTGATATGGAATGGAAATAAACCGATTCAACTCGGTTTGCTTGACATTTGATGGTTGAATGTGTATGACATTTAAAATTATATAAAGAACGCAAATGTGGATGTCGAATAATTTAACCATGGACAGAATTGATTTGAATTCTAATATACGTGAATTATTTGAAAAGGTCGAGTTAATTCTCATTTCAAATAATTGATCGACGAATAAATGTCGAAGATATGAAGACGGTGGAAGACTAGTGATCTTCACATCGTGTAGACTGCTACTGATGCCTTTGATGTGGGTAACTCCCTTGACGGGGTTACAATGGTAGTACTCTGGACGTACTTGTTGATCGTCCGGATGTACGAGGAATAAAACACCTCCAGTTTCGTTCAGACCCAGAACGGACTTGTAAATGGATGTGTGTCTGACATTGGATTTTGTTCTGTGTTGATTGATCTCTACTAAATATATATCTGTTTGGCGGCGGAGAATTTATTCTCTTACTTAATGCCCTTCTCTGAGACGCACGAGCTCAGAGGTTATATATCGGTAGAAATCAGTCGCATGGAGTGAATTGTCTGTGTGGCATGCAAAGATTCTAATGATCAAGGCTTTTGTTGAAAAGCAGAGTCATGTAGTTGATGATCAAAGCACGTCTTTAATATATAGCGTAGCTTTGTGTATAGCTTTGATTCGCGAGCCTCACACCTCGGTATGAGTTAAAAACGAGATAAGGACTGCTGGGAGAACATGACGTTTCTTTCTAGTTATGGGTGGTGTCACCGTTTTACTGGCTCTGACATCGTTGATTATTCTACCTTTGTGGATGTTGGAATGCGAGGCGCCTCGATTATATTGGTCTCTACAGAGCATTGGATAGGTCCGATAGGACCGGGAAACGTGTGCTCAGGAATTGCCAATCCACTAACATAAGCGTGGACTGACCCAGCCGATTCCAAGGGTTCTCTGTGGGGAATCCTGGGGCATTTGCTAGAGTGTCCCGAAGCCACTGAGGAGCTTGCCCCTTGCCTCGACTCATGACGGAATCCAAACTTCCAATACGAAATCACGGATTTGATTGTAACTTATATACGGCGGCATAGTGGCATGGGACGCTCATGTCGTCTATGATTGATATTTATGATAGAATTTGCTTTGTAAACATATATGCACTAATAATAATATCAAATGATTTTTCTTTACACGTATTAAGCATATTTTGGCCCTTATAAGGTAAAATCCTATCCTCCGGTTTGCGTTGCATGGTATGATGGGACTTGGGTCTTATAATGGCCGCATTTTTTACAAAAAGCATTGCGTTGTTTAAATAATTTGCCTTATTTAATGCACCAGCAATCATTGGAGTAAACCCGATCCGCGAAAGTGGCGTGGTCCTATGATTTTCCTTGTTATTGTTGTTGTAAACAGTTAAGTAGATTTCTCATACCAGTCCCATGACTGACTCGTAGTTTGTTTCACTTTGCAAACTCGGGTGCCCTTATTTTTACACGCGCAGCCTAGTGACAAGTAGCAGGATATATTTTGGGTTTTGCACTATAGCATGAAGTGCATCTTCTGGCTAGTATTGAGAGGCTTGACTTCTCAGTGTTTGGATATGTGATATTCCGCCATTAGTACTATATGTATATCATTTCTGCTCATCGCGATGTAGACAGATCTGTTCCTATTATGTATTTATGATGTATATGTACCAGTGATCTCTATGTTGACTGATCATTTACTTTTATGCACTAAGTTTTATCCTACACTGTGCTACTCTGATGTTGTTACATATTATGATTCTGCTGTCATAATGATGTAAATTATTCTATTTTCTGTTTATGCTATTATCTGTTCTCTACTAATGATGATTAATGTGTTATATTCTAATGATTATCCTTAATTCCGTGGTATGGAGTTTTGAGATCGTCACACGCATACGGGTTTAAAAATGAATAATTGATTTTTATGGTGTTGATTATTCACGGCAAGCGGTCTTGTCTGTTTTGAAGTTAATGATGTTTTCAGTCAAGGTCTGAGAGGTAATTATACCCCAGCTTGATTGATTTAATTATTAACAAATAATTCGGAGGATTTAGTCTCGGAGATAAATGTTTAAAGAAATTTAGTTGAATGAAATATTTTGGGTTGTTGTTACGATGTTTTATACAACATTCGTTTTAACCCAAGTAAGTGGAATTTTGGAAATAAAATAAATAAATATTTCCTGAGTGTAGAAATGAACGGTCGTGAAAGAGATAAGTAACTGGAATGTTCTCCAATTATAAATATAATATATTTTCTAAGCATACACAATAAAGAAGGCAATATATGAAAATGTTCCCCAATTAGTGTAAGAGGCCAAGATGATTATTGAAAATATTTGGATTAACAAATATTGATAAGGAAATGGAGAAGTGATTTAGATGTTATGGATGAATGTTTGTTTGTTTTTCTTTGATAGTTAAATAACCGACTATTAAAGTATTTGCCAATACCGTTATCAATACGGAGAGACTGGTTGGATTATTATCCGAGAACCACTCCATATAGGCAGTAGCGTTGCGAATCATATTATATGAAGATAATCGAAGATGGAGTAAAGTGCAAAGGCTTTTCCTATTAATCCTAGGTAGAAATTGCCTAAGATGGGTTAATGGAAATTGTGCATTCGGATTAGTTCAATCCCAAGAACGAACGTATATGGACGAATGTCTAACAGAGTATTTCCAATGATCGCTTATGTTGGTCTGTATAAATATATATGGTGGCAGAGAATTTATTCTCTTAGCATAATACCCAGAATATATTTGTGCAAACCAATTGGTGATTAAACGGATCTGACAATGTGACATTCAAAGTGATTGTGCTATCAATGAAGGGTAAGTAATTGTAGCCTCAGGCCTTAACAACTGGGAAATGACAAAAATCGGGCACACAGCATGGTTAAGTGGGTAGCTCCCAATTAGGGTGTATTATCATCTATCTAGAGAAATTCATTTCATTCTTTATTCTATTCGATGTTGTTCCATTCGAGAAACGGTTGCTGATCCCAACCGTTGGTGATATACATTCGATACACTCAAACAAAATGAGTGGTCGGTCATGTGTGGCCGGGTTGAAAGATGTTCTTGTTGAACCCAGTGTATTCCTCTCTAGAGATACACTATCGGTAGGTGGTTCCCTACCTTGTCATAGTTGGAAATTTATTTCCTAATAAGTGCTCGTGGTTTTGATTGTGTATTATGTATATATGGAGTGTGAGATGCAAACGTTCCACTAAATTTTATTTATTTGATTTAGACTATTATAATATCAAAAGAGTTTTGATATAAAGATTATCGTTTCTTTCAAAAGGATTTTGAAAGTTAAATCAAGTGTTTCGGATTCTCATAAAGGAAAAATCCATTCCTTGTTATATGGCGTAGTCTTATGAGATATCGTTTATTTTCTCAAACTGTTATAAATTGTTTACTCATACCAATCTCATGACTGGCCCAGAGTTTATTTTGTTTTGTTTTACCCTAAACTCTTGGCTGCCCAAATTTGTACGGGCAGTCAAGTAGTTCAGGATTTTACTGATTTATCTAAAGGAGCTTAGAGCAGGAGGCTTAAGCATTATCTAGTTATTATTTTTCGCTGTGTTGAAAGTGCTATAATTTGGTGATGATATGTATATACAAAAAAAATTGTACCCCAAAAGCTGATATGTATATATATATTATTTTGTTCCGCTGCGATGTAAGATTCTGTATTGTTATTTTTGTTTGTCTACTACCTTTTTCTTCTTTATTAATAATGATTTGTATTTCTGTGATATTTGGGTTGGACGTGTGGTGTATTTAGTCAATTCAGATAGTACAGAAATTTGGTTCGTTATAGTTGGTATTAGAGCTTAAGTTGAGCGAATACCTACGCTTTAGTGGGGTTGTGCTCATTGAAGATAGGGTTAGTAGTACCTTAGAATGAGTTGAGTGTATATATAGGAGAACGTGTATTTGTTAATTAATTAAAACAAACGTTTTATGTTGTTTTGACTCGTTTGTTGAGTGGTTATGAATTCTGATCGAATTATGGGACGCCATAGTCGATAGGAATTTCTAAACACTTGAATAGAAAAATTCGACATAATATGATTTTAAAATGGGTAACTGAAACAATTTTACCCAAAATTCTATTTTGATATAAAATGAATACTTTTCTGAAATTATTATCATATAAGCATGAGTTGGTTGTTAATATTATAATCAAATTAGATTATAAAATTTAAATGGTTGCTCATAACCAAATATAATTTGTATATGAATGAAATATACAAATAAGATGAATTGAAAATAAATTCAAATCAGAATTTGGAATTTAAATCCTAGGATGTTGGAAAAAAATTCTTAAGTATATTAAAATAATATAGCTTTGTTTTGGAAAGGATTTGAATAAATATCATTTTTGAATGGATATTATAAGTGATAAAGCACTGAACTCACTTCAGTCACTGGGAAATAATTCTGATAATGACTCATTAGTGTTTATTTTTGAGTATCTAAGTAATGGATTGTTACCGTAGAAAAGATTTTGATGAAATTTTGTTCACAAGAAAACAAGTTTTTTTGACTATTCAAATGTTTTGAATTTTTGACAGAAATAAATATGTGTATATATTTATGTGATTTATAAAGGATTTGTAATAGAAACCCAGAAATTTGTATTATAGAATTTGAATTTAACTCAAGCAAGTTAAATGGATCAAAGTGAATAAATTGATCAGAATCAATTTGAACGGAATATGAATTGACTGTAAATCATTCAGATAAAATGAATATAGGCATATATGATGTTCAATATGAATTATGTGAGAACCCGTTTCTTCCCCGTGAAGGAAAGAGCGGATACTTTGAGAACAACACACAAATGAACGCAGACGGAAGAACATTTCATTATTATTACAACAATTCCATCAGATACAAGAATATATAGAGTATAAATGAATAAATATACGTTTGATAAATATCAGAGATTACAATAAATTACATAGCAGCGGAAAATAATACAAAGCACAACTGTAGGTGATACACGGATACAGAGCTTTCCGAGCATCATTCCAGCTGTAAATCAGGATCCTGTGAATATAAATATGCAAAACCAAAACTACTAGCTGCCCGTGCGGAAAATGAGGGCACCCAGAGTTTAGGTTAAAATAATAAACTCCAGGTCAGTCATGTGACTGGTGTGAGAACTAAAACATTTATTTAAACATTTACTTTAAAAGAGAGTAATTCAAGGGACCACGCCGTATAACACGGAACGGGTTTCCTTCCAAGAATACCAGTGCATAGAATAAACAACGCAATGCTTTTTCGAAAAATGAAGCTATTATAAGACCCAGGTCCCATCACACAATGCAACGCAAGCCGAAGGATAGGGTTTTCCCTTATAATAGCCAAACATGCTTGGTATGTTTAAAACAAATCATTTGATACTATAATAAGTGTATAGTGTCAAAACAATTTCAATCATAAATATAAATCATAGACGACATGGGTACCATATATCATGTCGCCATACTAGTTCTACAATTAAAACCGCAATACACGTATTGGAAATTGGATTTCCGTCATGAGTCGAGGCAAGGGGCAAGCTCCTCTCCGTGTTCGAGACACTCTACCAAATGTCCCAGGGCTACGCACTCTGGGAAACCCCTGGATGCTTCAGGGCCGGTCATCACTTACGTTAGAGGATTAGTATTCCTGAACACACGTTTCCCGGTCCTTACAGACCTAAAATCGAGGCGCCTCATCCAACAACCACAAAGGTGAAAAGTATATAAATGTCAGGGCTGGTAAGTCACTGACACCACCAAAGCTAGAAAGAAACGTCGTGCTCTCCCTGTAGTCCGTATCCCGTTTTTAACTCATACCGAGGTTTGAGGCTCGCGAATTCACGTTATACACAAAGCTGCCACGTAGGCCGTGCTTTGATCATCAACCACAAGACTCTGCTTTTCAAAAAAAGCCTTGATCATTGCATCTTAGCGTGCCACACAGGTAATTCATGCCGTGCGACTGATGTCCATCGATATACAACCTCTGAGCTCGTACGTCTCAGAGAAGGGCGTTAAGCAAAAGAATAAATTCTCCGTCGCCAAACAGATGTATATTTAATAGAAATCAATCAACACAGAATAAAATCCAGTGTCAGACACACAATCCATTTACAAGTCCGTTCTGGGTCTGAACGAGACCGGAGGCACTTTCCTCGCATATCCATCCATCTCCAGGTACGTCTGGACGACCACCAACTATTTCCATCCTCTTGGGTGTACAGCCCAATCAGGATCGTCAGTAATTACCCAAACGATGTGAAGACTTCCGGTCTTCAACCACCGTCTTCATCTTCGACTTATCGTCGAATTAGTTATTCAGAATGGGTATAAACCCGGACTTTCCGAACAACCCGCGTATATTAAAAACAAATGTTACATAAACACAACATACGCCTCATTCCCGTTCAGAATATTCTTAGGGAAAGGTTCCCATTAATTTTATCCAAGATAAATTCTTTGAAATTTGTCCTTTAATCTTCCTTTGGATGTCATTTCAAACCAAATTATGGTTTTCCAAACTAGTCGAGATTAGCGAACCACAACGAAGTAAATATTTATTTTATTTCCCAATCCCAACCTATTCATCCCATGAAGTAAAACTGGTAATACTCCATATCTAATACTATGGTGTTATCGGTAAAATTAATTACCATTTCACGTTCAAATCTAATTAAAGGTTTAACTATCGCCTTGGAGCAAAACTGGCGATACTCCATTCTCGCTCATTTCTAAATTTGATAATTTAGATTATAGATTCACATTTCAACCTAATTGCAGATTCGTTAAAACTCCTTTTACTGGGTTAAAGAACTATGTGTTATTTAAAACACAGTTCACGACAAACCCAAATCACATTCTATTTATTATCGGGTTAAAGAACTAGTGTTATTTAAAACACAGTTCACGATAAACCCATTTCAAATCCAATCAAATATATTAGAAATTCCGATTATTTAAAACCCCTTTTTAAATCTAATTTATTTATTTAAAAATAATTGGGTTTTAAATTTAGTTCAAAACTAGTTCATTTCGATAAAAATCCATTTTTATCTTTTCAAATATGGAGTTTTTCGCCCCAATTTTTCTCAAATCATTTCTTATGATTTTACACAAATTATTTATATTTTTCATAATTTTATCAAGGCACGTACAGTCGATTTCCATCAATAGCCATCGAACTGCACTTACAGCGACCTTTTCCAAATTTGATTTGGACGTATCTCCAAATCCAACCGTTAGATTTCAAATTTCTAATATTCGTTAGAAAGCTCTTTTCGATACGAACTCAACGGTTCCGATTTTAGGAGAATCCGACGGTCGGATCTCCCGTAATGTCCGTTTGAAATAAATGGTCGAAATTCACGAACTGCCGCGGCGCGGCGCGTTCTATTCAGGCCATTATATTATATATATATAATATATATAATATATATTTCGTTGATTTCTATTTAAAACGAATTTTATAAATCGTTTTTAAATTCGTTTCAAAATTCATTTCAACTTCCATTTCAATTCAAAGCAAAATTGAATTCTTCTTTATAAATTCGTTTTAAAATTCATTTCTATTCAATTCAAATTTCAATTCAATTTGAATTCATTTCAATTCAATTTGAATTCGTTTTCAATTCAATTCGATTTCAAAGTCGTTTTCTATTCGATTCAATTCAAATTGGTTTTCTATTCAATTCAAATTGGTTTCCTATATTCATTTCATTTCGAAATCGTTTTATATTCATTTCATTTTGAAATCGTTTTATATTCAATTCATTTCGAAACCGTTTTAAATTCAATTCATCTCGAAATTGTTTTATATTCAATTCATTTCGAAATTATTTTATATTCAATTCATTTCGAAATTGTTTTATATTCAATTCATTTCGAAATCGTTTTAAATTCAATTCATTTCGAAATCGTTTTATATTCAATTCATTTCGAAATCGTTTTATATTCAATTCATTTCGAAATTGTTTTATATTCAATTCATTTCGAAATCGTTTTAAATTCAATTCATTTCGAAATCGTTTTAAATTCAATTCATTTCGAAATCGTTTTAAATTCAATTCATTTCGAAATCGTTTTAAATTCAATTCATTTCGAAACCGTTTTATATTCAATTCATTTCGAAATTGTTTTATATTTAATTCATTTCGAAATTGTTTTATATTCAATTCATTTCGAAATCATTTTATATTCAATTCATTTCGAAATCGTTTTATATTCAATTCATTTTGAAATCGTTTTATATTCAATTCATTTCGAAATCGTTTGTTATTCAATTCATTATTGTTTTATATTCAATTCATTTCGAAATCGTTTTATAATCAATTCATTTCGAAATCTTTTTAAATTCAATTCATTTCGAAACCGTTTTAAATTCAATTCATTTCGAAACCGTTTTATATTCAATTCATTTTCGTTTTCTATTCAATTCAAATCAAATTCGTTTTCTAATCGGTTCAATTCAAATTCCATCATATATTCAATTGAAATCAAATTTGTTTTCTATTCAATTCATTTGAATTCTATTCGTTTCAATTCAAATTTCATTTTAAAATATTCGATTTTGAAATCACTTTTCAATATTCATTTTAAAATGAATAAAATCGATATAAATATCGATTACGTCAAAATGGCGTCAATCTAACCAACACGGCTTCATATATTTCTATTTTCAAATATTCTATTTTAAATATTTCTTTTTCAAATATTTCCTATTCAAATATTTCCATCTCAAATATTTCTATTTTTAAGATATTTCGTTCAACACATGACTAATCTCAACGGATGAGTACAGTCAACACATGAACCTTTATATTATATTGATAAAGATGTAAATTTTATTATTAAAATATTTCGTTCAACACATGACTAATCTCAACGGATGAGTACAGTCAACACATGAACCTTTATATTATATTGATAAAGATGTAAATTTTATTATTAAAATATTTCGTTCAACACATGACTAATCTCAACGGATGAGTACAGTCAACACATGAACCTTTATATTATATTGATAAAGATGTAAATTTTATTATTAAAATATTTCGTTCAACACATGACTAATCTCAACGGATGAGTACAGTCAACACATGAACCTTTATATTATATTATTCTTTATTTTCTAAATTGGAATGAGGCCCAGTCAATCACCATATAAAGTTAATTATATGGATTCCATACAACACATGCATATAATAGCAACGAAAAATAATCAACCATCAACCAAAGTGCACTACACTGTATAAGCATCAAATATAGATATCTAACGCGTATAACATCCTGTCAATCAGTCGATCGACATTTTTAATCAATCAGGATGAGTGAACTTCAAATTTCATATCAACACCCGTGTGGGATTTCAAACAATCAAACACAAATTTTATTTGTGCAGTTGGGCGATGTGTAAAATTTATCGACCCAATCAATGTCCTTCAAATAGGTGTACATAAACAAACCGTCCGGTTTGTAAATGAATATTTTATTTTATTCACTTCCACGTTAATAATTATATTTTTAACGATAAAATATTTTATTTCAACACATGAATTTCTATTCAGTTCATTTACACAATAAAAATGATATTTTTATTTTTCTAACATATTTTAGAAAATTTCGGCGGCATAACGGCACGATACTAGAAACGGGACGAGGCCTAGCCTTATCCCCGGTCTAGTGAAGGCCCACGCCATTCACACATCAATCAAATCCATTCATTTCACCAACAATTCAATTTCAATCAAATAATCGAACTAATTTTTGCAATCAAACAAACAAGTCCATGGTCTGTGGATGATTGTGTCGGGTGCTACTAAACACCGTCTGCATCCTAGTATATATATATATAACTAGAAAATGAAATTGAAGAGTGAGAAATTCTCACCGATAACTATCCAATCATCTTGACTCTTCATTTATAGAAGTCTTCGTCGTTCTCGCCTTTCGTCACTTTCGTTGCCCGTATTCACTACATATATAAAAATCATATTTTTATTTTGCTATTCAATATATAAAAATCATATTTTTACTATGCTATTCAATATATAAAAATCGAATTTTTACTATGCTATTCAATATATAAAAATCGAATTTTTACTATGCTATTCAATATATAAAAATCAAATTTTTATTATGCTATTCAATATATAAAAATCGAATTTTTACTACGATGTCATATAGATAAAAATTCCATTTCAAAAATATAGATTTCGCCTTTATAAAAATATAGTCTTTGCCTTTATAAAAATATAGTCTTTTGTATACTAAAAACTGATTTTCCTACTATGTGAATACACACAAAAACTGATTTGAACTAAGTATAAAAACTGATTTGAACTAAGTATAAAAACTGATTTGAACTAAATATAAAAATTGATTTTAACTAAATATAAAAACTGATTTTAATTAAGTATAAAAACTGATTTTAACTAAATATAAAAACTGATTTTAACTAAATATAAAAACTGATTTTAACTAAATATAAAAACTGATTTTAATCTACAACTAATTTAATTAAATTAATTTACCTTATCATTGGTGGGGAGGGTTTCAGAGCTCGGTAGTGGTGGTGGCTCCGGCGTCGGAGGGTTGAAGGGGGTTCGTTGGCCAGGTGGAGGCGGTGGGTGGTGCTCGCGGTTAGGGTTTGCGGGGGAAATTGGGTTTGGCGGTTTCAGATGAGAGAGGGGTCGCGTGTGGAGGGAGGAAGCTAGGGGGAGGACGGCGGTGGTGGCGTCAGCTAGGGGGAGGACGGCGCGATGGGTAGCTGAAAGGGGGAAACGTGGATTGAGGGAGGGCGTCGCGCTGGGGAGGGCTTCCACCAGAGGTCGGCGGCTCTGACAGGGAGGGGCGCGAGGTAGTGGCAGCGGTGGTGGTTCATCCCCCCCCCCCCCGTCGCCCGCTTCTGATTTTTTTATATATATATATATCGGGTCTGTTTTGAAATGATACGGGGGGGCTAGGTCTAGGGAGAAGAGTATATGTTTTTTTTTATTTAATTAATTTATTTTTTTGCCAAAAGCAACTTTTATTTTCGACCTCAAAACGAGGCCCACCGCCTGTCATCTATAGCGTTTTACCCCCATTCTGAACACAATGGGATATGTATCGTAGGCTGATTCGATCGTTACGATTAGTTTTCGTCAAAATCAACATATAACTCTATATATTGAATTTGAACGCGCATTTCAATTTACTGGGGTCACATACAAACTCTAAAAATTCCCAAAAAATATTTTCTAGCTTCGTATTGACGATACGGTCCTAACAAAACTAGTTTCGTCAAATTCTGAGATCGTTTGAAAAATGGCCATTTTCCAGTCGATTAAAATCAACTTAAACTGGTCAAATGCGTTTTCCTTTGCCACGCTCACATATTGAATCGAAAAATTATGAAATTTGGAATCTAGCAATAATTTGACATCACGGACCCAACAAAACTGGTTTTGTCGAAATCCGAGGTCGTTTGCAAAATTCCCATTTTTAAGGGCCTGAATTCCATAGCGACTATTCAGAATTTTCAACTGGACATATCTTTTGATTCCCGCTATGAAATTTTGATTTTTCGGATTCGTTGGAAAGATATCATCAAATAAATCCTATTATTTTTGGTTTCACTAAAATCCGGATTGTTTTGCACCCTGTATGTTCAATTGAAGTTTGAAATCGAATTATCGAACTACCGCGCCATTTTCAATTCTATTTATATATATATATAAATATTTATATTCTAATGACGACGTATATAATATATACGTCAAATTCTATTCAAAATAAATTTTCTCGTCGATATTATTTAAAATAATCTATTTTAAATATTCAAAATTCATTAAAATTGCCAAAAATAAAAATTTTAAACTGGCTCAGAATTTCCGGGTTATTACAATCTCCCCCACTTAAAACTTTTCGTCATATTGGGGAAAAACATGAAATTATATATAATTGGCATATTTGGCTTATAAATATGTAAATGGTTTATGGCATAAAAGTGGTATAAATTTTTATACCTAAAATTATGAGCTTGAATTAGAGGGAAAGTAGGCCATGACAATAAATTGTTGAAAATTTACATAAAAGGATAAATATGTAAATTTAGTAAAAGACGAATATGCCTAACCCGAGGTTTGATTGAGTTACGGTATAAGACTGCCTGGAACCGCCCGGCAAATCCAGCAACCGTAACAATATAGATCTAATGTGAGAGGTTAGCACATTGAGCCCAAAAGAACCCGAGGTTAGACTGAGTTACGGTGTAAAACTTCCTGGAACCGACCGGCACATCCAGTGACCGTAACAATACCCATCTAATGTGAGTGGTTGGTGCTTTAATATAAGAATTAAAGCTAAGACAGGAATGGTAAGGTTAAGTTAATTAAGGTAACACTTAACCAATACACCATGTCAATTAGACAAGTGGGTGAGTTTAAGTAAATTTAGAACACTTAACCGTTATAACATGTTAATTAGACAAGTGGGTGAGGTTAAGTAAATTTAGAAACACTTAGCCAATATAACAAGATGAATGACTAGGGTTAAGTTAATAGGAAACACTTAACCAGTATAGCATGGTGAATGGGTAGGGTTAAGTAATAAAAACACTTAACCAATATAACTTGATTTATGGATAGGTTAAGTTAAAATAAGAGGACAACACTTAACCAATATAACTTGACTTGTGGTAGGGTTAGGTTAACACAAGAAGGCAACACTTAACCAAAGTAACATGACAAGTAGGTGGGTTAAGTTAACTTGAACGGACAACACTTAACCAATATGACGTAATGTGCAGGAGGGTTAAGTACATACCGTGTTGGTGGGTAATATTAGTATATATAGGCCCACAAACTTAACCATTAAATAAACATGCTTGAGTCAGTGGAAGGGTTAAGTACATCTTGTGTAGGTGCGTAATATCAGTACATATAGGCCCACAAACTTAACCATTAAATAAACATGCTTGAATCAGTGGAAGGGTTAAGTACATCTCGTGTAGGTGGGTAATATCAGTACATATAGGCCCACAAAAACTTAACCATTAAATAAACATGCTTGAATCAGTGGAAGGGTTAAGTACATATAGGGTTGGTGGGTAATATTAGTTAATATAGGCCCACAAAACTTAAGCATTAAATAAACATGCTTGAATCAGTGGGAGGGTTAAGTACATATCGGGTTGGTTGGTAATATTGGTAAATATAGGCCCACAAACTTAACCATTAAATAAACATGCTTGAATCAGTGGGAGGATTAAGTACATCTCGTATAGGTGGGTAATATCAGTACATATACGCCCACAAACTTAACCGTTAAATGAACATGCTTGAATCGATGGGAGGGTTAAGTACATCTCGTGTAGGTGGGTAATATCAGTACATATAGGCCAACAAACTTAACCGTTAAGCAAACATGATTGAATTAGTGGGAGGGTTAAGTACATATCGGGTTGGTGGGTAATATTTGTAAATATAGGCCCATAAAACTTAACCAGTAGGAAACCCTAGTAACGGGGACCCATTTCAGCAGTAACCCACATAGATGTATCATGGTACCCTGAAACCAGACAGGGTGGGGCACGATTACTGGGTTGATTATAAGTGATCAAAACAGCGGCAGGGGGTATGTCAGTGTAGGTTCCGACGGTTTACGGGCATGCACGTACTCCGGAGTGGGAAAAAACAGGCACCGGGTACGAGTTGTTATACACTGTGCATCTTGAATCGTGTCGGGTCGTTATCATAAGGATTGATACACCTTATGGTGGGACCAGCATAGGGTATCTACACGTAAGAGAGGGCCGAATGACACAGACACATGGAACTTTAATACAAGTAGGGAGCCGATCGATAGGGTAGTAAGGGTACATCTAACATCTTCATGGCAATTAGGCTGATTGAGGTAAGATCCTCATACTAGATGTACACCTGAAGGCTACCACAATTGCGAGGATTGGGATCACAATGTAATATTATCATTTTATACAGATTACTAGTTGGGACACTAGTTAGGTGGTGCAGAGATAGATATAAAAATCGGATTAACAAGGTAGTAGCGAAGTAGAGAAAGAGTAGGAGCGCTTTCAATTTATCTTGCCTTATCATACCTTATGCTTATCCTATATTACCTTATTTCTTTGTTGTTGTCCTGCATCCAGTTTATTCATCATTGTTCTCTTACCAGTTTATATGTTGAATAATCACTGGACTTGCCAGACTCATGTCTGACCTAGTTTTGTTTCACCTTTTTTCTTCCGTTCCCTCCCACCCACCCAAAGGTTCTCAGGGAGGAAATGTTACCACTTAGCTCAGTTTTTTTTCAAGCTCGAAGATGGTCGATGTTTTGCTTTGGACTCTCTCTTCCACTGCTATGGCTGGCTCATGCTTTATTGGGGAATATCATTGTTATTTTTGTGCTTCTTTTACACTTGGAAGTTATTAAATCAAGATAGAAGTTCTATGTATTACTTTTAAGTATGATTAAGAAAATTGTTGTAAAAGCTTGACTGAATCACATTGTTAATAAAATGACTTTATTTTCCGCTGTTTTATTTGTCTGTCTTGTAATTTATCTGCATCTTTACCTAAAGCGCTTCACCGAAGTTAAGGCATTCCCTTTGTGAGTGACCTTAACGGAGGTGGGGTGTTGCACTTGGTATCAGAGTTGAAGGTTACCGGATTAGATAAAAGATTTGAAAAATTATTCTCAAAACGGTTTCAAAAGAAGCATTTTCAAAAGAAAAGTTTTTGTTTTAAAGGCATATTCCCCAAAGCCATATGCACTATCTTTTGATCCTCTATTTGAATCCTTGTTTCCTTCTTTCCTGAGTCTCTGGGGCTCCTGGCTTTCTGGGAGGTAACCTCATCGCATCATTGTCCCGTAGGCTTGAAGAGACTACAACACCTATCAAAGGGCAAATAAGCGCCCAACTTCCATCTATAGCCGCAGTAGTCCTACGGCTAATTTTCTTTCGAGCTTTGTTGGATTTTCCGTGCAATGGTGGCACCTTTCAAGAGACATGTCAACAAGTTACACAAGGATGGCAAAGATGAGAATGAGGGAGTTTGGCTAAGAAGCACAACACAAGGATGAAGAACTCATGGATATAGACTTGGTTCACAAAGGAGGGGAGGAAAGAATAGTAAAACCTAAAACAAGAGGAAGTATCTTTATTTTGGTATAACGGGTCGTATAATTAAGGGAAAGGGCAAGAACAAAGGGCAGGATTTTCCGAAAGGCAAGTGCATGCTCTCACCGCCAGCATACCTAAGAGAGAGGCAGTAAGATTTCTATTGAAAGAGTTTTTCCTTTTTGATCATCCTGTTAGTACTCCTGATTTTAGCGCTTCACATTCGTATATATCTGCTTCCATAGGTTCTCTGCACCTTAGTACTTGTATAATAGAGTATCCCATTATTGTTTCAAATCCAATTTGTGGTTCGACTCATTTATCTTTGGTTTGTAAGGATTTGAGATGCTTATGTTTCCGGGTTTCATGGGCTATGGGTTGATTCTAGGCATGGATTAGTTAGCTAGTAATTGTGAAAGGAGGGTAGTTAGACTTTCAACTTGCCTCGGAAATACCCTCGAGATTTCATCGCGATCCTAAGGGATCAGTTTGTCTTCGCTAACTAGAATCACTTTATGTATTTATCGACGATTTTTGATCCATTGGAGTAGCCCATGAGTACGAAAGATGTTTTTGATTAGGGTAGGGGTTTTCCCCTAAAACTCAAGACAGACTTCCGCATATATTTAGTTGACAATGCAAAGCCAGTTATGCGATCAATGATAGTTTTGAAGCAAGATTGGCGAGGATAGCCAGAGTCGGTTAAGTGCTCAATTATTTGGTTGTTTTGCTAGTATCATCTCACATAAATCATCCAAATTCAGAGGAGGTATTCCTTGGGTGCTTGTTTGATATTGGTTTAGGCCTTTGGGGATTGTAATTGAGGGACGTCGAGTCCGACTAGGATGGTTTGCGTGAGAAATAAATGGTTGTGGCAGGCACCCTGAGTAAGACTGACCTTGAGATTACATAGCAACCTCAGATTTGTGACATGATGGATAAGCTACGTAGAAGAGAGACCTCTAATCATCTTAGTATATACACTTGGTATCATGGTTAACATCTGTTTATCTTGGAAAGATAGTTCACAACATTGTATACCCTCTAGCATGGTAAGTGATCGAGGTCCTATCTTTACTAGTGGGTTTTGGAAATGGAGGTCAAGAAGCTTCGCAATCGTGAAGTTAAATTAGTTAAGGTACGGTGGAGTGAAGCTCAAGAAGATGCAACTTAAAAGACTGAAGACTAGATACACGCATCATAACCTTTTTAAGGGTATACCCTTGATTCCTCTTTTTCTATAAAGTTTATTTGCATACTAGTCTTTATCTTTTAAGTATATCCTTTCAGTCCTATTCCTGATCCTTAAGTAGAAGCCAATGTATGTAAACATGTGTTTGAGACATGTTATGTTTGGTGGATGCAAGTGTTTGCTAGAGGTTGCTCGTTGATGCATATACACACATTAGGCACTAGATCAGCTCAGTCACTTTCATATTGCATATGCAGGAGTGAACTTTTATATATGGATTGAAATTGATGTGTTATAATATGGATGTTGCATTTGTATGAATGATTGTGCACTCATGTAGAAGTTATAAAGTACGATTAGGAATAATTGCATACATGATGGACTCATGGCACTAACATAATCCACATTAAGGAGGTCAACTGAATCAGTAGACCACATGATTTTGCATTAGATAAGGACATGTACACACGCTATGCATATGATCATGAAAGCATTAGAAAACTTTTTAAAGACAAAGGACGCCTGTGATTGAATGGTTGACTAGATGGATGTTGGATGTTAGGATATACGTTCTCCTTAACTAGAAGATTTCGGAAACGAAATCCTTAAAGGAGGGGAGAATGTAACACCCCGTGTTTTCTGTAAACATTATAGTAACGAATTAAAGAATAAATAATTTCAAATGTGAGAATTAAGGGAAACGGGTTATGCCATTGCGTTTGTCTCTGAATTATGCTTGGAATAGAGTCCAAGTTTTCGAAAATCGGACTTCGTATGAAAAAGTTATGGCCCTTAGAACTTTCAGAAATTTATATATAACAATTCAGAAAATTAAATACCAAGGCAGGTCGACCTGGGGGTCGACCTCCCTATATACAGGTCGACCTGGGGGTCGACCTAGGGGTCGACCTCCCCTTCGGGTCAGATCCGAAATCTGACGTTTTTCTTTGTGTGACGATTCTGACTCTTTGCTGAGTCGTTTAGGGCTGATGTAGCTATTCTATCTTGTCTGGATGGTCTTGATTGCTTCTAGGTTGATCTGGCGGCTCTTATTTAATTAAAATTCTATATAAGCAACCTAAAACTAAAACCCTAAGCCACACGAAAATATTCCTAAGACCATCATGCTGTCAACACTCAACCTAGAGCAGCCGCCATTCCCATTCAACTAGAAAGCAAGATAGAAGCAAGAATCAAATTAAATCAAATCTAATTCAACTAAGAGAATTCAACGTCTACAACAAAGGAGAGCTATCCAAATTCAGAATATAGATCCCTGAACACATGACTAGTCTCCTTTTTGTAAGTCCAGTTATCATTTAGACTTAAATGATATTAGAATCGTGACTAAATAAACGGATGTAGAACATCGTCTAATGTAAATCTATGCCTATCCTTTTTGTTAAAACTGAATTGATTGAGACTATGATTTTTATCATGCTAAGTGGTGATCATGTTGTTTGTAATTTGATGATTAATGTTAAACGCTTGGCAATGAATACATATGTGGTATAATTTGGCAATGACATATTATGTTGTGTATTTTGGCGATGACATATTATAATTTGGCGATGGAATATCATATTGTGTAATTTGGCGATGACATACCATATTGTATAATTTGGTGATGACATTTCAAGTTGTATGATTTGGCAATGACACTTATATGTTGTATGACAATTTGGGGATTTTGCTATGTTCAACCATGTCCACATATATGATCCAAAACTACATGTTAATATGATTAGGTTCATGTTAGATTTCAACCAACTGATTTGCAAGTTCACAACTGCATGTCTAATTTTAAGTTTATGTAGTTTTAGGTAAAATCCCTATTTCATGATTCATGTTGAATAGATCTAAATTTGCAAGTTCATAATTAAATGTATATTGTTCTATGCCAAATTCATATGATACATGTGTAGTTAGATCCATATTTTTATGATGTTGGAATTATTACATGTTCCTCTTTTTCCCCTTTTGTGTATAAGATTTGGCTATGTATCGAGCCTAGCATTTTATGTGATTTGTGCGAAGGTTTAACGGGGTTAACGTTGGGGAAAACAAGAAATTATATATAATTGGCATATTTGGTTTATAAACATGTAAATGGTTTATGGCATAAAAGTGGTATAAATTTTTATACCTAAAATTATGAGCTTGATTTAAAGGGAAAGTGGGTCATGACAATAAATTGTTGATAATTTACATAAAAGGATAAATATGTAAATTTAGTAAAAGACGAATATGCCTAACCCGAGGTTAGGTTGAGTTACAGTATAAGACTTCCCGGAACCGCCCGGCAAATCCAGCAACCGTAACAATATAGATCTAATGTGAGAGGTTAGCGCATTGAGCCCAAAAGAACCCGAGGTTAGACTGAGTTACGGTGTAAAACTACCCGGAACCGACCGGCACATCCAGTGATCGTAACAATATCTGTCTAATGTGAGTGGTTGGTGCTTTAATAAAAGAATTAAAGCTAAGACAGGAATGGTAGGGTTAAGTTAATTGGGGTAACACTTAACCAATACACCATGTTAATTAGACAAGTGGGTGAGGTTAAGTAAATTTAGAACACTTAACCGTTATAACATGTTAATTAGACAAGTGGGTGAGGTTAAGTAAATTTAGAACACTTAACCGTTATAACATGTTAATTAGACAAGTGGGTGAGGTTAAGTAAACTTAGAAATACTTAACCAATATAACAAGATGAATGACTAGGGTTAAGTTAATAGGAAACACTTAACCATAATAGCATGGTGAATGGGTAGGGTTAAGTAATAAGAAACACTTAACCAATATAACTTGATTTATGGAAAGGTTAAGTTAAAATAAGAGGGCAACACTTAACCAATATAACTTGATTTGTGGTAGGGTTAAGTTAACACAAGAAGGCAACACTTAACCAAAGTAACATGACACGTAGGTGGGTTAAGTTAACTTGAACGAGCAACACTTAACCAATATGACGTAATGTGTGGGAGGGTTAAGTACATATCGGGTTGGTGGGTAATATTAGTACATATAGGCCCACAAACTTAACCATTAAATAAACATGCTTGAATCAGTGGCAGGGTTAAGTACATCTCGTGTAGGTGGTTAATATCAGTACATATAGGCCCACAAACTTAACCATTAAATAAACATGCTTGAATGAGTTGAAGGGTTAAGTACATATCGTGTAGGTGGGTAATATCAGTACACATAGGCCCATAAAAAATTGACCATTAAATAAACATGCTTGAATCAGTGGAAGGGTTAAGCACATACTGGGTTGGTGGGTAATATTAGTAAATATAGGCCCACAAAACTTAAGCATTAAATAAACATGCTTGAATCAGTGGGAGGGTTAAGTACATATCGGGTTGGTGGGTAATATTGGTAAATATAGGAACACAAACTTAACCATTAAATAAACATGCTTGAATTAGTGGGAGGGTTAAGTACATCTCGTATTGGTGGGTAATATCAGTACATATAGGCCCACAAACTTAACCGTTAAATGAACATGCTTGAATCGATGGGAGGGTTAAGTATATCTCGTGTAAGTGCATACTATCAGTACATATAGGCCCACAAACTTAACCGTTAAGTAAACATGCTTGAATCAGTGGGAGGGTTAAGTACATATCGGGTTGGTGGGTAATATTAGTAAATATAGGCCCACAAAACTTAACCAGTAGGAAACACAACTAACAGGGACCCATTTCAGCAGTAACCCACATAGATGTATCATGGTACCCTCAATCTAGGAAGGGTAGGGCACGATTACTAGGCTGATTATGAGCAGTCAAAACAACGGCAGGGGGTACGTCAGTGTAGGTTCCGACGGTTTACGGGCGTGCACGTACTCCGGAGTGGAAAAAAATAGGCACTGGGTACGAGTAGTTATACACTGTGCATCTTGAATCATGTCGGGTCGCTATCGTAAGGATTGATACACCATATGGTGGGACCAACACAGGGTATCTACATGCATGAGAGGGCTAATTGACACACACATGGAACTTTAATACAAGTAGGGAGCCGATCGATAGGGTGGTAAGGGTACATCTAAAATCTTCATGGCAATTAGGCTGATTGAGGTAAGATCCTCATACTAGATGTGCACCTGAAGGCTACCATAATTGCGGGGATTGGGATCACGTTGTAATATTATCATTTTATACAGAATACTAGTTGGGACACTAGTTAGGTGGTGCAGAGATAGATATAAAAATCGGATTAATAAGGTAGTAGCGAAGCATAGAAAGAGTAGGAGCGCATTCAGTTTATCTTGCCTTATCATACCTTATGTTTATCCTATGTTACCTTATTTCTTTGTTGTTGTCCTGTATACAGTTTATTCATGTCATGGTTCTCTTACTAGTTTATATGCTGAATAATCACTACACTTACCAGACTCATGTCTGACCTAGTTTTGTTTCGCCTCTTTTCTTTCGTCCCCCCCCCCCCCCCCGGCCCAGTTTCTCAGGGAGGAAATGTTACCACTTAGCTCAGTTTTCTTTTCAAGCTCGAAGATGGTCGATGTTTTGCTTTTTTGGACTCTCTCTTCCACTGTTATGGCTGGCTCATGCTTTATTGGGAATATCATTGTTATTTTTGTGCTTCTTTTACACTTGGAAGTTATTAAATCAAGACAGAAGTTCTATGTATTACTTTTAAGCATGATTTGTGAAAATTGTTGTAAAAGCTTGACTAAATCACATTGTTAATAAAATGACTTTATTTTCTGCTATTTTATTTGTCTGTCTTGTAATTTATCTGCATCTTTTACCTAAAGCACTTCACTGAAGTTAAGGCATTCCTTTTGTGAGTGACCTTAACGGAGGTGGGGTGTTACACTGCTCGTGAGTCCTCAAATTGGAGCGGTTCATGACCATCATCTTGGAGTGGTTCGTGAGACATACTCCCTTTAGGAACCAAAGTCCACCTAAGTGGTTCGTGAGGCATACCCCCTTTGGGAACCGATTTTCTGCAGTTTTTCTAGCAAGCTAATTTCGCCAAACGACGGCGTTTTCAACCATTATAACCATACAATGAAGTCACAAAACATACCATGCAACAGTAGCAACATATAGAATAAATCAAAAACATTAAACCATCAACCATATGAGTTATTTTGGATAAAACGTACCTAAAACCATGATTTTCCCCTTTAATCCCCTTAACCATGTTTTAACTATAGAATTAGTAAAATTTATCCAAATTAACCCAAATTTTCACCAGTGACATAAAATAAAATTTTAGAATTTCTACATATTTTTCCAGTTTTTCTGATGTATAATTTCGCTAATTATCACTAATCACCCCTAATTAGCCGTAATTAGTGAATAAAAGTGCAAATCACTCACCTTAGCCACAAATGAAATCTTAGATCAGAAACTTTACTGTTATGGCACGGGTCTCTATGTATTGCAGAATCTCTGATTTGGTTCTAATTTCTCTTGATTTGATGTAGTTTTGGTTAATTAGCGATTAGAAAGCAATTAGAATGATATTTGGAGGATGAAGGCCATTGTTAAGGTTCAAAGAAATGTTAGTGGAGCCTGGAAAATTAAAAAGAATCATTCTCTAATTCTTTTTCATCCCTCCATAACCCTAATTCCAAAATGCGTTATGGGTCTAACCACTAATCATCTAATTAAGCCGGGTTAAGCTGTTTTCCATCTTCCAAACCTTATTTCAGCCATATCTCCCAAACAATAAGTCCGTTTGATTAATGTGACCACCCTACGGAAAGGTAAACCATCATTCAAATCCAATGGAAGTGGTTTCAGGTCCAAACTCCTTACTAATCAAAAATTATAGGCGAAACAAGATTCGATAGGGGCAAAACGGTCATTTAAAATTCGGCAGAAATCGTGAACATGGGAAATGACCCCAACAGTCATTTCCCAAGGTTACACGACCATACGACTTCATATAAAAATAAAATAAATATTCTACGATCCTTTGATATGTAGAATGCGGGTCGTTACACTCACTCCCCTTAAGAAGTTTCACCCCCGAAATTCCTTAATCAAGAAAACATACAATGGTGGCCTGTGTAACACCCCGTATTTTCTATTAACATAAGCTAACGAATTAAACAATACTTAATTTTAAATGTGAGAATCAAGGAGAACGGGTTATGCCATTGTGTTCGTCTCGGAATTCTGGTTGAGATAGAGTCCGAGTTTGCATAAATTGGACTTCGTATGAAGTAGTTATGGCTGTCGGAAGTTTCCAGAAAATTTAAATTTAAATTCAAAGACGAATCAGACTCAGAACTGGGCAGGGCAGGAAATTTCCCGCCCAAGGCCAGGTCGCCAGGGGGTCGACCTTAGTGTCGACCTCCCCTATACAGGTCGACCTTAGTGTAGACCTGGGGGTCGACCTGCCCCCTCACCCCACCCCGGGCAGATCTGAAAGATGACGATTTTGTGACTCAATGCTGAGTCATTAGGGCTGAGGTGTCACCCTATCTTGACTGGATGGCCTTAATTGATTCTAGGTTGATTGGATCGCCTAAATTAATCCTAAATTCTATATAAACACATGTAGACTCGAACCCTAAAACCTAATCAAAATTAGAACCACGGCCGTCATGCTATCACCTTGCAACCTAGAATAGCCGTCATCAACTAGAGGAAAAGTAAAGCTAATCAACTCAATTCAACTCAAGTCTATAACAACTACAACAACAAATTTGTCTACTTCAAGGGCGAGCTAAATCAATTTCAGAACTCAGATCCCAGAACTCAAGACCTTCTTTGAGTTGTGAGTTAGGTTTCTTTAATAAGATAATTAACAAGTTAATCAGGTTGAGTTATAATTTGGGTTATATGGTTATGTTTGTAAAACATTGGGAAAAATGCGATATTTTGTGAGTGTACGCTAGTTGTACATAATGATAGTTTTTGTTGTGGATCCCTTTGTATATACACAATCATCTATGTTCAACCTGATTTATGTTTGACATCATTTTGTATATGCTAGTTTCTATATGAATTGTATAGAAGTTTACATGTGAATCGAACAACGTGACTATACGCAAGTTTAGGTAGAAATTGGATTCGCATGTATGCAAGTTTACCCCTTTAGATTTAGATCTATGACATACATAGCTTTATGCAAGTTTGTGAGTATGGCCTATGCAAGTTTTGGAATGAAAATTATATTCATATATGCAAGTTTTAGGTGAAAAACTATACTACATATATACAAGCTCACACCTTTAGGTCTATGTTTAGATTCATGACAATACAAAGTTTATGCAAGTTATGTTGCAATCCTTATTTGCAAGATTAGATCCATTTTGTGTGTTATGCAAATTTTCGATGTTTTCTTCCCTTTGATATGCTAGACTAACTGCTAGTCTAATATACATATATGTCATGATAAATGAACGAACAACGTGGGGACGATGGGGGTAATATTGAATATACACATATTGAGAATTGACATAATGTCCTTGAAAAGGCATACAATTAATTTAAGACATTAATTGGAAAAATTGGCATTTATGAACATAATTGAGACAATTATGGACATAAGTATAGTTGGAATTCATTGACAAATTTGAATAGGGATATTAATCTAATATATGGTTAAATGAAGACGTGTAATAATAAATCGCCTAAGACACGAGGTTAGACTCTTTTGTGGTGTAAGACTGCGCGAACCCGCCCGGCAAATCCAGCAGCCCTAAATGCCAGTCTAATGTGAGAGGTCGAAGGCATGAATTAAATGTGTAACAGTTGTAAAGACACGAGGTTAGGCTCGTTTGTGGTGTAAGACTGCCCGGACCCGCACGGCAAATCCAGCTACCACAAATGCCAGTCTAATGTGGGAGGTCTTTACAAGGTTACGGTGTTAATGAATTAAGAAACACTTAACCAGATAAACATGTGATGGGACATGAGGGGGTTAAGTGGGTGCTTTGGGTGGCTTGTGAAATTAAGAGGGTGCCTTGGGTGGCATGTGAAATACGATTAGATGCACTTAACCAAGATTGAAACATGTAAGAAGACATGAATAAGAATGATGTTAAGTGGGGAAAAACCTTAGAGGGGACAAAGCATAGGTAGAAAGCTTTTGTCATGCATGGGGACCCTTTTCAAACCAGTAAACCATTTAGTATCTTTGTGGGCTTGACCCAAGTCGAGGACGAGACACGCGTACTGGGTTTGATCGTAAGAGGTCAAAACGGGTTAGGGTGGCAACGCAAGTCCAACGAGTTCATATGCGTGTGTGGACCCAGGTTGGTAGGTAAGACGTTGTTGCATCGTGTAGATATAAGTCGTGCATCTTGGTGGTATCAGGTTGCTACTATGGTGAGTGATACACCCCACTGTGGGCCGACACGAGTATCTACTGGTTAGGGAGTCGATCGAATGGGGGTAGTGAGTACACCTAGTGGAGATAAGGGCAGGCGGCACCTATGAAGGCAGCTAGGGGTACACAAAACTACCATTATCATTATTAAGTTAGGTAGGCGGGATCAACTTTTAGGGTGTTTGGTGTGGTGCCGTGTAGTAATTATCTTATAGTGATTAGGTGCGCCTTTAACGTTATTCTTGTTCATCTTATTTCCTTTGTTTTCTCTGTCATACCCATTTGTTCATGGTCATTTCCTTATTTTCCAGCTTATGCCTTGTCCTAGTTACTTAATGATTATATTGTTAAAGTTATTGCACTCGCCAGACTTTATGTCTGACCCCTTTGTTTCCACCTCTTTTCTTCCTTTTCCCCCCAGGTGCTCAGGGTGGGACTAGTACTAGTGGAGATTGATTTTGGACAGCTTTATCTCTTTCTTCGGAAGTTGCTTGGGTCGCTGAAGTAGAAGTTCAGCCTATCTTACTTATGGCTATTTTATGTTGGGGTTATGTCTTCCATTTTCATGTACTCTGATTTATTCAAGATGGATATTATGTACTTGACTCCAGTCTTTGGGTTTTTTTGATGATGTAACCAAACCTATTTGTTTACCGCTGCAATGAATGAAGTTTTAAATTTTTAAGTATTGTTTTATATCTGTCTTGGTGTTAAGTTTCTGTTCTATACACACTTAAAACGCTCCATGGAAGTTAATGCATTCCCTTTGTGAGTGACATTAATGGACGTGGGGTGTCACACGTGGTACCAGAGCTGAAGGTTACCAGAACAGATAAGATATTTTGAAAAACTATTTTTCAAACCATTTTATGAAGAATTACTTTCAAAAGGATGTTTTGAAGAAAATATCTTCAAATGAAAAGTTTATTTCAAAAACATAACCACAAGAGCCATATATCTTTCTTTCGAATTCTTCGTTTGAATCTCTTCATTTTATTTTCAGCATATCTGGAATTCCTGAGATACCCGAGGGGATACCGATACCAGGATGGTTTAGAAGGTATCTGGAAGGTAGGGCCCATGTCGCAGGCCCAGCAAATGCTCCTTCTCCTCCTCCCCGTGTTGACACTTTCGCAAAGATATGCAAGGACTTTCGGGCAATGGGCGGGAAACCTTTTCACGGGTCGGAAACGTTTGTTGAAGCTCGAAATTGACTAAAGTAGGTGGAAGAACTGTTTGGAATCTTTGAGGTAGAAGATGGAAGAAAGGTCCAATCAGCTACATGGTTAATGAAGGATGAGGCCTCGTTTTGGTGGGAGTTCACTAATGGAGAGCGTCCAGTTGATACATGGCCGGATTTCAGGCGTAGGTTTGAGGCAAAGTTTCTCTCACGGGCTGAAGAGAATCTATACATGGAAAGGTTTTTGGCATTGAGGCAGGGGGATCTATCAGTGAAAGAATACGTCAACAAGTTCAATCAGTTGGCATGATTTGGCTTGGACTTGGTGAATACACCCGAAAAGAAGGCCCTGAGATTTGTTAAGGGTTTGAACGAGCCGCTACATGGGTTAGTTATGACCCACATCCCTATGGGGGCCACCTTTGAGAGATTAGTTTACATGACGCTTATGCATGAAGAGGAGAAAGGCGCCAATGCTAATAAGGTACCTGAGAAGAGAGGGGATCAAAAGAAAGCACTACAGCAACTGTAGAACAAGAAGGGTGGTAAAGACAACAATGGTAAGGGAAAGAAAAGATGCTTTAACTGTGGGACACTAGGCCATATAATCAAAGACTGTAAGAAGAAGAAGACTGGTTGTTTCCACTGTGGCGAGGCAGGAAATCTGATTAAAGACTGCCCAAAGAAAGGGCAGAGGGAAGGGCCTACCTCTAGAGGGCAGATTCAGACTCTCATGGCACCAGGGCAATCAAGGGGGCAAGTCCGGGCTCTCGTGGTCCCACTGCTGTAGAAACAAGGTAGAACGATTTCTGTTGAAAGTTTAGTTTATCTTTTAGATCGTCCTGTTCACACACTTTTTGATCCTGGCGCATCGCACTCTTTTATATCCACTGCTTTAGTTGAGATACTGCACCTAAACACCAGTATCGTAGAGGATCCCTTAGTTGTTTCAAATCCAATTGGGGGTCCAGCCTATTTGTCGATGGTTTGTTTGGATTTGGAAATTTCTTTACTTAGCGTTGGGTTTAGATGTGATGCTTATGTTTTGGGCTTCACGGACTATGGGTTAATTTTGGGCATGGATTGGCTATCCAGTAATGGAGCCATCCTAGATTGTGAAAAGAGAGAGGTTAGGCTTATGACTCACTTGGGCAACACTCTCGAAATCTCTTGTAATCCCATGAATTCTGTTATGCTAAGTTATCTAGAATAGCTTGACGCGTCTGTTGAGAATTTGCAGTCTATTAGAGTGGTCCGTGAATACTCGGATGTCTTCGATGAAGTTCGAGGTTTACCCCCGAGGCGTGAGATAGACTTTCGAATATACTTAGTAGATAATGCAAAGCCAGTTGCATTACCAGTGCGCCACATGGCTCCGAGAGAGAGAAGAGAACTCAGTAAGCAAGTAAAAGAATTACTTGAGAAGGGGTTCATAAGAAGAAGTATTTAGGAGTGGGGTGCTCCAGTCGTTTTTGCTACAAAAGCTGATGGTTCACTTAGATTGTGCATGGACTATAGAGAGCTGAATAAGCTAACAAAGAAGAACAGACACCCGTTACCGAGGATAGACGATTTATTCGATCAGTTGGTGGGAGCTTCGGTTTTCTCGCAACTGGATTTGGCTACAAGTTTTCATCAGCTAAGGGTGGCTGAAGATAGCATCGATAAGACTGCGTTTAGAATTCCTGACAGTTTCTTCGAGTGGCTCGTCATGCCTTTTGGTTTGATGAATGCAACCGCATACTTTGTTGACTTATTGAGTAGGGTGTTTAGGGAGTTTCTGAACAAGTTTGTGGTAGTCTTTGTAGACGATATTCTGATTTTCTCGAAGAATGAGGAAGAGCATGTTTTGCATTTGAGGGAAGTCATGGATACTCTCTGTGCACATCAATTAAAAGCAAAATTCTCCAAGTGCCACTTTTGGAGGGAAGAAGCAAGATTTTTTGGGCATGTGGTGTCCAAAGAAGGGTTAGCTGTAGACCCCGCAAAAGTAGTTGTGGTCCAGGATTGGAAGGTTCCAAAGAATGCAACCGAAGTCCGAAGTTTTCTTGGACTAGCAGGCTTTTATCGCAAGTTCATTAAAGACTTTGCGAAAATCTCAGCCCCACTTACAAGGTTAATGAAGAAGAACCTGACTTTCACTTAGGATTTGGATTGCGAAGTCGCGTTCCAACGATTAAAGAGGGCATTGACAACAGCCCCAGTTTTGACATTACCAAATGGGGGCAAGATGTTTATGGTATACACAGATGCATGCGATACGGGACTAGGCACTGTTTTGATGCAAGAGGGGAAGGTATTAGCTTATGGAGGAAGGCAATTAAAAGTGCATGAGAAAAACTACCCAACCCTCGATCTTGAGTTATCAGCCATCATTTTTTCTCTCAAGTCTTGGCGCCACTATCTCTTAAGTGAGAAATTTGAGTTGTATACTGACCATAAATCGTTGAAATACCTTTTCTCGCAGAAAGACCTCAATCTAAGGCAACAAATATGGATGGAGTTTCTCACCTCATACGACTTTGAGATCTCCTATACTCCTGGCAAGGGCAATGTAGTGGCAAACGATCTAAGTAGAAAGAAGTTGACCTTAAGTCCTCTCTTCGTAGAAAGGCAAAGTTTGGAGTACATAGCAAATTTTGATTTTAGACCCTCTATTAATTATGTAACTGGCTTGATGGCAATGCTAGAGGTGCGACCTACTTTGTTGGACTCAGTAGAAACTGCGCAACGTGAAGACCCTCAGCTAGTTGGTGTGATAGATAAGCTGATTAGGGGAGAGACTTCTAGTCACCTCAATAGGTACTCCATCGATGATAAGAGTTGGTTGAGACGGGATGGAAGAATATGCGTCCCGCAAGCAAGAGATTTGGTGAAGATGGTTCTGGAAGAAGCACACCATTCCAAGATGACCATACACCCCGGTGGACAAGATGTATAAAGATATCAAAAGAGTTTTCTTTTGGAATCGCATGAAGAGGGATGTAGCCGAATTTGTTTCGAAATGCATGATATGCCAGCAAGTCAAGGCAGAGCAGAAGAAGCCTGGCGGTTTGCTTCATCCTCTAGAAGTTCTGCAATGGAAATGGGAAAGCATCTCGATGGACTTTGTTGATGGGTTGCCTAGGTCAAGAAGGGGCAATACCGGTATTTGGGTAATAGTGGACATGCTCACGAAAAGCGCTCATTTTATACTTGTCAAGATTAAGAGGACCGCCTCGTCTTTAGCCTCCATTTATCTTAAGGAGATAGTTCGACTCCATGGGATACCCTCCAGCATAGTGAGTGACCGAGACCCTATCTTTACAAGCGAGTTTTCGAGGAGTTTGCAAGAGGCTGTAGGCATATAGCTATGTTTAAGCATAGCCTATCACCCTCAAACTGATGGTCAGACGGAAAGGGTGAACATAGTACTGGAAGATCTTTTGAGGCTGTGCATTCTTGACTTTGGAGGATCTTGGGAGGATCATCTCCCTTTGGTGGAATTCGCTTATAACGATAGCTACCAAGCCACTATAGGCATGACACCCTTCGAAGCTTTATATGGAAGGCCATGTCGATCACCAACTTGTTGGTGGGAGTCCACAGATAAACTTATACTTGGGTCGGGCATGATTAGAGAGACTTCAGAGATGATGGACTTGATACGAAGGAGAATGAAGACTGCCCAAGATAGATAGAAATCCTACGCAGACAAGAGAAGGACCGACCTTGAATTTGAAGTTGGGGATAAGGTGTTCCTTAAAGTATCTCCTTTGAGGAATGTCATCCACTTTGGGTCCGTAGGAAAGTTGGAACCACGATTCATAGGACCATTTCCTATCATCGAAAGGATTGGGACGATGGCCTACATAGTAGAGCTACCCGAAAGAATGGCTGGAGTTCATAATGTTTTTCATGTCTCTCAGCTACGAAAGTGTTTACATGAGTCGGCAGAAGTTGTGGAGCCAAGTATACTAGAGGAAGTCGAAGTGGAACGAGAAGCTACTGTGAGGAGAGTTCCAACTCATATCTTAGGGATGGAAATCAAAAAGCTAGGCAACCGTGAAGTTAAGCTTGTCAAAGTTCAATGGAGCGATGCCGAGGAAGACGCAACTTGGGAGACTGAGGCCAAAATACATGCAGCCTACCCTTTTCTTTTTTAGGGTACATCTTTGATCTCTTTTTCCTTAGGTTTGTTCAAGCTTGTATCTACCTTTCTAGTGTATCTCCTCGGTCATATTCTTTATCCTTAGGTAGAGGCCAATGGATGTAAACATGTATTTGAAACATGTTATGACTGATGGATGCTAGTGGATGCAAGTGTTTGCTAGTGGTTGCTCGTGGATGCATATACACACACATTAGGCACTAGATCGGCTCAATCACTTTCATACTGCATATAAATGTGTGTTTATTTAGATTAATGGATGTATAATGGTTGTGTTATCATATGGATGCTGCAGTCGGATGGATGGGTGCATACGCATGTAGAAATAATATGTATCAATAGGGTTCTTTTACATACATAATGGACGCATGACACTATCATAATCTGCATTAAGGAGGTCAACTGAATCAGTAGACCGCCTGATTTTGCATTAGATACGTACATGTACACACAATGTGCATATAAACATGAAATCATTAGAAGTCTTTTAAGGACAATGGATGCCTGTTTTTGATGGTTGAGTAGATGGACGATTAGATGGTAGGATACGTATTCTTCGTAACTTGGAGATTTCGGGGTCGAAATCCTTTAAGGAGGGAGAATGTAACACCTCGTGTTTTCTGTTAACATAAGCTAACGAAATAAACAATACTTAATTTTAAATGTGAGAATCAAGTGGAACGGTTACGCCATTGTGTTCATCTCGGAATTTTGGTTGAGATAGAGTCCGAGTTTGCATAAATTGGACTTCGTATGAAGTAGTTATGGCTGTCGGAAGTTTCCAGAAAATTCAAATTTAAATTCAAAGACGAATTCAGACTCAGAACTGAGCAGGGCCGGAAATTTCCCGCCCAAGGCCAGGTCGATCAGGGGGTCGACCTTAGTGTCGACCTCCCCTATACAGGTCGACCTTAGTGTCGACCTGGGGGTCGAGCTGAGGGTCGACCTGCCCCCCCCCCCCCCCCCCGACCCCACCCCAGGCAGATCTGAAAGATGACAATTTTGTGACTCATTGCTGAGTCATTAGGGCTGAGGTGTCACCTTATCTTGACTGGATGGTCTTGATTGATTCTAGGTTGATCGGATGGCCTGAATAATCCTAAATACTATATAAACACATGTAGACTCAAACCCTAAAACCTAATCAAAATTAGAACCATGGCCATCATGCTATCACCTTGCAACCTAGAAAAGCCGTCATTAACTAGAGGAAAAGTAAAGCTAATCAACTCAATTCAACTCAATTCTATAACAACTACAACAACAAATTTGTCTACTTCAAGCCGAGCTAAATCAATTTCAGAACTCAGATCCCAGAACTCAAGACCTTCTTTGAGTTGTGAGTTTGATTTCTTTGATAAGATAATTAACAAGTTAATCAGGTTGAGTTATAATTTGGGTTATATGGTTATGTTTGTAAAACATTAGGAAAAATGCAATATTTTGTGAATGTATGCTAGTTGTACATAATGATAGTTTTGTTGTGAATCCCTTTGTATATACCTAATCATCTATGTTCAACCTGATTCATGTTTGACATCATTGTGTATATGCTAGTTTCTATATGAATTTATACAAGTTTACATGTGAATCGAACAAAGAGACTATATGCAAGTTTAGGAAGAAATTAGATTCACATATATGCAAGTTTACCCCTTTAGATTTAGATCTATGACATACATAGTTTTATGCAAGTTTGTGACTATGGCCTATGTAAGTTTTGGAATGAAAATTATATTCATATATGCAAGTTTTAGGTGAAAAACTATATTATAAATATACAAGTTCACACCTTTAGGCCTATGTTTAGATTCATGACAATACAAAGTTTATGCAAGTTATGTTGTAATCCTTATTTGCAAGATTAGATCCATTTTGTGTGTTACGTAAATTTGCGATGTTTCTTCCCTTTTATGTGTTAGACTCATTGCTAGTCTAATATACATATATGTCATGACAAACGAACGAACAACATGGGGACGATGGGCGTAATATTGAGTATACACATATTGAGAATTGGCATAATGGCCTTGAAAAGGCATATAATTAATTTAAGACATTAATTGGAAAAATTGGCATTTATGAACGTAATAGAGACAATTATGGACATAAGTATAGTTGGAATTCATTGACAAATTTGAATAGGGATATTAATCCAATATGGGGTTAAATGAAGACGTGTAATAATAAATCTCCTAAGACACGAGGTTAGACTCTTTTGTGGTGTAAGACTGCCCGGACCCGCCTGGCAAATCCAGCAGCCACAAATGCCAGTCTAATGTGAGAGGTCGAAGGAATGAATTAAATGCGTAACAGTTGTAAAGACACGAGGTTAGGCTCATTTGTGGTGTAAGACTGCCCGGACCCGCACGGCAAATCCAGCTGCCACAAATGTCAGTCTAATGTGGGAGGTCTTTACAAGGTTACGGTGTTAATGAATTACGAAACACTTATCCAGATAAACATGTGATGGGACATGAGGGGGTTAAGTGGGTGCTTTGGGTGGCTTGTGAAATTAAGAGGGTGCCTTGGGTGGCATGTGAAATACGAATAGATGCACTTAACCAAGATTGAAACATGTAAGAAGACATGAATAAGAATGGGGTTAAGTGGGGAAAAACCTTAGAGGGGACCAAGCATAGGTAGAAAGCTTGAGTCATGCATGGGGACCCTTTTCAAACCAGTAACCCATTAAGTATCTTTGTGGGCTCGACCCAAGTCGAGGACGGGACATGCTTATTGGGTTTGATTGTAAGAGGTCAAAACGGGTTAGCGGTGGCAACGAAAGTCTAACGGGGTCATATGCGTGTGTGGGCCTGGGCTGGTAGGTAAGACGTTGTTGCATCGTGTAGATATAAGCCGTGCATCTTGGTGGTATTGGGTTGCTACTTTTAGGAGTGATACACCCCACTGTGGGTCCACCACGGGTATCTACGAGTTAGGGAGCTGATCGAATGGGGGTAGTGGGTACACCTGGTGGAGATAGGGGCAGGCGGCACCTATGAAGGCAGCTAAAGGTACACGAAACTACCATTATCATTATTAAGTTTGGTAGGCGGGATCAACTGGTGTGGTGCAGTGTATTAATTATCTTATAGTGATTAGGTGCGCCTTTAATGTTATTCTTGTTCATCTTATTTCCTTTGTTTGCTCTGTTGTACCCATTTGTTCACAGTCATTTCCTTATTTTCCAGCTTATGCCTTGTCCTAGTTACTTAATGATTATATTGTTAAAGTTATTGCACTCGCCAGACTTTATGTCTGACCCCTTTGTTTCCACCTATTTTCTTCCTTTCCCCCCAGGTGCTCAGGGTGGGACTAGTACTAGTGGAGCTTGATTTTGGACAGCTTTATCTCTTTCTTCGGAAGTTGCTTGGATCGTTGAAGTAAAAGTTCAGGCTATCTTACTTATGGCTATTTTATGTTGGGGTTATGTCTTCCATTTTCATGTACTCTGATTTAGTCAAGATGGATATTATGTACTTGACTCTAGTCTTTGGGTTTTTTTGATGATGTAACCAAACCTATTTGTTTACCGCTGCAATGAATGAAGTTTCAAATTTTTAAGTACTGTTTTATATTTGTCTTGTTGTTAAATTTCTGTTCTATACACACTTAAAACACTCCATGGAAGTTAATGCATTTCCTTTATGAGTGACATTAATGGATGTGGGGTGTCACAGCCTGCATGCCTATCAACCATTTAAACAAAATCAAACATACACAACAACGCAACAAGCCTATCCTTGCATGCGGTTTACTAACAAGGGAATAACTATATTGCGATTAAAACCTTACCAAGCAAAGAGTTTTGGATATGACTTCCTTGTGCTTTCCTCTGTTTCCCAAGTACAGTCATTCTCATTATCACCCCACTAGACCTTAACGAATTTCACCGTCTTCCTTTGAAGTTGCTTTGTATCATGTCCGACAATACGAATCATTATGTGGCTCCTAACTACCTCAGATTTTACCTCGATATTATCCAACTAATCTGGTGAAATAGTCATATCAGAATCGTGCACGAACTTCCTTAACTAGGAAACATGAAATATGTTGTGCACTCCCACCATCCTGTCTGGAAATCCAACTTTATATGCTAAATTCCCCACTTGCTTGAGAACTGGAAATGGACCAACAAACCTTGATGCCAACTTACCTCTCCTGCCAAAATGAATCACACTCTTTAATGGAGATATATTGACGAATACCAGGTCGCCAATGGAGAATCACAATTCTCTTCGTGTTTTATTAGCATAACTCTTCCGCCTATCTCATGTAGCCTTCATTCGCTGTTGGATAACCTTGATTTTATCTGAAGTTTCTCTTATTACATCTGGTTCAAGCACAAATTTCTCATCGGTTTCCTACCAACATGATGACGAGTTGCACGGTCTTCTGTACAAAGCTTCAAATAGAGCCATACCAATACTGGATTGATAACTATTATTATATGCAAACTCGAATAGATGCAAATGGTCATCCCATGACCCAACGAAATCCAGTATACAAGCTCTTAAGAGATCCTCTATTACACAATTCACCCTCTCTATTTGACCGTCGGTTTGGGGATGGTATCCCGTAATAGGATGTAATTCTGACCCTAATGCTTCTTGTAAGCTCTTTCAAAACCCACTAGTAAATAACGGATCTCGATCACTTACAATACCTTTGGGTACTCCATGAAATCTCACTACCCACTTCATATACAGTTCCGCTAACTTAGTTGTTGTTCTATTCGAATTGACATGTATAAACCTTGCACTTTTGGTCAATCGATCCACAATCACCCAAATACTATCATGACCCGATCTGGTCCTTGGTAACCATCGATGAAATCCATTGAGACTTGTTTTCATTTCCATTCTGGAATTTCCAACGGTTGTAACAAACCATTAGGCTTCCTCTGCTAGGCTTTAACTAATTGCAAATTCATGCACTTGGATATAAACTTCCCAACGTCTCTCTTTATCCCTTCCTAGTAGTAGGTCTGCTTCATGTCTCGATACATCTTGTTACCACTGGGATGTATAGTCAGTTTCGAGTGATGACATTCTCTAAGAACTTAATCTCTCAATACATTTACATTAGGTACAACCAACCTCTCATTCTTTTGAAGCCATCCTTCTCTATCAAGTCCATACTTGTTCATCTTCTCATCGTCTGTAGCGTCCTGGGAATTTCGACACTTGAATCATGACACTAATACATCATGTGCCCAATAACTCAAGTACCGAAAACCCCAGAAGGCTATAAGAAAGAATTTAGAGGATGAGATAAGAAAGATAGAAAGTTAGAATAGAAGAAGACGAATAACAACATAATGCCATCAAAGTCTCACATCGCAGCGGAACAAAATATAATACAGAAATATAATTTATAGAGAGCTTTGAAATAAAAACTTACAACATCACAGTACATCACTACATCTGGACAGTTATAATAGCCTTCCCTCATATATATAACGCACAGCGGAATAATAACAGTAAAATCATACGTCTGAACTCCTTCAGCTCATCTTCGGACTTCACAGCTTTCGATAACCTGAACCTGTACAGCCCGGTCTAACCCGAGTATTTAAAAAACACCGGATCAGTCTGGTGAACTAGAGTGAGAGAAACTCACAAAGTTTAAGGATGATCATCCAATTTAATTTTAAAGTTCAAAATCCTTTTTAAAGAAAAGGATAATCGTAAGACCGAATCCACACATAAATACGGACGGTTTTTACCTTACAGTAACCCAAAACATTTGGAAATCAATATATTATTCTGATATTATGATAGTGTCTAAATACAAATAAATAGAATCTAGCAGATCGCTTGCATCTCACGCTCCATATATATAGTATACAAACAAAACCGCGAGCGCTTATTGGAGATTGGATTCCGACTATGACAAGGTATGGAGCCACCTGCCGATAGTGTATCTCTAGAGACAAATACACTGGGTTCAACAAGAACATCTTGCAACCCGGCCCACACATGACTGACCACTCATTTCGCTTAAGTGTATCGAATGTATATCACCAACAGTTGGGTGCGACCCCCCGTCTCCCGAAAAGGGACAACATCGATAGATTAAAGAAGAAAAAGGAATTTCTCTAGATAGGTGATTATGCACCCTAATGGGTGCGACCCACATAGCCATGCTGCCTGCCCGATTTTTGTCATTTCCCAATTGATGAGGCTTGAGGTTATGATCGACTTTTGGAACATCTGGCCACCGTTCACATCTCCATACAAGTCATCCAGGAATAGGATGAACCAAAGGCACCTTCCTACTGCATCCAATATAGGAATAACCCCATAGATCAGTAGCGAGTAGTCCTTGCAATCCGTAGATTTCAATCCTAATAGAATCATTGTCAAAATATCTCTAGGGATCAGCTAAAGAAATCCAACAATAGTCCTTCCATTCATGAAGATTTACGGACTTCAATTTCTCCATCTTGATCAACATCTTCCACGCTTTCATATTCATTGGTCAGAATGGTTTTCGAATATAAATTTGATCCCAGTCTTTCCGTACCAATAACGTTGGGCCAGATTTTGAAAGTTGGTTATTTAACTATCAAAATAAACAACCATAAAAATAAGATAGAGCATTGTTTTGTTACATAGCATCACTTGGCCAAAAGACTATATCAGTTTTAATACATTAATATACTCAAATCATTTTATTAATATACTTGGAAAAATTCTTAAATCCATATCAAAATTTTCTGTTAACTTCTATTCCAAAACATTTTCTATTACATTACTTATTATTTATAATAGAGAAACTGATTCAACTTATCATTTTAAAACAATCATTATGATATCTCCTTTGTTTCGTTATTTGAATACCATCATCGTCACTTATTCTTTAGAATAAATTATTCTACATCTCTTTCCTTTACCTTTTGAAAATATCATTATATTTTTCACAAATCTCCTTTCATTGATCTCTTTACCACGGAAATATTATTTCATATTCTAAAGATCCTTTATATTTCCTTTTATTTCGAAATTTCATTATCTATATTCCAAAGTTCTTCAAATCATATTGCGTCATTATTCCTCAAAATAATTTACTTCTAACATCTTTATCATTACAACTAATGTCATCTTTCGATAATCCTGAAGTCGTTCCAGTTGGGGTATTCTAATTACCTCTCAGACCTTGATCAACAATATTTTCATCTTAAGATAATATCAGTTGTAATACCAAATCCCCATACTCATTTCTACTATCAACACAAAATCCATTTGAGTTATATCTTGATAAAACCTTATCTCTCATTTAATATATCGAATTTATATCACACCATTATAAATTAATCCACCTTACCACTTTAATTCAAACTTGGATTTCTATTTCGTTTCCATTCATATGTCATTTCAAATAACTCGTTCCAATAAAGCTTGGGTTTTATAACTCCATTCAAAATAAAACCCCAGTAAGGATTTAATTTAAACTTCGAATTAAACTTAACTTATATTATTATTTATAACACTTGCTTAAAAACATCACTTTACTATAAGCAATGGTTTAAAACTTCATAACCCTTCATTTATACATTTAAATCCCAAAGATACCACTATGATCATCATTTAACAAATATCAACCTTTAAAAATGGTTTAATTATCAATTAACTATTTCATTAAATTGATAGCTAATTACATAATTCAATTTCAAGTAACAAAGTTGACTTAGTGAACTCTACATATGATTATCTCATTAATCAAATCTCAGTTCGCTATTCCATTTAAATTAGTTTCAAATTAAATTAATTTAAAAAATTCCATTCGATTTTTCTTAAATAAATAGTAATCAAATCAATATAATCTCATTTTAAATAATTAACCTTAGTTATTAAACATCGCATTGATACCTGCTTACTCGCTAACCAATATTGTAAATATAAGAATCATCTTTATAAGATCATTTAATAATTTATATGAGGCACGTGCTTCGCACACGGATAGGTTTTGGTATCAAAAATAGTGACTGGTGGTTAAAATAATCAATATATAGGTGTGGTTGGTTTATTTCCTTTTTATAAACTTCATTTAAAATATATATTTAAAACCTATATTGAGTTACAAAATAATTTATAACTTCATTTATATCGATTTACCAAACGGTAAATCAACCTTTATAAAACAGTACATATTTGGCCTTTTGCTATAAATTCCAATATCATACATTGGTTAATAACAACGTTGAATTCATATTCAACAATCAATAATCAAATCAGTAATTCAATCATATCGGTTAAACAGTTCGTGTAATGATCATATGCAAATAAATTATCAATCCAACTGATAGTGGTCAATCAATGATAATAATCCAAGCATCCAATTTAATTTAAATACGTTTATATTACCATAAACGTTACCAATAAGGTAAGTTACCTTGTTTGGAAATCATCCTTAAAAATAACGATGTCATTTCATTTAAATTAAACAACGTTTAATTTAAATAATCAATATAACCATATTTAACAATATCCAAACAATTAAATCAACCAACCATTAGCAAACATAGCATACAAATAATAAACCGAACTTATAAAAATTATAAGTGGGAGAACTGAGTGAGTTTAACTCACCTTGGTTTTCCATTCGGCCGTTAAAGTGGTCTGATTTAATTAAATTAAACTTGCATTTAATTTAATTAAAACTTTCATCAGCGTCCAACACTGTCCAAACTGGTTCCTTGTCGACACGGTTTCGACGCCTTTTGTTTTGTTTAAATCTGACAACGATATTACACGTTATAAATATTATACACGATATGATAAAAATAAATAAATTAAACTTCTAAATTATTAGTTAGTTAGTTAGTAACTTATCACGTAAAATAGCGGGCATAATTACCTTTTCTAACCCTTGTATAAACCGTTCTGATCAACATCATTCTCACTATTTAATTTGACCCCAATTCTTCGTAGCCATCCACCTAGGCAAAAGAAGAAGAGAATGCCACCTTCCCCATTATTTTCCCATATGTGAGGTTGATCGAAATGCAAACCCACATCAGAGAGATAAAACAATGCAACGAGAATTCCAAGTCTAACGTCCATGCTTTTGTTCTAAACAAGTCTCCCACCTGCTCATTTCTTTACCCAACGTCTTTGTTCCTTTTTCACTTTTTTTTTAGTTAAACGCAAGACCGAAAGCCCAATTGCCCAAATGCTTAACATCAGCCCGCTACCTTAAAAATGAAAAATGCACCATAGTCCATTGCTATAGGCATATCTTCTCCTTCCCATTCTAACTTCTTCTTGAACCCATTCCTCTTCTGTAACCCATTGCTCTTAACCCTCCAATCCATTTCCATTCGCTTAAACACCCACTACTCCACTTTCCCATGAAGACTGTACCCACCTACCACCGCTTCTACTGTTTCTCCAATGTATGTACAGTAATCCATCCACAACAGCTCCTACCTTCTGACATAAATACACAATGAAGCTTCTCCTTTCCATGCTTGCGTTTAATAATTATTTTTCTTCTAAAGTTTGAACCTGATATGCTCCACCTACAAGCCCGCGTTCCAGCTTCCCATGGTCGAACTCGGCTAGACCTCCTCCTCCTCATTCTTCGGTTCAATGTTCCGCAAGCTCCGCTGGGTTCACCTCATGGTATCCACCAGTGAACCCATCACACCTGACACCAGAGTAACCCCTCCGACATCTCGCACAACCAGTACACCGCCCATCCGAGCTCCTTCGCTAGAAATCCCCCGTAACTTCGCCACTTCCTGCTGATACTCTCCCCCTCCATTTCATCGCTTGTCGCAAGCCTTCCACCCCTGTTGAAACATTTCTTGCGTCACTTCTCTTTGGTTTTCGTTTTATATTTTCTTTTTGCATAGAAGGTTCGGTTTTGATAAAAAAATGAATGGATCAGCAAGGTTTATATAGGGGAGATGACTTGGTGAGCACGGATATGTAGCTTGCCAATCACGATTCATGGTTTGGGATGCACAACATCTTTGGTTGGGTGACACGTTGTAGGACTGTAGAGTAGTTGATGATGGGTTTATTGATGGAACCCAAAGTAGAAGGGGACTCTGTTATTTCGGGAAGGCATGTGGTATAGATGTATTGATTTTACTTCGTTAGCTGTATGAATAGCTTAGAGTTGGTTTACAGGATGTCCACTATTCGAGCCGTAGGGATTTGAAAATTTCGGTAGCTGATTTATGCTTTACCTCATTAGCAGTGTATATTTTCTCAAATTGGTTTGCACATGGTCTCTAATAAGATGTGAAAAGAAAAGAAAAACATGGCAGGATTTTCTTGTGAGCACGTGATTTTCCATCCATAGGATAAAAGTTTGGACGGAACACAGATTTCACATGGTGAAATTAATGGAAATGAAAATGCTGCGCAGATTTTTCTCTGTTCGAAAATGGTAGGCTGGATTGGTATTGTCAAATGAGAAAATAGAAGAGACGGCATAGGGGTTTAGCTGTGTTTTCTCATCTTTTCAAGTGGCTGGGTGATGTTGATTTGTGTGAGTTTTCTTGTCTACCAATTGCATTTGATAGAGAAAGGGTGATCTGAGTTTACAGAGATAGGCATGTAGGACTTAGGGTGTACTAATCCTAAGCATAAAGTCTTATTTTATTTTCTCACTTTTCGCTTGTAGCAACAAAATTCAATTAAATCTTGGGATTTTGACAGTTTCAAATGTTAAGCGTTATACACTTCTCTTTTAGTGAAGCAAAATATCTTGTGCAAAAGTTGATATTCTCATATATTATATTATAGAAAGATGCACCACTTTGGCCATTGAATATATTATAAGAAAAAGAATATTATTTAGTTGGCAGTAAACACAAATAGGAGCATGTGCATTCGTTTCATATTAAATATAAATATAATGTTCTATCGTCGTTTTAAATAACGAATTCAATATTAAATTCCATTAATATTTCAAATATAATATTTAAAATAAATTTAAATATTTGAATCCAAATAGCAGAAAAATCCAGGTCGTTACATCGTCGATACCCATCTCTACCTTGGAATTGATTTCCAATAGGTTAGGATCATCCCTCTGACTGGAACCGATCCGCTCAATCAAAGTCAGTCTGATCGTCAAACTTGTTAACATCTCTTTCGCACTTAAGTCTGAAATCATATCCCGTGATATATTCTAGTTGCTTCCATTCCAGAAACATAGCCCCTAAACTAGAATGTCTCCTACTCAATGCATCAGCTATCGCATTGCCCTTCTCGGGTGTGTATGCGATATTGAAATCATATGAAGCTAAGAATTCTAACCATCTCTACTGACGAAGATTTAAATCCTTTTGAGAGAAAAGATACTTTAATGACATATGATCGGTAAACAACTCGAATCTTTCTCCTAAGAGATAGTGTCTCCACATCTTTAATGTGAACACGATTTCTGCTAATTCCAAATCATGGGTAGGATATCATTTCTCATGCGGTTTCAGTTGCCGACTAGCATAGGCTGCAATCCTACCTCCTTGTATCAGTGCAACACCTAGTCCGGTACCACAGGCACCCATGTATACCGTCATCTCTTCGTTCCCTTTAGGAATAACTAACATTGGTGCACATGTTAACTTTTCCTTTAGGATCTTAAATGCATTCTCACACCTTTCATCCTAGACGAAAGATTGATTATTCTTGGTCAACTGAGTTAACAGTGCCGCTATTTTGGAGAAGTCTTGGATAAACTTATGATAATATCTAACTAACCCAAAGAAACTTCTTACATCCGTAGCATTCTTGGGCGTAGACCAATCTTGTACCGTAGCCACCTTCGTAGGATCCACGGCAATACCATTCTCTGAAACAACACGGCCCAAGAACCTCACTTCCCTCCTCCAGAAGTGACACTTAGAAAATTTTGCTTTCAATTGGTATTTCCTCAACACCTCCATTACTGTACTTAATTGTTCCTTGCGTTCTTCCTTTCTCCTCGAGTAAACCTGGATATCATCCATGAACACAAGAACAAACTTATTTAATTGTTCCTTGAAAACCCTATTCATAAGATTAACGAAATATGTGGTTGCATTGGTCAACCCGAATGGCATAACCAACTACTCATAAAATCCAGATGGCGTTCGAAATGTCTTTTTAGGTATACTCTCAACTGCTATTCATAGCTTATGAAATCCCTTCTCGAGATCTAATTAGGAGAGCACTCTTGCTCCATTTAATTGATTAAACAAATCATATATCCGTGGAAGAGGATACTTATTCTTCCTAGTCACCTTGTTCAACTCGTGGTAGTCTACACATAAGCGAAGGGAACCATCTACCTTAGTGGCAAATACAACTGGTGCTCCCCACTTTGAAACACTCCTTCGGATAAATCCCTTCTTCAAAAGATCGCCCACTTGCACCTCGAGCTCTCGCTGCTCCCTTACGACGAAGTAGCATCACTATAGGTCTGGCATCTTTCACTAAATCAATCCTAAACTCAATCTCTTGGTGTGGTGGAAGTCCGGTCACTTCCTCGAAGATGTCCGGATACTCGTCAGCAATAGGCACATCTAATAACTCATCCTACGAGATGTCGAGGGAATGTAGAAAACTAGCCATCACCTCATCACTAGGTAGGAAACTCAATACCACCCTTCATCCATCATCCGCTCTAATGGTCACCGAAGACCTCTCATAGTCTACCACCACCCCAAATCTTCAGAGCAAATCGACTCCCAAAATAATGCCAAACCCTGTAAAGCCCAAAACAAAGCAATCACAAGCAAACATACATCCATGAATCTATAAGACCAAATTATGACAAATCATGTAAAGGCTAGTAGAACCACCGATCAGGTTTGTCACAACTAAAGGTCTATCGACAATCTCGGGTTCCAATTCCAAGCTATCTACCAGGTCACTAGATACGAAGATGGGAAGCCCCGATATCAAACAACACTCGAACAGGAATATCATAAATAGAAAGTGTACCTTGAATAACGACACCTTTTCCCTTCCACGCCGCAGTTGGGGCATTCGACGAAGAGTGAACAACGTTGATAGCATATGCTTTCACGATCTACTTCTCTTTAGGAGGTTGTGGACATTCATTCTTAAAATATCCCACTTGGCCACAGTTGAAGCACTTCTTTTCCGTAGGTTTTGCTTAACAATTGCTGGCATAGTGGCCCTTCTTGCCACAGTTAAAGCACTCGATATCTTTCTTATTCTTCTTTTTATGACCATCTTTGGTCTGATTCTTCTTCCTCTTATTCTAGGAATTATTCTTGCCTGCGGCTTTGGCTCCTCCGTAGATGTAACAGCAACCTCGATCTTCGACTTAAGGTAAAGGCTCTCAGATCTCGGTGCTTTTCCCACAATAGATTCGAAAGTTTCATTGATACGGTTTATTAGTCTTTCCCGCAAGTACTCATCTAGGCTAGTTATGAACCTTTCGTTCTTCTTCTCGGCAATATCGATAAGAGATAATCCATATTTCAATAAAGTATCGAATTCAGCAATATATTCCAAGACTGCCCTACCATTCTGCTTAAGCTCCGAAAATTTCCTAAACATTTCTGATTTCTGAGCAGCTGGAATAAATTTGTCACTGAAGCGAGTCTTAAACTGATTCCAAGTAACTTAATCCTCGGGAGTAGCCACTTTAATGGCATTCCACCAATCCATAGCCCATCCTTGAAGCTGACGCGATGCTAACTTTCTCTTCATTGCATCATCGATCCCCAAATCTTTGAAGATGCGTTCACAACTATCAAGCCAATCCTGAACCTCCGTAGCCGATCCTGTTCCACGGAACGGCTTTCCACCAAGATTAGTATAATCTTTGCTGAGCTTGGTGAAATCGGCCTTAGGCGCCTGCACTGCTGCATCACCACCACTAGCAGCATTAGGAACTGCTCCCTAAGCATCCCTAAGAATCTCTCGCATGAAGATAGTAAACATCTCCCTTATATCAGTGACATTCACATTGTTGGCCCCTGAACCCGTACTCCTCGTATTTCGGCTCATCGTCCAATCTGTAAAGAGAAAACGACTAACCATCTCCTTAGTAGTGCCAGTGCTGTGCGACTTCATCCTTAGATATACTAATAGTATATATGTATAGTTTTTGAAAACTAAAATATCACAAATACGCGCTCTCATATACGTGTATTATATCTCCCTGCTGTCTTTCCCTAGGTCAAGAACACAACCTAGGCTCTGATTGTAACAACCCGGAAAATCTGAACCAATTTGAAAATTTTAATTTGGCTATTTTAGTGGATTTTAAATATTTAAAATAAATATTTTAAATAATAACGATGAAAAGTAAGTTTGAATCGACGTTTGAAAATGAATATAATTATTTCTAATTATAAACAAGGCATGAAATGGCGAGGTAATTTCAAAATTTGAATTCAAACTTTGACTGACTGTATCAGGTGCAAAATAAAACGGATTTTAGTGAAACCAAAAATATTTAAATCTGTTAGTGAATATCTTTCTCACGAATCTGAAAAATCGAAGTTCCGTAGCGGGAAGCAAAAGTTATGGCCAAATGAATTTTAAGAAAGGTCGCTAAAAGTTTATATAGCCCGTGAAAATGGCCATTTTGCAAACGATCTCGGAATTCGATGAAACCACTTTTGTTGGATGCGGGATGTCAAATTATTGCTAGGTTTCAAATTTCATAATTTTTGAAGCTAATATGTGAGCATGGCAAAGGAAAATGAGTTTGGTCGATTTCTATTAAATTGGATCGACCTGAAAAGGGCCATTTTTCAAACGGTCTCAGAATTCGATGAAACTAGTTTTGTTGGGACTGTATCGTCAAAACATAGCTAGATTTATTTTTCGGTAATTTTTAGAATTAGTATGTGGCCCGGCAAATTGAAATGTACGTTCAAATTAAATATTGAATGTTTTGTATTTTAATTTGAAGAGAAACTAACTTAAACAGTCGAATGGGCCTACGAAACATATCTCATTGTGTTCGGAATGGGGGTATTTAGCTGGGGATGACAGTCGTTGGGTTTGAATTGGTGTTCTGTGTGAAGTGGGGTATTTTAGAATTTTGAAAATATATAAAAAAATAAAAAAATCATTGGCCCTCACTTTTCTCTCTCCCCGTTCTCTCTCTCCCCGATCGCATTATACGGCGGAAAACCGCTCCTCCCTTCCCTTCCCGATTTCTCCTCCTCCACGCAATAAAATCAGGAGCTCCAGTTGAACTTTTTGAAGAGCTCTCTCCACTCTTCAAATCCATACCAGTTGCTTAAATTTTCGTCGAGTGTTGAGGGAGAATCGCTGCTTCGAAGTTGCGGGTTTTAAACCGCCGCCGACGTCAGCTCCGACCACCGAACTGGCCAACTCCACCGCGTGCCTGAGTGCCGCGCCTAGCCCTTCATCGCAGTGCAGCCCGATCGTCACCTCGTGCTACGGATAACGAGAAATCTTTAAACCTAGTTTTGAAGAAAAATAGAGAGGTACAGCTGATTTTAAAATAAACGATATTATAGCACTTTAAAGCGCTACGGTTTTTGATTTCACTGTAAAAAATCATTTTTTTTTGTTTATTGACGAAATTCAGTGAAACAAGAGATAGTGGACTCGTGTGGACGTCTTCTACATTCTAGAAGAGACCGGATATTTTTCTAAGCCTTCTGCTATTTTTGGTGGAGTGGAACCCAATGTGAGATTTCTAAATTATAAACGATATGGAAAACGACGATGTATAAATTATATAGTCGATGATGCTCTCCCCCTCCATTTTATCGTGAACCATGTTTTAAATGACAATGATTCTTTAACCCAGTCAAAGATTAAAACTAAGTGGAGTTTTAATGAATCTTTAATTAGATTGAAAAGATCAAGAATGGAGTATCGCCAGTTTTACTCCAGATGATAGTTAAATCTTTAATTAGATTTGAACGTGAAATGGTAATTGAATTTACCGATAAAACTGTGGTGTTAGATATGAAGTATGACCAGTTTTACTTCATGGGACAAATAGGGTGGGATTGGGAAATAAAATAAATAATTACTTCGATGTGGTTCGCTAATCCCGACTAGTTTGAAGTGATATTCAAAGGAAGATTAAAGAATAAGTTTAAAAGAATTTATCTTTGATAAAATTAATGGGAACCTTTCCCTAAGAATGTGAAATTTAGAAACTAACTATAGGTTAGCTAAGTTGAATGGTTTCTAGGGTATTGATCTGATGTTGGTTTCGGCCTTCGGGGTTAATATTTGGGGAATTACTCTCTTGTTAATTTACGGTTAGTGACTGATGAATTGGAATGAGGCGTATGTTGTGTTTGTGTAACACTTATTTATTATATACGCGAGTTATTCAAAAAGACCGGGTTTATACCATTCTGAATAACTGATTCGATGATTAGTCGAAGATGAAGACGATGGTTGAAGACCGGAGGTCTTCACGTCGTTTGGATAATTACTGATGATCTTGATTGGGTCGTACACCCAAGAGGAGGGAATCAGTTGGTGATCGTCCAGACGTACTTGGAGATCGATGGATATGCGGGGTACTAGGTGCCTCCGGTTTCGTTCAGACCCAGAACGAACTTGTAAAAGGACTGTGTGTCTGACATTGGATTTTATTCTGTGTGATTGATTTCTATTAAATATATATCTGTTTGGCGGCGGAGATTTTATTCACTTGCTTAACGCCCTTCTCTGAGATGTACGAGCTCAGGGGTTATATACTGATGGATATCAAACACATAGAGTGATTTGCCTGTGTGGCATGCCTAAGTGGCAAATGATCAAGGCTTCTGTTGAAAAGCAAAGTCTTGTGGTTGATGATCAAAGCAAGGCCTTTGTGGCATAGCTTTGTGTAACGTTTACTTCGCGAGTTTCACACCCGGTATGAACCAGAAACGGGAGAGGACATCAGGGAGGGCATGTGTTTCCTTCTAATTAGAAGTGGCGTCAGTGGTTTTACACACCCTGACGAGTTTGACTTATGTGGTTGTTAGTTTGCGAGGCGCCTCGGATTTATCGGTGACTATGTGAAGCCGATGGAGTCATTCGTTGGCTCATTTACGCCCCATAGGGCGGGGAAACGTATTGTTCAGGCATTATAATCCACTTCGTGTGGACCGGCCCTGACGATCCAAAGGCTTGACTGAGTACTTGCCTGAGACATGGGCTAGATTGTCTTGAATCGGTAGAGGACTATCTTTTGCCTCGTTTCATACCATAAATGATAACCCAACTTCCAATATGACGTTTTGCGGTTTTGATTGTATACCTGTATATGGCAACATATTGGTATGAGACATTCATGCCGCATATGATTGATATTTATGATTGTATATAAAATCAGAAACTAACTGGAAACGAGCTAAGATGGGTGGTTTCCTGGGTATTAGTGTGATGTTGGTTTCGACCTTCGGGGTTAATACTTAGGGAATCGTTCTCTTACTAATTGGCGGTTGGAGTCTGATTTAGAATTAAAACATGAAATTTAGCGTATCAAGCATTCTTTGGCTATTATAAGGTAAAACCCTATCCCCCGGCTTGCGTTGCATTGTGTGATAGGACCTGGGTCTTATAATAGCTTCATTTTTCTTTATTTAGCATTGCGCTGTTGGTTTTATGCACTGGTATTCTTGGGAGGAAACCCGTTCCGTGTTATACGGCGTGGTCCCTTGATTTACCGAACTTTAAAAATAAAGATTAATAACTGTTTTAGTTCTCACACCAGTCACATGACTGACCTGGAGTTTATTGTTTTAACCTAAACTCTGGGTGCCCTTATTTTGACACGGGCAGCTAGTAGTTTTGGTTTTGCAGATTTATATTCACAGGATCCTGGTTTACAGCTGGAATGATATCCGGAAAGCTTTGTATCCGTATATCTCTCTCAGTTGTGTATTGTATTATTTTTCCGCTGCGATGTATTTAAATGTAATTTAAACCTCTGATATTTTATAATGTGTAATATTGATTCATGCTCTGTATATTCTTGTAATCTTATGGAATTGTTGTAATATACAATGAAATGTTCTTCTATCTGCGTTCTATTCTGTCGTGTTCCCTAGATCATCCGCGCTTTCCTAACCGGGGAAGTTATGGGTTTTTACATTTGGTATCAGAGCTTTCGTTTACAAAGATCAGAGAAAAAGACACATTAGAACCATACGAAAGAATTCATCAGAGATTGGATTAGTAAAATCCATTGAGAATGACTCGTTAGAGATGGGGTCAGTAGTATCCTAGAACGAGTGTGAAGGGTATATCTTTAAAGTGAAAACAAATTTTGTTTTGAAAATTTAAATCAATTATTCATATTTGAATATTTATTTATATTGATTTGGACTATCCAGTATAGAAAGATTTTGCGTATACGTCTGATCCGCGTGTATTCGAAGTTTTAATATATTGGGTAGATATAGAATCACATTCTAGTCACCCGGAGAGAATTCTGATGATTGATGCATCGTCATCAGAGTTGATGTTCGAGTGCCAAAAGTGTGATATCTATATATATATATATCCATTAGACTGGTGTGAGAACCCAAATAGATAGGATATATTGTTGTGAATTGGCAGCAAAAACGGGATTTTTGACTATATATCAAAGCTATGTGTTTGAAACTCTAATTCACTAATTGATTGATGGTTGTGTTGTTTGTTTATTTGTTTGATAATTTTGAACCATTATGCCTAATAGAATCAAATATTGAATTGTATTGAAAATTGGTCGCATTTGCTTGCATATACATGTACTTGCATTGAACAGGTCATAGCAAGGAGGCTAGAGCAGAAGAATAAAATTGTTTGCCCGACAAATAGGTACATGTTTACCATAATTTACTGTTTTGTTTGGGTGATGATGATTTTATGAGCCGATTGGCTGGCCGCTTGGCTTTTTCTTTTTCTTTTGGATTGAAGAAGGCCATGGGAGGCTATATGAAATATCCCGAAGTCCCCGGTGCAGGGGAGGTTATGGCGAAATTTTTCGAAAATTTAGGGTGTTAGCCAAATGTTTGAAAAATTTGAAAAGTTCTTAGAAACTGAAAAGTTGAAGAACTTAAGCCGTAATGAAAATATTGAAAGTTGTGTTGGTTTGTTAAACAACTTTCGGCTTCGTTCCTTTTCGGGGACGAAAAGTTTTAAGTGGGGGAGATTGTAACGACCCGGAAATCCGAGCCAATTAAAAAATTTTATTTTGGCAATTTTATTGAATTTTGAATAATTAAAATGAAATATTTTAAATAATATCGACGAAAATTTAATTTTTAATAGAATTCGAACGTATATATTATATAGATCATCGTTAGAATACAAATAATTATTTATATATATGAAAGGAATTGAAAATGGCGTGGTAGTTCGATAATTCGATTTCAAAGTTCAAATGAATGTACAGGATTCAAAATAAACCAGATTTTAGTGAAACCAAAAATAATAGAATCTATTTGAGAATATCTTTCCAATGAATCCGAGAAATCGAAATTTCATAGCGGGAATCAAAAGATACGTCCAGTTGAAATTTCAGAATAGTTGTTGTAGAATTCTGGCCCTTAAAAATGGAAATTTTGCAAACGACCTCGGATTTCGACGAAACCACTTTTGTTAGATCCGTGATGTCAGATTATTGCTAGATTGCAATTTTTGTAATTTTCTGAATCAATATGTGAGAGTGGCAAAGGAAAACGCGTTTGACCAGTTTTAGTTGATTTTAATCGACTGGAAAATGGCCATTTTTCAGACGGTCTCAAAATTTGACAAAATTAGTTTTGTTAGGACCGTATCGTCAATACGAAGCTAGAAAATATTTTTTTGGAATTTTTCGAGTTAGTATGTAACCCCAGTAAATTGAAATGCGCGTTCAAATTCAATATATAGAGTTATATTTTGATTTTGAAGAAAACTGGTCGAAACGATCGAATCAGCTTATGATACATATCCCATTGTGTTCGGAATGGGCGTAATTAGCTAGGGACGACAGGCGGTGGGTCTCATTTCGAGTTCGAATTTAAAAAGTTACCTTTTTGAAAATAAAATAATAAAATAAATAAACTTATTTGCTTATCACCCCCTCCTTACTTTCTCCGTCCCGCTCAGTAAAGAAGAAATAAAAAAAAGGGCGACGAAGGCCCTAGCCGCCACCACAGGAGGCACGCACCCCACCAGCTCCGGCGTCGTCCTCCCCACCACTTCCTCCTCCTCCTTCTTCCCACCGCCTCTCCTCCTCGCCTCTTATGTGAAAACCGACACCACCTGCGCGAAAACCTCACACTCCTCCGTCGATCTCGTGCGACCATACCCCCCGACCACTCCCCAGCTCCCTGACGCCCTCCGTTCCTCCACAGTCCCCAGACGCCACCTATAGCCCACGCCATTCCCTCCTCCAACCATTCACAGTAAGTCCTTGTTTTATTTTATTTCCATTTATTTTACTTTCAGTTTGAAAATAAATTTTTAAAGATAGAAAATCTGATTTTCCTTTAACTATAGAGAAATTGATTTTTAAATTATAAAAGGTTTGATTTTCATAAAATAAAAATAAAAATAAAGGTGCGATTTTTATTTACATAAAGATGTGATCTTTGAACATGAAGTGATGAAGTAGAAATATGATTTTTAACGTCTTAAAAATATGATTTTTATTCGTGTAGAGTAATAAAAATATAATTTTTATTATTTCACTAGCAAAATAAAAATAGAATTTTTATCTATATGTAGAACGGTGTAAAAATAGAATTTTTATCCATATAAAGAACAATATAAAAATGTGATTTTTATATATGTAGTGGCTGCGGACAATGAAATTGGCAAAAGGCAAGCACGATGAAGATTTCTACATAAGAAGAGTCGTGGCATTGGTTTAGCTAGTCGGTGAGAACTTCTCACCTTTAATTTAATTTTCTAGTTAAAATATATACTAGGATGAAGATGGTGTTTAGTAGCACCCGACACCCGTCGTCCACAGACCATGGACGACTTGTATGCTTGTTTGTTTGATTTTGATGTGTAGTTGATTGTGTGATGTGATGTGAAATGAAATAAAATATTTAGATAGTTAAAAATATTTTATAGTCGAAATTAAATTTTTTAATGTGTATTTAAAATGAAATAAATATAAACAAGTCGGACGATTTGTTTATATACACACATTTGACTGGTATTGATTGGGACGATAAATTTTACACATCGCCCAACTACACAAATAAAATCTGTATTTGATTGTTTGAAAACCCCACACGGGTATTGGGATGATACATGACGTACACTAATCCCAATAATTAGTTGTATGTCGATCGATTGATTGACAAGCTGTTATAAGCGTTAAATATTTATATGTGATGCTTATACAGCGTAGAACACACTCTGGATGATGGTTGATTATTTATCGTTGTTATTTTATACATGTGTTGTAGAAAAATCCATATAATTAACATTATATGGTAAGTGATTGGGCCTCATTCCAGTTTTGAAATAGAAATATTTGAAATAGAATACTTGAAAATAGAAATATTTGAAAAAGAAATATTTGAAAATAGAAATATTTGAAAATAGAAATATTTGAAAAAGAAATATTTGAAATAGAAATATTTGAAAAATAAATTTTTGAAATAGAAATATTTGAAATAGAATATTTGAAAATAGAAATATATGAAGCCGTGTTGATTAGATTGACGCTATTTTGACGTGAACGATATCTATATCGATTTTTTTCATTTTTCAATGAATATTGAAAGTGATTTCGAAATTCGAATTATATTGAAAAGAATTGAAATTCGAATTAAATTGAAAAGAATTGAAATTCGAATTAAACTGAATAGAATTGAAATTCGAATTAGATTGAAATAGAATTGAAATCGTTTTGAAAACGAATTTAAAACAATTTATAAAATACGTTTTAAAAGGAAATCGACGAAATATATATATTATATATATATATAATGGCCCAAATAGAACGCGCCGCGCCGCGGCAGTTCGCGAATTTCAACCATTGACTTCGAATGGATATTGAGGGAGATCCGACCATCGGATTCTCCTAAAACCGGAACCGTTGGATTCGTATCGAAAAGAGCTTTCTTACAAATATTAGAGATTTGAAATCTAACGGTTGGATTTGGAATTATGTCCAAATCAAATTTGGAAAAGGTCGTTGTAAGTGCAGTTTGATGGCCGTTGATGGAAATCGACTGTACGGGCTTTGATAAAATTATTAAAAATAGTAATAATTTGTGTAAATTCATAAGAAATGATTTGTGAAGAATTGGGATGAAAAACTCCATATTTGAAAAGACAAAAATAGATTTTTGTCGAAATGGGCTAGTTTTGAACTAGAATTAAAATCAATTTATTTTTGAAATAAATAAATTGAATTTGAAATGGTTGTGAAAATAACCAGAATTTCCAGTATATATAAAGTGGAAATGGATTTGAATCGAAATTGTCTTTGGAATATTTCGATGTTGGATTTCGCGATTATACAGATATTGTTATGGAAATTTGAAAGATATATTTATATCGTTATTTCCAATACGATGCTTGTTGGTCGTAGAATTTGATATTGAATATAAGCCGATATATTTTCTATTCAGAGCCTTGTATTTATTATCAAATGTGATTTGGGTTTGTCGCAAATGGTGTCTTCATTAACACTGTTCTTAAACTCAGTTGAGAAAAAGTTTAAATCTTTTTATTTAGATTTAATGAAGTGTACCAATTAAATGGTAGTTAATTGGGATTGAATTTGAATTAAATTTTGGGTTTATCGTGAACGGTGTTTTAAATAACACTTGTTCTTTACCCGATGATTAGTGGAATGTGATTTTGGGTTGTCGTGAATGGTATCTTCAAAAATACTGTTCTTAGACCCAAAGAAGTTAAGAAAATCATAAACTAACTGGAGATTAGTTAAGTTGAATGGTTTCTGGGGTATTGATCTTATGTTGGTTTCGGCCTTCGGGGTTAATACTTAGGGAATTGCTCACTTGCTAATTTACGGTTTAGTGACTGATTGAAACGTGATGTTATTTTGGGGTTTATCGTGAACCGTGTTTTAAATGACATTGATTCTTTAACCCAGTCAAAGATTAAAACTAAGTGGAGTTTTAATGAATCTTTAATTAGATTGAAAAGATCGAGAATGGAGTATCACCAGTTTTACTCCAGACGATAGTTAAATCTTTAATTAGATTTGAACGTGAAATGGTAATTGAATTTGCCGATAGCACCGTGGTGTTAGATATGAAGTATGACCAGTTTTTCTTCATGGGATAAATAGGTTGGGAGTGGGAAATAAAATAAATAATTACTTCGATGTGGTTCGCTAATCCCGACTAGTTTGAAGTGATATTCAAAGGAAGATTAAAGAATAAATTTAAAAGAATTTATCTTTGATAAAATTAATGGGAACCTTTCCCTAAGAATGTGAAATTTAGAAACTAACTATAGGTTAGCTAAGTTGAATGGTTTCTAGTGTATTGATCTGATGCTGGTTTCGGCCTTCGGGGTTACTATTTGGGGAATTACTCTCTTGTTAATTTACGGTTAGTGACTGATGAATTGGAATGAGGCGTATGTTGTGTTTGTGTAACACTTGTTTATTATATACGCGAGTTATTCAGAAAGACCGGGTTTATACCATTCTGAATAACTGATTCAATGATTAGTCGAAGATGAAGACGATGGTTGAAGACCGGAGGTCTTCACGTCGTTTGGATAATTACTGATGATCTTGATTGGGTCGTACACCCAAGAGGAGGGAATCAGTTGGTGATCGTCCAGACGTACTTGGAGATCGATGGATATGCGGGGTACTAGGTGCCTCCGGTTTCGTTCAGACCCAGAACGAACTTGTAAAAGGATTGTGTGTCTGACATTGGATTTTATTCTGTGTGATTGATTTCTATTAAATATATATCTGTTTGGCGGCGGAGAATTTATTCTCTTGTTTAATGCCCTTCTCTGAGACGTACGAGCTCAGGGGTTGTATACTGATGGATATCAAACACATAGAGTGAATTGCCTGTGTGGCATGCCTAAGTGGCAAATGATCAAGGCTTCTGTTCAAAAGCAAAGTCTTGTGGTTGATGATCAAAGCAAGGCATTTGTGGCATAGCTTTGTGTAACGTTTACTTCACGAGTTTCACCCCCGGTATGAACCAGAAACGGGAGAGGACATCAGGGAGGGCATGCGTTTCCTTCTAGTTAGAAGTGGCATCAGTGGTTTTACATGCCCTGACGTGTTTGACTTATGTGTTTGTTGGTTTGCGAGGCGCCTTGGATTTATCAGTGACTATGTGAAGCCGATGGAGTCATTCGTTGGCTCATTTACGCCCCATAGGGCGGGGAAACATATTGTTCAAGCATTATAATCCACTTCGTGTGGACCGGCCCTGACGGTCCAAAGGCTTGACTGAGTACTTGCCTAAGACATGGGCTAGATTGTCTCGAATCGGTAGAGGACTATCTTTTGCCTCGGTTCATAACATAAATGATAACCCAACTTCCAATACGACATTTTTCGGTTTTGATTGTATACCTATACATGGCAACATAGTGGTATGGGACATTCATGCTGCATATGATTGATATTTATGATTGTATATAAAATCAGAAACTAACTGGAAACGAGCTAAGATGGGTGGTTTCCTGGGTATTAGTCTGATGTTGGTTTCGGCCTTCGGGGTTAATACTTAGGGAATCATTCTCTTACTAATTTGCGGTTGGAGTCTAATTAAGAATTAAAACATGAAATTTAGCGTATCAAGCATTCTTTGGCTATTATAAGGTAAAACCCTATCCTTCGGCTTGCGTTGCATTGTGTGATTGGACCTGGGTCTTATAATAGCTTCATTTTTCTTTATTTAGCATTACGCTGTTGGTTTTATGCACTGGTATTCTTGGGAGGAAACCCGTTCCGTGTTATACGGTGTGGTCCCTTGATTTACAGAACTTTAAAAATAAAGATTAATAGCTGTTTTAGTTCACACACCAGTCACATGACTGACCTGGAGTTTATTGTTTTAACCTAAACTCTGGGTGCCCTTATTTTGACACGGGCAGCTAGTAGTTTTGGTTTTGCAGACTTATATTCATAGGATTCTGGTTTACAGCTGGAACGATATCCGAGAAGCTTTGTATCTGTATATCTCTCTCAGTTGTGTATTGTATTATTTTTCCGCTGCGATGCATTTGAATGTAATTTAAACCTCTGATATTTTATAATGTGTAATATTGATTCATACTCTGTATATTCTTGTAATCTGATGGAATTGTTGTAATATACAATGAAATGTTCTTCTATCTGCGTCCTTTTGTGGCTTGTTCTCCAACTATCCGTGCTTTCCTCACCGGGGAAGTTACGGGTCTTTACATTACATATTGGCTCAAAGGTTTTGTGATTAACAGTGACTGATCATATATGTGAATTGTTGATGTGAAGTACTATAGTTTGAAAGTACTTGTGATTATTATGTTTTGAAATGATTTCCCTACTTCGGAATATAAAATGATTTAGTATGTGGCTAAAGACTCGGGTAACCTTGAAAACTAACAATATGGGTATTATGGCGGTGTAAGTCTTCCCCGAGGGCATGGGATGGTGCATTGTCAGTGTAGCCTGCTCCATAGTGGGAGGTGTACATACACACACACATACATATATATATATATATATATATATATATATATCGAGTTGCTTAGGTGCGTGCCCTTTGCCTTATTTGATGGGAGAAACCCTAGATATTTGGTTGTATACTGTTTGTATGCATTGTGATATTCTAGAATTCATATTTCCAAAGATTTTGATTTGAGACTCCGAAGTGAAATCTACTTTGATATGAAATCTAGATATGCATTTCAAATGATTTGAAATAAAAGAAATTGGGAATAAAGTCCAAAGGAATAATTTCTGTAAAGACAATTGGATTTGGAAAAAGTAAATTTGGGAATTAAGCCTAAATGGGTAGATTGAGGAAGTGCATGTTGTATGATGCATTGTAGATCCATAATTCAATTATTATAGTAGTTGTTTATGCACTGGTAATTATGGGTAAACCCGTTCTGTGACATACGGTGTGGTCCTGTGATATGCCTTATTTTATATAAGTTGATTATAACTGTAGAGTTTCTCGTGCCTGTCCCATTACTGACACGTAGTTTGTTTTTTCCTTGCAAACTCGGGTGCCCATATTTTCCATACGGGCAGTCGAGTAGTTTATTTGCATATATTTATCTTGAGCAGGGTTCTGGATTGAAGCTTAAAGTTGTTTCCAGAGTATTGATAGTCTTCCGCTGTGTTAGTTTATTTGTTTCCGTTGCATTGTATTACATTTATTGTAAATTTATCTTTCGCTGTATAATTTTCGTAGTACTCTAATATTATGTACTCCGATGTAACATTATTATGATGTTTATAAAAGTCTTATGTTGTTTGTTATGATGTGTTTTGCGCCCGAAGTTAATAATCCGGGGTTTTGCGACCGTCGGATCGGACCTTGCGGTCGATTCGAAGGGCGGGGATATTCGGGTTGTTAAATAATCTATGCCTTCTTCTTGGTTATAATCGTGCACTACAAGCCTAGCTTTGTTTCTAGTAATATTACCCAATTCATCTGCTTTATTTTTGTAAACCCATTTTGTACCAATGAGAGTTTGATCACTTGGTCCTGGAACTAATTCCTAGACTTCATTGCGTTCAAAATGATTTAATTCTTCTTGCATAACAATTATCCAGTTTTCACTAGTTGATGCTTCTTTTGGGTGTTTGGGTTCAATATTCGATAAGAATGCGACATTACTTAATATATTAAGTTGGCTTCTAGTTCTTACATTTGAAGTTATTTCTCTAATGATATTTTGAGTTGGATGGTCTCGTAATATTCTTGGTGGAGATCTAACTTCATTAACTTGAATATTTTGGTTATTATTATCGACATTATCTTGAGCTTCTATAACATTGTTCTCTATATTATTATGAGCAATGTTTTCATCTTCTCTACATATTATAATATCATCGTCCTAAGAAGAATTATTTTTCACAATGTCTAAATTAAAAGAATTTTGAATAAAATTTTCATCAACTGAAACATGAAGTGATTTTTCTATTTTATTAGTTCTCTTATTGAAAATACGATAAGCTTTGCTACGCTTAGAATATCCCAAAAATATTCATTCATCGGATTTTGAATCAAAATTTCCTAGCCGATCTTTTGTATTTAAAATAAAACATTTTGAACCAAAGACCTTAAAATACGAAATATTTTGTTTTCTTCCAGTAAAAGGTTCGTATGGAGTATTTTTAGTAAGAGGTCGAATGGGGACACGATTCAAAACATAGCAAGCCATTGCAATTGCTTCAGCCCGAAATTGTTTTGATAGCATACTTCCATTTAATAACGTTCTGGCACATTCTTGTAAAGTTCGATTTTTACGTTCTACTATTCCATTTTGTTGTGGAGTTCTAGGAAAATAGAAATTATGAAAAATTCCTTTTTTTTGACAAAATAAATCAAATTACTCATTTCCAAATTCTCCTCCATGATCACTTCATATATTTTTATTTTTTAAATCAGTTAAATTTTGAACTTATTTGACAAAAGTTTTAAAAAGATCAAAAGTATCACTTCTATTTTTAGAAACATAGTGCAAGTATATCTTGAAAAATCATCAACAATTACAAACACGTATCGACTATGGTTTATGGACTGAACCTGAGTTGGTCTGAATAGATCCATATGTAGTAATTCAAGTGGTTGTAGTGTTGATATAACCTTTTAAGACTTAAAAGAAAATTTAGTTAACTTTCCATGTTTGCAAGCATTGCACAAATTTTTAGTTTTGAATTTTACTTTGGGTACACCTCTTACAAGCTCATTTTTAGAAATATTGTTTATAGCTTTAAAATTAATATGACAGAATCGTTTGGGCCATAACCAAGGATCATTATCTTTGGTAAGACACATGCTTGGATTATTGTTAACTGCCATACTAATATACTACATTTATTCTCGAAAAAAGATATATTAAAACCTTTATCTAATAATTGACTGATACTTAATAGATTATGTTCTAAATTTTTAACTAATAATATATCAGAAATAAAAGGTAAATTGGATATACCGTAATTGCTCACATCGCCTTTTCCGATGATATATCCTTTGGAATTATCTCCAAATGTGACATTTCCTCCTTTTGAATATATAATATTGGTTAACATATCTTTATCTCTTGTCATGTGTTTTGAGCAACTACTATCGAATATCCATTTTCCTTTGTTTTTTTTAAGTCAGACCTGCAAAAAATAATTCAAAATTTATTGGTATCAACTTCCTCCGTTAGGTCCTATGAGTTAGATCTTAGGAAACCAAACCCAAGAGTGTTTAGAGTCCCTTTTGGAAATATAATTAATATTATTATGAACTGTATCTAAAAATCCTTTGATATACTTGTTCCGGACTAAGACATTATTTGTTTTTGGAACCCAAATATAGACATTTTTAGATGATTTTTTCTTTAAAACTGGATTTTTCTTTATACCAATAGAAGTAGATTTGATAAACTCAATACTCTTCTTAGTACTAACAGACTTGCTAGAACTTTTTTTAGTATTGACTTTTTGAGTAAATCCTAATCCTTTTTTAATGTGAGAAGGCTGAGAATTTTCTAAAATTATAGACAGATTTTCTCTACCTTTAAAGTTATTCACATTCTTAGAAATTTCATCTAATCTTAATTTAAGACTAGAATTATCTAACTTAATATTTTTAACTTTTGAATTTAAATCATTATTTTCGGAAACAAGAAAATCATTCTTTTCTTTCTAAGTCTTAATTTCCTGACTCAATGAAGAAATCTGAGAAATTGCATTGGATAGAGATTCTTGTAATTTTCTAATTTCATCCTCTAAAATCTCTTTTTCATCTATTAATAAATCCCTTTCAAATTCTGGTTTCTTTCTATCTTCATTTGCTTGTTTATATTTTCTTCTAAAATTATTCCTATACTCTATTGGTATTAATTTCTGTTAAATCTTCATAAGTAAAATCACTTACCTTGGTATCTTTTGCCAAGAAGCATATATCTGCTTGTTCATTGTCACTACCGCTATTGCTCTTTGAAGATGATGAATCTGAATTATCCCAAGTGACTAAGAAAGCTTGTCCTTTTGATTTCTCCTTTTTTTTGTGATTCTTTTTTAGTTCTGGACAATTCTTTTGGTAATGTCCGGTTTTGTGACAGTTGAAACATTCCACCAAGGCAGGATCAGGTTCTTTTGTAGAGTTCCTTTTTGCAACTTTCTGAAATTTTTGGATACGAAGGAAATGCCTCCTTCGTTTGAGCCTGATTTATCTTTTTCAGCATGAAAAGCTAAATTTTTCTTGTCTTGAGTATAAGCCTTTTTCGCCTGCAAATTTACTTCACACGGCATAAGATTACAGGTTAACTCTTCGGGTTTCATGGCCGAAAGATCATTAGCCTTTTTGATAGCTAAAACCTTTCTTTCCCAATTATTCGTTAAAGAGTTTAATATCTTTGAAACAATATCAAAATCAGAATATTATTCTCCTAAGCATAGACTCATTTTCATTCATCCTGAAATTTTGAAATTGGTTTTTAAGCATGGATTTCTTGCTTTGTTTGATCATATTAGTTCCTTCATGAGTTATTTTGAGTGTTCGCCAGACTTCATATATAGTGTTGCACATACAAATTCGGTAAACTCGTTTCTATACGAGGCACAATGTGAAACGACCCAAACCTCCCCGTAAGGGAAAGCCCGGATTGAGTTGATAACATGACAAATCAGAACAAAAACAGAAGAACATTTCATTGCTATTACAACAATTACATCATAGTATAAGAATATAACAGAGTATGAATAAATAATATACATTTGATAAACATCGAAGATTTACAAATTACAAAGCAGCGGAAAAATAATACAAAACACAATTGAAAGAAATACACGGATACTGAGCTTTCTGAATGTAACTCCAGCTGTAAATTCAGGATCCTAAAATAGAAATCTGCAAAGCCAAAACTACTAGCTCCCCGTGTGGAAAATAGGGGTTCCAGAGTTTAGGTTAAATCAATAAACTCCAGGTCTGTCAGGTGATTGGTGTGAGAACTAAAACAGTTATTCAAAACTTTACTTTAAAATGGAGTAAATCAAGGGACCACGTCTTATAACACGGAATGGGATTCCTCCCATGAATACCTATGCATAAAACAGTTTATAGACAACACAATGCTTTTTGAAAAATAAGCTATTATAAGACTCAGTTTCCATCACATAATGCAACGCAAGCCAAAGGATAGAGTTTTCCCTTATAATAGCCGAACATGCTGGTACATTTAAAACAAATCATTTTGATATTACTATAAGTGCATAGTTTATCAAACAACTTCAAATATAAATGTATCAATCATATAAGGCATGGTATCCCATGCTACTATGTCGCCATACTAGTTCTACAATTAGAACCGAAATGTCACGTATTGGAAATTGGATTTCCTTCATGAGTCGAGGCAAGGGATGTACTCCCGTCGGCTTCGAGACACTCTAGCAAATGCCTCAGGATTACACACTCCAGGTAATCCTTGGATCCTGCTGTGTCATTCCTCTCTTACATTTGAGGATTTGTTATTCCTGAACACACGTTTCCCGGTCCTATAGGACCTATCCATAGGCTCTATAGTAACCGATATATCCGAGGTGCCTCGCTATCCATCATCCATATAGGTAAAAATATAAATGTCTGGGCTCCATACCATGACACCATCCATAGCTAGGAAGAAACGTCATGTTCTCACTGTGTTCCCTTATCCCGTTTTTGACTCATACCGAGGTGTGAGGCTCGCGAATTAACGATATACACAAAGCTATACCATTTAAGGTCGCGCTTTGATTATCAACCACAAGACTCTTCTTTTCAACAAAAGCCTTGGTCACTGCATATCTGCATGCCACACAGGAAAACCACACCATGCAATAAATGTCTATCAATATATAACCTCTAAGATCGTACGTCTCATAGAAGGGCGTTAAGCAAGAGAATAAATTCTTCATCGCCAAACAGATATATATTTAATAGAAATCAATCAACACAGTATGAAATCCAATGCCAGACACACATCCATTCATAAGTTTGTTCTAGGTCTGAACGAAACCGGAGGCAACTTATTCCTCGTCCCATATGTCCAATACAGGAGAGAGGCCCTCACATATCACGTCGATCTCCAAATACATCTGGACGATCACCAATTATTACCTTGTCCTGGGTGTACAGCCCAATCAACACATCAGTAATCATCCAAACGATGTGAAGATCTCGGGTCTTCAACCACCCTCTTCATCGTCGACTTATCGTCAAATCAGTTATTCAGAACCCGGCCTTTCCGAATAACCAGCGCACATTATAATCAAGTGATATAAACACACGACATACGCCTCATTCCATTCCTGAATATTCTTTTAGCCAAATGTTCTTTTCATAATTTAAAACAAATTAAGGTTTTCCAAACTAGTCGGGATTAGCGAACCTTATTGAAGTAATCATTTGTTTTATTTCACCATCCCAACCTATTCATCCCATGGAGAAAAACTAGTAATACTCCATATCTAACACCACGGTGTTATCGGCAAAAATTAATTACCATTTCACGTTCAAATCTAATTAAAGATTTGACTATCGCTTGGAGCAAAACTGGTGGTACTCTATTCTCAATCATTTCCCAAATTTGATAATTTAAATTATCACATTCACTTTTCAATCTAATTAAAGATTCATTAAAACTCACCTTAGTTTTAATCTTCCAACAATCATTATCTAATGATTATTTAACTTTGGAAACACAAATATGCTACATCATCAATCTACACCGTACTATTGATTTCTGCCGATATATAACCTCTAAGCTCATACATCTCAGAGAAGGGAGTTAAGTAAGAGAATAAATTCTCCACTACTAAACAGATATATATATATATATATATATATATATATATATATATATTATCAGAGATCAACCATACAGTTCGAAATACAATAATAGACATGTAATCATGACTTTAACTGGGTTAAAGAACTAACGTCATTTAATACACAGTTCACGATAAACCCAAATCACATTCCACATTCCATTAATTATGGAATCTTCACGGGAAATAGATCCATATATAATCGATATCAATTTCTATATCTAACTAGTAATATAAATGGAATAACAACAAAGCCTTTTAAATTCTATATATACTAACAGTCTTCCTCCATAGAAGCTCATTTCGATTATTACCGAATCGAATTTTATTCAATTCCAAATTATTTTATTTAATTGGTAGACTTTACTTTGGAAAATTCCATTAAATCTTAATTAAAAGATTTATATATTCCAAATCACATTTCATTGTAAATTGGGTTAAAGAACGAATGTTGTTAAAAACACAGTTCATAATAAACCCAATTCACATTCCATGAATTATTCCAATTAGTAAATATAACTAGAAACTCTAATAATCTTACTTAAAAGATTTATTAATCTTTTCACATCGGGATTAAGAACAATGTTATTTAAGACACCATTCACGACAAACCCAAAATCCAATTTAACATTAAATATAAGGCTTGGGATAGAAATTATATCGGCTTATATTCAATATCAAATTCTGAAACCAACACACATCGTATAGGGAATAACGATATATATCTATCTTCCGAGTTCCTCCACAATATCCGTATAGTCACTAAATCCAATACTGAAATATTCTGGAGATGATTTATATTCAAATCCATTCCAATTTATTTTATTGGAAATTTCTAATTATATTAAAACCCTTTTTAATCCAATTTATTTATTTAAAAATTTTGGATTATCTTTCTAGTTAATAACTAGTTCGTTTTGATAAAGATATTTTTTTTATCTTCGCAAATGTGGAATTTTTCATCCGAATTCTTTCTAAATCATTTATTTCGATTTTACACAAATTATTAATATTTTTAATAATTTTATCAAGGCCCGTACAGTCGATTTTCACTAACGGCCACCGAACTGCATCCATAACGACCTTTTCCAAATTTGATTTGGACACAATTCCAAATCCAGCCATTAGATTTCAAATCTCTTATATTCGATGGAAAGCTCTTTTAGATACGAAACCAAGGTTCCGGTTTTAGGATAATCCGACGGTCGGATCTCCTGTAATGTCAATTCGAAGTCAATGGTCGAAACTCGCGAACGGCCGCTGCGCGGCGCGTTCTATTCAAACCATTAGCACACACACATATATTTAAATAATATTATATATTTCGTTCAAAACGTATTTTATAAATTCCTTTTAAAATCGATTACAACTTCCTTTTCAATTTTTAAACCAAAATTGAATATTTTATATCATTATAATATAAATGATAATATTTTCAAAATATTTGATTTTGAAATCGTTTCCTTTTCGATATTCATTATAAAAATGAATAAAATCGATATAAATATCGTTTGCGTCAAAATAGCGCATAACTAATCAACACGGCTTCACACGTTTTAATCCTTTACTGAATATTATTTTAAAATATTCGTTATTTTAAAACATTTGTTATTTCAAAATATTCGTTATTTTTGAACTGGATTCAGACCTAATCCATTACCATATAATTTATTTATATGGATTCCGTACAACACATGTATGTAACAACCCGGATTTTCAGAACCAATTAAAAAAATTTATTTTAGCTATTTTAATGGATTTTGAATATTTAAAATGTTTTATTTTAAATAATAACGACTAGAAATTTATTTTTAATGGAATTAGAACATATAAATTTATTTTAATTATATAATGAGCCTGAAATGGCGCGGCAGTTTGAAAATTTGATTTTGAACTTTAACTGAATGTACAAGATTCAAAATAAACTGGATTTCAGTCAAACCAGAAACGTTAGAATCTATTTAATTATATCTTTCTAAGGAATGTGAAAATTTAAGATTTCATAACGGGAATAAAAAGTTATGTCCAGTTTAAAATTGAAAATAGTCGCTATGGAATTTATATATATTTTAAATAATATATAGCCCTTAAAATAGCTATTTTGCAAATGACTTCCATTTTTGAAAAAACCACTTTTGTTGGATCTGGAATGTCAAATTATTGCTAGATTCCAATTTTTATAATTTTTGGAATTAATATGTGAGTGTGGCAAAGAAAACGTGTTTTGTCTAATTCAGTTGAAGTGGATCGACCAGAAAATATCCATTTTTCAAACGATCTACAAATTCAACGAAATTAGTTTTGTTAGGACTGTATCATCAAAACATATCTAGATTTATTTTTCGGGAATTTTCGGAGTCAGTATGTGGCCCCGGTAAATTAAAATGTGCATTCAAATTCAATATATATATATATATATTGATTTATATTTTAATTTTAATGAAAACAAATCGAAACAGCCAAATTAGGTTACGAGACATATCCCATTGTGTCCGAAATGGGGGTAATTAGCTAGGGGCAAAGTCGTTCGATTCGATTCAAAGTTCGAACGAAAAAAGTAACTTTATTGAATTTAAATTAAATTAAAAGTAAAAAATATATATTACCTCACCCCTCTTCTCTCAGTCAAACGAGGATAAAAATAAAAAAAATAAAAACCTCTGCGATCCTTACCCAGAACCTGTCGCCCTCCCCCAAATCGACGCCGCACGCTGCCGTCAGCCTACCTCCGGCCATCGCGCCTCCCCCTCCGACCCCCTCCTGCTCCGGCGCCCCCTTCTCTCTCTTCCCTCCTTATTCCTTCTCCAATCCGATATCCTAACCCCCAATTCGAGAAAGTGCGAGCCCTCAGCCTCGTACATCACCGCCACTACCCCCATTAGTCATCCCCGACCACCAAAGGGACCCCCGACCACCTGCGATGCCAACAACGCTGGAGCATGAACGTGACAGAGAAGATGGATTAAGGAAGTATTAACAGTGAAATGGTAACGTGATTTTCTTTCTTTTTTTATGTAGAAATACATTGTTTAAAAATCAGTTTTTATTGAAAACATTGATTTAATAAAATCTATTTTTTGTAATATAGATTTGATAATAAAATCTGATTTTTTATAATATAGATTTGATATAAAAATATGATTTTTGTTATATGAATAGCCATATAAAAATATGATTTTTATTGTATGAATATCCATATAAAAATATGATTTTTATTGTATGAATAACAAAATAAAATTATGATTTTTATTTTATGAATAGAAAAATAAAAAATACGATTTTTATTATATGAATAGCAAAATAAAAATATGATTTTTATTATATGAATAGCGAGATAAAAAATGATTTTTATATATATGATAGCGCTATAAAAATTTGAATTTCATATATATGATAGCGCTATCAAAATTTGATTTTTATATATATGATAGTGCCATAAAAATTTTAGTTATATATATATAGCGTTGTAAAAATGTGATTTTTCTATGTATAACATTAGATTAAAAATGTGATTTTTCTATGTATAACATTAGAATTAAAATGTGATTTTTATATGTATTACTTTAAAATAAAAATTTGATTTTTCATATGTATAAAATTAGAATAAAAATGTGGTTATCAATATAAATCGTGTGAAGCAGATTGCTTTGGGATCAAGGTAAAGAACACTACGCACTGGAATAAATCCAAATCCAAACCATCGTCCGCTAAAAATGACGGAGTGGAAACAAAAGGTGAGAACTCCTTCTCACTCTAATTTAGTTTACAATTAAATATATACTAGGATGCAGACGGTGCTTAGTAGCGCCCGACACCTTTGATTGAAACCATGGATATTTAGTTGTTTGTTTTATTTGATTGGTTGTTAATTAATAGGGTTTGGCAAACCTATTAAGAAATCGACTGAATTTGGTTTGGGATGTTAATTGAATTGATTGGAATATGTATGTGTATGGCACGAGCCAGTATTAGGCGAAGGATAAGGCTAGACCTTATTCCGGTTCTAGTATCGTGCCGTTATGCTACCAAAATTTTATAAAATAAAGCGTGTTAGTTAAAAATAACATTTTTAATGTGTATATAAAATATTCATGTGTTGAATAAAATGTGTGAACAATAAAAATATTATTCTTATTGAATGTATGAACGGTATAAAATATTCATGTGTTGAATAAAACGTACGAACAATAAAAATATTTTTTTTATTGAATGTATGAACTGTATAAAATATTCATGTGTTGAAATAAATATTTTATCGTTAAAAATATAATTTTTAACGTATATATAAATGGCATAAAATTCTCCTGAAATGAAAATAAATATTCATATTCAAATCAGAGGATTTGTTTATGTACACTCATTTAACTGATATAGATTGGGATGATATATTTTACACATCGCCCAAGTGCACGAACAATATTCAATATTTGTTGGTTGAAACTCCACACGGGTATTGGGATGATATTTGACATACATTAACCCGACATACACTAATCCCAATTGTTTAGTTGTATGTCAATCGATTGGTTGACAAACCGTTGTAAGTGTTAATTATTTATATTTGGTCCAATTTTCCGTCCTCGAAAAGGAACGGAGCTGAAAGCTGTTTAACTAACCAACTCAACTTTCTTTCTGGCTTTAATTCTTCAACTTTTCAATTTCTAAGAATTTTTTTAGTTCTCAAAAATTTGACGAACACCCTAAATTTTTGAAAAAGTTCACCATAACTGTAATGACCCGCATTTTTAGAGATATATAATTAATTTATTTAATTATATAATTGGTGATTTTGAGAAGTTAATGATCATTTAATTAAATAATGTTGAATATTTAATAAATAATTATAATATAATAATATATTATAATGTCGAAATAGTCGGAAATAGTGAAATTCACAATATCGTGTGAATTGAATAGCATACGAGATTTGGTGGAGTTTCGATTCGAAATATAATAACGATTATATTGAATCAACGACCGTTGAACGTATAGTTTATAATATATTTATAAACGAGCTCGAAATGGCGCTGCAGTTCGCGATTTGGCGATTTGAACTTCAACTGAATGTACAGGATTCGTTTTAAGCCGGATTTCTGTGAAACAAGAAACGTGTGGAGCTAATGGAGTATATCTCTCTAATGGAAGAGAAAAATCGGGATTTCGTCGTGTAGATTTTGATGTATGTCCAAATCAAATTTTAGAAAAGTCGCTGTGAAATTCCTTTATAATTTGCAACGCTTTATATACGTTATAAAAGGATTTCGATATAAACTGAATATCGATAAATCTGAAATCTGAAATATCAAGCTGTAAATTCTGATATGATATTCTGAAGCTGTATGATATCATATGTGAAGATAAACGATAATATAAATTTATTTATATTTAATTTAATAATATTTAAATATATTTATATATTTAAATGGGTCATCCAGAGCTTTAAAAATAGCCGGTTTTGAAAACGACGTCGGAATTCGACGAAACCAGTTTTTTTGAATCCGCAATATCAAATTATTGCTAGATGTTAAGTTTCGTGATTTTTAGAGTCACTGTGTGGCCGTACGGATTTTTAGAGTGAGAAACAGTCAGTATTTTGACAGTTAAAAATACGCTGTGTGAGCATACGGAGTCGGAATTCGACGAAACTAGTGTCGTTGGGACCGTAATGTCGAACTGTAGCTACATGACCATTTTCATGATTTTTGAATAATGTGTGTGATCACACGGATTTTTAGAAGGCAAAATGAAATATAAAAATGAAAATATCCTAAAATATCTAACTAAAATATCTAATTCTAGTTCCCTATAAATACCACTACCTCTCCCCCTTTCTAACCTAATTCGTTTCGAAGTCAACAGGAAGCGCCGTCACTTTTTCATTTCTTCAGTAAACCATCCATCCTTTGAAAAGGAATAACAAATCAAATAAAAAGCTATAAATTGTAAATCGAGTAGTTGTAGCTTGCTGGTGGGGTATTCATCATTCTGGCATCGTTTTTCTCGGATTCAAAACATGGCGTGTTCGCTACCTGTAGAGTTGCGACGAGCTAGGGTTTGGGGAATAGCAGGATGGAGGCTTCGAATTGTGTTTTAAGTATTGTTTCTGGGTTTGAAATGCAAAACCGCACCTGCGGTGATGATCTGATGGGATACGGTGGTGAAAAGTGACGGTGTCACTGTAGAAGGTTGCTACGTCGCGACCTGGAAAACCAAGCTCGAGTTCAAGATGGAGGAGCCGGCGAGAAAGAGGGTTGAATGAGATGGAGTTCGAAGGTTTTAGTTCGAGTTTAAAAGGGAAGAAGGAGGAGGAGTTGGTGTTTGAAGAATCGACCATGTTTTGATTCGAAGTAAACGAGGAGCAGAAATGAATTCGGGGAAGAAGGGATGACGTCGGGCTTTAAAAGGGGTATCTGGGCCGGTTAAGAGTGGGTGAGCCCATTTAGTTATTTTTATTTTGTTTTTATTTAAATAAAATAAGGTACAACTTCGAACTTGAATAACTTATTCATACGAAATCGAAACTCAGCAAAACAAGATCTGACAGGATCGTATGGACGGGAGCAACACAATGAGACTGACCGAGAGTGAATCCGAGCTCGCTACAATTTATTGTAAAATAAATTGTCCGTCTGAATCAAATCAAAGACAGTTAATCGTTTTAACGATAACAGTCCAATGTGAGTAAAACTCACCAACTCTGAACAGTTTATAATTTCATGTTGTATTTTTATAACTGTTAGAAATTGTCTATTTGATTGTGTGTTGACTGTTTGATTGAACTGCTAGTCAGTGCATGAAAATATTATATATATATATATATATAATATAAACAGTTAGATAGTTATATATTGATTCTGTTTATCAGAATAATTCATATTGAATTGAAAGTGATGACAGTCATGTTGTGTAACATCTGTGGATGCAGGGAGACAGGTTGGAGGAATCCGACTGGATTCCTCAACAGTTATTTTATTGTTTTTCATATATTGTTATATGATGTGATATAAAATCTGTGGGCGATTATATGTGCTTGGACGATATTGAACATCGTGATTTGATATGATTGAATACCATAACATACCGGAATGTAGATAAGGGAATTTTCAAAGTGATATTGAAAATAGCATATTTATAAAATGGGATATTTATAAATAAGAGATATTTATAAAGTGGGATATTTATAAATAAGAAATGTTTATAAATTGGAATATTTATAAATAGGAGATATTTGAAAAGGAAATAAATTCAAAACATTTCTTTTTGAATGGAAAGGCCTGTGTGGCGAGTTTGGGGATTTTCCCGATGCTCCCGATACAAAGGAGGTTATGGCGAATTTTCCCGGGAATTTAAGGAGTTAGAATATTTCAAGAATAAATTTGAAAAGGAAATATTTGTAAACCATTTACAAATAGAATTGGAAAGGGAACATTAAAAAAAAGGAAATCATTTTTAAAGTGTAGAACCGTTATTTAAAAGTAAATCTTTTCAAATGAATAAAATGTTGTTAAAAAGGAAATCTTTATAATGTGAATAAAGTTAATCGAATATAGACATTCGAAAGGAGTTAATCGAATAGGGTATTCGAAGTTAGTTAATCGAATATGGTATTCGAAGTTAGTTAATCGAATATAGACATTCGAAAGGATTTAATCGAATATGGTATTCGAAGTTAGTTAATCGAATATGGTATTCGAAAGGAGAAATCGAATATGGTATTCGAAGTTAGTTAATCGAATATGGTATTCGAAGTTAGTTAATCAAATATAGACATTCGAAAGGAGTTAACCGAATATGGTATTCGAAGTTAGTTAATCGAATATAGACATTCGAAAGGAGTTAATCGAATATGGTATTCGAAGTTAGTTAATCGAATATAGACATTCGAAAGGAGTTAATCGAATATGGTATTCGAAGTTAGTTAATCGAATATGGTATTCGAAGTTAGTTAATTGGATATGGTATTCGAAAGTTAGCTAATCGAATATGTTATTCGAAAGGGGTTAGTCAAGTCGAGTTAGTCAAGTAGAGTTAACCGTTAGAGTTAATCAGTTAGAATTAACCAGTTGGAGTTAATTAGTTAGAGTTAATCAATTAGAGTTAAAACGAACTAGAGTTAATCAAATATAGTTATGTGAAACAGAGTTAGTCAAACATAGTATTCAGGGTAAGTTGCCATCTTGTACGACTGCTAGCGTAATTCGCAGGGCTGTAAATAGCCTACGGCGGTCGGATGTTTCCTGAGGGAAAAAGGCGTAACCATTGTGATCGCTGTGATCTAGGGTCAAGCGAATGGAGTTTAATCGAATATTAGTTACTCGATAGGAGTTAATCGAGTTGATCGAGTTGAGAAATAAGTTAAGTTAAATAAGTTGAGTTGATCGGGTGGTTCGACCAAGTTAGTCGAGCCTAGTTAATCGAATCGAATTGGTCGAACCAAGTAAGTCGAGTTAAGTTAGTCAAGTTAGTCGAGCCTAGTTAATCGAATCGAATTGGTCGAACCAAGTAAGTCGAGTTAAGTTAGTCAAGTTAGTCGAGCCTAGTTAATCGAATCGAATTGGTCGAACCAAGTAAGTCGAGTTGGTCGAGTCAAGTTAAGTTAGTCGAGTTAAGTTCGTCGAGTTAAATAAATCGATGTTAGTTTCATCGAAAGGAGTTATCGATGTTAGTTTCATCGAAAGGAGTTATCGATGTTAGTTTCATCGAAGGGAGTTTTCGATTTTAGTTTAATCGAAGTGAGATTTTCAAATATGAGATATTTGTAAAGGAAGAGTTATCGAATATTAGTTATTCGAAGAGAGATTATCGAATATCGTTTATTCGAGAAGGAGTTAATCGAATATAGGTTATTCGAAGAAGAGTTAATCAAATAGAGATTTCTCGAAGAGAGTTAATCGGCAAATTCGATTATATCGAATTCGGGAAAGTACTTATACTTTCCAGTGTTTAAATAGATATTTATTTATTTATAAATAAATAAGTGTTAGGTTAATTATTCACTAATAAGAATATAAGTTATAATTAAAGTTAGATAATTCGAAAGTAGGGATTATAACGTTATCGTTATAACCAATGTTTTAAATATAGAAGTGGATTAGTAAAATTGAATCCGAGAAAGGCGTAAAGAAGTTGTTAAATATTAAAAGATAAACTTTGACCATTTCGAAGTTATAACGTTGTTCAGTTAAGGTCTAAGAGGTAATTATACCCCAACTTGAGTGACTTCCTTCTTGACTAAGAAATGGTAAGGTTTGATCGTAAAGGAGTTTTGGAAATGTTTTCCAAACGAGAATCAGAAATGTTTTCTGATAAAAGAAAAATAAAAATTTAGAATATAGGGAAACAGGAGATAAGTAATTAAATGAACTAAAGAGATTTATGTTAAATGATGTTTGTTCGATATAATTTCCATTTGGAAATAATATCATTGTTTGCACACTTGTTTTTCTTTGATAGTTAACTCACCGACTATCGAAGTTTTGACCATTTTAACGTTGTTAATATGGAGAGACTGGTTGGACTATTATCCATAAAACCACTCTGTATTGGCATAAGCGTTGCGAATCATATATGTCAAAGATAATTGAAGACGGAGTAAAATGCAAGGGCTATCCTGTTTACAGAATAGTGCCTTCGGTTTGTCCAGTCCTAGGACAACTTGTATGGACGAAGGTCTGACAGAGTATATCCAATGAACCGCGTAAGTTGATCTGTTCAAACGTATTCACGTTTGGTGGTGGAGGAATTCGTTTCTCTTAGCTGTATACCCGTGTTATTTTTGGATAAGTCAATTTGTGATTTGGCGGGTATGACGATGTGACATTCTAAGTGAATGATGATGATTTGTATGAATGAATGTCTGACAGAGTATTTCCAGAAAGGTCACGTACCTTGATTTCTTCAACCGTACCAAGAGTGGAAGCGGAGAAGGAAACTTCTTTAGCTAACACGTAATGTACTGTCGTAGACGTCAATTAGTGATTTTCGATGGATCTTACAATGTGGCATTCGAAGTGAATCTGATGTGATGATAAAGCGTAGCTTCTAGCCTCATCAACCGGTAAATGACAGAAATCGGGCAGGCAACATGGCTAAGTCGGTCGCAACGAAGTAGGGTGTATAATCACCTATCTAGAGAATATTCATTTGTTTCTTAAATCTATCAATGCTGTCCCATATATATACGGGAACGGTTGCTGATCCCAACCGTTGGTGATGTACATTCGATACACTCAAGCGAAATGAGTGGTCGGTCATGTGTGGCTGAGTTAGAAGATGTTCTTGTTGAACTCCAGTGTATCGTTCCTAGAGTACACTGATCGGAAGGTGGTCCCATACCTTGTCATAGTTGGAAATCCATTATCCAATACGTGCTTACGATTTTGATTGTATACTATATATGTAGAACGTGAGATGAAAGCGTTTCTGCTAGTTGATATCTATTTGTACATAGACATTATTATAATATCAAAAGGTTTTTGATATAAAGATATTTTGCATTCTCATAAGGGAAAAACCCGTTCCGTTCTGCGGCGTGGTCTTATGAGATATCGTTTACTTGTTCATATACCTGTTTAAACTGTTTTACTCATACCAGTCCCATGACTGACCCGGAGTTTACTTTGTTGTTTTCCCTAAACTCTTGGGTGCCTAAATTTGTACGGGCAGTCAAGTAGTCAGGAATTTACAGATATACTGGAAGAGCATGGAGTAGGAGGCTTCAAGATCATATAGCTATAGTTATTTCCGCTGTGTTGTAAGTGCTGTACTCTGATAAGTGCTATTGTATACATAACTGTTATATTTCAAAGTTATGTTATCTATTATATGTTATTCGTTCCGCTGTGAGGTTCGTGTTACTCTGATGTTGTGTTCTTCTTCTTCTTCTATTCTAAGTTTCTATCTTATCTATTCTCACCTTCTAATTTCTTTCACTAATTACCAGGATTTTTCGATGTTTTGGTTATCGACATCGAGCTTACGTCGATAACCAAAGTCGCTGAAAATCCGGGTCGTTACAATAACCTCCTTTGTACGGGGAGACCTTTAAAACCGCAACTAGCCATGCAGGGCCCTCATCAATCCAAAAGAAAAAGAAAAAGCCAAGCGGCTTGCCAATCGGCTCATAAAATCACCAAAACCCCAATAAATACAGTAAACATGTACCTATTTGTCGGGCATACAATTTTATTCCTCTTCTTAGTGTCCATGCTATGTCATGTTCAATGTATATACATGTACACATATGAAATTTCAAACATTTTTCAGTTCGGTTCAATATTTGCTTGATTTGGCTAAATTTGCCTCTCATTCACATGTTGTTTTAAATGAAAATCACACAATACAATCGCAATCAACAATCAATTAGTTGATTAACATTTCAAACACGTAACTTTAATACATAGTCAAAAATCATATTTTGATGCCAATTCACAACAATAATCCTAGTTAAGTTTTGGTTCTCACACCAGTCAATTGGAGATATACAGACATCCCACTTTCAAAACTCGAACACAAATGTTGATAATGTCTAGACTATCATCAGAATCATGCCCGGGTGACTAGAGTGTGATTCTATATCTATCAAGTATATTTGAGACTTCGTATATACGTTCATGACACGTATATGCAAAATATTCATATACTCGATTGTCCAAAATAAAGTAGAATAATATACTCAAATACGTATAATCAGGTTTAAATTTTCAAAACAAAATTTGTTTTCATTTTTATTTTAAAATAACACTCTTTGGACTCATTCTAGGATTCTAATGATCCTATCTCTAACGAGTCATTCTCCTTGGATATTACTAATCCAATCTCTGATGAATTATTTCGTTTGGTTCTAGCGTGTCTTGTTCCCAAGCTCTGTGAACCAAAGCTCTGATACCACGTCTAAAACGACCCAAACCTCCTCGTAAGGAAAAGCCCGGATTGAGTTGAGAACATGACAAATCAGAACACAAACAGAAGAACATTTCATTGCTATTACAACAATTACATCAGAGTACAAGAATATAACAAAGTATGAATAAATAATATACATTTGATAAACATCAGAGATTAACAAATTACAATGCAGCGGAAAAATAATACAAAAAATAACTGAAAGAAATACATGGATATAGAGCTTTCCGAATATAACTCCAGCTGTAAATCCAGGATCCTAAAATAGAAATCTGCAAAACCAAAACTACTAGCTGCCTGTATGGAAAATATGTGCACCCACAGTGTAGTGACCCGTAACTTCCCCGTGAAGGAAAGAGCGGATACTTTGAGAACAACACACATGAGACGCAGACGGTAGAACATTTCATTGTATATTACAACAATTCCATCAGATACAAGAATATACAGAATATAAATTAATAAATTACATTCGATAAATATCAGAGATTACAATAAATTACATAGCAGCGGAAAGTAATACAAAGCACAACTGAAGGTGATATACGGATACAGAGCATTCCGGATATCATTCCAGCTGTAAACCAGGATCCTGTGAATATAAATTTGCAAAACCAAAACTACTAGCTGCCCGTGTAGAAAATAGGGGCACCCAGAGTTTAGGTTAAAACAATAAACTCCAGGTCAGTCATGTGACTGGTGTGAGAACTAAAACAGTTATTAATGTTGGTTTTAAAGTTAGGTAAATCAAGGGACCACGCCGTATAACGCGAAACGGGTTTTCTCCCAAGAATACCAGTGCATAGAACAAACAGCGCAATGCTAAATAAAGAAAAATGAAGCTGTTATAAGACCCAGGTCCCATCACACAATGCAACGCAAGCCGGAGGATAGGGTTTTCCCTTATAACAGCAAAGCATGCTTGATACGTTTAAAACACATTATTTGATACTATTATAGGTATATAGTGTCAAAACAATTTCAATCATAAATATCAATCATAGGCGACATAGCTACCATCTACTATGTCGCCATACTAGGCTCTACAAATAAAGCCGAAATACACGTATTGGAAATTGGATTTCCGTCATGAGTCGAGGCAAGAGGCAAGCTCCTCTCCGCTTTCGAGACACTCTAGCAAATGTCTCAGGACTACACACTCTGGGCAATCCTGGATGCTTCAGGGCCGGTCCTCACTTACGTTAGAGGATTAGTATTCCTGAACACACGTTTCCCGGTCCTTACAGACCTAAAATCGAGGCGCCTCATCCAACAACCACAAAGGTGAAAAGTATATAAATGTCAGGGCTGGTAAGTCACTGACACCACCAAAGCTAGAAAGAAACGCCGTGCTCTCCCTGCAGTCCGTATCCCGTTTTTGACTCATACCGAGGTGTGAGGCTCGCGAATTCACGTTATACACAAAGCTACGCCACAAAGGCCGTGTTTTGATCATCAACCACAAGACTTTGCTTTTCAACAGAAGCCTTGATCATTGCATCTTAGCGTGCCACACAGGCAATTCATGCCATGCGACTGATGTCCATCGATATACAACCTCTGAGCTCGTACGTCTCAGAGAAGGGCGTTAAGCAAAAGAATAAATTCTCCGCCGCCAAATAGATGTATATTTAATAGAAATCAATCAACACAGAATAAAATCCAATGTCAGACACACAATCCATTTACAAGTCCATTCTGGGTCTGAGCGAAACCGGAGGCACTTTCCTCGCATATCCATCCATCTCCAAGTACGTCTGGACGATCACTAACTGTTTCCATCCTCTTGGGTGTACAACCCAATCAGGATCATCAGTAATTATCCAAACGATGTGAAGACTTCCAGTCTTCTACCACCGTCTTCATCTTCGACATATCGTCGAATCGGTTATTCAGAATGGGTATAAACCCGGACTTTCCGAACAACCCGCGTATATTAAAAACAAATCTTACACAAACACAATATACGCCTCATTCCAATTCAGCAGTCACTAACCGCAAATTAGCAAGCGAACAATTTCCCAAATATTAACCCCGAAGGCCAAAACCAACATCAGATCAATATCCAGGAAACCATTCGTCTTAACCAACCTACAGCTAGTTCCTAAATGTCATATCCTTAGGGAAAGGTTCCCAATAATTTTATCCAAGATAAATTCTTTAAAATTTATCCTTTAATCTTCCTTTGGATGTCATTTCAAAACAAATTATGGTTTTTCAAACTAGTCGAGATTAGCGAATCACACCGAAGTAATTATTTATTTTATTTCCCAATCCCAACCTATTCATCCCATGAAGCAAAACTGGTAATACTCCATATCTAACACCACGGTGTTATCGGTAAAATTAATTACCATTTCACGTTCAAATCTGATTAAAGATTTAACTATCGCCTTGCAGCAAAACTGGTGATACTCCATTCTCGCTCATTTGCCAAATTTGATAATTTGAATTATCAATTCACATTTCAATCTAATTGCAGATTCAATAAAACTCCTTTTACTGGGTTAAAGAACTAGTGTCATTTAAAACACAGTTCACGACAAACCCAAATCACATTCTAATTATTATCGGGTTAAAGAACAAGTGTCATTTAAAACACCCTTCATGATAAACCCACAAATTAATTCTATTTACAACCCATTTCAAATCCAATTTATTTATTTATAAATAAATGGGTTTTAATTTTAGTTCAAAACTAGTTCATTTCGATAAAAATCTATTTTTATCTTTTCAAATATGGAGTTTTTCATCCCAATTTTTTCCAAATCATTTCTTATGATTTTACACAAATTATTACTATTTTTAATAATTTTATCAAGGCCCGTATAGTCGATTTCCATCAACGGCCATCGAACTACACTTACAGCGACCTTTTCCAAATTTGATTTGGACGTATCTCCAAATCCAACCGTTAGATTTCAAATTTATAATATTCGTTAGAAAGCTCTTTTCGATACGAACCCAACGGTTCCGTTTTTAGGAGAATCCGACGGTCGGATCTCCCGTAATGTCCGTTCGAAGTTAATGGTCAAAATTCGCGAACTGTCGCGGCGCGGCGCGTACTATTCAGTTCATTTACACAATAAAAATGATATTTTTATTTTTCTAACATATTTTAGAAAATTTCGGCGGCATAACGGCACGATACTAGAAACGGGACGAGGCCTAGCCTTATCCCCGGTCTAGTGAAGGCACACGCCATTCACACATCAATCAAATCCATTCCATTTCACCAAACAATTCAATTTCAATCTAATAATCTAACTAATTTTTGCAATCAAACAAACAAGTCCATGGTCTGTGGACGATTGTGTCGGGTGCTACTAAACACCGTCTGCATCCTAGTATATATATATATATATATAACTAGAAAAGAAATTGAAGAGTGAGAAATTCTCACAGATATCTCGAGTGCTACTAAACACCGTCTGCATCCTAGTATATATATATATATATATATATATATATATAAAACTAGAAAAGAAATTGAAGAGTGAGAAATTCTCACAGATATCTATCCCAATTCCACGACACTTCATTTAGAGAAATCATCGCCATTCTCGCCTTTTTTCACTTTCGCTGCTCGTAGTCACTACATATATAAAAATCACATTTTTATTTGTTGATGTCTTTAAAATAAAAATCACATTTATATTTGTTCACTTTCAATTTAAAAATCATATTTTTATAATCACTTCATATATTAAAAAAAAACGATTTTTTACATCGCTATTCTATATATAAAAATCAAATTTTTACTTCGCTATTCAATATATAAAAATCAAATTTTTACTATGCTATTTAATATATAAAAATCGAATTTTTACTTCGCTATAAAAATCCGATCTTTTTCTTCCTACGTTCATATAAAAATACGATCTTTCTTCTTCTAAAAATTCAAATCTTTACTTTAGAAAAAATCAAATCCTTTACTTTCGAAAAATCAAATCTTTTACTAGTTATATAATATAAAAATTGTATTTTTACTTTGAAGTTATTTTATTAAAAATCATAGCTTTTACATAAATAAAAATTCAGGCCTTTATGTAAATAAAATTCAAGCTTTTATGTAAATAAAATCATAAAAACTCACTTTTAATCACTGTGGTCTTCATTCGGATGGAGGGAGGAACTCGTAGGTGGTCGGCGACAGGTTTTTGAAGGGCTTGGGGCTTTAGTCTTCGACTGAATGGCGGTGGGGGCTCGTCGGAGGCCATGGGGGAGGCAGGCGGAGGCGGTCAGCAGGAGGAGGGGGTCGCAGGTCCTGGTGGTGGTCACGTCGGCGAAGGGGGGGTTCCAGGCTAGGGCGCAGCAGGGGGGTATCGCGAGGCGGGGGGGGAGGGGGGGTATAGGGTCTGGACGGAAATCGAGGGGGTGCGAGGCTCGTGGGAGGCGGAGGTTGATGAGGGGGGGGGGGGGGGCGCGGTGCGGCATCGATCGGAGGGGGCGGCGCTCCTCTCCGCTTCGTCCATCTTTTTTTTTCTCTATTGAAAATGAATTTCAACCGGGGGGGGGGGCAGGGTATAAGGAAAGGAGAGAAAGGGGTTTTTATTTATTTATTTATATTATTTAATTTATTTTTAAATTCAAAAAGCAACTTTCTACTTTGAATTCAAAATCAAACCCGCCGACTGTCGTCCCTAGCGTTCCACCCCCATTCCGAACACAATGGGATATGCATCGTAAGCTGATTCGATCATTTCGATCAGTTTTCGTCAAAATCAACATATACTCTATATATTGAATTTGAACGCGCATTTCAATTTACTGGGGTCACATACTAACTCTAAAAATTGCAGAAAAATATTTTCTAGCTTCGTATTGACGATACGGTCCTAACAAAGCTAGTTTCGTCGAATTCCGAGACCGTTTGAAAAATGGCCATTTTCCAATCGATTAAAATCAACTGAAACCGGTCAAACGCGTTTTCCTTTGTCACGCTCTCGTATTGATTCGAAAAATTATGAAATTTGGAATCTAGCAATAATTTGACATCACGGATCCAACAAAAGTGGTTTCGTCGAAATCCGAGGTCGTTTGCAAAATTTCCATTTTTAAGGGCCTGAATTCCATAGCGACTATTCAGAATTTTCAACTGGACATATCTTTTGATTCCCACTATGAAATTTTGATTTTTCAGATTCGTTGAAAATATATCATCGATTAGATCCTAATGTTTTTGGTTTCACTAAAATCCGGATTGTTTTGCACCCGATACATTCAATTGAAGTTTGAAATCGAATTATCGAACTACCGCACCATTTTCAATTCCTTTTATAATTATATATAAATATTTATATTCTAACGACGACGCGTATAAATATATACGTTCGAATTATATTCAAAATAAATTTCTCGTCGTTTTTATTTAAAATAATCTATTTTAAATATTCAAAATTCGCTAAAATTGCCAAAATAAAAATTTTAAACTGGCCCAGAATTTCCGGGTTATTACAATCTCCCCCACTTAAAACTTTTCGTCCCCGAAAAGGAACAAAGTCGAAAGTCGTTTGATTAATAACCTCTACGTTCGATCTGGCTTCCATTCTCCAACTTTTCAGTTTCTGAGAATTTTCAAATTTTCAAAAATTTGGCTAACACCCTAAATTTTCGAAAAATTTCGCCATACCCTCCCCTGCACCGGGAGCCACGGGAAAATCCCGAAATTGCCATATAGGCCTTCTGATCTCAAAAAGAAAAAGAAAAAGCCAAGCGGCTAGCCAATCGGCTCATAAAATCATCATCACCCAAACGAAACAGTAAATTATATAGTAAATATGTACCTATTTGTCGGGCAAACAAATTTTATTCTCTGCTCTAGCCTCCTTGCTATGACCTGTTCAATGTAAGTATATGTATATGCAAACAAATGCTACCAATTTTAAATACATTTCAATATTAGGCATAATGGTTCAAAATTATCAAACAAATAAACAAACAACATAAACATCAATCAATTAGTGGGTTAGAGTTTCAAATTCATAATTTTAATATATAGTCAAAAATCATGTTTTTGATGCCAATCACAACAATGTATTCTAGCTATATTTTGGTTCTCACACTAGTCTAATGGAAATATATAGATATCACACCTTCGTCACTCGAAAATAAATACTGGTGATGGTATACTTCATCATCAGGACCATGTCCGGGCGACTGGAGTGCGGCTCTATATCTATCCGGTATATTAAAACTTCGAATATACGTTCATGACGCGTATATGCAAAATCTTTATATAGCGGATTGTCCAAATTCAAAATAAATAAATATTCAAATACGTAGAATTGATTTAAATTTTCAAAACAAAAATTGTTTTCATTTGAAAAATATACTCTTCACACTCGTTCTAGGATACTACTGATCCTATCTCTAACGAGTCATTCTAATTGGATATTACTAATCCAATATCTGATGAATTCTTTCGTATGGTTCTAATGTGTCTTGTTCTCGAGCTCTGTAAACCAAAGCTCTAATACCAAATGTAGTGACCCGTAACTTCCCTGTGAAGGAAAGAGCGGATACTTTGAGAACAACACACAACAGAACGCGGACGGTAGAACATTTCATTGTATATTACAACAATTCCATCAGATACAAGAATATACAGAATATAAATGAATAAATCACATTCGATAAATATCAGAGATTACAATAAATTACATAGCAGCGGAAAGTAATACAAAGCACAACTGAAGGTGATATACGGATACAGAGCTTTCCGGATATCATTCCAGCTGTAAACCAGGATCCTGTGAATATAAATCTGCAAAACCAAAACTACTAGCTGTCCGTGTAGAAAATAAGGGCACCCAGAGTTTAGGTTAAAACAATAAACTCCAGGTCAGTCATGTGACTGGTGTGAGAACTAAAACAGTTATTAATATTGGTATTAAAGTTAGGAAAATCAAGGGACCACGCCGTATAACGCGGAACGGGTTTCCTCCCAAGAATACCAGTGCATAGAACAAACAACACAATGCTAAATAAAGAAAAATGAAGTTGTTATAAGACCCAGGTCCCATCACACAATGCAACGCAAGCCGGAGGATAGGGTTTTCCCTTATAACAGCCAAAGAATGCTTGATACGTTTAAAATACATTATTTGATACTATTATAGGTGTATAGTGTCAAAACAATTTCAATCATAAATATCAATCATAGGCGGCATAGCTACCATCTACTATGTCGCCATACTAGGCTCTACAAATAAAGCCGAAATACACGTATTGGAAATTGGATTTCCGTCATGAGTCGAGGCAAGGGGCAAGCTCCTCTCCGCTTTCGAGACACTCTAGCAAATGTCTCAGGACTACACACTCTGGGCAATCCTGGATGCTTCAGGGCCGGTCCTCACTTACGTTAGAGGATTAGTATTCCTGAACACACGTTTCCCAGTCCTTACAGACCTAAAATCGAGGCGCCTCATCCAACAACCACAAAGGTGAAAAGTATATAAATGTCAGGGCTGGTAAGTCACTGACACCACCAAAGCTAGAAAGAAACGTCGTGCTCTCCCTGCAGTCCGTATCCCGTTTTTGACTCATACCGAGGTGTGAGGCTCGCAAATTCACGTTATACACAAAGCTACGCCACAAAGGCCGTGCTTTGATCATCAACCACAAGACTTTGCTTTTCAACAGAAGCCTTGATCATTGCATCTTAGCGTGCCACACAGGAAATTCATGCCATGCGACTGATGTTCATCGATATACAACCTCTGAGCTCGTACGTCTCAGAGAAGGGCGTTAAGCAAAAGAATAAATTCTCCGCCGCCAAACAGATGTATATTTAATAGAAATCAATCAACACAGAATAAAATCCAATGTCAGACACACAATCCATTTACAAGTCCGTTCTGGGTCTGAACGAAACCGGAGGCACTTTCCTCGCATATCCATCCATCTCCAAGTACGCCTGGACGATCACCAACTGTTTCCATCCTCTTGGGTGTACAGCCCAATCAGGATCATCAGTAATTATCCAAACGATGTGAAGACTTCCGGTCTTCTACCACCGTCTTCATCTTCGACATATCGTCGAATCGGTTATTCAGAATGGGTATAAACCCAGACTTTCCGAACAACCCGCGTATATTAAAAACAAATCTTACACAAACACAATATACGCCTCATTCCAATTCAGCAGTCACTAACCGCAAATTAGCAAGCGAACAATTTCCCAAATATTAACCCCGAAGGCCGAAACCAACATCAGATCAATATCCAGGAAACCATTCATCTTAACTAACCTACAGCTAGTTTCTAAATGTCATATCCTTAGGGTAAGGTTCCTATTAATTTTATCCAAGATAAATTCTTTAAAATTTATCCTTTAATCTTCCTTTGGATGTCATTTCAAAACAAATTATGGTTTTTCAAACTAGTCGAGATTAGCGAATCACACCGAAGTAATTAATTATTTTATTTCCCAATCCCAACCTATTCATCCCATGAAGCAAAACTGGTAATACTCCATATCTAACACCACGGTGTTATCGGTAAAATTAATTACCATTTCACGTTCAAATCTGATTAAAGATTTAACTATCGCCTTGGAGCAAAACTGGTGATACTCCATTCTCGCTCATTTGCCAAATTTGATAATTTGAATTATCAATTCACATTTCAATCTAATTGCAGATTCAATAAAACTCCTTTTACTGGGTTAAAGAACTAGTGTCATTTAAAACACAGTTCACGACAAACCCAAATCACATTCTAATTATTATCGGGTTAAAGAACAAGTGTCATTTAAAACACCCTTCACGATAAACCCACAAATCAATTCTATTTACAACCCATTTCAAATCCAATTTATTTATTTATAAATAAATGGGTTTTAATTTTAGTTCAAAACAAGTTCATTTCGATAAAAATCTATTTTTATCTTTTCAAATATGGAGTTTTTCATCCCAATTTTTCCCAAATCATTTCTTATGATTTTACACAAATTATTACTATTTTTAATAATTTTATCAAGGCCCGTACAGTCGATTTCCATCAACGGCTATCGAACTGCACTTACAGCGACCTTTTCAAAATTTGATTTGGACGTATCTCCAAATCCAACCGTTAGATTTCAAATTTCTAATATTCGTTAGAAAGCTCTTTCCGATACGAACCCAATGGTTCCATTTTAGGAGAATTGGACGGTCGGATCTCCCGTAATGTCCGTTCGAAGTTAATGGTCAAAATTCGCGAAACTGCCGCGGCGCGGCGCGTTCTATTCAGTTCATTTACACAATAAAAATGATATTTTTATTTTTCTAACATATTTTAGAAAATTTCGGCGGCATAACGGCACGATACTAGAAACGGGACGAGGCCTAGCCTTATCCCCGGTCTAGTGAAGGCACACGCCATTCACACATCAATCAAATCCATTCCATTTCACCAAACAATTCAATTTCAATCTAATAATCTAACTAATTTTTGCAATCAAACAAACAAGTCCATGGTCTGTGGATGATTGTGTCGGGTGCTACTAAACACCGTCTGCATCCTGGTATTTATATATAACTAGAAAAGAAATTGAAGAGTGAGACATTCTCACAGATAGCTATCCCAATTCCACGACACTTCATTTAGAGAAATCATCGCCATTCTCGCTTTTTGTCACTTTCGCTGCTCGTAGTCACTACATATATAAAAATCACATTTTTATTTGTTGATGTCTTTAAAATAAAAATCACATTTTTATTTGTTCACTTTCAATTTAAAAATCATATTTTTATAATCACTTCATATATTAAAAAAAAAACGATTTTTTACATCGCTATTCTATATATAAAAATCGAATTTTTACTTCGCTATTCAATATATAAAAATCGAATTTTTACTATGCTATTTAATATATAAAAATCGAATTTTTACTTCGCTATAAAAATCCGATCTTAAACTTCCTACGTTCATATAAAAATACGATCTTTCTTCTTCTAAAAATTCAAATCTTTACTTTAGAAAAATCAAATCCTTTACTTTCAAAAAATCAAATCTTTTACTAGTTATATAATATAAAAATTGTATTTTTACATTGAAGTTATTTTTTAAAAAATCATAGCTTTTACATAAATAAAAATTCAGGCCTTTATGTAAATAAAATTCAAGCTTTTATGTAAATAAAATCATAAAAACTCACTTTTAATCACTGTGGTCTTCATTCGGATGGAGGGAGGAACTCGTAGGTGGTCGGCGACAGGTTTTTGAAGGGCTTGGGGCTTTAGTCTTCGACTGAATGGCGGTGGGGGCTCGTCGGAGGCCATGGGGGAGGCAGGCGGAGGCGGTCAGCAGGAGGAGGGGGTCGCGGGTCCTGGTGGTGGTCACGTCGGCGGGGGGGGGGGGGGGGGGGGGGGGGGGATTCCAGGCTAGGGCACAGCAGGGGGGGGTATCGCGAGGCAGGGGGGTATAGGGTCTGGACGGAAATCGAGGGGGGGGGGGGCGAGGCTCGTGGGAGGCGGAGGTTGATGAGGGGGGCGCGGTGCGGCATCGATCGGAGGGGGGCGGCGCTCCTCTCCGCTTCGTCCATCTTTTTTTTTCTCTGTTGAAAATGAATTTCAACCCTGGGGGGGGGGGGCAGGGTATAAGGAAAGGAGAGAAAAGGGTTTTTATTTATATTATTTAATTTATTTTTAAATTCAAAAAGCAACTTTCTACTTTGAATTCAAAATCAAACCCGCCGACTGTCGTCCCTAGCGTTCCACCCCCATTCTGAACACAATGGGATATGCATCGTAAGCTGATTCGATCATTTCGATCAGTTTTCGTCAAAATCAACATATACTCTATATATTGAATTAGAACACGCATTTCAATTTACTGGGTCACATACTAACTCTAAAAATTGCAAAAAAATATTTTCTAGCTTCGTATTGACGATACGGTCCTAACAAAGCTAGTTTCGTCGAATTCCGAGACCGTTTGAAAAATGGCCATTTTCCAGTCGATTAAAATCAACTGAAATTGGTCAAACGCGTTTTCCTTTGCCACGCTCTCGTATTGATTCGAAAAATTATGAAATTTGGAATCTAGCAATAATTTGACATCACGGATTCAACAAAAGTGGTTTCGTCGAAATCCGAGGTCGTTTGCAAAATTTCCATTTTTAAGGGCCTGAATTCCATAGCGACTATTCAGAATTTTCAACTGGACATATCTTTTGATTCCCGCTATGAAATTTTGATTTTTCGGATTCGTTGAAAAGATATCATCAATTAGATCCTAATGTTTTTGGTTTCACTAAAATCCGGATTGTTTTGCACCCGGTACATTCAATTGAAGTTTGAAATCGAATTATCGAACTACCGCGCCATTTTCAATTCCTTTTATAATTATATATAAATATTTATATTCTAACGACGACGCATATAAATATATACGTTCGAATTATATTCAAAATAAATTTCTCATCGTTTTTATTTAAAATAATCTATTTTAAATATTCAAAATTCGCTAAAATTGCCAAAATAAAATTTTTAAACTGGCCCAGAATTTCCGGGTTATTACACACAGTTTAGGTTAAAACAATAAACTCTAGGTCAGTCAGGTGACTGGTGTGAGAACTAAAATAGTTATTCAAAACTTTACTTTAAAATGGAGTAAATCAAGGGACCACGCCGTAAAACACGGAATGGGTTTCTTCCCATGAATACCTGTGCATAAAACAATTTATAGACAACGCAACGCTTTTTGAAAAATGAAGCTGTTATAAGACTCAGGTTCCATTACATAACGCAACGCAAGCCGTAGGATAGAGTTTTCCCTTATAATAGCCAAACATGCTTGGTACGTTTAAAACAAATCATTTTGATATTACTATAAGTGCATAGTGTATCAAGCAACTTCAAATATAAATGTATCAATCATAGACGGCATAGTATCCCATGTTACTATGTCGCCATACTAGTTCAACAATTAGAACTGAAATGTCACATATTGGAAATTGGATTTTTGTCATGAGTCGAGGCAAGGGATGTACCCCTCGCCGTCTTCGAGACACTCTTGCAAATGCCTCAGGATTACACACTCTGGGCAACCCTTGGATCCTGCAGTGCCGTTCCTCTCTTATGTTTGAGGATTGATTATTCCTGAACACACGTTTCCCAGTCCTATAGGACCTATCCATCGGCTCCGTAGTAACCGTTATATCCGAGGCACCTCGCTATCCATCTTCCACATATGTAAAAATATAAATGTCTGGGCTCCATACCATGACACCACCCATAGCAAGAAAGAAACGTAATGTTCTCACTGCGTTCCCTTATCCCGTTTTTGACTCATACCAAGGTGTGTGGATCGCGAATTAACACTATACAAAAAGCTATGCCATTTAAGGTCGTGCTTTGATCATCAACCACAAGACTCTGCTTTTCAACAGAAGCCTTGGTCACTACATCTCTGCATGCCACACAAGCAAACCACACCATGTGACTGATGACTACCAATATATGATATCTAAGCTCGTATGTCTCAGAGAAGGGCGTTAAGAAAGAGAATAAATTCTCCGCCGCCAAGCAGATATATATTTAATAGAAATCATTCAACACAGTATGAAATCCAATGTCAGACACACATCCATTTATAAGTTCGTTCAAGGTCTGAACGAAACCGAAGGCACCTTATTCCTTATCCCATATGTACAATACAGGAGAGAGGCCCTCGCATAACACGTCGATCACTAAGTACGTCTGGACGATCACCACTTATTACCTTGTCCTAGGTGTATAGACCAATCAAGACATCAGTAATCATTCAAACGATGTGAAGATCTCTGGTCTTCAACCACCGGCTTCATCGTCGACTTATTGTCGAATCAGTTATTTAGAATGGGTATAAACCCGGCCTTTCCGAATAACATGTGTATGTTATAATCAAGTGATATAAACACACGAATACGCCACATTCCATTCCAGAATATTCTTTTAGCCAAATGTTCTTTTCATAATTTAAACCAAATTAAGGTTTTCCAAACTAGTCGGAATCAACGAACCTTACCGAAATAATCATCTGTTTTATTTCACAATCCCAAACTATTCATCCCATAGAGAAAAACTAGTAATACTCCATATCTAATACCACGGTGTTATCGGTAAAAATTAATTACCATTTCACGTTCAAATCTAATTAAAGATTTGACTATCGCTTGGAGAAAAACTGGTGGTACTCCATTCTCGATCATTTCCCGAATTTGATAATTTAAATTATCACATTCACTTTTCAATCTAATTAAAGATTCATTAAAACTCCCCTTAGTTTTAATCCTCCAACAATCATTATCTAATGATTATTTAACTTTGGAACACAAATTTGCCACATCGACAATCTACACCGTACTATTGATTTATGTCGATATATAACCTCTAAGCTCATACATCTTAGAGAAGGGTGTTAAGCAAGAGAATAAATTCTCTGCCACCAAACATATATATATTTAGCAGAGATCAACCATGCAGTTCAAAATACAATGATAGACATGTAATCCTGACTTTAACTATGTTAAAGAACTAATGTCATTTAAAACACATTTCACTATAAACCCAAAATCACACTCCATTAGTTATAGAATCTTCACAGGAAACAGATCCATATATAATCGATATCAATTTCCGTATCCGACTAATAATATAACAGAATAACGACAAAGCCTTTTAAATTCCATATATATTAACAGTCTTCCTCCACAGAAGCTCACTTCGATTATTACCGAAGCAAATTCCATTCAGTTCCAATTTATTTTATTAAATTGTAAAACTTTATTTTGGAAAATTCCATTAAATCTTAATTAAAAGATTCATATATTTCAAATCACATTTCACTGTAAATCGGGTTAAAGAACGAGTGTCGTTTAAAACAAAGTTCGCAATAAACCCAATTCGCATTCCATTAATTATTCTAATTAGTAAATATAACTGGAAACTGTAATAATCTTAATTAAAAGATTTATTCTTTTCACATCGGGTTTAAGAACAGTGTTATTTAAGACACCATTCATGACAAACCCAAAATCCAATTTAACATTAAATATAAGGCTTTGAATAGAAATTTTATGGGCTTATATTCAATATCAAATTCTGAAACCAACACATATCGTATGGGGAATAACGAGATATATCTATATTCCAAATTCCTCCATAATATCCGTAAGGTCACGGAATCCAATACCGAAATATTCTGGAGATGATTTCTATTCAAATCCATTCCAATTTGTTTTATTGGAAATTTGGGTTATATTAAAACCCTTTTTAAATCCAATTTATTTATTTAAAAATGTTGGATTATCTTTCTAGTTAATAACTAGTTCATTTTGATAAAAATATATTTTTATCTTCACAAACGTGGATTTTTTCATCCAAATTCTTTCTAAATCGTTTATTTTGATTTTACACAAATTATTAATGTTTTTAATAATTTTATCAAGGCCCGTACAGTCGATTTCCACTAATGGCCACCGAACTGCATCCATAGCGACCTTTTCCAAATTTGATTTGGACATAATTCCAAATCCAACCGTTAGATTTCAAATCTCTTATATTCGTCGGAAAGCTCTTTTTGATATGAACCCAACAGTTCCGGTTTAGGAAATTCGACGGCCGGATCTCCCATAATGTCAATTCGAAGTCAATGGTCAAAATTCGCGAACGGTCACTTCGCGGCGCGTTCTATTCAAACCATTAATATATATTATATATATTTCGTTCAAAACGTATTTTATAAATTCGTTTTAAAATCAATTCCAACTTCCTTTTCAATCTTTAAACCAAAATTGAATATTCTATTCATTATAATATAAATGATAATATTTTCAAAATATTTGATTTTGAAATCATTTCCTTTTCGATGTTCATTACAAAAATGAATAAAATCGATATAAATACCGTTCGCGTCAAAATAGGGCATAACTAATCAACGCGGCTTCACATGTTTTAATCCTTTACTAAATATTATTTTAAAATATTCGTTATTTTAAAATATTTGTTATTTCAAAATATTCGTTATTTTTGAATTGGAATCAGACCCAATCCATTACCGTATAATTTATTTATATGGATTTCATACAACACATGTATATAACAACACTAATAAACATTCAACCATCATCGAGAGTGCTATAACGGACTGGGATTTTCAACTCTGAAAATCAATACAACACTACCATGTTGACTATTCAGACATCAAAAATACCTGATCATTAATATAAAGAAGTTAGAGGGTGAGAATAGATAAGATAGAAAATTAGAATAGAAGAAAAAGAAGAACACAATCAGAGTAAACACGAATCTCACAGCGGAACGAATAAAATATATTATAACATAACTTTGAAATAAAACAGTATATATATACAATAACATTATCAGAGTACAACACTAACACACAGCGGAAATAACAATAGTTATATAATCCTGAAGCCTCCTGCTTCAAGCTCCTCCAAGTATATCTGTAAAGACCTGAACTACTTGACTGCCCGTACAAATTTGGGCACCCAAGAGATTAGGGAGAACAAAACAAAATAAACTCTGGGTCAGTCATGGGACTAGTGTGAGTAAACTCAAATCATTTGGTTTAACTTTCCAAAATACTTTTCAAAAGAAAGGATAATCGTAAGACCAATCCACACATAAACACGGACGGTTTTTACCTTACGATAACCCAAAACAATTTTTGAAATCAATATTTCCCTGATATTATAATAATGTCTAATCACAAGTAATTAGAATCTAGCAGAACACTTGCATCTCACGCACCATATATATAGTATACAAACAAAACCGCAGGCGCTTATTGGAGATTGGATTCCAACTATGACAAGGTATTGGACCACCTGCTGATAGTGTATCTCTAAAGACGAATACACTGGGTTTAACAAGAATGTCTTGCAACCCGGCCCACACATGACCGACCACTCATTTCGCTTGAGTGTATCGAATGTATATCACCAACGGTTGGGAGTTACCCACCGATTCCCGAAAAGGGACAACATCGATCATAGAAAAAAGAATGAAATGGATTTTCTCTAGATAGGTGATATACGCCCTAATGGGAGCGACCCACTTAGCCATGCTGCCTGCCCGATTTCTGTCATTTCCCGGTTGATGAGGCTTGAGGTCATAACGTATCTTTGACATATCATACATTCATTTACTTTGAATGCCACATCGTCATACCCGTCAAAGCACAAATTGATTTCCCCAAAAATACCATGGGTATAAAGTTAAGAGAAATGAGTTCCTCTGCCACCAAATGTAAGTACGTTTGAAGAGATCAACTTACGCGATCTATTAGATATACTCCGTCAGACATTCGTCCATTCACGTTTGTCCTGGGACTGGACAAACCAAAGGCACTATTCTGTAAACAAGATAGCCCTTGCATAACTCCATCTTTAATTATTTTCATCATATTTGATTGCAATGCTAACATCCATACAGAGTGGTTTTCAGATGATGAATCTGATCCCGGTATCTCTGTATTGACAACGGAGAAATGGTCAAAAACTTCGATAGTCGGTGATTTAACTATAAAAGAAAAACAGGTGTGCAAACAACGATATTATTTCCAGATGGAAATTCTATCAATCAACCATCAATCCACATTTATCTCTTTCTATTAAATTATCTATCATTTACCCATTTCCCCATTCATATATATTTGTAAATTCTTATTTTCTAAATTTAGAAAATAAACATCGTCTATCAATGGAAAACATTTCCATCTCTATTTCACGTACTACTGACATTCCAGTATCCTTTCTCATCAACATTTCATTTTCTATGATTAGAAAATATCACTGATTATATTAGGAAAATGTTTCCAAAATTTATTCATTTGATTTAAACAGATGTTTAAATAAGACATCACTAAGCCAATTTAAACCATTACACTCATTAACTAAATTCACTTAATCAATCCTCACTATCGAACCTTACCCATCCCTTAGTTAAAAACGAAGTCAATCAAGTTGGGGTAGAATTACCTCTCAGACCTTAACTGAACAAAATTTCTAACCTCGAAATAGACCAAGTTCACCTTTTAAATCTTTAACACTTCCTTAGATAACTCGGATTCTATTTATGAATCTACTTCTTTTATCAAATCATTTGATTATAACGATGGTGTTATAATCCCATGCTTTCGAAATAAAATAACTTAAATAAAATTCTTATTCCTTATTTTGAATAAATAACAAATAACTAATTGAATAATAATATACATCTTGACTTAAACACGGAAAGTAAATAGTACTTTTCCTAATTCGATATAATCGAATTTAACGTATAATTCTCTTTTTCGAATAATCTCTATTCTATAACCCTTTTTTGAATAAACTATATTTGATAACTCTTTCTTCGAATAACTATATTCGATAATCTCTCTTCGAATGATTTACATTCGATCAACTCTCTTCGAATGTTTTACATTCGATTAATCTCTTTTAATTCTATTCGAATAAACTATTTCGAATAACTCCTTTGGATTAACTCATTTGGATTAACTCATTTGGGTTAACTCGATTTGATTAACTCATTTGATTAACTTACTTGATTAACTCAACTTATCTAACTCAACCTATTAACTAATATTCGATTAATTTATATTCGAATAACTATGTCTGTTTAACTTTATTTCGAATGGCTAATATTCAATTTAACTCCATTCATTTGACTCTAGATTGCAGCGATCACAATGGTTACGCCTGATTCCCTCAGGAAACATCCGACCGCCGTAGGCTATCTGCAGCCCTGCGAATTACGCTAGCAGTCGTACGAAATGGTAACTCATCTTGAATAACTATATTTGATCAACTCTAATTGAATAACTAATATTCAATTAATCCTAATTCGATTAACTCTATCTAATTAACTCTAACTGATTAACTCCTAATCGACTAACTCTTCGTCCATATCCAGTTTCAAATATCGATGTTGAAATCGACATTTACTTCTCTTTATAAGTCCTGACTTATATATTCTATTTATCCAATGATAAACATTTCATTTGATTTATAAAATATTATTTATAAATTTATCTTCTCCATTATCTGTTAAAACAGATTTTATTTAAATCTTCGCTTTAAAACCATAGCATGTTATTCCCGTGTGCGAAGCACGGGTCTAAACCTTTCAAATATAAAATCCTCTTTTATACTGTTCTATTCACTTTTCAAGTATTCCCTTTTTATAATCCATTTATTTACAAAATAAATTCCTTTTAAGTAATTCTATTTATTCTATAAAATATTTCAATTTATAAAATCTATTGATTTTATAAGTAATTCCTTTGATAATCTAACTATTCCCTTTTCTATTTATTTTACAAATATTTCTTCTTCCTATTCTATTCATTTTTCAAATAAATATCCCTTTTTAATTCTATTTGTAAATAGTTGACAAATATTTCTCTTTTCAATTCTATTTGTAAATATTTGACAAATATTTCTCTTCAATTTTATCTATTTGATTAACAACAAATATTCCTTTTTAATCTATTTATTTTCTAAATAAATAGTTTTCTTTTTGTAAAATTTTCAAACTTTATAAATATTTCTTTTCAATATAAAATTGAAAAAAAATCCTTTTTAACATTCCAGTATTCTTTATGTTATTTAACGTACCATATAACAATGATCAGTCTCATTCCAACATATAAAATCAACAACAGATTTCATATCACATCATATAACACAATATATGTAAAACAGTAAAATAAATGTTGAGGAACCCAGTTGGGTCCCTCCGACCTGTTTCCCTACAACCACAGATGTTAATCAACATAAATAACACGGACGTGAAGTATTCTGATAAACAGAATTTATATTCGATTAACGATTTATATCTATATCGTTATCTATATTTTCAATCAACTGACTAGCAGTTCAACCAAACAGCCAACACACAGCAAACAACAATTATTCATAAATTCTAAAAATAATTTATAAAAATAAAAACTGAGCAGAGTAATGAGATTACTCACCTTGGTCGGTTTATCATTAAATAATGATATACGTTCATTGATTTGATTCAGGCATTTAATTTCACCATAAATCCAAACGAGCTCTAATTCACTCCCGGTCAGTTCCATTGGGTAGTGTCCATCCATACAATCCTGACAGATCCTGTTTTGTTCGATTTCAATATCGTATGAGGATGATATTGATTTTACAATTCAATGCATATTTAGATTAAATTAAAATTTAACTTTAAACTTGAATGGGCTCACCCATTTTCCCTAAGGCCCAACCACGTTCAACAGACCCAAACCCGCTTAAGACTCTTCTTCCCCAATACCTACTGCACTCAAACAGAACACGCCCTTCCATTCCTTCGTGCTCCTCCTACTTCCTCATTCCTTACCATCTACAAAACCGCAAGCACCAAAGACCTTCACTTCGAATTTCCCTCCTCCTCATACCCAAGTCAGAACGTTCGAACTCTCCAATTGAAATGCGTCGAACAGTTTCAGCTGGCCATTACAGGGAGGTCGCGACACCTACCATGGCGGAATTCAACCCAACGTTGCCTCTCAGTGCTAAAGAGCATGCTGAACCCCAATATCACCTCGAAACTTCAAACAAATGCCTAAATTTCCCAAGACATCAAGCCCTATGCTACTGTCAAAAACCCCATCGACCAAATATTGCGTCGAACCCACTGAAATCAACGTGAAAAGGAAGAGCATCCTTATGTGATTTCATATATATAAGTAAAATGATTTATCGATTTTGTTTGAGTTTCTTTTGGATTTTAGAAAGTGGATTCCTTTACTTGGAAAATGAAGAACATTGGCAGTGCCCTCATTTTGACCAGAGGAAATAGAATTTAGGGTTAGGAAGGATGATGGTATTATATAGGTAGGTTTTTATATTTTTTTATTCGATTATTATATTTATTTTTAAGCAATCGCTGTTTGTATTCGTCCTCTAAAATTCCTGTGATCACATTAGATACCCAAAAATCGTGAAAATTGACATGCAGCTACAGTTCGACATTTCGAACCCAAAGAAACTGGTTTCGTCAAATTCCGACTTCGTATGCTCACACAGGGTATTTTTAAAGTCAAATTATCATCTGTTTTTCACATTAAAATCCCATACGGCCACATACTGACTTCAAAAATCACGGAAATTGAAATCTAGCAATAATTTAATATTGCGGATCCAAAAAAATTAGTTTCGTTGAATTCTGAGGTCGTTTGCAAAACTAGCTATTTTTAAAGCTCTAAATAACCCTTTTAAATATATAAATATATTTAAAAACATTTAAATTTAATATTTAAAAATAAATATTATTATATATATTCGTAGTGGAATACCATACAGCTCCATTGGGATTTATAACTCGATATTTCAAAATTCCCAATTATATTGATATTCGATTTATATTTAAAAATCCATTTTAAAATATAAATAAATCGATACAAATTATAAAGGAAATCCACAGCGACTTTTTTTAATTTGATTTGGACATATATCAAAATCTTCACGATGAAATCCTAATTTTTCTCTTCCACTAGAAAAATATACTTCACCAGTTTCTAATGTTTCTTGTTTCACAGAAATCCGGCTTAAAACAAATCCTGTATATTCAGTTGAAGTTCAAATCGCCAAATAACGAACTACCGCGCCATTTCGAGCTCGATTTTAATTATATTAAAATTCTACGTTCAAATGTCGTTAAAATAATATATTCGTTATTTTGATTCAATTTCAAACTGAATTAAATATCACAAATGATCCAATTCACACTATTTTTTGGATTCCACTATTTCTGACTATTTTAGAAATCAAATATATTATTATATTATTATATTAATTAAATGTTCAATATTATTTAATTTAACGGCCAATTAATTTCCCTAAATCACTATTTAAATAATTAAATAAATTAATTATATCGCTGAAAAATGCGGGTCGTTACATTCTTCCCCCATTAAAATAATTTCGTCCTCGAAATTGCTAAGGTAGAGAACAAACCCTATTGACTAGTACAAATTTATTTGTTTTACTTACCAATCTCAATTTCAACTAAACCAATTTAATTTCAATTAAAATATTCATTTATTTCTATTAACGAAAATTTTCAAAAATTTTGAAAATTTTCTAACACCCAAAATTTTCAAAAAAATTTGCCAGCACCTCCTTTGTATCGGTCAATAGTTCAAACCCCAACTCGCCTCTCTAGGCCCTTTCCAATCGAAAAAAAAATCAAATAGCCAAACAGCTTGCCAAATCGGCCCATAAATCACCAACTCCATAAAAATAAACGTGTACCTTTTTGTCGGTCGTATCATTAAATCCTTACATTCTACTGCCAATTCAGCATATACCAAAGTCATCCCAATCAATCTCTGATCAATTTATCCTCAACACAGCTATTTGCTTAAACAAGCCAATTACCATTTCAAACTCAAGTTTTCATTCTCAATTCCAAACTCCTAACTCACCAATCCAATACCATTTCAGATTCTATCTCACAATTCAAAATCTGATTCTACTTGATATATCATATTCCAATTCAATTTCCAGTTAATTGGTTTCAATTCATATTTGCTTTCACCGATTCCTGTTTAAATTTGTTTTTGTTCAAACAATCTCCTGGGAGTTTTTAAACAGCTTAGCTTTTCTAAACCAAATATTCCTTTCCAGATTTCAAACAACTTGTTTTCCTCAAACAATCCAACACAAATCTTTGGTAGTAATCCGTCACTTACAACTCGAAAATGAACACTGATGACGTGGCCAGCATTATCAGAGTTATTTCCCAGCTATCGAAGTTAGTTCAATACTATATCACTTATCAAAACCATATCTAAACATTTCCACTTTAAAATATATTTCAAAATACCTTCACAATACTTGTAAAACTAATTTTAAAATCTCCCAGGAACTTAAAATTCTCTTATACTTAACTCAAATCCACTTACAAACACTTTTCCCCATTTCAAAATTTTAATTTCAAATTCTAATTTTAATTCAGATTTTATTAATCTGCTTTTATATTATACAAACTCAAATTGGTTATTTATATAACCATTTTCATTATAATCAACCAACACATCCAATATACTATAATAATTCGAATATAAATATTTTCTTTATACCAAAATATAATTTGGGTAAAATAATTTCATTTACCCTTTTTCAAAACATACTGTGTCGGTTTATCGTACTTGAGTGTTTAGAAACCCTTATCGATATAGTGGATCAAACTGATCGACCAGAATTCCTAAACTACTCAACTAATAAATCTCCACAATATAAAACAATTTTAATAAAATCTACAAGTAAGATCACTTGTATATATACACTCAGACTCAATCTAGGGTATTACTAACCCCATCTCTACTGAGTCACGCCACAGAGCCAAGGTAATCACTTAACCTTCAGCTCTGATACCACTGTAACGGACTGGGATTTTCGACTCTGAAAATCAATACAAAACTAGCATGTTGACTATTCAGACATCGAAAATACCTGATCATTAATAGAAAGAAGTTAGAGGGTGAGAAAAGATAAGATAGAAAATTAGAATAGAAGAAGAACACATTCAGAGTAAACACGAATCTCACAACGGAACGAATAAAATATATTATAACATAACTTTGAAATAAAACAGTATATATATACAATAACATTATCAAAGTACAACACTTACACACAGCGGAAATAACAATAGCTATATAATCCTGAAGCCTCCTGCTTCAAGCTCCTCCAAACATATCTGTAAAGACCTGAACTACTTGACTGCCCGTATAAATTTGGGCACCCAAGAGTTTAGGGAGAACAAAACAAAATAAACTCTGGGTCAGTCATGGGACTGGTGTGAGTAAACTCAAATCATTTGGTTTAACTTTCCAAAATCCTTTTCAAAAGAAAGGACAATCGTTAGACCAATCCACACATAAACACTGACGGTTTTTACTTTACAATAACCCAAAACAGTTTTTGAAATCAATACTTCTCTGATATTATAATAATGTCTAATCACAAGTAATTAGAATCTAATAGAACGCTTGCATCTCATGCTCCACATATATATTATACAAACAAAACCGCGGGCGCTTGTTGGAGATTGGATTCCAACTATGACAAGGAATGGGACCACTTGCCGATAGTGTATCTCTAGAGACGAATACACTGGGTTCAACAAGAACGTCTTGCGACCCGGCCCACACATGACCGATCACTCATTTCGCTTGAGTGTTTCGAATGTATATCACCAACGGTTGGGAGCTACCCACCGTTTCCCGAAAAGGGACAGCATCGATCATAGAAAAGGGACAGCATCGATCAATAGCTATATAATCCACGTTTATCTCTTTCTATTAAATTATCTTTCATTTATCCACTTCCCCATTTCTATATATTTCTAAAGTCTTATTTTCTAAATTTAGAAAATATACATCATCAATCAACGGAAAACATTTCCATCTCTGTTTCACATATTACTGACATTCCAGTATCCTTTCTCATCAACATTTCATTTTCTGTGATTAGAAAATATCTCTGATTATATTTGGAAAATATTGCCAAAATTTATTCATTTGATTTAAACAGATGTTTAAATACGACATCACTAAGCCAATTTAAACCATTACACTCATTAACTAAATTCGCTTAATCAATCCTCACTGTCGAACCTTACCCATCCCTTAGTAAAAAACGAAGTCAATCAAGTTGGGGTATAATTACCTCTCAGACCTTAACTGAACAACATTTCTAACCTCGAAATAGACCAAGTTCACCTTTTAAATCTTTAACACTTCCTTAGATAACTCGGATTCTATTTATGAATCTACTTCTTTTATCAAATCATTTGATTATAACGATAGTGTTATAATCCCATGCTTTCGAAATAAAATAACTTAAATAAAATTCTTATTCCTTATTTTGAATAAATAACAAATAACTATTTGAATAATAATATACATCTTGACTTAAAGATGGAAAGTAAATAGTACTTTTCCTAATTCGATATAATCGAATTCAACGTATAATTCTCTTTTTCGAATAATCTCTATTCGATAACCCTTTTTTGAATAAACTATATTCGATAACTCTTTCTTCGAATAACTATATTCGATAATCTCTCTTCGAATGATTTACATTCGATTAACTCTCTTCGAATGTTTTACATTCGATTAATCTCCTTTAATTCTATTCGAATAAACTATTTCGAATAACTCCTTTGGATTAACTCAGTTGGATTAACTCGATTTGATTAACTCATTTGATTAACTTACTTTATTAACTCAACTTATCTAACTCAACCTAATAACTAATATTCGATTAATTTATATTCGAATAACTATGTCTGTTTAACTTTATTTCGAATGGCTAATATTCGATTTAACTCCATTCGTTTGACTCTAGATCGCAGCGATCACAATGGTTACGCCTGATTCCCTCAGGAAACATCCGACCGCCGTAGGCTATCTACAGCCCTGCGAATTACGCTAGTAGTCGTACGAAATGGCAACTCATCTTGAATAACTATATTCGATCAACTCTAATTGAATAACTAATATTCAATTAATCCTAATTCGATTAACTCTAACTGATTAACTCCTAATCGACTAACTCTTCGTCCATATCCAGTTTCAAATATCGATGTTGAAATCGACATTTACTTCTCTTTATAAGTCCTGACTTATATATTCTATTTATACAATGATAAACATTTCATTTGATTTATAAAATATTATTTATAAATTTATCTTCTCCATTATCTGTTAAAACAGATTCTATTTAAAATCTTCGCTTTAAAACCATAGCATGTTATTCCCGTGTGCGAAGCACGGGTCTAAACCTTTCAAATATAAAATCCTCTTTTATACTATTCTATTAACTTTTCAAGTATTCCCTTTTTATAATCAATTTATTTACAAAATAAATTCCTTTTAAGTAATTCTATTTATTCTATAAAATATTTCAATTTATAAAATCTATTGATTTTATAAGTAATTCCTTTGATAATCTAACTATTCCCTTTTCTATTTATTTTACAAATATTTCTTCTTCCTATTCTATTCATTTTTCAAATAAATATCCCTTTTTAATTCTGTTTGTAAATAGTTGACAAATATTTCTCTTTTCAATTCTATTTGTAAATATTTGACAGATATTTCTCTTCAATTTTATCTATTTGATGAACAACAAATATTCCTTTTTAATCTATTTATTTTCTAAATAAATGGTTTTCTTTTTGTAAAATTTTTAAACTTTATAAATACTTCTTTTCAATATAAAATTGAAAAAAAATTCTTTTTTAGCATTCCAGTATTCTTTATGGTATTTAACGTACCATATAACAATGATCAGTCTCATTCCAACATATAAAATCAACAACAGATTTCATATCACATCATATAACACAATATATGAAAAACAGCAAAATAAATGTTGAGGAACCCAGTTGGGTCCCTCCGACCTATTTCCCTGCAACCACAGATGTTAATCAACATAAATAACACGGATGTGAAGTATTTTGATAAACAGAATTTATATTCGATTAACGATTTATATCTATATCGTTATCTATATTTTCAATTAACTGACTAACAGTTCAACCAAACAGCCAACACACAGCAAACAACAATTATTCATAAATTCTAAAAATAATTTATAAAAATAAAAACTGAGCAGAGTAATGAGATTGCTCACTGTAATAACCCGAAAATCTGGGTCAGTTTAAAATTTTTATTTTGGCAATTTTAGCGAATTTTGAATATTTAAAATGAATTATTTTAAATAAAATTGACGAGAAATTTATTTTGAATATAATTCGAACATATATATTATATACGTCGTCGTTAGAATATAAATAATTTATTTATATTTATAAAAGGAATTGAAAATGGCGCGGTAGTTCGATAATTCGATTTTAAACTTCAATCGAACGTACCGGGTGCAAAACAATCCGGATTTTAGTGAAACCAAAAATAATAGGATCTCTTTGTGAATATCTTTCAAACGAATTCGAATAATCAAAATTTCATAGCGGGAATCAAAAGATATGTCCAGTTGAAAATTCTGAATAGTCGCTATGGAATTCAGGCCCTTAAAAATGGACATTTTGCAAATGACCTTGGATTTCGACGAAACCAGTTTTGTTGGGTCCGTGATGTCAAATTATTGCTAGATTCCAAATTTCGTAATTTTTCGAATCAATATGTGAGTGTGGCAAAGGATAACGTGTTTGACCAGTTTCAGTTGATTTTAATCGACTGGAAAATGGCCATTTTTCTAACGGTCTCAAAATTCGATGAAACTAGTTTTGTTAGGACCGTATAGTCAATACGAAGCTAGAAAATATTTTTCGGGAATTTTCCTAGTTAGTATGTGACCCCGGTAAATTGAAATGCGCGTTCAAATTCAATATATAGAGTTATATGTTGATTTTAACAGAAATTGATCGTAACGGTCGAATTGGCTTGCGGGACATATCCCACTGTGTTCGGAATAGGGTCATTTAGCTAGGGGTGACAGTCGTTGGGTTTGATTTGAAGTTGATATGCAAAAACACACATTTTTGAATTAAATAATATAGAAAAAATATTTATATAACCCATTCTACACCATTAGTCAAACCCTTTCTCTTGTGGTCAACTCCAGAACCCGCCGCTCTCTACCAAAATGCACGATCAAAATTCCCAATCCTTTTTCACTTAATCTCTTCCAACATGCCGATGATTAAATCGATATTTCAACATAAAACCGAGGCACTCTTTATCCCCTTTCAATCTAACGATCATGATTTAATTTAGTGATGAAACGGGCGTGAATCTCGAGCTCAAACGAGCAGCAGTCGGAGGCGATTTCAGCAGCCAACGGGGGTTCGAATTCGAGGCGGGTCCGGCTGGAGGGAGGTGGCGCTGGGGCGATTCAGGAGGCGGTGTCCGATCATGGCCTGGCGATCTCTGGTGGCCAGTGTCGTGAAGGTTGTAGGTGGAGCATGGGTTCAAAGTGTTCGATGATGAAAACCGTGAGCTTATACATTTATTTATTTATTCTTTTATTTTTCCTCTGTTTATTTTCTGTATAAATTAATTTACTTAATTTTGTAACTGAATAGAAAAAAAAATCCGATTTTGAATAATATTGTTTTTAAAATTATAGAATTATATTGTTTTTAAAATTTAAAAATAGCATAGATCTTTAAAATTTAAAAATAGCATAGTTTTTTTTAAATAGAATTAGCGTTGTAAATGAAAAAGATATAATTTTTATATATATTATAGCAATATAAAAATGTGCTTTTTTTTATATAACATTAAAATGAAGTATACGATTTTTATGACATGAAAGATATAATTTTTGCTTTATAAAAGATTAGATTTTTATAGTTAAAAGGATATGCTTTTTCATAGCGAGATAAAGATTTGGTTCTTATCATGAATATAGCGTTATAAAGAAGAGATTTTTAGTATATAGAAATATGGTTTCTCTGTATAAGCGTTTAAATCTAAGGATAGGATTTTTATATATTGAATATCATAGTAAAAATTCGATTTTTATATATCGAATAACGAAGTAAAAATGTGATTTTTACATATGTAGAGAATACGGGCAAAGAAAGTGATAAGAGACGAGAACAGTGAAGATTTCCTGCATTAGAAGTACCGTGGAGTTAGGATAGCTATTGGTGAGAACTCCTCACTCTTCAATTTCTTTTTCTAGTTATATATATATATATATATATATATATACTAGGATGCAGACGGTGTTTAGTAGCACCCGACACAATCGTCCATAGACCATGGACTTGTTTGTTTGATTGCAAAAATTAGTTAGATCATTTGATTGAAATTGAACTGTGTGGTGAAATGAATGGATTTGATTGATGTGTGAATGGCGTGGGCCTTCACTAGACCGGGGACAAGGCTAGGCCTTGTCCCGTTTCTAGTATCGTGCCGTTATGCCGCCGAAATTTTCTAAAATATGTTAGAAAATAAAAATATCATTTTATTGAATAAATGAACTGAATAGAATATTTTCATAGGTTGAATAAAATGTTTCGTCGTTAAAAATATAATTTTTTTCGTGAATATGAATATAGTTAATGTGAATAAATAAATATTCATTTACAAACCGGACGGTTTGTTTATGTACACCTATTTGAAGGACATTGATTGGGTCGATAAATTTCACGCATCGCCCAACTGCACAAATAAAATATGTGTTTGATTGTTTGAAACCCCACACGGGTGTTGGGATGAAATTTGAAGTTCACTCATCCTGATTGATTAAATATGTCGATCGATTGATTGACAGGCTGTCATAAGCATTAGATATTTATATTTGATGCTTATACAGTGTAGTGCACTTTGGTTGATGGTAGATTATTTTTCAATGTAATACATGTGTTGTATGGAATCCATATAATTAACTTTATATGGTAATTGATTGGGCCTCATTCCAATTTGAAAAATAAAGAATAATATAAAATAAAGGTTCATGTGTTGACTGCACTCATCCGTTGAGATTAGTCATGTGTTGAACGAAATATTTTTATAATAAAATTTACATCTTTATCATATAAAATAAAGGTTCATGTGTTGACTGCACTCATCTGTTGAGATTAGTCATGTGTTGAACGAAATATTTTGATAATAACAAATATTTTGATGATAGGAAATATTTGAAATAGAATATTTGAAAATAGAAATAAATGAAGCCGTGTTGATTAGATTGACGCCATTTTGACGAGAACGATATTTATATCGATTTTATCCATTTCGAAATAAATTGAATTGAAAGCGAATTGAAATGAATTCAAATTGAATTGAAATTTGAATTGAATATAAATGAATTCGAATTGAAATGGAATAGAAATGAATTCGAATTGAAATTGAATTGAATTGAAAACGAACTGAAATTGAATTAGAAATCAATTTGAATTGAAATCAATTTGAAATGAATTTAAAATGAATTTAAATTGGAATATTCAATTTTGATTTGAAATTGAATATGAAGTTGAAACCGTTTTGAAAATGAATTGAAAACGATTCCGAAATGAATTGAATTGAAAACGATTTCGAAATGAATTGAATTGAAAACGATTTCGAAATGAATTGAATAGAAAACGATTTCGAAATGAATTGAATAGAAAACGATTTCGAAATGAATTGAATTGAAAACGATTTCGAAATGAATTGAAAAAGAATTCAAATTGAATTGAAAGCGAATTGAAATGAATTCAATTTGAATTGAATAGAAATGAATTTTAAAACGAATTCATAAAGAAGAATTCAATATTGATTTGAATTGAAATGGAAGTTGAAAATGTTTTTGAAACGAATTCAAAACTATTTATATAATTCGTTTTAAATAGAAATCGACGGAATATATATTATATATATTATATATATAATATAATGGCCTGAATAGAACGCGCCGTGCCGCGGCAGTTCGTGAATTTCGACCATTTATTTCAAACGGACATTACGGGAGATCCAACCGTCGGATTCTCCTAAAACCGGAACCGTTGGGTTCGTATCGAAAAGAGCTTTCTAACGAATATTAGAAATTAGAAATCTAACGGTTGGATTTGGAATTATGTCCAAATCAAATTTGAAAAAGGTCGCTGTAAGTGCAGTTCGATGGCCATAGATGGAAATCGACTGTACGGGCCTTGATAAAATTATTAAAAATATAATAATTTGTGTAAAATCATAAGAAATGATTTAGAAAGAATTGGGATGAAAAACTCCATATTTGAAAAGATAAAAATAGATTTTTATCGAAATAAACTAGTTTTGAACTAGAATTATAATTCTATTTATTTTTAAGTAAATAAATTGAATTTGAAAAGGGTTTTAAAAATAACCAGAATTTCCAATGATTGCATTGGAGTGGATTTGAATCGAAATTGTCTTCGGAATATTTCGATGTTGGAATTCGTGATTATACAGATGTTGTTATGGAAATTTGAAAGATATATATTTATATCGTTATTTCCAATACGGCATTTGTAAATCGTAGAATTTGATATTGAATATAAGCCGATATATTTTCCATTCAGAGCCTTGTATTGAATATCAAATGTGATTTGGGTTTGTCGTGAATGGTGTCTTCACTAACACTGTTCTTGAACCCAGTTGAGAAAAGATTAAATCTTTTTATTTAGATTTAATGAAGTGTACCAATTAAATAATATTTAATTGGAATTGAATTGATATTGATTTTTGGGTTTATCGTGGACAGTGTTTTAATTAACACTCGTTCTTTAACCTGATAATTAATGGGATGTGACTTTGGGTTTATCGTGAACCGTGTTTTAAATGACACTGATTCTTTAACCCAGTTAACGATTAAAACTAAGTGGAGTTTTAATGAATCTTTAATTAGATTGAAAAGATCGAGAATGGAGTATCACCAGTTTTGCTCCAAGCGATAGTTAAATCTTTAATTAGATTTAAACGTGAAATGGTAATTAAATTTACCAATAACACCGTGGTGTTAGATATGAAGTAAGACCCGTTTTACTTCATGGGATGAATAGGTTGGGATTGGGAAATTAAAACAAATGATTATTTCGGTAAGATTCGTTAATCCCGACTAGTTTGAATTGATATTCAAAAGTAGATTAAAGAATAAATTCTAATGATTTATCTTGGATAAAATTAATGGGAACCTTTCCCTATGAATGTGAAATTTAGAAACTAACTATCGGTTAGCCAAGCAGAATGGTTTTCTGGATATTGATCTGATGTTGGTTTCGGCCTTCGGGGTTAATATTTGGGAAATTATTCTCTTGATTAATTTACGGTTAGTGACTGATGAATTGGAATGAGGCGTATGTTGTGTTTGTGTAACACTTATTTAAAATATACGCGAGTTATTTGGAAAGACCGGGTTTAGCCCATTCTGAATAACTGATACGACGATAAGTCGAAGATGAAGACGGTGGTCGAAGACCAGAAGTCTTCACGTCGTTTGGGTGATTACTGATGATCTTGATTGGGTTGTACACCCAAGAAGATGGAAACAGTTGGTGATCGTCCAGACGTACTTGGAGATCGATGGACATGCGGGGTACTAGGTGCCTCCGGTTTCGTTCAGACCCAGAACGGACTTGTAAATGGACTGTGTGTCTGACATTGGATTTTAGTCCGTGTGATTGATCTCTATTAAATATATATCTGTTTGGCGGCGGAGAATTTATTCTCTTGCTTAACGCCCTTCTCTGAGACGTACGAGCTCAGGGGTTATATATTGATGGATATCAATCGCATGGAGTGAATTGCCTGTGTGGCATGCTTAAGTGGCAAATGATCAAGGCTTCTGTTGAAAAGCAAAGTCTTGTGGTTGATGATCGAAGCACGGCCTTTGTGGCGTAGCTTTGTGTAACGTTTACTTCGCGAGTTTCACACCCGGTATGAACCAAAAACGGGAGACGGACCTCAGGGAGGGCATGCGTTTCTTTCTAGTTAGGAGTGGCGTCAGTGCTTGAACTGGCTGACGAGTTTGACTCATGTGGATGTTGCATATTATTACTTGCTGAAAAGCGAGGCGCCTCGTGATATCGGTTTCGGCCGATGCTTCTGGTCGGCTGACGGGCCAGGCTTACGCCCCAAAGGGTGGGGAAATGCATGTTCAGGCATTTTAATCCACATCGGTGGACCGACCCTGACGATCTAAGGGTCACTCGAGCTCTGATCCTGAGGGGCGGACTAGAGCGTCTCGAATCGGTGAGGATCTTGCCCCTAGCCTCGGTTCATACCATAAATGATAACCCAACTTCCAATACGACATTTGCGGTTTTAATTGTAGAACTAGTATGGCGACATGATATATGGTACCCATGCCGCCTATGATTGATACTTATGATTTGAAGTTGTTTTATACACTATACACTTATAATAGTATCAAATGATTTGTTTTAAACGTATCAAGCATTCTTTGGCTGTTATAAGGGAAAACCCTATCCCCCGGCTTGTGTTGCATTGTGTGATAGGACCTGGGTCTTATAACAGCTTCATTTTTCTTTATTTAGCATTGCGCTGTTTGTTTATGCACTGGTATTCTTGGGAGGAAACCCGTTCCGTGTTATACGGCGTGGTCCCTTGATTTACCGAACTTTAAAATAAAGAATAATAACTGTTTTAGTTCTCACACCAATCCCAAGACTGACCTAGAGTTTATTGTTTTAACCTAAACTCTGGGTGCCCTTATTTTGACATGGGCAGCTAGTAGTTTTGGTTTTGCAGATTTATATTCACAGGATCCTGGTTTACAGCTGGAACGATATCCGGAAAGCTTTGTATCCGTATATCTCCTTCTAGTTGTGTATTGTATTATTTTCCACTGCTATGTATTTAAATGTAATTTAAATCTCTGATATTTCTGTGTAATATTCATTTATACTCTGTATATTCTTGTAATCTGATGCATTGTTGTAATATACAATGAAATGTTCTTTTGTATGCGTTCTGTTGTGGCTTGTTCTCGGACTATCCGACACTTTCCTTTACGGGGAAGTTACGGGATGTCACACTCACCTTGGTCGGTTTATCATTAAATAACGATATACGTTCATTGATTTGATTCAGGCGTTTAATTTCACCATAAATCCAAACGAGCTCTAATTCACTCCCGGTCAGTTCCTTTGGGTAGTGTCCATCCATACAATCCTAACAGATCCTGTTTTGTTCGATTTCGATATCGTATGAGGATGATATTGATTTTACAAGTTCAATGCATATTTAGATTAAATTAAAATTCAACTTTAAACTTGAATGGGCTCACCCATTTTCCCTAAGGCCCAACCACGTTCAACAGACCCAAACCCGCTTAAGACTCTTCTTCCCCAATACCTACTGAACTCAAACAGAACACGCACTTCCATTCCTTCGTGCTCCTCCTACTTCCTCATTCTTGACCATCTACAAACCCGCAAGCACCAAAGACCTTCACTTCGAATTTCCCTCCTCCTTATACCCAAGTCAGAACGTTCAAACTCTCCAATTGAAATGCGTCGAACAGTTTCAGCTGGCCATTACAGGGAGGTCCCGACACCTACCATGGCGGAATTCCACCCAACGTTGCCTCTCAGTGCTAAAGAGCATGCCGAACCCTAATATCACCTCGAAACTTCAAACAAATGAATAAATTTCCCAAAACATCAAGGCCTAGGCTACTGTCAAAAACCCCATCGACCATATATTGCGTCGAACCCACTAAAACCAACGTGAAAAGGAAGAGCATCCTTTTGTGATTCCATATATATAAGTAAAATGATTTATCAATTTTGTTTGAGTTTCTTTTGGATTTTAGAAAGTGGATTCCTTTACTGGAAAAATGAAGAACATTGGCGGCTCCCTCATTTTGACTAGAGGAAATAGAATTTAGGGTTAGGAAGGATGATGGTATTATATAGGTAGGTTTTTATATTTTTTTATTCGATTATTATATTTATTTTTAAGCAATCGCTGTTTGTATTCGTCCTCTAAAATTCCTGTCACATACGATACCCAAAAATCATGAAAATTGACATGCAGCTACAGTTCGACATTTCAAACCCAACGAAACTGGTTTCGTCGAATTCCGACTTCGTATGCTCACACAGGGTATTTTTAAAGTCAAATTATCGTCTGTTTTTCACATTAAATCCCGTACGGCCACATACTGACTTCAAAAATCACGGAAATTGAAATCTAGCAATAATTTAATATTGCGGATCCAACAAAATTAATTTCGTTGAATTCTGAGGTAGTTTACAAAACTGGCTATTTTTAAAGCTCTAAATAACCCTTTTAAATATATAAATATATTTAAAAACATTTAAATTTAATATTTAAAAATAAATATTATTATATATATTCGCAGTGGAATACCATACAACTCCACTGGGATTTATAACTCGATATTTCAAAATTCCCAGTTATATCGATATTCGATTTATATTTAAAAATCCATTTTAAAATATAAATAAATCAATACAAATTATAAAGGAATTCCACTGCGACTTTTCTGAAATTTGATTTGGACATATATCAAAATCTACACGATGAAATCCTGATTTTTCTCTTCCACTAGAAAAATATACTTCACCAGTTCCTAACGTTTCTTGTTTCACAGAAATCCGGCTTAAAACGAATCATGTATTTTCAGTTGAAGTTCAAATCGCCAAATAGCGAACTGCCGCGCCATTTCGAGCTCGATTTTAATTGTATTAAAATTCTACGTTCAACTGTCGTTAAAATAATATATTCTTTATTCTGATTCAATTTCAAACTGAATTAAATATCACAAATGATCCAATTTACACTTTTTTGTGAATTCCACTATTTCTGAAATCAAATATATTATTATATTAATTAAATATTCAATATTATTTAATTTAACGACCATTTAATTTCCCTAAATCACTATTTAAACAATTAAATAAATTAATTATATCGCTAAAAAATGCGGGTCGTTACAAGTGCATTACACAACTTCATAAGCATTAAATATAAATAATTAATGTTTACAATAGTTTGTTAACCAATCCATTGACATACAACTAAACAATTGGGATTAGTGTATGTCAAATATAATCCCAATACCCGTGTGGGGTTTCAACCAACAAATACTAAATATTATTTGTGCACTTGGGCAATGTGTAAACTATATCGCCCAATCTATATTAGTTAAATGAGTGTACATAAACAAATCCTCTGATTTGTATATGAATATTTATTTTCATTTCAAGAGAATTTTATGCCATTTATATATACATTAAAAAATATATTTTTAACGATAAAATATTTATTTCAACACACGAATATTTTATACAGTTCATACATTCAATAAAAAATAATACTTTTATTGTTCATACATTTTATTCAACACATGAATATTTTATACCATTCATACATTCAATAAAAATAATATTTTTGTTGTTCATACATTTTATTCAACACATGAATATTTTATATACACATTAAAAATGTTATTTTTAACTAACACATTTTATTTTAGAAAATTTTGGCGGCATAACCGTGCGATACTAGAACCGAATAAGGTCTAGCCTTATCCCTCGCCTAATACTGGCTCGCACCATACACATACCAATTCCAATCAATTCAGTTAACATCCCAAACCAAATTCAACCAATTTATTAATAGGGTTGCCAAACCCTATTAATTAACAATCAATCACATAAAACAAACAACCAAACATCCATGGTTTCAATCAAAGGTGTCGGGTGCTACTAAGCACCGTTTGCATCCTAGTATATATTTAACTGTAAACAAAATTAGAGTGAGAAGGAGTTCTCACCTTTGGTTTTCACTTTGTGATTCTTTAGCAGATGATGGTTTGGATTTGGATTTATTTCAGTGCGTAGTGTTCTTCACCGTGATCCCAACGCAATCTGCTTCACACGATTTATATTAAAAATCACTTTTTTATTATAATGTTATACATATGAAAAGTCACATTTTTACTCTAATGTAATACATAATCACATTTTTATTCTAATGTCATATATAGAAAAATCACATTTTTATTCTAATGTTATACTTAAAAAAAATCACATTTTTACAACGCTATATATATTTAAAAATCAAATTTTTATAGCGTAATCATATGTATAAAAATCAAATTTTTATAGCGCTATCATATATATATAAATCAAATTTTTATAGCGCTATCATATATAAAAATCAAATTTTTATCTCGTTATTCATATAATAAAATCATATTTTTATCTCACTATTCATATAGTAAAAATCATATTTTTATCTCGCTATTCATATAATAAAAATCATATTTTTATTTTTCTATTCATATAATAAAAATCATATTTTTATTTTGATATTCATATAGTAAAAATCATATTTTTATTTTGCTATTCATATAATAAAAATCATATTTTTATTTTTCTATTCATACATAAAAAACATATTTTTATATGGCTATTCATACAATAAAAACATATTTTTATATGGCTACTCATATAATAAAAAACATTTTTTTATATCAAATCCATAAAAAAAATCATATTTTATAGATTTGATAATAAAATCTGATTTTTATAATATAGATTTGATAAAAAATCAGATTTTATTATCAAATCTATGTTATAAAAATAAGATTTTATTAAATCAATGTTCTCTATAAAAAACTGAATTTTAAACAACGTATTTCTACATAAGAAAAGAAAGAAGATCACGTCGCCATTTCAGCGTTAATCCTTCCTTAATCCATCTTCTCTGTCCCGTTTATGCTCCAGGCGTTGTTGGCGTCGTAGGTGGTCGGGGGTCCCTCTAGTGGTCGGCAGCGGTGATGTATGGGGCTGAAGGCTCGCAGTTTCTTGAATTGGGGGTTAGGGCATCGGATAGTAGAAGGAAGAAGGAGGGAAGAGAGATAAGGGGGTGCCGGAGCAGGAGGGGGTCGGAGGGGGAGGCGCGATGGCCGGAGGTGGGCTGACGGTGTGGCATGCGACGTCGGTATGGGGGAGGACGACGGGTTCTGGGTAGGGATCGCGAAGTTTCTTTTCTATTTATCCTCGTTTGACTGAGAGAAAGAGGGGTGAGGTAATATTTTTTTAAATTTAATTTAAATTCTATAAGGTTACTTTTTTCATTCGAACTCCAAATCGAACCCAATGACTATCGCCCTAGCCGATTACCCCCATTTCGAACACAATGGTATATGTCTCGTAACCCAATTCGGCTGTTTCGATTAGTTTTTGTTAAAATTAAAATATAAATCAATATATATTAAATTTGAATGCACATTTTAATTTACCAGGGCCACATACTGACTCCAAAAATTCCCGAAAAATAAATCTAGCTATGTTTTGATGATACTGTCCTAACAAAACTAATTTCGCTGAATTTGGAGACCATCTGAAAAATGGCCATTTTCTAGTTGATCCAATTCAATTGAAATTGACAAAACACGTTTTCTTTTGCCACACTCACATATTAATTCCAAAAATTATGAAAATTGGAATCTCGCAATAATTTGACATTCCGGATCCAACAAAAGTGGTTTCGTCAAAAATGGAGGTCGTTTGCAAAATGGCTATTTTTAAGGGCTATATATTATTTAAAATATATATAAATTCCATAAGGACTATTTTCAATTTTAAACCGAACATAACTTTTATTCCCTTTATGAAATCTAAATTTTTCACATTCGTTAGAAAGATATAATTAAATAGATTCCAAGTTTCTGGTTTTACTGAAATCCGATTTATTTTGAATCCTGTATATTTAGTTAAAGTTAAAAATCAAATTTTCAACCTGTTGCGCCATTTCAGGCTCGTTATATAATTAAAATAAATTTATATGTTCTAATTCTATTCAAAATAAATTTCTAGTCATTATTTTTTAAAATAAACAATTTTAAATATTCAAAATCCATTAAAATTGCTAAAATAAAAATTTTAAATTGGTTCTGAAAATCTGGTTGTTACACAATGCAACATATTCATTGCTTTAGCATTGGCAGTAGCCTCTGCTTTTTCAGTTGCAGACCATTCAGTATAAGGTGTAGTGGGTTGTGTATATTCTTTTTGTGTAATATTCCCAGCATCGAAACTATTGGCTTGAATATATATTCTCGTATGTGTAGCCCAATAACTATAGTTCATGCCACTGAAAAAAGGTAGTCATGCAGTAGACTCGCCTTTAGTATATCCAGTATTAGTGTTATTTTTCATATTAACTATGTATCAAATAACGGTTTTAAGGTTAAATGACGACCTTGCTCTGATACCAAATGAAAAGTCGCGTATGACTTAAGGATCTTTGTATATGGAATAATGCGGAAATGACTATGATACACTAACTTGTATAGTAGAACAATTATGCAAATAAAAACTAAACAATAGAGATATATCACAAGCAAGTAAAAGCAGTAAGTAAAGTGACACCAGGGATTTTACACTGGTTCTGTAACGACCCGGAAAATCTAAACCAATTAAAAAATTTTAAATTGGCTATTTTAGTTAATTTTAAATATTTAAAATAAATATTTTAAATAATAGCAATGAAAAGTGAGTTTGAATCGACGTTTGAAAATAAATATAATTACTTTGAATTATAAACAAGGCCTGAAATGGCGCGGTATTTTCAAAATTTGAATTCAAACTTCGACTGACTGTACCGGGTGCAAATCAAAACGGATTTTAGTGAAACCAATAATATTTAAATCTGTTAGTCAATACCTTTCTAACGAATCTGAAAAATCGAAGTTTCAAAGCGGGAAGCAAAAGTTATGGCCAAATGAATTTACAGAAAGGTCGCTATGGAATTTATATAGCCCGCGAAATTGGCCATTTTGCAAACGACCTCGGAATTCGACGAAACCACTTTTGTTGGATCCGGGATGTGAATTTATTACTAGATTTCGAATTTCATAATTTTTGAAGCTAGTATGTGAGCGTGGCAAAGGAAAATGTGTTTTGGTCAATTATAGTTAAATTGGATCGACCAGAAATGGGCCATTTTTCAAACGGTCTCAGAATTTGATGAAACTAGTTTTGTTGGGACCGTATCATCAAAGCATAGCTAAATTTATTTTTCTGGAATTTATCGAATCAGTTTGTGGCCCTAGCAATTGAAATGTACGTTCAAATCGAATATTGAATGTTTTATATTTTAATTTGAAGGAAAACTGACTCAAATAGTCGAATGGGCCTACGAAACATATCCCATTGTGTTCGAAATGGGGGTAAAACGCTAGAGGTGACAGTTTTTGGGTTTGAATTGGTGTTCGTGTGGGACAAGGGTATTTTGGAGATTTTAAAAATTATAAAATAAAATAAAAAATCCCATTGGTCCAGTAACACCCCGTAATTCTATTAATATTAATATTCACAAATTAAAGAATAACTAATCCTAGACGTGAGAATTGTGGGAAACGAGTTGTGCCATTGTGTTCGTCTCGGAATTCTGGTCGAAATAGAGTCCGAGTTTGCGTGAATTGGACTTCGTATGAAGAAGTTATGGCTATCGGAAGTTTCAGAAAATTCAAAACAGATTTTAGAAATTTAAAATTCAAAAATTTAGAGTCAAAACAGGCGGGCGGGAAAATTTCCGCTTGGCCCAGGTCGACCCTTGGGTCGACTGGGTAGTCGACCTGCCTACCAGGTCGACTATAGAGTCGACCTGGCAGTCGACCTCCCCCCCCCCCCCCCCCCAGCAGTTTTTGTTTTGAGCCTGTTTTTGACTGAGTAATGACCCGTTAGGGTTTTGACCTATCTGGTTGGCTGAGATTAGTTCTGAGTTGATCTGACGGTCTAAATAAATCCTAAACTCTATAAATACCTAGGTAGTCTCTCACCCTAATTCACATGAAAAATAGAATAGCTACCGTCATACCACCGCCATGGAACTCAGTCTAGCCGCCGCCAACTAAGAAGGAAGAAAAGCTAATCAAAACCTAATTCTACTCAACTCTAAAGCAAATCAAGACTCTCTTTCTTCTCTAAATTGTGAGTATGATGATCTTAACAAGATTATTATTAAACTAATTAGATTAAGTTATGAATGGATTATGAGTGAATGATGTGAATTGTCATATATGTTGTTGTAAACCTTATGCTATCATGTATGTTGTAAATTCTATGTTATGTGATGATGATATCCTATATGTTTTAAATCATGCTATGATGATATTGTATAGGTTGTAACTTTCTATGCTAAATTGTGATAAATCATACATGTTATAAAGTCATGATGTTATTATCTATGCTAGTTAGTTCATGTTAATCAAATCATAATATTGATATTATTTGGGCTATGTTGATCTATATGACAAGTCACATATGCAAGTTTAGGTTGATTAGTAAAAGTTATGAACATATGCCATGACATCTATTATGACATTTAGAATTATGCTATGACATATGTGAAATTCTATGCCAGTTCACACCATCATTATGTTGCATAAAACCCCATATGCAAGTTCATACATAAATTTGGGTTATGATCGTATCATGTAAATTATGACATTTAACAAGTTGACACCTTTAGATCCTTAACATGTGTAGTTTATGCAAGTTTCACCCCTATATGATTAGATTTATTTTATTTTCCTATATGTTGTGATAATTTATTTTTGTGCTATGAGTTAGACTATTCGAGTCTAACGTATATTCTGCATTGAATAAGCGAACGTATAAACGTGGGGTAGGGGTAATATTAAGGATTTAATAATAAGAAGTTGGGGTGCAATTGATATGATTTTGCATGCCATGAGTGGATGACCATAATTGAGTCAATTATGGACATCAATAAAAGTGGACTTAATTAATAATTTGGATAGGGAATTATTAAAACTGGGGTAAAAGATTATAAGTGATAATCAATGCTTAGGACACGAGGTTGGACTCGTTTGTGACGTAAACCTGCCCGGACTCGCCCGGCAAATCCAGTGGTCACAAATGTCAGCCCAATGTGAGAGGTCCTAGGCCTAAACTAAAGCATAACAGTTGTAAAGACACGAGGTTAGACTCTTTTATGGTGTAAGACTGCCCGGACCCGCCCGGCAAATCCAGCTGCCATAAATGCCAGTCTAATGTGAGAGGTCTTTATGAGGTTATGGCCTGAATGAATTAAGAAATGCTTAACCAGATAACATGTAAGGTGGGACATGGGGGTTAAGTAGGTGCCTTGGGTGGCATGAGGAATATAGTGGGTGCCCTTAGTGGCATATGAAATACGATTAGTAAGACTTAACCAAACACACACGTAAATGAACATGACTAAGAGGGTTAAGTGGGATATACTAGTGGTGACAAGCTTAGGTGGGTAGCTTGTGGGGGCCCATTTCAACCAGTATCCCAAACATATCTTTGTGGGCTCGACCCAAGTCGAGGACGGGACACGCATACTGGGCTTGACTATAAGAGGCCAAAACGGGGTAGCGGTGGCAATGCAAGTCCAACGGGTTTCATATACGTGTGTGGACCCGGGCTAGTAGGTAAGACGTTGTTGCATCGTGTAGGTATACGCCGTGCATTCTCAAGTTGTATCGGGTTGCCACTTTAGGGGAGTGATACACCCCACTGTGGGGCCAGCACGGGTATCTACGAGTAGGGAGCCGATCGAAAGCGGATAGTGGGGTACACCTAGTGGAGATAGGGGCAGACGGCACCTATGTAGTCAGCTAGGGGTACGCAAGGCTATTTATATGGTTTCTGTGTGAAGCAAGTGGGATCAACCTTTAGTGTGACTGGTGCAGTGTAGTAATGTGCGGTGCAGTGTAGTAATGTGCGGTGCAGTGTAGTAATTATTCGTTAGTAATTAGGTGTGCCTTTAACGTTATCTTTAACGTTATATTTAGCGTTATCTTAATCTGCTTTCCATACCTAATAGTTCATAGACATTTACTTGTCTTCCATCTTATGCCTTAGTCTAGTTATTTTGATAATAGTATTGTTAGAATTATCATACTCGCCAGACTTTATGTCTGACCCCCTCCATTTCTATCCTTTTTCCCCCCTCCAGGTCCTCAGGTTGGACCCAGCTCTAGTGGAGTTTGATTGGATTGCTTTATCTCTCTTGGAAAGCTTGGACCGTTGAAGTAAAGTCCAGCTTGTTATCTTCTTTAATGGCTATTTGTGTAATGGGATTATGTATTTTGTTTTATGAAGATGGATATTGTACTTGACTCTGACTTATGGTTTTATGATGTAACAAACATGTTTAAATTCCGCTGCAATAAAATGAAGTTTTAGATTTTCAAGTACTACTTATTATCTGTCTTGTTGTAATTTTTCTGTTCTATATTCACTTATAACCTCCATGGAAGTTAATGCATTCCCTTTATGAGTGACATTAATGGACATGGGGTGTTACACGTGGTATCAGAGCATAAGGTTACCAGAACAGATATTTTTTTTTAGAAAAACTATTTTTCTAAAGTAGTTTTGGAAGAAGTGTTTTCAAAAACATGTCTTAATGAGTAATTTAAAGAGGAAAGTTTTTATGAAAAAAAAAAACATAATCCCTAATAGCCATATATCTTTATCTTTCGAATTCTCCATTTTGAATCTTTCCTTTTTCGTTTCAGCATGACTGAAGATCTTAACCTACCTGACGGTGTAACGATACCGGGATGGTATAGGAGGTTATTAGAGGCTAGGGCCGCCGCCGGTCCATCCAATGTTCCTCCACCACCAGTTGCACCCGTTCCTCCTCCTCCTCCTCGCGTAGATACTTTTGCAAAGACGTGCAAGGAATTTAAGGCTATGGGTGGAAAACCTTTTCAAGGGTCAGAAACGTTTGTGGAAGCTAGAGATTGGCTTAGGGAGGTGGAAGAATTGCTAGAGATCTTTGAAGTAGAAGAAGGAAGGAAAGTCAAATTAGCAGCTTGGTTAATGAAGGGAGAGGCCTCGTTTTGGTGGGAGGTCACTAATGGGGAGCGTCCCGCTGATTCTTGGGCAGATTTTAGGCGTAGGTTTGTGGCAAAATTTCTCTCAAGGGCGGAAGAGAATCTATATATGGAAAGGTTCTTGACATTGAAGCAAGGGAGCTCATCAGTGAAAGAATATGTCAACAAATTTAATCAGTTAGCAAGGTTTGGCTTATACTTAGTGAACACGCCGGAGAAGAAGGCGCTGAGGTTCGTTAATGGATTGAATGAACCGTTGCAAGGGTTGGCTATGACCCACATCCCTATGGGGGCCACATTTGAGAAGCTAGTAGACATGGCACTCATGCACGAGGAGAAAGGTACTAAAGCTGATAAGGCACCCGAGAAGAAAGGGGATCAGAAGAAACCACAACAGCAAAACAAGAAGGGTGGTAAAAATAATAATGGCAAGGGAAAGAAGAATTGCTTTAACTGTGGGACACCATGCCATCTCAGCAAGGATTGCCGAAAAAAAAGAAGACTGGCTGTTTTCATTGTGGCTAAGCGGGACATCTAGTGAAGGACTGCCCAAAGAAGGGGAAGAGGGCAGGAGCTACCTCGGGAGGACAGGTGCAGGCTCTTATGTGTAACAACCCGAATTTTAATAACATGCTATAATCATAAATCAAGGCAGAAATAAATTTTAAATCGGGGGAAACGGGCTGTGCCATTGCGTTCGTCTCGAAAAAATACGTGAAATAGAGTCCGAAATTTTGTAAATCGGAGTCTGTATGACCCAATTATGGCCCAATGAAGTTTCAGAAAATTCAAATTTCGAAAACAGATTTGAATTTCAGCCCAATCAGAGTAGGCGGGAAAAGTTCCCACCCAACCCACCAGGTCGACCTGCCAGGCCAGGTCGACCTGCCCCAGGCCAGGTCGACTCTAGAATCGACCTGGGGGTCGACCTCCCCGGTCGGGCCATTTTGGCCTAGTGCACCTGCTTGTGTTTTCTGGCCTGGTCTGTGCTTAGCCGAATTCCTGAGCCTTGCCTTGTCACTAGGGCTAGGTGTCAGCTCCTGATTGGTCTCTCCTTCAAACGAATGGCTAATATTAATCCAAGCTCCATCGACGGTCCTAATCAATTCACAAACTCTATAAAAAGGACCTAAGACTCCACCTAATTCATACAAATAAAAATGAGAATGAGACCGTCATGCTGCTGAGGAAGGACTAGAAATAGCCGTCAAAATTGAGAGACGATTAGGAGACAATTCAAAAGCTTAAAGCAACGACAACTAAATCAAAACAACGCCTACAACAAAGGATAGCATCTCCAAATTCAGAATTCAGATTCCTGAATTGAAGATTCGTCATACGTTGTAAGTAGAGTGCTATTCCGATGTGAATAAATAATTATGTTTTCATTTGTGTAAAATGAGAAATAGAATTGTATTTGATTTGTGGTGATAATAATTCATATTTGTATGTTGCTTTGATTCTAAACGATTTGGGATATTGTGGTATAACGATTGGATATTTGCAAGTATGTGATTCATGTTGAAAGTTAACAACTACATGTTTGTGGTAGTTTATTTGAGATTCATGCAAGTATATGATTCACTATTATGCCAACATAATATAATCACTTTTAGTGTAGTTGGATCCATTTGGGTATTATGACTTATGTGAATTTATGTTGGAATTGGCATCATGATTCAAGTGTAAAACCATACTTTTGTATTAGAGACAAAAGTAAGCATCTTTGTGAACTTGTGTTGACTCTATGAACATGACTAGACTATGTTTGGTGTTATGCCTAATTGGAAAACATGTTTTAGGCCTATATTGTTACCAAAATCATATGATAATATATGTGACACATAGCTAAGTTAGATTTACATTCCAATTGCAAGTTTGCATGAATAGATTAAAAACCATGATTTCATGTTTAGGTATATTTATGCCATGATTATATGAATAGATCAAAAACCATGATTTCATGTTTAGGTATGTTTATGCCATGATTATATGAATAGATCAAAAACCATGATTTCATGTTTAGGTAAGTTTATGCCATGATTATATGCTATTACAATGCAAGTTCACAAGTGCCAAAGTTATGTTAATTAGTTCGCTATGTTGCAAGTTCATGCGTTCACACTCCCCTTTTTATGTTACTTAGAATATATAAACACCATGTTCTAAGCCTTCCCTTTTTCATGTGGCTAAGTTGGGTTTAAATGTTAAACCCAACATTTGTTATATTGTAGCGAACGTATAAAACAGGGGTAATGACGTTTGGGTTAAAATATAGAACACATGTGTTGGCATGTTTGACGCATGCCAACGACCTTGAAAAACAATTAAGTGGTGTAAATTAATTTTACCCAATAAAGATGAATTTGAATAATGGGCCGCAAATATTTACATATAAAAAGAAAAGAGACAAAATATGTAAATTTAGAAAATACGATGTGTTTAACCCGAGGTTGGATTGAGTTGTGATGTAAACCTGCCCGGAACCGCCCGGCTATCCAGTAGTCACAACAATACCTATCCAATGTGGGTGGTTAAACACGGAGCCCAATAAGGACCCGAGGTTAGACTGAGTTGTGGCGTAAGACTGCCCGGACCCAACCGGCAACAGGCAGCCACAACAATATCTGTCTAATGTGAGAGGTCGAGAATTTAATAAGATAATTAAGGCTGAGTCAGGATTGGTAGGATTAAGTAAATGGAATTAATACTTAATCAAAAATGGAACATGCTAAACTATACAGACTGATTGGGGGTTAGGTTTACAAAACACTTAGCCAACTTAGCATGTTGGCTAGAAATAGAAAACCTAGTAGCGGGGGACCCTTTTCAGCAGTAACCCTACAAGGTGTATCAGGATACCCTGAACTAGGTAGGGTGGGGCACGATTACTGGGCTGACTTTAAGAGGTCAAATCGACGGCGGTAGTGCAGCAGTGTAGGTTCTAACGGGGTGCGGGCGTGCACACACTCCGGCATAGAAAAATAAGGCACTGGGCACCAGTAGTATACCTGTGCATTCTAGAATTGTGTCGGGCCGCCACCATGGGACTTGATACACCCCATGGTAGGACCAGCATAGGTAACTACAACATCAGGGGCCGTAAGACACATGTAACTATGCGAGTAGGAGCCGATCATTAGAAACGGATCACTTCACCCTGATTATGGGGTGCCTGTTGGGAACTAGTTTATATGGATGCAGAGATTAATATGGGGTACGATAAGTATATCCGACTCTAGACAACTTAACTTAGTGTATGGTGCTTTCCCATTTCCAGTTTATACTTATCATGCCCAGTTCTTTATTCACAGACTGAATAGTCCTAGAATTACTCAGGCTTTATGTCTGACTCTACTTTTCTTTCGTCCCCCCCCCCAGGTCCACAGGGAGGGAATACCGCAGCTTGACCAGTTTTCACATCCAGCTTGAAGAGAAAGAATGTATTGCTTGGATCTCTTTCGTTTTGGACTATGGCTTTGGATTGCAACTATGGGGACTTATGCAGTTTACTTTTATTTTTATGCTTCTTTAAGTTATGAAATCAAGACAGTTATGAAAATGTAATGGTTTTTGGAAGTATTGTAAGACAATTATGACATGGTTTGTGTAACACGTATTTTGTTGAAATAAAAATTGTTGTTGTTTTCCGCTGTTCAAAAATATGTGTATTTATATCTGTCTTGTGTATCTATGACTTATACTTATAAACCTCCACCAAAATTAGGGCATTCCCTTTGAGAGTGACCCTAACGGAGGTGGGGTGTTTCATTATGGCACCAGGGCAGGAAAGTGGACAAGTTCAGGCTCTCGCGGTCCCACCGCTGCAAGAACGAGGTAGAACCATTTCTGTTGAAAGCTTAGTTTTTCTGTTTGATCATCCTGTCCGTACCTTATTTGATTCGGGTGCATCGGATTCGTTTATCTCTACATCATTAGTTGAATCACTGCACTTAAACACCAGTTTAGTAGAGGATCCCTTAGTTGTTTCGAATCAATTTGGGGGCTCAGCTTATTTGTCCATGATGTGTTTGGATTTGAAAATTTCTATACTTAGCGTTGAGTTTAGATGTGATGCTTATGTGTTAGGCTTCACGGGCTATGGGCTAATTTTAGGAATGGATTGGTTATCCATTAATGGGGCCGTACTTGATTGTGAAAGGAGAGTAGTTAGGCTCATGACTCGCCTTGGCAACACTCTCGAAATCTTTTGTAATCCCATAGATTCCGTTATGCTAAGTTATTTAGAATCGCTTGACGCGTCGGTGGAAAATCTACGATCTGTTAGAGTGGTCCGAGAATATTCGGATGTGTTTGAGGAGGTGAAGGGCTTGCCTCCGAAGCGGGAGATAGATTTTCGAATATATCTTGTGGATAATGCGAAACCAGTATCTTTGCTAGTACGCCACATAGCTCCACGTGAAAGGAGGGAACTCGATAAGCAAGTGAAGGAGTTGCTTGAGAAGGGGTTCATAAGACGAAGTATATCGGAGTGGGGTGCTCCAGTAGTATTTGCCACGAAGGCGGATGGGTCACTTAGACTTTGTGTGGACTATAGAGAACTTAATAAGCTTACTAAGAAGAACAGACACCCATTGCCAAGGATTGACGATCTCTTCGATCAGTTAGTTGGCGCCTCAGTTTTTTCGCAGTTGGACTTAGCCACTGGTTTCCATCAGTTGAGAGTGGCTGAGGATAGCATTGACAAGACTGCCTTTAGGACTCCGGACGGTTTCTATGAATGGCTAGTGATGCCCTTCTATTTGACAAACGCCCCCGCATACTTTGTTGATTTGATGAGTAGGGTGTTTAGGGAGTACCTTAACAAATTCATGGTAGTCTTTGTAGACGACATCTTGATCTTTTCTAAGGATGAAGAAGAGCATGCCCTACATCTTAGGGAAGTGTTGGAGACCCTACGAGCGCATAACCTTAAAGCTAAATTTTCTAAGTGTCACTTCTGGAGAAAGGAAGTACGATTCTTAGGGCACATGGTTTCCAAGGAAGGGATAGCTGTGGATCCCGCGAAGGTGGTGGCCATCCAAGATTGGAAGGTCCCAAAAAATGCTACCGAAGTGAGAAGTATCTTGGGGTTGGTTGGCTACTATAGGAAGTTTATCAAAGACTTCGCAAAGATATCAGCTCCATTGACACGCCTGACGAAGAAGAACCTAGTCTTCACATGGGACGTAGATTGTGATGATGCGTTCCAACGTTTAAAGAGAGCTTTGACCTTAGCCCCAGTCTTAGTATTGCCAGATGGGAGTAAGCCATTTACTGTTTATACTGACGCTTGTGGGACATGACTAGGCGCAGTCTTAATGCAAGAGGGTAGGGTAATAGCCTATGGTGGAAGGCAGTTGAGAGCGCATGAGAAGAATTACCCCACGCATGACCTAGAGTTGGCCGCTATTGTTTTCGCGCTTAAGTCTTGGCGTCATTATCTTCTTGGCGAGAAATTTGAATTATTCACTGACCACAAATCTTTAAAATACTTGTTCTCTCAGAAGTACTTGAACTTGAGGCAGCAAAGGTGGTTGGAATTCTTAGCATCCTACGACTTCGAGATAGCATATACCCCTGGCAAGGGTAACGTAGTGGCAGATGCCTTAAGTAGAAAAAGATTATCCTTAAGTCCTTTGTTTGTTGAGCGGCGAAGTTTAGAGTTCATCTTTATGTTTGATTTTAGGCCTTCCGTTGACTTTGTACCCAGTTTGCTAGCATCCTTGGAGGTCAGACCTACGCTTTTGGGACGGATTGGGGAGGCACAGCGAGACGACCCACAGTTGGTTGAGTTAGTAGAAAAGCTCAAAAGAGGGGAGTCATCAAGCCATCTGCGTAGGTAAACCCAGATGATAAGGGTTTGTTACGTAGGGACGGTAGACTTTGTGTACCAAAAGACGATGACCTAAGGAAGACCATTCTTGATGATGAACTTCGTTCGAAGATGACCATTCATCCCGGCGGGGACAAGATGTACAAAGACATGAAGCGAGTTTTCTTTTGGGCCGGTATGAAGAGGGGCGTGGCCGAGTATGTTGCTAGATGCTTGGTGTGCCAACAAGTAAAAGCGAAGCAAAAGAAACCCGGTGGGTTGCTTCACCCATTGGAGGTTCCACTATGGAAGTGGGAAAGGTTCTCGATGGACTTTGTGGATGGATTATCGCGATCAAGGAAGGGTAATACGGGGATTTGGGTTATAGTAGATAGACTTACTAAGAGCGCCCATTTCATTCCCGTGAAGAGTAAGAGGACTGCTCCATGGTTAGCTTCTGTATACGTCCGAGAGATAGTTCGTTTGCACGGTGTTCCTTCTAGCATAGTGAGCGACCGCGATCCTGTTTTCACTAGCGAATTTTGGAGAAGCTTACAAGAGGTGGTAGGGACTCAGTTATGTTTGAGCACCGCATATCATCCTCAGACGGACGGCCAGACCGAGAGGGTGAATCGTATTCTAGAGGACCTTTTGAGGCTATGTATCCTAGACTTTGGGGGTACATGGGAAGAGCATCTTCCATTGGTGGAGTTCGCATATAACAACAGCTTTCAGTCTAGCATTGGCATAGCACCTTTCGAAGCTCTTTATGGACGACCTTGTCGTTCAACCACATGTTGGTGGGAATCTACGGATAAGATCTTACTTGGGCCCGATATGATTAGAGAGACTTCAGAAAAGATCGATTTGATTCGAAGGAGGATGAAAGCAGCGCAAGATAGGAAGAAATCTTATGCGGATAAGAGGAGGACATCTCTTGAGTTTGAAGTTGGGGACATGGTCTTTATCAAAGTGTCTCCATTACAGAACGTTGTTCTCTTTGGGTCCGTTGGGAAGTTAGCACCAAGGTTCGTAGGACTGTTTCCTATTAAGGAGAAGATTGGACAGATGGCGTATAGAGTAGAGTTGCCTGAGAGACTTAGTGGTGTACACAACGTATTCCATGTGTCACATTTGAGGAAGTGCTTGCACAAGACCGCGGAAGTGGTAGAGCCGAGCTTGCTTAGAGAGGTGGAGATAGAGCGTGATGCGACGATTCGACGAGCTCCTACGCGCATTCTTGGGTCAGAGATTAAGAAGCTGAGAAATCGAGAGGTCAGACTAGTAAAAGTACAATGGGGAGATTATGAGAGCAACGCTACTTGGGAGACAGAAGAGAAGATGCGTTCACGATACCCTTTTCTTTTTGAGGGTATGTCCTTTAATTTCTCCTTTATCGCTTATCTTGTACTTATCTTACCTTTAGAATATCCTCTCGCTAGTATCCTTGACCTTTAGTTAGGATAATCCTATGGTTGAAACATGTGTTTGAGACATGTTATGTATGATGGATGCAAAGTGGATGCAAGTGTTTGCTAGTGGTTGCTCGTGGACGCATATACACACACTATTAGGCACTAGATCAGCTCAGTCACTTCATATCGCATATTGCATATATATGGTTGTATTTAGTAAAATGGATGTATGATGATTGTATTATCATATGGATGCTGCATTTAGATGATGATTGTGCACGCATATAGAGATAATATGTAGCATTAAGGAACTTTTGCATACATAATGGACGCTTGGCACTATCATGATTTGCATTAAGGAGGTCAACTGAATCAGTGGACCGCCTGATTTTGCATTAGATATGGACATATACACACACTGTGCATTTAAACATGAAAGCATTAGAAGTCTATAAGGACAATGGATGCATGTTTTTGATGGTTGAGTAGATGGATGATTGGATGTTAGGAAATACATTCTTCTTAACTTGAAGATTTTGGGGTCGAAATCCTTTAAGGAGGGGAGAATGTAACACCCCGTAATTCTGTTAATATTAATATTCACAAATTAAAGAATAACTAATCTCAGACGTGAGAACTGTGGGAAACGGGTTGCGCTATTGTGTTCGTCTCGGAATTCTGGTCGAAATAGAGTCCGAGTTTGCGTGAATTGGACTTCGTATGAAGAAGTTATGGCCATCGGAAGTTTCAGAAAATTCAAAACAGATTTCAGAAATTTAAAATTCAAAAATTTAGAGTCAAAACAGGCGGGCGGGAAAATTCCCGCCAGGCCCAGGTCGACCCTAGGGTCGACCTGCCTACCAGGTCGACTATAGAGTCGACCTGGGGGTCGACCTGGCAGTCGACCTGCCCCCCCCCCCCCCCCCCCGAGCAGTTTTTGTTTTGAGCCTATTTTTAACTGAGTAATGACCCATTAGGGTTCTGACCTAATCTGGTTGGCTGAGATTAGTTCTGAGTTGATCTGACGGTCTAAATAAATCATAAACTCTATAAATACCTAGGTAGTCTCTCACCCTAATTCACATGAAAAATAGAATAACTACCGTCATACCGCCGCCATGGAACTCAGTCTAGCCGCCGCCAACTAAAAAGGAAGAAAAGCTAATCAAAACCTAATTCTACTCAACTCTAAAGCAAATCAAGACTCTCTTTCTTCTCTTAATTGTGAGTATGATGATCTTAACAAGATTATTATTAAACTAATTAGATTAAGTTATGAATGGATTATGAGTGAATGATGTGAATTGTCATATATGTTGTTGTAAACCTTATGCTATCATGTATGTTGTAAATTCTATGTTATGTGATGATGATATCCTATATGTTGTAAATCATGCTATGATGATATTGTATAGGTTGTAACTTTCTATGCTAAATTGTGATAAATCATACATGTTATAAAGTCATGATGTTATTATCTATGCTAATTAGTTCATGTTAATCAAATCATAATATTGATATTATTTGTGCTATGTTGATCTATATGACAAGTCACATATGCAAGTTTAGGTTGATTAGTAAAAGTTATGAACATATGCCATGACATCTATTATGACATTTAGAATTATGCTATGACATATGTGAAATTCTATGTCAGTTCACACCATCATTATGTTGCATAAAACCCCATATGCAAGTTCATACATAAATTTGGGTTATGATCGTATCATGTAAATTGTGACATTTAACTAGTTGACACATTTAGATCCTTAACATGTGTAGTTTATGCAAGTTTCACCCCTATATGCTTAGATTTATTTTATTTGCCTATATGTTGTGATAATTTTTTTTGTGCTATGAGTTAGACTATTCGAGTCTAACGTATATTCTGCGTTGAATAAGCGAACGTATAAACGTGGGGTAGTGTTAATATTAAGGATTTAATAATAAGAAGTTGGGTTGCAATTGATATGATTTTGCATACCATGAGTGGATGACCATAATTGAGTCAATTATGGACATCAATAAAAGTGGACTTAATTAATAATTTGGATAGGGAATTATTAAAATTGGGGTAAAAGATTATAAGTGATAATCAATGCTTAGGACACGAGGTTGGACTCGTTTGTGACGTAAACCTGCCCGGACCTGCCCGGCAAATCCAATGGTCACAAATGTCAGCCCAATGTGAGAGGTCCTAGGCCTAAACTAAAGCATAACAGTTGTAAAGACACGAGGTTAGACTCTTTTATGGTGTAAGACTGCCCGGACCCGCCCGACAAATCCAGCTGCCATAAATGCCAGTCTAATGTGAAAGGTCTTTATGAGGTTATGGACTGAATGAATTAAGAAATACTTAACAAGATAAACATGTAAGGTGGGACATGGGGGTTAAGTAGGTGCCTTGGGTGGCATGAGGAATATAGTGGGTGCCCTTAGTGGCATGTGAAATACGATTAGTAAGACTTAACCAAACACACAAGTAAATGAACATGACTAAGAGGGTTAAGTGGGATATACTAGTGGTGACAAGCTTAGGTGGGTAGCTTGTGGGGGCCCATTTCAACCAGTATCCCAAACGTATCTTTGTGGGCTCGACCCAAGTCGAGGACGGGACACGCATACTGGGGTTGACTATAAGAGGCCAAAATGGGGTAGCGGTGGCAACGCAAGTCCAACGGGTTTCATATGCGTGTGTGGACCCGGGCTGGTAGGTAAGACGTTGTTGCATCGTGTAGGTATAAGCCATGCATTCTCAAGTTGTATCGGGTTGCCACTTTAGGGGAGTGATACACCCACTGTGGGGCCAGCACGGGTATCTACGAGTAGGGAGCCGATCGAAAGTGGGTAGTGGGGTACACCTAGTGGAGATAGGGGCAGACAACACCTATGTAGTCAGCTAGGGGTACGCAAGGCTATTTATATGGTTTCTGTGTGAAGCAAGTGGGATCAACCTTTAGGGTGACTGGTGCGGTGCAGTGTAGTAATGTGCGGTGCGGTGTAGTAATTATTCGTTAGTAATTAGGTGTGCCTTTAACGTTATCTTTATCTGCTTTCCTTACCTAATAGTTCATAGACATTTACTTGTCATCCAGCTTATGCTTTAGTCTAGTTATTTTGATAATAGTATTGTTAGAATTATCATACTCGCCAGACTTTATGTCTGACCCCCTCCATTTATATCCTTTTTCCCCCCTCCAGGTCCTCAAGTTGGACCCAGCTCTAGTGGAGTTTGATTGGATTGCTTTATCTCTCTTCGAAAGCTTGGACCATTGAAGTAAAGTCCAGCTTGTTATCTTCTTTAATGGCTATTTGTGTAATGGGATTATGTATTTTGTTTTATGAAGATGGATATTGTACTTGACTCTGACTTATGGTTTTATGATGTAACAAACATGTTTAAATTCTGCTGCAATAAAATGAAGTTTTAGATTTTCAAGTACTACTTATTATCTGTCTTGTTGTAATTTTTCTGTTCTATATTCACTTATAACCTCCATGGAAGTTAATGCATTCCCTTTGTGAGTGACATTAATGGACGTGGCAAAGGAAAATGTGTTTTTGAAGCTAGTATGTGAGCGTGGCAAAGGAAAATGTGTTTTGGTCAATTACAGTTAAATTGGATCGACCAGAAATGAGCCATTTTTCAAACGGTCTCAGAATTCGATGAAACTAGTTTTGTTGGGACCGTATCGTCAAAACATAGCTAGATTTATTTTTCTGGAATTTTTCGAATCAGTTTGGGGCCCTGGCAATTGAAATGTACGTTCAAATCGAATATTGAATGTTTTATATTTTAATTTGAAGGAAAACTGACTCATACAGTCGAATGGGCCTACGAAACATATCCCATTGTGTTCGGAATGGGGGTAAAACGCTAGAGGTGACAGTTGTTGGGCTTGAATTGGTGTTCGTGTGGGACAAGGGGTATTTTGGAGATTTTAAAAATTATAAAATAAAATAAAAAATCCCATTGGTCCACACTATTTTCTCTTTCCCTGTCGTCACGCCCAAGCCCCAGATCGAACGGCGGCTCCTTTCCACGACCTCTCTCCTCCGTATCTCCAAATACACGCAATAAAATCCAATGCTCATGTTGGGGATTTTGTAGAGAATCGTAAGACCTTCAAATCCACATAAATTTCAGAAATTATCGTGAAGTATACGAAGAGATCCAGACCCTAAAAGTCCGCCCGTTCAAAGACCCGCCGGAGCACCATCCCGCCGTCGATCAGAACGCCACCACCGACGTTGGGAAGCCCTCTCCTCCCTCTTCGACGTGGCACCGCTCGATCATCACCAAGTGTGCTGGATTTCATGAAAAACGATGACCTAGTTTTGAACACATCAGTGAGGTAACGACTGAAACTATATTATAGCAGTTTAAAGCGCTACGGTTTTTGATTTCACTGTAAAAATCATATCTTTTTCGTTTCTTGACGAAATCGCAACCGTTCGGTTCGCTTTGGAAATATCTTTCCAACGGCACCAACTTTGTAAAAATCCAACGGTTGGATTGTCTGGAATGTTTAATTCAAATCTGAAAAAAAACAGCGCCAGAATCAATTATATTTATATATATATAAATATAATTATATATAATCGAATAAAGTTCATATTTTGAAATCGAAACTTCAAACGATTATACTGGGAGATCCGACCGTCGGAATTTCCCGAAACTGGAACCGTTGGATTCGTTTTGAAAAGATCTTTCTAATGATGTATATTTTGTGAAGATCCAACGGTTAGATTTTCAGATATGTGTAAATCAAATCTGAAGAAAAACAGCGCCACGGCCGCCTTATGGCCCGGAGTGTCGTTTTGAATAAATTGGCTATTTTAAAATAAATAAAAATAGCGATAAATTGTTATAAAATATTATAAACGATATGGATGTGAAATTTAGAAACTAACTGAAGGTTGGCTAAATCGAATGGTTTCCTGGGTGTTGATCTGATGTTGGTTTCGGCCTTTGGGGTTAATATTTGGGAAATCGTTCTCTTACTGATTGACGGTTAGTGACTAATGAATTGAAATGATGTGTATGTATGTTAGTGTTGCACTTGTTTATTATATACGCGAGTTGCTCAGAAAGACCGGGTTTATCCCATTTTGAATAACTGAATCGACGATAAGAAGTCGAAGATGAAGACGGGGGTTGAAGACCGATCTTCACCACGTTTGGATGGTAAATGATGTCCTGATTGGCAGGCATCCCGAAATATGGATAATGAGTGGTGATCATCCAGACGTACGTGGAGATCGATGGATATGCGAGGTATTGAGTGCCTCTGGTTTCATTCTGACCCAGAATGGACTTGCAAATGGACTGTGTGTCTGACATTGGAATTCATTCTGTGCGATTGGTAACCATCAGTTGCATGGTGTGAATTGCCAATGTGGCATGCTAAGATGCAGTGATCAGGGCTTCTGTTGAAAAGCAAAGTCTTGTGACTGATGATCAAACACTGCCTGTGTGGCGTAGCTTTGTGTATAACGTGAATTCGCGAGCCTCACACCCCGGTATGAACCAGAAACGGGAAAAAGACCTCAAGGAGGGCATGCGTTTCCTTCTAGCTAGGAGTTGTGTCGGTGTTTTTACACAGCCTGACATTTTACTTATGTGGATGATGGATTGCAAGGCGCCTCGGTTATATCGGTCGATCCGGGACCGATGGAGTCATTCGTTGACTCATTTACGCCCCATAGGGTAGGGAAACGCATTGTTCAGGAATTTTAACTCACATCGGTGGACCGGCCCTGACGATCCAAAGGCTTGACTGAGTACTTGCCTGAGACATGGGCTAGATTGTCTCGAATTCGGTAAGGACTATCTTTTGCCTTGGTTCATAACGGAAATCCAATTTCCAAATACGTGACCGTGCCTGAAACATATAAACACTAGTAATAATATCAAATGCTTTTGTTTTATTCGTATCAAGCATATCTTGGCCATTATAAGGTAAACATTCTATCCTACGGTTTGCGTTGCATTGTGTGATGGGAACTGAGTCTTATAATGGCTTCATTTTTATAAAAAGTATTGCGATGTTTAAAAGAAAGATTTGTTTTTAAAGCACGGGCAATCCAATGGAGTAAACCCGTTCCACGAAAGTGGCGTGGTCCTGTGATTAGCCATATTATAAATGTGTTGAGTAGATTTCTCATACCAGTCCCATGACTGACTCGTAGTTTGTTTCACTTTCAAACTCGGGTGCCCCTTTTTCTACACGGGCAGTCTTGTATTCAGGTTTAGCTGGCTCTTTCTGGATAGCTGGAGCTGAAGATGGATTCTATTATTTATCTCTTTTTATGCTGTTCAGCTCCTATTGTACATTATGTTTGTTTTCAGCTGTAGACATTTATGTGTAGCTAAACTGTATTTGTACTAAGTATGATCCTGTATACTATGTAACTCTGATGATTTCGTTTATCCAGTATATTCTATTTTGCATTATCTGGTGTATTTATTTATTTCTGTTCTGCTGTTATCTGTTTATGTGTTACATTCCAAGGATTACCCTTGCCACCGTCAGTACGGGGTTTGGGGTCGTCTCATTTGGTATCAGAGCTTTGGTTAAGCTTAGTGCTGGAATTTAACATATTAACGAACTCGTCAGAAATAGAACCAGTAGTGTTCTAGGACCGGTAACTCATTACAAATAGGATCAGTAATACCCTAGTATGAGTAAAGAAGAATGAAATACACCCCAGTAGACACATTTACATTGAAGTATTTGTCTCTATGTTTTGCAATATCTTTTTTGTTGACCTGACACTTTGTCTGCTAATTGCAGATGCACTAGAAAATGAGTGACAGGAACAGAGCTAATGAGCCAGTTGTGCTCCCACAGCCAGAATCAGATATAGAAGTTCTATTCAAGAGATTTCGAAATCTGGGTGGATCGCCATTCTTAGGCAAAGAGTCCATCATGGAAACACAAGCTTGGATTCGTTTTGCAGAGAAAATCTTTGAAGGTTTAAAGCTGAGAGATGACCAGAAAAGATTACTGGCATCTTGGGCACTCAAAGAAGAAGCTTTGTTTTGGTGGGATTCAGTTATCAAAGATAATCCAGAAGGTGATATCACCTGGGATATATTCAAAGTGATTATCCTAGAAAGATTTACTCCTCCCGAAGCAACCGAGCGATTATGTGATGAATTTTCTTATCTGATACAAGGTGATATGACCATCCCAGAATATCATAAGAAATTCAACGAACTTTCTCACTTTGCTCCTCATCTGATTCAAGATCCAAAGAGGAAGAATCTGAGGTTTATTCATGGCCTGCAAAGAAAATATCAGAATAGTGTGATGAGGAATGTGAAACTTCCTTTCTCTGAAATGATATACATGGCTTACCAGTATGAGGATCTCGACAAGAAAGGTATGTTGCCTTACGAAGAAGAGGTCAGTTCTAGTAAGAAAGGTGAGCCAGAAACTGATAATCCTGAGGCCAATGCGATATCTGAGGTGAGTAAGAAGCCGAAAGTCAATCGAAAAAGGGCCAGAGCCGAGAAAGAACCAATAACGACCGCTGTATGCAACAACTGCCATAAGCATGGGCATTTGTAGGGGAATTGCAAATCCTCGAAGAAACGAATAAAAAATGGACCCAAACCTACTAAGAAGCAAAAGAACCCACATGGTGAAAGGACATGCCATAAGTGTCATCAAGCAGGTCATATTGCACGGGAGTGCCAACTCTCAAAGGAACCTAAAGCAGTACGTATAAATGAAATAGCAGAAACTTCTGGGCCCTCAGATGTTCTGGAAAGGCCGGATGTTTTAGAAGGCACGCTAACTGTCAAAGATATTCCAGTTAAAGTACTGTTTGACACCGGTGCGTCACGAAGCTTCATTGCTTAGAATGCGGTTAAGAAGCTGGATTTAAATTTGAAGAAGCTCAAAGAACCAATGACTGTCCAAAATCCGTTCGGGCGTTCCATCGATCTCAGTTGGGTTTATGGAGGGTGGGTTTCCTTTTCTTGTTATCGGTTCCCTACCATCGCGGTCGTCATGAATTTTATAGAGTTTGATCTTATCTTGGGGTTAGACTGGTCGACCAAATATGAAGCCGAGGTTAAATGCGCCGACAGAGTCGTTAAGGCAAAGATAAAATCAGGTGATTATATAACCATTCCCTGTGAAGGTCAGAATTCTAATAGAAAAGACTTCTGGGCAGCTTTGGACGTTTCTCCTGCTCAAATAGAAAATATCCCTCAAGTCACAGAGAATATTCCCGACCTCGTAAAAGATATTCCTATCATCAAGAATTATGCGGATGTGTTCAAAGAAGTTGTCCGCTTACCTCCGCAGAGAGAAATTGATTTCAAAATTGCTTTAATTCTGAATGCAAGGCCGGTAGTTCACCTATTCAAAGAATGTCCTTGAAGGAGAAAGAAGAACTTGACAATCAAACACGACAGCTAGTATGGAAGGGTCTGATCAGGCCTAGTTTCTCTGATTGGGGTACAGTAGTGGTGTTTGTCCCAAAATCTGACGGTACTCTATGGCTATGTGTGGATTATCGTGATTTAAACAAGCAAACAATAAAGAATAAATATCCATTGCCACGAATCGATGATTTATTGGATCGCCTGAATGGAGCACAAGTATTTTCAAGGATGGACCTAGCTACAGGCTTCCATCAACTTCAAATTGTCGAAGAATGTGTTCCTATGACAGCATTCAGAGGTCTCGACTTATTCTATGAGTGGTTAGTAATGCCGTTCGGCTTATGTAACGCTCCAGCATACTTCGTCGATTTGATGAATAGAGTGTTCAGAGGAGTTTTGAATAAATTTGTTCTGGTTTTTATTGACGATATTCTAATCTTCTCTAAATCAAAGGCCGAACATGAAAAGCATTTGGAACAGGTTCTAGAAAAACTCAGAAGGAATGTATTAAAAGCCAAACTATTCAAATGTATATTTTGGAAAGATGAAGTGAAATTTCTAGGCCACGTCGTATCGAAAGAAGGAATTGCTGTGGATCCAAGTAAAATCACAGCTATTCAAAACTAGAAACAGCCTAGTACTCCTACAGAGGTTCGCAATTTCCTTGGATTGGCTAGTTATTACCGGAAGTTCGTTAAAAACTTTTCGAAGATATCTGGTCACTTAACGAAGCTTACAAAGAAGCACTCTAAATTCAAATGGACTCCAGAAAGTGAGGAGGCTTTTGAAGAGCTAAAGTTAAGATTAACGACTGCTTCAGTGTTAACCATTATCGACGGCAATCAGGATTTAAAAGTCTGGACAGATGCCTCTAGAGAAGGCCTTGGAGCAGTGTTAATGCAAAGAGGTCAAATGATTGCTTATGCTAGCCGTCAGCTGAAGCCACACGAGAAAAACTACGTCACTCATGATCTTGAGTTATTGGCTATAGTATTCGCTTTAAAAATCTGGAGACATTATCTTCTGGGTGAGAGATTTGAACTGTTTACAGATCACCAATCGCTAAAGTATTTGTTCACTCAGAAAGACTTGAATCTGAGGCAGCAGCATTCGCTGGAGTTTCTTGCAGCATATGACTTTGAGATTATATACACTCCAGGGAAAGCCAATGTCGTGGCCGATGCATTAAGCCGAAAGAATGTAATAATCGCCATCTTTATTATTACGACTTCCTTGATGGACAAAATATCTATTCTTCAGAAGGAGGATAACTTTATTAGGGATATGATCAAAAGGATTCACAAAGGCGAACCCTCGTGTTTTCAAATAGATAACGACGAACTCCTGAGATTGAAAGGAAGGATTTGTGTTCCCGACATCCCAGAGTTAAAAAGGAAGTGTTAGACGAGTGTCACAAATCCAAGCTGAGTATCCATCCCGGTGTGGCCAAAATGTACAACGATCTCAAGCGGACATTCTGGTGGAAGGCTATGAAAAGAGACGTTTCACTATATGTTAGCCGATGCCCTACTTGCCAGCTAGTTAAAAGCGACCAACAGAAACTGGCTGGATTATTGCAACCGCTAGACGTTCCTGGTTGGAAGTGGGAACATATTTCCATGGACTTCATAGATGGTTTGCCCAGAACCAGGAAAGGAAATGACAGTATTTGGGTGATCGTAGATCGCTTCACGAAGACCACCCACTTCATACCTGTCAGATCAAACAGAACTGCTCAGAGTCTGGCGCAGATATACTTCAAGGAAATTGTTAGACTACAAGGAGTGCCGATCAGTATAGTGAGCGATAGAGATCCGATATTCACTAGCAAATTCTGGGAGGCATTTCAAGTAGAGCTGGGAACAAAGTTGAACTTGAGCCCCGCTTATCATCCTCAGACAGTCGGTCAGACTGAGAGGCTGAATCGTATACTAGAAGATCTATTGCGGGCTTGTGTTATGGATTTCGGTGGATCATGGGAAGACCATCTGCATTTGGCTGAGTTCTCATATAACAACAACTACCAGGCGAGCCTGACAATGTCACTATTCGAAGCGTTTTATGGTAGACCATGCCGATCTCCTGCTTGTTGGGTCGAACCCGGTAATAGACTTGTATTGGGACCTGATATGATCCGAGAAGCTGCCGACAAAGTCGATTTCGTTAAGAAACGATTACTCGTCGCTCAAAGCCGACAAAAGAGCTATGCCGATAAGAGAAGAAGAGATATATCATTTGCTGTTGGCGACTATGTATATTTGAAAGTATCGCCGATGAGAGGAGTTACCTGGTTCGGTAAAACTGGGAAGTTGGCGCCCAAATTCATTGGTCCGTTTCCTATTCTGGAACGAATCGGAACTCTCGCTGATATGGTTAAATTGCCTGATTGGTTGCCTGGAGTGCATGATGTATTTCACATATCTCAACTTTGAAAGCACGTTCATGATCCAGACTTGATCGTGGAAGAAGCAGCTCAACAGGATATTGAAATTACTCCAGAATTAGCTATGAGAAGAGAGCCGCTAAAGATCATTGGCAAAGAAACCAAAGAGTTGAGGAACAAGAAGGTTCACTTAGTCAAAGTGCAATGGAGTGGAGATCCGCGAGATTGTACTTAGGAAACTGAGGAGAGCATTCAGAAAGCCTATCCTAGATGCCGAGTGGATATCTCTGATTGACTCCGGTGCAAGGTACATTTACCATATTTTGCATTACCAATTAGTTCTCTACTCTGTTGTTATTTACTTTCCATGGAAGTGCACTTTTAAATTCTATAGTCTGAATGATTTTAAGAGAGTATAGAAATTGATTAGTATATTTTTGAAAAGTTAAAAACAATTTGATTGTTGTTTGTGTTGTGTGATAGTAGATTGGATTAATTAAATTATTGAAACAATAGTTAATTTAATCAATAATGGAATGAATAGTAGAATTTATTCGATTAAATCACACATTGAACTGATTTAAAAATAGATAGAAATATATACATGTGCATTATATATGTTTGAACAGGTAATTGGATAGCTGTTGAGTAAAGAATTTATTTGCATGCCCGACAAATAGGTAAACCTTAATGAGTTGGATGTGAAATATTATTATATCAACTCCTGTGAATGCCATTGGATGCGGAGTGCTGGTTGTTCTGTGTGTAATCATAAACGTCGCCATAGGATAGTAACAATTAATTTAGAACTACATTACATGGCATACTTCTCGAAGATTGGCATACTTCACCATATACCACATAAGCATTTGGAGCTTGTGTGACGAGGTGGAAGATTTACCATACGAGCAAGAGGCTTGTATGGCGATGACTTTATTTTACAGGTTGAACTGATGACTGATATGACCATATAAATTATAACGATAAAATTGCCAGATTAATAAAAACCCCACACGGGTCTAGAGTTGACAATAATCACGTCTCTCTAGTCATTAGATACGGCACATGGATATTTATTTCCCACACGGGACGAGGCGACGAGGATTTATCCTCTGGAGCAATTAAAAATACACACTCCCTCAGGCCTTGACAGGGTGACGAGAATTTATTCTTTGGAGTTATTATCTATACACGCTCCCCTGTAAACACTAGAATATATCACTATAAATATGTGTATGCTTATTAGGATTTATTGGGTACCTAATACAGCCCAATAAATTTCCAAACCTCTCCCCGTACAAAGGAGGTTATGGCGAAATTTTTCGAAAATTCCGGGTGTTAGACAAATTTTTGAAGAATTTGAAAATTCTCAGAAACTGAAAAGTTGGAGAATGGAAGCTAGATTGAACGCAGAGTTGATTAATCAAACCACTTTCTACTTTGTTCCGTTTCGGGGACGAAAAGTTTTAAATGGGGGAGATTTATACGACCCGGAAAATCTGAACCAATTTAAAAATTATAAATTGGCTATTTTAGTTGATTTCAAATATTCAAAATAAATATTTTAAATAATAGCAATGAAAAGTGAGTTTAAACCAACGTTTGAAAATAAATATAATTACTTTTAATTATAAACAAGGCCTGAAATGGCGCGGTAGTTTCAAAATTTGAATTCAAACTTCGACTGACTGTACCGGGGGCAAAACAAAACAGATTTGAGTGAAACCAAAAATATTTAAATATGTTAGTGAATACCTCTATAACGAATCTGAAAAATCGAAGTTTCATAGCGGGAAGCAAAAGTTATTGCCAAATGAATTTACAGAAAGGTCGCTGTGGAATTTATATAGCCCGTGAAACTGGCCATTTTGCAAACGACCTCGGAATTCGACGAAACCACTTTTGTTGGATCCGAGATGTGAAGTTATTTCTAGATTTCAAATTTCATAATTTTTGAAGCTAGTATGTGAGCGTGGCAAAGGAAAATGTGTTTTGGTCAATTATAGTTAAATTGGATCGACCAGAAATGGGCCATTTTTCAAACGGTCTCAGAATTCGACAAAACTTCTTTTGTTGGGACCGTATCGTCAAAACATAACTAGATTTATTTTTCTGGAATTTTTCGAATCAGTTTGTGGCCCTGGCAATTGTAATGTACGTTCAAATCGAATATTGAATGTTTTATATTTTAATTCGAAGGAAAACTGACTCAAACAGTCGAATGGGCCTACAAAACATATCCCATTATGTTCGGAATGGGGGTCAAACGCTAGGGGCAACAGTCGTTGGGTTTGAATTGGTGTTCGTGTAGGACAAGGTATTTTGGAGATTTTAAAAATTATAAATTAAAGTAAAAAATCCCATTGGTCCACACTATTTTCTCTTTCCCCGTCGTCACACCCAAGCCCCAGATCGAACGGCGGCTCCTTTTCACGACCTCTCTCCTCCGTATCTCCAAATACACGCAATAAAATCGAATGCTCATGCTGGGGATTTTGTAGAGAATCGCAAGACCTTCAAATCCACATAAATTTCAGAAATTATCGTGAAGTATACGAAGAGATCCAGACCCTAAAAGTCCGCCCGTTCAAAGACCCGCCGGAGCACTATCCCGTCGTCGATCAGAACGCCACCACCGATGTTGGGAAGCCAACTCCTCCCTCTTCGACGTGGCACCGCTCGATCATCACCAATTGCGCTGGATTTCACGAAAAACGATGACCTAGTTTTGAACACATCAGTGAGGTAACGACTGAAACTATATTATAGCAGTTTAAAGCGCTACGGTTTTTGATTTCACTGTAAAAATCATATCTTTTTCGTTTCTTGAAGAAATTCAGTGAAACAAGAGAGAGTGGACTCGTGTGGACGTCTTCTACATTCTAGAAGAGACTGCATATTTTTCTGAGCCTTCTGCTATTTTGGGTGGAGTGGAACCCAATGTGAGATTTCTAATTTATAAACGATATGGAAAACGACGATGTATAAATTATATAGTCGATGTATGAGTTATATAAGCATTGTACACCTCTTGTATAAGCATTGTATAAGTTGTACGTTCGATGTAGAAGTTATATATGCATTGTAAAAATTATATTTGTGTTGAAATAGAAGTGAAATGCTATATATATATATATATATATATATATATATATATACGCCCCTCGTTCACAAACCATGGACAATATTTATTGGTTGTGATTGGTGTGAAAATTGATTGATAGCGAATGGTTGATTGAAATTGTTTTGTGGTTGGAATTAATTGATCGTGGTTGAAAAATACCCGTTTGTGGTTGAGAAATATTTGGTTGAAACCACATAGGATTAGTTTGTGGAAATGAAAAAAATATACATGCCGCCTACGTGCAAACTAGATGCATGATTCCCCATTGTTAAAAGCTGCGAGACTTTAAGGTAGAGCAAGGAGCCGTACTAGGGACGGTCCCGGGTTTAACTACCCTGCCGTTATGCTGCCGAAATTTTGAATAATATTCATGTGTTAGAATTATTTTCATTTGTTGAAACTATATTTATTCGTTGAATAGAAAACCTTCATGTGTTGAATCGAAATTCATTCGTTGAATAGAAATTCATGTGTTGAATGGTATTCGTGTTTTATATATAAAAATCACCTTTTTATCTATATATATAAACTATAGAAAACCTTCATGTGTTAAATCGAAATTCATTCGTTGAATAGAAATTCATGTGTTGAATGGTATTCGTGTTTTAAATATAAAAATCACCTTTTTATCTATATATATAAACTATAGAAAACCTTCATGTGTTGAATCGAAATTCATTCGTTGAATTGAAATTCATGTGTTGAATGGTATTCATATTTTGAAATAAATTGTTTTATAATAAAAATCCTATTTTTATCATCAATATGAACTATATAAAATAATCTTGTTTTGAAATAAATTGTTTTATAATAAAAATCCTATTTCTATCGCCTGTATTAACTATATAAAATAGTCAAGTTTTGAAATAAATTGTTTTACATTAAAAATCACATTTTTATTATATACATGAATTGTTAAAAATAGTGAAGTGTTGAAATAGAAAATAGTTGGATAAAAATATCATTTTTATCAAATGTATGAAAATCATATAGTTTTGAAATCGAAGAATCGATATATATATATATATATATATATATATATATATATAGAATTGAAATATATCGAATAACGAAGCTGCAGTTCGTATTTTGAAACCGTGATTTCAAACGATTAGAGCGGGAGATCCAACCATCGGATTTTCCCGAAATCGCAACCGTTGGGTTCGCTTTGGAAATATCATTCCAACGACACCAACTTTGTAAAAATCCAACGGTTGGATTGTCTGGAATGTTTAGTTCAAATCTGAAGAAAAACAACGCCAGAATTGATTATATTTATATATATATATATATATATAATTATATATAATCGAATAACGACGCTGCAGTTCGTATTTTGAAATCGAAACTTCAAACGATTATACCGGGAGATCCGACTGTCGGAATTTCCCGAAACTGGAACCGTTGGATTCGTTTTGAAAAGATCTTTCTAATGACGTAAATTTTGTGAAGATCCAACGGTTAGATTTTCAGATATGTGTAAATAAAATCTGAATAAAAACAGCGCCACGGCCGCATTATGGCCCGAAGCGTCATTTTGAATAAATTGGCTATTTTAAAATAAATAAAAATAGCGATAAATCATTATAAAATATTATAAACGATATGGATGTGAAATTTAGAAACTAACTGAAGGTTGGCTAAGTGGAATGGTTTCCTGGGTGTTGATCTGATGTTGGTTTCGGCCTTCGGGGTTAATATTTGGGAAATCGTTCTCTTACTGATTGACGGTTAGTGACTAATGAATTGAAATGATGCGTATGTTTGTTATTGTTGCACTTGTTTATTATATACGCGAGTTTCTCAGAAAGACCGGGTTTATCCCATTCTGAATAACTGAATCGACGATAAGAAGTCGAAGATGAAGACGGGGGTTGAAGACTGATCTTCACCTCGTTTGGATGGTAACTGATGTCCTGATTGGGAGGCATCCCAAAATATGGATAATGAGTGGTGATCGTCCAGACGTATGTCGATATCGATGGATATGCGAGGTATTTAGTGCCTTCGGTTTCGTTCTGACCCAGAACGGACTTGCAAATGGACTATGTGTCTGACACTGGAATTCATTCTGTGCGATTGGTAACCATCAGTTGCATGGTGTGAATTGCCGGTGTAGCATGCTAAGATGTAGTGATCAGGGCTTCTGTTGAAAAGCAAAGTCTTGTGACTGATGATCAAAGCACCGCCTGTGTGGCGTAGCTTTGTGTATAACGTGAATTCGCGAGCCTCACACCCCGGTATGAACCAGAAACGAGAAAAGGACCTCAGGGAGGGCATGTGTTTCCTTCTAGCTAGGAGTTGTGTCCGTGTTTTTACATGGCCTAACATTTTACTTATGTGGATGATGGATTGCGAGGCGCCTCGGTTATATCGGTCGATCCGGGACCGATGGAGTAATTTGTTGGCTCATTTACGCCCCATAGGGCGGGGAAACGCAGTGTTCTGGAATTTTAATTCACATCGGTGGACCAGCCCTGACGATCCAAAGGCTTTACTGAGTACTTGCCTGAGACATGGGCTAGATTGTCTCGAATTCGGTAAGGACTATCTTTTGCCTTGGTTCAGGACGGAAATCCAATTTCCAAATACGTGACCGTGCAGTTTTGATTGTATACCTATATATGGCGACATAGTGGTATGGGGCATTAATGCCGTCTATGATTGATACTTATGATTTGAAACTGTTTTTGAAACATATAAACACTAGTAATAATATCAAATGCTTTTGTTTTATTCGTATCAAGCATATCTTGGCCATTATAAGGTAAAAACTCTATCCTCCGGTTTGCGTTGCATTGTGTGATGGGAACTGAGTCTTATAATGGCTTCATTTTAATAAAAAGCAATGCGATGTTTAAAAGAATGATTCGTTTTCAAAGCACGGGCAATCCAATGGAGTAAACCCGTTCCACGAAAGTGGCGTGGTCCTGTGGTTAGCCATATTATAAATGTGTTGAGTAGATTTCTTATACCAGTCCCATGACTGACTCGTAGTTTGTTTCACTTTCAAACTCGGGTGCCCCTTTTTCTACACGGGCAGCCTTGTATTCAGGTTTAGCTGGCTCTTTCTGGATAGCTGGAGCTGAAGATGGATTCTATTATTTATCTCTTTTTATGTTGTTCAGCTCCTATTGTACATTATGTCTGTTTTCCGCTGTAGACATTTATGTATAGCTAAACTGTATTTGTACTAAGTATGATCCTGTATACTGTGTAACTCAGATGATTTCGTTTATCCAGTATATTCTATTGTGCATTATCTGGTGTATTTATTTATTTCTGTTTTGCTATTATCTTTTTATGTGTTATATTCCAAGGATTACCCTTGCCACCATCAATACGGGGTTTGGGGTCGTCTCAGGTTCGGACTTCCCGTCCTACGTCCAGTCCCGAAGCTTCTCTTCGGAATGCACTAACAACGCCTTCTCTTTACCAAGAGGAGTAGGTAACAATACACCGGAGCACAAATAAGGATGTCCTCGCCTGAGCACCAACACAGGACTTCACGAATTACAAAAGAGTTTTGACTTCTGAATGTGTTCTCGTATCAACATCGTATAGCCAATGGTTAAGTACATCCTTCCTATAATCTTATCCTCAAGTACGTGATGTGTATGTGAAGATTGAAGGAAGTATGCTATTAATGAATCAAGAGATATGAAGTAATTTCAATGATTCAATAAGTAACTTGAATATACGAGAGCTTTTTAGAATACAAGTGTATAGAAATGAAAATCAGAGAATAGAATTAGAAAGAATTGGTAATTTGGAAGTGAAGATTATGATGTTTATATAATAGTAGAAGAGCGGTATCCTTTCACGAATAATTGCAATGAAGAGATATGACCATTTCTATTCAGAAATGAACAGAAATCTATTCATGAAAGGAGTCATCATATAAAAAGTTGTTGTTTCGAAATCAGTCAACTGGTCTGCATTTCACCAGTCAACTAATTGATCAAAGAAAATCATATATATATTTAAATATGAAAAAGAAACTAGCCGTTACTGGGCTCTGGTTCACTAACCAGTCGACTGGTCTGGTTTTCACTAGTCAACTGGTTAGTAAAACCAGTCCAGTAAAAGCTATTTTCTAGCCATATTATTCATATATATACATATTTAAAAATATGTGCATTTGTGTTATACCATGAGGATAGATTTTAACATTTTTCTAACGCAACTAAATATATATACACACACATGAACTTAGCTCTTCAATATTATCTTCAATGATCTCCATTTCTTTGTTGTCATAAATCGAAAATCCGTGAATCAACACTTATGTCAATTATATCATAATCTAACTCTTGGATCGCATGATGAACATCTTGTTCAGTATTATTCATTTGCTCAAAATATGGAATAATTCATGCTATTATCTCTAAGGCCATAATCCTATTATGAAGCCTTAGTTAAATCAAACTCAATAATACAGTCGAAGCACCACAATTACTCCTATCGCATATAACCAAAATAAAAGGATGCACAATGTTTTGGCATTACCTACATCCAATGAGACTGGCATTGATGGGTATACTATTGAAAGATTTCACCATGACTTAATATAACAAAATTTGTTTTAAAGGGATTTTATAACTCGTAGTGGAAACAATATTTGATTTATTTACACATATCAAAATATGTGTGTTTTATATTCATAATATAAGTTCGATTTAAATAAAATATGTGAAACACACATATATATTTAAATTCAATGTTATATAAAAAACAAGTTTACTTTACTCGAACATTTCAAATAAATAAAAATTGGTTAAATAAAAGCTTGTATACAGAATATAAGAAATTTAATACTCATAAATTTAATATCAAATTTCAAATAATCAATTCCATTTCAAGATTCATACAACACACAGGCCCAAACAACTTAAGGTCTGATTATGTACAAAAGACGTTGATAGGGCCCATTATAATTATCAAGAATTATATATAGGTTTAAAAATTTAGACCCATTAGTAGGCTCAGATCAATCTATAATCAATCAGAATAATATATATGTACATCATATTTCAATATTGCATTTGTATGTATCATATATCTTTAAACCGCAATACACTTTAAGGCATATAAACAAAGGGTTAAACTGCACTAATAAGACATTATATACAGTCCAGACATTCTCAAAAGTTAACACTACATGTATCAATAGATTTCACATATAATTACAACATATTAAACTATATTCTCCTAACAGATATAAAATCTGCTAAACACATAGTTATAAACATGTACATATCAAATGCTAATAATATAAACATTTTGTACATATTGAATCATCACTAAAATACAAATACTAATTTGTAATTTTTTAGCAATTGTCGAACTCTGATTTTATGGAGTTGCCCTCCCATCGAACATTTCAGCAACCAACACAATTACCCTGTTAAAACAGTTTTTAATTACAGGGTTATAGTAGAAGTTAAACATATCAAATGTATTCAATATCCAAATATGTAGCAATTCATATATGTATATGCAGTGATTCGCACATACATCAAATGTATGTATAGCATATGTAGTAACTTGTATGCAACATTATATTACAACTAACTTGTGTAAATATATGTGAAAAAGGTTTCTTAAGTTTGTTAAAAATTTCAGATGCATGCAATATGATGAAATTAATAATAATAACACATCATCAGGTTGTATTATGAATCAATAGATTGATTCATATTTACAAGTTTAATGTATCATGTAACTACATATACAGGAAGCCTAATATTCAAACTGTATTAAGTCATCAACTAATTTGACTCCCCATCTTTACAGGAATGTATATAGATTAAAGCATTAAAGTTATATTGTATAAGTCATCTATTAAAACTGACTTAATATTCAGATTTCATTGCAAAAACATCAATAGCCTGAAAACAAAACTAAATACTGGCAAATATTAAAATTGGTAAGCCTATATATATATGGTAGCAAAAACATATGCTGGCAACTAGAATGGTTTGGTAAAGAATGGCATCACTATCTATAAGCCTTAAACAAGACAATATATATATATATATATATTGTTCTACATATATCTATACTATATTATAATTACTGAGTTTGCCTAGAAGCGCTCAGAGCCCTCCTCACTAAATTAAACTCAATCATCTCTCCAAAGTGATTCCTCCAATTGAATAATCGACATCGCTACCCTCATCCCAAATCATCCCTCTTTCCCTTTTAACTTTTTTTCGTTGCTCTTTCCACCTACTCCCTATCTTCAACCTAGCCCTAAATTGGAAAACAATTAGATTTGATCCCAGCGAAACCTTGCTCCATTACTGCGCTTTGTTTTTCTCCAATATATTAACGGTGGCTTATGGCTACCACTATTTCACCCGTGCCCATCGATTTGCGCTAAAGGCATCAACTTGTCATTGGTTGTAGGTAATCTTTCTATCATTTCCGCATCTTCCATTTGTTTACTTATTTGCCAATTTTTTTGAACTAATTGTGAATTTATTCTAAGGAGAAGGTCAACGTAATGAAAATTATGTTTGCTTGACATCAGTGTTCTGCTTATACTAATACCCTGTATAATGGTCCATTGAATTGACAACAACTCATGAATATTTGCTTTACTTCCAAATATCTGTAACTGAGTGATGATGATTAGTTATCCTTTCAAATTGCGGTAGAATGATGATGTGAATCCAAGGTAAAAGATGGAGAATTTGGCTGAATAGGCTAGCTCAGTAATAATGAGTGACGATAATTTAAAACCCTTTTGTTCATACTTAGGTAATTTTTTGATGATCCTATTCCAATTATAGATCTCATAGAATTATTTGTCGTTTTTTACCCTGTATATGAATATACATAGCCATCAGTGAGTTTATACAAATAAACTAACGAGGACTTGGAGACAACCAAAATGAATTAATAGATTCAGAATTTAATAATAGCATTTGTAATGGATTTTTAAATACTTTTAATTTGAAAATTATCTTTAGCTTAGTCATAACATTTAACGCTAATCATATGACGTAAGAGTTGGATCTTTATTAATGAGTTGATGTGACGACCCCAAACCCCGTACTGACGGTGGCAAGGGTAATCTTTGGAATATAACACATAAACAGATAACAGCATAACAGAATTAAATAAATACACCAGATAATGCACAATAGAATATACTGGATAAACTTAATCATCAGGGTTACACAATATACAGGATCATACTTAGTACAAATACAGTTCAGCTATACATACATGTCTACAGCGGAAACAAACATAATATGTGCAACAGAAGCTGAACAGCATAAAAAGAGATAAATGATAGAATCCATCTTCAGCTCCAGCTATCCGGATAAAGCCTGTTAAACCTGAATACAAGGCTGCCCGTGTAGAAAAGGGGCACCCGAGTTTGAAAGTGAAACAAACTACGAGTCAGTCATGGGACTGGTATGAGAAATCTACTCAACACATTTAAAATATGGCTAATCACAGGACCAGGCCACTTTCGTGGAACGGGTTTACTCCATAGGATCGCCAGTGCTTTAAAACAAATAATTCTTTTAAACATCACAATGCTTTTTATAAAAATGAAGCCATTATAAGACTCAGTTCCCATCACACAATGCAATGCAAACCGGAGGATAGAGTTTTTACCTTATAACGGCCAAAATATGCTTGATACGAATAAAACAAAAGCATTTGGTATTATTGCTAGTGTTTATAAGTTTTGAAAACAATTTCGAATCAATACTCTCAATCATAGACGGCATTAATGCCCCATACCACTATGTCGCCATATATAGGTATACAATCAAAACCGCACAGTCACGTATTTGGAAATTGGATTTCTGTCATGAACCAAGGCAAAAGATAGTCCTTACCGACTTCGAGACAATCTAGCCCATGTCTCAAGGTCAGAGCGTATCGACCCTTGGAGCGACAGGGTCGGTCCACACGGAGTGGATTATAATGCCCGAACACTATGTTTCTCTGTCCTTTGGGGCGTAAATGAGCCAACGAATGACTCCATCGGACCCGGATCATCCGATTTAACAGAGGCGCCTCGCAACAGTAACAACCACATAAGTCGAACTCGTCAGGGCGTGTAAAACCACTGACGCCACTTCTAGCTAGAAAGAAACGCATGTCCTCCCTGAGGTCCTCTCCCGTTTCTGGTTCATACCGGGGTGTGAGGCTCGCGAATTCACGTTATACACAAAGCTACGCCACACAGGCGGTGCTTTGATCATCACCACAAGACTTTGCTTTTCAACAGAAGCCCTGATCACTGCATCTTAGCATGCCACAAAGGCAATTCACACCACGCAACTGATGGTTATCAATCGCACAGAATGAATTCCAATGTCAGACACACAGTCCACTTGCAAGTCCGTTCTGGGTCTGAATGAAACCGGAGGCACTAAATACCTCGCATATCCATCGATCACCACGTACGTTTGGATGATCACCACTCATTATCCATATTTCGGGATGCCTCCCAATCAGGACATCAGTTACCATCCAAACGTGGTGAAGATCGGCCTTCAACCCTCGTCTTCATCTTCGACTTCTTATCGTCAATTCTGTTATTCAGAATGGGATAAACCCGGTCTTTCTGAGCAACTCGAGTATATAATAAACAAGTGCAACACAAACATACATACGCATCATTTCAATTCATTACCCACTAACCGTCAATCAGTAAGAGAACGACTTCCCAAATATTAACCCCGAAGGCCGAAACCAACATCAGATCAACACCCAAGAAACCATTCCACTTAGCCAACCTTCAGTAAGTTTCTAAATTTCACTTCCATATCGTTTATAATATTTTATAACGATTTATCACGATTTTTATTTATTTTAAAATAGTCAATTTATTCAAAACGACGCTTCGGGCCATAACGCGGCCGTGGCGCTGTTTTTCTTCAGATTTGATTTACACATATCTGAAAATCTAATCGTTGGATCTTCACAAAATTTACATCTTTAGAAAGATCTTTTCAAAATGAATCCAATGGTTCCAGTTTCAGTAAAATCCGACGGTCGGATCTCCCGGTATAATAGTTTGAAATTTCGATTTCAAAATACGAACTGCAGCGTCGTTATACGATTTAATATAATTATATATATATATATATATATATATATATATATATATATATAATCGATTCTGGCGCTGTTTTTCTTCAGATTTGAATTAAATATTTCAGACAATCCAACCGTTGGATTTTTACAAAGTTGGTGCCGTTGGAATGATATTTCCAAAGCGAACCCAACGGTTGCGGTTTCGGGAAAATCCGATGGTCGGATCTCCCGGTATAATCGTTTGAAATCACAGTTTCAAAATACGAACTGCAGCTTCGTTATTCGATATATTTCAATTATATATATATATATATATACACACCGATTCTTCGATTTCAAAACTATATGATTTTCATACATTTGATAAAAATGATATTTTTATCAAATTATTTTCTATTTCAACACTTCACTATTTTTAACAATGCATGTATATAATAAAAATGTGATTTGTTAATGTAAAACAATTTATTTCTAAACACGACTATTTTATATAGTTCATATAGATGATAAAGATATGATTTTTATTATAAAACAATTTCTTTCAAAATATGAACACCATTGAACACATGAATTTCAATTCAACGAATGAATTTCGTTTCAACACATGAAGGTTTTCTATAGTTTGTATATGTAGATAAAAAGGTGATTTTTATATTTAAAACACGAATACCATTCAACACATGAATTTCAATTCAACGAATGAATTTCGATTCAACACATGAAGGTTTTCTATAGTTTGTATATAAAGATAAAAAGGTGATTTTTATTTTTAAAACACGAATACCATTCAACACATGAATTTCAATTCAACGAATGAATTTCGATTCAACACATGAAGGTTTTCTATTCAACGAATAAATATAGTTTCAACAAATGAAAATAATTCTAACACATGAATATTATTCAAAATTTCGGCAGCATAACGGCAGGGTAGTTAAAATCGGGACCGTCCCTAGTGCGGCTCCTCGCTCTACCTTAAAGCCTCACAGCTTTTGACAATGGGGAATCATGCATCTAGTTCGCACGCAGGCGGCATGTATATTTTTTTCATTTCCACAAACTAATCCTATGTGGTTTCAACCAAATATTTCTAAACCACAAACGGGTATTTTTCAACCACAATCAATCAATTTCAACCACAAACAATTTCAATCAACCATTCGCTATCAATCAATTTTCACACCAATCACAACCAATAAATATCGTCCATGGTTTGTGGACGAGGGGCGTTTATATATATATATATATATATATATATATATATATATATATTTATAGCATTTCACTTCTATTTCAACACATATATAATTTTTACAACACATATATAACTTATACATTGAACGTACAACTTATACAACGCTTATACATGAGGTGTACAACGCTTATATAACCCATACATCGACTATATAATTTATACATCATCGTTTTTCATATCGTTTATAAATTAGAAATCTCACATTGGGTTCCACTCCACCAAAAATAGCAGAAGGCTCAGAAAAATATGCGGTCTCTTCTAGAATGTAGAAGACGTCCACACGAGTCCACTATCTCTTGTTTCATTGGATTTCGACAAGAAACGAAAAGATATGATTTTTACAAATTTGCAACACTTAAAAGTGTTATCTTTAATTCAGAAAAATCAAGTCGTTTACCTTCTTTGATTCTTCAAAACTAGGGTTCGAATTAAAATCAAATCCGCTACACTTCGTCGAGATCCAACTGCACCACGTTGACGGGCCTCAAGAGGCGCCTCTGCGCCAGGAAGATGGTGGAGCTCGAACTCCAATCTCGGCCGGAAAATGGTGCGAAACTGGCGAACTTTGGAGAGGGAATTCTCGCGATAGGGTGCCCGATAGAAGACGGGGTTTGTCTTGATTTGAAGAGGAGGAAATGTGCAATAAAAAGTTGCAAAGGAGTGGTGGGTTTTGATGAGAGGTTTCTCCAGAAAATGGGGAAGAAAAACGGAGCTCCTTCTGCCGTGAACGAGAGTGGAAGGAGGCGGGTTGACCAGTCAAAAGGAATGAGAGAGAAAGGTATTGATTGGCCCCTTTATATTTTATTTTTAATTTATTTTAAATTCAAAAATATCTTCGACTGTCGTCCCTAGCGTTTTACCCCCATTCCGAACACAATGGGATATGTTTCGTAGGACCATTCGACTATTTCAGTCAGTTTTCCTTCAAATTAAAATATAAAACTTTCAATATTTGATTTGAACGTACATTTCAAATTTCCGGGGCCACATACTGATTATAAAAATTCCCGAAAAATAAAACTAGCTATGTTTTGACAATACGGTCCCAACAAAACTAGTTTCGTCGAATTCTGAGACCATTTGAAAAATGGCCCATTTCTGGTCGATCCAATTTAACTGTAATTGAGAAAAACACATTTTCCTTTGCCACGCTCACATACTAGCTTCAAAAATTATGAAATTTGAAACCTAGCAATAACTTCACATCCCGGATCCAACAAAAGTGGTTTCATCGAATTCTGAGCTCGTTTGCAAAATGGCCATTTTCTCGAGCTATATAAATTCCATAGCGACCTTTCTGAAATTTCATTTGGCCATAACTTTTGCTTTCCGCTATAAAACTTCGATTTTTCAGATTCGTTAGAAAGGTATCCACTAACAGATTTAAATATTTTTGGTTTCACTCAAATCCGCTTTGTTTTGCACCCAGTACAGTCAGTCAAAGTTTGAATTCAAATTTTGAAACTACCACGCCATTTCAGGCCTTGTTTATAATTAGAATTAATTATATTCGTTTTCAAATGTCGATTCAAACTTACTTTTCATCGTTATTATTTAAAATATTTAATTTAAATATTTAAAATCCACTAAAATAGCCAATTTAAAAAAATTTAATTGGTTTAAATTTTCCGGGTCGTTACAATCTCCTCCACTTAAAACTTTTCATCCCCGAAAAGGAACAAAGTCGAAAGTGGTTTGATTAATCAACTCTACGTTCAATCTGGCTTCCATTCTCCAACTTTTCAGTTTCTGAGAATTTTCAAATTCTTCAAAAATTTGGCTAACACCCGGAATTTTCGAAAAATTTCGCCATAACCTCCTTTGTACGGGGAGAGGTTTGGAAATTTATTGGGCCGTATTAGGTACCCAATAAATCCTATAAAGCATACACATATTTATAGTCATATATTCTGGTGTTTACAGGGGAGCATGTATAGATAATAACTCCAGAGAATAAATTCTCGTCACCCTGTCAAAGCCCGAGGGAGTGTGTATTTTAATTGCTCTAGAGGATAAATCCTCGTCACCTTGTCCCGTATGGGAAATAAATAGTCCATGTGCCGTATCTAATAACTAGAGAGACGTGATTATTGTCAACTCCAGACCCGTGTGGGGTTTTTATTAATCTGGAAATTTTACCGTTACAATTTAAATAGTCCATATCAGTCATCAGTTCAACCTGTAAAATTTAGTCATCGCCATACAAGCCTCTCGCTCGTATGGTAAATCTTCCACCTTGTCACACATGCTCCAAATGCTTATGTGGTATATGATGAAGTATGCCTATCTTAAGAAGTATGCCATGTAATGTAGTTCAAAATTAATTGTTACTATCCTATGGCGACGTTTATTATTACACACAGAATAACCAACACTCTGCATCCAATGGCATTCATAGGAGTTGATATAATAATATTTCGCATCCAACTCATTAAGGTTTAAGAAACACCCCACCTCCGTTAGGGTCACTCTCAAAGGGAATGCCCTAATTTTGGTGGAGGCTTATAAGTATAAGTCACAGATACTCAAGACAGATATAAATACACATATTTTTGAATAGCGGAAAACAACAGCAACTTTTATTTCATCAAAATACGTGTTACACAAACCATACCATAATTGTCTTACAATACTTCCCAAAAACATTACATTTTCATAACTGTTTTGATTTCATAACTTAAAGAAGCATAAAAACATAAGTAAATTGCATAAGTCCCCATAATTGCTATCCAAAGCCATAGACCAAAACGAAAGAAATCCAAGCAATACATTCTCTCTCTTCAAGCTGGATGTGAAAACTGGTCAAGCTGCGGTATTCCCTCCCTGTGGACCTGGGGGGGACGAAAGAAAAGAAGACGAAAGAAAAGTAGAGTCAGACATAAAGCCTGAGTAAGTCTAGGACTATTCAGTCTATGAATAAGGAACTGAGCATGATAAGTACAAACTAGAAAATGGGAAAGCACTATAAGCTAAGTTAAGTTGTCTAGAGTCGAATATACTATCGTACCCCGTATTAATCTCTGCACCCCTATAAACTAGTTCCCAACAGGCACCCCATAATCAGGGTAAAGTGATCCATTTCTAATGATCGACTCCTACTCGCATAGTTACATGTGTCTTACGGCCCCCGATGTTGTAGCTACCTATGCTGGTCCCACCATGGGGTGTATCAAGTCCCATGGTGGCGGCCCGACACAATTCTAGAATGCACAGGTATACTACTGATGCCCAGTGCCTAATTTTTCTGCACCGGAGTGTGTGCACGCCCGCACCCCGTTAGAACCTACACTGCTGCACCACCGCCGTCGATTTGACCTCTTACAGTCAGCCCAGTAATCGTGCCCCACCCTGCCTAGTTCAGGGTATCCTGATACACCTTGTAGGGTTACTGCTGAAAAGGGTCCCCCGCTACTAGGTTTTCTATTTCTGGCCAACATGCTATGTTGGTTAAGTGTTTTGTAAACCTAACCCCCAATCAGTCTGTATAGTTTAGCATTTTCGATTTGATTAAGTATTAATTTAATTTACTTAATCCTATCAATCCTGACTCAGCCTTAATTGTCTTACTAAAGACTCAACCTCTCACATTAGACAGGTATTGTTGTGACTGCCTGTTGCCGGTTGGGTCCGGGCAATCTTACGTCACAACTCAGTCTAACCTCGGGTCTTTATTGGGCTCAATGTTTAACCACCCACATTGGATAGGTATTGTTGTGATTACTGGACAGCCGGGCGGTTCCAGGCAGGTTTATGTCACAACTCAATCCAACCTCGGGTTAAACCCATCGTATTTTCTAAGTTACATATTTTGTCTCTTTTCTTTATATATGTAAATATATGAAGCCCATTATTCAAATTCATCTTTATTGGGTAAAATTAATTTATACCACTTAAATGTTCTCAAGGTCGTTGGCATGCGTCAAACATGCCAACACATATGTTTTATATTTTTAACCCAATGTCATTACCCCCGTTTTATACGTTCGCTATAATATAACATATGTTGGGTTTAACATTTAAGCCCAACTTAGCCACATGAAAAAGGGGAGGCTTAGAACATGGTGTTTATATTCTAAGTAACATCAAAAGGGGTGTGTGAGCGCATGAACTTGCAACATAACGATCTAATTAACATAAATTAGGCACTTGTGAACTTGCATTGTAATAGCATATAATATTAACATAAAACATACCTAAACATGAATCATGGTTTTAAATCTAGTCATGTAAACTTGCATTTAAAATGTGAATCTAACTTAATTATGTGTCACACATATTATCATATGATTTTGGTAACAACGTAGGCCTAAAACATATTTACAATTAGGTATAACACCAAACGCAATCTAGTCATGTTCATAGAGCCAACATAAGTTCACAAAGATGCTTACTTTTGTCACTAATACAAAAAGTATGTCTTTTTTTCACTAGAATCATAATTCCTATTTCAACATAAATTCATATGAATCATAATACCCAAATGGATCCAACTACACTAAACATGATCATACAAATATACATAGAAGGATCTAAAATCATGTTGGCATAATAGTGAATCATATACTTGCATGAATCTCAACTTTGTTGTAATAAACTACCACAAACATATAGTCGTTAACTTTCAACATGAATCATATACTTGCAAATATCCAATAGGTCTAACATCATTATACCACAACATCCCAAATCTATTCATAATTAGAATCATAGACACATACAATTATGAATTATCATCACCACAAATTAATTAAAATTCCATTTCTCATTTTACACAAATCGAAACTCAATTATTCATTCACATCGGAATAGCACTCTACTTACAACGTTTGACGAATCTTCAATTCAGGATTCTGAATTCTGAATTTGGAGATGCTATCCTTTGTTGTAGGCGTTGTTTTGATTTAATTGTCATTGCTATAAGCTTTCGAATTGACTCCTAATCGTCTCTCAATTTTGACGGCTACCCCTAGTCTTTCTTCAGCAGCATGATAGTCTCATTCTCATTTTTATTTTTGTGAATAGGTGGAGTCTTAGGTCCTTTTTATAGAGTTTGTGAATTGATTATAGCCGTCGATGGAGCTTAGATTAATATTAGCCGTTCGTTTGAAAGAGAAACCAATCAGGAGCTGACACCTAGCCCTAGTGACAAGACAAAGCTCAGAAATTCGACCAAGCACAGACCAGGCCAGCCAGGAGGGGCTGGGTTCGACCTGGCTCCGGGGCCAGGTCGACTACCCAGTCGACCCCCAGGTCGACTACATAGTCGACCTGGGTGGCCCAGGTCGACTATCCAGTCGACCTGGGTGCCTTGGGCGGGAAAATTCCCGTCCAGCCCAATTTGGGTCCGATTTTTTTTTTTTTGAATTTTGAACTCGTTCTGAACTGTTTCTGTCTGTTTGAATTTTAAACTGAATTCTGAAACTTTTGGAGGTCGTATCTCCCTCATACGGAGTCCGTTTTATGCAAACTCGGACTCTATCTCAAGCAGAATTCCGAGACGAACACAATGGCGTATCCCGTTTCCCTTAATTCTTTGATTTGAATTTAATTATACTTTAATTTATGAATTTTACTATTACAAAATATATGGGGTGTTACATTCTCCCCCACTTAAAAGGATTTCGTCCCCGAAATCTTCAAGTTTAGGAAGAGTGTATGTCCTAACATCCAAACGTCCATCTACTCATCCATCAAACACGAGCATCCATTGTCCTTAAAAGACTTCTAATGCTTCATGATCATATGCAAAGTGTATGTACATGTACTTATCTAATGCAAAATCAGTCGGTCTACTGATTCAGTTGACCTCCTTAATGCAAATTATGTAAGTGTCATGAATCCATTATGTATGCAAATTTTCCAATTCATGATTCTACATGAGTGCACAATCATTCATATAAATGCAACATCCGTATGACAACACATTAAACTTCAACCATATAAGAATGCAAACACATATATGCATATGCAATATGAGGTGACTGAGCCGATCTAAAACCTAGATTGTGTGTGTATATGCAACCACGAGCAACCACTAGCAATCACTTGCAACCACTTGCAACCATCATCTATAACATGTTTCAATTACATGTTTTCATCCAAAGGGTTTCTACCTAAAAGATAAGGTCAAGGAGATATACCTAAAAAGATAGATAAAAGCGCAACTTAAGGAAAAAGAAAGATCAAAGATGTACCCTCGAAAAGAAAAGGGTAGGCTGCGCGTATTCTAGCCTCAGTTTCCCAAGTCGCGTCTTCCTCGGCGTCGCTCCACTGAACTTTGACGAGCTTGACTTCGTGGTTGCGTAGCTTTTTCACTTCAGTTCCTAAGATGCGTGTTGGAACTTTCCTCACGGTTGCTTCGCGTTCCACTTCAGTTTCTTCTAGGATGTTTGGCTCTACCACTTCAGCAGATTCATGTAGACATTTTCGGAGGTGTTAAACATGAAAGACGTTGTGAACTCCAGCTAGTTTGTTAGGTAGCTCTAATCTATAGGCCATTTTCCCAATTTTCTCGATAATAGGAAACGACCCTACAAATCTCGGTGCTAGCTTTCCAGTGGATCCAAAACGAACAACGTTCCTTAAAGGAAATACCTTAAGAAAAACTCTGTCCCCAACCTCAAATTCAAGGTCGTTCCTCCTCTTGTCTACGTATGATTTTTGTCTGTTATGGGTTGTCTTCATTCTTCTCCGTATCAAGTCTACTTTCTCTGAAGTCTCTCGGATCATATCTGGTCCAAGTATGAGCTTGTCAGTAGACTCCCACCAACAAGTGGGCGATCGGCACGGTCTTCCATATAAAGCTTCGAAGGGTGCCATTCCGATGGTGGCTTGGTAGCTGTTGTTGTAGGAAAATTCCACCAAAGGAAAATGGTCTTCCCACGTCCCTCCGAAGTCAAGGACGCACAGTCTTAAAAGGTCCTCCGGAACTCCATTCACTCTTTCTGTCTGGCCGTCGGTTTGGGGGTGATAGGTTGTACTCAAGCATAACTGTGTGCCTACCGCTTCTTGTAGACTCCGCCAAAACTCACTTGTGAAGATAGGGTCTCGGTCACTAACAATGCTGGAGGGTATTCCATGGAGTCGAACAATTTCCTTGAGATAAAGAGGTGCTAGGGATGAGGCAGTCCTTTTACTCTTGATAGGTAAAAAGTGGGCGCTTTTAGTAAGCCTATCCACTATTACCCAAATGCTAGTGTTGCCTCTTCTAGACCTAGGCAGCCCATCAATGAAGTCCATTGAAATGCTATCCCACTTCCACTGTGGGACCTCTAGAGGATGGAGCAGACCACCAGGCTTCTTCTGCTCTGCCTTAACCTGTTGGCATACCATACACTTAGAAACGAAATCTGCCACGTCCTTCTTCATGCCGCTCCAAAAGAAGGTCCTCTTTATGTCCTTGTACATTTTATCTCCGCCTGGATGTATCGTCATCTTAGAGTGATGTGCTTCCTCGAGAATCGTCTTTACTAAATCCCTTGTCTGTGGGACGCATAGTCTTCTGTCCCACCTTAGCCAACCCTTATCGTCGACGGAATATCTGTTGAGGTGACTTGAAGTCTCACCCCTAATTTGCCTATCAATCGTCTCCACAAGCCGAGGGTCTTCGCGTTGTGTTGTCCCTATTGAGTCCAAAAGAGTCGGACGTACTTCGAGAGATGCTAGCAAGCCTGGTACAAAATCGGAGGAGGGCTTAAAGTCAAAGCTGGCTATAAACTCTAGGCTTTTCCTTTCAACAAACAGCGGGCTTAGGGTCAGTTTCTTTCGGCTCAACGCGTCTGCAACTACGTTGCCTTTTCCTGGCGTGTAGGAGATCTCGAAATCGTACGAGGAAATAAACCCCATCCACCTTTGTTGCCTCAAGTTAAGGTCCTTCTGCGAGAAGAGATATTTCAAAGATTTATGGTCAGTGTAAAGTTCGAACTTCTCACCTAGGAGATAGTGTCGCCAAGACTTGAGTGCAAAGACGATGGCGGCTAACTCAAGATCGTGGGTCGGGTAGTTCTTTTCATGAACTTTCAATTGCCTTCCACCATAAGCTACTACCCTCCCCTCTTGCATTAAGACAACGCCTAGTCCTGTCCCGCATGCATCCGTGTAAACCGTAAACATTTTGCTTCCATCCGGCAAGGTCAGAACTGGGGTTGTTGTAAGAGCCCTTTTTAAGCGTTGGAAAGCAAACTCGCAATCCATGTCCCAATTGAACACTAGATTCTTCTTTGTCAGCCTTGTGAGTGGAGCTAAGATTTTCGCAAAATCCCTTATGAATTTTCGGTAGAAACCTGCTAGTCCTAGAAAACTTCGGACCTCAGTTGCATTCCTTGGTGTCTTCCAATCCTGTACCGCTACTACCTTAGCAGGGTCCACAGCTAACCCTTCTTTGGATACTATGTGCCCAAGGAACCTCACTTCCTCTCTCCAAAAGTGGCATTTGGAGAATTTGGCTTTTAGCTGATGGATACGCAGAGTTTCCATGATTGCCCTTAGGTGTTGAGCATGTTCTTCTTCACTCTTTGAGAAGATCAAGATATCGTCTACGAAGACCACTACGAACTTGTTGAGGAATTCCCTGAACACCCTACTCATCAGGTCCACGAAGTAAGCGGGTGCGTTTGTCAAGCCGAAAGGCATGACAAGCCATTCAAAGAAGCCGTCTGGGGTTCTGAATGTTGTCTTATCGATGCTATCTTCAGCCACCCTTAGCTGATGAAATCCGGTCGCCAAATCAAGTTGCGAGAAAACATACGCTCCTACAAGTTGATCAAACAGATCGTCAATTCTGGGGAGAGGGTGCCTATTCTTTTTCGTTAGCTTGTTGAGCTCCCTATAGTCAACACATGGACGGAGTGAACCATCCACCTTTGTGGCGAACACCACTGGAGCGGCCCATTCTGAAATGCTCCTTCTAATGAACCCCTTCTCTAGAAGCTCTTTAACCTATTTACTGAGCTCTTTCCTTTCCCGTGGAGCCATGTGTCTAATGGGCAATGCAACGGGTTTTGCATTAACTACAAGATATATGCGGAAGTCTATCTCCCGCTTCGGAGGTATGCCCTTCACTTCTTCGAAGACATCCGGATATTCACGGACCACTCTAACTGATTTCAAACTCTCAACAGAGGCATCTAGCGACTCAAGATAACTAAGCATAACCGCATACGAGGGATTACAAGTAATTTCCAGAGTGTTACCAAGTTGGGTCAGAAGCCTAACCACCCTTTTCTCACAATCAAGGATGGCACCAATACTGGATAGCCAATCCATGCCCAAAATCAAACCATATCCCGAGAAGCCCAAAACAAAGGCACTACTCTAAATTCTACGCTTATAATAGAAATTTTCAATCCCACACAGATCATAGACAAATGTGCTGGGCCCCCGATTGGATTTTAAACAATTAAGGGGTCCTCTACCATACTAGTTTCTAGGTGCAGAGATTCTACTAAAGCAGATGAAATAAAGGAGTGTGATGCGCCAGAATCAAATAAAGTGCGAACTGGGTGATCATAAAGATAAATTACACTTTCTACAGAAGTATTTATACCTCGCTGTTGCAGAGGTGGCGCTTCTAGCACATGAACCTGTGCCCCTGAGGTGGATCCAGCCCTCTGCCCCTGCCCTCGCTTCTTTGGGCAATCCTTAGCTATGTGGCCTGTCTCACCGCAAGAAAAGCACCCACCATTCAACTTGGACTTTTTTTTCCGACAATCTTTCACTAAGTGCCCCACTTTGCTACAGAAATTACACTTCCTCTTCTCTTGGGACTTGTTGTCCTTCCCGCCCTTCTTAAAGTCTGTCTTCTTAGGCTATAAACCCTCTTTCTTCCCTTGAGAGCTTTCTGCCTTTGTCTCCTTCTTGCCCTTATCCTCTTCGTTCAGCAATGCCATTTGCACCAACCTCTCATACGTAGCCCCCATAGGTATATGGGTCATGGCCAAGCTGTGTAATGGCTCATTCAATCCTTTGACAAAACGGAGAGCCTTCTTGTGCGGAGTGTTGACTAGGTCCAGTCCGAACCTAGCTAGCTGATCGAACTGATTAACGTACTCTTTGACTGTCATATTCCCTTGCTTAAGAAATAAGAATTTTTCCAATTGAAGGCTCCTTTCAGCTTCTGAGAGAAATTTAGCCTCAAACCTTGTCCTAAAGTCCTCCCATGTTTCCACTGGTCTTTCTGCATTGGTAACTTCCCACCAGTAGGAAGCCTCGCCTTTAAGTAGCCATACTACCAGTTGTACCTTCTGCCTATCTTCTACCTCAAAGATGACGAATAAGTCCTCGGTTTCCTTCAGCCAATTCCAGGATGCCACGAAGGACTCAGTTCCATGAAAGTCCTTCCCTCCCATAGATTTGAAATCTTTACATATCTTAGCAAAAGCATTACCATGCGGAGGAGGTAGAGGAGGAGGTGCTGCTGCAGCTGGATGAATTCCTGCAGCTGGGGGAGGAGGAACAGTGGGACCTGGCTGATTGGCCCTTGCTTCCAAGAATCGTCTGAACCAACCAGGTATTGGTACACCCTCTGGCAAGTTAAGTTCTTCGGACATGCTGAAACAAAAGGGATAGATTCAAAACGAAGGATAAAAGATAGTACCTATGGCTTTGGGGGACTATGCCTTTTTAAAATAAAATAACATTTTATATTTAAAAATGCTTCCTTAAATTTTCTTTTGAAAATAAATTTTCAAAACTTTTTATCTTATCTGGTAAACCTATGCTCTGATACCAAGTAAAACACCCCACCTCCGTTAGGGTCACTCTCAAAGGGAATGCCCTAATTTTGGTGGAGGTTTATAAGTATAAGTCACAGATACACAAGACAGATATAAATACACATATTTTTGAACAGCGGAAAACAACAGCAACTTTTATTTCATCAAAATACGTGTTACACAAACCATACCATAATTGTCTTACAATACTTCCCAAAAACATTACATTTTCATAACTGTTTTGATTTCATAACTTAAAGAAGCATAAAAACATAAGTAAACTGCATAAGTCCCCATAATTGCTATCCAAAGCCATAGTCCAAAACGAAAGAAATCCAAGCAATACATTCTTTCTCTTCAAGCTGGATGTGAAAACTGGTCAAGCTGCGGTATTCCCTCCCTGTGGACCTGGGGGGGAAACGAAAGAAAAGAAGACGAAAGAAAAGTAGAGTCAGACATAAAGCCTGAGTAAGTCTAGGACTATTCAGTCTATGAATAAGGAAATGAGCATGATAAGTACAAACTGGAAAATGGGAAAGCACTATAGGCTAAGTTAAGTTGTCTAGAGTCGAATATACTATCGTACCCCGTATTAATCTCTACACCCCTATAAACTAGTTCCCAACAGGCACCCCATAATCAAGGTGAAGTGATCCATTTCTAATGATTAGCTCCTACTCGCATAGTTACATGTGTCTTACGGCCCCAAATGTTGTAGCTACCTATGTTGGTCCCACCATGGGGTGTATCAAGTCCCATGGTGGCGGCCCGACACAATTCTAGAATGCACAGGTATACTACTGATGCCCAGTGCCTAATTTTTCTGCGCCGGAGTATGTGCACGCCCGCACCCCGTTAGATCCTACACTGCTGCACCACAACCGTCGATTTAACCTCTTACAGTCAGCCCAATAATCGTGCCCACCCTGCCAAGTTCAGGGTATCCTGATACACCTTGTAGGGTTACTGTTGAAAAGGGTCCCCCGCTACTAGGTTTTCTATTTCTAGCCAACATGCTAAGTTGGTTAAGTGTTTTGTAAACCTAACCCCCAATCAGTCTGTATAGTTTAGCATGTTCAATTTGATTAAGTATTAATTTAATTTACTTAATCCTATCAATCCTGACTCAGCCTTAATTGTCTTATTAAAGCCTCAACCTCTCACATTAGATAGGTATTGTTGTGACTGCCTGTTGTCGGTTGGGTCCGGGCAGTCTTACGTCACAACTCAGTCTAACCTCGGGTCTTTATTGGGCTCAATGTTTAACCACCCACATTGGATAGGTATTGTTGTGACTAATAGACAGCCGGGCGGTTCCGGGCAGGTTTATGTCACAACTCAATCCAACCTCGGGTTAAACACATCATATTTTCTAAGTTACATATTTTGTCTCTTTTCTTTTTATATGTAAATATTTGTAGCCCGTTATTCAAATTCATCTTTATTGGGTAAAATTAATTTATACCACATAAATGTTCTCAAGGTCGTTAGCATGCGTCAAACATGCCAACACATATGTTTTATATTTTTAACCCAACGTCATTACCCCCGTTTTATACGTTCGCTATAATATAACATATGTTGGGTTTAACATTTAAGCCCAACTTAGCCACATGAAAAAGGGGAGGCTTAGAACATGGTGTTTATATTCTAAGTAACATCAAAAGGGGTGTGTGAGCGCATGAACTTGCAACATAACGATCTAATTAACATAAATTAGGCACTTGTGAACTTGCATTGTAATAGCATATAATATTAACATAAAACATACCTAAACATGAATCATGGTTTTAAATCTAGTCATGTAAACTTGCATTTAAAATGTGAATCTAACTTAATTATGTGTCACATATATTATCATATGATTTTGGTAACAACATAGGCCATATTTACAATTAGGCATAACACCAAACGCAATCTAGTCATGTTCATAGAGTCAACACAAGTTCACAAAGATGCTTACTTTTGTCACTAATACAAAAAGTATGTCTTTTTTTCACTAGAATCATAATTCCTATTTCAACATAAATTCATATGAATCATAATACCCAAATGGATCCAACTACACTAAACATGATCATACAAATATACATAGAAGGATCTAAAATCATGTTGGCATAATAGTGAATCATATACTTGCATGAATCTCAACTTTGTTGTAATAAACTACCACAAACATATAGTCGTTAACTTTCAACATGAATCATATACTTGCAAATATCCAATAGGTCTAACATCATTATACCACAACATCATTATACCACAACATCCCAAATCTATTCATAATTAGAATCATAGCAACATACAATTATGAATTATCATCACCACAGATTAAGTACAATTCCATTTCTCATTTTACACAAATCGAAACTCAATTATTCATTCACATCGGAATAGCACTCTACTTACAACGTATGAAGAATCTTCAATTCAAGATTCTGAATTCTGAATTTGGAGATGCTATCCTTTGTTGTAGGCGTTGTTTTGATTTAATTGTCGTTGCTTTAAGCTTTCGAATTGACTCATATTCATCTCTCAATTTTGATGGCTACCCCTAGTCTTTCTTCAGCAGCATGACGGTCTCATTCTCATTTTTATTTGTGTGAATTAGGTGGAGTCTTAGGTCCTTTTTATAGAGTTTGTGAATTGATTAGAGCCATCGATGGAGCTTAGATTAATATTAGTCGTTCGTTTGAAAGAGAAACCAATCAAGAGCTGACACCTAGCCCTAGTGACAAGACAAAGATCAGAAATTCGGCCAAGCACAGACCAGGCCAGCGAGGAGGGGCTGGGTTTGACCTGGCTCAGGGGCCAGGTCGACTACCCAGTCGACCCCCAGGTCGACTACATAGTCGACCTGGGTGCCCCAGGTCGACTACCCAGTCGACCGGGGTGGCCCAGGTCGACTACCCAGTCGACCCGGGTGCCTTGGGCGGGAAAATTCCCGCCCAGCCCAATCTGGGTCCGATTTATTTTTTTTTAATTTTGAACTCGTTCTGAACTGTTTCTGTCTGTTTGAATTTTAAACTGAATTCTGAAACTTCCGGAGGTCATATATCCCTCATACGGAGTCCGTTTTACGCAAACTCGGACTCTATCTCAAGCAGAATTCCGAGACGAACGCAATGGCGTATCCCGTTTCCCTTAATTCTTTGATTTGAAATTAATTATACTTTAATATATGAATTTTACTGTTATAGAATATACGGGGTGTTACAGTTTACCTATTTGTCGGGCACGCAAATAAAATCTTTACTCAATAGCTATCCATTTACCTGTTCTAACATATATAATGCACATGCATATATTTCTATCTATTTTCTAATCAGTTCAACGTGTGATTTAAATGAATATATTCTACCATTATTCTCTTATTGATTAAATTAACTATCGTTTTAATAATTCAATTAATCAAATCTAAAATCACACAACACAAAGAACAATCAAATTGTTTTTAACTTTTCAAAAAATATACTAATCAATTTCTATACTCTTTTAAAATAATCCAGACTATAGAATTAAAAGTGCACATCCATGGAAAGAAAATAACAACAGAGTAGAGAACTAATTGGTAATGCAAAATATGGTAATTGTACCTTGCACCTGAGTCAATCAGATATATCCACTCGGCATCTAGGATAGGCTTTCTGAATGCTCTCCTCAGTTTCCCAAGTACAATCTCGCGGATCTCCACTCCATTGCACTTTGACTAAGTGAACTTTCTTGTTCCTAAGCTCTTTGGTTTCTTTGCCGATGATCTTTAGCGGCTCTCTTCTCACAGCCAACTCTGGAGTAACTTCAATATCCTATTGAGCTGCTTCTTCCATGATCAAGTCTGGATCATGAACATGTTTTCGAAGTTGAGATATGTGAAATATATCATGTACTCCCTGCAACCAATCAGGCAATTTAACCCTATAAGCGAGAGTTCCAATCCGTTCAAGAATAGGAAACGGACCAATGAATTTGGGTGCCAACTTCCCGGTTTTACCGAACCGGATAACTCCTCTCATCAGCGATACTTTCAAATATACATAGTCGCCAACTGCAAACGATATATCTCTTCTTCTCCAATCGGCATAGCTCTTTTGTCGGCTTTGAGCAGCGAGTAATCCTTTCTTAACGAAATCGACTTTGTCGGCAGCTTCTCGGATCATATCTGGCCCCAACACAAGTCTATTACCGGGTTCGACCCAACAAGCAGGGGATCGGCACGGTCTACCATACAATGCTTTGAATGGTGACATTGTCAGGCTCGCCTGGTAGCTGTTGTTATATGAGAATTCAGCCAAATGCAGATGGTCTTCCCAGGATCCACCGAAATCTAGAACACAAGCCCGCAATAGATCTTCTAAAATACGATTCACCCTCTCAATCTGACCGTCTGTCTGAGGATGATAAGCAGTGCTCAAGTTCGGTTTTGTTCCCAACTCTACTTGAAATGCCTCCCAGAATTTGCTAGTGAATATTGGATCTCTATCACTAACTATACTGATCGGAACTCCGTGTAGTCTAACTATTTCCTTGAAGTATATCTGCGCCAGACTCTGAGCAGTTCTGTTTGATCTGACAGGTATGAAATGGGCGGCCTTCGTGAAGCGATCTACGATCACCCAAATACTGTCATTTCCTTTTCTGGTTCTGGGCAAACCATCTATGAAGTCCATGGAAATATGTTCCCACTTCCAACCTGGAACGTCTAGCGGTTGTAACAATCCAGCCAGTTTCTGTTGGTCACTTTTGACTAGCTGGCAAGTAGGGCATCGGCTAACATATATTGAAACGTCTCTTTTCATAGCCTTCCACAAGAATGTTCGCTTGAGATCGTTGTACATTTTGGCCACTCCGGGATGGATACTCAGCTTGGATTTGTGACACTCATCTAACACTTCCCTTTTTAACTCTGGGATGTCGGGAACACAAATCCTTCATTTCAATCTTAGGATTCCATCATTATCTATTTGAAAACACGAGGGTTCGCCTTTCTGAATCCTTTTGATCATATCCTTAATAAAGTTATCCTCCTTCTGAAGAATAGATATTTTGTCAATCAAGGAAGTCGTAATAATAAAGCTGGTGATCATTACATTCTTTCGACTCAGCACATCGGCCACGACATTGGCTTTCCCTGGAGTGTATAGAATCTCAAAATCATATGCTGCAAGCAACTCTAGCCAACGTTGCTGCCTCAAATTCAGGTCTTTCTGGGCGAATAGATACTTTAACGACTGATGGTCTGTATACAGTTCGAATTTCTCACCCAGAAGATAGTGTCTCCAGATTTTCAAAGAGGATACGATAGCCAATAACTCAAGATCATGAGTTACATAGTTTTTCTCGTGTGGCTTCAGTTGACGGCTAGCATAAGCAATCACTTGACCCCTTTGCATTAACACTGCGCCAAGGCCTTCTCTAGAAGCATCTGTCCAGACTTTTAAATCCTAATTGCCGTCGATAATGGTTAACACTGGAGCAGTCGTTAATCTTAACTTTAGCTCTTCAAAAGCCTCCTCACATTCTGGAGTCCATTTGAATTTTGAGTGCTTCTTTGTAAGCTTCGTTAAGTGACCAGATATCTTCGAAAAGTTTTTAATGAACTTCCGGTAATAACTCGCCAATCCGAGAAAACTACGGACTTCTGTATGAGTACTGGGCTGTTTCCAATTTTGAATAGCTGTGATTTTACTTGGATCCACAGCAATTCCTTCTTTCGATAAGACATGGCCCAGAAATTTCACTTCATCTTGCTAGAATATACATTTGGACAGTTTGGCTTTCAATACATTCTTTCTCAGAATTTCTAGAACCTGTTCCAGATGCTTTTCATGTTCGGCTTTTGATTTAGAGAAGATTAGAATATCAACGATAAAAACCAGAACAAACTTTTTTAGGACACCGCAGAACACATGATTCATCAAATCGACGAAGTAAGCTGGAGCATTACATAAGCCGAACGGCATTACTAACCACTCATAGAATAGGTCTGGGCCCCTGAATGCTGTCATAGGAACACACTCTTCGGAAATTCGAAGCAGATGGAAGCCTGTAGCTAGGTCCATCCTTGAAAATACTTGTGCTCCATTCAGACGATCCAATAAATCATCGATTCGCGGCAATAGATATTTACTCTTTATTGTCTTCTTGTTCAAATCATGATAATCCACACAAAGCCGTAGAGTACCGTCAGATTTTGGGACAAACACCACTGCTGCACTCCAATCAGAGAAACTAGGCCTGATCAGACCCTTCCATACGAGTTGTCGTGTTTGATTGTCTAATTCATCTTTCTCTTTCAAGGACATTCTTCGAATAGCATGAAATACCAGCCTTGCATTCGGAATCAAAGCGATCTTGAAATCTATTTCTCTCTGCGGAGGTAAGCGAACAACTTCCTTGAACACATCCGCATAGTTCTTGACGATAGGAATGTCTTTGATGAGGTCAGGAATATTCTCTGTTACTTCAGGGATATTTTCTATTTGAGCTGCAGAGACATCGAGAGCTGCCCAGAAGTCTTTTCTATTATTATTCTGACCTTCACAGGGAATGGTTATATAATTCCCTAATTGAGCCTTTGCCTTAACAACCCTCTCGGCGCATCTGGCCTCTGCCTCATATTTGGTTAACCAATCCAATCCCAGAATAAGATCGAATTCAGTAAAATTCATGATGATAGAGATGGTAGGGAAATTATAACAGGAAAAAGAGACAGGTACCGCACAAATCCAGCTAAGATCGAGAGAACCGCCAACCGGATTTTGGACAGTGATGGGTTCTCTGAGCTTCCTTAATTTCAAGTCCAACTTCTTGACCGCATTCTTTGCAATAAAGCTTCGTGACGCGCCTGTGTCAAACAGTTTTTGACTTGAATGTTCTTGACAGTAAGCGTGCCTTCTAAAACATCAGATCTTCCCTGACTAGCTGAGGGTGCTGAGGTTTCTGCCACTTCATTTACCTGAACTATTTCAGGCTTGTTTAAGAGTGGGCAATCCTTTGCAAGATGATCAGTCTTATGGCATTGTTTGCACTCCCTATTCTCTTGAAACTCCTCGTCATATATAAATCTCTTCTTCCTTTGCTTTCGATTGGCTCTATATCCCTCCTTTCTTTGTTTCTTTAAAGATTTGCACTTTCCTTGCAAATGCCCTTGCTTATGGCAGTTATTGCATACGGCTGTCGTTACTGGTTGTTTCTCAGATCTGGCCCTTTTCCTCTTGGCACTGGGCTTCTTACCGACCTCAGGACTATCAGTCACAGACTCCACTTTGTTACTCGAGCTGACTTCCTCTTTGTCGCGCAACACACCTTTCTTATGGAGAACTTCATATTGATAAGCCATACAAATCATTTCTGAAAAAGGGAGCTTCATTTTCCTCATCACACTATTCTGATATCTCCTTTGCAGGCCATGAATAAATCTCAGATTATTCCTCTTTGGATCTTGAATCAGATGAGGAGCAAGGTGAGAAAGTTCGTTGAATTTCTTATGATATTTTGGAATGGTCATATCTCCTTGTATCAAATAGGAGAATTCATCACATAATCGCTCAGTCGCTTCAGGAGGAGTAAATCTTTCTAGGAAAATCTCTTTGAATCTGTCCCAGGTGATATCACCTTCTGGATTGTCTTTGATGATTGTTTCTCACCAGATTAAAGCTTCTTCTTTGAGCGCCCAAGATGCTACTAATCATTTCTGATCATCTCTCAACTGGATACGTTCAAATATTCTTTCGACAGAACTCATCCAAGCTTGAGTCTGAATTATAGATTCATTGCCCGAGAACTGTGCTCCGTTCAGATTTCGATATCTCTTTAATAGAGCCTCTAGATCGGGTTCTGCATTTCTTCTATTTCTGACACTCATTTTTCTAGTACTTCTGCAAATGGCAGATCAAGTGTTAGGTCACAGAAAAGGTATTTTAAAACATAGAAACATATACTTCAAATGTAAATGTGTCTAGTGGGGCGTATTTCATTCTTCTTTACTCATACTAGGATATTACTGATCCTATCTGTAATGAGTTACCCATCCTAGAACACTACTGGTTCTATTTCTGATGAGTTCGTTAATATGTTATATTCCAGCACTAAGCTTAACCAATGCTCTGATACCACGTTGTGACGACCCCAAACCCCGTATTGACGGTGGCAAGGGTAATCTTTGGAATATAAGACATAAATAGATAACAGCAGAACAGAATTAAATAAATACACCAGATAATGCACAATAGAATATACTGGATAAATGTAATCATCAGAGTTACACAGTATACAGGATCATACTTAGTACAAATACAGTTCAGCTATACATAAATGTCTACAGCGGAAACAAACATAATATGTACAACAGGAGCTGAACAGCATAAAAAGAGATAAATGATAGAATCCATCTTCAGCTCTAGCTATCCGGATAAAGCCTACTAAACCTGAATACAAGGCTGCCTGTGTAGAAAAGGGGCACCCGAGTTTGAAAGTGAAACAAACTACGAGTCAGTCATGGGACTGGTATGAGAAATCTACTCAACACAGTTAAAATATGGCTAATCACAGGACCACGCCACTTTTGTGGAATGGGTTTACTCCATCGGATCGCCAATGCTTTAAAACAAATAATTCTTTTAAACATCGCAATGCTTTTTATAAAAATGAAGCCATTATAAGACTCAGTTCCCATCACACAATGCAACGCAAACCGGAGGATAGAGTTTTTACGTTATAACGGCCAAAATATGCTTGATACGAATAAAACAAAAGCATTTGGTATTATTGCTAGTGTTTATAAGTTTTGAAAACAATTTCGAATCATAACTATCAATCATAGACGGCATTAATGCCCCATACCACTATGTCGCCATATATAGGTATACAATTAAAACCGCACAGTCGCGTATTTGGAAATTGGATTTCCGTCATGAACCAAGGCAAAAGATAGTCCTTACCGACTTCGAGAAAATCTAGCCCATGTCTCAGGGTCAGAGCGCATCGACCCTTGGAGCGACAGGGCCGGTCCACACGGAGTGGATTATAATGCCTGAACACTACGTTTTCCGCCCTTTGGGGCGTAAATGAGCCAACGAATGACTCCATCGGACCCGGATTGTCTGATCTAACAGAGGCGCCTTGCAACAGTAACAACCACATAAGTCAAACTCGTCAGGGCATATAAAACCACTGACGCCACTTCTAGCCAGAAAGAAACGCATGTCCGCCCTGAGGTCCTCTCCCGTTTCTGGTTCATACCGGGGTGTGGGGCTCGCGAATTCACGTTATACACAAAGCTACGCCACACAGGCAGTGCTTTGATCATCACCACAAGACTTTGCTTTTCAACAGAAGCCCTGATCACTGCATCTTAGCATGCCACAAAGGCAATTCACACTACGCAACTGATGGTTATCAATCGCACAGAATGAATTCCCTTGTCAGACACACAGTCCTTTTGCAAGTCCGTTCTGGGTCTGAACGAAACCGGAGGCACTAAATACCTCGCATATCCATCGATCTCCATGTACGTCTGGACGATCACCACTCATTATCCATATTTCGGGATGCCTCCCAATCAGGACATCAGTTACCATCCAAACGAGGTGAAGATCGGTCTTCAACCCCCGTCTTCATCTTCGACTTCTTGTCGTCGATTCAGTTATTCGGAATGGGATAAACCCGGTCTTTCTGAGCAACTCGCGTATATAATAAACAAGTGCAACACAAGCATACATATGCATCATTTCAATTCATTAGTCACTAACCGTCAATTAGTAAGAGAACGATTTCCCAAATATTAACCCCGAAGGCCGAAACCAACATCGGATCAACATCCAGGAAACCATTCGACTTAGCCAACCTTCAGTTAGTTTCTAAATTTCACATCCCCATCGTTTATAATATTTTATAATGATTTATCGCTATTTTTATTTATTTTAAAATAGCCAATTTATTCAAAACGACGCTTCGGGCCATAACGCGGTCGTGGCGCTGTTTTTCTTCAGATTTGATTTACACATATATGAAAATCTAACCGTTGGATCTTACAAAATTTATATCTTTAGAAAGATCGTTTCAAAACGAATCCAACGGTTCCAGTTTCAGGAAAATCCGACGGTCGGATCTCCCGGTATAATCGTTTGAAGTTTTGATTTCAAAATACGAACTGCAGCATCGTTATTCGATTTAATATAATTATATTTATATATATATAAATATAAATATAATCGATTCTGGCACTGTTTTTTTTTTCAGATTTGAATTAAACATTCCAGACAATCCAACCGTTGGATTTTTATAAAGTTGGTGCCATTGGAAAGATATTTCCAAAGCGAACCCAACTGTTGCGGTTTTGGGAAAATCCGATGGTCGGATCTCCCGGTATAATCGTTTGAAATCACAGTTTCAAAATACGAACTACATCTTCGTTATTCGATATATTTCAATTCTATTATATATATATATATATATATATATATATATATATATATATATCGATTCTTCGATTTCAAAACTATATGATTTTCATACATTTGATAAAAATGATATTTTTATCTAACTATCTTCTATTTCAACACTTCACTATTTTTAACAATGCATGTATATAATAAAAATGTGATTTTTAATGTAAAACAATTTATTTCTAAACACGACTATTTTATATAGTTCATATAGATGATAAAGATATGATTTTTATTATAAAACAATTTCTTTCAAAATATGAACACCATTGAACACATGAATTTCAATTCAACGAATGAATTTCGATTCAACACATGAAGGTTTTCTATAGTTTGTATATGTAGATAAAGAGGTGATTTTTTTATTTAAAACACGAATACCATTCAACACATGAATTTCAATTCAACGAATGAATTTCGATTCAACACATGAAGGTTTTCTATAGTTTGTATATATAGATAAAAAGGTGATTTTTATATTTAAAACACGAATACCATTCAACACATGAATTTCAATTCAACGAATGAATTTCGATTCAACACATAAAGGTTTTCTATTCAACGAATAAATATAGTTTCAACGAATGAAAATAATTCTAACACATGAATATTATTCAAAATTTCGGCAGCATAACGGCAGGGTAGTTAAAACCGGGACCGTCCCTAGTATGGCTCCTCGCTCTACCTTAAAGCCTCGCAGCTTTTGACAATGGGGAATCATGCATCTAGTTCGCACGCAGGTGGCATGTATATTTTTTTCATTTCCACAAACTAATCCTATGTGGTTTCAACCAAATATTTCTCAACCACAAACGGGTATTTTTCAACCACAATCAATCAATTCCAACCACAAACAATTTCAATCAACCATTCGCTATCAATCAATTTTCATACCAATCACAACCAATAAATATCGTCCATGGTTTGAGGACGAGGGGCGTATATATATATATATATAGCATTTCACTTCTATTTCAACACATATATAATTTTTACAACGCATATATAACTTATACATCGAACGTACAACTTATACAACGCTTATACATGAGGTGTACAACGCTTATATAACCCATATATCGACTATATAATTTATACATCGTCGTTTTTCATATCGTTTATAAATTAGAAATCTCACATTGGGTTCCACTCCACCAAAAATAGCAGAAGGCTCAGAAAAATATGCGGTCTCTTCTAGAATGTAGAAGACGTCCACACGAGTCCACTATCTCTTGTTTCACTGGATTTCGACAAGAAATGAAAAAGATATGATTTTTACAAATTTGCAACACTTAAAAGTGTTATCTTTAATTCAGAAAAATCAAGCCGTTTACCTTCTTTGATTCTTCAAAATTAGGGTTCGAATTAAAATCAAATCCGCTACACTTCGTCGAGATCCAACTGCACCACGTTGACGGGCCTCGAGAGGCGCCTCTGCGCCAGGAAGATGGTGGAGCTCGAACTCCAATCTCGGCCGGAAAATGGTGCGAAACTTGCGAACTTTGGAGAGGGAATTCTCGCGATAGGGTGCACAATAGAAGACGGGGTTTGTCTTGATTTGAAGAGGAGGAAATGAGCAATAAAAAGTTGCAAAGGAGTGGTGGGTTTTGATGAGAGGTTTCGCCAGAAAATGGGGAAGAAAAACGGAGCTCTTTCCGTCGTGAACGAGAGTGGAAGGAGGCGGGTTGACCAGTCAAAAGGAATGAGAGAGAAAGGTATTGATTGGCCCCTTTATATTTTATTTTAAATTTATTTTAAATTCAAAAATATCTTCTTATCCAAACGAGCACCAATTCCAAGCGAACGACTGTCGTCCCTAGCGTTTTACCCCCATTCCGAACACAATGGCATATGTTTCGTAGGCCCATTCGACTGTTTCAGTCAGTTTTCCTTCAAATTAAAATATAAAACATTCAATATTTGATTTGAACGTACATTTAAATTTGTCGGGGCCACATACTAATTCTAAAAATTCCCGAAAAATAAATCAATTTAACTGGCCCATTTCTGAGACCGTTTGAAAAATGGCCCATTTCTGGTCGATCCAATTTAACTGTAATTGAGCAAAACACATTTTCCTTTGCCACGCTCATATACTAGCTTCAAAAATTATGAAATTTGAAACCTAGCAATAACTTCACATCCCGGATCCAACAAAAGCGGTTTCATCGAATTCCGAGGTCGTTTGCAAAATGGCCATTTTCACGGGCTATATAAATTCCATAGCGACCTTTCTGAAAATTCATTTGGCCATAACTTTTGCTTTCCGCTATGAAACTTCTATTTTTCAAATTCGTTAGAAAGGTATCCACTAACAGATTTAAATACTTTTGGTTTCACTCTAATTCGCTTTGTTTTGCACCCGGTACAGTCAGTCAAAGTTTGAATTCAAAATTTGAAACTACCGCGCCATTTCAAGCCTTGTTTATAATTAGAATTAATTATATTCGTTTTCAAATGTCAATTCAAACTTACTTTTCATCGTTATTATTTAAAATATTTAATTTAAATATTTAAAATCCATTAAAATAGTCAATTTAAAAAATTTTAATTGGTTCAGATTTTCCAGGTCGAGCTAAACAAATAAATTCACTACAAATAAATGGTTTTTGTAAGTCATTTCGTCATTGACAAATAATAAATTTGAAGTGGAGTTAAAATATACAGCAGGATCTATAGAGCTTTTGTTATGCTGAGCAACTTCATAATCAGTAGACCTCTAGAATCTGAATCCAGATTGTTTTATGGATGCTTCAATCTATGTTATTTAAATTTATCTATTTATTTCTAACAAACCATATTTATTTTGATTTAAATTGAGCATACTAGACGAACCCTAATGTGTTTTTTCAAAGATAATATTTAGCTATTAATAAATCAAGTGGTGACTTCGAAACCACACCCTTTAGCATATCATATGGCAAAACTATACTTACATATAGAAAAAGTAGGCATATATGAGCTTTCACTTTATAGTAAAATTTATACCATTGGCAACAAAAGCATGTTTCCATCTGCTGATGTGTTATGGTCAGCAAATAATAACCTTACTTTGATATGCACAAATGGTCTTTTTGTACTATGTAAAGCATGGCGAATAAACATGATATGAACCAATGCGTGTTATAATGGCAATGTAGTCATGAGTAAGAACAATGGGTCAATTTTTTTGAACATTGGTTGAATTGATCCTATTGTATACCATGTCTTTATTTTTAATTGAATATGCATCTTGCACTACACTTAGTGCTTTATCAATCGGGCTCCGCGTTCTTAATTACAAGATTTTCACAAAATAAATAGCTTTTCATTTTATCAATAACTGTCTAATTTTATGATTGTTGCAAATATTTGGTTGCCTATTTGTACATTTTCCTTTCGGGAATGTTTATGTCTTCAGTAAATGATTGCTTTCCATTGATTGCTTTATTCTAATAATAGTTTGCTAACCAATTCATTACAGTGTGTTCCTTTTATTATAGTTGCTTTACATGTTGGTTTTCGCCTTATATTACTTCCATCGAAGATAGTTCGGTTTCATATGAAAAGTCATTTATACAAAATTAAATTTTTTACTTTCATATTGTTAACAGTATTTTGTTTTTTCAAATTTAAATAAGTACTTCAATTTTCTACTCTTGGCTTACATCTTAATTTTCAAAATTACAATTTTTGAAGTTGAATATTACCGTGAAATGGGGTCCTCTCCTGTCACACATTGAATGTAGATTTAGAAGTACATATTATTTTCCTAATTTTCATCTTATAAATTATTATTTTACTCAATATCTGGTTTGTAATATTTTTATTTATAGATGTATTTAACGAAATCGGTCAATTTTGAAAAGTAACAAATCATCTTGATTTGCTGTCATTGAATTATAATGGAAAATATTTTATTAAATTCATCATTTGTTCGCCTATCAATGGCTTAAAGTACATAATTAGATATAGAATTCAACTGTGAAAAATTTGAATGAGGTTATGACATATGTATTGCCAAATCTCTGGAGTATTAATGAGCATGCTAACACAATTATTATGTCTATTTTCAAAATATACAGTACGTTTTCAATCTCTCGGCACAATTCAATTTTTCCATCCAATTGTTATATGTTTCGTGTCATAAGAAGGGGGTTTACTTTTGTTTATTTTCATATGTGGATGGGTTTAACCATATTGGTCAATTTTATGAATTTACAAATCATCTTGATTTGTTGTACTTGAAATATTATGGAAATAAATTTACCAAATTCATCATTTGTTTGCCTATCGACAACTGAAAGTACATATTTAGATATAGAATTCAACTGTCCAAATTTTCATGTGTACTCTGTTCAAAATATACAGTACGTTTTCAAACTTTTGGCATGATTCATTTTTTTGATCCATTGGTTATTTTTTTTTTCCTGTTTTAAGATGGGGTTGGTTCTGTTTATTTTCATGCGTACTCTTTTTATTTCGTGTGTACCCTATTATCTTCCTTTAAAATTATGTTTACATTGGAATCAAACATGTTTGAATGGTACAGCTTACATTATGGTTGTTGGCTGACGTGGTAGTATCACTACATTATTCTATTTGGTTAGTTGCTTAAGTGATAGAAATCAATGTTTGTGTGTGCATGTGTGCACGCGTGCAAGTTCCACTTTTATATATCTTTTTGGTGATGATCACGTTTTTGTATATACAAATGCTAAACAAACATGTGTATGACTATTGGTTGATTTTAAAATGAAACATTTTGAGTGCTCTCCCCTGTAAAGGATTGCACTTTTGATGAGGACCGCGCTTTCATAAAAAATAAATGATTTGATTTCCAGCTATTAACATTCTTTTTTAGACACTTTTTACCCCTTACTTTCGTCAACTAAGAAGGTAGGTGCCCACTTAAAGGTGTTTGAGGTTTATTCGTCTCATTAGCATTTGCAAGAATATATGGTATGTCTTTTAACTATTTGATATGATCATAAATATTGCATCTTATTCCATGAGTATATTCTATATTATACAACTCAATAGCCTTAGCATTTGTGTGATTTGAACTTTTATTATTGACTACACATAGGAGGGAAAAGGTACATATCCAAAGTCTGTTTGTAATTTGATTTTATTAAAGATTCAACATTGTTAGAAGCAACTCATTTAGAGCATTACCTAATAGGAGTAGAGATGACACGTAATAAAGTTTAGTTTTGGAATTTTATTTCTTAATATTTTTAGGTCCACCTTACAAAAGATTCCTTATCATACATAAACTGTTCCGACTTCGACATTAAAGCCTCTTTGTAAGTCTTGATAAAGGCTTTGCAATATTTATGAAATTTGATTTAGTTTTCATAACTAGAATGAACCAAATGAGAAGTTTAATAAAGTGATTTGTTCTTAGATAATTATTACAGGTCAAGTTTCAACTAATAGGATGAAAAAAAAATGATAATTCCTTTTTTGGGGCTTCTTACATATAGGGTCAATATTTTTAATTTAGTAGTCAACGTCTTTGTTTTGTTCTTTATTAATAGGCACAATTATTTTGTCTAACCATACAAAATATTTGGGTTATTTTATAACTTGATAAGCATGAAACGAGGGAAAGAAGTATGAAGTAGCAAGGTTATCTCCGTTTTAGACTGGGAATAATAAATTATAATTAATAAGGAAGTCTTTAATCCCAATTTACGAGAATACTTGATAACAAAAATCTGGGCAAGTTAGAAATTTTATATAGCATGATATTGTGTTTCTTAGCTCAACTTAGCTGGTTCAATGATTAGTTAAGCTTCAAGCCATATATAACCAGTTGCTATTATTTAGCAACTTGTTGTTTTCCCTTTGAACATGGGCAATTTGGCTCCAGCACTTTCTGCATTTTAAAATGCTAGGCGTACAGAAGATATCTTTGCCAGTGCTTACAATATTAATGTAGCATAGCATGAACCATACACTCTTTCTGCATATTCTTCACAATTATGGAGGACTTTCCTACGAGTCATTTTTTTCTCAATAATTATTACAAAGATTATTTTTCTAACCATAGCATTACTCTTCTACATTTGTAGTTCCAAATTTCAGGCTTTTTATTCTTTTTCCCATGTATGTTACTAACGTGTATTTGCTTGAAGATATATTCCTTGATTTTGTTATAACACTGTAAAACTTAACTGAAAGAAAATAATATTTGCTTGAAGATATATTCCTTGATTTTGTTATAACACTATAAAACTTAACTAAAAGAAAATAAATATATATATGATAATTCTAACAATGTTGAACCAGATGAGTGTATAATGAAAAAGGCGATCTCAATAATCGGATTGGATAAATCGAATGTTCGGAATTTAAAACACACATATTCATGATTTGGTAGATTTGCTAAGTTTGTTTCTCTCTTCCTTTCATGATTAATCTTATGGCTCTTGATTTAATGATTTGTGTTTCTTTACTTTGTTAAAATTGAGTTGTTCATGCATGTCAAATTGTCAATTAAGAATTCCACATTAGACAGCAAATCTGATAAACTTCAGTGTGTAATGGATTATGGTGAGAGGGGAGATATTGAATAGTTATACATGGATGCATTTATAAAATAACATTTCCACTGGTTTGCAAAACCAAGGAGGTTATGTGCCTACCTTACACTAAATTAAAAATAACTGTTGTTGTTTTCTAGGATACTTAAAGTTAAAATATATCTTTTAGCCAATGGTCCTACATGATGTCGCGGTTTAGAAGTTCAAAGTTTGGTTTAAAAATTTAAAATTTATGTGGTTTAACGTTTAAATTGAACAAATTTCGATATTTTGACATTTATAATAAAAGTTTAATTTGAAATTTTAAATAAGTTGTTAAACTAATTTAAATTTTTGAATTGATATTAGATTAAAATGATTTACTTTATACACTTATTTTGATTTAAAACCAAAATTTATTTTTAATTTAATTTTTTATGTGTTGCCTATTCATAGTGTTCTGAGGCTTCTGTATTTTAGCTGCAATTGAAGCAATTATTGCACCAATTTCTTTGTGTCGTGCTTTTGATCGGAGTATCTTCTCAGCTATTATTTACTCTTTTTAACCGTTTGTGCTGGTTTTCTATTAATTTTGGATGAAATAAAATCTACTTTTATGTTCTCCTACCCTTTCTTTATTTTGACAGAATGAGAGGTTGATTTCTTTGATGTTTAAACCAAAATGTTTCGAGGAATAAATATAACATTGTTTCGGTTAAGTTTGTTTTATAGAAAATAACCTTTAAGGTTTGAAAGGGGTGAGCAAGAAAAAGGTTAAATCTTATATTTTAATTAAAGTCTGAAATTATTGAAGTAATACCTAATATTTTAATCCAGAAGCACGTTTAGGAATGGCTTTAATACCATTTTATGGGGTTCAGAATCTTCAGATGTCTAATATGTATAACTTTTTTTAATTTAATAGTTATTTGGTAATCATGTAATTGCAAGTGTAATATATGGCAAACGGTTTGTTGGTAATCATTTACATAAATTCAGGGAATTATTGTTTAATATTTTTTTGTTTAAATAACTGATTATTTGAAGATCTGAGTTGCATAAAACTTATTAAATTGATATTCTATAATAAATGGATTTCTTATGTGTATGTTCAATATCAGTTTTAGAGAGGGAGCGGGAGGGGGAGGGGGGAGGGAGGGAGAGGGAGAGAATAGGATCCATATAAAAGTTTTTTATTCTTATGGCAAAAAAATTATGAATTTGAGTTCTTAAATGTAAGATTGTCATATGACATGATTGTAATGATTTACGTTAGCATTAACTTTTGTAGGACATTTTCCTATTCTATAATTGATTGGTGCTATTGAAGCTTATTTGTCCTCTTATTTTTTATGGTTGCAATGGTAGAAAAGGTAAACAAGTCCATGTAAAGCTGACCTATCATGTTAGCTACTATCATATAAACTAAAATTATAATATGTGTTTTGCATATATTTTTTTACTAAAACAAAGAGTTACTTGAATTTATATCAAAAGAAGTTGTATATACATGTCATAAGTTATATAACACATAAATATATTGGTAAATACCATTAGCTTAATAAGAAATCAGGTGGACATACTCCGTTTTTTTTATTGCTATTCTATAACATAGAAAATGGCTATTTTTTTCACATAGTCTAACTTTACTTTGTCAGATTGGATTAAACTACAGAATCGCCTAACTGTTTCATTTCATCATGCAGCTACGTTTATACAGCAAGGCACTTCATGCACATTCACCCATGAAATTTTCTTATACATACTGAAGAGAACAGCTAGAATCTATCCTTTAACATGGTGTAAGGTGAGTGCTCCATCGGTGATGAACCATAAATATTGCATATTTTAATATTTATACCCATGTTAAATATTAGGAATTAACTTTATTATAACACATAAGATCACTTATACACCCATTTACTATCTATGAATTGCAGTCGGAACCTAAAAACGATTAACTAACTTGGATATTATGAATCAGAATCTCCTCGGTAAGAAAAAGTCATAGTACTAATGAGTTATATATTTATTAATGATTTCAATGAATGTGTATTTATGTGTCAATGAATGTGTATTTATGTGTAATTATGTACCAGCAGCTAGCCATACCACGTTTATTGTATAAGATGTAAGAACCAGTTTAGCATTTCGAATTGTTAATAGATCAAAGTGTCAACATTTAATTAAAAGATAGATAAATAAATGTTAGATAATATTTTTAGATGAAATTCCTAACATATAGGCCAAGGCATAAACTACTGGTGCATGGAACCATTTCCTTTTTTAAATCAAAATGTCCTTATACCAATGTAAAATATAACCATGTATACAATCCTTCATATGGCACTATTACTTATGGATTTTAACATATTAGTTTTTGATATCATTTATTAAAATATTTATGTACAGTTAATAATATGGTGTCAAGCTGATGTCATCTATATTGACTAATGCACTTTTTCAAATATTTCAGTTTTTTCATGTGAAAATATTGGCTAATATACTTAGAAGGATATTGTTTTTTTTTCATATAAAATGGACGGACCTACAAAATAGCTTGAAAAGGTTTGTAGATCAAAGAAGAAACCTGGCTATCATCATAGCAGTTACTTTTCATTTAATTTTATATTGTATTTTCCAAATTTTAACTTTATTGTCATGATATGATTTTATGTAATTGCTAACTGTCATACAAAAACTTAATCTAAAAAGACAAGTAAAGCTTACAGTGTACTGATAAGCACTATGCCTGAATCGGCAAATTATTAGCAAGTAAGGATTTATATTTCTGGTTAGACAATGGGGAAATTTCTATAGATAAAATGGTAAAATTTTAAAGCATTTTCAGCATACCAAATCACTATGCATTTCATATTTTGGACCATTTTAAACTCTGTTTCATTTAAAAAAATTAGCTTTCTAACAAAGTGATGGTTTATCCACTCGGCTTCTCTTAAAGCAAGTAATTAAATGTTACTTCCATGCATTATAATACACAGTTTCTTATAGCTCCATTGACTATTATTTTATATTTAATATTTTAAAAATAATCATAGTTTTTTTTATTAAATACCGTGTATTTTTTCAACTTTTATTTCAATAGAAGAAAAAAGTAATATGAAAACACTAGCAAGGAACAAGTAGAATTAAGTATATTATTTAAGTCTTAATAATTTATAAAATATGAACTGTGAGAAAATAATGATACTAATAACAAAATTTGAGAAGTAGAGGGGATCCACTGACATCCCTCTCCAAAAAATGTAGGTCTATGATATTTTTCTCTCGATGAGAGTTCCCTTTCGAAAAAATAAGTCAAGTTGAAACTACTATGGACAATGAGTCAATCAAGGAATTGGCTGCAGTGAAACACATGAAGCACACTCTTTTAAATCCGACATTTATGAATTAAAGTAAAAAGAGAGAAGATGTGGAAGAAAGCAGTGTGCTTCAGATCAATGCACAGACTAGAAAAGAAGAATGATAAATGACATAAACTTGACTGGTGCAGTGCAAAGTTCACATGGAGATTTAGGTTATCTGAAAAAGAAAAATGGGTCGGGTGAAAGATACAAAGGAGAATGGATATCTTACTATTATTGTGCTGAAATAACAAGCTAACATACTCTGTATTGGGTTCATAAAGCGGTGGTTGAATACTTCAATCTATTGGATACGTTCTGCAAGTGCACATTCTTTAATTTCTGTGCTTTAAACGGTTTGAGATGCTCTAAACCTTGATATGTACATGTATTTATGTTATTTAATATAAAGTTGGGCAAAGAGTTCTGAAAAAAGAACTTTGAAGAGAGGAACTTTTGATAATCAAACTATACTTTTTAAATGTGCATACATACCCAATTTCTACGCATTTCCCATACCTTCTATTACGTTTTCTATGCATACACAACGAAAATGACAAGATTTACATTTATCCAGTTTATTTTTTTGATATTTACCGAAGTTAATATATCAAGTGTGAGTTATTAACTCGAGTACTAAAGTAGAGGCTTGATATATAAAAAGGATTAGTACATGAGAAATATGGGTATCGGTTAGGATAATTCTGACAGAGGTATGGATAAATACCTATATTCGAAATTTAGATCTTTAGTTTTATATCTTGGAGTTTGATGCTATTTATAAGTCCATTTTTTGTTTTTTCTTCATTTGGTATAAATGTGCAATGCTACAGACTAAGTTCATAACTTAAAAATTCATTTCTGTTTGTTTATAATAAAATGTTCCCCATGCACCGTAAGGTATTATACTGTTGTCAAATGTAACAATCAGTTTTAAAGAAATGAATTATTATAAGGACCCGAAACTTCCCCCGTAAGGAAAGAGCGGATACTTCGAGAACAACACACAAAAGAACGCAGACAGAAGAACATTTCATTGTTAATTACAACAATTCATCGGAATACAAGAATATGCAGAGTATAAATGAATAAAATGCATTCGATAAATATCAGAGATTACAATACATTACATAGCAGCAGAAAAATAATACAAAACACAACTAGAAGGAGATATACGGATACAAAGCTTTCCAGATATCGTTCCAGCTGTAAACCAGGATCTTGTGAATATAAATCTACAAAAAAAAAACTACTAGCTGCCCGTGTCAAAATAAGGGCACCCGGAGTTTAGGTTAAAACAATAAACTCCAGGTCAGACATAGGACTGGTGTGAGAACTAAAACAGTTATTTATCTTTATTTTAAAGTTCAGCAAATCAAGGGACCACGCCGTATAACACGGAACGGGTTTTCTCCCAAGAACACCAGTGCATAGAACAAACAGCGCAATGCTAAATAAAGAACAATGAAACTATTTAAGACCCAGGCCCCATCACACAATGCAACGTAAGCCGGAGGATAGGGTTTTCCCTTATAATAGCCAAAGCATGCTTGATACGTTTAAAACAAGTCATTTGATACTATAATAAGTGTATAGTGTTTAAAACAATTCAATCATAAATATCAATCATAGACGGCATGGGTACCATATTTCATGTCGCCATACTAGGCTCTACAATCAAAACCGCAAATGTCACGTATTTGGAAGTTGGATTTCCATCTGTGAACCGAGGCAAAAGATAGTCCTCTACCGATTCGAGACGCTCTAGCCCGCCCCTCAGGAACCAGACTTAGGTGGGCCCGTGGATCGTCAGGGCCGGTCCACCGATGTGGATTAAAATGCCTGAACACTGTGTTTCCCCACCCTATGGGGTTTCAATGAGTCCAATGACTCCATCAATCCCAGATCGAATGATATATCCGAGGCGCCTCGCAACAGCAACAACCACATAAGTCAAACTCGTCAGGGCGTGTAAAACCACTGACGCCACTTCTAGCTAGAAGGAAACGCATGCGCTCCCTGGAGTCCTCTCCCATTTCTGGTTCACAACCGGGGGTGTGAGGCTCATGAATCAACGTTACACAAAGCTATGCCACACAGGTCGTGCTTTGATCATCAACCACAAGACTTTTCTTTTCAACAGAAGCCCTGATCTATTGCCACTTAGGCATGCCACACAGGCAATTCACTCTATGCGTTTGATCCATCAGTATATAACCCCTGAGCTCGTACGTCTCAGAGAAGGGCGTTAAGCAAGAGAATAAATTCTCCGCTGCCAAGCAGATATATATTTAATAGAAATTAATCACACAGAATAAAATCCAATGTCAGACACACAGTCCATTTACAAGTCCGTTCTGGACATGAACGAAACCGGAGGCACCTAGTACCCCGCATATCCATCGATCTCCAAGTACGTTGGGACGACCACTAACTGATTCCCTCCTCTTGGGTGTACGACCCAATCAAGATCATCAGTAACCACCCAAACGACGTGAAGACCTCCGGTCTTCGACCACCGTCTTCATCCTCGACACCACGTCGAATCAGTTATTCAGAATGGGATAAACCCGGTCTTTCTGAATAACTCGCATATATAATAAACAAGTGTTACACAAACACAACATACGCCTCATTCCAATTCATAATATCCCATTATTCAAATATTCTTATACTTTGGGAAAGGTTCCCATTAATTTTATCAAAGATAAATTCTTTAAATTTATACTTTAATCTTCCTTTGAATATCCATTCAAACTAGTCGGGATTAGCGAACCACACCGAAGTAATCATTTATTTTATTTCCCAATCCCAACCTATTCATCCCATGAAGTAAAACTGGTAATACTTCATATCTAACACCACGGTGTTATCGGTAAATTCAATTACCATTTCACGTTCAAATCTAATTAAAGATTTAACTATCGCCTGGAGCAAAACGGGTGATACTCCATTCTCGATCTTTTCAATCTAATTAAAGATTCATTAAAACTCCACTTAGTTTTAATCTTTAACTGGGTTAAAGAACCAGTGTCATTTAAAACACTGTTCATGACAAACCCAAATCACATTTGATATTAAATACAAGGCTCTGAATAGAAAATATATCGGCTTATATTCAATATCAAATTCTACGACCAACAAATATCGTATTGGAAATAACGATATAAATATATCTTTCATATTCCCATAACAATACCTATATCATCACGAAATCAAACATCGAAATATTCCAAAGACAATTTCGATTCAAACCCATTCCCATTCAATTATTGGAAATTCTGGTTACTTTTAAAACCCTTTTCAAATTCAATTTATTTATTAAAAAATAAATAGAATTATTATTCTATTTCAAAACTAGCTCATTTCGATAAGAATCTATTTTTATCTTTTCAAATATGGGATTTTTCATCCCAGTTCTTCCCGAGTCACTTCTTATGATTTTACACAAATTATTGATATTTTTAATAATTTTATCAAGGCCCGTATGGTCGATTTCCATCTGCGGCCATCGAACTGCACTTACAGCGACCTTTTTCAAGTTTGATTTGGACATCATTCCAAATCCAACCGTTAGATTTCAAATTTCTAATATTTATTAGAAAGCTTTTTTCAATACGAACCCAATGGTTCCTGTTTTAGGAGAATCCGACGGTCGGATCTTCCGTAATATCCGTTCGAAGTCAATGGTCGAAATTCGCGAACTGCCGCGGCGCGTTCTATTCCGGCCATTATATTACATATATAATATATACTTCATCGATTTTCTTTTAAAACGTATTTTATAAATTGTTTTAAATTCGTTTTCAAAACGATTTCAACTTCCTTTTCAAATTCAAATTAAAAATTGAATTTTCCCTTACAAATTCGTTTTAAATTCATTTCAAATCGATTTTTAATTCAATTTCAATTCGTTTTCAATTCAATTTGAATTTCAAATTAAATCAATTTCAATTCGAATTCATTTCTATTCAATTTCAATTCGAATTCATTTCTATTTAATTTCAATTCGAATTGATTTCTATTCAATTTCAAATCATTTCAGTTTATTTCGAATTTCAAATCAATTCCGTTTATTTCGAATTTCAAATCAATTTTGTTTATTTTGAATTTCAAATCAATTTAATTTAATTCGAATTTCAATTCACTTTAATATTCATTTAAAGTTGAATAAAATCGATATAAATATCGTTTACGTCAAAATGGCGCAAATCTAATCAACACGGCTTCATATATTTCTATTTTCAAATATTTCTATTTCAAATATTTCTCTTTCAAATATTTCTTTTTCAAATATTTCTCTTTCAAAACTGGAATGAGGCCCAATCAATTATCATAGATTTTACTTCTATGGATTTACATACAACGCATGTATACATCGACAATGACAAATAATCAACCATCATCCAAAGTGCATTCTACACTGTATAAGCATCAAATATAAATATTTAACGCTTATAACAGTCTGTCAATCAATCGATCGACATAGCACTAATTATTGGGATTAGTGTATGTCATATATCGTTCCAATATCTGTGTGGGATTTCAAACAATCAAACACAGATTTTATTTGTGCAGTTGGGCGATGTGTAAAATTTATCGTCCCAATCAATATAAGTCAAATGTGTGTATATAAACAAATTGTCCGATTTGTTTATATTTATTTCATTTTAAATACACGTTAAAAATTCTATTTTTAATTATAAAATATTTTTAACTAAATAAATATTTTATTTTATTTCACATCACATCACACAATCAACTACTCATCAAAATCAAATAAACAAGCATACAAGCCGTCCATGGTCTGTGGACGACGGGTGTCGGGTGCTACTAAACACCGTCTGCATCCTAGTATATATTTTAAACTAGAAATAAATTAAAAGTGAGGATTTCTCACCGAGGGTTCCACTCCTCCGGTTTTATTCTGAATTTCTGAATATCTAGATTCCGTTCTGCTTTCGGTCAATTCCATCGCACTCTTATTCACACTGTTCACATATAAATAAAAGTCACATTTTTATTATTTAATTTTATTTATAAACGTCATATTTTTACATTGCCATTTCGTTATAAAATTTATATTTTTATATCGTCACTTTGTTATAAAATTTATATTTTTATATCGTCACTTCATTATATAAAAATCGTATTTTTATATCGTTATACATATAATAAAAATCGCAGTTTTATTATATCGCTACATATACAAAGGTCGAATTTTTACTTTGCTACCCATATAAAAATCGAATTTTTATATTCTTTATCTTATAAAAATCATATTTTTATAATCTCTACTATATAAAAATTATATTTTTATAATTTCTACTATATAAAAATTATATTCTTACTTTGTTAAAAACCAAATCTCTACTTCATTAAAAATCCAACATTTCTTCGCTAATATCACATATAAAACTCCGACCTTTCTTTGCTAAAAATTATATTTCTATATAATCAAAGACTATATTTTCATCTTGCTTTGATATGTATAAAAATCAGATTTTTATTCGCTAATCATATATATATATATATATAAATCAGATTTTTATTCACTACATATATTATAAAAAATCCTATTTTTATATAAATAAAAATTATAACTTTTTATAAACAAAATCACATACTTTCTTTTTTATTTGTTCTTAATTAACTAAGAAATCATAAATATTTATATCGCTAAACCAAGAAATCAAAATAAAGGAAGATAAAACTCATTGTTAGATCGGAGGAGGAGGTTCCGGTGATGGTTGGCGGAGCAGGGGGGTTTCATCGCGGTGGCGGCTGGCTTTCAGTGCGACGGCAGACTGGGGTGGCTTGAACAGAGGGAGGCGGTTTGGCCTTAAGGGGGGCTAGGGTTTGGGTTGCGCGCTAGCGGAGGATCAGAGAGAGAGGGCAGGGGCGAGGTGCGGTGGTGGCACACCAGCAACGGCGGCACCCTGATGAGCTGCGGTGCCTTCCACGAGAGGGCGACGGGGAGGAGTTTTGGTGAATCGGGTTTTTCCTTTTATTTGGTGCGTTGACTGAATGAGGGAAAGAGATAAGGGGAGGGGTATTATATAAAATATATATTTAATTATTTATTGATTTCAAAAAGCAACTTTTTATTTCAAACTCCAAAGGAGACCCACCGACTGTCATCCCTAGCGTATTACCCCCATTCCGAACACTATGGGATTTGTATCGGAGGCTGATTCGATCGTTTCGATCAGTTTCCGCCAAAATCAAAATATAAATCTATATATTGATTTTGACCGCACATTTCAATTTACCGGGGCTACATACTGACTCAATAAATTCCAGAAAAATATTTTCTAGCTTCACATTGACGATACGGTTCTAACAAAACTAGTTTCGTCGAATTCTGAGACCGCTGGAAAAATGGCCATTTTCCGGTCGATTAAAATCAACTGAAACTGGTCAAACGCGTTTTCCTTTGCCACGCTCACATATTGATTCGAAAAATTATGAAATTTGAAACCTAGCAATAATTTGACATCGCGGATCCAACAAAAGTGGTTTCGTCGAAAACCGAGGTCGTTTGCAAAATGGCTATTTTTAAGGGCCAGAATTCCATAGCAACTATTCTGAAATCTTCAACTGGACATAACTTTTTACCCCCGCTATGAAATTTCAATTTTTTGGATTCGTTGGAAAGATATTCCCAATTAGATTCAAATATTTTAGGTTTCACTAAAATCCGGATTATTTTGAACCCGGTACATTCATTTGAATTTTGAAATCGAATTATCGAACTACCGCGCCATTTTCAATTCCTTTTATAATTTAAAATAAATATTTATATTCTAACGACCATTCGAATAAATATATACGTTCGAATTCTATTCAAAATAAATTTCTCGTCGTTATTATTTAAAATAATTCACTTTAAATAATCAAAATTCACTAAATTTGCCAAAATAAAAATTTTAAATTGGCCCAGATTTCTGGGTTATTACAATCTACCCCACTTAAAACTTTTCGTCCCCGAAAAGGAACGAAGCCGAAAGTTGTTTCACAAATCAACTCAACATCCAATATTTTCACTATGGCTTAAGTTCTTCAAATTTTCAGTTTCTAAGAACTTTTCAAATTCTTCAAAAAAATTGGCAAACACCCTAAATTTTCGAAAAATTTCTCCATAACCTCCCCTGCATCGGGGACTTCGGGATATTTCCTATAGCCTCCCATGGCCTTCTTCAATCCAAAAGAAAAAGAAAAAGCCAATCGGCTCATAAAATCATCATCACCCAAACAAAACAGTAAATTGTGGTAAACATGTACCTATTTGTCGGGCAAACAATTTTATTCTCTTCTCTAGCCTCCTTGCTATGACCTGTTCAATGTAAGTACATGTACATGCATGTAAATGCGATAAATTTCCAATACAATTTACTATTTGGTTCAAATTGGCTATACGGTTCAACATTAAATTAATTAACCAATAATCAAACAACACAACCATTAATCAATTAGTGAATTATCATTTCAAATTCATAACTTTGATATATAGTCAAAAATCACATTTTTGATGCCAATTCACAACAATAAGCCCTATCTAATTTTGGTTCTCACACCAGTCAATAAGAAATATATAGATATCACACCTACATCGCTCGAATATAAATTCTGATGATGATATATCAATCATCAGAATCACCCCCGGGCAACTAGAGTGTAATTCTATATCTACCCAATATATTAAAACTTCAAATACACGCGGATCAGACATATACGCAAAATCTTTATATACTAGATAGTCCAAATCAATATAAATAAATATTCAAATACGAATAATTCGATTTAAATTTCAAAACAAAATTTGTTTTCATTTTTATTTTAAAAATTTACTCTTCACACTCGTTTTAGGATACTACTGATCCCATCTCTAACGAGTCATTCTCATTGGATATTACTAATCCAATATCTGATGAATTCTTTCGTATAGTTCTAATGTGTCTTGTTTTTTGAGCTTTGTAAACCAAAGCTCTGATACCACTGTAAGGACCTGTAACTTCCCCGGTAAGGATAGAGCGGATACTTCGAGAACAACACACCAAAGAACGCAGACAGAAGAACATTTCATTGTTAATTACAACAATTCATCAGAATACAAGAATATGCAGAGTATAAATGAATAAAATACATTCGATAAATATTAGAGATTACAATACATTACATAGCAGCGGAAAAATAATACAAAACACAACTAGAAGGAGATATACGGATACAAAGCTTTCCGGATATCGTTCCAGCTGTAAACCAAGATCCTGTGAATATAAATCTGCAAAACCAAAACTACTAGTTGCCCATGTCAAAATAAGGGCATCCAGAGTTTAGGTTAAAACAATAAACTCCAGGTCAGTCATAGGACTGGTGTGAGAACTAAAACAGTTATTTATCTTTATTTTAAAGTTCGGCAAATCAGGGGACCACGCCGTATAACACGGAACGGGTTTCCTCCCAAGAACACCAGTGCATAGAACAAACAACGCAATGCTAAATAAAGAAGAAAGAAGCTATTATAAGACCCAGGTCCCATTACACAATGCAACGCAAGCCGGAGGATAGGATTTTCCCTTATAATAGCCAAAGCATGCTTGATACATTTAAAACAAGTCATTTGATACTATAATAAGTGTATAGTGTTTAAAACAATTTCAATCATAAATATCTATCATAGACGGGATGGGTACCATTTATCATGTCGCCATACTAGGCTCTACAATCAAAACCGCAAATGTCACGTATTTGGAAGTTGGATTTCCATCTGTGAACCGAGGCAAAAGATAGTCCTCTACCGATTCGAGACGCTCTAGCCCGCCCCTCAGGACCCAGACTCAGGTGGGCCCTTGGATCGCCAGGGTCGGTCCACCGATGTGGATTAAAATGCCCGAACACTGCATTTCCCCACCCTATGGGGTGTCAATGAGTCCAATGACTCCATCGGTCCCGGATCGACCGATATATTCGAGGCGCCTCACAACAGCAACAACCACATAAGTCAAACTCTTCAAACCACTGACGCCACTTCTAGCTAGAAGGAAACGCATGCCCTCCCTGAAGTCCTCTCCCGTTTCTAGTTCACAAGCGGGGTGTGAGTCTCGCAAATCAACGTTACACAAAGTTATGCCACATAGGCCGTTCTTTGATTATCAACCACAAACTTTGCTTTTCAACAGAAGCCCTGATCTATTGCTACTTAGGCATGCCACACAGGCAATTCACTCTATGCGTTTGATATCCATCAGTATATAACCCCTGAGCTGGTACGTATCAGAGAAGGGCGTTAAGCAAGAGAATAAATTCTCCGCCACCAAACAGATATATATTTAATAGAAATCAATCACACAGACTAAAATCCAATGTCAGACACAAAGTCCATTTACAAGTTCGTTCTGGGTTTGAACGAAACCGGAGGCACCTAGTACCCCGCATATCCATTGATCTCCAAGTACGACGGGATGACCACTAACTGATTCCCTCCTCTTGGGTGTACGGCCCAATCAAGACCATCAGTAACCACCCAAACGACGTGAAGACCTCCGGTCTTCGACCACCGTCTTCATCCTCGACACCACGTCGAATCAGTTATTCAGAATGGGATAAACCCGGTCTTTCTGAATAACTCGCATATATAATAAACAAGTGTTACACAAACACAACATACGCCTCATTCCAATTCATAATATCCCTTTATTCAAATATTCTTATACTTTGGGAAAGGTTCCCATTAATTTTATCAAAGATAAATTCTTTAAATTTATACTTTAATCTTCCTTTGAATATCCATTCAAACTAGTCGGGATTAGCGAACCACACCGAAGTAATCATTTATTTTATTTCCCAATCCCAACCTATTCATCCTGTGAAGTAAAACTGGTAATACTTCATATCTAACACCACGGTGTTATCGGTAAATTTAATTACCATTTCACGTTCAAATCTAATTAAAGATTTAACTATCGCCTGGAGCAAAACTGGTGATACTCCATTCTCGATCTTTTCAATTTAATTAAAGATTCATTAAAACTCCACTTAGTTTTAATCTTTAACTGGGTAAAAGAATCAGTGTCATTTAAAACACTATTCACGACAAACCCAAATCACATTTGATATTAAATACAAGGCTCTGAATAGAAAATATATCGGCTTATATTCAATATCAAATTCTACGACCAACAAATATCGTATTGGAAATAACGATATAAATATATCTTTCAAATTCCCATAACAATACCTATATCATCACGAAATCCAACATCGAAATATTCCAAAGACAATTTCGATTCAAATCCATTCCAATTCAATTATTGGAAGTTCTGGTTACTTTTAAAACCCTTTTCAAATTCAATTTATTTATTTAAAAATAAATAGAATTATTATTCTAGTTCAAAACTAGTTCATTTCGATAAGAATCTATTTTTATCTTTTCAAATATGGGATTTTTCATCCTAGTTCTTCCCGAGTCACTTCTTATGATTTTACACAAATTATTGATATTTTTAATAATTTTATCAAGGCCCGTACAGTCGATTTCCATCTACAGCCATCGAACTGCACTTACAGCGACCTTTTTCAAATTTGATTTGGACATAATTCTAAATCCAACCGTTAGATTTCAAATTTCTAATATTCGTTAGAAAGCTCTTTTCGATACGAACCCAACAGTTCCGGTTTTAGGAGAATCCGACGGTCGTATCTCCCGTAATATCTGTTCGAAGTCAATGGTCGAAATTCGCGAACTGCCGCGGTGAGGCGCATTCTGCTGTAACAACCCGAAAATCTGGGCCAGTTTAAATTTTTTTATTTTGGCAATTTTAGCGAATTTTGATTATTTAAAATGAATTATTTTAAATAATAACGGCAATAAATTTATTTTGAATAGAATTCGAACGTATATATTATACGCGTCGTCGTTAGAATATAAATAATTATATATAATTATAAAAGGAATTGAAAATGGCGCAGTAGTTCGATAATTCGATTTCAAACTTCAACTGAATGTACAGGGTGCAAAACAATCCGGATTTTAGTGAAACCAAAAACATTAGGATCTAATTGATGATATCTTTCCAACGAATCCGAAAAATCAAATTTTCATAGCGGGAATCAAAAGAAATGTCCAGTTGAAAATTCTGAATAGTCGCTATGGAATTCAGGCCCTTAAAAATGGGAATTTTACAAACGACCTCGGATTTCGACGAAACCACTTTTGTTGGGTCCGTGATGTAAAGTTATTGCTAGGTTTCAAACTTCATAATTTTTCGAATCAATATGTGAGTGTGGCAAAGGAAAACGCGTTTAACCAGTTTCAGTTGATTTTAATCGACTGGGAAATGGCCATTTTTCAAACGGTCTCAGAATTCGATGAAACTAGTTTTGTTAGGACCGTATCGTCAATACGAAGTTAGAAAATATTTTTCGGGAATTTTTAGAACCCGTATGTGGGCCCGGTAAATTGAAATGTACGTTTAAAATTCAATATAATGATTCAAATGTAAATTTGACGAGAACTGATCGAAACGATCGAATCAGCCTACGATACATATCCCATCGTGTTCGGAATGGGGGTAATTAGCTATGGACGACAGTCGTTGGGCTCGAATCGGTGTTAATTTGAAAAGTCAATTTGAAGTGAAAAAAATATAATAAATAAATTAATTAAAAACTTAACAATAACCCCCCTCGTTTTCTTTCTTCCCCCACGTTCATTTCCTCAGATCGAATAAAAAAAACATCATCGAACGAAATTGCGCTCGTGCCCGGATCTCGCACCTCGTCGCCGCCGGCCTCCACTCCTCCGCCGCCCTCTCAGGTGAAACCCCCCCCCCCTCGTCTCCCTCTCCGCTCAATTACAGCGAACCCCCCCTTTTTTCCACTTCGAATCGGAAACCCACCCGCCTCCTGCCCAAATCGAACCCCACTACTCCGCCTGCGCACCACCAGCTCGGACCAGCACACCCTCCGACGGCTCCGACGAACCCCCAGCGAGACCCAGCACCCCTCCCCTTTTCATCACCGTAAGTTTTGTTTTTCTTTTTATTTTTTTTGTATATTTTAAATAATCAGTTTTCTTATATGTTTAGCAAATAAAAAAAATAGATTTTTCTTAAAGAAAAGTTTTGATTTTTATTTAGAAAAGTTTTGATTTTTATTTAGAAAAGTTTTGATTTTTATTTAGAAAAGTTTTGATTTTTATTTAGAATTGTATATGATCTTTATTGTTTAAAAAGGGATGATCTAAAAGAAAAATATAATCTTTGTATGAAATGATGTAGAGGAAAAATAGGATTTTTATATATTGAATAACATAGTAAAAATTCGATTTTTATATATTGAATAACATAGTAAAAATTCGATTTTTATATATTGAATAGCGAAGTAAATGTGTGATTTTTACATATGTAGAGAATACGGGCAACGAAAGTGACAAAAGGCGAGAACGGCGAAGATTTCTTCCTAAGATGAGTCGTGGCGTTGGAATAGTAAATCTGTGAGAATTTCTCACTCTTTAATTTTATTTTTCTAGTTATATATATATATATATATACTAGGATGCAGACGGTGTTTAGTAGCACCCGACACCCGTCATCCACAGACCATGGATGGCTTGTTTGTTTAATTGCTTGGTTGTGTAGTTGGTTAGATTATTTGGTTTGAATTGAATTGTTTGGTGAAGTGAAATTGATTTGATTGATGGGTGAATGGCGTGGGCCTTCACTAGACCGGGGATAAGGCTAGGCCTTGTCCTGTTTCTAGTATCGTGCCGTTATGCCGCTGAAATTTTCTAAAAATAAATTAGAAAATTAAAGATAACATTTTATATAATAAATGAACCGAATAGAATATTCATAGGTTGAATAAAATAGTTTGATCGTTAAAAATATAATTTTTAACGTGAATGTGAATAAATAAATATTCATTTACAAACCGGACGGTTTGTTTATGTACACCTATTTGAAGGACATTGATTGGGACGATAAATCTTACACATCGCCCAACTGCACAAATAAAAATCTGTGTTGGATTGCTTGAAACCCCACATGGGTATTGGGATGATATTTGACGTATACTAATCCCGATTGTTTAGTTGTATGTCGATCGATTGATTGACAGACTATTATAAGCGTTGAATATTTATATTTGATGCTTATACAGTGTAGAATGCACTTTGGATGATGGTTGATTATTCATCGTTGTTATTGTATACATGTGTTGTAGAAAATCCATATAATTAACATTATATGGTAATTGATTGGGCCTCATTCCAGTTTTAAAATAGAAATATTTGAAAAAGAAATATTTGAAATAGAATATTTGAAAATAGGAATATATGAAGCCGTATTGATTAGATTGACGCCATTTTGACGTGAACGATATTTATATCGATTTTATTCATTTTATAATGAATATCGAAAGTGATTTCAAAATCTGATATTTTGAAAAGAATTGAATATAAATGAATTCGAATCGAAATTGAACAGAAATGAATTCGAATTGAAATTGAAATTGAATAGATTTGAAATTGAATAGATTTGAAATTCGAACTATATTGAAATGAATTGAAATTCGAATTATATTTAAAGTGAATTAAAATTCGAATTAAACTAAATTGATTTGAAATTCGAAATACAATGGTTTGAAATTGAATAGATATGAATAATGAATCTTTGATTTGAAATTGAATATGAAGTTGAAACCGTTTTGAAAATGAATTTAAAACGATTTATAAAGCACGTTTTGAATTGAAATCGACGAAGTATATATTATATATATAATATAATGGCCTAAATAGAACGCGCCGCGCCGCGGCAGTTCACGAATTTCGACCATTGACTTCGAACGGATATTACGGGAGATCCGACCGTCGGATTCTCCTAAAACCGGAACCGTTGGGTTCGTATCGAAAAGAGCTTTCTAACGAATATTAAAAATTTGAAATCTAACGGTTGGATTTGGAAATATGTCCAAATCAAATTTGAAAAAGGTCGCTATAAGTGCAGTTCGATGGCCATTGATGGAAATCGACTGTACAGGCCTTGATAAAATTATTAAAAATAGTAATAATTTGTGTAATATCATAAGAAATGATTTAGAAAGAATTGGGATGAAAAACTCCATATTTGAAAAGATAAAAATAGATTTTTATCGAAATGAACTAGTTTTGAACTAGAACTATAATTCTATTTATTTTTAAATAAATAAATTGAATTTGAAATGGTTTTGAAAATAACCAGAATTTCCAATAATTATATTGGAATGGATTTGAATCAAAATTGTCTTTGGATTATTTCGATGTTGGATTTCTGAGGATACAGATATTGTTATGGGAATTTGAAAGATATATATATCGTTATTTCCAATACGATATTTGTTGGTCGTAGAATTTGATATTGAATATAAGCCGGTATATTTTCTATTCAGAGCCCTGTATTTAATATCAAATGTGATTTGGGTTTGTCGTGAATGGTGTCTTCATTAACACTGTTCTTGAGCCCAGTTGAGAAAAGATTAAATCTTTTTATTTAGATTTAATGAAGTGTACCAATTAAAATATATTTAATTGGAATTGAATTGATATTGATTTTTGGGTTTATCGTGAACAGTGTTTTTAAATAACACTTGTTCTTTAACCCGATAATTAATGGAATGGGATTTTGGGTTTATCGTGAATCGTGTTTCAAATGACACTGATTCTTTAACCCAGTCACAGATTAAAACTAAGTGGAGTTTTAATGAATCTTTAGTTAGATTGAAATGATCGAGAATGGAGTATCACCAGTTTTACTCCAGGCGATAGTTAAATCTTTAATTAGATTTGATCGTGAAGTGGTAATTGAATTTACCGATAACACCGTGGTGTTAGATATGAAGTAAGACCCGTTTTACTTCATGGGATGAATAGGTTGGGATTGGGAAATTAAAACAAATGATTACGTCGGTAAAGTTCGTTAATCCCGACTAGTTTGAATTGATATTCAAAAATAGATTAAAGAATAAATTCAAGGAATTTATCTTGGATAAAATTAATGGGAACCTTTCCCTATGAATGTGAAATTTAGAAACTAACTGTCGGTTAGCTAAGCAGAATGGTTTTCTGGATATTGATCTGATGTTGGTTTCGGCCTTCGGGGTTAATGTAACACCCCACACCCGCTATGGTCACTCTCTAAGGGAATGACATGGCATCGGTGGAGTATTTTAGTGAATATAGAACAGAAAAATTACACCAAGACAGATATAAATAGTACTTAAAATTTTTAAAAACATCATCTCATAACAGCGGAAGTAAAACATGTCTGGTTACATCATAAAACCATACTAAGAGTCAAGTACAAAATATCCATCCTGATAAATAAAAGTACATAATCCCAATATGCGTAAACTGATAGCCATAAAAGAAAAGGATAAGCTGAGCTTTACTCCTATGGTCCAAGCTCCAAAAGAGAATAAAGCAGTCTGATCAAAGCCCACTCGTACTGGGCCCACTCTGATAACCTGAGGGTTGGGAAAAAGATAAAAACAACGGGGTCAGACATAAGTCTGAGTGAGTCCTATAACTTTAACAATACAATCATTAAAGTAACCAGAGGAGACATAAGCTTGATATACGGTAACGTCTGGGGATGAATGGCTATACTAAGTAGCTAGGTATACTTAGGATAAACTAAGATAATCGTAAAGACGCATTTATCCACCCAAGGATTAGTTTACACCACCCCAGACTTATCCACCCAAGGGTAATTCCTACACTGCACCACACCAGTCCTACCCACCAAGAGTAATTCCTACTTAAAGGTTGATCCCACTAAGTGTACTTAGTAATTTAGTAGTTTCGTGTACCCCTATCCGACTACATAGGTGTACCCACTACTTCCCAAGCGATCGGCTCCCCTACGTAGATACCCGTGCTGGTCCCACGATTGGGGTGTATCATTCCCCAACGTGGCCACCATATAATATCAACGGTGCACGGCTTTATATCTACATGATGCAACAACGACTTACCAACCAGCCCGGGTCCACACACGCATATGAAACCCGTTGGTCTCGCATTGCCACCGCTTACCCGGTTTGGCCACTTATAGTCAAGCCCAATATGTGTGTCCCGTCACTCGACTAGAATCGAGCCCACAAAGATACGTTTGGGATATTGGTTGAAACGGGCCCCCACAAGCTACCTCCTAAGCTTGTAATTTCTAGTGAACCCCACTTAACCCTTTAACCATGTCCCCTTACATGTTATAAATTTTGGTTAAGTCCTTTAATCATATTATGCAAGGTACCCACTAGACTTTCACATGCCACCCATGGCACTTACTTAACCCTTTAATCATGTTTAATTACATGTTTCACTTTGGTTAAGTATTCTAATCGTATTTTCTATTGCCGCCCAAGGCAACCCACTAGTCTCCTCATGCCACCCAAGGCACCCACTTAATCCTCATGTCCCACTACATGCTAATATGGTTAAGTGTTTCTTAATTCATTAATTAAGATCATGACCCCATAAAGACCTCTCACATTAGACCGTCTTTTATGACTGCTGGATATGCCGGTTGGTTCTGGGCAGACTTCTGTCATCAAAAGGGTCTAACCTCGTGTCTTTACTTTAATCATGTATTTAATTTATGACTAAGACCTCTCACATTGGGCCAATCATTTGTAGCCGCTGGATGGCCGGTCGGTTCCGGGCAGACTTCTGCTACAAAAGGGTCCAACCTCGTGTCTTAGTTGATTAATTATACCTAATTAATCACCCCCATATTAATTATCCCTAATTAATATCAAGTTTTTTCGTAACATGGGTAGACCTAACTCAATAGGTAAATTCCCATGGGGTAGACCTAACTCAATAGGTAAATTCCCACTTATGCTTACTCATTTTATGGTATGCTTAATCATAACCATTTCACACCATTTCATTAACATGTCTATTAACCCCATCATTTCCCCACGTACTTATGCTAACACGACATATTTCCAAGAGAAGATTCTTTCACAATTAACATGGGTTTCGTTTAGCATACTTTAGCATTAACATGGGTTAAAAGGTGTCCACTTACATCATAATATTAACCCAACTAGCATTACTAAATAACCCAACTTGCATGAACATACATATGTCATGTATAAAGGCAACTTGCATAAGTGTTCATAGGTTATACAAAGGTGAACTTGCATGGGTCTTAAAGGTGTGAACTTGCACAACATGTTACATGTTAATTTGCATCACATCATACACATAACTTGCATAATATTATAAACATAACTTGCATATCAACATACGCATAACTTACATGCATAACATCATACACATAACTTGCATATGAACTTGCATAGCAATATGCACATAACTTACATAACATCATACACATAAACTTGCATATGAACTTGCATAACAACATACACATAAACTTGCATAACATGTTGAGCTTGCATATAAGCATACACATAACTTGCATATCATGTTGAACTTGCATGTATAACTTGCATCTTAAAGGAGGGTAAACATGCATATATATATTCATACATTATGCATATATACATAGGTAAACTTGCATGTCATGATTTATGCATAATACCAAACACTTAGCATGCATAAAACTACATACTTAGCATGCATAAAATTAATTACACATTATGCATAAACCCACCACTTAACTTGCATAAACCCACATACTTAACTTGCATAAACCCACATAGCAACTTGCATAAACTCGCATATTCAACATGCATAAATTTACATATTCAACATGCATAAATTTACATATTCAACATGCATAAATTTACATATTCAACATGCATAAATTTACATATTCAACTTGCATAAACATAGGATTAATATTAAACATAGATTAGCATATTCACATCATGTCATATGACTTGAAAACCCATTAATCCACATGCAAAACCATAAATCTCATCATATCTCATCTACTTAATTTAGCAATCGATCATCAAAGTGATAGAAACTCACCAAAACCAAGATTAGCAAACTTATGAAGTGGAATTAGTGAAGAAGATATTGATTAGAGGTTGATTAGCTTGCAACTCTCTCTTCATTGATTTATGGAGGCCATGACCAAATTTCATTTTGCCATAGTTTAGTTACAAGACCTAATTATGAATGAATTAGGGTAGGGTTAGGATCTTATTTATAGGATTAGGTAGTGTTTTAGGCCCTTAGATTAACCCTAGGTTAGATTAGGACCGTTAGATTTAGGAAATCTCTAGAACCCAGCCCAAGACTCAACCCAAAAACCTGATCTGGTGCACCCAAACTCCTGGCTCGACCCGCCGTGTCGACAGGCATGTCGACAGGCAAGTCGACACCCCTGTCGACAGGCCTGTCGACAGCCCTGTCGACATGGGTAGGGCGGGAACTTTCCCGCCTGGCCCCGCTGCTCCTATTTTAAAATCTGAATTTGAATTTTTAAATCTGTTTTTTTATCTTTGAATTTTCTGCAAACTTCATCGGGCCATAACTGGGCCATATGGACTCCGATTTTCGAAAACTCGGACTCTATTTTGCGTATTTTTCCGAGACGAATGCAATGACGCAGCCCGTTTCCCCTAATTCTCATGTCTGAGATTATTTACTCTGCAATTAGTGAATTTTAGCATTAACTAAAATTCGGGGTGTTACAGTTAATATTTGGGGAATTATTCTCTTATTAATTTACGGTTAGTGACCGATGAATTGGAATGAGGCGTATGTTGTGTTTGTGTAACACTTATTTAAAATATACGCGAGTTATTCGGAAAGACCGGGTTTATCCCATTCTGAATAACTGATACGACGATAAGTCGAAGATGAAGACGATGGTCGAAGACCGGAGGTCTTCACGTCGTTTGGATGATTACTGATGATCTTGATTGGGCTGTACACCCAAGAAGATGGAAACAGTTGGTGATCGTCCAGACGTACTTGGAGATCGATGGATATGCGGGGTACTAGGTGCCTCCGGTTTCGTTCAGACCCAGAACGAACTTGTAAATGGACTGTGTGTCTGACATTGGATTTTAGTTCGTGTGATTGATCTCTATTAAATATATATCTGTTTGGCGGCGGAGAATTTATTCTCTTGCTTAACGCCCTTCTCTGAGACGTACGAGCTCAGGGGTTATATATTGATGGATATCAAAAGCATGGAGTGAATTGCCTGTGTGGCATGCCTAAGTGGCAATGGATCGAGGCTTCTGTTGAAAAGCAAAGTCTTGTGGTGATGATCAAAGCACAGCCTGTGTGGCACAGATTTGGGTAACGTGAATTCGCGAGCCTCGCACCCCGGTTGTGAACCAAAAAGGGAGACGGACCTCAGAGAGGGCATGCGTTTCTTTCTAGCTAGGGTGGTGTCAGTGACCTACCAGCCCTGACATTTATATACTTTTCACCTGTGTGGTTGTTGTTGTTGCGAGGCGCCTCGGTTTGATCGGACGATCCGGGTCCGATGGAGTCATTCGTTGGCTCATTTACGCCCCAAAGGGCGGGGAAACGTAGTGTTCAGGAATTTTAATCCACATCGATGGACCGGCCCTGACGATCCAAGGGTCGATGCGCTCTGACCCTGAGGCTCGGGCTAGAGAGTCTCGAAGTCGGTGAGGACTATATTTTGCCTCGGTTCACAGACGGAAATCCAATTTCCAAATACGTGACATTTGCGGTTTTAATTGTAGAACTAGTATGGCGACATGATACATGGTACCCATGCCGTCTATGATTGATACTTATGATTTGAAGTTGTTTATACACTATGCACTTATAGTAGTATCAAATGATTTGTTTTAAAACGTATCAAGCATTCTTTGGCTGTTATAAGGGAAAACCCTATCCCCCGGCTTGCGTTGCATTGTGTGATAGGACCTGGGTCTTATAACAGCTTCATTTTTCTTTATTTAGCATTGCGCTGTTGTTTTATGCACTGGTATTCTGGGGAGGAAAGTCGTTCCGTGTTATACGGCGTGGTCCCTTGATTTACCTAACTTTGAAAATAAAGATTAACTGTTTTAGTTCTCACACCAGTCCCATGACTGACCTAGAGTTTATTGTTTTAACCTAAACTCTGGGTACCCTTATTTTGACATGGGCAGCTAGTAGTTTTGGTTTTGCAGATTTATATTCACAGGATCCTGGTTTACAGCTGGAACGATATCCGGAAAGCTTTGTATCCGTATATCTCTTCTAGTTGTGTATTGTATTATTTTCCGCTGCTATGTAATTTATTTAAATCACTGATATTTCTGTGTAATGTATATTCATTTATACACTGTATATTCTTGTAATCTGATGAAATTGTTGTAAGATGCAATGAAATGTTCTTCCGTCTGTGTTCTATTTTGTGGCTTGTTCTCGAACTATCTGCGCTTTCCTTCACGGGGAAGTTACGGGTTTTTACATCTAATCAGGCCATTATATTATATATATAATATATACTTCATCGATTTCCTTTTAAAACGTATTTTATAAATCGTTTAAAATTCGTTTTCAAAATGATTTCAACTTCCTTTTCAAATTCAAATTAAAAATTGAATTTTCCCTTACAAATTCGTTTTAAATTCATTTCAAATTGATTTCAATTCAAATCGATTTTTAATTCAATTTCAATTCGTTTTCAATTCAATTTGAATTTCAAATTAATTCAATTTCAATTCGAATTCATTTCTATTCAATTTCAATTCGGATTCATTTCTATTCAATTTCAAATCATTTCAGTTTATTTCAAATTTCAAATCAATTCCGTTTATTTCGAATTTCAAATCAATTTAATTTAATTCGAATTTCAATTCACTTTAATATTCATTTCAATTTGAATAAAATCGATATAAATATTGTTCACGTCAAATTGGCGCAAATCTAATCAACACGGCTTCATATATTTCTATTTTCAAATATTTCTATTTCAAATATTTCTCTTTCAAATAATTCTTTTTCAAATATTTCTCTTTCAAAACTGGAACGGGGCCCAATCAATTACCATAGATTTTACTTCTATGGATTTACATACAACGCATGTATACATCGACAATGAAAAATAATCAACCATCATCCAAAGTGCATTCTACACTGTATAAGCATCAAATATAAATATTTAGCGCTTATAACAGTCTGTCAATCAATCGATCGACATACCACTAATTATTGGGTTTAGTGTATGTCATATATCGTCCCAATACCCGTGTGGGGTTTCAAACAATCAAACACAGATTTTATTTGTGTAGTTGGGCGATGTGTAAAATTTATCGTCCCAATCAATATCAGTCAAATGTGTGTATATAAACAAATCATCCAATTTGTTTATATTTATTTCATTTTAAATACACGTCAAAAATTCTATTTTTAATTATAAAATATTTTTAACTACATAAATATTTTATTTCATTTCACATCACTTCACACAATCAACTACACATCAAAATCAAACAAACAAGCATACAAGTCGTCCATGGTCTGTGGGCGACGGGTGTCAGGTGCTACTAAACACCGTCTGCATCCTAGTATGTATTTTAAACTAGAAATAAATTAAAAGTGAGGAGTTCTCACCGAGGGTTCCACTCCTCCGGTTTTATTCTGAATATCTGGATTCCGTTCTGCTTTCGGTCAATTCCATCGCACTCTTGTTCACACTGTTCACATATAAATAAAAGTCGCATTTTTATTATTCAGTTTTATTTATAAACGTCATATTTTTACATTGCCATTTCGTTATAAAATTTATATTTTTATATTGTCACTTTGTTATAAAATTTATATTTTTATATCGTCACTTCATTATATAAAAATCGTATTTTTATATCGTTATACATATAATAAAAATCGCAGTTTTATTATATCGCTACATATACAAAGATCGAAATTTTACTTTGCTACCCATATAAAAATCGAATTTTTATATTCTTTATCCTATAAAAATCATATTTTTATAATCTCTACTATATAAAAATTATATTTTTCTAATTTCTACTATATAAAAATTATATTCTTACTTTGTTAAAAACCAAATCTCTACTTCATTAAAAATCCAACATTTCTTTGCTAATATCACATATAAAACTCCGACCTTTCTTTGCTAAAAATTATATTTCTATATAACCAAAGACTATACTTTCATCTTGCTTTGATATGTATAAAAATCATATTTTTATTCGCTAATCATATATATATATATAAAATCAGATTTTTATTCACTACATATATTATAAAAAATCCTAACTTTATATAAATAAAATTTATAACTTTTTATAAACAAAATCACATACTTTCTTTTTTATTTGTTCTTAATTAACTAAGAAATCATAAATATTTATATCGCTAAACCAAGAAATCAAAATAAAGGAAGATAAAACTCACTGTTAGATCGGAGGAGGAGGTTCCGATGATGGTTGGCGGCGCAGGGGGGTTTCATCGCGATGGCGGCTGGCTTTCAGTGCGACGGCGGACTGGGGTGGCTTGAACAGAGGGCGGCGGTTTTGGCTGAAGTGGGGCTAGGGTTTGGGTTGCGCGCCAGCGGAGGATCAGAGAGAGAAGGTAGGGGCGAGGTGCGGTGGTGGCACGCCAGCGACGGCGGCTCCCTGGTGAGCGGTGGTGCGTTCCACGAGAGGGCGACGGGGAGGAGATTTGTCGAATCGGATTTTTCCTTTTATTTGATGCGTTGGCTGAATGAGGGAAAGAGATAAGGGGAGGGGTATTATATAAAATATATATTTAATTATTTATTGATTTCAAAAAGCAACTTTTTATTTCGAACTCCAAAGGAGACCCACCGACTGTTGTCCCTAGCGTATTACCCTCATTCCGAACACAATGAGATATGTATCGGAGGCTGATTCGATCGTTTTGATCAGTTTCTGCCAAAATCAAAATATAAATCTATATATTGATTTTGACCGCACATTTCAATTTATCGGGGCCACATACTGACTCAATAAATTCCAGAAACATATTTTCTAGCTTCGTATTGACGATACGGTTCTAACAAAACTAGTTTCGTCGAATTCTGAGACCGTTCGAAAAATGGCCATTTTCCAGTCGATTAAAATCAACTGAAACTGGTCAAACGCGTTTTCCTTTGCAACACTCACATATTGATTCGAAAAATTATGAAATTTGAAATCTAGCAATAATTTGACATCGCAGATCCAACAAAAGTGGTTTCGTCGAAAACTGAGGTCATTTGCAAAATGGCTATTTTTAAGGGCCAGATTTCCATAGCGACTATTCTGAAATCTTCAACTGGACATAACTTTTTACCCCCGCTATGAAATTTCAATTTTTCGGATTCATTCGAACGATATTCCCAATTAGATTCAAATATTTTTGGTTCCACTAAAATCCGGTTTATTTTGAACCTGGTACATTCATTTGATTTTTGAAATCGAATTATCGAACTACCGCGCCATTTTCAATTCCTTTTATAATTTAAAATAAATATTTATATTCTAACGACAATTCGAATAAATATATACGTTCGAATTCTATTCAAAATAAATTTCTCGTTGTTATTATTAAAAATAATTCATTTTAAATAATCAAAATTCACTAAATTTGCCAAAATAAAAATTTTAAATTGGCCCAGATTTCCGGGTTATTACAATTATGGTCGTGTTTACATAATAACAAAATATTTCAGTCCTCAAATAATGAACAATTATATTGTTTGCAATGTGGTCCTCATTGCAATTTATTTCTGTACTTATGCTATGCTAATGCACTGAAAGTCTAAAACATATTACTAGCTCATTTTTTAGGTCATCCAAAGATCAATGTTTGAAACTTTGAAATTACAAATTCATTTGTACTAAGAACAAATGAAATGTATGCCTTGAAATCTTCTCACCATGAAAAGAAGACTCAATGCATGTAATGACACAAACAAATTATGACACATCCACAATCAGTCAGAACAAGGCAAAGAAGAATGGTCTAATAACCTTAATAGTACTAAGACTTTCTATAGCGCACAAATGACTTGATTGTGTTTACTTTGTATGATATGCTTAAAAAAGATGAAAGCTGTTATAAATGCATGCTGGTTTAAGCTTCTGACATGTGCATTAGATGGCTACCATTGTAACAACGTAAGTGGTTTACTATATATTGCTTTATTTTGTTATAAGTTTGACAATTTTTTATGTAAATAATAAACTTGAATAATGATATGTTTTCTCTATGGTGTGCAGTTTATAGCACATCTACATTATTAAGCAGTCTCCTTTTTAATGTAAGAATGGTGGTCAGGTTCTTTTCTATTGACGTTAGTGTTTTCTTCTTAATACAGCCATTAATTTAAAAGTTACTTATACTGAAGTGGGTGCATTTCGAATAATATAATTCATATTATAGGACAATAGTATTGTATGAGAACATGCATTTCTATATAATGCATATTTATCTTGCCAAACCGTGTGCGAAGCACGGGTTCGCACTTGTGTGTGTGTGTGTGTGTGTGTGTGTGTGTGTGTGTGTGTGTGTGTGTATATATATATATATGTAAGTATGTATGTATGTATGTACATAAAACATCAATGTTCAAAAGCTAGAAAAGAAGTTATTAATTAAATACAACTAGTATTTAAACTCCTGCAACTATTTGTTAAATATAATATACATATAATATATATATATATATATGCACATTCTATATGTTCATATAACATTATAAACTAATTTATAGGTTTACATGTGTGCTGCTATTTGACACATACCACAATGTGCATGAATTGGGGATTATTTTGCAAACAATATTTGCAACAATTGTAAATATATGTCTGTAAATAAAATTCCAAGAAATAGAGAAACATATCATATAAACATTTAAATTGGAAGATAACTTGGCAGTTTTATTCCGTCTCAAACAAATCAGAACATATCAAATTTATTTATGAATTTTAATATGTATATATAAATGTGTATACATATAACATTTATATATCATATATATGTATATAATCAGGGAATTACATTTAAATACATATATATATAAGTATTGACATACGTCACACTAAACAAAGTACATATACAAATTCATACTTGCAACATCATCTTTAAAATGACTTTCATATAATTTAGTATCATGATACAGTAACTAATACAATTAGCATAAAACTAAAAACAGGAAATCATATTTCTTGTATTTTGAAACCACATTTATATTGTATACTTATCATCACAAGTATACAACTAGTTTTATATAAGTCTGTATGCAGTTTTGCATAACAGGTTAGTTTCGTATATGTCAATACATATATGTTATTTTCATACTCATAAAACACATCATATATGTACGTGACAAAGTTGATAAATCATAATTCATTTGTCATGATTTTAAAATGCTCTATTCATTATCTATATAACGTAAATGTAAATACTATAGGACTTATCCATGAAATCTATAAAAAAAATCTTGAACAAATAGGATGGTTTCATTTTACTGAAAATAAAATAGAGTCAAGATTTCATATTTTATAAGTAAACAGAAAAGTCTTAATAATGATTAATTTTATTAAATTAGTTATCATGAAAACTAAAACCTGAAAGATCAAACATATAAAATAGGTCTTTAATCAGATTTTTAAAAATGCATAATTGGGTCAAAAACATTTGCACTCAAGTTAGTCAAAAACTTTGATTATGAAATTAACAATGTTCACTGATCAATGTCAGAAACATTTTATCCAAATAATAAACAATGTTATACATATCAATTTGCCATCACTCAAACTTTGATGATCATTCATCCAATGATCATTCGTTAAAGTATAATCTTAATAGTCAAGAGTAAATTAAATATACTTTTTGTTTATCCCTTAAAAACCATACATGTATTAGTTTATTAAATCCGTGTAGAAACTATGAGTCAAGCGCCATCAGGGTCGGTCATGTATTGTCTAATCCAATCTAGTACACCCAGACAGTTTGTGAAGGGTAAGGGACGATCACCCAAAACGAAGTTCAAGCGCCAGCCTAAGGTTAAGCATGACAAGTGTAACAACCCGAAAAATCAGAACCAATTTAAAATTTTTAATTTAGCTACTTTAGTAGATTTTGAATATTTAAAATAAATTATTTTAAGTAATAACGACTAGAAATTCTTTTGGATCGAAGTTATAGCGAATATATTTATTTTAGGGTGCGTTTTTTAGAGGTCCCTATTAAGTTTCAAAATATAAAAAAAAACCGGTCATAAACTTATTGTAAATTAGGTCCCTATTTTCTGAAAAGTCATCAAAAAAATATAAAAAAATCACGTAAATTCGTATTTAAATAAAACATGTAAACACTAAAAAATTCAGAACAAAAAACCATCAACGAAGGCGTCAAAAATCAAAAAAACCAGAAAAAAACAAAATTTCCAGTTAAATGCATAATAGTATGCACATATATCACTTTCCTGCATACATCCGTGCATATTTTTCACTACATACATCTTCGTTGATTTTTATTCATGCAAATAAATGCATACATGTGCGCAAAAATTTCAAATACTTGCATACATTTGTGCAGGTTTATTTTCAGATTTTAATCTGAAAACAGCTTACAGAAAAGTTGCATACATATATGCAATTATCAGTAATAATTGCATAAATGTATGCAACTATTTTTTTTCGATTTCCGTAGATTCCTGACATTATTTCCATATTTTAGAATTTTTTTTTTATGAACGTACGCACATTTTTTAAAAAAAAATACAAAAAGGCGGAAAAAATAAAATAGGGGGCGGGTTTAAAAATTTTCAGAACTTTGTTTTTTTTTTTATAAATTAGGTCCCTACTTTTTATCCTATAAAAATGTTGCACACATGTGTGCATTTTTTTGAGAAATTTGCACATTTGGATGCAAATAAAAATGAACTGAAAAATTATGTTAAATCTATCCGCTGGAAGAACTGCAATAATTGCATATATGCATGCAATAAAATCAAAAAGGTGCATAATATTATGCATTTAACTGCAGTTTTTTCTGCTTTTTTGCTGTTTTCTTCTTTCTGACATTATTTTTGTTGTTTTTTGAACTGAATTTTTTGTATAATGCATAAATTATTTTATTACTAATTTACGAATTTTTTTATTTTTTTATATTATTATTTTATAAGTTTTGAAAACAGGGACCTAATTTATATTAAGTTTATGACCGGATGTGAGCCTAATTAAGTTTCAAAATAGGGACGTGAGACTAATATTCACTTTATTTTAATTATAAAACAAGGCCTGAAATGGCGGGGTAGTTTGAAAATTTGAATTCGAACTTTGACTGACTGTACCGGATGCAAAATAAAATGGATTTTAGTGAAACCAAACATATTTAAATCAATTTACGAATATCTTTCTAACGAATTTGAAAAATCAAAATTTCATAGCGGGAATCAAAAGTTATGGCCAAATGAATTTTTAGAAAGGTTGCTATGGAATTAATATAGCCCGTAAAAATAAACATTTTGCAGACGACCTCCATTTTCGATGAAACCACTTTTTGTGGATCCGGAATGTCAAATTATTGCTAGATCTCAAATTCTATAATTTTTGGAGTTAATATGTGAGTGTGGCAAAGGAAAACGTGTTTGGTAAATTTCAGTCAATTTGGATCGACCAGAAAATGGCCATTTTTCAAACGGTCTCCAAATTCAATGAAACTAGTTTAGTTGGGACTGTATCGTCAATACGAAGCTAGAAATAATTTTTCTGGAATTTTTGGGATCAGTATGTGGCCCCGACAAATTGAAAAGTATGTTCAAATCCATATTTGAATGTTGTATATTTTAATTTGAAGAATAACTGACTGTAACAGTCGAACGGGCCTACAAAACATATTCCATTGTGTTCGGAATGGGGGTACTTAGTTAGGGACGATATTCATTGGGATTGAATTGGAGTTCGTTTGGAAAAACAGATGTTTTTGGAATTATAAATAGCACGGGCCAATCAGATATTTTTTTATAAAAAATATATATGTATATTCTCTCTCCCCGATTACCCAGCGACGAACGGAGGTTTTGGCTTCCTCCCTTCCTGACCAAATTCCGGCCAAACCTAGCGAAATTGGCCAACGCTCCAGTTGGGGATTTTGAAGTACTCCTCGCAAGCTTCAAATCTATACCCAGCACGCCCTCCCTCATCGCGCGAATCTCGAGATCTAGTGCCACAAAGTTCCACCGTTCTTTGCGTCGTCGTGCACTCTGGACGTCATCGATATGAGGGGGACCACCACGCACCTGCTTGCCTCTCCTTCCTCTTCCACGTGGCAGTGGTCGATCGTTGTCTCGTGCAACGATTCGCGCGCAAATTGCAAACCTAGTTTTGAACGCTTCAGCTGAGGTAACGGCCTTTATATTTTAAACTGATTATAGCGCTTTAAAGTGCTACGAATTATGATTTTACAATAAAAATCATATCTTTTCGCTATGTGGTCGAAATTCAGTGAAACAAGAGACATCGGACTTGTGTGGACGACTTCTACATTTTAGAAGAGATTGGAGAATTTTTGAAGCTTCCTACAATTTTTGGACGAGTGGAACCCAATGTGAGATTTCTAAATTATAAACAATATGGAATGACGATGTATGAATTATATAATCGATGTATGAGTTATACAAGCATTGTACACCTCATGTATAAGCATTGTATAAGTTCTATGTGCGATGTATAAGTTATATACACGGTGTAAAAATCATATGTGCGTTAAATGGAATTGAAATAATATTGAAATGAAATCGAAATATATTTATATACGTATATCTATATATATACACATACTCCCCTAATCCACAGACCATGGATGACATATATTGATTATGATTGTTTGGATTTTGGTTAACGTGAAATTTGGTTGATAAATGCGAATAGTTGATAATGATTGTTTGTGGTTGAAACAAAATTGGAATTGTTTATGGAAAAATCCATTGGGATATGAAAATGATTGAAATATTTAGATTATAAGGATAAGCCCCTTAGGGAACGCTGCGAGGCGTAAGGTAGTGCGAGGAGCCGTACTCGGGACGGTGCCGGTTTTTAACCCCCTGCCGTTATGCTGCCGAAATTTTCTAAATATTCATGTGTTTGATTTATATTCATGTATGAAATATATTCATGTGTTGGGAAAATATTCATATGACGAATAAATTGTTTGAAAGATAAAAATCACATTTTTATCATGTATATGAAGTATATAAAATATTCACGTTTGAATAAATTGTTTTAACAATAAAAATCACATTTTTATAATATATGAATCGCTAAAAATATTCATGTTTAAATAAATTGTTTTGACAATAAAAATCACTTTTTTATTATATATATGAAGTGTTAAAAATAGACATGTGCTGAAATAAATATTTGTCAGGTAAAAATGTTATTTTTATCACATATATGAAATGAAAATGGTTCGAAAATCAAAGAACGGACTATATATATATAATTAAAATAAATCGGATAACGAAGCTGCAGGTCGTATTTTGAAACCGTGATTTATACGATAATTGCGGGAGATCCAACCATCGGATTTTCCCAAAACCGAAACCGTTGGGCCCACTTTTGAAATATCTTTCCAACGACACCAAATTTATAAAGATCCAACGGTTAGATTTTGTGGAATGTTAAATTCAAATCTGAATGAAAACAGCTGTAACAACCCGCATTCTACGTATCTAGGATCGTAGAATATTTATTTTTTTCGTACGAACTCGTATGGTCATGTAGAGTTGAGGGACGACTATTGAGGTAATTTTTCATGTTCATGATTTTTGCCGATTTTTAAATGACCGTTTTGCCCCTAGCTGATCTTGTTTCGTCCATAACTTTTGATTGGAAAGAAATTTTTACCTGAAACCACTTCCATTGGCTTCGAATGATGGTTTATCTTTCCGTAGAGTGGTCACATGTGGAAAACGGACTTACCGTTTGGGAGAAATGGCTGAAATAAGGTTTGTAAGGTGAAAAACTGCTTAACCGGGCCAAATAGGGTGATTAGTAATTGGGCCCATGACTCATTTCGGGATTAGAAGTATATGAGGGCTGCTAGGGTTTAGAAATCATTCTTTTTCAGTATTTTTCAGCCGCCACTAACCTCCTTTGAACCCTAGCCATGGCCTCCACTCTCTAAATCTCTTCAAAACACCTCCAAATCACCTACAACTTGAAGATTGGGATTAACAACATCAAATCAAGGGAGATCTTCACCAAATCAAGATTAGAGCTGCTAGAACACATTAGAATTCGACCCAAATAGAGAATCATTTCAGATCTATAGTTTACTTTGTGGCAAAGGTGAGTGATTTGCATTGTTTTTCACTAATTATGCCTAATTATGGTAATTAGCAAAGATTAGCGAAATTATAACTCAGAAAAATCTAGAAAAATTTCTAAAATTCCAGAATATTATTTTATGCCTTTGATATGAATTTGGGTTAATTTGGACTAATTTTGCTAATCCCGAAATTTAGGGGATTAAGGGGTGATTAGTGATAATTAGCTAAATTGTGCGTTATAAAAATCTGGAAAAATATTAAAAAAATCTAAAATATTATTATAGGCCTCTATTAGAAAATTTGGCTCATTTGGATAAGTTTTGCTAATTGTATGCTTAAACATGATTAAGGGGGATTAAGGGAAAAACATGGGTTTTGGGTATGTTTGATCCATTTTATCCTATCAAGTTGTTGTTTTGATGTTTGTGGTCGATAATACATGTTGCTATGACTGAATGGTATGATATGTGATTGTTTAGAATAGTTAGAATGGTCGGAAACGCCGTCGAGTGGTGTATAAACAGTTGCTGGAAGTTGCAGGAAGAACTGCAGGGTTTCGGGTCGGATCGGAGGAGGAGTACCGGACCGGAGCTTGGCACAGGAGAAAGGCCATATGAACTGAATAGGAGAAGGGGATCGGATCGGAGGTTGGGAGTAGGATCGGACCGGAGCCTGGACATCTCGACCCAAACCAAAGGCAAGGCGTGACGAACCGAACCGAGTTGCGTATATCTGAACCGAACCGAGTTGCATATATCCGAACCGAACATGAAGTTTGAGTATTGTATTTCGAGCTAGAGCTTGAGCACTATACATGGTCGAACCGAACCACGTTGCATATATCTGAACCGAACCGAGTTGCATATATCCGAACCGAACCGAGTTGCATATATCCGAACCAAACCGAGTTGCGTATATCCGAACCGAACCGAGTTGCATATATCTGAACCGAATGTGAAGATTGAGTATTGTATTTCGAGCTGGAGCTTAAGCACTATACGTGGCTGAACCGAACCGCCAGTGGAGGATAGTTACGACCGAACCGATCCGGTGACGACTAAAAACCTGAGATGCAAAGGTAGTCCAAATGGAAGTTAGAGCTCAGGATCCAGATGGGAACCAATGAGTTCACTTCATGATTGTGCTTTGCTGCGGGGCGTGTGCAAAGGGGTTGTCGGTATTCATAACTGTGGTTCACCACTGAGAGACGGATAGTGGGCTTGTAGTGATAGTTGTACGGGATTGGATTCCGTCATGGCCCAATGGATAGGTGACCAAGGTAGTGGATATCGTATACTTTACGCACTGAGTGAGAGATGTGAGGATGGTTGTTATGTTTGATTTGTTTGCCATCATTGCGACATGCACACCCCCACCCCGTTATCTTTACACCATTTGTTCAGTGGCACCTTAGAGTATTGTACGATATGTAGTGCTAACTCTTTGGTTGCAGGTCCAGGTATGGTTTAGTATACCTGTTATTGTTCTGTTTAGCTGCTTATCGCTCATACCAGACTTTTTGTCTAACCCAGAGTTTTATGTCTCTTCTTATTACTCTGGGTGCTCTCACGAGCAGACTAGAGACAGGTTTGCTGGTGATGCACGAGTAGCTGATCCGGAGGCGAGCAGGAGGCTTCCACGTATGATATATATAGAATATTCTCCCTGTGTCGTTGGTGGTCACTACTTAGGCATTAGTAGTGTACCTCCCTTATCTTGCTTTATCTTTAGAGACAGTCTGAAAAGTTGTAATAATGATGATGTGGAACATAATCTGTATTTGGATTTTCCGCTGCTATGATAGTTTGTTTTTAGCTTATGCACTGTCTCACCTGTTTTATGTCAAGTATATGTTGTGATTATACTTTATTCCATGCGCTGTGAGACATTCTACAGGTTCCTTGTTGATTCTTTGTCTTCTTTCTTTCCTTCTGACGACCGTTCCATGCTAATTGGACGTGTGTACAGCGCACCATTGGAGTAAATGTCGGTTGGTGCGGGGCGGGCCGTCACACTTGGTATCAGAGCTCTAGGTTGCGTAGTTAACCTAGGGAAAGATACTAGGGAGAGATAGTACGTATATGAGAGCACATATTTGTGATTACTTTGGTTTTCAAAAGCTATGTATATATATACTATTAGTAGTATAAGGATGAAGTCATACTGCACTAGCACCATTATGGGGTCGTTAATCGTTTTCTCTTTACAGATTGAATGATGAGTCGAGATACGAGCGGTGCTGGTAGAGGGACCAATAATGGGAATGCTCCTGACATGAGGACGATGTTCACTAACTTCATGAAGGAGATGCTTAGGGATGTTCAGGGAGCAGTTCTCAATCCCGGAAATGGTGGTGGTCCAGTAGTGCAGGCACCTAGGGCCGATTTCGCCAAGTTGTGCAAAGATTACACTAACCTTGGTGGAAAGTCGTTCCACAGAACGGAGTCGGCTACGGATGTTCAGGATTGGTTGAATAGCTGTGATCATACCTTCGAAGACTTAGATATCGAGGATGCGGTGAAGAGAAGGCTAGCATCTCGTCAGTTGCAAGGGCGAGCGATGAATTGGTGGAATGCCATTAAGACAGCTACTCCAGAGGATCAAGTTACTTGGAATCAGTTTAAGACTCGCTTTTGTGATAAGTTTATTCCAGCTGCTCATAAATCAGAATTGTTCAGGAAGTTCTTGGAGCTTAAGCAGAATGGTAGGGCAGTCTCGGAGTACATCGCAGAATTCAATACTTTATCGAAATATGGATGGTCCCTTATCGATACAGTCGAAAAGAAGAACGAGAAGTTCGTAACTGGCTTGGATGGGTACTTAGGGGAAAAACTTATAAACCATATCGATGAGACGTTCGAATCTATTGTAGGAAAGGCATTAAGGTCAGAGAGCCTTTTCCCTAAGTCGAAGACCGAAGTTGCTATTGCATCTACAGAGGAGCCAAAGCCGCAAGCAGGCGGTGAAGGCAAGAAGAATTCTCAGAACAAGAGGAAGCAGAACCCGACCAAGGATGGTCAGAATAAGAAAAATAAGAAAGATAGTGAATGCTTTAGTTGTGGCAAGAAGGGCCACTGTGCCAGAGATTGTCGAGAAAAGCCTGGGGAAAGGAAGTGCTTTAACTGCGGTCAGGCGGGACATCACAAGGATGATTGCCCACAACATCCTAGGGAGAAGCAGATTGTGAAAGCATATGCTATCAACGCTGTTACTTCTTCGTCGAATGCTCCAAGTGCGGCGCAGAAGGGAAAGTGTCATTATAAAAGGTATGCTTTCTATTTAAGATGTTTCTGTTCGGGTATTGTTTGACAAACCCGAGATAGTCGATAGACCTCTAGTTGTGACGAACTCGATTGGTGGTTCGACTAGTTTTGGCATGAATTGTTGTAATGTGGACTTATCGAGTCATGGATGTATGTTTGTTGTGATTGCTTTGTTTTGGGCTTTACTGGGTTTAGCATTATTTTGGGGTGTCGATCTACTCCAAAGGAATAGGGTGGTATTAGGTACCTACCTAGTGATGGCGATAGTAACAGGAGTTAAGGAAGCTAAGAGGTTATCATTGTAAAAAGTTCTAGTTGTCTCTGGGAGGCAAATGAGTGCTCCAGTGCTAGATTGTTTTACTAGTATCACCTCACGTGGGTTGTCCGAACTCAGAGGAGATGTTCCTTGGGTGCTTGTCTGATATTGGTTTAGGCCTTTAGGGCTTGTGCTCTGGGAATGACGATTTTGACTAGGATGGTTTGCGTGAGGGGTAAATAGTTGTTGTGATTTTTCATTGGATGATATCTTGGTTTACTCGAGGAGTGATGGGCAGACAGAACATGATAAGACTGTTCAATGGTATAGACTGCCCAGAGTTAGACTCGATAGGGTTATGAGATTGCTCGACTGGGACTCGAGAAAGATGCAAAGTAATGGATTGTTTAAAACCTTATGTTGATGTTCTCTTTGGATAGTAGGACTTTGAAGGAATAAAATGTGTTCGTTGATCATATACAACGAAGATTAGGGCGATTCAAGTTGGACTTGAACTCGTAAAAGGAAAATGAGTGTACGTTGATCTTGGAGATGCAACGAATAAGGAGACGACGACTCACGTTGGACTAGAGTTTGTCGGTAATGGATACTCAAGACTGGGTCTAGTTATAGATTGATTTGAGAAGGCTGCAAGGAATTGGATTTGGCTTGAGTTGGACTCGAGAGGGCAGCAAGATAATGGATAGACTTGGGTTGGACTCAAGTATTTTAGGCGGACTAAAAGCAGGGTTATCTGGGGACGCCAGTTACCTTGGATCCGTTGGATGTGATCTAGTTATCCTTGGATGATAAACGTACGTTGGACGTACGGTAGTCCGTAGGGAGGCGGGGCTTCCATCGGCCTGGGATTGGTTGGACCAGTCAAGTAGGCGTCGGTGTATGTATGGAGGCTGGGCTTCCATTAGTTATTGATGTTGGTTGGCCAGACATACTAGAATCGACATATTGGGATTGGTTAGACCAATCATGTTGGTGTCGATGTGTTTATGATTTTAGCAGGTGATAGATAGGACTTGTTTGATGGATGTTATGGTTGCTATGTTTGTTCCTATTTTTCTTCCCTTGAGTAGACTATCACCTGTAGGGTTCCAACGATGGGGAACAAAGTGATTGTAGTAGGACTATGAGCCAGTGCAGTAGAATCGTCATGACTCGAGGGGTAAAGTGGACATAGTAAAGGATTGGTAAGGCTATGAGCCAGTGCAGTGGAGTTGTTATGACTTCATGGGGCAGAGTGGACATAGCAAAGGACAAGTGGCTATGGATCAGTGCAGTGGAGTCGCCATGACTCCACAGGGCAGTGTGATCATAGTAAAGGATTGGGGTGCGGTAATAGTCGCATTGAGTAGGAGACATGCCAGTTTAGGGGTTTTGTTTCTAGGATAGAAGCAACTAGAGTATATCACAGGATATGATTTCAGGCCCAAGAGTGAATTGGATTCAGAAACACTAGTAAGCTTGACGATTAAATCGATCCTGATTAAGTGGATCGGTTCCAGTTAGAGGGACGATCCCAACCTATTAGAAGTTACCTCTAGGGTAGAGATGGGAATCGATGGCGAGAGAACGACTGTACTTGGGAAGTAGAGAATGACATAAGAAAGTCGTATCCAAAGCTCTTTGCCTGGTAAGATTTTAGCGGCGATGATTCTTCCCTTGTTAGTAAACCGCATGTTAGGGCAGAATGGTTCTGTTTGTTTTGCATGTTTGATTGTTGTATATGGTTGGTAGGCATGCGGGATCCTTTGTATGTTTTGGGTTAAGGAATTCCGGCGACGAAATTTCTTAAGGGCGGGAGAATGTAACAACCCGCATTCTACGTATCTAGGATCATAGAATATTTATTTCATTTTCGTACGAAGTCGTATGGTCATGTAGAGTTGAGGGACGACTATTGAGGTAATTTTTCATGTTCATGATTTTTGCCGATTTTTAAATGACCCTTTTACCCCTAGTTGATCTTGTTTCGTCCATAACTTTTGATTGGAAAGGAATTTTGACCTGAAACCACTTCCATTGGCTTCGAATGATGGTTTACCTTTCCGTAGAGTGGTCATATGTGGAAAACGGACTTATCGTTTGGGAGAAATGGCTGAAATAATGTTTGGAAGGTGAAAAACTGCTTAACCGGGCCAAATAGGGTGATTAGTAATTGGGCCCATGACCCATTTCGGGATTAGAAGTATATGAGGGCTGCTAGGGTTTAGAAATCATTCTTTTTCAGTATTTTTCAGCCGCCACTAACCTCCTTTGAACCCTAGCCATGGCCTCCACTCTCTAAATCTCTTCAAAACACCTCCAAATCACCTACAACTTGAAGATTGGGATTAGCAACATCAAATCAAGGGAGATCTTCACCAAATCAAGATTAGAGCTGCTGGAACACATTATAATTCGACCCAAATAGAGAATCATTTCAGATCTATAGTTTACTTTGTGGCAAAGGTGAGTGATTTGCATTGTTTTTCACTAATTATGGTAATTAGCGAAGATTAGCGAAATTATAACTCAGAAAAATCTAGAAAAATTTCTAAAATTCCAGAATATTATTTTATGCCTCTGATAGGAATTTGGGTTAATTTGGACTAATTTTGCTATTCCCGGAATTTAGGGGATTAAGGGGTGATTAGTGATAATTAGCGAAATTATGCGTTATAAAAATCTGGAAAAAATTCTAAAATATTATTTTAGGCCTCTGTTAGAAAATTTGGCTTATTTGGATAAGTTTTGCTAATTGTATGCTTAAACATGATTAAGGGGGATTAAGGGAAAAACATGGGTTTTGGGTATGTTTGATCCATTTTATCCTATCAAGTTGTTGTTTTGATGTTTGTGGTCGATAATACATGTTGCTATGACTGTATGGTATGATTTGTGATTGTTTAGAATAGTTAGAATAGTTGAAAACGCCGTCGAGTGGCGTATAAACAGTCGTTGGAAGTTGCAGGAAGAACTGCAGGGTTTCGGATCGGATCGGAGGAGGAGTACCGGACCGAAGCTTGGCACAGGAGAAAGGCCATATGAACTGAATAGGAGAAGGGGATCGGATCAGAGGTTGGGAGGAGGATCGGACCAGAGCCTGGACATCTCGACCCAAACCGAAGGCAAGGCTTGACGAACCGAACCGAGTTGCGTATATCTGAACCGAACCGAGTTGCATATATCTGAACCGAACGTGAATATTGAGTATTGTATTTCGAGCTGGAGCTTGAGCACTATACATGGCCGAACCGAACCACGTTGCATATATCCGAACCGAGTTGCATATATCCGAACCGAACCGAGTTGCATATATCCGAACCGAACCGAGTTGCGTATATCCGAACCGAACCGTGTTGCATATATCTGAACCGAATGTGAAGATTGAGTATTGTATTTCGAGCTGAAGCTTGAGCAATATACGTGGCCGAACCGAACCGCCAGAGGAGGATAGTTACGACCGAACCGATACGGTGACGACTAAAAACCTGAGATGCAAAAGTAGTCCAAATGGAAGTTAGAGCTCAGGATCCAGATGGGAACCAATGAGTTAACTTCATGATTGGGCTTTGCTGCGGGGCATGTGCAAAGGGGTTGTCGGTATTCATAACTGTGGTTCACCACTGAGAGACGGATAGTGGGCTTGTAGTGATAGTTGTACGGGATTGGATTCCGTCATGGCCCAATGGATAGGTGACCAAGGTAGTGGATATCGTATACTTTACGTAATGAGTGAGAGATGTGAGGATGGTTTCTATGTTTGATTTGTTTGCCATCATTGCGACATGCACACCCCCACCCCGTTATCTTCACACTATTTGTTCAGTGGCACCTTAGAGTATTGTACGGTATGTAGTGCTAACTCTTTGGTTGTAGGTCCAGGTTCAGGTAGGGTTTAGTATACATGTTGTTGTTCTGTTTAGTTGCTTATCGCTCATACCAGACTTTTTGTCTGACCCAGAGTTTTATGTCTCTTCTTATTACTCTGGGTGCTCTCACGAGCAGACTAGAGACAGGTTAGCTGGTGATGCACGAGTAGCTGATCCGGAGGCGAGCAGGAGGCTTCCACATATGATATATATAGAATATTCTCCCTGTGTCGTTGGTGGTCAGTACTTGGGCATTAGTAGCGTACCTCCCTTATCTTGCTTTACCTTTAGAGACAGTTTGAAAAGTTGTAATAATGATGATGTGGAACATAAGCTGTATTTGGATTTTCCGCTGCTATGATAGTTTGTTTTCAGCGTATGCACTGTCTCACTTGTTTTATGTCAAGTATATGTTGTGATTATATTTTATTCCATGCGCTGTGAGACATTCTACAGGTTCCTTGTTGATTCTTTGTCTTCTTTCTTCCCTTCTGACGACCGTTCCATGCTAACTGGACATGTGTACAGCGCACCATTGGAGTAAATGTCGGATGGTGTAGGGCGAGCCGTCACAACAGCGCCAGAACGGATTATATTAATATATATAAATATAATTAAATTAAATTGAATAATGATGCTGCAGTTCGTATTTCGAAATTGTAACTTCAAACGATTGTACTGGGAGATCCGACCGTCGGATTTTCCCAAATCTAGAACCGTTGGGTCCGCTTTGAAAAGATCTTTCCAATGATATAAAATATGTAAAGATCCAACGATTAGATTTTCAGATATGTGTAAATCAAATCTAGAGAAAAACAGCGCCATGGCGCGTTATGGCCGGAAGCGTCGTTTGCACAAATTGGCTATATTTAAATAAATAAAAATAGCAATAAATCATTATGAAATATTATAAATGATATGGAATGGAAATAAACTGAATTTACTCGGTTTATAGGATATTTGATGGTTGAATGTGTTTGACGTGAAAATTACATTAATGAACTGAATTATGGATGTCAGATAACTTAACCATTGAAATGAATTGATTTTAAATTCTAAATATACGTGGATTATTTGAAAAGGCTGAGTTAATTCTCATTTCAAATAATTGGTCGATGGTTAGAAGTCGAAGATATGAAGACGGTGCAAGACTGAGGATCTTCACATTGAAGGGATGGCTACTGATGCCTTTGATGGGAGTTGCTGCCCTGAAAGGGTTACAGTGGTGGTCGTTCGGACGTACTTATTGATCGTTCAGATGTGCGAGGGACTCTCTCCTGTATTGGACATATGGGAGAGGAATAAGGTGCCTCCTGTTTTGTTCAGACCCAGAACAAACTTGTAAATGGACTGTGTGTCCGACATTGGATTTCATTCTGTGTGATTGATATACGTCAGTTGCATGGCGTGAAATGCCTGTGTGGCATGCTGAGATGTAGTGATCAAGGCTTTTGTTGAAAAGAAGAGCCTTGTGGTTGATGATCAAAGCATGGCTTTAAATAGCTAGCTTTATGTTTAGCGTTGATTCGCGAGCCTCACACCCCGGTATGAACTAGAAATGGGAGAGGACCTCATGGAGGGCATGCGTTTCCTTCTAGTTAGGAGTGGTGTTTTAGGTTTTACACGCCCGGGCATTTTACTTATGTGGATGATGGATAGCGAGGCACCTCGGTTAGTTCAGTCTCTTCAGAGCCGATTGTTTGGTCGGGATATGACCAGTTGATGCCCCATAGGGTGGGGAAACACATTGTTCAGGCATTTTAATCCGCTCCGTGTGGACCGGCCCTGACGATCCTAAGTGCAGTTGCGGCTGTATCTTGAGGGGCAGGCTAGAGCATCTCGAATTTGGTAAGGATGATCCCTTGCCTTGGTTCATGACGGAAATCCAATTTCCAAATACGACAATATGTGCTTTTGATTGTATACCTATATATGCTGACATAGTGGTATGGAGCATTGATGTCGTCTATGATTGATACATATGATTGAAAATGTATTTGAAACATATAAACACTAGTAATAATACCAAATGCTTTTGTTTTATACGTATCAAGCATATTTTGGCCATTATAAGGTAAAACTCTATCCTCTAGTTTGCGTTGCATTGTGCGATGGGAACTGAGTCTTATAATGGCTTCATTTTTGTAAAAAGCATTGCGATGTTTAAATGATTTACTTGTTTTGAGCACTGGCAATCCAATGGAGTAAACCCGTCCCGCATTAGCGGCGTGGTCCTAGGATTGGCCTTATTATAATATAAATTAAGTACATTTCTCATACCAGTCCCATGACTGACTTGTAGTTTGTTTCACTTGCAAACTCGGGTGCTCTATTTCTACATGGGCAGCCTTGTATTCAGGTTTTAGTAGGCTCTTTCTGGATAACTATGGAGCTGAAGATGGATTCTATCACTTCTTTCTTTTTATGTTGTTCAGCTCCTGTTGTACATATTATGTTTTGATTCCGCTGTAGACATTTCATGTAAAGCTGAAACTTTATTTTGTACTAAGTATGATCCTGTATACTGTGTAACTCTGATGATTATGTTTATCCAGTGTATTTAATGTACATTATCTGGTGTATTTATATATTTCTGTTCTGCTATTATTTGTTTATGTGTTATATTCCAAAGATTACCCTTGCCGCCGTGGAACGGGGATTTGGGGTCGTCACAACGTGGTAGCAGAGCTTTGGTTAATCTTAGTTTTGGAATATAAAATATTAACGAAGTCATCAGAAATAGAACCAGTAGTGTCCTAAGACGAACATACTCATTTCAGATAGGATCAGTAATATCCTATTGAAAAATCCTCATTAGAGATAGAATAAGTAGTATTCTAGAATGAGTGACTCATTAGAGATGGGGTTAGTAACGCCCCAGAATGAGTTGAGAGTTATATGTTTATAAATTACGTATTTGTGATTATATTAATCTGATCTTAGAAAATATGAATTTCGAATATATTAAAAGAGTATATGAATTACTTAGTATATTTTTGAAAAGTTAATCAACAAATTGATTGTTATTTATGTTGTGTGATTATGAATTTGATTAATCAAATTATTGGAATGATAATTAATGTAATCAATAAGACAATAAATGGTAAATGTATGCAAATTGAATCAAATTTTAAACTGATTTAAAATAGATAGAAATAAATGCATGTACATTATATATCTTTGAATAGGTAAATGGATTTGCTGTTGAGTAAAGAATTTATTTGTGTGCCCGACAAATAGGTAAACCTTAATGAGTTGGACGTGCAATTTTATTTATTATATCAACTCCTTTGAATGCCATTAGATGCGGAGTGCTGGTTATTCTGTGTGAAATAATAAACGTCGCCATAGGATAGTAACAATTAATTTTGAACTGCACTACATGGCATACTTCTGGAAGATAGCATACTTCATCATATACCACATAAGCATTTAGAGGTTATGTGACGAGGTTGAAGATTTACCATACGAGTGAGAGGCTGTATAGCGATGACTATATTACAGGTTGAACTGAAGACTGGCATGGACTATATAAAATGTAACGGTAAATTGCCAGATTAATAAAAAACCACACGGGTTTGGAGATGACAATAAATACGTCTCTCTGGTCATTATGGCACAAAAACCATTTATAGGGTGACGAGAATTTATTCTCTGGAGTTATGATCTATATACACTCCCCTGTGGACACCGGAATATATCACTATAAATATGTGTATGCTTATTAGGATTTATTGGGTACCTAATACGACCCAATAAATTTCCAAACCCATCCCCGTACAAAGGAGGTTATGGCGAAATTTTTCGAAAATTTAGGGTGCTAGCCAAATTTTTGAAGAATTTGAAAATTCTTAGAAACTGAAAAGTTGAAAATGAAAGCCAGAATGAAAGTTGAGTTGGTTAATTAAACAACTTTCAGCTTCGTTCCTTTTCGGGGATGAAAAGATTTTAAGTGGGGGAGATTGTAACAACCCGGAAAATCAGAACCAATTTAAAAATTTTAATTTGGCTATTTTAGTGGATTTTGAAAATTTAAAATAAATTATATTAAATAATAATGACTAGAAATTCTTTCGGATCAAAGTTATAATGAATATATTTATTTTAATTATAAAACAAGGCTTGAAATGGCGCGGCAGTTTGAAAATTTGAATTCGAAATTTGACTAACTGTACCGGATGCAAAATAAAACGGATTTTAGTGAAACCAAAAATATTTAAATCTGTTTATGAATATCTTTCTAAAAAATCTGAAAAATCGAAATTTCATAACGGGAATCAAAAGTTATGGCCAAATGAATTTTCAAAAAGGTCGCTATGGAATTAATATAGCCCGTGAAAATAGACATTTTGCAAACGACCTCCATTTTCGACGATACCACTTTTGTTGGATCCGGAATGTCAAATTATTGCTAGATTTCAAATTCCATAATTTTTGGAGTTAATATGTGAGCGTGGCAAAGGAAAATGTGTTTGGTAAATTTTAGTCAATTTAGATCGACCATAAAATGGCCATTTTTTAAACGGTCTCCAAATTCGACGAAACTAATTTTGTTGGGACTGTGTCGTCAATGCGAAGCTAGAAATAATTTTTTCCGAATTTTTGGGATCAGTATGTGGCCCCAACAATTTGAAAAGTACGTTCAAATCCATATTTGAATGTTGTATATTTTAATTTGAAGAATAACTGACTGAAACAGTCGAATGGGCGTACGAAACATATTCCATTGTGTTCGGGATGGGGGTATTTAGCTAGGGACGACAGTCATTGGGTTTGAATTGGAGTTCATTTGGAAAAACAGATATTTTTGGAATTATAATTAGCACGGGCCAATCAGATATATTATATATATATATATATATATATATATTCTCTCTCACCGATTACCCAGCGACGAAGGCAGTTTTGGCTTCCTCCCTTCCCGATCAAATTCCGGCCAAACCAAGCCAAATTAGCCAATGCTCCATTTGGAGTTTTTGAAGTACTCCTCGCAAGCTTCAAATCCATGCCTAGCACGCCCTCCCTCGTCGCACGAATCTGGATATCTAGGGCCACGAAGGTCCGCCGTTCTTTGCGCCGTCGTGCCCTCTGGACGCCGTCGATCTGAGGGGGACCACCACGTGCCTCTCCTTCCTCTTCCACGTGGCAGTGGCCGATCGTCATCTCGTGCAATGATTCGCGCGTAAATCGCAAACCTAGCTTTGAACGCTTCAGCTGAGGTAACAGCCTTTATATTTTAAACTGATTATAACACTTTAAAGCGCTACGAATTATGATTTTACAATAAAAATCATATCTTTTCGCTATGTGATCGAAATTCAGTGAAACAAGAGACATTGGACTCATGTGGATGTCTTCTACGTTCTACAAGAGATCGGAGAATTTTTGGAGCTTCCTACAATTTTTGGAGGAGTGGATCCCAATGTGAGATTTCTAAACTATAAACAATATGGAATGACGATGTATGAATTATATAATCGATGTATGAGTTATTTAAGCGTTGTACACCTCATGTATAAGTGTTGTATGTAACACCCCATGTCCATTAATGTCACTCACAAAAGGGAATGCATTAACTTCTATGGAGCGTTTTAAGTGAATATAAAACAGAAAATCACAACAAGACAGATATGAAATAGTACTTGAAAATTTAAAACTTTATTTATTGCAACGGAAGGTAAATATGTTTGGTTACTTCACCAAAACCCAAAGACTAAAGTCAAGTACATAATATCCATCTTGACAAAATCAGAGTACATAATATAAAAAGCATAATCCTATAAATAGCCATAAAAGAGATTGGTTGAGCTTTACTTCAGCAATCCAAATCCAAGTGCTCCCAAAGAGATCCAAATCAAGCTTCCCACCCTAAGAACCGGGGGGGGGGGGGGAAGGAAGAAAAGAGGTGGAAACAAAAGGGGTCAGACATAAAGTCTGGCAAGTCCGATAACTCCAACAATCTAATTATCAAAGTAACTAGGATAAGACATAAGCTTGGTAAATAAGGAAATGACTGTGAATTAATGGCAAGACCAAGAAACCAAAAATAATAGGATGAGCAAAGATAACGTTAAAGGCGCTTCCTAATCAATATAGGGTAATTACTATACTCTACCGTACTGTACCGTACTGTACTGTACTAACACTAACTACACCCATACTAGTCACTCTAGAAACTTGATCCCTCTTGACTAAATAGAATGATGATATCTTCGTGTACTACTAGATGTACCCACTATCCCCATTAGATGTACCCCTTCAATGGTGATTCCATGTACTCCTAGCTGACGTCATAGGTGCCGCCTGCTCCTATCTCCACTAGGTGTACCCCTTTAATGATTAATTAATAATGGTAGCTTCGTGTACCCCTAGCTGACTACATAGGTGCCGTCTGCTCCTATCTCCACTAGATGTACCCACTACCCTGCCCCATTCGATCGGCTCCCTAACTCGTAGATACCCGTGCTGGTCCCACAGTGGGGTGTATCACTCCCCTAAAGTGGCAACCCAATACAACTTAAGGATGCACGGCTTATACCTACACGATGCAACAACGTCTTACCTACCAGCCTGGGCCCACGCACGCACATGACCCCATTGGACTTGCGTTGCCACCGCTAACCCATTTTGGCCCCTAACAATCAGGCCCAGTAGGCGTGTCCCGTCCTCGACTTGGGTCGAGCTCACAAAGATACTTAATGGGTTACTGGACTGAAAAGGGCCCCCACCAAGCTTCCCACCTAGGCTTGGTCCCCTTTAATACATCCCACTTAACCCCATGTCCACTTACATGTATAAATTTGGTTAAGTGTTTTCTAATTTAACCTAGTCTCACCCTTTTGTTTAATTAAAAGGTTGTATTGGTTAAGTCTGTGGGCCTATATACACAAATATTACCCACCTACCCAAGATTTACTTAACCCTCTCACTGGTTCAGACATATTAATTTACGGTTAAGTTTGTGGGCCTATATGTACTAATATTACCCACCTACCCAAGATTTACTTAACCCACTCATTCCGTATAACCTAGTTTACTTAACCCCCAACTTAAACTTAAGTTCTTACAATCCCTAGGGATCAGATTTGGTTAAGTAGTCCATTTCATTTACCATGTCCATTTTTAATTAATTAATCAATTAATTAAAACCTTTCCCTTCATAGGTGTCAATACCTATTTTATCCAATAATTTAAATTACATGTCATAATTGTTTATATTCAAATTACTCCATTTTTCTAATCGTATTTCTCATGACATCCTCATGACACCCACATGGCACCCAGTAAATTCCTCATGCCACCCAAGGCACCCACTTAACCCCCTCATGTCCCACTACATATTTACTTTGGTTAAGTGTTTCTTAATTTATTACTATCGTAAACCCTGTAGGACCTCTCACATTAGATTGTCATTTGTGGCTGCTGGATTTGCCGGGCGGGTCCGGGCAGTCTTACACCACAAACGAGCCTAACCTCGTGTCCATACAATTGTTACGTATTTAGTTTGGGCCTTTGACCTCTCACATTGGGCTACCATTTGTGGCTGCTGGATTTGTCGGGCGGGTCCGGGCAGTCTTACACCACAAATGAGTCCAACCTCGTGTCTTATGCAATTAATTATACATAATTAATTTCCCCCAATATTTGAATTACTTTCCCTATTCAAATTACAAATCATTTCCATATTTATTTATGTATAAATATGTCACCTTAATTATGTCCACTATTTATGGTACATAAATTGTACCAATTTACATCTCAAATTAATTTCATGCCTTTTTAGGCATTTGTGCCAATTCCCAATATTTAATATCCCTATTCAAATTCAAATTAATCTATGTCCATAATTAAACTATGTCCATTACTACACATTAATTTTCCAATTAATGCCTTCATTAAATTTTTCGCCTTTTAAGGCAATTCACCTTAATTAATATCTCAAATTCGTTATATGCCTCATTTACATGCCAATTCACATTTATTAACATAATCAATATTTTCATTCCATATTTGGATTAATTATTCCTAATCAAATATGTTAATAAAATTCCAATTATCTTTATGACCATAATTCACATTAATTATGTCCATATATCACTTTGCCAATTAATATCTCAATTTACATATATGCCTCTTTTAAGGCTATTACATGCCAATTCACATTTATTAACATAATCAATATTTTTCCCATAACCCCCGCGGCGTCCATTCGCATAGAATATATGATAGACTAAGAAATAGTCTAACACATGAAATAGGGGAAAACACCACATATTCACATAACATACAAAATAGGCCTAACTTGCATATGAGAATTTACCACATAACTTGCATAAAATCATAGATCTAAACATAGGCCTAAAAGGTATGAACCTGCATGTTATGAATAAGATTTTCATCACAAAATTTACATAGGCAATAACCACAAACTTGCATAACATGATTCATATTCCAAACTCATATTTTTATATAAACTTGCATATGTGATTTATGCAACATAACAATGGTGTAAATTTACCTCTAAACATATAAACTAGCATGTAAATATTTAGCATATAACTCATACATGTCATAGCCTAACTTTTGATCTAAAATAGATGTCATAATCTTTACTAACTTGCATGTGATTTATGTCTAAATCAACATCTAAACTTGCATACATACATATGATCTATCATATGAATCAACATAACCAAACAAGCATTTAAACAACATGATGATTTGATTATACATAAGCCAATCATAGAATTACAACATAGATCATAACTTTACAACATGTATGATAACATCACAATTTAACAACATAATCATATCATACGGTCAATAATTCACATCATATCCATATAATCCACAATTATATCTAATCTTACTTAATTTAATAATTATCTTGATTAGAGAAATCGAACTTTCCTTTCGTGGTTAAAGAATTATGAACAATTGATCAAACTTGATGCAGAATTGTTGTAGCGACGTTAGTTGATTCGTTGTTGAAGCTCTAAGCTTGAATTAGGTTGAATTAATTAGCTATCTTCCTCTTTAGTTGGCGGCGGCTACACTGAGTTCCATGGCGACGGCATAACGGCTTTAGTTTCAATTTTAATTAGGTTTAGGGTTAGCATTAGGATGTATTTATAGGTGTAGGAAGTTATTTAGGACCATTAGATTAACCTTGAACCATGAGAACCAACCAAATGCAAAATCTGCATTTGAGCGAATCGGCCCACGGGTCGACAGCCAAACACCCTCGATTAACCCCTAGTCGACCCAGCGGAGCTCGGGTCGACCTCAAAAATGGGCCGGTTCGGTCATTCCCCCCTCCCAATTCGTTGTTTTGAACTTTTTCGCATATTTATTTATTTAATTTTTAATTTATATATATATATATATATATATCAATATATATATATATATTTCTCTGCGCAACCCATTTCACTTAATTCTTTTATGAAAATTAAGTATACTTTAATTTGTGAATTTTAATGTTATAAAATTACGGGGTGTTACATTCTCCCCTCCTTAAAGGATTTCGTCCCCGAAATCTCTAAGTCAAGAAGAATGTATATCCTACCATCTAATCGTCCATCTACTCAACTATCAAACACCAGCATCCATTATCCTTAAAAGACTTCTAATGCTTTAATGTTTATATGCACAGTGTGTGTATATGTCCATATCTAATGCAAAATTAGGCGGTCTACTTATTTAGTCGACCTCCTTAGTGCAATTCATGATAGTGCCATGCGTCCAATATGTATGCAAAAGATTCCTAATGATACATATTAATTCTATATGCGTGCACAACCATCCACCCGAATGCAGCAACCATATGATAATACAACCATTATACATCCATTTTACTAAATACATCCATATATATGCAATATGCAATATGAAGTGACTGAGCCGATCTGGTGCCTAATAGTGTGTGTATATGCATCCACGAGCAACCACTAGCAAACACTTGCATCCACTTTGCATCCATCATACATGACATGTCTCAAACACATGTTTCAACCATAGGATTTCCCTAACTGAAGGTCAAAGATACTAGCGAGAGGTCATACTAAAGATAAGATAAGCACAAGCTAAGCGATAAAGGAGAAATTAAAAGACATACCCTCAGAAAGAAAAGGGTACAATGAACGCATCTTCTCTTCCGTCTCCCAAGTAGCGTTACTCTCATCGTCTCCCCAATGTACTTTGACTAGTCTGACCTCTCGATTTCTCAACTTCTTGATCTCCGACCCAAGAATGCATGTAGGAGCCCGTCAAATCATCGCATCATGCTCTATTTCCACCTCTCTAAGCAAGCTCGGCTCCACTACCTCCGCGGTCTTGTGTAAGCACTTCCTCAAATGTGATACATGGAATACGTCGTGTACACCACTAAGTCTCTCAGGCAACTCCTCTTATCCGCATAAGATTTCTGCCTATCTTGCGCTGCCTTCATCCTTCTTCGAATCAAATCAATCTTCTCCGAAATCTCTCTAATCATATCGGGCCCAAGTAAGATCTTATCCGTAGATTCCCACCAACGTGTAGGTGAACGACAAGGTCGTCCATAAAGAGCTTCGAAAGGTGCCATGCCAATGCTAGATTGAAAGCTATTATTATATGCGAACTCCACCAATGGAAGATGCTCTTCCCATTTACCCCCAAAGTCTAGGATACATAGCCTCAAAAGGTCCTCTAGAATACGATTCACCCTCTCGGTTTGGTCGTCCGTCTGAGGATGATATGCGGTGCTCAAACATAACTGTGTCCCTACCGCTTCTTGTAAGCTCCTCCAAAATTCGCTAGTGAAGATAGGATCGCGGTCGCTTACTATGCTAGAAGGAACACCATGCAAACGAACTATCTCTCGGACGTATACAGAAGTTAACCATGGAGCAGTCCTCTTACTCTTCACGGGAATAAAATGGGCGCTCTTAGTAAGTCTATCTACTATAACCCAAATCCCCATATTACCCTTCCTCGATCTTGGTAATCCATCAACAAAATCTATCGAGATACTATCCATGTGAACTCATCGCAACTATCCATCTCCCATGCAAGCCGTCCTATTCGAACTCGATATCCCCCAAGCACAAGCCCCAAAGGCCTAAACCAATATCAGACAAGTACCCAAGGAATACCTCCTCCGATTTCAGACAGTCTACGTGAGATGATACTAGCAAAACAAATAATTGGGCACTTAACTGACTCTGGCTGTCCTCGCCAGTCTTGCTTCAAAACCATCACTAATCACCTAACTGACTTTGCATTATCCCCTAGGCACACACGAATACCTCATGCCTCTAGGTAAACCCCGCACTTCATCGAAGACGTCACTATACTCACGGACCACACGAAAAGATTCCAAATCACCGTTGGATACGTCAAGAGATTCGAGACAGCTAAACGTCACTGAACCCCTAGGGTCACAAGAAATATGAGGGTCTTTCCATAATGAATCAATAGTCTAACTACCCTCCTTTCACTATCTAGGATGGCACCCCGCCTAGGTAGCCAATCCACCCCTAGAATCAAACTATAGCCCGTGAAACCAAGGACGAAGGCGTTGCATTCAAATCCAACGTCCAAGATAGACACTCTCAAATTCCGACAAACCATTGAAGGATGAGCCGAACCACCAAAAAGATTTGAGACTAGGATGGGATCCTTAACTAGACTAGTATTTAGGTGCAGTGTTTTCAACTAACGAAGCAGATACTAACGAGTATGAAGCGCCAGAATCAAACAAAGTTCGAACAGGATGATAAAGGAAACCAAATTTCTACCTGGACGGTCCTACCCCTTTCAGGTATACCAGCCGTAAGGGAATATAACTACCCTCCAGAAGATCCTGTACTTTGCCCTTGCCTCTTTGGACAATCCTAATAAGGTGTCCTATTTCTCCCAAAGGATAACTACTAGCCTTCTTGTTCACATTCCCCATTCGTGACCTTCCACCAAGATGAGGTTTTGTCCTTCATTAACCAACAGCTATTTGAACCTTCCTCCCATTGTCTACCTTAAAGGTATCAACAAGCCCTCCACTTCCTTAAACTAACTTCTAACCCGTCAAACGTCTAAGTCCCTTGAAGTGATTTTTCGTCCTTCGTATGGAAGTCCCTATTTATCTTAGAAAAAGCATCTATATGCGGAGGGGAAATCCAAAAAAGAGAAAGAGGAAGAGATTCAAAACGGAGAGTCGAAGGAAGGATATATGGCTCTTGGGGATTATGTTTTTTAAAACAAACCTTTCTTTCAAAAATACTCTTCTACAAACATATTTTTGAAAGTATTCTTTATAAAAATGCTTTTGAAAAATAGTTTCTCAAAATATCTTATCTGTTCTGGTAACCTTCAGCTCTGATACCACGTGTAACACCCCATGTCCATTAATGTCACTCACAAAAGGGAATGCATTAACTTCTATGGAGCGTTTTAAGTGAATATAGAACAGAAAATCACAACAAGATAGATATGAAATAGTACTTGAAAATTTAAAACTTTATTTATTGCAATGGAAGGTAAATATGTTTGGTTACATCACCAGAACCCAAAGACTAAAGTCAAGTACATAATATCCATCTTGACAAAATCAGAGTACATAATATAAAAAGCATAATCCTATAAATGTGACGACCCCAAATCCCGTACTGACGGAGACAAGGGTTATCTTTGGAATATAACACATAAACAGATAATAGCAGGACAGAAATAAATAAATACACCAGATGATGAACAATAGAATATACTAGATAGAAGTAATCATCAGAGTTACACAGTATACAGGATCTTACTTAGTACAAATACAGTTCAGCTATACATAAATGTCTACAGCGGAAAACAAACAAAATATGTACAATAGGAGCTGAACAGCATAAAAAGAGATAAATGATAGAATCCATCTTCAGCTCCAGCTATCCAGAGGAAGCCAGCTAAACCTGAATACAAGGCTGCCCGTGTAGAAAAAGGGGCACCCGAGTTTGAAAGTGAAACAAACTACGAGTCAGTCATGGGACTGGTATGAGAAATCTATTCAACACATTTAATATATGGCTAATCACAGGACCACGCCACTTTCGTTGAACGGGTTTACTCCATTGTATTGACAGTGCTTTAAAACAAATCGTTCTTTTAATCACCGCAATGCTTTCTATAAAAATGAAGCCATTATAAGACTCAGTTCCCATCACATAATGCAACGCAAACCGGAGGATAGAGTTTTTACCTTATAACGGCCAAAATATGCTTGATACGAATAAAACAAAGGCATTTGATATTATTGCTAGTGTTTATATGTTTTGAAAACAATTTCAAATCATAACTATCAATCATAGACGGCATTAATGCCCCATACCACTATGTCGCCATATATAGGTATACAATCAAAACCGCACAGTCACGTATTTGGAAATTGGATTTCCATCATGAACCAAGGCAAAAGATAGTCCTTACCGAATTCAAGACTGCCTAGCCCGAGTCTCAGGATCAGAACGCATCGACCCTTGGAGAGACAGGGCCGGTCCACACGGAGTGGATTAAAATGCCTGAGCACTACGTTTCGCCGCCCTTTGGGGCGTAAGCGAGCCAACAAGTGACTCCATCGGACCCGGATCATCCGATCTAACCGAGGCGCCTCGCAATAGCAACAACCACATAAATCAAACTCGTCAGGGCGTGTAAAACCACTGGCGCCACTTCTAGCTAGGAGGAAACGCAGGCCCTCCCTGAGGTCCTTTCTCCCGTTTCTGGTTCATACCGGGGTGTGAGGCTCGCGATTTCACGTTATACATAAAGCTACACCACACAGGCGGTGCTTTGATCATCACCACAAGACTTTGCTTTTCAACTGAAGCCTTGATCACTGCATCTTAGCGCACCACACAGGCAATTCACACCGCGCAACTGATGGCTATCAATCACACAGAATAAATTCCAATATCAGACACACTGTCCATTTACAAGTCCGTTCTGGGTCTGAACGAAGCCGGAGGCACTAAATACCTCGCAAACCCATCGATCACCACGTACGTCTGGACGATCACCACTCATTATCCATATTTCGGGATGCCTCCCAATCAGGACCTCGGTTACCATCCAAACGAGGTGAAGATCTCCGGTCTTTGACCACCGTCTTCATCTTCGAATTTCAATCGTCGGTCAATTATTTGAAATGAGAATTAACTCGGCCTTTTCAAATAATTCACGTATATTTAGAATTTCAAATCAATTTATTTCAACGGTTAAATCATTCGACAACACCAATTTTGTTCTTTAATGTAATTTTCACACCAAACACATTCAACCATCAAATACCACATAAATCGAGCAAATTTAGTTTATTTCCATTCCATATCGTTTATGATATTTTATAATGATTTATCGCTATTTTTATTTATTTTAAAATAGCCAATTTATTCAAAACGACGCTTCGGGCCATAACGCGGCCGTGGCGCTGTTTTTCTTCAGATTTGATTTACACATATCTGAAAATCTAACCGTTGGATCCTCACACAATTTACATCATTAGAAAGGTCTTTTCAAAACGAATCCAACGATTCCAGTTTCGGGAAAATCCGACGGTCGGATCTCCCGGTACAATCGTTTGAAGTTTCGATTTCAAAATACGAACTACAGCGTCGTTATTCGATTAAATATAATTATATTTATATATATATATATATATGTATATATAATCGATTCTGGCGTTGTTTTTCTTCAGATTTGAATCAAACATTCCAGACAATCCAACCATTGGATTTTTACAAAGTTGGTGCCGTTGGAAAGATTTTTCCAAAGCGGACCCAATGGTTGCGATTTCAGGAAAATCCAATGGTCGGATCTCCCGGTATAATTGTTTGAAATCATGGTTTCAAAACACGAACTGCACAACCACGTTTCGTTTTAATTTTATTTATGTTTATATATTTATATAAATATAGTTCATTCAACAATTTCAATATCGTTTTCTCTTCAAATATTTCACTAACGCCTTTAAATTTTGGAAAATTCCGCCATAACCTCCTTTGTACGGGAGGGGCTGGGAAAATTCCCAAATAGCCACACGGGCGTCTCATGTCAAAAAGAAAAAGGAAAAGCCAAGCAGCTAGCCAACAGGCTCATAAAATCATCACCCAAACAAAACAGTAAATGTGTACCTATTTGTCGGGCACAAAAATTTTATTCCTCTTCTCTAGCCCCTTTGCTATAACCTGTTCAATAAATATGCATGTACATATATACAATCCTTATCACTTATCATTTTCCATTCAACTTCATATTTGATTCCAATTGGTATAAAAACAGCATTCATTCTAATGTTGCATGCATAGGGAAAAATCATATCATTAGCTAATTAATGAATATTTCAACTCATGCATATTTATTTGAACGAGTTGCTATTTTTAACACTTCACATTTCAACAATTCATATATATAATAAAAATGTGATTTTTATTGTAAAACAAATTATTTGAAAACACTATTATTTTATATAGTTTATATAGGTAATAAAAATAGGATTTTTCTTATAAAACAATTTCTTTTAAAACGAGATTATTTTACATAGTCCATATAGTTGATAAAAGGTGATTTTTATTATGAAGCAATTTATTTCAAAATATGAATACCATTCAACACATGAATTTCAATTCAACGAATGAATTTCGATTCAACACATGAAGGTTTTCTATAGTTTCTATATATAGATAAAAATGTGATTTTTATATTTAAAACACGAATACATTCAACACATGAATTTCTAATCAACGAATGAATATCGATTCAACACATGAAGGTTTTCTATAGTTTCTATATATAGATAAAAATGTGATTTTTATATTTGAAACACGAATACCATTCAACACATGAATTTCTAATCAACGAATGAATATCGATTCAACACATGAAGGTTTTCTATACCACGAATAAATATAGTTTCAGCAAATGAAAATAATTCAAACACATGAATATTATTCAAAATTTCGGCAGCATAACGGCAGGGTAGTTAAAACCGGGACCGTCCCTAGTACGGCTCCTCGCTCTACCTTAAAACCTCGCGGTTTTTGACAATGGGGATCATGCATCTAGTTCGCACGCAGGCGGCATGTATATATTTATTTAATTTCGACAAACTAATTCTATGTGGTTTCAACCAAATATTTCTCAACCACAAATGGGTATTTTTCAACCACAATCAATCAATATCAACCACAAACAATCCCAAACAACCATTCGCTATCAATCAATTTTCACACCAATCACAACCAATAAATATCGTCCATGGCTTGTGGACGAGGGGGGTATATAAATATATATATATATATATATATATATATATATATATATATATATATAGCGATTCACTTCTATTTCAACACATATATAATTTTTACAACGCATATACAACTTATACATCGAACGTACAACTTATACAACACTTATACAAGAGGTGTACAACGCTTATATAACTCATACATCGACTGTATAATTTATACATCGTCGTTTTTCCATATCGTTTATAAATTAGAAATCTCACATTGGGTTCCACTCCACCAAAAATAGCAGAAGGCTCAGAAAAATATGCGGTCTCTTCTAAAATGTAGAAGACGTCCCCACGGTCACGATGTTTCTTGTTTCATTGAATTTCGTCAACACGCGAAAAAGATATGATTTTTCAAAGTTTGCAACGGTTTAAAGGTGTTAAAACTATTGAAAATAGATCTGGCCGATACCTCTCTGAATTCTTCAAAACTAGGTTTTGAATTTTCTTCAAGTCCGTGCAACTATATGACGATCGGCCTGTGCCATCTCGAAAAGCTAGGAGAGGCGCGCCTAAGCCTTGAACGGCGGCGAACTCGGTCGTCGGAATCAGGCATGGCGGCGAAGTGAAGGCGGCGACTTCTCGGCGTCCGTTCTCCCAAAATACACAATGAAAAAATCGAAACTAGGTATGGATTTGAAGATCTCGAGGAGCTCTACAAAATCTACAGCTGGAGGAGGGGCTAATTTTGCGTGGATTGGTCGGAAAGTGGATGGGAAGATTCGAACGTGTTTCCGCCTTCAGTCGAACTTCAGGGAGAGAGAAAATAGATTTTCTGACCAATGATATTTTTTTGTTTATTTATATATTTTTAAAAATCCAAAAATACCCTCTTTCACACACGAACACCAATTCAAACCCAACGACTGTCATCCCTAGCGTTTTACCCCTATTCCGAACACAATGGAATATGTTTCGAAGGCCCATTCGACTGTTTCAGTCAGTTTCCATTTAAATTAAAATATAAAACATTCAATATTTAATTTGAACGTACATTTCAATTTGCCAGGGCCACAAACTGATTTGAAAAATTCCAAAAAAATAAATCTAGCTATGTTTTGACGATACGGTCCCAACAAAACTAGTTTCGTCGAATTCTGAGACCGTTTGAAAAAAGGCCCATTTCTGGTCGATCCAATTTAACTGTAATTGACCAAAACACATTTTCCTTTGCCACGCTCACATACTAGCTTCAAAAATTCTGAAATTTGAAACCTAGTAATAACTTCACATCACGGATCCAACAAAAGTGGTTTCGTCGAATTCCGAGGTCGTATGCAAAATGGCCAATTTCACGGGCTATATAAATTCCATAGCGACCTTTCTGAAAATTCATTTGGCCATAACTTTTGCTTTCCGTTATGAAAATTCAATTTTTTAGATTCGTTAGAAAGGTATTCACTAACAGATTTAAATATTTTTGGTTTCACTAAAATCCGTTTTGTTTTGCACCCGGTACAGTCCGACAAAGTTTGAATTCAAATTTTGAAACTGCAGCGCCTTTTCAAGCCTTGTTTTATAATCATAATTAATTATATTTGTTTTCAATTGTCGATTCAACTCACTTTTCATTGCTATTATTTAAAATATTTATTTTAAATATTTAAAATCCATTATTTTAGCCAATTTAAAAATTTTAAATTGGTCCAGATTTTCTGGGTCGTTACAATAAATAGCCATAAAAGAGATAGGTTGAGCTTTACTTCAGCAATCCAAATCTAAGTGCTCCCAAAGAGATCCAAATCAAGCTTCCCACCCTAAGAACCTAGGGGGGAGGAAGAAAAGAGGTGGAAACAAAGGGGTTCAGACATAAAGTCTGGCAAGTCCGATAACTCCAACAATCTAATTATCAAAGTAACTAGGATAAGACATAAGCTTGGTAAATAAGGAAATGACTGTGAATTAATGGCAAGACCAAGCAACCAAAAATAATAGGATGAGCAAAGATAACGTTAAAGGCGCTTCCTAATCAATATAGGGTAATTACTATACTCTACCGTACTGTACCGTACTGTATTGTACTAACACTAACTACACCCATACTAGTCACTCTAGAAACTTGATCCCTCTTGACTAAATAGAATGATGATAGCTTCGTGTACTACTAGATGTACCCACTATCCCCACTAGATGTACCCCTTCAATGGTAATTCCATGTACTCCTAGCTGACGTCATAGGTGTCGCCTGCTCCTATCTCCATTAGGTGTACCCCTTTAATGATTAATTAATAATGGTAGCTTCGTGTACCCCTAGCTGACTACATAGGTGCCGTCTGCTCCTATCTCCACTAGATGTACCCACTACCCTGCCCCATTCGATCGGCTCCCTAACTCGTAGATACCCGTGCTGGTCCCACAGTGGGGTGTATCACTCCCCTAAAGTGGCAACCCAATACAACTTAAGGATGCACGGCTTATACCTACACGATGCAACAACGTCTTACCTACCAGCCTGGGCCCACACACGCACATGACCCCGTTGGACTTGCGTTGCCACCGCTAACCCATTTTGGCCTCTAACAATCAGGCCCAGTAGGCGTGTCCCGTCCTCGACTTGGGTCGAGCTCACAAAGATACTTAATGGGCTACTGGAATGAAAAGGGCCCCCACCAAGCTTCCCACCTAGGCTTGGTCCCCTCTAATACATCCCACTTAACCCCATGTCCACTTACATGTATAAATTTGGTTAAGCGTTTTCTAATTTAACCTAGTCTCACCCTTTTGTTTAATTAGCAGGTTGTATTGGTTAAGTCTGTGGGCCTATATACACAAATATTACCCACCTACCCAAGATTTACTTAACCCTCTCACTGGTTCAGACATATTAATTTATGGTTAAGTTTGTGGTCCTATATGTACTAATATTACCCACCTACCCAAGATTTAATTAACCCACTCATTCCGTATAACCCAGTTTACTTAACCCCTAACTTAAACTTAAGTTCTTACAATCCCTAGGGATCAGATTTGGTTAAGTAGTCCATTTCATTTACCATGTCCATTTTTAATTAATTAATCAATTAATTAAAACCTTTCCCTTCATAGGTGTCAATACCTATTTTATCCAATAATTTGAATTACATGTCATAATTGTTTATATTCAAATTACTCCATTTTTCTAATCGTATTTCTCATGACATCCTCATGTCACCCACTAGATTCCTCATGCCACCCAAGCCACCCACTTAACCCCCTCATGTCCCACTACATATTTACTTTGGTTAAGTGTTTCTTAATTTATTACTATCGTAACCCCTGTAGGACCTCTCACATTAGACTGACATTTGTGGCTGCTGGATTTGCCGGGCGGGTCCGGGCTGTCTTACACCACAAACGAGCCTAACCTCGTGTCCATACAATTGTTACGTATTTAGTTTGGGCCTTTGACCTCTCACATTGGGCTACCATTTGTGGCTGCTGGATTTGCCGGGCGGGTCCGGGCAGTCTTACACCACAAATGAGTCCAACCTCGTGTCTTAGGCAATTAATTATACATAATTAATTTCCCCCAATATTTGAATTACTTTCACTATTCAAATTACAAATCATTTCCATATTTATTTGTGTATAAATATGTCACCTTAATTATGTCCACTATTTATGGTACATAAATTGTACCAATTTACATTTCAATTTCGTGCCTTTTTAGGCATTTGTGCCAATTCCCAATATTTAATATCCCTATTCAAATTCAAATTAATCTATGTCCATAATTAAACTATGTCCATTACTACACATTAATTTTCCAATTAATGCCTTCATTAAATTTTTCGCCTTTTAAGGCAATTCACCTTAATTAATATCTCAAATTCGTTATATGCCTCATTTACATGCCAATTCACATTTATTAACATAATCAATATTTTCATCCCATATTTGGATTAATTATTCCTAATCAAATATGGTAATAAAATTCCAATTATCTTTATGACCATAATTCACATTAATTATGTCCATATATCACTTTGCCAATTAATATCTCAATTTACATATATGCCTCTTTTAAGGTTATTACATGCCAATTCACATTTATTAACATAATCAATATGTTTCCCATAACCCCCGCGGCGTCCGTTCGCATAGAATATATGATAGACTAAGAAATAGTCTAACACATGAAAAAGGGAAAAACACCACATATTCACATAACATACAAAATAGGCCTAACTTGCATATGAGAATTTACCACATAACTTGCATAAAATCATAGATCTAAACATAGACCTAAAAGGTATGAACCTGCATGTTATGAATAAGATTTTCATCACAAAATTTACATAGGCAATAACCACAAACTTGCATAACATGATTCATATTCCAAACTCATATTTTTATATAAACTTGCATATGTGATTTATGCAACATAACAATGGTGTAAATTTACCTCTAAACATATAAACTAGCATGTAAAGATTTAGCATATAACTCATACATGTCATAGCCTTACTTTTGATCTAAAATAGATGTCATAATCTTTACTAACTTGCATGTGATTTATGTCTAAATCAACATCTAAACTTGCATACATACATATGATCTATCATATGAATCAACATAACCAAACTAGCATTTAAACAACATGATGATTTGATTATACATAAGCCAATCATAGAATTACAACATAGATCATAACTTTACAACATGTATGATAACATCACAATTTAACAACATAATCATATCGTACGGTCAATAATTCACATCATATCCATATAATCCACAATTATATCTAATCTTACTTAATTTAATAATTATCTTGATTAGAGAAATCGAACTTGCCTTTCGTGGTTAAAGAATTATGAACAATTGATCAAACTTGATGCAGAATTGTTGTAGCGACGTTAGTTGATTCATTGTTGAAGCTCTAAGCTTGAATTAGGTTGAATTGATTAGCTATCTTCCTCTTTAGTTGGCGGCGGCTACACTGAGTTCCATGGCGACGGCATAACGGCTTTAGTTTCAATTTTAATTTGGTTTAGGGTTAGCATTAGGATGTATTTATAGGTGTAGGAAGTTATTTAGGACCATTAGATTAACCTTGAACCATGAGAACCAACCAAATGCAAAATCTGCATTTGAGCGAATCGGCCCACGGGTTGACAGCCAAACACCCTGGATTAACCCCTAGTCGACCCAGCGGAGCTTGGGTCGACCTCAAAAATGGGCCGGTTCGGTCATTCCCCCCCTCCCAATTCGCTGTTTTGAACTTTTTCGCATATTTATTTATTTAATTTTTAATTTATATATATATATATATATATCAATATATATATATATTTCTCTGCGCAACCCATTTCACTTAATTCTTTTCTAAAAATTAAGAATACTTTAATTTGTGAATTTTAATGTTATAAAATTACGGGGTGTTACATTGTATAAGTTGTATGTGCGATGTATAAGTTATATATACGTTGTAAAAATCATATGTGCGTTGAATGGAATTGAAATCATATTGAAATGAAATCGAAATATATTTATATACGTATGTATATATATATACTCCCCTCGTCCACAGACCATGGACGATATATATTGATTGTGATTGTTTGGATTTTGGTTGACGTGAAATTTGGTTGATAAATGTGAATGGTTGATAATGATTGTTTGTAGTTGAAACAAAATTGGAATTGTTTGCGGAAAAATCCATTTTGATATGAAAATGATTGAAATATTTAGATTATAAGGATAAGCCCCTTAGGGAAAGCTGCGAGGCGTAAGATAGTGCGAAGAGCCGTACTTAGGACGGTGCCGGTTTTTAACCCCCTGCCGTTATGCTGCCGAAATTTTCTGAAATATTCATGTGTTTGATTTATATTCATGTATTGAAATATATCCGTGTGTTGGGAAAATATTCATATGATGAATAAATTGTTTGAAAGATAAAAACCAAATTTTTATCATGTATATGAAGTATAATTTAATGTTTGAAATAAATTGTTTTAACAATAAAAATCACATTTTTATAATATATGTGAATCGCTAAAAATATTCATGTTTGAAATAAACTGTTTTGATAATAAAAATCACACTTTTATTATATATATGAAGTGTTAAAAATAGACATGTGCTGAAATAAATATTTGTTGGGTAAAAATATTATTTTTATCACATATATGAAATGAAAATGGTTTGGAAATCGAAGAACATATTATATATATATATATAATTAAAATAAATCGAATAAAGAAGCTGCAGTTCGTATTTTGAAACCGTGATTTTAAACGATAATTGCGGGAGATCCGACCATCGGATTTTCCCGAAACCGAAACCGTTGGGTCCGCTTTGGAAATATCTTTCCAACGATCCCAAATTTTTAAAGATCCAACGGTTAGATTTTGTGAAATGTTAAATTCAAATATGAATGAAAACAGCGCCAGAACGGATTATATTAATATATATATATATATATATATAATTAAATTAAATCGAATAACGACGCTATAGTTCGTATTTTGAAATCGTAACTTCAAATGATTGTACCGGGAGATCCAATCGTCGGATTTTCCTAAAACTGTAACCATTGGTTCCGCTTTGAAAAGATCTTTCCAATGATATAAAATATGTAAAGATCCAATGGTTAGATTTTCAGATATATGTAAATCAAATCTGGAGAAAAATAGCGTCATGGCCGCGTTATGGCCGGAAGCGTCGTTCGCACAAATTGGCTATATTTAAATAAATAAAAATAGCGATAAATCATTATAAATATTATAAACGATATGAATTGGAAATAAACTGAATTTACTCGGTTTATAAGATATTTGATGGATGAATGTGTTTGATGTGAAAATTACATTAATGAATTGAATTTTGGATGTCAGATAATTTAACCATTGAGATGAATTGATTTGAAATTCTAAATATATGTGGATTATTTGAAAAGGCCGAGTTAATTCTCATTTCAAATAATTGGTCGACGGTTAGAAGTCGAAGATATGAAGACGGTGCAAGACCGAGGATCTTCACATCAAATGGATGGCTACTGATGCCTTTGATGGGAGTTACTGCCCTGAAGGGGTTACAGTGGTGGACGTCCGGTCGTACTTGTTGATCGTTCGGATGTGCGAGGGCATGTCTCCTGTATTGGACATACGGGAGAGGAATAAGGTGCCTCCGGTTTCGTTCAGACCCAGAACAGACTTGTAAATGGACTGTGTGTCCGACATTGGATTTCATTCTGTGTGATTGATATACGTCAGTTGCATGGCGCGAATTGCCTTTATGGCATGCTGTGATGCAGTGATCAAGGCTTTTGTTGAAAAGTAGAGCCTTGTGGTTGATGATCAAAGCATGGCTTTAAATAGCTGACTTTGCGTTTAGCATTGATTCGCGAGCCTCACACCCCAGTATGAAATAGAAACGGGAGAGGACCTCAGGGAGGGCATGCGTTTCCTTCTAGCTAGGAGTGGTGTTTTGGGTTTTACACGCCTAGGCATTTTACTTATGTGGATGATGGATAGCGAGGCGCCTCGGTTAGTTCGGTCTCTTTAGAGCCGATGGTTTGGTCGAGATATGACCAGTTGACGCCCCATAGGGCAGGGAAACGCAGTGCTCAGGCATTTTAATCCACTCCGTGTGGACCGGCCCTGACGATCCTAGTTGCAGCTGTATCCTGAGGGGCGGGCTAAAGCGTCTTGAATTCGGTAAGGATGATCCCTTGCCTTGGTTTATGACGGAAATCCAATTTCCAAATACGACATCGTGCGGTTTTGATTGTATACCTATACATGGCGACATAGTGGTGTGGGGCATTTATACCGTCTATGATTGATACTTATGATTGAAATTGTTTTTGAAACATATAAACACTAGTAATAATACCAAATGCTTTTGTTTTATACATATCAAGCATATTTTGGCCATTATAAGGTAAAACTCTATCCTTCGGTTTGCATTGCATTGTGTGATGGGAACTGAGTCTTATAATGGCTTCATTTTTGTAAAAAGCCTTGCGATGTTTAAATGATTTACTTGTTTTGAGCACTGGCAATCCAATGGAGTAAACCCGTTCCGCATTAGCGGCATGGTCCTGGGGTTGGCCTTATTATAATATAAATTAAGTAGATTTCTCATACTAGTCCCATGACTGACTCGTAGTTTGTTTCACTTGCAAACTCGGGTGCCCTATTTCGACACGGGCAGCCTTGTATTCAGGTTTTAGCAGGCTCTTTCTGGACAGCTATGGAGCTGAAGATGGATTCTATCACTTCTTTCTTTTTATGTTGTTCAGCTCCTGTTGTAAATATTATGTTTTGATTCCGCTGTAGACATTTTATGTAAAGCTGAAACTGTATATTGTACTAAGTATGATCCTGTATACTGTGTAACTCTAATGATTATGTTTATCCAGTGTATTTGTTGTACATTATCTGGTGTATTTATATATTTCTGTTCTTCTGTTATTTGTTTATGTGTTATATTCCAAAGATTACCCTTGCCGCCAGGGAACGGGGATTTGGGGTCGTCACAACGACAAGGAAGGTCGCATACATCAGAACAAGTTGGTTCATCCGCTCAACACAGTCAGGATCGGTCATACAGCATAGTACAACCATACAAAGGGGTTGTGCGCACGGAGCTAGCCCAAGAATGGCACTACCCAAGGAAAATAAGGCTTGTACAACCTAAAAAGATCGCCCATATTAGGAAGTCGTTCATATACCAAAGAGATCGGTTGTACAAGACGAGGAGAAGAATTGGTTCCGGTCACACGTTCCATTCTGCAGTCATTCATTCATACTACCTCGGTCGATCATATGTAGCAGAGAACACAAAGATTCCAGAGATTGCGCATGCATCTCATGTCCGCTCACAGATTTCAGCTCCAGTCGCTCGCTCATTCATCAATCAATCACAAATGCTCCAACCATGTATTGCCTACTGGCCCAACAGATGTCAGCTCCAAAATGATCGCACTTATATCTGCTCTATAAGCCTTGATCGGTTGCATGTACACTCCTTGCCTGTCCGACCGATCAATATGCTCAGGCCTATGCAACCGCACACCCACATAAGGTCGTTCGTACAGGACAGCAGGATACAACTATCGACAGTTGGCTACAGCTGGATGATGGCATTTTCTTAATTAAGGAAACAAGCGACCGTAGCCTGCATATATGAGCTTTAGCTCATTTCTTCGGGAGAGCTCTCCTATAAATAGGCCATGGCTTCCACTATAAAGGTGATCGGTTCCTGGCCACCGCGAAGTGCTGCTAAATTCTTTCCTCCACCATTCCTTAGCATTCCAACCATCATCATCTCTACTTAAAGATCCTTCACCCATTTGGCCATGGCATCGATGGAGATCACCCAAGTGGAAAAGAGATCGAAAGTTCTTCATCGTCCTCCTCTAAAACCAAGACATTTTCCTCCTCCTGTGCTGATCTTACCATTTCTCCATTGAATCCCATGAATCCAAGTGAGATTTATATGTGAGAGAAAATATGTTGTAAGAGAGAAAGAAGATGTATATGCAAAGAGATATGTTATGCCTTGTAACCATTGTTATGATAATGCAAATTACCTTCATAGTGGACGTAGGCCTTGCATAAGGCCGAACCACTCTAAAACCTTGTCTCCATTTTACTTTCTTTTCACTTTTTACTTCTAGTCATTTGTGAATTGCGGCTCCATTTACTTTCTAACCATTTCAGTGAAGTACGATCCACGTACCTTTGATGTTTGAGCCATTTTTGGTGAAAACATTTGGCGCCCACCGTGGGGCCGCATTTGGACCTTCTCCTTTCATACTTTATTTTCAAGTTCAAAATCCTTGCCTTGTGATCTCAAGTCATTAAAATCCTACGAGATTTCTAAACCTTGTTCACTATCATGAGCAAGTCAAAGGAAGTTACTTGCAAAATCAACGACCTCACCGACAAGGTTAGTGATGCTACATCACCCATCAACTATTACGAGGCAGAAGAGTGGTCTAATGTTGAAGTGGCTATAACCAAGAGAGAGCTGGAAGAAGCAATGACGGGACTAACAAGTCAAATAACTATTACAAACAATGCAATGATGAAGAAGTTTGAGTCGATGCTCACTATTCAAGCTGCTATGGCAAAAGCCTCACTAAGTGTCACCGGTTTTCAACCCGCTTGAATGAGTCACGCGTATGATACAGTAGCCTCCGCTTAAAGTACAAAACATGGGAATTCTATTCAGGAGGTTGCATATCATGCTAATCTTGACCATAAAAAAGGTAAAGCACATATGGCAACTATTCCAATGACACAACCTCTCAACGGGTGATTGGTTCCACCAAAGGGGAAGTTCTATTAAAAGGAAGTCTAGATCCCCTGTCTCCAAATTATGATTACCCGCCCAGAGGAGAGTCCGACGAAGAAAAAGGCACCCGTTCCTTGGATCGATGCAAAGAGCAGGAATATATCTTAGGAATGGCACGTGGAATCGTGGAGGAAAGCTTGAAGAAGGAAGACAATGAAAAGGAGTGGGAATTTTCTCCTACTAAGACCCCACTCACCGAAAGAATTAAGATGGCTATATATCCACAAAAATTTAAACCTCCAATAATGCAATCCTATAATGGGATAAGCGACTCCATTGTGTTCCTGTGCAAATATTATCAACATATGAACAGGGCGCGTGCCACCGACGAGATCAAATGCCTGTATTTCTCGACTTATTTAGAACGGGTGCCTTTTGGACGACTTCACTACCCTGGCTAGATTATTCAGGGAGCAATTTAGGTTCCAAGTAACTAACGTTCGGGATGTCATGGAGCTAGGTGAACTAGAACATAGACCAGGAGAGTCCATCAAAGCTTTTCTCACTCGTTTTAATATGGCAGCAGTCGAAGTTGAAAATTATGAGCCCCGCCTTGTTCTGATGGCTCTGAAAGGGGCCATATGTAAGAAGACCAAGTTAGGACGGTGGATTAGGAAGAAGAAACCAAGTACTCTCGAGCAACTGCTCAATAAAGCTGGAAAATATATGAGTATTGAGGAGATTTCGGTGTGTGTTTTGGAAGGCAATAAACAGCTAAAAAGGAGCGGCAGTGTGCAAAATAACCTTGATAGTCAGTAGACCTGGCCCTAGGGTAGTCGAGTGAGACAACCGCCTAGGGCAACACCCCGTATGGGGGCAGCAAGGAGGGGATGAAGTGGCATCTGGTTTAAGTATGTGTATTTTTAAATTACTATTGCAATAAATAATCAGTAGTGTGTATAGTTCAGTGGAATGATGTGTGTTTGTCAGATAGGTGGTTTTGTGTTCGATCCTTGGTTGGCAGCAGCTTTGTTAAAAATTTTTTCCAACCACCTTGTCTCCGCCTAGGGCAACAGGATGATTAGGTCCAGCCCTGATAGTCAGAAAAGGAGCAACGGAGGAAAGGACGATCGGGCTAAGAAGAAGCTCCGTTTTTAAGAATTCTGAGCTCACTCCCATTAATAACACAATAAGGAATATCTTCATGGCAACTAAGGATACGGAGAAGTATCTGATCCCAAAACGAATGCATGTTAAAGATGTTGCTATTAGATCAGGGAGGTTTTATCAATTTCATAACCAGCCAGGGCACGATACTGATGATTGCAGGAATTTAACATCGTTAATTGAGGAACAGATTAGGAAGAATCGTTTGCAACAATATATACAAGTCCGTGAACACTGCTCCAATTCTCTATGATCAAGGGGCAACAAGTAATAGTAGATCGCCCAAACCAATCCAAGGCTAGCATTTACTTAAGGACCGGTAGTCAGCTTTCTGCTCACGGTGGCTCTGAATAAGCGACCTCCATCACTTTTACTTTACTTAGCTTTATTACTTGTTATATTCTTGTAAGCAATTTACGATGGTTTACTTACGTTGTATCAAGCAAAGGCCTTATAAATCAAAAAGTTATGTGCTTACCTAAATGACACAATTGTAAGCTCGTACTAAAAGTCGATTTCTTAAAAATGTTGGTGAAGAAGAAGCAATTGCTCATCTACAACCCAATCATGACAAAAAAAAACTTCCCAATCATGTTTTAGGTGAAGCAACTCGAGAGACAGGAACATCATGCGAATTAAACAAGACGAATAAGCACACCATTTCAAAAGAATAAGCTGTTCTAGTGAAAATAGTGAGAAGCATACTAAACGAACACCAAGTCAGAAAGGTGCACTTTTCACTACAAGAACGTCAAATCCTTAGAAAGCACCCATTGAAGGGATTGGCATCAAACTTTGAACAAAATGCAAAGGTGATGTTGATTTGTCCCACGGATAAAAATAGCCAATCCCAAAAAGAGGCACCTTGTTAGGTGCAAGACACAAATTCTTTAAATCGAAGTAAAGCTCGATAAGAGGAACTAGTGTCCACCTCCCGGGATGATGCATCAAGTTGGAAGGATCGACAAAACCTAGGCTGGAAGCACTAGTCTTAGTGCCGGAAGGACTGGCAAACATGCCGGAAGGACCAGCATAAACAGAAATCCTAGCAGAAAGGGGGTAACAGAAATCCTAGCCGAAAGGGGGTAACAAAAATCCTAACTGAAAGGTGGTGCCCAATAAGGTCTTTTTGGTTCTAAAGTAACCAGAACAAACAAGACCAAAGTTGGGTCGAAACTTGAAACCCAAGACCTCCCCTGGGGGCACACATTCAAACCTCAATCTCCGAAGGGCCTGGGCCAATAGGTCAGTGAGAAATGGGGGCTTGAATACAAAATATATATATATATATATATAAACCTCGCCCATTCAAACCCAATCTTCGAAGGTCTTGGGCCACCAAGTCAGTGAGAAAAAGGATTTAGTGCATTAAGAAGCTGATATATTTAAACTAATCCCTGAAGAGCTTGGACTGCCAGGTTAGCAGGAAAAACAGATACCTGTCCAAAAGTCGTGAACTGATCGATTAAAACTAAAATTGTAGCTATAGCTAAGAGAATTTAGGGAAAATCGATCATTTGTAACCCAATAGAGTTGTAGAGGACTTTGGTATGGAGGCACCACCATTGGATAAAAACCAATAATGCTCACTTAAACATACCACAAGTTCACCACAACTTTACAACAAAGGCTAAGCGTTTGATGAAATCGATCGACTAACAAGAATGAATCCCCGTGAAATACTACTAGTCACAAAAATGAATGACGAAGCCATTATAATACCAGACGTTACAACATGAACATACGAGGATAAAAGTATTAGGCGAGGACCGGCACTCGCATATACTGCCGATCTAAATGTGTGACAGATAAGAAAATAGATTGAAATCGAAGTATGAGGGTCACAAATGCTACTTCTTAACAGGAAAAGAAGGAGATGAACCAACTGCTTGACTATTACTCTTTGTCCCTTTGTTTGCACAAGGACTCTCAGGAGAGGACAAGTTAATGATTCCCGGGCTATTCGTAATGGGCCTCTTTCTGCGTATCAGAGTAGACACAGTCTTAGCATTCCAAATTTCTTCCTCGTCATTGCTGTAATCATAATCAACAACCTTCAGATCAGGCATCTTGAGTAATTTTGGGTCGCCCAGTAAAGGTGTGGTGCGCAGGCTGATACTGGTTGATACTAGAACGGAGTCAATGGTAGTAGCCTGAATAGAGGTAGCACCATAGACAAGAGAGGTAGGTGCAAGTGAATAGTAAGCACTAAATTTAGCAAACCCAGGTAAAGAAGTAAGATAATCCAAACCTGGTGCGAACTGGTGGATATCAATTTTACCTGGGGTTACTGGGTATGTAAGATTGATCTCATAATCAGTCACATTTAAAGAAGTATCGTCATTCTCTATGCCATGTCCTACACATTGTTTGAGAACATTCCCCTGAACCATGTGTTCTTTATCGGGTTGAGCTTCAATAACATCCTTGACAGAGCGATCCTTAGGAAAAGTTTGAGACCTTAAAGCTTCAACGTCGGTAAGCCTACATGAGCCACTAATAGCAGTAACATCTAGGGTTTTCTTCCTGGAAGATTGGGCTCGCTCGTCCACCAGTATCTTTCTACCATCAACCAAAGCCTTACGGTCTTCTTCTTCCAGGAGACTCTGCTGGAGATATTCGTCATCAGCAACACCAGAGTATGAAAGCACTTATTCGCAAACAAGAGCCAAAGTCCGTGAAAAGTTTTCGTTCAGATAGCTTAAGCTACCACGACTCATGACATTATAAACGTAAAATTGAAACAGAGTATCGTCAGTCTTAATTCTGGCCTCATCAAGAGCTTTGCGTAGCTTGATTCTGTCTTCTTTCAGAGTCCTTAGAGTCTCGTTCTGAGAATTAATCTTATCCTCAAGAACCGTTTTTTCTTGTTGATAAGAAGCCAAAGCTCTGTTCTCTAAAGCCAATTGACATTCAGCAAGTTCCTAGGCAGATTGAGCTTCTCGAAATTGTCCTCTTATGGCCTCGAGCTCTCTTTTTAGTTCCTCATTTTCATCCTCCAAATTGCTCACTCTAATACTCCCATTCTTAAAAGAGACAATTTCGAATTTTTGGGACCTGATCAAATGAAGCAGTCCAGCTTTATCATTCTCCAAGATGTCGATATGATCAAGATGTCGTGCATTCAGCCTTTGAAACTCGTAACCAAATTTGACCCAATGTTCTAGTTGCTTGTCAATATTGCTCATAGCAGTGTTAAACAGAGTAATCATACAACTCTTTATCATACTTAACCCCTCAATAGCATCTTGCCTATCATTTGGATGCAAATCTAAGTCAAAATGCATTCCCCTTAAATCCCAACCTCCAAAACGATCCTTAAGATTCAAGTTTCCAAGTGAAACCTTATAAGGGGTCGGTCGAGAATCATTTGGATTTAAGTAGAGGTTGGAAAATGGATCGTTCAGGGAAAGTGGGAATGTTGGGGTCTAGAAAATCAATTAATACGAGATGTTTCTGAATCTCACTCTTGCAGAAAATCAATTAATACGAGATGTTTCTGAATCTCACTCTTGCCCCGGTCGTTTATGCTCCTGTTCTTTTTCTCTCTTTCTATGTGGTGCTCACTTTTATCGCCCTTATCCTATACATTTGCACAATCAGATTCTTCCTTGCTTAGCAAATCAGTCAGTGGAAGTTCAGGGATGTGTTGAGGTTGAGAACTTGAGGACGACTGGGAGCGTTTCAAGTGACAAGAAAGGCGAGACTGTAAAAGAATCTATGGATCAGTAGAACAGGCTTGTCGGGAGAAACTATCTAATAAAGAGTGTCTCATTCCTGTACCTGAAAATATGAACAAAGCAAAACTTCAGCAAGCATGCATAGAAACTATAAGATTTGCAGGAAAGCATAAAGTGATTATAATAGTCATATTTCAATACACATCCAATAACAAACCAATTTCGAGGGGAGTTCCTAAATCACATGCTTTCCCAGGCCGTTGGGAGGATTCTTGAATTCCCTCCATATCGGATTTTACAGGATCAGAAGTCACAATATTAACCTGATCAAGATATTTAATGGAGTCTAAGTCACCCAAGTCTCCAAAAGTTCCAATAGAACTCTCTTCTTGGATGATAAGGGAAATGGGATTCTCAACAACTTTCTCTGAGACTATTTTATCTTTTGTACCGTCTTTTCTTCCATCTATACCTTTTCCCCCATAATGAAAAGCAATCCCTTCGGTAATCAAAGGAAAAGGGGATCCTCGCAAAATTTGGCTACTATCACTAAGATCTAAGCATTTCTTTTTGGTAAGGGACATACCAATGGTATTTTGTGTATAAGTTGGAATTTTCTTAATGGACCTTGAAGGATGGAGTAGATGATAATGATGAAGGGTTTCTTCTAAAAGTAAAAACTGTCTACTTCTCTTAGTCTTGTTAATAGCAACCAAAGAATCTAGAAGAGCTTGGTCAAGAGCAAGGCCTTTATTGGAAGGAATTGCTGCAAAACGGAAAGAGAGTCAATAAAAAAGGGAAGGAAGTAGAAAATTACAAAGCCAAGACAGTTACCTCCTTCCATCCATCCATCGACCATAGAAGTTACCCGGACATCGAACATAAAAGTATTGATCAGGAAGCCCATTGACATTATCCGTTAAGCCAGTGAAATTCTGTAATGTTTGCTTTCCATGAAAATAAAAGAGGGACAGTCCGACTTCTTTCTCTTGAAAGCATATAAGGAACATATATTCGAAAAAGTGGGTACTCGTTGCTTAACTCTCATGAAAAGTATGTATAGTCCTAATAAAATATGGTATCCATTGGGATGCATCTGGTATGGGGAAATAGCCAAACGCGGCAAAATGGACTATAAATAAGAATTAAAAGGAGAAATTGCTCCACTTAACAACATATTGTGATTGACTGCTACATACCCAGCAGGTGGGCAATCGGCCAAATCATCTTTCCTTCGGAACTTAGTTTCATCTTCTGAAAATCCAAATCGAGCGCACATTTGCTGGTATAAGCCAAATGGGAGCGTCGATTTATGGCTGTCAAAAGGCACTCTCCTAAGGGCCAGAGTTCAGGATAAATTCGTCTAATGTTCACCCCAGGACCAATAGCTGGGGCAGCTTCAATTATCATACCATAACCTTTGGTTTCCCCAGGCATGGTACCTAGCCTTCAAACTGATCCACAATCAATGAGAGTGACCGATGGTAAAATTGTAAGCTCAAAAGTGCATATCAATATTTGTCATTAGGATCAAGCACTACAAGGAAAATTCAGCTAACAATACAAACCAGGCCGATTGACTCTTAGTCGCACATGATCGATCAAAAACGGGTCGTGCACATTTCGCTTAGATCTTGGTCATGTACATTCAATGCGGTCGCCCATGATCAATCGAGTTAGGGTTGTTCACAGCCAACTCCACGTACGAGTTAAGAAAGAACGATCCCTACCAAACCAAACATGGGCAACCAGAGTGCACAAGCAGGAATATCAAGGGATTACAGATATGGATATGTAAACGAATGCCACCAACATCAGACAAAGTATGAAACAATGGTAGCAATATCAAGACCCAATAGAATGGTAATTTCATCAAGCATCATATGTACCAAAAGAGCCCAGTTCTAACTACTCATATATGATCGCAATAATAATACCTATATTGACGAAGGTATGGTGAATCAAAACGTTTTATCAAAGTAAAGGCATTTCAACAAATAACTTGCAGACATATTATTGAAATCAGAAAATTGAAGGGTTTTTGTGTGAATCAGATCCGACAAATAATTACACACACAACCCTAGAACATTCTAAGTTGAACCAAAAATTCTCTAGTCATTACAATCGCAGCAAACCACCAAAAAATTTAATACCTGCCCAAATCATTTGGTTTTTACCCCTATAAATTTCATAAAGCTAATCGGATTAACCCAAGAGCAAATTTTAAAGAAGGAAATTCACCTAAGGGCGAGCAGGCAGCCTCAGTTTTAAAGCACAAATGTTACAGTTGACTAGGAAGCACGATCGAAGCTTCAGAAGAATCGGAAGCAACATGAAATCTTCTAATGAAGAGCCTCCATCAAGACAGATTCTTCAAAAAGTCGAGGCAAGTAGAGAGCGGGAAAATGAAGAAGCGGTATTTAAAGAGGACTAAAAGGCCCGTTCAGATAAAAATGACATGTCAGCACGGCCAGATTTGAGTGACCCGCTTAATTGCATTAAAAGATAGCTCACCAGACTCGACCTACCCACTCAAGCCCAAGTAGTTCACATGGATACATTAGTATGTTAGCCCAATCAATCAGTTAGGCCCAGTCGACCAAATCGTGAACAAACAACTATATCTGTGCATGAGCGACCATGAGGTCTTTTGATCTTGTATAAGCACAAATCGTTAACAAGCATGGTCGTCTTTCAAGACAGACTTAATCCCTCAAATAGCAGTGCTACATTTCATTATTTTGAAGCACGTAATCTTTACAAACTAAAAATTACAAACTTTGAGGGGTAATTGTTTATCCCTTAAAAACCATACATGTATTAGTCTATTAAATCTGTGTAGAAACTATGAGTCAAGTGCCATCAAGGTCGGTCGTGCATTGTCTAATCTAATCCAATAAACCCAGACAGTTTGTGAAGGGTAAGGGACGATCACCCAGAACGAAGTTCAAGCGCCAGCCTAAGGTTAAGAACGACAAGGAAGGTCGCATACATCAGAACAAGTTGGTTTGTCCGCTTAACACAGTCAAGATCGGTCATACAACATAGTACGATCATACAAAGGGGTCGTGCGCACAAAGCTAGCCCAAGAATAGCACTGCCCGAGTATAGTAAGGCTCGTACATCCTGAAAAGATCGCCCATATTAAGGAAGTCATTCATATACCAAAGAGATCGGTTGTACAAGAAGAGGAGAAGAATTGGTTCCGGTCACATGTTCCATTCTGCAGTCGTTCATTCATATTACCCCGTTCGATTGTACGTAGCAGGGAACACAAAGATGCCAGAGATCGCGCATGCATCTCATGACCGCTCACAAATTTCAGCCCTAGTCGCTCGCTCATTCATTAGTTAGTCAAAAATTCCCCAATCAAATATTGCCTACTGGCCCGACAGATGTCAGCTCCAGAATGATCGCACTTATATCTGCTTTACAAGCCTTGGTCGGTCGCCTGTACACTCATCGCCTGTCTGCCCGATCAATATGCTCAGACCTATGCAACCGCACGCCCCCATAAGGTCGTTCGTACAGGACAACCAGATACAACTATCGATAACTGGCCACAGCTGGGTGATGGCATTTTTGTAATTAGAAACAAGCAACCCGTAGCCTGCATATACGAGATTCAACTCATTTCTTCGGGAGAGCTCTCCTATAAATAGGCCATGTCTTCCACCATAAAGGGGATGGATTCCTGGCTACCTCGAAGTGCTGCTAAATCCATTCCTTAGCATTCCAACCATCATCATCATCTCTACTTAAAGATCCTTCACCCATTTGGCCATGGCATCGATGGAGATCACCTAAGTGGCAAAGAGATCGAAAGTTCTTCATTATCCTCCTCTCAAACAAAGACATTTTCCTCCTCCTATACTGATCTTACCATTTCTCCATTGAATCCCATGAATCCAAGTGAGATATATATGTGAGAGAAAATATGATGTAAGAGAGAAAGAAGATGTATATGCAAAGAGATATGTTATGCCTTATAACCATTGTTATGATAATGCAAATTTCCTTCATAGTGGACGTAGGCCTTGCATAGGGTCGAACTACTCTAAAACCTTGTCTCCATTTAACTTTCTTCACACTTTTTACTTCTAGTCATTTGTGAATTGCGGCTCCATTTACTTTCTAACCATTTTGGTTAAGTACGGTCCACGTACCTTTGGTGTTTGAGCCATTTTTGGTGAAAACACTTTTTATAAGTATACAATATGTATGCTATCAAGTAAAATTCTAGTCAAATTTATCATTGCTTAATTTATATGTATAATGGTTTGGTCTTATCTTGGTTAAAACCACTAAGTCATCAATTTTGACTTTTAATATTTTGACTTATTGCCTAACATAATTTTTTTAATTAGATTTAAACATACGTATACACTCATAAAATTATATACTATATATATATACACATAATCAACAATTGATCAACCTTTTTCAAATTAAACAAGCAATAAAATTATTTATGAAATCAACACCCATAATGACCATTCATTTTGATCAATCAAAACTGTTTTGATCTATCAACAGAATTCCATGATAAGTAAATAGGGTAAAAACTATTTGAAATTTTAGTTGAAATTAGAAATAATTATCAATAAATCTAGTTCAAAGTTTTAAATCAAAATATAAAACTTTGTTTACATTTTATCACATTTAAAAGCTTGTATCAAATACAGATTTAACTTACAATAAAACAATTTCATCTTCAAAATCGAATTTATCATGATTACTTGAAACATGTTTTAAAAATATCGATTATGGATTCTGAAATTTTTGATTTCAAAGATTTTAATACTCATGAATCAATAAATTCATAAGATTATTAAATCAATATAGACCCAGAAATATTTTTGATCTTATATGATGAAACAATTTCATCTTAATCAGTATCTCTAATACTAATCAGGTTTCGATTTGAAATTATTGAAGGAAACCCCTAATTAACTCAACCTACGAATTACATGAGCCCTAGCTCCGATGCCACTGAAGGAAAATTTTGGTTCGAATACAAGTCTTACATTTAAAATCGCAACCAAATTAAACAAGATCTACATGATAATTTGTAAATCGAGAATTACACCTTGTTAATGCTTCGTCCTTTTTCACGCAATCGATTAGGGTCTTGGTGAATTGAATCTGAGCCCCCAAAGCAGCGAGCCTCCACAGATGTCCACGAACACTTGTTCTCAAGGATGTCGAACATCACCGGGAAGAAGGATGGAAGGTTCTAGCCAATTTGGGTTTTTACTTGATTTTGTATTTTTTCGGTTTTTGTTTTGAAAACTTGAATGAATAATAAAATGAAAATGTCGGCCTTCATTTTAATATAATGTAACCAGAAAATTCTCAAACAAAGTTAGACCACAAAACCCGTTTATCAATTCATAAACTAAGGCAAAGTCAACACTTGATCCCCTTTTTGTTGTAAATGGTTATCATCCTTTTCAAGCGTTCTTATGTGTGACCCTATAGGTTATCATAACGTTGACAATGATTTTAAATCATATTTAAAACCATAAACAGAGATTAGCGTCTAGAAATACGTCACTGCTACCCAAGTTATAATAATATTGACGATTCAATACAACCTTTCCATGACCAGTGTCTCAATGTAATATAATCTTATTAACCTACATATCCAAGATTAAACTCGAGGCATGGATCGTATCGTTCTCTTTATAATTTAATCCATTTATCTTGATCGATGAGTAGACTATTTAAAACAAATCAATATTTGAGCACGATCATGCATTTCACAGTCTAACTCAATCAAGAGGCCCATGAATTTCACTGCAAATAAACTGTCGGGTAAAATTCCATCTAGATCATTCATAATTTTTCATTCAATTCGAGATGCATCCAATAATCACCGTTATCATCTACTCTGTCACAAGTAACTTTATATGATATCAAAACGCAAATATACTCGAATAAAATTATAATGATTTCGGGTCTGAGGATCATTACATCACTGTCACTATGAGAATAACTTATGATACTGTTAATTATATTCCATGTAATTTTCTCACGGTGGTCCAGCCTAATATGCTATTCTCTAATACGTATTTATGTCTTGACATTTATATCACGTATATTAATAATCAATGAGATGTGATCATCACTCAATCAACACACTAGTCTCACTGTTATATTGTTATCCTATATAAATAATAAAACTTGACTAGGGACATTTAAGAATTATAACACTTAATATATTATATAATCTCAAGTTCAAGTCTTACTCGAACTATATAATTCCGTATTATTATTCTGGGGACTTCTGTTATGTTAATATTTATATTACGTAGTGAATATAACATAACAGAATAATTTTTATTCCAAATAAAACAATAACATCAACAATGTTATTAATTACATCAAATGGATTGCTTCTAGGGCATAAACTCTAACAACTTTGGCCAATTGAGTTTTGGTGATTAGCAGGAGGTGCTCAAGCCTTTTTTAGTGATCGACACGCGTTTATCACACATGATTGAGTTAATGCCAATTCCAAGAATGAACTATATTTTAACTCGATTCTGAGCATGTCGCGACTTCAACCAAATTGCTTTGTGTTTCCAAAAGGACGTGCTCGATTCTGAGCACAGCGTCAGCCATAAACTTTACATGTGGCTACTTTGACAAAAAATAGATCAACATTTTACCCCCTAAAACATATCTTTCTTGATTGACGAAGATGTGTATTGCGAGTAGTACGAAAATCTATAAATACATGAGCAGAGATTTGATAGAAGTCCGACGATCGCTGAGATCGTAATATAAACCCAACTGCTGCTGAGATCGTAATAGAATTGAAATATGATGATCGCTGAGATCATAATATGGAAAACCGTCGAGTTTGGGATGCATAGGATCCTAAAAATCAAAAGCCGTAGGCTTGTTGGTTCCTGTCGGGTCAAGTATGTACTTGTAAAAGGCTTCGTACTTGGTGGACCAAGTTATGAGGTATTGCGTACTTGACGGGCCAGGTTGTTAAGATTCTAGTGCTAGGTTAAGATAAGGAATTTCAACACTTAGCGGACCAAGCCATGAAGTTCTTATGCTTGGCGGACCCAATTGGAGAATCTTAACACTTGGCAGCCCAAGTTATGAAAAGTCGTGGACTGGAGTCCAAAGGCTATGAACCGCAGTTCGTGGACCAGAGTCAGTGGATCTGAATCTAAGAGCTTTGCGAACCTTAGTCCGAAGTTATGAACTTGAGTTCGAATTTTATACTTAGCTGACCAAATGCGGGACCGGAGTCCGAATTTTATACTAGGTCGATCAAGGGTGGGACCGAAGTCCGAATTTTTTATTTGATTGATCAAGTGGGGGACCAAAGTCCGAATTTTATACTTGATTGATCAAGTGAGGGACCAAAGTCTGAATTTTTATACTTAGTGGACCAAGTGGGGGGATCAGAGTCTAAGTTTTATACTTGATCGATCAAGTAGGGGATCGGAGTCCTACTATTTATACTTAGCGTACCAAGTGGGGGACTAGAGTCCTAATTTTATACTTGGCGGACCAAGTGGGGAATGGAGTCCTAATTTTATACTTGGCGGACCAAGTGGGAAACCCAAGTCCTACTTTTTATACTTAGCAGACCAAGTAGGGACCGAAATCCTAATTTTATACTTGGCGGACCAAGTGGGGACCGGAGTCCTAATTTATACTTGGCGGACCAATTTGGGACCAGAGTCTTAATTTTATACTTGTCGGACCAAGTGTGGACCCAAGTCCTAATTTTATACTTAGCGGACCAAGTGGGGGACCGGAGTCTTGGACCTGAGTCCAAAGTTGTGAACCTGAGTTTGAGGACTTGAGCCCGTGTACCTGAGTCCAAAAGAGTTGCAAACCTAAGTTTGTGGTTTGACCAACCGAAGCTTCACGAGCTTGAGCGATGTCGGGGTTAGGGATATTAGCCCCGAGTGTAGCAGGAATGGTACCGGCCCAGGGATCGACATCATCCTATTGTGGATTTTGCAGGGTTTCCCCCAAGTCCCTAGTCGTGACTTGCGGAACACTCATGCTTCCTCCGACAATATCTACATCTCCTGTCGGCCTCCCAAATTCTTGAAACCTAGCATCCATCCGAATGAGAAAAGTGTTCATTGCTTCCTCTTACCGCTCGAGTCGAGCATTCAAATCGAAAGACAAATTTTTGATCATACCATCCACATCGTCTCGAGTGACGAAGTTCAAGGAGCTACTACTCGCACAGAGTTCTTGACTTCCTTTACTATCTGTACCATAAGTCTCGGCGATATCATCGAGTTTCTTCCGTTGACCACAGTGAAAAGTGGGCAAAATCCATTTTCTAAACAAAGCCGAATCCGAAATTCGAAAACAAATCCAAATCCAAAGTTGAAATCTAAAATCAAATCCGAGAACCAAAACCAAAGTCGAAGACTAAATCCGAAGACCAAAACCAAAGACAAAGACGAAGACGAAATCTGAAGACCAAAGTCGAGAGCTAAAGTTGAGAACTAAGACTGAAGCCGAAGTCGAAGTTGTTATGTCTTCCTACTTAGCTTGCCAAATTGTTGACATAGAAAATTGGTTATTTACGCACGCGAACCCCTAAGAGCTGGTTTAGAAGAAAACTGATATCCAAACAACCAAAGTACCATAAATTTAAAGGGACGAAAAACTTTTTATAGTGATTCGGTACTAACACCTACGTCCACTTTATTGTAATCATTCACCATAATTTTGTCGGTTACAATGTTTATCAAAGTTCAGACAAATTGAATGTACAAAGTTGTACAATAAAATAACAAATATCTTGTTAATTCATAACTTTAACCAAAATGTCCTTCTTCTTCCTCATTAAGCCAAAGTGTTGGAGTGAACAACAATGTCCAATGAAAATGTTCAATGTCCAAAAATGTCTGAATATGTCCAAATGCACGCCAAAAGTCCAAGTGAATGCCAAAGAGTTGTAGGCAAACTTCTATGTGTAGTTTACAAGTCCATGAAATATCCTAAAGCCATAGAACTGACCATGAAAACCATTAATGAGCTCCAAAGAAAGCTCTCCCGTATGCCTAAGGTCCAAAAATATCAAGCCAAGCCACCCCATTTGAATGCCAAGCATGGGGGTAATTATATGCGAGGTTTGCAGGCTACAGTAGAAATTTTGTATCCTGGGGAGATGAGAAATTCGCATTCCCGGGACTTAGCCAAAAAAAGATGCCTTCCTGCAAAATTTCGACTCCTGGATGGTACGATGAAAATTGGTAATCACTATGTGTTGATCACCCAAAAAGGCGTGATCCACATGAGATCTTGGCTTTCCAACATGCCTTGCCACTTGCCAGACTAAATTCATATCCGTCAAGCCCAAGAAGATTTCAACTCCTGAAACCACGTGATGCTTAAGCAAAAAGGACACATCTACACGTAGCAATCAAGGCTTTTTGGATTGCTAGATTTTCACGTAGGATTTCACATCCCGGTTTTCCAAATGCCTATTTTTGATCCTATGATGGGAACTCATGGAAAATGTCGATCGAGGTAGGATGCTCATTTCTTTCTTGAGATGCCAAGACTTGGACGAATCGTATCCCTAGAAGGATACGATTTCGTATCCCTAAGGGGATACGATTTCATGTTGATGTAGGGATACGAAATACGTAATTTTGTATCCTAGGGGATATGAAAATCCCGAGTGTCCATACCTTTTTTTCCAAATTCGGATAGTGCGGAGTGATGAAAACATGTGATTCCACTGTGTTGACCACGACTTTTGGAGTGCAAATCCTAAAAGAAACCGAAGTGCCAGATCTGAGCCAAGTGGTGATCGCGCCGAGTTGTACTGATGTTTTTTTCCTGATCAACATGCATATGACATGTGTTTCTGAGATGATCTAATTCAAACAGAGTACACTTTAGCCAATTGATTTTTGGTGATCGGCATGAGGTGCTCAAGCCTTTTTGATTCATTGACACGCGTTTGACACACGTGATTGAGTTGATGCTGATTCCGAGAATGAACTATATTTTAACTAAATTCTGAGTGTATCGCAACTTCGACCAATCACTTTTTGCTTCCGAGAGGACGTGCTTGAGTCTGAGCATGCCGCTAGCCATAAACTTGATGTGTGACTGTTTTGACCAAAAAGCGAGTGAACAATAGGTCATCGATGATAATAAATTAAATGGGGACTAAGTCTAGGGGTGACTTGGGTCAAATTTCTTTTTTGGTTTGGGACCCGTATCAGACTGTGTCCTTTTATCATTTTATGGAGGTCTCACACGAGGAGTAATAAAGGAACACTAAGTAGTAAGAGGTCCAAATGAGGTGGGTACGAGCACGTTTTGTTAGGGCGATGACCGTGCACTTTGATTAGGGATAATAAGAACGCTATGTCTTTTATAACTTATAGGATCGGGATTGATAAACCAGAGGCCCATATATAGTAGGAATCAGGTTGTCACACTATGGTATAGGATCCGATCGATGGTCAAAAATTAGATAACGGCTTAATTATGACTTGTGGTAAGTTTGTGCAGAAATCGTACTGATCTGAATGAGAAGTAAATTGACTTTATTCGTGCTTATCTTCTCACTACTTTATTCACTACATTTACGCCTTTATGTTTTTTGAACTGTTATTCTATCTAAACTTCCTTTTATAGTACTCATGCTAGTAATTACATAACTCAACAAAATTATGTCTAACTAGTTTCCTTTCTTCCTTTCTTTCCCTCACCAGGTTCACAGGGAAGAGGAACTCAGAGTTGATAGGATTTGGTTCAGCTAGGTCTATTCAGAGATTTCTTGCTCGATTTGCTTTCCACTTGTTCATGTATTACTTCGTTTATGGTTTGCTCCTTGTTATTGTATTTGACATTGAAAGGGATGAATTTCAAATGTACTCTGATGGTTCTTCAAAAGACAACTTAAGATTTGCGCCATGATAATTTTTTTGATGTAATGACAACTATGATTTGACTTTATATTAAAGTTTTTAATTCTATCGTGTTTTTATATTTCTGTCTTGTGAATTTTAGTCTCTGTAATGCTTGTTTATACCTATACGCTTCACATTCCTTAGCAAAATCCTCATACGGGTAACGTTAATGGGTGAGCGATATTTTATTTCGTACCAGATTTTAAGGTTACAAGATCACTAATTTTTTTGAAAGAAAATAGTTTTGAAAGAAAACATATTTTTCAAAAATTAAAAGTTATTTTAAAAATAAAAATATATCCCCTCTAGTTAGGTACAACTTTCTTTTGACTCTTTCGAATTTTGAATCTTTAACTTTTCTTCATTTAGCTATTTATAAGGCGACGTAAAAGTATCACTGTGGAGTTTTATAAAGACGTTATTTAGCTTATGAATTAGCATGAAGTTAGGAAGTTATAAACAACCTACATTGGTTGGTTAAGAAAAAAAGGATATATTTCCATAGTTTGGTTTTTGTTTGATATAGAAAACATAATTGCAAAAAAAAGATGTAGACTAATGCGAAATAGCGATTTAGCAGTATTATGCACTATTAAACAACTAGAGATAATAAAATGGAATGCCTTGCAATTACATATTTCTATTTATTAGATTGTCTTATATTATGGAAATAGATTTTGCACATTTTCGGTAACTAATCAATTAGCAATAAGCAAAATTTCATAAAAGGTAAACTTGCAAGGGTGGCAAGTAAAAAAGTAATATAAAGATTATGATGTCAAAAGGATTATAGGAAAGGTGTTAATCAAAAATATTACGTAATGGAAGGAGGTGAGGTAGTGAAAGAAACAGTGATATCTATTTTTATTCTTTTTAATTCTCCTATTTTATATGATTTAGGAGTGTTCTATCACTCTATCTTTGGTTCACTAATGGGGTGGTTGCGGGGGCCATAGCCACGCTGATATGTGTTAAGCCATGTAGAGCATCTGTATTGTAGGCCTAATAAAGTTGTCCTTTACAAAAAGGGTAAACACCTGAGTGTGTAGTGATAAAAATAGATGATTGTTTGCACTTAGGTATTTTTCTAGACCTAGTATTAGTTTCTTGACCTCGTAGGAAGATCGGCACGATTACATATGGCGTGTCGAGGTTGAAACTAGAAATCTTGGTTTAGGAAATGGTTGGTGCATTTACGGGTATGGATTGATTTTGGGTCTAGTTAGTTAACCATTTAGTTGGCTATCTCAAATTTTGACACTAATAGTATAATTTGAGTGAGATATTTATATTCTAAGGTTTTTGAGATAGGAAAATTTAAATGATGGATTAGTTGGACAAGTACATGGTTATCTTGATAGCAAGAAGAGGATTATCGGGCTAGGATATGCAGGGGACTAACTCTTAGGATTTCTTGCTACCCGAGGGGTCAGTCATATTAATTTTCCCTTAGTGCATCTCTGGTGATGTCGATTCAATTCTCATTGTGTTGTTCATTCAGAATATTGTAAGAGGATGGAAAGTTATCTCCTAGAAGAGAGATTTGTTTGTAGATCTATATTTACGGCGATTATAAGTTTGTGGCATGACCAATAAAGCACATGATTGTACGAAATAACAGAATTTAGTTTCATATTTATGACTAGAACCATTTCTAGATATGGAGTTATGCATACAATATTTCTGCATGTGGATTAGTTTGGATTTTTAGGAAGGTTATGAGCTATCTCGCATATTGAGAGCATAGTAGGCGCACCCCAAAGTTGACCTATGAATAATCAATTGGAATGGATTGTTTTACTCCTTAAACTTATCTTTAGATAGATTGAATGTAGCACATATGATATGAGCCTTCCATTTATATTTTGAGGAAGTCATTCGATTTCAGTCACAATAAAAAGATTTCAGGAAAAACAATGCAAGGAACTTTTTTGAAAGAGTTAATTAGTATAGGCATTTTCGGATTAGTGATGACATTCGACTCATGTAGATGCTCTTTTTAGTAGGATGATTGGCGGTTATTTTAGTAGAAACATTTCTCTTTGACTCATGTAGATGGTCTCTTTGGTAAATCCTGAGAACCGGATTTTCCCTGTAGCTAAATTTCTTTGGTTGTGGTTTCCAACAAGTTTCGGGTGGTGAAACGATATAAAGGCAGAGTTGTTCGTTGAACATTCAATGGATTTTAAGGACAGATGTCGTACCTTTTTGGACTAGCTCGAGCCAAAGCCAAGTTATTGACTTATGTAGTAGGGTGATTGGTGGGTTCTTTGGTAGGGGTTTGTGGATGACATGTAAATGGAATGGGATAAATTTGGTACATTATGAGCACATATAAGCAAGGACATGTTATATGAGTAGCGCTTTTGGAAGGTGAGTATTTCTCTTGGATTAAGAGGTTACTATAAGGGAAGGTATTTCCAAAATACAGATTTTCTTGACCTACTTCACCGAGAGAAGTTTAATATTGTGGAAACAAAATGATGAACATTCTTTAAATGACTTCATGGTAGTACTTCAGCATTTATTCTGTGGTATCATTAGTAAGGAAACCTGTTAGAGTAGTTACCTTGGACTAACTATCGAAATTTTTTGTCTATCATATGTTACGACCCGAACTTCCCCGCGAAGGAAAGCTCGGATTGCTTTGAGAACAAACCACATCGTAACACAAACAGAAGAACATTTCATTGCTTATAGCAACAAATTCATCAGAATACAAGAATATACAGAGTATGAATAAACAAAACACATTCGATAATCAGAGATTACATTAAATTACATAGCAGCGGAAAAATAATACAATACACAACTGAAAGAGATATACGGATACAGAGCTTTCCGGATATCATTCCAACTGTAAACCAGGATCCTGCGAATATAAATCTGCAAAACCAAAACTACTAGCTTCCCGTGTGGAAAATAGGGGCACCCAGAGTTTAGGTTAAAACAATAAACTCCAGGTCAGTCATGTGACTGGTGTGAGAACTAAAACAGTTATTTAAAGCTTTACTTTAAATCAGATATATCAAGGGACCACGCCGTATAACATGGAACGGGTTTCCTCCCAAGAATACTAGTGCATATAACAAAATAGCGCAATGCTTTTTGGAAAAATGAAGCTATTATAAGACCCAGGTCCCATCACACAATGCAACACAAGCCGGAGGATAGGGTTTTCCCTTATAATAGCCAAACATGCTTGGTACGTAAAAACAAATCATTTGATACTATTATAAGTGCATAGTGTATAAAACAACTTCAAATATAAATGTATTAATCCTAGATGGCATGGGTACCATATATCATGTCGCCAATACTAGGCTCTACAATCAAAACCGCAATTGTCACGTATTTGGAAGTTGGATTTCCATCTGTGAACTGAGGCAAGGGATCGTCCCCACCGAATTCGAGATGCTCTAGCTCGTGTCTCATAACCCAAACTCAGGTGGGCCCTTGGATCGTTAGGGCGGGTCCACCGATGTTGATTAAAATGCATGAACACTGTGTTTCCCCGCCCTTTGGGGCGTCAATGAGCCAAATGACTCCATCGACTCCACATAGTCACCGATATATCCGAGGCGCCTCGCAATCCAACAAACACACAGGTGAAAATAATAAATGTCAGGGTTGGTAGGTCACTGACACCACCCTAGCTAGAAGGAAACGCATGCCCTCCCTGATGTCCTTTCCCGTTTCTGGTTCACAACCGGGGTGTGAGGCTCGCGAACTAACGCTACACAAAGCTATGCCACACAGGCGGTGCTTTGATCATCAACCACAAGACTTTGCTTTTCAACAAAAGCCTTGATCATTTGCATCTTAGCATGCCACACAGGCAAACAACTCCATGCAACCGATATCCATCAATCACACAGAATGATATCCAATGTTAGATACATAGTCCATTTACAAGTCCGTTCTGGGTATGAACGAAACCGGAGGCACCTTGTACCTCGCAGATCCATCGATCTCCAAGTACGTCTGGACGATCACCAACTGATTCCCTCCTATTGGGTGTACAGCCCAATCAAGATCATCAGCAATTATCCAAACGATGTGAAGACCTCTGGTCTTCGACCACCATCTTCATCCTCGACACATCATCGAATCAGTTATTCAGAATGGGATAAACCTGGTCTTTCTGAATAACTTGCGTATATAATCAACAAGTGTTACACAAACATAACATACGCCTCATTCCAATTCAGAATATTCTTTAATTCAAATATTCTTATACTATGGGAAAGGTTCCCATTAATTTTATCAAAGATAAATTCTTTAAATTTATTCTTTAATCTTCTTTTGAATGTCAATTCAAACAAAATTATGGTTTATCCAAGCTAGCTGGGATTAACGAACCTTACCGAAGTTATCATTTGTTTTAAATTTCCCAATCCCAACCTATTCATCCCATGAAGTAGAACTGGTAATACTTCATATCTAACACCACGGTGTTGTCGGTAAATTCAATTATCATTTCACGTTCAAATCTAATTAAAGATTTAACTATCGCCTGGAGCAAAACTGGTGATACTCCATTCTCGATCATTTCAATTTAATTAAAGATTCATTAAAACTCCACTTGGTTTTAATCTTCCCAAAAATCAATATTAATAATTGTTTAACTTGGGAAATCATATCCTGTCTTTAACTGGGTTAAAGAACCAATGTCATTTAAAACACGGTTCACTATAAACCCAAAATCACATTCCATTGACGATGGAATCTTCATGGAAAACAAATTGATATATATAACCGATATAAACTTCCATATTTGACCAATAATATAAATGGAATAACGGAAATGCCTTTTAAATTCCAGAAATATTAGCAGTCTTCCTCCACAGAAATTCACTTCGATTATTATCAAATCGAATTCCATTCCATTCCAATTTATTTTATTAAATTGGAAAACTTTACTTTGAAAAATCTCCTTTAAATATTATCAAAAAGATTTATAAATTCCAAATCACATTTCACTGTAAATCGGGTTAAAGAACGAATGTCGTTAAAACACAGTTCACGATAAACCCAATTCACATTCCATTAATCATCGGGTTAAAGAACAAGTGATATTTAAAACACCGTTTACGATAAACCCAAAAATCAATTCAAATTCAATTCCAATTAAATACCATTTAATTGGTATAATTCATTAAATCTAAATAAAAAGATTTAGTTTTTTTCTCAACTGGGTTTAAGAACAGTGTTAATGAAGACACCATTCACGACAAACCCAAATCCCATTTGATATTAAATACAAGGCTCTGAATATAAAATATATCGGCTTATATTCAATATCAAATTCTACGACCAACAAATATCGTATTGGAAATAACGATATAAATATATCTTCCAAATTTCCATGACAATATATGTATAATCACGAAATCCAACATCGAAATATTCCAAAGACAATTTCGATTCAAATCCATTCCAATTCAATTATTGGAAATTCTGGTTACTTTTAAAACCCTTTCAAATCCAATTTATTTATTTCAAAAATAAATGGATTATAGTTCTAGTTCAAAACTAGTTCATTTCGATAAAAATCTATTTTATCTTTTCAAATATGGAATTTTTCATCCCAATTCTTTCCAAATCATTTCTTATGATTTTACACTAATTATTGATATTTTAAATAATTTTATCAAGGCCCGTACAGTCGATTTCCATAAACGGCCATTGAACTGCACTTACAGCGACCTTTTCCAAATTTGATTTGGACATAATTCCAAATCCAGCCGTTAGATTTCAAATCTCTAATATTTGTTAGAAAGCTCTTTTCGATACAAACCCAACGGTTCCGGTTTTAGGAGAATCTCGGATCTCCCGTAATATCCATTCGAAGTCAATGGTCGAAATTCGCGAACTGTCGCGGCGCGGCGCGTTCTATTCAGGCCATTATATATATATAATATATATATATATATTATATTTCGTTGATTTCCTTTCAAAACGTATTTTATAAATCGTTTTAAATTCGTTTTCAAAACGATTTCAACTTCCTATTCAATTTCTAATCAAAATTGAATATTCCATATTCGATATATAAATGATAATATTTTCAAAACATTATATTTTGAAATCAATTCCTTTTCGCTATTCATTATAAAAATGAATAATATCGATATAAATATCGTTCACGTCAAAATGGCGCAAATCAAATCAACATGGCTCTATATATTTCAATAAATTCATTATTCTATTCAACAAATGAATATTTTCTTCAACACATGAATATATATTTTATTTAACACATGAATATTTATTAATTCTTACTTACAATAAAAATGTGAATTTTATTGTATAAATATTTCGTTCAACACACGATACGTTTCAACACATGAATATTCTCAACACATGAGTATTGTCAACACATGACTATTTTGTTTATTCAACACATGAATTTAGTTTCCTGTTCTGAATATTAAATTAAAATATTCTTTATTTTCTAAATTGGAATGAGGCCCAATCGATTACCATATAATGTTAATTATATGGATTCCATACAACACCTGTATATAATAGCAACGATAAATAATCAACCATCATCCAGAGTGCACCACACAACTGCATAAGCATTAAATATAAATAATTAACGCTCACACAGTATGTCGACCAATCGATCGACATACATCTAAATAACTGGGATTAGTGTACACCAAATATCATCCCAACACCCGTGTGAGGTTTTAAATCAACAAGCACAGATTTTTATTTGTGCAGTTGGGCGGTGTGTAAAATTTATCGTCCAATCAATATCATTCAAATGGGTGTACATAAATAAATCGTCTGATTTGCAAATGAAGATTTATTTCAACACATGAATATATTTTATTTTATTTCAACACATGAATATTATTTTCCATTCCACATCACTTACCAAATTCACACACACACACAGATCAATCAAACAAGTCGTTCATGGTCTGTGGATTACGGGGAAATAGTTCATATATGCAGTTATAAAATAAATAACTGTATAAAAAAATTTGGTGAGAAGTTCTCACCGAGGGATCCACTCCTCCATTCTATATTTCTGAATTTCTGAACCGTTCAAATTTTCCCACAATATCAATGCAATCCCTTTTCACGCTGTTCATAGTAAAATCACATTTTTCATATGATGTTTATACATTAAAAATCTCATCTTTTTATTTTATCCCTACGTATATAAAGATCATATTTTTATAAACTTAAAAATCTTATTTTTCTAAACTAAAGATCTCATTTTTATAAACTAAAAATTGGATTTTTACATTACTAAAAATCGTAACTTTATCATACCAAAAATCGGATCTTTTCGTAATGAAAATTCATATCTTTACGTTCATAAAAATCTGAGATTTAAAAACAATTTTATTCCTATTGTTAAAACAATTCTTTTTCTATATTCAAAACAATTCTTGTTTATATTTTTATTTTTATCGACAGCAATGTATGATTTTCATTTTTTTAAGCAATGTTAATTCTCTTTAAAAAAAAATAATTAAACTAATATAATAAATAAAGAAGAAAAGAAGCTCGCTGATTTGGTTCAGAACTTGTCATGAAGAGAAACCCGCCATTCACCAAGAAGGAACCGCTGACACCGCCGCCAGACTTCATCGGAGCTGGATCCGAGATGCTCACGAGGTTCGTCGGAGCGTGCTCCTCCATCGCCAGCAGTGGCTCGAGGTCTGGCACCACCAATCATCCCCAAAATCCAGGAAAAGTCGAACACTTTCAGCTCGATTTTCGAGCGCCTCAAGCCACGAGGATCGATCCCACCGGTAGGGGATTGAAGATCTTAGAGAGCTCATTGGTTTTTGTTTTTGGAACATCGAAATTTATTTAATGGATTGAGGGGAAAAGAGCCAGGAAGAATTGAACGAGAAGGATCGTTCATCGCTCGTGAGCGGCAGCTTTTTTCCCTGGCCAATAGAATTAGGGTTTAGTGGATAATGAAATAAAAGGGTATATATATTATTTAAATATTATTTAATTCCTATGTTCACTCTATAGTGAAGTTTTCCATACGAACACCATATCGAACCCAACGACTATCGCTCCTAGCAAATTACCCCTATTCCGAACACAATGGGATATGTTTCGTAACCCCATTCGTCTGTTTCGATCAATTTCCGCTAAGTTTAAAATATAAATCATTATATTTTAAATTCAAACACACATTTTAATTTACTGGGGTCACATACTGACTCTGAAAATTCCCAAAAAATATTTTCTAGCTTTGTATTGATGATATGGTCCTAACAAAACTAATTTCGTCAAATTCTGAGATCGTTTGAAAAATGGCCATTTTCTGGTCGATCGAAATTGATCGAAACTGCCAAAACACGTTTTACTTCGCCACGCTTACATATTGATTCAGAAAATTATGCAAATTGGGATCTAGCAATAATTTGACATCCCGGACCCAACAAAAGTAGTTTCGTCGAAAACAGAGGTCGTTTGCAAAATTGCTATTTTTAAGGGCTATATTTCCATAGCGACTATTCTGAATTTTCAACTGGGCATAACTTTTTATTCCCGTTGTGAAATTTTGATTTTTCAGATTCGTTGGAAAGATATTTTCATTTAGATTCAAATATTTTTGGTTTCGCTAAAATCCGGTTTATTTTGAATCCTGTACATTCATTTGAAAATTTGAAATCGGATTTTCAAACTACCGCGCCATTTCCAATTCCTTTTATAATTAAAATAAAATATTTATATTCTAATGATTATTCAAATAAATAAAAGAAATAAAATAAGTTGTGAAAATATATATAAGAAATAAGTCCTTGTGGGTTAGACAATATAAGTGGAATAAATGAAGAAATGCAAGATAGTAAAGGTAAAGGCTATAAATTGGATTATGCATATGATTTTATAACCAAACATCTTAGCTATGTTTAAATAATTTAAAAATGAAGTAGGCGGAAAACTTGGAGAACAATAGATTGGCGCAATTGAAATATTTCTTCGTAAAGTATTCAAGAATGGGTAAGACAAGGAAGTTCTCTAGAAAATTTAGTTAGAATAATACGGAAGTTACATGGAGAACCATTTAGACTAGTAGTTTTGAAAAAAATTGGGTTAATGGTGATGAGGCACTAACAGATTCAACAATAAAATCTTTTATCTTATAGAGAGAATTCAAGTTTCTTTCCCGTGTTCTTTTGACAAATGTTTTTTATATTCTATCAGTAGCTTCTTCTTTTGATTAGGGCCTTTCTTTTAAATACCCCTGGGAAGGGTAGATCTTAGGATTCACGCCATGGATGGTTGGATATGGTTGAAACATGTCCTTGAAATGTGCTATGTTTGAAGGTTGCAAGTGGATGTAGTGGATACATATACACACACTAGGTACTATGATCGGATGTGCATATCCATATAGATGTGTGTGAATTTTATTTATATCTATGGTTGTAATACATGAATGTCATCATATGGTTGTTGCATATGGATGACGTTTGATGCACACACTTAGAATTATCTGTTATCATTAGGATTTTGCATACATTTGGTTGCATGGCACAAACATAATTGCATAAAAAGGAGGACAAGTGAATTAGTGGACAGCCTAATCTTTTGCATCAGTAAGGGTCATATACACTACATTATTGAATAAGTACATAAATTGCATTAGAAAAATTAAGGCCGACGTAACAACCTGGATTTCCAGAACCAATTTAATTTTTTGTTTTAGCTATTTTAATGGATTTTGAACATTTATAATGATTTATTTTAAATAATAATGAATATAAATTTATTTTGAATGTAGTTAGAATGTATAAATTATTTTAATTATAAATAGAGTTTGAAATGGCGTGGTAGTTTGAAAATTCGATTTTAAATTTCAAATGAAATTATAGAATTCAAAATAAATCGGATTTTAGTAAAACCAGAAACATTTGAATATGTTTAATTATGTCTTTCTAACGAATGTGAAAAACTGAGATTTCATAATATAAATTGAAAGTTATGTCCAGTTTAAAATTTAAAATAGTCGCTATGGGATTTATACATATTTTATATATATAAAGCCCTTAAAAATAGCCATTTTGCAACCGACCTACGTTTTCGACGAAACCATTTTTGTTGGATCTGGAATGTCAAATTATTGTTAAATTCCAATTTTCAAAATTTTTGGAATTAATATGAGAGCGTGGCGAATTTAAACGCGTTTGGTACTTTTAGTTTGAATTTAATCGACTGGAAAATGAGCATTTTTCAAAAGGTCTTCAAATTTGACGAAATTAGTTTTGTTAGGACTGTATCATCAAAACATAGCTGGATTTATTTTTTGGGAATTTTCGGAGTCAGTTTGTGGCCTCGGTAAATTAAAATGTATGTTCAAATTCAATATGTAATTATTTATATTTTAATTTAAAGAAAAACTGATCGTAACAGTCGAATTAGCATATGAGACATATCCCATTGCGTTCGAAATGGGGGTAGTTAGCTAGAAGCAACAGTCGTTGGGTTTGATTTGGAGTTAGGATGAAAATTCAACTTTTTGAAAATAAATTAAATATAAATATTGGTCAAACCCTAGGGTCAAAGCCCTTATACTATTTCTCATGGTAAAACCCAAAGAAACCTGGCCCCTTTTTATCCAATCACCCGTCACTCCCTCGGGTGGACCGCCATGCCGCCGTTCCAGGCGCCGCCTCCCCCCTTCGCCGTCGACACCCGCTCTAGCCGCCACCCTCTTCTTTTCTCTCTCTTCCCTCCTAATTCAAGCTCCACAGCCCCAAACCGCAATTCCGACACCCATACCTTCGACCGCCGACCTTCTGAGCCACCCCAACCCTACCAGCGACGACGCCGCCACCATCCCCGACCGTCATTCCGCCAATGGGCCCCTCCACCTTCAAAAATCCCAATTTTTATAAATTCCAGTTTGCAATTAAGCCCCTGACCCTCTTTCCTTAATAACTCCCAAACCGAGCCCCTACGGCCAAAGCTCCACAGTGCTAAAATAGAAGAGCACGAATTTCTCTTCGATTTGAGTATATTGAAGCTGTATTTTGGATTGCGGAGTCGTCCGGTAAACATGCATAAAGTCTGCTGTCCAAATAATGTATTTTCGCAAATTCCGGCGAATTGAAGCATTTTCAGGGAAAAGTCCACTAGGTCAAAGTTGTCCGGAATAGCGCGTTTAGGCTATAAAAAAAAGAGGGCGTGATGATTGAAGCTCGTTTGCAAATTCTGGAACTAGAACAGAAAATCAGAATGTAAGAAAAGCATGGCGGAGTGGATCCCAATGTGAGAACACCATCTTACTCTAATTCTTTTACAGTTAAATATATACTAGGATGCAGACAGTGCTTAGTAGGACCCGATACTATTTATTGTACAAACCATGGATGCTTGTTTAGATTGAATTTTGGGAAAATGGATTGTATTGTGGAAAATTGACTTTATTGTGATTTGGGTGAATTGATTGATATGCGCATGGCGCGAGCCAGTATCAGGAGACGGGTAATGCTAGACATTACTCCGATTCTAATATTGCGCCGTTATAATGCCGATTTTTTTGAAATAAATATAGTTCATTAAAAATATAATTTTTAATGTGTATATGAACTGTATAAAATATTCATGTGTTGAAATAAATATTTTATCGTTAAAAATATAATTTTTAACGTATATAAGAACGGCATAAAATTCTCCTGAAATGAAAATAAATATTCATTTACAAATTGGACGATTTTTTTATGTACACACATTTAACTGACATTGATTGGGACGATAAATTTTACACATCGCCTAACTACACAAATAATATACGGTATTTGTTGGTTGAAACCCCGCACGGGTATTGGGATGATAATTGACGTACACTAATCCCAATTGTTTAGTTGTATGTCAATCGGTTGATTGACAGACAGTTGTAGGCGTTAATTATTTATATTTAATGCTTATGCAGTCGTGTAATGCACTCTGGATGATGGATGATTGTTTATCATTGTTGTTATATACATGTGTTATATGGAAATCCATAGAAATAAAATCTATGGTAATTGATTGGGTTTCATTCCAATTTGGAAAATAAGGAATATTTTAAAATAACGAATATTTTAAAATAATATTCAGTAAAGGATTAAAATGTGATTTTGATGTCCGATTTTGCATGGACATGAAAATATTGAAATGTGTGAAGCTGTATTGATTAGATATGCGCTATTTTGATGTGAATGATATTTATATCAATTTTATTCATCTTTATAATGAATATCGAAAAGGAAATAATTTCAAAATCAGATATTTTGAAAATATTATCATTTATATTATAATGATAAAGAATAATCAAATTTGGTTTAAAATGGAAAAAGAAGATGGAATCATTTTTAAATGAATTTATAAAATATGTTTTGAACGGAAATAGTAAATATTTATATATTATATATATAATAGTTTGAATAGAACGCGCCGCGCAGCGACTGTTTGCGAATTTCAACCATTGACTTCAAATTAACATACGGGAGATCCGACCGTCGGATTCTCCTAAAACCGGAACCATTGGGTTCGTATCGAAAAGAGCTTTCCAATGAATATAAGAGATCTGAAATCTAACAGTTGGGTTTAGAATTATGTCCAAATAAAATTTGGAAAAGGTCGTTATGGATGCAATTTGGTGGCCGCTGTTGGAAATCGACTGTACGGGCCTTGGTAAAATTATTAAAATTATTAATAATTTGGGTAAAATCAAAATAAATGATTTGGAAAGAATTTGGATGAAAATTTCCATAATTGAAAAGATAAAAATATATTTTTATCAAAATGAACTAGTTAATAACTAGGATGATAATCCAATGATTTTAAATAAATAAATTGGATTTGAGAATGGTTTTAATCTAACTAGAATTTTTTAATGTATAAATTGGAATGGATTTGGAATGGAACATTTTCGGAATATTTTGATATTGGATTCTGGGGCTATACAGATATTGTGGAGGAATTTAGAAGATAAATATATATATCGTTATTCCACATACGATATGTGCTGGTTTCTAAATTTGATATTGAATATAAGCCGATATAATTTCTGTTCAGAGCCTTATATTTAATATCAAATTAGAATTTGGGTTTATCATGAGTTGTGTCTTTAATAACACTTTTCTTAAACCCAGTAGAGAAAAGAATAAATCTTTTAATTAATATTTAGTGAAGTTTACCAATTAATTGATATTTAATTGGATTGAATTAAAATTGGATTTTTGGGTTTATTGTCAACTGTGTTTTAAATAACACTCGTTCTTTAATCCGATTAACAGTGAAATGTGATTTGAAATATATAAGTCCTTTAGTAAGATTTGAAGGAAAATTTCCAAAGTAAAGTTTTCCAATTTAATAAAATAAATTGGAATTGAATGGAATTCGATTGGGTAATACACGAGGTGAGCTTCTGTAGAGGAAGACTGCTAATATATATGGAATTTAAAAGGCTTTGTCGTTATTCCATTTATATTATTAGTCGGATACGGAAATTGATATCGATTATATATTGATTTGTTTCCCATGAAGATTCCACAATTAATGGAATGTGATTTTGGGTTTATCGTGAAATGTGTTTTAAATGACATTAGTTCTTTAACCCAGCTAAAGAAAGGATTACATGTTTAACATTGTATTTCGAACTGTATTGTTGATCTCTACTAAATATGTATCTATTTGGTGGCGGAGAATTCATTCTCTTGCTTAACACCCTTCTCTGAGACGTATGAGCTTAGAGGTTACATATTGGCAGAAATCATTGGTGTAGTGTAGATTGTCGTTGTGGCATGTTTATGTTTCCAAAGTTAAATAATCTTTAAATAATGATTGTTGGAAGATTAAAACTAAGTGGATTTTTAGTGAGCCTTTAATTAGATTGAAAGGTGAATGTGATAATTTAAATTATCAAATTTGTGAAATGATCGAGAATGGAGTATCATTAGTTTTGTTCCAAGCGATAGTTAAATCTTTAATTAGATTTGAACGTGAAATGGTAATTAATTTTACCAATAACACCGTGGGGTTAGATATGAAGTATTACCAGTTTTTCTCCATGGGATGAATAGGTTGAGATTGGGAAATAAAATAAATGATTACTTCGGTAAGGTTCGATAATCCAGACTAGTTTGGAAAACCTTAATTTGGTTTAAATTGTGAAAAGAATATTTAAATAAAAGAACATTCTGGATTGTAACGAGGCGTATGTTGTGTTTGCGTAGCACTTGCTTATGAGATACACGAATTATTCGGAAAGGCAGGATTTATACCCATTCTGAATAATTGATTCGATGATAAGTTGACGATGAAGACGGTGATTGAAGATCGGAGATCTTCACATCGTTTGGATGATTACTAATGTCTTGATTGGGTTGTACGCCCAGGACAAGATAATAAGTGGTGATCGTCCAGACGTACTTGGAGATCGACTGATATGCGAGGACCTCTCTCCTGTATTGGGCATATGGGTGGAGAAATAAGGTGCCTTCGGTTTCGTTCAGACCCAAAACGAACTATTAAATGGATGTGTGTCTGACGTTGTATTGTGTGTTGTATTCGTTGATCTCTACTAAATATACATCTGTTTGGCGGTGGAGAATTTATTCTCTTGCTTAGCGCCCTTCTCTGAGACGTACGAGCTCAGAGGTTATATATTGGTAGACATCAATGGTATGGTATGGATTGACAATGCGGCATGTTGAGATGCAATGATCAAAGCTTCTGTTGAAAAGCAGAGTCTTGTGGTTGATTATCAAAGCACGGTTTTAAATAGCATAGCTTTGTGTATAGCGTTAATTCGCTAGCCTCACAACTCGGTATGAGTCAAAAACAGGATAAAGGACCCAAGGAGTGCATGACATTTCCTTCTAGCTATGGATGGTGTCATGGTATGGAGCCAAGAGATTTATTTATTTTTACCTATGTGGATGATGGATAACGAGGCACCTCGGATATATCGGTCACTAACGGGCTGAGTGATAGGTCCGATAGGACCGGGAAACGTGTGTTCAAGAATTGCCAATCCTCAAACATAAGAGAGGATCGGCCTTGCTGGATCCAAGGGTTCACTATGGGGAACCCTGAGGCATTTGCTAGAGTGTCTCGAAGCCAGCGAGGAGTACATCCCTTGCCTCCACTCATGACGGAAATCCAATTTCCAATACGTGACATTTCGGTTTTGATAGTAGATCCTAGTATGGCGAAATGATATATGGTACCCATGCCATCTATGATTGATACATTTATATTTTAAATTGATTTTGACACTATGCACTTATCGTAATATCAAAATGATTTGTTTTAAACGTACCAAGCATGTTTGGCTATATAAGGGAAAACTCTATCCTCTGTCTTGTGTTGCATTGTGTGATGGGACCTGAGTCTTATAATAGCTTCATTTTTCAAAAAACATTACACTATCTATAAACTATTATATGCACGGGTATTCATGATGGTAAACCCATTCCGCGTTATACTGCGTGGTCCTTTGATTTACTCTACTTTAAAGTAAAGTTTTAAACAATTGTTTTAGTTCTCACACCAGTCCCATAACTGACCTGGAGTTTATTATTTTAACCTAAACTCAGGATGCCCCTATTTTCCACACAGGTAGCTAGTAGTTCTGGTTTTGCAGATTTCTTTTTACAGGATCCTGGTTTACAGCTGGAGTTATATTCAGAAAGCTTTGTATTTGTGTATCTCTTTCAGTTGTGTTATGTATTATTTTTCCACTGCTATGCAATGTATTTTAATCTCTGATATTTTTCTAATGTATATTATTTATTCATACTCTGTCATATTCTTGTACTCTGATGTAATTGTTGTAATAGCAATGAAATGTTCTTCTATGTGTGTTCAAATTTGTCGTGTTCTCAACTCAATCCGGCCTTTTACATCTCTTTGGAGATGGGGGATTTTGGATCATTTCATCTTGGTATCAGAGCTTTGGTTTACAAAGCTCGAGAACAAGACACACTAGAACCAAACGAAAGAATTCATCAAAGATTGGATTAGTAACATCCAATAAGAATGAATAGTTCGAGATATGATCAGCAGTATCCTAGAATGAGTTAGAAGAGTATTATTTATTAAAAACGATTTTAATTTTGAAAATTAAATCTAATTATACGTATTTGAGTACTTTATTTTATTTTAATTTGGACAATCTAGTATATAAAGATTTTGCATATACACGTCATGAACGTATATTCGAAGTCTCAAATATACTGGATAGATATAGAATCACACTCTAGTTGCCCGGAGATGATTCTGATGATTGTAGCTACATCATCAGAGTTTTATGTTCGAGTTTCGAAAGTGGGATGTCTATATATTTCCAATTGGTTGGTGTGAGAACCAAAACTAGATAGGGTTTATTGTTGTGAATTGGCATCAAAAATATGATTTTTGACTATGTATTAAAGTTATATGTTTGAAACATTAATCAACTAATTGATTGATGATTGCTAATTGTGTTGTGTGATTATTCATTTAACAAACATGTGAAATGAAAGGTAAATTAAGCTCAATCGAATCAAATATTGAACTGAATTGAAAATTGATTGCAATTGCGTATATGTACATGTGTATATAATGAACAGGTCATAGCATGGACGCTAAGAAGAGGAATAAAATTGTATGCTCGACAAATAGGTAAATGTTTACTATATTTCTTAGGTTTGATGGTTTTATGAGTCGATTGGCTAGCCGCTTGGCTTTTTCTTTTTCTTTTGGATTGGTGAGGGCCCTATGAGGCAAGTTGCGGTTTTAAAGGTCTCCCCGAAGAAAGGAGATTATGGCGAAAATTTTCGAAAATTTAGGGTGTTAGCCAAATTTTTGAGAAATTAGAAAATTCTTAGAAACTTAAAAGTTGAAGAATGAAAGCCAGAATGAAAGTTGAGTTGATTGGTTAAACAACTTTCAGCTCCGTTCCTTTTCGAGGACGAAAATACTTTAAGTGGGGGAAATTGTAACAACCCAGATTTTCGCAAACAATTTAAAATTTTTATTTTAGCAATTTTAATGGATTTTGAACATATAAAATGATTTATTTTAAATAATAACGAAAATAAATTTACTTTGAACGTAGTTAGAACATATATATTATTTTAATTATAAATAGAGTTTGAAATGGCATGGTAGTTTGAAAATTCGATTTTAAATTTCAATTGAATGTATAGAATTCAAAATAAATCGGATTTCAGTAAAACCAGAAACATTTGAATCTGTTTAATTATATCTTTCTAAAGAATATGAAAAACTGAGATTTTATAATATAAATTGAAAGTTATGTCCAGTTTTAAATTTAAAATAATCGCTACGGAATTTATATATATAAAGCCCTTAAAAATAGCCATTTTGCAAACGACCTCCATTTTCAACAAAACCACTTTTGTTGGGTCCGGAATGTCAAATTATTGATAGATTCCAATTTTCATAATTTTTGGAATTAATATGTGAGCGTGTTGAATTTAAACGCGTTTGGTACTTTTAGTTTGAATTTAATCGATTGAAAAATGGCCATTTTTCAAACAGCCTCCAAGTTTGACGAAATTAGTTTTGTTAGGACCGTTTCGTCAAAACATAGCTGGATTTATTTTTCAGGAATTTTTGGAGTCAGTTTGTGGCCCCGTAAATTAAAATGTACGTTCAAATTCAATATGTATTGATTTATATTTTAATTTAAAGAAACCCTGACCGTAAGTATCGAATTGGCTTACGAGAGATATCCCATTGCGTTCGGAATGGGGGTAATTTGCTAGGGGCGATAGTCGTTTGGTTTGATTTAGAGTTAGGATGAAAATTCAACATTTTAAAAATAAATTAAATATAAATATTGGTCAAACACTAGGTGGTCAGAGCCCTTATTCTATCTCTCACGGTCAAACCCCAAAGAAACCCGCCCCCTTTTTATCCCATTGCCCGTCGCTCCCTAAGCGGACCGCCGTGCCGCCGTTCCAGGCGTCACCTCCCCCCTTCTCGTCGACACCCTCCCCTCTGGCCACCACCCCTTTCTCTTCTCTCTCGTCCCCCTCCTAATTCAAGCTCCACAACCCAAATCGCAACTCCGGCACCCATACCTTCGACAGCCTGAGCCACCCCCACCCTATCTGCGATGCCGCCGCCACCTACCCCGACCGTCAGTCCGCCAGTGGGCCCCTACACCTTCAAAAACCACAATTTTTTTAAAATTCCAGTTTGCAATCAAGCCCCTGACCCTCATTCCTCAATAACTTCCAAACCGAGCCCGTATGGCCAAAATTCCATAGTGCCAAAATCAAAGAGCATGATTTTCTCTTCGATTTGAGTATATGAAAGATGTATTTTGGATTGCGGAGTCGTCCGAAAATCGCGCGTAAAGTCTGTTGTCCAAATAATGTATTTTCGCAAATTCCGGTTAATTGGAGCATTTTCAAAGAAAAGTCTACTATGCAAAAGTTGTCCAGAATAGCGCGTTTAGGCTAGAAAAAAAGACGGCGTGATGATTGAAGCTCGTTTGAAAATTCTGGAACCAGAACATCAAATCAAAACGTTAGAAAAGCATGGCGGATGGATTTCAATGTGAGAACACCTTCTCACTCTAATTAATTTACAGTTAAATATATATTAGGATGCAGATGGTGCTTAGTAGCATCCGACACTATTTATTGTACAAACCATGGATGTTTGTTTGGATTGAATTTTGGGAAAATGGATTGTATTGTGGAAAATTGACTTTATTGCGATTTGGGTGAATTGATTGATAATGTGTATGGCGCGAGCCAGTATCAGGAGAGGAGTAATGCTAGACATTACTCTGATTCTAATATCGCGCCGTTATAATGCCGAAATTTTCTGAAATAAATATAGTTCATTAAAAATATAATTTTTAATGTGTATATGAACTGAATAAAATATTCATATGTTGAAATAAATATTTTATCGTTAAAAATATAATTTTTAACGTGTATATGAATGACGTAAAATTCTCTTGAAATGAAAATAAGTACTCATTTATAAATCGAACGATTTGTTTATGTACACACATGTAACTGACATTGATTGGGACGATAAATTTTACACATCGCCCAACTACACAAATAATATACAGTATTTGTTGGTTGAAACCCCACATGGGTATTGGGATGATAATTGACGTAAACTAATCACAATTGTTTAGTTGTATGTCAATCGATTGGTTAACAGACTGTTGTAAGCGTTAACTATTTATATTTAATGCTTATGCAGTTGTGTAATGCACTTTGGATGATGGATGATTGTTAATCGTTGTTGTTATATACGTGTGTTGTATGAAAATCCATAGAAACAAAATCTATGGTAATTGATTGGGTTTCATTCCAATTTGGAAAATAAAGAATATTTTAAAATAACGAATATTTTAAAATAATATTTTATAAAGGATTAAAATATGACTTTAACGTCCGATTTTGCATGGACACGAAAATATTGAAATGTGTGAAGCCGTATTGATTAGATATGCGCTATTTTGACGCGAACGATATTTATATCGATTTTATTCATTTTTAAAATGAATATCGAAAAGGAAATAATTTCAAAATCAGATATTTTGAAAATATTATCATTTATATTATAATGATATAGAATATTCAATTTTGGTTTGAAATTGAAAAAGAAGTTGGAATCATTTTAAAACGAATTTATAAAATACGCTTTGAACAAAAATAGTATATATTTATATATTATATATATAATGGTTTGAATAGAACGCACCACATAACGACCGTTCATGAATTTCAACCATTGACTTCGAATTGACATTACGGGAATCCGACTTCCGGATTCTCCTAAAACCAGAACCATTGGGTTCGTATCGAAAAGAGCTCTCCAATGAATATAAGATATTTGAAATCTAACGGTTGGATTTGGAATTATGTTCAAATCAAATTTGGAAAAGGTCGCTATGGATGTAGTTCGGTGGCCGCTGTTGGAAACCGACTGTACGGGCCTTGGTAAAATTATTAAAAATATAAATAATTTGTGTAAAATCAAAATAAATGATTTGGAAAGAATTTGGATGAAAATTTCCATAATTGAAAAGATAAAAATATATTTTTATCAAAATGAACTAGTTAATATCTAGGATGATAATCCAATGATTTTAAATAAATAAATTGGATTTGAGAATGGTTTTAATCTAACCAGAATTTTCTAATGTATAAATGGGAATGGATTTGGAATGGAAATCATTTTCGGAATATTTCGATATTGGATTCCGGGACTATACAGATATTGTGGAGGAATTTAGACGATAAATATATATATCATTATTCCATATACGATATGTGTTGGTTTCTGAATTTGATATTGAATATAAGCCGATATAATTTCTGTTCAGAGCCTTATATTTAATATCAAATTAGAATTTGGGTTTGTTGTGAGTGGTGTCTTTAATAACACTGTTCTTAAACCCAGTTAAGAAAAGAATAAATCTTTTAATTAAGATTCAGTGAAGTTTACCAATTAATTGATATTTAATTGGAATTGAATTAAAACTGGATTTTTGGGTTTATCGTGAACTGTGTTTTAAATAACACTCGTTCTTTAACCCGATTAACAGTGAAATGTGATTTGGAATATATAAATCTTTTAGTAAGTTTTGAAGGAAAATTTTCAAAGTAAAGTTTTCCAATTTAATAAAATAAATTGGAATTGAACGGGATTCGATTGGGTAATAATCGAGGTGAGCTTTTGTGGAGGAAGACTGCTAATATATATATGGAATTTAAAAGGCTTTATCGTTATTCCACTTATATTACTAGTCAGATACGGAAATTGATATCGATTATATATTAATTCCGTTTCCCGTGAAGATTCCATAATTAATGGAATGTGATTTTGGGTTTATCGTGAACTGTGTTTTAAATGACATTAGTTATTTAACCTAGCTAAAGACAGGATTACATGTTTAACATAGTATTTCAAACTGCATTGTTGAGCTCTGCTAAATATATATCTGTTTGGTGGCGGAGAATTCATTCTCTTGTTTAACACCCTTCTCTGAGACGTATGAGCTTAGAGGTTATATATTGGCAGAAATCAGTGGTGTAGTGTAGATTGTCGATTTGTCATATTTATGTTTCCAAAGTTAAATAATCATTAAATAATGATTGTTGGGAGATTAAATCTAAGTGGAGTCTTAATGAATCTTTAATTAGATTGAAAGGTGAATGTGATAATTTAAATTGTCAAATTTGTGAAATGATCGAGAATGGAGTATCATCAGTTTTGCTCCAAGCGATAATTAAATCTTTAATTAGATCTGAACGTGAAATGGTAATTAATTTTAACGATAACACCGAGGGGTTAGATATGGAGTATTACCAGTTTTTCTCCATGGGATGAATAGGTTAGGATTGGAAAATAAAATAAATGATTACTTCGGTAAGGTTCACTAATCTCGATTAGTTTGGAAAACCTTAATTTGGTTTAAATTCTGAAAAGAATATTTGAATAAAAGAATATTCTGGATTGGAATGAGGTGTATGTTCTGTTTGTGTAGCACTTGTTTATGAGATACGCGAATTGTTCGAAAAGGACGGGTTTATACCCATTCTGAATAATTGATTCGACGATAAATCGACGATGAAGACAGTGATTGAAGACCGGAGATCTTCACATCGTTTGGATGATTACTGGTGTCTTGGCTGGGATGTACACCCAGGACAAGGTAATAAGTGGTGATCGTACAGACGTACTTGGAGATCGATGTGATATGCGAGGACCTCTCTCCTGTATTGGACATATAGGACGAGGAATAAGGTGCCTCCGGTTTCGTTCAGACCTAGAACGAACTAGTAAATGGATGTGTGTTTGACGTTGCCTTGTGTGTTATATTCGTTGATCTATACTAAACATATATCTGTTTGGCGGCGGAGAATTTATTCTCTTGCTTAACGTCCTTCTCTGTGACATACGAGCTCAAAGGTTATATATCGGTAGACATCAATGGTATGGTATGGTATGGTATGGATTGACAATGTGGCATGTTGAGATGAAATGTTCAAGGCTTCTGTTGAAAAGCAGAGTCTTGTGGTTGATGGTCAAAGCACGGCTTTAAATAGCATAGCTTCGTGTATAGCGTTAATTCGCGAGCCTCACACCTCGGTATGAGTCAAAAACAAGATAAGGGACCCAAAGAGTGCATGATGTCTCCTTCTAGCTATGGGTATTGTCATGGTATGGAACCCAGATATTTATTTATTTTTACCTATGTGGATGATGGATATCAGTCACTACAGGGCTGATGGATAGGTCCGATAGGACCGAGAAACGTGTGTTCAAGAATTGTCAATCTTCAAACGTAAGAGAGGACCAGCCTTAGAGGATCCAAGGGTTCACCGCGGGGAACCCTGAGGCATTTGCTAGAGTGTCTCGAAGCCAGCAAAGAGTATGTCCCTTGCCTCGACTCATAACGGAAAACAAATTTCCAATACATGACATTTCAGTTTTAATTGTAGAGCCTAGTATGGCGACATGATATATGGTACCCATGTCATCTATGATTGATACATTTATATTTGAAGTTAATTTTGACACTATGCACTTATGGTAATATCAAAATGATTTGTTTTAAACGTACCAAGCATGTTTGGCTATTATAAGGGAAAACTCTATCCTCCGGCTTGCGTTGCATTGTGTGATGGGACCTCAGTCTTATAATAGCTTCATTTTTTAAAAAGCATTTCATTGTCTATAAACTATTTTATGTACAGGTATTCATGGGGGAAAACCCGTTCCATGTTACACGGCGTGGTTCCTTGATTTACTCTACTTTAAAGTAAAGTTTTAAATAACTGTTTTAGTTCTCACACCAATTCCATGACTGGCCTGGAGTTTATTGTTTTAACCTAAACTCTGGGTTCCCCTATTTTCCACATGGGCAGCTAGTAGTTCTGGTTTTGCAGATTTCTTTTTACAGGATCCTGGTTTACAGCTGGAGCTACATTTGGAAAGCTTTGTATCCGTGTATCTCTTTCAGTTGTGTTATGTATTATTTTTCTGTTGCTATGTAATGTATTTTAATCTCTAATATTTTTATGATGTATATTATTTATTCATACTCTGTCATATTCTTGTACTCTAAGGTAATTGTTGTAATAGCAACATAATGTTCTTCTGTGTGTATTCTGGTTTGTCATGTTCTCAACTCAATCCGGCCTTTTCCGTCTCTTCGGAGATGGGGGATTTTGGATCGTTTCAGCCGATGATGGATGAGTGGATGGATGTAGAAATCACTTATATTATTTTTCTACCTTAGTCATTTCGAGGACGAAAACCTTTAAGGAGGGGAGAATGTAACAACTCAAATTTTAAATGAACGACAATTAATTAACGAATTAACTAATCAAAGAATAAGTTAAAAATAATGAAAAATTAGCAACGGAGTTTACGCCATTGGGTCCGTGACGATTTCTGGTTTAGATAGACTTTTGGTTTGCGCAAAACAGACTTAAAACGAAGAAGTTATGACTAATAAAAGTTTGAAATTCAAAATCAGAACTTAATAAATATACATATATAACAATTGGGAACGTCCATGGAAAGACCCATGATACAACCAGGTCCACCCATGTTGAAGGTGGGTCGACCCACGTGTCGACCGAGCAATATGCTGGGTCGACCCATGTCGTGGCCTGGCAATTTACTTTCCAAGCACGAAATCGACTGAACGGGTTTGTTTTTTGTGATGATTCCGTACCTTTCTTTGCATCTGATGGACCAAATTGAAACATAATATCCAATGGCCTAGGTTATTCTACTTCAACTATAAATAAGCCTCTAGCCCTTATCTTATTTCACACAATCTCTTTTCTTCATTTCTATGCCTCCACTACACCATTTTCTATCAAACAAAAATATAGTTTTAGAATAACATTGTTTGCGCATAAATTCTGAGGAGAGGATTATTTATTTTGGATATTTCTACATGGTCCATTGGATAAACATATTTGGTGAGTATTTATTATAATTGCTTGATTAGTATACTTTTAGGAATATCTAGACAGTAGAATAGTTTGTTAATTTCCTTACAGTTATTTACAGTTTTCTGTGTTTATTTTCTATAGATAATTTTTGTAAGTTTAATTACTGTCTTTTTTTTATGAAAGTAAATATATATAACAAAAGGGAGAATCTAGCCATTCTCCAACGGCTCACAAAAACATATAATGTAGAAATGTCTATACAATCAGTGCACACACAAAAACAGGAAAATACAAGAAAACAACTGAATAACACAAAAAAAACACAACTACAAACAACCGAAAATGAGAGCCAAGACCAAGCAGACCCTCGGCAGACAGTCGTCACCTACGAGCAAGACGTCAAAGCATCCATCGAACCAAAGAGCAAGGAAAAAGAGCTAGTAAAAGCTGCTCTAAAAAGACAAAAACCGATGCCAGACAGTTGAGATCTCGAGTTCCCAAACAACTATAAAAATCCAGCTGAAAGCTCCATATCCAAAGCTCCATCTCTAGTAAGGTCCATATCAGCTCCTCCGGTTAACTGTAAACCCAAGAATATACCAGCCAAAAGGAACCTAAAAAACAGGGACCTGCGGCAATAACAAACAACATAAGATATAAAAAGAGGGAGAGGTGAAGATGAGGCGAAGAGAAAGGGCAAACCACCCGAACTCACAAAATCCAGAACGGAATCAGCTGATTCCCGTCCTAGGGGAAGGCGGTGTTGAGAATACAGATAAGATACCTGCCAGCCTCCTCAAGCGGGAGCCAATCACTCCCATAAACGGCCGACCACATTAAATTACTGTCTCTAATTCTATTTAAGTTTTTCAGTAATTTACTGTTTACTGTTTGTTATTCAGTCTTCTCCTATCCTCTTTCTTTGTGGTCATTTTATTTACACTTCGGGCTATACCCTATTTTGTTTATAATTCCATTTCATTTGTTTTGAGTTTAGGCAACGCGAGAGCATAAACTTTTACCCTTTTATTTACATCGAGTTTAGGTTATTCGAGAGCCTAAACCTCCACCCTATTATTTCTGCGCGTATTGGGAAAATAACAATTTTAGGTATAAAGGGTTATTTATGAAATATTGAATAGATATAGTAATTAACTAATGAACTGTAATTTTGAGGAACAACTAATAAACTGAATAATTGGAAGGTATAACTGGGATATGCTGACTTAGTAATTCACTAAGTAACGAGGATTGAGGTTGTATAATGAATATGATAAATGTGCCATAAGATAAACAGGATGTTTGATACAACCAAAAATATATTAAGAGGTTATATTGAATGAGTAGGCCTATTAAGTAAATTTAAAATGTGTGTTATGTTTAATATGAAAAAAATTAATAAGCATGTAATGGGGGTCTGTTCTGGTAGCATAAGCTGATTAGGGAAAATAAGTGGCTTAATAAATAAATAAGCGTGTAGTGGGAGTCCGTTCCGGCAACGACGACTTATTAAGGAAAATGAATGGCTTATAGTTATGGTATGTTCCGACAGCATAGACTGATTAGGGAAAATAAGCGGTCAAACGAAATAATTAATCTATGGTGGCCTTGGCGTTTGTTGAAAATTTTATAGGGGTCTAGGTAGTCAGGCGGTTGACGATAATTCTATGGTGGCATTGGTGTTCCTTAACAATTCTATGGGGGTCTATATTAGTAGGCGGTCAACGATAATAAATTAAATGAAAGGGACCAAGTTTGGAGGTAACTTGAGTCAAATTGCGTTTTTGGTTGGGGACCCGTATCTTATCATTATATGGAGCTATCACACGAGGAGGCGAGAGAAAGCTTTACTTCTGTGGGTAGTAAGAGGTCCAAACAAGGTGGGTTCGAGGGCATTCTGACAAGGCAATAAGTATGCATCGCGCCAATTAGTGAAAATAAAACGTTGTAACGTCTATGATGAACGTTGTCTTTTAGAGCTGATGAGATCGGGTCTGATAAACTCGAGGCCTATAGTGGGCATAAGTTATCACGCTATGGTATAAGAGCCGATCGATGGGTAGAAATTAGGTAACATCTTAATTATGACTTGTGGTAAGTTGGTGCAAAAATCGTAATGATATGAATGAGAAGACAACTGACTTTGTTTGTGCTTATCTTCCAACTGCTTTATTCACAACCTTTATGCCTTTATGTTTTTGGAACTGATATTCTGTCTAAACTTCCTTTTATAGTACCCATGCTAGTAATTACAAGACTCATCGGAATTATGCCTGACTAGTTTCCTTACTTCTTTCTCTCTTCCTTTCTCCCCCGTCAAGTTCACAGGGCGAAGGAACTCAAAGTTGACAGGGTTTGGTTCAGCTTGGCTTGTTCAGAGATTTCCTGCTTGATTCATTTTCCATTTGTTCATGTATTACTCTATTCATGGTTTGCTCCTTGCTGTTGTATTTCACATTAAGAGGGATGATTTTCAGTGGCACTCTGATGGTTTTTCATCAGACAGCTTGTGGTTTGCGCCATGATGATTTTTATGGTGTAATGACAGTTATGGTTTGACTTTAAATTAAAGTTTTTAGTTCCGTTATGTTTTTATATACCCTGTCTTGTGAATTTTAGTCTCTGTAATGTTTGTTTATACCTATACGCTTCACATTCCTTAACAAAATCCTCATATGGGTAACGCTAAGGAGTGTGGGGGCTTTTCATATACAATTTTATGTCATATGGCCAAGTGATACTTAAATTTAATTTTAGTATTTCAGGGATGGATATATATCATTTCAATCCAAATCAGGAGGTCATAGGTATTTATCATTTCAACCTATGTTTATAATTCATTTCAATGTTTAGTTCCAAGATAATTTGATGCATGTAACATCTAGAGTAAATGGTTGAGATTAATCAACACAAACGACGACCGTATATATAATTAAGGTGAATAACGAGGTGAATCACACAATTAAACATCGATATATCAAACATATCAATCAAATTCATCCATCAAAATCAATCCATCCAAAAAGTGCAATATCAGTCAATTTACTAATTATTAGGTTTTGAGTTTAACTTGCAAATTTCAATTTAACCTACCTGTAAAATTCAAACTAGCAGTTAAATTATATTACACCATCGATGCAAATCAACATATATATGCATTTTTAACTACCAATCATAACCAATATAATCATATCATAACATGATTTCAATATTACTAATAATGAAATATTTTAGTTAAATGTAATTGAGTTTAATCACTCACATTTGGTTTTGAACTCGTTAGAAATCAAATAAAGACCTAAATTTTAACAGTCTCTAAATCCAACGAAATCAGCTCCATGTTGTCCGAAATTTCAATATGATCCCAGAGAAATAAACTGGACACGAATCCGAGTTCGTAAGCAAAAGTTATTCATATTTTAACATTTGAATCTAAATGAATATAAACTAATTAAAGTGCCCCTCGCCCAATCACACGTCGCCACGTCATCACCTCTATCATCTTCCTCCTGCCTTTTCACATCCTGCACAAAGAACCCATTCAACTGAAACTTTGACCAATCCTATCTCCTTGCTCCAACCTCCATTTGACCCAAAACCACAACCATATCGTAGCTCTCGACGAGCAGCATCTCTAACTCAAACCACTCCACCTTCGGTTGCATGTAGACCCTGCGTTGCCCCAATTAAATAAATTGGTTTCAGCTCTTTAACTAAAGATTCCGGCCAATCTCGACTACCATACACCAAATTGAACTCACCATTGGATTCGTATGCTCGAGCACCACAACTTTCAATAAGGATCTATCGCCAAACACCGCGCGAATCAAAAAGCCCCAAATTTTGCTTAGGGATTTCGAAATTTCAAGGTTTGATCGCAATTTTCCGTTGATCGGAGCAAATTTCGAAAAATGAATACTTGTTGCTAATTCGTATCGTCGAGACCTTCAATTCCATTTTTTTTTGACATTTTCTCAAAAGTTTGATTTTTTATCGCAAATATGGTTTTAAAATCACCATTAAAATGAGATAAACCATTGGATTTCAGGATTAGGGTCGAGGAAGCGAATTAGAGGCTGCTAGTAGGGTTTGTGGCATATATTTACATCAAAAGGCATGTGGGTTTGATTTATGTAAGACCATTTCGCCCTAATGACTGCACAAGTTCATAAATAAACTCATTTCCAACTCTGAACGAAACTATAACGTTCTATATATCAAAAGTGAGGTTTTCCAAAAGTTTGAACACAATGGAACAAGTCTCAAGTCCTAATTCTATTGTATCGAGAAGTTAACATCCAAAATCAGGTTATTTCAATTTTAAATTCTATAAATTGATTTCAAGCGTTTCGAACTCGTACGATCAAGCAACAAATCGATAGCTACGAAATTTGAAATTTTACTATAATTTAATATTCCGGACCCGATGAAACCAAAGTTTCATCGAATTCCGAGATCGTTTGCAAAATGGCTAATTTAATAGGTTAATTAATATATAATATTTTCGATTATAAATTAATTTAATCAATTACTTCAATATTAAATTTCCAACTTCAATTTTTATCAATACAAACCAAATTATAGTTTCATCGATAATCAATACAAGTTATCATTAATTAGTTGAAATTCATTACTTAATCAATTTAATTAAATTCACATCATATTATCTATATAATTAAACCATTAAGATTTATTCCTAACCATAATAATAATCAAAATCATATTATATTCAATAATTTAAGTAATAGAAAAATACGGCTTGTTACACTCTCCCCCACTCAAAAATTTTCATTCTCGAAAAGGTCATAGTAAGTAAGTTGTCAATTAATATATTTAATAATATAACTTCTACTCATCTTAAAAATATTTGCTTATACAATAGGTAGTTTAATATAAGTTTGAAAAGTCAAATTTCCACAAAATAATCTATGTCTTAAATTTACGAAATTTTTCGGCAGAGTCTCTTTTTATGGCTAGGTCCGAAAAAATAATAAAACATATATAATCACAAATATACATCTCATCTCAATGATGAGGCATCCCAAATTATGGGAAAACAATATATTATACCAAAATACGATATATAATACGTTATGTGTATCTTTTATTAGTGTTATTAGCAATTTAGCCTATTATTTTTCACTAAGCAAAAGCAATACTATGCGCAAGCGGTTTCAGAAGCAAGCAAATGTCATCCATACCTACTAAACACTTAATAACAAGTGAGATCGTTAGAGAAAAATCAATACATAACATACACTATATATATATATATATATATATATATATATATATATATATATATATATAACCATACACGAGTGCAGCAGTAACAACAAATGGAAACATCCAAATAATCATATCCATCCAGGAAAATCATAAGCATACATTTTGAAATGTCAATATTTCATTTGGTTCTTTCACTTATATACAATTTACATTATCATCATATGTTCTGATTCCCTATTAACTTCCAATTGTTTTTAATTGATTCACATTTACGAATGTCAATATCTAGTTTATTCTACTCCCGTTTCTATCAGCATTCAATTGATTTGCATTACTTATTAACATTCATTCTATTAAACATCAATGAACTTCTTGACATTCATTTACTTCCAAATCGATTCATTTCAACTTTATTAAGGTTAAATACAATTATTCAGCCATAATGAATTCATATACAATTAATTTACATTCTAAATCTAGTTGACTTATTTTAATCGAATATATTCGCTATTCTTAATTTCACTTTACAATTTTAGTTTAATTCCATATTTTATCAACCTTTATTTCATTTGACTCATTTTATTAGTTTATTCCTTTAATCTGATTTGTTTGTTCATTTTAATTAACTTCCATAAGTTAAATAAATCAAAGAATCCATTTCCAAGTTTATTTCATTGGTTCAGTTTATTTATTTTACTTAGCTGAATTCAATTTCATAACATAACTAAGTACATATCATTTATTACCACACCTTAAGTTTTATCCATATTTATAAACCATCAATTTAATTTCAGTTTCATTATTCATACCAATACTTGTATATTGTTCAGTTGCTATAACTTTTTAGATATTTTGGTAAGTTATATATATTCTATAGGAAAAGATTAAGGTTATACAAGTTCAACAGTTTCCAATTTGTTTTAAGTTCCTTATTTTAATTTTCTAAGAGTTTTTACTTCAATTTATTTATCTTAGGTTCATTTTCTTATTTCACAATTCAAAAGTTTCTAAAATTTTGACTTTTCATTCATTTCAACAATAGAGAACCTAAGAATTCAAACTCTGGGTTTATTTCTCAATCAACTTTGAAATAATATATATTATACCTTTTTATATCAAACCATACTTTTAAAGATTCAAATAAAATAGAGTTTTTCAGAATAAGATATAAAAAGTTCTAAATGGTCTCCCTAAATAAAATAGAGTTTTTCAAAACAAGATATAAAATGTTCTAAATGGTCTCCATGTTAAGACACTCGAAAATAAACGTTGACGATAAGTGCACTCATCACCGAAGTCATTTCCTAGAGACAAAGAAGGGAATATACACTTACTTCCTTTAAAGTCATTTGAAAACAATCTCTATTCAAAATATTTCAATATAACAAAGAATTAACTTGAAGGACAAAACTTAGGGTTTTTTTAATCATAAGGATGGCCAATCCAAAAATTGTCCCGAGAACAATACACTAAAGCTTAGCGCCATCTTCATTACTTGACCGAACCGCCGACCTCTCGGATTGCTCGCAGGTGGTGCATGTACCGCCTCATCAACCAATTCCGCCTTTGCGACCAAGTCCGCCTCCACAACCTATTTCAACGTCGAATCCAAAATATAAAACTTAATTAATATAATAGCAGTTTTTGGTATCTGTTTTGCAACCATACCAATATCAGTTTTGTCACGTTTGCTTTGTTTACGATAATAGAGTATCAGTTTTTCCACCACACTGGTACCAATTTTGTCACTGTTATTCATGTCTATGATTGTTGTACTTTATGTTCATAAAGCAAATTGGTGAACTTGTATAACCTTAACCTTTTCCTATAGAATATATATAAACCGGTGAATAACTTGGTTTTAAAATTATTCACCGATTTGTACAATCTACATGGTTTATGCTTGTATTTAGTAGAATCTAGAGGTCCGAAATCATCACCTACAAACAATGTTTACTAGCACGCAATAACACATGCATGCATTTATATAAAGAGAAAACAACCTGAGACATTTATATTAGATAAACGGGTATAGTATAAATATTGCAAACATGGACATGTTATTTTACAATTAACAGAATCATTTTTGTACTTGCTTTATGTACGAAAACTTTATAAAAAAATGATACCCTAGCAATATAAACAGTACAACAGTAGAAAAAATTGATACCAATGTTGGTTAAAAACTGATATCGTATTACTAGTGCTGCACACAATCCATATCCAATTCGACCCAACCCACCAACCCGACCCAACCCACATAAAACCAACTCAACTCATCCTAATTCGAATCGGATATGAGTTACAATTTGTTACTCATACTATATACGGGTCGGGTTTGATATTTTGTTCAACCCAACCTTATTTTAACCCAACCCAACCTTATATTAAAAAATTAATTAAACACCAACCTACCTAAAATTAGAATAGTATAATCCTAGAATAATGTTTATGTATTCTATATTAAATATACCAAAAAAAAATATTTCATATCAAACCAAACTAGGTAGAATTTGGCATATATATTTTAAAGAGCATTTAAAATGAAACGCTTGTTCTACTATATAGTAATTTTTTTTAAAATGAAACACTTGTTCTACTATATAGTAAATTAATATCATATGATGTGTTTTGCAATGAAAGTTTAATAAAATATGTCTTATAATGAATCAATTATTTTAAATGCATTATGCTAGCTAAAATTTGATATGTTATGCTGAATGTTTTGATATATTTTTTTAAAAACAAAATCCCTTATATTCTTTTTTTTTTATTATATTCAAGCAACTCAACCCAACCCTACTAAATCCGACCCAACCCATATTCAACTCAACTCGTATCCAACCTCATATAAGGTCGGATACGGGTTGAACTACCTTAAACTCATACATTTGCGGGCCGAATGAAGTATTTGGTCTAATCCGACCCAACTCATACTTTGTACAACCCTACATATTACCGTAAATAGAACAATAGCAAAAAACTGATGTCATTATTAGTTCAAAACTGATGCCCTATTACTGTACGTGACAGAACTGATATTACTGTGGTTGCATAACTGATACCCAAAAACTGCTACTATGTTAAAATAAAATCTAACTCATATCCATCACTAGATCCGACATCCATCATCAGATCCGACCAGCACTTGCACCACCTGCGAGCAATCTTAGATGTCGGCGGTTTGGTCACATAATGAAGGTGGTGTTGGCAAAGGTGGCGCGGATGGAGGTTGTGTGGGCAGAGGTGGCGCTGGCGAAGGTGGCACAGACGAAGGTGGCGTGGACGGAGGTGGCACAGATGAAGGTGGCGTGGACGGGCTGAATGCGAGATGAGAAAAGAAGATTTTTTTTGGATTTAAGTTTTTGTCCTTGACGTTAAAAAATGAGTGTCCTTTTCTCAAATTTTTGTAATTAATTTGTCCTTCCTATTAAATCCCCCTTAATCAAATATCCTTTAAGTAATTCTTCCAATTAAATTCTCTTGATTATCATCTAATAAATTGTTCTTATTAGTCAGTTTCTCATATTACCGCGCTTCAAAATGTAGGACATTACACTTCTCCAATGGTTATGAATCATCGTTATAACGACGATTTCAGAGTTTTTTTAATCATGTAAAGGTAAAAATTTATTTCCTTACATGGAGAAAAAAAAAATATAACCTATTTATGACTAATGTTCTTGTTTCCAGAAAGAAAAAAAAAACAATGAATCATGCCTTCAATTATGACATTAGGTGTGTGTAAATCCAGAGACAAACTACTAGCAAAACAAAGAGGTTGATGTTTCTCCTTTTTGAAACATTATTAGTGCCACAAGAATATCCCGATTTATGTCATAAGTATCTACATATCCCGAGAGAATTCTAAACTTCATTAAGTATACAATTTGAAACATTAAATATAATAATAATTTTGGATTAAGGATTACTGACGTTGTCTAAGATGCTAGAATGGATGTAAACATGAATAAATAGCCATATCAACATGTAATTTTCTGTTATCATCACAAGATCTAATATTGAACGTCCATAAAGTCCCCTAGCCCATCGTTACAATAAAACATGCATCTCCCGTGTGCATACACCTAACATAACCCTAAAATAGAATGTAGTAAAATTTCATGATGCAAGGCAAAGTTCCAACCAAACAAACCTTTAAAGCTTTCTTCAAATTATACACATGACAATAATTTACAACATCTAAGGCTAGTAGTAAAACACAGTGAATAACTACAATAAGTGCTTGCAGACGCCTCCATTCCATCAGCTCAAAGAAACATTCTGCAAAAAGAATAACAGTAGTTAATCAAAACGTACTTGGATTAAACAGCTGATGAACTAAGCCCACCTCTTAGAAGGTAAGCCTCATTTGACTTGTCATTTTTAGTTTTGTGTTTCTGGAATTGATTATAGAATGTAGGGAAAACGTTATGACGAAGATAAGAAATGACGAAGGGACGACGAAAGAAAACAAAATATGGTGGATGAATGGATGGTTTTTCGTTTTTTCGTTATTTTTCAAAACATAGAAAATAAACTCATTTGTTTTCCACTTAGTATGCTAACTTTGACTTTTGTTATTTTTCAAAACATAGAGAATAAACTCATTTGTTTTCCACTTAGTATGCTAACTTTGACTTCCATTATTTTTCAAAACATAGAAAATAAACTCATTTGTTTTCCACTTAGTATGCTAACTTTGATTTTTAAATTAGTTCTCTTTTCCAAAAAATACATAAGTCTCGTGTGCTTTTTTGTTTGGATGAAAACCAAAACTAATAGAGCCTAAAGTATTTAGGGCAATCACATCTATTATATGCTATATAATGTTTTTGTGCGAAGTAGTTTTTAAAATTAAACAACCAATGTCAAATTATTTAAGCTACAATTATATTGCATGAATGACGTAACCTTAAACAGTTTTGGCAAGTGTTCTTTGTCATTCTACAAAACCAACCACCAAAAGAAATGGCGGCTACATTTTCTTCTCAAATAACCCTCTGCCTAGTTCTTTAATCGTTGATACTTCTGTTACTTGATACCAAAACACCACCCAAATCAACCCCCTACAAAATTTATATATGGAAACAGATTTAGAAATTTTGATGACTGAATCGATGGCTCATTTGTTCATCTTCAGAAAACAATCATTCATAATAACGGAATAGTTCCATCTTTTTTAGATTAAAAAATAAAAAATACAGCTTTCTAAAGAAGAGATTATACATTGCATGCATTTGCCCTCCAATGCATTTGTTATTTTTCAACAGCACTTGCTCAAGCTTGAAAAACATGTAGTGGAGTTTTTGTGCTTAAATGACTTAAGTTGTGGGGTGACTCTCCAACGTTGATGAAGAAGGTCCATCTATCTGTGAACGTGTCGGACTTACGAACATCAAAACGGTAGCAAAAGATATAATTTTTACTGAATAACCTTATTTCAGGTCCATCAAATTTATTTTTAATTAGTACTTGAATTCATGCTTGCTTCAGATTTATATGTTCATGAAAAATAATGATTTATCATGAGCGTTTTTTTTTTTTTTTTTACAGAAGTTTGACTGCGCTTGCAATGATCCAAACACTAACCACACCATATTATCATCAGTCAAACATAGCAGCGTTGGGGAAAAGTAAAAATCAAAGAAAAAGAACTAGGATGGACTCAGGCAATAATAACTGAAACGGAGATCAAACTGTAACTCGATTTTTTTCTTTTCTCCCCCTTATTTTTTTTTTTTTTTTTTTTTTTTTTTTTTTTTTTTGTGACTTCTTATTCAATTAATCTCTGCTATGAATATCGGCAAAGCCTTGAAAAAAAAAAAAAACAATCAACAGTAACATACTAAACTGCAGTGGAAACAGATGTGTGGTGTTAGTGTTATTAATGGAGCACGGCATAAAAAGACACAAAATCTCTATGGAGCCTTGGCACACGACGCAACAAATGACGAACGCATTTTTAATTTACTGCCCATGTTTATTTTTTTAATAAATTTAACATCTAACAAAAAAATCAATATTTTTTGCTAAAACATATGCAACAAAGATTTGTATGCATTTTACAAGAAAGAAATGACCAAATATAATATTATAAGAATAGAATTTCAAGCACAATAGTTCAAATCTAAAATAATAATACATATTACTGGTAAGCTAGAAACATGAACCTGATTCAGCAATTCTATTTTCCAAATCAATGTCTGCATCATCGGATTCATAAGATTCGACATCTTGATCATCCGTATCATTTAGTTTGTTTCTTCTTTGTGAATATGTAAAAGAGCTGAAGCACACACTGAAAACCTCTCTATGTCGATGTGGATGTTCTTCTAGATCTTGCTTCCTCCACTCCTGCTGCTCTAGCAGTAACACCTCAGATCAAGTCATCATCATCAAATACAAGCTCACCTTCAGCATCGGATGCATCATCCATATTTCTCGTTAATCATTCATTACAATCATCAATATCGTTCAAAGATATTGGATCAATGGTGTCACGAATGTTATACCTTCCTTTTTAATGCTTGATTGTATTTAACAAATACTATATCACTTAGTTTAGCTTTGGGTTAACATATTCCTCCTTTTGTTATGATAAAATACTGATTTTTAAGCAGTTTGAAATGGAAAAAAAAACAAAGAACAATAAAATAAAGAAAAGGCACATCATTTTGCGCCGTGCTCCATTTTTGCGTCGCATGCCATTTGCGTCATTTGGCGCACCTTTTCATATGCGCCGCATCGCGAACAAAAATGGCACAAACGCCACTTTGTGTCTTACGCCATAACACACGCCTAGGCACGCCTTTCACTACTATGGTCGTCTTCCACTGGATTTCTTGTCGCTTATTAAGTAACTATAATTTCTAGTAAGTTTGGATCCAACGCAAATACTACGATATCGTCTGGACCTGACAGCTAACTCTGGGGTTGTGTTAAGTTGAGTTATGGAGTTGTCCTAACAAGTGGAAATAACTGGACGAATCCCTAGCTCACTACCACATCTAGAGGAATAACCATTTTGAAGTTCTTGTTATACAACTACGTGAGATGTGGTTTATGTGGATGCACTACCGCATGGATGATTAAATTCAAGTTAAATCTTAGATCACAAGATTGGAACATAAGTGTGGTGTATATAGGATTGGTGGTATGTAACATGTATTCCTTTTAATACAGCTAATGTTGCCAAAACCACGTGCACGCTCAATGGGTGACCATCGAGTATTCAATCACGATGTTAGCGAATGCAAATGTTTTGCAGAGTGTCAAAACATAGCATGGTACAGACCATGACTCGATGGTGGGATATTCAATTGAGACATTGATACAGAAAGACTTCATGTGGATGAACACGAGGAGAGAACATTGCAGAGCAAAAGTGCAGGTGATGTACATAAAGACAGCATTCTTGCGTGGTGCAAACTGCATAAGCATGAGCACATAGGCACAAAGATGTCGAAACTAAACAAACTTGAGAGTGGAAAACAACATGTCTAATGTTCTCGCAAGGGATAGGCATCTCAATAAAAAATGGTTGTTGACACTCAAAAATGGAATATCTTTTTCAATAGGAATAAGAGATTATTGTTCACCCAAAAATGCATATGACAATCATCAACAAAAAACTCGATTAAAATAGTAAAATAATGATATGCCCATCTGTTGTTTGATTTGATTTTGAATTGAAGTTAATTTATTGTATTTTGGGTGTTTGAGAAGCTGCAGACATAATTAAATACCTGACTCGATTTGGGTTTCCTATACTAGATGTCTATAGTGATGCTTTTGTGCAATTTGGTTGCTTTTATGGTGCCGTGCATTTTAAAGAATGCAAGTAACCTGGGATGATATAATCTTCGTCACTGCACTTAATTTGATGAATTTATATTGCTATTTTATTACTTCTTAATTTTGTGGACTATATTACAACATGGGAAAAAGTTTTTTCTCTTTTTTTGTAGTATGAAGAACAACTGTTTTCTTTAAAACAAATGCTATAAATAATGTCTCTTCTTTAAGAAAAGGTTGAGCAATTGTTATCATGTGCTTATAATAAACATGTGTAAACATGTTTCAGTGTAGCCTTCAATATAAAGACAGGCTCTGTTAGACTGCATTTTAAGTGTATTTTAAGTGTTAGGGTGCAAATATGCCTAACTTTATACATTTTAAGTATTACAGTGCAAACATTTTAAGTGTTACGGTGCAAACATTTTAAGTGTTACGGTGCAAACATTTTAAGTGTATTTTAAGTGTACCCTATTCAGCATATTATAAAGAAAAACTGCAAATATGCTTGACTTTATATTGTTACAGTGCATTTTAAGTGTATACTGACTTTAGTTTCTTTCCCACATATCTGCAGGAGTTGTTTGTGAATTGAACTTGATTTCTTTGCTTTGCTGCAGTTCTGAAGTGTGTCCTCCAACTGAGATTACTCCTGTCTTCCAATTTTTTACTTATTTTTTATTTGACATTATATTATCCTCTGGTGTTTGATATTATTATGATTACCATAACTGGATGTAAATACTATGAATTTGTGTGAATTTTTTCAACAATATGATTTACTTGAAGGCCATGCTGCATGTGTATGGCACGGTTATTTTATATACAGTCTTATATTATTGGAATCATCCATAAGTATGATCTGTTCATTTTGGATTTACTCCCAGCGTCGGATGGAACCTTGACCTTGCTATCCAGTCTACCTAAATTGCATGCATGAAGTTGCTTACTTGCAACTGTTGAGCTACTTACAAATATTGAGCCAAACGGCATATTATAAATAAGTTAAAAAAGTTAACTCTTGTTTTGGACTGGGTAGATGTCCACTTGAACCCAGTACCAAATCTTATAAAAGATACAAATCAAATTTCCAACTAGATATAGGTACTTCAGTTAGTTAATTTCTTTTATAACGATTATTATCAAATGTTACGTTTGCAATTTCAAGTAGGCAGACAAAAGAAAATAGAATGCAACAATTTGATTTCAAGTAGGCAGACAGTAGGATAGGATAATGCCGCCTTGCGTATGTTCACAGCAATCTGAATCCACATAAAATGCATCTGCCAAATCCAGTAGGTGGCAGCTACCTTAAATGGAGTTGTTGGCTTGCATATATAATGATATCCTTTTTGATAGCTTCGAAGCCCGTTCTAGGGGTGTCAAATGGATTGGATTGGGTTGGGTAATGGGTATAAATGAGTTGGTTTAAGTTTAACCCAACCAATTTAACAAAATAATAATAATAATAATAATAATTAAAAAAAAAAACAATTCATTATATCCATTTAATAAATGGGTAAATCCAACTCAATCCAACAATTTATTGGGTCAAACCAACCCAACCTAACAAACTCATTTGACTAAAATTATTGCAAAAAACAGATAAAATGAATATAGATTGTATCGCATAAAATGAAAATATCACACAAACTGCAATATTTGAACTATCATTAAAGAACAACTTTCACGGTACATAATACAATAGTAATTAAAATATCACTCAAAAAATACATAACATCTGCAATCAAAATATCATTAGTTCCTTCAAGAACTACATAAATATTAGCATAGAAAAGTATGCACATAAAATATCATCCCGCACATCAAATAAATGATATGATCGTAATTTCACTTTAGCTAGCATATCAAATATAACATCAATTTGCAAAATATTAGCATAGAAAAGCCATGACAATTCCACATTTGAACAGCAAAATAGGATTTCAAAATCTGTGATCATAACATAAAACAATATACAAGACTGACACAAATTTGAAAACTTCAGACTCCACATTTATATATGGCAATTTGTTGAGTTCAAATTAGTATAAGATAAAGTGTAAAAAGAAAACTGCAAATTAATGAAAACATGATTCAAAATTATATATATGCTTGCAAACTGTACGTAATGCCTAACTATGATAATAAGAGTGGGTAACAGTCATTGCATTTCGATTCCAAACTACATATAATGTCTAATTATGATGTATCAAGCTACCTGGGTCAAACACAAAACTATACATATACAACCTGTCACCAATTAAAATATCATGCACGTTTACACATTTGCAGGTTATCTGCAAGATGTGTAATGATATGATAGCTATTATATGTGATATGATAAAATATCATGTAGGTTTACACATCCACAATTAAAATATCATTAATTTTTTCCAACAACTATATATGATATGATAAGTCATTAGTTCGTATGTTCAAATAAGCATGAGCAAATGAAGTTGTTCATAGAAGAGCAACTGGTGATGTAGAATATTAAAATATGCAAGGTTATACATATTTGTAGGATGGAACATATATAAATAGTACAAAATGCATACACCACCAAAACCAGCATAAACAAATATAAATAGCAGGATATAACCTAACTGAACATCATATTTGCAGCATACCTGGCAGTTATACACATCCGCAGTTTAACGCTAGCAACTAAGTTCACCGCAATAGCACCCAACTGATCATATTAATTGCAGAAATATTAGCATAAAAAGTTAATGGTTCAGACCAAGCAAATAAAAAACAGTATATCACATATTATTCAGGGCAGCTCAAGATAACTGATCGGCCATTAACATCAGGCTCCTCTATAATCGACGATGTCCAATTCTCGTACAACCAATCACGTGAACATAACAGTGCTTCAACAATATCAGCTTTTAACGAGCTTCGGTAATCATCAAGAAATCTACCTCAGATACTGAATGCACTTTCAAATGATATAGTTGTTACTGGAACAGTCAAAATATTTTTTGCTATACTTGAAAGAATTGGATATTCGTATTGATGCGATTTCCAAAAAGATAGAATGTCAAATGATGTTTTTGGATCTACTAATTCTTCCTCAATATATGACTTAAATTCGAATTTACGGGACCTATCGAGTAAACTGACCTTACGATGAGTATAAAATCATTCAACATATCTTTACATTCTTGTGGATACGGACCAATATTTGCATCGAAGGATTCAACGTCTTTTGATCCATTTGTTTCACCTTCCTTTTCATTTTCTTTTGCACTCGTTTTCCAATTTATTCTCTACCTAGTCAAATTCATAAACGTCGAGTTCCATCTCGTTGTAATATTTTTTTTACTCCCACCCATAAAAAGATCTGTTATGCATTCCAAAAACTACTTTTTTTCTTAATTGAGAGCCCTTAATATACTTAATACTTTCTCTAATATTCTCTAAAATGGAACTAATGCATTTTATATCGTCTTGTACGATCAAGTTCAATATGTGTGCAGTGCAACGAACATGTAAAAACTTTCGTTTTGCAATCAATGCTTTATTGTATGTAAGATGAGATTCCAACAGTTTAATAAAAATTTCATTCGACGATGCATTGTCAAGTGTAAATGCAAATAGTTTATCATCGATATTTCATCCAACCAAAAGATTGGATATCATCAGAAATATTGCAGTTTTCGTATGAGGAGACAGCATCAATGAAAAAATAAGCAATTTTTTTTGTAAAACTCGGTCATCATCTATGAAGTCCATCTGTATTAATTGATGTCCATAGTTTCATGACATCCGATCGCACTATATTTCTAGAAATATGTTGCATGTCGTTCAAATAATAATGTAGTTCATGGATTACACAAATATAAATGGCAAGTTACGTCTTACGACGGTCTTAGTCATCAATTCTCTATACTTACTTTGATCGAACTTACTTATCTCATTAAGCCCACACTCCTTTTTGGTGGTGTGTTGACATTTTAGCAAATTAGATGTTTCATGCTTTTCTCCCTAAAAGTATGTTTTTTTTACATCTTTGCAAAAGCAAGTTGGTGTTTTTCTTACTATAATTTCATATTTTTTTTAAAATAGTTCCAAACTTCTGAATTTGTGGTTTACAACGTTTTTTTCCAGTTGAACTACTCAATGAATTTTCCATTATAATCAAATGTTCTCTTTCAATATTTATATGTTCGGTTGAATCCATATTCTACAATATCAAATATTAAAAATAATTAACATTTAGGTGGATTGAAGGAAATCGAACAAACTATTCACTTCAAATGCATTCAAGTCAACTAAACCAACTTTTGATAATTAAATTACGAGCATTGCAACGCAAGAAGCTGGAAAGTAAGAGGTTCTATATTACTACACAATTATGTTTTCCAGTTCTAGATTACTAACATATTCCACAAAATAGACCCTTTAACTAAATACTTAGATGTTCCAGTGATATAGTTTTTGAAATGAAATGAACTTAAATCCCAAAACCAAAGATATCAAGAATTATTAGCATATATTATAAATCAAGCAAACTTAAAATTAACAAGCTACACATACATGTCATGTGTCCGCTGATATATGTTTTACTTTCCATCTTGATACTTGGTAGACATTATACATGTGCGAAATGACCCAAGAAAAAACCAAAGGAAAGAAAAACCACAAAAAAGATTAATAATTAACCCCTATATCTGACAGGTTGATTAAATATAAATTTAATCAAACATATAAAGAGACTTTTCATGGATTATTATGATTGTCACTCAATGCATGCCCTCTCAGTGTTAGTTTCTCGTTCTATTTCATCATGCTCTTCATTGCCTATGAATTCATCTGCATTTTCTTGGTTTAGTTTATTTGTATCGTTATCAATTGGCTTTATTATCGTTATGTCTTCGTGAATATTAAGGAAGTCATGTTGTGCATGTGCTTCTGAATTAGGCATCTACTGTTATGGGACGACATGCATTGTGATTGAGTGAAAATCATAATGATCCATGAAAAGTCTTTTTTTGTGTTTGATTAAATTTATATCTTCATCAATCTATCAAATATATGGTTAATTATTAATCTTTTTTATGCCTTTTCTTTCCTTTAGTTTTTCCTTAGGTCATTTCACACATGTATAATGTTTACCAAGTATCAGGATTGAAAATAAAAAACAATATCAGTGGCCACATGACATGTACATGTAGCTTGCTTATTTTAAGTTTGCTTGCTTTATAATATATGCCGATAGTTATTAATATCTTGATTTTGAAATTTAAGTTCATTTCATTTCAAAAACTATATAACTGGAACACGCAAGTGTTTAGTTAAAGGGTTGTAACGGGGCATGTTTGTAATTTAGAACTAAAAAATATAACTGCTTAGTAATATAGAACCTCTCACTTTCTAACTTCTTGCGTTCATGCTAGTAATTTAATTAGCAAAAGTAATTTTAGGCGACTTAAATGCATTTGAAGTGGATAATTTGTTCGGTTTCCTTCATTTCACCTAAATGCTAATTATTTTTAATATTTGATATTGTAAAATATGGATTCAATTGAACATATAAATATTGAGAGAGAAGATTTGATTATAATGAAAGATTCATTAAGTAGTCCAACTGAAAAAAACATTGTAGAACCACAAGTACAGAAGTTTGGAACTATTTTCAAAAAAATAAAATGAAACTGTAGTAGAAAAACACCAATGTGCTTTTGCAAAAGATGTAAGAAAACATATTTTTGAGGAAAAAACATGGAATATCTAATATATTGAAACATATTCCTAAATGTCAACACATCACCAAAAAGAGGTAGGCTTAATGCGATAAGTAAGTTCGATCAAAATAAGTATAGATAATCGTTGACTAAGGCCGTCGTAAGGCGTAACTTGCTATTTATGTTTGTGCAGTACGAAGAATTCCGTGAACTACATTCTTATTTGAACAATGAGATGCAACATATTTCAAGAAATAAAGCGTGATCGGATGTCATGAAACTTTACTAGAAAGAAAAGCTTATGCATTTTCTAGAAATAAAGCGTGATCGGATGTCATGAAACTTTACTAGAAAGAAAAGCTTATGCATTTTCTAAAATCAAGTTCATGATTTAACTTTCGATCTATGGACATCAGCTAATAAAGATGATTTTATATCATTAACTGCACACTTCATAGATAACGACTGGGTTTTGTAAAAAATTCTTAGATTTTCATTGATGTTGTCTCCTCATACGAGAGTTGCAATATTTTAGATGATATCTAGTCTATTAGTTAGTGAAATATCGAAGATAAATTGTTTGCATTTACATTTGACAATGCATCGTCGAATAACAAATTATTGAATTGTTGGAACCTCATTTTACATACAAAAAACATTGATTGCAAAATGGAAGTTTTTATATGTTTGTTGCACTATACGCATATCGAACTTGATCGTACAAGACGGTATAAAATGGCTAGTTCTTTTTTGACAGATATTAGAGAATTAGTACGAAGTATATTAATGACTTTCAATCAAAAAAAACAGCAGTTTTTGGAATGCGTAACAGATCTTTTTATGAATGGAAGTAAAAAAAATATTACAATAAAATGTTCCAACGAGATTGAACTCGACGTTTTTGAAGCTTAAAAGCGCTATTTACTTCCACCTAGCGCTATGCCATTTTAAAATAGTTGATCGGAGTTATACTTATTGTCCAACCCCGGATGAATGGGTAAATGCAAAGAAAATTGTGGATTTCTTGAAAGTCTTTTACAAGGTTACTTGTTTATTTTTGCTTTCAAATTATCCAACATCGAATTTATTTATTTCAAAGATCGTGACGGTTCTTTTTACACTACAAAAGTGTATGAAAGACAATGATTTTATGTCAACCATGACAAATGAAATGCATAAAAAGTTTGAAAGTTATTGGAGAAAATTTAGTGTGATACTTTCAACTGCATGCATCTTTGATCCACGGCATAAAGTCGAGTTTGTTAAATATTGTTATGAACAAATTTGTGGACTCGACTGTTATGAATTTGACGAGGTAGAGAATAAACTAGAAAATCTTATCGATGAGTAAGCAAAAAAATTTGAAAAGGAGTGTGAACCAAGTGGATCAAAAGACGTGGAATCCGTTGATGCAGATATTAGTCCGTATTCACAGGAATGTGAGGATATATTGGAAGAATTTTATACTCATCGTAAGGTCAGTTTACTCGATAGGTCCCGTAAATCCGAACTTAAGTCATATCTTGAGGAAGATTGGTAGATTCAAAAACATCATGACATTCTCTCTTTTTGGATATCGCATCATTATAAATATCCAATTCTTTCACGTATAGCAAAATATATTTTAACGGTTCCAGTTACAACTGTAGCATATGAAAGTGGCATTCAGTATCAGAGGCAGAGTTTTTAATGATTACCGAAGCTCCTTAAAAGATGATAACATTGAAGTACTGTTATGTTCACGTGATTGGTTATACGGGAACGGGATATCATCGATTATAGAGGAGCCTGATGTTAATGACCAATCAGTTATCTTGGGCTGCCCTGAATAACATGTGATATAATATTTTCTATTTGCTTGGTCTGAGTTGTTAATTTTTTATGCTAATATTTCTATAATTGTTATGATCAGTTAGGTGCTATTGCGGTAAACTTAGTTGCTAGCGTCAAACTTGTGGATGTATATAAATGTCAGGTATGCTGCAAATATGATATTCAGTTAGATTATATCATGCTAATTATATTTGTTTATGCTGGTTTTAGTGGTGTATGCATTTTGCACCATTTATATTTGTTCTATCCTGCAAATATGTATAACCTTGCATATTTTAATATTCTACATCACCAGTTGCTCTTCCATGAACAACTTCATTTGCTCATGCATGACATTTGAACCTGCAGATGTGTAAACCTATCAGATATAGGGTTAATTATTAACTTTTTCTTGTGGCTTTTCTTTCTTTTGGTTTTTTCTTAGGTCATTTCACACATGTATGGTCTACCAAATATCAGGATTGAAATTAAAAAACAATATCAGTGACCATAGGACATGTACACGTAGCTTGCCGATAGCTATAAATACCTTGGTTTTGAGATTTGAGTTCATTTCATTTCAAAAACTATATCACTGGAACATGAAGTGTTTAGTTAAAGGGCTGTAACGAAGCATGTTTGTAATTTAGAACTGGAAAACATAATTGTTTGGTAATATATAACCTGTCACGTTCTAGCTCTTTGCGTTGCATGCTAGTAATTTAATTAGCAAAAGTAGTTTTAGGTGACTTAAATGCATTTGAAGTGAATAATTTGTTCAGTTTCCTTAATTTCACCTAAATGCTAATTATTTTTAATATTTGATATTGTAGAATATGGATTCAGTCGAACATATAAATATTGAAAGAGAAGATTTGATTATAATAGAAGATTCATTGAGTAGTTCAGGTGGAAAAAACATTGTAGAACCACAAGTTCAGAAGTTTGGAACTATTTTCAAAAAAAAAAAAAAAAAAACGGTAATAGAAAAACACAAATGTGCTTTTGCAAAAGATGTAAGAAAACATATTTTTGAGGAGAAAAACATGGAACATTTAATATGCTGAAACATATTCCAAAATGTCAACACATCACCAAAAAGGGGTAGACTTAATGCGATAAGTTCGATCAAAATAAGTACAGAAAATCGGTGACTAAGCCCGTCGTAAGGCGTAACCTGCTATTTATGTTTGTGCAATACGAAGAAATCCGTGAACTACATTCTTATTTGAACAACGAACTGCAACATATTTCTAGAAATAAAGTGTGATCGGATGTCATGAAACTTTATTAGAAAGAAAAGCTTATGCATTTTTTAAAATTATGTTCATGAAAAGAAAACTTAACTTTCGATCTGTGGACATCAGCTAATAAAAATGATTTTATATCATTAACTGCACACTTTATAGATAATGCCTGAGTTTCGCAAAAAAAATTCTTAGTTTTTCATTGATGTTGTCTCCTTATACGGAAGCTGCAATATTTTAGATGATATCTAGTCTATTAGTTAGCGAAATATCGAAGATAAATTGTTTGCATTTACACTTGACAATGCATTGTCAAATAACAAATTTATTGAATTGTAGGAATCTCATCTTACATACAAAAAACATTGATTGCAAAATGGAAGTTTTTATATGTTCGTTGCACTATACACATATTGAACTTGATCGTACAAGACGGTATAAATGACTAGTTCCTTTTTGACAGATATTAGAGAATTAGTACTAAGTATATTAATGGCTCTCAATCAAGAAAAAAGTAGTTTTTGGAATGCATAAAGATCTTTTTATGAATGGAAGTAAAAAAAATATTACAATAAAATGTTCCAACGAGATTGAACTCGATGTTTTCGATGCTTAAAAGCGCTATTTACTTCCACCAAGCGCTATGTCATTTTAAAAAAGTTGATCGGAGTTATACTTATTGTCCAACCCCGGATGAATGGGTAAATGCAAAAAAAATTGAGGATTTCTTGAAAGTCTTTTACAAGGTTACTTGTTTATTTTCGAGTCCAAATTATCCAACATCGAATTTATTTTTTCAAAAGATCGTGACGGTTCTTTTTACACTACAAAAGTGTATGAAAGACAATGATTTTATGTCAACCATGGCAAATGAAATGCATAACTAGTTTGAAAATTATTGGAGAATATTTAGTGTGATACTTTCAACTGCATGCATCTTTGATCCACGGCAAAAAGTCGAGTTTGTTAAATATTGTTATGAACAAATTTGTGGACTCAGCAGTTATGAATTTGACGAGGTAAAGAATAAATTAGAATATCTTTTCGATGAGTAAGCAAAAACAAATGAAAAGGAGGGTGAACCAAGTGGATCAAAAGACGTCCGGCGATGCAGCTATTGGTCCGTATTCATAGGAATGTCAGGATATGTTGGAAGAATTTTATACTCATTGTAAGGTCAGTTTACTCGATAGATCCCGTAAATCCGAACTTAAGTAATATCTTGAGGAAGATTGGTAGATTCAAAAACATCATGACATTCTCTTTTTGGAAATCGCAACATTATAAACATCCAATTCTTTCATGTATAGCAAAAGATATTTTAACGGTTCCAGTTACAACTATAGCATATGAAAGTGCATTCAGTATCAGAGGTAGAGCTCTTGATGATCACCGAAGCTCTTTAAAAGTTGATAAAGTTGAAGCACTGTTATATTCACGTGATTGGCTACACGGGAACGGAATATCATCGATTATAGAGGAGGCTGATGCTAATGACCGATCAGTTATCTTGAGTTGCCCTGAAAAAACATGTGATATACTCTTTTCTATTTGCTTGGTCTAAATTGTTAATTTTTTATGCTAATATTTCTATAATTATTATGATCAATTCTATGCTTTTGCGGTGAACTCAGTTGCTAGCGTCAAATCTGTGGATGTGTATAATTGCCAGGAATGATGCAAATATGCTATTCGATTAGATTACATCCTGCTTTTATATTTGTTTAAGCTGGTTTTGGTGTTCTATGCATTTTGCACTATTTATAGTTGTTCTATCCTGCAAATATGTATAACCTTGCATATTTTAATATCCTACATCACCAGTTGCTCTTTCATGAACAACTTCATTTGCTCGTGCATGACATTTGAACCTGCAGATATGTAAACCTGCAAACTAATGGCTTATCATATCACATATAATTGTTGGAAAAAATTAATGATATTTTAACTGCAAATGTGTAAACCTGCATGATATTTTATCATATCACATATAACGGTTTATCATATCATTACACATCTTGCAGATAACTTATAGATGTGTAAACCTACATGGTATTTTAATTGGCGGCAGCTTGTATATATATAGTTATGTGTTTGATTCAGGTAGTTTGATACATCATAATTAGACATTTTATATAGTTTGGAATCTAAATGTAATGACTGTTACCTGCTCATATCATCATAATTAGGCATTATATACAATTTGCAAGCATATACATACATATATATATATATAATTAGTGTACTGCTATCAGCGCCTGGTTTTCCGCTTCGAGCACCCGCTCGGCCACAAACGGCCTACCAAACGTCATCCCGTTAGGTGATGTTCCGCTGCCGAACACAGCAAAAAAGCACTTGTTCGTCGTTCGGTGGTGTTCCGCCGAGTGACCGTGGGTGCCGAAAGAGGAAATCCGGGCGCTGATAACACCACACTATAATTATGAACCCTGTTTTCATTAATTTGCAATTTTATTTTACCCTTTGCCTTATACTACTTTGAACCCAGCAAATTGCCACATGTAAATGTGGAGTCTGAAGTTATTAAATTTGTGTTAATCTTGAATATTGTTTTATGTCATGATCACAAAATTTAAATCCTATTTTGTTGCTCAAATGTAGAATTGATAAGGCTTTTCTATGATAAACTGCAAATGATATTTTGATGTTTAATGTGCAGACTTAAGTGATATTCGATGTGCAGACTAAAGTGAAGTTGTGATAAAAGGCACAAAATTTAAATCCTATTTTGTTGCTCAAATGTAGAATTGATAAGGCTTTTCTATGATAAATTGCAAATGATATTTTGATGTTTAATGTGCAGACTTAAGTGATATTTGATGTGCAGGCTAAAGTGAAGTTGTGATAAAAGGCTGATATTTGATGTGCAAACTGATATTTGATGTGATGGCTTTTCTATGCTAATATTTATGTAGTTTTTGAAGGAACTAACGATATTTTGATTGCAGAAGTTATGTATTTTTTGAGTGATATTTTAATTACTATTGTATTATGTACTGCGAAAGTTGCTCTTTAATGATAGTTCAAATATTGCAGTTTGCGTGATATTTCCATTTTATGCGGTACAATCTATATTCATTTTATATGTTTTTGCAATAATTTCAGTCAAATGAGTTTGCTGGGTTGGTTTGGTTTAACCCACTAAATTGTTGTGTGGGTTGGATTTACCCGTTTATTAAATAGGTATAATGGGTTGGATTAATCTTGAACCAACCCATTCATACCCAACCCAACTCATTTAACACCGCTACTAACAAACGTTAAAAAAAAAATAGGCGATCGATGCAAGATTCAGGTACGTGCTTAGACCACAATTGTTCCAATTCCAACGCTTGATAATTTGGTCAAAATATTCAAAAATATGGCAGAGCATCGCTTGATAATTTGTATCTACAACAATAATTATTCGAAGGGATCATGCAACCGGCTAAACACTGTATATACCTGCTCAAAATCAAGTACAATTTACTCCAACTCCGACGTCTCTCCCTTTTAACAATTCATGGGTTTTGAGAGATTACAAAATCCCTTTGATGATACCAACGATTAAGGATAATACATTTCAATTTTGAATTCACTAGCCAATTCTACACCGTATCAAAATTCACAACAACAAACTTCAGTGCACCATGGTCTCAGTGAAACCAATGATAAGATAATTGATTCTTCACTAGCCAATATCGAGTATGTTGCATGGATTCTGGTGCACTGAAGTTTGTTGTGAATTTTGATATGGTGGAGAATTGGCTAGTGAAAACAAACATTCACTTAAACTAACAAAACCGACGAAATAAATCGAAATCCTAATAAAATTACTCCTAAACTGGTATCAAACCTGAGTTCTCAAACCTTAGCGTCATGCCTCGAGCCATACCACGCTCTTCATGATTGTGCGCTGGAACTACGTTAATAACCACTAGTACAATTATAAGGTCTTTAGCAACATGATCGAAGTCCTGTATCATATGAATTTAGTTCATATACACATCATGACATAAGTACGCAATATTAAGCAAACGAGACGAGGTTACGCTACTAGATGCTAGAACCCATCCTAGCAGACCAATTTGAGGCCTCGCTCTAAATCATGATGATTTGACCCCTCGTCACTTGCTGTTTAAATAATCTGTTATACGGCCACAACCACAACGATAAATGCTATGAAAACCGGTCCTAGGTGTAATATAAACAACGGTTTCAAAATAAAAATCACTAGAACTTCCTTGCAACAGGTTGAATATGGCATTAACAATCCTACTACATGATTCTTAGGAAAGTAGTCATTTCCGTCTTTTTCTTTAAGTCGTCTATAGTTCTTAAGCGCTCATTTGAAAATACGTATCCAAGCACATTAAAGATCTTCACATAAAAACCTATATGGAGGACTACAAGCCAAATACATACCTTTGTCAACAACCAAATCATTTTCCCTTCATAATGGTAACAATTGATGCTTGATTTTTCTTGAATAGATCATTGGAGACTAATATCTTTATCCCTTGCTCATTTAGATACTGGCAACTTCAATTCATACATTGCTAACTTAACTAACATGCGATGATACAAGATTTTCAAAACATGATTTGAAATTTTGAATCATAATCGTAAAGTTCAAACTTAAAATCAAAACTTGGTATAAAAAGTATATTGTTGATTTAGATGTTTTGTACAATTATATTTTTATATGCATGCATACTTAAATGCTACAATTTTTTCTCAATGTAGGACATTACATAAAACTTGACAAAGTAATGGCATAGGTTCTTTTTCCGTAGTTTCTTTCCCCAGTAATGCAGTAACAAAAGTATACTTCTGAAATTAACTATGATGTAGAGATTCAACATATAAATCAAAAAATTATTTTCCTAACTGTTCTATCTTCATTTTGTGCAAGATTTTTTTTTTTTTTTTTTTTTGACTCTTCGATGCAAGTACCATAATATTTATACTCATTTATTTAATGATTTTTCTCAATAGTATTTTTCATCGAGTCGGAATCAAAATTTGAGAATCGAATCATAATTGAGGATTCAGCTAGAATTAGAATTTAGTACAGTAAGTATCTTTGCTTTGATACCTCTGCATATGTGTGTGTGTGTGTGTATACACACGAGCGTTGCAGCATATGCTTCGCGCATGATAATATCACGCTTCTTTCATGAATTGTTGTTCTACAAATTGTATATATTTACAAAAATATCAACCAGAATAATTTACACTGGATATTTGGTTGGTCGTATTTTTGTTTTACTGAAATCATATGTAGTTGATCTGAGTTTTTATTTTCATGTTGCAATATTAGTTTATTTTGTTCAATTTAGTTTTTAATTGTGTTATTAAATTAACTGTAATGATCCGGATTTTTCGGCAATTTGAATTCGAATATTTAAATTGGTTTTAAATATTATATTTGGAATATTAATGGATTTAATATTGAATTCGACGATTAAACGATTAAATTTATATATAATTATAAAACGAACCCGAAACGTCACGGTAGTTCGTAAATATTGCTTTAAACTTCAACTGATTATACAAAATCCGTTTTAAGTCGGATTTTTGTGAAAAAAGAAATGTTAGAATCGAATTGATTATAATTTTCTAATGAAAGAGAAAGATCAAAAATTTCAGCTTATATATTGTAAGTTAAGGCTAAATCAAATTTTAAAATAAACGCTATGGAAATCGTTTTAAATTATAACGTTTAAAAAGGAAAATGCATATATATATATATATATATATATATATAATTTCCATATCATTTAACTCGATTACGATAAATGTTGAGTTATGAATCCATATGAGTTGAACTAGAAGTGATATATTATTTGGATATATGTGGTAATAATAATTTATTTATATTCTGACGACATTATATAAGCGTTAGAATAATTATTTTTCAAACGACCTCCGTTCTCGACGAAACAAATTTTATTGGAATACGTATAAATTAGTTATTGATAGATTTCTAGTTTGGAGTCAAGCGGAGTTGTTTTGTCGGTAGACGAAATTTAAGGGTAAACCGATGAATAAATTGTGATCTAAATAGCACCGTTTTTGCAAACGGAGACCGTTTTCAATGAAAAAGTTTCATTAGGACCGTAACGTCAAATTATATCATGGCGTCCATTTTCGTTATTTTTGGAGATTGAGTTTATCGATGCGAATTTTACGGTCTATATTAAATAACAGTACCAAATGGAATGATTAAAACTTAATCCTTAAGTAAGACATGTACGGTCATTACGCCTACATGCTTAAACCCTAAACAATATTAGTTGAAAGTACACGCACCGGGTCCGGGGGTAAGCTGCTATGCTTTCTTCTCCTACCATGTGCTATATACACTGATGAGTTCCATCCCATTTAATGAATCCATCCTATATTTTCTAATCATGCCGCATAACCTATCACCATACAGTACCACTCAGCAGTGAAGCACATGCAAACCGCATATGCCTCCAGAAAGTGGCACACCCTGTTTTCTTCGTATTTCCCACCTCGCCTATTCCTTCTTGTTTAAGCTTTATAAAACTTTAGACAACAGCTGTCTGCAAGCCTACCCCGACTGCTTACCCCAATGAAAACACATGCGCCTAATTTTACCCCATCACTATCCTAGAATACACAACCTAGTGAAAGTACGAGGGAACCTTTGCATATGCTATAGAAGTCACAACAAGGATAGTGGGCACTGAAAACCTATTAAACCCTATACTTTCAACTTAACAGCCAACATACCCCACTCTTGCACATGAGTATTTAAATATGTACACCCTATTTCTTTCTCTTTCCCCAGCTATCCTACTGCCTACTCGTGCATTCCTTCATTTTCAAGTAATTCCAGTGTGTGATGGCCAAACAATTGAAAACCTTGTCTGCCAAGCTTTCGAGTTACTTGCGTGCCAAACTTCGTACGTGCGGACCAAGTACTGTTCTTTATAAATACAGAGGGCATTATTCAGTTCTTGAAGCAGAAAAATCATAGCAAGAAATTGACCGAATACACTTCATAAATTAAATCAAACAATTATACTCATTTATAAATCTTCGAATATGTATATTTATTATCATGCCAAGCTGCTCTTCAACGTGGGTTAAGATTTGTAGGGTTCGGGGACGTCTTCGGTGGATTTGAGGACGGAGGAGCAGAAGAGTGAGTGTGTAGAACAGTCTGTCGTGTGGTGCAAAAATGGAACCGAAGTAGGAAAGAAATGGTGACCACGGCCTGTTCGAACTCTAGCAGAAAATGGAAGGAGCATGGAGTCGGCAGGAGGTTGGAATGGTGCTCTGGCAATCTGTTCGAGGTGCAGTACAGCATTATGGCGAGTTGGTCTTCGTATGGTTGATGTAGATGCGGAGGTCGGAGTGTAAGTGCGGTGAGCAGGCTTGAGAATGGTGCATGGATGAAAGAAGGATTGGGATCTTTTGTTTTTTTGAAGCAGAAGGCTTTAGAAGTTAAGTATAGCAGGAGGCTGAAGGGTTTTTGAGAAGAAGGCATGAGGTAGTCACGGGGCTTACAGTGGGATATTGGGCCAGTCAGTGGGTACTGGAATGGGCTTTTAAAAAAAGGAAGAAGTATAAAACGTTACAGCAGAAATGGGAGGAAGGGTGAACTCGCGGCAAATAGAAAGGAGGAGTTGGGTATCAGGAAGCACTGTTCGAAGAGGGAAAGGCTGATGGCGGTTTCATGAAGTGTCGCGCAAAAATGAAGGAAAATGGGATTTGGTTGGGTTACAGGAGTCACGGTTTTTAAGTGATGTAGTAATGGACATGCTGGAAGGAAAGATCAGGGGTAAGACTTTGTGGTTATGGCGGTTACATGGAGCTAACTGGGAACAAGTCGAGATTGGGTAGGAATGTTGTAACGCATGTAGGAGTGATGCATAGAGCGTGTAAACTGGAGGAGCGGGACTTTTGAGAAGGAGGTTCGCATGGCATGGACGTGGACTTGTGCGTGTATGGGAAGGGTATATTGGAGTTGTTTGAAGGGTTATGGAAGGAAGAAACGAACTAGAAGTTTCATGGTTCGTTTGTGGTGCTAGATTTTTCGTGTACGTTGTACACGATGAGTTGCAAGAGGGATAAAAACAGTCGGAGAAGAAAGGTGTTGTAGCACGGTTTGTGGGGGTGGATTTATCTTTACGTGGGCTGGAGTTTGGAGGAATTTATGGGCCTAGGGCCTTTTAGAAATCAAAGGAAAAATGAAAAAAAATATTTCGGTGGCACGTGTTGAAAATCTGGACGTAATTGGCAGGGGATTTTATTTCTTTGTATGAGGATAGTTGGGGAAGATATACACCATTCAGACAGTTTCATGGATTGCAAATGGAAAGTTTAGGGGACGTTAGTATGGGTGAGTGACCGTTTTGGTTAAAAATTTATAGTTTTAGTTAATTAAATTATTTCACAAAAATCATTAAATATTTCGTACGTACATTTTCAGATTTTCGAATGATCGATCTCGCTGGAACCGTGTGGACAAAGGCTACAGGACGGATTTGATCTGATCAAGATTGAAAGCAACCGTAATTTTTAGCTAAGTTAAACGACTGTATAATTTAATTAAAAACAAGCGTGATACCGACGAAAAGAAAAAAACCAAGATGAGTTAAACTCACTCAGTTCTCCGACTTATAATTATTATAAGTCGGGTTTATTATTTGTATGCCATATTTGATAATTGTTGGCTGATTTGATTGTTTGTATGTTGTTAAATATTGTTATATCTTTTATTTAAATTAAACGTTGTTTAATTTAAATGAAATAACATCGTTATTTTTAACGATGATTTCCAATAGAGGTAACTTATCTTATTGGTTACGTTTATAATAATTTAAACGTATTTAAATTAAATTGGATACTTGAATTATTATTATTGGTTGACCACTATCAGTTGAATCGATTATTTATCTGCATATGATCGTTATATGAACCGTTTAACCCATGTGATTGGGTAATTGATTTGATTACTGATTGTTAAATCCAAATTCAATATTGTTTTGATATTAACCAATTGGGTAGTATTGGTTAAGGAATTTATAGCAAGTGGCCAAAATACAAGTTGTTCTAATAAAGAAAGATTTACCGTCAGGTAAATCGATAAAAATGAAGTTATGAAATTTATTTATAACTGAATATAGATTTTTAAATATATTATTTTAAATGAAGTTTATAAAAGGAAATAAATCAACCATATGTATATATTAATTGTTTTAACCACCAACCACTATTTTTTTACCAAAAATCTACCGTGCGCGAAGCACGTGCCTCATCACTATTAAATGATTTATAAAGCTAAGATGGATAAGCAAGTGACAAGAATTAATGTAATGATGTATAACTGGGATTTATTGTTTTTAAGAAACAATTCAAAATGGGATTATATTGATTTGATTATTATAATCAAATGGGATTATTTAAATCAATTTAATTTGTAATTAATTTAAATGGAAGATGAATTAAGATCTGATTAACGAGTTAATCATGCTTAGAGTTGACTAAGTCAACTGTAGGAACTGAAATGGATTTATTAAATTAATTTATTCATTTAATGGTTAAAAAAACATTTTTATAAATGTTGATATTTATTTAATAATAATCGAAGGGGTAAATCATGGGGGTATTAATTTAGGTTTATGAAATGAGAAGGTTTATTTATAATAAAGTTATATTTTAAAGAAAAACATATTAATGATAAATGATAATATAAGTTAAGTTTAAATTTCGATTTAAAGCGAATTCTTATGTGAGATTCTATATAACTGGATTTATGAAATCCAAGAGTTTGATGAAGTTACAAACCCGAGTTTAGTGAATATTATTGTAAAGGATTATTAGAAATGGGTTTTTGAAACGGAAATAAAAACGGGGATATGAAATTAAAGAATTAGAATTTAACTGAAGATCAGTTGAGATAAATGGTTTTCTGAATATTAATCTGATGTTGGTTTCGGCCTTCGGGGTTGATATTTAGGGGATTGTTTTCTTAATGATTTACGGTTAAGAACTGATAGAGATATGAAATGGAAATAAAACGAAAACCCAAGTTTGAATTAGAGTAGTTAAATGAGTGGAGTTATAAAGATGAAGTATAGATCCGTGTTTGTAAATAAAAGACGATGTTTCATTAAGATAAAATAAAAATGGGATTTGTTTATATATTGGGAATGAATATCGATTTTTGTATTACAACTGATGTTTATCTTAAGATAAGATTGTTGTTGATCAAGGTCTGAGAGGTAATTAAAATACCCCAACTTGAACAACTGCAGGATTGTCGGAGGATGATATTAGTTGTAGTAGTGAAGGTGTTAAAAGTGGGTTATTATGCGAAATGGGTAATGTTATTGGAAGAATTTGGATATATATATATAATGGGATTCAGAAATAACAGGAATAAAGGAGGCTTGAGAATATCAAATGATATTTCCATAGTAAATGAAATAAAATGAGATTTGTGAAAATATAACGATATATTCAAAAAGTAAGAAGATGGGATTTGGAATGAGTTTATTCTAAAAAAGGAAGTGACGATTATGACGTTCAAATAACGAAACAAAGGAGATATCGTAACAATTGTTCAAAAGGATAAGTTAAATCGGATTTCCAATTATAGATAATAAATATTATTGTAACAAATGTTTGGAAAGGATAGTCAACAACGAAACTAGATACGATTTTAAGATATTTTTTTTCTAAGTATATAAATAAATGATTTGAGAATATCGATATATCAAAGCTGATACATTATTTTGGTACTACAACTGATATACTACTTTAATGGCCAAGTGACGTTGTATGATACACTAATGGATTTGTTTTATTGATTGTTTATTTTGATAGTTAAATAACCAACTATCAAAATCTTACCCAACGTGTTGGTACGAGAAGACCGGGATCGAATTTTTATTCGAAAACCATTCCGAACCAACGAATACGTAAACGAAGAAGATATCTGAAGCTGATCGAGATGGAGCAATTGAAGACCGTATATCTTCATGAATGAAAGGATTATTGTTGGATTTCTCTAGTTGATCCCTAGAGGTATTTGATAGTGATTCTGTCGTGATTGAAATATCTGGATCGCAAGGTCTACTCGCTACTGATCCATAGGGTAACTCAAGGACGCAGTAGGAGGGTGCCTTCGGTTTGTCCAACCCCAGGACAACTTGTATGGACGAGTGTTTGACAGAGTATCTACAAAGGAATCACGTACATTGATTACCTCAAACGTACTCCTGTTGGTGGCAGAGACATCTTCTCTTAGCTTAACGACTAGTGTATTTTTGTGGACATCAATTAGCGATATCTGGCGGATCTGACAATGTAACATTCAAAGTGAATGGTGCCAGATGTTCCAAAAGTCAATTATAACCTCAAGCCTCACAACCGGGAAATGACAAAAATCGGGCAGACAGCATGGCTACGTGGGTCGCTCCCATTAGGGTGTATAATCACATATCTAGAAAAAATCCATTTCCTTCTTAAATCTTCCGATGTTGTCCCTTTCGGGAAACGGTGGTTTGAGCCCAACCGTTAGTGATATACATTCGATACACTCAAGCGAAATGAATGGTCTGTCATGTGTGGGCCGGGTTGCAAGATGTTCTTGTTGAACCTAGTGTATTCCCCTCTAGAGATACATTATCGGCAGGTGGTTCCATACCTTGTCATAGTTGGAATTCAATCTCCAATAAGCGCCCGCGGTTTTGTTTGTGTACTATACGTGGAGCGTGAGATGCAAGCGTTCTGATAGATTCTATTTATTTGTATTTAGACACTATTATAATATCAGAAGATATATATGTGATTTCAAAAATGTTTTGGGTTATAGTAAGGTAAAAACCGTCCGTGTTTATATGTGGGCTGGTCTTACTATTATCATTTTCTTTCAAAAGGATTTTTAACCTTAAAATCAATATGGGTGTTATTTAAACTTAGCGAGTTTTTCTCACTCTGGTTCACCAGACTGACCCGGTATTTGAAATGCTCGGGTTAGACCGAGTTGTACAGGTTCAGGTTATCGGATACGGTGAAGTCCAAAAGACGAGTTGAAGGAGTTCAGACTTGTGATGTATCCCGTTATTATTCTGTTGTGTGTTATATATGAGGACATACTACTATAACTGTCCAGATGTATGGCTGTACTCTGATGTTGTAAGTATTATTTCAAGCTCTCAATAAAAGTTATTTCCATATTATATTTTGTTCAGCTGCGATGTGAGACTCTGTGTTGTGGTGGTTCTTCTTCTTATTCTTCTATTCTACTATTTCTTTCTTTCTTATCTCACCCTCTAATTTTTTTCTCATAGCTTTCTGGGTTTTGGTACTTGAGTTTGGACATGTGATGTATAAATGTCTGGATTCGAGTGTCGAAATTTCCGAGACGCTACAGTTCGTATCAGAGCGAGGTTTATGAATATCCTTGGCTATGTTGTTTTACTCAATAGAGATAGGGTTAGTAACACCTTAAATTGAGTTGAAGTGTGTATATATGAGAGAACGTATTTGTAAATTTTATATACAAATGTTTCGTATTGTGTTATTTTGATCAGTTCAAGTTGAACTAGCAATTGATACAATAATGTTTTATAAAGCGGGTAAATGAAATAATTTTGCCTAAACTATATTTTATATAGAAATGAAATAATTTTATCTTGTTGTTATTAATATTGGTATGTTTGATTGATTTGAATGGAATTCAAATTGAATTATAAATTTGATTGGTTTAAGAAAACCCGAGGAGAATTTAAAATATAGATGTTGTGAAAAAGAATTTGAATATGGAATCAAATATTTAACTAAAGACAAGTCAGAAAAGAAATTAGAAAGGAAAATGAAATGATTGGCTTAATTGATTGTGTATTGTGGATTGTTTGTTTATTGGTTGCTAGACTGATTTAATTAAAAAAATCAATAGTTGAATGAATTGGAAATTAAGCCGAAATAAATTTGAATTATATCACTCATGAAATGGAAATAAATGATTTTACCATGTATATGCTACTGGCATTGGATATTGAGTTAAGTGCAGATTGGAAAGAGGAAGAGTTGTTAGCTGATTTGCCTCGTGATTAGAATTTGGTTGCCCGACAAATAGGTAAACCTTAATATTATTGATTTGGGTGATGGATTTTATACCCCCTAAGTGGGTAGCCATTTGGCTTTGTTTTCTTTGACCGATAAGAGGCCCGGAGTGGCGAATTGGAGTTGTTTGAATCAAACAGTACAGAGGTGTTGGCGAATTTTCGTAAAATTTTAGACTTAAATATTTTTGATAATATTTTTATATAATTATTTTAAAAATAATTTGGTTTGGAGCATTCTTCTTACTAGCAATTTCGAAAACGAAATTTATTTAAGGGGGGAAGAATGTAATGACCCAGATTTTTCAGCAATTTGAATTCAAATATTTAAATTGGTTTTAAATATTATATTTGGAATAATAATGGAGTTAATATTGAATTCGATAATTAAACGATGATTGAACGATTAAATTTATATATAATTATAAAACGAACCCGAAACGTCACGGTAGTTCGTAAATATCGTTTTAAACTTCAACCGATTATACAAAATCCGTTTTAAGTCGGATTTTCGTGAAACACGAAACGTTGGAATCGAATTGATTATAATTTTTTAATGAAAGAGAAAGATCGAAAATTTTAAAATAAACGCTATGGAAATCGTTTTAAATTATAACGTTTGAAAAGGAAAATGCATATATATATATATATATATATATATAATTGCCATATCATTTAACTCGATTACGATAAATGTTGAGTTACGAATCCATATGAGTTGAACTAGAAGTGATATATTATTTGGATATGTGGTAATAATAATCTATTTATATTCTGACGACATTATATAAGTGTTAGAATAATTATTTTTCAAACGACCTCCGTTCTCGACGAAACAAATTTTATTGGAATACGTATAATTAGTTATTGCTAGATTTCTAGTTTGGAGTCAAGCGGAATTGTTTTGCCGGTAGACGAAATTTAAGGGTAAACTGATGGATAAATTGTGATCTAAATAGCACCGTTTTTGCAAACATAGACCTTTTCAACGAAAATAGTTTCATTAGGACCATAACATCAAATTATATCATGGCGTCCATTTTTCGTTATTTTTGGAGATAGAGTTTATCGGTGCGAATTTTACGGTCTATGTTAAATAACAGTACCAAATAGAATGATTAAAACTTAATCCTTAAGTAAGACATGTACGGTCTACAGTGCCTACCTTATTTACGCCTACATGCTTAAACCCTAAACAATATTAGTTGAAAGTACACGCACCGGGGGTAAGCTGCTATGCTTTCTTCCCTTACCATGTGCTATATACACTGATGAGTTTCATCCCATTTAATGAATCCATTCCATCCTATATTTTCTAATCATGCAGCATAACCTATCACCATACAGTACCGCTCAGCAGTGAAGCACATGCAAACCGCATATGCCTCCAGAAAGTGGCACACCCTGTTTTCTTCGTATTTCCCACCTAGCCTATTCCTTCTTGTTTAAGCTTTATAAAACTTTAGACAACAGTTGTCTGCAAGCCTACCCCGACTGCTTACCCCAATGAAAACACATGCGCCTAATTCTACCTCATCACTATCCTAGAATGCACAACCTAATGAAAGTACGAGGGGACCGTTGCATATGCTATAGATGTCACAGCAAGGATAGTGGGCACTGAAAACCTATTATACCCTATACTTTCAACTTAACAGCCAACATACCCCAGAGATCACTCTTGCACATGGGTATTTAAATATGTATACCCTATTTCTTTTTCTTTCCCCAGCTATCCTACTGCCTACTCGTGCATTCCTTCATTTTCAAGTAATTCCAGTGCGTGATGGCCAAACAATTGAAAACCTTGCCTGCCAAGCTTTCGAGTTACTTGCGTGCCAAACTTCGTACGTGCGGACCAAGTACTGTTCTTTATAAATACAGAGGGCATTATTCAGTTCTTGAAGCAGAAAAACCATAGCAAGAAATTGACCGAATACACTTCATAAATTAAATCAAACAATTATACTCATTTATAAATCTTCGAACACGTATATTTATTATCATGCCAAGCTGCTCTTCAACGTGGGTTAAGATTTGTAGGGTTCGGGGATGTCTTCGGTGGATTTGAGGACGGAGGAGCAGAAGAGTGAGTGTGTAGAACAGTCTGTCGTGTGGTGCAAAAATGGAACCGAAGTAGGAAAGAAATGGTGACCACAGCCTGTTCGAACTCTAGTAGAAAATGGAAGGAGCATGGAGTCGGCAGGAGGTTGGAATGGTGCTCTGGCAATCCGTTCGAGGTGCAGTACAGCGTTATTGCGAGTTGGTCTTCGTATGGTTGATGTAGATGCGGAGGTCGGAGTGTAAGTGTGGTGAGCAGGCTTGAGAATGGTGCATGGATGAAAGAATGATTGGGATCTTTTATTTTCTTGAAGCAGAAGGCTTTAGAAGTTAAAGTATAGCAGGAGGCTGAAGGGTTTTTGGGAAGAAGGCATGAGGTAGTCACGGGGCTTACAGTGGGATATTGGGCCAGTCAGTGGGCATTGGAATGGGCTTTTAAAAAAAGGAAGAAGTATAAAATGTTACAGCAGAAATAGGAGGAAGGGTGAACTCGCGGCAAATAGAAAGGAGGAGTTGGGTATCAGGAAGCACTGTTCGAAGAGGGAAAGGCTGATGGCGGTTTCATGAAGTGTCACACAAAAATGAAGGAAAATGGGATTTGGTTGGGTTACAGGAGTCACGATTTTTAAGTGATGTAGTAATGGACAAGCTGAAAGGAAAGAACAGGGGTAAAACTTTGTGGTTATGGCAGTTACATGGAGCTAACTGGGAACAAGTCGAGATTGGGTAGGAATGTTGTAACGCATGTAGGAATGATGCATAGAGCGTGTAAACTGGAGGAGCGGGACTTTTGAGAAGGAGGTTCGCATGGCATGGACATGGACCTGTGCGTGTATGGGAAGGGTATATTGGAGTTGTTCGAAGGGTTATGGAAGGAAGAAACGAACTAGAAGTTTCATGGTTCGTTTGTGGTGCTAGATTTTTCGTGTACATTGTACACGATGAGTTGCAGGAGGGATAAAAACAGTCGGAGAAGAAAGGTGCTGTAGCACGGTTTGTGGGGGTGGATTTATCTTTACGTGGGCTGGAGTTTGGAAGAATTTATGGGCCTAGGGCCTTTTAGAAATCAAAGGAAAAAGGGAAAAAGAAAAAGATTTCGGTGGCACGTGTTGAAGTTCTGGATGTAATTGGCGGGGGGGTTTTTTCTTTGTATGAGGATAGTTGGGCAAGATATACACCGTTCAGACAGTTTCATAGATTGCAAATGGAAAGTTTAGGGGACATTAATATGGGTGAGTGACCGTTTTGGTTAAAATTTATAGTTTTAGTTAATTAAATTATTTCACAAAAATCATTAAATAAATATTTCGCACGTACATTTTCAGATTTTCGAACGATCGGTCTCGCTGGAACCGTGTGGACAAAGGCTACAAGACGGATTTGATCTGATCAAGGTTGAAAGCAACCGTAATTTTTAGCTAAGTTAAACGACTGTTTAATTTAGTTAAAAACAAGTGTGTTACCGACGGAAAGAAAAAACCAAGGTGAGTTAAACTCACTCGGTTCTCCCACTTATAATTATTATAAGTCAGGTTTATTATTTGTATGCCATATTTGATAATTGTTGGCTGATTTGATTGTTTGTATATTGTTAAATATTGTTATATCTTTTATTTAAATTAAACGTTATTTAATTTAAATGAAATAACATCGTTATTTTTAACGATGATTTCCAATAGAGGTAACTTACCTTATTGGTTACGGTTATAATAATTTAAACGTATTTAAATTAAACTGGATGCTTGAATTATTATTATTGGCTGACCACTATCAGTTGAATCGATTATTTATCTGCATATGATCATTATATGAACCGTTTAACCCATGTGATTGGGTAATTGATTTGATTACTGGTTGTTAAATCCAAATTCAATATTGTTTTGATATTAACCAATTGGGTAGTACTGGTTAAGGAATTTATAGCAAATGGCCAAAATACAAGCTGTTTTTATAAAAAAAGATTTGCCATCAGGTAAATCGGTAAAAATGAAGTTATGAAATTTATTTATAACTGAATATAGATTTTTAAATATATTATTTTAAATGAAGTTTATAAAAGGAAATAAATCAACCATATGTATATATTAATTGTTTTAACCACCAACCACTATTTTTGTACCAAAAATCTAACGTGCGTGAAGCACGTGCCTCATCACTATTAAATGATTTATAAAGCTAAGATGGATAAGCAAGTGACAAGAATTAATGTAATGATGTATAACTGGGATTTATTGTTTTTAAGAAACAATTTAAAATGGGATTATATCGATTTGATTATTATAATCAAATGGGATTATTTAAATCAATTTAATTTGTAATTAATTTAAATGGAAGATGAATTAAGATCTGATTAACGAGTTAATCATGCTTAGAGTTGACTAAGTCAACTGTAGAAACTGAAATGGATTTATTAAATTAATTTATTCACTTTATGGTTAAGTAAAACATTTTTATAACTGTTGATATTTATTTAATAATAATCGAAGGGGTAAATCATGGGATTTAAAAGGTTATTATTTTAGGTTTATGAAACGAGAAGGCTTATTTATAATAAAGTTATATTTTAAAGAAAAACATATTAATGATAATATAAGTTAAGTTTAAATTTCGATTTAAAGCGAATTCTTATGTGAGATTCTATTTAACTGGATTTATAAAATCCAAGAGTTTGACGAAGTTACAAACCCGAGTTTAGTGAATATTATTGTAAAGGAATATTAGAAATGGGTTTTTGAAACGGAAATAAAAGCGAGGATATGAAATTAAAGAATTAGAATTTAACTGAAGATCGGTTGAGATAAATGGTTTTCTGAATATTAATCTGATGTTGGTTTCGGCCTTCGAGGTTGATATTTAGGGGATTATTTTCTTAATGATTTACGGTTAAGAACTGATAGAGATATGAAATGGAAATCAAACGAAAACCCAAGTTTGACTTAGAGTAGTTAAACGAGTGGAGTTATAAAGATGAAATATAGATCCATGTTTGTAAATAAAAGACGATGTTTCATTAAGATAAAATAAAAATGGAATTTGTTTATATATTGGGAATAAATATCGATTTTGGTATTACAACTGATGTTTATCTTAAGATAAGATTGTTGTTGATCAAGGTCTGAGAGGTAATTAAAATACTCCAACTTGAACAACTGCAGGATTGTCGGAGGATGATATTAGTTGTAGTAGTAAAGGTGTTAAAAGTAGGTTATTATGCGAAATGACAGGGTAATGTTATTGGAAGAATTTGGATATATATATAATGGGATTCAGAAATAACAGGAATAAAGGAGGCTTGAGAATATCAAATGATATTTCCATAGTAAATGAAATAAAATGAGATTTGTGAAAATATAACGATATATTCAAAAAGTAAGAAGATGAGATTTGGAATGAGTTTATTCTAAAAAAAAGGAAGTGACGATTATGGCGTTCAAATAACGAAACAAAAAACAATTGTTCAAAAGGATAAGTTGAATCGGATTTCAAGTTAAAGATAATAAATATTATTGTAACAAATGTTTGGAAAGGATGGTCAACAAGGAAATTAGATACGATTTTAAGATATTTTTTTATATGTATATAAATAAATGATTTGAGAATATTGATATATTAAAGCTGATATATTATTTTGGTACTACAACTGATATGCTACTTTAATGGCCAAGTGACGTTGTATGATACACTAATGGATTTGTTTTATTGATTGTTTATTTTGATAGTTAAATAACATACTATCAAAATCTTTCCCAACGTGTTGGTACGAGAAGACCGGGATCGAATTTTTATTCGAAAACCATTCTGAACCAACGAATACGTAAATGAAGATATCTGAAGCTGATCGAGATGGAGCAATTGAAGACCGTATATCTTCATGAATGAAATGATTATTGTTGGATTTCTCTAGCTGATCCCTAGAAGTATTTGACAGTGCCTCTGTCGTGATTGAAATATCCGGATTGCAAGGTCTACTCGCTACTGATCCATAGGGTAATTCAAGGATGCAGTAGGAGGGGTGCCTTCGGTTTGTCCAGCCCCAGGACAACTTGTATGGACATCAATTAGTGATATCTGGCGGATCTGACAATGTAACATTCAAAGTGAATGGTGCCAGATGTTCCAAAAGTCGATTATAACCTCAAGCCTCACAACTGGAAAATGATAAAAATCGGACAGGCAGCATGACTATGTGGGTCGCTCTCATTAGGGTGTATAATCACCTATCTAAAGAAAATTTATTTCCTTCTTAAATCTTTCGATGTTGTCCCTTTCGGGAAACGGTGGTTTGAGCCCAACTGTTGGTGATATACATTCGATACACTCAAGCGAAATGAGTGGTCGGTCATGTGTGGGTCGGGTTGCAAGACGTTCTTGTTGAACCTAGTGTATTCCCCTCTAGAGATACATTATTGGCAGGTGGTTCCATACCTTGTCATAGTTGGATTCCAATCTCCAATAAGCGCCCGCGGTTTTGTTTGTGTACTATATATGTGGAGCGTGAAATGCAAGCGTTCTGATAGATTCTATTTATTTGTATTTAGACACTATTATAATATCAGAAGATATATACATGATTTCAAAAATGTTTTGGGTTATAGTAAGATAAAAACTGTCCGTGTTTATGTGTAGGCTGATCTTACTATTATCATTTTCTTTCAAAAAGATTTCTAACCTTAAAATCAATATGGGTGTTATTTAAACTTAGCGAGTTTTCTCACTTTGGTTTATCAGACTGACCCGGTATTTGAAATGCTCGGGTTAGACCGAGTTGTACAGGTTCAGGTTATCGGATGCGGTGAAGTCCAAAAGACGAGTTGAATGAGTTCAGACGTGTGATGTATCCCGTTATTATTCCGCTGTGTGTTATATATGAGGACATACTATTATAACTGTCCAGATGTATGGTTGTACTCTGATGTTGTAAGTATTATTTCAAGCTCTCAATAAAGGTTATTTCTATAGTATATTTTGTTCAGCTGCGATGTGAGACTCTGTGTTGTGTTGGTTCTTCTTCTTATTCTTCTATTCTACTATTTCTTTCTTATCTCACCCTCTAATTTCTTTCTCCTAGCTTTCTGGGTTTTGCTACTTGAGTTTGGACATGTGATGCATAAATGTCTGGATTCGAGTGTCGAAATTTCCGGGACGCTACATTAACAAAGAACAAACTTGTAAAGAAACTTTATTCGTTAGATCATGTTTTTGATAATATTAACATTTGATAATATTTGTAGAGAACCGATTTGAATTTGTAGAAAATTTATTTGATAGATCATACAATTAAGTGATATAAAAAATGCATTTTCGGTTATTGATGCTAATGCAAAAAAGTGAGATTAATATTAAAGATATTGGTTGATTTATCTAGAAAGATCTTATATTTCAATATTTATACTCTAGATAATTAGAATCAACATCTCAGTTTGAATACGTCTTAAGTAATTGTACAAAGATTTTATCTCCTATTTTATTGGGTATATCATATGAAATAACAATTAAAATTTTAAAAACTTATATATAAGGGTATTTTGGGAAGTTCACGATCGGACCAAAAGTTTAGGCTTTCAAGACACCAATTAACAAAGGGGTGTGTGTGTGTAACTCTCTTCAATCTACATCTTTTTGATACCAACTATAAAAATGATTTATACAATCGCAATACTCATGCTAATGTTGTCTTTCTACAAGCCATTCCTATTTGTCGGAGTTCGAATTAGGAAACCAACATGGCTGGATCAACTTTAGGTTGTCATTTTTGTTGTAGCTGAAATTGATTTCGGTAGAAAGACACACCTTCAATCTTCTCTCGCATTTAGAATCTACTATAACATTTTAGAAGCCATATCAATGTTTATCTTGTTTATCTTCCTAGCACGAAGCATTTGTCCATTAACCATCAGTTTGTACCTGAAGCGCCAACTTCAAATGTGTCATGTACCCTAGAAGCCATATCAACGTTTTATCTTTCTTACGTCAAGCATTTGTCCATAACCATCAGTTCATACCTGAAGCACCAACTTCAATGTGCCACATACCCTAATATAATCAACTTAAATTCCCAACAAAATTATGCATCAAAATTATTTTAACCTCACCAAGTCAAGTTTGGTTCTTAATACTAGTAAATGCTATCTTATAAGGTGGGCATATTCCACGATCTATGGTACGGAGTATAATAACCGAATTCCACCAATGTTTAAGGCACCATTATGTGTTATTAATAATATTAATTATTATAAGATCTTGTATGTCAAGTCTAACTTTATATATCATGTGCATGGTCGATTAATCATTATTAATCTCTAATATACAATATAAATAGGGGTGGCATTGGATCTCACCAGCACCAGTGTAACTCATATTAGCCTGACTTCACCATTTTTTAGTATGTCGAGTATGTACCGCGTTCAATCAAACCTCATGACTCGTAAACTCAGCTTTCGTAGGATCCAAATCATATACATTCAAGCCTAGACCTCATTCAAAGTTCAAACCATATTAATTAGGTTCAGCTCACATAATATCACATTGAATCATGCAATAAATTTTGATGTTGGATCAGATCTGTTTATCGAAGCGGTTTGACTCTTAATGGTACTTATATTACATGGGTTAGAGAAGGGATCAAGCCTGGTCAGAAATTGAAATTTGAATACATCAGGTTTGAGAGTCTTGGTTATATTTGTTTGCCTACGTGTAACTACTATAACATGGAAAAAACACATTTCATCATTATTGATTTCGGTACAGAAACATGGCATTAACAAAATGCAGCAGAACAACCAAACCTTGATAAGATTTTTTCTCCTAGGAGCCTTCCCTCCAGTAGATTTGAAAGCGACCGGCTTCATACGTGCTCCCTGCCCACCAATAAAAAAAAATAGTTATATGTTTATCAAACCAACGAAATTTGCAGTCAAATTAGTCTACTACATTCCCAGCCAAAGATACTGCAGTAACAACCCTACCAATTAAGAGACTGGGCTATTATTGGCAATGTCAATTAAGATAACAGACTGTAAACACTGGCTGCTTATTGTTAGCTTAGAATCTACTCCCTCTCTCCCTCCCTATATATATATATATATATATATATATATATATATATATATATATATATATATATATATATATATATGGGAGTGGCTATAGGTACACAAAATTATGTACACAAAATCTGGACCATAAGATTTGTTTGTCTTTATGTGTGAGGTGGAATTCAGGGGGAGATCTAACGGCTCAGATTTTGTGTCCATTGACTTTCCCTATGTGTGTGTGTACGTCTCTCTCTCTCTGCGTGCGTGCGTGTGAAGGTTTGCAAAATGGGATCCAAATCAAAACCTGTAAAATACGCAATTTGACATTGGAACAAAGTTCAGATCGTGGATCATTGATTTAAATGCACTATATTGCAATACATATACGTAAGTGTATGCCAAATTATTTGATCTATATATTGCAATACGTATGATCGTCTGCTGACCATAATAATATAGAGATTTTGAAATGGAAAATTCAGCTAAACAGGCATATTTACAAAGAACAACGGAAACAGATCCACTTCGAACTAATTACTTAACTAAAATATTTTTACCATGCAAACAACACAAAAGTCAGCAATTTACAATGGCCAGATCCTGCGTAAAAAATTCCCAAAATTACGTTGTCGTGATCCAATATTCTCCCAATGCAATTTTGGAGGATATATATATATATATATATATATGTGTGTATATATATATATATATATATATATATATATATATATATATATATATATTAGTGCAATCTTAGATCATGCCACTGCAAAAACGGGCAAAGTTTTGAAATTGTGCAGTGTAAATTGCTAACTTAGTGCCAACGTGGCAAAAACATGTTTGTTTCTACAATTAGTTTTGAAACCTGAATGCAAAGTTGTCAAACTCGAGTTCTCACCAAAGAGCGTAGGGGTATACAAAGATCGTAAATCGTGGGATCGTAACACAAATCGTAAGCTCCCACAAAATGAAAATTAAAATTTCAGCAAAATAGCCATAGCGTAATGTTTTCATTAACCATAACATAACATAAACCTTAAAACTCCAGCAAAATAACCTTAACACAAGTCTTCCAGCAAAATCCATCAATCTTCCATGAAATCTTCAATTTCATCATCAAGGTTAGGATTCTCCAAATCTTCTTCTGGAGCAGCAGCTGCACCACCTTGGGAAGTGATTTTCGAATTGAAGACGGAAGGAGTCACGATAGAAGAGCTGAATCGGCTTCAACTCGAAGTGACGAGTTGTTTCCCCATATTTGTCAAGTGCACGAGACAGCAGTATTGCTGAACAAAATTAGGGTTTTCATGAGATCCCCAATTTCCAACTGACGCGCGCAATAACTCGTTGTTACCACGATTTCACGAGATTCAGCGGTGCTCCGGCCGTTTTGCCTTCTCCGACAAGTTCTCTGACGTGTTAACACGATTGCCTAAGAAAAACGCGTGAGCTTGTGCGTTTTCACGCTTTAACATGCGCGCCTGAAAACACTGCCTGAATGTTTCTGTTATTCTTTGTTGAAAAGCGAATTCTCTTTTTTAAACTAATTTTGACATTTTAGTTGAGTACTAAATTGGAATTTCATGAATCATATCAAAAGTGGATGAAACGAAATTCAAATCATGAGGAAAAGGTCATAATTTCATGGATGCATGTACGTGCGTATGCATATATGCATTTTCTAAATAAAAGGACAGCTTTGATACCAGAAACTTAATGAGAACCTTCAGAACACCTTTTTAACAGAGAACTTTAAAACATGGGAAACGGTCTCAATACATTAAAAAAAAAAAACTCCACATATCCCACAACGTATCAGCATTCAGCAAATTATGAATCTTTAATGTATATCATTACCCTTTAAAGACTCATTAGTGTGCAACCAAGTTGGGTTGTATACCTGTGAATGGGAGGTTGTACCTTGCATGCTCAAACATTGCACCATTTCCTGCAGGCAACCAGGAGTAACATGGTATTAGTTGCATAAGAGAATTGAAATTGGAATTGGACACACACACAGAGAGAGAGACACATTCATACATATATATGTACATACACACACACACAAACACACACACACACACACACACACACACACACACACACATACATACATATATATATATATATATATATATATAGATATATATATATAGACACACATACACACACATATATATATAGTATGTGTGTATGTATATGTATATATAGTGTATGTATACGTACATATTCACACACAGTATACGCATAAGTACATACACGCATTGGTAACATCCAAACTGTAAGGAAGGTTACACAACCAATTGATAGAAAAAGAGTTAGCAAAATAGAATCTAGAACTTACATAGCAATGATATATCTCAAACTATACAGCTACAGTACCCAAATGGCAATAGGATAAATAATAAATTGTATTCCCTTTATAAAATATTAATCAGAAATATATATATTTTTTCAAAAAAAATCTAAGTATGTTCAATTTTTGGTTGGATGAACTTGTATTTGATAACACTGTGTTACCAACCTGTAAATTAAAAAAGGCAACAATATGCAGTTTATCTTACAAGCCAGTAATATGTTTATAATGAGTCATATGACCATTAGGCATAACGTAACAAAATCCAAAACCAGCAAACATTTTTTAAGAACCAGGAGTATTACAGAAGCAACTAAGATGCGGTATGCAAAATCCATAAAATATAAACAACATAAGCAAGACTCAAATAGCAACCGGTTAAGCAATTATAGTTAGCACACCCAAGAGAAGAAACATAACAGTATATAAATGGATCTTTAAAAAGTGTGCAAAGCACTTACATCAGTCATATCAGTCCTTTCAGAGCCACTTTCCCTTGGTACATATGAGTTTCTTATACTGATGGTTCCAGCATACATATCTAGCTCTGATTTACCACCACTTAATTTTGCAATTATGTCATTCTTCTCACTGACCAAGGACTGCAGTCCTGCATTTTCAAGTTCAAGATGTCGAATTTTCATATTAGCATGCTCGACTTCCACAACATGTGCTTTATATTCAGATTCGTGCTTAGATTTAAGTTCCATGATGGTCGTGTTTCTCTCTTCGATGGATGTCTGCAACTCCTGTAAATTACGTTTTAATTTTTCTATAGCTTTGTTAGCATTTTGCGCTTCAATCTTCTTACTTTGAAGATTAGCAGCACTGTCGGACTCCATTAACTTCAACTGTTTCCATGTGAAATCTCTCCCTGCAATCAAACCAGCAGTGTCCCTTTCATTCATCTGGTCATGCCTTTTGGATGAATGTTTAGATTTTCCTGAAGTTTGCAATTCTTCGGATTCTCTACATCTTAGCTTTGCCTATAAATCAAGTAAGCAAAAGGAACATAATAATATGAATGTGCACATCTTACTGTAGTATACAATATATTGTAAGAAAATACATATTGCATGTATTCCATATATACCTTTAGCTCTGAGATTTCAGTACTCAGGGCAACCAAGCAAGCATGAAAGTCGTCTATATCAGACTCAGCAAGTTCTGCATCATTAAACATGAAAGGTAAACCCCTTCATAGTCAGAGCAATCAAACTTTACAACATCAACTTCACATGCACTGACCTTCTGGCTAATGTGAATAATGGCAGAATTTGTATCCATGTTAACCATTGGTATTAAAATGTCACACATTTCAATAAAATTTACCATTTTCCATCAAATCGACATTTTTGGGCACGAAAAACTATGGCCTTGTTTGGTTGGCTGTTTTCAAACCAATTTCAGTTTTTAATTTTCAATATGGCAAAAACTTGTTTTTTTTGCCGTTTTGCAAAACTCATTTTGAAAAATTATCAATTTTGAAAATGGGCTTAATACACAAAACTGAATACAACCTTTTTCTTCTTTTTTTCATTTTTCATTCAAAAATCTAAAAAAAAAAAAAAGGAACGCTATGTTTAATCCAATTGATGGCCACAAAATTCTTCTTCTCCATTTTTTCATGGTCGTCAAAAAATTAGATAAAATCACAAAATTGGTTTATTTCATGCTATGTTTGATCCAATTGATAAAACCATCAAGTTTTTAACTCTTCAATCTGCAATTGCTTTTCTCGGGCATGGATTAGGATTTTATATATATATATATATATATATATATATATATATATATATAATTCAAGCTTTTGGTTCAATATTATCCTAGGTAAAATTTCTCGATTCATTTTTGTATGTTTCGATCAAAGTTTTAAAAAGCAAAAAGCGTGCATAAGGCGTTTCCAGGTCTATGAAGCGAGACCTAAGTATCGAAATGTTGAGACGTAAGCTTTTCAGATAAAAATAAAACACAAAACATATAAATAAATTTTGGTATTTTAAATTAACAAATGCAAAAAATGAAGAAAAAAAATCATTTAAGATCCAATTTTGAACAAGTATATATTTCTACTACATATTAAAATTAAATAACTAAAACAAATATGATTCAAATTTCGATTCCCAGAAATTATTTGAAGGTTCCATCAAACTTCAATTTTGATTCCTTCTATCAATTCAAATCAATACGCAAAATTTAATTATGAGATTTAACGAAATCTATTGAGAAATGTTTTTAAATAACAATGAGAAAATCCATTGCATAGCTCTTGATCATTGTTTCATAAACGATATTGAAATTGGAAAGTAAAAAAAATGCTAATTTTTATTTTTGTAAATTTGTTCTTTTCTATTTACATTAAATAATTAAAGTTTAATGACTTTTATCAGTGTCAATATTTGCAACTAAATATAAAAAATATTTTTGAGCCATATGCGTTAGCAGTTTGAGACCTGGGAGACGTACACTTTATATGCTTCATAGCCTCAAGTTGTTGAGGCGTAAGCTTTGGAGGTGAAAGCCCTTTTGGAATAAGCCTCAAAGCGTTTCATGTCTTATTTCTTCAAGGCGTTCCTCGAGGGGAGTATTGAGGCGGATTTTTTAAAACAATGGCTTAGATCACTTGTTTCTATTCTTGCTCTGATACTGACTATGAAAAGTTGTAAAGTAGACAAGCAGTTTGTAATCCTAAATTTTATTAAGCAATCAATTTAAGTGAACTTCCATCTACTGTTATTTGCAATACTGAAGTTAATTGTCATCTACTGTAAGATGCCTGATTCACATGCATGTCACTTCTATTGAGGTAATGCATTTATCTGATTAGGTGTAGCCTACTTCAAAATTAGACATTTTTGTGGGTTGTAAGTAAGTGTGCAATCTATATGAAATAATTATATAACGAGTTCAATGGAGTCTGATAGCTGACTATTAAGGTTGGTTAATGAAAGATGGCTTGCTTTTGTTAAATTAGTCAACAATACAAAAAAAAAAATGTAAAAGTAGATCACCTTTGATCTCAAAATAAACTATGTCTTCTTTAAAAGGAAAGAGCTATAGTTTTTATTTTTAATCTCTCGACCAATTAAAAATATTTTCGTGATATATTTTCATATCATTTATATAATTCAACTACTTAAAGGCATTTTGAGCAGAAATGTAGTTCCCAAAGTTGACAAACAGCGAATTAATAAGTTGTCTTTTTCGTATAAGCTTATTACCCGCTGTTGAGTTAATATGAACCTACATAAAGTTATGTTGTTTTATTTTTTCACTTATATTTCTTCAACTTAACCGGAACATTCGAATTAACAGTTTAAAGTTGTATTCAGATACAAATGCTACCTTTATGTGTGTTTTTTTCCCTCTCTTTATTCAAAAGATATGCGCTAATCATACAATGCAAGTCAACAGAGGAATGAAAGCTTACACACGCCGTTGTTGATAAGTTAGGGTGTTCACTGAAGTGCAGATTTGCCAAATTTACTGTATGTATACAACCTACTTTCTCTTTGCACAAGCACCTCTATGGCAAAATATAGGCATTGAAACGGATGTTAAGACAAATTCTTTATGCTATATAAATGAATTTGATCATATTTCGCTTAGAATAGCATCATTGCTATGATCTAATTTTGTATTTTGCAAATGCATCACAAAAGTGAGAAGCATTTATTTTAGATTAATACTTAGTCTCATTCGTATTTTGATTTTGTGCAATGATTCAGTACATGTCTTACTTTTGTACTATCTTGTGCATATATGAATTAGAAGACACGGTTGTGTTGCTTAAAAAATTTATGGTTGTTGACATATTTGTTATATTACCATGGAAAATGCTTTGAGTTGGTTTGTTCTGGTTTCTCCTTATCTTGTGTATCACTTATGTTATATGTCTAAAATCTTGCTATGATTTTTTTTTTTTTTTTCTGTAATATTATTTCTACGCAATTTGGTCTCATGTAGCTAAATATGTTGTGTTCTCTTAGTATTTATGTCTGGTATTTAGTTTATTTTCTTTTAGCTTGTGTTTAAGTTCGTTATATTTGACTTTTTCATTTTGATCTTTGTTTGATTTTCAACATGTTAGTAGATATTATATATTATTTATCGTGGTTTAAATGTAAAATTTGTCTAAACCGCTAAAGAGAGAACTCAAAATTTCAATGTATGAAAACCATATTTTAAACCAAATGCATTTTCCAATTTTGAAAACATATTTTTAAAATAGGCACATCCAAACGCATTTTGAACAACAAATATCATAAAATGACCATTAAAACTCAAGGCACAAACCAAACACTACCTAAAACTCCAAAAAAGAAAATAAGAAATCAAATCATACTGCATAATTCCTTGTACGGTAATTTCCCCGAGTCCTTCGTTTCAACCACCAACCCCAGCTTTGCGGCGTAAAACCTCCTATGTAACGCCTCCTCTTTTCTGAACTATACACAGTTTTCGTTAATTAAAATATCAAGTTAGGGTTATACCTATCAAAGACGGGAAAAACAACTTCTGGGTTACCTGAAGGATGCTGGATTGAAGAAATCGAGTTTTGGAAGACCAATGATCGTGCTGAATGTGAATATATCTTTCTAGAAATTTGCGATCTTCCAGTAGAGATTCGATTTGCTTTCGCTGTGATTCAAGGATACTAGATAGGTCTTCGAAAATTCTCTTCCGTCGCCGGCGATCGGTCGAAAACGCGGAAGACATGGTCGAGTAACGGCTTTTTTATCCTAAATTTTAAAAGTATCCGTTTATTGCAATTTGCAACGCCACTTCCCTTTTCACCGGTAAATTATGGATTTTTTCCAATTTGTTTTTTTACATTTTATTACATGTTTAACCCACTTTTTCAAAAAGGAAAGTCTACTTAAACAGAAAATAAATTTAACGCAAATTGGAGGATACATTCTCAACCATTTAATTGCCCTCTCACCCATCACACAAAGACAAATTAATTTAACGGTTGAGATTTTGTATTACCTGATTTGTGTCAAATATTTATGTCCAAATAACCGCTTCTTTTTCGAAATATTACGGTTATAGCTTACTTCTGGTAGGGGTGGTAATTAGAGCCGACCCAATAGACCCGGACCCGACCCGTCAGGTCTCGATTCTAAGCAGGTCGGGTTTTGTCGGGTCTAAACTATACATTTCAAAAATATGGACCCGACCCGGCCCGAGCTTCGCTTCGGGTCGGGTCGGGTTGAAGTTCGGGTCGGGTCGGGTCCGGTTGAATAATAACACTAAAAATACATATATTTCAATACTTTTTGGTCGGGTCTTTTCGGGTCGGGTCTATGCGGGTCGGGTTTGATTGGGTCTTGATGATATTTTTCATCACCTAGACCCGACCCGAGACCCACCGGATTCGGTTCGGGTTGGGGCCTTTCGGGTCAGTTCGGTTCGGGTTCTCGGTTCTAATTGTAAGCCCTACTTCTGGCCAACTTAGCGTTGAGTTAACCAAATGAACTGATGGAATCTCGGATTACACCGTTACACGTATATATTGGCGAAATCTAAGATTGCGCTAGTTCATTTTAATCAAAAAAAAAGTATGAAGTTACGAGGAGCAATCCCGGATTGCGCCAATTGTGCACAATCCTAAACTGCTCCCAATAACTTTATACAACAGCCTCCTCCCCTCTTTTCTTTCTCATTCCTTCATCTCTTTCAAAAAAAAAAACCTGAAATAAAATATTTTCACATTCAACATTGTTATTCATTAAAACAAGGATCATTTTTACAGGTCTACTTGTAGACTAACTGTAACACCCCACCTCCGCTAGGGTCACTCACAAGGGAATGCACTAGGTTTGGTGAAGCATTATCGAGGTAAACATGCACAGAAATATTACAAGACAGAACATATATATATATATAAAACAGCGGGAGTAAAACAAATTTCATTACCTTATAAAATAAGGTCTAAAGCCTTTTACATTAGAATACATCAAAACCTGTCTTGCAATAGTAAAGAAGCATAAACCATTTCATAAATTATTCCCCAAGTAAAACAGTAAAGTAGTCATAGCCAAGAAAAGTCCAAGCCATGTGTGATGACCTTCAAGTAGAAGAAGTCCGAACTAGATAACAGTGTTACCTCCCTGAAAACCTTGGGGGGGGGGGTGAACGGAAGACAAGAGGCGAAAGAAAACGGGGTCAGTCATAAAGACTGGTAAGTCCTATCTACTTCCAGTATAAAAACAGGTAAAGGTAACATGACATGCATAAACTGAAAGTAAACATAAGGATGACTACAATATAGATAAACTAAAACAGGCTGAACTACTGTAACAAGGTAAACTAAGATATCATGATAAACTACGGCGTCATGATAAGTCAAGGTATCACATCGTCCGGTTTCTATCAAGTATAATATCCCGAGGTATCTATCTTGTATAACGTCCCACGGTATCTATTATGTATATTTCTCATGGTCCTAACATGTATATTTGCTCTGCACCTCTCGTACTAGTATCCCAACCCGCGTCATGTGTTAACTATGAATTTCCCTTGCCCAATGTCATGTAATGGTCCATGTCAACCTAATATATAGCATATGTAGGTTTCCCAACTCGTATGTTTCTTTCCATGTATAAGTTCAGTCCTTTGCCGTAGGCCATACGGGCTTTCCCATGTAAACTTTTTATCCTTGAGGTTATTTTGGACTGCTACCCTTGATCTAGTTATGTTTCCTTACCATGAACTATCACGCGTTCACTTGGGATTTATGCCACCTAGGACCACTAGGGATTATGCTACCTAATGAACGTTTCCGTGTCTCGGTTTGGGTTCAGCCACCTAGGGCCACTAGGGATTATGCCACCCGTCAACCGCGCCCTTTATCCCACGTATGTATCGTGAATCGTTTTCCATGTCTAGACGCACATGTTCCTCAATGTGCCATCCGAGTTCCGTGCCAGGGCAAACCAAGAAATACGGAACTCGGTCGGGAGCTTTAAGTCGTCTGCTGATGCAGATATCAAGGTCTGTTTTTGTACCCGTGGCTATGGTCCCACGTGACCCCTCCCTCAACTACTGAAAGGCAATCCAAAAAAAATCATGTATGAGAACTACACTATGGCCCATCGATGCCCACTTCCAGATAGCCAACCTCACCCATAACTCGATAGCTAGTATATGGTCTGTTGGGAGTTCCCTGCCTTTCCGTACGTACACGATTGACTAAAGATGGTAGGTAGTCGGCGACATGCTATCCCGGGGCAAAATCAAGTATCGTCGACTCCACACTAATCCATCCCAGTCTTTAGGTCGCTCGCATAGCAACCAAGGCATACTCTTGGCTCTTCTACCGCAGACCTTAACCTCTGGGAGGCCGGGTTTCATGGACCACTTGCCACCTCACAGAGGGATACCAAGAGTACCCTCACGTTCCCCGAAGCTTCCGCTTCGTCACCCAGTTCGCTGGAGCTTTTATCCAAGTCAGATAACTTGCTCCTCCTCGTATACTAAGCAATGACCTACCGTACCAGGTTACTCATCTCTTTATGAACTAGTCCCATATCCTTAGCTAAGAATTATTACTTAGTTACCCTTAACTAAGGTTTACCACTTAGCCCCTTTTTCCGCTATCCTTGTTAACTACGATTTCCAACCTAGTCCCCTGAGCTAGGGTTTTGTCAAATGGGTTAAGTGTTGTTATCCAAGTTCATGACTTAACCCGCCTACGAATCATGTCAAGATTGGCTAAGTACTCAAGTTCAAGGTTTAGCCCTACAAGTTGGTTAAGTGTACTAAGAAGCTCATGACTTAACCCTATCAAATCAAATTGGTTAAGTATTTATTTGTCTTAACCCTATCAGATTATCATGTTAGATTGATTAAGCATAGATCATCTTAATCCCATCAGATTGTCGAGTCGGATTGGTTAAGTGTAGGTTAACTTAACCCCATCCACTAATCGTATTACACTGGTTAAGCCTAATTTAAATGTCTTGTGGCTTAACCCCACCAGACCCACGTATTAGATTGGTTAAGTGTAGGTTACTTAACCTCATCAAATCATCACGTATAATTGGTTAAGTATAAGTTACTTAACCCCATTAAATTATCATATTAAATTAGTTAAGTATTGGTTACTTAACCTCATTGGATTACCAAGCTTAGATTGGTTAAGTGTTTAACTTAACCCCGTCGAATTACCGTGTTTAGATTAGTTAAGTATAGGTTACTTAACCCCATCTAATTACCGTGTTTAGATTAGTTAAGTCTTAATTACTTAACCCCATCTAATTACCGTGTTTAGATTAGTTAAGTCTTAATTACTTAACCCCATCTAATTTCCAAGTCGGATTAGTTAAGTGTAAATTACTTAACCCCATCCCCTAATTGTCTTGTATGGTCAAGTGTCATTAAGAAATCAAGCCCGGTCCCACTTAACCTACCCATTCGTGTCATATCGGTTAAGTGTCATTAGTCAACTTTACTTAACCTTATCATGTGGCATTAATTTAATTAATGCACTCTCAACCTCTCACATTAGACCTTGTTGTGGTTACTAGTTAAGCCGGGCGGGTCCGGGTAGTTTTACACCACAACCTAGTCTAACCTCGGGTCTTAAGCGCGACATGACCAACTTCTCACATTGGATCCTATTGTTTGTAGCCACTAGTTAAGCCGGGCGGGTCCGGGTAGATTTATGCTACAAACTCAACCCAACCTCGAGTTGGCCACTTTCATGTTTGGTCTAGTGTCATATTACACCTACAAGCCATACGTATCTAGCCCCAAGTTCCATGTTTTCGTATGTGTCATGTTCATGTTTACGTGTTTCAAGAGTGTCCCCTTTTTCCATGCAACCCCATGTCAAGTTTTTCATGTCATACCCACGTTTTTCCTAAGCTACCCAACCGTATTTCCATCCCAAGTGGAAGCGAGTCACATAGTAGGGTATTATGCCAACATATTTGCCACAAACATGCATACTATCATAAGGGGTTTGGCCATAAACATGCATAGTATCATAAGGGAATTTGGCCACAAGCATGCATAGTTTAATAAGAGGATTTGGCCACAAACATGCATAGTGTCATAAGGGAATTTGGCCACAAACATGCATGATACATAAGGGGTTTGGGTTCATTTACATGCATAAGCCCCAAAGTCAAATCTTTGCTAATGTTTCACAAGTCAAATGGTTCCCAAAGGTTCATGCTAGCATTTCATAGATAAAGATTCAAACTTGCAAGATATACTAGGTTATACATAACATGAGTGGCATGATTAAGTCGCTAAACCATAACCCAAAGTCATATGTTCATGATAAAGGGGCAAACTAGGTTTTCATGGGTTTACATACTCATGTTACATCTCATTTTATCCCATGTCACATTAGAACCACCGTTAGAATCTACAAGTAGCTAGAACTTACATAGCGGGGCAAGGGGGCTAGGAGCATGAATCGTTTTGACGAAAAAAGGTGGCTCCTTTGATGAAGAACCGTCATGAAACTTGCATAGCAACGTTGATTTGGCCTCGATTTGGTGTAGCAAGCTTGCACCTTTCAATTCGGATCCGATTTGCATGCATAGTCTCTTGGAGTTGGAGATGGAGGCCATGATCACTCGACATTTGGGCAGCACTTCGTTGCAAGAATGATTTATGAGGGGTTTAGGGTAGGCTTAGGGTCTTTTTATAGAGATTAGGAGTAGTTTAGGCCGTTAGATTAACCCTAGGATAGATCTAAGCCCTCAAAAATCGTCACAAGCCTCCAAAACAAGACCCAGGAGCCAAAACAGGTGCACCTGGCCGACCTGGCCGACCAGGCAGGTCGACCCCCAGGTCGACCCTGGGGTCGACTCCCCAGTCGACCTGGTCCCACCCAGGTCGACTCCCAGGTCGACCCCCAGGTCGACCTGGTTCAGGCGGGATTTTCCCGCCTAGCTTGATTTCTGAAATTTTGAATCTGTTTTCGTTTTTGAATTTTTCGTGAAACTTCGCGAGGTCATATCTTGGTCATACGGACTCCGATTTACGAAATTTCGGACTCTATTTCGCGTATTTTTCCGAGACGAACGCAATGGCACAATCCGTTTTCCCTGATTCAGATTTTTTAATTTAATTCTGCCTTGATTCTTGTCTTAGTCATGTTGTTAAAATTCGGGTTGTTACACTAACGGATTCAGCTTGTGTTAGGTTCTCAAATGTATGTTTTTTATTTTGTTTTCCATTTAGCATAAGTACTTTTTATTTTCTATCCAACATCGAATGACTCCTAATTATATTGCTACTATATGCTATTATGATGGAAATTTGGTTAATGATGAACATAAATGTGAAATATATAACGGTGGATCTAACAAACAAGCAAAAGTTCTAAAAGGATCCTAATTCGTACAAGTAAAAGAGAATGTTTGCAAAGCTACTAGGATCAATGTGGAGGAGTTTGGCACTGAATTTGTTTGCAATTAGTCAACTGATTCTGAATCTAAGGCAATAAAAATTGCAGATGACGACGACGTTGGACTAATGTTTTCTGCCGCGTAAAAATCTATAGAATTATTTGTTTTGAAAGAAAGAAGATTGTTACCAGAACAACATGTAACTTCGTCCTCAGCGGCTCCTGCAGCCAACCATCCATATCCTCCTATGAACATACCGAATTATGGGCGACAACAAATATTTTTTGGGTATAATACGTTTACGAATTTTCAACAAGCATCACAACCCGTTTATCCATATCCGATATATGATACCTTTACAAATATTAGACAAGGGTAGCTCGAACTTCAAACGTCTACTATTGAACAATATTACCATTATCTTGTGTTTGATAATAAAAAATTTATAATTTTCAGTTGTGTTCTATATTACTTTCTGACTCAAAATACCACTGGATCGTCAACAAGTTATTGGTCTTATCCCATGCAGCCAACACCCTCTGAATTGTATCACATGAGGCAACAGTAAGTTACGTACGTTATAGATATAGAACTATGTTGCATATAAAAATTTACTCAAAAATTTTCACTTGCTTACTACAGTTATCCCGATACTACTGAAACAGAATCGAACATGAAAACCAAATCAATTCAATATTGATATAGTAGAACCTGACATTGGAGAGTTAAATCACATTCCTTCACTTGATATAATAACCGATGTTAGTATTTTTGAGAATGATACGACGTGGATCGATGTAATGCAAGTAAACAATTCTCCTTTAAATTATGATTTTTCGGTGAAGACAATGCTCCTGCAGATAGTGATGATCCAGATCCAGACATGGAGATACTGTTACATGATGATTTGTGTACTGCACAAATGTTGGCTAGATCTGTTGTTGCTAATTTGCAATTAAATAATGAAATTTTCTCATCGTCCTCTGGCTAGAATAGTTTCAAAGTCGGTATGATGTTCGAGAGAATAAATAAATTTGTTCAACAACTAAGTTAATGGTCAATTGTACATGCAGTTTCATTTAAGCCGATCAGGTCTAATAGAAAAAATACATTGCTATTTGCAACACTGATCCCAGTTACCCATGGAGAATACATGTCCTAGATTCCAAAAAAATCACAAATAAGTTGGTGAGTTATTAACAGATATCCAACTGAATATAGTTGCATAAATCCAATATTTAACTCCAATCACAAGAAAACAATGTCCATGTTTATTGTTTCAAAGATCATGCCTTTTGTGAAAACGGATTTGAACGTTATAGTTGTGACAGTGTAAGTCTTAATGGAGGAACAACTATTTATAAAAATTGGTTACATGAAAGCCTGAAGGGCGTTAAGAACAGCAATTGAATATATATGTGTGTGTGTATATATATATATGTGTGTGTGTGTGTGTGTGTGTGTGTGTGTGTGTGTGTGTATGGTGATTGGGTGGAGTCATGTTGCACCCTACGACCGTATTTTGATGAAATGTCCAAAATTAATCTTGCAAGTGTTGGGCATGTAATAACTGATGAGTGTGGTGTATTCAAAAGAACATTTTGGTAATTTGGACCTTGCATCGAAGGATTTGTAAATTGTCGACATTTCCTTTGCTTTGATGACACATATTTATATGGTAAATACAAAGGTACCCTACTAGTTGCAACTGTAGTAGATGCAAATGATCAACTATATCCTTTGGCTTGTATGTGAAGATTTGTTCACAGTGTTAACAATTGACATATCACTTTCATTTCTGATAAAATGAAAGGAATACCGACAGCGTTGGAGATTCATTGGAGATCCCCTCACAAACATAGATTACGCATAAGGCATTTAAAAGCCAGTTTTCAAGCTGTTGGATTTAAAGATAAAAGGTTGACGGGTTTATTTTATGCAGCAACATGTGTTTCGGAGGTGGTTGAATATCTAAAGATCCGGGAGGAAATTAAAACAGCCAATGTTTAAGCTCATAATTGAATTGAGCGTAGTTTGCGGGGGAAAGAGGAGAGCTGGGCTTTTTGTAATGATGATGATGGAATATTTCATGTCATGATGACAAATGCTTCTAAAAGCTTGAATGGTGTACTTAGAGGTGCAAGATCGTTGCCCGTCAAAGCTTTAGTTGCTCGCACGTTCTTTTGGTCGGTCGATTATTTTTGTAAATGACGAGAGTTTGGTATATATGTCATCGACGGCTCAATTAACCCCAAAATGGGAGGCAAAGATAGCTAAAAGGGCAAGTGGGGCAAGAAGTTGCCGGATTGTCTGATTTAGTGGAAACGAATGGCCTGTGATTCACTATTTTGGCAATGAGTATAAGGTAAAAATTGATGGAAACAATGTTCTTGTACATGCAACATCCCGTTACTGCAGCAACTTTCATGTGAACATGTAATGGTGGCTTGTTCAAACGTAGCTAATGGTGCTAATAGATTTCGTCATGACTTCGCTTCAGAGTGGTATTCGGTCCAGAATTACTTGGTAGTTTACAAATTAGAGTTTCATCATGTTCTAGATAAACGTTATTGAAGTCCATTCGAGGGACGTGTTGTTCTCCCGCCAACAGTGCGTGAAGCACCTGGGAGACCTAGATCAACAAGAATTAATGTGACCATGGATGAAATGCGTGCTCCAAAATCAAATAGATGCGGTAAATGCGGAGTGATAGATCACAAAAAGAGTCATTGTAATTCAGTAAATTAGATTTTAATAGTGTTGTTCATGTTTGAGATTATTGTTAATATTGCTTGTTGAAGAGTAGCTTCCATTTATAAATTAATGACAATTTGCAATGTGCATACATTCATCACTTTCATTCATGCACTAAATATAATGACTAATACATTGTTATAAACTACATTTCCAAACCGAATACAATGATTGATACATTTTCAATTGTTACGAACTACATTTCCAAACTACTCATTGGGATATCTTGCGAGTTTCGACTCTAAGTCTGAATTAAGTAGTTTCTATTGGAGTTTGTACCCTAGAGACAATCCATTTGATGTGACTAATAACATTGTTAATACTAAATTATATTATATTTTGAATAAAATATTCAGTTATGTTATATTTATTGCATAATATAAATATTAACATAATAGAAGTTCTTAGAATAATAATACAGAATTATACAGTTTCAAGTGAGTGACTTGTACATGAGATTATATAATATAATAATAAGTATTATAATTCTTAAATGTCTATATAGGACAACAATAAAACATTGAGACTGGTATGTTGATTGACTAATGATCATATCTCATTGATCATTAATATATGTGATATTAGTGTCAATGTTATGAAAATGCGCCTTTGCGGAAGCGTCCAAGATCTTTTTCACTCAATTACTTAAAGATGAGTTCTATGGAAACAAACACAGATATGAAATCACACATGTAAACACAAAATATTCCACCCACCCACCCTCTTTATTGATTCTCCAAACGAAATTTTGTTTACACTCACTGGTTCAACAACCAACAATAAACAAACTACAAGAATCAATAACCTTATTGAGAAAGGGAAAGAATATATAGATGACTACAACTCCTGTTGGAGAAGGCGAACAATGTAGAACGACGACTAACCCTTGGATTAATTGGAGGCACCAATCCTCTTTAGGGCACCAAGCCCTAGAGGCACGCAGCCGCCACTCTATTCGGTCATAATCTCATGCCTTTTAATCCAACCCTAGATGCTGCTTATATAGGAGAATAGAAGCCCTAGGCAAATACCCAATTTGCCCCTTCAATAATTGCAGAACAAGTCACAGAAAAACCAAGTCAAAACCGCAGGAAACCCGCTCAGACGTCTGACCAATATCTGTTAGACGTATGTCCATGCTCTCGGGTTCCAAACCCTGTAGATACAGACGTCTGACCAAGATCCCTCAGACATCTGTGCTGAAACATAGCACAATATTGCTCCTCCTTGCCTTCTTTCTACCGCTGCTCCATCTCCACTATCGTCAAGCACATCCATGTCTCGTCTCCATCAACATATGTGATTTCATGTCACAAATCACAACAGTCAATACATAAATATGTATTGGAGAATATCGTAATTGGATGACTCAACATGATAGAACTTCATGGAATATAATTAATAGCGTCATAAGTAATTCTCATAGTGACAGTGATGTAATGGTCTTTAGACCTGAAATCATTATATATTTTATTCGAAGATATTTGTGTTTTGATATCAAAAGTTACTTTTAACAGAGTAGACGATAGAGACGGTTATCGGATACATCTCGAATCGATTAAATATTATTAATGGCCTAGATGGAATTTAACCCTATAATATAAGTAGAGATATCTATGGGCCTCTGGATTGAGTATGATTATAAAATGCATGGTCGTGTTCAAATAATGATTTGTTTTATATATAATCTACTCATAGATCAAGATAAGTGGATTAAATTATAAAGAGGATGATGCATTCCATGCCTCAAGTTTAATCTTGGATATATTGGTTAAAAGGATTAAATTACGTTGAAACACTGGTCACAGAAAAGGTTGCATCAGATCATTGATTTTATTATAACTTGGGTAATAGAAATGTATTACTAGATGCCACTTAGTGTTTATAATTTTAAATATGATTTAAAATTATTGTCAATGTTGTAGTAACCCATAGGGTCACACTATTACAACGTTAAAAAGGGGAGAATTATTCTTTGAATAAATATCAAACCGTTGATATTTTATGTATATATGAAATGATGTGACCGACTTATTTTGTTCGACCCGATTTTTCTCTTGTTAGCTTTTGAAAGGATATATAATTTTCTTTTTAAAATCACACAGCAAAAACATACATAACCAAAAGGGGATCGAAGAAAATAATAGCAGCCGAGGCTAGTACCCAATTCTCTGCTCATCTCGATTCGTATGACGATCGAGAAATCATTCACGTGGATATCTATAGAGACGTCGTTCAAGAGAGTGGCGTTTGTTGATTTGATTGATTCTGGTCTTTGGTCATTACCGTGATTTCGTAAAGATTTTGGTATGCTTCTAACTTGATTTATCAATTTTTCGTATTAGATCCTATTTAGGGTTTGATTTAATTTAATTTTCACTGCTAAATTGAACGATTAAACCCTTCAATTGTACAAATGCTGGTTGCGAAATAATTTATTGAGTTAGGTTAGTGTTCAATTTGCATCTATGTTGATAAATTAATTAATATTATGAATCTGTTTTTCAAAATAATTGTTGTTATTGAGAAGCAGTCACAACTTTTTCCCTGACTTGAATTGATTCTATGATAATCTCTTAAAATACACATGTAAATTGAATTACTATTGTTCATATTTGTGTTGACTGATTACTTGAATTAATATAAATGATATCTAACTTGATAAATCTGATTGACTAGGAGGAATTGCTAAAATACATGTTTTATTTTTTATTGATTTAATTGTATGAATCACAGTCGTAATTTTGACTCAGTTATGCCTTTGTTCAAAAGAAATAACTCTGCTTGTTTATCCAATGGTTGAATAATAGATTAATAATTGAGTCTTTTTGGGTTTCTGCATCTTCGTGATATTGATCATAAATCTATGATGACCTTCAGGTCATTATATATATATATATATATATATGTGTGTGTGTGTGTGTGTGTGTGTGTGTGTGTGTGTGTGTGTGTGTGTATGTATATGTATGTATTGATCCTGATATTAATCTATGTATGTAAATGAAAACCTCAAACCTCTACAAAGATCTAACATCTAAAACATATTTGATCAATTTTGTATAACAGACTATATATATATATGTTTAATTGTTGTGTTGAAGCTCAATTTGATACATACATACATACATATATATATATACACACACACACATGTATGTATATATGTATGTATATATCCATAGTAGTTTAAAAGTGCCTATGATTTATCTTAATATGTTTAAGAATGTCTGAACTGAATCATGTTGAAAATAAATATGACTTACTAATCTCTTAAGATAAATTTGGTCGCTGAGTTTGGTTTTATGAAGACTGATGATGTTTGGATCCTTATAACGCACTATATATGTATAGTGTATGTTATGAGCTGCATGACCTTGAATTATTTTTCTGGGTTAATAAATTGATAATAGAAACGATATTTGCTTATATAGGTAGATACGATATTGCATATGCACCTGCTATGATGTATATATTGTATATGCACCCTGATATGATATTGTAGATATGATATTGTATATGCACCTGCTATGATGTATATATATATATATATATATATATATATATATATATATATATATGTGTGTGTGTGTGTGTGTGTGTGTGTGTGTATGCATATACATGCCAGTTGATACACATAGGTTTGTAAGTGATTAATTTATCTTAACTGGTTTAGACTTGTTGTTTGGTTTTAATTAACATTGATAGACACAAGTAGGTGAAGTGGTTTGGATATATAAGTGATGGCTATGTGTAGCTATGCAAACGATTAAATAACAACCACATGTTGCTGACTTCTTATATACTATCAGTATGTATGTATGTATGTATGTATGTATGTGTGTGTGTGTGTGTATAATTGTATCAGGTAACAACAAAAGTTTTAAGTTATAAATCTGTTTAGGTACATACATGTTTATGCATATATAAATAAATAAAAAAGGTACTAGCTTAAGTGAATACATACATACATACATACATACATACATGCATATATATATATATATATGTATATATACATATATATATATATATGATATATATATACACATTTATATCCTATTATATATAATTGAATCTACAAGTACATATAAAAGTAACATCTTGTAGACATACGAATCAACTATAAAATAAGTGTTATTTTATTCTAAGCAAACAAGCTAGATAATAGTTATACATGTTAGGATTCATAATCCACAAAAAAGAAAACTAATAGGAATTGCATTAATCAAAAGAAGAGCTTGACTGCTCAAAAGAAAGATATGTTATTAGGATTACAATGAGATGTTTATATTGTCAAACGTACGAGATGTGGAAAGACCAAAAAAGAAACATAAAGGCCATTATGGCAATATGGTAATATATCAAGACTCTTATGGCAATATATTAAGGCTCTTATGGTAATATATCAAGGCTCTTATGGTAATATATCAAGGCTCTTATGACAATATATCAATTATGTCAACTTCCCCCTCAAACACGCGATGGTACGCCAAGAAGCATCGAGAGTTTGCCGACAAAAAATCTATGACGCTCGATAGTGTGAGTCTCATGAAGAAATCTACAAGTTGTGTAGATGCCAGAGTAAAAGGTAAAGAAATAGTTTCATGTAGCAAATGAAGCTGTATGAAGTGAAAATCAACATCAATATGTTTGGTGTGCTCATGAAATACAGTGTTGTGAGCGATTCGAATAGGACTCTTATTGTCACAATACATAGGAGTAGGAGAAGAAATAGAAACATGCATATCCTCCAATAGCCAATGCAACCAAATAATTTCAGAAGTAGTTGATGCCATAGCATAATACTCTACCTCAATGGAAGATCGTGAAACAACATCTTGTTTCTTGCTTTTCCATGAAATATGGGAAGCTCCAAGAAATATACAAAAGTCCATTGTGAATTTTCTAGATGTGGAATCACCAGCCATCACCAGCCCAATCTGCATCAAAGAAGGCACGAAGCTCAAAAGATGAGGATGATGGAAACAAGAGACTCTGATAATGGGTCCCTGTAAGTAACAAAGGATGCGTACAACAACATCCCAATGAACTAAGGTAGGAGAAGAGACAAACTGACTAATAATGTGAACAACATATGTGACGACCGCCCATAACCCCGCACTATACAAAAGAAATAATGCGTTGAAAGGTGTGCAAGGCAGTCATGGACGATCATCAGAGTAGGTAAACACAAGTGAAATTTGTCCTAAACTCACAAGCAAGGATAAAATATAATAGAACATATACAACAGGTAGTAATAGTGAAGCAGAAACACAAGACTTCCATACAACCAGAAAGTAATATCCACAACTTGGAAATAGTGTTTATACAAAGTTGCCTCATTACATTATTCAGAAAAAGAAACATCGGAAACCCAATTATTAGACAGTAGTAAAACTGGTACGTGAGCCTCCTGCTCGCAACCGATCCGAACCATCGTCCTCATTAAAGCATCACCTGTCACGTGCTACTTAGTCTGCCCATCCACAACTGGATGAACAACCCAAGGTAATAAGAGGATACATAAAACCTTGAGTAAGACAACAGTCTTAGTGAGCGATAAAATAGCTAACAAACTTCAACAATAAAGTGTATGAGAAAGGATAGATTAACATATGACACCAGAGAAGAACTCAACCTTATCTTCCCCACATTGGACAGTGATAGCCTTTACAATCCATTCAACCAAAGGAATAACAATTTCATATATGGAATCCAGAACAACCATTCAACCATGGAAAACACACATAACATCCAGGTTATATAAATCTCATACAGACAACCCTAATCGAGTTTAATATTCCCCAAGTACTCTCCCCATAGGCCTAGACCAATATTAGTTAAGCACTTAAAGAAAATCTCCCTCGACTTTGGATAATCTATGTGAGATAGTACAACAGAACAACCAATCATTCATGACTGACTCTAGCTATCACCGCCAATCCTGCTTTGAAATCACCGTTAATCAAATGACGACCAACCTTGTCGTATGTCAAGGGCTAATGGTAACCCCAGTTCTAGCATAAACTCCATATATCCAACCATGACAATGTCCAACCTTGAAAACTAGGCCTTTCAACAATACCCAAGGTACTCGACCAGCAATCTTCCGGTCTATTGGGTGTCCTCATCGTACCCCTGCTTTGAGCATGCTAGAACTTACGACAACGATGATTTCTCGGCCTTCGCATCTCTAGTCATCCAACCTTGACGACATTTCATAGCTCAAGCAACCTTCTCGAGCAACCATTATCCACCAACCCACAACCTTTGAGTTGCCACCTCATTCGTTGTTCCACCTTGATCAACGAACACATTCAACACTTCGAACTTTCCTACTTGAATTTACTTCGAAGTCACATCATCACCGAGCCAATTACACCACTGCGCTGCGGCTGGGGTTCAGGGGTTTGCCCCCCAAAAATATTGTTCAGACCTTTTCTCCAAATCTGAGTCGTACCCGAAAAACGTACTTTTTTAGAAAATGACCCTGTTGGAAACAAACCATAACATCATCACTATCAACCACAGTGTTTAAAAGCGCTGCTAATAACATGACCGATCCGCCCTCTTTCAGACCGACCCGATCCAAACTAGGTCGACCTGATCCAGCGCCCTTCTGGCTTCAAACTCGATCGATCCAACCAACACGACCGACCCGATCCAGTCACATATATGACCGACCCGGTCCAAATATGACATGATCCGAACATGACCCGATCTGATCCACTCCTGTCCGATCCAACTTCGTTTCGATCCGACTTCTAGACGATTCAACCTACAGCCGAGTCAACTCCTGGACCATTCGGCCTATGGCCGAGCTAACTCCTGATCGAATCAATTTTTGGCTGATTCAATCCATGGCCGAGCCAATCCTGCATATTGCAATTTAACTCCGAACTTCGCCAAACGACGAATCCGACGAAACCAACTCAACCAAAATCATCAAACACAATCATAAACATATCATAACATTACTAACCAGATGAATATGACGATTACCACAAAAATGATGTAAATCTCACCCAAAAACCATTAAATGAACATACGATCAAAATGAGAGATCTAACTAACATAAACATGTAAAATGACATGAAATTGACGAGTCAAACATGTTAGATTAGATCATAGGGTGATGCATATGAAAATGAACTTATAATGGTGTAAATCTATGGTAAAACATCCCAATTTGATGAGAAACATGCACAAACACTCATGTACTTCATTGCATTCATGTAAGAGATGTAAATCACTCACCGATTTGCCGAAACAATCTAAAACAATAGAAATAGGAATCCGGACAGCGAGCACTCCGAATCAAACCCCTCGATCCGATGAATTCGCTTTTGAAATGATGTAGATCTTGCCTTGGATGGTGTAGATCTTCGATTTCCTCCGTTATATTTGAATTTTTAATGGTGGAAAGGTGTAGGAGGAAGAAGGAGATCAAATGCCTTCAATTGAGAGAATGGGAAAAAGTAAACCTTTTCCCTCCACTCTCACCCCCTATTTGTAGGATTCCACTAAGGCTCCAAAACCTGAATAGCCAACTGAAAAACCTTAAAACAGCGATTTCTCCCAAATCGCTGAGCCAAATCCTTAATGTAACCACTCTACAGAAAGGCAATCATCAATTCCTTTCCAATGACAGTTCTCACCCTCTGATTCGACCTGAGTCAAAAGTTATGCCCTGTACAAGGCTGACAGGGGAAAAATGGTCACCAACAAAATTGGTAAAAATTATGGACATGTCTCACATCCCCATAAACAACATATTAAAAGATGAGAATGATCCAACCCTCAGAGAATGAAATAAAAATATTTTACGATCTTTCGATACGTAAAATGCGGGTTGTTACATTCTCCCTTCCTTAAGAATTTCGCCACCAAAATTCCAAACAAACCCAAGTAATCACAACGATTCACCTATCATCCATGTAAAGCCAGTTCTATCATCCAAACTAGCTTTCATCAAGCCATGCATCCATAGCCTTATCCTAGCACGTGGAATTCTAACAATCAACAACAAGATACAATGATATAACGAAGATACGATATCAAAGGGTCCTACCGACGAAGAAATCTGGATGGGTTGCTCTCATGCTCTCTTCCGTCTCCCATGTACAATCGTCTCCATCCTCATTCCATTGTACCTTGGGTAGCTTAACCGTCTTCCTCCTAAGCTGTTTCGTGTCATTCCCCACAACACAAAGTGGCTTACGAGGTCTCGAAACTACGGTCTCTAAGTCTTCGTACTGCTCTGGCGATACCACTATATTCGAATCATGCATGAATTTCCGTAGAAACGACACATGGAACACATTATGCACACTCGACATCTTCTCGGGTAACTCCAACCTATATGCGAGCTTTCCAATTCGCTCAACTATCAGAAATGGTCCAAAAAACCTTGGAGCTGACTTTCCTTTCTTACCAAATCTAACCATGTGCTTCAACGACGAAGCTTTCACAAAAACCATATCGCCCACGTCGAATTCCAAGTCCTTACGACGCTTGTCGGCGTAACTCTTCTGACGGTCCTGGGCTGCCTTCATTCGTTGCCAAACTATCTCGATACAATCCGAGGTTTCTCTAATCATCTTAGGCCCAAGTACCAACTTATCTTCAGTTTCTAGCCAACATGCCGGAGAATTGCACGACCTTCCATACAACGCTTCGTATGGTGCCATCCCAAAGCTAGATTGGTAGCTATTATTATACACAAACTCAACTAGATGTAGATGGTCTTCATATGATCCTCCAAAGTCTAACACACAAGCCCTCAGGAGATCTTCCAAAACTCGATTGACTCTCTCGGTATGACCATCAGTTTGGGGATGATATGCCGTACTCAAGCACAACTCGGTTCCCAAAGCTTCTTGCAAACTTTTCCAAAATCCACTCGTGAATAATGGATTTGGGTCACTCACTATACTCTTTGGGACACCATGGAATCGAACTATCCATTTCACATAAAGTTCAGCCAATTTTGATGCCGTTCTAGTCGACTTGACAGGAATAATTTTGCACTTTTGGTTAAACGATCCACGATGACCCAAATCCGTTCGCTTCCTGCCCTGGTTCTAGGTCGTCCATCGATAAAATCCATCGATACCTTCTCCCACTTCCACGTAGGAACTTCCAATGGCTGAAGTAAACCGCTCGACTTCTTCTGTTCAGCTTTCACCAACTGACAGTTCATACACTTGGAAATGAACTTTCCAATATCTCGCTTCATCCCTTCCCAGTAGTAAACTCTCTTCATGTCTTGATACATCTTATTTCCACCGGGATGAATCGTCAGCTTCGAGTGATGACATTCTCTCAGAACCTCATCCCTCAATCCGTCAACATCCGGAACAACTAATCGCCCTTGCTTTCGAAGCCAACCCTCTTGATCAACCTCAAACTCTTTATCTTCTAGTTCCAGTTTCTTAATGAAATCAACGAGCTTTGCATCTTTCCTTTGGCTCTCGGTAATCCTTTCGATAAGAGTAGGTCTTATCGAACCTTGCTAAGTACTCGAGGCTCTTCCATTCCGAAAACATTGCTCCCAAACTTGCGTGTCTTTGACTTAATACATCTGCAACTGCGTTGCCCTTGCCTAGAGTATAGGCTATGCCGGAAACTCTTACCATCTTTGCTGCCGAAGATTCAAATCCTTTTGGGGGAAAAGATACTTCAACGACTTGTGATCCGTAAACAACTCGAATCGAACTCCCAACAGGTAATGTCTCCACATCTTCAGAGCAAATACAATCGCCGCCAACTCCAAATCATGAGTTGGGTAATTCTTCTCGTGCGACTTTAGCTGTCGACTCGCATAGGCCACAAGCTTATCCTTCTGCACTAGCACTGCTCCAAGTCCAGTACCACATGCATCGGTATATACCACCATCTCTTCATTCCCACTTGGAATGGTCAACACAAGTGCACTCGTAAATCTCTCCTTCAGGATTCCAAATGTTTGTTTACACTTTGCATCCCATGTGAACACTTAGTTCGCTTTCGTCAATCTTGTCAATGGTGCAGCTACTTTGGAGAAATCCTTGATAAACCGTCGGTAATATCCTACCAACCCAAGGAAACTCTAAACATCCGTCGCATTCTTAGGTCGATCCCAGTCCTGGATTGCTGCAAGTTTAGTGGGGTTAACCGCTATCCCTTTTCCAGAAACTATATGACCTAAGAACCTACTTCATCCTTCCAGAAGTGACACTTTGAGAACTTAGCCTTAAGCTTCCGCAAGATCTCTCACACAACTCTCAAGTGTGTCTTATGTTCTTCCTCATTTCTGGAGTAAACCAGAATATCATCCATGAACACAAGCACAAACTTGTTCAACTGGTCTCTGAATACTCTATTCATAAGATCCACAAAATACGCTGGTGCGTTAGTCAACCCGAATGGCATCACCAACCATTCGAAGAAACCAGATGGTGTAACAACCCGTATTTCTGATAACCTGTTATAACGTAAATCGAGGCAGAATTTAATTTATAAATCTGAATCAAGGGAAACGGGCTATGCCATTGCATTCGTCTCGGAAAAATACGCGAAATAGAGTCCGAGTTTTCGAAAATCGGAGTCCGTATGACCCGATTAAGGCCCAATGAAGTTTTCAGAAAATTTCAAGTTCAAAACAGATTTGAATTTCAAGTTCAAATTTCGAATTTCGGGCCTGGAAGGCTAGGCGGGAAATTTCCCGCCAAGTCGACAGGCCTGTCGACTTGGCAGTCGACTTGGTTGGACCCAAGTCGACAGCCCTGTCGACTTGGCTGTCGACTTGGTTCAGCCGGGCAGTTTTGCCTGGTGCACCATTTGGGGTTTTGGTTAGGTTTTGGGCCAGATTCGGTTTTAAGGGCTGAGATTGGAATTAGGGTTTAATCCTAAGGTTGAAACTAATCCTAATCTCTATAAATAAGCCCCTAACCTAACCCTAAATCATCATTATTCAACCCTACAACTAAACTATGGCAAAATTATTCCTCTCATGGCCTCCACTCTCTTCATAAAATTCTAAGTTATTTCTATGAGAGATTTTCCATGCATACAAGTGTTTTCAAGCTTGTATGAGTGTCATTAGCTTGCATTCAAGTCAAGTTTCCATATTTACATCATAAAGCAAGGGTTTTGATCATTTTGGCTCAAGGGTTTTTCTATTGGAGCTTGCATTTTGGGTTTATTTGATTGCATAAGGGCTTTGTCTCAATCTATATATATATTTTTGTGTCTTCATAAACATTGTAAGCCCTTTTCTACTTTCATATTTAAACTCTAAAGTTAAATGAATGAGGCAAGTTTGGTTGATCATTATTATATGCAAGTTTGCCATGATATGCAAGTTTACTATGTCATGTTATGCAAGTTTGATATGTTATGATATGCAAGTTTGCCATGTTATGTTATGCAAGTTTGCCATGTTATGATATGCAAGTTGTCATGTTATGTATGCAAGTTTGGGTGGATCATTTTACCCATGTTATCATGTTATGCAAGCTTACCTTGAGTATATGAACGTAAAGCTTTAAGCTTTATGTTAAAGGTTGCATTTTAGCAACATGTAAGTTATCATATCTCTTATGATAACTTGCATGTGAGGCTAGATGCGAACTTATGGCCATTTCTACATGTCATTTATCACCATGTATCACCAATATGCTAAGTTTGGTTTTATGCATGCTTTTGAGGCCTAAAAATGTAATATGCAAGTATATGAACATATGTACATTTCATATGCCACCATGTTAAACTTGTGGCTTCAACACCTTTATGTCATGATTATGCCAAGTTCCCTCTTTCTATCCTTTATGCGCTATTGCGATATGTAAGCGATGGGATTGCGTTTGGGGTTGGGTAAAGTTAAAAGACATGAAAACATAAGATTGGGAATTTACCTATTAAGTTAGGTCTACCCATTGGGAATTTACCTATTAAGTTAGGTCTACCCAAATGCTTGAAAACTTGTAATATGTTTTGTAAACATAATGGACATGACACTTAGAAAATATAAGTGTGACCAACTCGAGGTTGGGTTGAGTTTGTAGCGTAAAACTACCCGGAACCGACCGGCTTAACTAGTTGCTACAAACAATAGGACCCAATGTGAGAAGTTGGTCATGTTGTACCTTGAACCCGAGGTTAGACCAAGTTGTGGTGTAAAGCTACTCGGAACCGACCGACTTAACTAGTAACCGCAACAAAGTCTAATGTGAGAGGTTAAGGCACATTAATTAATTAATGCCTCATGATTAGGGTTAAGTCATGGTCCACTTAATACTTAACCAATTTGGACTTGGTGGATTAATCGGGGTTAAGTCGTGAACCCATCGTTACACTTAACCAAGTTAATCCATGATTAGTAAAAGGGTTAAGTTAACCTACACTTAGCCAATCTGAACTCGGTAATTTAACGGGGTTAAGTTGAACTATACTTAACCAATCCAACTCAGTAATTTGATAAGGCTGAGAACCGATTTGATACCTGGTCTGGATAAACTAACTTGATCGATAAATCAAAAGAACCTGTTTTGCGGATCTGTAGGACCCACACCAAGTTAGGCAAGTTTGTAAATCTGTTATCTGATCCGTTAGTCTGAAAACTGATCGTCTGAACTTTGTATGTCTGAACTCTGTTAATAAGTTAATCTGAATCTGATAGTCTGGGGACACAAGGGGGAATACTTGTGTCATTTATTGTTTGGGACCCATATTAGTCAGTAACCCTTTCTGGTATCAAAACTTTGACCCAACTGTAGGTAGGGTCCGGGCACGCTTACTGAACTAATTATAAGTGGTTCATTCTGATAATGGCGATGGGTGTTGATGGTGCGTTCCAACCGGGTCATGTGCGTGCATGGATCCCGGTCTCCCTCTGAGGATGTAAGACGCCGTGACTTCTGTAAATATGCCTGTGCCAATTGATTGCCACTTTAGGGAGTGATACACCCTATCGTGGGGCCGACATAGGGTATTTATGTATTAGGGAGCCGATCGCTTGGGTAGGATTTAGGGTACACTTAGCTCTGTCTGATTCTGTTGGTACCGTCTGTTTTGTTGGGTGGTAACACCCGTCTGTTTCTGCGTGGTACCGTTCTGTTAGGGTGGTAAAGGCCCATTATTGTTAGCATTCCGTTTCTGTACTTTACCTATTAGGGTGGTAAAAGCCCATTTTTTCCAAACTCTATCTCTGTATGGACCATTCTGTTCCGTCCTGTTTCGATGTAAACATTGGTGTAACACCTAATCCTGTTATACTAGAATTGGTACCAAGAAGTTGGATCTTGATTTAAGTCAAACACCTGATACTGGGCCAAGTTTAGGCCAAGGGATAAATTCTTGTTTATACATGACATGTTAGAATGCTGGTACACCTGTGGTGAAAAACTTCACCCTGATTATGCGATGACTCCTTTGAACTATCTGTTAGATATTCACCATGCTAGTATGCAATTATCCTTATGTTCATCTCAGTTCCTCATGCCAGTTAACTTTATCAGTTTACATTGATTGTAGTAGGGCTTACTCAGTCTTTTTGACTGACCTGTTTTTCTTTCGCCTCTTTTCTTCCGTTCCCCCCCCCCCCCCCAGGTTCTCAGGGAGGGAATATTGGAGCTTAGCTTGGATTTCTGATCGCTTGCTTGTGGGATTTTAGCTCATGTACGGTCTTGACATGAAGCTAGCTATGGTTATCACTTATTTTGGGGATAGTACTTATGTATTTCAGTTTTTCAGTGATGTTGTTTTTATCTAGACTTGTGTATTTGGAAAGTTGACATTATGTTGTACCAGACTTGTTTTGAAATAGTTGAAATCTTCCGCTGTTTTACTTATCTTATTTACTCTGTTTACATATATACATATGTTCTTGTTCTACCTTGATATATCATTATGCATGTTTACCTGATTCAAACGCCCCTCCAAAGTCAGAGTGCTTGCAAGAGCCACCCTAGTGGAGGTGGGGTGTTACATTTGGTATCAGAGCATATGGTTTACGAGAAGGAACAAAAAGGTTTTTAAAACTTTTGGAAAACTTGTTTCAAAACCAAGTTTAAAGTATTTTCCAAAGAAAAGTCTAGTATTTTAAAAAAAAAAAAGGCTATTCCCCAAAAGCCATTAGCACAATCCTTAGTTATCTATTCTTAGTTTCCTCGTTCTGAATCTATCTTTTCCTTCGTTTCAGTATGGCAGATAACTTTGTTATCCCAGAGGGAGTGCAAGTTCCTGTTTGGTATAGGAGACTTATGGAGGCTAGGGCGACCGAAGCCGGCCCCGCAAATGTTACTCCTCCTCCGGTGGTTAATGTTCCTCCTCCTCCTGTTGCTGAGGTTCCTCCTCCTCCTCCCCCTCAGCATCCTCCAGTAGAGTTCACGAAGATTTGCAAGGACTTCAAAGCAATGGGTGGCAAGAACTTTCTGGGTACCGAGACTTTTGTAGAGGCCCGGAATTGGTTGAAAGAGACCGAGGATTTATTCGCTATCTTTGGATTAGATGATCAGAGAAAGATCTTGTTGGCGGTTTGGCTTATGAAGGATGAAGTCGCTTATTGGTGGGAGATCACCACCGCGACTAGGCCCGTTGAGACTTGGGCCGATTTCAGGACAAGATTCGGGCTTAAGTTTCTGTCTTCTGCCGAAGAGAATTTGCAAATGGAGAGGTTTATTGCTTTGAAGCAAGGAGACATGTCTGTCAAAGAATATGTGAACAAGTTCAATCAGTTAGCTCGTTTTGGCTTGGATATGGTGAGTACTACTCAGAAGAAGGCTCTTCGTTTTGTTAGAGGATTGAATGAGCCGTTACAGGAGTTAGCTATGTCTCATGTGCCCATGGGGGCCACGTTTGAGAGTTTGGTAGATATGGCCCTACTCAATGAAGAGAACAAGAGTGCAAAGAAGGAGGTCAAGGTGAATGAGTCTCAAAACAAGAAAACGGGGCCCAAAAAGGAAATGCAAAAGAAGGAGGAGAAGTCTGAAGATAAGAAGGAAAAGAAGTGCTTTACTTTTGGAAGCTCAACTCATCTAAACAAGGATTGCAGAAAGAGGAAGGGCACTTGCTTTAACTGTGGAGAGATGGGACACTTCACTAGGGACTGCCCGAAGAAGAAAGGGACTACATCGGAAGGAACGGTGAATACTCGTATGGCGAGTGAATAGATTAGGGCTAGAATAATTTGTCTGTAGGATGTTTAATTTTCCTTGTCTGATTTTCAGTTTGAAACTCTTTTTCTGGTATTTTGATTATGTAATGGAAACTCGGTACTTTAATGCTAGTATTGCTTCTAATCTGGTAATAGTCTCAAACTCCCTGAGAGTTATAACTCATCTGTTTGTGATAAATTGGGGTTTGAGAGTATCTGTGTTGGGCATGAGGGTGACTATGACGAATACATTCTGGGTTTCTACCATGCTTAGTTTCCTAAGAATCATTTGGGGAAATCTGATCTGTACTAGTAGTCTATAAGTATATGTACCAAGTTTTTGTTTTATTTGTACTCGCTTCCATCACTCGACTGTATCTTGTTGAGATAGGAATCCTATGGATGTAAACATGTGTTTGAGACATGTTATGTTTGATGGTTGCAAGTGGATGCAAGTGGTTGCTAGTGGTTGCTCGTGGATGCATAAACACACACTAGGCGCTAGATCGGCTTGAAATACACTCTCATATTGCATATGGACGTGTGTACATTTTCAATTCTTATGGTTGCAAGATGGTTAATTCAGCACATGGATGTTGCATATGGACGAATGTTTGTGCACACATATAGTATTATATGATTAGGACTATTTGCATACATAATGGATTCATTTCACTAACATACTTTGCATTGAGGATCTTTGCATTAGATAAGAACATATACACACACCTTTTGCATATGTTCATACCGCATTAGAATCATTAAGGACAATGATTTCTCGTGAATGACGATTTGAGTAGATGGATGATGGATGGTAGGAAGCGTTCTTCCTAACTTGAAGATTTCGAGGATGAAATCCTTTAAGGAGGGGAGAATGTAACAACCCGTATTTCTGATAACCTGTTATAATGTAAATCGAGGCAGAATTTAATTTATAAATCTGAATCAAGGGAAACGGGCTATGCCATTGCGTTCGTCTCAGAAAAATACGCGAAATAGAGTCCGAGTTTTCGAAAATCGGAGTCCGTATGACCCGATTAAGGCCCAATGAAGTTTTCAGAAAATTTCAAGTTCAAAACAGATTTGAATTTCAAGTTCAAATTTCGAATTTCGGGCCTGGAAGGCTAGGCGGGAAATTTCCCGCCAAGCCAACCAAGTCGACAGGCCTATCGACTTGGCAGTCGACTTGGATGGACCCAAGTCGACAGCCCTGTCGACTTGGCTATCGACTTGGTTCAGCCGGGCAGTTTTGCCTGGTGCACCATTTTGGGGTTTTGGTTAGGTTTTGGGGCCAGATTCGGTTTTAAGGGCTGAGAATGGAATTAGGGTTTAATCCTAAGGTTGAAACTAATCCTAATCTCTATAAATAAGCCCCTAACCTAACCCTAAATCATCATTATTCAACCCTACAACTAAACTATGGCAAAATTATTCCTCTCATGGCCTCCACTCTCTTCATAAAATTCTAAGTTATTTCTATGAGAGATTTTCCATGCATACAAGTGTTTTCAAGCTTGTATGAGTGTCATTAGCTTGCATTCAAGTCAAGTTTCCATATTTACATCATAAAGCAAGGGTTTTGATCATTTTGGCTCAAGGGTTTTTCTATTGGAGCTTGCATTTTGGGTTTATTTGATTGCATAAGGGCTTTGTCTCAATCTATATATATATTTTTGTGTCTTCATAAGCATTGTAAGCCCTTTTCTACTTTCATATTTAAACTCTAAAGTTAAATGAATGAGGCAAGTTTGGTTGATCATTATTATATGCAAGTTTGCCATGATATGCAAGTTTACTATGTCATGTTATGCAAGTTTGATATGTTATGATATGCAAGTTTGCCATGTTATGTTATGCAAGTTTGCCATGTTATGATATGCAAGTTGTCATGTTATGTATGCAAGTTTGGGTGGATCATTTTACCCATGTTATCATGTTATGCAAGCTTACCTTGAGTATATGAACGTAAAGCTTCAAGCTTTATGTTAAAGGTTGCATTTTGGCAACATGTAAGTTATCATATCTCTTATGATAACTTGCATGTGAGGCTAGATGCGAACTTATGGCCATTTCTACATGTCATTTATCACCATGTATCACCAATATGCTAAGTTTGGTTTTATGCATGCTTTTGAGGCCTAAAAGTGTAATATGCAAGTATATGAACATATGTACATTTCATATGCCACCATGTTAAACTTGTGGCTTCAACACCTTTATGTCATGATTATGCCAAGTTCCCTCTTTCTATCCTTTATGCGCTATTGCGATATGTAAGCGATGGGATTGCGTTTGGGGTTGGGTAAACTTAAAAGACATGAAAACATAAGATTGGGAATTTACCTATTAAGTTAGGTCTACCCATTGGGAATTTACCTATTAAGTTAGGTCTACCCAAATGCTTGAAAACTTGTAATATGTTTTGTAAACATAATGGACATGACACTTAGAAAATATAAGTGTGACCAACTCGAGGTTGGGTTGAGTTTGTAGCGTAAAACTACCCGGAACCGACCGGCTTAACTAGTTGCTACAAACAATAGGACCCAATGTGAGAAGTTGGTCATGTTGTACCTTGAACCCGAGGTTAGACCAAGTTGTGGTGTAAAGCTACCCGGAACCGACCGGCTTAACTAGTAACCGCAACAAAGTCTAATGTGAGAGGTTAAGGCACATTAATTAATTAATGCTTCATGATTAGGGTTAAGTCATGGTCCACTTAATACTTAACCAATTTGGACTTGGTGGATTAATCGGGGTTAAGTCGTGAACCCATCGTTACACATAACCAAGTTAATCCATGATTAGTAAAAGGGTTAAGTTAACCTACACTTAGTCAATCTGAACTCGGTAATTTAACGGGGTTAAGTTGAACTATACTTAACCAATCCAACTCAGTAATTTGATAAGGCTGAGAACCGATTTGATACCTGGTTTGGATAAACTAACTTGATTGATAAATTAAAAGAACCTGTTTTGCGGATCTGTAGGACCCACACCAAGTTAGGCAAGTTTGTAAATCTGTTATCTGATCCGTTAGTCTGAAAACTGATCGTCTGAACTTTGTATGTCTGAACTCTGTTAATAAGTTAATCTGAATCTGATAGTCTGGGGACACAAGGGGGAATACTTGTGTCATTTGTTGTTTGGGACCCATATTAGTCAGTAACCCTTTCTGGTATCAAAACTTTGACCCAACTGTAGGTAGGGTCCGGGCACGCTTACTGAACTAATTATAAGTGGTTCATTCTGATAATGGCGATGGGTGTTGATGGTGCGTTCCAACCGGGTCATGTGCGTGCATGGATCCCGGTCTCCCTCTGAGGATGTAAGACGCCGTGACATCTGTAAATATGCCTGTGCCAATTGATTACCACTTTAGGGAGTGATACACCCTATCGTGGGGCCGACATAGGGTATTTATGTATTAGGGAGCCGATCGCTTGGGTAGGATTTAGGGTACACTTAGCTCTGTCTGATTCTGTTGGTACCGTCTGTTTTATTGGGTGGTAACACCCGTCTGTTTCTGCGTGGTACCGTTCTGTTAGGGTGGTAAAGGCCCATTATTGTTAGCATTCCGTTTCCGTACTTTACCTATTAGGGTGGTAAAAGCCCATTTTCCCCAAACTCTATCTCTGTATGGACCATTCTGTTCCGTCCTGTTTCGATGTAAACATTGGTGTAACACCTAATCCTGTTATACTAGAATTGGTACCAAGAAGTTGGATCTTGATTTAAGTCAAACACCTGATACTGGGCCAAGTTTAGGCCAAGGGATAAATTCTTGTTTATACATGACATGTTAGAATGCTGGTACACATGTGGTGAAAAACTTCACCCTGATTATGCGATGACTCCTTTGAACTATCTGTTAGATATTCACCATGCTAGTATGCAATTATCCTTATGTTCATCTCAGTTCCTCATGCCAGTTAACTTTATCAGTTTACATTGATTGTAGTAGGGCTTACTCAGTCTTTTTGACTGACCTGTTTTTCTTTCGCCTCTTTTCTTCCGTTCCCCCCCCCCCCCCAAGGTTCTCAGGGAGGGAATATTGGAGCTTAGCTTGGATTTCTGATCGCTTGCTTGTGGGATTTTAGCTCATGTACGGTCTTGACATGAAGCTAGCTATGGTTATCACTTATTTTGGGGATAGTACTTATGTATTTCAGTTTTTCAGTGATGTTGTTTTTATCTAGACTTGTGTATTTGGAAAGTTGACATTATGTTGTACCAGACTTGTTTTGAAATAGTTGAAATCTTCCACTGTTTTACTTATCTTATTTACTCTGTTTACATATATACATATGTTCTTGTTCTACCTTGATATATCATTATGCATGTTTACCTGATTCAAACGCCCCTCCAAAGTCAGAGTGCTTGCAAGAGCCACCCTGGCGGAGGTGGGGTGTTACAGATGGTGTCCTAAAAGCTGTCTTTGGCACACTATCCTTAGCCACTCTCAATTGGTGAAATCCCGTTGCCAAATCCATCTGAGAAAACACTTTGGCTTCGTGAAGCTGATCGAACAAGTCATTAATCCTTGGCAACGGATACTTGTTCTTCTTAGTCACCTTGTTCAGCTCACGATAGTCCACACACAATCTTAACGAGCCATCCTCCTTGGTTGCACATACGACTGGTGCACCCCGCTCGGAAACACTCCTCCGAATGAATCCTTTTCCCAAAAGGTCTCTAACTTGCACCTCTAACTCTCGTTATTCCTTAGGCGCCATCCGCCTAAGTGGCATAACGATTGGTCTAGCACCCTCGACCAAATCGATCCTAAACCCGATCTCACGATGCGGCGGCGACCCTTTGACCTCGTCAAAGACATCTACATACTCATTAGCAATTAACACTGATGACAGGTCTTCTTGTAGAATCCCAAGCGAATATAGATAATTCCCAAAGACCCCGTATTCGCGCTTACATCTAATCAGCACCTTTCGCCCTTCCACATCCCCGACCCTCACCTCTAGCTTCTCGCAATTCACCCTTGCCGCATACCTCTTGATCCAATCCATGCCCAAGATGATCCCAAACCCAGCGAAGTCAAGAACAAAGCAATCACACACAAAAGAGCAACCATGACTCAACAACACTAGACCTCGACATACCATGCAAAGATTTGACGAACCCCCAATTGGATTAGTCACTACGAAGGGTTTATCACAAATCTCATGTTCCAAACCCAAGAGACACACAAGCTCATTGCAAATGAAGGAATGTGATGCTCCAGTATCGAAAAACACATGAACTGAAACACCATTAACTGAAAGAGTACCTTATACCACGACACCCTTTCCCTTCTCCTTTGTAGTAGGAGCTCTCAAAGAAGATGGCATAGCTTTCAAAGCATATGCCTTCATAATCTACTTGCTCTTAGTTGATTCCGGACAATCTTTCTTCTCATGCCCAGGCTTCCCCACATTTGAAGCACTTCTTCCCAGCTTTGGGATTCTTGCACTCATTAGCAAAATGACCTTTCTGCTGGTAGTTAAAGCAAACCACCTCACTCTTGGGCTTCTTTTGACCATCTTTTCCTTTTTGCTGTTGCTGCTTCCTCTTCTTATTACTACCACCCTGCTGTGGTTTCTGAGCCTCTTTAGTGGCAGCGACAACATTTGCTTCTGTAGGAAACAAGCTCTCATGACGAATAGCTTTTTCCATATTTTCATACGAATCATCAAGATGGTCCACTAGCGGCTTTCCAATATGAGCATACAAACCCAAGACAAACTTCTCGTTCTTTTGATATGGTGTATCAATGTACGAACGAGCATATCTAGACAAGGCTTCAAAATCAGAAATATAGTTGAGCACAGAACGACCAATCTGTTTCAGCTCTACGAACTTCTTGAATAGAGAAGATTTCTGAGCTATGGAGACAAACTTTGCTTCAAACTTAGCTTGGAATAGCTCCTATGAAATTTCTTCTTCTGGAGTCTCGAGTGTAACAGAATTCCATAATTCCATGGCCCTACTCTGTAGTTGCCTTGATGCTAGTTTTCACTTTATTGCATCCTCAATACTCAAGTCTCCAAAGATTCGGACACATGAATCCATCCACCTCTGAACCTCTTTCGATGGTTCAGTTCCCTTGAATGGTTTTCCCCCTAGAGATGTAAAGTCCTTGCATAGCTTTGCAAAATCTACTACTCTAGGAACTTGCACACCAACATCTATCGTTCCCGCCACTGGAGCGGGTACCCTTCGCATAATTGCTTCTGCATGGCTTCAAACATGGCTGGGTAATTAGGTTCACCACCATTTCCCCCTTTAGTATTGGCTCCCCTAGCAGCGCGTCTTGTTTCTCGTCTACTCATTCTAAATCTGCAATTTAGAATAATTAGTCACTTCAAGAAAAACTGCTAAAGGAAAACAACCGTTACTCCATATATGCTAATATATAGTAAGCATCTAACTGAAATCTACAAGTATGTCTTCATACGTGATTACGTCCTTGAACTTTGGCCAAAAATTGTTGACCAGAGCTCTGATACCAAATGTGACGACCGCCCATAACCCCCGCACTATGCAAAAGAAGTAATGTGCTGAAAGGTGCGCAAGGCAGTCACGGACGATCATAAGAGTAGGTAAACACAAGTGGATCCTGTCGTAAACTCACAACGCAAGGATAAAATATAATAGAACATACACAACAGGTAGTAACAGTGAAGCAGAAACATAAGACTTTCATACAACCAGAAAGCAATATCCACAACTTGGAAATAGTGTTTATACAAAGTTGTCTCACTACATTATTCAGAAAAGGAAACAACAGAAACCCAATTATTAGATAGTAGTAAAACTGGTACGTGAGCCTCCTGCTCGCCACCGATCAGCACCATCGTCCTCACTAAAGCATCATCTATCACCTGCTACTTAGTCTGCCCATCCACAACCGGATGAACAACCCAAGTTAATAAGAGGGTACATAAAACCTTGAGTCAGACAACAGTATTAGTGAGCGATAAAACAGCTAACAAACTTCAGCGATAAAGTGTATGAGAAAGGATACCCACGACACCAGAGAAGAACTCAACCTTGTCTTCCCCACATCGGAAAGTGATAGCCTTTACAATCCATTCAACCAAAGGAATAACAATTTCATACATGGAAACCAGAACAACCATTCAATCATGGAAAACACACATAACATCCAAATTATATACGTCTCACACAAACAACCCTGATCGAGTTTAATATTCCCCAAGTACTCTCCCCAGAGGCCTAAACCAATATTAGTTAAGCACTCAAAGAACATCTCCCTCGACTTTGGATAATCTATGTGAGATAGTACAACAGAACAACCAATCATTCATGACTAACTCTAGCTATCACCACCAATCCTGCTTTGGAACCACCGTTAATCGTATGACGACCAACCTTGCCGTATATCAAGGGCTAATGGTAACCCCAGTTCTAGCATAAACTCCATATGTCCAACCTTGACAAGTAGGCCTTTCAACGATAACCAAGGTACTCAACCAGCAACCTTCCGGTCTATTGGATGCCCCCATCGTACCCCTGCTTTGAGCCTGCTAGAACTTACGACAACGATGACTTCTTGGCCTTCGCATCTCTAGTCATCCAACCTTGACGACATTTCATAGCTCAAGCAACCTTCTCGAGCAACCATTATCCACCAACTCACAACCTTTGAGTTGCCACCTCATTCGTTGTTCCACCTTGATCAACGAACACATTCAACACTTCGAACCTTCCTACTTGAATTTACTTCAAAGTCATAACATCACCGAGCCAATTACACCACTGCGCTACGGCTAGGGTTCGGGGGTTTTCCTCCGAAAAATATTTTTCAGACCTTTTCTCCAAATCTGAGTCGTACCCGAAAAACGTACTTTTTCAGAAAATGACCCTGCTGGAAACAAACCATAACATCATCACTATCAACCACAGCGTTTAAAAGCGCTGCTAAAAACATGACCGATCCGCCCTCTTTCAGACTTGACCCGATCCAAACTAGGTTGACCTGATCCAGCGCCCTTCTGGCTTTAAACTCGACTGATCCAACCAACACGACCGACCCGATCCAATCACCTATATGACCGACTCGATCCAAATATGACGCGGTCCGAAAATAACCCGATCCGATCCACGCCTGTCCGATCCAACTTCGTTTCGATCCAACTACTGGCCGAGTCAACTCCTGGACGATTCAGCCTATGGCCGAGCCAACACCTGATCGAGCCAATTTTTGGCCGATTCAATTTATGCGTCCTGCGTATTGCAATTCAACTCCAATTTCGACCAAAACTTCGCCAAACGACGAATCCGACGAAACCAACTCAACCAAAATCATCAAACACAATCATAGACATATCATAACATTACTAACCACATGAATATGACGATTACCACAAAAATGATGTAAATCTCACCCAAAAACCATTAAAATGAACATATGATCAAAATGAGAGATCTAAAGAACAAAAACATGTAAAATGACATGAAATTAATGAGTAAAACTTGTTAAATTAGATCATAGGGTAATGCATATGAAAATGAACTTATAATGGTGTAAATCTATGGTAAAACATCCCAATTTGATGAGAAACATGCACAAACACTCATGTACTTCATTGCATTCATGTAAGAGATGTAAATCACTCACCGATTTGCCGAAACAATCTAAAACAATAGAAATAAGAATCTGGACAGCGAGCACTCCGAATCAAACCCCTCAATCCGATGAATTAGCCTTTGAAATGATGTAGATCTTACCTTGGATGGTGTAGATCTTCGATTTCCTCCGTTATATTTGGATTTTTGATGGAAAGGTGTAGGAGGAAGAAGGAGATCAAATGCCTTCAAATGAGAGAATGGGAAAAAGTAAACCTTTTCCCTCCACTCTCACCCCCTATTTGTAGGATTCCACTAAGGCTCCAAAACCTGAATAGCCAACTGAAAAACCTTAAAACAGTGATTTCTCCCAAATCGCTGAGCCAAATCCTTAATGTAACCACTCTACGGAAAGGCAATCATTAATTCCTTTCCAATGACACAGTTCTGCTCTGATTCGACCTGAGTCAAAAGTTATGCCCTGTACAAGGCTGACAGGGGCAAAATGGTCTCCAACAAAATCGGTAAAAATTATGGACATGTCTCACATCCCCATAAACAATATATTAAAAGATGAGAATGATACAACCCTCAGAGAATGAAATAAAAATATTTTACGATCTTTCAGTATGTAAAATGCGGGCCGTTACAACATAGGTGGTACTAGGACGAGTGATGGTCAGATAAACAAGACACCCAACAATGGAACAATATAAGGTGGGTTCTGACAGAGGACTCCTATCGGTCGGAGTATAACGAGCATTTACCTCAAGTGGCGAATCAACATGTTGCTTATCATAAGTTGGGCACGATGAATGATATCAGCAATTTATATGGATTGGGAAAGAAGATAACCTTTTTCAGAGGAGGCTACTTCAATGCCTAAAAAATAACGTAGAGGACCCAAATCCTTCATGTCAAAGCGACAAGACAATGTGGTTTTAATGGCTGCAATACCGTCAGTCTTACTCATGTAATGATCATATTATCTACATATTTAGTTGTACGAACACTTGTTTGTTTCTCTAATATTCTACGTGGTATCAGAGTTTGGTTTCGGTAATGGGACACTTGGTTTCGGCTTATGTGGCATGGGCACGGGTCACACGTGCAGGGGTGGTTGTAACGCCCCATGCCGAGAACCACCCTAATAAAGAGCATTACTAGGTAATATTGTCTATTAGAGTGGGGAATAGGGCTGGTTATGGGCGACCACTCGTAGATTTGCAATAGTCTTAAGTACGTCAAAGAAGTGTTCGTTATTATTATTTTTAGAGGCTCGACATACTTAATACTTACGTAATATAATTCCACTGTGGCTACTGGATTAGCTTAGAACACAGTACGTAAATAAACACAATCACAGTCCACAGAACAATTACACAATATTATATCGTTAGAGTACAACAAATACATGTGCTACACAACGAATATATACAACACTAACACATATACATTATGATACAGATGAATCAATGGGAAACCTCAACAACTCGAACTCAACTGGAAGCTGCAACAGAAAAGATATCCCAAAAGAACCCATTAATCCCAAGTTCGGCAACTATACATGAAACATCTAGGTCTGATCCGAGGAATACACATACAAGTCATTCTAGTTTACAAATCTGTAAGGATAAAAGATGAATAAAGATAAACTAGACACTAATTCCTTTCCATAGGAAAAGGGATCTTAACACACGAGTCCAAACAGGATCTTAGATATAGAAATTCCCCTTTTCAGACAAAGGGAAGTTATATACAAAGGTTAGCGAGACACAAATATAGGTCCACAAAATAATATGTAATAGGCGAGGAAGAAACACGAAAGTGGATCTAAACACTGCATAGATACAGATTACCCAAATTTCTTGGTTAGGGCAATCAACGATTAAAATCCATAAAATGATTAGAGGACTCTGGAATCACAGATAGCACAAGGTGAATCACAAACCATGAAATTCATTAATTCACAGAATCACAAAATCACCAAATCACCAAGTCCCAGACACTTTAAAACAAAAAAATCATAAAATCTATGAAACACGAAAACATTGAATCACTGAGACACAGAATCATAAAATCACTTAACTCTATTAAAAGTTTGAAACCACTAATGAAATCACCACAAATAATAATGATAATTACTACTAGTGAATCGGTGATAAAAAGAAAAACCAAGAACACAGAGTTTGGATCCGACACAAAGTGTTGCCTGCACATGCAAGTATATAAATTGGATAAACGCCATAGCCAGTACTATTATCTACGGAGAGGGTACCCTATGTACATGGTTGACCCGAAGGTTTAGCATAGATGGTTCGAACCCTAACACGGATAACCCGAAGGTCCAGCACAGATGGTTCGATGCCTAACACGGATGACCCGAAAGTCTAACACAGACGGCTCAGAAGCCTTACACAGATGACCCAAAGGTCTGGTATTGGTTTATTCACGTGCCACAGTCCCTCAGATAGTTACCGAATAAGTGGTAATCATGCGTCCTATACCACACGTTCTTACTTAACGATTCACACATTGCAAGTCAGCTCCACACAGGAAAACACATAAATTCACTAAAAATCACAAAACACTAGTTAGCGCAAAGCATCATTGAGGTTACTGGTAAAACACAGAAAACACAAAATCACAAACATGGGATGTCACAAAGGTTCACATAGGTCGCTGATAAAACACAGAGACCACAAGAATCACAAACACAGGATATCACAAAGGATCACAGAGGTCACTGATAAACACTGAAATTATTATTTCGATCAGACGGATATAGGATTGAATAAAACCGTATACTGCCACATACCATACCATGGGGTTTACGACAATATTCGATCACTAACACTTCTTTTTGGAGTATGTAAGTATGTGTGGTTCTATTAAGAAAATATTTGTTTGATAAAACCACTTATAAAACGATTCCTTTAAAATCTGTTATTTTCTATCTCAAATTTTTTTATTTGGAAATAGATTTATATACTATTGTTTTGAGGCTATTTTTATTTCAAAACCAAAACTAAAAACTCATTTAGCCCCAAAACTATAGAAAATTCAATATTCATTTATATACTAGAAAACTAGTTTAAAACGTTGTAATGTGTGCCCAAAACTCATCACTAAATTCACAAAACCCAAACGATGCGTTAGGGATAATGTAGGCTTTTCCATTAAAAAGTGAGTAAAAATAAAACACAAAAGACATGGTTTAAATCTAGATCAATAAAAGCATGAAAAGACTTAAGGCAGGATGCCCAAATTTATCTTGAGGCTTGAAAATATACCCAAAAATCACTCCGGATAGCAACTTTAAGGCAATTTCGAATAGCCAAACGGTCTCCGATTTGTTTAAAACTGTATATGCACAAAGTAGAAAGACCTGGCTCTCAAATGAAAAGGGATTCACTTCATTTTGATATCGCATGAAAAAGTTATAAGGCTCCAAACTTGGACTTTGGACAAGATTTCAGCCTGGGCTGAAATCACTTCCAAATCCAACTTTGGAACCAAATTTGAATGAACAAACAACCTCAGATTGGCCTAAAAATTTGTATGCCTAAAGACAAGACTCCAAGATTTGCAACACAAAAATAATTAGACAAGATGGATTAATAACGAAGGAGATACCGCTCCTCAAAGTTGGGGCTTGGCAATATTTTGACCCAGAAGCAAAATAAAACACACAAGAGCAAAAAGAAGTAACTTTCTGAAGATGGGTCAACCCATAACCAAGGTGGGTCGACCTCTGGGTTGACCCAAGTGCATATTGGGTCGACCCACTTTACAGAAATTGTTTCAGGTCGAAATCCCAACGAAAACCCAACTTCGTGCATCATTTTACGCACCCAAATCAACTTAGAATGACACCAAATTTTGCAGTTTGACTCACTAAACATTATATTACAACATGCAAATGGTTTCATTCAAAAACATGCAAGAATCAAGAAGTTTTTAAGGCTTAAAGTTGAGGTTTTGCTATTTTTGCAACAAAGAAGAAATCTACATGAAAAGCTAATGGAAATCAACTTATTTCTCATATTACAGAGCACAAACTTATACTAAAGCATAGAGTAAGTAAACTAGGGGGAGTGAGTTTGACAACTCACCTTGATTGGATTATTGGAAGAATTCTCTTTAATTTGAGGCTGTAGGAGGCCAGATAGAAGCATAAAACAATAAAAGAGGGACATGCAGCAACCTCTGTTTACAAAAACTTCAAAACTTTGATTTGCAGCAAATGTGATGAATCTCTAACTTGAATTAGGACAAACAATGAATAGCGAGCAAGCTAGAATCTAACAATACATGGAATTAGAGCATGCATTGGGTTTTGAGGGAGAAAGGTATGGAAAGCCAGTTTTATTCACTATGTTTTCTTCGAACAAGAAGAAGGAGGTTTGAGAGAAAGAAATATACATACTTTTTTCTCTAGCAAATTCTCCCAAAACCAACTAAATGGAAACATGGGCCATATATCCAAGTTAAGCCCAAAACAAGTCTAATAAGTTTAATTAAACTCAAGATACATTATTATAAGTGTTAAATAACCCTTAACACACAATTAAATACACTAATAACACAAACACCAATACTAATCATGTTGTGATAAATTTTATAATTCATTATTTACACAACATGTTTACATTATTTTAGCTATTAAATTCAACATAATACGCTAAGCTAATTATGCTAAAAAAATTAATCACTTTATTAAGTTTGTGAAATTTTCATAATACAACCAACATATATATTTGAAATGCCTCTTTTATAACCCAATAAATCACCAAACATATCAAAACACATTTTTAGATTTGTTATTTATTTACAACTATTATAGTTATACAACAACATATTATAGTTCAACATTACAATAATTAATTTGTTAATCCAATATTTACAATTATTGTTATCAACCATAATGAAATAGATTTAACTCCATAATCACCTCATAAACATTTTTACCCTTTTTATTTCAATACAAGAATACAAACACATATATGTATATGTATTGTTGGTATTTAAAAGCACAAATTTTGCCATTTATTAATACAACAATGTTGCTTTACATTTTTTTTCAACTCAACAAATTAAATTTATTATCAACGATAATAAAATACACTAATATCAGCATTTATGTTCTTATACAATAAACAACCATCTTGCCATTGATTAATATTTTAAAAGCCACATGTACACTTTAAATTCATTATTGTCAATTCCCTTGTTGATATTATTATCAAAATACATTCTTGTATTTAAACCCCAATTAGTAATTTAATAATTAAATCAACAATTTACCCTTTGATATCGAAAATACCTTTCCCCTTAAATATATATTCTCAAAATATATTTTCAATATCTCCTTTAATTATTAAATTATGGCCTTAAGATTATAGATTGGAATAAATACCTATAATAACAAAGTTATCTAATTTATTCCAAATACTCAATTTAGAATGCTCAAAAACTCTATTTCTAATTTAAATGTTATACAAGTTGGTCTCACAAACTCATATCACCAACCTATTATCTTAAGAACCACAAAACACAATAAATATGCCCTTCCCGGTTACCCAAAAATTCAGGTTGTTGCAGACTTCCCCCTTAAATAAATTGCTTCCTTGCAATTTGTCATGATTAGAACTTCATTAATTTAGATTCTACAAGCTATTTATTTCAGTTTTCTTCTGAAAAATTTCTTGATTTAGGAAGCTAACACATAGAATTTTGAATTTTCCAACATAATGAATTTTTATTATCAAAATCCCCCATTTGAAATTACCTAAATCTTAGTCAAAGTTTTAATCATACTCATTAAATCATTAGTATCAAGCTTCGAACAACACAACTTACCTTTCATAAGGCGTATTTTGAAGCACACACTCAAAATTTCACTCCCACATCATTACTTGACGCTACCTTACCATCGAAATTATCTAAATTTTCTCAACTATGGATGCTACTTGGATTTTTCAATCATCAAATAGCCTTGCCCTTTTCCAAGTTTATATCCAATTAAATGGCGACAACAGGTCAAGTGAATGTAGCATATATATGTGTCTATATATATATATATATATATATATATATATATATATATATATATATATATATATATATGAATGTGTATTCCAAAAGTGACACACTTAGTTCAAAAAATTGTATATTTAAAATGCTATTATATTCAACAATTTGATTGGAATAACATTACACCATTATTTTCAATCAATCTTTCTTAGTACTTGGCTGCAATGTCGACAAATCATTGCCATCGCCTCGCCAAAGTAATTATACTCTGCATCCCACATAGTGGTTTAACACTATCCCAACGTGATAATTTTTGTATCTTACTTTCCCACAAATCATATTTCACAGCTCATCTTTAGTGTTAGATTGCCTTGCATAAATGTTTAAGAAATTTCTATCGATATCGCTAATCATATCGACCAAAACTCTTAAGACGGCCATCGAACCATTCAATACATAAAATGATTTCCAATTTAATTTCACACAAAGGTTGTGTTACCCAGCTTTGTGACCAGGCTACGCAAAGCTCGAGTGATTGACATTGATCGACAATCGCTCAGAAGAAGTGAAAGGACCCGAAATCCCCCTTATGGGAAATCACGGATTGAGTTGAGAACAAGCCATATCAGAACACAGACAGAAGAACATTTCATTGTATATTACAACAATTCTATCAAAATACAAGAATATACAGAGTAAGAATAAATATTACACAAAAAATATCAGAGATTTAAATTACATTTAAATACATCGCAGTGGAAAAATAATACAACACACAACTAGAAGAGATATACGGATACAGAGCTTTCTGGATATCATTCCAGCTGTAAATCAGGATCCTGTGAATATAAATATGCAAAACCAAAACTACTAGCTGCCCGTGTCAAAATAAGGGCACCCAGAGTTTAGGTTAAAACAATAAACTCCAGGTCAGTCATGGGACTGGTGTGAGAACTAAAACCGTTATTAATATTGGTTTTTAAAGTTCGGTTAATCAAGGGACCACGCCGTATAACACGGAACGGGTTTCCTCCCAAGAATACCAGTGCATAAAACAAACAACCCAATGCTAAGTAAAGAAAAATGAAGCTATTATAATACCCAGGTCCCATCACACAATGCAACACAAGCCGGAGGATAGGGATTTTACCTTATAATAGCCAAAGAATGCTTGATACATGAAATTTCATGTTTTATTATTACTATAAGTGTATAGTGTCAAAACAATTTCAAATCATAAGTATCAATCATAGACGGCATGAGCGCCCCATCCCACTATGTCGCCATATATAGGATTACAACTAAAATCGAAAAGTCACGTATTGGAAGTTGGACTTCCATCCATGAACCGAGGCCAGGGATTGTCCTCAACCAATTCGAGACAATCTAGCCCATGTCTTAGGCAAGCGCACAGACAAGCCTTGGATCGTCAGGGCCGGTCCACACGGAGTGGATTATAGTGCCTGAACAATACGTCTCCCTGCCCTATGGGGCGTAAATGAGCCAACGAATGACTCCATCGGCTTCACATAGTCACCGATATATCCGAGGCGCCTCGCAAACCAACAACCACATAAGTCAAACTCGTCAGGGCGTGTAAAACTACCGACGCTACTTCTAGCTAGAAGGAAACGCATGCCCTCCCTGAAGTCCTCTCCCGTTTCTGGTCCACTACCGGGGTGTGAGGCTCGTGAATCAACGCTATACAAAGCTGTGCCACACAGGATGTGCTTTGATCATCAACCACGAGACTCTGCTTTTCAACAGAAGCCTTGATCATTTGTATCTTAGCATGCCATACAGGCAAACCACTCTATGCAACCGATATCAGTCACACAGAATGAATCCAATGTCAGACACATAGTCCATCTACAAGTCCGTCCTGGGTATGAACGAAACAGGAGGCACCTTGTACCTATCATATCCATCGATCTCCAAGTATTTTGGACGACCACAAACTGATTCCCTCCTCTTGGGTGTACGGCCCAATCAAGATCATCAGTAACCACCCAAACGACGTGAAGACCTCCGGTCTTCGACCACCGTCTTCATCTTCGACTCACGTCGAATCAGTTCAGAATGGGATAAACCCGGTCTTTCCGAATAACTCGCATATATAATAAACAAGTGTTACACAAACACAACTTACGCCTCATTCCAATTCATCAGTCGCTAACCGAAAATTAGTAAGAGAACAATTCCCCAAATATTGACCCCGAAGGCCGAAACCAACATCAGATCAATACACAGGAAACCATTCTTCTTAGCTAACCTACAGTTAGTTTCTAAATTTTACATTCTTAGGGGAAGGTTCCCATTAATTTTATCAAAGATAAATTCTTTTAAATTTATTTTTTAATCTTCCTTTGAATATCACTTCAAACTAGTCGGGATTAACGAACCTTACCGAAGTAATCATTTGTTTTAATTTCCCAATCCCAACCTATTCATCCCATGAGGTAAAACTGGTAATACCTCATATCTAACACCATGGTGTTATTGGTAAATTCAATTACCATTTCACGTTCAAATCTAATTAAAGATTTAACTATCGCCTGGGGAAAAACTGGTGATACTCCATTCTCGATCTTTTCAATCTAATTAAAGATTCATTAAAACTCCACTTAGTTTTAACTTTGACTGGGTTAAAGAATCAGTGTCATTTAAAACATGGTTCACGATAAACCCCAAAATCACATCACATTTCAATCAGTCCCTAACCGTAAATTATCAAGTGAGCGATTCCCTAAGTATTAACCCCGAAGGCCGAAACCAACATCAGATCAATACCCCAGAAACCATTCAACTTAACTAATCTCCAGTTAGTTTATGATTTTTTTAACTCCTTTGGGTCTAAGAACAATATTATTGAAGATACCGTTCACGACAACCCAAAATCACATTCCATTAATTATCGGGTTAAAGAACAAGTGTTATTTAAAACACTGTTCATGATAAACCCAAAAATCAATACCGATTCAATTTCAATTAAATATTATTTAATTGGTACACTTCATTAAATCTAAATAAAAAGATTTATTCTTTTTCTCAACTGGTCTTAAGAATAGTGTCAATGAAGACACCATTCACGACAAACCCAAATCCCATTTGATATTAAATACAAGGCTCTGAATAGAAAATATATCGGCTTATATTCAATATCAAAATCTACGACCAACAAATATCGTATTGGAAATAACCATATAAATATATCTTTCAATTTTCCATAACAATATCTGTATAATCCCGGAATCCAACATCGAACTATTCCAAAGACGATTTCGATTCAAATCCATTCCAATTCAATTATTGAAAATTCTGGTTATTATCAAACCATTTCAAATCCAATTTATTTATTTTAAAAATAAACAAATTATTATTCTAGTTCAAAACTAGTTCATTTCGATAAAAATCTACTTTTATCTTTTCAAATATGGAGTTTTTCATCCCAATTCTTCCCAAATCATTTCTTATGATTTTACACAAATTATTACTATTTTTAATAATTTTATCAAGGCCCGTACAGTCGATTTCCATCAATGGTCATCGAACTGCACTTACAACGACCTTTTCCAAATTTGATTTGGACATAATTCCAAATCCAACTGTTAGATTTCAAACTTCTAATATCCGTTAGAAAGCTCTTTTCGATACGAACCCAATGGTTCTGGTTTTAGGAGAATCCTATGGTCGGATCTCCTGTAATGTCTGTTCGAAGTCATTGGTCGAAATTCACGAACTACCGCAGCGCGGCGTGTTCTATTCAGGCCATTATATTATATATAATATATACTTCGTCGATTTCCTTTTAAAGCATATTAAAAAAATCGTTTTAAATTCGTTTTCAAAACGATTTCAACTTATTATTCGATTTCAAATCAAAATTGAATTTTCCTTTATAAATTCCTTTTTACATTCATTTCTATTTGATTTCAATTCAATTTCAATTCGATTTCAATTCCTATTCAATTCAATTTCAATTCGATTTGAGTTTTATTTCTATTCAATTTAATTCGAATTCATTTTCTATTCAATTCAATTCGAATTCATTTTCCATTCAATTCAATTTCAATTCGATTTGAATTCGTTTTCTATTCAATTTAATTCAAATATATTTTCTATTCAATTCAATTCGAATTTATTTTCTAAAATATTCGATTATTGAAATCACTTTTCAATATTCATTAAAAACAAATAAAATCGACAAAGTTCCCGTTCGTGTTAAAATGGCGTTTAACTACTTAACACGGCTTCACATTTCAATATTCACTGAATATTATTTTAAAATATTTGATAATTCTGATCTGGAATCAGACACAGTCAATTACCATATAATTTCAGTTATATGGATTTCATCCAATTCATGTATACAACAATGACAACAAACAATCAACCATCATCCAAAGTGCGTTCGACACTGTATAAGCATCAAATATAAATATTTAACGCTTATAACAGTCTGTCAATCAATCGACCGACATACAACTAATTATTGGGATCAATGTATGTCATATATCATCCCAATACCCGTGTGGGGTTTCAAACAATCCAACACAGATTTTATTTGTGCAGTTGGGCGATGTGTAAAATTTATTGTTCCAATCAATATCAGTCAAATGTGTGTACATAAACAAATCATTCAATTTGTTTATAACTATTTATTTTATATACACGTTAAAAATTATATTTTTAACTATAAAATATTTTCCACTATAAAGTATTTTATTTCATTCCACATCACACAATCAAATTTAACAACATAGCAATCAAACAAACAAGTCATCCATGGTCTGTGGACGACGGGTGTCGGGTGCTACTAAACACTGTCTGCATCCTAGTATATATTTCAAATTAGAAATAAATTATAGGTGAGGAGTTCTAACCGAAAGCTAAACCAAACGCCACGACTCTTCTTATGTAGAAATCTTCGTCGTGCTCGCCTTTTGTCAATTTCATCGTCCGTAGCCACTACATATATAAAAATCGCAGTTTTATAATGTTGCTATGTATATAAAAATCACATTTTTATAATCACTCTACATGGATAAAAATCACATTTTTATATCGCTATTATATAGATAAAAATTCTATTTTTATACCGCTACTATATAGATAAAAATTCTATTTTTATACCGCTATTATATAGATAAAAATTCTATTTTTATACCGCTACTATATAGATAAAAATTCTATTTTTATACCGCTACTATATAGATAAAAATTCTATTTTTACACCGCTGCTATATAGATAAAAATTCTATTTTTTACACCGCTACTATATAAAAATCATTTCTTTTGCTTTGTAAAAATCAACTTTTTACTATATAAAAATCGTTTCTTTTTCTTTGTAAAAATCAAACTTTTTACTATATAGAAATCGCTTCTTTTTCTTTGTAAAAATCAAACTTTTTACTATATAAAAATCGTTCCTTTTGTATAGCGATGTTCATTATAATAAAAATCCATCCTTTTGTATAGCTTAAAAATAAAATAAAATAAAGAAAACTAGAAGGACACACTATTAATTGAATGCTCGCGGATTCCCGTGGGTGGTGGCGGCCAGGGGGCGGGCGTCGGCCAGAGGAGGCGCGGTGGCTCAACAGGGAGTGGCGTCGTCCTTGGGTTACGCGACAGGGGTCTCGCGGGTTCAGGCTCGCTTCGGTCGAGCTGGGGAAGGAAGGGGATGGCTGCGTCGTTGGGAGGAGCGAAGGGCGGGGAAGCAGTTGAGGGGCGTCGATGGTGGAGATGGAGGAAGTGATTGGGTTTTTTTATTTAGGGCACGACTTTTCTGATTGAAGAAAATGAAGACCGGGGGAGGAGGGGGTTTAAGTGTGAAATAATTTTTTTAATGTTATTTAATTCACAAAAAAGGGAATTTGCATTCGAATCTCAAACGAACTCCAACGACTACCGCCCCTAGCTAAATACCCCCATTTCGAACACAATGGGCTATGCCCCGTAAGCCAATTCGATTGTTACATTCAGTTTTCACTGAAATTAAAATATAAATCCTTTTATTGAATTTTAAACATACATTTCAATTTACCGGGGCCACCTACTAACTCTAAAAATCCTCGAAAAATATTTTCTAGCTTCGTATTGACGATACGGTCCTAACAAAACTAGTTTCATCAAATTTTGAGATCGTTTGAAAAATGGCCATTTTCCAATCGATTAAAATCAACTGAAACTGGTCAAACGCGTTTTCCTTCGCCACGCTCACATATTGATTCAGAAAATTACAAATTTTGGAATCTAGAAATAACTAGACATCACGGATCCAACAAAAGTAGTTTCGTCGAAATCCGAGGTCGTTTGCAAAACGGCTATTTTCAAGGCCTTTATATATATTAAAATATATATAAATTCCACAGCGACTTTTCTGAATTTTAAAATGGACGTAACTCTCAACTTTTAAAACAAAATCTCAGTTTCTTACATCCGTTGGAAAGATATCATCAAACAGATTCACCTATTTCTTGTTTCGTTCAATTCTGACTTATATTGAATTCTGTATATTCATTTGAAATTCGAAATCGAAATTTCAAACTATCGCGCCATTTCGGGCTCGTTATATAATTAAAATAAAATTATTCGTTTTAACTTCATTGAAAATAAATTTTCCGTCGTTATTATTTAAAATAATTCATTTTAAATAATCAAAATTCGCTAAAATTGCCAAAATAAAAATTTTAAATTGGCTCGGATTTCCGGGTTATTACAATCTCCGCCACTTAAAACTTTTCGTCCCCGAAAAGGAACGAAACCGAAAGTTGTTTAACTAATCAACTCAACTTTCATTATTTTCGTTACGGCTTAAGTTCTTCAACATTTCAGTTTCTAAGAACTTTTCAAGTTTTTCAAAAATTTGGCTAACACCCTAAATTTTCGAAAAATTTCGCCATAACCTCCCCTGCACCGGGGACTTCGGGATATTTCATATAGCCTCCCATGGCCTTCTTCAATCCAAAAGAAAAAGAAAAAGCCAATCGGCTCATAAAATCATCATCACCTAAACAAAACAGTAAATTATGGTAAACATGTACCTATTTGTCGGGCAAACAATTTTATTCTTCTGCTCTAGCCTCCTTGCTATGACCTGTTCAATGTAAGTACATGTATATGCATGCAAATGCAACAATTTTCAATACAACCACTATTTGGTTCAATTTGGCTAAAGGTTCAACGTTTTAATTAATCAACCAATAATCAAACAACACAATCAGCAATCAATTAGTTGATTAACATTTCAAATTCATAACTTTGATATATAGTCAAAAATCACATTTTTGATGCCAAATCACAACAATAAGCCCTATCTAATTTCGGTTCTCACACCAGTCAATTGGAAATATATAGAAATCTCACTTTCGAAAATCGAAAATAAATACTGGCGATGGTGCCCCGTCACCAGAATTATCCCCGGGCAACTAGATTGTGATTCTATAACCATCCAGTACATTAAAACTTTGAATACACATTTGCAAGGCGTATAATCAAAATCTTTATATACTGGATTGTCCAAATTCAATATAAAATAAATAATCAAATACGAATAATTGATTTAATTTTTCAAAACAAAAATTGTTTTCATTTGAAAAATATACTCTTCACACTCGTTCTAGGATACTACTGATCCTATCTATAACGAGTCATTCTCATTGGAAATTACTAATCCAATATCTGATGAATTCTTTCGTATGGTTCTAATGTTTCTTGTTCTCTGAGCTTTGTAAACCAAAGCTCTGATAACACGATGAAAGGAAACGAAATCCCCCTTACGGGAAATCACGGATTGAGTTGAGAACAAGCCATATCAGAGCGCAGACAGAAGAACATTTCATTGTATATTACAACAATTCTATCAGAATATAAGAATATACAGAGTAAGAATAAATATTACACAAAAAATATCAGAGATTTAAATTACATTTAAATACATCGCAGCGGAAAAATAATACAACACACTACTAGAAGAGATATATGGATACAAAGCTTTCCGGATATCATTCCAACTGTAAATCAGGATCATGTGAATATAAATCTGTAAAACCAAAACTACTAGCTGCCCGTATCAAAATAAGGGCACCTAGAGTTTAGGTTAAAACAATAAACTCTAGGTCAGTCATGGGACTGGTGTGAGAACTAAAACAGTTATTAATATTGGTTTTTAAAGTTTGGTAAATCAAGGGACCACACCGTATAACACGGAACGAGTTTCCTCCCAAGAATACCAGTGCATAAAACAAACAGCGCAATGCTAAGTAAAGAAAAATGAAGCTATTATAAGACCCAGGTCCCATCACACAATGCAACACAAGCCGGAGTATAGGGTTTTTACCTTATAATAGCTAAAGAATGCTTGATATGTGAAATTTCATGTTTTATTATTACCATAAGCGTATAGTGTAAAAACAATTTCAAATCATAAGTATCAATCATAGGCATGAGCGCCCCATCCCACTATGTCGCCATATATAGGATTACAACTAAAATCGAAACGTCACGTATTGGAAGTTGGATTTCAATCCGTGAACCGAGGCCAGGGATCATCCTCAACCGATTCAAGACAATCTAACCCATGTCTCAGGCAAGCGCGCAGACAAGCCTTAGATCGTCAGGGTCGGTCCATACGGAGTGGATTATAGTGTCCGAACAATACATCTCCCCGCTCTATGGGGCGTAAATGAGCTAACGAATGAAACCATCGGCTTCACATAGTCACCGATATATCCGAGGCACCTCGCAAACCAACAACCACATAAGTCAAACTCGTCAGGGCGTGTAAAACTACTGACGCCACTTCTAGCTAGAAGGAAACGCATGCCCTCCCTGAAGTCCTCTCCCGTTTCTGGTCCACTACCGGGGTGTGAGGCTCGTGAATCAACGCTATACAAAGCTGTGCCACAGAGGATGTGCTTTGATCATCAACCACGAGACTCTGCTTTTCAACAGAAGCCTTGATCATTTGTATCTTAGCATGCCATACAGGTAAACCACTCTATGCAACCGATATCAGTCACACAGAATGAAATCCAATGTCAGACACATAGTCCATCTACAAGTCCGTCCTGGGTATGAACGAAACCGGAGGCACCTTGTACCTCGCATATCCATCGATCTCCAAGTATTTTGGATGACCACAAACTGATTCCCTCCTCTTGGGTGTACGGCCCAATCAAGATCATCAGTAACCACCCAAACGACGTGAAGACCTCCGGTCTTCGACCACCGTCTTCATCTTTGACTCACGTCGAATCAGTTCAGAATGGGATAAACCCGGTCTTTTCGAATAACTCGCATATATAATAAACAAGTGTTACACAAACACAACATATGCCTCATTCCAATTCATCAGTCGCTAACCGTAAATTAGTAAGAGAACAGTTCCCCAAATATTAACCCCGAAGGCCGAAACCAACATCAGATCAATACACAGGAAACCATCCTTCTTAGCTAACCTACAGTTACTTTCTAAATTTTACATTCTTAGGGGAAGGTTCCCATTAATTTTATCAAAGATAAATTCTTTTAAATTTATTTTTTAATCTTCCTTTGAATATAACTTCAAACTAGTCGGGATCAACGAACCTTACCGAAGTAGTCATTTGTTTTAATTTCCCAATCCTAACCTATTCATCCCATGAAGTAAAACTGGTAATACCTCATGTCTAACACCACGGTGTTATCGGTAAATTCAATTACCATTTCATGTTCAAATCTAATTAAAGATTTAACTATTGCCTGGAGCAAAACTGGTGATACTCCATTCTCTTTCTTTTCAATCTAATTAAAGATTCATTAAAACTCCACCTAGTTTTAATCTTTGACTGGGTTAAAGAATCAGTGTCATTTAAAACACGGTTCATGATAAACCCCAAAATCACATCACATTTCAATTAGTCCCTAACCGTAAATTAGCAAGTGAGCGATTCCCTAAGTATTAACCCCGAAGGCCGAAACCAACATCAGATCAATACCCCAGAAACCATTCAACTTAACTAATCTCCAGTTAGTTTCTGATTTTCTTAACTCATTTGGTCTAAGAACGGTATTATTGAAGATACCATTCACGACAACCCAAAATCACATTCCATTAATTATCGGGTTAAAGAACAAGTGTTATTTAAAACACTGTTCACGATAAACCCAAAAATCAATACCAATTCAATTCCAATTAAATATTATTTAATTGGTACACTTCATTAAATCTAAATAAAAAGATTTGATCTTTTTCTCAACTGGGCTTAAGAACAGTGTTAATGAAGACACCATTCACGACAAACCCAAATTCCATTTGATATTAAATACAAGGCTCTGAATAGAAAATATATCGGCTTATATTCAATATCAAATTCTACAACCAACAAATATCGTATAGGAAATAACGATATAAATATATCTTTCAAATTTCCATAACAATATCTGTATAATCCCGAAATCCAACATCGAAATATTCCAAAGACGATTTCGATTCAAATCCATTCCAATTCAATTATCGGAAATTCTGGTTATTATCAAAACCATTTCAAATCCAATTTATTTATTTTAAAAATAAACAAATTATTATTCTAGTTCAAAACTAGTTCATTTCGATAAAAAACTACTTTTATCTTTTCAAATATGGAGTTTTTCATCCCAATTCTTTCCAAATCATTTCTTATGATTTCACACAAATTATTACTATTTTTAATAATTTTATCAAGGCCCGTACAGTCGATTTCCATCAATGGTCATCGAACTGCACTTACAACGACCTTTTCCAAATTTGATTTGGACATAATTCCAAATCCAACCATTAGATTTCAAACTTCTAATATCTATTAGAAAGATATTTTCGATATGGACCCAACGGTTCCGGTTTTAGGAGAATCCGACGGTCGGATCTCCCGTAATGTCTGTTGGAAGTCAATGGTCGATATTCACGAACTACCACAGCGCGGCGCGTTCTATTCAGGCCATTATATTATATATATATAATATATACTTCGTCGATTTCCTTTTAAAACTATTATATAAATCGTTTTAAATTCGTTTTCAAAACGATTTCAGCTTCTTATTCGATTTCAAATCAAAATTGAATTTTCCTTTATAAATTCCTTTTTACATTCATTTCTATTTGATTTCAATTCAATTTTAATTCGATTTCAATTCCTATTCAATTCAATTTCAATACGATTTGAATTCTATTTCTATTCAATTTAATTCGAATTCATTTTCTATTCAATTCAATTCGAATTCATTTTCCATTCAATTCAATTTCAATTCGATTTGAATTCGTTTTCTATTCAATTTAATTCGAATTTATTTTCTATTCAATTCAATTCGAATTTATTTTCTAAAATATTCGATTATTGAAATCACTTTTCAATATTCATTAAAAACAAATAAAATCGACAAAGTTCATGTTCGTGTTAAAATGGCGTTTAACTACTTAACACAGCTTCACATTTCAATATTCACTGAATATTATTTTAAAATATTTGATAATTCTGAACTGGAATCTGACACAGTCAATTACCATATAATATCAGTTATATGGATTTCATCCAATTCATGTATACAACAATGACAATAAACAATCAACCATCGTCCAAAGTGCGTTCTACACTGTATAAGCATCAAATATAAATATTTAACGCTTATAACATTCTATCAATCAATCGATCGACATACAGCTAATTATTGGGATTAGTGTATGTCATATATCATCCCAATACCAGTGTAGGGTTTCAAACAATCAAACACAGATTTTATTTGTGCAGTTGGGCGATGTGTAAAATTTATCGTCCCAATCAATATCAGTCAAATGTGTGTATATAAACAAATCGTTCGATTTGTTTATAACTATTTATTTTATATGCACGTTAAAAATTATATTTTTAACTATAAAATATTTTCCACTATAAAATATTTTATTTCATTCCACATCACACAATCAAATTTCACAACATAGCAATCAAACAAACAAGTCATCCATGGTCTGTGGACGACGGGTGTCGGGTGCTACTAAACACCGTCGGCATCCTAGTATATATTTCAAACTAGAAATAAATTAAACGTGAGGAGTTCTCACCGAGAGCTAAACCAAACGCCACGACTCTTCTTATGTAGAAATCTTCGTCGTGCTCGCCTTTTGTCAATTTCATCGTCCATAGCCACTACATATATAAAAATCGCATTTTTATAATGTTGCTATGTATATAAAAATCGCATTTTTATAATCACTCTACATGGATAAAAATCACATTTTTATATTGCTATTATATAGATAAAAATTCTATTTTTATACCGCTACTATATAGATAAAAATTCTATTTTTATACCGGTACTATATAGATAAAAATTCTATTTTTATACCGCTACTATATAGATAAAAATTCTATTTTTACACCGCTGCTATATAGATAAAAATTCTATTTTTTACACTGCTACTATATAAAAATCATTTCTTTTGCTTTGTAAAAATCAACTTTTTACTATATAAAAATCGTTTCTTTTTCTTTGTAAAAATCAAACTTTTTACTATATAAAAATTGTTTCTTTTTCTTTGTAAAAATCAAACTTTTTACTATATAAAAATCATTCCTTTTGTATAGCGATGTTCATTATAATAAAAATCCATCCTTTTGTGTAGTTTAAAAATAAAATAGAATAAACAAAACTAGAAGGACTCACTGTTAATTGAATGCTCGTGGATTCCGGTGGGTGGTGGCGGCCTGGGGGCAGGCGTCGGCCAGAGGAGGCACGACCAGAGGACGCGGTGGCTCAACATGGGGTGGCGTCGTCCTTGGGTTACGCGACAAGGGTCTCGGGGTTCAGGCTCGCTTCGGTCGAGCTGGGGAAGGAAGGGGATGGTTGCGTCGTTGGGAGGAGCGAAGGGAGGGGAAGCGGTTGAGGGGCATCGATGGTGGAGATGGAGGAAGCGATTGGTTTTTTTTTTTTAAATTTAGGGCACGAATTTTCTGATTGGAGAAAATGAAGACCGAGGGAGGAGGGGGTTTAAGTGTGAAATATTTTTTTATGTTATTTAATTCACAAAAAAGGGAATTTGCATTCGAATCCCAAACGAACTCCAACGACTGCCGCCCTTAGCTTAATACCCCTATTCTGAACACCATGGGCTATGCCCCGTAAGCCAATTCGATTGTTACGTTCAGTTTTCACTGAAATTAAAATATAAATCCTTATATTGAATTTTAAACTTACATTTCAATTTACCGGGGCCACATACTAACTCTAAAAATCCTCGAAAAATATTTTCTAGCTTCGTGATGATACGGTCCTAACAAAACTAGTTTTGTCAAATCCTGAGACCATTTGAAAAATGGCCATTTTCCAGTCGATTAATATCAACTGAAACTAGTCAAACGCGTTTTCCTTCGCCACGCTCACATATTGATTCAGAAAATTACGAATTTTTGAATCTAGCAATAACTAGGCATCACGGATCCAACAAAAGTAGTTTCGTCGAAATCCGAGTTCGTTTGCAAAACGACTATTTTCAAGGCCTTTATATATATTAAAATATATATAAATTCCACCGTGACTTTTCTGAATTTTAAACTGGACGTTACTCTCAACTTTTAAAACGAAATCTCGGTTTCTTACATCCGTTGGAAAGATATGATCAAATAGATTCACCTATTTCTTGTTTCATTCAATTCTGACTTATATTGAATTCTGTATATTCATTTGAAATTCGAAATCGAAATTTCAAACTACCGCGCCATTTCGGGCTCGTTATATAATTAAAATAAAATTATTCGTTTTAACTTCGTCGAAAATAAATTTTTCGTCGTTATTATTTAAAATAATCCATTTAGAATAATCAAAATTCACTAAAATTGCCAAAATAAAAATTTTAAATTGGCTCGGATTTCCGAGTTATTACAAGAAGTGACAAAGCATAAATAAGATTGGATTTGCACACATGAAGACTCCAGATTAGGTCCCACCATTCGGGTTGAGTGTAGGCCGTAGATCGAATCATGACCTTTGGATCAAATCGCTTGGCTCGGATGAAAGCAACGTGGATGCATTAGAATACCACTGGGTCAGGTCACTGACCAGACTCGATCCACATACTTATATGATTAAAAGTGGCAAAAACCCAAGAACCATCGGATCGGGTCAAATTGCTCGACCCGACCCGCCTAAACATGCAAACGATGCAACCTGTAATCATCAATTTGATTCGGATCTAACAAAGACCAATCCAACCCCATGCATGCTTCCCTGAAGTAGTCACAGCACGTCAAAACGTGGTCCTATTCACAATCCGATAAGTGCGGACCGGTTAACATGTGACGGGACCAGATCCGAAGGCACTTCCTCCAGTTCTCCCACTTCATTCCTTGATCTCTTCGTAGGCTGACACGTGGCATCGGACCCGAGGCTCTCTACATCTATAAATACACACCCAAATGGGAAGTTCAAGGGGCTTTTGACACTTCGTTTATTCATGGCTGCCATGGCCAGTATTCTTCCATAGATAATTACTATCTTCTTCAATAAAATCAATGAATTCAAAGACAATTATTCATTATATCCAAGTGATTGAGTGTATATATTCATTGTAATTGTAATTTCTGAATGAATTGAGAAACTATGAAGTGGGTGTAGGCTCGTTAATGCCGAACCACTATAACACTACAAGAAAAATGATTTTTATTGCAAAAATCAGTTGCTTTTATTATCAAATGTAAGAAAAAATGTTTTCAGGACCAATGTAAGCATGGTAAAAAAATTCACATTCCCCCCTCTTCGTAAACACAAGTCCGCATGTCCAAGGGGAAACGTAACCGACCTATTCTGTTTTCCTATTCCTTCATACTTAACATCTTTTAACCCTTGTTCACTTTTCTTTCTTTTTTCTGGAAAAAAGCCTAACTTTTTAACCCTTTCAATCTCCTGCTTATTATTTCTTAGTTTAATTCGAATTTTTAAAGACTATCTCGTTCAACGTTGGTATGGATACCAGTAGAGGCGGTTCATCTCAGCGACGCTAGAAAGCGATTTGATTCAATTCCTAATCATATTCAAGATCGTGAAACCGGTAAATTTATCAAATTTTGTTTGGATCCTATCATTTAGGGTTTTGAACAGTTTAAATCTACTGAGTGTTGAGTTCTGCAACCACAAACCAAGCAGTTGATTTCTACAAACTGTAACAACCCGTATTTTGATAACGTGTTATAACTATAAATCAAGGAAAAATTAATTTTTAAAATAAGAATCAAGGGCAACGGGTTACGCCATTGCGTTCATCTCGAAATTCTTCTTGGAAACGAGTCTAAGTTGAAAATCGGTGTCCGTATGACCAAGTTATGACCCTTCGAAGTTTTCAGAAAATTTCAAGTTCAAAACAACTCAGAATTCGAATTCAAATTTCGAATTCAAACCACAGAACAGATTGGGCGGGAAATTTCCCGCCCAGGACCAGGTCGACCTGAGGGTCGACCATAGAGTCAACCTGCCTAGGACCAGGTCGACCATAGTGTTGACCTGGGTGTCGACGTGGGGGTCGACCGGGTGGCCGAGCCCACTTTTGAAGCTGGATTCACTTTGATGTTTCTGGCCTCGTTTCTATCTACATTCGTTGACCTGACCCTATATAAACAACCCCTAACACTAGTCTCTCTACACAAAATTCTCTCTGACCTTATGCTGCTCTAATTCTGGTTGAAAAGTTAGAGAAAGGGACTACTTCTTCTATGTCGAAACTACGTTAAGAGAATTGCTGAATTGGGGATTTCTGTTAGGACTTGACTAAGCATATAAAGATTCAACATCGACTTTCTTTTTCTAATTCTCGAACCACGATCTGTAAGCCCAAGTTACCTTTAGATTTAAACTGTAAATGTAATATGAATATGTTGTAAATTGAAATTGGACCTGTGTATGATGACTGTTTTACATCCATTCTTGTTCATCTTGGATCTTGACTTTTAGGTATATTACTATGACATTGATTTGGGGCCTATTCATGTTGTAAATCAAAAAGAAAAACCCCTCATATTATCATGCCTACAATGTTGAATCCGCTATTAGTCACAAGTTTATGACTATCATCTCATGTCAACCGTTACCATGACTATACTATCACCTTATGTCAACTGTTATCTTGACTAGTACCTTATTTTGCTAGATTTGGAATCTTTATGTTTGAGGCCGATATTCCATATGCAACTAATGTTATAATCAGTTATCTCAAGTCATACCATGCTATGCTAGTAATCACTTTTGCCACCTTATACCCATCCCTTTTTATGTTATTCCCTAATTAGATTTATTTGTATCGATTCGAGTTTATGTGCGATGGGAATACAATTTGGGTAGAATAGGAATGAATTGGCTTTGAACATGAACGTTATTATAACTTGAACCTGTATATGGACAAGAACTTGACATGAAATTTACATGAAACCTGACATGAAAACTTGACATGAAAACTTGAACATGGGCATGACACTTAGATAAACTTGAGAATGGCCAACTCGAGGTTGGGTTGAGTTTGTAGTGTAAATCTGCCCGAAACTGCCCGGCGAATCCAGTGAATGCAAACAATAGGATCCAATGTGGGTAGTTGGTCATATCGCACGTAAAACCCGAGGTTAGACTATGTTGTGGTGTAAATCTGCCCGGAACCGCCCGACAAATCCAGTGACCACAACAATTAGTCTAATGTGAGAGATTGGGGTGCATTAATGAATTAATGCCACATGATAGGGTTAAGTCATGAACCACTTGAATATACTTAACCAACTTGACACGATGATTTGATAGGGTTAAGTCATGAACCGCTTGAACACACTTAACCAACTTGATACATGATCTGGATAGGGTTAAGTCACGAATTTGAATGACAACATTTAACCCATTAGAAACCCTAGTTATGTGGTCCTTTTCAGCAGTAACCCACTTAGATGTATCACGATACCCTGGGACAAGGCAGGGTGGGGCATGATTACTGGGCTGATTGTAAGCGACCAGAACGACGGCTGAGTAGGTGCGCCATTGTAGGTTCTGGCGGACTATGGTCGTGCACGTAGTCCGGAGTTGAAAAAGCAGGCATTGGGCACCAGTAGGTTTACACTGTGCGTGCTTCATTCGTGTCGGAGGTTAGCACCATAAGGCTTGATACACCCTATGGTGGACCTAGCACAGGTGACTACATTTCAGGATAGGGCCGTATGACACAGAACATGACGAGCTAGAACTTATAGGGAGCCGATCGATTAATAGATCGTACCGTGGGACCCCGTAATGGGTCACTTCATGATATTGGGCTTAGGGATCATTTCATGATTAATACTTGACATGGGTTAGAACACTAGTACAGTTGGTGCAGCAAATCTTGAATATGCGATGCTAGACTTGACTTATCTTGTTATCTTAATTATCATATCAGTCCTGTTATCATCCTTATGTTTACTTTCAGTTTATACATGTCATGTTATCTTTACTTGTTTTTATATTGAAAGTCACTAGGGCTTACCAGTCTTATGACTGACCCTTTTTCTTTCGCCTCTTTTTCTTTCTTCCCCCCCCCCCCCAGGTTCTCAGGGAGGAAACACTTGCTCTTAGCTTGGATTTAGCTTGCTTTCTGTCAGCTCATGTACGGTTTGGTCTTGAGCTATGCTATGGTTGCACTTCTGCTATTTATGGGGAATAATTTACTTTTGTTATCTTAAGTTTGTGCTTCTTTATTTGGAACTTGATGTAATGGAATAATTTGTACCTTGGATATATGAGGTTTTGACTCTTTTCTTGAAAGAAATAAAAATTTGTTTTTTAATTTCTACCGCTGCTTTATTTATGTTCTGCCTTGTGATATCTCTGTTTATGTTTACCTAGATAATACTCCACCAAAACTAGTGCATTCCCTTTGTGAGTGACCGTAGCGGAGGTGGGGTGTTACACTTGGTATCAGAGCAGAAGGTTACCAGACTGAGCAAAAGCTTTTAAAAACCTTCTGAAGTTATTTTCCAAACGTTTACAAAGAAGCATTTTTTTTAAGAAAAGTTTTGTTTATTTTAAAGGCATATTCCCCAAAGCCATATACACTATCTTTTGATTCTCTTCTTGAGTCTCTTCTCTCTTTCTTTTTCATCATAGTTTGTAGGCATACGACACTTGTCGGAGGGCAAAGGAGTGCCCAACCTCCATCAGTAGCCGTAGTAGTTCCATCTGCGCCTAATATTATTTCAAGCTTTGTAGGGTTGCCGTGCGATGGAGGTAGATTTCGAGAAACTTGTCAACAAGCTATACAAGGATAGTAAGAACGAGGATAAAAGAACACAAGCCTAAGGATAAGAAACTTGTTGATATGTCTTAATCAACGAAGGAGGAAAAAGTGAAAAGGAAGAGGCCAAAGTGAAAGAATAATAAAACCCATGACAAGAAAGAGTATCGTTAGTATGGTAAAAAGGGACATGTAGTTAAGTGTTATAGGACAAGGACAAGGGAAAAGAACAAGATCGTCGAGAGGGCAATTGTATGCTCTCATCACTAGCATACCTAAGGGACACTTCTGAGAAGGTTGAGTTGATACGAAGACGGATGAAAACGGCCCAAGATAGACAGAAATCTTATGTGGACAAGAGAAGGACGGACCTAGAGTTCGAAGTCGGAGATATGGTCTTTATAAAAGTTTCTCCTTTACGCAATGTAGTTCGTTTTGGAGTGGTTGGAAAGCTAGTGCCAAGGTTCGTAGGACCGTTCCCTATCACTGAGAGGGTTGGGCGGATGGCCTATAAGGTAGAATTACCCGGGAGGCTGGCTGGAGTACACAATGTCTTTCATGTCTCGCATCTCCGAAAGTGCTTACATGAATCAGCCGAAGTGGTTGGGCCAAGTATCCTTGAAGACATAGAAGTGGAAAAAGAAGCAACATTGAGGCGAGTTCTGATTCGTATCTTAGGAACGGAGATCAAGAAGCTAAGGAATCGAGAAGTCAAGCTAGTTAAAGTTCAGTGGAGTGAAGCCCAAGAAGACGCAACTTGGGAAACCGAAGAGAAGGTAAGCGCGCATTACCCATTTCTTTTTGAGGGTACATTCTCGATCTTTTTTTCTATAAACTTGAAAACCTTTTCGTATCATGCTTCTACTACCTACATTTGTCTTGTTATCTTCTCGATCTTATCTTGAGAACCTTAGGTAGAACCATATGAATGTAAACATGTGATTGAAACATGTTATGGTTGATGTTTGCAAATGGTTGCAAGTGTTTGCAAGTGATTACTAGTGGATGCATGACACACATTAGGCACTAGATCGGCTCAGTCACATTTTCATGTTGCATATGCATGAGTGCTTATACTTGTACATGGATGGAACTTGTTATGCTATCACTTGGATGTTGCATATGGATAAATGTTTGTGCACTCATGTAGAGATTATAAAGTATGTTAGGAATTTTTGCATACATGTTGGATTCATTACACTAACATATATTTCATTAAGGAGGTCTACTGAATCAGTAACCGCCTGATCTTTTGCATTAGATAAGTGCATATACACACACTTTCTGCATATGTTCATACAACACTAGAAACCTTTTAAGGACAATGGTTGCTTGTGGATGATGTTTTGAGTAGATGGGCGATGGATGGTTGGACACATCCTCCCTAACTTAGAGATTTCGGGGACGAAATCCTTTAAGGAGGGGAGAATGTAACAACCCGTATTTTGATAACGTGTTATAACTATAAATCAAGGCAGAATTAATTTTTAAATAAGGATCATGGGCAACGGGTTACGCCATTGCGTTCGTCTTGAAATTCTGCTTGGAAACAAGTCTGAGATTTCAAAAATCGGAGTCCGTATGACCAAGTTATGACCCTTCGAAGTTTTCAGAAAATTTCAAGTTCAAAACAGCTCAGAATTCGAATTCAAATTTCGAACTCAAACCACAGAACAGACTGGGAGGGAAATTTCCCGCCCAGGACCAGGTCGACCTGGGGGTCGACCATATAGTCGACCTGCCCAGGACCAGGTCGACCATAGTGTCGACCTGGGTGTCGACGTGGGGGGTCGACCTGGTGGCCGAGCCCACTTTTGATGCTGGATTCACTTTGATGTTTCTGGCCTCGTTCTGTCTACATTCGTTGACCTGACCCTATATAAACAGCCCCTAACACTAGTCTCTCTACACAAAATTCTCTCTGACCTTATGTTGCTCTAATTCTGGTTGAAAAGTTAGAGAAAGGGACTACTTCTTCTACGTCGAAACTACGTTAAGAGAATTGCTGATTTGGGGATTTCTGTTAGGACTTGACTAAGCATATAAGGATTTAACATCGACTTTCTTTTTCTAATTCTCGAACCACGATATGTAAGCCCCAGTTACCTTTAGATTTAAACTGTAAATGTAATATGAATATGTTGTAAATTGAAATTGGACCTGTGTATGATGACTGTTTTACATCCATTCTTGTTCATCTTGGATCTTGACTTTTGGGTATATTACTATGACATTGATTTGGGGCCTATTCATGTTGTAAATCAAAAAGAAAAACCCCTCATATTATCATGCCTACAATGTTGAATCCGCTATTAGTCACAAGTTTATGACTATCATCTTATGTCAACCATTACCATGACTATACTATCACCTTATGTCAACTGTTATCTTGACTAGTACCTTATTTTGCTAGATTTGGAATCTTTATGTTTGAGGCCGATATTCCATATGCAACTAATGTTATAATCAGTTATCTCAAGTCATACCATGCTATGCTAGTAATCACTTTTGCCACCTTATACCCGTCCCTTTTTATGTTATTCCCTAATTAGATTTATTTGTATCGATTCGAGTTTATGTGCGATGGGAATACGATTTGGGTAGATTAGGTAAAACATGAATTGGCTTTGAACATGAACGTTATTATAACTTGAACCTGTATATGGACAAGAACTTGACATGAAATTTACATGAAAACTCAACATGAATTTTGACATGAAAACTTGAACATGGGCATGACACTTAGATAAACTTGAAAATGGCCAACTCGAGGTTAGGTTGAGTTTGTAGTGTAAATCTGCCCAGAACCGCCCGGCGAATCCAGTGACTGCAAACAATAGGATCCAATGTGGGTAGTTGGTCATATCGCACGTAAAACCCGAGGTTAGACTATGTTGTGGTGTAAATCTGCCCGGAACCGCCAGACAAATCTAGTGACCACAACAATTAGTCTAATGTGAGAGGTTGGGTGCATTAATGAATTAATGCCACATGATAGGGTTAGGTCATGAACCACTTGAATATACTTAACCAACTTGACACAATGATTTGATAGGGTTAAGTCATGAACTGCTTGAACACACTTAACCAACTTGATACATGATCTGGATAGGGTTAAGTCACGAATTTGAATGACAACACTTAACCCATTAGAAACCCTAGTTACGCGGTCCTTTTCAGCAGTAACCCACTTAGATGTATCATGATACCCTGGGACTAGGCAGGGCGGGGCACGATTACTGGGCTGATTGTAAGCGACCAGAACGACGGCTGAGTAGGTGCGCCATTGTAGGTTCAGGCGGACTATGGTCGTGCACATAGTCCGGAGTTGAAAAAGCAGGCATTGGGCACCAGTAGGTTTACACTGTGCGTGCTTGATTCATGTCGGAGGTTGGCACCATAGCGCTTGATACACCCTATGGTGGACCTAGCACAGGTGACTACATTTCAGGATAGGGCCGTATGACACAAACACATGATGAGCTAGAACTTGTAGGGAGCCGATCGATTAATAGATCGTACCGTGGAACCCCGTAATGAGTCACTTCATGATATTGGGCCTAGGGATCATTTCATGATTAATACTTGACATGGTTAGAACATTAGTATAGTTGGTGCAACGAACCTTGAATATGTGATGCTAGACTTGACTTATCTTGTTATCTTAATTATCATATCAGTCCTGTTATCATCCTTATGTTTACTTTCAGTTTATACATGTCATGTTACCTTTACTTGTTTTTATACTGAAAGTCACTAGGGCTTACCGGTCTTATGACTGACCCTTTTTCTTTTGCCTCTTTTTCTTTCGTTCCCCCCCCCCCACGTTCTCAGGGAGGAAACAATGGCTCTTAGCTTGGATTTAGCTTGCTTTCTGTCAGCTCATGTACGGTTTGGTCTTGAGCTATGATATGGCTGCACTTCTGCTATTTATGGGGAATAATTTACTTTTGTTATCTTAAGTTTATGCTTCTTTATTTGGAACTCGATGTAATGGAATAATTTGTACCTTGGATATATGAGGTTTTGACTCTTTTCTTGAAAGAAATAAAAATTTGTTTTTTAATTTCTACCGCTGCTTTATTTATGTTTTGCCTTGTGATATCTCTGTGTATGTTTACCTAGATAATACTCCACCAAAACTAGTGCATTCCCTTTGTGAGTGACCCTCGCTGAGTTGGGGTGTTACACAAACAGTGTTTGTAAATGGGTTTTATATTTGGGTTTTTAAGTTACTTTTGAGCTTCGGGGTTTGACAGTATACCAGATCAAATTACTTCTGAGTCGAATGGGTTTTTAACTCTAGGTTTTGACAGTATACCCGAAAAAAATTAACAAACAGTGTTGATTTCTAGTGTTTGCATCTGAATCGAATGGGTTTTGAACCTGTTTTGTACATATATGTTAACTGCCTGAACTATAGTCTATACTGATTAGAATTTATTATGAACATTGATTTTAAATGTTAACATGTTCATTTAAATTGTTTGATTGAGTACTTACAACACACATATTACATTGATATATATATATATATATATATATATATATATAGGAACCTTGCAATGCATGAATTATACATGTGAGTTACTCAGTATACAAAATTGTGCAGCTTATGACTTGGGAGTTTATGAATTTTGCAGTATGTGATATTATGCAAGTATATCAGAATGTGTTTATTCATGCTAATTTAATCTATTTTATTTCATCTGATTTGCATGTATAAGAGTATACATGAATACTGAAATTATGCAGTATAAAAGAGTGGCACTTAACTGATACATTTCATACAAAATTTCTCTGTAGGCTCAGGAGAACCCCAAGGGACAAAGACAATTTGTTTTAGGCTCTTGTCCCATTAATATCAATAATCGAGATTGCAAAATTTGTGTTCGGCCATCAACGATCAAGTTGAACCTAAACCGTATTTGCAGTCTCGATATTAATATTTATGAGGGAGAAACGTGATTTGATGTGGGAAACTGAACAGAGAAACAGGTTCAAACCAGGTATACATACATTGCAGTCAGATGTGTTTATGTCTGTTAATTTAATTTATTTTATTCCATCTGATTTGCATGTATAGGAGTATATATACGTGAACAATGAAATATGCCATATATATGTTGTGATTGAACATGTGAATCCAGGTTGCCCCCCCCATATATATATATATATATATATATATATATATATATATATATATATATATATGAAAGCTTTTCAAAATGGGATTTATATCATAAATCATAAAGTTTATATTTCAAATTGAAATGAATTTTAAATCGTAAGTCATAGTTTCCGAATATCATTACTTATGGGTTTCATATGCACTTTGAATTTGATTTAGATGTTTGAATTTCTATAACTAAATTTAAAACTCAAAATTTTCCCCTCCAATTTCATTCTTATTTTGTTTTAAGCATTGTCAAGTGATTGTGAATCTAAACAAGTATATAACATATGGTAGTTTGATTTGAATGTGTTTTTTTATAACTAAGTTTGAATCGTAATGTAAAAATCGAGTTGTAAAAGGAGAGATCCAGGTTGGATCGGGATTCAAATTGCAAGATTTTAGGATTTTTGACAACAATGTGTGTGTGTATATATATGCGTATATATATACACACACACAATGATATACATCAGCACATGTATATATATATAACATATAATGATTATGAGCATATAGACATAGATAGTGCAGGTGAAAATATGTTTTGTATTTGTGAAGCATGAGCACATATGTTTATGAGTGGTGTATATATCAAGTGTGTGTGAACATTTCAAGAAATCTCAGAAATATGAGCAATTTAATTTTGTGCCCCAAGAGGTCTAATTTATATGAACTGACAGTGAATCTGTCTTGGGAGTTACTAAATTAAGTTAATTTGACTTGGGAGTTACTAAATTAAGTTAATTTGACTTGGGAGTTACTAAATTAAGTTAATTTGACTTTGGAGTTACTAAATAAAGTTAAGTGACTACGTAAATTCAGTTTATCTTAGAGGCAAGAGAGGTATTGATCTCCTATCAATGAATCAACAATTAATTTGAAATGAAACATTAACATGGTAGGATATCCTATAAAAGTTCATTGTTAGTGTATAGTAGTGCTGTCAGGATGTATATTTCAGATCCATGTCGGCTGATGTTTAGTATTTTTAGGATACTATGACTTATTTCCATGAAGGTGGAACATTCACGAGTTATTAAGAAACAAATCACGAGTTCTAAACGTATACTTGGAGGTAAGAGATGTATTGTTCTAGCTTTCCGTGGTCTGGTTGAGGAAACACTCCGTAATGATGAAAATTTAAAATAATATTTTCAATCATTAAAGACTTTAAAATTCGATAAATCAATTTCAAAAAATCAATAAGTTTCAATGGATCAATTTAGTAACTCCCAAGATAAGTCGAGTTTAGTTGGTTTGTTAACCAGACCAAATTATTACATAGTAAGTGGTAAAAATATTTGTCCATATGATCAACTTTATCATTTCGGAGCGTTTCCTCAACTAGCTCACAGAATGCTGGCTCACTTCGTCTTTTATCTTCAGATGTTTGCATATAACTCGTGATTTAGGACTTAATAAAATGCGAATGTTCCATCTTCATGGAATTTAGTCGCGGTATCTTAAAATTACTGAACATCCAGTCGCCATGGTTCTGAAGTTTACTTTCTGGCAATACTACTTAACATTGTCAAGATCTTCAAAAGTTTGTGTTGGCTAATGAAAGTTACATTGGTTAACATACTTATTTTCTGTGCATAGGCAGATCACTTAAGGATTATGTAATGGTACCAGGATTATGTAACATTCAGATACATTTCATACAAAATTACGATGTATGCTCTGGAGAAGCATTATGTTACATAGGGGACGAAGACAATTAGTTTTAAGCTCTTCCCCCATCAATATTAATAGTTCAGATTGCAAATTTCCATGTTAGGCCATCAACGATCAAGTTGAACCTAAACCGTATTTTCAATCTCGATTATAAAAATTGTTGAGGCTAGAGGAACCAGAATTAATGTGGGAAACTGAACAGAGATTCAGTCAACCTGAATTGGTGTTATAGAAGAAATGATTATATCGTACAAGGAGAGCTTGAGATTCGGTCTTACATTTGTTCAGACAATTATGTTTCTTTTTATCTGAATATGCCTGCAGTTCAAAAGGCTCTTCAAGTTTGTCGCATTGTTTGGAACTCTACAGGCATGCCTATTACTTAACAAAACTTCGTCTATTTTTTTAATTTACCATTGTTATATGTTTTAACAAATTTTGATTACTTATAGTACCTGTTGAAACCGAAATTTGTCTTCAACACCAAAGGTGCAAATCAATGCACTTCACCAATTAGCTAGGAATGGAAGCCACAATCTCAAATTTAAAAAGGCATAAAAAGTAAGAACATGAAGTTTTATAGTGGTTCGATCATAGAATGATCTACATCCACTTTCATATATGATTCCATTATCACTTTATCGATTACAAGGTTTGATTCACTCTTACAACAAGTTTTATCACTCTCTCACTTATAGATCTCACTTGAATTCACCAAAAGTGGTGGAGAAATGGTATGACCAGTGGTGATTTGGTATGATAGAAGAAAAGATTGAATGGATTTCTTCAAGTGTTTGAGCTAGGATGACCAATCTTTAAACCTTAGATCTCTTGAATGGATTTGATGGAATCCATGATCAATGATCTATTGAATCTTCACGTGATGATGGAGAAATGAGTTTTAGAATCCTTTGAAATAGCAATGGAGAGATTTCGGCAGCACTTCATGGCTAAGCGATTCCATTCCCCTCAATGGAGAAGTTGGGGGGGTATTTATAACTGAGATTCAGCCCGGGTGGCAATCCTGTAAATACTGTGCACTGGCTTTAGGTCGTCGGCGGGCTCAAGCCTCCAAAGCATAGCGACGCGAGCTATATAACGCGGAGCGACCTAAACCTTCTATGACATGAGCTAGAACATGTGGAGCGACCGAAGATCAGGCGGATCGGGCTAAAATGGGCGGAGTGACCCAAACCTAGCTATTGTGAAGCGAATCGAGCTAAAGATGAACAGGGCGACCCAAATCTCTTAGACAAAGGCGGTGCGAGCTAAAACCTTCTACGAGCCAAAGTGGTGCGACATCATTAGAGCTTAAGGATCCCTTAACGAGCCATAGGCTCTACGGGCTAGAGGTTTTGAGGACCTGTGACGAGCCAAACCTGTGACGACCCAAAGGCTTTTGCGGGCTTCAAGAGTTGTACGGCCTAAAGATGGATGGAAGGTCTAAAACCCCGAACGAGCTAAAGAGTCTGGAAGGTTTGAATGATTCCAACGATCCAAAGGCTATTAACAACCTAAATTCTGAAAAGACCTAATCAAGCTTATTATTTTTAAACCATATTATGTGGGTTAACAATACCTATTACTTACGAACTCTACAAGCGTGCTCTTGGATTTTCTACGAGACAAAATGATATGGTATGATTTCTTATTGCTGCATGTTAGCACATTTTATCCTAAAACTAATCCCAAGTCACTGCTGATAAACTGGTTTGCATTCTGTTATATTATGCTGATTAGCAAAGCCAAGAATATATGTGAGAGCATGATTGCATGTGCATGTTAGGCAATCAATGTAAATAATAGGAGGTAGGAAAACAGCTATACCTTAGGTACATCTAGAGTATTTCAAATCCCATATACATATACATACATGTGTGTGTGTGTGTAATATATGTGTGTATGTATGCATATGTTTCAGCTAAGATCGTAGATCATGGAGAGAAATAACATGGCTATTTACGTGTACAAATAACATGCTGAAATTGATCAAGTAACATGGTTGAGTGGTGCTGAAGGGTTATGTCTACATATATCTGCTCAGATTAGAAAAATGGATCTTAAGGCAAGAAGTTTGCAACCAAGTGTTAAAGATGTATTGCTGACAAAGCTGAGAGAGTACAAGTCCGATTTGCATAATCTGAAAGCTGAAGTTGAGAAAATTTCTTCAAGTATTTTGGATAAAGCTACTCGAGAGGAACTTCTAGAGGCAGGATTGGTAGATACTTTAGCGGTATTGATTTGGAACTTTTTATTTATGTTATGCATTTTACATTGAAGTGTTTATTTGCAATCTTGTTCTATTTAGTGTTAAACTTCAAAACTGTATTCATCGTGTTGTTGTAGCCGTTGTTTATGTTAATTGTGCCCCCTCCACCACGCACGCACAACCCCACAAAAAGAACATAAAGAATGAGAAATTGGCAGAATTGAAAGTCAGTGCTATTTTTCCACCCATTGTTCTACACATAGATTGATGGTTGTTTCCTACAACCTAAATAAAATGTTCATCCTTCTATAAGTAGAGCAGTATTTATTTCTTATTCCTAAATTGCAGTTGTTAACTTCTATACATCACATATATATAGGAAACATGACTGAGTTCACCATTTCAATGGAAGTAAGTTATCACATAAACATTTGGTAGTCTAATTTTGTTGTATACAGTTTGACGAATAGGTCTTTTCACTGCTGTATACAGTTATCACATAAACATTTCAATGGCTGAGTTCACCATTTCAATGGAACTGCCTATGGAAGTACTTTCCGGTCTATTTCCTATGAAAGTACTTTCAATGGATGAGTTCACATCAATTTGTTGTATACTACTTTACTATTTACACGAATGGAACACATAAAAGCTGGCTTCAGCTGAGACTAGTATTTTGTATTGTCACTTGTGTTCAGCTACTGCTAAAGCTACACATTAGTATTCTGTATTTACAAGAAAGTAACAAACATATGAACTTGCATTGCTTGGTATGTCCAGTCATGTTTTGCGATGACTCATAATCTGCTGGCTTGTTAACATATCTTGTTAACATTTGTGTATCTTATTGTGAAATCAAGGAGGAGCTGTCTGACTATATGTTGCATCACATCAAAGAGCGAAGTAGTTATTGTACAAGATGTCTACAATACAGATATAACATTTTCTTTGTATAAATTGTCTAAATTTGTATATCAAAGTGGTTATTGTATGTGAATTTTTGGTTAGTTATCGGAAAACTATTGTATTAAATCGGCTATCCATATTTTACTTGATTATATGGTTATTGTTTTTTTGATTGTTTGAACGTCATGAGTATGTGAATGATTATAGAAACAAAATAGACTACTATCAGGAAATAATTGCAGGGAAAAAAGAGTAAATTAATTAATAATTTTTAGTTGCATAAATGCTACAGAAATATATTTAGTGGTGTTGAATAAACGCAACCGTAAACCAGAGGTAAAATTGGAAATTTATTAGTAACATTATAAGTTTTTTTTATGGCGTTTATTTAGTGCGACAAAAATTATTTTGGTGGTGTTTAATAAACTTACAACAAAAGAAATTACAGTGGCATTAAAAATAGTGCAACCAATTTGCAATGATTTTTAGTGGAATGTTTTCTCGTAACGATTATCGAAACGCCACCAAAAATGATTGGTAGCGGTTTTTGAGCGCTACAAAAAATCATTTTTCTTGTAGTGTAAATCGTGTGTGTTTGATTGATTTTCCATGCTTTTAGATTATTATTCTCTACAAACCCTAGTCAATTAGGTGTTAGTGCCATTTTTTGGTCTAACATTTTGGTGCTTTCACTGAGAAATGAAGATTCTTAGCTTTTTGGATTATTTATCTACTATTTGGATCACCAAGTCCGAAGAGATAATCCGTATTCTCATCACTTTTGAATTTTCCAACGAGTTCAGCAAGTTTGTGTACTAGGCTCCAAAAAGAGATAAGAACCGCCAAACTTCACAAAGAGATTTAACCGATGAAGAACAGAACCAAAGTCCAGAGTTGACTTCGGATCGGGTCGCACATGCCTCTAGATTTAGTGAGATATACTTTCTGCTCGAGCAAGCCCGCGTCAGATGTGACCCAACCAGCTCCACTCATACCGAACCAGATATGCATTTGCTTCTGCTCACTTCCCTCCGAACCGACCCAGAGGAGTACCCCAACCCGAACTGCATAAGAAGGCCCAAACCGATCAAATGATGATGCTCCAACCTGACCCAGAGGAACTAGTCCTATCCGACCTAGCCTAAAGACACTCCCGAACCATGACTTGAAGGCATGTTCCAACACGACCCGAAACAGCTATTTTTGGGAAAAATACATTTTTCTGATCATTTCAAAGATGGCTCCGTCTTCTAAAATCGAATGAATCGGGAAGTGCTCCTTGTTCGATCTAACTGGCTAGGTCGATCACCATTGGAACTGTGGGGCCCCGAACCCCCATCGGTGTTGCGCCCGAACCCGTTGACGGCTCGCCTTCGGCTCGGCATATATTTTAGCCAACAGTAGTCATCAAAGCTTGTCAATGAGGATTAGATGGATAGTCTAGGAATATCACAGCCAAGTGGCAACGACTGGAATTCTTCCAAGAGCCATGGATCCTATTTACTAATGTTCTCCCACGTGAGGATCTATTGAGAAGATTCAGCATGCTAACTATGAAAGTATATGAGAGAAAGATTATTTCCTGATAGCCTCCTCTTCAAGGGTCTTGATGGTGTGTAGACTTCACAAATGCCACTGATGTTGTTCCTGAACGAGTAGTGGCCACCTGGTTTACGTGGCTTAAACCTGTCCAACCAGCGGAGGCTCGAATGACATTGATATGGAACAACCCAAACAATATTCCATGATGACTCGGACGATCTTAGCGACGATGAATCTCAGTGACGGGATACTAGGAAGAGACTAAGGATCCCAACACTACAAACCCGAAGTATCCTCCTATGAAGAAAAGGAGGCATATGCTGGGCTCGGGGATTTTTTTTGCCTTGAAAGAAGAAGTAGAGAAATTGAGAGATAATGGATTTACCAGAGATGCTGCATATCCCGACTAGATATCGAACCCCATTACCTAGAATCGATCAACTTGTGGATTCAACAGTGGGACATGAACTTCTCTTTTATGTGTGGACCCCGGATTACATTGAAACCTTTCAGGACCTGCTGAATCATTTAGGGAGGGCCCCAATATTGTCTAAGCTAGTTGCTCACGAAGTTTTATTCATGTACTTAGCAGTCTCATCACACGCAATAAGTTCGACACTCGTTCGCGAGGAGGATAAGATCCAGGGACCAGTGCATTGTGTGAACAAGAAGTTAGCGGTGGTAAAGCGCAACTGGACAAAGATTAAGAAGCTCGCTTACACCTTGTTGATTTCTTCAAGAAAACTTCACCACTACTTTCAAGCTCATCCGACTGTGATATACACTAATCAACCATTAAGACAGGTCCTACAGTGACCTAAGGCGTCTGTAAGATTGCTCAAATCAACATCGAGCTAAGCCAGTTTGATCTTAATTTCCTCCCTTGGAAGCTCATACGGGGGGAAGTGTTATCAGACTTCATCGTAGATTTTGCCATTCCCGAAGAGGATGTATTACATGAAGAAGACGACTCCTCAGAACAAAGAATGAAGTCGAGCACCTAGGAGTTATGCATGGACAGTGCTAAAAATGATCGACGGTCCAGCGTCAGAGTCGTATTGATAACTTGTAACGACCCAGAAAATCTGAACCAATTTAAAATTTTTAAATTGGCTAAAATAATGGATTTTAAATATTTAAAATACATATTTTAAGTAATAGCAATGAAAAGTGAGTTTGAATCGACGTTTGAAAACAAATATAATTAATTATAATTATAAACAAGGCCTGAAATGGCGCTGCAGTTTCAAAAATTGAATTCAAACTTTGTCGGACTGTACTGGGTGCAAAACAGAACGGATTTGAGCGAAACCAAAACTATTTAAATCTGTTAGTGAATAAATTTCTAACAAATCTGAAAAATTGAATTTTCATAGCGGAAAGCAAAAGTTATGGCCAAATGAATTTTCAGAAAGGTCGCTATGGAATTTATATAGCCCGTGAAATTGGCCATTTTGCATACAACCTCGGAATTCGACGAAACCACTTTTGTTGGATCCGGGACGTGAAGTTATTGCTAGGTTTCAAATTTCATAATTTTTGAAGCTAGTATGTGAGCGGGGCAAAGGAAAACGTGTTTTGGTCAATTATAGTAAAATTGGATCGACCAGAAATGGGCCTTTTTGCAAACGGTCTCAGAATTCGACAAAACTAGTTTTGCTGGGACCATATCGTCAAAACATAGCCAGATTTATTTTTCTGGAATTTTTTGAATCAGTTTGTGGCCCTGGCAAATTGAAATGTACGTTCAAATCAAATATTGAATGTCATATATTTTAAATTGAATGGAAACTGACTGAAACAGTCGAATGGGCCTACAAAACATATCTCATTGTGTTCGGAATGGGGGCAAAATGCTAGGGACGACAGTCGTTGGGTTTAGATTGGTGGTCGTGTCAGAAAACCCCTTTAAAACTCCCCCGGCCAATCAAATTTATTTATTTTAAAAAAGAAGAAAATCTTCATTTCTCTCTCCCCGATCGAAGGCGGAAACCGCTCGAAACCTTCCCCCTCTTTTTCCGATCAATCCACGCCGAATTAGCTCGTGCCACAGTTGAACTTTTTGAAGATCTTCTCGAGATCTTCAAATCCATATAAAGTTTGGAATTTTTCGTGGCCTGTGGAGAGAGAACCACCTCCCTAAAGTCGTCGACTTCAACCCGCCGCCCCGACCGCCTGGCGCCACCGAGTGGGCCCCCACCACCACGCCCAGGCGCGCGTCTCCCCCCTCTTCGTCGTTGCACCGGCCGATCCTCCTATCGATTCACGGTTTGATCGAAAATTGCAAACCTAGTTTTGAACCTTTCAGCTGAGGTACGACTTGTTTTATTTTCAACTAATTTAACACCTTTAAACCGTTGCAAACTTTGAAAAATCATATCTTTTTGCTGTCTTGATGAAATTCAGTGAAACAAGAGGCAGTGGACTCGTGTGGACGTCTTCTACATTTTAGAAGAGACCGCATATTTTTCTGAGCCTTCTGGTATTTTTGGTGGAGTGGAACCCAATGTGAGATTTCTAATTTATAAACGATATGGAAAACGACGATGTATAAATTATATAGTCGATGTATGAGTTATATAAGCGTTGTACACCTCTTGTATAAGCGTTGTATAAGTTGTACGTTCGATGTATAAGTTATATATGCGTTGTAAAAATTATATATGTGTTGAAATAGAAGTGAATTGCTATATATATATATATATATATATATATACGCCCCTCGTCCACAAACCATGGACGATATTTATTGGTTGTGATTGGTGTGAAAATTGATTGATAGCGAATGGTTGGTTGGAATTGTTTGTGGTTGATATTGATTGATTGTGGTTGAAAAATACCCATTTGTGGTTGAGAAATATTTGGTTGAAACCACATAGGATTAGTTTGTGGAAATGAAATAAATATACATGCCGCCTACGTGCGAACTAGATGCATGATCCCCATTGTCAAAAACCGCGAGGTTTTAAGGTAGAGCGACGAGCCGTACTAGGGACGGTCCCGGTTTTAACTACCCTGTCGTTATGCTGCCGAAATTTTGAATAATATTCATGTGTTTGAATTATTTTCATTTGTTGAGACTGTATTTATTCGTTGAATAGAAAACCTTCACGTGTTGAGTCGATATTCATTCGTTGGATAGAAATTCATGTGTTGAATGGTATTCGTGTTTTAAATATAAAAATCACATTTTATCTATATAAATAAACTATAGAAAACCTTCATGTGTTGAGTCGATATTCATTCGTTGGATAGAAATTCATATGTTGAATGGTATTCGTGTTTTAAATATAAAAATCACATTTTTATCTATATATATAAACTATAGAAAACCTTCATGTGTTGAATCGATATTCATTCGTTGAATTGAAATTCATGTGTTGAATGGTGTTCGGGTTTTAAATATAAAAATCACATTTTTATCTATATATATAAACTATAGAAAACCTTCATGTGTTGAATCGATATTCATTCGTTGAATTGAAATTCATGTGTTGAATGGTATTCATTTTTTGAAATAAATTGTTTGATAATAAAAATCACATTTTTATCATCTATATGAATTATATAAAATAATCTTGTTTAGAAAGAAATTGTTTTATAATAAAAATCCTATTTTTATTACCTATATGAACTATATAAAATAATAGTGTTTTGAAATGAATTGTTTTACAATAAAAATCACATTTTTTATTATACACATGAATTGTTAAATATAGTGAAGTGTTGAAATAGAACACAGTTAGATAGAAATATCATTTTTATCAAATGTATGAAAAGAATATAGCTTTGAAATCGAAGAATCGATATATATATATATATATATATATAAATAGAATTAAAATATATCGAATAACGACGCTGCAGTTCGTATTTTGAAACCGTGATTTCAAACGATTATACTGGGAGATCCGACCATCGGATTTTCCTGAAATCGCAACCTTTGGGTTTGCTTTGGAAATATCTTTCCAATGACACCAACTTTTTAAAAATCCAACGGTTGGATTGTCTGGAATGTTTAATTCAAATATGAAGAAAAACAGCGCCAGAGTCGATTATATTTATATATATATAATTATATTTAATCGAATAACGACGCTGCAGTTCGTATTTTGAAATCGAAACTTCAAACGATTATACCGGGAGATCCGACCGTCGGATTTTCCCGAAACTGGAACCGTTGGATTCGTTTTGAAAAGATCTTTCTAATGATGTAAATTTTGTGAAGATCCAACGGTTAGATTTTCAGATATGTGTAAATCAAATCTGAAGAAAAACAGCGCCACAGCCGCGTTATGGCCCGAAGCGTCATTTTGAATAAATTGGCTATTTTAAAATAAATAAAAATAGTGATAAATCGTTATAAAATATTATAAGCGATATGGATGTGATTTAGAAGTTAACTGAAGGTTGGCTAAGTCAAATGGTTTCCTGGGTGTTGATCTGATGTTGGTTTCGGCCTTCGGGGTTAATATTTGAGAAATCGTTCTCTTACTGATTGACGGTTAGTGACTAATGAATTGAAATGATGCGTGTGTATGTTAGTGTTGCACTTGTTTATTATATATGCGAGTTGCTCAGAAAGACCGGGTTTATCCCATTCTGAATAACTGAATCGACGACAAGAAATCGAAGATAAAGACGGTGGTCGAAGACCAGAGATCTTCACCTCGTTTGGATGGTAACCGAGGTCCTGATTGGGAGGCATCCCGAAATATGGATAATGAGTGGTGATCGTCCAGACGTACGTGGTGATCGATGGGTTTGCGAGGTATATAGTGCCTCCGGTTTCGTTCAGACCCAGAACAGACTTGTAAATGGACTGTTTGTCTGACATTGGATTTTATTCTATGTTGATTGATCTCTATTAAATATACATCTGTTTGGCGGCGGAGAATTTATTCTTTTGCTTAACGCTCTTCTCTGAAACGTACGAGCTCAGAGGTTGTATATCGATGGACATCAGTCGCATGGCATGAATTGTTAGTGTGGCATGACTAAGTGGCAAATGAACAGGGCTTCTGTTGAAAAGCAAGGTCTTGTGGAGATGATCAAAGCACCGCCTGTGTGGCGTAGCTTTGTGTATAACGTGAAATCGCGAGCCTCACACACCGGTATGAACCAGAAACGGGAGAAATACCTCAGGGAGGGCATGCGTTTCTTTCTAGTTAGAAGTGGCGTCTGTGGTTTTACACGCCCTGACGAGTTTGACTTATGTGGTTGTTGCTGTTGCGAGGCGCCTCGGTTAGATCGGACGATCCGGGTCCGATGGTGTCATTCATTGGCTCACTTACGCCCCAAAGGGCGGGGAAACGTATTGTTCAGGCATAATAATCCACCTCGGTGGACCGGCCCTGACGATCCAAGGCTTGCCTGCGTGCTTGCCTGAGACATGGGATAGATTGTCTCGAATTCGGTAAGGACTATCTTTTGCCTTGGTTCAAGACGGAAATCCAATTTCCAAATACGTGACTGTGCGGTTTTGATTGTATATATATATGGCGATATGATATATGGTACCCATGCCATCTATGATTGATAGTTATGATTGAAATTGTTTTTGAAACATATAAACACTAGTAATAATATCAATTGCTTTTGTTTTATTCGTATCAACCATATTTTGGCCATTATAAGGTAAAACTCTATCCTCCGGTTTGCATTGCATTGTGTGATGGGAACTGAGTCTTATAATGGCTTCATTTTTATAAAAAGCATTGCGATGTTTAAAAGAATGATTTGTTTTAAAGCACTGGTAATCCAATGGAGTAAACCCGTTCCACGAAAGTGGCGTGCTCCTGTGATTAGCCATATTTAAATTGTGTTGAGTAGATTTCTCATACCAGTCCCATGACTGACTCGTAGTTTGTTTCTTTTTCAAACTCAGGTGCCCCTTTTTTACACGGGCAGCCTTGTATTCAGGTTTAGCTGGTTCTTTCTGGATAGCTGGAGATGAGGATGGATTCTATCATTTATCTATTTTATGCTGTTCAACTCCTATTGTACATTATGTTTGTTTTCCGCTGTAGACATATATGTATAGTTGAACTGTATTTGTATTAAGTATAATCTTGTATACTGTGTAACTTTGATGATTACTTTTATCCAGTATATTCTATTGTTCATTATCTGGTGTATTCATTTAATTCTGTTCTGCTATGACCTATTTATGTGTTATATTCCAAGGATTACCCTTGCCACCGTCAGTACGGGGTTTGGGGTCGTCTCATTTGGTATCAGAGCTTTGGTTAAGCTTAGTTCTGGAATATAACATATGAACGAACTCGTCAGAAATAGAACCAGTAGTGTTCTAGGACGAGTAACTCTATACAGATAGTATCAATAATATCCTAGTATAAGTAAAGCAGAATGGAATACACCCCAGTAGACACATTTACATTGAAGTATTTGTCTCTATATTTTGAAATATCTTTTCTGTTGACCTGACACTTTGTCTGCTAATTGCAGACGCACTAGAAAATGAGTGACGGGAACAGAAGAAATAATCGTATGGCTCAACCAGCTAATGAGTCAGTTGTGCTCCCACAGCCAGAATCAAATATAGAAGTTCTATTCAAGAGATTTCGAAATCTAGGTGGATCGCCATTCTTAGGCAAAGAGTCCATTATGGAAACACAAGCTTGGATTCGTTCTGCAGAGAAAATATTTGAGGGTTTAAAGCTGAGAGACGATCAGAAAAGATTACTGGCGTCTTGGGCACTCAAAGAAGAAGCTTTGTTTTGGTGGGATTCGGTTATTAAAGATAATCCAGAAGGTGATATCACCTGGGATAAATTCAAAGTGATTATCTTAGAAAGATTTACTCCTCCCGAAGCAACCGAGCGATTATGTGACGAATTTTCTTATCTGATACAAGGTGATATGACCATCCCAGAATATCATAAGAAGTTCAACGAACTCTCTCACTTTGCTCCTCATCTGATTCAAGACCCAAAGAGGAAGAATCTGAGATTTATTCATGGCCTGCAAAGAAAATATCAGAATAGTGTGATGAGGAATGTGAAACTTCCTTTCTCAGAAATGATTTATATGGCTTATCCGTATGAAGATCTCGACAAGAAAGGTATGCTACCTTACGAAGAAGGGGCCAGTTCTAGTAACAAAGATAAGTCGGAAACTGATATTCTTGAGGCTAGTACGATGTCTGAGGTCAGTAAGAAGCCCAGAGTCAGTCGAAAAAGGGCTAAATCTGGAAAAGAACCAGCAACGATTGCCATATGCAACAATTGCCATAAGCCAGGGCATCTCCAGGGGAATTGCAAACCCTCGAAAAAGCGAAAGAAGAATGAATCTAAATCCAAGAACAAGTCTCCTGTGACTCGAGAGTGCAATCTTTGTCATCAGTCCGGTCATATAAAGCGAGATTGCTGGCTGTTAAAAAGGGCCAAAGGGGCTCAGGTAAATGAAGTAGCAGAAGCGTCTGAGCCCTCAGCTATTCAAGAAAGGCCAGATGTTTTAGAAGGCACGCTAACTATCAAAGACATCCCAGTTAAAGTACTGTTCGACACAGGCGCGTCACGAAGCTTCATTGCCAAGAGTGCAGCTAAGAAGCTGGATTTGAATTTGAAGAAGCTCAAGGAACCAATGACTGTCCAGAATCCGGTTGGGGGTTCCATTGATCTCAGTTGGGTTTGTGGAGTGCCGGTTTCCTTCTCTCGTTATCGGTTTCCTACCATCGCAGTCGTCATGAATTTTAAAGAGTTTGATCTTATCTTGGAGTTAGACTGGCAGACCAAATATGAAGCTGAAGTTAAATGCGCCGACAGAGTCGTAAAGGCGAAGATTAAATCAGGTGATTATATAACCATTCCCTGTGAAGGTCAGAATGCTAATAGAAAAGACTTCTGGGCAGCTCTCGATGTTTCTCCAGCCCAAATAGAAGATATCCCTGAAGTTACAGAGAATATTTCTGACCTCATAAAAGATATTCCTGTCGTCCAGAACTATGCGGATGTATTCGAAGAAGTTGTTCGCTTGCCTCCGCAGAGAGAGATAGATTTCAAAATTGCTTTAATTCCGAATGCAAGGCCGGTAGTTCACGCTATACAAAGAATGTCCTTGAAGGAGAAAGAGGAATTAGACAATCAAACACGACAGCTCGTATGGAAGGGTCTGATCAGGCCTAGTTTCTCTAATTGGGGAGCAGTAGTGGTGTTTGTCCCAAAATCTGACGGTACTCTACGTCTATGTGTGGATTATCGTAATCTGAACAAGCAGACAATAAAGAATAAATATCCATTGCCGCGGATTGATGACTTGTTGGATCGATTAAATGGCGCACAAGTATTTTCACGAATGGACCTAGCTACAGGTTTCCATTAGCTTCGTATCGCCGAGGAGTGTGTTCCTTTGACAGCATTCAGAGGTCCCGACTTATTCTACGAGTGGTTAGTAATGCCGTTCAGCTTATGTAACGCTCCTGCTTACTTCGTCGATCTGATGAATAGAGTGTTCAGAGGGGTTTTGAATAAATTTGTTCTGGTTTTCATTGATGATATTCTAATCTTCTCTAAATCAAAGGCCGAACATGAAAAGCATCTGGAACAGGTTCTGGAAATCCTCAGAAGGAATGTATTGAAAGCCAAATTGTCCAAATGTATATTCTGGCAAGAGGAAGTAAAATTTCTGGGCCATGTCGTATCAAAAGAAGGAATTGCTGTGGATCCAAGCAAAATCACCGCTATTCAGAATTGGAAACAGCCCAGTACCCCCATTGAAGTCCGCAGTTTTCTCAGATTGGCTAGCTATTACCGGAAGTTCATTAAAAACTTTTCGAAGATATCTGGTCAATTAACGAAGCTTACGAAGAAGCACTCTAAATTCAAATGGACTCCAGAAAGTGAGGAAGCTTTTGAAGAGCTAAAGTTAAGACTAACGACAACTCCAGTGTTAACCATCATCGATGGCAATCAGGATTTGAAAGTCTGGACTGATGCTTCTAGAGAAGGCCTTGGCGCAGTGTTAATGCAAAGGGGCCAAGTGATTGCTTATGCTAGTCGTCAACTGAAGCCACACGAAAAGAACTACGTAACTCATGATCTTGAGTTATTGGCGATTGTGTTCGCTTTGAAAATCTGGAGACACTATCTTTTGGGTGAGAGATTTGAACTATTTACCGATCACCAGTCGTTAAAGTATCTGTTCACTCAGAAAGACTTGAATCTGAGGCAGCAATGTTGGCTGGAGTTTCTTGCAGCATATGACTTTGAAATTATATACACTCCAGGGAAAGCTAATGTCGTGGCCGATGCGTTAAGCCGAAAGAATGAAATGATCGCCAGTTGTATTATCACGACTTCATTGCTAGATAAAATATCTGCTCTTCAGAAGGATGATCACTTCATTCAGAAGATCAGAGAGATAATTCAACAAGGCGAACCCTCGAGTTTTCAAGTTGATAATGATGGGATTCTAAGGCTCAAAGGTCGGATCTGTGTCCCTAATATTGCTGAGCTCCGAAAGGAAGTACTGGATGAATGCCACAAGTCAAAACTTAGTATCCATCCGGGAGTAAGCAAAATGTATAATGACATCAAACGCACTTTCTGGTGGAAGTCGATGAAAAGGGACCTTTCCTTATATGTTAGTCGATGCCCTACTTGCCAGCTAGTCAAAAGCGACCAACAGAAACTAGCTGGATTATTGCAACCGCTAGACGTTCCTGGTTGGAAGTGGGAACATATTTCCATGGACTTCATTGATGGTCTGCCCAGAACCAGAAAAGGGAATGACATTATTTGGGTGATCGTAGATCGCTTCACGAAGACCGCCCATTTCATACCTGTCAGATCAAACAGAACTGCTCAGAGTCTGGCGCAGATTTACTTCAAGGAAATAGTTAGACTACATGGAGTGCCGCTCAGTATAGTCAGTGATAGAGATACAATATTCACTAGCAAATTCTGGAAGGCATTTCAAGTTGAACTGGGAACGAAGTTGAACTTGAGCACCGCCTATCATCCTCAGACGGATGGTCAAACTGAGAGGGTGAATCGTATTTTAGAAGATCTATTACGGGCTTGTGTTCTAGATTTTGGTGGATCATGGGAAGACCATCTACATTTGGCTGAATTCTCATTTAATAATAGGTACCAGGCGAGTCTGACAATGTCACCATTCGAAGCATTGTATGGTAGACCGTGCTGATCTCCTGCTTGTTGGGTCGAACCTGGAAATAGACTTGTGTTAGGGCCTGACATGATTCGAGAAGCTGCCGACAAAGTCGATTTTATTAAGAAACGATTACTCGCCTCTCAGAGCCGACAAAAGAGCTATGCCGATAGGAGAAGAAGAGATATATCCTTTGTTGTTGGCGACTATGTATATCTGAAAGTATCGCCGATGAGAGGAGTAATCCGGTTCGGTAAAACAGGGAAATTGGCGCCCAAATTCATTGGTCCGTTTCCTATTCTGGAACGGATCAGAACTCTCGCTTATAGGGTTAAATTGCCTGATTGGTTGCCTGGAGTTCATGATGTATTTCACATATCTCAACTTCGAAAGCACGTTCATGATCCAGACTTGATCGTGGAAGAAGCAACTCAACAGGATATCGAAATTACTCCAGAATTAGCTGTGAGACGAGAGCCGCTAAAGATCATCGGCAAAGAGACCAAGGAACTGAGGAACAAGAAGGCACTTAGTCAAAGTGCAATGGAGTGGAGATCCACGAGATTGTACTTGGGAAACTGAGGAGAGCATTCAGAAAGCCTATCCCAGATGCCGAGTAGATATCTCTGATTGACTCCGGTGCAAGGTACATTTACCATACTTTGCATTACCAATTAGTTCTCTACACAGTTGTTATTTTCTTTCCATGGATGTGCACTTTTAATTCTATAGTCTGCTTAATTTAAAAAGAATGTATGAATTAATTTGTATGATTTTGAAAAGTTAAAAACAAATTGCTTGTTGTTTGCATTGTGTGATAGTAGATTTGATTAATTAAATTATTGAAACGATAGTTAATTTAATTAATAAGAGAATGAATGGTAGGATTTATTCGATTATATCACACATTGAACTGATTAGAAAATAGATAGAAATATATACATGTGTATTATATATGTTTGAACAGGTAAATGGATTAGCTGTTGAGTAAAGATTTTATTTGCGTGCCCGACAAATAGGTAAACCTTAAAGAGTTGGATGTGAAATATTATTATATCAACTCCTGTGAATGCCATTGGATGCGGAGTGCTGGTTATTCTGTGTGAAATAATAAATATCGCCATAGGATAGTAACAATTAATTTTGAACTACATTGCATGGCATACTTCTGAAGATAGGCATACTTCATCATATACCACATAAGCATTTGGAGCTTGTGTGATGAGGTGGAAGATTTACCATATGAGCGAGAGGCTTGCATGGCGATGACTATATTTTACAGGTTGAACTAATGACTGATATGGACTATTTAAATTGTAACGATTAAATTGCCAGATTAATAAAAACCCCACATGGGTCTGGAGTTGACAATAATCACGTCTCTCTAGTTATTAGATACGGCACATGGACTATTTATTTCCCCCACGGGACGAGGTGAGGAGGATTTATCCTCTGGAGCATTTAAAAACACACTCCCTCAGGCTTTGACAGGGTGACGAGAATTTATTCTCTGGAGTTATTATCAATACACGCTCCCCTGTAAACACCAGAATATATCACTATAAATATGTGTATGCTTATTAGGATTTATTGGGTACCTAATACGGCCCAATAAATTTCCAAACCTCTCCCCGTACAAAGGAGGTTATGGCGAAATTTTTCGAAATTTCCGGGTGTTAGCCAACTTTTTGAAGAATTTGAAAATTCTCAGAGACTGAAAAGTTGGAGAATGGAAGCCAGATCGAACGTAGAGTTGATTAATCAAACCACTTTCGACTTTGTTCCTTTCCGGGGACGAAAAGTTTTAAGTGGGGGAGATTGTAACAACCCAGAAAATCTGAACCAATTTAAAAATTTTAAATTGGCTAAAATAATGGATTTTAAATATTTAAAATAAATATTTTAAATAATAGCGATGAAAAGTGAGTTTGAATCGACGTTTGAAAACGAATATAATTAATTATAATTATAAACAAGGCCTGAAATGGCGTTGTAGTTTCAAAAATTGAATTCAAACTTTGTCGGACTGTACTGGGTGCAAAACAAAACGGATTTGAGCGAAACCAAAAATATTTAAATCTGTTAGTGAATACCTTTCAAAAGAATCTGAAAAATCGAATTTTCATAGCGGAAAGCAAAAGTTATGGCCAAATAAATTTTCAGAAAGGTCGCTATGGAATTTATATAGCCCGTGAAATTGGCCATTTTGCATACGACCTCGGAAATCGACGAAACCACTTTTGTTGGATCCGGGATGTGAAGTTATTGCTAGGTTTCAAATTTCATAATTTTTGAAGCTAGTATGTGAGCGGGGAAAAGGAAAACGTGTTTTTGGTCAATTACAGTTAAATTTGATCGACCAGAAATGGGCCTTTTTGCAAACGGTCGCAGAATTCGACGAAACTAGTTTTGTTGGGACCGTATCGTCAAAACATAGCCAGATTTATTTTTCTAGAATTTTTCGAATCAGTTTGTGGCCCTGGCAAATTGAAATGTACGTTCAAATCAAATATTGAATGTCATATATTTTAAATTGAATGGAAACTGACTGAAACAGTCGAATGGGCCTACGAAACATATCTCATTGTGTTAGAAATGGGGGCAAAACGCAGGGACGACAGTCGTTGGGTTTAGATTGGTGGTCGTGTCAGAAAACCCCTTTAAAACTCCCCCGGCCAATCATATTTTTTTTTTTTTAAAAAAAATCTTCATTTCTCTCTCCCCTATCGAAGGCGGAAACCGCTCGAAACCTTCCCCCTCATTTTCCGATCAATCCACGCCGAATTAGCTCATGCCACAGTTGAACTTTTTGAAGATCTTCTCGAGATCTTCAAATCCATATAAAGTTTGGAATTTTTCGTGGCCTGTGGAGAGAGAACCACCTCCCTGAAGTCGTCGACTTCAATCCGCCGCCCCGACCGCCTGGCGCCACCGAGTGGGCCCCCACCACCACGCGCAGGCGCGCGTCTCCCCCCTCTTCGTCGTTGCACCGGCCGATCCTCCTATCGATTCACGGTTTGATCGAAAATTGCAAACCTGGTTTTGAACCTTTCAGCTGAGGTACGACTTGTTTTATTTTCAACTGTTTTAACACCGTTAAACCGTTGCAAACTTTGAAAAATCATACCTTTTTGCTGTGTTGACGAAATTCAGTGAAACAAGAGACAGTGGACTCGTGTGGACGTCTTCTACATTTTAGAAGAGACCGCATATTTTTCTGAGCCTTCTGCTATTTTTGGTGGAGTGGAACCCAATGTGAGATTTCTAATTTATAAACGATATGGAAAACGACGATGTATAAATTATATAGTCGATGTATGAGTTATATAAGCGTTGTACACCTCTTGTATAAGCGTTGTATAAGTTGTACGTTCGATGTATAAGTTATATATGCGTTGTAAAAATTATATATGTGTTGAAATAGAAGTGAATTGCTATATATATATATATATATATATATATATATATATATATATATATATATATATATATATATAAGCCCCTCGTCCACAAACCATGGACGATATTTATTGGTTGTGATTGGTGTGAAAATTGATTGATAGCGAATGGTTGGTTGGAATTGTTTGTGGTTGATATTGATTGATTATGGTTGAAAAATACCCATTTGTGGTTGAGAAATATTTGGTTGAAACCACATAGGATTAGTTTGTGGAAATGAAATAAATATACATGCCGCCTGCGTGCGAACTAGATGCATGATCCCCATTTTCAAAAACCACGAGGTTTTAAGCTAGAGCGAGGAGCCATACTAGGGACGGTCCCGGTTTTAACTACCCTGCCGTTATGCTGCCGAAATTTTGAATAATATTCATGTGTTTGAATTATTTTTATTTGTTGAAACTATATTTATTCGTTGAATAGAAAACCTTCATGTGTTGAGTCGATATTCATTCGTTGGATAGAAATTCATATGTTGAATGGTATTCGTGTTTTAAATATAAAAATCACATTTTTATCTATATAAATAAACTAAAGAAAACCTTCATGTGTTGAGTCGATATTCATTCGTTGGATAGAAATTCATGTGTTGAATGGTATTCGTGTTTTAAATATAAAAATCACATTTTTATCTATATATATAAACTATAGAAAACCTTCATGTGTTGAATCGATATTCATTCGTTGAATTGAAATTCATGTGTTGAATGGTGTTCGGGTTTTAAATATAAAAATCACATTTTTATCTATATATATAAACTATAGAAAACCTTCATGTGTTGAATCGATATTCATTCGTTGAATTGAAATTCATGTGTTGAATGGTATTCATTTTTTGAAATAAATTGTTTGATAATAAAAATCACATTTTTATCATCTATATGAATTATATAAAATAATCTCGTTTAGAAAGAAATTGTTTTATAATAAAAATCCTATTTTTATTACCTATATGAACTATATAAAATAATAGTGTTTTGAAATGAATTGTTTTACAATAAAAATCGCATTTTTTATTATACTCATGAATTGTTAAATATAGTGAAGTGTTGAAATAGAACACAGTTAGATAGAAATATCATTTTTATCAAATGTATGAAAAGAATATAGCTTTGAAATCGAAGAATCGATATATATATATATATATAAATAGAATTAAAATATATCGAATAACGACGCTGCAGTTCGTATTTTGAAACCGTGATTTCAAACGATTATACTGGGAGATCCGACCATCGGATTTTCCTGAAATCGCAACCTTTGGGTTTGCTTTGGAAATATCTTTCCAATGACACCAACTTTTTAAAAATCCAACGGTTGGATTGTCTGGAATGTTTAATTCAAATATGAAGAAAAACAGCGCCAGAGTCGATTATATTTATATATATATATAATTATATTTAATCGAATAACGACGCTGCAGTTCGTATTTTGAAATCGAAACTTCAAACGATTATACCGGGAGATCCGACCGTCGGATTTTCCCGAAACTGGAACCGTTGGATTCGTTTTGAAAAGATCTTTCTAATGATGTAAATTTTGTGAAGATCCAACGGTTAGATTTTCAGATATGTGTAAATCAAATCTGAAGAAAAATAGTGCCACGACCGCGTTATGGCCAGAAGCGTCGTTTTGAATAAATTGGCTATTTTAAAATAAATAAAAATAGCGATAAATCGTTATAAAATATTATAAGCGATATGGATGTGATTTAGAAGTTAACTGAAGGTTGGCTAAGTCGAATGGTTTCCTGGGTGTTGATCTGATGTTGGTTTCGGCCTTTGGGTTTAATATTTTGGAAATCGTTCTCTTACTGATTGAAGGTTAGTGACTAATGAATTGAAATGATGCGTGCGTATGTTGGTGTTGCACTTGTTTATTATATACGCGAGTTGCTCAGAAAGACCGGGTTTATCCCATTTTGAATAACTGAATCGACGATAAGAAATCGAAGATAAAGACGGTGGTCGAAGACCGGAGATCTTCACCTCGTTTGGATGGTAACCGAGGTCCTGATTGGGAGGCATCCCGAAATATGGATAATGAGTGGTGATCGTCCAGACGTACGTGGTGATCGATGGGTTTGCGAGGTATATAGTGCCTCCGATTTCGTTCACACCCAGAATGGACTTGTAAATGGACTATGTGTCTGACATTGGATTTTATTCTATGTTGATTGATCTCTATTAAATATACATCTGTTTGGCGACGGAGAATTTATTCTTTTGCTTAACGCCCTTCTCTAAAACGCACGAGCTCAGTGGTTGTATATCGATGGACATCAGTCGTATGGCATGAATTGCTAGTGTGGCATGCCTAAGTGGCAAATGAACATGGCTTCTGTTGAAAAGCAAGGTCTTGTGGAGATGATCAAAGCACCGCCTGTGTGGCAAGCTTTGTGTATAACGTGAAATCGCGAGCCTCACACCCCGGTATGAACCAAAAACGGGAGAAGGACCTCAGGGAGGGCATGCGTTTCTTTCTAGTTAGAAGTGGCGTTAGTGGTTTTACACGCCCTGACGAGTTTGACTTATGTGGTTGTTGCTGTTGCGAGGCGCCTCGGTTAGATCGGACGATCCGGGTCCGATGGAGTCATTCGTTGGCTCACTTACGCCCCAAAGGGCGGGGAAACGTATTGTTCAGGCATAATAATCCACCTCGGTGGACCGGCCCTGACGATCCAAGGCTTGCCTGCGCGCTTGCCTGAGACATGGGATAGATTGTCTCGAATTCGGTAAGGACTATCTTTTGCCTTGGTTCAAGATGGAAATCCAATTTCCAAATACGTGACTGTGCGGTTTTGATTGTATATATATATGGCGACATGATATATGGTACCATGCCGTCTATCAGATTGAAATTGTTTTTGAAACATATAAACACTAGTAATAATATCAATTGCTTTTGTTTTATTCGTATCGACCATATTTTGGCCATTATAAGGTAAAACTCTATCCTCCGGTTTGCGTTGCATTGTGTGATGGGAACTGAGTCTTATAATGGCTTCATTTTTATAAAAAGCATTGCGATGTTTAAAAGAATGATTTGTTTTAAAGCACTGGTAATCCAATGGAGTAAACTCGTTCCACGAAAGTGGCGTGGTCCTGTGATTAGCCATATTTAAATTGTGTTGAGTAGATTTCTCATACCAGTCCCATGACTGACTCGTAGTTTGTTTCCCTTTCAAACTCGGGTGCCCCTTTTTCTACACGGACAGCCTTGTATTTTGGTTTAGCTGGTTCTTTCTGGATAGCTGGAGCTGAAGATGGATTCTATCATTTATCTATTTTATGCTGTTCAGCTCCTATTGTACATTATGTTTGTTTTCCGCTGTAGACATATATGTATAGTTGAACTGTATTTGTACTAAGTATGATCCTGTATACTGTGTAACTCTGATGATTACTCTTATCCAGTATATTCTATTGTTCATTATCTGGTGTATTCATTTAATTCTGTTCTTCTATGATCTATTTATGTGTTATATTCCAAGGATTACCCTTTCCACCGTTAGTACGGGGTTTGGGGTCGTCTCATAACTCCTGAAGGACGGTCAATCGACTATGCCTTGCTACTGGATTTTTCCACTACTGACAATGATTCCGAGTTCGGAAGGAGCCCCAAGCAAAGGAACCGTGATTTGCAACTTACCTAGAAAGGATCAAAGAGCTACTGAATGGCTTAGAACATTACAACATATCTCATATTCTATAGGCATAAAATCAGAAGATGGACAAGCTGGCCAAGGTAGCGGGCTCCGATAATCCAGAAGAGATTAAGATGGTCCCAATCAATACATTAGAAGCTCCAAGCATTGATCAAATCGAAGTTGATCCTGTGTTGGAGACCGAGTCTGAGAAAGAGTCATGGATGACCCCGATAAAGAGCCTTCTGAAACATGGAACATTTTCGGTAAGAAAAAGTGAAAGGTGTACCATTGTTCGTAAAGCCCTAAGATGCAACACGCAAAGAAACATTTCTTTTTTTTCTCATGGAAGGTCATCCTGAGATAAACATCAACGAATATAGTTGCTTAATTTATTACCCTGAACGATTTGATAAAAGTACTTGTAGACTTCCCGACTAATGGAAGATGTACACAAATGGGACTTCTAGCAGTTAACACTTTGATAATAAAATGTGAAGATTCACAATTAGACTACCTTCATTGACCATTTGTTGATTGATTCATGCCCCAAACGCGAGGGTAAACTCGGACATCTTAGAATGGATTGCTCGTGATTCCATTATCCAATTCAAAGCTGATGCAACGTTACCTTACATGACTAACTGCCTCAGTCTTACCTGAATATTGACAAGTTAAAAGTTAGGAACACAAAGGCTTGGATGATGATTGATTGTACACCCATCATCTTTTATTCCCGACATAGGATCGAAGATAGATGGGGGTGGACAAGGAATGTTTATCTTCTTAGCCCCCGCATCCACTTCCTGAAATGGAAAGTGCGAAATTTCTATAAACATGGGGTCCTTGCTGTCCTGCTGATTTCCATTATAGCATCGAAAAGATGAGATGCCACCATTAGTGGTTTTGATTTGATTACCTAACCCTTATTCCTTTCCCTTAACATTGGGGCAAGAAGGTGATTCAAAGGAGAAGCGACATCGTCATTCGCTCATCGGAGTCAGCTTAACCGCCTTTACCATTCCAAGACCCTGATCAAGGTCTATTTATTCTTGGGACTCCCTCCCCGAGATGACTTGAAAAGATATCCTTCGTTAGCTAAAGACCTTTGCAGTCGCTCCTGGAAGACACCGGACGAGGAAAAATGGACCTGCAAAAAGCATGCAATGATATTTTAGTGCAAATTGATATTCATCCCTTTAAAAAGTTATTCTTTAACCATGACTCTTATATTTGCATGTGTTATGAGTTATTGATGTAATTAACTCAGTTGAATTTATATATGGATGGTGTAGGTACCCCGGATCTGGTACCGATCAAACTTGTAGCACCTGCATGCAGAATTATGGGGCATTGCCATAACGAGCCTGACTGAACTGCTCGTTTACAAAGCTACAACCTCCGTCTGAAGAGAGTTATATAACTCAAGGTGGATTTGGTATGACCATCCACTCCTTGGCTCATGCGTCACAGACTTAAAGTTAACCGTGCACCAACTTTTTCATTTCAAAGTCGAAATCCGATTCCAGAAGGATGCAGTTCGACTGCCTATATGGCTCGATTCTATACATGACGCCACCAGAATATACGAATCAAAATAAAGGAGGCAACACTGCCCTTTGATATGCTAACTTTTCAATCATGCAATTTACTTTTACATGCTTCCTGAGTTATTGACATGACTAACTCATGTGTTATGAATTATGTAGGTACCCGAAATTCGATGCCAATCACTCCTCATATAGATTGATCGGAGGAATGCGAAGCCTTGGCAAACGTGATCCGACTGTTTTCCATATTCCTCAGAGCTTGGATAGAAGTATAAACCTAGGACGAGTGTGATGGGCGCACCAAGATTACATACCACTAGATCCGTGACTCTAACTCTCATGATTCGAGAGAGAGTATAAAGGACGGGAGGATGGTGTCCACAACTCTAACTCTCATGATTCGAGAGAGAGTATAAAGGACGTGAAGATGACGTCCACCACTCTAACTCTCGTGATCCAAGAGAGAGTATAAAGGATGGGAAGATGACATCCACCACTCTAACTCTCATGATCCAAGAGAGAGTATAAAGGACGGAAAGATGACGTCCATAGGGTGTAATGGTGCACCACAATTAAAGACCGCCTTGACTACACTTTAATCTGGGAATACAATAGGAGAGTATATAGGCACTGAGTTTAAGTGCCGAAGGAAATGGGTTCCTACCCCACTGAAGGATTGGGGACAAGAATGAAAGCTGAGCCCGCACTCCCCACAGAAGGATTGGGGGCAATATAATGTCAATCCTAATCAATCCTAAACAAGCCTAGCCAGGCACTTTATTCAAGATTAACTGGGGGCATACACATACACATCACACCCCCCTGTTGTTTACTACTTAGTTTAATAATAATTTTTTATTGTAGAAATTATTGTTTGCAGGGATGTTGGATTGAAACCCTTGTTTGATTTATGATGTGATTTATTGTTTATTACTTAAATTAGTAATGTATCAACTACAAGTATATGTGATTGAAATACATGACAAACTTGCAAACATATGACACTGCAGGAATACTACTTCATTTACAGAATGCAGGTGTGTGCAAGAAAACAAGACAAAGACGCGAGAGCCGCACTCACAACACCAATAAGGGTCGGGTTTGAAGGATTGACACCAATGCCTGAAGCTAAACTTTCTGCACGACTTAAGCAGTAACCGAAAGGAGGCCTTAGGAGCAGGATGTTTATTAATGTATCACACGACCTAAGGCAACGACCGAAAGGATGCCTCAGGGTGATATCCTAAGTGCAACGACGAGTGCCACCTTGCAAGTACACTGAATGGAAAATGCAATGACTCGAGCACTTGGATAATTCAATCACTTAAGCTTTGAAAGAAATGTCTCATTTTCATGCATACATGTTTAAATTCGAAAGGGATGTGATCCAATCACCTGTCTTTTGCCATTACCCCCAGATTGGGGGCATAATTATTGAAAGTATTTACAAATGGCATAACTTATCTGCCTGTGTCTAACTTATTCTCTGATCTTGATAGGTCGCTTGAGAACCACGAAGTGGATGCAGAGTGAACGTCCATTTGCTAGTCCCAACTAACCTCCCGATTGGAAGGCCTCGGACAATGGGAATATGCTTTTATTTCGACTTCTAGCTTGTAAGGAAACGAGTTGCTTGATACTTTGACCAAAGGGTTAAGAGGAAGAAAAATAGAACCCTCTTCCATAGTGAGGATGTTAGTGCAGAAGGCGCCAAGCACAAAGGAAATCAGGAGATTTCCTCTCGCGGTGTCCCTCAACATATCAGAGTAGATATGAAATGGATGGTTCCCTTGCTGAATTGAGAACCCGGATGGCTCGGAAAGATGAACTTCTCCGGAAGAGACAGAAAATGATGGATACATTCTTTACTCGGATAGAGGGAAGGCCTAGCAACTACGACTTGCTCGCTGGAACGAGCACCGTGGGAATTCAACGACAATGACTTGGCTCAAACACTCCCTGTTCTGCGGTTCAGATTGCATGAGACCCTAGGAAAAGTTGGTAACGTCGTCTTGAATGAAACAAGACGCAATCAACCTCCTCCTAGACATTCGCAGCATGCATCTTTTGACCGTAACATTTTGGATGAAAACGGCGGCAATGCAAGAGCCACTAGAAAATTAAAAGGAGTCCGACCAACCTATGCTTCAATTCAGATGAATGCTTCTAATCCAACTCAATTTCAGCATGAAGCTCCTTATTCCTTAATGCATGGGGGAAACAAGAGCATTTTAGGTGACTATAATCTGACCTTATCGCCACCCGACTCCGATCCTCAGAGCTTGGATGGGAGACCAAGGACTAACATGATCTAGACATGAACATATCATTTTGCATACAAATCTAACTCACGACATGATGTGGGTGTATGAATTCAGAGAAGACATTGATTTAATGCTCAACACTCAGCAAAAAAATATGGTTGGGGGCACGGGACATGAGCCTAGACCGACGTCGACTGCCTGATGACTCTATGCACATTTACTATCCTCAGAGTTCTGCAAGATCCCAGATTATAGCCAAAATAATGACTCCTCTAGATTAACCCCCATACATTCGAGCAATGGGTTACCATCCAGAATTAAAGAACAAAAGCCTGATTGATGGCTATTGCATATGCGGAACTAAGAAGCCAGAGACTGACTTCCACCTACTTCAAGACTTCATGACGGGGACACCAACGCTAAATTGGACAACTGGTGACAACTTTGCAAAGACGAATACCAGATTCCCAACGTTAATTGATGCTTCACCAGAGGCGGCACACCACAAAGGTGACGTGAGCAACACCAACCAAAACTCTTTCACACGAGACATCAGGGATTTTAGCAATCCCCCGCAATTCAAACTACCATTTCTAGAGCTTGACTTACATTTTTGTTGTGCAATAATGGAGGCATGCATCTGAATCGATCAACCACTAGAATGCGTTGGTCATCCACTTGATTGAGCAGTTAAAGTGGCATCAGTAGATCGAATTGAAACATCTAGGTGTTGATGGCAATAGTATGAGGTATTCTGAATAACTCAACCTTCAAAGTCTTTCTACATCGAGAACCACCAAGAGGCCTTGGCGAATTCACCTCTAAAGCAGATAGATTTCTGTAGGAAAAGGATGTTGGTTCTAAGAAGGACATTCTCGATATTGACATGGTCAAGGGCGGAGGACCGTCTGATTCTGAAAAAGGCAATGATAGGGGAAAAGGAAAGGCCACTGCTAAGGATGATCGCAGTGTTCAGCCTCGAAGAAGGCCTGGATGCGATAAACTAAACTCAACAACATACCATTCGACATCTATAAGGATGCGGAAGATATTATCTGGGCTCTTTTCTGGAAATTTTTGGTGTGGCAGCATCGTTGAGGGATCGATTGAAATTGTCCGTGGTACTTATCGCTATTGTGTTAAGCATCTCGGATGAAACAGACTTCAATATCGTTCTACCACGAAATTCTCATAGAGATCTTGGCGACTTCTACCCTTAGGTGGAAAATTCCCATGACAAGAAGGTGCAAACATCGAGACGAATGATCTTGACGCTTTTGTGATAAATAATGGAGCACCCTCCAATTCCTGAAGTGATAAGGACAAAGGAAAACCCTGGAAAAGAATGATAAGAATGTGCTATTTCACTGATCGAACCCATGATTTTGTTTGTCAAGCTCAATGGAATCAAGCGTGAGAAATAGACTCAACAAGACCATGACGGCTATTTCATATTAGGCTGAAGCATGAACGGAGGGGCCCGACTAACTTCATAATGACATTCACTTGCTTACATTTTGACGAGCTTACTCAACTCTGCGACTGATCTAATGGGAATAACCAAGTTCGTTGGCTCCCGATGAAGTAATCCTCACTTCGTGACTAAAGTAGAGGGACGACACCAAAGCGAATGTGATTTGACCATTCACGTGTACAACTTCAACTCTTGCTGACTTGAGAAAGAGTATAGAATGAATTGGGTCGACTAAGATTGTCGAACCTACAGCTCTAACCTAATGCGATAATGAAAAGTACAATGGCTAGAAGACTAGATGTCTGATTGACCTGGTCCAACCCCCACCGACACTGGGGGTATATGCACCGATCTCGCTTGTCCTCAACTAACGCAGGGAGAACGAACATTGACTTGCAGACTGGATTTGGTAATGACCCCATATCAGTGCGTGATTTAAAACATATACACCATATCTTCGAAGTACAACATGATTCATCTTGCCCGTTCAAATGATCCAGCTTACAGGTCAAATGCGACTTCAAAGACTCAACTACATCAAAAGGAGTTTGTGATAAACTTCTCTACTGCCTTACGATTGTGATTATTATACCAGACTCTGGCCTACATGTTTTCAACGGCATCTCGTACTGACTCGTAGATGATCATGCATCTATGAAACGATCCAAGGCGGTCTTGGATTATTTCTAATGTGGTGCGATGCGACCATGGATTTCTGATTTTCTGCTGGTATGATCCGGAGTAATCATGGCCTTCAGATTCCTTATTGTTTCAGTTTGATGCGATCGCGGAGTCCCAGACTAAAATCCTGATGTCTGGATAATCCAAAGTCAATTACAAATGACAGATTCGTGTGCTAATTCTGATGTGCTATATCCCGACGGTCCAGGTGCTAGCTCAGAGCCTGAAGATTATTATACCACCCCATGACTTGGATGACTACTTCATGCATTGACTTGTATGTTAAATAAAGTTTGTCTCGACAGTACGCTTGATTTGCGTGGGAAGACGACGTCGCTGGACAACGATCTGTGCACACAGGAGCCAACGATCTAGCACGACTTATGATGAAAGAATTCGACCTCTTGATTTAACGAGGTTTAAATGATTACTCGATCATTTCAACTACTCCAGCCACATAATTTTGTCCGATAAGCACCAATCGAAGCAGTGCGATATATGACAAGCTATTCATATGGGAAAAGTCTGAGTGACGGAGCGACTTAAGAGAATACAACAGTTTGATAGGGCCTTCTCAAGGATGGATGACGTTCTAGGAAGATTCAGCTCGACTTATTCAAAGCACATCTCATCTACTATAAGACGTACTTTGGAGAGCAAAATGTTAGCCCGCTTTGTGACCAGGCTACCCAAAGCTCGAATGATCGACATTGATCGGCAATCGCTCATATGAAGTGACAGAGCGTAGATAAGATAGGATTTGCACACATGAAGACTTTGGGATGGTTACCACGATTAGGGTCGAATGTAGGCCCTGGGTTGGATCATAGCCTTTGGATCAAATCACTTGGCGTGGATGAAAGCAATGTGATGCATCAGAACACCACCAGGTCGGGTCAAATGGATGACGTGGATCGGATCATTCCATATACTTATATGATGAAAGTGGCAAAAACCCAAGAACCATCGGATCGGGTCAAATGGCTTGATCCAACATACGTAAACATGCGAATGAGGCAACCTAGAATCAATAATTTGGTTCGGATCTAACAAAGACCGATCTGAGCCCATGCTTGCTTCCTTGAAGTAGTTACACCACGTCAAAACGTGGTCCTATTCACAAGCCAATAAGTGCAGACTAGTTAACACGTGGCAGGATCATATCCGAAGGCACTTCCTCAACTTCTCCCACTTCGTTCCTTGATCTCTTCATGGGCTGACACGTGGCATCCGACCTGCCGGCTCTCTACACCTATAAATTCACACCCGAATGGAAAATTCATAGGGCTTTTAACACTTCGTCTATTCATGGCTGCCATGGCCAATATTCTTCCATAGACAATTACCATCTTCTTCAATAAAATCAATGAATTCAGAGATATTTATTCATTGTGTCTGAGTGATTGAGCGTATAAATTCATTGTAATTGTAATTTCTGAATGAATTGAGAAACTATGAAGTGGATGTAGGCTCGTTAACGCCAAACCACTATAAATATTGTGTGTTTTGTTCATTTTTCATGCTTTTAGATTATTATTCTCTACAAACCCTAGTCAATTAGGTGTTAGTGCCATTTTTGGTCTAACGAGTTGTTTTTATTGTTACACATCCATAACATTCTCAATTTCACCCAATTAAACATCCCATATTCCAAAAAAAATTAATTTGATTATCGGGTTACAAGGTAATCAGCTCATCCATGTTTGTAATTCCTTATTATTCCCATCCCTTATCTTATGTTTAATTACTTCAAAATTTTAGCACAGCGGAAATGATTCTCCTGCATCCGCTGCACACTCTGATTTACTTATTTCAACTCTAATATTTCATGCTTTAGATAAAATTCACTTTTAAATTCTAAGTTCCTAATACCCTCAAATTCCCTTTTTCCAAACCCAACAACTACCTTAAATATCAAGGATAAGGTGAAAAATATTCCCAAATTTTTTACGCAATGGTTCAAACTTTGAAAGATAAAGAGGATGGAAAGATTTTCTTATCAAATCACATGATCGAAAGAGATATGAAATGGAATACTTATGGAATAAAATCCTTATTCCAAGATGTGTTCCTCAACCACAAGGATTTCCATGAATCTTAGATAAGGAACTCAAGATAGGATAACAAAGGAAATGACAAAGTAGACACGATTGTTATCCTTCCACGTTGTAACACATGTACTATTCTGGTTTTGTTCTGTGTCTAATGTACTTTGTTACGAACCTCGCTCTGATACCAAAATGTAACGCCCTACCCTTAGACTCACCCTAATAAAGTGCATTACTACGCAATACTATCTATTAGTGTGGAGAATAGGGATGGTTAAGGGCGACCACTCGTAGATTTGCATTAGCAAGTCTTAAGTACATCAAAGAAGTGCTCTTTATTTTTTTTCTAGAGGCTCGATATCCTTAATGCTTACATAATACAGTTCCACTGTGGCTACTGGATTAGCTCAGAACACAGTACATATATAAACACAATCATAATCCACAGAATAATTACACAATATTACATCATTAGAGTACAACAAATACATGTGCTACACAAAGAATAGATACAACACTAACACATATACATTATGATACAAATGAATCGATGGGAAACCTCAACAACTCGAACTCAACTGGAAGCTGCAACAGAAAAAATATCCCAAAAGAGCCCGCTAATCCCAAGCTCAGCAACTATACCTAAAACATCTCGGTCTGACCCAAGGAATAAACACACGGGTCAGTATAGTTTACAAATCAGTAAGGATAAAAGATGAATAAAGATCAACCAAACACTAACTCCTTTGCATAGGAAAAGGGATCTCAACACACAAGTCCAAATAGGATCTTAGATATAGAAATTCCCCTTTTCAGACAAAGGGAAGTTATATATAGAGGTCAGCGAGACACAAACTTAGGTCCACAAAGTAATATATAATAGCCGAGGAAGAAACGCGAAAGTGGATCTAAACACTGCATAGGCACGAATTACCCAAACTTCTTGGCTAGGGTAATCAACACTTGAAAACACATAAAATGATTGGAGGACTCTGGAATCATGTATAGCATAAGGTTAATCACAAACCATGAAATTCACTAATTCACAGAAACACAAAATCACCGAATCACCAAGTCCCAGACACTTTAAAACACAAAATTGTAAAATCTATGAAACACGAAATCACTGAATCATTAAACATAGAATCATAAAATCACTGAACTCTATTAAAAGTTTAAAACCGCTAATGAAATCACCACAAATAATAATGATAATTACTAATAGTGAAATCACTGATAAAAAGAAAACATTAGAACACGGAGTTTGGATCCAACAAAAAGTGGCAAGCTGAAGCTATGCCTGCACATGTAATTACATAGATTGGATTAATGCCATAGCCAGTACTATCATTCACGGAGAGGGTACCCTATGTACACGGTTGACCCGAAGGCCTAGCACAGATGGTTCGAACCCTAACATAAATGACTCAAAGGTCTAACAAAAATGGTTCGATGCCTAACACGGACGACCCGAAAGTCTAACACGAACGGGTCGGAAGCCTTATAAGATGACCCGAAGGTCTGGTACTGGCTTATTCACAGAATGTGTCGTAGACCATCAGATAGTAACCCAAGAAGTGGTAATTGTGCATCCCATACCATACGTTCTCACTTAACGGTTCACACACTACATGTCAGCTCTATACAGAAAAACACAGAAATTCACAAAAAATCACAAAACACTAATTAATGCAAAGCATCATAGAGGTCACTGGTAAAACACAGAAACCGCAGAATCACAAACATGGTATGTCACAAAGGGTCACAGAGGTCACTAATAAAACATATAGACCACAAAAATCACAAACACAGGATATCACAAAGGATCACAAAGATCACTGATAAATACTGAAATTATTATTTCGATCAGACAGATATAAGATTGAATAAAACCATATACCGCCACGTCCTATAACATGGGGTTTATGGCAATATTCGATCATCAAAACATCTTTTTGAAGTGTGCAAGTATGTGTGGTTCTATATAAGAAAATATTTGTTTGATAAAACCACTTATGAAACGATTCCTTAAAAATTGGTAACGTCCTATCTTAAATCTTTATATTTGGAAATAGATTTATATACTATTATTTTGAGGCTATTTATATTTCAAAACCAAAACTAAAAACTCATTTAGCCCTAAAACTATAGAAAATTCAATATTTATTTATATACTAGAAAGCTAGTTTAATACAATACAATGTGTGCCCAAAACTCATCACTAAATTCACCAAACCCAAACGATGCATTGGGGATAATGTAGGCTTCTCCATTAACATAGTAAGCCAAAATAAAACACAAAAGACATGGTTTAAAACTAGATCAATTAAAGCATGAAAACACTTAAGATAGGATGCCCAAATTTTTCTCGGGGCACAAAAATATACCTAGAATCACACCGGGTTGAACCTTTCAGACCGATTTTGAATAACCAAACGGTCTCCGATTAGTCTAAAATTTTACATGCACAAAGTAGAAAGACCTGTCTTTCAAATGAAAAAGGAGTCACTTCATTTTCAATATCGCATGAAAAATTTATAAAGGCCCAAACTTGGACTCCAGACAAGATTTCAGCTTGGGCTGAAATCACTTCCAGGTCTAACTTTGGGACCAGGTTTGAATGACCAAACAGCCTCGGATTGGCCTAAAACCGTGTAAGAATAAAGAAAAGACTCCAAGCTTTGCAACACAAAAAGAATTAGCGAAAATGGATCAATAACGAAGGAGACACCACTCCCTAAAGTTGGGGCTTGGTGCTGTTTTGACCCAGAAGCAAAATAAAGTACACAAGAGCCAAAAGAATTAATTTTCTGAAGATGGGTCAACCCATAACCAAGGTGGGTCGACCCCTAGGTAAATCCAAGTGCATATTGGGTCGACTCACTTTACGGAAATCGTTCCAGGTCGAAATCCCAACGAAAATCCAAATTCGTGCATCATTTTACCCACCCAAATCAACTTAGAATGATACCAAATTTTGCAGTTTGACTCGCTAAACTAAACATTATACTACAAATCCAAAAGGTTTCAGGCAAAAACATGGAAGAATCAAGAAGTTATTAAGGCTTAAAATTGAGATTTTTATGTTTGTGCAACAAAGAAGAAATCTACATGAAAAGCTAAAGGAAATCAACTTATTTCTCATATTACAAAGCACAAAATTATACTGAAGCATAGAATAAGTAAACTAGAGGAAGTGAGTTTAACAACTCACCTTGATTGGATTATTGGAAGAATTCTCTTTAATTTGAGGTAGTAGGATGCCAAATAGAAGCATAAAACAACAAAAAAGTGACGTGTAGCAACCTCTGCTTATAGAAACTTCAAAACTTTGATTTGCAGCAAATGTGATGAATCTCTAGCTTGAATTAGGAAAAACAATGAATAAAGAGCTAGCTAGAATCTAACAATACTTGGAATTGGAGCATGCATTAGGTTTTGGGGGAGAAAGGTAAGGGAGGCCATTTTAATTTGCCGTGTTTTGCTTAGAATAAGAAGAAAGAGGTTTGAGAGAAAGAAATGTACGTACTTCTTTCTCCAGCCAATTCTCCAAAATCCAACTAAATGGAAACATCGGCCATATACCCAAATTAAGCCCAAAACAAGTCTAATAAGTTTAGTTAAACTCAAGTTACACTATTATAAATGTTAAACAATCCTTAACACACAATTAAATACACTACTAACACAAACATCAATACTAATCATGTTATGATAAATTTTACAATTCATTATTTACACAACATATTTACATTATTTTTTATATTAGATTCAACATAATATGCTAAGCTAATTATGCTTAACAAAATTAATCACTTAAATTTGTGAAATATTTATAATACAACCAACATAATTATTTCAAATTCCTCTTTTATAACTCAGTAAATCACTAAACATATCAAAACACATATTTTTAGATTTGTTATTTATTTGCAACCATTATAGTTATACAACAACATATTATAGTTCAACATTACAATAATTAATTTGTTAACCTAATATTTACAATTATTGTTATCAATCATAATGAAATAGTTTTAACTCCATAATCACCTCATAAACATTTTTATTCTTTTTATTTCAATACAAGAATACACACATATATATGTATTGTTGGTATTTAAAAACATAAAGTTTTCCATTTATTAATACAACAATGGTTGCTTTACATTTTATTAACCCAACAAATTAATTTTTTTATCAACGATAATAAAATACACTAACATCGGTATTTATGTTCTTATACAATCAACAAACCATCTTGTTCACTAATTAATATTTTAAAAACCACATGTACACTTTAAATTCGTTATTGTGATTTAAATACAATTCCCTTATTGATATTGTTATCAAAATGCATTCTTGTATTTAAACCTCAATTAGTAATAATAATTAAATCAACAATTTATCCTTTGATATCGAAAATACATTTCCCCTTAAATATAGATTCCCAAAATATATTTTCAATATCCCCTCTAAATATTAAATTGTGGTCTTAAGATTATAGATTGGAATAAATATCTATTATAACAAAGTTATCTAATTTATTCCAAATACACACTTTAGAATGCTCAAAAACTCTATTTCTAATTTAAATGTTATACAAGTTGATCTCATAAACTCGTATAACCAACCTATTACCCTAAGAATCACAAAACACAATAAATGTGCACTTCCTGGTTATCCTAAAATCCAGGTTGTTACAATGGTGTAAGTCCTGTCCGACATTGAGAAATTTGTGTCATGTTTCCTGTATATATACTATGAGACTGTTGTCCCTATTACCAATTGGTTTTAGGAAGACTTGTTTGGTTCTCTAGTATTCTACAATACACACATTACATGAACTTCCATAATTGGATGTTAATATATATATATATATATTGCAGATCTTGCCTTTAAAATTCTAAATCAAAACGTTTGATTACTAAAAGTGCATGTTATCGACTTAATGATTTGAGCAGCATGTTGTTTAATGTTTTGGTCATATCCTGATCCGTAACAATCTCAAATCAATAAGATCGATTTTATTCAATTTCTTTAAGTCAAGATATAAATATTAATATGAATGAATAATGACTACTGATTTTTGTTACTACCAAATTCAACACCAAAACTGGACATCGGTAAAGGGGTATCGAGCGCTCCTGACATCAAGAGTATATTTTGAAAGTAGAAAAACGAAAACAAATCGCTGGAGCAACCGATAACAAAAGCAAAGGGAGGAAGTTTTGGTTGATATGCTATCAGTACCAACATAGGAAGCAAAGGTTTGGAACTGATATGAAAGGAGATAGCGGCAAAGCAATGCCGATGCCGAAAACCATCAACAAAGAAACAACGCCAAAAGCATTCCTTTTTATACCGAAAGCAAATGATAAGGGATTGCTGAAAGTATGTTATCCGAAACTCTAACAGGATGGAGCAAACGACTATCAGTACCAATTTTATTGGTACCAATACCTGCATTGAGAAACAACTTCAAAAGTCATTAGGAGATACACCGAAAGCATGCTGTTGCAAGACCGAAACCAACTCCGAAGACTCACCAAAAGCAAAATGAAGCTTAAAAGAAGAAGGGCTATCTGCATTAATTTTCTTAGTGTCGATACCGACAGGGATGTAGGTTTTGAAGTCATAAGAATTGAAAACATAAGGGAAATACACTGAAAACTTAAAGCCAAAGCCAGAGTCTATCGTTGAGGACTGAAAGCAACTCCTGAAGTTATCTATACTAAGAGACTTGGAACGGAAACATGTGAAAAACAACATCGAGGTTAATCTCCTAAAGCCGGGACCAACACTTCGAAAACAAGATGGACCTGATAGCAGTGCTAAGTAGAGAAAAAGGAGGTCGAAACCGTGTTGTCGGAACCGAAAAGCACAAAAGCAAGAAACACCCTGTTACCGCATCCGAAAGGAGCTTTTGCTGAGTCGATAACAAAAGGAGCACACAATTTGCCTATAAATAAGACCCTAGGGGTCTCATTTTGGAGGACTTTTTCTCATTCCTCAATATCGGTCTCATTATTTATAGAGTAAACCCTACTTTGTAAATCAATTTGAGAGATTTCCTTTGTAAGCACTTATGTACTCAAATCAATGAGAAATAAAGGGTGAATCGACACTTAGTATAATTTGTATTAGTTACCTTACTGTTCTTTCGCCTATTACCTTATGTGTCTTCACAACAGAAGCCTTATACACAAGACTTGCCCTTGATATCAAATTACCGAATTACCCTTCTATAAGCCATTTAGCTTCCTAACTTGTGTCACGCTTACAGAGCCCTTATCCCAAGGTAATTGTTGGTCCTTGAGTCTCTTAAGCGTAATACTCATCTCTTGAGGGAAGAGTAACTAATCTTCATGCTTAAGACCTTGATATCTAGGAAACGACGAACTAACTCAAGCTTGTGGGAACTAAATAATCCCTTGCTTCCTTTAGGTCCATATCCTTAGACCTACTTTCAGCATTGACAAAAAATATCGTAAACATTTTGGCACTACAAGGAGGGCTCGTACACCTGACCTTGTTGTTAACATCCACAACCCTAACTATATTGTTCCATCCCGAATTGGACTAAGCTTTGAAGAAGCAAGACTATAGGCAAAGGATCCCAACAAGAATCTTCCGCATCTCAAATGATTATGTTAGATATTATTGACCCGAGAGTGATGGAAGAACAAAGGTTAAGAATGAAAGCCTTGTGAATCATCAATTGAAAAAAGGAAATAGAACAATATGACCTTGAACGTTGGAGCATTAACGCTTTCTGCGCAACACCAATCCATGTCTTCTCTTTAAGTGGTTCTACAACAATGGAGTATAACCTGCTTTCCCATATTAGAGAAGCCATTCAGCCACAAGCAAGAGAAAAAATATTTTAAGAAAAGGATAATGGAAGACATCGACCATTTCACCTCTATGTGGTTTAAAAGAATTGTACTTCAATCTAGAGATGTTCAGAAAAGAAGGCTAGAAGACTAAAATAGAGCCCCAAGGTGAAGAAGCAAAAGGGTAAAGCTTCAACATCAGAAAGGAAACTTCGAATCAAGGATACATAAAGAATGCAACCTTACTACATAAATCTAGAATATCTACCCCTTAACTAAACATGAGCTTAATTTCTGGCCATCATCCAAGAAGAAACCAAGTATAAAAGGAAATTAGAAGGCTCTTACTACCACTATCATATGATGAATGGACATGAGACTAATCATTGCAAAACCTTGGAAGGGATGATTATCAAATTCTACAATCAAGGCCAATTACAGAGATTTGTAAAAAGATCAAGCTAAATCTAACAACAATAGATTCTTCGAAATAAGAATGTCTACATGGTTGGGAGTCCGATCTCCCTAAAAATTTGGAACCACCTAAAATGGATGAATCTATCTATGATGGTATAAAACCCTTGTCACCGCCAAGATGGACAGGGAAAGACACCCCTTGGAGGGGGGGGGGGGTGTCGTGTAAGCCTTTCTCGGCGCCCAAGTCGGAAAGGGTCAGGTTAAAGCATCAAAAGTGTAAGCCTCTTCCCCCATGAAGGAGCAGCTGAAACCCTTACTCCCGCCTACGATGGCCTGGGTAAGGCACCCCTTTGAGGGGGTGAGTGTGTTCCTTTATCCGCATCCAAATCAGACAGGTCCAGACCAAAGCATCGCAAACCCTTATCCGCGTCTACGATGGCTAGGTTAAGGCACCCCTTGGAGGGGGTAGAGTGTAAGCCTCTATCACCGCCTATGATGGCCAGGGTAGAGCATCGAAAGAGTAAGCCTTCAGCCTCGCCTATGATGGCTGGGTTAACGCATCTAAACCCTTATCACCATCTACGATGGCCAGGGTAAGGCGCCTCTTTTGGAGGGAGGTCGGGTAAGTCCTTGGCCTTGCTTTAGAATAAGCTAGCCAAATGCAGCGGACGCACAGGCTCAGAGAGTGGCCAAAAAAGCACGTACATCATCAGCTTTGATAATAAAAAGCCTAAAGAGTGACTAACAAAGCACGTATATCCTCTGCTTTGCAAAATATATTCGAATCTGGGTTGGTTCGGTACTTCTATTAGTGCTAGATATGGATATATGGTCTCTATCAAGTACCCGAATCTAGGTTGGTTCGGGACTTCTATTAATGCCAGATGTGGATATCTGGTCTCCTATCAAATACTCAAATCTTGGTTGTTTTGAGACTTCTATTAATGCCAGATATGGATATCTGATCTCTTATCAAATACCCGAATTTGGGTTGGTTTGGGATTTCTATTAACAACCAGAAGTGGATTTCTGGTCTACTAGCTAATACTCGGATCTGGATTGGTTCAGGACTTCTAATTATTTACCATTAGTATAGTTCTAGACTTCCCTTAGTAATACCCTAATGTAGGTCACAAGGTTCCATTTCTTATCCCTAAGAAGGGATCTGCTATCAATACTCGGGATGATGCCTCGAGTTTGCTATTTGAAAGCCTTCAAACAAAGAACATGATCTTCTATCTTGCTTAGGGAGATTTTCTTAACCCATATGCACAATGTTATTGTACATTACTCAAATAAAATATGTAGTGCGAATAAACACTCGAGGAAGTACCTTGAGTCTTATGATTAAAACCATACAACAAGGATTATGTTCCCCTTAACACTTCGCATAGGAAAGCTCCTAAAGAAGTTCTCCTGAGAGAATTGTTTTTCCAAAACAGGAAACACAGGGTAAATGTATCATCTTATCGCACAATCATCTATTTTAATCATAATACAAATATTGTCTCGTAGAGAATGATCAAGTTATCATATATATCCTACAAGGTTAACGTCAAATAGTGTATATCAAGGTTGCGCAAGATGGTGCAATAAGGCTTCCGAAAGAGAGTGTTCTCATCAAGAGCACAAAATCAGGTGTCAGGTGATATCCACATAAACTTATTTACAAAATCATCTCACAAGTTACCACACATACAAAATATCATTACATCAAGTATTTTACATTTATATATCACTCTATCACTATGGCATAATTACCGAATATAGAAGTTTTGAAATAGCTAGGCCTTTTGATCTGATTCAGGATTCATTAAAGCATATTCCAAGAATTTATGACTTTCTTTAGCATCCTCCAATTCAATTTCTAATTCATCGATTATTCGAAGCAATTTACTTATCTTTTCTTCTGAATTGGTAGAGCGATTGGCCTTTAGTTGTTTTTCCAAATCAAGAATGGTTTCATCTTTCTCTTTCAGTAGAATTTCCAAAGTACATATTTATTCACCCTGATTCTTAGTTGTTACCTTTGAAAATAATACAACTTTTCCCATTTTGAAGTAGGAGCATCTTTAAAAATGCTCTTTGGTTTTAACATTACTAATCAGTCTTCTCCGAGTTGAGAAGGTGAAACCTTAGGTTGATTTCCCTATTCGCTTGAAGGATAAAACACAGTCATTTACAAATTCTACATTAGAAGAATATTGATCAATCATGGTTCTCATTAAAGGGGTTTGCTACAAAAGTACACATATATCAAGAGTGACAACAATAATTCCATTGGTTAATTACATATATAAAAACGAATAACCCAGAATTCTATGTTTCTTTTGGAACGGCTTCCTGTTCATCACTTAGACAACCTATGGGTAGTCCACATTTCACACAGATACAGTGAAGGTTACATATTATAGGATCTCTTTCAAATTCAGGTGTTGCTTCAGGAATAGCTTATTACTAACACCCACTCATTAAGTTAGAACATAAATGTAAAGCATCTCCTGAAAATACATCTTAAACTAAGATAGAATTCTTCCGTAACAGAAAATGAAACAAGAGATTTATGATACAAGAAATTATTTTGATTAAAGCAAGGCTAAGTTGGATCCTTTTCCCGATTATTACCTAATCCCACATCATATTGGCAAACATTGTTTTCTGTTACCTATAAATTGTTATAAGAAGCCCACAACTCAAGAATAAAAGGGTAAGAAAAACACAGTTAAAACAAGGACCATACCTGACCAGCAGAGATCTCAAGTGGTGCAAAATACACTATATCTTTTTGTAACAACCCGCACAGAATGGGCCTAAATTTCAACCTAGAAAAGGCCAATCGAAACTTAGAGCCATTCTAAATGGGTCGTTGGTCCCAATAAGGATTACATTTGCACATAATATATAAACAAATACTTCGAATGAAAATCTCACACAGCGGAAAGAGAAAATACACTACTGAAATAAGATGTACCATTTATTTAAAAATCATAGAAATACAATAGCCACAGTTACATCTGTTCAATGGGTACATCAAATAGTTTAGCCTCACAAGTTTCCAAAAGAAGTAAAGCAATAACAACTAATAATAGCATAACAACTCTTCTTCTTCATCAGCTTCAATCATGACTTCATCCATGGCTTTTACCACATCTACTGACCTGTTGGAGATGTTAAGGAGAGGGATCAGAACATAAAGTTCTATTTAACAAAAATAGAGTGTTACTTAATATCCATACACTATTTTTTTAGCAGGTTACATATGTCAAAGTATGTCTACACAACACATAGTATTCAAATAAAACATCAAGTATCTAACCAATGGGGGTGGATATCTAAGTCAATGGCACATTAGTGTTTTTAGGGTAAAGATCCAACGAGGTGGCATTCTCGGTCACTTAAGGCCCTATTTAAGGTGAATTCTTATGATCTCTTATAACCTTGAGGCGGACAACTAGCCCTTTAAGACCCCGTCCTAATACGTTAATGTTCTTAGATCTATACTCTCACTTGTAATACGAGAAGTAGTATTGCGAACATTACTACTTAACTAATATTACGGTAGGACAACTGTGTCGCCTTAGACTTCCCTTAGACAGTTGGTGAGCATGTAATGACCACGTATCTTTCAAATACCAATCTGCCCCTAGTTGAGCCCTTACAAGCTTCTAGAGGAAGTGAACATCCCCGTGAACTACCCTACTTCATTACCGTTTATGCCCAACCACTTTTAGAGAAGGAGGACCCAAAGACTTACTTCAAATCTAATAAGGGTGGGTTCCATCACTTTGGTTCCTCTCCAAGGAATAAACTTTTGAAGGGATCCTAGTCCTAACCACTTAAGACCCAAACTAGGTAAAAAGAGCATCGACCACTTAAGACCTTCTCAAGGCATAGTAAACCTGCCTATTTTAACACACAATAGACTTATATATATATATAGTTATATATATACGCACACTAGACCTCTCACATTAAACCGTACACCTGTAGATGCTGGATATGCCGATCGGTTCTGGGCAGACTTCTACTACAAGTTGATTTAACCTCGTGTCTAATGTACTAAGTTTTTGAATGGCCCATGGCAGCTAGACATTTCACATTAGTTGGGCCCGCTTGGGGTTGCTGGATTTGCCGGTCTATTTCGGGCATGCTTCTATCACAAATGGCAACTAACCTCGTGTCTATGTTTCTCTATTAATATATATAAATCCATTCTATATACGCACACACAAGCAATCAACTATATATATATTATGGTGACATTTCAAATTCGAATTCTAGCCTAATATCATTTATTACGCTACTACAATGTTAATTACGTTGATTACGTTTATATAAGTAAAATAGTTATATCGCCTAATTAATGTAAATGCTCGTATAAATGAGGAAATTTTCTAACAAGGTGGCAATTGTCAATTTGTCCAAATCAAGGTATACAAGTTAGTTTTTCCATACTTTTCCGCTATAACTTAGGCATGATGGCATAATAACAAGATAACATTTAGCAGTGGATGGAAAATATACATTCATGCAAACTTTCAACTTGCATCCTAGGCATGTTGGAATGATTTCGATACTGGATTAAAAATAGAGTATTACATACATTTACACATGTGTTTTTATGATTTCCACTTTGTCTAATTCACCCATTTTGGGTATTATGCATATAAAAATGTTTATATTTGACATATTTCAAGTATGAATACATTTGGATTCGAAATAGAATCCAAGGCTAATCAAATCATGAAATACCCAAATCTAAACCCTTTTAGATTACAATCAAATGTTTGATAAAGGTGAATTATGCAAAATAGAAACAATAGTAACAATACCCATTTTTCATCTTTAACCCAATATTAGAATAAAAAAGTCCACAACCCAAATAATCATGACAATTCATATGCAAGTACAAGATAGAGAATTTGGGGGTTTTAGTGTTTATATTATCGGTTTCCAAATCCTTTTAGGCATATCTTTCAACATGATAATTTAATAAAAGTATGAGTATCCCTAAGTAAACGATATTCCACTCACAAATCTAGGCAGAACAAAGAGAAATCTATAGTATGTCTAGATCTGTGCTTTAATATTTGCGGTCAAATGTGCTCCGATAATCCTCCTAATTATATATATAAGAGACATGTATTAGAATCTCATGTATATATATGTTTGTGCCAAATTCCAGAATACTAAACTTATATGAATTAGAATAGAAAGAGATTAAAAATAGGATTGGAGGAATAGAAGAAATCCTTAACCTCTTCTTTTATTTTTCTTTTGAATTTAGTAATGGTAGAGAGGCAACATGGAGGCATAAATAGAGAATGATTAGGTTTCTTAGTGTGATATGAGGGGCCATATGTAGTTTCCCGTATGAGAATTGACTGTTGGATTAATTAGAATTAATCCAAGCCTTTTATTTTTATATATCTATAAAAACCTAACCACATAGATTTTTTGGGTTGTCTAACTGCCAGGCGCTCGACCGACGGTCGACCCCTTGGAGGTTGGAATGACCAATAAAGAAGCGTTGCTGAGGTGTTAAATTTAATTTATATGTTCCTTAATCTCTTAATCTTATTCCTTAAATATAATATACTTTATCCCCATGATCTTATCTCTAATTCAAATCTCAAATTCTCCCTCTTTCTTTTGAATTTATCTTGGATATATATATATTATCCTTTTGATTATATATATGTTTTCCATGTTTACCGTTCAAATTCATTTGTTCATAGCTTCTTCATACATTGACCGTTTTCAGCATATTATATATGAAAACGATTCAGAATTTCGCCACGAATCCAAATAGAAGAATTTCATAGCCAAATTCCTTAAGCTGAAAAATCTCATTTTCCTCCATATTATTTAATTGATTATTTTTAATTATTTGTTTATTTTTAATAATTATGAATTCTATGGCGTGTTACACTTTCTGTTCTCGGCTTAAGGAATCACCATCTTTAGGGGAAATTTCAACTAAGTTTGTATCATAAGAAACATCCGAAGGACCTGGAGTTACATCTGTAGAGGCATGGACATTTACTAGAGAAGGAGGAAGAATGGCTTCCCTCCATTTCAGTCATCAAGAAGATCCTTACCTTTAAGGCTATGGACAACATCATCATCCCAATCTACAGATTCATCTTACCATATTCCTTAATCGAGGTCGTCTGGAAGGTCCTCAATATATATATGGTCTTCAAGCTTGGATTTGCCTTTCTACGGGATTTCAATTCCCCATCTGACTAACTCAATCCTTTCCATGACTCTACTCTGAATGGAGGGATGGATAGAATGAAATTCTATTTCAGGATTTTTTTTGAGATTATCAGAGAATGCTAGGAAAAAAGGCATCTTCGTACTCCAGTGCAGCCTTTGGTAAATGCTCTTTCAATAATTCAAAGATCCTATTTTTGGCCTCATGAATTATGCGCCTAGAAGAGGATAGCGCATTCTGAACTTGGGAAAGCCGATCATCCTACTTTTTTTAGTCTTTTAGTATGACTAACCACCATCTTGGCCTTCTCATCTTCAACCACCTGCTTAAACAATTAGAGCATTAGTACATAGTCATTCAAAAGGAACCTAGCTTTCCTCTCACCCTCCAGCTCCGATCCAACCCTTTCAAGAGTTGTCTTCAGTTCTGCACATTCTTTCTTGTGCCCCTGCACCAAAGATTCGACTTTGTGAGTTAAGGCATCTTTCTCTTCTTTGGGTGACGTAACTTCCAGAGAAAGTGGAGTAAGCATTTCTAGAAGTGAGAACCACTTCTTGGAAATCTAGGGAAAAGAAAATAAGGGTCAGAACTCACATAAAAGTGAAAATAAAGAAAAACAAGTTCATACCAATCGTTGCTGCTCGATAAGTCATGGTGCCAAGCTTATTAAATCTGAAAATGAGGACGAAAGCGAAAAATTGACTATTTCATTAGAAGTAGGGCTGTCAATGGATACTTTCGGATGTGGATAGTGCTATCGGATATCTGCATCAGTGGATACGGACGGATATCGGATAATCATCCGCTTCGCTAACAATAGGTAAATTAATGAATATAAATGAAATTGTTTAATTTAATATTACGTTTTTTCAACCCAAACGATTACTAAAATGCTAAAAATAAATAAAAAGATATGATGATAATTTATGATTTTGAGAAATCAACATGCATTTAGTGGACTTTCAACTTTACGACATAATAAATTAGTATATTTAGTTATGTTAGAATACACATAATCTAAGCTATAATCATAAAAAGGGCAGATAATTTTCGAAGGTGGATGTGGCTATATCTGCATCCGCATCCGTTTTTTCAGATATCAGATATTTATCTGCTTTTCGTATGCGGATGGATTTCAGATTTTTCGGGTATCCATTGGCAGCCCTAATCTGAAGAAAGTGCAAGCCTTATGATTTCATCAAAATTTTGAGTTATTATTGCAGATCTAGATGAACTGGCATGTTTGGGTGAAGAATGCATCATTAGTGCTTGTTCTACCAAATTTAAAGATTTAGGAGTGTCAGGTACATGGATGCGGGGAAGAAAATCGCTACCCCAAGTTGTAATTTGAAAAGGAGTGGTACTCAGGGTTACACCAGTAGGGGAGATAACAGAAACAAGGGAGTGATACGCACTAGGCTCAGTGACATCGACCTCGGGAAAAGAAAGAGGAGTTGGAGTCTCATCTTTGTATCCTTTGGAAGATGAATCATCAACAATAGTGGCAAGGTTTCTCTTAGCCGTAGTATTAGATTGGGTCAAGGCATCCAAAGTAGATTCCCCACCAAGAGCTAGGGAAGCTAGTTGAAACAGTCACGAAGTTAGATATACTAGTATGAAATAAGATTTTCAGAGTCACATTGAAAAGATGTCCTTACATGGAGTTTCAGGAAATAGAGGGGATAAGTTCATGAATACTTCAGTACCCAAAAATATATTCTTAGTGCCGGGAAAGTGCAAATGAGGTCTTCCAAAAATCTTTTGTCTCGAGAGAAGAAAACCATGCTTCTGAAGGGTGCCCAAAGTCAATAGGATGGGTCGTTTTCCCAGTTTCTCAAAAGCCTTAAATATAGAGTTAACGGCTCGAGCCTCCTCGCCGCTTAGGTCTTTTCTTTTAGGAACAGAAACTAAGACAAGACAAAAATCAGGTGAAGCTTAATAAAGAAGGTAATGAATATGAAGGAATGCAACTCACTCGAAGTAGTAAAAGTGCCTGTGATACCTAGGGGACATCTAATATAGTAGAATTGTGTCTCCCAGTCCGAGAACTAGGTAAGATCGTGACTAATCAACCTCTTAGAGAGATTGGCATGAAGAATAAGCAGATTAGTCCCTTTGATTACTGACAACTGTTGCAAGTAATGTAGAAGACGAGGACCGAGAGAAGGCCACCCCGACTCCAAAGCTAGTAGTTCCAGGAATAAAAGGCAAGCATATGTATTCGAAGTAAGTTGAATAGGAGCCAACTTCAGATAATGTAAGAACCTTACGATGAAGTCCGGGAATGGGAAGTAACCACCATGCCATATATGAATGGTAAAATATGCAAAAAAATCCCTATAGGGACTCTGAATAGTATTTTTCCCAGAAGTAGGAATGGTATTAACTCGAGTCATAACATAACTCTCAAGAATGGCCTTTATTTTATCTTAAGCCTAAATAAGAGAATACTACGAAACACTTTCCATCTGGAGATCTTAAGAAAATTTCTTGGATTCAGTGTTCTAACACTCTACTTTTTCAGACGTAATGCTGTCAGGTGATATTGTTCCACAAAAATATATTAGCACATCAATTTTGCAAGTTTAAAATTACCATACAAATTCATTAGTGCAGGTTGCCTAACACTTCCATAAAGTTAGGAAAGTTGAAACCTTTAAATAACGCACATGTGACCATGCATTATGCATACATGTATAAGATATTACTAAGTATTTGGTTTCGGTCATAACAAACGCCCTGACATTGAAATCAAATGTAAACTAAAAATTCCAGTGTCGAAAATATCAAGATCAGGATAACCTAAATTCCTAATGTCGATCTTACTGGGAATAAATGTTTTACTATCACTACCAAAAGCTTAACTAGTATCACGGGAATGGAAATTTGGATTTTGATGGATTAACAACAACGTGCACACATATCTACGAGAGTTTTTACTGTTTTTCTCAAACAAAAGAGGGTATAATCTTCGGTATCATGCATATCCTATTTCGATAACACCTAATTCTAAGCTAAAGCAGGCATCAGTTTCGACAATTACAAAATTGAAACCAAAAGGAATTAGTAGCATTAATATTAACCCCATCAGTACCGCAAGGGAGATTCTACTTTTAACCCCGTACTATAGATAAACTCTTTATATGTAAAATTTGCATTTTAAACCCCATAGAGTTTGGTAGGGGTTAAATGATAAATTCACATAATCCGCCATTATTGATCCTCATTGCTACTATATTTGATTCAATTCGTTATAATAAGGATCGAAAACTTATAAATCCTAATCTATTTCATAGTTAAATTGAGGATATGACTTCTCAAATTACTAGCTTAAATCTATTAAAAATACTTATAGAAACACGGTTGAATTTGCGATCTTGGAAATATACGAAGAGCGATGTTCTTGTGTAAAACAATTATTTGTAGGTAATGAATTGAGGGAGAAGAAGAAGAACTTAATATCAAAAAGCACTTCTCAATTCCAGCCATACAAGTAATCACTAATCAATGACATGGGTCAAATTACGAATTCCAAAAGGCAAGAAATCAAAGTACAAGAAGGAAGGCCAAAGTTTGACTTAAAAAGTCGAAAATACCCCTTCACAAGAGAGAGGGAAAATGTTACTATCAAATTCAACACCGAAACTATACACCGGTGAAAGGGTATCGGAGTGCTACTGACGTTAAGAGTATAATCCAAAAATAGATGACCAACAACAAATCGCTTGAGCAACCAGTAATGAAAGAAAATGGAGGAAGTGTTGGTTGATATGATGTCAGTACCAACATAGGAAGGAAAGGCTTCGTACTGATATGAAATGAGATAGCAGCAAAGCAATGCCGATGCCGAAAGCCATCAACAAAGAAACAACTCTGAAAGCATTCCTATTTTATACCGAAGCAAATGATAACTGATTGTCGGAAGTATGTTATCTGAAACACTAACAGGATGGAGCAAATGGTAATCGGTACCAATTTACTTGGTATCGATACCAACACCGAGAAGCAACTTCAAAATTCATCAGGAGAAGCACCAAAAGCATGCTTTCGCAAGACCGAAACCAACTCCAAAGACTCACCAAAAGCAAACTGAAGCTTATAAGAAGGGATATCCACATTAATTTGCTTAGTGTCGATACCGAAAGTGATGATGGTTCTGAAGTCAAAAGAATCTAAAGCATAAGGGTAATACTCTGAAGACTTAAAGCCGAAGCCAGAGTCTATCATTGAGGACCAAAAGCAACTCCTGAAGTTATCTATACCAAGAGACTTGGTACTGAAACATGTGAAAAACAACATTGAGGTTAAGCTCCTAAAGCCGAGACTAACACACTGGAAACAAGATGGACCCGACAGTAGTGCTCAGTAGAGAAAAAGGCAGCCGAAATCATGTTGCCGAAGCCATGTTGTCGAAATCGAAAAGCACAAAAGCAGCCAACACCTTGTTACCGCATCCAAAAGGAGCTTCTGCTGAGTCGATAACAAAAGGGGGCACAATTTGCCTATAAATTAGACCCGGGTCTCATTTTAGGGGACTTTATCTCATTCCTCAATCTTGTGCTCATTTCTTATAGAGTAAACCCTAATTTGTAAATCAATTGGGGGATTTCTTTTGTAAACACTTATGTACTCAAATCAATGAGCAATAAAGAGTGAATCGATACTTAGTATAATTTTTGTGAGTTACCTTATTGCTTCTTTCACCTATTACCTTATGCTTTCTTCACAACAGAAGACTTATACACAAGCCTTACCCGTGATATCAAATTGCCGAAGTACCCTTCTGCAAGCCGTTTAGCTTCCTAACTTGTGTTGCGCTTACGGAGCCCTTATCCCAAGGTAACTGTTGGTCCTTGTGTCTAGTAAGCGTGAAACTCACCCCTTGAGGGAAGAGTAACTAATCTTCGGGCTTAAGACCTTGATAACTCGGAAATGGCGAACTAACTCGAGCTTGTAGGAACTAAATAATCCCTTACTTCCTTTTGGTCCATATTCTTAGATCTTCTTCCGGTGTTAACGAAAAATATCGTTAACAAATTGCTTTAATCCCTAATAGCTGTAATATAAATATTATATAAACTCTTGAAAAAAATCTAAAATGAACTCTATTAAATTAATATCAAAGGAGTTTGATTGTTATAAGAAATGTCATGACTCTGTTGTAGTTTTATTTTGGGATCAAAAACCCAAAAAAATACTGATCGAATGACTAAGTCTTATGAATCTTATTCTCAGATTCATACTAAAAGGTAAATCTCTATATTTAAGTCAATTATGCAAATATGATTTAAGATGGAACAAGCGTGACTTGTTTTAAATGTTAAATCTTGACCACATGAACATTGGTTACCTCTGTCTATTTTAAACATATATTTACATATGTGTTTGGATTAAAGAATTGCTGCTAGACAGTGAGTCAAATTGTTTGATAACGTAACACGGTATCACTGGTAACACAAACTATTTTGGTTTTAATTTTAATTTAGTTCAACAAGTTTGATTGATCAATTTTAAAAAATACATATGTTTATTGCTTCCTTAATCAATATATATATATATATATATATATATATATATATATGTGTGTGTGTGTGTGTGTGTGTGTGTGTATGTATGTGTGTGTGTGTATTCAAACATGAAGTTATGTGACATTGCAAATAGAATTACCTCACATACATGTACTTGATATTATTGTATGACACTCATATGCACAACTATAATTATATACTTCTGGATTTAAATATATTAATGTGTATATTGTTGATATGTAGAATTGAATATAACGGATTGAAAAGGCATTATAATCTGTTGCTTCCTTGAGCCATATGATGGGATGAAGTACGTGAAAAGATGCATCAGAAACCTGTAGGTTTTTTTAATGTTAAATACTGCAAGTATATATATTTTAAGCAAGGATGACTTGTTTTTTTTTGTGTATATATATTTGTGTGTGTGTGTTTTAGGATTTGGAACACCTCACATTTTTAATATAATTAAAAATGTGTATATATATGCACAAATAGAAGAATAATGGTGATGTACAATGTCTATGTAATAGAGATAATAATAAAAATAAGAATATTTAATTTAAATTTCAGGGATTAGGTAAAAACGGACATCACCATTGTGTTCTTCTCGGAATTCTACTTGGAATAGAGTCCAAGTTTGCATAAATTGGACTCCGTATGGATGAGTTATAGCCTTTAGAAGGTTCAACTAAAAATTCAAAACAGTTCGAAATTCGACCCAGACAGCTGGGCGGGAAATTTTCCGCCCAGCAACTAGGTAGTTCGACCCTAAGGTCGACCTGGGGGTTAGGTCGACCTGGAGGTCAACCTGGGGGTCGACCTACCCTTAGGGAGGTCGGCCTTGGGGTCGACCAACCCCCCCTCCAGATCTGAGTAGTTTTGTTCTTGTGATATGTTTTTAATGTGCTGTGCGAATCTGGTGGCTTCCAGGTCAATCTAAGGGCTCCAAAACACTCTCTACACCTATAAATACATAGCAAGACCTAACCCTAATTCACAACAATTCCTCAAGACGCCTCCGTGCTGCTGAACTTTCAATTCTCTTAGCCGCCGCCTCTAAAACCTAAATCAAATTTGGAATTCTTCATCAACAATTCAAGCTCTTCACCAACAATCAGAAAAGAAGATTTGATCAACATTCTACATCAATAACAAATTTGTTTATTTCTCCATTCCAGTCAATGTGAGTGGATTTGAACTATATTTGTTGTATAATACTGCCTCTATCGTTTACCATTCCCCATAATGAATATGATGATAAGTCAATAAGATCAGTTATTTTATTTATGTCTACGTTTGAATTCTCTCTTTTATCATCTCCCTCTTTATTTTATTGTAACTAGTCTATCTCGAGCCTATGTCTATCATGGATTTATGCGTTTAAAAGAGGAACGAGAAATTAAAAAAGGGGAAAAGGAGTTGGTTTGAGTGTAATATTGTGAATGGAAGGTTTTGTATAGAAATATGGGCATTATACTGGGATGTTGGATTTATGTAAATTGTCATAATTGTAATTGGATATGGAATTGGTATAAACTTAATATTAACAACATGTAATTGGATAGCATGGATTGGTAAAAGTTATTTGTGACTTGAAAAATAAGTCTAGAGGGTGAATTAGATTATATGTATGAACGTGGGAATGTTGGGATATATATATATATATATATTGGTAAAATACTGATTATATGAAATTGGGTATAATTGGATATTGGAAATTGGCATGTTTGGGTATGAATAACATGGAATTGGTGAATTTAGCTATAATTGGATGATTTGGGTAATATGAAATTTGGCTAACTATTATGTAATTGGTGTAGTTAATGATAAATTGGAAATAGGCACAGAAAAATGAATTGTAATTAAGTTGAATTTGGAACGCATGACATGAATTTGGGGTTTGAGTGGAAGACAATTGTTAATGAACGCCTATGACATGAGGTTAGGCACGTTTGTGGTGTAAGACTGCCCGGAACCACCCGACAAATCTAGCAACTACAAGTAGATGCTTAATGTGAGAGGTCAACGGCAAGAACTAGAGGCGTAACGGTTTATGACACGAGGTTAGACGCTTTTGTGGTGTAAGACTTCCCGAAACCGCCCGACAAATCCAGCAACCATAAGCGGACGTCTAATGTGAGAGGTCATACATCGTTACAACGTAATAAATAAATAATTTAAGAAACATTAACCATAATAAGACATGTGGGTGACACGAGTATGGTTAGAGGGTTAAGTGGATGATATAAATGACATGTAAAACATGACTAAGGTAGACCTAACCATAGTAAGACATGCGTAAAACATGGAAACTATAGTAAAGGGGGTTAATGGGACACGGGTGACACGAGAAACAGAAATTTAGATATGCTTAACCAAATGGGACCCGCAACGGTATTATAAATTAATTGAATTGGGTAAAGTTAGGTAACGGGTTAAGTAAGCGAAAAGGTTAAGTCAAATCTAAGATTGATGACAAGAAATGGGGAATGATAAATAACCTATTATGAATAAACTTGAATGAGGCAAGAAAGGATAATAGGTGGAAATTATAAGATAAGTTATAGGAAACGTAAGGAAGATGAGATAACTTGTATGTAAAGATATACTTAAATTAAGTGGGTTGGGAAGGAGAAATGTAAAATTTAAAATGATATAATTTATATGAATGGAAAAGAAGTAAATTGGGATCATATATGTTGGCTCGGTTGAGTAATTCTCTGGGTGCCAGTCTGATGTTGATTTCGGTCTTCAGGGCTGGTGTTTTGGCGATTATTCTCCTAATCAGTATATATGAGGGATAAGGCATACTTAACTATGAATTAGGTATAACATGTTGTTGTAACCCTAAAAGGGAATAATGTAACACCCCACATCCGTTAGTGTCACTCACAAAGGGAATGCACTAAGTTCTGTGGAGCATTTAGGGTAAAAGATGCAGATAAATTACAAGACATACAGAAATTAAACAGCGGAAAATAAAATTTACTTTATTTACAAGATAGTTTGTACAGCAATTGTTTTCCAATATCAGAGTATCATCTGTCTTACAAAATAAAGAAGCATAAAAATACATTTATATTCCCCAATGTAGCAAGAGCCAGCCATAACATCTAAAAGAGAATCCAAGCAAAACTTCGACAAACCTTCAAGCTGGGAAAGAGTGACCGTCCAACTTAACCTGAGCTATACTATTCCCTTTTTTACTACCGGGGGGGGGGGGGGGAGACGGAAGAAAAGAAGACGAAAGAAAAACAGAGTCAGACATAAAGCCTGAGTAAGTTCAGTTACTTCTAGTATGTGAACATGGAAAAACAAAACGACATGAATTAACTGAATACAAGATAACACCATGATGATAGGGTCAGCAAGATTAGACACAAGATATTCTAAGATAAGATAAACTGGATATGCTCTAATACTTTCGCTGCTTCGCTATTTCCTTGTTATTCTGGTTTCTATATCTCTGCACCACCTAACTAGTGTCCCAACTAGTAACGATAACGTGATCCCAATCCCTGTAGTTTCTGTTGCCTTCAGGCATACATTTATTATTTATTACCTAGATCTAATCTAGGGTTTTCTATCAAGTGCTTTCTAGATTCAACTAGAGTTTACGCTATCTGCTGAACGCTTCTCGGATTCAGGGTTTATGCCACCTAGTCCAACTAGGGATTATGCTACCTGTCGAACGATGCCCCCAAGTCTAGGACACACTACCTAGAGTGGTATATGTTCCTATACTTCCCCACGCATGTATCGCGAATCGTTATCGCTTGTCTAGATGCACATGTCCTGTAATGTGCGGCCCGAGTCCTGTGGCAGGGCAAATCAAGAAACACAGAACTCGGTCGGGAGCTTTCAGATATCTGCCGATGCAGATGCTAAGGTCTGTTTTTATTCCAGTGGCTATGGTCCCACTCGACCCCTCCCTCAAATAATGAAAGGCACACCTTGAAAAATGAGAACTATACGCAGGCCCCCTATGCCCCCACTAACCTATGGCCATCCTCACCCATAACTAGATAGCAAGTATATGGTCTTTTGGAGTTCTCCGCCTTTCCGCTTCACGTATCTCGACTGACTCAAGATGGATGGTAGACGACGAGTTGCTATCACAGGGCTACCGTTTTCTCGCCGAATCACGCTGGTCCATCCTAGTCTTTAGGTTGCCATATATTGCAACCAAGGCATACCCCTGGTTGTTCTAACGCAGACCTTAACCTCTGTGAACCCAGGAGGATCATCTGCAGCCTCACAGAGGGATACCAAGACTACCCTCACGTCTCCTCGAAGCCTCGGGCTTTGTAACCCAATTCGTTGGAGCCTTCTTTAAAATTAGATGGACGTCCGCTCCTTCTCGTGTTATACTAAGAATTACTACTTAGTTTTGTCAACTAAGGTTTACCACTTAGTTTCCAGAATCATTATTTTCTTAACTAAGGTTTACTACTTAGCTCCTTTTAACTAAGGTTTACTACTTAGTTCTCTTTCCCGTCAATTTCGATTGGTTAAGTGTCATTAGTCAATTCAAGCTAACTTAACCCTCTTCATTTATCCTGTTAAACTAGTTAAGTGTTATCAGTAATTCATGTTGACTTAACCCTACCACAAACCAAGTTATGTTGGTTAAGTATTTCTTATTACTTAACCCTACCCATTCATCCTATATTGGTTAAGTGTTCCTTTTTAACTTAACCTTGCCCATCTATTTTAACTAACATGTTATTAATGGTTAAGTATTATCCCTTCGTGTTTTAGACTTAGCCCTATTCCTTTATCACAATCTGACGGTTAAGTGTTCAAGTTTACTTAACCCTGCGGTCTAGTCCATCTAACATATCAAATTGGCTAAGTGTATTAAATTTTACTTAACCCCAACCTCTAGTCTAGTTAACATGTTAATTTGGCTAAGTGTATTAACTTTACTTAACCCCACCTTCTAGTTTAGTTAACATGTTAATTTGGATAAGTGTCTTCTTAGTTACTTAACCCCTATAAATCTTGTCTTGTTACGATGTTAAGTTTGGTTAAGTGTCCCTATGGACTTAACCCTCCCATTCTAGCTTAATTGTGTTAAGTTGGTTAAGTGTTCCTATGGACTTAACCCTCCCATTCTAGCTTAACTGTGTTAAGTGTCTGTATGAACCTAACCCCACCCACCGGTCTGGTTATCATGTTGAATTGGTTAAGTGTCTTAGTTAACTTAACCCTACCATTCTTGTTCTAGCTTTAACTAAATAAATTAAAGCCGCTACCACTCACATTAGACAGATATTGTTGCGATTACTAGATGTGTCGGTTGGTTCCGGGCAGGTTTACATCGCAACTCAGTCTAACCTCGGGTTAGGCATATTCGTGTTTTCTAAGTTCAAAGGGTTTTGATTAATTTTCAAACCAGGTTTTGAAAGTAACCATCCCATCCGTCGGATCAGTTAGGGATAGCCAGGGAGAGCAGGAAACTTGTATTTTCCAAACCCAAGCCTAGACACTATCCTCTCTGTCACCCTAGAACTTTCTGGTGTATTATTAAAAGAGATGTCGTTAATAAACCTTTAATTTGTCTAAATTTACATTTTCCCATTTAGGACAAATTCTATAAGTAAATCATTCCTAATTTACTTATTTCCTAATTACTCATTTGATGTAAATTGTCAACATTTATTCTTATGGCCCATTTTCCCCTCTGTATCATATTTATGCTTTTTGGTATGTAAACTATACCAAATTAAGTGTCACTAACCATGATTTTGCTAAACCTGACAAGTACTCCCAATTATGGCCAATTTCAAATTTATACCAATATACTTATCATGCCAAATTAGCTAATCCAATTCTGATTTAACATTCTAATTACAGTTCATGTCAAACTAGACTTATTATTCTAGTTCACAATTCATGTAAATGCTAGATTTACAAGTCAATACTAGATTCAAATTACACATCCTATAATTCATGTCAAATTTATCCAATTTGTATTTTTATACACATGCCATAATACATGTTCCCAATTTATGCCAATTTCCAAGTTTATAACTACGTTTTAGTAAATTTCATATTTTGCCCAAATCGTATTCCCATCGTTCGTATAATCGTGATTCAATCTAGATTATAGATAAATCTAGATTCGTAGAAAATAGGGAATGAACCAAAGATGCTATGAAAAAGACAGACATAATAACTGGCATAAAATAATAATTTACAAATTACAGACCTAACGAATTACACTGAAATTGATCTAAAACATCGAAAGCCTATAGGTCTGAAAATCTTATGACATAAAAAGGGTTGAATAACGACGTTGGTTCAAGAACATGGGTAGACCTAACTTAATAGGTAAATTTCCAAGATCTAAAACCAAAGAAAACCAAGAATAGACAGAATAGATAATCAGGTTTAGACCCAATTTCACAGTCACAAAACTTAAGCAACACTTTCCTAGTCATGAATCATAGGTGTTTAATCACAGTTGTCCTTGTTATGTCATAGGCAATAGTTTATGTTTCCTAATCAAAGGCATAGGCTTGTGTTCATAGTTAAGAAAATAATTCTCATAGTCATGAGTCACAGTCATAGGCAATGTTCATAGCCATAGGCAATGTTCATAGTCAAAGAGGCATAAGGTTTTAAGGTCCATAGTTTCATAGTCACAGTATCATTGGTCATCGAATCATAACAGTTCTTAATTAAGTCCAAAGATATAAGCACTGATTCAAATAGAAAGATTTTGCATATTCTTTTATTCCTTTAATTTCATGTCACGAATAGAGAAAACGTTCAAATCTAAAAAGTAACCGACTTACATTGATTGGTTTTTAGAATAGAAAGATGGCATTGCTATGATTCGTGCGACGTTGCTCGAAACCGTTTGAGTTAGCCTTTGATTCTTATCTTGAAGCTTTAATCTTAATTCGAATCTCTTCTTGACAAACTTGAGCAGCATAACCTTGTATTGATTTTATTTTATTTTAATTAGAATTAGAGTAGAGTATAAGCATAGAGAAGTTGTGAGGAGAAAATATGAGGCCTAGGGGTGTTTTTATAGTGTAGAAGTCAACGAATCTGGTCAGAATGGCGTCCGGATACAGAAAAACGAACCAGGCTGCAGATCTGGAAAAAGCGGGGAGGTCGACCCCCAGGTCAACCTATGGGGGGGGGGGAGGTCGATACCCTGGTCGACCTGGGTACCCAAGTCGACCTCAGGTCGACCCCCTGGTCGACCTGGGTCCTGGGCGTGAAATTTCCCGCCCAGCCCGCTTCTGAGTCTGTTTTGAAATTTGAACTTCGCTGAAACTTCCGGAGGCCATATCTTCCTCATACGGACTCCGATTTATGCAAACTTGGACTCGTTTTCATGCAGAATTCCAAAATGAATGCAATGGCGCAACCCGTTTCCCTTGATTTTGATTTTAAATTTTAATTCTGCCCTGATTTGTGAATCTTAGTGTTACAGAATTACGGGGTGTTACATTCTCCCCCACTTAAAAGGATTTCGTCCCCGAAATCTTCAAGTTAGGAAGAATGTGTCCTACCATCCAATCACCCATCTACTCAACAATTCAATCACAGGCATTCATTGTCCTTAAAATATTTCTAATGCTTTCATGTTCATATGCATAGTGTGTGTATATGTCTTTATCTAATGCAAAATCAGGTGGTCTACTGATTCGGTTGACCTCCTTAATGCGAATCATGTCAGTGCCATGCGTCCAATCATGTATGCAAGCATCCCTAGTTATGTAAATACTACATGTGTGCATATCCATTCATCCATATGCAACATCCATATGATAACATATCAATTTCAACTTACAAACAAATACATATCTGTAAATGCAATATGAAAGCGTCCGAACTGATCTAGTGCCTAATACGTATGTATATGCATTCACGAGCAACCATTAGCAACCACTTGCAACCATCAACCATAACATGTTTCAAATACATGTTTACATCCATTGGCTTCTACCTAAGGGTCGAAGATACGACCTAGAGGATATACTTTGGAAAGAGAGAAACAATTATGCGTAAAGCTCCTACAAAAATGAAAAGAAATCAAGGATGCACCCTTAAGGAAAAGGTTATGATGCTAGTATCTAGCCTTCTTGAGATTTACTCCACTGTATCTTAACTAATTTAACTTCACGATTGTGAAGTTTCTGACCTCCATTTCCAAAATAAACTGATGTTAACTATGATACCAAGTGTACATACCAAGATGGTTTGAGGTCTCTCCTCTCAGCTTATCCATCACGCCATAACTATGAGGGTCAAAAGGTCACTACGTACTTTTTACCTCTCTTAAAGTTAGTCTTTTTCTATTTAGAGCGCCTGCCACAACTATCTATCTCTCACGCAAACCGTCTTAGTCGAACTCGACATCCCTCAAGTACAAGCCCCAAAGGCCTAAACCAATATCAGACAAGCACCCAAGGAATATCTCCTCCGAATTTAGACGATCTACGTGAGATGATATAAGCAAACTCGATAGCTATTCTCAAATCCCTACTAACCAAAAATAAACTAGTCGGACCACCAATTAGATTTGAGACTCTAGTGGGATCTTTCTACTATACAAGTACTATGGTGCAGAGACTCAACTATGGAAGTGGATATGAACAAATGCGAAGCGCTAAAACCAAAGGAAAGAGTACGAATAGCAAAACTAGACGCTTCCAAAAGAACTTTACTACCTTTCTCCTAGGTACGCTTGGTGGCAAAAGTAGGTACTTGCCCTTCTGAAAATCTTGTCCTTTGCCCTTAATTACATGCCCTATTACACCATAGTAAAGATACTTCCTCTTGTCTTAGGTTTTATAATTCCTTCCTCCTTTGTGAGCTAAATCTACATCCATGAATTCCTCATCCTCTTCCGTGTGTAGTCATGTTGACAACTCTCTCGAAAGCTGCTTCCATCGTACAGAAAACCCTATAAGCTTGAAAGAAAACTGGTCGTAGGTGAAACAACTACGGCTATGGATGGAAGCCAGGCACGACTTCGCCCATCGATGAGGATACCTCCCAGAAAGCCAGGAGCCCCAGAGACTCAAGAAAGAAGGAGACAAGAATTCAAACAGAGGAAGAGAAGATAGTGCGTATGGCTTTTGGGGAATATGCGTTTAAAACAAATCTTTTCTCTTGAAAATGCTTCTTTTAAAACCATTTTGAAAATAATTTTTCAAATCCTTTATCTGATCTGGTAACCTTCAGCTTTGATACCACGTGTAACACCCCACATCCGTTAGTGTCACTCACAAAGGGGATGCACTAAGTTCTGTGGAGCATTTAGGGTAAAAGATGCAGATAAATTACAAGTCAGACAGAAATTAAACAGCGGAAAATAAAATTTACTTTATTGTCAAGATAGTTTATACAACAATTGTTTTCCAATATCAGAGTATCATCTGTCTTACTAAATAAAGAAGCATAAAAATACATTTATATTCCCCAATGTAGCAAGAGCCAGCCATAGCATCTGAAAGAGAATCCAAGCAAAACTTCGACAAACCTTCAAGCTGGGAAAGAGTGACCGTCCAACTTAACCTGAGCTATACTATTCCCTGCTTTACTACCTGGGGGGGGGGGGGAACGGAAGAAAAGAAGACGAAAGAAAAACATAGTCAGACATAAAGCCTTAGTAAGTTCAGTTACTTCTAGCATGTGAACATGGAAAAACAAAACGACATGAATTAACTGAATACAAGACAACACCATGATGATAGGGTCAGCAAGATTAGACACAAGATATGCTAAGATAAGATAAACTGGATATGCTCTAATACTTTCGCTGCTTCGCTATTTCCTTGTTATACTGGTTTCTATATCTCTGCACCACCTAACTAGTGTCCCAACTAGTAACGATAACGTGATCCCAATCCCTTAGTTTCTGTTGCCTTCAGGCATACATTTATTAATTATTACCTAGATCTAATCTAGGGTTTTCTATCAAGTGCTTTCTAGATTCAACTAGATTTTACGCTATCTGTTGAACGCTTCTCGGATTCAGGGTTTATGCCACCTAGTCCAACTAGGGATTATGCTACCTGTCGAACGATGCCCCCAAGTCTAGGACACACTACCTAGAGTGGTATATGTTCCTATACTTCCCCACGCATGTATCGCGAATCGTTATCGCTTGTCTAGATGCACATGTCCTGTAATGTGCGGCCCGAGTCCTGTGGCAGGGAAAATCAAGAAACACAGAACTCGGTCGGGAGCTTTCAGATATCTACCGATGCAGATGCTAAGGTCTATTTTTATTCCAGTGGCTATGGTCCCACTCGACCCCTCCCTCAACTAATGAAAGGCACACCTTGAAAAATGAGAACTATACGCAGGCCTCCTATGCCCCCACTAACCTATGGCCATCCTCACCCATAACTAGATAGCAAGTATATGGTCTTTTGGAGTTCTCCGCCTTTCCGCTTCACGTATCTCGACTGACTCAAGATGTATGGTAGACGACGAGTTGCTATCACAGGGCTACCGTTTTCTCGCCGAATCACGCTGGTCCATCCTAGTCTTTAGGTTGCCATATATTGCAACCAAGGCATACCCCTGGTTGTTCTAACGCAGACCTTAACCTCTGTGAACCCAGGAGGATCATCTGCAGCCTCACAGAGGGATACCAAGACTACCCTCACGTCTCCTCGAAGCCTCGGGCTTTGTAACCCAATTCGTTGGAGCCTTCTTTAAAATTAGATGGACGTCCGCTCCTTCTCGTGTTATACTAAGAATTACTACTTAGTTTTGTCAACTAAGGTTTACCACTTAATTTCCAGAATCGTTGTTTTCTTAACTAAGGTTTACTACTTAGCTCCTTTTAACTAAGGTTTACTACTTAGTTCTCTTTCCCGTCAATTTGGATTGGTTAAGTGTCATTAGTCAATTCAAGCTAACTTAACCCTCTTCATTTATCTGTTAAACTGATTAAGTGTTATCAGTAATTCATGTTGACTTAACCCTACCACAAACCAAGTTATGTTGGTTAAGTATTTCTTATTACTTAACCCTACCCATTCATCCTGTATTGGTTAAGTGTTCCTTTTTAACTTAACCTTGCCCATCTATTTTAACTAACATGTTATTAATGGTTAAGTATTATCCCTTCGTGTTTTAGACTTAGCCTTATTCCTTTATCACAATCTGACGGTTAAGTGTTCAAGTTTACTTAACCCTGCGGTCTAGTCCAGCTAACATATCAAATTGGCTAAGTGTATTAAATTTTACTTAACCCCAACCTCTAGTCCAGTTAACATGTTAGTTTGGCTAAGTGTATTAACTTTACTTAACCCCACCTTCTAGTCTAGTTAACATGTTAATTTGGATAAGTGTCTTCTTAGTTACTTAACCCCTATAAATCTTGTCTTGTTACGATGTTAAGTTTGGTTAAGTGTCCCTATGGACATAACCCTCCCATTCTAGCTTAATTGTGTTAAGTTGGTTAAGTGTTCCTATGGACTTAACCCTCCCATTCTAGCTTAACTGTGTTAAGTGTCTGTATGAACCTAACCCCACCCACCGGTCTGGTTATCATGTTGAATTGGTTAAGTGTCTTAGTTAACTTAACCCTACCATTCTTGTTCTAGCTTTAACTAAATAAATTAAAGCCGCTACCACTCACATTAGACAGATATTGTTGCGATTACTAGATGTGTCGGTTGGTTCCGGGCAGGTTTACATCGCAACTCAGTCTAACCTCGGGTTAGGCATATTCGTGTTTTCTAAGTTCAAAGGGTTTTGATTAATTTTCAAACCAGGTTTTGAAAGTAACCATCCCATCCGTCGGATCAGTTAGGGATAGCCAGGGAGAGCAGGAAACTTGTATTTTCCAAACCCAAGCCTAGACACTATCCTCTCTGTCACCCTAGAACTTTCTGGTGTATTATTAAAAGAGATGTCGTTAATAAACCTTTAATTTGTCTAAATTTACATTTTCCCATTTAGGACAAATTCTATAAGTAAATCATTCCTAATTTACTTATTTCCTAATTACTCATTTGATGTAAATTGTCAACATTTATTCTTATGGCCCATTTTCCCCTCTGTATCATATTTATGCTTTTTGGTATGTAAACTATACCAAATTAAGTGTCACTAACCATGATTTTGCTAAACCTGACAAGTACTCCCAATTATGGCCAATTTCAAATTTATACCAATATACTTATCATGCCAAATTAGCTAATCCAATTCTGATTTAACATTCTAATTACAGTTCATGTCAAACTAGACTTATTATTCTAGTTCACAATTCATGTAAATGCTAGATTTACAAGTCAATACTAGATTCAAATTACACATCCTATAATTCATGTCAAATTTATCCAATTTGTATTTTTATACACATGCCATAATACATGTTCCCAATTTATGCCAATTTCCAAGTTTATAACTACGTTTTAGTAAATTTCATATTTTGCCCAAATCGTATTCCCATCGTTCGTATAATCGTGATTCAATCTAGATTATAGATAAATCTAGATTCGTAGAAAATAGGGAATGAACCAAAGATGCTATGAAAAAGACAGACATAATAACTGGCATAAAATAATAATTTACAAATTACAGACCTAACGAATTACACTGAAATTGATCTAAAACATCGAAAGCCTATAGGTCTGAAAATCTTATGACATAAAAAGGGTTGAATAACGACGTTGGTTCAAGAACATGGGTAGACCTAACTTAATAGGTAAATTTCCAAGATCTAAAACCAAAGAAAACCAAGAATAGACAGAATAGATAATCAGGTTTAGACCCAATTTCACAGTCACAAAACTTAAGCAACACTTTCCTAGTCATGAATCATAGGTGTTTAATCACAGTTGTCCTTGTTATGTCATAGGCAATAGTTTATGTTTCCTAATCAAAGGCATAGGCTTGTGTTCATAGTTAAGAAAATAATTCTCATAGTCATGAGTCACAGTCATAGGCAATGTTCATAGCCATAGGCAATGTTCATAGTCAAAGAGGCATAAGGTTTTAAGGTCCATAGTTTCATAGTCACAGTATCATTGGTCATCGAATCATAACAGTTCTTAATTAAGTCCAAAGATATAAGCACTGATTCAAATAGAAAGATTTTGCATATTCTTTTATTCCTTTAATTTCATGTCACGAATAGAGAAAACGTTCAAATCTAAAAAGTAACCGACTTACATTGATTGGTTTTTAGAATAGAAAGATGGCATTGCTATGATTCGTGCGACGTTGCTCGAAACCGTTTGAGTTAGCCTTTGATTCTTATCTTGAAGCTTTAATCTTAATTCGAATCTCTTCTTGACAAACTTGAGCAGCATAACCTTGTATTGATTTTATTTTATTTTAATTAGAATTAGAGTAGAGTATAAGCATAGAGAAGTTGTGAGGAGAAAATATGAGGCCTAGGGGTGTTTTTATAGTGTAGAAGTCAACGAATCTGGTCAGAATGGCGTCCGGATACAGAAAAACGAACCAGGCTGCAGATCTGGAAAAAGCGGGGAGGTCGACCCCCAGGTCAACCTATGGGGGGGGGGAGGTCGATACCCTGGTCGACCTGGGTACCCAAGTCGACCTCAGGTCGACCCCCTGGTCGACCTGGGTCCTGGGCGTGAAATTTCCCGCCCAGCCCGCTTCTGAGTCTGTTTTGAAATTTGAACTTCGCTGAAACTTCCGGAGGCCATATCTTCCTCATACGGACTCCGATTTATGCAAACTTGGACTCGTTTTCATGCAGAATTCCAAAATGAATGCAATGGCGCAACCCGTTTCCCTTGATTTTGATTTTAAATTTTAATTCTGCCCTGATTTGTGAATCTTAGTGTTACAGAATTACGGGGTGTTACATTCTCCCCCACTTAAAAGGATTTCGTCCCCGAAATCTTCAAGTTAGGAAGAATGTGTCCTACCATCCAATCACCCATCTACTCAACAATTCAATCACAGGCATTCATTGTCCTTAAAATATTTCTAATGCTTTCATGTTCATATGCATAGTGTGTGTATATGTCTTTATCTAATGCAAAATCAGGTGGTCTACTGATTCGGTTGACCTCCTTAATGCGAATCATGTCAGTGCCATGCGTCCAATCATGTATGCAAGCATCCCTAGTTATGTAAATACTACATGTGTGCATATCCATTCATCCATATGCAACATCCATATGATAACATATCAATTTCAACTTACAAACAAATACATATCTGTAAATGCAATATGAAAGCGTCCGAACTGATCTAGTGCCTAATACGTATGTATATGCATTCACGAGCAACCATTAGCAACCACTTGCAACCATCAACCATAACATGTTTCAAATACATGTTTACATCCATTGGCTTCTACCTAAGGGTCGAAGATACGACCTAGAGGATATACTTTGGAAAGAGAGAAACAATTATGCGTAAAGCTCCTACAAAAATGAAAAGAAATCAAGGATGCACCCTTAAGGAAAAGGTTATGATGCTAGTATCTAGCCTTCTTGAGATTTACTCCACTGTATCTTAACTAATTTAACTTCACGATTGTGAAGTTTCTGACCTCCATTTCCAAAATAAACTGATGTTAACTATGATACCAAGTGTACATACCAAGATGGTTTGAGGTCTCTCCTCTCAGCTTATCCATCACGCCATAACTATGAGGGTCAAAAGGTCACTACGTACTTTTTACCTCTCTTAAAGTTAGTCTTTTTCTATTTAGAGCGCCTGCCACAACTATCTATCTCTCACGCAAACCGTCTTAGTCGAACTCGACATCCCTCAAGTACAAGCCCCAAAGGCCTAAACCAATATCAGACAAGCACCCAAGGAATATCTCCTCCGAATTTAGACGATCTACGTGAGATGATATAAGCAAACTCGATAGCTATTCTCAAATCCCTACTAACCAAAAATAAACTAGTCGGACCACCAATTAGATTTGAGACTCTAGTGGGATCTTTCTACTATACAAGTACTATGGTGCAGAGACTCAACTATGGAAGTGGATATGAACAAATGCGAAGCGCTAAAACCAAAGGAAAGAGTACGAATAGCAAAACTAGACGCTTCCAAAAGAACTTTACTACCTTTCTCCTAGGTACGCTTGGTGGCAAAAGTAGGTACTTGCCCTTCTGAAAATCTTGTCCTTTGCCCTTAATTACATGCCCTATTACACCATAGTAAAGATACTTCCTCTTGTCTTAGGTTTTATAATTCCTTCCTCCTTTGTGAGCTAAATCTACATCCATGAATTCCTCATCCTCTTCCGTGTGTAGTCATGTTGACAACTCTCTCGAAAGCTGCTTCCATCGTACAGAAAACCCTATAAGCTTGAAAGAAAACTGGTCGTAGGTGAAACAACTACGGCTATGGATGGAAGCCAGGCACGACTTCGCCCATCGATGAGGATACCTCCCAGAAAGCCAGGAGCCCCAGAGACTCAAGAAAGAAGGAGACAAGAATTCAAACAGAGGAAGAGAAGATAGTGCGTATGGCTTTTGGGGAATATGCGTTTAAAACAAATCTTTTCTCTTGAAAATGCTTCTTTTAAAACCATTTTGAAAATAATTTTTCAAATCCTTTATCTGATCTGGTAACCTTCAGCTTTGATACCACGTGTAACACCCCACATCCGTTAGTGTCACTCACAAAGGGGATGCACTAAGTTCTGTGGAGCATTTAGGGTAAAAGATGCAGATAAATTACAAGTCAGACAGAAATTAAACAGCGGAAAATAAAATTTACTTTATTGTCAAGATAGTTTATACAACAATTGTTTTCCAATATCAGAGTATCATCTGTCTTACTAAATAAAGAAGCATAAAAATACATTTATATTCCCCAATGTAGCAAGAGCCAGCCATAGCATCTGAAAGAGAATCCAAGCAAAACTTCGACAAACCTTCAAGCTGGGAAAGAGTGACCGTCCAACTTAACCTGAGCTATACTATTCCCTGCTTTACTACCTGGGGGGGGGGGGAACGGAAGAAAAGAAGACGAAAGAAAAACATAGTCAGACATAAAGCCTTAGTAAGTTCAGTTACTTCTAGCATGTGAACATGGAAAAACAAAACGACATGAATTAACTGAATACAAGACAACACCATGATGATAGGGTCAGCAAGATTAGACACAAGATATGCTAAGATAAGATAAACTGGATATGCTCTAATACTTTCGCTGCTTCGCTATTTCCTTGTTATACTGGTTTCTATATCTCTGCACCACCTAACTAGTGTCCCAACTAGTAACGATAACGTGATCCCAATCCCTTAGTTTCTGTTGCCTTCAGGCATACATTTATTAATTATTACCTAGATCTAATCTAGGGTTTTCTATCAAGTGCTTTCTAGATTCAACTAGATTTTACGCTATCTGTTGAACGCTTCTCGGATTCAGGGTTTATGCCACCTAGTCCAACTAGGGATTATGCTACCTGTCGAACGATGCCCCCAAGTCTAGGACACACTACCTAGAGTGGTATATGTTCCTATACTTCCCCACGCATGTATCGCGAATCGTTATCGCTTGTCTAGATGCACATGTCCTGTAATGTGCGGCCCGAGTCCTGTGGCAGGGAAAATCAAGAAACACAGAACTCGGTCGGGAGCTTTCAGATATCTACCGATGCAGATGCTAAGGTCTATTTTTATTCCAGTGGCTATGGTCCCACTCGACCCCTCCCTCAACTAATGAAAGGCACACCTTGAAAAATGAGAACTATACGCAGGCCTCCTATGCCCCCACTAACCTATGGCCATCCTCACCCATAACTAGATAGCAAGTATATGGTCTTTTGGAGTTCTCCGCCTTTCCGCTTCACGTATCTCGACTGACTCAAGATGTATGGTAGACGACGAGTTGCTATCACAGGGCTACCGTTTTCTCGCCGAATCACGCTGGTCCATCCTAGTCTTTAGGTTGCCATATATTGCAACCAAGGCATACCCCTGGTTGTTCTAACGCAGACCTTAACCTCTGTGAACCCAGGAGGATCATCTGCAGCCTCACAGAGGGATACCAAGACTACCCTCACGTCTCCTCGAAGCCTCGGGCTTTGTAACCCAATTCGTTGGAGCCTTCTTTAAAATTAGATGGACGTCCGCTCCTTCTCGTGTTATACTAAGAATTACTACTTAGTTTTGTCAACTAAGGTTTACCACTTAATTTCCAGAATCGTTGTTTTCTTAACTAAGGTTTACTACTTAGCTCCTTTTAACTAAGGTTTACTACTTAGTTCTCTTTCCCGTCAATTTGGATTGGTTAAGTGTCATTAGTCAATTCAAGCTAACTTAACCCTCTTCATTTATCTGTTAAACTGATTAAGTGTTATCAGTAATTCATGTTGACTTAACCCTACCACAAACCAAGTTATGTTGGTTAAGTATTTCTTATTACTTAACCCTACCCATTCATCCTGTATTGGTTAAGTGTTCCTTTTTAACTTAACCTTGCCCATCTATTTTAACTAACATGTTATTAATGGTTAAGTATTATCCCTTCGTGTTTTAGACTTAGCCTTATTCCTTTATCACAATCTGACGGTTAAGTGTTCAAGTTTACTTAACCCTGCGGTCTAGTCCAGCTAACATATCAAATTGGCTAAGTGTATTAAATTTTACTTAACCCCAACCTCTAGTCCAGTTAACATGTTAGTTTGGCTAAGTGTATTAACTTTACTTAACCCCACCTTCTAGTCTAGTTAACATGTTAATTTGGATAAGTGTCTTCTTAGTTACTTAACCCCTATAAATCTTGTCTTGTTACGATGTTAAGTTTGGTTAAGTGTCCCTATGGACATAACCCTCCCATTCTAGCTTAATTGTGTTAAGTTGGTTAAGTGTTCCTATGGACTTAACCCTCCCATTCTAGCTTAACTGTGTTAAGTGTCTGTATGAACCTAACCCCACCCACCGGTCTGGTTATCATGTTGAATTGGTTAAGTGTCTTAGTTAACTTAACCCTACCATTCTTGTTCTAGCTTTAACTAAATAAATTAAAGCCGCTACCACTCACATTAGACAGATATTGTTGTGATTACTGGATGTGCCGGTTGGTTCCGGGCAGGTTTACATCGCAACTCAGTCTAACCTCGGGTTAGGCATATTCGTGTTTTCTAAGTTCAAAGGGTTTTGATTAATTTTCAAACCAGGTTTTGAAAGTAACCATCCCATCCGTCGGATCAGTTAGGGATAGCCAGGGAGAGCAGGAAACTTGTATTTTCCAAACCCAAGCCTAGACACTATCCTCTCTGTCACCCTAGAACTTTCTGGTGTATTATTAAAAGAGATGTCGTTAATAAACCTTTAATTTGTCTAAATTTACATTTTCCCATTTAGGACAAATTCTATAAGTAAATCATTCCTAATTTACTTATTTCCTAATTACTCTTTTGATGTAAATTGTCAACATTTATTCTTATGGCCCATTTTCCCCTCTGTATCATATTTATGCTTTTTGGTATGTAAACTATACCAAATTAAGTGTCACTAACCATGATTTTGCTAAACCTGACAAGTACTCCCAATTATGGCCAATTTCAAATTTATACCAATATACTTATCATGACAAATTAGCTAATCCAATTCTGATTTAACATTCTAATTACAGTTCATGTCATACTAGACTTATTATTCTAGTTCACAATTCATGTAAATGCTAGATTTACAAGTCAATACTAGATTCAAATTACACATCCTATAATTCATGTCAAATTTATCCAATTTGTATTTTTATACACATGCCATAATACATGTTCCCAATTTATGCCAATTTCCAAGTTTATAACAACGTTTTATTAAATTTCATATTTTGCCCAAATCGTATTCCCATCGTTCGTATAATCGTGATTCAATCTAGATTATAGATAAATCTAGATTCGTAGAAAATAGGGAATGAACCAAAGATGCTATGAAAAAGATAGACATAATAACTGGCATAAAATAATAATTTACAAATTGCAGACCTAACGAATTACACTGAAATTGATCTAAAACATCGAAAGCCTATAGGTCTGAAAATCTTATGACATAAAAGGGTTGAATAACGACGTAGGTTCAAGAACATGGGTATACCTAACTTAATAGGTAAATTCCCAAGATCTAAAACCAATGAAAACCAAGAATAGACAGAATAGATAATCAGGTTTAGACCCAATTTCATAGTCACAAAACTTAAGCAACACTTTCCTAGTCATGAATCATAGGTGTTTAATCACAGTTGTCCTTGTTATGTCATAGGCAATAGTTTATGTTTCCTAATCAAAGGCATAGGCTTGTGTTCGTAGTCAAAGAAATAATTCTCATAGTCATGAGTCATAGTCATAGGCAATGTTCATAGTCAAAGAGGCATAAGGTTTTAAGGTCCATAGTTTCATAGTCACAGTATCATTGGTCATCGAATCATAACAGTTCTTAATTAAGTCCAAAGATATAAGCACTGCTTCGAATAGAAAGATTTGGCATATTCTTTTATTCCTTTAATTTCATGTCACGGATAGAGAAAACGTTCAAATCTAAAAAGTAACCGACTTACATTGATCGGTTTTTAGAATAGAAAGATGGCGTTGCTATGATTCGTGCGACGTTGCTCGAAACTGTTTGAGTTAGCCTTTGATTCTTATCTTGAAGCTTTAATCTTGATTCGAATCTCTTCTTGACAAACTTGACCAGCATAACCTTGTCTTGATTTTATTTTAATTAGAATTAGAGCAAAGTATAGGCATAGAGAAGTTGTGGGGAGAAAATATGAGGCCTAGGGGTGTTTTTATAGTGTAGAAGTCAACGAATCTGGTCAGAATGGCGTCCGGATACAGAAAAACGAACCAGGCTGCAGATCTGGAAAAAGCGGGGAGGTCGACCTATGGGGGGGGGGGGGGGGTGAGGTCGACCCCCAGGTCGACACCCTGGTCGACTCCCAGGTCGACACCCTGGTCGACCTAGGTCCTGGGCGGGAAATTTCCCGCCCAGCCCGCTTCTGAGTCTGTTTTGAAATTTGAACTTCGCTGAAACTTCCGGAGGCCATATCTTCCGCATACGGACTCCGATTTACGCAAACTCGGACTTGTTTTCATGTATAATTCCGAGATGAACGCAATGGCACAGCCCGTTTCCCTTGTTTTTGATTTTAAAATTTAATTCTACCCTGATTTGTGAATCTTAGTGTTACAGAATTACAGGGTGTTATAAATAATTTATGAAACTGGAAAGCAACATGTTGTGGGCTTATTAACAGACTTAAGTGGGTTAAGGATAAATTGAATTAATAAGCATGGGTAACTTGGTAAATACGAAAAAAAGGAAGCTAATGTGAATAACCAAGTTAAATGGGAAAGTTGACAAGGTGGCACAAGCACGAAATAAATGGTTAGACTTAGGGCTTAGTGACATATAAAACTAAGGCGCTTGAAGCAGTCCGTACGTTGTAGGATGAATAACCCAACAAGGTAGATCATCACGATGTCATAAGGCACGAGGAGAACGCACATTTGTATTGTGGCAGGTCCAACGGACTGGAAGGGGAAGCACGCGGCTTCCTGAGACGTTAAGGGTGCTCCTTGTAGTCCTCTATGTGGTGGCATATGTTTCAGGCTGCGCCCGCAGAGGTTGGGTCTGCGCGTAACTACTAGGTGGGTGGGCCTTGACTACAAGAATCACTTGACAGTCAGAATGTTGTACGAGGTGACGGAAAATTTGATTCAGCGGCTGCCTCAACAAAGGTGGATGGTCAGGACCAACAAGGATAGTAGGTCGTCGAGTGCCTGTCACCATAGCCAGTAGGATGCGGGAAGACTAGAGCTAGACCCAAGATACCATTAACCATTCACTATCGTGGGACGGTGGTTGAGGGGAGACGCCACATGGATTTTTAGATTGTTTGCTTAGGTGCTTGTCGCTTAGCTCTCGTAGTCTTCACTAGTTAAGGGAGGGGCCGAGGTGGGGCCATAGCCACCATGGAAAACAGACCTTAGGGATATTTGTGCTAGAGGCTCTTAAAGGCTAGCCTTACACAGATATGAGGAAAGCACCCGACCGAGTTCTGTGTTTCTTGTGTAACCCTGCCACGGAACTCGGGCACGCACACACGATGGGTGTGCGGGTTAGGCATCGAATACGCTTGACAATACGTACGTGGGAAAGTCTAGATACAACCATGTCTGCTCTGGGTGGTGTATCGTAGACTAGAGGGCATTATTCGATAATGAGTCATTATGTTTACATAATATAATTACAGTAATCCTATGCGGGTGTAGTCTTGTATTATACATAAGAGGAATGTATGTTACTGTGACATAGGATGGGGGACTGCGTATATAACTGCGATGATACGGTGGAGACCGTGCAAGTGGGGTACCATGTAGTGTACCTCCATATGGGGGTAGTTACATATACATTATATTAGGTTAATCTACTAGGGAGTAGATGGGTGCGACGTGTGTGTAAGCTTTGAGTGCTAATAACACGTATAACCTAATAAATAAGAAAATGTAATCGAACGATATGTGTAGGATTATTCAAGAAGTGTAATTTAAATTCATTCACATATAACTTATGTTCTGACCCCCACCTCATAATATTCGCAGGTTAGACAGAGGCTTACAGCTTTAGGGATACTGATTTAGCAGTATTGTGATTAAGGTAAAGCTATGTTTTAAATATATTATATTTTACTCCTTTCGCTGTGAGGTGTCTACCGGTCTCTGACATATCTCTTTTCTTTGTCTTTCTCTGCAGGATACCTGAGCAACCAACTCGGGATCCAGTGGATTGGATTTTTGAAAAAAAATCCGTCCGTCGAAATCTGGGTAGTTACATTTGGTATCAGAGCATAGGTTTAGTTTTCCTAGGGAAAATTATGAGTAAGCGTATTTGTATTTTTGAGAAAAATATAAATATTATATATATAAATATATAAGCCTAGGTTAGTATAGGAGCCCGCTTGAGAAATAGATTTGAGAAAAAAAAGTATGAGATTTTACCCCCATACACTAAAAATGGAGATCAGGAAAAGAAATTTGAACTTTTAAGAAAAAGGAAAAAGGTGTACATCAAAATGGATATTTAAGACTTCATGTTCCGCTTATGTTTCTATTTCATAGAAATTGGAACATGTGCAAGAAGAATAGACAATCGCCAATAACCATCAAGAAAGAAGACGGAGAAAAGCGGAACGAAAAACAAGCGAAGTGAAAAAAAAATAGGTCGACATTAGTGTCGACCTACCTATAGGGAGGTCGACCTTAGTGTCAACTTGCCTTGCGCTGGGAGAAAAAAATAAAAGGCCGAAGGCCAAAGGCCTTCGGCTCATTCCATCGTTCCAGGTGCTCCATTACAGGGGGCACGAAACCCACCTCCACCACCACGTTTTTCACCTCCCACCACTTCAAATCTCCGCTATTTCGCACAAAATTACCTCCAAATTGAAGCTAGAAGTCTCCTCTACCCAGATCTATACTTTTCCCCTCTCAATTCGAGCTTAATTCGCCATGGCGGACCAACCTTCCCTTCTTGCCTCATTTCCCCAACTTACGCCTCAAGAAATCGCTTGGTGCAACACTCAGAGAGATATAGTCGAGGCGTACGCCAACACTGCATGTTTGAAGCTTTTGTTAGGCCATCCGGTTAAGTTTGGTGATTTTGTTGGAACAATTTTGGAGGATTTATTCGCGGAGATGTGCTTAATTGCAATTTTGGATATTAATACCGTCGAGCGAAAAGGCTACAAGAGGTTAGTAAGATTTTTTGATGCTAATTTAGAAGTTGGGTTTGACAATGAGGGTTTGATTTCATATAATTCAGATGTAAAAAGAACCATCATTAGTTTCAATGAAATATAGTTTGGGGAAATGTTGAATATCCGTAGTATGGGCCAAGAGTTAGGGGATCTTGAGATGACTGATTTGGCAGTATGGCGTCAGATTTTCTATGATGAGTACGAGAGGATTTGGGATTATACCACTACACCAGAAATGACCTTTGGTAGCATTTGAAAAACGCTACCAAAACTTTTGGCAGCGTTTTAGTAAACGCTACTACAGGTCCCGCAACTAAAAGTCTGATTTTTTTGGTTGCGTTTTGATAAACGTTACAATATGATTAGCTTAGTTGCATTTTTCAAACGCTACTAAAGTTCTGTACTTGGGTCACTTTTTGCTCTTCTGTAGCGTTTATTTTATGTTACTAAAAACTTTTCATTGCATTTATTTTATGCCACTAAAAATTCATATTGTTCACATTGTTGCGTTTTTCAAACGCTCGGCCATGTAGTTTTTGCTTTTATGTAGCGCTTATTTTGTGCAACTAAAAATTTAAGTGGTACATTATATTTGTTTTTGTAGCGTTTTTAAAACGCTACTAAAAGGTATTGATTGTTTTGTTACATATTTTAAATGCTACTATATACTGTTAATGGCTTATATTATTCCAGCAACTAATTATATAGATCATATTAAAGTGAGCAACAATCGTATAAAAATCTAATTTAAAACAACAATCAATCAATCATACAGTCATCATATTTAAGTAACTAAGAACACATTAGTCACATAAGTATTTTCCATAACCATTTTGGTAATAGTTATTTGACAAAATCAACAAGTTCACATACCACAAGAATTCAAAAGGAAATTTACACAATAAGTACTAACAAATACCATAATGCATACAACTAAAGTCATGTCCATTGTTAATGATGGTCTTTACTCCAGAAAAACTAATTACCTGTAAACAATATTAATTGGTTATTATTAAAAAAACACATAAACAATATTAATAGAATTCGACCATGAATAATTTATTCCACTGCAAAATTCAGATTTGCACATAAACAATATTAACTTTGCGCTCCTTTCATTTCACACAAACTAAGCCTACACTTAATGCTATTCCCATCTCGGCCTAGACCAACACAAGTAGCAACTCAACTCCGCACATTACCCTCACCACAACATGACCATCCACCCACATCACAACATGACCAATACAAGTCACAACTTAGTTTATAATATTTTTTATCATAGGTTAAAACTGAGGTGAAATTGCAAATAGGATTTACAACCAAAATTGCGATTTGCGACTAAGTTATAACAGTGACCTGCAAAAGCACAGTTTTGAGCTCCTAGGTATAAGTGCAACTCAGTTTTGAGTTAATTAATTTATTAACCTAGTTAACTTAATTAATTTATTATAATAATTAATAATAACAACATATATTATAATATTATTAGAATTCGGTTAACTTAATTATATTATTATTATTACAAATTAGTTAATTTTTATAAACTTAATTAATTATCATCATTATTTATAAAACTTTTTTTAATTAGTTATTATATCATTATTTATAAAATTTTATTAACTTAAACTTAGTTAATTTTATATATCTTGTTCATATTTAACACAACTTAGTTACTTCTATAAAACTGGTTAAACATACGTGAAACATGGGTTGCAAAAATAGTGTTCATCGACAACATTATTTCCAATAGTGATTACAAATGTAAATAATATGCCAAGAATTGAACTTAATTGAAACAATATTTCTTTTTAGTTATAGCTAATGTAACAAAATGAACTGGAAAAGTTCAGATACATGTACCTTAAATGGAGCAATGACAACTGAGAAGAAGTTCATGAATGATTGCATACTAAGTATATTATGAGTGGTTGTATTGTTTGATTATTTTTTCAAAATGATCCTATTAGTCGCCAGCTCCAACTTTGGTTCCAATCCTATTTCTACTTAATTCAGTTGCTAACACTGAAAACATATTCTATACTTGCGTCATGTATTCAAGAGTAGCATGGAAATATGAAAGAAAACCGGGGAAGAAATTTTGCTTTTTAAAAATTTCACTGATCCAAGTAGACTGATGTTAACATTAATCGTTAACAAATTAAATTCGATGCCATCTTAAAACTGTTGTGCTCAAATTTAAACTCGAACACAAATAAAATCGGCCTATCAACCAATACAACTTTACATCTATCCTAAAAGAGATAGGGAAACTAGAAAATTAATATGGCCATCGGACCCAAAAAATTTTCCCATCCACTTGTCACTTAAGCAACTCAAAACAGAAACTAAAACAAAGCAAACATCCAAAATATATACTAAACAAACTATTCACAGATTATGAGGGTTGTGGTTGGGTTAAAGGAGTTGTATATTTGGTGGTCTGAGTGATGAAAGTGTTCAGTGGTGGGGTTAATGGAGTCCAGTGGCATTAGCAAAAACAGAAAAAACACAACGACTCTGAGATGCACAGAAACAAAAAGAAATGCACAGTGATGGTGATGATGATGATGTCAAATGAAGTTGAAGAAAGAAGAATTGCAAAACAGAACATATGATGACAACATAATTTCTAACAACAGCAGAACAACAGAAAAGCACACTGACTCTATGATGTACAGAAACAAAAAAGGTTGCACTGAAAAGTAGAATGAATATGTAATAAAATATTTGAATTTCAGTACATGTCATTACGCATGAAGTAAAATTGGAGCAGATTTGACAATGAATCGTGGTAGCCTGGGGCAACTGTAATATTTGGCTCTGGCCATAACTCTTTTTTATTCTGTTTACTACAATCTGTAACATTACATCCTGCCTATAACTATTTTTAATGGTATATTGCATTACCTAAACTATTCAAGTGGAGCTTATCCATCCATAGAAACTAATATATGGTTGGATGAGTATGCTCCTTCAACTATGATATACAGAGCAAAGCCGGTAGTTAGCTTGATAAAAGTTGGAATATGTTAGATGCCAGTTTGCAACGCACAATGTATATTCACTGACCAACTATGACACAGTATAACATTTATGTATTGTAAAGTCAAATGAACAAGTTAATCAACATGCTAAAAAAAGTAAAGTCAAATGATAAAGAAATTTCACTTACCAATTTACTAGTAGCCATAGCAGTCTCATTTGAACTTGGAGCAGTTACAAGCATTGATTTCCAGCCAATGACCCAATCTGCTAAAAAATTATTTGGTGCCGGGTTTGATTCATCTTCTACAATATTCAAATGAATGATTCAAGGTTTATTAATTGTATTAATTTATCAACGTAAGGTAGTCCACAAAACAAACTTACCAACATGAACAATTGCAAGTGCCATAGCATTTTTACTTTCCAGTTCCACTGCATCCAGATTTATTTCATTTAACCCCTGACACATAAGATCAAATAGCAGCTTATAAGGAACAAGATAAGCTTGGACCATGTATAAAAAAAAAATCAGGCTGTTTTGTGGAAGTGTTCATGAGTAAACTTTAGGAAGTATTAATGCCCTTTGGTAAATTATATATATTTGAAAACCTTTAAAGAACAAAGCATAAATTCAATGCATAAACATAGAGAGATTAGTTACCAGCAAATCAACTTCTTTACTGATAGGAACTTCCACTTTTACTGGTCCAGGAGGTGGCGTTGGTGCTTTAGGTACCCTTTCTCAACTACTTCAGGAGTTTTAGTATATATACTCTATTGCCAACACAACTTTCGGTACTTCTTCATATCCTGTTGTTCAAGCTGTTCTTGTTGCTTCCTTTCAAGTATAAAGTCTACCTTTGGTATTGGAGACATGATTATCGATTTGTTTGTTGCTTTGTTTGGTTGGAATCAGCTGTTGAATTAGTTGATGAATGGTATATAATTTAGCTTGTATATAAAAAACTGATAGAAAACTGGTATAGGGAGTGGAAGAAAATGTACTTATATATATTATACAAACAAGGTAGTGCATAATATATCCATACGCATGGTAGGTATCCATACAACAATTGCTTGTTCACTTTGGTTTGCTTCCAATACTCCTGTGTCAAGTTATATAACAGAAACATTTTTTGCAATTGTTAGAGGTTAACATAGCATAATTATCACTATATAAAAATTGTTATGATATATCCAATTTGAAGTGATAGTATGTATAAGACAAAAATGAAATGTATCAATTATTGGAAGTATACATGCAAGCGACCAGTGTGTGTTCTAGTAATATAATTTGCATGTAATCAATCATGGTTATGCAAATACAAGTTTAATGACTAAAGGATGACATATACTGATAATTCGCTGTATTAGGTCCATCAATTCTCGTAACTAAGTCAGTATCACAAGAAAGAGGAAGGAAGTTGAAGTTTGATTTAGCTTGTATTTTTTTTCAATAAACTGAGTATAAAATTTCCTCACCATTCCACATTTACATCAAGCTACAACAGTAAGTCTAAATGCAAATGGTACAGGCCCTAACCATGGCAAAAATATTTTAGTAAAACAAATGTCACTGAATCGATCAAAGTACTAACCATTACTATATAAATATCACTCAAGGCAGAGAGATTCCAATATATCAAAACAAGGCTCAGAAGGAAAAACAAAAACAATCGTTTCAACAGTAGAAAGACTCACTACAGCCATATATCTAACAGAAGTTACAGTAACCTAAGGCGGATGTTGAGGGCCCGAACTCAAAGGAACCACCATGTAACTTATCACATGTTCAAACTTCGGTAAACTGGAAGCTGCATCTTTATGAGCTCCAGCAAAGACGAAGCACTGAGAATCACTGAGTGAATACTTAACTTCTTGAAGCAAACTCGATAGATTTCTTATCTGCACATAAAATGAGAAAGGCACTCCTAATGTAACATGTAGGGGCATCCTATGATTACAATTAAAGGAGGTTTCTCCATGCTAATGGTAGGTAATATTTCTTTTGTTAGAACGTAAGACCCTGAAGTATTTCCTATACTTCTATTCCAAGATAGATGAACGAAGCCCATAGTTAGATTTTGCGATTCAACTTTAGGAACAACCGAGAAAATCTATTTAATTTCTTCACAAGGATTCAAAAGAGCTGGTTCAGCAGGAGCTCCACCACTAACTAAACAAGAACACTCCATATTTTTTTCTGCCTTTTCAATTGAAATGGATGTTAAACATAGGGAACCTTAGTGCAATTTCTTGCACACACGATTAATATGCTCTTTTCATTTAAGAGTAGGGAACCTCGGTGCTCTAGCTTGTTATAACTACTATAACTCTGTGTTATTCTTTCCCTTTGTACAAAACTCATAATTGATTAATGATTATTTATCTTCCCTTAGACAATGACATATCACACCTAGGGCTAAATCAATCTAAACATAAAAACTTAAGTGTTAATATATTTTCCATCATTACACCAATTTGTTTATTAATTTTTGAACAATGGTGCTGATATGAAACAATATTTTAATAAGGGAAGCTATGAGATAAGGAATGAAACTAATATCTGATTATAGTGCTTCGCCATTTTTTATGATGATATCCGACTAAAGTGTTCTCCCTTTTTTTTTGGTGCTGTAATCTGATAAGATATTGAACTGGGATACCTAGACAAGAATTGGGTATATAAAGATATCTAGTAGAACCCATCAGAGCCTTGTGTACCCCATTACTCATATTCAATGTGAATGAGCACGTGAAATTTCATTTAGGTCGAAAATTCATTTTGTGTTTTGCTAATCCAAAACTAGACATAGACAATGAAATTCATATTGCATACAAGCTTTAAAACGTGGATCATTGTTTTGATATCTTAATTGTTGGCACATTCATAAATGCTCTGTATACAAGACTTTAACATTTCAACTTAATCTGTGGCTGTATATATAAATTAAGTAAAAGTTCTAAACTAATTAACCAAATAATCAAACAAAAAATTCCAAAACAGTCAGGCAAACGTGTCAAATCTGCTCCTAAAAGAAACATAAGGAGCACATTTAAAACCAAATGACAGTGCTAACAAAGAAATTTCTTCCTATATAAAAGATGAAAATATTTTACTTCCAAAACAACTGAAGTATCACGAATTTACATAGGAAACATTGAAGCAAGAACTGGGCATGAATCAGTTTTAGTGAATATCTTTATAAAAAAGTTATAATGAATCAGTCTTAGTAAATATCTTTAAATACCCAATATTCATTTAATTCATAAAAAAGTCATAAAATAAAATCATAGAATTATGTAATCATTTTGCTATCTTAGGCAAAATGATGGGGAAGAGGATGTGCTTGCAATAAGTGTTCAGAGAGCTTGATTCCACATACTCACTGTACAAGATGAGCTGACTAAACATGTCTATGTTGCCATGCCTATAAAACTTACTATGCTTTAGTGGCTTAATATGTCTATGTGGCTTAAAAGAGTTACTTTTTCCATTGTTGAAATGAAAGATGCCTACTCGGTTATGAACAACAACTCAAAATTATGGACAACAAGCAAAACTGATTTAAAGCTAACTTCATACCTTCATGATGTAGATTATGTGCGTCTTCAACTATGTAAATCTTTATGATAATCAATAACTCAATATCTTCATACATGAAATAACAAATTTTATGAGATAAATATTTCCAAGATCCGAAAAGGGAAAATACATTGTTTTTTTCCTCCATAAAAACAGTATTTGGTATAAGAAGAGTATATGCGGGTACCTAATATTTGTATTTCAGAGTGTAGGATTCATGTTCGAAGTCTGGCTGCTCGCATATTGACATGAATCCTGATTTGATGATATGATACGGATTCTAAAAATAAAAAAACGGTGAATAATTTTCATTTAGATATACAGTTAGAACTCTACTGGATGCATTGTTAACCACTGCCAACAAATATGGAAAGTGTAACGGATTACCAGATAGGGAACAATATATATCTCAAAAAAGATTGGTAGCATTTGTCATAGTCATGTATTTCACCGTTGTAGTGAGACAAGTTATCTGAATTCATTAAAGTCGGAATGGGATAAAATTTCAAAATCAAAATTAGAATGTCAGGCAGTTAGTTAAGTATGAAACTAAATTCGTTAGACAGCCCATATTGGCCAGTGGTTAAAGAGAGAAGAATGTTGAAAGTAAACCAAACTTAAGTTAACACAGGATAGTCAGGTCAGGGGTATGGTAACAGTAGATTTCACCATGCACAAAAATGAAATGGAGCAGCCAGTAATAGGTAATTTCAATAACCAGAATTTCTCTCTCATTATATTCTTCTTAAAGTGATAGTTTTAGAGTCCTTATCAAGATTATAATTTCAATAACCTAGCAAAATTCAGGGGGACGTAGCAAAATTGATTCATAGTTCTAATTTTGATCTGTTTTATGATATGTGATGAGGCTGCATTGTAAAACCAACTAGACTATAGCATCGGGGATCAAAGTGAAACTGAAAAAAGTTCTGGATCGATCAGTTTATATGTGCTAAGATGACAGTGCAAACATAATTTTAAAATAGTGTCAGGGCGCAAAGCAAAATCGAACAAAAGTCATACTTCTTTATTGCTCTTTTCTATGCTCATATGCAAGATCGAACCCAAAACCTACTCCTCTATTGCAATTTTCTCTACTTATACGGCAGTTTAAACTCGAATAGACTAGTATTAGGGCACGAAATAAATATGTACTAAATTCATGCTTTGTTTGTGTCAACTTTAAATAGAACTTCTTAAGTCTTAACCAAACTTGCAAAAACAAAATTTGTGAATATATATCTCTACAAGATGATGAAAGACAAGCCTTTAAAAATGCAACATCTTGATATGTCTATGAAAATGCATTAACTTGATGAGTCCATGAAAATGTAACAGTTTGATAAGTCAAACAAACTTGCAAAAATCAAGCAGCTCTCAATGCAACAGTTTGGAAATGTACTGGATATTGATGATAAGAAAATAAAATAAAATAAAATGGAACATGATATAAAATGGAACATGATAAATACATAAGATTGCATGGCATGTTACAGGCAAATGAAATAAGTAGTGAAATAGTACAATATAAAATGAACTACGTTAAAGCAAACCAAAACTGGTTTCAATTTTATAAAATGAATTAAATATTGGAATTAATAACATGAATAGGAACAACAACTAAACAAATACAATTAGGGGTGTAGCCAGAAATTTTGGTTTGTGAGGTCACCATTTTAAACAACATAGGAATAATAGCTTTTTTTATCAAGTATTGTACAGAAACTCATCACAATTGTCAAATAACATGACACTGATTTTATTGAATGCACATACTCTGCCCCTTTATTTTGTTATCGAACATATGTAAATTAACTACAAATTTCCACATTTTGGTGACTCAACTTGCCAGAAATTAAGATAGGAAATAAGTTTTTACCGTGCAACTAGATAAATGAGATAGCTTGTTAAAACATTTTATCATACGTAACCTTTTATCTAAATCAGAATGGAAAGAATCCACCAACTAGGAATGGAGCGTGCATAAATTAGGGAAATAATTTGAAGCCACTATCAATTGCCAAAAATCTATTTCAAATATCAGAAGCCTATTTCAGATCACAAAATCCGATTTTCAAACTATGAATTGCTCAAGTTCAAATGATTTCGAATTCCAAAATTTAATTCTGAATTTTACCATGACATTAAAAGAGCTTACAGAGGAGGTAACGAGTTCACAGCAAATACATCATTCAGGTTGAAAAAATAGATCCTACGTACCAATAAGAACCCTAAATAAATTTGCGTAGTTAAAAAAACATATCGATTATTACCAATGACGTATCAATTAGAAAACATACCAATAATAACAAATCAGTGGGAGCAGATCTATGAAACGAAGGCGGCTATTGACGAAGTGACGGCCCAACGGGGAAGCCGATTCAATGAAGTAGAGAGCCAAAGTCAAAGCCGATTCAACGAAGTTGAGGGGAGAAGTTCAGCGACTTTGCTAAAATTGATGAAAGTGGAAGCGAATGTGGTAGGAGGGAAATTTTGGTCGAATTAGGGGAAAACGTAACGTCGGAGGGAAATAGAAAGCATTGGAGGGAATTGAAAGAAATACACGTGACATCCTTATGGAAATGGAAATATTAAAAAAAAAAAATCGGTGAAGGCGGTAGTAGTTGCGGATGCACTATGAACACAGCCAATTATTGCAGCCTTTGATACGTTTTCTTGTATTGTACCCATTTACGTCCGTTAGCTAGATTTGTTATTTGGATTTTATAATATAATATTGTTGGACAGACTGGTGGATTTGATAGGATAACACAAATCCTTAAACGAGCCATGTATGCTATTTTTGGGGGTATTCAGATAAATTGGGCTCTCACTATGCTGCAGTATTATGACTCTACTAGAGAGGCGAGGCAGTCAAACATTTCTGTTGGAAATTTATGGACCGTAGTTTTTACACGAAGCAATGTTCCTCTGAGAAAGGAAGGTTATATATCACCTCCCTCTCATCCCTCTAACATTATAGATTTGACCGCACTGACGAGGATGCATATACATTTGCATGATTTATTAGAGCCTCAGCCCATGGAGCATGATGGAGGAGATGAGGAGGAGGAAGAGGAACTTTTACAGGTGGAGCATGTGTAGGAACCACAAGGTGGTGACTATCAGCCCGAACATGATGGAGAGCCCCAGTATGTACCGCCAGCAAGATCATACCCATATCAGACAGAGCAGGCTTGGGGAGGTGCTTGGACTTCCCAGGCTCCAGGATAGGGTACTTCGGTACATCTGGGTGGGACCCTTGGATTTCCAGAGAGTCGGACTGGAGGGCGGAATTGAGAATAGTTTCTGAGCAAAAAACTCAGTTAGTTAGAGATCACCAGGACATCTTGAGGACACAACAGAAGATGCTCCAGACACAGGTTGAGTTAGGACAGACTCAACAACAGATGCTACAGGAGATGGGCACCTTCTATGATCAGTTAGGAGCTGGGCTACAGGACTTGCAGTTAGAGGTCAGGGAGGGGACTAGGCAGCTTACAGAGCATTTGGATAGTAAGATTGGTGGTATAAAGGATCTCATTCATAGTTTCTTCCAATAGGGACCTGACCTCTATTGCTGTAACAGTAGGGCATTATTTTATTATGTAGTGTATGACTGTCTCTCTCTCTTTTATCTAGTTATAGTAATGTACTAGAATTTGCTTTGACGTAATCTACGAATGTTTAATTAGAAAATTTTCTGTTATAACTCGCTGGGCATGTAAAGTAAAAACATATAAATATGAAGCAGAGAAAAACAAGAAATTTAAATTAATTAAACTAGAATGATAAAAGAAAATGGGAAAATATAGGTTTTTCCATTAAATGCATAAGGTTAAAAATTTGGAAAATTAGATTTTTCTAAATTTTGAAATTTAAAAGTGATTGATAGGATTTTTGGGTGTGGCAATTGGATGAACTACACTCTTATTTTATAAGGGTGTGGGAAAATTTGGACGAAAAATAATTTAGAATTTTTCAAAATCAATTTTTCATTCATATAGAACTGCAAGTATATTTAGGATGTGAGCATCATGATTTGAGAAAGCGTTTTTAAAAGTTTGCATACATATAGGTGGTACCAATTAGGCATACATGCTTTACTATGATGTGTTTCACTTTGCACATGTGCACAATGTTTGCAACAATTGAATGCACACTTTATGGATGAATATTGCGAGGGATTGTCCATTTTACTCTTATCAAATTTCGGGGACGAAATTCTTTAAGGGTAGGAGAATGTAACACCCCGCATTTTTAATATAATTAAAAATGTGTATATATGCATAAATAGGAGAATAATGGTGATGTACAATGTCTATGTAATAGAGGTAATAATAAAAATAAGAATACTTAGTTTAAATTTCAAAGATTAGGTAAAACGAACATCACCATTGCGTTCGTCTCGGAATTCTGCTTGGAATAGAGTCCAAGTTTGCGTAAATCGGACTACGTATGGATGAGTTATAGCCTTTAAAAGGTTCAACTAAAAATTCAAAACAGTTCGAAATTCGACCAAGGCAGCTGGGCGGGAAATTTCCCACCCAACAACTAGGCAGGTTGACCCTAAGGTCTACCTGGGGGTCAGGTCGACCAGGAGGCCGACCTTGGGGTCGACCTAACCCCCCTCCCCCGATCTGAGCAGTTCTGTTCTTGTGACGTGTTTTTAATGTGTTGTACGAATCTGGTGGCTTCCAGGTCAATCTAAGGGCTCCAAAACACACTCTACACCTATAAATACATAGCAAGACCTAACCCTAATTCATAACAATTCCTTAAGCCGCCTCCGTGCTGCTGAACTTTCAATTCTCTTAGCCGCCGTCTCTAAAACCTAAATCAAATTAGGAATTCTTCATCAATAATTCAAGCTCTTCACCAACAATCAGAAAAGAAGATTTGATCAGCATTCTACATAAAAAAAAATTGTTTATTTCTCCAATCCAGTCAATGTGAGTGGATTTGAACTATATTTGTTGTATAATATTGCCTCTATCGTATACCATTCCCCATAATGAATATGATGATAATTCAATAAGATCAGTTATTTTATTTATGTCTACATTTGAATTCTCTCTTTTATCCTTTCCATCTTTATTTTTTTATAACTTGGCTATGTCGAGCCTACGTCTATCATGGATTTATGCATTTAAAAGAGGAATGAGGAATTAAAAAAGGGGGAAAGGGGTTGGTTTGAGTGTAATATTGTGAATGGAAGGTTTTGTATAGAAATATGGGCATAATTATACTGGGATGTTGGATTTATGTAAATTGTCATAATTGTAATTGGATATGGAATTGGTATAAACTTAATATTAACAACATGTAACTGGATAGCATGGATTGGTAAAACTTATTTGTGACCTGAAAAATAAGTCTAGAGAGTGAATTAGATTATATGTATGAACGCGGGAATGTTGGGATATATATATATATATATATATATATATGGAAAATACTGATTATACGAAATTAGGTAATATTGGATATTGGAAATTGGCATGTTTGGGTATGAATAACATGGAATTGGTGAATTTCGCTATAATTGGATGATTTGGGTAATACGAAATTTGGCTAACTTTTATGTAATTGGTGTAGTTAATGATAAATTGGAAATAGGCATATAAAAATGAATTGAAATTAAGTTGAATTTGGAACGCATGACATGAATTTGGGGTTTGGGTGAAAGATAATTGTTAATGAACGCGACACGATGTTAGGCGCGTTTGTGGTGTAAGACTGCCCGGAACCGCCCGGCAAATCCAGCAACCACAAGCGGACGCCTAATGTAAGAGGTCAACGGCAAAAACTAGAGGCGTAACGGTTTATAACACGAGGTTATATGCTTTTGTGGTGTAAGACTTCCCGGAACCGCCCGACAAATCCAGCAATCATAAGCGGACGTCTAATGTGAGATGTCATACATCGTTATAACGTAATAAATAAATTAAGAAACACTAACCATAATAAGACATGTGGGTGACATGAGTATGGTTAGAGGGTTAAGTGGATGATATAAATGACATGTAAAACATGACTAAGGTAGACCTAACCGTAGTAAGACATGTGTAAAACATGGAAACTATAGTAAAGGAGGTTATGTGGGACACGGGTGACATGAGAAACAGAAATTTAGATATGCTTAACCAAATGGGACCCGCAACGGTATTATAAATTAATTGAATTGGGTAAAGTTAAGTAACGGGTTAAGTAAGCAAAAAGGTTAAGTCAAATCAAAGATTAATGACAAGAAATGGGGAATGATAAATAACCTATTATGAATAAACTTGAATGAGGCAAGAAAGGATAATAAGTGGAAACTATAAGATAAGTTATAGGAAACGATAAGGAAGATGAGATAACTTGTATGTAAAGAAATACTTAAATTAAGTGGGTTAGGAAGGAGAAATGTGAAATTGAAAATAATATAAGTTATATGAATGGAAAAGAAGTAAACTTGGATCATATATGTTGATTGTGTTGAGTAATTCTCTGGGTGTCAATCTGATGTTGATTTCGGTCTTCAGGGCTGGTGTTTAGGGGATTATTCTCCTAATCATATATATGTGGGATAAGGCATACTTAGCTATGAATCAAGTATAACATGTTGTTGTAACCCTAAAAGGAATAATTTATGAAACTGGAAAATAACATGTTGTGGGCTTATTAACGGACTTAAGTGAGTTAAGTATAAATTGAATTAATAAGAAAGGGTAGCTTGGTAAATACGAAAAAAAGGAAGCTAATGTGAATAACCAAGTTAAATGGGAAAGTTGACGAGTTGGCACAAGCGCGAAATAAATGGTTTGACTTAGGGCCTAATGACATATAAAACTAAGGCGCTTGAAGCAGTCCATACGTTGTAGGATGAATAACCCAACGAGGTAGATCATCACGGTGTCATAAGGCACTAGGAGAACGCACGTTTGTTATTGTGGCGGCTCCAATGGACTGGAAGGGGAAGCACGCGGCTTCCTGAAACGTTAAGGGTGCTCCTAGTAGTCCTTTGTTTGGAGGTGGATGTTTCAGGCTGTGCCCGCGGAGGTTGGGTCTGCGCGTAACTACTAGGTGGGTGGGCCTTGACTACAAGAATAACTTGACAGTCAGAATGTTGTACGAGGTGATGGAAAAGGTGATTCGGCGGGTGCCTTAACGAAGGTGGAGGGTCAGGACCAACAAGGATATAGGTCGTCGAGTGCCTGTCACCACAACCAGTAGGATGCGGGAAGACTAGAGCTAGACCCAAGATACCAATAACCATTCACTATCGTGGGACGGTGGTTGAGGGGAGACGCCATATGGATGTTTAGATTGTTTGCTTAGGGGCTTGTCGCTTAGCTCTCGTAGTCTTCACTAGTTAAGGGAGGGGCAGAGGTGGGGCCAAAGCCACCATGGAAAACAGACCTTAGGGATATTTGTGCTAGAGGCTCTCAAAGGAGAGTCTTACACAGATATGAGGAAAGCTCCCGGCTGAGTTCCGTGTTTCTTGTATAGCCCTGCCACGTAACTCAGGCACGTACACACGATGGGTGTGCGGGTTAGGCATCGAATACGCTTGACAATACGTACGTGGGAAAGTTTAGATACAACCATGTCTGCTCTGGGTGGTGTATCGTAGACTAGAGGGCATTATTCGATAATGAGTCATTATGTTTACATAATATAATTACAGTAATCCTATGCGGGTGTAGTCTTGTATTATACATAAGAGGAATGTATGTTACTATGACATAGGACGGGGGACTGCGTATATCACTGCGATGATACGGTGGAGACCGTGCAAGTGGGGTACCATGGGGTGTACCTCCATGTGGGGGTAGCTACATATACATTATATTAGGTTAATCTACTAGGGAGTAGATGGGTGCGACGTGTGTGTAAGCTTTGAGGGCTTATAACACGTATAACCTAATAAATAAGAAAATGTAATCGAACGGTATATGTAGGATTATTCAAGAAGTGTAGTTTAAATTCATTCACACGGAACTTATGTTCTGACCCCCTCCTCATAACATTCGCAGGTTAGACAGAGACTTATAGCTTTTGGGATACTGATTTAGCAGTATTGTGATTAAGGTAAATCTATGTTTTAAATATATTATATTTTATTCCTTTCGTTGTGAGGTATCTTCTGATCTCTGACATATCTCTTTTCTCTGTTTTTTCTACAGGATAACAGATCAACCAACTCGGGTTTCGGTGGATTGGATTTTTGAAAAAAAAAATCGGTCCATCGAAATATGGGTTGTTACTGGATCTGTGCAAAAATTGTTGTACTTCGATGTTTGAATCTAAATGTATGTGCATTTTTTGGACACAGCAATTTGTATGTGACTCATATTCAGATATGAAGAAGCATATGTTGTTATGTTATATCAGTAATGGATAATGGTATAAAAGTTGTACCAGATATAATGCTTCCCATATACACCGTATGTTTCCGTATATTACTTATGTTGTTTTATATGATAAGTTGATGGTGTATGTGTGTATATATATATATTATAAATTTATGTTGTATGAATCTAGGCTTTAAAATCTGATTTGCAAATATGCCTGGATTTTCTTATCAAACTGACTGTGTATTAGAAATAGCACATAACTGCATGATATTGATATAATTTCTGGATATGTAAATTGGTGTTTAATAGTATATATGCAGAAGTTCTCTTGCTAGACTGTGTTATAAATATGCTTATATATATGTTGGCTAATATATTTAATATCAATTATGCGTATATATATAAAATGATTGTGCTTAATACTTGTATGTATATAGTTATGAGTAAGAAGTTTAGAAGGTTTCTAAATACATGATTGAAACTGGACCTTTATATTGGGCCTAGAAGTCTGTTTTATATATAAATATGGGCCACGTTTTATAATTCTGTAAAATTGATGCGTTTAGTTTTTTGTGAACAAATGATTTGACCTAAACACTCTAATGGGATTTGAGTCTGTTATACATGCGATAGGGCCTAGATTTGTACCAATGGGCTCAGTGCATTTATTCGAGCTTTGACATGATATATTATTGTGATATTCCAATAAGTGTATGTGTATCTATTGTTTTACAAAAGTTTGTAAAAGGGTTCTGCGTACGTTTGTGCAAAAATTTTATTTAACTTTAAATGTTGAAGAGACAGTGTGTATTGGCATATCTTTCTTATGTAATAGAAAATACATGTATGTTATTTTATTTTATTTTTTGGCAAGGCAAGGCAGTTTTTATAGTGGTCCATGCACTGTTTATTAGAAAGGAAGAAAAGAGAGATTTATTCTGCACAGGCACAGAAACAACCATCTGGTTTGAAGTGCTAGAACAGTGTACAAATAATAAGAGGAGAGAAGCAGATTTCTTCTACTACTACAAGTAACACAAACTAGCCCCCTCGTCAGAAGAGCATCCACTAGCATCATTGGGAGGCCCAACAACGCTGATGTAACTAGAGAAATCCAAAGCAAGCTTCGGCACATAGCAAGGGTTAGGAGCACGAAACATGAAATTTCTATCCTAAGTAGTTTCATAGAACTCAGATTTCTTTCTCTCACCGATCTCACCCTCCGTAATAAGCTCAATACCGTCATCAACGATCCCATATGTATGTTTCCTAAGGTTAGAAATATCATCAGAGATGAACTTGAAAAAGGTGTCAATAATGGGACAATATCTCATATCGGATGGCGCATGAACCCGAATATCTGCTTCGCACCACTTAATGTTGTCATGGATCAAGCCCTCACGAGTAACATAATCTGAAGCAAGCTCCACATCCTCAGGCGGAGGAGGGGGAAGAAGAGGAGAGGGATCAACTTTGAGGGGACAATCTTCAAATCCATCTAACTTCTGGCCTAGGAATCAGAGATCGAGCAAATAGAGGCAATGGGGCAACATAAGGCTCGCATTATCTGGCAGGACAATTCGCTAATATGTGACCAAACGACTGACAAGACGTGCAGATATCTAGCTTCCAGCCATAGTGAACAACTACCTCCGCAACAAAACCTTCGGTAATCCTAACTTTTTTTTTATCCGGAAGAGGCGAGGACAGTGAATTTTCTATTTGGTCCTTTGCATACATTAGCTTTTCCCTTGCAACCGTAGTGTTGTCAAAACATTTCAATTTGCCAATGTTGTTCGCTAACCAATTTAAACCAGTTAAGGATTGCAAAACGGATGCGATATTAGAAAAATAGGCCCATACAAGAATCGAAAGAACTTGGTCTCTAACTCGATCAACTTGTGGCCCCCAAGTCGTAACTATGAAAGGCTTCCCTAAAATGAAAATCGGATCAAAACTAAGAACACGAAGACGCTCCTCCTGCCTAGAGAACTTGAAAAAATACATTGATCTATACATATGAACCTAGAGACTTCCCTTAATTTGCCAAGCTTTTACATATTTCACTTTAACAATAGAGTAAGGAGGGTTGAATCTAAGAAAAAACCCAACCAAGTAGTCTTTCCAAAATTCTACACCAGTGCAATTGACCTTAGGCGGTGGTACAACCATTCCATCCAAGCTAACCACTTCAAAGTCAATTGGCTCATATACACCAACATTAAGAGGTTTGTTATTAAATAAGGCGGCAAAAGTTAGAGGAGCTAGAACTGCAGGAGCATCAACAACTAGTGGTGTAACAATATTAGCAGCTTGCACACATCAAGAGCCGGAAGCACCAATTTTACAAGCCACAACATTATCAGATAAAAGTTTAACCCCAATAATTGGTTCACAATTCTTCATTAAATCAGAATAAGTTTCAGACTGTCCCAGATCTACATTTGTTTGAGACCAACTTTTCTCGTGAGCGGTTGTAAACAAAAAGGGTAAACTGTTAATACCTGAAGTGAGAACATCCGACACTAAGGCAGCTAGTGGGTTAGAATTCGTAGGCAACGATGATATTTCAGATAGCAAGCTTGACATGGGGTTTACTGACAAACCCAAAGGAAAAATTGGCGCATCCAAGACAGTAGTGGCGTTACCACCAGACGATGATACAGGGCCAGAAATAGTTGCAAACGTCAAAGCCCCTGCGCTGGTGATTATAGATCTAGAATTGAACGCGCGTCCAGTTCAGGTTATCGACGAATCACCATTAGAGCTGGTAAGGGATAGAAGTTTCTTTTTCTTAGGCATTGGAGATAAAAGAGAAAAGATAGTAGAAAGCGCGATTGGGGAAAAACGATAGGGCAAATCGATTGAAAAATTATTTTTTATAGAATGTTATTTTTATTTTTTATTATTGCTTTTGTATGCAATTAATATTACCAATATAAAAGACATGTATTTTGAAATGTATAAGTGTCATTAATATGATTAGCCACCTCAAGTTTTGAAATTACTTCAAGCCAATTTTTTTATATTAAGTCATGGTGACGTCTTCCAATAAATACACTGATCAATGCCAATATCAATAGATATAGGTAATGCCAAAGCACTAGTACTTTATTTATTTTGGTTATATGAGATAAAGTAAAAGTGATACTTGAACTGTATTATTGGGTCTGACTTAACTAGGCTACCAAAATAAGATTATGGGCTTAGAGACAAAGAGCATGAAATATCTAATATTTAAAATGAAAAAAATTTGTTCATCATGCTAACCAAGAATTATATATATATATGATATAAATGATAGAAGATGCCTACCTAAAATATTGTGTTTTGGGGATTAGCCAAAGCTAACTCAAGGCATGATAAGATATGAATCCTAGATCACTAAGATATATGTATACCGATATATACTTAAGGGATGGTGAAGCTTTTTTTGATTTTCAAAAAAGACCTTTGAGCTCCTACCCGCTCTTACCACGTATATCATTTTAACGTAGGGCAAATTGGTCTTTGCACACACTCATTTCCGCTTTCCACTACTGTTCTTCGCAAGTCAAAAAAATTGCGCATTATTTTTTTTCTTTTTGGTTTCCACTCACTCCTTAATGTCTTCCGCCTTCTTCTTTTCTTTCTTCCCTAACCTAAACTGTAAATTTTCGTTAATGGCATCAACCATTTATTAGCTCTCCCCTCGCTTGTTACTTCTTCCGCCTTTTCAGATCTGCGACTATCTGCCGCCGCAGTTTCATTCATCTCCTCTACACCGCCATTTAATTTTATTTCTCCTCTCATTTTCCCCTCCACTTTACTATTTACTTTTTCCCTTCCGATATCTCAGTCCTTTCTTGATCTGCAACTGTAGGAACTGTTTCCTCCGGCTGAATGACGACTTCAGAGGTTAAATCATTTTCTAATTGCTTCCTTGCTACTAATTTATTTTTCGTGTTGTAAGTCCATATCTGTTACGCGTCCTTCTTCGGCCTCCATGGAAACTTTATAGGTAAAATTGTTTTATATTTGCTTCGTTCCCACTAATTAGTATATTTAATTTGTTCTTCCTGTTGTATGTTGCCAGTTACCCCCTTCGTTGTTATTAATTAGTTTAATTTTTTTTTTCATGTTCAGATTTGACAACAGGTAATATTTTTCTTACCGCGCTTATTATCTTGATGGAATAATGAGGGCAGTGAGAAATCTTGGAAGAAGGAACTGGGTAAGGAAGGCGAGGGTCGGGGAGAAGAATAAGTAATTTCAAAGGAATCAAAAAGGGGATTTTGCTTCAATTCAGATTGAGGAATTTTACTCGACCATTTCAGGTATGTTCTCTATTCAATTTATTTCGCGAACCGAAATATTACATGTAACGTACTAATTCCTCCTATGTCATTTCAAAACGATGATGTTTACTTTAAGCCAATGTTAACTACTATTGTCACTTAATATTTTTTACAGTTTACCTTCCTATTTAGGTGATTCCAATATCTTTGATTTGTGAGTTCTTATCCCAATATAATTTTTATCGCAACTAACCTCAACCCATCCCAGTACATAGCAGCTTTAATTTTTTTAGAATTGATCATTAAGAAAATGCCATAAAAGGTGTGTGTGTGGTTTTTATGTGTATATATATAGATAAGTGAAGTAATACCTCATTTCAACAGATATGATAATAGACGTTACATAATATAACAATGGAATTCTAATCTTGACATATAGTAATGTTAATTTTATTTAAATTAAATCAACCTTGCAAAAATGTATATTTTTAGCTTTGGTATAATAATACGGGAAATTTTTTGTTTGATAAATGTTATTATATTCGTTATAGCTTCAACATATTTCAGTTATGTCATAAGCAATGCAAAATTATTAATTAAGTTTAATCATTACATTGGATTAAGTGGTAGTTTTATCTAGCTTTTCTTAATACCCTTTTATCCAATAGTTAACCGTTTTATTTTGTATAACGTTTGCAAAAGCTTTCAAATATGTCATATTATCTTAGGTTAGACTATTTTGTATGGGATAATTATAATTCTGACTTTTATAGGTTTGCATGTCATATAATAGACAATAGTGGCGAAAAGGTGTTTCTTTTGTTGTACTATACTTCATTTCGTATTATTAAGGCTTTATGATGCTACTATCAGATCCATTTAAATCTTATTGTAATTTGATATCAGTGCTACTAAAGTATGTGTGGAATATGTTTGGTAAATGTTTTATCTTATGTGTGTTGTAGTTGACATACTACATATTTATAAGATGGTGATATTTTATGTACTGAAACCAACTTATTTTCTATAGTTGAGCACAGAGTTAACTGTGACTTTACCTTAGTTTTGTTTAACTAAATTCATATGTACTTTAGTTAATGACCAAAAGACTCATGGATTAAAAATCAATTAACATAGTTTTATCAGCAAAAAGGGTACTTTAGTTAATAATTATTGTTTGTCTAAAGTTCCAATTATGTGAATCTTGATCCATGCCGACTTAAGAAGGTAATATCAAATGTTGTGTGAGGTTTGAGGTGTCCTCTTTGGCATAAAAAGAGATCTCTGTCATGTTTCCCCCTGTTATGTCGTTTTTGTCTTTTGTCCTAAATTATGAAATTATCTTCAAATTTGTACAGTTGCCTTTGGTCATGGAGATTGGGTAGGATTCATTTATGTAAAGTGGCAGTCATGCAGATATTAGAAGTGGATTCTATACTGAAATTGAAAACATGATATAGGTGATTTGTCTTCCTTTTTAACTAATTATTAGTATAAGAGAATATACTTTTTGATTTATTTATCCCTTTGGATTTAAGTCCAAGGTTGTTATTTTTGAAATAATTTTCCTCCTTAGAGAATGCAAGAAAATTCAAATATTTCCACTTACGTCTTTCTCAGTATAGTAAGCAATAAATTTGAAGATTGAACTAAAGGTGGTCATTCTCAAACAATCTATATAGGGTTATCTCAACTCATAGAATATTTTATTCAATTGCTATTGAATATTAAATATTAACAGACCAACCTTTCTTATCATTGGCAAAGCATGCAATTCTCCTTATTTGTTTCATGTTTACTGTATGTACTTATATGTTCTAGGTTCTAGCTGCAAATGAATTCCTTTTTCTGTTCCAAATATGTGCGGTCTTCATATGATAAAAAAAATCCAGTTTCCATTGCATTTGTATATTATTTCTCCATCATGATGGTAGAATACTTGCTATTAATATGTAATGATTGAGGTTGGAAATCGTTCTATTTAATTTATTCAGTTTTATTTAAGTTTTTTATTATTTTAATTATGCTAATATACGGTAATTTACATATTCGAACAGTCAACATATTGAGAATATGTTATTGTAGCTAGGAGTACAGAAGTTAAAAGCCCATATGGTCACATAATTCTTTTAATAAGTGTGGTGTTTTATGGTTCCCCTTTTTAAGTTGTTTTTGTCTTTTATCCTAAATTATGATATTATCTTCAAATTTGTTCAGTTGCCTTTGATTTTGGAGATTGAGAAGGACATAACTATGTAAAGTGGCAGTCATGCTGATATTAGCAGTGGATTCTATCTTGAAATTGCAAACGTGCTACAGGTGATTGACCTTCCTTTTTAACTAATTGTTAGTATAAGAGAATGTACTTCTCCATTTGTTTCTCCCTTTGGATTTAAGTCCAAAGCTATTAGTTTAGGAAATAATTTTCCTCCTTTGATAATGTAGGAAAATTCAAATATTTCCACTTATGTCTCTTTCAGTATAGTAAGCAATAAATTTGAAGATTGAACTAAAGATTGCCCTTCTAGGACAATTTACATAGGATTATCTCAACTCATAGAATATCTTACTCGGCTGCTATTGAGTATTAAGTATAAAGAGATCAACCTACTTATCATTGGCTATGCCTGCAATTTTCCTTATTTGTTTCATGTTTACTATATGTACTTATATGCTCTAGGTTCTAGCTGCAAGTGAATTCCTTTTTTTGTTTCAACTTTCAAATATGTGCGGTCTTCATTTGATATTAAAAATCCAGTTTCCATTGCATTTGTATATTATTTTTCATCATGAAGGTAGATTACTAGCTGTTAATATGTAGTGACTGAGGTTAGAAGTCATTTTATTTAATGTACTTAGTTTCATTTAAGTTTTTTTTATTGTTTTAGTTGTGCTAATATACGGTAGTTTACATATTTGAACAGTCAACATATTGAGAGTATGCTAACACTGCTAGGGATATAGAAGTTAAAAGCCCATTTGGTCACCAAATTCTTTTAATAGGTGTGGTGTTTTATGTTTCCCCCTTTTTATGTTGTTTTTGTCTTTTATCCTAAATTATGATATTATGTTCAAATTTGTACAAATGCCTTTGCTCCTGGAGATTAAGAAGGATACAATTATGTAAATTAGCAGTCATGCTGATATTAGCAGTAGATTCTATATTGAAATTGCAAACGTGATACAGGTGATTGACCTTCCTTTTTAACTAATTATTAGTATAAGAGTATAAACTTCTTGATTTGTTTCTCCCTTTAAATTTAAGTCCAAAGTTATTATTTCAGGAAATAATTTTCCTCCTTTGATAATGCAGGAAAATTCAAATATTTCCACTTATGTCTTTTTTAGTATAGTACGTAATAAATTTGAAGACTAAACTAAAGATAGCTCTTTTGAGACAATCTATATAGGATTATCTCAACTCATAGCATATTTTATTCAATTGCTATTGAATATTAAGTATTAACAGACCAACCTTTCTTATCATTGACTAAGCATGCAATTCTTCCTATTTGTTTCATGTTTTCTATATAGTAACCATTTTATTTCTGCAGCATGCAAAAGCTGATAGGATCGAGGCAGAGTATATGGCCAGAATATCAAATGAATGGTCATGCTGCTTCCACCTTCTACCTACATTCCCCTTTTGTCACCAGTTTTCATTTCCATTTGTATTATGAAATAAATTGTGATGGTGTCACCTTTTTTGTATTGCTTTAATTTCCGTATGAGTACAGACACTGAGCAATCACTTTTTGTTAGCAACATAACTGGGCACTCAACATTCTATGTTTCTACAATCTGTTTTCGACTTTAATATATTTGTAATTTTCTACACAATCGATTTTCATTACTTCAGCTTACCTCCAGTACAGTTATTTTAACTGTTCCTTTATTTGAACATTGATTCTAACACTGTGAATATAGCAACCTTTATTTGAACACTGATTCTAACACTGTGAATATAGCAACCGAAGCAAACACAGTAGTTCCGCAGTTTTGTATATCACTGCTCTTAATTTTCCACCTAATTATGCACAAAACCAGTTTAATTCCGATTGTCTATGCACACATCCAACGGATGTGCCTTCGTACTGGAGGGATGTTGATTTGAGTGGAAGCATATTTCAACTTGATTTATATATTATTAATAAATATGCAACATTCTATGTAATTTTGATTGTAAAAATTTATACTTAGAACATAAGCTGCAATATCATTTATTATCGGTTCTTATTTATTATCTCCTGAAGATATTAAATGGTAAATAACACCAATAATTTATCAAAAGGATTGGTCAAGGATAAACTGAATTAAATCAAATTTCTTAACTGACATAAAAATCAGAGGATCATCCTCAAACAAAAGAGAAATGTAATTGTTTTGCATATATATAGGGGTGTAAATGGGTCAGACTAGACCAATCGGAGGTGTGTCCAAGCTCTGTCCTATAAGAGATTCGTACAGACATGGACCGGACAAGCATTAAGTTCGAACTTTATTCGTACGAGCCGGACAGCGGACGGATAACGTTCAGACAATAGAAAAACATCGAACATTTTGGATTGGACCGGACCCTAGTGTGTCCAAGCTTTGTCCTATAAGAGAATCAGACGGACATGGATCAGACAGTTTGTAGTTTCGGACCGAGTCGGACAACGGACTTTCCTGTCTGATATACAACCCTACATATATAGAAGATCTAAAAGGGAAAGTTGAAGTATGGCTTCAACCAAATAAGGTATTAAATGTTATAACTATGTACTTATACATCTCTGGTATTAGATACTATACAAGGATCACATATATGTATACGAATTTGCATGAATTGCAAAAGAGTATAAATCTGGTAAAAGGAGAAGTGGACTTACGAGTGGAAATGAAGCCAATGTTGCTGCATTATCCACAGAAGCTGCCTCTTGTCCTAACCATTGGCTTAATTGAAGAATTAAACTATTGTTGTAAAATAAATTACATTAAAATAAATGTTATTATATATCTTGTTTAGACAAGTTTGAATTTTCATTTGTAATAAAATACATTAGTTGTTCATTTTGTTTAAATGAAATATCTTATGGAAAAGCATAGTTAGTTAACGAACTTTATAAATCCTTAATTTTGCTTGGTTGATTATAACATAAATATTGAATGGATTAAATCTGGTGATTTAAATCCAACATACCTTTGGCGTTGTCATTTAGGCCATATAAACAAGAAATACATATCAAAACTCCATAATGATGAAATTTTAAAGTCATTTGATTTCGAATCATATGAAGAATGCAAATCTTGTTTATTAGAGAAAATGACTAAAGCACCTTTCACTGGACATGATGAACGGACTAGTGATGTATTGAGCCTTATACATAGTAATGTAAGTGGACCAATGAAAACATTAGCTAAAAATAGGCTTTATTGCTTCATTACACTTACTGATGAAATCCGTAGATATGGTTGTGTGTCTCTTATAAAACAAAAATCAGAATCCTTTGAAAAGTTCAAGGAATTCAAGAATGAAGTTCAAAACCAACTTTGAAAGAATATATGACTCTTCGAACAGATCAAGGAGGACAATATTAAGCCAAGAATTTAATGACTGTCTGAAAGAGTATGGAATTGTATCACAACTCAATCCACCAATGGAATGGTGTCTCCGAAAGAAGAAATCACACCTTATTAGATATGGTACGATCAATAATAAGTCATATGGATCTTCCAATAAAATTTGGAATTGTGCCCTTGAAACGTTTGCATTCATAATTAAATATAATCGTGCTAAAACAATTCTAAAGACACCATATATGGACTAGGAAATACCCTAATATGTATTTTATAAAGATTTAGGATGCAAGTCATTTATTAGAAATCTTGCCTCTGACAAGCTTCGACCCAAATCAGATAAGTGTTATTCTGTGGGATGTCCGAAAGAAATAAAAAGGATATTATTTGTACAGAATCTCTGAGAATATTTTTTTTATTGCTCGAGCTGGTATTTTTGAAAGAGAACTAGTCTCTAAAAGTACTGATTGGAATAAAGTAGAACTTGAAAAATCTCGTGAACCACAAAATATCAATGATCCTTATGTATACAAGGAGTTTAGTGGAGTGACATTATATTCCTAGTATTATATGTTGATAACATATTACTTATTGGGAAGGATGTTATATTAAAAGAAGAAATATATACTGATTCTGTGAAGGAGGATGTTTGGTTTAAGAAGTTCATTATTGAACTTAGTTCTATCCATTGTTGATCTAATGGTTTTGCATTGTGATAACAATGGAACTATTGGTCAGGCCTAGAAAACTAGATCTCATTAATGATCAAAACAAATATTTAAGAAATATTTTTTTTAATAAAATTGTTCGTAGAGGAGATATACATATCGGCAAAGTACCAATATATAATAATATTGCAGACCGACCGAGTAAAACTTTGTTGCAGTAGAAGAATGATAGTCACACTAGTTTTATGGGTATACGATACATGAATGATTGACTATAGTGCAACTGGGAGATTGTTGGAGTTTGTGCCCTCGATGCAATCCATTTGATGTGATTAATAACATTGTTGATGTTATATTTTATTTTGAATACAATAGTCTGTTATGTTATTTTACTACATAATATAAATATTAACATAATAGAACTCATTAAAATAATTATACAGAATTATATAGTTTAAAGTAAGTGACTTGAACATAATATTATATAATATAAAAATAAGTATTATAATTCATAAATGTCCCTAGTCAAGTTTTATATTATATAGGACAATAATGAAACATTGAGACTAGTATGTTGATTGACTGATGATCATATCTCATTGATCACTAATATATGTGATGTTAATGTCAATACATAAATACGTATTGGAGAATAGCGTATTGGGCTGACCCAACATAAGAAAACTTCATGGAATATAATTAATAGTGTCATAATTAATTTTCATAGTGACAGTGATGGAATGGTCCTCAGACCTAAAATCATTATATATTTTATTCGAGGATATTTATGTTTTGATATCATCAAAGGTTACTTTTAACCGAGTAGATGATAAAGGTGATTATCTAGATACATCTTGAATCAATTAAGTAATATGAATGATCAAGATGAATTTTACCCCTATAATATATGTAGAGATATCCATGAGCCTCATGATTGAGTATGATTATTGTAACAACCCGCCCGGAATGGGCCCACATTTCAACCCAGAAAAGGCCCATAGAAACTTAGAGCCATTTTAAATGGGTCGTTGGTTCCTATAAGGATTACATTTGCACAGATAATAATAACATATACTTCGAATGGAATTCTCACACAGTAGGAAAAGAAAACATAATATTGAAATAAGATGTACATCTTATTTAAAAATCACATAAACACGACATTCACAGTTACATCTGGTCAATTGGTATATCAAATAGTTCATTCTCACAAGTTTCCAAAGAAGTAAAGCGATAACTACTAATAATAGCAAAATAGCTTCGTCTTCTTCTCCATCTCCAATCATGACTTCGTCTATGACTTTAACCCCATCTACTGACCTGTTGGATATGTTAAAGAGAGGGGTCAGAACATAAAGTTCCGTGTGACTGAAATATGGTGTTATTTAATGTCAATACCTTATAGTTTTAGCAGGTTACATATGTCAAATTATGTCTACGCAACACAAAGTATTCAAACAAAACACCAAGTATCTAACCAACGGGGTGGATATCCAAGTCAATCGCCCATTAGTGTTTTTAGGGTAAAGACCCAACGAGGTGGCATTCTTGGTCACTTATGGCCTTATTAAAGGTGAATTCTTCTGATCTCTTATAACCTTGAGGTGGACCCCTAGCCCTTTAAGACCCTGTCTTAATGCGTTAACGTTCTTAGATCTATACTCTCACTTGTAATAGGAGAAGTAGTGTTGCGAACGTTACTACTTAACTGATATTACAATAGGACAGCTATGTCTCTTAAGACTTCCTTTAGACAGTTGGTAAGCATGCAATGACCACTTATCTTTCAAATACCAATCTACCCCTAGTTGAGCCCTTAAAAACTTCTAGAGGATGTGGACATCCCCGTGAACTACCCTACTCCATTACAATTTATGCCTAACCACTTTTAGAGAAGGAGGACCCATAGACTTACTTCAAATCTAATAAGGGTGGGTTCCATCACGTTGGTTCCTCTCCAAGGAATAAATTTTCAGAGGGATCCTAGTCCTAACCACTTAAGACCCAAACTAGATATAAAGAGTGTCGGCCACTTAAGACTTTCTCAAGGCTTAGTAAACCTGCCTATTTTCACACATAATAGACTTATATATAGTTATATACAAACACACACTAGACCTCTCACATTAAACCGTACACCTTTAGATGCTGGATATGCCGGTCGGTTCCGGGCAGACTTCTACTACAAGTTGATTTAACCTTGTGCCTAATGTACTAAGTTTTTGAATGGCCCACGACACCTAGACATCTCACATTAGTTGGGCCCGCTTGGGGTTATTGGATTTGCCGGTCTGTTCCGGGCAGGCTTCTATCACAAATGGCAACTAACCTCGTGTCTATGTTTCTCTATTAATATATATAAAGTCATTCTATATACACTCACCCAAGCAATAAAGATTCACACGCAGCGCACAAGATTCACATGAACATCAAGTATACAATCAATGGGTTGGATATCCTAGTCAATCGTCCATTAGTGTTTATAGGGTAAAGACCCAACGAGGTGGGCATTCTCGATCCCTTATGGCCATATTAAAGGTGGATTCTTATGATCTCTTATAACCGTGAGGTGGACCCCTTGCCCCTTAAGACCCCGTCCTAATTCGTTAAAGTTCTTAAGTCTATGCTCTCACTTGTAATATGAGAAGTAGTATTGCTGACATTACTACTTAACTGATATTACGATAGGACACCTATGTCGCGTAAGACTTCCCTTAGATAGTTGGTAAGCATGCAATGGCCACATATCTTTTATTTACCAAGTCTGTCCCTAGTTGATCCCTTACAAGCTTCTAAAGGAAGTAGACATCCACTACTACCCTGCTCCATTACCATTTATGCCTAACCACTTCTAGAGAAGGACCCAAAGACTTACTTTAAATCTAATAAGTTTGGGTCACATGACTTTGGTTCCTCTCCAAAGAGTAAACCTTCGGAGGGATCCTAGTCCAAACCACTTAAACCCAAATTAGATAAAAAGAGAGTTAGTCACTTAAGACCTTCTCAAGGTGTAGTAAACTACCTATTTTAAACCTACCTATTTTCACACGCAATAGGCTTATATATAGTTATATATATATATATATATATATATACACACACTAGACCTCTCACATTAAACCGTATACCTGTAGATGTTGGATATGCCGGTCGGTTCTAGGCATACTTCTACTTCAAGTTGGTTTAATCTCATGTCTAGTGTACTTAGTTTGAATGGTTCATGGCACCCAGACTTCTCACATTAGTTGGTCATACTTTGGTTGCTAGATTTGTCGGTCGGTTCCGGGCAGACTTATACCACAATTGGCAACTAACCTCGTATCTGTGTGTCATTATATATATATATATATATATATATATATATATATATATATATATATATATATAGAAAACCATTCTATATGCACGCACATGAAATCGATATATATTTACATATATGGGGACAATACAAATTCGAATTCTATCCTAATCACATTTATAACGCTAATAAAACGTTAATTACGTTGATTACGTTTATATAAGTAAAATAATTACATCGCCTAAATAACGTAAATATTCGTATGAACGAAGAAACATTCTAACGAGATGATAATTTTCAAATTTGTCTAAATCAAGGTATGCAAGTAAGTTTTTCCATACTTTTACCACTACATCTTAGGCATGATGACATAATAATAATATAACAAATAGCAATGGATGGAAAATATACATACATACAAATTTTAACTTGCATCCTAGGCTTGTTGGAATGATTTCAATACTGGATTAAAATAAGATTATTACATATATTTATACATGTATGTATATAATTTCCACTTTATCTAATTCACCCCTTTTTTGTGTTATGCACATAAAAGCGTTCACATTTGACATATTTCAAGTATGAACATGTTTGGATTCAAAATTGAGTCCAAACCTAATCAAATTATGAAATACCCAAATCTTAACCCTTTTAGGTTACAATCAAATGTTTAATAAAGGTGAATTACACAAAATAGAAACAATAGTAGCAACACCGCTTTTTCATCTTTAACCAAATATTAAACTCAATAAATCCACAAAACCAAAATAATCATGACAATTCATACGCAAATATAATATAAAGAATTTGAAGATTTTGGTATTTTTGTTATTGATTTCCAAATCCTCCTAGGCTTATCTATCAACATGATATTCTAATAAAAATATGTGTATGCCTAAATAAACGATATTCTAGTCACTAGTCTAGGGAGAACAAAGAGAAATTTATGGCAAATCTAGATCTATGCTTAATAATTGCAGTAAACGTGCTCCAATAATCCTCTTAATATATATATACACACAAGAAACATGTATTAGAATCTTATATGTATACCAAATTCCAAAGTTCATTCTAAAAACCTCTATGAATTAGAATACAAAGGAGACAAAAATTAACGTTGGAGAAATAAAAGAAATCCTTAACCTTTTATTTTATTTTTCTTTGGAATTTAGTAATGGCAGAGAGGCAGCATCGAGGCAGGGATAGAAAATGGTTAGGATTCTAATGTGTAATATGAGGGGCTATATATAGTTGCCCGTGTGAGCATCTACCATTGGATTAGTCTGACTTAATCGAGGCCCTTTATATATATATATATATATATATATTCTCACTAATAAAACCTAACCACATAGTTTATTGGGCTGTCCAGCCACCAAGCGGTCGACACTCCTCTTAAGGGGACGACCAACCCCCTAGGGGTTGGAACGCCTAATAAACGGGCATTTTCTTAGGTGTTTATTTTAATTAATACGTTCCTTAATCTTATTCCTTATATACAATACCCTTTGTCCCCATGATCTTATCTTTAATTCAAATTTCAGATTCTCCCACTTTATTTTGAATTTATTTTGGACACATATATATTATCCATTTAATTATATATATTGCGTTTTACGGTCTAAATTCATTTGTTCATAACTTCTTTATACATTGACTGGTTTTAGCATATTATACATGAAAACGATTCATGATTTCGCCATGAGTCCAAATACAAAAAATTCGTGGCCAAATTCCTAAAGCTACAAAGTCTCATTTTCCAGTCTTACTATTTAATTGGTTATTTTTAATTATTTATTATTAATACTCATGTATTTTACGGGGTGTTACATCCTCCCCACCCTCCCCCTTAAAAGTAGATTTTGTCCTGAAATTTGTTTAAGGGGCGAAAAACACAACTCGCTCGAACACATCCATTTTGTATTTTTAATTCATCCATAAACATCCATAACTCGCTGTGGTTATGAACTGCAGAGCCACTAAAGTGAGCTCTATCCTATCATGTATGTGTAATAAGTGATGCAATATGTATGCAAACTACCTAGTTATGCATATAATTCTACATGAGTGCGTTGTGCAACTGTGTTGCATCCATTTCCTAACATCCTATCTAACAATCATGCTGCATTCATAAATGTTATTTTGAGGAAAAATTACCCGAGAAAAGCTCCGGGTGAGTCTGTCTCATCTTATCCTCAGTCTCCCATGTGCTTTCCACAGGGTAATTTGGATGAGGAGAACGATTTTGTTGCGGATTCTCATTATTTCGTGCTCTACAATCCTTGTAGTGGCATGAGTACCCTGGACTCTAACTCGAGTTTTACTATGTCCCCAATTTCATTAAGCTCGAGTCTGATAGCAGAATCATGAAGGCATTTCCTTAGATTATATATATGAAAAACATTATGGATCCCCGGTAGACACTCTAGGAGATCCACTCGATAAGCCAAAGATCCTATCTTCTCGATGACACGAAAAGGCCCAATAAATCTATAAGCTAACTTCCCAGTATTCCCAAACTGAACAGTCTTCTTAAGAGGGGATACTTTTACGAATACAAAGTCTCCAACATTAAACTCAAGTTCCCTCCTTCGCTTATCGTCGTACGATTTTTAACAGTCTTGGGCTGCCTTTATCTTATGCCTGATCAAGAAAATCTTCTCCGTGGATTCACGGACGAAGTCTGGTCCGAGTATAACCTTGTCGGTAGTTTCCCACCAACAAGTTGGCGATTTGCATGGCTTCCCATAAAGTGCTTCAAAGGGAACCATACCAATCGTCGTTTGAAAACTATTATTGTAGGTGAACACCACAAGCGGTAGATGTTGCTCCCAAACTCCTCCAAAGTCGATGATATAAGCTCTGAGTAAAACTTCCAAGATTTTGTTTACTCTTTCCTTCTATCCATCGGTCTGTGGATGATAGGTTGTGCTTAGATTGAGGGTCGTTCCCAATGATGTTTGTAGGCTTCTCCAAAATTCACTTGTGAACATGGGGTCTCTACCACTTACGATACTCGATGGAATACCATGTAATCTGATTTTCTCTTTGACATATAATTAGGCGAATAAGGCTGCAATCCTTACCTTCTTAACTGGTATAAAATGGACGCTTTTGATTAGACGATCCACCATAACCCAAATGGCCTCGCTACCCTTTTGGCTTCTAGGAAGTCCATCTACAAAGTCCATGTAAATATGTTCCCACTTCCACATAGGGATCTCTAAAGGTAGTAACAGTCCTCCGGGCTTCCCTTGCTCTTTTTTAACTTTTTGGCACATCAAACATTTGGCCATGAACTCGGAGACATCTCTCTTCATTCTTCCCCAATGGTGATTCCTCTTCATATGCTTATACATTTTAACCCCACTGGGGTGTATGATCATTTTTTACCTATGGCAGTCCTCTAGAATTTCTTTCCTCAACCCTTCATCTTTGGGAACGGGAAGTCGTCTATCCCAAAGTAAACTCCCATCATCTCTAATTGAATACTTAACCAAATGTGGAAAGATCTCCTTCTTTCCCACTTTTTCCTTTATGCTTCTTAATTGCTCGTCACGGTCTTGTGCACTTTGGATCCTTTCTCTTGGGGTAGGTCTAATTATCATCGCCCTAAGAAAACCATTAGAGGTGGTTAACGAGGGTTAAAAATAAAAATTAGAGGGAAACTCTAATTGGTCCATTTTTTCGTCGCATTTAATGTTGCATGTTTCCTACTTAAAGCATCAACAACAACATTCCCCTTTCCCGGATATACTGGATCATGAAATCAAATAAGGCGATATATTCCATCCATCGTTGTTGTCTCAATTTTAGATAATGTTGGAAAAATAAATACTTCATGGATTTATGGTCAGTAAAAAGTTCAAATTTCTCCCCTAAAAGATAATACCTCCACATTTTAAAGGCGAACACTACCGCGGCCAACTCAAGGTCATGAACTGGGTATCTCTTTTCTGGATCCTTGAGTTGTCTACTAGTGTAAGCAACTATTCTTCCTTCTTACATAAGGGCTACTCCTAAATCGGTCCCACATGCATTGATGTAAATAGCAAACAATTTTGAATCATCGGGTATAATTAGGACTGGTATGCTAGTTAGTATTTCCTTTAATTTCTTAAAGACTATATCACATTTATTACTCTAAGAAAACACTAAATTCTTCTTCATTAATTGGGTTAAAGGAGTAGTAATCTTTGCAAAGTATTTAATGAATTTCGGATAATATCCAGCCAATCCCAGGAAGTTTCTCACTTCCATAGCATTTCAAGGTATCCTCCATTCTTTGATTGTCTCGATCATTACAGGGTTTATGGCTAGGCCTTCGCACGACACAATATGTTCTAAAAATCCTACTTCTTCCCTCTACAAATGGCACTTCGAGAATTTTTCTCTCAATTGGTTCTTTCTTAATATCCCTAACATTTTACCCAAGTGATTTTCATGCTCTTTACGATCTTTTGAAAATATAAGGATATCATCTGCGAAGACTACCACAATTTTATTTAGAATGCCCTTAAATACCCTACTTATGAGGTCAACAAAAAAAGCGGGAGCATTTGTTAGTTCGAAGGGCATAACCTCCCATTGGAACAATCCATCCGGCGTCCTAAACGCAATTTTGTCCTTACTGTCCTCCGCAATTCTTAATTGGTGAAATCTAGTAGCAAGGTTTAGTTGTGAAAATACTCGGGATCCTCCCATGTAACGATCCTCATTTTCAGCGATATAATGATTAATTTATTTAATTATTTATAAAGTGATTTAGAGAATTAATGGTCGTTTAATTAAATAATGGTGAATATTTAATTAAAATAATAATTAAATAATATATTTAATTCAGAAAAAATCAAAGATAATAGAATTTCACAATATTGCGTGAATTGGATTATATATAAGCGATAATTCAGTATAGAGTTGAATTATAATAATGAATATATTATATAAACGACAATTGAACGAATAAATTATAATATAATTATAATCGAGCTCGAAATAGCACGGCAGTTCGCTATTTGATGATTTGAACTTCAACTGAGTATACAGGGTCCGTTTTAAGTTGGATTTCTGTGAAACAAGAAACGTTAGGAGCTGGTGAAGTATATTTTTCTAGTGGAAGAGAAAATTCGGGATTTCATTGTGTAGATTTTGATTTATGTCCAAATCAAATTTCAGAAAAGTCGCTATGGAATTCCTTTGAAATTTATAAATATTTATTTATATTTTAAAATGGGATTTCATTATAAATCGAATATCGATATAACTCTGAGGATGAAATATCGAGTTAGAAATCCATATAGGAATATTCTAAAGCTGTATGGTATTCCACTGTGAATATAGACGATAATATTTATTTTTAAATATTTAATTTAATTATATTTAAATATATTTATATATTTAAATGGTTCATTCAGAGCTTTAAAAATAGCTAGTTTTGCAAACGAAGTCGGAATTCGAAGAAACCAGTTTTGTTGGATCCGTAATGTGAAACTCTAGGGGCATGTCAATTTTCGTGATTTTTGGTTATCGTATGTGGTCGTAGGGATTTTTAAGGACATTGTAATGACCCGAAATTTTAGCAACGTAATAATGAAGTTATTTAACTATTTAAATAACGAATATATTTAATATACGACGTCAGAACGTATAATTTATAATTATAATTATAATCGAGCTCGAAATGGCGCTGCAGCTCGCTATTTGGCGATTTGAACTTCAACTGAATGTACAGAGTTCGTTTTAAATCGGATTTCTGTGAAACAAGAAACGTGTGAAGCTGGTGGAGTATAGTTTTCTAGTGGAAGAGAAAAATCTGGATTTCGTCGGGTAGATTTTGAGATATGTCTAAATCAAATTTTGAAATAGTCGCTATAGAATCGTTTATCGACCGTATCGGATTTTTCGATATAACTAGGGATTGGGTGGGAATTTAGGCAAGGTCCTTTTGGGAAGTAGCGATAATTTAATTTTTAGAACTTTATGGTAATTTTTAATTAATTTAATAAGCAACTTTTTATTTGGAGTATTTGGCACCCTGTATCGACATTTCGGGGTTTCACAATATGAGTCCATCTACCGGTATTATTACATTTTTGGGACCAGAGCACATCACTCATATAAATGGTACTTTTGTTTCTGTCCATAACAGTCCCTACATAAACAGAATATTTCATAGTGGGGTACGCTATTTTTTTAACTTAAAACAAACTAAACTGAATGGTTAACTGGTCAAACGAACTCAGAATTCAACGAAACAAGTTTCATACGAAACCTTAGAAAGTGGTCTAGTGAAACGTCAAGGCCACATATTTTTAAGATTTTTTCTGTAATTTTAAGGAATTATTGCTCGGTGTTTTTCATCGATATTTTCTAAAGGATTTTCGCAAACGGTGTCGGAATTCGACGAAACCTGTCCCATTGGATCCGGAATATTTTTCTATGCTAGGAATAGCTTAGTTTGTCAAAAACAGAGATCGTATGAACTGGTTTTTAGGTGGTACTTCGTAGCTAAGTTATAATAGAAATTAATATTCATTAAATGGACCCAATTCTCAAACCTTATAAGTACCCACCCCTTATAACCTAATTTTCTTCAACAGCAGACATCAAACTCCAAGCCGCCACTTTAAAACCAAATCGCAACTTTAAAATCCTCCAATAAATCGAAAGAAACTCCTAAAATGAAATCCAATGAAATCGAGCGCCTATACAAACTGATGTACACTGTGCTGAACTCGACATGCTTTCGGTCGTAGGGAGACACCATCGCGTGGACTAGGGTTAGCCACTGGAGGCACCACATGTGATAACTGGAGGAACGCGAGGGCTTCGAAGGTTGAGGAAGTGGAGGTCGACGCAAAATGATATCGCCGGTTTCTTGGAACGGTGCGCTTGAGGAGCTTTCAGCTCTGATCCGTGAGGGGTGGTTCGAGTGTTGAGGCTTCAGGCGTGGGGACTTCCAGGTGACGTGGTTGCGAAGGGCTGATTGCGGTGGGGCCTGGGTGTTGGAAGCGGCGGCAGTGAACGGTTGTAGAGGTGGAGTTTTTGTTCGATACAGGAGGGTGATTACTGTTTTGAGGGGAGGGATTAAGTAGATGAAGTGATGTAGTTTAAAACACTGGAATGGTGCATGAAAGTCTCAGAAGGAGGAGCAGGTTCGGTAGTATATAGGAGGAAGTCGAAACAGTTTGTGTTAGGAGCGGATTAAAGAATTTGGGAAATGACCGAGTTTCCTGTTCGGTTTGGAAACATACGGAGAAGAAGATGTTAAAGGGAGCAGTGGTGCTTTACTTGGAGAGGAGCAGTAAGGAGTGTGGGTTCAAACCGGATGGAGATGGAACTGAAAACTAGAGCAATGTGTTTTGGCAAAGGAAAGGAAGCAGCAGGTTCCTATGTATGCTGAACGAAGAAGGAAGTATGGCGGATCACAGTGTGCGTCGACGTGATGAAGTCTGGTAGCAGTGCGTGTGAAAGAGTTGGAACTGTTGGTTTGTTTAAAGCTCTTGCGTGAAGGGGTCATTTGGAAAATGGAAGAGTACTGGGCTCTTAGGATATTTGTTGGGCTGAGGATAAAATATAAAAGCCCAAATGAAGAAAGAAAAGGTAAATCAGGACCCGATAGTACCGTATGGACGACGACTACAACATGGAACTGACGGGAAGCGGATCAAAGCTCGTTTGAATTTATGGAGAAATAAATTGTCCGACTGAATCAAATAACGCAAACCGTTATTTAACGGTTAACGCGCCAATGTGAGTAAAACTCACTAACTCTCCTCAATTTATATTTTAATATAAATTGTACTTTATTTATTGACTGCTGTGTATTGATTGATTGGACTGTTAAATAGATTTGGTTGAAAACGTAGTTATAGTTAATCTACGTACGGTTAATCAAATATGGTTCTGTACAGCAGGATATTTCATTTCAAAATGAAATATGATATATTGTGTAACATCTGTGGATGCAGGGAGACAGGTTGGAGGAATCCGACTGGGTTCCTCAACAATTATTTTACTGTTTTCATATATTGTGATATATGTTGTGATTTATAAATCTGTTATTGATTATGGATATTAGAACGATATTGATCATCGTTGTCTGATATTTTGAATATCATAAGAAACCCTGAGTCGTGAAATGGAAGATTTCAATGTATATTGAAATAAAGGAATTTTATAAAATCACAGGATTTTATAAAAGGAAATTATTTATAAAACGAACACTGTTTTATAAAAGGAAGTATTTATAAAACAAATAAAGTTTAATAAAAGGGATATTTATTTAGAAAATAAATAGAATTGAAAAGGAGAATATTTATTTAGAAAATAAATAGAAATAAGGAATATTTATTTAAAGGATAAATAAACCGTTATAAATAGGAAATATTTGTAACGGTAAATAGAAGTTGTAAATAGGAAATATTTGTAACGGTAAATAGAAGTTATAAATAGGAAATATTTGTAACGGTAAATATAAGTAAAAAAAAAAGGAAATTGATGAGATATAAAAGAGATAATCAAATAAGAGTTAATCGACTATTAGTTAGTCGAAGATTAGTTAATCGAATATGAGTTAAACAAAAAGGAGTTTATCGAATTTAGTTATTCGATAGAGTTAAATCAATAAAGTTAATCGAATATTAATTATTCGAATAAGAGTAAATCAAATAGAGTTAAACAATATTAGAAACTGACTAGAGATTGGTAAGTTGAATATTTTTCTGAGTGTTGATCTGATGTTGGTTTCGGCCTTCGGGGTTTATACTTAGAGAATTGTTCTCTTACTAGTTTACAGTTAGGGACTAATAGTTGTGGAATGGTAGTAATGCGTGAATGAGGATTGGAAATGTTTTCCAATGTAAATAAACGTATATTTTCTAATCATAGAAAATAAGGAAATATGAATATACATATACATATATATTTATATGTTGGATGATTTGATCGATAATTACATTTGGAATTAAGATCGTTGTGTGAACACCGACATGTTTTTCTTTGATAGTTAACTCACCGACTATCGAAGTTTTTGACCATTTTAACGTTGTTAATATGGAGAGACCGGTTGGATTCTTATCCAAAGAACCACTATGTATTGGCATAAGCGTTGCGAATATGCCAAAGAAAATTGAAGACGGAGTAAAGTGCAAGGGCTATTGTATAAGTCTTAGATAACATGGACTAAGATGGATGTACTGAATAGTGCCTTCGGTTTCGTTCAGTCCCAGAACGAACGTAAATGGACGAATGTCTGACAAAGTATTTCCAATGATCGAATGGGTTGGTCTGTATAAATATATATGGTTGCAACGGATTTATCCCTTAGCATAACATCCAGGATATTTGTATAAACCAACTAATGATTTACGGATCTGATAATGTGGCATTCAAAGTGATCGTGTTATAAATGAATGGAAAGTAAGCGTAGCTTCTAGCCTCACATCCGGTAAATGACAGAAATCGGGCAGGCAGCATGGCTAAGTCGGTCGCACCGAAGTAGGGTGTATAATCACCTATCTAGAGAATATTCATTTGCTTCTTAAATCTATCAATGCTGTCCCATATATATTTACGGGAACGGTTGCTGATCCCAACCATTGGTGATGTACATTCGATACACTCAAGCGAAATGAGTGGTCGGTCATGTGTGGCTGAGTTGCAAGATGTTCTTGTTGAACTCCAGTGTATCGTTCCTAGAGTACACTGATCGGAAGGTGGATCCATACCTTGTCATAGTTGGAAATCCATTACCCAATACGTGCTTGCGGTTTTGATTGTATACTATATATGTAGAACGTGAGATGCAAGCGTTTCTACTAGACTGATATCTATTTGTATTTAGACATTATCATAATATCAGAATGATATTGCTTTTCAAAGATGTTTGGATTCTCATAAGGGAAAAACCCGTTCCGTATTCACGGCTTGGTCTTATGAGATATCATATACTTGTTTAAATGATTTGAGTTTACTCACACCAGTCCCATGACTGACCCGGAGTTTATTTTGTTTTGTTTTCCCTAAACTCTTGGGTGCCTAAATTTGTACGGGCAGTCAAGTAGTCGGGATTTTACAGATACACTTAGAGAGCTTGGAGCAGGAAGCTTCAGGATTCTATAGCTATTATTATTTCCGCTGTTGTTGTAAGTGCTGTACTCTGATAAGTGCTATTGTATATATAACTGTTTGTATTTCAAAAGTTATGTTATATTTTATTCGTTCCGCTGTGAGATTCGTGTTTACTCTGATGATGATGTTCTTCTTCTTCTTCTATTCTAATAGTTCTACCTTATCTATCCTCACCCTCTATCTTCTTTCTATTAGTTTCTTGAATTTCCAGTGCAATTTGTGGTTGGACTTGTGTTATTTAGTCAGCTCAAATTGGACTGGATTTTCGGGTCACTACAGACATTAACCGAATATTAAATCAAGAGAACAAAATAAATCAATCAAAAATAAAATATTCCACCATTTTTCTTTGGTTCAACAACAAGCCATGTCCTCCCATTTTCAACTACAACCCTCATCTATAAACATAGGACAAAATCCATCGTCCCCAGGAAAAAAACACAGCAAAATAAAATCATGAAAAGAATTCAAACAAAATACAAACAAAATCTATAGATCACATTATCTACGTATTTGAATTGCTCGGATGATTCTCTTTAGATTGATATGTGTCTGGAAAGATCCGACGCCCGCTGTAGTCACCTGAGTTCGAATAGCGAAGGCTAGGGCTGAAGCCTATCGGCGAAGGAGGAGGAATTAGTAGTTTTTGAAGTGGTGTTGGCATTTATGATGGCGAGGAGCTTCAGGTGGAAGATTCTAGGGGGTTTCCGGTGGTATTGGTGTCGCGCGACACTCTGAAATGTCGAGGAAGAGCTGACAATGCAATTGTCAAGATGGCTTTGAGTTGGTTGAAATGGGTATGGAGAGAAAGTGGATTCGAAGGGAAAAAAATTAGTGTTTGCTGTTTGTGAATCGGTGGTGTATAGGAGTGGTGGAGGGGAGTTGTTTGCATCGGCTATGGTTTGTGAATACCAGGAGGAGCGGCGGATTTTTCCTTGATTTAGGGAAGAAGTGATTTAAAGGGTACAGGTTGGATCTTTAGTGGGCCTAGATCAAAGAGGGGTAAAGCCCAAAAGAAATTAAGTTAGTTATATATTTTTGTTTTGTTTTAAAAAGTGTACCAACTTATAATGTCAATAACTTATTCATATGAAATCAATATCACGAATCGTAAGTTGTGTTGGGACCGTATGGACGAGAGCTTCACAATGAAGCTGACTGGAAGTGGATTGGGGCTTGTATGAATTTATGGCGAAATAAATTGTTTGATTCAAATCAAACAATAGTTTATCGTTCTTTAACGATGAACTGGCAATGTGAGTAAAACTCACCAACTCTGAACAGCTATATTTTTATAACGTATTGTTAAAACTGTTAATCATCTGTTGATTGCTGTGTGTTAACTGTTTGGTTGAATTGCTTGTGCATTGGTTGAAATTATAGATAAGATATATATATAAATCGTTAATCAAATATTGATTCTTTTTAGTAGAATATTTCATATTGAAATGAAATCGATGTTAATTATGTTGTTTAACATCTATGACGCAGGGAAACAGGTTGGAGGGGTCCAACTGGACTCCTCAATATTTATAATACTGTTCTGTTCATGTATTGGAATATATGATGTGTTATATAATCTGTTATGGATTATGTGTGTTAGAATGATATTGATCCTTGTTATTCGATATTTTAAATATCATAAAAAGACCCTGGGATGTAAAAAGAATTATTTCAATGTATATTGAAATAAAGGGATTTTATAAAATCAACAGATTTTATAAAAGGAAATATTTCGAAAGTAAATAAAAGGGAAAATGTTTATAAAACGAATAGAGTTTTATAAAAGGGAAAATGTTGATAAAACGAATTGAATAGAATAAAGGATTATTTATTTAGAAAATAAATAGAATAAAGGAATATTTATTGGGAAAATAAATAGAGTTAATGAAAAGGAGTTAATCGAATTTAGTTATTCGAAAGGAGTTAATCGAACATAGTTAATCAAAAGGAGTTAAACAAAAATCAGAAACTGACTAGAGATTAATAAGTCGAATGGTTTCCTGAGTATCGATCTGATGTTGGTTTCGGCCTTCGGGGTTTATATTTAGGAAGTTGTTCTCTTGTTAGTTTATAGTTAAAGTCTGATAGTTGTGGAAGGATAGTGATACGTAATTTAGCCATGGAAATGTTTTCCAGTGCTAATAACGTATATTTTATAAATGTAGAAAATAAGGAAATATGAATATATATATATATGCTAAATGACGATTGATCGATATAATTTCCATCTAGAAATAACATCGTTGTTTGCACACGTGTTTTTCTTTGATAGTTAAATCACAGACTATCAAAGTTTTGACCATTTTAAAATTGTTAATATGGAGAGACTGATTCGATTATTATCCGAAAAACCACTCTGTATTGTCATAAACGTTGCGAATCATATATGCCAAAGATAATTGAAGACGGAGTAAAGTGCAAGGGCTATCCTGTTTACAGAATTGTGCCTTCGGTTTGTCCAGTCCCAGGACGAAGAATGTCTGACAGAGTATATCTAATAAATCGCGTAAGTTGATCTCTTCAAACGTATTCACGTTTAGTGGCGAAGGAATTCGTTTCTCTTAGCTGTATACCCGTGGTATTTTTGTGGAAATCAATTTGTGATTTGGCGGGTGTGACGATGAGACATTCAAAGTGAATGAAGATGTGGTATGTAAAAGATAAGCGTAGATTCTAGCCTCAAATCCGGTAAATGACAGAAATCGGGCAGGCAGCATGGCTAAGTCAGTCACTCCGAAGTAGGGTGTATAATTACCTATCTAGAGAATATTCATTTACCTCTTTAATCTATCAATGTTGTCCCGTATATATATATATATATATATATATATATACACGGGAACGATTGCTAATCCCAATAGTTGGTGATATACATTCGATACACTCATGCGAAATGGGTGGTCGGTCATGTGTGGCTGGGTTGCAAGATGTTCTTGTTGAACCCAGTGTATTCCTCTCTAGAGGTACACTAGCGAAAGGTGGTTCCATACCTTGTCATAGTTGGAAATCCATTACCCAATATGTGCTTGCGGTTTTGATTGTATACTATATATGTAGAACGTGAGATGAAAGCGTTTCTGCTAGATGATTATTATATTGTGGTTGATAGACATTATTATAATATCAAAAGGTTTTTGATATAAAGATATTTTGGATTCTCATAAGGGAAAAACCCGTTCCGTTATATGACTGGTCTTATGAGATATTGGTTACTTGTTCAAACTGTTTTACTCATACCAGTCCCATGACTTACTCGGAGTTTATTTTTTTTTATTTCCCTAAACTCTTGGGTGCCCAATTTTGTGCGGGCAGTCAAGTAGTCAGGATTTTACAGATACTTGAAGAGCTGGAGTAGGAGGCTTCAAGATTATATAGCTATAGTTATTTCCGCTATGTTGTAAGTGTTGTACTTTGATAATGATGTATATTCAAGTATAGATGTATATTTCAAAGTTATGTTACATATATTATATGTTATTCGTTCAGCTATGAGGTTCGTGTTACTCTGATGTTGTGTTCTTCTTCTTTTGTTCTAAGTTTCTACCATATCTATCCTCACCCTCTAACTTCTTTCATTAACTATTCGGGTATTTTCGATCCTTGGATGCTCGATATGTGTTGTATATCGGATAACCAACATAGCCAATTCCCGGGTCGTTACAGTTGGTATCAGAGCTTAAGTTAAGTTATTGCCTTGGCTCTGTGGCGTGACTCGGTAGAGACGGGGTTAGCAATACCCTAGATTGAGTTTGAGTGTATATATACGAGTGAACGTATTTGTTATTGATATAAAAATTTGTTTTATATTGTGGAGATTTATTGGTTGAGTTGTTTATGAGTTCTGGTCGATCAGTTTGATCCACTGTATCGGTAGGAGTTGGTAAACACTTGAATACGATGAACCGTCATGGTATGTTTTGAAAAGAGGGTAAATGAAATAATTTTATCCAAATTATATTTTGATATAAAGGATTTATATTGGAATGATTATAATATATTGGTTGTTATTATACTCGAGTAAGATTATAAAAAGTGAAATGGTTATGTAAATAACCAATCGGAATTCATATAAGTGAAATATATGAAATCGAATTGAATTAAATCTGAATTTAAAATCAGAATTTGAAATTAAAACCCTGGAAATTTGGAACAGAGTTTGTAAATAGACATGAATTAAATATATATAAATTTTAAGATCCTGGGAGATTTTAAATTGTATTCCAAGCATTTGTGAATGATATTTTGAACTGATTTCAAAATAAAAGTGTTTAAGAATGATTTTGAAAGTGATATATTACTAAACTCACTTCGGTCGCTGGGAAGTAATTCTGATGATGTCTGCGTAGCATCATCAGTGTTCATTTTCGAGTTTGTAAGTGACGGATTACTACCAAAGATATTGATTTCGAATTGTTTTGGGAAAATGAGTTGTTTGAATCCTGAAAGGGAAGTTTAATTTTGATATGGTAAACTGTTTAAAACTCCCAAAAAAAGACCGTTTGAATTAAAAACAAATTAACTAGAAATTTGTGAAAGAAAATTGAAATTGAAGTAAAGTCAGTTAAGTGGTAACTGAAATTGAATTACAATGATATCAAGACAAATTGGATTTGTGAGATTCGAATTTGAAGTGTAAATTGATAATCAAGTTAAGAGTTGAAATCGAGAATGAAACTCGATATTGAAATGATATTTGGTTTAGGTATAAGCAAATGGTTGGATTTGTGGATAAAAACAGATTGGAATTTGATTGGGATGACCCTTGTATTTGCTGAATTGATAACAGGTGGAAAGGATATAATGATATGCCGACAAAAAGGTACAAGTTTATATTTCTATTGGATATAAGATTTATGAGCCGATTTGGCAAGCCGCTTGGCCGTTTGATTTTCTTTTAGGTTGAAGAAGGCCTAGAGAGGCGAATTGGAGTTTGACCAATTGACCAGTACAAAGGAGGTGTTGGCAAAAATTTTCAGAAAGTTAAGGTGTTAGAGAATTTTCAGGATTTTTGAAAATTTTCGTTGTTAAGAATTAATTAATAATTTAATTGAAATTAAATTGGTTCAGTTAAAACTGAAGATAAGAAGTGAACAACTAAGTTCTAACTGATCGATAGGGTTTGTTTTCTACCTTAGCAATTTCGAGGACGAAATTATTCTAAGTAGGGAAGAATGTAATGACCCACATTTTCAGCGATATAATAATTAATTAATTTAATTATTTATAAAGTGATTTAGAGAATTAATGGTCGTTTAATTAAATAATGGTGAATATTTAATTAAAATAATAATTAAATAATATATTTAATTCAGAAAAAAAAATCAAAGATAGTGGAATTTCATAATATAGTGTGAATTGGATTATATATAAGCTATAATTCAGTTTAAAGTTGAATTATAATAACGAATATATTATATAAACGACAGTTGAACGAATAAATTATAATATAATTATAATTGAGCTCGAAATGGAGCGGCAGTTCACTATTTGGCGATCTGAACTTCAACTGAGTATACAGGGTCTGTTTTAAGTCGGATTTCTGTGAAACAAGAAACGTTAGGAGCTGGTGAAGATATTTCTCTAGTGGAAGAGAAAATTCGGGATTTCATTGTGTAGATTTTGATTTATGTCCAAATCAAATTTCAGAAAAGTCGATATGGAATTCCTTTGAAATTTATAAATATTTATTTATATTTTAAAAAGGGATTTCATTATAAATCGAATATCAATATAACTCTGATGATGAAATATCGAGTTAGAAATCCATATAGGAATATTCTGAAGCTGTATGGTATTCCACTGTGAATATAGACAATAATATTTATTTTTAAATATTTAATTTAATTATATTTATATATTTAAATGGGTCATTCAGAGCTTTAAAAATAGCCAGTTTTGCAAACGAAGTCGGAATTCGACGAAACCAGATTTGTTGGGTCCGTAATATCAAACTTTAGGGGCATGTCAATTTTCGTGATTTTTGGGTATCGTATGTGGGCGCAGGGATTTTTAAGGACCATAGACGAATATTAAATCAAGAGAATAAAATAAATCAATTAAAAATAAAATATTCCACCATTTTTCTTTGGTTCAACAACAAGCCACGTCCTTCCATTTTCAACCACAACCCTCAACAACCCTCGTCTATAAACACAGGACAAAATCCATCGTCCCCGAGAAAAAATCAGAGCAAAATAAAATCATGAAAAGAATTCAAACAAAATACAAACAAAATCTATAAATCACATTATCTACGTATTTGAATTTCTTGGATGATTCTCTTCAGATTGGTATGTGTTTGGAAAGGTCCGACGCCCGCTGAAGTCACCTGAGTTCGAACAGCGAAGGCTAGGGCTGAAGCTTTTCGGCGAAGGAGGAGGAATTAGTAGTTTTTGAAGTGGTGTTGGCATTTTTGATGGCGAGGAGCTTCAGGTGGAAGATTCTAGGGGGTTTCCGGTGGTATTGGTGTCGCGCGACACTGTGAAATGTCGAGGAAGAGCTGACAACGCAATTGTCAAGACGACATCGAGTTGGTAGAAATGAGTATGGAGAGAAAGTGGATTCGAAGGGGAAAACGTTGGTATTGGCTGTTTGTGAGTCGGTGGAGTATAGGAGTGGTGGAGGGGAGTTGTTTGCATCGGCTATGGTTTGTGAATACCTGGAGGAGCGGCGGATTTTTCCATGATTTGGGGAAGACGTGATTTAAAGGGTACGGGTTAGATATTTAGTGGGCCTGGATGAAAGAGGGTTAAAGACCAAAAGAAATTAAGTTAGTTATCTACTTTTGTTTTGTTTAAAAAGTGTACCAACTTATAATGTCAATAACTTATTCATATAAAATCAGAATCACGAACCGTAAGTTGCGTTGGGACCGTATGGACGAGAGCTTCACAAAGCTGACTGGAAGTGGATTGGGGCTCGTACGAATTTATGGCGAAATAAATTGTTTGATTCAAATCAAACAACAGTTTATCGTTCTTTAACGATGAACTGCCAATGTGAGTAAAAATCAACAACTCTGAACAGCTATATTTTTATAACGTATTGTTAGAACTGTTAATCATCTGTTGATTGCTGTGTGTTAACTATTTGGTTGAATTGCTTGTGTATTGGTTGAAATTATAGATAAGATATATATATAAATCATTAATCAAATATTGATTCTGTTTAGCAGATTATTTCATATTGAAATGAAATTGATGTTAATTATGTTTTTTAACATCTGTGATGCAGGGAAATAGGTTGGAGGGGTCCAACTGTACTCCTCTATATTTATAATACTGTTCTGTTCATGTATTGGAATATATGATGTGTTATATAATCTGTTATGGATTATGTTTGTTAAAATGATATCGATCCTTGTTATTCTATATTTTAAATATCATAAAAAGACCCTGGGATGTAAAAAGAATTATTTCAATGTATACTGAAATAAAGGGATTTTATAAAATCAACAGATTTTATAAAAGGAAATATTTCAAAAGTAAATAAAAGGGAATTTTTTAATAAAACGAATAGAGTTTTATAAAAGGGAAAATGTTGATAAAACGAATAGAATAGAATAAAGGATTATTTATTTAGAAAATAAATAGAATAAAGAAATATTTATTGGGAAAATAAATAGAGTTAATGAAAAGGAGTTAATCGAATTTAGTTATTTGAAAGGAGTTAATCGAACATAGTTAATCAAAAGGAGTTAAACAAAAATTAGAAACTGGCTAGAGATTAATAAGTTGAATGGTTCTTGACTATCGATCTGATGTTGGTTTCGGCCTTCGGGGTTTGTATTTAGGAAGTTGTTCTCTTGTTAGTTTATAGTTAGAGTCTGATAATTGTGGAAGGATAGTGATACGTAATTAAGCCATGGAAATGTTTTCCAGTGTTAATAACGTATATTTTCTAAATGTAGAAAATAAGGAAATATGAATATATATATATATATGCTAAATGATGATTGATCGATATAATTTCCATCTAGAAATAACATCGTTGTTTGCACACGTGTTTTTCTTTGATAGTTAAATCACAGACTATCAAAGTTTTGACCATTTTAGCATTGTTAATATGGAGAGACCGGTTGGATTATTATCCGAAGAGCCACTCTGTATTGGCATAAACGTTGCGAATCATATATGCCAAAGATAATTAAAGACGGAGTAAAGTGCAAGGGTTGTCCTGTTTACAGAATAGTGCATTCGGTTTGTCCAGTCCCAGGACGATCTGTATGGAAGAATGTCTGACGGATTATATCTAATAAATCGCGTAAATTGATCTCTTCAAACGTATTCACATTTGGTGGCGGAGGTATTCGTTTCTCTTAGCTGTATACCCGTGGTATTTTTGGGGAAATCAATTTCTGATTTGGCGGGTATGACGATGTGACATTCAAAGTGAATGAAGATGTGGTATGTAAAAGATAAGCGTAGCTTCTAGCCTCACATCCGGTAAATAACAGAAATTGGGCAGGCAGCAAGGCTAAGTCGGTCGCTCTGAAGTAGGGTGTATAATCACCTATCTAGAGAATATTCATTTACTTCTTTAATCTATCAATGTTGTCGCATATATATATGCGGGAACGGTTGCTGATCCCAACCGTTGGTGATATACATTCGATACACTCAAGCGAAATGAGTGGTCGGTCATGTGTGGTCGGGTTGCAAGATGTTCTTGTTGAACCCAGTGTATTCCTCTCTAGAGGTACACTAGCGAAAGGTGGTTCCATACCTTGTCATAGTTGGAAATCCATTACCCAATACGTGCTTGCGGTTTTGATTGTATACTATATATGTAGAACGTGAGATGAAAGCGTTTCTGCTAGATGATTATTATATTGTGGTTGATAGACATTATTATAATATCAAAAGGTTTTTGATATAAAGATATTTTGGATTCTCATAAGGGGAAAAACCCGTTTTGTTATACGGCGTGGTCTTATGAGATATCGTTTACTTGTTCAAACTGTTTTAAACTGTTTTACTCATACCAGTCCCATGACTGACCCGAAGTTTATTTTGTTTTGTTTACCTAAACTCTTGGGTGCCCAATTTTGTGCGGGCAGTCAAGTAGTCAGGATTTTACAGATACTTGAAGAGCTGGAGCAGGAGGCTTCATGATTATATAGCTATAGCTATTTCCGTTGTGTTGTAAGTGTTGTACTTTGATAATGATGTATATTCAATTACATATTTATATTTCAAAGTTATGTTACATATATTATATGTTATTCGTTCCGCTGTGAGGTTCGTGTTACTCTGATGTTGTGTTCTTCTTCTTCTATTCTAAGTTTCTACCTTATCTATCCTCACCCTCTAACTTCTTTCATTAACTATTCGGTTATTTTCGATCCTTGGATGCTCGATATGTGTTGTATATCGGATAACCAAGATCCCCAATTCCCGGGTCGTTACATCCCAAGTGGTCAAAAAGGTCGTCGATTCTAGGTAAAGGGTACTTATTCTTCTTGGTCAATTTATTAAGTTCCCTACAGTCCACACAAAGTCTCAAAGTTCCATCTTCTTTGGTCGCAAATACGACAGGTGCACCCTATTCTGAGGTACTTCGATGAATGAAACCTTTTTGCAAAACTCTGAAATATGCTTATCTAACTCCCTTCTTTCCTTAGGCACTATATGCCTCAAGGGTAGTGCTACAGGTTTAGCGTTCTTCTCTAGGTCAATACGAAAAGAGATTTTTCTGTGGGGTGGAAGCCCCATGGCTTCCTCAAAAACATTCGAGAACTCACAAACTATAGGGACTGAAGACGTTCCTTCAGAATTAGGGGATAAGGAATATAATAAGGCTTTGTCCTTGTTTCTGACATTACAAGGAATTCTTAGACTACGTCCTCCTCGGCTCCTAAGACCAATGATTCTCTTATCGCAATCTAGAACGATCCCATAGAATGCTAGCCAGTACATACCTAAGATAAGGTCATACCCCATAAAATCTAATGCATACGCTTCGCAATGGAACTCGACATTGTCGACCTTCTATACTAGGTCTTTACACAACAGCTCAAGATACTTAGATCCTCCGATAGGGTCGGCCACCTCTATCGGACTATCAGAGATAGACATAGGAAGATTCAACAAATTTTCATGTCTCTTAAAGACAAAAGAATGGGTTGCTCTGGAATCGAACAAGGTGTATACAGAATTTCCTAAAATAGAAGTTATACCTTCCAGTGTGGGTTACCCTTGATCTTTTGAGGGTCGACTTTGAATTGGTGTTGCCTCTATTGCATAATTCTGACCACTCTTAATGACTTTGGGCTTTGGGCAGTCCCTAGACATGTGTCCTTCTTCGTGGTAGTTGTAACTCTTTCCTTTGAATTCCTTCTTTGCCAACGAGGTCCTACAATCTTTTGCCTCATAGCCCTTGCGGTTGCAACTCGTACTAGGCTTTACTTCCTTTTTGAATTTGTTCTTCTTCTTGTTTTTTCACCATTCCTTTTTCTTATTTTTGTTGGAGCTTCCTTTTCCATTTTCGCCTACTTTCTCCTCGTTGGATCCTTCAACCGTGCAAAGGATGTATGTCTCTGCTATGGTTTCAAAAGTTGCCCTAAAAGTTAGTTGGGCTAATAAAGTTTCCTTCAATGGATAGTTCAGTCCTTTAACAAATCTCAGGGATTTGTTCATTGGGGTGTCTACTAATTCTCTTCCAAGCTTACATAACTTGGTAAAATTGAATATGTACTCTTACAAGCTCAAGCTTCCTTACTTGAGGTGGATGAATTTATCTAGCTGGATAGTCATTTTTGCCCTTGGCAGAAACTTCGCTTCGAAAAGGGTTTTTGAATTCGGCCCATGTAAATATACAACCCTCGTTTTCCATCGATACTAAGTTCCACCATTCAAGGGCCTCATCTTTCAAATGCCATGCCATAATTCTCCTCTTCAACTCATCAGGCCAGCCGGTGGCTTTGAAAATTCTTTCACAGTCCATTAGCTAAGACTGGGCATTAGTAAAACTTTCTTTCCCAGAAAATGATTTCTTTCCAAGATTCATAAAGGTCTTACAACAACGAAAAAAGTCAAAGGCTACCTCAGCGGAAAGAACTGTAGGATTCGTTGGGATAGGATTACCAATAGGGACATGTTCCACAGTACAGAGGCATTGTTGGAACCACTTTGGCAAGTATCGGGTTCTTGCTTGGCTACCCTGCTTAATATGATTTTCAGCTATTCTACTATCTGAAAATAAAAGGAAGAATCCTTTAGTGGATACTCCTGAGATAGTATTTAAGCTGAAAAAGGAAGAAAACAATAAAGCTGCCTAGTATAAATGCTTATGCTTATTGGAGTAAATATACATTATATACATAGTTTGATAAATCTTTTTCAACATACAAATACGCCTCTCATACGTATAATTCCCTTATAATCAGGTAACCTATGCTCTAATACCAAATATAACAACCTTCCTGGAATGAGCCTAAATTTCAACCTAAAAAAGGCCATCGAAACTTAGAGCCATTCTAAATGGGTCGTTAGTTCCTATAAGACTTAAATCTGCATAGATAATAATAACATATACTTCGAATGGAATTCTCACACAACGGAAAGAGAAAATATAATGCTGAAATGAGATGTACACTTATTTAAAAATCACAGAAATACAACAGTCACAGTTACATCTGTTCAATGGGTATATCAAATAGTTCATTATGACAAATTTTTCCAAAATAAGTAAAGCGATACTACTAATAATAGCAAAATAACTTCGTCTTCTTCTCTGGCTCCAATCATGACTTCGTCCATGGCTTTTACCTCAACTAATGACCTGTGGATATGTTAAGGAGAAGGGTCTGAGCATAAAGTTCCGTGTGACTGAAATATGGTGTTACTTAATGTCCATACCCTATATTTTTACTAGGTTACATATGTCAAAGTATGTCTACGAAGCACACAAGATTCACACAAACACCAAGTATCCAACCAATGGAGTGGATATCCTAGTCAATCGCCAATTAGTGTTTTTCGGGTAAAGACCCAACGAGGTGGGTATTCGGTCACTTATGACCCTATTAAAGGTGGATTCTTATTATTTATTATAACCCTAAGGCAGATCCCTATCCCCTAATGACCCCATCCGTATTTGTTAACGTTCTTAAGTCCATACTCTAACTTTTAATATGAGAAGTAGTATTGCGACCTTACTACTTAACTGATATTATGGTAGGACACCTATTTCGCTTAAGACTTCCCTTAGACATATGCAATGGCCACATAACTTTTATTTACCAAGTATATCCTTAGTTGAGCACTTACAAGCTTCTAGAGGAAGTGGACATCCCCGTGAACTACCCTACTCCATTACCATTTATTCCTAACTACTTTCTGAGAAGAAGGACCCAAAGACTTATTTTAAATCTAATAAGGGTGGGTCCCATGACTTTGGTTCCTCTCCAAGGAGTAACCTTCGGAGGGATCCTAGTCCTAACTAGTTAAGACCCAAATTAGATAAAATGAGAGTCAACCACTTAAGACCTTCTCAAGGTGTAGTAAACCTACCTATTTTCACATAAAATAGACTTATATATATAGTTATATATGCATACTAGACCTCTCATATTAAACTGTATACTTGTAGATGCTGGATATGCCGATCGATTTAGAGATGACTTCTACTACAAGTTGGTTTAACATCGTGTCTAGTGTACTAAGTTTGAATGGTTCACGACACTCAGACCTATCAAATTAGTTGGGCCTACTTGTGGTTGCTGGATTTTTTGGTCGGTTTCGGGCAGACTTATACCACAATTGAAAACTAACCATGTGTATGTATGTCATTATATATATATATATAACCATTATATAGGCACACATAGGCAACCAATATATATTTACATATGTGGGGACAATTCAAATTCTATACTAATCGCGTTGATTACACTGATAAAACGTTGGTTACGTTTATATAATGTTAGATCCAAAATTGGCTCCAACACCCAAACTAGTAAAGATTCTAATGAAATGAAAGCTAAAACGAAGAAAACACACAATTTATAGTGGTTCGGCGTTAAATAGACTACGTCCACTTCCTTCTTTTTTGATTGATGTCTTGAATGCGAGTACAATAATGATTTTCACTCAATTCTCACTCATCTCATACATTGATTCACTCAATTTCCTTCACAATATGATTTGAAAGATGATTGTAAGCTGAATAAGTTGATGAAATTCGAGTTGCAAAGGAGTTTCAATTCTGAAAGTGCCCAAAGATCCTTCCAAATGCCTCTTGATGTGGTATTTATAGGTGGAAAATTCCCCTGGAGTGGGATCGGTTCGGATCGACGTGTGATCAATCCCGCCACAATCGGGTTCGGATGGAAATGGAAGATGACAGCACACCAGGTTAGTGGCAAACATGGGTAGACCGTGGGTATAACCGCTCCGAGTATTAATAAATCGTGCGGTAAAATCGTCACCGCAAGGGATCGAATCGGCCGTTCTATAGAGAATGGGGTCGGATCAACCTATCCGAACCGATCCGGTCTTTGGAGAAGCTCTTCCTTCTTCCGCTACCCTCTAATTTGTTTTGGCAATAAGGATCCGATCCGGTCTTTGGAGAAGCTCTTCCTTCTTCCGCTCCCCTCTAATTTGATATGGCAATAAAGATCCGATCTGATCCGGCTTGTTTTCCTTCCCTTTCTGCTTTGTGCTGATCTGTTTTTGCTCGAGGAAACCCGATCCTATCCGATTATCTAGCAGGGTACACTACATTGTTTGACTCTTTAACTTTGTGTAGCCTAGTTCGCAAAGTAGGCTAACATTTTGCCCCCTCAAGGGATGCTTCTATCGAAGATGGAGCATGCCTTGACATCGTCTATTCATTGGTCTATGAATTTGAATCGTTAAATAGTCATCCCCATTCATTTGTAGAGATGTGCCGCTTCATAAGGTTGTGCCTCTTGCAACCTATAAATACACCAAAAAGGTTCACAGATTCCCTCCTTTGTTCTTGACAAGCTTTAGGAATTCTGGCTGATGTCCGGTGGTTCTTCCAGGTAGGCTTCTTCTTTATTTTTCTTTAAATTCAACTTATACACCACTTCGATGTGTAAGATTTCATTCGGGTTCAGATTCTGACCTGAATGGCTTTCTTTCTCGTCTTTCTTAACATTGGGTTGACATGCCAAAACGTTTTTGTGGGCTTGCACTCCGGTCTGAACGGAGTAAAAAGGTTGGGAATACAAGGGGTCACAAATAAGCCTATATAAACCCGCCGCCTATCTCCTTCTTCCTCCCTTTCTCGTATTGCTTTCATCTAACAGATTTTGCATCGAAACCCTAACTTTCAAAAACTCCAAAATCCTCTCGTTAATCTTCAAATTAAACACTCTGGTAGGTTTAAAACTTCGATTTTTCTTGTAATAATCGAGTCTAGTTAGAATTTGTGGTCAATTTGAACGATTTGGTCATGGCTTTTGTTCGGCTTCAACGCCGTGGCCTCCTCCTCCCTCGCCATCGTCGTTGGTGACTCCGTCATCACCACGAGGCGTTAGGAGATAGGATTTGACATGATAAGAGGTAAATTGGTCAATGGTGATTTTGCTATGACATGCTTCTCAAAAAAGGATGGGTTTTTTAAGAAGGAGATGGGTTCGGTTTTGATGAGGAAGGGGAAGAAGAAGAAGAAGAAGAAGATAATGAATGGGATCAGTTCGGGTGAGGTAGCATAGCAGTGGGGATAGGAATGGAATTTACTTGACCGGATCGGGTCAGATTAAAAAGCAAAGATGAGGAGAAAAGCTCACTTGGCCAGGTCAGGTCAAAATGAGAAACAAGGAGGAAGAGAGGTATGGATACCCAAGTCTATACGGACCGCTTCGAGTGCCTATTTCCGAACCAATCCGGTTTTGTTGCCTGGTTGTGAACGTTTGCTTCAGACCAAAACATAGCTCCCTCCCCCGATCCGATCCCAACACTTACATTCGAACCGAACCAAAGCAATCATGTTCAATGCGTAAGAATTTGTTCAACTGACCAAATCTATACTTGACATAACCTTCAACTTAAAGAACAATTAGGATAGTGCCTTATGAACATTAACGAGCATCAAGAACTATTCCGAACGTTACTGCTTTATCGAACCTTTGCATTACACTCTTATGTGTTTACTTTGCATCCTTTGCACATGTAGCACACATTTTAGTTCACACACATACACAGGGGGATACGTGCTATCTTACTCTAACTTATGTTATTGCTTCTTCAGTAGTTTAGTGATCATGGCAGAGAGACGTTCATCTAGGTTAGCAGAGAAGATAGAAGTTGCAGAAACTTCAGAGAAATTTACTCTTGAGGACATATCCTCTCCCTCAGACCCTGAATGGGATGATAAGGGCCCAAATTATGAAGTAGAAGCACACAATAGTGAAATACCTTCTAATAGTGAAGTTTCTCTTGGCGATGAAGAGGAAGGAGGGATACGAGATAATCGAGCACCGGATGAGTTTGAGTCTGCCATTATATTGGAGTTACCCAAAGATTCTGTTGAATCGACGATTGATGACGACAGACTTGTTTGAATATGTCTAACGCATGGAATACTGAAAAGAGATACCCTGGTGCCATCGAAAGCAGATCGCCCCCACAATCCTCCGGAAGGATTTATGGCAATTACCCGATTGATGTGTATGGTTGGGGCTATTCCACCATTTCCGCCTTTTGTTGTCGACTTTCTGAGACAGATGCGGATTTCTCCCATGCAATTACATCCCAACTCTTATGCTTATTTATACACCTTATACATAGAATACAAAGAGATTTTAGGTATAGAGCCTACCGTCAATGACGTCCAATTTTTTTTTTATAATTTCAAGCATCGGACTCAAGAGACTCCTTCCTTCTCATATTTTGAATCAGTCCCAAAAAAAATTATTACAGCTCCATTTAGCAGCAAGGCTAGCGATTCTAAGCTCGAATGGTTTTATATCAGGCAGCAGCCGGGGTGCGCCAGGAGGTGGACCAAATCAAGTAAAGTACCAATTTTCTAGATCTCAATTTTAAATGCTCATGCCAACACATTAACTTGCTTTCTTTTTTATTAGCAGTTGATAACCCAAAGCAAATATCGGATCAATTGTACTTTGATCATTTGCATCGGCTTCTCAATAGCGATCAAAAGTTTCTAACCATCGACGAAGTTCTTAAGGATGAGTACCTCCATCATCACAGGTTACTATCCATTACCCGTAGCATAGGTCATGCAACGGGTCCATATGTGTACATACACCTGGTAGACATTAGTCCCGAGACGGGTGAGGGCTCGAAAGGTCCAACAATACCTCTTCGGACTTACCTTCTCCATCTTCAACTTAGGACGACGAGTTAGCCAACGTAGCTGAAAAGCAGATAGAAGGGTATACCGTCCCTGATGACGCTATTTCTCCTGAGAAGTCAACATCTCCTAAAGAGCTGCCAACAGATGCTTCTCAAGGAGATGCTCCTACTATCGACGATTCCACATTTAAGGGTTTAGGAAACCTTCCCCTGCCTGAAACCATCTATACTTCAGAGGACTTTGGCACGAACCCTTTAACTTTCATCTCTTCAGAGGAGACTTCTCCTGTGAAGACCAAAGAGCCCGCTCGTGCTAGTCTGGCTTCAGACTTGGGTTTGTTGGGGGGAACACCACTTAGGATGCACTCAACACATTAGCACCACACGTCACAACACTCACGTCTTATGTGAACACTGATTCTGAATTCCACTTATATTGTTGCGCAGGTACAATGTCTCGCCCTTACTACGATGTCAGAAAAATGCACCATAGCATGTCTAGGCCTCCTTCCGATATCGAGCATGATCATCGTGAGAGCCGGGGCAGAGATGACAGAAGGCCTCATGATTCTCATAGACCACACACCTCGCGCTCTCGTTCCCCCGTCCGGTCGGATCCAGACAGATATAAGAGCTACTAGAGTCGTCGAGGAGAAGACATGCCGCAGTCCAAAGACCGAACTTCTCCTCAAGACAAACACAGTCGGGAAAAAAGTCCACCAAAACATACCGATTCACGAGACAAACACAAAGTTTCTGAGAAGCAATCTGAAAAGGGTGATACAACCATCGTCCTGACTAAGTGAAAACACATTGAACTAACATACTGCAAGACTCCACCTCTGGATGTTGATTCCAAAGTTAAGCTGGCATATCTGGAGAAGCAGTTCCTAGATCATTACTTTGAGAATCTAACTTTTTTACCTGCACTTGAGCCTATTTCCTCAAAGTGGGCAGATGAGGCTAAAGCAAAGATTGACGCAGTTGAGAAGCAATACTCGAAGATGTTCAAATATTCATGCAATCTCTCCATAATTATTCGGACTTTAATTACAGACGTTGATTCGATGAAAAAGGCTGCGGATTTCGATGATAATGCCTTAAAATTTTTGGAGAAGGACCTAGAAGACACACAGGCTCAACTCGTCATCGCTCAACGAGACGCCAACAACTTCAAACAGCAATTTGAGGAGTTACAGAAGCGTTATCATGACTTGCTGGAATCTCATAGTCAAGAGAGTTTGGAGTTGAAGAAACAAGCGGAAGACGCTAAGTCGGACAGTGTTAAAATGCAACTGGCTTATAATACTCTTAAGCAAGAAAAAGCCGAGTTAGCGAGAAAAAATGCTGAACTAGAGAAACGAAACGCTGACTTGGAGTCCAAGTTAATGGAAGCCGAGAATAGGGCTGCCCTAGCTGAGGGGAATGTGGACAACGTCATTAAGTCTGCTGAAGAGACCCGTAGACAGCTATCAGAGGCTCAAGAAGAAGTGCACGGTTTTGGCGAATTACTGATTGAATTCTTTGCACACGTAATTCATCGCCAAAACATCTCTTGGACTAAAGACTATCCAACTACCTTAGTTCATGTATGGAGTCAAATCATCGAAAGGGAGAAAGAGGAACTTAAGGTAGACTTTGTTGCTGGAGATAAACTTATGGAGAAGTATCAAAGAGATGACGAACCGACATTCCTGGCCGAGGGACGTCGCCTCATTGCCGCTGCTATGGAGGAGGAGAAGCGCCTAGCCAAACAAAAGAATACCCCTAATGCTGGTTCTTCTTCCGCTACCATTGAAACTACTAAAGTCGAGGGATATGAACCCGGGAATTCCTAAAGCATCTCTTTTATCTCCTATACCCGAATCAGCGTCAGAGACAATAGTCACCCTAATTGAGAAACCATCGGAAGGTATTTCAACCTTATCACCTCAATTTGTCAAGGCCGTCTCCACCTTTCATCACATAATTGGGCAATCAATGGAGGATCCTTTATTTTCTCTTGAGTTGATAAATTTTGCTTCTCATTCTGTAGGTGCTAGACCTGCCGAGAAGATCGATGAGCCTCAGGGATCCTCTATTAGAGAGGAATCCGTGAAAAAGGCTCAGGGGGGACAGGATAAGGCTACCACCACCGAATCCGGAGGGGCACTAAACTGTCTAAGGCCGGCACTTCTCATGATGACGAGATGATAGATGCCTTAAAAGACGACTGTGGTAATGAGGGGCATGAAGAAGATCCCGATGTGGCTATAATTGGGGATTCAAAAAGCGCCGATGACATTACTTTGGCTGAAATGAAAGCCGAACAAGACAAATGCATGCAGCTAAAAGCTGAAGACTTGAACCCCAAAAGCCTTAAGCCCCTTGCAGTGGTGGATCCTGGATCAAGGTTAGTTGTTAAGCTTTCAACTAGGTCTATTACAGAAGAGCTTGCTAAAAAATCTTCTCTTGATTCCAGTGTTCCGACTCCTGCGAAGAAATCCACCGATTCTGGTACTTCAACTACAGAGAAGAAGAGGCCAAAGCGTCTTATGACTGATGCTGAAAAAGAGGCTAGAGCTACTCATAAGGCCGCCAAAAAATCCAAGTCTGCTGCAAAGCCCAAGTGATGATGTGCTTTGTTTTATTTTGATATTCAGTTGGTCCGCAATTGTTCCAACGAGTGCGGCCCTCGCATCTTTTGCTTGATTTCCCTATGCAAACTCACGTGTTTGTAAATAAAATAGTTTATTTCCTACAATGTTTGATAGTTGTTAGTTTAGTACTCAAGTAAAAATGCAAATAGATAGCATGTCATATTACAGTTATATAATAAAGTCATTGTTGAGGGGAATATGTGTACACATATATGCCCCCAATCAATCTTGGATAACTGAGTAAGAATTATTCAAAATCCAATTGCCCCCGATTCTCCAACGGGGCCATATTCCTTTCGTCATTAATGCCTATTCTTTCTAGCAAATTTATACTCTCCTGTCTCATAACCAGATTAGAGTATTGTTGAGGCGGTCTCTCATCTGGGTGCACCTTTACGCCCCAAGGGACGTCGTCTGCCCGTTCTTTATACTCTCTCTCGATTCATGAGAGTTAGATTTAAGAATGTCATCTTCCCATTCTTTTGCATTCTATCACGCAAGCGGTCGTTTTGTTCGCTCCTGCACATAGGTTATCTCCAATTTTCTAGATTTAATTTAATGTTTCGTATTTCATGGTCATGATAGAATGATTGCCAAACATATAGATAATGCAGGAAAGTAAATGACACACGATATTTTTATAGTGGTTCAACTAAGTCGTAGCCTACATCCACTTCATAATCCTTTGTTCATATAAACAGACTTTTTAAGGCAAGTCTTGCCTTTTTACACAGCTTATAAAAACAAAAAGGAAGACATTTCATATTTAGCTCAGATATCGTCGTAAGTGCTGAGCATTCCAAGCTCTGGGAATCTCTTCACCATCCATAGTCGTTAGCTTGAATGCTCCTGTATCAAGCTTCCGTTGGATGGTGTATGGCCCTTCCCATTTTGGACCCAATTGGGTTGAAGATGGGAAGACTCGTTTCAGTACTAGATCTCTTGGTTCAAAGGTTTTGAAGCGAACTTTCTGGTCATAATAACGTGCTACTTTATGTCGATGTCTCGAGGCACGTAAGTCTGCTTCGTCTCTTTTTTCTTCAATCATATCAGGAGACTAAGAGTATCCTATTTGTCATTGGGTCATAATACGCGACTCGATGAGAAGGGACTTCCAATTCTACCGGGATCACTGCTTCTGACCCAAAGGAAAGTGAATAGGGAGTATGGCCGGTAGCCGTCTTAAAGGTTGTCCTGTAGGCCCATAAAGCTAGTGGCAACTCGTCTACCCATTTGGATTTGGCATGCTCCAACCGCTTCTTCATAATATATTTAATGACCTTGTTTATTGCTTCGACCTGGCCATTTGACTGCGGGTGGGCTACTACAGTGTATTGTTTATCAATCTTGTACTTCTGGCAGAAGTTTCTGAATTTGATGTTGTTAAACTGTGTCCCATTATCAGTTATGATGGTCTTCGGTATCCCAAATCGACAAATAATGTTTCTGACCACAAAACTGATCACCTTTCTCACCGTGATGGTTATTAAAGGTTCAGCTTCAACCCATTTTGTAAAATAGTCCACGGCGACGATCGCTACTTAGCTCCTCCTCTGGAAATATGTAACACTCCAATAATGTCAATTCCCCACATGGAAAACGGCCATGGGCTTACCATCGACTTGAGCTGAGTCGGAGGTGCTCTGGAAACTTTGGCAAATCTTTGACATATGTCGCAGCGTCGTGAATAATCAGCCGCATCTTTATTCACGGTAGGCCAGAAATATCCATACCGTAATACTTTCTCTGCTAGGGTTTGGCCCCCAGTGTGGTCTCCACACTCGCCTTCATGTACTTCTTGCAGATACACATTTAATGTCATCGTGTGCGATACACCGTAGTAGGGGCATTAAAAACCCTTGGCGATAAAGGACGTCGTCCTGTAAAACGTATCTTGCAGACTTGCGTCTTACAGCTCGTCTTTCGCTCTTTTTCAATGGGAGGGTTCCATTCTTGAGAAAATTCTTGATCGATGTCATCTAGGATTCTCTCTCTGGGTCGACTTCCAAGGCTAGTTCCGCTTCCATTAGGTCGAAACTCAGTGATTCTAAAACCTCTGTCGGAACCATTTTAGTTTCTTTAGGATTATCAGAAGTTGCTAGCTTCGCCAGTCGATCTGCTTTCTGATTTTCCATTCTTGGAATGTGCGTTATGCTGTAATGCTCCAAACTTCCCAACAACTCCTTTACCTTTTTGAGATAAGTTACGAGTCGAGGTCCTTTAGCAATAAATTCTTCCCGAACCTGGCATACAACTATCTTGGAATCACAATATATATCCAGTGTCTTCACTCCCAATTCTTTGGCGAGTTTCATCCCGACAATCAGGGCTTCATACTCGGAATCGTTATTAGTATAAGCAAACTCTAATCGTAATGCATAGTAAATAGATCGTCCTTCAGGAGTTATTAAAACAACTCCGGCACTGGACTTTCGATCATTTTTGGCTCCGTCTGTATATAGCTTCCACGGACTAAGCTCTAACTCTTGGTCCAAAGTAACTACCTTGTCACCCACTGTTTCCTCTTCAGGAATTGTAAATTCAGCTATAAATTCAGCCAATGCCTGACCCCTTATTGATCTTCGTGGCTGAAAATTCAAATAAAATTGACTCAGCTCGATGTTCCATTTAAGTAACCGCCCCGATGCTTCAGGTTTTTGCAACACTTTTCTCAAAGGTTGATCGGTATATACAACTATTGGGTGAGCCTAAAAATAATGGCGAAGCTTGCGGGATGCAATCAGGAGGCTATAAGCAAGCTTTTCTATCTTCGGATAATTATGTTCCACAGCAGCTAGCTTTTTGCTCACGTAGTATACAGGCTTCTGGACTTTATCCTCTTCACGTACTAATGTCGTACTGACAGGTGAGATGATACCGCTAAGTAGACAAACAAATCCTCATGTTCCACAGGTTTTGATAATATTGGAGGCTTTTCTAATAAGTCTAATAGATTCTGGAGCGCCTCCACACAATCAGGGGTCCACTCAAAATTTCGCTTTCCTTGTTTTATGAGATCGAAGAAAGGTACACACCTATTTGTAGCTTTGGAGATAAACCTACTCAATGCAACAACTTTTCCGGCCAAGCTTTGAATGTCTTTGATCTTTCGTGGTTCTTCAATATCCCTTATTGCTGCTATTTGGCTAGCATTTATCTCAATTCCTCGAGAACTCACAATAAACCCAAGGAATTTTCCAGATGCGACCCAAAATGAGCATTTTAGGGGGTTTAACTTCATTCCATACCTTCGAAGAATATCAAACATTTCAGCTAAGTCCCTTGTATGGTCGGAAGATTGTTTAGACTTCACAAGCATGTCATCCACGTAAACCTCCATGGTTTTCCCGATTTGATTATAAAACATGCGGTTGACCAAGCGCTGGTACATGGCTCCTGCATTCTTTAACCCAATTGGCATTACCACATAATAATATAACCCCAAGTCTGTGATGAAATTTGTATGCTCTTGATCTGGTATGTGCATGGGAATTTGATTGTACCCAGAATAGGCGTCCATAAAGGATAAAAGCTTGTGCCCGGCTGTAACGACCAGGAATTTCGCTCGATCCGAATCAGTCGCTAAACTGACCAAGACCGTTCGAAACCCCTGATTGTTTTGAGAACACGACAAATTAGAACGCAAACAGAAGAGCATTTCATTGTTAATTACAACAATTCCATCAGAATACAAGAATATACATAGTACGAATAAATATTACACAACAGATTATCAGAGGTTACAATACATTACATAGCAGCGGAAAAATAATACAAAACACAACTAGAAGTAATACACGGATACAGAGCTTTATGGATATCGTTCCAGCTGTAAATCAGGATCCTGTGAATATAAATCTGCAAAACCAAAACTACTAGCTGCCCGTGTCAAAATAAGGGCACCCAGAGTTTAGGTTAAAACAATAAACTCCAAGTCAGTCATATGACTGGTGTGAGAACTAAAACAGTTATTAATCTTTATTTTAAAGTTAGGTAAATCAAGGGACCATGCCGTATAACACGGAACAGGTTTCCACCCAAGAATACCAGTGCAAAAAACAACAGCGTAATGCTAAATAAAGAACAATGAAGCTATTATAAGACCCAGGTCCCATCATACAATGCAACACAAGCCGGAGGATAGGGTTTTACCTTATAATAGCCAAAGAATGCTTGATACGCTAAAACAAATCATTTGATACAATAATAAGTGTATAGTGTCAAAACAATTTCAATCATAAATATCAATCATAGACGGCATGGGTACCATATATCATGTCGCCATACTAGGCTCTACAATCAAAACCGCAAATGTCACGTATTTGGAAATTGGATTTCCACCTGTGAACCGAGGCAAGGGATCGTCCTCTACCGAATTCGAAACTCTCTAGCCCGAGCCCCAGGAAAGCGCACAGGAAAGCCTTGGATCGTTAGGGCCGGTCCACCGATGTGGATTATTATGCCTGAACACTGCGTTTCCCCGCCCTTTGGGGCGTAAATGAGCCAACGAATGACTCCATCGGCTTCAGATAGTCACCAATATATCCGAGGCGCCTCGCAATAGCAACAACCACATAAGTCAAACTCGTCAGGGCGTGTAAAACCATTGACGCCACTTCTAGCTAGAAAGAAACGCATGTCCTCCTTGAGGTCCTTCTCCCGTTTCTGGTTCACAACCGGGGTGTGAGGCTCACGAATCAACGCTACACAAAGCTATACCACACAGGCTGTGCTTTGATCATCAACCACAAGACTCTCCTTTTCAACAGAAGCCTTAATCATTTACATCTTAGCACGCCACATAGGTAAACCACTCCATGCAACCGATATCCATCAATCACATAGAATGATATCCAATGTCAGACACACAATCCATTTACAAGTCCGTTCTGGGTCTAAACAAAACCGGAGGCACCTTGTACCTCGCATATCCATTGATCTCCAAGTACGCCTGGACGACCACTAACTGATTCCCTCCTCTTGGGTGTACGACCCAATCAAGATCATCAGTAATTATCCAAACAACGTGAAGACCTCCGGTCTTCAACCACCGTCTTCATCTTCGACTTATCGTCGTATCATTTATTCAGAATGGGATAAACCCGGTCTTTCTGAATAACTCGTGTAGCCTTATTCCAATTCATTAGTCACTAACCGTAAATTAGTAAGGGAACAATTCCCCAAATATTAACCCCGAAGGCCGAAACCAACAACAGATCAATACCCAGGAAACCATTCATCTTAGCTAATCCTCAGTTAGTTGCTAAATTTCACATTCTTAGGGACATGTTCCCATTAATTTTATCAAAGATAAATTCCTTAAATTTTTTCTTTAATCTTCTTTTGAATATCAATTCAAACCAAATTATGGTTTATCCAAAGTAGCCGGGATTAACGAACCTTACCGAGGTAATCATTTGTTTTAGTTTCCCAATCCCAACCTATTCACCCCATGAAGTAACTGGTAATACTTCATATCTAACACCACGGTGTTATCGGTAAATTCAATTACCATTTCACGTTCAAATCTAATTAAAGATTTAACTATCGTCTGGAGTAAAACTGGTGGTACTCCATTCTCGATCATTTCTTGAATCTGATAATTTTAATTATCAAATTCACTTTTCATTTCCATCAGCCTTTAACCGTAAATTAGAAAGTGAACAATTCCCTAAGTAATAACCCCGAAGGCTGAAACCAACATCAGATCAATACCCAGGAAACCATTCAACTTAACTAATCTCCAGTTAGTTTCTGATTTTCTTAACTCCGTTGGGTCTAAGAACAATATTATTAAAGATACCATTCACGACAACCCAAATCACATTTCATTAATTTTCGGGTTAAAGAACAAATGTTATGTAAAACACCGTTCACGATAAACCCAAAAATCAATTTCAATTCAATTCCAATTAAATATTATTTAATTGGTATACTTCATTAAATCCAAATAAAAAGATTTAATCTTTTTCTCAACTGGGTTTAAGAACAGGGTTAATGAAGACACTATTCACGACAAACCCAAATCCCATTTGATATTAAATACAAGGCTCTGAATAGAAAATATATCGGCTTATATTCAATATCAAATTCACAAACCAACAAATATCGTATTGGAAATAACGATATCAATATATCTTTCAAATTTCCATAACAACATCTGTATATTCACGTAATCCAACATCGAACTATTCCGAAGATGATTTCGATTCAAATCCATTCCAATTCATATATTGGAAACTTCTGGTTATTTTAAAACCATTTCAAATCCAATTTATTTATTTTAAAAATAAATAAATTATTATTCTAGTTCAAACTAGTTCATTTCGATAAAATATATTTTTATCCCTTCAAATAGGGAATTTTTCATCCCAGTTCTTCCCAAATCACTTCTTATGATTTTACGCAAATTATTGCTATTTTTAATAATTTTATCAAGGCCCGTACAGTCGATTTCCATCACCGGCCATCGAACTGCACTTACATCGACCTTTTCCAAATTTGATTTGGACATAATTCCAAATCTAACCATTAGATTTCTAATTTCTAATATTCGTTAGAAAGCTCTTTTCGATACGAACCCAACATTTCCGGTTTTAGGAGAATCCGATGGACGGATCTCCCGCAATAGCCATTCGAAGTCAATGGTCGAAATTCGTGAACTGCCGCGGCGCGGCGCTTTCTATTCAGGCCATTATATTATATATATAATATATATAATATATACTTCATCGATTTCCTTTTAAAACGTATTTTATAAATTGTTTTAAATTCATTTTCAAAATGATTTCAACTTCATATTCAATTTCAAGTCAAAATTGAATATTCCATATCATCGATATACAAATGATAATTTTTCAAAACGTTATATTTTGAAATCATTTTCTTTTCTATATTCATTATAAAAATGAATAAAATCGATATAAATATCGTTCACGTCAAAATGGCGTCAATCTAATCAATACGGCTATTATTCAACGCATGAAATTATTTTCTATTCAACACATGAATTTATTTTCTATTCAACACATGAATTTATTTTCAATTCAACACATGAATTTATTTTCCATTGAAATGAGGCCTAATCAATTACCATATAATGTTAATTATATGGATTTTCTACAACATATGTATATAATGGCAACAGTAAATAATCAACCATCATCTAGAGTGCACCACACAACTGCACAAGCTTTAAATATAATTAATTAACGCTTACAGAGTCTGTCAATCCATCGATTGACATACAACTAAACAATCAGGATTATGTACGTCAAATCTCATCCCAATACCCGTGTGGGGTTTCAAATCAACAAATACAGATTTTATTTGTGAAGTTGGGCGATGTGTAAAATTTATCGTCCCAATCAATATCATTCAAATCAGTGTATATAAACAAATCGGCCGATTTGTTTATAAATATTTATTTTATATACATGTTTAAAATTATATTTTTAACTATAAAATATTTTCCACTATAAATTATTTTATTTAATTCACCAACACACAATCAAATTTCACAACACAGCAATCAAACAAACAAGTCATCCATGGTCTGAGGACGACGGTTGTCGGATGCTACTAAACACCGTCTACACCCTAGTATATATTTCAAATTAGAAATAAATTAAAGGTGAGGAGTTCTCATCGACTAGCTAAACCAAATGCCGCGACTCTTCTTATGTAGAAAATCTTCGCCATTCTCGCCTTTTTCCACTTTCGATGACCGTATCCACTACATATATAAAAATCACATTTTTATATTGTTGCTAGGTATATAAAAATAACATTTTTATATTGTTGCTATGTATATAAAAATCACATTTTTATACCGCTATTATATAAATAAAAATTCTATTTTTATACCGCTACTATATAGATAAAAATTCTATTTTTTATACCGCTACTATATAGATAAAAATTCTATTTTTATACCGCTACTATATAGATAAAAATTCTATTTTTATACCGCTACTATATAGATAAAAATTCTATTTTTATAACGGTGTTCATATAATAAAGATCATATTTTTATCACGCTATTGTCTATATAAAAAATATATTTTTATATCGCTCTTCTTCCAATAAATTTTATATTTTTACAACGCCACTTATTCAAAGAAAAATCGAATATTTACACGCTATTCATATAAAGAAAATCAAAATTTTCTATATCAAATCTCTATACACAAAAATCACTACTTTATATTTTCAAAAATCATATCTTTCTACTTATACAAAAATCGCATCTTTATTATTTCTACTATATAAAAATCGCATCTTTATATCGATAAGATTAATAGTAGACTATCAAGTTGGAACAATAGATTTTTGTCTAGAGCAGGTAGATTAGTTTTGGTTAATTTGGTACTATCTGCTATCCCTGCTTATTGGATGTCTGTACATAGATTTCCTCAATGGGTTACTGAAAAGATCGATAGAATAAGACGTAATTACCTATGGAGTGGGGGTGGCGATCCTATTTGTAGGGGTTTCAAATGTTTAGTTAACTGGGAGGTGTGTTGTAAGCCTAAGAAAGATAGGGGATTGGGGATCATTAATTTAGTTAATTTTAACTCTTCCTTATTAGCCAAATGGTTATGGAAATTTAGGTGTCCTATAGTGACGTCTAAGTGGAAGATTATTGTATCTAAATTTTACTATTCAGGAGGAGAGTTCATTGTGGGATCTAGGGATAGTTGATATAATAGACTATCTTACTTTTGGAAGTCAGTATTAAAGTGCTTTGATTTTTTTAACTTAGGTTATAAGGTAATTGTTCATTCAGGTGATATGACTTACTTTTGGCATGATATGTGGATTTCTCGTTTAACACTTAAAATTGAATTCAGGGAACTCTTTAATAATTGTAGTTTTAAAAATGCGTTGATTAAAGATGTTTTTAGAAGAGATTTGGATCCCCCATGGGAGTTTTCTTTCGATAATATATTAGAAGGGGAAATGTTAAGACAATTAGCTTTACTATATGCTAAGTTATCATTATATCACATTGATGAGTATAGGGACTTTATTAGTTGGGGTATGGATAAGAGTCAAGTTTATTCGGTTAATTCTATGTATAACTTTATAAAATTTTCGGGAATCTCATTTCGGCCTTTTAAGCATATTTGGAAATCAAATTCTCCTCCTAAAGCTAAATTTCTAATGTGGTTAATCACTCATAAGAAACTTAATACGATTGAGCTTCTAAAGAGGAAAAATATCTTTTTTTGATGTTAAGTGTTATTTTTGTAATCTTTTGAACGAGGATGTTGATCATTTATTTTTCTCATGCAATATCACTAATTTTATATTTAATATGGTTTTGAGGATATTTGTTTTTGATTGTTCTAATTCTTACAATAGTTGTGTTGAATATTGGGATTCTTATAGATTTGTTTATAATGGTAGTAAAAGATACATTTTAGATTCTTTAGTCACTATCATAAGTTGGTTCATTTGGTTTGAGAGGAATCATAGATGTTTTCATTCTAATTCTATTTCTATGGATAATTTAATTATTAAAATAGTTTATTTTTGTTTGGAATGGATGTCTAATTCACATTACAAGCTATTCGGGAAATTGGGCTTTAAGAGTTTTTTGATTAAGGTCAGATTTAATTTGTGTATATTTATTAGAATCAACAGTTTTTTTCGTAATAGATATCGCATTGGTTGTTAATTTCTTTTATTAGTCATTTCATTGTTTTTTCTTCTACACATATATGTATGGTAGATAAATATGTATGAATATATACATATGCATATAATATATATATATTTATTTATATACATATATATTTCCATATATATATATATATATATGTGTGTGTGTGTGTGTGACAAATTATTAATAGTTTGTTGAGTTTTTCGCAGATTCAGGTTGTTGCTTAAGAGGAAGTACTTAGTGGATAGCTGGAGGGATTTTTCATTTCAGGTTTTCAGGTTGATGGATAGTATTGTGGAGCTTAGAAGATTGTTGTTTGGATTGAAGACTTGCATTTCATTTGTAGTTCTTTGGGCTTATTGTTAGAGAGTTTTTGATGTTATTTATTCATTATTTTTGCTTTTCATAGAGACTATGGTTATTGTATTGGAGTAGATATACTTCAATATCGGATGGTGGCCTTGCCGGAATTCGATATTGGAGTAGATGGGCGGTGGTTTATCCGGAGCTCATCTTTCTACGATCCTTTACATCCCTAGAGTCGTGATAGGTTTTACCTCGTATTCTTATGTGCTATAGTCAGACTCTGTATCTATGTTTTTTATTATATATATGTGTGCTCTCTTCTCTTCAGAAGATCACACATTTTTTGTTTCAAAAAAAAAATCGCATCTTTATTATTTCTACTATGTAAAAATCGTATTTTTAATCTTCTTATGATATAAAAAATTACATTTTTGTTATCTCTATAATATAAAAATTATATTTTTATCTTACTACTTGAACGATAAAAATCATAACTTTAATGTATAAAAATCACCTCTTTCCGACATTAAGAATTATATTTTTCTGTTAAATTCCTTCATATAAAAGTTATACTTTCCTTTTAAATTCTTTCATATAAAATTAAAATATTGTCTTCTCATTTTAAAAAAACATTTCTTTCCATCGTTAAAAACCAAAATTTTATAAATAATAAAAATCATAGCTTTATAACTAATAAAGATCATACCTTTAACTATGCTTCATATATTTTTAAAACTGAAAATAATCAGTGTAATTTATTTTAAACAAAACTGATTTTTCTTTTGAAGGTAATCATATATAAATTGAATAAATACATAACCTTTCATCAATTAAAACACAGCCTTAAAGAAAATAAAATAAAATAGAAGAAAACTCACATTTTCCAGCAAATCGAAGAAGAAGAAGAAGAAGGGAGGCGTCGGCGCTAGGCTGAGAAGGTGGGTGCGGTGAGGCTCAGGCGATGGGGTGGTGGCCAAATCGCCCTAGGGTTTCTATTTAGGCTCGAGTGTGTGGATTGGGGGGATTGAGGATGGAGGAGAGAGGAGCGAGCTCGAGAGGAGGAGGGCACGGGTTCGTGGGTGGTGGCGCTGCCACCTCCGGCGGCGGATCGGTGAGGGGGGCTCGATTGCTGGCACGGGCTGTAAAAGGAGCGGCTCGTTCTTTTTTTTGGGACTGAAGTCCATCATGGAAAGAGAGAGAATAGAGAGGGGTGAGGATACAGTACATATATTATTATATATATTTAATTAATTTAATTTTCAAAAAGCAACTTTTTATTTTGAAATCGAAATTAAGCCCACCGACTGTCGTCCATAGCTAATTACCCCATTCCGAACACAATGGGATATGTATCATAAGCTAGTTTGATCGTTTCGATCAGTTTTCGTCAAACATATAACTCTATATATTGAATTTGAACGCGCATTTCAATTTACTAGGGCCACACAAGAACTCTGAAAATTCCTGAAAAATATTTTCTAGCTTCGTATTGACGATACGGTCCTAACAAAACTAATTTCATCAAATTCTGAGACCGTTTGAAAAATGGCCAATTTCCAGTCGATTAAAATCAAATGAAACTGGTCAAACGCGTTTTCCGTTGCCATGCTCACATATTGATTCAGAAAATTACGGAATCTAGCAATAACTTGACATCACGGATCCAACAAAAGTGGTTTCGTCGAAAACCGAGGTCGTTTGCAAAGTTTCCATTTTTAAGGGCTAGAATTCCATAGCGACTATTCTGGATTTTCAACTGGACATACCTTTTGATTCCCGCTATGAAATTTTGATTTTTCAGATTCGTTGGAAAGATATTCTCAATTAGATTCAAATATTTTTGGTTTCACTAAAATCCGGTTTATTTTGAATCCTGTACATTCATTTGAACTTTGATATCGAAATTTCAAACTACCGCGCCCTTTTCAATTTCTTTTATAATTTAAAATAAATATTTATATTCTGACGACGATTCGAATAAATATATACGTTCGAATTCCATTCAAAATAAATTCCTCGTCGTTATTATTTAAAATAAATCATTTTAAATATTCAAAATTCACTAAAATTACCAAAATAAAATTTTTAAATTGGCTCGGATTTCCAGGTTATTACAATCTCCCCCACTTAAAACTTTTCCTCCCCGAAAAGGAACAGAGCCGAAAGTTGTTTAACTAATCAACTCAACTTCCATTATTTTCATTACGGCTTAAGTTCTTCAACTTTTCAGTTTCTAAGAACTTTTCAAAATTTTGGCTAACACCCTAAATTTCCGAAAAATTTCGCCATAACCTCCCCTATACCGGGGACTTCGGGATATTTCATATAGCCTCCCATGGCCTTCTTCAATCCAAAAGAAAAAGAAAAAAGCCAATCGGCTCATAAAATCATCCAAACCCAAAGAAATACAATAAACATGTACCTATTTGTTGGGCAAACAATTTTATTCCTCTTCTCTAGCCTCCTTGCTATAACCTGTTCAATGTAAATACATGTACATGCAGGCATATGCGATAAATTTTCAGTACAACTCACTATTTGATTCAATTTGGCTAAAGGTTCAACATTAAATTAATCAAACAACTCAACCAGCAATCAATTAGTTGATTATCATTTCAAATTCTTAGCTTTGATTTGTATCTAAAGAATCAGATTTTTGATGCCAAATCACAACAATAAGTCCTATCTAGTTTTGGTTCTCACACCAGTCAATTGGAAATATATAGAAATCTCACTTTCGAAACTCGAACACTAATTCTGATGATGTAGCTACAATCATCAGAATCATCTCCGGGCGACTAGAGTGTGGATTTATATCTATCCAGTATATTAAAACTTCAAATACACGCGGATCAGACGTATACTAAAATCTCTATATAGTGGATAGTCCAAATCAATATAAATAAATATTCAAATACGAATAATTCGATTTAAATTTTCAAAACAATATTTGTTTCCACTTTAAAAATATACTCTTCACACTCGTTCTAGGATACTACTAATCCTATCTCTAACGAGTCATTCTTATTGGATATTACTAATCCAATTCTGATTAATTCTTTCGTATGGTTCTAATGTTGTGTTTGTGTAAGTGCAGTTCGATGGCCGTTGATGGAAATCGACTGTAAGGGCCTTGATAAAATTATTAAAAATAGTAATAATTTGCGTAAAATCATAAGAAACTATTTGGGAAAAACTAGGATGAAAAATTCCCTATTTGAAGGGATAAAAATATATTTTTATCGAAATGAACTAGTTTTGAACTAGAATAATAATTTATTTATTTTTAAAATAAATAAATTGGATTTGAAATGGTTTTAAAATAAACAGAAGTTTCCAATATATGAATTGGAATGGATTTGAATCGAAATCATCTTCGGAATAGTTCAATGTTGGATTTCGTGATTATACAGATGTTGTTATGGAAATTTGAAAGATATATTAATATCGTTATTTCCAATACGATATTTGTTGGTTTCAAAATTTGATATTGAATATAAGCCGATATATTTTCTATTCAGAGCCTTGTATTTAATATCAAATGGGATTTGGGTTTGTCGTGAATAGTGTCTTCATTAACCCTGTTCTTAAACCCAATTAAGAAAAGATTAAATCTTTTTATTTGGATTTAATGAAGTATACCAATTAAATAATATTTAATTGGAATTGAATTGAAATTGACTTTTGGGTTTATCATGAACGGTGTTTTAAATAACATCTGTTCTTTAACCCAAAAATTAATGAAATGTGATTTGGGTTTTCGTTGATGGTATTTTTAATAATACTGTTCTTAGACCCAACGGAGTTAAGAAAGTCAGAAACTAACTGGATATTAGTTAAGTTGAATGGTTTCCTTGCTATTGATCTGATGTTGGTTTCGGCCTTCGAGGTTATTACTTAGGGAATTGTTCACTTGCTAATTTACGGTTAAAGGCTAATGGAAATGAAAAGTGAATTTGATAATTAAAATTATCAGATTCAAGAAATGATCGAGAATGGAGTACCACCAGTTTTACTCCAGACGATAGTTAAATCTTTAATTAGATTTGAACGTGAAATGGTAATTGAATTTACCAATAACACCGTGGTGTTAGATATGAAGTATTACCAGTTTTACTTCATGGGATGAATAGGTTGGGATTGAGAAATTTTCCGTCGAATCTACTAGCTGATCAATTCTGGGGAGAGGAAAGCTATCCTTCGGGCAGACCTTGTTCAAATCAGAGAAGTCGATACATGTACGCCACTTTTCGTTTGACTTTTTGACGAGGAACGGATTCAATATCCAGTCGGGATATTTCGAATCCTTAATGAATCCATTATCTTTTAATTTCTCTACCTCTTCTTTCAAAGCTGCTGACCGCTGTGAGCCTAACATCTGACTCTTCTGTTTGACCGGTGGGTGCTTTGGATTAATACATAAAGAGTGGCTCATGATGGCAGGCGAAATTTCACACATGTCAGCGTGAGTCCAGGCAAACACATCAAGATTTGCCTTTAAAAAACCAACCAACTCTTTCTCGAACTGGATCTAGTTGCATGCCGATCTTTAGTACTTTTGTCGAATCTGTCTCATCAATAGGTATATCTACTGTTATTTCGTTGGGAGTCGCCTTTCTATCCTCGGGTTCTCTATCCTCTCTGGGATCTATATCCTCGAGCACATCTGAGGGCGACTCTCTTGGGGCAGGACCCCTTAATTGCTATGTTGAGTTCTCCTTCAAAGGGGCAGAATCGTCCTTAATTTCTATATTCAAACCCTTCATTAGCATCTTCAACTCCATCATGTAACAAGCTCGTCCCGTAGCTTGGTCGCCCCTCATCACCCCAATTTCTGCGTCAGTCGGGAATTTAAGCAGCAAGCACCAAGGTGCGATACATGCCCTAAACTCGGCAAGGGCCGGTCGGCCTAGGAAGGCATTGTAGAGCGACTCCACATCCAAAACTATAAATGGCAGGATCCTCACTCTCTGGCGATCTCCCTGCCCTAATGTCACTGGTAATTCTATGTAGCCCATCAGAGCCGTCGACGCTCCGTTGAAGCTACGTATCCATCCTTCGCATGGCTTTAGATCTTTTGCTTCAAGTCTCATTTGTTCGAAAGCTTTCTTGAAAAGGATATTGACCGAGCTCCCGTTGTCCACTAACACTTTATGGACTAAAGCAGAGCCAATTGTCGTGGTAATTACTAGTGGATCGTCAGTTGCAGATTGAACTCCAGAATCATCTCAACTATGGAATACTACGTCGTCTGACATCGTCTTTTGTTGTTTTACTGGAGTAATGTCTTTGAAGCTACTGCATTATCCTACCTCAAAATGCTCGGCGACATTGATGTATTGATCCATCGCTTTGAAACTACGACCAACTAGGTGGGGTCCTCCTATAATGGTATTAATAACGATCCCCTTACCTTTCTGCTGGGCTGTGGGTTTTGAACTAGGCTGGTTTTGGTCCGGGGCTTATCCCCCTTGCCCCCTGTCCCTTGGGGCAACCTTTTACTCGTCTAACTTCACTTCCCGCAGCAATCTTTCGACTATATCTCTCAATTGACGGCATTCGTTGGTGGAATGACCGGGGGTTCCATGGAACAAACAAAACTTTCCCGTTGCGATCTCTTTCTCAGTGGAGTCTCTGGGTGGTGGTTTTTTGTACTGCAATATGCTATATGTATCCAAGTAAATATTCTCCAACGTATCATTTAACGGCATATAATTTTCAAAAGTCTAGAATCTGGGTCTTTTACTAGAGCTATTCCCTCGGTTTCTGTTCCTTCTATTGACGTTCACATTCCTGTTGCTATTACTCCCGCTCTGGTTGCCAACGTTTACATCAACCTTCCCTGAACTATCACTAGATTGTTTCACATCAACATTACTCTGGACACCTTCCCTCGAGGCCCCTTCGGACTTTCTTTTCCTATTTGCATGAGCTTCTTCTCGCCTTAAGTAGATATTAGCTTTTTCATAGAACAATTCTCTAGTAGGAGGCGGTTTCCCAGACAAGTAATCCCCGAATTCTGTGTCATGGTCTACCCCTTCTATCAAGGCCATCAGGATAGTGGGCTCATGAGGATCACTAACTTCGGTGACGGCCAGGTTGAAGCGGTCTAAATATGACTTCAAAGATTCTCCTGGTGCCTGCTTAATCTATGACAACTCTATGACGCTCTTGGACTTTCGAGCATGAAGTCAAAACTGATTCATGAAGCGCTCACTCAATTCTGAGAAATTTGATATCGACCGAGGAGGGAGTCGGGTGAACCACATTAACGCCACGTCTTCAAGATAAATTGGAAAGGCTTTGCATTTTACAACATCTGGAGCTGCTGCAGCATTCATGAACCATGCATACCTCATTAGATGTTGCCATGGGTCCGTTCTTTCTGAATATCGATCCATCTGAGGCAAGTTGACTCGCCGAGGGAATTGGAAATCCAATATATCATCTGTGAAGGGGGTATGACTTCGTTCAATGCCCCAATCTTCATTAGTGTACCGTTGGCTCTCGGACATAATCTGATGCACCATTGCCCATACATCGCCATTTGTTAACGTCCGCATGGGTTCTCTAGGTCTGATGTTCGGATTACCCCTGGGTTCCTGATTAGGGGATAGCTTCCTGTTTCTAGCGGTGGCTGCTCTACAGTGCTCTCTGCGCTCCCGGTCGATCTCAAGAGGTAGAGGTTGAAGAAGCTGCTACTGCATAGGGTTGGTAATATTAGGATCCCTGGGTAGAACGTGGGATCCACGCATGGGTAGCAACATAGGCTGTTGCAGGCTTGGGTCATCAGGCCCTAACACACAAGCACGTCTTCTCAGATCCTAAAGATCCAAAAGTTAACTGATCAAGATTCTGAGGTCGTTCAAGCGGCCTTCTCTCATGAGGGTGTCCCTCGTCTGAAGAAGACGAATCATCTGCAGCAAGGGGGCGTATTGGGGAAGGTGTCTTTTGCCTCCGGAGCTCTTAGAGTTCTCTACCCATAATGATCATGTTTTCCTACATGCGAAGGTTGTCACGCCTTTGGGCTTCCAATGCCTCCTTAGTACTCTGGAGTATGTCTAGAAAGCGTGAAAAATCTCGCTGTGTGACGAGTGCAGATGGATCAGGCTGAACATTAGTCGTCGTGGCTGGAATCGGAGTGTTGGTGGGAGCTCGAGTAGAAGTTCCAGCTTCATTCTGGTTCTGATCGGATTGGAGTGCAGTAGCTCGGCCGGAGCGGTTCGGATGGTGAGAATGAGTGACCTTAACCTCATTGGGTCGGCTCGGATCAGGGTCTTCCATCCGGTTTGGACCTTCCTGACCGGAGCGGCCTGCTCCAGAGTCTTGAGGACGTGACCTCGTTAGCACAATGGCTTGTTGATCTTCTCTAGCATCGTTTCCCCTAGTGCCTTGCACTTCTTTTCCTTTTGTCTTGGCCATAATATTCGATTCTTCAACAGTTAGTCAACAAGTACTTAAAGATGTCAGAAACAGAGGATTAACTTCTTTGAACTTGAGGGTCCAAATAGTAGAATGATAATCCCAAAAATATGAGAATTCAAATATTTCTCAGTGAAAGCACCAAAATGTTAGATCCAAAATTGGCTCTAACACCCAAACTATTAAAGATTCTAATGAAATGAAAGCTAAAATGAAGAAAACACACAATTTATAGTGGTTCGGCGTTAAATAGCCTACGTCCACTTCCTTCTTTTTTGATTGACGTCTTGAATGCTAGTACAATAATGATTTTCACTCAATTCTCACTCATCTCATACATTGATTCGCTCAATTTCCTTCACAATATGATTTGAAAGATGATTGTAAGCTGAATAAGTTGATGAAATTCGAGTTGCAAAGGAGTTTCAATTCTGAAAGTGCCCAAAGATCCTTCCAAATGCCTCTTGATGTGGTATTTATAGGTGGAAAATTCCCCCTGGAGTGGGATCGGTTCGGATCCATGTGTCGTCAATCCCGCCACAATCAGGTTCGGATGGAATTTGATGATGGCAGCACACCAGGTTAGTAGCAAACATGGGTAGATCGTGGGTATAACCACTCCGAGTATTAAGAAATCGTGAGGTGAAACCATCGCTGCAAGGGATCGGATTGGCCGTTCTATAGAGAATGGGATCGGATCAACCTATTCGAACCGATCCGGTCTTTGGAGAAGCTCTTCCTTCTGCCGCTCCCCTCTAATTTGTTTTGGCAATAAGGATCCGATCCGGTCTTCGGAGAAGCTCTTCCTTCTTCTGCTCCCCTCTAATTTGATTTGGCAATAAGGATCCGATCCGATCGGGCTTGTTTTCCTTCCCTTTCTGCTTTGTGCTGATCTGTTTTAGCTCGAGGAAACCCGATCCGATCCGATTATCTGGCAGGGTACTCTTCATTGTTTGACTCTTTAACTTTGTGTAGCCTAGTTTACAAAGTAGGCTAACATATAAGTAAAATAATTATAACATCTAAATAACGTAAATATTCGTATGAATGAGAAAACGTCCTAATGAGATGGTAATTGTCAAATTTGTCTAAATCAAGGTAAGCGAGTTAGTTTTTCCGTACTTTTACCGCTTTAATCTAGGCATGATGACATAATAACAATATAACAAATAGCAGTGAATGGGAAATATACATACATACAAATTTCAACTTGCATTCTAGGCTTGTTGGAATGATTTCAATAATGGATTAAAAATAGAGTATTACATACATTTATGCATGTATGTTTATAATTACCACTTTATATAATTCACACCTTTTTTGTGTTATGCACATAAAAATGTTTACATTTGACATATTTCAAGTATGAATATGTCTGGATTCAAAATAAAGTCCAAACCTAATAAAATCATGAAATACCCAAATCTAAACCCTTTTATGTTACAATCAAATGTTTAATAATGGTGAATTACACAAAATAGAAACAACAGTAGCAACACCCCATTTTCATCTTTAATCCAATATTAAACTGAACAAATCCACAAAACCCAAATAATCATGACAATTCATATGCAAGTATAATATGGAGGATTCAGGGGTTTTGGTATTTTTGTTATCGATTTCTGTTGCTACCAAAATTATCTTAGTATAAGCTAGCAGTGAAGGGATGTTGAAAGAATATAAGCACGAAAGGAAGAATCTGAGAGCAACATAGACAAGCACCCCTCAAGAAGAAAGGAGCTCAAGACCTACAGATCGATAGCAAAGTTCATTCGACATGGTCCATCGGATGGGGACTACCCAAAGGAGAGTTCTGTGATGAAAGTAATCTAAGTCAAGGACCAGGAAAGAGGAGAGCACAGGCTCCGCTTATCGAAACCCAAAAGGACTATCGGGATTAACCCACTTTAACACTGACACACCAGAGGAAGAAGAGTGTCAGACCAGTATATAAAGATTGTCCAGGTCCGACTTCTGAGAATCGACTTCATGTATAACGAAGGGCTACCTTCACAAGTAAAAGAAATATCACCGAAAGCCACCTTTCGGAAAACCAAACCATCTCTAAAGTTCCACCGAAAGACTAAACCAAGACCTAAGCAGGGATATAGGATACCCGTACTAATCCACCTAGTACCTAAACCAGCAATGGTTTTGAACCAGCAGATATCTACGTACTTTATGAGGACAGGCTCCTCTAAGTACTCACGATAAAGCCAAAAGCCTACATCCAAAAGCTAACGTCTGAAAGCCAACGCCCGAAAGCCGTTATTGGAGGTTCGAACATCGTCCAAAAACCGCCACGGCAACAAACCGGTATCAGTCTCAGGGAAGCCCAAGTCGTTCGGGACCTTCAATTCGAAGACCTTAATTGGCACCACAAGGACAACCAAGAGCCAGAAGCCCGAGACCAGGAGAAAAAACGGACAACAGAGGGCTACTCAGGCCCAATTGCCTAGCAATGAAAGGAATCCGGATTCTCTATAAATAGGACACTAAGAGTCACATAAAAGGGGACGAACTTTTTATTTCTCAATTTAGTTCTTTTCTCCTAAGGAGGAGCAAATCACCAATTCTTGTAATACATCTACAATTTATGAATGGGGAACTCCGGGTCCTAAGCATCTCGCGATTTGATAATCTTTTTGTGTCATAATGATGAAACGGGGAGTTAACATAACCTTACTGATGAGAAGATCAATCAGGACACCCTAGCAATGGAGAATGAGCTTCGTGGAAATACAAAGTATCCTTCCCCCTCGCCTCGAGGGTTCACCATGATTTATCGACACTTTGACGATGAGCCTAACATTTCCTGACCCTTTAGAAATGAGGTCATCTGTAGGTTCATAAGTTGATATCCGACATGATTCTGACCCTCTCTTGTGTTGGTCTGACGTGGAATGATCGTCGAAATTAATGAGGATCATAATACCTTCTTCCCCAAGATCGAGGGAAGCGTTAGCCTGTTTTCTTCTTATTACAGCACATAGCGTCATCTTCATGATTTAGGAAGCCATCAATTTCACAAATCCTAGCAATATCAAGTTAGATAACCTTGCCAATGTCAATTCGGAATACCATCGTGCAATGTGTGCGATATCCATTCTTCGGGGGTAAGATAATTAATCATTAGAGTCGAAATTCTGATGCCCAGGGGAAGGCAGTCTAGCTTAGATTTACAGGTCCTGGAATGTATTTCGATACCTCTGGGTCATGATGATCTCAAATCCCATGAACACATGTTCTATACATCATAATCAGGGTGTTGACAAAAAATATTGTTAACATTTTGGCACTAGAAGGAGGGCTTGAACCTCCGTCCTTATGGTTAATTTGTCAAAATTAATTTGGTGAATTTATTGCTACATGGTAGGAAAGATGAAATCAAAAAGATTGGAGGATCGAAACAAAGAACTGGATCCCAACGCCCACTGCTGAAGGAAATGAGGGTCTAGCACTCAACCCCAATAATAAAGATAAAGGAACAACATCTAGTCCACAATAACCACCAGACTCAAACGCCATGGAGGATAATGTTGCAAGAATCTTGGTCTTGGAAAAGAAACTCCAAGAAATGCAGGCTCAGGTCAACGCTGTCTAGGCACAAAAGTCCTCGAGGCTCACCAGATCTAGTCAGAGAGAGACGAATAAATCTCCAAAAGGAAAGGCTCCCATTCAACATTCAGAAGCCAAAGAGAATCTTAAGGCAGCCTCTTCTAAGAAGAAGTCCCATCTGACGAGAATAAATCATCAAGGGAATCAGTGCGAACATGAACAGTCTGGGAGATCCACCTCCAAAGGCTATGATCCTAAGAGAATGAACTATGACAGTACAGAAGCTTACATCAAAGATCTCACTTAGAAGACCATCAAGGACTTGTTGGGAAGTAAGGGGAAGAGGACCCAATATGACAGAATAATCGACAATGAAAGAGTAGCTCCATTCATCGATGAAATTATGAACACCATAATACCATCGTGAAAGTTCCAACTATAAAGTATCTCGGAACAACTGATCTCGATGATCATCTGATGGCTTTCGACAGCTAGATGGATCTTTATAATTCTTTTGGAGCCGTCATATGCCGCCTTTTCACAGTTACCTTTCAAGGGGCAGCGGCGAAGTGGTATTGCCAGTATAGTGAAAACACCGTTTACTTGTGGAAACAAATCTCTTACGAATTTTCCATGTAGTTCTGCATCTGCAAAGATCCCTTCGTAGACTATATGGTCATTGCTAACATCAAACAGAGGCAAGGTGAGTCTCTAAGGGATTATTTGAAAAGGTTCAACATAGAAGCCTTAAAGGCTAAGGATATGAACGACCGTGATAAGCTAATCGCCATACACTCAGGGTTAATTTAAAACACCCCTTCTGGAAGGAGTTATATATCCACGGCTGGAAAGACTTGCAAGATTTCCATTTCCAAGACGACAAGTTTATTCGCATGGATGAATTGTACTTCACAAAGAGGAAGTTCGAGCCTTGAGGGGAAGGATGAGAGCCGAATTATGGATGAAAGCTCCCGAAAGGAAATCAAAAGAGGTCGAGGTGGGAAGGATTTAATACTAACTCTGTTGCCCTGAACAAGCCCATCTCGTATGTGTATGCTATCGCTAAAGAAAGGGTCAATAACTTTCCCATCTCGTTCAAAGCCAAGAACTGCCCCAAACCTCATTCCGGTGGTAAATATTGTGAATTCCACAAAACCAACGGACACAAGACTGACTAGTGCAAGGTATTGGACAAGATTATCTATAAGCTGATCCGAGAGGGACATTTGAAGGAATTTGTTTTAAACAAGACAACATCAGCTCATCACGCAAGTGGACAGAAAAAGATTTCTGTAAATGCGATAGGAGTTGCTACGGAGGAGAGCAACCCAGATTTGGGGCCACCCATAAACCGAATCAATGTGATTCATGGAGGGTCACACCCTGCCAGAAGATGTCTGAAAGCCAGAAATCAATACATGAAAGAAGCCATAGAGGGAACCTTCTCCATTCAAGAAGATCCATCATTGAAGAACGCGCATTATGCTCTCAAAATGCACAACCTAGTCATTTCTCCAGAAGAAATGAAGAAAGGGGTCCGCCACCCTCATAACGACCCTCTTATGATAACAACACAAATAGGGCTCTCGGTTGTTTCAAAGACTCTTGTGAATACAAGGAGTGAGCTCAATGTCATCTTTAAGCACAATTTCGATCAGATGGGGATTTCTGAGAAAAAGTTAAAACCAAGCAATGAACCAATCTTCGGCTTCAACAATAAGGGGTCAACTCCAGTGGGGTAAAACAATCTTCTGGTTCAAGTTGGGCTATCCCCACTCCATAGAACCTTTTAGACTCTTTTTGCTATGATCGATCAACCATCCTACAACAACACCTTCTTTCGGCGACCATCTTTGGAAGGGATGGACGCTTTCGTTTCTTCCAAGTATCTTATGTTAAAATTCCTAACCAAACAAGGATGGGGTACCATCGGAGGGAACAGGTTAGTTCCCGGGAGTTGTACTTAGCAATGATTGACAAATACAAAAGGGAATGGTCTTCGTACTTTGACTCTTCTACTGTTTTTATGCCTTTGGATAGGGGATTCTTACATTCCTCATTCGAAGCTAAGGTAAAAATGAGTAAGGCTGACAAATGCGCTAATGGTAGGTACGCTTCTTTGAAAAGAAAGAGGAAAAGGTTCGACGAGGTGAACTTGGCTGAGGAAGGAGAAGTCATCATAGATTTGAATTCTAGAGGAGACATTGAAAGAATAAAACCAATAGAAGAAGTGGAAGAAGTAGATGTTGATTCGAAGGATAGATCGAAGGTCATCAACATAGGGAAAAGGCTAGCCGAGCCCTTAAAAAGCGACCTAATCTGGTTCCTATAGCTCAACAAAGATGTTTTCTCTTGGACCCATTCAAACATGATCGGTATCAAACCTTCTATCATGAGTCATGCCTTAAACATTGACCCTTCGGTAACCTCAGTTCGACAAAAGAAGAGATAATATAATAAAGACCGGATTGAGGCCTTGAAAGAGGAAGTCAAAAGGTTGGAAACTAATGGGTTTATCCAAGAGGTCCTTTATCCGAAATAGTTAGCCAATCCCATGCTTGTGAAGAAGTCTAATGGAAAGTGGAGGACGTGTGTATATTACACAGATTTAACCAAGGCTTGTCTGAAAGATTGCTTTCCTCTTCCGCGGATTGATCAATTGGTTAATGCCATGTGTGGTCACAAGGTACTATCCCTTATGGATGCTTACTCGGGGTACAACCAAATTTTGATGCACAAACCAGATGAGGAGCATACAAGCTTCATCCTTGAATAGGGAACGTTTTGTTATAAAGTGATGCCCTTTAGTCTGAGGAATGCGAGGGAAACATAACAAAGATGGGTAAATAGGATGTTCAAAGAGCAAATAGGGCGCAACATGGAAGTATATGTGGATGACATGCTGGTAAAGTCCACCAAAACAGAGAGCCATCTAAAGGATCTGGAGGAAAAGTTTGATGTCCTAAGAAGTTATCAAATGAAGCTAAACCCTCAAAAGTGTTCTTTTGGAGTTCAATCTGGAAAGTTTTTGGGTATGTGGTAAGTGAACAAGGAATTGAAGCTAGCCCTGACCAAATACAAGCTATTAAAGACATGGAGGAACCTAAAACGAGCAAGGAAGTCATGAGCCTAAACGGGAAAATAACAGCCCTTACTAGGTTCATTTCCAAAGACATCGACAAATGTGTTCATTTCTTTGACGTTATAAAGAAAATGAAGAATTTTAAATGGAAAAAAGAGTGTAGGAAGGAATTCTAGGAAGTAAAAGTCTATATGGGAACGCCTCCAATTTTGTCCAGTCCCAAGAAGGGAGAAGATCTATACATATATGGTTGTCTCAGAACATGTAGTAAGCTCAGTCCTGATAAAGAGAATAATGGGACTCAGCATCCCATCTACTACATTAGCCGAAGGCCAAAGGATGCAGAAACCCGATACCCTATTATAGAGAAACTAGCGTATTTCTTAATCCTTACTGCATGAAAGATCAGGGGTTATTTCCAGGCTCACCCTATTAGAGTTTTAACTAACTTTCGCTCAAGCAAGTGTTCAGCAAACTGGAAACCTCGGGGACGCTAGTTAAATGGGGTATCGAGCTTAGTCAATACGAGATCGAGTTCCGTCCTCGAGCAGCAATTAAAAGACAAGCTCTTGCAAATTTCATGAACGAGTGCACGAACTTCATTTCAGAACAATCAGTTAAAGAAAATTACTTAAATACCAAATGGCATCTCTTTGTAGATGGAGCCTCCAACGAGCAGGGAGCAGGGGCAGGTTATAATTACCCCTGACGGACACCGCTTGCACTATGCCATGAAGTTAGGATTCTCGACAACCAACAACTTGGCCGAGTATGAATCAATGATAGCTGATTTGAATCTAGCACTACAGTTGAAGATACCTTGGGCAGAAATTTTTAGTGATTCACAATTAATGGTAAACCGAATAAAATGAACATATTAAACCAAGGATAAGCGGATGATCATACACATGAAGATGGTACTGAAGATGCTTTCCTTATTTGAGGACTTCTTTGTTCGTCAAATACCCCACGGTGAGAATGACCAAGCGGATTCACTAGCCAAGTTAGCCAGCTCCCTAGGATCCCCCGAAACTCGAATAGTTCCAGTGGGATATCAGAACGCCTAGCCTCGAGCGGAAGGAATCAGAATTGAGGAAAGAGTTATTGGTCTTAACTAGATCCCAAGCTTTGGGAAGGGAAAGTGAAGAAAACAAAGATGAAAACTCCAATAGGGAACTTTCCTTAATGGAAACAAACCACCAGCGGAAAACTACATGGATGACTCCCATAGTAAATTACCTCCTAAGAGGAACTTTTCCCATTAGTAAGCAATATGCGAGAAGGGTAAAGCACCAAGCTCCTACATTTGTGATTGTGAACTACATACTCTATAAAAAGGGACATTCGCTTCCTTACTTGAGGTGTGTGAATTCTGAAGATGGACTTAGCTTGTAAAAAGAAGCTCATGAAGGATGGTGTAGGGACCATTCCAGTGGAATTAAGCTGGCCAAAAGGGTCATGCGACAAGCATATTATTGGCTGCGGATGGTTAGTCAAGCAGTTGAGTACGTCAAGAGATGTGATAAATGCCAGAAGTACTCTAAGGTGCCACAACTTCCTCCTAGCGAAATAATCACTATATCAAACCCCTGGCCGTTTGATGTATGGAGAATAGATTTAATTGGACCCTTACCACTCACCAAGGGAGGAGCTAAATATGTTGCAGCAGCTATCAACTACTTCACCAAGTGGGTGGAAGCAGAACCCTTACCGAAAATCACATCCAAAAAGGTATTAAGATTCATATTAAAAAAATATCATCACCTGCTTCGGAATTCCTCACAAAGTTATATTGGATAACGGAACACAAATCAAGAGCGAAGAGTTTAACCGATTTTGTAGGAAAAATGGAATCATCAAATGTTTTTCTTCAGTGGCCCATCCGAAAGATAAGGGAGATGTGGAAGCTGCCAATAAGATCATTAAGACAATCCTTAAGAAATGCCTAAATCAAGCCAAAGGAAATTAGGCATAAGAGTTGCCTTTAGTGCTTTGGGCATATAGAACTTCTACCAAAACAGCCATGAAGCACATCCCGTTCTCCCTAACATATGGTTGCGAAGCTATGCTTCTGGTTGAGGTCGAAATCCCATCACATAGAAGGATAGCATATGCTTTCGACCCCAACCAAGAGTTAAGGAAGGAATCACTAGACCTAATACAAGGACTAAGAGATGAGGCTGCAATCAAAACCACTGAATATCAAAGGAGGATTATGAAACACTACAATTCAAAAGTCAGAGTTAGAACCTTCGCTAAAGGTGAATTGGTGCTACGAAGAGTGATGGATAACACTAAGAACCCAGCAGATGGGCCTCTCAGTCGAAATTGGGAAGGACCCCTGATCATTCATCAAGAAGTTATGCCCGGAACATATCGGTTATGCAGGCCCAACGGTGATCTCGTTACGAGAACATGGAACTCAGAATATATAAGACTATATTTCTCAACAATAAAGGAATAAGAAACAAGACTTTTCTCCAAAGATAATTACACAACTAAGGGCACAGAAACCCTTCCAGTGGCTCAAGAGAGACCCAAAAGGGGTCGAGTCAAAAAAAGGATTAAATCCCTCATCATAGGCAGATTGGCCGAGACGAGGCATCCCACGGAGGGGGATAGTGTGTTAGTCTTTCTCCATGCCCAAACCAGATGGGGAAGGATTAAAGCATCAAAAGCATAACCCGTCATTTCACATCAGAGATGGTCGTGGTGGTGCATCTAAAGTTAGCATGTCCTGCCTCTGCTCGTAGAAGAGTACGCCCTGCCTCTGCTAGAACTAAGCACGTCCTACCTTTGCTCGTAGAAGGGAACATCATACCTCTGCTTATGTACCGCATTACCCGCAGAAGGGAATGCAAACCCCTATAATCGCCTACGATGGTCAGGATAGGGCACCCCACGGAGGAAGGTGGCATATAAGCCTCTATCAGAACCTACAATGGTACGTATAGAGCGTCAAAAGAGTAAACCTTAGTTCTGTGTCTATGATGGCGCAATCTAAGTTTCTAAGACCTTATTATCGCCTACAATGATCAGGATAAGGCACCTCTTGGAGGGAGGTCGGGTATGTCCTTGGGCCCTGCTTGTGGATAAGCTATCCAAGCGCTCCGAACGCACAGGCCCAGAGAGTAGCCAACAAAGCACGTACATCTTCTGCTTTGACATCAAAAGCCCAAGGAGAGGCTCAAGAAGCATGTACAACCTCTTCTTCATCAATCGAATCCAAAAGGGATACAAAAAAGACAAATACCGAAAGGGTTCCCGGTCTTCAATCTTTAAACAGCCAAATCTGGATGGATTCGGCTCTTCGTTAATACTGGAAGGGTTCCCGGTCTTCAATCTTTAAATACTCGAATCTGGGTGGATTTGGTTCTTCATTAATATTGGAAGGGTTCCCGGTCTTCAATCTTTAAATACTCGAATCTGGGTGGATTCGGCTCTTCACTAATACCAGAAAGGTTCCCGGTCTTCAATCTTTAAATACTCGAATCTGGGTGGATTCGGCTCTTCATTAATACCAGAAAGGTTCTCGGTCTTCAATCTTTAAATACTGAATCTAGGTGGATTCTACTCTTCATTAATACTGGAAGGTTTCCCGATCTTCAATCTTTAAATATCCGAATCCGGGTGGATTGGGCTCTTCATTGATATCGGAAGGGTTCTCGATCTTCAATTTCTGAATCTCCGAATCTGGGTAGGATTCAACTAGTCATTATTATTACTGGAAGGAATTTCCTATCTTCTATCTACATCAATGCCCGAATCTAGGTCTGTTCATTTCTCCACAAATGCCGAAAATGGATCTCTTTACCAGGATCCATAACAAAATCCAACATTGCGAGACAACTAGCGAATAAATAGGAGGGAGCTTGGAAAGAGGAGCTTGACTTGGAAAGTCGAAGACACCCCTTCACTTAGGGGGCCAAATGTTACTACCAAAATTATCTCAGCATAAGTTGGCAGTGAAGGGATATTGACTAAATATAAGCATGGAAGGAAGAATCCGAGAGCAACATAGACCAACACCCCTAGGAAGAAAGGAGCTCAAGACCCACAGAACGACAACAAAGTTCATCCGACATGGTCCATCTGACGGGGACTACCCAAAGGAGAGTTCCGTGATGAAAAGTAATCTAAGACAAGGATCAGGAAAGAGGGGAGAGCATAGGCTCCGCTAATCGAAACCCAAAAGGCCTATCGGGATTAACCCACTTAACACCAACACACCAAAGGAAGAAGAGTATCGGATCAGTAAATAAAGATTGTCCAGGGCCGACTTCTGAGAATCAACTTCATGTATAATGAAGGGCTACCTTCACAAGTAACATAAATATCACCGGAAGCCACCTTCCAGAGAACCAAACCATATCGAAAGTTCCACCGAAAGTATAAACCAAGACCCAAGCGGGAATATAGGCTACCCGTACTAATCCACCTAGTACCTAAACCAGCAACGGTTTTGAACCGTCAGGTATCTACGTACATCATGTGGATAGGCTTCCCAAGTACTCACAATAAATATGAAACCTACATTCGAAAGGTAACATCTAAAAGCCAACGCCCGAAAGTCGCTATCGGAGGTTCAAACATCGTCCACAAACCGCCACGGAAACAAACCTGTATCAGTCTCGGGGAAGCCCAAGTCGTTCGGGACCTTCACTTCGAAGACCGTAATCGGCACCACAAGGAAAACCAAGAGCCAAACGCCCGGGACCAGGAGAAAAAGCGGCCAACAGAGACCCATGCAGGCCCAAGAGCCTAGCAACAAAAGGAACCCGGATTCTCTATAAATAGGACCCCAAGAATCACATAAAAGGGGGTAAATTTTTATTTCTCAATTCAGTTCTTTTCTCCTAAGGAGGAGAAAAACATCAATTCTTGTAATACATTTACAATTTATGAATGGAGAATTCCAGGTTTTAAGCATCTTGTGATTAGATAATCTTTTTATGCCAGAATGATGAAACAGGGAGTTAACACTAACCTTACTAATGAGAAGATCAATCAGGACATACTAGCAATGGAGAAGGAGCTTTATGGAAATACGAAGTATCCTTTCCCCTCGCCTCGAGGGTTCGCCATGATTGATCGACACTCTCATGATGAGCCTAACATTTCCTGACCCTTGAGAAAAGAGGTCATTTGTGGGTTCATAACTTGATATCCGACGTGATTATGACCCCTCTCTTGTGTTGGTCTGACACAAAATGATCATCGAAGTTAATGAACATCATAATACCTTCTTCCCCAAGATTGGGGGAAGCGTTGGCCTGCTTTCTTCTTATTACAGTACGTAGCGTCACCTTCATGATTTAGGAAGCCATCAATTTCACAAATCCTAGCAATGTCAAGCTAGATAACCTTCCCACGGTCAATTCGGAATACCATCGTGCAATGTGTGCGATATCCATCCTTCGGGGGCAAGATAATTAATCATTAGAGTCGAAATTTTGATGCCTATGGGATGGCAGTCTAGCTTAGATTTACAAGTCACAGAATGTATTTCGATAACTCTAAGTCACGATGATGTCAATTCTCATGAACACATGTTCTATACATCATAATCCGGTTATTGACGAAAAATATCGTTAACAATTTCCAAATCCTCCTAGGCATATCTATCAACATGATAATCTAATAAAAAAATGAATATTCCTAAGTAAACGATATCCCACTCACAGATCTAGGAAGAACAAAGAGTAATCTGTGACAGATCTAGATCTATGCTTAATCTTTATGTCAAACGTGCTCCAATAATCCTCCTAATATATATATACAAGAAACATGTATTAGAATCTTATATATATACATATATATTTATACCAAATTCCAAAGTTCATTCTAAAACCTCTTTGAATTAGAATAGAAAGGAGATAAGATTTAAGGTTGAAGAAATAGAAGAAATCCTTAACCTTTATTTTCTTGGAATCTAGTAATGGCAGAGAGGTTGCATGGAGGAAGGGACAAAAAATGGTTAGGGTTCTAATGTGTAATATGAGGGTCCATATATAGTTGCCCGTGTGAGCGTAGACCGTCGAATTAGTTTGATTTAATCCAGACCTTATATATATATATATATATATATATATATATATCCTCTCTAAAAAACCTAACCACATATATTTATTGGGTTGTCCAACCGTCAGGCAGTCGACCCCTTGGGGGCTGGAACGCCTAATAAACTTGCGTTTGCTGAGGTGCTTATTTTAATTAATATGTTCCTTAATATCTTAATCTTATTCCTTATATGCAATATCCTTTGTCCCCATGATCTTATCTTTAATTCAAATTTCAAATTCTCCCTCTTTATTTTGAATTTATTTTGGACGCATATATATATTATCCATTTAATTATATATATATATATTGCATTTTATGGTCCAAATTCATTTGTTCATAACTTCTTCATACACTAACCGTTTTTAGCGCATTTATATGAAAACGATTTAGAATTTCGCCACGAGTCCAAATAAAAGAATTTCATAGACAAATTCCTAAAGATGAAAAATCTCATTTTCTGGCCTTACTATTTAATTGGTTATTTTTAATTATTTATCTATTATTAATACTTATGTATTTTATGGGGTGTTACAATTATAAAATGCATGGTCGTGCTCAAACATAGATTTGCTTTATATATCGCCTACTCATAGATCAAGATCAAAGGATTAAAATATAAAGATGATGATACGTTCCAGTCTTTGAGTTTAATCTTGGATATATTGGTTAAAAGGATTAAATTATGTTGAAACACTGATCACAGAAAGGTTGTATCAAATCATTGATTTTATTATAACTTAGGTAACAGTGATGTATTACTAGATGTTGCTCACTCTTTATAATTAATATGATTTAAAATTATTGCGAACGTTGTAGTAACCTATAGGGTCACACAATTAGAACGTCAAAAAGGGGAGAACAATTCTTTGAATAAATATTAAACCGTTGATATTTTATGTACATTTGAAATGGTGTGATCGACTTATTTCATTCGACCCGATTTTTCTCTCGTTAGTTTTTAGAAGGAAATATACTTTTATTTTTAAAACACACAGAAAATAATACATAACAAAAAGGAGATCGAAGAAAATAATAGCGGCCGAGGCTAGTGCCCAATTCTCCTCCTCATCTCGATTTGTATGACGATCGAGAAATCGTTCACGTGGATATCTATAGAGACGTCATTCAAGAGAGTGTCGTTTATTGATACGATTGATTTTGTTCTTTGGTTATTATCATGATTTTGTAAAGACATTGGTATGCTTCTAACCCGATTTATCAATTTTTTGTATTAGATCCTATTTAGGGTTTGATTCAATTTGATTTCCACTACTAAATTGAACGATTATACCCTTCAGTTTCAAATGGAAAATTTCTTTTTCCAAACGTATCTCTTTCTTTAATCGACATTTTCATCCTGCATATCCAGTACATACTCATGTCCTCTTCGACGCATAGTAGGATCAACCCACTCGCTGTACTTACAACAGCGGAATGAATTTGGATAAGATTTGTTCATATTATAGTTAGTACATGAGTAGATCCTACGACCTGTACTAACGTTATTATTTTTAGCCATAATCATGACTCATACTCTACCAAAATAACATAGCTTTTTTGGTATGGGCTCCCCTATAGCTAGTGCTCGACCACGATTAAACCATCTACTACCACCCACATGGCAACGAAATACTTTTGTATGCTACCAAGGAGATGATGTGGTTGTTCTAAAAGTTCAAACGTTTTGTTTCTATACAAATTTCTTTACCTGCTCAACGACGATTAGGTGATACTTGGACTTGTGGTACCAAATCAACATCCATCATGTTTTCATACGATCTTGACTCTAAACAATCCCATTACTTCACTAAAATTCTTTGACAAATTTCCCATTGATCTGTTCTACCTAATGATGAGATCAAGTTTGGAGGGAAAATGGCAAAAAATTGTAAAACATTCAATGTATGAGAAAAGGAAAAACATGTTAGGTATAATAAAATTACCTTTGATTTCGATGTAAATCCAGCTAAATTTCGTAATTACAAGAACCTATGCTTAAGATTTTTTTGAGTGGAAGTGAAGATGGGGAATTGGGTTATGTTTTGGGAAGATTTGGTTAAGTAGGAAGGTGAAAAAGTAAGTGAGAGAAGAGGGAGGAAAGGGCTTTCTTTTATAGCAGCTGAGAAACGGGCGCAATTTCGGATTACACTAATGGGCGCAATCCGAAATTGCGCATGGGGAGTAATCCGGGATTGTGCCCCAGGCGTTTACAGAGAGCATATTTATTTCTGTAAACAAACAGAGAGCAAAGTTGCTCTTTGTCTGCTTACTGGCGTAATTTCATATTTCACCTATAAACAAATAAAGAGAAACTTTGCTCTCTAGAAAAACTACAGAGAGCAAAATTTCTCTTTGTAAACTTCATGATTGCAATTTCGGATTGTGCCCCAGGTTTTTACAGAGAGCATATTGTTCTCTGTAGTTATTACAAAGAGCATATTGCTTTTTGTTTGCTTACATGAGTAATTTGAAACTGCACCTGTAAGCAGACAGAGAGCAATTTTTCTCTCTGTATGTTTACAGAGAGCAAAATTGCTCTTTGTAAACCACTGGAGCGCAATCCCAGATTGCTTCCCATTTGTGCAATGTTGGAATACCCCCACTGGCTCAATCCGAAATTGCGCCCCAAGGAGTTTATAGAGAGCAATTTTGCTCTTTGTAATCATACAATAAATGCTACAAACAATTCCACATACCAATAATCCAACGATTCAACAATCGAACAATCCAACATACAAACAATTCAATAATTGGACAATCAAACATACCAACAGGTAAACATAACATGAAACATACCAACTATTCAACAATTCAACATTTCAAGAATCATACAAACACAAGATAAGAACAATTCGGGGTAAACAAAACATACACTTATATTGTTTACTGCTAACGTTCCTATCAAAGATTTTTAATCTCTATAGGAGCTGCTTTGCAAGGTGCTAAGCTTTCTTACGGGGCCTTAGAGTTAGATCTTCTGTGTCCTGTCATTCATTTTGCTGGGAAGGACCATGTTCGTACTTCATTTGCAATGGTTGGGAAGATGAAGTTGGAGCCTTTCCCTTAGCCTTACGGGTAAGTTTATGAAGACGTCCAATTTCTTGAAGACTAGTGGGTGGAGGTTGAGATGGTGGCGGTGGCGGTATAACAAGCTTGTTATTCCCCAATATCGACTATAATAGGCGTTTAATACTTAAGCACTTAGCTTCTGAAGGCTCCATCACCTCCCCCTAGATCCTCATCCAAATCAACCGCATGATAAATTTCGTCGGGCTATATTTTTTACGAGAATGCATGTTATATACGGTTTGATGTTCAAAAAAAATTACATATCGCATTCCTCTCAAGCGGTGCTCTAGGGACGTATGGTTTTATTCCCTGAGGAACATCTAAAGGGGGTCTATGTAATGACCTGGTGGAAATTTGACGCTCTAATTTCAAAAATAGTACATTTATCTTGTATTCACTTGTTAAAATCCAAGTATCGAAAAACTCAGATAGTTAATAGAAAGAAATTAAAGGGTGGGAAAATAAAATGAAAAACAGTTAGAACAGAAGAAAAGACGAACATAAACATATTAGAATTAGAGTAACATGAATCTCGAAGCAGAATGAATAAAATATAATATATCAAAGCCCTTTACATAAAGATAAAACTAGTGTATATATATGAATACAGTCACTAGAGTACACGGCTAGATCAGCCTAAACAATGTTGATAAATGCAACACACATACAGCGGAAATAAATTAATATGAGAATACGTCTCGACTCCAGCTCCTCTCCTAAGAACTAAGAAAATCCAGTGCAACGTAGAAAAGATACTCGGTTTGATCTAAGTGTTACATACATGGATCAGTTTGGGACACTTTCAGTGAGAAATCTCACATCATAAATAACTTCCTTAACTTTTGAAAACCTATTAAAGAAAGGAACTTTCGTAAGGCATGACCACACATAAACATAGCACATGATTTTACCTTACGATACCTAAATCGCTTTTTATATGAAAACCCATTGATATTGTAATTATGTCTATCAAACCACAAATAAAATAGGAAAATAGCCGGAAAGCTAGCATCTCACTTTCCAACATAGTTGGCTTACATCTAAAACGTATGGATCGTATTGGAGTTTGGATTTCCAACATGACTAGGTATGGAACTACCTTCCGATCAGCGTCCTCTAGATATGGAACAATGGGGTTCAACAAGAAAATCTTGCGACCCAGCCACACATGACTGGCCACTCATTCAATTGAGTATACCGAATATATCGTCACCATGGTTGTTGGCCATTCAACCATAACTTATTCCGAAGCGCACAAAAAGGGACTTTGATTTCTCTAGATCTGGTGATGGTATACCCTAATGGGTATGACCTACATAGCCATGCCGCCTATCCGATTTCATTCATTTCCCGGTTGATGAGGGTTGAGGTCACGATTACCTTTTCAGAACAACACATATAACTTTGAATGTTGCATTGCTAGATCCATCAATCACTAATTGATTTGCACAAATATACAATGGATGTTAAGCTAAAATAACTTACTGTCTCCACCACCATCCCCGGTATATTTGTATAATTCAACGTATAAGATGTTAGGAAATACTTTGTCAGACATTCGTTCATACCAGTTCATTCTGGTACTAACGAAACAGAAGATACCCCGGAACGTCGGGGTTTCTACTACAAGTTTAATCATGGTGATTAACCAGAGACATTAGTGAGCAACCCACTCGTTCCAAAGATCTATGTCTTCAAATCATCTTATAATTATCCCTGCAAGTTAGTTTTTGAACGCAAAGTCAGTTCGATTGGTTTTAGGCCCAGTTCCCATCCCAGTCTCTTCAAACTAGCTCCTGAACGTTAAATGGGGATATTAATTTGGTTGTCAGTTCTAGCTATCAAATCAAACAATATAGTTAAGTACATTGGCAGCTCTGACCCTTTTAAATTAAAATCATTCATTAAAACCATTCTATAGATTCTTAAAATCGATTTCATATTCTTATCTTAACGGGATAAGTATATTCCCAAATCTCACTTGTTTTCATTACTTTGAAAACAATAACCAAACTCTTATCTCATTACAATAACGTATTCACAAATTCTTTTTTTCTCTGTTGCTTTGAGAATGTCATTATGTTTTCACATAATCTATTTTATCTCTTTTACCTCGGAAAGATCGCTATATATATATATATATACATACATATATATATATATATATATATAGCCAATTAGTATAGATTTCATCACTTAATCTTATATGGGTCAAATTAGTGTCATGCGACACATTTCTTATTATATAAACCCAAACAGCTTTATCTAACTTTAAACTTTGAAGATTACAATTTATAATTACACTTATGAAAGTAATAACTAAATTCCCAATATTCCCTTCCGTTTCTAAACCAGTCTAATTTTCTTGTCTCGTCTCTTTGAAGATTATTGCCATTTACTTATTTCTTGGAATAAGTGTATTTCCAAAATCATACTATCTCCATTACTTAGAAAATAGTGCTATATACTTAACCAAATTGTGTAATAATCGATCACACTTCAAATATGGGTTAAACAATTTCAAGTGATTTATTGTTTACTTTAAGCCCAATAGATTTTATTCAATTTCTGAAATTTGCAAATTTAGTTGCAATATTTCTCTTATGGAAATAATTATTTATTTCCAACATTTCTTTTCCATTCCAAACTAGCACCATCCCTTGGATAATAGTGAATTCATTCAAGTTGGGGTATTTTATTTACTTTTCAGATCTTGATCGACTACGTTTTTATCTTGAGGATAAATATAAGTTTGTTAACGCAAAACTAACATTCAGTAAATGTCACCATAGGTCCCTTTTACTATTTGATTTAAGTATGGCTTTGGAAACCATATCTTCTTTCCTTTTTAAAATCTCATTTTAGTTCAATCACCTTTGCTTAAATCAATTGTTAAATACCCCATCGTTTAAAGCCGAACATATTCACTTTAAACATCTTGTACAAATATTTTATATAAAGTCTCGATTCCATTATAAGTAGAATCTTTTATAAAATTATTCTAAGTTCATTACACAAATTATTTTAGTTCTATCTCAATAAAACTTCATTTCATACTTAATGTATTCAAATTTAAATCGAATATTAGAACTTTAACTAGCAAAACTAATTTCAACCCATTTTAAGATTCCGTTTTAATTTCGCTTCATACCTTCTCGCTTCTAAGCTTTAATTTCTTTATAGACCTTTTTTAATTTATAAATAAAATTATAAGATCACTTTAACAGTTGAAATCGTTCACAACTTATTCATTTAAAAACTTGGTTTTTATAACTTCGTACAACTTAGATTTCGATGAAATCCTTTAACAGATTCCTGTGTAAGAATTCATTTTATATCCTAACTTGTTTCCATATAAATAAAACTCGCTTAAGTTCTTTTATAATATATAGCTTTAGTATACTTATTCTGAAAACCAACACCACTTCTGCGTTGGATTTACAAGTTCAACAAACTAATGTGACTTGTTCAAAATGGTGAAAATCACTTTAAAATTCCTTTAATTACAAACAGGATATTATAACTCAACAAACTTCATTAAACGAATTCCAAATTAAAGGTTATCATTTTAAATAATAATTAACTTCAAAATTCACTAAGGTAAAAGTGATTCACTTCATCATTATCGAAGAATAAAATAGTTAATTTTTCTTACAAAGTTATTAAATAACAATTAACTTTATTAATAATCATCAACTCAATAATCATCTTATTTCACAGTTAATTAAAAGATTATTCATCATTTTAAGAAATTGTTTTAAGTCTAAACAACTATTTGTCAAAACTATTTCAATTCAGTTAATTGGAAATAGCATTTAGTAAATATGCAATTGGAACAATTGACTTAGTCAACTTGAAATGCATGGTTAACTTGTTAATCAAATTAATTAGTCATTTCTCTTAAATTAATTAATAACATAATTAATTTAAATAATCCCACTTAGTTGTTCTTAAACAATTAACCCAAATTATTAACCCGTAGGTTAGTTACGGACTTACTAGCTTATACAACTTATTTAAATTATAAGAATTTTTCATAATAACTCATTTTTATGATTACTTATAAAACTAACAATAAATATCGATTTTATTTAAAAAAAACTTTTATTTAAAATAATATATATAAAAAGATTCCAAAAATATGATTTCAGTTATAAAATAAATTTTATAGCTTCATTTCATTTCATTCACCTGACGGTAAATCAACATCTTAAAAAGATGGATTTTTAGGCAATTTGCTGCCAATCACTTAATCAATACTGTTCATTGATTGACAAACATCAGTGTTGAATTCCAATTCAACCATCAACAACCAAATCATCATCCAAACAAATTGGTTAAACGATTCATATAATAGTAATATGAAATCAAACAACATTAAAATGTTTAAGGAATCCAATTGGAATCCTCCATCCTGTTTCTCCCTGCTTTACATTAATATAAGAGTTTATATATGCATATAAATGGACAATTTAAACTAATTCATTCAAAATGAATCTCCTGCTTAAAACTAGGTAGTGCCGGGGTTTAACCGTTTATGGATGTGAATTTATAATCATACCCAAACAATCCAAGAAAAAAACAATAATCAATCCAAATAATTATTCAAACAATAATATCACATCATTCAGACAATCAACCAATCATATCACATAAATAAATATTGATTAAACAATAGATATTTATAACATGATATAATTTAAATATATTCTAGAGAGCATGAGTTGACAACTCACTAGTCGTTCGATCGACGATTCAACGCCATTTTATTTAATTTTAAACAAGTGTTTAAAATTGAACAAAATTTTAAATAGATCCAATTCATCATGGGCTTGTAGTACTTGTTCATACGATCCCAACGCTTGTTGTTTTGCTCGATTCTGATAAAGTATGAGAGAGTTATACATTTTACAAGTTATAACTAAAATAAAAGTCATTAACAATTAATTAATTACCCTAATATCAATTAAGCCTTAATACATGCTTAACTGCTAATCCTTCTTCCCTTTTACGCACACTCTGATCTGCACCTTCACACTAGCCATAGCCATCCCTTTCTTCCATCCATTCTCCTCTGTTACTCCACGATCCCACAAATCGCTTTCCCCATTGGATTCCTCTTCGAAATCCCCTCCTTGCCATCACCACAACAATCAACCCGCAACCTCCCTCCTAAACGCGTCGTACAGCCGCTAGCACCACGTTAAAGTGCAAGTATCGACACCAAATCACATGGAAATTTACCAAAAATTTACAAATGATGCTAAACTACCTCACAAACATGAATCCAATAACCATTTATGCAATTTATGCTCCTATTTCATGAATTCAGCTATCCTAGCTCAACGAAGTATAAAACCAACAAACGAAATCATAGTCGAACCCATCAAAACTTTTATGAGATTGAAGAGCAACTGAACAGGGATTCGAATATATTTGTTTTGAAATTTATTAATTTTTGTTTCAATTTTAATAGAATTTCAAATATCACTGTTTGTATTCGATGTTGGCGTGGTGATGAGGAATGAGGGTGAGGAAGGAATTAAGATGTTAAGGATAATATATAGGGAATGTTTATTGTTTTTTTATTATATAGAATATAATATCCTATTACTATTTTCGATTGATGTTTCTTTATTTGTATATGATCACATAAGAAATCTAATCGCGATGGAATTGGACCTCCTACCATAGTTCGACATTCCGGACCCAATGAAACTAGTTGTCTCGAAATTCAAGTCCATTTACAAAAACAATGCTATTTTGAATATTAATTCGTTAATCAATATACATTCATTTTGTGTACGCTCACATAATAACTCTGATTGACACGAAACTTGAAATCTAACAATATTAGCCATTGCAGATTTAACGAAATTCATTTCGTTGAAATCCGAGGTCATTTGAAAATTGGCAATTTTCATGTTCTAAATTGATAAAATATAAATTAATTCGAAAACAAATGAATTCCTTAATAATAAATTATTATTATCGTATACATTCAGATGGAGTTATACATTGCTTCAAAGTAAACTAATTTGAGTTTAAACTCAACGTTTTCCATTTTCAAGCTATATCGATATTCAAATTATTCAAAATCCTTTTATTTTATTGAACAAATCATTTTGGTTCACATACGATAATACTGCGATTTTTGAAATTTTGATTTTGACATAACTCAAAATCTACAAGATGAAATCTTGATTTTTATCTTCCATTTGAAAACTATAATCCAATAGATTCGGAAGATTCTTGATTCAAAGAATTCCGACTTATATTGGATTATATAGACACAATTTAAGTTAAAGTCGTAAAACTATGAGCTACCGCTATGCGACAAGCTCGTTTTATCAAATTACAATCAATACGTTCGAACTTCGTTTAATAAACGAATTCCTTATTATAATTCAAATCTAAACTTAATTAAATCTTTTTATGTTGTCCACTTCATACTTTATTGCAAATCCAACTTACTTCGAATAGTTCATAAGTAAATTTATTATTTCACTATTTATATTAATAAAATACTCAAAATCGTAAAAATTGATTTGTTTAAATTTCCAAATCACTACTATAATATTTAAATATTTAATCGTTGAAAATCCAGGATGTTTCATTCCTCCCTCTTTAAAAGAATTTCATCCCCGAAATTACTAAGGCAAGAAAATTATTAAAATATTCTATTTTTTCACAAATCCACTTAGTTAAAATATTCCGTTCCAATATCTGAACTTTTATTCCTAACTATTCTAATTAGTTTCAATTAAAACACCAATTCATTTTTGTAAACAAAATTTTCAAGAAAATCTGAAATTTTTCTAACACGATAAATTTCCAAAAAAATTTGGCAGTTTCTCCTGTACAAAGGGACATCCGCAATATAAAAAGAAAGATAAATATGTACAAATCGACCCACACGATCGGAAAACCCAATTCATATACCAAAATTTATTATTAAACGAGTTCAGTTAATATTTACGCATTCACGCAGGCAAAACCAAGCCATACAGCTCCATATATTTGTACTTACTTGAGTGGAATATGTAAGTCTCAATTATATAAATTTTAACCATACTTCGTTTAATTCGAATGACTTACAACCAAACTGTTTGCATTCCAATCATATATGCACAATCAACCAATTCTAATATTTAGGATATACATGCATCTATATTATAATTTGGTCGAGAATTTCGGAATCAAACTCCGAGTTTCAAAATTAAAAAGTCTGAAACTAATTTTCGATTTAAGTCCAATAATTTATCTATACTAGCAAGTCTTACTTAGAAACTCAAAAATGAACACGGATCATGTTGCGCAGTCCATCATCGAAATAATTTTCTAGTGACACGAGCAAGAACTATACTTTAAAAAACTTAAAATCCATTTGTTTCCAAAATTCATTTAAATAATTTAAATATTTTCTCGTTAAATCTTTGAAAAATCATTTTCAAAATTAACTGGAAATTTGGATTCTTCCACTCTCAACTCAAATCCATTTTCCATTTATAAACGCTGTTTACAAACTTCACTTGTATATAAAATCTTGGTAACATTATTTCATTTACCAACTCTTTAAACAATATTATGTCCATTTACCTCGTTCAAATGTTTAGGAATCCCTATAGACAACGTCGGCCAAGTAAGATTGCGGGAAATCAGAAAATCAATCCTCAAGTGCAACTTCGTAAGCAAAGACCTTCGTAACGCCATTGTTCTTAGGATCTCATAAAAGCAGCGAGTTCTCCACTGATTGAGAGAGCATCTCTCCTTTGAGGTTGAGTCACTTTTGCACTTCTTTTTATATAAATAAAAAAGAGGAGATTGTCTCTCGAGTGCCAAGAACAGGCGAATGAAGGCTCTGTGGTGGCATCAGAGCAACCAATAAGCTATATGTTCTCGGTAGACACAATACAAAACATTTTATAATACTAAAAAGTACACTCTCTCATATATATATATAAAAACACACACACTTAATCTCAATTTATGTTATGACCCGTAACTTCCTCGGTAAGGAAAGAGCGGATACTTCGAGAACAACACACAAAAGAATGCAAATAGAACAACATTTCATTGTATATTACAACAATTCCATCAGAATATAAGAATATACAAAGTATGAATAAATATTACACAGAAAATATCATAGATTTAAATTACATTTAAATACATCGTAGCGGAAAATAATACAAAACACAACTAGAAGTAATACACGGATACAGAGCTTTCCGAGTATCGTTCCAGCTATAAATCAAGATCATGTGGATATAAATCTGCAAAACCAAAACTACTAGCCGCCCGTGTCAAAATAAGGGCAACAGAGTTTAGGTTAAAACAATAAACCCCAGGTCCGTCATGTGACTAGTGTGAGAACTAAAACAGTTATTAATCTTTATTTTAAAGTTAGATAAATCAAGGGACCACGCCGTATAACACGGAACGGGTTTCCTCCCAAGAATACCAGTGCATATGTCACACCCCACCTCCGCTAGGGTCACTCACAAAAGGGAATGCACTAGCTTTGGTGGAGCATTATCTAGGTAAACATACACAGAAATATTACAAGACAGAACATATAAAACAACGGAAGAAGAACCAAATTTCATTGCTTTAAAATCAAGAAAGGTATAAAGCCTTTTACATAAAAATGCTACTAAATCCATTACATCGAAATCTGTCTTGCAATAGTAAAGAAGCATAAAACCATAGTTATAAATCATTCCCCAATAAAGCAGCAAAGCAAGCCATAGCCAAGAGCAATCCAGGCCTTCATGAAATAGCCTTGGAGCTTGGTAAGATCCGAACTAAGCTGTGTTCCCACCCTGTGAACCTGGGGGGGGGGGGGGGGATGGAAGAAAAAGAGGCGAAACAAACTGGGTCAGTCATAAAGACTGAGTAAGTCCTAGTGACTTTTAGCATAAAAACAGGTAAAGATAACATGGCATGAATAAACTGAAAGTAAACATAAGCATGGTTACCAGATAAGCTACAGGGACGATAACTAAGAATAACATCATAGGATTTCTGTCATGTATAACATTGCAAGGTTCCCGTTCAGGATGAACTAAGTATAGTTTCGCACGATTTCTATCAAGCATCGCAAGATTTCTTTGCTTCAACATTTAAACGATATCAATTTGCTCTGATTTCCTAAACTCTCTCCACCAACTGTACTAGTATCCCAACCAGTATCATCCTTTCCATGTATATGTACAGTCCCTTGCCGTATATCGTACGGGTTTCATCATGTATTTCTATACTACTTCAACGTAGTGCCACCATTTTTGAAATCGTTGGGACTACCACCCTTGTTCTGGCTAGGTTTCCTTATCATGAGCTATTGCGTGTTCAACTAGGATTTATGCCACCTAGGACCACTAGGGATTATGCTACCTATTGAACGTTTTCTAGATTCGATTAGAGTTTACGCCACCTAGGACCACTAGGGATTATGCTACCTAACGAATTCCACGTAGCGATCTATTAATTGATCGGCTCCCTACAAGTCCTAGCTCGTTCATGTGTCTGTGTCATACGACCTAATCACGAAATGTAGTTACCTGTGCTAGATCCACCATAGGGTGTATCAAGCCCTAGGGTGCCAACCACCGACATGAATCAAGCACGCACAGTGTAAACGTACTTGTGCCCAATGCCTGCTTTTTCTGCTCCGAAGTGTGTGCACGCCCGCACTCCGTTAGAACCTACACTGGCGCACCCACACAGCCGTCATTCTGGTCGCTTACAATCAGCCCAGTAATCGTGCCCCACCCTGCCTAGTTCCAGGGTACCATGATACATCTAGTGGGTTACTGCTAAAACGGACCGCGTAACTTGGGTTTTCATCTAATAGGTTAAGTGTTGTCATTTAAATTCGAGACTTAACCCCATCGGTCTAGCATGTCAAGTTGGTTAAGTGTTGTCATTCAAGTTCGTGACTTAACCCGTCTACGTGTCATGTCAAATTGGCTAAGTGTTGTCGTTTAAGTCCATGACTTAGCCTTACGAATCACGTGTCAAGTTGGTTAAGTATATTCAAGCGGTTCATGGCTTAACCCTACCAGATCATTGTGTTCAATTGGTTAAGTATATTCAACCGGTCCATGACTTAACCCTATCAAATCATCGTGTTAAATTAGTTAAGTACATTCAAGCGATTCGGGACTTAACCCTATTAAGTCATCGTGTCAAATTGGTTAAGTGTATTCAAGCGGTTCAGGACTTAACCCTATCAAGTCATCGTGTCAAATAGGTTAAGTATATTCAAGCGGTTCAGGACTTAACCCAATCAAGTCATCGTGTCAAATTGGTTAAGTATATTCAAGCGGTACATGACTTAACCCTATCATGTGGCATTAATTCATTAGTGCACCCCAACCTCTCACATCAGACCTATTGTTGTGGTCACTGGATATGCCGGGCAGTTCCGGGCAGATTTACACCACAACTCAATCTGACCTCGGGTTTCAAGTGCGATATGACCAACTACCCACATTGGATCCTATTGTTTGCAGTAACTGGATCTGCCGGGCGGTTCCGAGCATATTTTCATGTTGGCCAACCTCAAGTTGGCCATTTTCATGTTTATTCTAATGTCATGTCCATGTTCAAGTTTCATGTCAAGTTCGTGTCAAGTTTTCAAGGCAAGTTTCATATCAAGTCGATGTCAGGTTCGTGTCCATATCCAGGTTCAAGTTATAACAGCGTTCATGTTTCAAGTTTTGCCTTTTATCAAGTTCATAATTCACGTTCATAACCAATTCATGATTTTTCCTATTCTACCCAAATCGTATTCCCTTCGCACGTGAACGTGAATTGATCTATACTACCAACAAATCCAAATCTCAAAATAGAGGGAATAGCATCAAAACTATGATAGGCAAAAGAGACGAGCATAAAGCGATAAAAGGGGTTACAAGACTAGCATGACATAACTTGAGATAATTTGTTACAACATCACTGGCATATAGGATTTCAAATCTAGCAAGATAAGGTGATAGTCATGGTAAACGCTGACATAAAAGAATAGGCATGCAAAGGCAAGCCAAATACAAGAATAATGGATCCAATGGTTTTGGTGTACATAATAGCGAACAAACTAAGCAAGTCACACCCTTGGTATGAGATCCAACAAATTGCAAATTCAGTATACAACATAGATTTCAATCAACTATAATAGTCCCAGGTAATTAACCCTAATAGTCATGGTTATAGGTAGAAATCTCGTAGTTAAGAATCCTAAGCGATTAATCACAATAGTCATGGTTAATTATTCAAAGTAGTTCTAGGAAATAGTCATAGGCAATTAACAGTAATAGTTTCAAAGTCATGGTCATAGATAATGGCCTTATGTTCATAATCATAGATAATAATTCTCATAGTCAAGAGTCATAGTTGATTAGCCACAATTGTCCTTGTCATGGTCATAGGCAACAGTCTTTCGTTCACCGTCATAGGAATAGGCTTAGTCTTATTAGTCATAGGCAGTCTTATGTTCACCGTCATAGTCCTTGTCCATTAACAATAGTTTCAACGTCATAGGCAAGTTAAGGTTATAGATACGAGAGAGTTTGATTTACAACATGAATAGGTCCAAAGCAATATTCACGAAAGTCAAGATCCAAGACAAACAAGAATAGATACGAATCAATTACCATACATAGATCCAATTCCAATTTACAACATGGATATTAAGTTTACAACTTTTATCTAAAAGTAACTTGAACTTACAGTGCATGGATCAAGAATTAGAAAGCAGAATTTGATTGTTGAATCACTATTTGATCGATCGTGTTCTAATTGAAATCCCCCAATTTGCAAATCCCTAAGCGTAGTCTTGATGGAGAAGGAACAGTCCTTTTTCTTCCTTTTTATCTAATTATTTTGATTATCTTAGAAGCAGCATAAGGACAGAAAGAAATGGTGTGCATAGAATGGGGCTAGGGGATGTTTATATAGAGTTAGGCAGACGAATCTGGTCAGAAAACGAGTCTAAATACATCAGGATGCATCTGGTTCAGAAAAGTGGTTCGGGAGGCAGGTCGACCCCCAGGTCGACACTATGGTCGACCTGGTCCCTGGGAGGTCGACACTATGGTCGACCCCTAGGTCGACCTGGTCCATGGGCGGGAATTTTCCCGCCTGTCTGATATGGGATTTGAATTCGAATTTCGAATTCGAATTTCAAGCTGTTTTTTATTCTGAAAATTCCTGAAACTTCGGAGGGTCATATCTCCCTCATACGGACTCCGATTTTCGAAAACTCGGACTCTATTTCATGTAAAATTTCGAGACGAACGCATGGCATAACCCGTTTCCCTTGATTCTTGTTTTAAAAATTAATTCTTCCTTGATTTCTAGTTTCAACATGTTATAAAGTTCGGGTTGTTACATTCTCCCCTCTTTAAAGGATTTCGTCCCCAAAATCTACAAGTTAAGAAGAATGTGTCCTACCATCCAATCATCCATCTACTCAATCATCAATCACAGGCATCCATTGTCCTTAAGAGATTTCTAATGCTGTATGAACATATGCAGAAAGTGTGTGTATATGTTCCTTATCTAATGCAAATGATCAGGCCTGATTGATCTTCCTAATGCAAAATATGTTTAGTGCCATGAATCCAACATGTATGCAAATAGCCTTAATCACATAAACACTATATGTGTGCTCAAACATCCATCCATAAGCAACATCCACATGATAACACATTCAATTTCATCCATAAACAAGTATAAACACTCATGCATATGCAATATGAAAATGTGTCTGAGTCGATCTAGTGCCTAATGTGTGTTATGCAACCACGAGCAACCACTTGCGACCACTTGCAACCACTTGCAACCATCAATCATAACATGTCTCAAACACATGTTTCACCCAATTGTTCCTACCTAAAGATATAGCCGAATGATAGAAGCAAGTAAAAACTTTGTGCCTATTAGGCAATATCAAAGCTGGAAATCTACATCACATATATATTGAATAGGAGAAGAATTCCCTAAGCACCAGCCCAAAACCCAAAAAGTTTAGTCAATCTAACGGACACCCTCAAGCCCCAACATGTATTACAACCAGATGAGTCATACCCCTTATAAGGTTTGCAACAGAAATAAGATTGAGAATAGGACTGAGAGGATATACATAAAAGATAGCATGCAAGTAAGCTCTACATGAAAAGAGGGATCAAGGATATACTCTTGAAAAGAGATATGATGCGCGTATCTAGTCTTCAATCTTCTAAGTCGTATTTCCTTGAGCTTAACTCCATTGTGCTTTGACCGTCTTTAACTTCACAATTTCGTAGTTCCTTAATTCTTGTTCCCAGAATATGAGTTGGAACTCATTCCACTGTTGCCTCTCGTTCCACTTTTACTTATTCTTCTTCTAGTATACTCGGCTTAAACATAACTGTGTACTCATGGTTTCATGCAAGCTCTCCAAAATTCACTAGTGAATCTTGGATCTCATTCACTTACTAGAAGGTATTCCACATAAATGAATTATCTCTTGAAAATAAACAAATGCCAACTATGTTGCCAAGTGTACTTACTCAGGTGATTTTCTATAACTTATGCATAAGCGAAATGAACCATCCGCCTTAGTGGCGAACACTACTCGAGCGGATCGATAAATGTATCAAGAGATTCTAGGTAACTAAACATGGCAGAACCCTAAGGGTTACACTAGACTTCGAGGGCATTACCAAGGCAAGTCAAGCGTCTAACTACCCTCTTTTCATACTCGAGAATGGTACCATTTCTGGACAACCACTCCATCCCTAGAATCAACCCATAGCCAAAAAACATAAGCTTTACTTCTAAACTCAACACTTAGCATAGACATTCTCAAATCCAAACAAGTCATGAATAAATGAGCCGATTCCCCAACAGGATTTGAGACAAAAATGGGATCCTCTACTATGCTAGTACTAAGGTACAGAGACTCAACTATCAAGGTAGAAAAGGATGCGATGTATAAAAACAAAGTTCTAACGGGATGATAGAAAAGAAAAGCTAAGCCTTTAACAGAAACGTTACCACCTCTCTTAGGTACGCTAGTAGTGAGAGCATACAATTTTCCCTCTCGACGATCTTGTTCTTTGCCCTTGTCCTTGTCCTATGATACTTAACTACATGTCCCTTTTTACCATACCAATGATGTCCTTTCTTGTCATGGGTTTTATTATTCTTTTACTTTGACCTCTTCCCTTTCACCTTTTCTTCCTTCGTGGATTACGCCTTATCAACAAGTTTCTCACCCTTAGGCTTGTGTTCTTTATCCTCGTTCTTACTATCCTTTGTTGACAAGTTTCTTGAAAGCTACTTCCATCGCATGACAACCCTACAAAGCTTGAGATAAGATTAGTCTCAAGTAAACTACTGCAGCTACAGATGGAGGTTGGACACTATTTTGCCCTCCGACATGTGTTGCATGCCTACAAACCATGGTGAAAAAGAAAGAGAGAAGAGACTCAAGGAGAGAATCAAAAGATAGTGCATATGGCTTTGGGGAATAGCCTTTAAATAAAACAAGATTTTCTTGAAAAGTGCTTCTTTGTAAACGGTTTTGAAAATAATTTCAGAAGGTTTTAAGAAAATTTTGCCCAGTCTGGTAACCTTCTGCTCTGATACCAAATGTAACACCCCACCTCCGCTAGGGTCACTCACAAAAGGGAATGCACTAGCTTTGGAGGAACATTATCTAGGTAAACATACATAGAAATATTACAAGACAGAACATATAAAACATCGGAAGAAGAACCAAATTTCATTGCTTTAAAATCTAGAAAGGTCTAAAGCCTTTTACATAAAAATGCTACTAAATCCATTACATCGAAATCTATCTTGCAATAGTAAAGAAGCATAAAACCATAGTTATAAATCATTCCCCAATAAAGCAGCAAAGCAAGACATAGCCAAGAGCAATCCAAGCCTTTATGAAATAGCCTTGGAGCTTGGTAAGATCCGAACTAAGCTGTGTTCCCACCCTGTGAACCTGGGTGGGGGGAACGGAAGGAAAAGAGGCAAAACAAACTGGGTCAGTCATAAAGACTGAGTAAGTCCTAGTGACTTTTAGCATAAAAACAGGTAAAGATAACATGGCATGAATAAACTGAAAGTAAACATAAGCATGGTGACCAGATAAGCTACAGGGACGATAACTAAGAATAACATCATAGGATTTCTGTCATGTATAACATTACAAGGTTCTCGTTCAGGATGAACTAAGTATAGTTTCGCACGATTTCTATCAAGCATCGCAAGATTTCTCTACTTCAACATTTAAACGATATCTATTTGCTTTGATTTCCTAAATTCTTTGCACCAACTGTACTAGTATCCCAACCAGTATCATCCTTTCCATGTATATGTACAGTCCCTTGCCGTATATCGTACGGTTTTCATCATGTATTTCTATACTACTTCAACGTAGTGCCACCATTCTTGAAATCGTTGGGACTGCCACCCTTGTTCTGGCTAGGTTTCCTTATCATGAGCTATCGCGTGTTCAACTAGGATTTATGCCACCTAGGATCACAATGGATTATGCTACCTATTGAATGTTTTCTAGATTCGATTAGAGTTTACGCCACCTAGGACCACTAGGGATTATGCTACCTAACGAATTCCACGTAGCGATCTATTAATTGATTGGCTCCCTACAAGTCCTAGCTCGTTCATGTGTCTGTTTCATACGGCCCAATCACGAAATGTAGTTACCTTTGCTAGGTCCACCATAGGGTGTACCAAGCCCTAGGGTGCCAACCACCGACACGAATCAAGCACGCACAGTGTAAACCTACTAGTGCCCAATGCCTGCTTTTTCTGCTCCGGAGTGTGTGCACGCCCGCACTCTGTTAGAACCTACACTGACGCACCCACACATCCGTCGTTCTGCTCGCTTACAATCAGCCCAGTAATCGTGCCCCACCCTGCCTAGTTTCAGGGTACCATGATACATCTAGTGGGTTACTGCTGAAACAGACCGCATAACTAGGGTTTCCGTCTAGTAGGTTTAGTGTTGTCATTTAAATTCGAGAATTAACCCCATCGGTCTAGCATATCAAATTGGTTAAGTGTTGTCATTCAAGTTCGTGACTTAACCCGTCTACCTGTCATGTCAAATTGCCTAAGTGTTGTCGTTTAAGTTCATGACTTAGCCCTACGAATCACGTGTCAAGTTGGTTAAGTATATTCAAGCGGTTCATGGCTTAACCCTACCAAATCATTGTGTTCAATTGGTTAAGTATATTCAAGCGGTCCATGACTTAACACTACCAAATCATCGTGTTAAATTGGTTAAGTATATTCAAGCGGTTCAGGTCTTAGCCCTATTAAGGCATCGTGTCAAATTGGTTAAGTGTATTCAAGCGGTTCAGGACTTAACCCTATCAAGTCATCGTGTCAAATAGGTTAAGTATATTCAAGCGGTTTAGGACTTAACCCTATCAAGTCATCGTGTCAAATTGGTTAAGTATATTCAAGCGGTACATGACTTAACCCTATCATGTGGCATTAATTCATTAGTGCACCACAACCTCTCACATCAGACATGTTGTTGTGGTCACTGGATATGCCGGGCTGTTCCGGGCAGATTTACACCACAACTCAGTCCGACCTCAGGTTTCAAGTGCGATATGACCAACTACCCACATTGGATCCTATTGTTTGTAGTAACTGGATTTGTCGGGCGGTTCCAGGAAGATTTACACTGCAAACTCAACCCAACCTCGAGTTGGCCATTTTCATGTTTATTCTAATGTCATGTCCATGTTCAAGTTTCATGTCAAGTTCGTGTCAAGTTTTCAAGGCAAGTTTTATATCAAGTCGATGTCAGGTTCGTGTCCATATCCAGGTTCAAGTTACAACAGCGTTCATGTTTTAAGTTTTGCCTTTTATCAAGTTCATAATTCATGTTCATAACCAATTCATATTTTTGCCTATTCTACCCAAATCGTATTCCCTTCGAACGTGAACGCGAATTGATCTATACTACCATCAAATCCAAATCTCGAAATAGAGGGAATTGAACTATGATAGGAAAAAGAGACGAGCATAAAGCGATAAAAGGGGTTACAAGACTAGCATGACATAACTTAAGATAATTGGTTACAACATCACTGGCATACAGGATTTCAAATCTAGCAAGATAAGGTGATAGTCATGGTAAACGCTGACATAAAAGAATAGGCATGCAAAGGCAAGTCAAATACAAGAATAATGGATCCAATGGTTTTGTTGTACATAATAGCCAAAAAACTAAGCATGTCACACCCTTGGTATGAGATCCAACAAACTGCATATTCGGTATACAACATGGGTTTCAATCAACTATAATAGTCCTAGGTAATTAACCCTAATAATCATGGTTATAGGTAGAAATCTTGTAATTAATAATCCTAAGCGATTAATCACAATAGTCATGGTTAATTATACAAAGTAGTTCTAGGAAATAGTCATAGGCAATTAACAGTAATAGTTTCAAAGTCATGGTCATAGATAATGACCTTATGTTCATAATAATAGATAATAATTCTCATAGTCAAGAGTCATAGTTGATTAGCCACAATTGTCCTTGTCATAGTCATAGGCAACAGTCTTTCGTTCACCGTCATAGGCTTAGTCTTATTAGTCATAGGCAGTCTTACGTTCACCATCATAGTCCTTGTCCATTAACAATAGTTTCAATGTCATAGGCATGTTAAGGTTATAGATACGAGAGTGTTTGATTTACAACATGAATAGGTCCAAAGCAATATTCACGAAAGTCAAGATCCAAGACGAACAAGAATAAATACGAATCAATTACCATACATAGATCCAATTCGAATTTACAACATGGATATTAAGTTTACAGCTTTTATCTAAAAGTAACTTGAACTTACAGTGCATGGATCGAGGATTAGAAAGAAGAATTTGATTGTTGAATCTCTATTTGATCGATCGTGTTCTAATTGAAATCCCCCAATTTGCAAATCCCTAAGCGTAGTCTTGATGGAGAAGGAGCAGTCCTTTTTCTTCCTTTTTATCTTATTATTTTGATTATCTTAGAAGCAGCATAAGGACAGAAAGAAATGGTGTGGAGAGAATGGGGCTAGGGGGCTGTTTATATAGGGTTAGGCAGACGAATCTGGTATGAAAACGAGTCTAAATACGTCAGGATGCATCTGGTCAAGAAAAGTGGTTCGGGAGGAAGGTCGACCCCCAGGTCGACACTATGGTCGACCTGGTCCCTGGGAGGTCGACACTATGGTCGACCCCCAGGTCGGCCTGGTCCATGGGCGGGAATTTTCCCGCCCAGTCTGATCTGGGGTTTGAATTCGAATTTCGAATTCGAATTTCGAGCTGTTTTTGACTCTGAAAATTCTTGAAACTTCGGAGGGTCATATCTCCCTCATACGGACTCTGATTTTTGAAAACTCGGACTCTATTTCATGTAAAATTTCGAGACGAACGCAATGGCGTAACCTGTTTCCCTTGATTCTTGTTTTAAAAATTAATTCTGCCTTGATTTCTAGTTTCAACGTGTTATAAAAATTCTGGTTGTTACAGCATAAAATAACAATGCAATGCTAAATAAAGAACATTGAAGCCATTATAAGACCCAGGTCCCATCACACAATGCAACACAAGCCGGAGGATAGGGTTTTACCTTATAATAGCCAAAGAATGCTTGATAAACTAAATTTCATCTTTTATTATTACTATAAGTGTATAGTGTCAAAAACAATTTCAATCATAAGTATCAATCATAGGCGGCATGAATGCCCCATACCACTATGTCGCCATACATAGGTTTACAACTAAAATCGCAAAGTGTCGTATTGGAAATTGGATTTCCATCTATGATATGAACCGAGGCTAGGGATCGTCCTCACCGATTCGTGAGCCTTTAATCCGCCCCTCAGGAATAGAACGCATCGGTATGTGGTTTATAATTCCTGAACACTGTGTTTCCCCGCCCTATGGGGGATAAGTCTGGTCCATCTGCCGACCAGAATGCATCGGCCGAAACCGATATAACCGAGGCGCCTCAAATTCCATCATCAACATAAGCAATGTCATCCAATTCAATCACTGACACCACTTCTAACTAGAAAGAAACGCATGTCCCCCCTAATATTTGTCTCTCGTTTTTGGTTCATACCTGGGTATGAGGCTCGCGAATTAACGCTACACAAAGCTATGCCACACAGGCCGTGCTTTGATCATCAACCACAAGACTCTGCTTTTCAACTGAAGCCTTGATCATTTGCATCCTAGCATGCCACACAGGCAAACCACTCCATGCAACCGATATCCATCAATTACACAGAATGATATCCAATGTCAGACACACAGTCCATTTACAAGTCCGTTCTGGGTTTGAACGAAACTGGAGGCACCTTGTACCTCGCATATCCATCGATCTCCAAGTACGTCTGGACGATCACCAACTGATTCCCTCCTCTTGGGTGTACAACCCAATCAAGATCATCAGTAATCACCCAAACGATGTGAAGCCCTCCGGTTTTCGGCCACCGTCTTCATCCTCGACACCACGTCGAATCAGTTATTCAGAATGGGATAAACCCGGTCTTTCTGAATAACTCGCGTATATAATAAACAAGTGTTACACAAACACAACATACGCTTCATTCCAATTCATCAGTCACTAACCGTAAATTAGTAAGAGAACAATTCCCCAAAACATTAACCCCGAAGGCCGAAACCAACATCAGATCAATACCCAGGAAACCATTCTTCTTAGCTAACCTACAGTTAGTTTCTAAATTTCACATTCTTAGGGAAAGGTTCCCATTAATTTTATCAAAGATAAATTCTTTTAAATTTATTCTTTAATTTTCTTTTGAATATCAATTCAAACCAAATTATGGTTTATCCAAACTAGCCTGTAACACCCCACCTCCGTTAAGGACACTCACAAAGGGAATGCCTTAACTTTAGTGGAGCGTTTTAGTAGACAGAACAGAAATTTACAAGACAGATAAACAATACTTGAGAAATTATAACTTTATTATAGCGGAAAACAGAAATAAGTTTGGTTACATCTTTACCAAAAACTCAAGTACATAAATATCAGTCTTGTTCAGAAAATCATCAGAGTTCAAAACTTTATAATCCCCACAGAAGCTGCCATAATGAGTCAAGCCATACTTTAAGCACTCTAAGTACTTCAAGCGGAAGAAATCCGGATCAAGTTAAAGTATTCCCTCCTTAGAAAAACCTGGGGGGAATGGAAGAAAAAGGGGCGAAAACAAGCAAGGTCAGACATAAAGTCTGGCAAGTCCAGTGACTTTCAGCATATGAACAGATAATAATAATTATGGCATGCAAATAAAACTGGATGAGATAATAGTAACAGGAGCAGCTGATGTACTTAGGTTAAACAGAAGGAACAAAATAATATTACTTTTCATTTCTCTACACTAATACTAGTATAACAGGACTGGGTGTCACCCTAATGTCCAAGCTGAAGCAGAAACGGGAACAGAATAATTTCCACAGAAACAGAATGCTAGTAGTGGGCCTTTACCAACCAGACAGAAACAGAATGCTAATAATGGGCCTTTACTATCCGAACAGAGACAGACAGAAACAGAATGCTAATAATGGGCCTTTACCACCCGAACAGAGACAGACAGAAATAGAATGCTAATAATGGGCCTTTACCACACGAACAGAAGATACAGAAACAGAAACAAATTAATTCCTACGGAAACAGAATGTAGAATTAGGTGTACACTAGTAAATGGGCCTTTACCACCCGAACAGACGGTACCAACAGAAACAGATAGAACTAAGTGTACACTAAAACACTACCCCAAGCGATCAGCTCCCTAATACATAAATACCCTGTGTCGACTCCACAATAGGGTGTATCACTCCCTAAAGTAACAACCAATTGGCACAGACCTATTTACAGATGTCACGGCGTCTTACATCCTCAGAGGTAGACCGAGATCCATGCACGCACATGACCCGGTTGGAACACACCATCAACACCCCTCGCCATTATCAGAGTGAACCACTTATAATTAGTTCAGTAAGCGTGCCCGGACCCTACCTACTGTTGGGTCAAAGTTTGATACCAGAAAGGGTTACTGACTAATATGGGTCCCAAACAACATATGACACAAGTAATTTCCCTCCTAACCTTGTGTCCCCAGACTAACATATTTCAGGTTAACTTGTTTACAAGTTCAGACATACAGAGTTCAGATCAACTAGTTCACAGATCAGACAAGTTTCAGACTAACGGATCAGATATACGGATTTAACAGATTTACAGATTGGTCTAACTTTGTAATTGGGCCTAGAGATTCACGAAACGGGTTTGTTAAATTCATTAGTTCAATTGGTTTAACCCTATCCACCCAACACATTTTAGACATCATATTTATCCCAGATTTGCATTAATTAAGTATTAATGCACAGACCTCTCACATTAGGTCGGTAGCTTGTGGCCGCTGGATATGCTGGGCGGTTCCGGGCAGACTTCTGCCACAAGCCAGACCTAACCTCGTGTCTAAGCATATTTTAGTTATGCCTACGAACTCTCACATTAGACTGACAGTTTGCGGTCGCTGGTTAAGCCGATTGGTTCCGGGTAGGCTTCTACCGCAAACAGAGTCTAACCTCGTGTCGTAGCCAATTCATTCCAATATAGATTTTTCAGATATCAGACTAATTCTGTTTATTTAACATATTAAACTTCTTCACTGGATATAACAGATTAATCAAATTTCCGTGTTCTACTAAATCTTAGGTCGAGCCTACGGATTTCCATACACAGATTACCATTATCTAGTTTCAACAGATCAGACAATTCAACATGTAGCAGATCTAGCAGTTCAAGCGATTCAACAGATTCAGCAGATAACAGATTTAGCAGTTTAGGCAATTCAACAGTTTTAGCAGATAACGGACTAGGCAATTTAACAGAACTAGCAGATTGGACAATACAACAGAACTAGCAGATTAGGCAATATAACAGATTTAATCATTCCTTAAAGTTTCATTGACATATCTTGCCTAATTATAAATTTTGCCTAAACTTACATGCCCAAATCAAGGTTATAATTCATGATACAATATATGCCCCAAATTTTAGCCTTAATATTCCCACTTACAGCTCATGTCAAAACTAGATTTAATATTCTAGTTTATCATTTATGTCCCAGACTAATATACATGTTAACCATTCACTATTATAGCCAATTCAGATTATGCCAACATATTTATTATGCCAAATTAACTTAATTGAGCTATGCCCAATCCCCGTATAACATGTTCCACAAGTTCTCTAAGTACTCATGAAATGACCCTAGCAAAAGGAATAGGGGATAAGCACAAGAAAGAATAGGAATGCAATGATGAACCAAATACAATGATAATGGTCTTGCTAGGCTCGATGTACATAACAGTGAATGGCAATAAACCAGCAAGGTTACATACTAAATATGAGATCCAACATCCTTAAGGGAATAGGCATAAGAAACTAACTACAATAGTTATAGGCAACTAACCACAACAGTCGTGGGCGACTAATTACAATAGTTATTTATTCAATGTCATAGGCAATAGTCTCATAGTCTAGAATCATAGTCATAGGCAATAGCCTCATAGTCAATGAATCATAGTCATAGGCAATAGTCCCCTAGGCAACAGTTTCATGTCCAATTATGCATTATTATTTGTCCAAAAATTTATCGTTCGTGCGTTAATCTCTTATGAGATTCGGCGCAGGCTCGTAGTAGCCTGGCTATAGAACAGAAAGAAGAAAGAGGTACAGAATAGTCACAGAAAAATAGATCTGATAGATAAGAATATACATAATCTCAGATTCAGAATTATAATCATGTCACAATTATAATTACAGTTTATAGCGGAAAATAACTGTACTTGCCTTTCGTGGTTTTAAGAAAGGATAATAAACTGTTGTTGATGCAGAATTGCTGAATTATTCCTCTTTAATTATCATAGCTCTAAACTGGGATTTGAGATTTGATTTAGCTTTTAATTTTATTCAGGTTGGAAGAAGATTCATCAGTCCAAGTTTTGATTCCAGCAGGGTAGTGACGCCATTTTTTTTTAATTAGAACAGAGGAAAAATATAGACAGAATGAAATCGTGTGGAGAGAATGAGGCTAGGGGGATGTTTATTTTGGATTAGGCGGACGAATCTAGACAGAAAACGAGTCTAAATACATCAGAATGCATCAAGTTCAGAAAGAGGGTTCGGGAGGCAGGTCGACCCCTAGGTCGACACTATGGTCGACCTGGTCTGGGGGAGGTCGACTACCCAGTCGACCTGGTTAGGGGGAGGTCGACTACCCAGTCGACCACCCAGTTGACCTGGGTCCTGGGCAGGAAATTTCCCGCCCAGCCCACTTCTGGGTTTGAATTCGAATTTCAAATTCGAATTTCGAGCTGTTTTATTTTATTCAAATTCCTGAAACTTCTGAAGGTCATAACTTGGTCATACGGATTCCGTTTTTCGAAAACTCGGACTTGTTTTAAAGCAGAATTTCGAGACGAAATCAATGGCGCAACCCATTTCCCTTGATTCTTATTTTAAAATTTAATTATTCTCTGATTTGTTACTTATACGTTCATAGAAAATACGGGGTGTTACATAGCCGGGATTAACGAACCTTACCGAAGTAATCATTTGTTTTAATTTCCCAATCCCAACCTATTCATCCCATGAAGTAAAATTGGTAATACTTCATATCTAACACCATGGTGTTATCGGTAAATCCAATTACCATTTCACGTTCAAATCTAATTAAATATTTAACTATCGCTTGGAGCAAAACTGGTGATACTCCATTCTCGATCTTTTAAATCTAATTAAAGATTCATTAAAACGCCACTTAGTTTTAATCTTTAACTAGGTTAAAGAATCAATGTCATTTAAAACACGGTTCGCGATAAACCCAAAATCACATTCCATTCTATCAGCTTTTAACCGTAAAATAGAAAGTGAGCAATTCCCTAAGTATTAACCCCGAAGCCGAAACCAACATCAGATCAATACCCAAGAAACCATTCAACTTAACTAATCTCTAGTTAGTTTCTGATTTTCTTAACTCCGTTGGGTCAAAGAACAGTATTATTGAAGATGCCATTCACGACAACCCAAAATCACATTCCATTAATTATCGGGTTAAAGAACAAGTGTTATTTAAAACACCGTTCACGATAAACCCAAAAATTAATTCAAATTCAATTCCAATTAAATACCATTTAATTGGTACACTTCATTAAATCTAAATAAAAAGATTTAATCTTTTTCTCAACTAGGTTTAAGGACAGTGTTAATGAAGACACCATTCAAGACAAACCCAAATCACATTTGATATTAAATACAAGGCTCTGAATAGAAAATATATCGGCTTATATTCAATATCAAATTCTACGACCAACAAATATCGTATTTGAAATAACGATATAAATATATCTTTCAAATTCCCATAACGATATCTGTTTCATCATGAAATCCATCACCGAAAATTCCAAAGACAATTTTGATTCAAATCCATTTCAATTCATATATTGGAAATTCTGGTTATTTTTAAAACCATTTCAAATCCACTTTATTTATTTTAAAAATAAATAGAACTTTAATTCTAGTTCAAAACTAGTTCATTTCGATTAAAATCTATTTTTATCTTTTTAAATATGGAGTTTTTCATCCTAATTTTTCACAAATCATTTCTTATGATTTTACACAAATTATTACTATATTTATTAATTTATCAAGGCCCGTACAATCGATTTCCATCAACGGTCATCGAACTGCACTTACAACGACCTTTTCCAAATTTGATTTGGACATAATTCCAAATCCAACCGTTAGACTTCGAATTTCTAATACTCGTTAGAAAGCTCTTTTCGATATAAACCTAACGGTTCCGGTTTTAGTAGAATCCGACGGTCGGATTCCCGCAATGTCCATTCGAAGTCAATGGTCGAAATTCACGAACTACCGCGGCGCGGCGCGTTCTATTCAGGCCATTATATATACAATGTATATATTATATATATTTCATCGATTTTCTTCTAAAACGTATTATATAAATCGTTTTCAAAACGATTTCAACTTCATATTCAATTTCGAATCAAAATTGAATATTCAACATCATCGATATACAAACGATAATATTTTCAAAACGTTATATTTTGAAATCACTTTCTTTTCTATATTCATTATAAAAATGAATAAAATCGATATAAATATCGTTCACGTCAAAATGGCGTCAATCTAATCAATACGGCTTTTATTCAACACATGAATGTTTTCAATTCAACACATGAATTTATTCTCTATTCAACATATGAATTTATTTTCATTTCAACACATGAATTTATTTTTCTATTCAACACATGAATATTTATTCTATTCAACACATGGATTTATATTTCTATTCAACACGTGAATATTTATTCTATTCAACACATGAATTAATATTTCCTTATTTACCAACTCGGAATGAGGCCCAATCAATTACCATATACCGTTAATTATATGGATTCCATACAACACATGTATATAATAGCGACAATAAATAATCAACCATCATCCAGAGTGCGTTCTACACTGTATAAGCATCAAATATAAATATTCAACGCTTATAACTGCCTGTCAATCAATCGATCGACATACAGCTAATTATTGGGATTAGTGTATGCCCAATTTCATCCCAACACCCATGTGGGGTTTCAAACAATCAAACACAGATTTTATTAGTGCAGTTGGGCGATGTGTAAAATTTATCGTCCCAATCAATATCAGTCAAATCCGTGTACATAAACAAATTGTTCGATTTGTAAATGAATATTTATTTTATATACACATTAAAAATCATATTTTTAACTATAAAATATTTTCCACTATAAAATATTTTATTTCATTCCACATCACACAATTAAATTTCACAACACAACAACCAAACAAACAAGTCAACCATGGTCTGTGGACGACGGGTGTCGGGTGCTACTAAGCACCGTCTGCATCCTAGTATACATTTTTAACTAGAAAATAAATTAGAGTGAGAAGTTCTCACCGAGGGTTCCACTCCTCCATTCTTTATTTCTGAACGGTCTGGATTTATCCGAAATTCCAATGCGACCTTTTCCCGCTGTTCACATTAAAAATCACATTTTTAATATGATGTTTATTTTAAAAATCACATTTTTATAATGGCACTTCATATATAAAAGTCATATATTTTTACAACGCCTTTCAAACAATAAAAATCATATTTTTATTATCTCTACATTAAAAAAATTCTATTTTTATTATCTCTACATTATAAAAATTCTATTTTTATTAAATCAAATTTTTATGTTGAATAAAAATCAAACCTTTATGTTGTATAAAATTATTTCTAACATATGATAAAAATCCTAGCTTCCTCGTATATAAAAATTAAACCTTTTTAATAAATAAAAAAAATTAAATTTTGATATAATTTAAAAATCAAACTTTTCACGTAGTTAAAAATCAATGTATACTTATTTACATAAATTCAGATTTTTAAATCGATTAAACTAAATAAAATAGAGTAAAACTCACCATTCATTGATCGAAGGAGGGGAGGACGCCACTTGTGGCCAACGTGGGGATCGGAGGTGGCGGTTCCAAGCGAAGAAGGGGTGCGGCCTGGTGATGGGCCGCAGGGTGTTTGGGTTTCGCAGCAAGGGAGGACGGTCTCGTTTTGCCCGTTCACAAATAGGATAGTGGAGGGAGAGGCGAACGGAGATGGAGGAAAGGGAAGAAGTGGGAGGCGGCGGTCAACTCCATGGCAGCGAAGGCAATAAAGGGGCGACGGGTGATGGCAGGCGTCAGCCGCCATTTCGATATGGGTGAAAAGGTTTTTTTTTTTTCTGTTTGGGGATAATGAGATTGGGAGGGGGTTTTACATAAATAATATATATATTTATTATTTTAAAACTTCATAAAGCAACTTTTTATTTCGAACTCGAAATCGAACCCACCGACTGTCGTCCCTAGCTAATTACCCCCATTCTGAACACAATGGGATATGTTTCATAAGCCATTTCGGTGGTTACGTGCAGTTTTCGTTCAAATTAAAATATAAATCATTATATTGAATTTTAAACGTACATTTCAATTTACTGGGGCCACCTACGGACTCTAAAAATTCCCGAAAAATATTTTCTAGCTTCGTATTGACGATACGGTCTTAACAAAATTAGTTTTATCGAATTCTGAGACCGTTTGAAAAATGGCCATTTTCCAGTCGATTAAAATCAACTAAAACTGGTCAAACGCGTTTTCCTTTGCCACGCTCACATATTGATTCAGAAAATTACGAATTTGGAAAGTAGCAATAGCTTGACATCACGGATCCAACAAAAGTGGTTTCGTCGAAAACCGAGGTCGTTTGCAAAATTCCCATTTTTAAGGGCCAGAATTCTATAACGACTATTCTGAATTTTCAACTGGGCATAACTTTTGATTCCCGCTATGAAATTTTGATTTTTCGGATTCGTTGGAAAGATATTCTCAATTAGACTCTAATATTTTTGGTTTCGCTAAAATCCGGTTTGTTTCGAATCCTGTACATTCATTTGAAATTTGTAATCAAATTTTCGAACTACCACTCCATTTTCAATTCCTTTTATAATGTAATAAAATATTTATATTCTAACGACGATTCAAATAAATATATACGTTCTAATTCTATTCAAAATAAATTTCTCGTCGTTATTATTTAAAATAACTCATTTTAAATATTCAAAATTCACTAAAATTACCAAAATAAAAATTTTAAATTGGCTCAGATTTCCGGGTTATTACTATCTCTCCCACTTAAAACTTTTCGTCCCCGAAAAGGAACGAAGCCGAAAGTTGTTTCACAAACCAACTCAACTTTCACCATTTTCATTACAGCTTTAGTTTTTCAACTCTTCAGTTTCTAAGAACTTTTCAAATTTTTCAAAAAATTGGCTAACATCCTAAATTTTCGAAAAATTTCGCCATAACCTCCCCTGCACCGGGGACTTCGGGATATTTCATATAGCCTCCCATGGCCTTCTTCAATCCAAAAGAAAAAGAAAAGGCCAAGCGGGTAGCCAATCGGCTCATAAAATCATCCAAACCCAAAGAAATACAATAAACATGTACCTATTTGTCAGGCAAACAATTTTATTCTTCTGCTCTAGCCTCCTTGCTATGACATGTTCAATGTAAGTACATGTATATGCATGGCAATTCGACAAATTTTCAATACAATTCACTATTTGGTTCAATTTGGCTAAAGGTTCAAATTTAATAAATCATCCAATAATCAAACAACACTATCAGCAATCAATTAGTTGATTATCTTTCCAAATTCACAATTTCAATATATAGTCCAAAAATCAGATTTTTGATGCCAAATCACAACAATAAGCCCTATCTAGTTTTGGTTCTCACACCAGTCTAATGGAAATATATAGATATCACACTTTCGTCACTCGAACATAAATTCTGATGATGATCGATCAATCATCAGAATCATCTCCAGGCGACTACAGTGTGATTCTATATCTATCCAGTGTGTTAAAACTTCGAATACACGTTTGCAAGGCGTATATGCAAAATCTTTATATACTGGATTATCCACATCAATATAAATAAATCTTCAAATACGTATAAAACGATTTAAATTTCAAAACAAAATTTGTTTTCGTTTTTATTTTTCAAAACAGCACTCTGTTGACTCGCTCTAGGATACTACTAATCCCATCTCTAACGAGTTATTCTCATTGGATATTGCTAATCCAATATCTGATGAATTATTTCGCTCGGTTCTAACGTGTCTTGTTCTCGAGCTCTGTAAACCAAAGCTCTGATACCACTGTAGTGACCCGTAACTTCCCCGGTAAGGGAAGAGCGGATACTTCGAGAACAACACACAAAAGAACGCAGATAGAAGAACATTTCATTGTGTATTACAACAATTCCTTCAGAATACAAGAATATACAGAGTATGAATAAATATTACACGGAAAATATCAGAGATTTAAATTACATTTAAATACATCGCAGCGGAAAATAATACGAAACACAACTAGAAGTAATACACAGATACAGAGCTTTCCGAGGATCGTTCCAGCTTTAAATCGGGATCCTGTGGATATAAATCTGCAAAACCAAAATTACAAGTTGCCCATGTCAAAATAAGGGCACCCATAGTTTAGGTTAAAACAATAAACCCCAGGCCAGTCATGTGACTGGTGTGAGAACTAAAATAGTTATTAATCTTTATTTTAAAGTTAGGTAAATCAAGGGACCATGCCATTTAACACGGAACGGGTTTCCTCCCAAGAATACCAGTGCATAAAGCAATAGCGCAATGCTAAATAAAGAACAATGAAGCTATTATAAGACCCAGGTCCCATCACACAATGCAACAAAAGCCGGAGGATAGGGTTTTACCTTATAATAGCCAAAGAATGCTTGATACGCTAAATTTCATCTTTTATTATTACTATAAGTGTATAGTGTCAAAAACAATTTCAATCATAAGTATCAATCATAGGCGGCATGAATGCCCCATACCACTATGTCGCCATATATAGGTTTACAACTAAAACCGCAAAGTGTCGTATTGGAAATCGGATTTCCATCTATGATATGAACCGAGGCTAGGGATCATCCTCACCGATTCGAGAGCCCCTAGTCTGCCCCTCAGGAACAGAACGCATCGTCCCTTGGACTCAGGGCCGGTCCACCATTATGGATTATAATTCCTGAAAACTGCGTTTCCCCGCCCTATGGGGCGTAAGTCTAGTCCGTCTGCCGACCAGAATGCATCGGCTGAAACCAATATAACCGAGGCGCCTCAAATTCCATCATCCGCATAAGCAATGTCAGCCAGTTCAAACACTGACACCACTTCTAACTAGAAAGAAATGCATGTCCCCCCTGATATCCGTCTCCCGTTTTTGGTTCATGTAACACCCCGTAATTCTGTTAATATTAATATTCACAAATTAAAGAATAAATAATCTCAGACGTGAGGATTATGGGAAACGGGTTGCGCCATTGTGTTCGTCTTGGAATTCTGGTTGAAACAGAGTTCGAGTTCGAGTTTGCGTGATTTGGACTTCGTATGAAGAAGTTATGGCCATCGGAAGTTTCTGAAAATTCAAAACAGCTCGCAGGAAATTTAAAATTCAAACAGAAAGTGCAGAAACGAGCTAGGCGGGAATTTTCCCGCCCAGGCAGGTCGGCCAGGGGGTCGACACCAGTGTCGACCTCCCCCCCAGGTCGACTACCATGTCGACCTGCCCCCCCCCCCAGGTCGACTATAGTGTCGACCTGGGTCTGGCGGCTAGGGTTTCTGACTGGCCTGTTTTTAATTGAGTAATGACCCATTAGGGTTTCTGACCTAATCTGGTTGGCTGGGATTAGTTCTGTGTTGATCTGACAGTCTAAAATAAATCCTAACTCTATAAATACCTAGGTAGTCTCTCACCCTAATTCATAAGAAAAATAGAATAGTTACCGTCATACCGTCGCCATGGAAATCAGTGGAGCCGCCGCCAACTAAGAAGGAAGAAAAACTAATTCAATTCTAATTCTCTCAACCCTAAAGCAAAGCAAAACTCTCTCTTCTTCTCTAAATTGTAAGTATGATAGTCTTAACAAGATTATTATCATTTTAATTAGGTTAAGTCATGAATGGATTATGAGTAGATGATGTGAATTGTCGTATATGTTATCATGTATGTTATTAATCCTATGCTATGTGGTGATGATATCCTATATGTTGTAAATCATGCTATGATGATGTTATGTATGTTGAAAGTTTCTATGCTATGTTGTGATGAATCATACATGTTAGAAAGCCATCTATGCTAGTTAGTTCATATTAACTAAATCATCATGTTTGGGCTATGTTGATCTATATGACAAGTTACATATGCAAGTTAGATTGATTAGAAAAGTTATGAACATATGCCATGACATCTATTATGACGTCTAGGATTATGCTATTACATATGTGATACCCTATGCTAGTTCACACCATCATTATGTTGCCTAAAAACCCCGTATGCAAGTTTATGTATATATTTGGGCTATGATCATATCATGTAAATTGTGACATTTAACAAGTTGACACCTTTTGATCCTTAACATGCGTAGTTTATGCAAGTTTCACCCCTATTATGATTAGATTTATTTTAATTGTCTATATGTTATGATAATTTATCTTTGTGCTATGTGTTAGACTATTCAAGTCTAGCCTATATTATGCGTTGAATAAGCGAGCGTATAAACGTGGGGTAGGGGTAATATTAAGGAGTTAATAATAAGATGTTGGGGTGCAATTAATATGATTTTGCATACCATGAGTGGATGAACATAATTGAGCCAATTATGGACATCAATAAAAGTGGACTTAATTAATAATTTGGATAGGGAATTATTAAAACTGGGGTAAAAGATTATAAGTGATAATCAATGCTTAGGACACGAGGTTGGACTCGTTTGTGACGTAAACCTGCCCGGACCTGCCCGACAAATCCAGTGGTCACAAATGTCAGCCCAATGTGAGAGGTCCTAGGCCAAAACTAAAGCATAACAGTTGTAAAGACACGAGGTTAGACTCTTTTATGGTGTAAGACTGCCCAGACCCGCCCGACAAATCCAGCTGCCATAAATGCCAGTCTAATGTGAGAGGTCTTTACGAGGTTATAACATGAATGAATTAAGAAATACTTAACCAGACAAACATATAAGGTGGAACATGGGGGTCAAGTAGGTGCCTCGGGTGGCATGAGGAATCTAGTGGGTGCCCTTAGTGGCATGAGAAATACGATTAGTAAGACTTAACCAAACACACATGTAAATGAACATGACTAAGAGGGTTAAGTGGGATATATTATTGTTGAAAAGCTTAGGTGGGTAGCTTGTGGGGGGCCATTTCAACCAGTAACCCAAACATATTTTTGTGGGCTCGACCCAAGTCGAGGACGGGACACGCATACTGGGCTTGACTGTAAGAGGCCAAAACGGGGAGCGGTGGCAACGCAAGTCCAACGGGTTTCATATGCGTGTGTGGACCCGGGCTGGTAGGTAAGACGTTGTTGCATCGTGTAGGTATAAACCGTGCATTCTCAAGTCGTATCGGGTTGCCACTTTAGGGGAGTGATACACCCCACTGTGTGGCCAGCACGGGTATCTACGAGTAGGGAGCCGATCGAAAGTGGGTAGTGGGGTACACCTAGTGGAGAGAGGGGCAGACGACACCTATGTAGTCAGCTAGGGGAACGCAAGGCTATTTATAAAGTTTCTGTGTGAAGCAAGTGGGATCAGCCTTTAGGGTGACTGGTGCGGTGCAGTGTAGTAATGTGCGGTGCAGTGTAGTAATTATTCGATAGTAACTAGGTATGCCTTCAACGTTATCCTTCACATTATCTTTATCTATTCATTCCATACCTAATAGTTCATAGACATTTACTTGTCTTCCAGCTTATGTCTTAGTCTAGTTATTTTGATAATAGTATTGTTAGAATTGTCATACTCGCCAGACTTTATGTCTGACCCCTCCATTTATATCCCTTTTCCCCCCTCCAGGTCCTCAGGTTGGGCCCAACTCTAGTGGAGGTTGATTGGATTGCTTCATCTCTTTGGAAAGCTTGGACCCTTGAAGTAAAGTCCAGCTTGTTATCTTCTTTAATGGCTATTTGTGTAATGGCATTATGTATTTTGTTTTTATGAAGATGGATAATGTACTTGACTCTGATTAATGGTTTTGTGATGTAATAAACATGTTTAATTTCCGCTGCAATAAAATGAATTTTAGATTTTTCAAGTACCACTTATTATATGTCTTGTTGTAATTTTTCTGTTCTATATTCACTTAAAACCTCCATGGAAGTTAATGCATTCCCTTTGTGAGTGACATTAATGGACGTGGGGTGTTACACGTGGTATCAGAGCTTAAGGTTACCAGAACAGATAAAAATACTTTAGAAAAATAGTTATTTTTGGAAGAAATGTTTTCAAAAACATGTTTTAATGAGAAATTTAAAGAGGAAGTTTTTATGAAAAACATAATCCCCAAATAGCCATATATCTTTATCTTTCGAATTCTCCATTTTGAATCTTTCCTTTTTCGTTTCAGCATGGCTGAAGATCTTAACCTACCTGACGGTGTAGCGATACCAGGATGGTATAGGAGGTTGTTAGAGGCTAGGGCCGCTGCGGGTCCAACCAATGTTCCTCCGCCACCAGTTGCACCCGTTCCTCCTCCTCCTCGCGTAGATACTTTTGCAAAGACGTGCAAGGAATTTAAGGCTATGGGTGGAAAACCTTTTCAAGGGTCAGAAACGTTTGTGGAAGCTAGAGATTGGCTTAAGGAGGTGGAAGAATTGCTAGAAATCTTTGAAGTAGAAGAAGGGAGGAGAGTTCGATTAGTAGCTTGGTTGATGAAGGGAGAGGCCTCGTTTTGGTGGGAGGTCATTAATGGGGAGCATCCTGTTGATTCTTGGGCGGATTTCAGACGTAGGTTCGAGGCGAAGTTTCTCTCTAGGGTGGAAGAAAATCTATATATGGAAAGGTTCTTGACATTGAAGTAAGGAAGCTCATCAGTGAAAGAATATGTCAACAAATTTAATCAGCTAGCAAGGTTTGGTTTGGACTTAGTGAACACGCCGGAGAAGAAGGCTCTAAGGTTCGTGAATGGCTTGAATGAACCGTTGCAAGGGTTGGCCATGACCGACATCCCTATGGGGGCCACCTTTGAGAAGCTAGTAGAAATGGCGCTCATGCACGAGGAAAAAAGTGCTAAAGCTGATAAGGCACCCGAGAAGAAAGGGGATCAGAAGAAACCCCAACAACAAAACAAGAAGGGTGGTAAAGACAATAATGGCAAGGGAAAGAAGAAATGTTTTAACTGTGGGACCCCAAGGCCATCTCAGCAAGGATTGCCGAAAGAAAAAGAAGACTGCTGTTTTCATTGTGGTGAAGCGGGACATTTAGTGAAGGACTGTCCAAAGAAGGGGCAGAGGGCAGGAGCTACCTCGGGAGGACAGGTGCAGGCTCTTATGGCACCAGGGCAGGCAAGGGGACAAGTTCAGGCTCTCGCGGTCCCACCACTGCAAGAACGAGGTAGAACCATTTCTGTTGAAAGCTTAGTTTTTCTGTTTGATCATCATATCCGTACCTTATTCGATTCGTGCGCATCGCATTCGTTTATCTCTACATCATTAGTTGAATCACTGCACTTAAACACCAGTTTAGTAGAGGATCCCTTAGTTGTTTCGAAACCAATTGGGGGCTCAGCTTATTTGTCTATGATGTGTTTGGATTTGAAAATTTCTATACTTAGCATCGAGTTTAGATGTGATGCTCATGTGTTGGGCTTCGCGGGCTGTGGGCTAATTTTTGGAATGGATTGGCTATCCAGAAATGGGGCCGTTCTTGATTGTGAAAGGAGAATAGTTAGGCTCATGACTCGCCTTGGCAACACTCTTGAAATCTTTTGTAATCCCATAAATTCTGTTATGCTAAGTTATCTAGAATCGCTTGATGCGTCTGAGGAAAATCTACGATCTGTTAGAGTGGTCCGAGAGTATTCGGATGTGTTTGAGGAGGTGAAGGGCTTACCTCCGAAGCGGGAGATAGATTTTCGAATATATCTTGTGGATAATGCGAAACCAGTATCTTTGCCAGTACGCCACATGGCTCCACGTGAAAGAAGGGAACTCGATAAGCAAGTGAAGGAGTTGCTTAAGAAGGGGTTCATAAGACGAAGTATATTGGAGTGGGGTGCTCCTGTAGTATTTACAGCGAAGGCGGATGGGTCCCTTAGACTTTGTGTGGACTATAGAGAACTTAATAAGCTTACTAAGAAGAACAGACACCCACTGCCGAGGATTGACGATCTCTTCGATCAGTTAGTTGGCGCCTCAGTGTTTTCGCAGTTGGACTTAGCCACTGGTTTCCATCAGTTGAGAATGGCTGAGGATAGCATTGAAAAGACTGCCTTTAGGACTCTGGACGGTTTCTATGAATGGTTAGTGATGCCCTTCGGTTTGACAAACGGCCCAGCATATTTTGTTGATTTGATGAGTAGGGTGTTTAGGGAGTACCTTAACAAATTCGTGGTAGTCTTTGTAGACAACATCTTGATCTTTTCTAAGGATGAATAAGAGCATGCCCTACATCTTAGGGAAGGGTTGGAGACCCTACGAGCGCACAGCCTTAAAGCAAAATTTTCTAAGTGTCACTTCTGGAGGAAGGAAGTACGATTCTTGGGGCACGTGGTTTCCAAGGAAGGGATAGATGTGGATCCCGCGAAGGTGGTGGCCATCCAAGATTGGAAGGTTCCTAAAAATGCTACCGAAGTGAGAAGTTTCTTGGGGTTGGCTGGCTACTATAGGAAGTTTATCAAAGACTTCGCAAAGATATCAGCTCCATTAACACGCTTGACGAAGAAGAACCTAGTTTTCACATGGGACGTAGATTGTGATGATGCGTTCCAACGTTTGAAGAGAGCTTTGACCTCAGCCCCAGTCTTAGTACTGCCAAACGGGAGTAAGCCATTTACTGTTTATACTGACGCTTGTGGGACGGGACTAGGCGCAGTCTTAATGCAAGAGGGTAGGGTAATAGCCTATGGTGTAAGGCAGTTGAGAGCACATGAGAAAAATTATCCTACACATGACCTAGAGTTGGCCGCTATTGTTTTCGCGCTTAAGTCTTGGCGTCATTATCTTCTTGGCGAGAAATTCGAATTATTCACTGACCACAAGTCTTTAAAATACTTGTTCTCTCAGAAGGACTTGAACTTAAGGCAGCAAAGGTGGATGGAGTTCTTAGCATCCTACGACTTCGAAATAGCCTATACCCCTGGCAAGGGTAACGTGGTGGCAGATGCCTTAAGTAGAAAAAGATTATCCTTAAGTCCTTTGTTTGTTGAGCAGCGAAGTTTAGAATTCATTTCGATGTTTGACTTTAGACCTTCCGTTGACTTTGTACACGGTTTGCTAGCATCCTTGGAGGTCAAACCTACGCTTTTGGGACGGATTGGCGAGGCACAACGAGACGACCCACAGTTAGTTGAGTTAGTAGAAAAGCTCAAAGGAGGGGAGTCATCAAGCCATCTTCGTAGGTATACCCTAGATGATAAGGGTTGGTTACGTAGGGACGATAGACTTTGTGTACCAAAAGACGATGATCTAAGGAAGACCATTCTTGACGAAGCACATCGTTCGAAGATGACCATTCATCCCGGGGGGACAAGATGTACAAAGACATGAAGAGAGTTTACTTTTGGGTCGGCATGAAGAAAGACGTGGACAAGTATGTCGCTAGATGCTTGGTGTGCCAACAAGTAAAAGCGGAGCAAAAGAAACCCGGTGGGTTGCTTCACCCATTGGAGGTTCCACTATGGAAGTGGGAAAGTGTCTCGATGGATTTTGTGGATGGATAACCAAGATCAAGGAAGGGTAATACGGGAATTTGGGTTATAGTAGATAGACTTACTAAGAGCGCCCATTTTATTCCCGTGAAGAGTAAGAGGACTGCTCCATGGTTAGCTTCTGTATACGTTCGAGAAATAGTTCGTTTGCACGGTGTTCCTTCTAGCATAGTGAGCGACCGCAATCCTGTTTTCACTAGCGAATTTTGGAGAAGCTTACAAGAGGTGGTAGGGACTCAGTTATGTTTGAGCACCGCATATCATCCTCAGACGGACGGCCAGACCGAGAGGGTGAATCGCATTCTAGAGGATCTTTTGAGGCTGTGTATCCTAGACTTTGGGGGTACATGGGAAGAGCATCTTTCATTGGTAGAGTTCGCATATAATAATAGCTTTCAGTCTAGCATTGGTATGGCACCATTCGAAGCTCTTTATGGACGACCTTGTCGTTCACCTACATGTTGGTGGAAATCTACGGATAAGATTTTACTTGGGCCCGATATGATTAGGGAGACTTCGGAGAAGATCGACTTGATTCGAAGGAGGATGAAAGCAGCGCAGGATAGGCAGAAATCTTATGCGGACAAGAGGAGGAAAGATCTTGAGTTCGAAGTTGGGAACATGGTCTTTGTCAAAGTGTCTCCATTACGGAACGTTGTTCGCTTTGGGTCCGTTGGGAAATTAGCACCAAGGTTTGTAGGGCCGTTTCCTATTAAGGTGAAGATTGGACAGATGGCGTATAGAGTGGAGTTGCCCGAGAGACTTAGTGGTGTACACGACGTATTCCATGTGTCACATTTGAGGAAGTGCTTGCACGAGACCGCGGAAGTGGTAGAGCCGAGCTTGCTTAGAGAGGTGGAGATAGAGCGTGATGCGACGATCCGACGAGCTCCCACGCGCATTCTTAGGTCGGAGATCAATAAGTTGAGGAATCGAGAGGTCAAACTAGTCAAAGTGCAATGGGGAGATGATGAGAGCAACGCTACTTGGGAGACGGAAGAGAAGATGCGTTCACGATACCCTTTTCTTTTCGAGGGTATGTCCTTTAATTTCTCCTTTATCGTTTAGCTTGTACTTATCTTATCTTTAGTATGTCCTCTCGCTAGTATCTTTGACCTTTAGTTAGGATAACCCTATGGTTGAAACATGTGTTTGAGACATGTTATGTGTGATGGATGCAAGGTGGATGCAAGTTTTTGCTAGTGGTTGCTCGTGGACGCATATACACACACTATTAGGCACTAGATCGACACAGTCACTTCATACTGCATATTGCATATAAATGGCTGTATTTAGTAAAATGGATGTATAATGATTGTATTATCAGAAGGATGCTGCATTCAGATGATGGTTGTGCACGCATATAGAGATAATATGTAGCATTAGGGAACTTTTGCATACATAATGGACGCATGGCACTATCATGGTTTGCATTAAGGAGGTCAACTGAATCAGTGGACCGCCTGATTTTGCATTAGATACGGTCATACACACACTGTGCATTTAAACATGAAAGCATTAGAAGTCTATAAGGACAATGGATGCCTGTGTTTGATGGTTGAGTAGATGGTTGTTTGGATGTTAGGATATACATTCTTCTTGACTTGAAGATTTCGAGGACGAAATCCTTTAAGGAGGGGAGAATGTAACACCCCGTAATTCAGTTAATATTAATATTCACAAATTAAAGAATAAATAATCTCAGACGTGATAATTGTGGGAAACGGGTTGCGCCATTGTGTTCGTCTCGAAATTCTGGTTGAAATAAAGTCCGAGTTTGCGTGGTTTGGACTTCGTATGAAGAAGTTATGGCCATCGGAAGTTTCTGAAAATTCAAAATAGCTCGCAGGAAATTTAAAATTCAAACAGAAAGTGCAGAAGCGGGCTGGACGGGAATTTTCCCGCCCAGGCAGGTCGACCAAGGGGTCGACACCAGTGTCGACCTCCCCCCCAGGTCGACAACCATGTCGACTTGCCCCCCCCCAGGTCGACTATAGTGTCGACCTGGGTGTCGACCTGGGTCTGGCGGCTAGGGTTTCTGACTGACCTGTTTTTAATTGAGTAATGACCCATTAGGGTTTCTGACCTAATCTGGTTGGCTGGGATTAGTTCTGAGTTGATCTGACGGTCTAAAATAAATCCTAACTCTATAAATACCTAGGTAGTCTCTCACCCTAATTCATAAGAAAAATAGAATAGTTACCGTCATACCGTCGCCAAGGAAATCAGTGGAGCCGCCGCCAACTAAGAAGGAAGAAAAGCTAATTCAATTCTAATTCTCTCAACCCTAAAGCAAAGAAAAACTCTCTCTTCTTCTCTAAATTGTGAGTATGATAGTCTTAACAAGATTGTTATCATTTTAATTAGGTTAAGTCATGAATGGATTATGAGTAGATGATGTGAATTGTCGTATATGTTATCATGTATGTTATTAATCCTATGCTATGTGGTGATGATATCCTATATGTTGTAAATCATGCTATGATGATGTTATGTATGTTGAAAGTTTCTATGCTAAGTTGTGATGAATCATACATGTTAGAAAGCCATCTATGCTAGTTAGTTCATATTAACTAAATCATCATGTTTGGGCTATGTTGATCTATACGACAAGTTACATATGCAAGTTAGATTGATTAGAAAAGTTATGAACACATGCCATGACATCTAGGATTATGCTATTACATATGTGATACCCTATGCTAGTTCACACCATCATTATGTTGCCTAAAAACCCCATATGCAAGTTTATGAATAGATCTGGGCTATGATCATATCATGTAAATTGTGACATTTAACAAGTTGACACCTTTTGATCCTTAACATGCGTAGTTTATGCAAGTTTCACCCCTATTATGATTAGATTTATTTTAATTGTCTATATGTTGTGATAATTTATCTTTGTGCTATGTGTTAGACTATTCAAGTCTAGCCTATATTATGCGTTGAATAAGCGAACGTATAAACGTGGGGTAGGGGTAATATTTAGGAGTTAATAATAAGATGTTGGGGTGCAATTGATATGATTTTGCATACCGTGAGTGGATGACCATAATTGAGTCAATTATGGACATCAATAAAAGTGGACTTAATTAATAATTTGGATAGGGAATTATTAAAACTGGGGTAAAAGATTATAAGTGATAATCAATGCTTAGGACACGAGGTTGGACTCGTTTGTGACGTAAACCTGCCCGGACCCGCCCGGCAAATCCAGTGGTCACAAATGTCAGCCCAATGTGAGAGGTCCTAGGCCTAAACTAAAGCAAAACAATTGTAAAGACACAAGGTTAGACTCTTTTATGGTGTAAGACTGCCCGGACCCGCCCGGCAAATCCAGCTGCCATAAATGCCAGTCTAATGTGAGAGGTCTTTACGAGGTTATGGCCTGAATGAATTAAGAAATACTTAACCAGATAAACATGTAAGGTGGGACATGGGGGTTAATTAGGTGCGTCGGGTGGCATGAGGAATCTAGTAGGTGCCCTTAGTGGCATGAGAAATACGATTAGTAAGACTTAACCAAACACACATGTAAATGAACATGACTAAGAGGGTTAAGTGGGATATACTATTGTTGACAAGCTTAGGTGGGTAGCTTGTGGGGGCCCATTTCAACCAGTAACCCAAACATATCTTTGTGGGCTCGACCCAAGTCGAGGACGGGACACGCATACTGGGCTTGACTGTAAGAGGCCAAAACGGGGAGCGGTGGCAACGCAAGTCCAACGGGTTTCATATGCGTGTGTGGACCCAGGCTGGTAGGTAAGACGTTGTTACATCGGGTAGGTATAAGACGTGCATTCTCAAGTCATATCGGGTTGCCACTTTAGGGGAGTGATACACCCCACTGTGGGGCCAGCACGGGTATCTACGAGCAGGGAGCCGATCGAAAGTGGATAGTGGGGTACACCTAGTGGAGATAGGGGCAGACGGCACCTATGTAGTCAGCTAAGGGTACGCAAGGCTATTTATAAAGTTTCTGTGTGAAGCAAGTGGGATCAACCTTTAGGGTGACTGGTGCGGTGCAGTGTAGTAATGAGCGGTACAGTGTAGTAATTATTCGATAGTAACTAGGTATGCCTTTAACGTTATCCTTCACGTTATCTTTATCTGTTCATTCCATACCTAATAGTTCATAGACATTTACTTGTCTGCCAGCTTTTGTCTTAGTCTAGTTATTTTGATAATAGTATTGTTAGAATTGTCATACTCGCCAGACTTTATGTCTGACCCCCTCCATTTCTATCCTTTTCCCCCTCTAGGTCCTCAGGTTGGGCCCAGCTCTAGTGGAGGTTGATTGGATTGCTTCATCTCTTTGGAAAGCTTGGACCCTTGAAGTAAAGTCCAGCTTGTTATCTTCTTTAATGGCTATTTGTGTAATGGGATTATGTATTTTGTTTTTATGAAGATGGATAATGTATTGACTCTGATTAATGGTTTTGTGATGTAATAAACATGTTTAATTTCCACTGCAATAAAATGAAGTTGTAGATTTTTCAAGTACCACTTATTATCTGTCTTGTTGTAATTTTTCTGTTCTATATTCACTTAAAACCTCCATGGAAGTTAATGCATTCCCTTTGTGAGTGACATTAATGGACGTGGGGTGTTACAGTTCATAACTGGGTGTGAGGCTCGCGAATTAACGCTACACAAAGCTATGCCATACAGGCCGTGCTTTGATCATCAACCACAAGACTCTACTTTTCAGCAGAAGCCTTGATCATTTGTTTCCTAGCATGCCACACAGGCAAACCACTCCAAGCAACCGATGTCCATCAATCACACGGAATGATATCCAATGTCAGACACACAGTCCATTTACAGGTCCGTTCTGGGTCTGAACTAAACCGGAGGCACCTTGTACCTCACATATCCATCGATCTCCAAGTATGTCTGGATGATCACCAATTGATTTCCTCCTCTTGGGTGTACAGCCCAATCAATATCATCAGTAATCACCCAAACGATGTGAAGCCCTCCAGTCTTCGACCACTGTCTTCATCCTCGACACCACGTCGAATCAGTTATTCAGAATGGGATAAACCCGGTCTTTCTGAATAACTCGTGTATATAATAAACAAGTGTTACACAAACACAACATACGCCTCATTCCAATTCATCAGTTACTAACCGTAAATTAGTAAGAGAACAATTCCCCAAATCATTAACCCCGAAGGCCGAAACCAACATCAGATCAATACCCAGGAAACCATTTTTCTTAGCTAACCTACAGTTAGTTTCTAAATTTCACATTCTTAGGGAAAGGTTCCCATTAATTTTATCAAAGATAAATTCTTTTAAATTTATTCTTTAATTTTCTTTTGAATATCAATTCAAACCAAATTATGGTTTATCCAAACTAGCCGGGATTAACGAACCTTACCGACGTAATCATTTGTTTTAATTTCCCAATCCCCACCTATTCATCCCATGAAGTAAAAGTGGTAATACTTCATATCTAACACCACGGTGTTATCAATAAATTCAATTACCATTTCATGTTCAAATCTAATTAAAGATTTAACTATCGCCTGGAGTAAAACTGGTGATACTCCATTCTCGATCTTTTAAATCTAATTAAAGATTCATTAAAACTCCACTTAGTTTTAATCTTTAACCGGGTTAAAGAATCAATGTCATTTAAAACACGGTTCGCGATAAACCCAAAATTACATTCCATTCTATTAGCTTTTAACCGTAAAATAGCAAGTAAGCAATTCCCTAAGTATTAACCCGGAAGGCCGAAACCAACATCAGTCAATACCCAAGAAACCATTCAACTTAACTAATCTCCAGTTAGTTTCTGATTTTCTTAACTCCGTTGGGTCTAAGAACAGTATTATTGAAGATACCGTTCACGTCAACCCAAAATCACATTCCATTAATTATCGGGTTAAAGAACAAATGTTATTTAAAACACCGTTCACGATAAACCCAAAAATCAATTCAAATTCAATTCCAATTAAATACCATTTAATTGGTACACTTCATTAAATCTAAATAAAAAGATTTAATCTTTTTCTCAACTTGGTTTAAGGACAGTGTTAATGAAGACACCATTCACGACAAACCCTAATCACATTTGATTTTAAATACAATGCTCTGAATAGAAAATATATCGGCTTATATTCAATATCAAATTCAACGACCAACAAATATCGTATTTGAAATAACGATATAAATATATCTTTCAAATTCCCAAAACGATATCTGTTTCATCACGAAATCCAACATGGAAATATTCCAAAGACAATTTGATTCAAATCAATTCCAATTCATATATTGGAAATTCTGGTTATTTTTAAAACCATATCAAATCCACTTTATTTATTTTAAAAATAAATAGAATTTTAATTCTAGTTCAAAACAAGTTCATTTCGATAAATATCTATTTTTATCTTTTCAAATATGGAGTTTTCATCCCAATTCTTCACAAATCATTTCTTCTGATTTTACACAAATTATTACTATTTTTAATAATTTTATCAAGGCCCGTACAGTCGATTTCCATCAACGGTCATCGAACTGCATTTACAGTGACCTTTTCCAAATTTAATTTGGGCAAAATTCCAAATCCAACTGTTAGACTTCAAATTTCTAATACTCGTTAGAAAGCTCTTTTCGATACGAACCCAACGGTTTTGGTTTTAGGAGAATTCGACGGTCGGATCTCCCACAATGTCCATTTGAAGTCAATGGTCGAAATTCACGAACTGCCGCGGCACGGCGCGTTCTATTCAGGCCATTATATATATACTATATATTATATATATTTCGTCGATTTTCTTTTAAAACGTATTTTATAAATCGTTTTAAATTCGTTTTCAAAACGATTTCAACTTCATATTCAATTTCGAATCAAAATTGAATATTCCGCATCATCGATATACAAATGATAATATTTTCAAAACGTTATATTTCGAAATCACTTTCTTTTCTATATTCATTATAAAAATGAATAAAATCGATATAAATATTGTTCCCGTCAAAATGGCGTCAATCTAATCAACACGGCTTTTATTCAACACATGAATGTTTTCAATTCAACATATGAATTTATTTTCTATCCGACATATGAATTTATTTTCAATTCAACACATGAATTTATTTTTCTATTCAACACATGAATATTTATTCTATTCGACACATGAATTTATATTTCTATTCAACACATGAATATTTATTCTACTCCACACATGAATTAATATTTCCTTAGTTTCCAAATTGGAATGAGGCCCAATCAATTACCATATAACGTTAATTATATGGATTACGTACAACACATGTATATAATAGCGACGATAAATAATTAACCATCATCTAGAGTGCATTCTACACTGTATAAGCATCAAATATAAATATTCAGCGCTTATAACAGCCTGTCAATCGATCGATCGATATACAGCTAATTATTGGGATTAGTGTATGCCCAATTTCATCCCAACACCCATGTGGGGTTTCAAACAATCAAACACAGATTTTATTAGTGCAGTTGGGCGATGTGTAAAATTTATCGTCCCAATCAATATCAGTCAAACGGTGTACATAAACAAATCGTTCGATTTGTAAATGAATGTTTATGTTATATACACGTTACAAATCATATTTTTAACTATAAAATGTTTTATTTCATTCCACATCACACAATTAAATTTCACAACACAGCAACCAAACAAACAAGTCATCCATGGTCTGTGGACGACGGGCGTCGGGTGCTACTAAGCACCGTCTGCATCCTAGTATATATTTTTAACTAGAAAATAAATTAGATGAGAAGTTCTCACCAAGGGTTCCACTCCTCCATTCTTTATTTCTGAACGGTCTGGATTTGTCTGAAATTCCAATGCGAACTTTTCCCGCTGTTCACATTAAAAATCACATTTTTAATATGATGTTTATTTTAAAAATCACATTTTTATAATGGCACTTCATATATAAAAATCATATATTTTTACAACGCCTTTCAAACAATAAAAATCATATTTTTATTATCTCTACATTATAAAAATTCTATTTTATTATCTCTACATTATAAAATTTATATTTTTATTAAATCAAATCTTTATGTTGAATAAAAATCAAACCTTTATGTTGTATAAAAATATTTCTATCATATGATAAAAATCCTAGCTTCCTCGTATATAAAAATTAAACCTTTTTAATAAATAAATAAATAATCAAACTTTGATATAATTTAAAAATCAAACTTTTCACGTAGTTAAAAATCAATGTATAGTTATTTACATAAAATCATATTTTTAAATCGATTAAACTAAATAAAATAGAGCAAAACTCACCATTCATTGATCGAAGGAGGGGAGGACGCCATTGGTGGCCGACGTGGGGATCGGAGGTGGCGGTTCCAGGCGAAGAAGGGGTGCGGCCTGGTGATGGGTCGTAGGGCGTTTGGGTTTCGCGGCAAAAGAGGGCGGTCTCGGTTTGCTCGTTCATGAATAGGGTGGTGGAGGGAGACGCGAACGGAGATGGAGGGAAGGGAAGAAGGGGGAGGCGGCGGTCAACTCAATGGCAGCGGAGGCAATAAAGGGGCGATGGGTGATGGCAGGCGTCAGCCGCCATTTCGATTTGGGTGAAAAGGGTCGTGTTTTTTTCTGTTTGGGGATAATGAGATTGGGAGGGGGTTTTATATAAATAATATATATTTTATTATTTTAAAACTTCAAAAAGCAACTTTTTATTTCGAACTCGAAATCAAACCCACCGACTGTCGTCCCCAGCTAATTACCCTCATTCTGAACACAATGGGATATGTTTCGTAAGCCATCTCGGCGGTTACGAGCAGTTTTCGTTTAAATTAAATTATAAATCATTATATTGAATTTTAAACGTACATTTCAATTTACCTCGGCCACCTACGGACTCTAAAAATTCCCGAAAAATATTTTCTAGCTTCGTATTGACGATACGGTCTTAACAAAACTAGTTTCATAGAATTCTGAGACCGTTTGAAAAATGGTCATTTTCCAGTCAATTAAAATCAACTAAAACTTGTCAAACGCGTTTATTTTGCCACGCTCACATATTGATTCAGAAAATTACGAATTTTGGAACCTAGCAATAACTTGACATCACGGATCCAAAAAAAGAGGTTTCGTCGAAAACCGAGGTCGTTTGCAAAATTCCCATTTTTAAGGGTCAGAATTCTATAGCGACTATTCTGAATTTTCAACTGGGCATAACTTTTGATTCCCGCTATGAAATTTTGTTTTTTCGGATTCGTTGGAAAGATATTCTCAATTAGACTCTAATATTTTTGGTTTTGCTAAAATCCGGTTTATTTTGAATCCTGTACATTCATTTGAAACTTGAAATCGAATTTTCGAACTACCGCGCCATTTTCAATTCCTTTTATAATTATAATAAAATATTTATATTCTAACGACGATTCAAATAAATATATACGTTCTAATTCTATTAAAAATAAATTTCTCGTTGTTATTATTTAAAATAATTCATTTTAAATATTCAAAACTCACTAAAATTGCCAAAATAAATTTTTTTAACTGGCTCAGATTTCCGGGTTATTACAATCTCCCCCACTTAAAACTTTTCATCCCCGAAAAGGAATGAAGCCGAAAGTTGTTTCACAAACCAACTCAACTTTCACCATTTTCATTACGGCGTAAGTTCTTCAACATTTCAGTTTCTAAGAACTTTTCAAATTTTTCAAAAATTTGGCTAACACCCTAAATTTTCGAAAAATTTCCCCATAACCTCCCCTGCACCGGGGACTTCGGGATATTTCATATAGCCTCCCATGGCCTTCTTCAATCCAAAAGAAAAAGAAAAAGCCAAGCGGCTAGCCAATCGGCTCATAAAATCATCCAAACCCAAAAAATACAATAAACATGTACCTATTTGTCGGGCAAATAATTTTATTCTTCTGCTCTAGCCTCCTTGCAATGACCTGTTCAATGTAAGTACATGTATATGCATGCAAATGCGACAAATTTTCAATACAATTCACTATTTGGTTCAATTTGGCTAAAGGTTCAAATTTAATAAATCATCCAATAATCAAACAACACTATCAGCAATCAATTTGTTGATTATCTTTCCAAATTCATAATTTCGATATATAGTCCAAAAATTAGATTTTTGATGCCAAATCACAACAATAAGCCCTATCTAGTTTTGGTTCTCACACCAGTCTAATGGAAATATACAGATATCACACTTTCGTCACTCGAACATAAATTCTGATGATGATCGATCAATCATCAGAATCATCTCCAGGCGACTATAGTGTGATTCTATATCTATCCAGTATATTAAAACTTCGAATACACGTTTGCAAGGCGTATATGCAAAATCTTTATATACTGGATTTTCCACATCAATATAAATAAATATTCAAATACGTATAAAATGATTTAAATTTCAAAATGAAATTTGTTTTCATTTTTATTTTTCAAAACAACACTCTTTCGACTCGCTCTAGGATACTACTAATCCCATCTCTAACGAGTTATTCTCATTGGATATTGCTAATCCAATATCTGATGAATTCTTTCGTTCGATTCTAACGTTTCTTGTTCTCGAGCTCTGTAAACTAAATCTCTGATACCACTGTAGTGACCCGTAACTTCCCCTGTAAGGAAAGAGTGGATACTTCAAGAACAACACACAAAAGAACGCAGACAGAAGAACAGTTCATTGTATATTACAACAATTCCATCAGAATACAATAATATACAGAGCATGAATAAATATTACAGAAAATATCAGATATTTAAATTACATTTAAATACATCACAGCGGAAAATAATACAAAACACAACTAGAAGTAATACAAGGATACAGAGCTTTCCGAGTATCGTTCCAGCTGTAAATCAGGATCCTATGGATATAAATCTGCAAAACCAAAACTATTAGCTGCCCATGTCAAAATAAGGGCACCCAGAGTTTAGGTTAAAACAATAAACCCCAGGCCAGTCATGTGACTGGTGTGAGAACTAAAACAGTTATTAATCTTTATTTTAAAGTTAGGTAAATCAAGGGACACGCCGTATAACACGGAACGGGTTTCCTCCCAAGAATACCAGTGCATAAAACAACAGCGCAACGCTAAATAAAGAACAATGAAGCTATTATAAGACCCAGGTCCCATCACACGATGCAACAAAAGCCGAAGGATAGGTTTTTACCTTATAATAGCCAAAGAATGCTTGATATGCTAAATTTCATCATTTATTATTACTATAAGTGTATAGTGTCAAAAACAATTTCAATCATAAGTATCAATCATAGGCGGCATGAATGCCCCATACCACTATGTCGCCATATATAGGTTTACAACTAAAACCGCAAAGTGTCGTATTGGAAATTGGATTTCCGTCTATGATATGAACAGAGGCTAAGGATCGTCCTCACCGATTCAAGTGCCTCTAGTCCGCCCATCAGGAACAGAACGCATCATCCCTTGGACTCAGGGCCGGTCCACCGATGTGGGTTATAATTCCTGAACACTGCGTTTCCCCGCCCTATGGGGCGTAAGTCTAGTCCGTCTGCCGACCAGAATGCATCGGCCGAAACCGATATAACCGAGGCACCTCAAATTCCATCATCCACATAAGCGATGTCAGCCAGTTCAAGCACTGACACCACTTCTAACCAGAAAGAAACACATGCCCCCCTGATATCTGTCTCCCGTTTTTGGTTCATACCTGGGTGTGAGGCTCGCGAATTAGCGCTACACAAAGCTATACCACACAGGTCGTGCTTTGATCATCAACCACAAGACTCTGCTTTTCAACAGAAGCCTTGATCATTTGCATCCTAGCATGCCACAGGCAAACCACTCCATGCAACTGATATCCATCAATCACACAGAATGATATCCAATGTCAGACACACAGTCCATTTACCAGTCCGTTCTGGGCTTGAATGAAACCCGAGGCACCTTGTACCTCGCATATTAATCGATCTCCAAGTACGTCTGGACGATCACCAACTGATTCCCTCCTCTTGGGTGTACAGCCCAATCAAGATCATCAGTAATCACCCAGACGATGTGAAGCTCTCCGGTCTTCGACCACCGTCTTCATCCTCGACACCACGTCGAATCAGTTATTCAGAATGGGATAAACCCAGTCTTTCTGAATAACTCGCGTATATAATAAACAAGTGTTACACAAACACAACATACGCCTCATTCCAATTCATCAGTCACTAACCGTAAATTAGTAAGAGAACAATTCCCCAAAACATTAACCCCGAAGGCTGAAACCAACATCAGATCAATACCCAGGAAACCATTCTTCTTAGCTAACCTACAGTTAGTTCCTAAATTTCACATTCTTAGGGAAAGGTTCCCATTAATTTTATCAAAGATAAATTCTTTTAAATTTATTCTTTAATTTTCTTTTGAATATCAATTCAAACCAAATTATGGTTTATCCAAACTAGCCAGGATTAACGAACCTTACCGAAGTAATCATTTGTTTTAATTTCCCAATCCCAACCTATTCATCCCATGAAGTAAAAATGGTAATACTTCATGTCTAACACCACGATGTTATCGGTAAATTCAATTACCACTTCACGTTCAAATCTAATTAAAGATTTAACTATCGCCTGGAGCAAAACTGGTGATACTCCATTCTCGATCTTTTAAATCTAATTAAAGATTCATTAAAACTCCACTTTGTTTTAATCTTTAACTCAGTTAAAGAATCAATGTCATTTAAAACACAGTTCGCGATAAACCCAAAATCACATTCCATTCTATCAGCTTTTAACCGTAAAATAGCAAGTGAGCAATTCCCTATGTATTAACCCCGAAGGCCGAAACCAACATCAGATCAATACCCAAGAAACCATTCAACTTAACTAATCTCCAGTTAGTTTCTGATTTTCTTAACTCCGTTGGGTCTAAGAACAGTATTATTGAAGATACCGTTCATGAAAACCCAAAATCACATTCCATTAATTATCGGGTTAAAGAACGAGTGTTATTTAAAACACCGTTCACGATAAACCCAAAAATCAATTCAAATTCAATTCCAATTAAATACCATTTAATTGGTACACTTCATTAAATCTAAATAAAAAGATTTAATCTTTTTCTCAACTGGGTTTAAGGACAGTGTTAATGAAGACACCATTCACGACAAACCCAAATCACATTTGATATTAAATACAAGGCTCTGAATAGAAAATATATCGGCTTATATTCAATATCAAATTCTACGACCAACAAATATCGTATTTGAAATAACGATATAAATATATCTTTCAAATTCCCATAACGATAGTTGTTTCATCACGAAATCCAACATCGAAATATTCCAAAGACAATTTCGATTCAAATCCATTCCAATTCATATATTGGAAATTCTGGTTATTTTTAAAACCATTTCAAATCCACTTTATTTATTTTAAAAATAAATAGAATTTTAATTCTAGTTCAAAACTAGTTCATTTCGATAAAAATCTATTTTTATCTTTTCAAATATGAAGTTTTTCAACCCAATTCTTCAAAAATCATTTCTTATGATTATACATAAATTATTACTATTTTTAATAATTTTATCAAGGCTCGTACAGTCGATTTTCATCAACGGTCGTCGAACTGCACTTACAACGACCTTTTCCAAATTTGATTTGGACATAATTCCAAATCCGACCGTTAGACTTCAAATTTCTAATACTCGTTAGAAAGCTCTTTTCGATACGAACTTAACAGTTCTTGTTTTAGGAGAATCTGATGGTCGGATCTCCCGCAATGTCCATTTAAAGTCAATGGTCGAAATTCACGAACTGCCGCGGCGCGACGCGTTATATTCAGGCCATTATATATATATAATATATATATTATATAAATTTCATCGATTTTCTTTTAAAACATATTATATAAATCGTTTTAAATTTATTTTCAAAACGATTTCAACTTCATATTCAATTTCGAATCAAAATTGAATATTCCACATCATCGATATACAAATGATAATATTTTCAAAACGTTATATTTTGAAATCACTTTCTTTTCTACATTCATTATAAAAATGAATAAAATCGATATAAATATCGTTCACGTCAAAATGGCGTCAATCTAATCAACACGGCTTCTATTCAACACATGAATGTTTTCAATTCAACACATGAATTTATTTTCTATTCAACAAATGAATTTATTTTAAATTCAACACATGAATTTATTTTTCTATTCAACACATGAATATTTATTCTATTCAACACATGAATTAATATTTCCTTATTTTCCAAATTGGAATGTGGCCCAATCAATTACCATATAACGTTAATTATATGGATTCCATACAACACATGTATATAATAGCGACGATAAATAATCAACCATCAACCAGAGAGCATTCTACACTGTATAAGCATCAAATATAAATATTCAACGCTTATAACAGCCTGTCAATCAATCGATCAACATACAGCTAATTATTGGGATTAGTGTATGCCTAATTTCATCCCAATGCCCGTGTGGGGTTTCAAACAATCAAACATAGCTTTTATTAGTGCAATTGGGCGATATGTAAAATTTTTCGTCCCAATCAATATCAGTCAAATCGGTGTACATAAACAAATCGTTCGATTTGTTTATGAATATTTATTTTATATACACGTTAAAAAACATATTTTTAACTGTAAAATATTTTCCACTATAAAATATTTTATTTCATTCCACATCACACAATTAAATTTTACAACACAGCAATCAAACAAACAAGTCATCCATGGTCTGTGGACAACGGGTGTTGGGTGCTACTAAGCACCGTCTGCATCCTAGTGTATATTTTTAACTAGAAAATAAATTAGAGTGAGAAATTCTCACCGTGGGTTCCACTCCTCCATTCTTTATTTCTGAACGGTCTGGATTTGTCCAAAATTCCAATGCGACCTTTTCCCGTTGTTCATATTAAAAATCACATTTTTAATATGATGTTTATTTTAAAAATCACATTTTTATAATGGCACTTCATATATAAAAATCATATATTTTTACAACGCCTTTCAAACAATAAAAATCATATTTTTATTATCTCTACATTATAAAAATTATATTTTTATTATCTCTACATTATAAAAATTATATTTTTATTAAATCAAATCTTTATGTTGAATAAAAATCAAACCTTTATATTGTATAAAAATATTTCTAACATATGTTAAAAATCCTAGCTTCCTCGTATATAAAAATTAAACCTTTTTAATAAATAAAAAAAATCAAACTTTGATATAATTTAAAAATCAAACTTTTCACGTAGTTAAAAATCAATGTATAGTTATTTACATAAAATCATATTTTTAAATCGATTAAACTAAATAAAATAGAGCAAAACTCACCATTCATTGATCGAAGGAGGGGAGGACGCCATTGGTGGCCGACGTGGGGATCGGAGGTGGCGGTTCCAGGCGAAGAAGGGGTGCGGCCTGGTGATGGGTCGTAGGGCATTTGGGTTTCGCGGCAAGGGAGGGCGGTCTCGGTTTGCTCGTTCATGAATAGGGTGGTGGAGGGAGACGCGAACGGAGATGGAGGGAAGGGAAGAAGGGGGAGGCGGCGGTCAACTCAATGGCAGCGGAGGCAATAAAGGGGCGACGGGTGATGGCAGGCGTCAGCCGCCATTTCGATTTAGGTGAAAAGGGTCGTGTTTTTCTCTGTTTGGGGATAATGAGATTGGGAGGGGGTTTTATATAAATAATATATATTTTATTATTTTAAAACTTCAAAAAGCAACTTTTTATTTCGAACTCGAAATCGAACCCACCGACTGTCGTCCCCAGCTAATTACCCTCATTCTGAACACAATGGGATATGTTTCGTAAGCCATCTCGGCGGTTACGAGCAGTTTTCGTTCAAATTAAATTATAAATCATTATATTGAATTTTAAACGTACATTTCAATTTACCTCGGCCACCTACGGACTCTAAAAATTCCCGAAAAATATTTTCTAGCTTCGTATTGACGATACCGTCTTAACAAAACTAGTTTCATTGAATTCTGAGACCGTTTGAAAAATGGTCATTTTCCAGTCGATTAAAATCAACTGAAACTGGTCAAACGCGTTTTTCTTTACCACGCTCACATATTGATTCAGAAAATTACGAATTTTGGAACGTAGCAATAACTTGATATCACGGATCCAACAAAAGTGGTTTCGTCGAAAACCGAGGTCGTTTGCAAAATTCCCATTTTTAAGGATTAGAATTCTATAGCGACTATTCTGAATTTTCAACTGGGCATAACTTTTAATTCCCGCTATGAAATTTTGATTTTTCAGATTCGTTGGAAAGATATTCTCAATTAGACTCTAATATTTTTGGTTTCGCTAAAATCCTGTTTATTTTGAATCCTGTACATTCATTTGAAATTTGAAATCGAATTTTCGAACTACCGCGCCATTTTCAATTCCTTTTATAATTATAATAAAATATTTATATTCTAACGACGATTCAAATAAATATATACGTTCTAATTCTATTCAAAATAAATTTCTCGTCATTATTATTTAAAATAATTCATTTTAAATATTCAAAATTCACTAAAATTGCCAAAATAAAAATTTTAAATTGGCTCAGATTTCCGAGTTATTACAATTTATGGTATTATTAACCTCATCTCCATTGAGTTACACCATAATGTCAAGGTTATTACTTAATCCTTAGCTTTGATAACAACTGTAATGACCTGGTTGAAGTTCGATGATCGAATTTCGACAATAATACATTTATCTTAATTCACTTGCCAAAACCCAAGTATCGATAAACCCAGACAGTTAATAAAAAGAATTTAGAAAGTGAGAAAATAGAAATAAAAAAAAGTTAGAACAAAAGGAAAAGAAGAATATAAACATATCGGAATCAGAGTAATACGAATCTCACGATGGAATGAATAAAATATAATTTGTCAAAGCTCTTTACATAAAGAGAAAACTAGTGTATACACATGAATATAATCATCAGAGTACATAACAAATCAGCCTAAACAATGTTGATAAATACAACACACACAACATAAATAAATTAATATCAGAAAATACGAGGACACATCTCAACTCCTGCACCTCTCCTAAAGCTCCAAGCAAATCCAGTGCAACATGGAAAAGATGCTCGGTTTGACTCGAGTATTACATACACGAATCCGTCTGGGATATTTTCAGTGAAAAATATCACAACATAAACAATTTGCTTAATTTTTGAAAACATTTTAAAGAAATGAACCCTTGTAAGACAAGATGACACATAAACATGGCATGTGTTTTTATCTTACGATACCCAAATCACTTTTTCTTTCAAAATCCAGTGATATTATAATAATGTCTATCAAACCACAAATAAAATAGGAATACAGCTGGAAAGCTTGCATCTCACTTTCCAACATAGTTGGTTTACATCTAAAGAGTACAGCTCGTATTGGAGTTTGGATTTCCAACATGAATAGATATGGAACCACCTTTAGATCAATGTACAATAGAGATGGAACGCTGGTGTTCAACAAGGAAATCTTGTTACGCGATCACACATGATCCGCCACTCATTCAACTTCAGTCTACTGAATATATCATCACCACGGTTGTTGGTCGTCCAACCGTAACTTATTCCGAAGCATGAAAAAAGGGACATCGATTTCTCTAGATTAGGTGATGATATACCCTAATAGGTATGATCCACATAGCAATGATGTCAGCCCGATTTCAATTGTTTGTTTGTTGATGAGGCTTGAGGTCACAATTACCTTCTCAGAATAGCACATATAACTTTGAATGCCACATTGTCAGATCAGTCAATCACTTATTGATTTGCACAAATATACTCTGTATGCTAATCTGGAAGAAGTAGCCTTCTCCACCACCATACTTGGTATATTTGTATAAATCAATGTACATGATCACAGGAAATACTCTATCAAACATTGTCCATACCAGTTCGTTCTGGGACTAAGTGAAATAGAAGATACCCCAGAACGTCGGGGTTACTGCTACAAGTTTAATCCTGGTGATTAACCAGAGACATCAACGAGCAACGCTCTCGTTCTGAAGATTTGTTCTTCATATCATCTCATTATCATCATTGCAAGTTAGTTTTCTAATGCAAAGTTGGTTCAAAGTGGTTTTGGGTCCAATTCTCATCCCGGCCTCTTCGAACTAACTCGTAAAAGTCGAGAAGGAATATTCACTTGATAGTCGTCTCTTTAACTATCAAATCAAACAATACAGTTAAGTACATTGACAACTATGACTCTTTTAAATTAAAACCATTCATTAAAACCATGAAATCGATTTAAAAATCGATTTCATGTTCTTATCTTAACGGGATAAATATATTCATAAATCTCACTTGTTTTCGTTACTTTGAAAACAATAACCAAGCCTTTATCTCCTTAGAATAACGTATTCACAAAATCTTTTATTTATTCTCTTTTTCTTTTAAAATATCGTTATGTTTTCACATAATCTCTTTATCTCCTTTATCTTGGAAAGATCACTATATAAAGCCAATTAGTATAGATTTCATCACTAAATCTTATATGGACTAAATTAGTGTCATGTGAAAAATTTCTAATTATAAAAACCCAAATGGCTTTATCTAACTTAAAACTTTTAAGAATATAATTTATAATAACACTTATAGAAGTAATAACTAAATTCCCAATATTCACTTCCATTTCCAAACCTGTCTAATCTTCTTGTTTCATCTCTTCGAAAATTATAGCTATTTACTTATTTTCTTGGAATAAGTGTATTTCCAAAATCATACTATCTCCATTACTTAGAAATACTGGTATAAGTATTCACACTTTATATTTGGGTTAAACAATTTTAAGTGATTTGCTGTTGTAAAGACCCGAAAAATCGAACACTTAATCTTCGAATATCGTAACAATTTGTAATATTGTTAAATGTTATAAATGTGATTTTATAACCTTGTAAAATATCATTTAACAAGTAATTAATGAAACTAGACTCATTTTAGAAAAATGCTTTCAAAAATATATTTTTGGTAAAATATTGATAAAATGACCGAAAATCATTTTATTGATAAATGGCTGTTTTCTCAATAAAAGCTGTTGAAAATTTTAGTGGTTGTCTAATTATTTATTAGGAAAGTAATTAGTAAATAAAATTATTTTTCATATTTATGGTTAACTATTTTGATGGTGTCATCATTTTAAAAAATGAGCATTTGAGGAAAGTTTTGTATTTTAGGTATTTAAATATTCAAATAAGTGATTTATAATTTTAGTATGCTTGTTTTAATTGTTTAAATAAGTTAATGAATTTATTTCCAAGTTTTGTTTACTTGAATAAATCATTTGATAAAGAACTAAAAATATGATCGAGATTCAACTTCCAGATTCGCATCCTATCGTTGAATAGAAGTTGTTTCACATCGTTGCAACGTTGTATGATATATATGCACATACATGCTTATACACATAAATGTATGCATAACTAGTCACATCAAAGGTTTATAAAATATCCTAAGTGTATGCATATAAGCTTCTTATATGTATACAAATGAATGCTTACTTAAAGTCTTTGAAAAAAAAGCAAACTTACCATCTCTTACACACCTTTCACTTCTCTTACACAACCTTTCACTTCTCTTACACACCTTTCACTTCTTTCATGAGTACGTTTAGGGTTTTAAGGGCATTTTGGTCTTTTCCCATCCACCTTTTTCCTATATAAGGAGGGGTATACCTCCTTCTTTCTTACACAAAATTCCTAAGCAAAAGTGAAGCTTTTAATGGCTTATCTTCATCTTCTACCTCTTCCTTACTAACTTTCTCAAAGTACACTCAAATGAACTTCAAATCAACCAAATTTTGAGTGAAGCCTTCCTACACCATTACAAAATCTTCTAGCTAGTTAGAAGTTGAAAAATCGAAGAACCTCTCCATTCTCTATTTTAGGCCGTGAGCTATATACAAGAAGGAAGCAAGGAAAAGCAAGGAAAGGAAGGAAAGAAAGGAGGTTGCTAGTTTGGATCATGGTTCTTATTCTTGGAGCTAGGATTTGCTAAGGATTAAGGTGAGTTTACTCACTATTTAGGACAGCAAACATAAACCCTTTTGCATGTTTTTAACTACGCTTAAAGTTGCTTGAATGTTGGTAACTTATGTTAAAAATGTTATCTTGATTCTTACTTCAAAAGTAAGCGACATATGTGATCCATGTTAATGGATTGGAATGGACTTGAATGGACTTGGAATTTGACCTGAATTGACTTGTATAACAAGTGGAATGGACTTGAAACATAGCACATAAGGATTAGTAGGGAATTGACATATTGTGGACTTGAACTTGAATGTGCACTTATAGCGATAGTCGTTATATATGCAGTTTTAATTGTTGTGTTTTCAATACATTGTATGGAACTTTGTAATGACGTCCTTAGTGATTTCTTATCATATTAAAATGGTTGTTTAACTTGTATGTTAAATTGAAGTAAGTTTGAAAGTGTGTGAAGCTAGAATAGTGATATGAGTGCACTTCCTAATTACTTGTTTATTGAATATCATGGTTACTGTGCTTAATTCTAATAAGCCGACGAGTAGGCTTATCTATCTGTGAGTGTCAAGAATGGGGTGTCTAGGCAAGGGGTGATATGCAACCAGTGCTCTAACTTACCTGGCCTCACTCTTGACCGAGGGATAGTTAAGTTGATAATGTCGGAAACGAGTTAAGTGCACGAAGTGTGATTTCTATAAGCATAAAATGGTTTTGGGTTTGTCGTGACAATGTGTTAATTACATTAGTCTTTAACCCTCTCAGATTATATCATGGAAGTAAATATAATTGAATCCTTAAACAAACATTTAAAGATAAATTATAAAGGATTGTTTTGGGTTTGTTGTAAACATTGTTTTAGCAACACAAGTTTTGAAACCCTTGGAATGTAGTTAAACTAGAATATACGGTTTAATGGTTTTGAATATACTTAGATCTTTAATAATTTATTTTAAAGATAGAAACAAGTATAGAAATCTTTCATAATAAAGATATTGAATAAGATGTTTAACTTATAAAAGAGAAGAGGTTCTTTATTAAACAATGGTTTTAACCTCTTTGATTATATATTAAGAAAAATCTTATAAATTGATTATGGTTATACTTATACCGGAGGGATAAGTATATGAATACGTTTTGTAGTATTGAAGTTATTGAGGGAATCTTAGAAGTGAATTATGGATATACTTATACCGGAGGGATAAGTATATGAATACGATTTTAAGTATTCAAGACTATAAAGGGATAGTGAATTAGTAGAATATATACATATAAACCTTTTATATGTATAAGTTGAATATATACGCAAGTATATAAAGGAATATTAATCGAGTATGAGTTATTGATTAATAAGCAAAGTCTTGTTAGACAAATGAAGTTTTATTAGATAAAAGAAGTTTACTAATAAAGGAATATTAATTGAGTATGAGTTATTGATTAATAAGGAAGTCTAGTTAGACAAATGAAGTTTTATCAGTTAAAAGAAGTTATACTAATAAAGGAATATTAGTCGAGTATGAGTTATTGATTACTAAGCGAAGTCGTATTTGACAAATGAAGTTTTATTAGATAAAAGGAGTTTTACTAATAACAAAAGTTTTAATTAATGAAAGGTTAATTAAATGGGAATGGGATTAAAAGCCGTTTATATGAGTTAACCGTGCTTCAACTGTTTATCATGCTATGTGACTTGATAGTGATTTGATTGTTTAACACGCTTTGTAACCTTGATAGTGCCTTGGATGTTTATTCAATTGTTATGGAAATTAAGCGAGGCTGTTTTCCATATACAATCGTCTATTGTGTGAATTGTAGTCATTTAATTGACTATAGAAATTGACCTTAAATCTAGCGACTAGTTTTGAGGAGACCGGGATTGGTAAGTGTTCTACTTATCGAAAACCACTTCAAAACTAGTATACGGGTTCTATGTTTTGGAAGCGGCTGGGAAGTGAAGGCTATGTGGTGATTCGAGATCTATTGAGATGCTCGAACACATATAGTGATTCTAAGGTCTATGAAAGAATCTATGTGTGATTCCAAGATCTATGTGTAATTCCAAGATCTGTGAAGAAATCTATGTGTGATTCCAAGATCTATTGAGCTGTGGGATTCTAACTGGGAATTCTTGTTTTGTTTGAGTGGTGAAGATTCATGTGAACGATGCTGAACGAAACCTCGACATCGGAAATGGCTAAAAACAGAGTAGGAGCACAATCTGGGGTTTTGCTAACCTACGGCAGGATATATTGACTCCATATCTAGTGTATGCTTATTATCGAATCGTTGCGGGAGCTCTTTGAAGTTGCGCGCGGGAGTTGGGTATATTTGGTTCCACGTGGTGCACTCCGGTGTTTACGTGCGTGGGCCAGTTGTGTTTACCTTATGGTATATTTCATCTAGAGATATACGACGCTCGGAGGTACTTTCTGACCCTTGTGCATGGAGTTCGGATCTATATTGAGAGATCTCCGATGGAAAATCCAATATGCGAACGTGCCTTATCGGTTTTGTTTGTACACTTAATAGTTGTTGAATGTAACCAATGTAACCATTCCTTCTATGTGAATTTATTTATATTCTACACCCTAGACATTATTTATAATACAACTATACTTCTCATAATAAATGGTTGGTTTCAATTGAGGGGAAAACCGGAGCGGTAATCTGCACAGTTCCCTCAGTGTTGTTACATGCAATATGTATCTTGAGTTTCTCATACCAGACTGATGTCTGACGCTTAGTTTCTGTTTTCCCTAAAACCCTCACGTACTCCTTCGAGTAGACTAAGTATAGCAGGTTTTACTTTGGATGCTTTGGAGCTTCTGGAAGAGAGTTGGAGTTCAACTTACCGTACTTTTTATATCTGCTGCATTATATGTTGTACATCAACAGTGATGAGGACATGTTGTTATGACTGTTCAAGTTGATGATAGGTTGGTCTTCTCTGATAGTTGTAAACATACAGTTTATTTTGTAAAGATCATTCTTTATATTATATGTTATCGTTCTGTTGTGAGATTCTGATATTGTATCCTCTTCTTCCTTAGTCTATTTGCTTTTTATTTTATTTCACCCTAACTTTTCGTCTTTCCGACACTTGGGTGCTCGGCACGTGAATACCGTGGATGTATTAGTGTCGACCTTCGAGGGTCGAAAAGTCGGGTCGTTACATTTGGTATCAGAGCACAAGGTTGAGTGAATACCTTGGCTTTGGTTGGGCATGGCTCATTAGAGATGGGGTTAGCAACACCCTCAAATGAGTAGAGTGTATTATATATATGAGAGCGCGTACTTGTTAGTGAATACAAAATATTTTTTATTGGGTGTTTTGACTTGTAAGTCCAAATTCTGGATCTGAATCAATCGATTGATCATCGTTTTGATGAAGATTCTGAAACACTCGAACAAGTCATTTGATTCGATATTGTTTTCGAATTTGGTAAATGAAATAAGTTCCCAAGAAGTATATATTTTATATATAAAGAAAGATTTCATAACTAAATCAGTTATATAGATGAGTTGTTGTTAGGGAAGGATGATATTAAATTATTATCATTCGTTGATTGATTGGTCATGCTCGCTTAGGAGCGTTGACTATTATTGGCTGATTTCTAGTTGTGCCCGGACCAGTTTATGGGTATCGATTACTGTGTTTGGATAAGAGTAATCTTATCCATTTGCTTGCATGGGTTAGGTAGATTTATAATTGGGGGAACATTGGAAATGAACACTTTGTGAATTCAGTTTCACAATTTGAATATAAGGCATTCAGTAATGATGTTGGGTAAGAATTAAATCTGAATGGAAGTTGTTTAAAACGAATTTAAACAAGAAATATGCAAGTGAAATTTATAAACGAGATTTATAAATATGAAATGTATTTGTGTTGAAAACCAAAGGATTTGGAATTCCGGTAAGTTTGAAATTGATTTTCAAAGCTTGAAATACATATTGAAGTTGGTTTGAAAGTGTTTTAGGGTTTTAAATGACTTTAAAAGATAGAAAAGCTTTGATCTTACTCGAGTCGCTGGAAAATAATGTTGATGATGACTGCAGCATCATCGAGGTTCATTTTCGAGTTTCTAAGTATGAACTAGCTCCCATGGATAATAGTTTGGACTTGAACAGATTTATGTTTTGGATGCAGATTATTTGAAGTATAAAACCCGGAAGTTCAATCCTGAAGTTTTCAGCTAAGTTATATATGGATGCATATAGTTTCCATATTGGAGTTGTATGATTTTGCATCTCAGTTGATATGATGTTTGATAGATTTCATTTGTTAATGGAATGGAATGTTCGACGGTTTTGGATAGTCGATGTTTCCAAGTGAATTTACATGCTTGACTAGTTTATGTGAAAGCGTAAGAGACTTGGTTTATAATTTATAAACTTAGGGAAGTTTAAAATATTGAATTTGATAATTATTAAGTTTTAACTAGTTTTGCGATTATTGAACTAGTTCAGTTTAGTAAACTGAGTATGTTAATATTTGTACACTAAGCGAATATAAGTGTATGTTGAAATTTGAATTCGAGTATTGAATGAATTATAAACGTATATGAAGTTGAACCAGTTTATAATAAGAGTTTAATAAGAAAGAACTATGGAAATATAATCGTATTCATTATAGCGAGTAGTTCAGAAGTTAAGTAAGAAAAGTCCAAATTTGTTAGCATGCTTATTTAAGTAAGACAAATTGGTCGTTTGTATATACTTTTAAGTTATATAACGGTTAATAGCTTGAAGTATTATGATATGATTCACAAAGGAATATTAGTAAGGTGAATAAAATAATTGGAGTAATAATAAACCAATTGGAAGGAATATGTAAGATTTACATAGGTTGTTTTATTCGCTTTACGGTTTGATCCAGATTCGAGTGTGTGATTTTGTGGTAGCTTATACCGATCAGAGTTGGTATTTTTCACTCGCTTCTTGACGACGAAGTTAGATACAGGATTCTTGATTTGATTCTGTGATTCTCTATCATAGTATAGCTATGTAAGGAGAATGGCGGTTTCTAATCATGAAACCAGATCTGAGTCCGCACTAGAGTGATCGAGTGAGCGATACTAGTCTGGAAGTGAAATTGTGTGATCGAATAAGTGATTGAATTTGATATTGCGTACGGATGGCTTATGTATATCGTACAGGCTTTTTAAACAATTCATGCTATGTTGTTGACTTGTGGAAAATTTGTGAATTGAATCCTTGAATTGTTTGAGGTAGAGTGAATGATTGGTTAAGTGTTAACCCGAGGCTGTTGAGCATAAGGTGATGCTTAATGAATTTTTTTCATCCTTATACGATAAGAGGGTTTGAACTTGATCAAAACATGAGATTTGTATTCTAGTAGTATTATACTTTTAAGTATCGATGTTTGATTGTTCCTTTGGTTACTCGTGTTGCAATTTCGAGGACGAAATATTTTAAGTGGGGGAGAATGTAAAGACCCGAAAAATCGAACACTTAATCTTCGAATATCGTAACAATTTGTAATATTGTTAAATGTTATAAATGTGATTTAATAACCTTGTAAAATATCATTTAACAAGTAATTAATGATACTAGACTCATTTTAGAAAAGTGCTTTCAAAAATATATTTTTGGTAAAATATTGATAAAATGACCGAAAATCATTTTATTGATAAATGGCTGTTTTCTCAATAAAAGTTGTTGAAAATTTAAGTGGATGTCTAATTATTCATTAGGAAAGTAATTAGTAAATAAAATTATTTTTCATATTTATGGTTAACTATTTTGATGATGTCATCATTTTAAAAAATGAGCATTTGAGGAAAGTTTTGTATTTTAGGTATTTAAATATTCAAATAAGTGATTTATAATTTTAGTATGCTTGTTTTAATTGTTTAAATAAGTTAATGAATTTATTTCCAAGTTTTGTTTACTTGAATAAATCATTTGATAAAGAATTAAAAATATGATCGAGATTCAACTTCCAGATTCGCATCCTATCGTTGAATAGAAGTTGTTTCACATCGTTGCAACGTTGTATGATATATATATGCACATACATGCTTATACAAATAAATGTATGCATAATTAGTCACATCAAAGGTTTATAAAATATCCTAAGTGTATGCATATAAGCTTCTTATATGTATACAAATGAATGCTTACTTAAAGTCTTTGAAAAAAAGCAAACTTACCATCTCTTACACACCTTTCACTTCTCTTACACAACCTTTCACTTCTCTTACACACCTTTCACTTCTTTCATGAGTACGTTTAGGGTTTTAAGGGCATTTTGGTCTTTTCCCATCCACCTTCTTTTTCCTATATAAGGAGGGGTATACCTCCTTCTTTCTTACACAAAATTCCTAAGCAAAAGTGGAGCTTTTAATGGCTTATCTTCATCTTCTTCCTCTTCCGTACTAACTTTCTCAAAGTACACTCAAATGAACTTCAAATCAAGCCAAATTTTGAGTGAAGCCTTCCTACACCATTACAAAATCTTCTAGCTAGTTAGAAGTTGAAAAATCGAAGAACCTCTCCATTCTCTATTTTAGGCCGTGAGCTATATACAAGAAGGAAGCCAGGAAAAGCAATGAAAGGAAGGAAAGAAAGGAGGTTGCTAGTTTGGATCATGGTTCTTATTCTTGGAGCTAGGATTTGCTAAGGATTAAGGTGAGTTTACTCACTATTTAGGACAGCAAACATAAACCCTTTTGCATGTTTTTAACTATGCTTAAAGTTGCTTGAATGTTGGTAACTTATGTTAAAAATGTTGTCTTGATTCTTACTTCAAAAGTAAGCGACATATGTGATCCATGTTAATGGATTGGAATGGACTTGAATGGACTTGGAATTGGACTTGAATTGACTTGTATAACAAGTGGAATGACTTGAAACATAGCACATAAGGATTAGTAGGGAATTGACATATTGTGGACTTGAACTTGAAAGTGCACTTATAGCGATAGTCGTTATATATGCAGTTTTAATTGTTGTGTTTTCAATACATTGTATGGAACTTTGTAATGACGTCCTTATTGATTTCTTATCATATTAAAATGGTTGTTTAACTTGTATGTAAAATTGAAGTAAGTTTGAAAGTGTGTGAAGCTAGAATAGTGATATGAGTGCACTTCCTAATTACTTGTTTATTGAATATCATGGTTACTGTGCTTAATTCTAATAAGCCGACGAGTAGGCTTATCTATCTGTGAGTGTCCAGAATGGGGTGTCTAGGCAAGGGGTGATATGCAACCAGTGCTCTAACTTACCTGGCCTCACTCTTGACCGAGGGATAGTTAAGTTGATAATGTTGGAAACGAGTTAAGTGCACGAAGTGTGATTTCTATAAGCATAAAATGGTTTTGGGTTTGTCGTGACAATGTGTTAATTACATTAGTCTTTAACCCTCTCAGATTATATCATGGAAGTAAATATAATTGAATCTTTAAACAAACATTTAAAGATAAATTATAAAGGATTGTTTTGGGTTTGTTGTAAACATTGTTTTAGAAACACATGTTTTGAAACCCTTGGAATGTAGTTAAACTAGAATATACGGTTTAATGGTTTTGAATATACTTAGATCTTTAATAATTTATTTTAAAGATAGAAACAAGTATAGAAATCTTTCAGAATAAAGATATTGAATAAGATGTTTAACTTATAAAAGAGAAGAGGTTCTTTATTAAACAATGGTTTTAACCTCTTTGATTATATATTAAGAAAAATCTTATAAATTGATTATGGTTATACTTATACCGGAGGGATAAGTATATGAATACGTTTTGTAGTATTGAAGTTATAGAGGGAATCTTAGAAGTGAATTATGGATATACTTATACCGGAGGGATAAGTATATGAATACGATTTTAAGTATTCAAGACTATAAAGGGATAGTGAATTAGTAGAATATATACATATAAACCTTTTATATGTATAAGTTGAATATATACGCAATTATATAAAGGAATATTAATCGAGTATGAGTTATTGATTAATAAGCAAAGTCTTGTTAGACAAATGAAGTTTTATTAGATAAAAGAAGTTTACTAATAAAGGAATATTAATTGAGTATGAGTTATTGATTAATAAGGAAGTCTAGTTAGACAAATGAAGTTTTATCAGTTAAAAGAAGTTATACTAATAAAGGAATATTAGTCAAGTATGAGTTATTGATTACTAAGCGAAGTCGTATTTGACAAATGAAGTTTTATTAGATAAAAGGAGTTTTACTAATAACAGAAGTTTTAATTAATGAAAGGTTAATTAAATGGGAATGGGATTAAAAGCCGTTTATATGAGTTAACCGTGCTTCAACTGTTTATCATGCTATGTGACTTGATAGTGATTTGATTGTTTAACACGCTTTGTAACCTTGATAGTGCCTTGGATGTTTATTCAATTGTTATGGAAATTAAGCGAGGCTGTTTTCCATATACAATCGTCTATTGTGTGAATTATAGTCATTTAATTGACTATAGAACTTGACCTTAAATCTAGCGACTAGTTTTGAGGAGACCGGGATTGGTAAGTGTTCTACTTATCGAAAACCACTTCAAAACTAGTATACGGGTTCTATGTTTTGAAAGTGGCTGGGAAGTGAAGGCTATGTGGTGATTCGAGATCTATTGAGATGCTCGAACACATATAGTGATTCTAAGGTCTATGAAAGAATCTATGTGTGATTCCAAGATCTATGTGTAATTCCAAGATCTGTGAAGAAATCTATGTGTGATTCCAAGATCTATTGAGCTGTGGGATTCCAACTGGGAATTCTTGTTTTGTTCGAGTGGTGAAGATTCATGTGAACGATGCTGAACGAAACCTCGACATCGGAAATGGCTAAAAACAGAGTAGGAGCACAATCTGGGGTTTTGCTAACCTACGGCAGGATATATTGACTCCATATCTAGTGTATGCTTATTATCGAATCGTTGCGGGAGCTCTTTGAAGTTGCGCGCGGGAGTTGGGTATATTTGGTTCCACGTGGTGCACTCCGGTGTTTTCGTGCGTGGGCCATTTGTGTTTACCTTATGGTATATTTCATCTAGAGATATACGACGCTCGGAGGTACTTTCTGACCCTTGTGCATGGAGTTCGGATCTATATTGAGTGATCTCCGATGGAAAATCCAATATGCGAACGTGCCTTATCGGTTTTGTTTGTACACTTAATAGTTGTTGAATGTAACCAATGTAACCATTCCTTCTATGTGAATTTATTTATATTCTACACCCTAGACATTATTTATAATACAACTATACTTCTCATAATAAATGGTTGGTTTCAATTGAGTGGAAAACCGGAGCGGTAATCTGCACAGTTCCCTTAGTGTTGTTACATGCAATATGTATCTTGAGTTTCTTATACCAGACTGATGTCTGATGCTTAGTTTCTGTTTTCCCTAAAACCCTCATGTACTCCTTCGAGTAGACTGAGTATAGCAGGTTTTACTTTGGATGCTTTGGAGCTTCTGGAAGAGAGTTGGAGTTCAACTTACCGTACTTTTTATATCTGCTGCATTATATGTTGTACATCAACAGTGATGAGGACATGTTGTTATGACTGTTCAAGTTGATGATAGGTTGGTCTTCTCTGATAGTTGTAAACATACAGTTTATTTTGTAAAGATCATTCTTTATATTATATGTTATCGTTCCGTTGTGAGATTCTGATATTGTATCCTCTTCTTCCTTAGTCTATTTGCTTTTTATTTTATTTCACCCTAACTTTTCGTCTTTCCGACACTTGGGTGCTCGGCACGTGAATACCGTGGATGTATTAGTGTCGACATTCGAGGGTCGAAAAGTCGGGTCGTTACAGCTGTTTACTTTAAACCCAATAGATTTTATTCAATTTCTGCGTTTTGCAAATTTAGTTGGAACATTTCTCTTATGGAAACAATTACTTATTTCTAACATTTCTTTACCATTTCAAACCAGTACCACCCCTTGGATAAAGTGAAGTCATTTAAGTTGGGGTATTTTATCTACCTCTCAGACCTTGATCAACAACACTTTTATCTTCGGGACAACATATAAGTTTGTTAACGCAAAACTAACACTCAGTGAATATCGATATAGGTTCCATTTACTATTCGGTTTAAGTATGGTTTTGAAAACCATATTTATTGCCATTTCAAAATCTCATTTCAGTTCAGCCACCTTTACTTAATTCAACTATTAAATAACCCATTGTTTAGACCCAAACTTATTTACTTTAAACATCTTGTACAAATATTCTATATAAAACTTCGATTCCATTATAAGTATTATCTTTTTACAAAATTCTTATTAGTTTCATTACAGAACTTATTTTAGTTCTATCTCAATAAAACTTCATTTCATACTTAATGTATTCGAATTTAAATCAATACATTAAAATTTGTCACAAAACAATTTCAATCCATTTTAGGTTTTTGTTTTGATTTCGCTTCATATCTTCTCACTTCTAAGCTTTAATTTCATTATAGACTTTTCTTAAGTTGTAAATCAAATTATAAAATCACTTCAATAGTTGAAATTATTCACAACTCATTCATTTAAAAACTTGATTTTTATAACTTTGTACAACTTAGATTTTGATGAAATCCTTTAGCAGAATTCTTTATAAGAATTCATTTTTTAACCTAACTTTTTTCCATATAAATAAAATTTGCTTAACTTATTTTATAATATATAAATTTAATATATTAATTATGAAAACCAATGCTGCATTGGATTTACAAGTTCAATAAACTAATGTGACTTGCTCAATAAGGCTGAAATCACTTAAAAATTCCTATAATTACAAAGAAGATCTAATAACTCAATAAACTTCATTAAACAAATTCCAATTTAAAGATCATCATTTTAAATAATAATTAACTTCAACATTCACTAAGGTAAAAGTGATTCACTTGATCGTTATCTAAGAATAAAATAGTCAATTTCTCTTACAAAGTTATTAAATAATATTTTGCTTCATTAATAATCATCTTATTTCATAGTTAATTAAAACATTAATCATCCTTTTAAGAAACTATTTTAAGTTTAAACAACTATTTATCAAAACAATTTCCATTCAATTAATTGGAAATAGATATTATTAAATATCTATTCCAACTAGAACAATTGACTTAGTCAACTGAAACATATGGTTAACTTATTAGTCAAGTTCAACTTATCATTTCATTTAAATTAAATAATAACATAATTAATTTAAATAATTCCAGTTAATTGTTCTTAAACAATTAATCCAAATTATTGACCCTTAGGTTAATTACGGACTTGCTTATCCAACTTATTTAAACTATAAGAATTTGTCATAATAAATCATTTTATGATTACTTATAAAATCAACAATAATATTGATCTTCCTTTAATAAAAAAATTATTTAAAACAATTTATATAAAATAGATTCAAAAAATATGACTTCAGTTATAAAATAAGTTCTATAACTTCATTTCAGTCAACTCATCTAACGGTAAATCAATGTTTAAAAAAGATGGTTTTTAGGCAATCTGATGCCAATCACTTAATTGATATTGATTATTGATTAATAAACATCAATGTTAAATTCCAATTCAACCATCAACAACCAAATCATCATCCAAACAGATTGGTTAAACCGTTTATATAATAATAAAATGAAAGCAAATAACATTAAAATGTTTGAGAAATCCAATTGGATCCCTCCAACCTGTTTCTCCCTGCTCTACAATTAATATAACAGTTAATGTATGCATATAAACAGATAATTTAAACTAATTCATTTAAAATGAATCTATTGCTTAAAAGCAGGTAGTGTCGGGGTTTAACCGTTTATAGATGGGAATTTATAATCAGAACCAAATAATCCAAGCAAAAAACAAAATTCAATCAAAAAATAACAACCAATCATGTAAACAATCAGCCAATCATATCATATAAATTAATATCGATTAAATAATAGATATTTATAACATGATATAATTTAAATAGTATTCCAATAAGTGTGAGTTGACAACTCACCAGTCGTTCTATCAATAATTCAATGTTGTTTTATTTAATTTTAAACAAGCATTTAAAATTAAAAAAAATCTGACTAGATCCAGTCCATTCCAATTCGTCATGGGCTTGTAGTACTCGTCCATATGATCCCAGCGCTTCTTATTTCGCTCGATTCTGATAACGTATGAGAGATTTATACATTTTAGAAGTTATAACTTAAATAAATGTCATTAACAATAATTAATAATTAATTACCCTAATTATCAATTAAGCCTTAATCCACGCTTAACCGTTAAACTTTTTCCCTCTTACGCACGGTTCGAACTGCACTTTTACAATAGCCATAGCCATCTCTTCCTTCCATCCATTTTCCTTTGTTACTCCACGATTCCACAAATCGCTTTCACCATTGGATTCCTCTTCGAAATCTCCTCATTTCCATCACCACACCAATCAACCCGCAACCCCTCCTAAATGCGTCGTATAACCCCAACACCACGCTACAGTACAAATATTTACACCAAATCACATGGAAATTCACAAAATTTACAAATGATGCTAAACTACCTCAGGAACATGAATCCAATACATATTTATACAATTGATAGACCTATTTCACGAATTTGACAATCCTAGCTCAATGTTGTATAAAACCAGTGAATGGAATCATAGTTGAACCCATCAAAACTTATATGAGATTGAAGAGTAACTCGATAGGGATTCAAATGTATTTGTTTTGAAATTTATGAATTTTGTTTGATAAAGATCATTGTTTGTATTTGATATCGGCATGGTTCGTGTTGACCGAGGAATGAGGGTGAGGAAGGGTTTAGCATGTTAAGGATAATAAATAGGGAAGGTTTATTATTTTTATTTGAATATATAGAATATAATATCCTATCGCTATTTTCGATTGATATTTCTTTATTCGTACGATCACATATGAAATCTAATCACGATGGAAATGAACATCTTGCTATAGTTTGACATTCCAGACCCAATGAAACTTGTTTCGTCGAAATCCGAGTCAGTTTACAAAAATAGTACTATTTTGATGTTAAATCGTTAACCGATATACATTTATTTTGCGCACGCTCAGATAATAACTCCAATTGACACGAAACTTTAATCTTGCAATAATTTGCCATTACAGGTTCAATGAAATTCTTTTCATTGAAATCTGAGGTCGTCTGAAACATGGCTATTTTCACGTTCTAAATCGATAAAGTATAATTTTTTTACAAAAGAACTGAATTCATTAATAATAAATTATTATTATCATATATATTCAGATGGAATTATACATATCTTTAAATAAACTAATTTGAGCTTTAAACTCAATGTTTTCCATTTTCTAGTTAAACCAATATTCAAATCCTTTTATTTTTATTAAATAAATTAGTATGGTTCATAAACGATTGTACAACGATTTTATGAAAATTTGACTTTGACATAACTCAAAATCTTTAGGATGGAATCTCGATTTTTCTCTTCTATTAGAAAACTATAATCCAATAGATCCGGAAGAATCTTATTTTAAAGAATTCCGACTTATACTAGATTGAAGTTCAAATCGTAAAACTACGAACTACCACGACGCGGCGAGCTCGTTTTAATTAATTATAATTAATACGTTCAAACTTCATTTAATAAACAAATTCCTTATTATAATTCAAACCTAAACTTAATTAAATCTTTTTATATTGTCCAATTCATACTGTATTGCAAATCCATCTTATTACGATTAATTTTGAATTAAATTTATTACTTCACTATTTATATTAGTAAAATACTCAAAATCATAAAATTTGAATTGCTTAAATTTCCAAATCACCATTCTAATATTTAAATAAATTAAATATGCGACCATCGAAAATCCGGGATGTTACAGTCTATGGCAATAAGAATATAATGGAGAGTGATGTTTCAGTACCATGTGTAGTACTCCAAATCCGTTGTCGTTACATCTCTTTGTTGTTGAACATATCCATATCGTCGATTCTGTGTATCAATCGCCATTTGATAGGCGTCTTCGTCTGTGGGATCTTATAGTGCGGAGGTTGCTCTGTACTATGCTGCAGCAAGCCAAACTATCTCATAACTCTACCCCAAAGATGAAACCCTACATCCCCAAAACAAGTTAAAGGAATGCGTGTTGTCCAACGTTGGATAGATGCAGCATATAAGTACGGTAGATGTGGAAGTGCTTTGGTGTAAGGGGTCCATGAGACAACATCGTAATCGAGCATATCAAACTCATTACGATAGAATATAACATTGCATTTAGGCATCATCGCCGTGCTCTTTTGGCCAACCCACCTATTATGAACATTTAATATTAATTATTGCTTATTCAAAAGAAACATTTGCAATTTGATATTCTTGTAAAAGTACCTGCCACCAAAAGGAAAAGATATGTCAACATCTGAGTGCTTCATAGATATTCTACTGACCAGGAGATATGTCCAAGACTATATCTACATAAAAGTACACATATATTGAAATAGGAAATGCAGCGATAAATAATATTCGTAAAAATGAATAACTTGTAGTTGTAATACATACACTAAAGTCAGCTCCGTATGTGTATGCCAGCACGACGCTGCCATATGAGTACTAACGGCATACATCGAAGTTCTCTAAATAATGTAGCCACCTCAGCCATACACCTGACTTCGAATGGTCGCATACCAAATGAGACGTGATAATATAATAGCTCGGGCATGCTGCTCTATCTGCACCTGAGAAGAGTCTGCAGAAATTTCCCTCGATAGATGCACCCTGTACCACTTGGCATTTATTATCTCGCTCCCCCACCAGTGATCACTGGGAGGAGACAAGCCTAACAGTCTTTCACACATCTCCCCGTAATCAGTGGGTTCGGGATTTCTCAATGGATGTCCATCAATGGGTATGCCTAGCAATATTGTTACATCAGCCAATGTAATGGTCATTTCACCGCGTCTATGGTGAAATGACGACGTCTCTGGCCTCCATTGGTCTAGTAAAGCAGTGATAAGATGACAGTCTAGCTGTATGTACTTGAGCCGATGTATTAATAGAAAGCCAGTTCGATCTAATAGTGCTAGTACCTCTGGGTGAGTAGAAGTGGCCAATTTTAAAGAAGATAAGTGATCGATGGTAGTAACTGGAGTTTTGCTCTGGCACAAAAAAGCAAAAAAAGATTTTAAACTACGTATTACAAAAATAAATTCTTATTTGTTTTCAAAATAGAAATTTGATTACCGCCATCAAATCTACGTTGCTCGACCAATGATGCGGCTGTATATATAAGACGCTCCCGTTTATAGGTTCGGATAACATCTTCGCACACTCTACAAATATTCAACGATAACAAATTCAACATTATATATTTTCAAAACAACTACACAACTAGAAATTATCGATTCTACATAAAGAATTATTTCACTTTGTAATTCAATTTGAAACATATATGTTAATTTACATAAATCAACATTGTCCTATTATATGTTTAACAACATCAAAAAATAATTCCCAACCCAAAATGACTTTTCTAAAACTAAAAATAGGGAACAAAAATTACATATCCATCATCAACCTCAACAAAAATAGTTAAATTTGTTGAATCACTATTTTCTAAGCACATAATACATACCGTTAACTTATGTTTTCAACTTAAACAAAAATTAACCAAAACCAATAACTAATGTTTCGAACCTCAACCTAACTCTCAAGTGATCAACTATTATAAAGATTAAACAACGAAAATCAACTACAACCAGCAATAAAACACCCATCTACACAATTCCCAAAAATTAACCATAATCCTTATTTTTTGACAAATTAGGTAAAATGATAGGAATTGATACTTGTAGCTTGTTCATGTGTAGAAGAGCTTGCCATTTTCGAATTGAAAGTTAAAACTTGATAATTTAGTCTCGAATTGGGTTTTTCAGGTTTTTTAGGCTTTGGTTTTTTTTTTGTTGAGAGATGAAGGATGAAAAAGAAAAGAGGAGAGAAGAATGTTATATAAAGTTACGAGTAGCAATATGGGATTGCGCCCAACTGGCGCAATCCAGGATAACTTTATACTTTTTTTTTACGGTTGGCTAAAGCCCCTATTAAGCTTCAAAATAGCCAAAATATCTTTATCAAAAAAGGTATGTAAATTAGATCCCGAGAATTAAGTTAACTAATAATTGTATAAATTTATGTAACTATTCAATAAATAGTTGCAGACCTTACGCAAGTAAATAAAAAAATTGCGGAAATTTACGCAAATTTTCACCAAAAATTGTAGAAATTTAAAAAACTGCGAATTTTTTTGCAATTATTCATCAAAAAAACTGTGAAAATTTCAGCAATTATTCATCAAAAAAATGCGGAAATTTCAGCAATTATTCAATAAAATATTGCGGAAAATTGTGCATGTTTCTGACACTACTGCATGAATGTCTACAATTATTCATTGAATAATTGTATAATCTTGTGCAATTTTCAGTAAGGGAAAAAATTATAAGGACAAATTAATTAAAATTTTTATCCAAAAGGACAAGCCACTAATAATTTATCCATAAGGACAGTAAATAGGTCAGCCCAACATAATCCCTCTTTTATTACGTTCTTTTTACTGTTTCCATCTTTTCACTGAAAACCCTAGTCGCTAACCGCCTCTTCCATCAAACCCTAGTCGCCTCCGACGATCAACTTCCACCACGTCACTGGCCGCCTCTGTAATGACCCGCATTTTCAGAGGCATTATAATTAATTTATTTAATTATATAAATAGTGATTTAGGGAATTAAATCATCGTTAATTAAATTATAGTGAATATTTAATTAAATTAAATAATAGAATATTATATTTAATTCAGAAATAATCAAAAAATATTGGGAATCACAATATTCTGTGAACGGGGTCGTCCCTTAGATTTAATTCAACTTATAGTTGAATTATATTGACGAATATATTAAATCGACGTCAGTTTGAACATAGAATTTTAATATAATTAAAATCGAGCTCGAAATGGCGCTGCAGTTCGTAAATTGGCGATTTGAACTTCAACTGAATGTACAGGATTCGTTTTAAGCCGGATTTCTGTGAAACAAGAAACATGTGGAGCTGGTGGAGTATATCTTTCTAGTGGAGGAGAAATATCGGGATTTCGTCGTGTAGATTTTTATTTACGTCCAAATCAAATTTCAGAAAAGTCGCTGTGAAATTCCTTTATAATTTGCGACGCTTTATTTACGTTATAAAAGGATTTTCGATGTAAATTGAATATCGAGATAAATCTAAAATCTGAAATATCAAACTGTAAATTCTGATATGATATTCTGGAGCTGTACGATATCATATGTGAAGATATACGATAATATAAATTTATTTATATTTAATTTAATTATATTTAAATATATTTATATATTTAAATGGGTCATCCAGAGCTTTAAAAATAGCCGGTTTTGCAAACGAAGTCGGAATTCGATGAAACTAATTTTGTTGGATTCGCAATGTCAAATTATTGTTAGATTCCAAGTTCCGTGATTTTTAGAGTCACTATGTGGCCGTACGGATTTTTAGAGTGTAAAACAGTCAGTATTTTGATGGTTAAAAATACGCTGTGTGAGCATACGAAGTCGGAATTCGACGAAACCAGTTTCGTTGGGACCGTAATGTCGAACTGTAGCTGCATGTCCATTTCCGTGATTTTTGGGTATCGTATGTGATCACAAGAATTTTAGAGGACGAATCCATATAGCGATGGCTTATAAATTAATATTTTTATCGAATAAAAATACATATTAAAATTTCCTATAAATAATCCTAACTTTTCCCTAAACCCTAAAAATATCATTCCTCGGTCAAACATATATTTTACGCCGCAGTTCCTTATTTTCAAACCGCAAGAAACCATCCTCAAATTAAATTCACAAACAAATGGAAGGAAATTCCATAATAAAGAAAAGATAGTATATTTGGATTCCTTGAGTATCGCTCTTCAATTTGGGATCAATCTTATTGGGCTCGACAGCGATTTCCGTGCGTTGGTTTTTGTAAGCCAAATCTAGGGTTGGGTTTCAAGTTTGATTGGGTTATTAATACACAAAATGGAGTACGAATTTGGATTCAGCAAAGGGAATGGCTTCTAGTGAGGAAGTTCGGGATTTTTTTAGCATAAAAGTGTCGTGATGTTTGTTTTGCTGAAGCGTGAAGACTGGAGGTCGGAAGCCCTTGTTCTGTGCGAGCTCGTGATTGTTGGGTGGAGGATGTGGAGGAGTTGACGAGGTGAAGAATGGTGGTTGTTTTGTTGGATTTTGTGGTGAAACAAGAGAGGACGTGGAAGAAGCAGAATCACGAATGGCCATTTTACGGGTGAAATTTATTGAAGGAGTCGGTATTAAGGATTGGGGGAAGAAAGGAATTTCGGTGGTGGGCTTTTTGTGTAGATGGGCCGGGTTCAAATGATGGGTGAGGCCTAGTTTATAAATTAAAACTAAGTGATTTTATTTTAAAAGAATATTCAAGCTTGTTAATCCGATATCTCTCTCATACGTTATCAGTTAGACGAACCGTAAGTTGCGTTGGGTTCGTATGGACGAGAGCTTCACAATGAAGCTGACTGGAAGTGAATCCGAGCTCGTTACAATTTATGGCAAAATAAATTGTCCGTCTAAAACAAAGACAGTTAATCGTTTTTAATGATAACAGTCCAATGTGAGTAAAACTCACCAACTCTGAACAGTTATATTTTTATAATGTATTTTTAGAACTGTTAATCATCTGTTGATTGCTGTGTGTTGGTTGATTGATTGAATTGCTAGTCAGTTAGTGAAAATTATTTATATATATATATATAAACCGTTAAATATTTATATATTGATTCTGCTATCAGAATAATTTATATTGAACTGAAAGTGATGATAATCATATTGTGTAACATCTGTGGATGCAGGGAGACAGGTTGGAGGAATCCGACTGGATTCCTCAACAGTTATTTTATTGTTTTTCATATATTGCTATATGATGTGATATTAAATCTGTGGGCGATTATATGTGCTTGGACGATATTGAACATCGTGATTTGATACGATTGAATACCATAACATACGGGATGTTGATAAGAGGATTTTCAAAGAGATATTGAAAACAGAATATTTATAAAATGGAACATTTATAAATAAGAGATATTTATAAATTTGAATATTTATAAATAAGAAATATTTATAAATTGGAATATTTATAAATAGGAGATACATAGAAAAAGAAAATAATTTCAAAACATTTTCTTTGAATGGAAAGGCCTGTGTGGCGGGTTTGGGGATTTTCCCGATGCTCCAGTTACAAAGGAGGTTGTGGCGAATTTTTCAGAGAATCTAAGGAGTTAGAATATTTCAAGAATAAATTTGAAAAGGGAATATTTGTAAACCATTTACAAATAGAATTGAAAAGCAAACGTTATAAAAAGGAAATCATTTTTAAAGTGTAGAACCGTTATTTAAAAGTAAATCTTTTCAAATGAATAAAACGTTGTTAAAAAGGAAATCTTTATAAAGTGAATAAAGTAAATTGAATATGGTATTCGAAAGGAGTTAAATCGAATATGGTATTCGAAGGGAGTAAATCGAATAGGGTATTCGAAAGTTAGTAAAACGAATATGTTATTCGAAAAGGGGTTAGTCGAGTTGAGTTAGTTGAATAGAGTTAACTAGTTCAGTAGAGTTAACAAGTTCGGTAGAGTTAACAAGTTCAGTAGAGTTAACCAGTTGGGTTAAGTAAGTCGAGTTTACCAGTTGGGTTAAGTAAGTCGAGTTTACCAGTTGGGTTAAGTAAGTCGGGTTAACCAGTTAGAGTTAACCAGTTAAAGTTAACCAGTTAGAGTTAATCAGTTAGAGTTAATCGATTAGAGTTAAAGCGAACTAGAGTTAATCAAATATAGTTATTTGAGACAGAGTTAGTCAAACAGAGTTATTCAGGATAAGTTGCCATCTCGTACGACTGCTAGCGAAATTCACAGGGCTGTAAATAGCCTACGGCGGTCGGATGTTTCCTGAGGGAGTCAGGCGTAACCATTGTTATCGCTGCGATCTAGAGTCAAGCGAATGAAGTTAAATCGAATATTAGTTATTCGATAGGAGTTAAGTTCTTGAGTTAGATTGTCGAGCTAAGTTAATCGAGTTAAGTTCTTGAGTTAGATTATCGAGATAAATGAGTCGAGTTAAGTTCGTCGAGTTAAATTAATCGATGTTAGTTTCATCGAAAGGAGTTAATCGATGTTAGTTCATCGAAAGGAGTTAATCGATGTTAATTTAATCGAAATGAGTATCGATGTTAGTTTCATCGAAGGGAGTTATCGATTATGGTTTAATCGAAAGGAGTTATCGATTAGTTAAATCGAAAGGAGTTATCGAATTTAGTTATTCGAAAAGGAGTTATCGATTTGTTAAATCGAAAGGGAAGATTATCGAATATCGTTTATTCGAGAGGAGATTTTCGAATGTAGTTTATTCGAAGGAGTTATCGATTTTTAGTTAATCGAAGTGAGTTATAGAATATTAGTTAAATCGAAGGAGTTATCGAATATAGTTTATTCGATGGAGTTAATCGATTAGAGTTAAATCAAATGAGTTGATCGAATATAGTTTATTCGAATAGATTAAATGAGTTAATCGAATGTAGTTTATTCGAATAGAGAAAAGGAGTTAATCGAATATAGTTTATTCGAATAGAGTTAGAGGAGTTATCGAATATAATTTATTCGACAGGAGTTAAGTGAATTAGTTAAGTTAAACTAAGTGAATTAGTTAAGTGAATTGGTTAAGTTAACCAAAGTGAATTAGTCGAGTCAATCAAAGTGATTTGTTCAGTTAATCGAGGTAAGTGAATCAAGTTAGGTTAATCGAGTTGAATTAGTCAGTCGAGTTAATAAATTGAGTTAGTCAAACCAAGTAAAACCAGTTAGAGTTAATTAATTAAGGTTGACCAGTTAGAGTTGATCGGTTAGAATTAACCCGTTAGAGTTAATCAATCAGAGTTAATCAAATAGAGTTAAGTAAAATTAGAACTGACTAGAGATTAGTAAATTGAATGGTTTTCTAAGTGCCTATCTGATGTTGGTTTCGGCCTTCGGGATTTATACTTAGGGAATTGTTCTCATACTAGTTCACAGTCAGGGACTGATAGTTGGGGAAGAGTAGTGATTTGTAAATAAGAAAATGGAAAACGTTTTCCAGTGTTAATAACATATATTTTCTAAACATAGAAAATAAGGCAATGTGAATATATATATATATATATAGGTATATATAGGTATATGTTGATGATTTACCGATATAATTTCCATCTGGAAATAATATCGTTGTTTGCACACTTGTTTTTCTTTGATGGTTAAATCACAGACTATCGAAGTTTTGACCATTTTAACGTTGTTAATATGGGGAGACCGGTGGGATTATTATCCAAAGAACCACTCTGTATTGGCATAAGCGTTGCGAATCATATATGGCAAAGATAATTGAAGACGGAGTAAAATGCAAGGGCTGTTGTACAAGTCTTAGATAAAAGTGACTAAGGTGGATATTCTGAATAGTACCTTCGGTTTGTCCAGTCCCAGGACAACTTGTATGGACGAAGGTCTGACAGCGTATATCTAATTGATCGCGTAATTTGATCTCTTCAAACGTATTCACGTTGGTGGCGGAGGAATTCGTTTCTCTTAGCTGTATACCCGTTGTATTTTTGAGGAAATCAATTTGTGATTTGGCGGGTATGACGATGTGACATTCTAAGTGAATGAGGATGACTTGTGTTGATGAATGTTTGACAGAGTATTTCCAGAAAGGTCACGTACATTGATTTCTTCAACTATACCAAGAGTGGAAGCGGAGAAGGAAAAATTATTTAGCTAATACGTAACGTACTGTTGTAGACGCCAATTAGTGATTTTCGATGGATCTGACAATGTGACATTTGGAGTGAATCTGATGTGATGATAACGCGTAACTTCTAGCCTCATCATCCGGTAAATGACAGAAATCGGGCAGGCAGCATGGCTAAGTCGGTCGCACCGAAGTAGGGTGTATAATCACCTATCTAGAGAATATTCATTTGTTTCTTAAATCTATCAATGCTGTCCCATATATATACAGGAACAGTTGTTGATCCCAACCGTTGGTGATATACATTCGATACACTCAAGCAAAATGAGTGGTCGGTCATGTGTGGCTGAGTTACAAGATGTTCTTGTTGAACTCCAGTGTATCGTTCCTAGAGTACACTGATCGGAAGGTGGTTCCATACCTTGTCATAGTTGGAAATCCATTATCCAATACGTGCTTACGATTTTGATTGTATACCATATATGTAGAACGTGAGATGAAAGCGTTTCTGCTAGTTGATATCTATTTGTACATAGACATTATTATAATATCAAAAGGTTTTTGATATAAAGATATTTTGGATTCTCATAAGGGAAAAACCCGTTCCGTTCTACGGCGTGGTCTTATGAGATATCGTTTACTTGTTCATATACATGTTTAAACTGTTTTACTCACACCAGTCCATGTTGCGTGCTTAGGCATGTGTCGCATGATAGGGGGTTCTCGCTTTTCGTTAGGTGGCGAACGGGAGACTCTTACTCCTACATGTCCCTTTGGTAGGGTTGGTTGTGAAGTCGAAAGGCTGGCCGTAAAATGTGGTATTGGGGTACCAGTGTAAGCCACAGTGGGTTTTACCTGCTGCTTTGGAGGATGGGGACGGTTGCAAAGCCTACTCAAAATCCGAGTCGTTACAGTTGGTATCAGAGCGAGGTTAAGAATTACTTGGCTCTGTGGCGTGACTCGGTAGAGATAGGGTTAGTAACACCCTAGATTGAGTTTGAGTGTATATATATACGAGTGCGTATTTGTATTTGATATAAAAATGGTTTTATATTGTGGAGATTCATTGGCTGAGTTGTTTATGAGTTCTGGTCGATCAGTTTGATCCACTGTATCGGTAGGAGTAAATAAACACTTGAATACGATGGACCAACACAATATGGATATGTGATATATTATTATACATAGGAAGTGTTGGTAGTGATTTTAATCAGATAAGATTATAAAATGTGAAATGGTTATATATAACCAATCAGAATTTATACAAGTGAATTATATGGAATTGAAATGAATTAAATATGAATTTAAATCAGATTTGGAATTAAAATAAGGAAATTTTAAGTTCTTGGGAGATTTTGAGATGTTTTCAAAATGGATGTATTTAGTAAGGGTTTTGAAATGATATAGTATTGAAATCACTTGGGTCGCTGGAAAATAATTCCGATGATGAATGCGCAGTATCATCGGTGTGATTTTCGAGTTTCTAAGTGGTGGATTACTACCAGAGATTTTGATTTGAATTGTTTTAAGAAAACAAGTTGTAATGACCCGCATTGGCAGAGGTATTATATTTAATTTATTTATTTATATAAAATGGTGAATTAAAGGATTTAATGATCGTGGAATTAAATAACTGGGAATATTTAATTAAAATAATAAATTGAATAATATATTTAATTCAGAAATAATCAAAAATATTGGAAGTCACAATATTCTATGAACAGGGTCGTCCCTTAGATTTAATTCAGCTTAGAGTTGAATCATATTGACGAATATATTCAATCGACGACAGTTTGAACGTATAATTATATTATAATTAAAATCGAGCTTGAAATGGCGCTGCAGTTCGCGATTTGGCGATTTGAACTTCAACTGAATGTACAGGATTCGTTTTAAGCCGGATTTCTTTGAAACAAGAAACGTGTGGAGCTGGTGGAGTATATCTTTCTAGTAGAAGAGAAAAATCGGGATTTCGTCGTGTAGATTTTGATTTATATCCAAATCAAATTTTAAAATAGTCGCTATAGAATCGTTTATCGACCGTAATGGTTTATTCGATATAACTAGATATCGGTTGTGAATTTAGACAAGTTTCTTTTGGGAAATAGTGATAATTTAATTATTAGAATTTTACTGTTATTTTTAATTAATTTAATAAGCGACTTTTTATTTGAAGTATTTCGCACCCTGAAATCAACATTTTTAAGTTTCAAAATATAAGTCCAACTATCGATATTATTATATTTTTAGAACCATGACACGATGCTCGTCACAACAGTATTTTCATTTATGTCGTTGGCCATTCGGATGAGAACAGAACTCCACATAAAAGGGTCACCAAAATGCTAAAATAAAATATCCTTTCTTTCTTTGGATTAACAGAGGCCACGAACCACCTCCTCAAACCATCCGTTCTGTTGGTCAAAATTGAAGGCCACGCCACCTCATAATAAGGGAGAAAACATGGAAGGGCGTCCTTCATTCAAAGAATTTCCTATAAATATAGGACTTAACATTCCTAAACCTAATTTTACAATTTCTCTAGTCAAAGATGTTTCTGCCGTGAATTTACATCCTTCAGTAAATTTACTTCGGTCTTCTAAAATCAATTCTAAAATCATATAAGCATCTAAAAATCAAAGCACTTCTATACTTAGGATCTAGAGAGCAAGGCTTCATCACTGTGTGCTTCTTGCTACACTCGAATTGGTTTTCTCGAGCCCGAGGAAAACCCTGTAAGTGTATTCGACAGCTAGGGTTTGGGTTCCATCAAAATATGGGTGTTTCGATCCAAATGCGAGATGGGTTTTGGGTTTATAACGCCGAGTAGTTGGATTTGTGAGGGTTTGGAGTGTTTCGGCGTAAGTATTGTTCGGTGAAGTACTGTAGGCTGTCGACGTCGGAAATGGTATGGGGAGCACGAGTTGGTGGTTGTGGTGCTGGATGGATGGAGATTCCAGCGTGGAGTTCGCTGATGTTAACGGTTTTGGTTGTTATGAAGTAGAGGAGAAGAGAGTTGAGGAGGAAGTATCAATAATGGCCTGGGTTTGTTTTTGTATGCTACTGATAGAAGACGGAAGGAAAGGAGTTGGTATGGTACGGGTCTGTTGAAGAAGTTGGGCTGGGTCATGGGAGGTGAGGCCCATATTCAAAGTGTGTAAAGAAAGAAAAAGGGAATGGGCCTTAAAAAGATGGTAGACTAAGCAAAGGGTAGTGGACGTGAATTAAAGAAGAGGATATGTTGGGTGAGGAATGATTAACTACGTGTTTCGACGGAAATGGCTTTGAGAGTTCAAGTGGCACTAAATGGAAATCTGGAGGGTAGTGAAGGGTGTGGTGAGTGTGAGGAAATATGAAGAGATGAGGTGGGTGTCGTGCTTGAAGGACTGGTGCAGGGCCATGTTTTTCTGTTCGGTTTTGAGGACATACGGAGGAGTGGAAGAAGATGGAGTAAAACTTTGGAAGGAGAAGTGCAAAACAGTTTGGGTAGTTGGAGTTCGCCTTTTCATTTGGAGATCGTAAGGAATTTATGACAGAACTAAACAACGGATCCGAATCATCGACCATAAATCGTTAGTTAACGATTACGGACAATGTGAGTAAAACTCATCAACTCTGAACAGTTATATTTTTTATAACGTATTTTTAGAACTTTTAATCATCTGTTGATTACTGTGTGTTGGTTGATTGATTGAACTGCTAGTCAGTTAGTGAGTTTTTTATATATATATATATATATATATAATTATATATATATATAAACCGTTAATTATTTATATATTGATTATGCTATCAGAATAATTTATATTGAACTGAAAGTGATGATAATCATATTGTGTAACATCTGTGGATGCAGGGAGATAGGTTGGAGGAATCCGACTGGATTCCTCAATAGTTGTTTTATTGTTTTTCATATATTTTAATATATGATGTGAATTATAACCTGTTGTTGATTGTGTGTGTATGGACGAGATTAGACATCGTAATTTGATATGTTAAAATACCATAACATGCCGGAATGTTGATAGGGGAATTTTCAAAGTGATACTGAAAATAGAATATTTATAAAATGGGATATTTATAAATAAGAGATATTTATAAAGTGGAATATTTATAAATAAGAAATGTTTATAAATTGGAATATTTATAAAGAGGAGATATTCAAAAAGGAAATAATTACAAACCATTTTCTTTTTGAATGGAAAGGCCTGTGTTGCGGGTTTGAGGATTTTCCCGATGCTCCCGATACAAAGGAGGTTATGGCGAATTTTCCCGGGAATTTAAGGAGTTAGAATATTTTTAAGAATAAATTTGAAAAAGGGAATATTTGCAAACCATTTGCAAATAGAATAAAATAGAGAAAAGAAATATTTGTAAACCATTTACAAATAGAATTGAAAGGGGAATATTTAGAAAATAAATAGAGTTAATAAAAAAGAAATTGGTTTATAAAGGAAACCGTTATAAAAAGGAAACTGTTATAAAAAGGAAAACGTTATTAAAAGGACATTTATAATGTGAAGAACCGTTACTAATAGTAAATCTTTATAAATGAATAAACGTGTTAAAAAGGGGATCTTTTTAAAATGGATAAACGTTATAGAAAGGAGAAATCGAATATGGTATTCGAAGTTAGTTAATCGAATATAGACATTCGAAAGGAGTTAATCGAATATGGTATTCGAAGTTTGTTAATCGAATATGGTATTCGAAGTTAGTTAATCGAATATAGACATTCGAAAGGAGTTAATCGAATATGGTATTCGAAGTTAGTTAATCGAATATGGTATTCGAAAGGAGAAATCGAATATGGTATTCGAAGTTAGTTAATCGAATATAGATATTCGAAAGGAGTTAATCGAATATGGTATTCGAAGTTAGTTAATCGAATATGGTATTGGAAGTTAGTTAATCGAATATGGTATTCGAAAGGAGAAATCGAATATGGTATTCGAAGTTAGTTAATCGAATATAGACATTCGAAAGGAGTTAATCGAATATGGTATTCGAAGTTAGTTAATCGAATATAGTATTCGAAGTTAGTTAATTGAATATGGTATTCGAAAGTTAGTTAATCGAATATGTTATTCGAAAGGGGTTAGCCAAGTCGAGTTAGTCAAATAGAGTTAACCAGTTAGAGTTAATCAGTTAGAGTTAACCAGTTGGAGTTAATTAGTTAGAGTTAATCGATTAGAGTTAAAACGAACTAGAGTTAATCAAATATAGTTATTTGAGACAGAGTTAGTCAAGTTAGTCGAGCCTAGTTAATCGAATCGAATTGGTCGAACCAAGTAAGTCGAGTTAAGTTAGTCAAGTTAGTCGAGCCTAGTTAATCGAATCGAATTGGTCGAACCAAGTAAGTCGAGTTAGTCGAGTCAAGTTAAGTTAGTCGAGTTAAGTTCATCGAGTTAAATAAATCGATGTTAGTTTCATCGAAAGGAGTTATCGATGTTAGTTTCATCGAAAGGAGTTATCGATGTTAGTTTCATCGAAAGGAGTTATCGATGTTAGTTTCATCGAAGGGAGTTATCGATTATAGTTTAATCGAAGTGAGATTTTCAAATATGATATATTTGAAAAGGAAGAGTTATCGAATATTTGTTATTCGAAGAGAGATTATCGAATATCGTTTATTCGAGAAGAAGATAATTGAATATAGGTTATTCGAAGAAGAGTTAATCAAATAGAGATTTCTCGAAGAGAGTTAATTGGCAAATTCGATTATATCGAATTCGGGAAAGTACTTATACTTTCCAGTGTTTAAATAGAGATTTATTTATAAATAAATAAGTGTTAGGTTAATTATTCACTAATAAGAATAGAAGTTATAATTAAAGTTAGATAATTCGAAAGGAGGGATTATAACGTTATCGTTATAACCAATGTTTTTAATATAGAAGTGGATTAGTAAAATTGAATCCAAGAAAGGCGTAAAGAAGTTGTTAAAGATTAAAAGATAAACTTTGACCATTTTGAAGTTATAACGTTGTTCAGTTAAGGTCTGAGAGGTAATTATACCCCAACTTGAGTGACTTCCTTCTTAACTAAGAAATGGTAAGGTTTGATCGTAAAGGAGTTTTTGAAATGTTTTCCAAACGAGAATCAGAAATGTTTTCTGATAAAAGAAAATATGAATTTAGAACATAGGGAAACGGGAGATAAGTAAATAAATGAACTAAAGAGATTTATGTTAAATGATGTTTGTTCGATATAATTTCCATTTGGAAATAATATCGTTGTTTGCACATTTGTTTTTCTTTGATAGTTAACTCACCGACTATCGAAGTTTTGACCATTTTAACGTTGTTAATATGGAGTGACCGGTTAGATTATTATCCAAAGAACCACTCTGTATTGGCATAAGCGTTGTGAATCATATATGCCAAAGATAATTGAAGACGGGGTAAAATGCAAGGGCTGTTGTATGAGTCTTAGATAACAGTGACTAAGATGGATATACGGAATAGTCCCTTCGGTTTGTCCAGTCCCAGGACAACTTGTCTGGATGAAGGTCTGACAGAGTATATCTAATAAATCGCGTAAGTTGATCTGTTCAAACGTATTCACGTTTGGTGGCGGAGGAATTCGTTTCTCTTAGCTGTATACCCGTGTTATTTTTGGATAAGTCAATTTGTGATTTGGCGGGTATGACGATGTGACATTCTAAGTGAATGAGGATGACTTGTATGAATGAATGTCTGACAGGGTATTTCCAGAAAGGTCACGTACATTGATTTCTTCAACCATACCAAGAGTGGAAGCGGAGAAGGAAACTTCTTTTAGCTGACACGTAATGTATGGTTGTAGACGTCAATTAGTGATTTTAGATGGATCTGACAATGTGGCATTCGAAGTGAATCTGATATGATGATAAATCATAGCTTCTAGCCTCATCAACCGGTAAATGACAGAAATCGGGCAGGCAGCATGGCTAAGTCGGTCGCACCGAAGTAGGGTGTATAATCACCTATTGTAAAGACCCGCAAATTCCCACCCTTTGAATCGACCATAAACCACACAGGTCTGAACCAAAAGGTGGAAACCTACGAATACTTTAACTTTGGGCATACAACACATTATAACAGATAACAGAAGACTTTTATAACCCTATAATAAATGTTACATCAAAGTACAGAGTATATCAGAGTACATTTGTAATAAATACAGCGGAAGAATAAATTACAATAAATGAATACATTGCAGCGGAACTAATCTCAGTGGAAGGCTATCGACATTCTGGCCACAGCTCCAGTCTTCAATCCAGGATCTTGTTTTATATATCTGCCAAATAAGCTACTCGACTGCCCGTGTGGAAAGAGGGCACCCGAGTTTGCAAAGTGAAACAAACTACAGGTCAGTCGTGGGACTGGTGTGAGAATTCTTAAACTAATCTTAATTAATAATAAGGCTAATCACAGGACCACGCTGCTAACGCGGAAGGGGTTTACCCCATTGGATTGCCAGTGCATGACTAAAGTAAATCGTCAAAATAACGCAATGCTTTTTAGAAAAATGAAACCATTATAAGACCCAAGTCCTATCACACAATGCAACGCAAACCGGAGGATAGGGTTTTACCTTATAATGATCAAAAGATGCTTGATACAATAAAAACGGTATTATATAATAATAGTGTGCAACCAATTGAAACACATCAAAGTAAATGTATCAATCCTAGACGGCATGAGTGCCCCATCCCACTATGTCGCCATATATAGGTATACAATCAAAACCGCGTGATGTCGTATTGGAAATTTGGGTTTCCATCTGAGTCAAGGCTAGGGAGGAGATCCTTACCGATTCGAGACATTCTAGCAATGCCCCAGGATTGGTACTCTGTCCAACCCTTGGATCCTGCAGGGCCGGTCCACACTTACTTTTGTGGATTAGAAATGCCTGAACACACGTTCCCCGGTCCTTTTGGACCTATAATACGGCCAGTGGCGACCGCATAAACCGAGGCCTCGAAAAATCCAACAACCACAATGAATAAATGCCAGCGCTGGTAGGTCCCTGGCACCACTCTAGCTAGAAAGAAACGTGTGCACTCCCTGCGTTCCCTTCTCCCGTTTTAGACTCTACCGGGCTGTGAGGCTCGCGAAGTCACGATATACACAAAGCTATGCCTAAATAGACTGTGCTTTGATCATCAACCACAAGGCCTGCTTTTCAACAAAGCCTTGATCATTTGCATCTTAGCATGGCACATTGTCAGACTCTACCATATCATTGACCATCTACCAATATATATATAACCTCCAAGCTCATACGTCTTAGAGAAGGGTGTTAAGTGAAGAATAGATTCTTCACCACCAAAAAGAAATATATAATCAGTAGCGTTCAACAAATACAGTAGAAAAGAATACAATGTCAGACACACAATCCATTTACAAGTCCGCTCTGGGTCTGAGCGAAACAACGTATCCGTCGATCTCCAAATGCGTTTGGACGATCATTACCAAATACCTTGCCTTGGAAGGCCAATCCCAATTCAAGATACCAGTCATCATCATCCCAACGATGTGAAAACCTTCGGTCTTCAATCGCCGCCTTCATCTTCGACTCTTGATCGTCGTGATGATTATTCAGAATGGGTTAAACCTGGTCTTTCTGAATAACTCGCGTAATTGGTGATTAAAAATAAAATATTGGAAAATCACACATTACGCCACATTCCAACTCAGAATATTCTTTTTTTTATAATAAGATATTCATATTAAAAGATTCTCATTAATTTATCAAAGATAATTTAATAAATTAAATCTTAAATCTTCCTTAAAAGACTTATTAAAACTCCAGTTTTATTTGATATTAAAAATCATTATTACAATATCATTTATTTTTAAGTAATAAATCCTATCTTAAACAGGTTAAAGAACAAGTGTCCTTTAAACACAGTTCACGATAAACCCATAAATCAATTTCCAAAATATGGAATTCCACATAAATCAATCAATACATACTCGATGTGAATTTCTGTATCGGACTAACAATATACATGGAATAACAGCAGAGCCTCTTAAATTCCATATATAATATCGGTCTTCTTTTACAAAAGCCCATTTCGATTATTACCCATCGAATTTCCACTTGATTCCAATTTAATATATTAATATTGGAAAACTTGATTTTTAGGAAATACTCTTTTTAAATCTATACAGTAGATTTATAAAAAAAATTCAATGTAAATTGGATTAAAGGACAAATGTCGTTTAAAACACCATCCACGATAAATCCATTTCACATCTCAATTTACTTCATATCATAAAATAAGATTGCAAATTCTAATAACCTTAATTAAAGGATTCCTCTTTAAATATTTATTATTATAAGTAAACATATTTTAGAAATAATCATTAAAAATATTCTTTATATAAAAGATTTTTACCTTTTTCAAATATTCTTTGTTATAACATATACTTAATTAAAATATATATATATATATATATATATATATATTTAAATAAAAAGAATTTCCAATGTAAAAATATTCTTATTTAAAAGAACATTTGAATCGAGATGCGACTCAATCATTTACCATATAATTTGGATTATATGGATTTCACACATGTCAATAACAGCATAATCATCAAGTCATCCATTTACATCCAAAGTGTAAATTCTAACTGTGTAAGCGTTAAAATTAAATAACAACGCTCATCGCAGCCTATCGATCTAACGATCAACATACAACTAAATATTGGGATTAGTGTACGTTAATTTTCATCTCAACACCCGTGTGGGGTTTCATCCATTAAGACAAATAATAAATTATTCGTGCACTTGGGCGATGTGTAAAAATTATCGACCCAATCACATAAACAAGTCAGTTAACTTGTCTACGACAGTGTAATACACAATATATAATACAACAATAAAAATGTCTCTTTTATTTCTATTCTCTATCGCATATAAAATGCCAATAAAAATGTAATCTTTATTTCTATTCTTTTATCGTATCTAAAATGACGATAAAAATATAATCTTCATTTCTATTCCTTTCATTGTAAATAAATGAAAAGAAAAATATAATCTTTAATCCCATTTGTAATAGGGAATACAATTAATAACAAAAATATAACTTTTCATTTCATGCTTATTTGCAAAAGAGAATGCAAATAAAGATTTCAACTTTTTAATTTGATGTTTATTTACATAAAGGAATGTAAATAAAAATAATCGTAACTTTCATTTCAAAATTTATTTGCATTAATGATTGCGAATGAAGATGTATCTTTTATTCTCATGTTTTATTTGTGTTGAGTAATGCAAATAAAAATGTAATATTATTTTTCTAGTTTTATTTACATCAAGAAATGTAAATAAAAGAACAACTTCTTATTTTATGTTTATTTACATCAAGTGAAGTAAATAAATAAATAAATAAATGTAACCTTTATTTTAAAGTTTTGTTCGCATTTAAGACATGCAACAAAAATGAAACATTTGTTTTTAATAAATTTGTTTGCATCTAAATTTGCAAACAAAATGTAAATGTAATTTTTATTCTCTTGTTTGTTTGCAACTAAGGTTGCAAACAACAAATGAAATTTTATCTCTTTGTTTTATTTGCATTATGGAATGCAAATAATAAAAAAAAATGTAAATTAGTTTGCATCTAAATTTGCAAACCAAAAATGCAAATTTTATTTTCTTGTTTGCTTGCAACAAAAGTTGTAAACAAAAATGTAAATTTTTTCTTCTTTCATCTTTTATTTCCATGGAAGGATGCAAAAATGTATTTTTTTTATTTCCTACGCTTCGTTTGCATTGTAGAATGCAAACAAAAATATAATTTTTATTTTCATGTATTGTTTACATTGTGGAATGTAAACAAAAATGTATTTTTAATGGTTTGCTCACATTGTGAATGCGAACAAAAACATAAATCTTACTTTTAATGTTTCGTTCGCATTGTGAATGCGAACAAAATACAAATCTTATTTTTTAAAGGTTTTGTTCGCATTGTGAATGCAACAAAAATGTAAATCTTTTTTTTTTTTTTATGTTTTGTTCGCATTGTGAATGTGAACAAAAAATGTTAATTTTATATTTTTTTTAATGTTTTGTATGCATTGTGAATGCAAACAAAAAGGCCAATTTTATTTATTTCATATTACATTCGCATTGAAGAACATAATAGAAAGTTAACTTATTTCCTATGTTAGATTTGCATTAGTGAATGCAAAATAAAGAACAATTTTGTTTTAATGCATAATTGCATTTGTGAGTGCAATTAAAAGAGCAAATTTATTTTCAGTGCATATTTGTATTTGGGAATACAAATGAAGAAAAAATGAACTTTTGTTTCAATGTTTTATTTGTATTTGAGGATACAAATAAAATGACATATTTCATTTTAATGCTTAATTTGTATATGTAAGTACAAATAAAAGGAACAAACTTTATTTCTATATTTACTTGTATTTGTGATTACAAATAAAAAGAACAAATTATTGTTCAATGTTTTGTTTGTATATGTGAATACAAATAAAAAGAACAAATTATATTTCAATGAACAAAATTTCAATAAAAATGCAATCTTATTTTATAAACTCTTCATTTCAACAAAAAGAAAATAAAGATATAATCTTTTTATTTTAATCTAAATCACATTAAAAATGTAATTTTTAATGAAAAATCTTTCTATTGAAAACAATGAACACATAAAAATAGAATCTTTTACGTTGCTTCTTTTTGTTGACAATCACTATTACATTGAAAATGAAGTTTTAATGTTACTTCTTTTATCGAAACCAATATTACATTAAAAATGAGATTTTCCAATGTTATAACTTTTATTGAAATCAAAGTGACAAATAAAATATGACTTTTTATTGAGATCACTATTTTTACATAAAAATGTAATCTTTTAATTTCATCTTTTTAATGAAACAAATTCCTATCAAAAATATATGTTGTTTTTATCATTCTTTTTAATGTAAGCAAATTCACATTTAAGATATTTTTTTTGTTAACCCATATTCTGTTGTTATATAAACAAATAAAAATAAGATTTTTATTTGTCGTTCGAATTCTAATATTATATAAACAGATAAAAATAAGATTTTTATTTGTTGTTCGATTTCAATTGTAAATACACAAATAAAAATTAGTTTTATTTGCGTTCAATTTCTTTTGTAGAATTAACAATGAAAATAAGTTTTATTTGTCGGTCAATTTCTATTGTTCAATCAACAAATAAAAATGAGTATTTATTTGTCGTTCAAATTTCTATTGTAATGTCAACAAATAAAAAATGAGTTTTTATTTGTTGATCTAATTCTATCATTCATTTCAGAATAATGAAAATAATATTTTGATATCATAAATTAAATTATTTCCACTAGATCTGAATAAATATGATTTAAACTAAATAAAATATGTTTTAGATCCAATTTTCTAACTGCAAATAAATTCAACAAAATGTATAAAATTCCAATGTAGATTTATCATAACATGAACCACAACACATACAACAAGCGAACAATCAACCATTCAAACATCACAGAACATTTCAGATCTGAATTTATGTGATGATACAGTTATTTTTAATGCAAGAAAATAATTAATAATTAATAAGATATTTAATTAGAATTCTCACATTGAATTTGGCCGATCTTCCAACTGTCTCAGTTTCAGCTTTGGTTGGTGCCATCGCGTAGATCTTAATTTTGTGATTCCAACGCAATTTACGGTTTGTAAAACGGACCTCGTATGAAAGAGTTATGATTTTTTAAAGATCGGATAAATTGAATAATTAAATAATAAAATAATTTAAAAAAAATTCGGACCTTCTCCTTCTTCCCAACCCGACGTTCTTCTTCTTGGTCGAACTACCCATAGCCGCTCCTTCTTCCTTCTACACGCACCCCAATACAAGCCACTATCGTCCGATCAAATGACACCACCACGACCGCCTTGCAAAGAGCCACCAACACCCCAAAACCCATCGAACTCGGCCTCCAATCTCACCCTGAAAACACAAAAAAACGCAGCCTGTTCTCGGCCAGAATTCGCGAAAACCGTGCACCAAAACACGATCTTGACCGTATGGATTGAAAGGTCTTTGAATTCTCTTCGATTTGATATATTATGCGTCGATTTTCGTTGAGCGGATCAAAAGTTATAAGCATTTGAAAATCGGACAATTTCAGCCATAGAAAAATCTGGGTGGCGGCTGGCTAGGGTTTCAGCCTGAATTTTTATATAATATTTTAATATTAGATTTCGAAATTTGTGCTAAAAAGGTGGATTTTCGGACTTTCTCCGATTTGGGCCTGCTTACTGTCGTTCTTAAGGTTTTGAGGCCTTCTGAACGCAATGGGCTATGTCCCGAGCTCCAATTCATATGCCTGTAATGTTTTATTTTCGGTTTTAATTTAAAAATACAATATTAAATAAATATTTTAATTTCTACCGTACATTTAAATATACCGGGGCCACATAAGGACTCCGAAAATTCCATAAAAAAATATTTTTAGCTTTCTTATGACGATATGGTTCTAACGAGACTAATTTCGTTGAATTCTGAGACTGTTTGAAAAATGGCCTTTTTCAAGTCGTTTAATTTTTACTGAAATTGACAAAACTGAAATCTTTTTGCCACGGCCACAAATTAATTTCAAAAATTATGAAAAATTAAACTTAACAATATTTTGACATTCCGGATCCAACAAAAGTAGTTTCGTCGAAAACGGAGGTCGTTTGAAAATTTCCTATTTTCAAGGGCTATATATTTAATATTAAAAATACATTTTTAAACATATAATTTCCGAAACTCAAAATATATAAGTGTTTACTGTTTTTCAATGAAGAAACATCATTTCGAACTCAATGGAAGTGGTTTCGAGTCCAAATTCCTTCGTATGTGAAAAGTAGCCTTTTGGGCCATATATATTAAATATAATTAAATTCTACAGCGACTTTTCTTAAAATTGAATTGGCCATAACTCTTGAATTTTAAAACGAAATTTCAATTTTTCAGATTCGTTGGAAAGATATGATTAAACAGATTTAAATATTTCTTATTTCGCTCAATTCTGATTTATTTTGAATCCTGTACATTCAGTCGAAGTTTAAAAATTAAAATTTCACACTACCGCGCTATTTCAGGCTCGTTTTATAATTAAATTAAATTTATTCGTTTCAACTTCAATTAAGATAAATTTTTAACCCTTAATATTTAAATTAAATTATTTTATATTCTCTAAATTCATTAAAATTTTCTAAAATAAATGTTTTAAATTGGTTTAGAATTTGCGGGTTGTTACACCTATCTAGAGAATATTCATTTGTTTCTTAAATCTATCAATGTTGTCCCATATATATACGGGAATGGTTGCTGATCCCAACCGTTGGTGATGTACATTCGATACACTCAAGTGAAATGAGTGGTCGGTCATGTGTGGCTGAGTTACAAGATGTTCTTGTTGAACTCCAGTGTATCGTTCCTAGAGTACACTGATCGGAAGGTGGTTCCATACCTTGTCATAGTTGGAAACCCATTATCCAATACGTGCTTGCGATTTTGATTGTATACTATATATGTAGAACGTGAGATGAAAGCGTTTCTGCTAGTTGATATCTATTTGTACATAGACATTATTATAATATCAAAAGGTTTTTGATATAAAGATATTTTGGATTCTCATAAGGGAAAAACCCATTCCGTTCTGCGGCGTGGTCTTATGAGATATCGTTTACTTGTTCATATACCTGTTTAAACTGTTTTACTCACACCAGTCCCATGACTGACCCGGAGTTTACTTTGTTGTTTTCCCTAAACTCTTGGGTGCCTAAATTTGTACGGGCAGTCAAGTAGTCGGGATTTGCAGATACATTGAAGAGCTGGAGCAGGAGGCTTCAGAATCATATAGCTATAGTTTATTTCCGTTGTATTGTAAGTGTTGTACTCTGATAAGTGCTATTGTATACATAACTGTTATATTCAAAGTTATGTTATATATTATATGTTATTCGTTCCGCTGTGAGGTTCGCGTTACTCTGATGTTGTGTTCTTCTTCTTCTTCTATTCTAAGTTTCTATCTTATCTATTCTCACCCTCTAATTTCTTTCAATAATTACCAGGATTTTTCGATGTTTTGGTTATCGACATCGAGCTTATGTCGATAACCAAAGTCGCTCAAAATCCGGGTTGTTACAGTTGGTATCAGAGCTTAAGTTTAGAATTACCTTGGCTCTGTGGCGTGACTCGGTAGAGATAGGGTTAGTAATACCCTAGATTGAGTTTGAGTGTATATATACGAGTGCGTACTTGTATTTGATATAAAATTGTTTAATATTGTGGAGATTTATTGGTTAAGTTATTTATGAGTTCTGGTCGTTTGATCCACTGTATCGGTAGGAGTAAATAAACACTTGAATACGATGGACCGACACATTATGGATATGTGATATATTATCATATATAGGTTGTTATTATAATCGAATGAGATTATAAAGTGAAATGGTTATAAATAACCAATCAGAATTCATATAAGTAAAGTATATGAAATAAGATGAATTAAATATGAATTTAAATCAGATTTGGAATTAAAATAAGAAAATTTTAAGTTCCTGGGAGATTTTGAAATGTTTTCAAAATGGAAGTATTTAGTAATGGTATTGAAAATGATATAGTATTGAAATCACTTGGGTCGTAGGAAAATAATATCGATGATGACTGCGCAGTATCATCGGTGTGATTTTCGAGTTCTAAGTGGTGGATTACTACCAGAGATTTTGATTTGAATTGTTTTGAGAAAACAGGTTGTTTAGAAATTCAAAGGTTTTGAATTGGTATTATGATTTCAAATTTGATTTGAAATAAAACCGGGAATTTAAGTTCTAGAAATTAAAATTTAACTTGTGAAGTTAATTCGAATGGGATAGTAAAAGTAAATAATAAACCAGAATTTAACTTGAGAAGTTAGGTTAAGAAAAACTGGAAGTGATTAGAGAATAATCTGGATTTGGATTTGAAATGATAAGTTGAGAGTTTCGAATTTGAAACTCGAATTTGAAATTTAATTCGGCTTGAATAAGCGAATGGTTGTGTTAAGAATAATTTGGTTGGAGTTGATTGGGATGGCATTTGTACGTGCCGAGTTGATAACAGATGGTAGGGATATAATGATATGCCCAACAAAAAGGTACAAGTTTATATTTTACATGAGTTTGGAATTTATGAGCCGGATTGGCAAGCCGCTTGGCTGTTTGATTTTCTTTTGGGTTGGGGAAGGCCTAGAGAGGCGAGTTGTGGTTTTACCGATAGGGCTGTACAAAGGAGGTTATGGCAAAATTTTCCGAAAATTTAAAGTGTTAGAAAATTTTCAGAATTTTTGAAAATTTTAGTTAATCGGAATGAATAAATATTTTAGTTAATATTAATTGATGCAGTTGAAATCAGAAATAAGGGGTAAACAAATCTTAGGAATTCCAATAGATAGGGTCGTCCTCTAACTTAGCAATTTCGAGGACGAAATTATTTTAAGTGGGGAAGAATGTAATGACCCGCATTGGCAGAGGTATTATAATTAATTTATTTAATTATATAAAATGGTGAATTAAAGGATTTAATGATTGTGGAATTAAATAACTGGGAATATTTAATTAAAATAATAAATTGAATAATATATTTAATTCAGAAATAATCAAAAATATTGGAAGTCACAATATTCTATGAACAGGGTCGTCCCTTAGATTAAATTCAGCTTAGAGTTGAATCATATTGACAAATATATTCAATCGACGACAGTTTGAACGTATAATTATATTATAATTAAAATCGAGCTTGAAATGGCGTTGCAGTTCGCGATTTGGCGATTTGAACTTCAACTGAATGTACAGGATTCGTTTTAAGCCGGATTTCTTTGAAACAAGAAATGTGTGGAGCTGGTGGAGTATATCTTTCTAGTAGAAGAGAAAAATCGGGATTTCGTCGTGTAGATTTTGATTTATGTCCAAATCAAATTTTAAAATAGTCGCTATAGAATCGTTTATCGACCGTAATGGTTTATTCGATATAACTAGATATCGGTTGTGAATTTAGACAAGTTTCTTTTGGGAAATAGTGATAATTTAATTATTAAAATTTTACTGTTATTTTTAATTAATTTAATAAGCGACTTTTTATTTGAAGTATTTCGCACTCTGAAATCAACATTTTTAAGTTTCAAAATATAAGTCCAACTACCGATATTATTATATTTTTAGAACCATGACACGATGCTCGTCACAACAGTATTTTCATTTCTGTCGTTGGTCGTCCGGATGAGAACAGAACTCCACATATAAGGGTCACCAAAATGCTAAAATAAAATATCCTTTCTTTCTTTGGATTAACAGAGGCCACGAACCACCTCCTCAAACCATACGTTCTGTTGGTCAAAATTGAAGGCCACGCCACCTCATAATAAGGGAGAAAACGTGGAAGGGCGTCCTTCATTCAAAGAATTTCCTATAGATATAGGACTTAACATTCCTAAACCTAATTTTACAATTTCTCTAGTCAAAGATGTTTCCGCCGTGAATTTACATCCTTCAGTAAATTTACTTCTGCCTTCTAAAATCAATTCTAAAATCATATAAGCATCTAAAAATCAAAGCACTTCTATACTTAGGATCTAGAGAGCAAGGCTTCATCACTGTGTGCTTCTTGTTACACTCGAATTGGTTTTCTCGAGCCCGAGGAAAACCCTGTAAGTGTATTCGACAGCTAGGGTTTGGGTTCCATCAAAATATGGGTGTTTCGATCCAAATGCGAGATGGGTTTTGGGTTTATAACGCCGAGTAGTTGGATTTGTGAGGGTTTGGAGTGTTTCGGCGTAAGTATTGTTCGGTGAAGTACTGTAGGCTGTCGACGTCGGAAATGGTATGGGGAGCACGAGTTGGTGGTTGTGGCGCCGGATGGATGGAGATTCCAGCGTGGAGTTCGCTGATGTTAACGGTTTTGGTTGTTATGAAGTAGAGGAGAAGAGAGTTGAGGAGGAAGTATCGATAATGGCCTGGGTTTGTTTTTGTATGCTACTGATAGAAGACGGAAGGAAAGGAGTTGGTATGGTACGGGTCTGTTGAAGGAAGTTGGGCTGGGTCATAGGAGGTGAGGCCCATATTCAAAGTGTGTAAAGAAAGAAAAAGGGAATGGGCCTTAGAAAGATGGTGGACTAAGCAAAGGGTAGTGGACGTGAATTAAAGAAGAGGATATGTTGTGTGAGGAGTGATTAACTACTGTGTTTCGACGGAAATGGCTTTGCGAGTTCAAGTGGCACTAAATGGAAATCTGGAGGGTAGTGAAGGGTGTGGTGAGTGTGAGGAAATATGAAGAGATGAGGTGGGTGTCGTGCTTGAAGGATTGGTGAAGGGCCATGTTTTTCTGTTCGGTTTTGAGGACATACGGAGGAGTGGAAGAAGATGGAGTAAAACTTTGGAAGGAGAAGTGCAAAACAGTTTGGGTAGTTGGAGTTCGCCTTTTCAATTGGAGATCGTAAGGAATTTATGACAGAACTAAACAACGGATCCGAATCATCGACCGTAAATCGTTAGTTAACAATTACGGACAATGTGAGTAAAACTCACCAACTCTGAACAGTTATATTTTTTATAACGTATTTTTAGAACTGTTAATCATCTGTTGATTGTTGTGTGTTGGTTGATTGATTGAACTGCTAGTCAGTTAGTGAAAATTTTATATATATATATATAATTATATATATATATAAACCGTTAAATATTTATATATTGATTATGCTATCAGAATAATTTATATTGAACTGAAAGTGATGATAATCATATTGTGTAACATCTGTGGATGCAGGGAGACAGGTTGGAGGAATCCGACTGGATTCCTCAACAGTTATTTTATTGTTTTTCATATATTTTAATATATGATGTGAATTATAACCTGTTGTTGATTGTGTGTGTATGGACGAGATTAGACATCGTAATTTGATATGTTAAAATACCATAACATGCCGGAATGTTGATAGGGGAATTTTCAAAGTGATATTGAAAATAGAATATTTATAAAATGGGATATTTATAAATAAGAGATATTTATAAAGTGGAATATTTATAAATAAGAAATGTTTATAAATTGGAATATTTATAAAGAGGAGATATTCAAAAAGGAAATAATTACAAGCCATTCTCTTTTTGAATGGAAAGGCCTGTGTGGCGGGTTTGGGGATTTTCCCGATGCTCCCGATACAAAGGAGGTTATGGCGAATTTTCCTGGGAATTTAAGGAGTTAGAATATTTTTAAGAATAAATTTGAAAAAGGGAATATTTGCAAACCATTTGCAAATAGAATAAAATAGAGAAAAGAAATATTTGTAAACCATTTACAAATAGAATTGAAAGGGGAATATTTAGAAAATAAATAGAGTTAATAAAAAGGAAATTGGTTTATAAAGGAAACCGTTATAAAAAGGAAACCGTTATAAAAAGGAAAACGTTATTAAAAGGACATTTATAAAGTGAAGAACCGTTACTAATAGTAAATCTTTATAAATGAATAAACGTGTTAAAAAGGGGATCTTTTTAAAATGGATAAACGTTATAGAAAGGAGAAATCGAATATGGTATTCGAAGTTAGTTAATCGAATATAGACATTCGAAAGGAGTTAATCGAATATGGTATTCGAAGTTAGTTAATCGAATATGGTATTCGAAGTTAGTTAATCGAATATAGACATTCGAAAGGAGTTAATCGAATATGGTATTCGAAGTTAGTTAATCGAATATGGTATTCGAAAGGAGAAATCGAATATGGTATTCGAAGTTAGTTAATCGAATATAGACATTCGAAAGGAGTTAATCGAATATGGTATTCGAAGTTAGTTAATCGAATATGGTATTCGAAAGGAGAAATCGAATATGGTATTCGAAGTTAGTTAATCGAATATAGACATTCGAAAGGAGTTAATCGAATATGGTATTCGAAGTTAGTTAATCGAATATGGTATTCGAAGTTAGTTAATCGAATATGGTATTCGAAAGTTAGTTAATCGAATATGTTATTCGAAAGGGGTTAGCCAAGTCGAGTTAGTCAAATAGAGTTTACCAGTTAGTGTTAATCAGTTAGAGTTAACCAGTTGGAGTTAATTAGTTAGAGTTAATCGATTAGAGTTAAAACGAACTAGAGTTAATCAAATATAGTTATTTGAGACAGAGTTAGTCAAGTTAGTCGAGCCTAGTTAATCGAATCGAATTGGTCGAACCAAGTAAGTCGAGTTAAGTTAGTCAAGTTAGTCGAGCCTAGTTAATCGAATCGAATTGGTCGAACCAAGTAAGTCGAGTTAGTCGAGTCAAGTTAAGTTAGTCGAGTTAAGTTCGTCGAGTTAAATAAATCGATGTTAGTTTCATCGAAAGGAGTTATCGATGTTAGTTTCATCGAAAGGAGTTATCGATGTTAGTTTCATCGAAAGGAGTTATCGATGTTAGTTTCATCAAAAGGAGTTATCGATGTTAGTTTCATCGAAGGGAGTTATCGATTATAGTTTAATCGAAGTGAGATTTTCAAATATGAGATATTTGAAAAGGAAGAGTTATCGAATATTTGTTATTCGAAGAAAGATTATCGAATATCGTTTATTCGAGAAGAAGATAATCGAATATAGGTTATTCGAAGAAGAGTTAATCAAATAGAGATTTCTCGAAGAGAGTTAATCGGCAAATTTGATTATATCGAATTCGGGAAAGTACTTATACTTTCCAGTGTTTAAATAGAGATTTATTTATTTATAAATAAATAAGTGTTAGGTTAATTATTTACTAATAAGAATAGAAGTTATAATTAAAGTTAGATAATTCGAAAGGAGGGATTATAACGTTATCGTTATAACCAATGTTTTAAATATAGAAGTGGATTAGTAAAATTGAATCCGGGAAAGGCGTAAAGAAGTTGTTAAAGATTAAAAGATAAACTTTGACCATTTTGAAGTTATAACGTTGTTCAGTTAAGGTCTGAGAGGTAATTATACCCCAACTTGAGTGACTTCCTTCTTAACTAAGAAATGGTAAGGTTTAATCGTAAAGGAGTTTTGGAAATGTTTTCCAAACGAGAATCAGAAATGTTTTCTGATAAAAGAAAATATGAATTTAGAACATAGGGAAACAGGAGATAAGTAAATAAATGAACTAAAGAGATTTATGTTAAATGATGTTTGTTCGATATAATTTCCATTTGGAAATAATATCGTTGTTTGCACACTTGTTTTTCTTTGATAGTTAACTCACCGACTATCGAAGTTTTGACCATTTTAACGTTGTTAATATGGAGAGACCGGTTGGATTATTATCCAAAGAACCACTCTGTATTGGCATAAGCGTTGCGAATCATATATGCCAAAGATAATTGAAGACGGAGTAAAATGCAAGGGCTGTTGTATAAGTCTTAGATAACAGTGACTAAGATGGATATACGGAATAGTGCCTTCGGTTTGTCCAGTCCCAGGACAACTTGTATGGACGAAGGTCTGACAGAGTATATCTAATAAATCGCGTAAGTTGATCTGTTCAAACGTATTCACGTTTGGGGGCGGAGGAATTCGTTTCTCTTAGCTGTATACCCGTTTTATTTTTGGATAAGTCAATTTGTGATTTGGCGGGTATGACGATGTGACATTCTAAGGGAATGAGGATGACTTGTATGAATGAATGTCTGACAGAGTATTTCCAGAAAGGTCACGTACATTGATTTCTTCAACCGTACCAAGAGTGGAAGCGGAGAAGGAAACTTCTTTTAGCTGACACGTAATGTATGGTTGTAGACGTCAATTAGTGATTTTCGATGGATCTGACAATGTGGCATTCGAAGTGAATCTGATATGATGATAATGCGTAGCTTCTAGCCTCATCAACCGGTAAATGACAGAAATCGGGCAGGCAGCATGGCTAAGTCGGTCGCACCGAAGTAGGGTGTATAATCACCTATCTAGAGAATATTCATTTGTTTCTTAAATCTATCAATGCTGTCCCATATATATACGGGAACGGTTGCTGATCCCAACCGTTGGTGATGTACATTCGATACACTCAAGCGAAATGAGTGGTCGGTCATGTGTGGCTGAGTTACAAGATGTTCTTGTTGAACTCCAGTGTATCGTTCCTAGAGTACACTGATCGGAAGGTGGTTCCATACCTTGTCATAGTTGGAAACCCATTATCCAATACGTGCTTGCGATTTTGATTGTATACTATATATGTAGAACGTGAGATGAAAGCGTTTCTGCTAGTTGATATCTATTTGTACATAGACATTATTATAATATCAAAAGGTTTTTGATATAAAGATATTTTGGATTCTCATAAGGGAAAAATCCGTTCCGTTCTGCGGCGTGGTCTTATGAGATATCGTTTACTTGTTCATATACCTGTTTAAACTGTTTTACTCACACCAGTCCCATGACTGACCCGGAGTTTACTTTGTTGTTTTCCCTAAACTCTTGGGTGCCTAAATTTGTACGGGCAGTCAAGTAGTTGGGATTTGCAGATACATTGAAGAGCTGGAGCAGGAGGCTTCAGAATCATATAGCTATAGTTTATTTTCATTGTGTTGTAAGTGTTGTACTCTGATAAGTGCTATTGTATACATAACTGTTATATTTCAAAGTTATGTTATATATTATATGTTATTTGTTCCGCTGTGAGGTTCGTGTTACTCTGATGTTGTGTTCTTCTTCTTCTTATATTCTAAGTTTCTATCTTATCTATTCTCACCCTCTAATTTCTTTCAATAATTACCATGATTTTTTGATGTTTTGGTTATCGACATCGAGCTTATGTCGATAACCAAAGTCGCTCAAAATCCGGGTCGTTACATAAGTTGTTTAGAAATTCAAAGGTTTTGAATTGGTATTATGATTTCAAATTGATTTGAAATTTACCCAGGAATTTAAGTTCTAGAAATTAAAATTTAACTTGTGAAGTTAATTCGAATGGGATGGTAAAAGTAAATAATAAACCAGAATTTAACTTGAGATAAGAAAAACTGAAGTGATTAGAGAATAATCTGGATTTGAAATGATAAGTTGAGAGTTTGGAATTTGAAACTCGAATTTGAAATTAAATTCGGCTTGAATAAGCGAATGGTTGTGTTAAGAATAACTTGGTTGGAGTTGATTGGGATGGCATTTGTATATGCCGAGTTGATAACAGATGGTAGGGATATAATGATATGCCCAACAAAAAGGTACAAGTTTATATTTGATATAAGCATGAGATTTATGAGCCGAATTGGCTAGCCGTTTGGCATTTTGATTTTCTTTTGGGTTGGAGATGGCCCAGAGAGGCGAGTTGGAGTTTGAGTTATTGACCAGTACAAAGAAGGTGCTGGCGAAATTTTTTGAAAATTTAAAGTGTTAGAAAATTTTCAAATTTTTTTGAAAATTTTAGTTAGTCGGAATGAATAAATATTTTAGTCGATATTAATTGGTTCAGTTGAAATCAGATATAAGGGGTAAACAAATCTTAGGAATTCCAATAGATAGGGTCGTCCTCTAACTTAGCAATTTCGAGGACGAAATTATTTTAAGTGGAGAAGAATGTAATGACCCGCATTTTCAGAGGCATTATAATTAATTTATTTAATTATATAAATAGTGATTTAGGGAATTAAATCGTCGTTAATTAAATTATAGTGAATATTTAATTAAATTAAATAATAGAATATTATATTTAATTCAGAAATAATCAAAAAATATTGGGAATCACAATATTCTGTGAACGGGGTCGTACCTTAGATTTAATTCAGCTTATAGTTGAATTATATTGACGAATATATTAAATCGACGTCAGTTTGAACATAGAATTTTAATATAATTAAAATCGAGCTCGACATGGCGCTGCAGTTCGTAAATTGGCGATTTGAACTTCAACTGAATGTACAGGATTCGTTTTAAGCCGGATTTCTGTGAAACAAGAAACGTGTGGAGCTGGTGGAGTATATCTTTCTAGTGGAGGAGAAATATCGGGATTTCGTCGTGTAGATTTTGATTTACGTCCAAATCAAATTTCAGAAAAGTCGCTGTGAAATTCCTTTATAATTTGCGACACTTTATTTACGTTATAAAAGGATTTTCGATGTAAATTGAATATCGAGATAAATCTAAAATCTGAAATATCAAACTGTAAATTCTGATATGATATTCTGGAGCTGTACGATATCATATGTGAAGATATACGATAATATAAATTTATTTATATTTAATTTAATTATATTTAAATATATTTATATATTTAAATGGGTCATCCAGAGCTTTAAAAATAGATGGTTTAGCAAACGAAGTTGGAATTCGACGAAACTAATTTTGTTGGATCCGCAATGTCAAATTATTGTTAGATTCCAAGTTTCGTGATTTTTAGAGTCACTATGTGGCCGTACGGATTTTTAGAGTGTAAAACAGTCAGTATTTTGACGGTTAAAAATACGCTGTGTGAGCATACGAAGTCGGAATTCGACGAAACCAGTTTCGTTGGGACCGTAATGTCGAACTGTAGCTGCATGTCCATTTCCGTGATTTTTGGGTATCGTATGTGATCATAGGAATTTTAGAGGACGAATCCATATAGCGATGGCTTATAAATTAATATTTTTATCGAATAAAAATATATATTAAAATTTCCTATAAATAATCCTAACTTTTCACTAAACCCTAAAAATATCATTCCTCGGTCAAACATATATTTTACGCCGCAGTTCCTTATTTTCAAACCGCAAGAAACCATCCTCAAATTAAATTCACAAACAAATGGAAGGAAATTCCATAATAAAGAAAAGATAGTATATTTGGATTCCTTGAGTATCGCTCTTCAATTTGGGATCAATCTTATTGGGCTCGACAGCGATTTCCGTGCGTTGGTTTTTGTAAGCCAAATCTAGGGTTTGGTTTCAAGTTTGATTGGGTTATTAATACACAAAATGGAGTACGAATTTGGATTCAGCAAAGGGAATGGCTTCTAGTGAGGAAGCTCGGGATTTTTTTGAGCATAAAAGTGTCGTGATGTTTGTTTTGCTAAAGCGTGAAGACTGGAGGTCGGGAGCCCATGTTCTGTGCGAGCTCGTGATTGTTGGGTGGAGGATGTGGAGGAGTTGACGAGGTGAAGAATGGTGGTTGTTTGGTTGGATTTTGTGGTGAAACAAGAGAGGACATGGAGGAAGCAGAATCACGAATGGCCATTTTTATGGGTGAAATTTACTGAAGGAGTCGGTATTAAGGATTGGGGGAAGAAAGGAATTTCGGTGGTGGGCTTTTTGTGTAGATGGGCCGGGTTCAAATGATGGGTGAGGCCTAGTTTATAAATTAAAACTAAGTGATTTTATTTTAAAAGAATATTCAAACTTGTTAATCCGATATCTCTCTCATACGTTATCAGTTGGACGAACCGTAAGTTGCATTGGGTTCGTATGGACGAGAGCTTCACAATGAAGCTGACTGGAAGTGAATCCGAGCTCATTACAATTTATGGCAAAATAAATTGTCCGTCTAAATCAAAGACAGTTAATCGTTTTTAACGATAACAGTCCAATGTGAGTAAAACTCACCAACTCTGAACAGTTATATTTTTATAATGTATTTTTAGAACTGTTAATCATCTGTTGATTGCTGTGTGTTGGTTGATTGATTGAACTGCTAGTCAGTTAGTGAAAATTATATATATATATAAACCGTTAAATATTTATATATTGATTCTCCTATCAGAATAATTTATATTGAACTGAAAGTGATGATAATCATATTGTGTAACATCTGTGGATGCAGGGAGACAGGTTGGAGGAATCCGACTGGATTCCTCAATAGTTATTTTATTGTTTTTCATATATTGTTATATGATGTGATATAAAATCTGTGGGCGATTATATGTGCTTGGACGATATTGAACATCGTGATTTGATATGATTGAATACCATAACATACGGGATGTTGATAAGGGGATTTTCAAAGTGATATTGAAAACAGAATATTTATAAAATGGAATATTTATAAATAAGAGATATTTATAAATTTGAATATTTATAAATAAGAAATATTTATAAATTGGAATATTTATAAATAGGAGATACATAGAAAAAGAAAATAATTTCAAAACATTTTCTTTGAATGGAAAGGCCTGTGTGGCGGGTTTGGGGATTTTCCCGATGCTCCCGTTACAAAGGAGGTTATGGCGAATTTTTCAGAGAATCTAAGGAGTTAGAATATTTCAAGAATAAATTTGAAAAGGGAATATTTGTAAACCATTTACAAATAGAATTGAAAAGGAAACGTTATAAAAAGGAAATCGTTTTTAAAGAGTAGAACCGTTATTTAAAAGTAAATCTTTTCAAATGAATAAAACGTTGTTAAAAAGGAAATCTTTATAAAGTGAATAAAGTAAATCGAATATGGTATTCGAAAGGAGTTAAATCGAATATGGTATTCGAAGGGAGTAAATCGAATAGGGTATTCGAAAGTTAGTAAAACGAATATGCTATTCGAAAAGGGGTTAGTCGAGTTGAGTTAGTTGAATAGAGTTAACTAGTTCAGTAGAGTTAACCAGTTCAGTAGAGTTAACCAGTTGGGTTAAGTAAGTCGAGTTTACCAGTTGGGTTAAGTAAGTCGAGTTTACCAGTTGGGTTAAGTAAGTCGGGTTAACCAGTTAGAGTTAACCAGTTAAAGTTAACCAGTTAGAGTTAATCAGTTAGAGTTAATCGATTAGAGTTAAAGCGAACTAGAGTTAATCAAATATAGTTATTTGAGACAGAGTTAGTCAAACAGAGTTATTCAGGATAAGTTGCCATCTCGTACGACTGCTAGCGAAATTCGCAGGGCTATAAATAGCCTCCGGCGGTCGGATGTTTCCTGAGGGAGTCAAGCGTAACCATTGTGATCGCTGCGATCTAGAGTCAAGCGAATGAGGTTAAATCGAATATTAGTTATTCGATAGGAGTTAAGTTCTTGAGTTAGATTGTCGAGCTAAGTTAATCGAGTTAAGTTCTTGAGTTAGATTATCGAGATAAGTGAGTCGAGTTAAGTTCGTCGAGTTAAATTAATCGATGTTAGTTTCATCGAAAGGAGTTAATCGATGTTAGTTCATCGAAAGGAGTTAATCGATGTTAATTTAATCGAAATGAGTATCGATGTTAGTTTCATCGAAGGGAGTTATCGATTATGGTTTAATCGAAAGGAGTTATCGATTAGTTAAATCGAAAGGAGTTATCGAATTTAGTTATTCGAAAAGGAGTTATCGATTTGTTAAATCGAAAGGGAAGATTATCGAATATTGTTTATTTGAGAGGAGATTTTCGATTGTAGTTTATTCGAAGGAGTTATCGATTTTTAGTTAATCGAAGTGAGTTATAGAATATTAGTTAAATCGAAGGAGTTATCGAAAATAGTTTATTCGATGGAGTTAATCGATTAGAGTTAAATCAAATGAGTTGATCGAATATAGTTTATTCGAATAGAGTAAATGAGTTAATCGAATATAGTTTATTCGAATAGAGAAAAGGAGTTAATCGAATATAGTTTATTCGAATAGAGTTGAGGAGTTATCGAATATAATTTATTCGACAGGAGTTAAGTGAATTAGTTAAGTTAAACTAAGTGAATTAGTTAAGTGAATTGGTTAAGTTAACCAAAGTGAATTAGTCGAGTTAATCAAAGTGATTTGTTCAGTTAATCGAGGTAAGTGAATCAAGTTAGGTTAATCGAGTTGAATTAGTCAGTCGAGTTAATAAATTGAGTTAGTCAAACCAAGTAAAACCAGTTAGAGTTAATTAATTAAGGTTGACCAGTTAGAGTTGATCGGTTAGAATTAACCCGTTAGAGTTAATCAAATAGAGTTAAGTAAAATTAGAACTGACTAGAGATTAGTAAATTGAATGGTTTTCTAAGTGCCTATCTGATGTTGGTTTCGGCCTTCGGGATTTATACTTAGGGAATTGTTCTCATACTAGTTCACAGTCAGGGACTGATAGTTGGGGAAGAGTAGTGATTTGTAAATAAGCAAATGGAAAACGTTTTCTAGTGTTAATAACATATATTTTCTAAACATAGAAAATAAGGCAATGTGAATATATATATAGGTATATGTTGATGATTTACCGATATAATTTCCATCTGGAAATAATATCGTTGTTTGCACACTTGTTTTTCTTTGATGGTTAAATCACAGACTATCGAAGTTTTGACCATTTTAACGTTGTTAATATGGAGAGACCGGTGGGATTATTATCCAAAGAACCACTCTGTATTGGCATAAGCGTTGCGAATCATATATGGCAAAGATAATTGAAGACGGAGTAAAATGCAAGGGCTGTTGTATAAGTCTTAGATAACAGTGACTAAGGTGGATATACTGAATAGTACCTTCGGTTTGTCCAGTCCCAGGACAACTTGTATGGACGAAGGTCTGACAGCGTATATCTACTGGATCGCGTAATTTTATCTCTTCAAACGTATTCACGTTTGGTGGCGGAGGAATTCGTTTCTCTTAGCTGTATACCCGTTGTATTTTTGAGGAAATCAATTTGTGATTTGGCGGGTATGACGATGTGACATTCTAAGTGAATGAGGATGACTTGTGTTGATGAATGTTTGACAGAGTATTTCCAGAAAGGTCACGTACATTGATTTCTTCAACTATACCAAGAGTGGAAGCGGAGAAGGAAAAATTCTTTAGCTAATACGTAACGTACTGTTGTAGACGCCAATTAGTGATTTTCGATGGATCTGACAATGTGACATTTGGAGTGAATCTGATGTGATGATAACGCGTAACTTCTAGCCTCATCATCCGGTAAATGACAGAAATCGGGCAGGCAGCATGGCTAAGTCGGTCGCACCGAAGTAGGGTGTATAATCACCTATCTAGAGAATATTCATTTGTTTCTTAAATCTATCAATGCTGTCCCATATATACACAGGAACGGTTGCTGATCCCAACCGTTGGTGATATACATTCGATACACTCAAGCAAAATGAGTGGTCGGTCATGTGTGGCTGAGTTACAAGATGTTCTTGTTGAACTCCAGTGTATCGTTCCTAGAGTACACTGATCGGAAGGTGGTTCCATACCTTGTCATAGTTGGAAATCCATTATCCAATACGTGCTTACGATTTTGATTGTATACCATATATGTAGAACGTGAGATGAAAGCGTTTCTGCTAGTTGATATCTATTTGTACATAGACATTATTATAATATCAAAAGGTTTTTGATATAAATATATTTTGGATTCTCATAAGGGAAAAACCCGTTCCGTTCTGCGGCGTGGTCTTATGAGATATCGTTTACTTGTTCATATACATGTTTAAACTGTTTTACTCACACCAGTCCCATGACTGGCCCGGAGTTTACTTTGTTGTTTTCCCTAAAGTCTTGGGTGCCTAAATTTGTACGGGCAGTCAAGTAGTTGGGATTTTACAGATACACTTGGAGAGCTTGGAGTAGGAGGCTTCAGGATTCTATAACTATTATTATTTCCGCTGTTGTTGTAAGTGCTGTACTCTGATAAGTCCTATTGTATATATAACTGTTTGCATTTCAAAAGTTATGTTATATTTTATTCGTTCCGCTGTGAGATTCGTGTTTACTCTGATGATGATGTTCTTCTTCTTCTTCTATTCTATTAGTTCTATCTGATCTATTCTCACCTTCTAATCTCTTTCATTAATTACCGGGAATTTTCGATGTTTTGGTTGTCGACATTGTGCTTATGTCGATAACCAAAGTCGCCGAAATCCGGGTCGTTATAGTCTCTTCCATCAAACCCTAATCGCCTCCGACAAACAACTTCCGCCTCTTCCATCAAATTTCTCGATCTCCTTACTGATTTCCAACGCGATTTCTTCCTCAACAATCCGATTCGCGCAGATTTCTCGATCTCCTCACCGATTTCATCATTTTTGATTCCGTGAATTCGTCGTAGAAAATCAAACACGAGAGATGAACGAGAAAAAAATCGTTGGGAAATACTTTTTTATGGACAATTTAGCAGCAGGTTTTAGGTATCAGTTTGCTATTTTTTAGGTATCAGTTTTAGTGTTTTAACAGTGTTATGCTTTTGTGTTTATAATTTTGGTGCAATATTAGTTTTCTACATGTACTGTTGTATTAGCTTTGCAACTCAATCGAAATTATGTCATTTTAATCAATCAAAGTGGGATGTAAACATTTTTTATATTAGTTTTTCTTTCAAATATCATAACAGTTTTTAGGTATCAGTTTTATATTTTTTAGGTATCAGTTTTATATTTTCTAGTTGAATTTACATCATAGCAGCTTTTAGGTATCATTTTTATATTTTTTTAGGTATCAGTTTTAAATTTTCTAATTGAATTTACATCATAGCAGTTTTTAGGTATCATTTTTATATTTTTCTAGATATCACTTTTATATTTTCTAGTAGAATTTACATCATAGCAGTCTTTAGGTATCATTTTTATTTTTTAAGGTATCAGTTTTATATTTTCTAGTTGAATTTACATTATTATGTTGGTATAAGTTTTGACTGTGTATGAAATTCTTGTAGATACTGCATGCTGCTGGAATTTACTTGAATTCAAGATTGGGTTGAGTACAAGTACAAGTAAATGCATGAATGCATTCCTCGAATGGGGAGCAGTGTTGTATGTACTTATATTGTGTAGGAAAACAATGTATCATAGTATATTAGTTATATATAGTTGTAGGTATCATATGATACAAGTGGGTATTATTGTGTATTATCAAGAATAATCTCATTTTTGTGATAACTTAATTGAATTGATTGCTATTATTTTTTTAACCAGTAGGTGTTATTGAGAATAAATATTATTTTTGTGAGATTTGAATTGAGTAGGTGTGTGTTATTTTTTTATCAGTGGGTATCAGTTAGAATTAATGTTGTGTATCAAAAAAAGTCAATTACCAAAGCAAACAACTCAAATCTACCTACTTGCCACAGTTCTCAAACAATAAACTATAAAACCGATACCTAAAAACTACTTTAATATTTTAACAACAAAAGTAATGCAGAAAATGTTTGAATCACAATTTGATAAATCAAAATGAAATAAATTCAATTGAATTACAAAGCTAGTGCAACAGTACAACAACAAAATTAATACAGTAATAAAAAGTAACTAAAAAACATGGCACAGTGAATACAGTAAAAATGATACCCAAAAAAATATAAAAATGATACCTAAAAACTGCTGTAATGTTTTAAATAAAAAGTAACACAAAAATTACTTATATCATAGTTTTGTTGATTATAACGAAATAAGTTCGACTGTAATACATAGATAATGCAACAATATAACTACAAAATAAATACAACATTAAAACACAACAAACGAATATGAAATCGTGTTAAATAAACAAAAATGATACCTAAAAAAAATATAAAACTGATACCTTAAAAATGCTTGATTCGAACATAACCATCGTTAATCTTGTGAACATAATCGAAATATTTTTTAATAAATTTTAGTCGATTCAAATAGAATCATCGTTAATCTCGTGAACGAAATCCCGAATCAATACGCTCGAGAGTGATTTTGCAATCTGAAATTCAGATCGAGAGATCAGATGTCGATATCAGATCTGATCAAGAGATCAATACACTCAAGAGTGATTTTGCAATATGAATCAGAAGAAAAAAATGCGCTGGAGAAGAAAAAACGTGTTGGAGAAGAGAATGCGAGATCGAGAGAAGCACGATGTCCGAATGAGGAAGAAAAAGAAATAAGCGCATGTGAAATAATAAAGAATCAGCATATTATCCTTGTGAATAAAATTTTAATGGGTTGTCCTTATGAATAAAAAAAGCCCTAAAATTTGTCCTTGTGATCATTTTCCTGTTTCAGTAATTACATTCAAAGGACCTAATTTACAATCTTTCTTAGGGAAAGAGATTTTGTACATTAAGTTTGTTTTAAGGACTAGTATTAATTTTTTTTTTATTTAAATGAACTGACGCAATCTCAGATTGCGCTAGTGTACCGTGTACCAGCACAATCCAAGATTACGCTAATTCATTCTGGCTAATTCAGCACCGAGTTGGTTGGAAATGGGCTATAAATATAATATTTTGAAAAAGTGAGCTAAACATGTAATAAATGTAAAACAAGCCAAATTGAAGAAAAAAAATCTGTAAATTAAAAATAAAAATTTAACCAATTTTACTTTCTAACTAATTTTGGAATTACCCTTGCACTTTTTTTCTCTGGTAGTGCATCAAAGAAATTCTGCAAATTCTACTTTTGGATAAAATAGAAACAAATTTTGAGGATAGATTAATATATTATTATTTTATTCTAGCACAAATTCGTCGGACGACTCACGGATTTCACAAAATATTGTAAATTATCATTATTTGAGTTCTAATGGTTGCATGAAAGTGAAACATGTGTTTTGAATTTTAATTTTTCTACATCATCTCAAAACTACTAACAAACTTTAATTAAAATATAAAATTAAATAATTTCAACGGGTGCAATATATAAATAATTTTTTGGATAGAATAGTACTATACAGCAGACATCAACATTAACTATAATATATATCGTTAGCTTCAAAGCATTACATTGCTAACAATTCCAACTTTAGAATTGAATGATTACAAATTAACCTTTTTCTCAACTACTTAATAATATTATTTCACATAACTTTAATTTAAAATGGAGTTAACTTAGAAAATTAAAAATAATAAGCAATTGGAACTAATTTTATTGCATTCCAACTAAAATTTAACTGGCGAATATGTTTATCTTAATTTAAAATGTGATACAAATAACATTAAATTCACTTTGGTTTATATATGACTGTTGATACATATGAAAGTTCTGATACGATACTAATCAATGCAGAATAGGTACCACATACTTATAATTTTTTTTAATGCAATGTAAGATTGAATTATAGTAAACTACATGTATTTTTTTCTGAATTAGTGTGTAAACGAAATGGAGAATAAAGTAAAACTAACTGCAATTAATATATTTATAACTTGATCCCAATTTGAATTAGACAAATAACTATGCATTAATTCTATAATTAATACTCTTTTATGCTAATTAATTTTTTTTATTAACATTAATGGGTGTACTCATTTCATTGTCAATTAGTTAAATTAATATCGAAGATAAAAAATGTATAATAACATGCACTTGTAATACCATCAACTGGTTTTAGTTGTGGACCGTCCGCTTTTTCATTAGAGCAAGTAATAAATACATGCAAGATCCAGGGAGTTAGGCCGAATATCTAACTATTGAACATGATTCTAATCTAGACTACGGTACATGTGTTAGGCTAACTTGCCAAAAACTATCTAGCAAGAACACCACCACCACATTAGCCTTTGGTAGACAACTACCAATTCCAACGACTGACCTGCAACCCTGAAAATTTGCTACACCAGAACCACCGCAAAACTCCACCAATGATGAAACAACAACTAGCAAAACAAGCGATAACACCCAAGATGAAACTCACACAAAATAGAACACACGCCAGAAACACACGATTATGGATAAAAAATCACAATAAAAAAACTACAAACCAAAACAGGTTACTTACTAGGCAGTAATCAACACGTCGATTACTCATCCACGACTGTAACTCCAGGCTTGAATCAGTTGAGACAACATGCCTTATGGAAGATCCAAAGAAACCTAAGTCAGATGAATAATTAAGGGTGTATTTGAGAATGTAAAGTCGTGGAATGTAAAATTTGAACCATAGTTGACTGCATGTGAAGAAACAGTGGGAACTCTGCGGGCGAAGACAAGCAGAAGAGGAGAACTACGAGTTGCGAGGGGAAATCTACAAATTGGTTATGGATCGGGATAGGAGATCGAAACGAAGCAGGACCGGAGTTTAAGCACGAAAACATGAGTCGGAAGTTGATAGTATAGCTACCAAATCCACAACAGAGAAAGCTGGTAAAGGAGGAGTTGATCGGACAATGAAATCAGAGGAAAGGAGCCTAGAAAATAAATTTATGATGTGAAAATAAAGGAAATAGAAAGGGCGGTCAAATGGAAATGGAGGCATGTGTAAACCCTAATCCCCATTCAAGCTTAGGGAGCGATGTTGTGATTTTGAATTTTAATTTTACAAATTTGTTAGAGCACTCCCAGCGCAGTGGGGAGAAGGCTCGAATTGTGTGTGTGTGAGGGGGGGGGAGGGTAATCTACGCTCTCCAACAGCAGCGTGACGGAGGTGGAGAGCAGTTTGAAATTGCGACGCTCGCCATTTCCAATTTCGAGCGGCGACAGATCGGAAAACCGTTTAGTCCTTAAACGGTTTTCAAAAAACCGTTTAAGGCATTTTTAACTTTAAAAAAACAAAAATATTTATCCTTAAATGGTTTTCTGAAAACCGTTTAAGGGCTAAACGGTTTTTAGAAAATCGTTTAAGGATTTTACATTAAAAAATTTATCTTGAGCATCCCCCCACCCACTGCTGGAAGGGTGGGGGAACTCACGCTTGATTTTGCAAATCAATGCTTGAATTCCCGCAAGCTACTGGGAATGCTCTCAGAGGACAGGGAGAACATATACGACTATTTTATCAGCCCATTGGAAATGATTTGATGTTGTGGAATGAGACAGAGATTGGTAATGACGATTTTGACGACAAGGACTCAACAGATTACTATGCGGGCCATTTTGACGATTTTGTTGGGTGTATGACGACTTCCACTTCTGTTCTAGCGCTCGTTCCCCCGTAGTGGTGGAACCTTAGGGTCCATTCGCATCCATTTTTTGGCATGTTGGAGTTTGTGTTCGCATCGGACGCGTCGGACGCCAACAAATTTTACTCCGCTCAAACGGAACGTTTGCTCGTTGCTAAAAATTGTCCAGTTGGCATCTGACGCGTCGGACGCAAAATCATTAAACCTTCTGATCTTACTTAGTAATAAAAGCATACATAGCTTAGTTGATAAATGCATTTGGCTAGTTGTTGAGTGACCAGGGATCAAAACCCACCTTCAATCTAATTTTTAGTGTGTTGTTGTACACTATTTATTAACGCTTTAATGTCATTTTTCAAAAAAAAAAAATGTAGACTGTTATGCTTAATGTTGTTAATGTATTTGCATCGATTATATTATTTTTTAAAATGATAAAAGCACGTTCGCTAATTATATTTAACAGTCCAATTGAAAATCAATATTCGCTAATTCAAAACAAACAGATAACTAATTAGCCCCCATTTAAAAATTAGTGTTTAATTAATTCAAAACAAACAAATTAACAACTAATTACCCCGCTCAGATACCACGCTCAAATACCCCGTTCGTAGTTAATGTAACGGCAAGGAATTTCGCTCGATCCGAATCAGTCGTTAAACCGATCTAGACCGCTCGAAACCCCTGATCGTTGAGAACAGGACAAATCAGAACGCAAACAGAAGAACATTTCATTGTTATTACAACAATTCCATCAGATACAAGAATATACAGAGTATAAATGAATAAATTACATTCGATAAATATCAGTGATTACATTTAAATACATCGCAGCGGAAAATATACAAAACACAACTGAAAGTGATACACGGATACAGAGCTTTCCGAGCATCGTTCCAGCTGTTAATCAGGACCCTGTGAATATAAATCTGCAAAACCAAAACTACTAGCTGCCCGTGCGGAAAATAGGGGCACCCAGAGTTTAGGTTAAAACAATAAACTCCAGGTCAGTCATGGGACTGGTGTGAGAACTAAAGCAGTTATTAATCTTTATTTTTAAAGTTAGGTAAATCAAGGGACCCCGCCGTATAACACGGAACGGGTTTCCTCCCAAGAATACCAGTGCATAAAACAAACAGCGCAATGCTAAATAAAGAAAAATGAAGCTGTTATAAGACCCAGGTCCCATCACACAATGCAACGCAAGCCGGAGGATAGGGTTTTTACCTTATAACAGCCAAAGCATGCTTGATACGTTTAAACCACATTATTTGATACTATAATAAGTGTATAGTGTCAAAACAATTTCAATCATAAATATCAATCATAGGCGGCATGAATGACCCATACCACTATGTCGCCATACTAGGTTCTACAAATAAAACCGCACTATCACGTATTGGAAATTGGATTTCCGTCATGAGCCGAGGCAAGGGGCAAGCTCCTCTCCGCGTTCGAGACACTCTAGCAAATGCCTCAGGACCCCACTATGATCCTTGGAATCGGCTAGGCCGGTCCTCTCTTACTTTTGAGGATTGGCAATTCCTGAACACACGTTTCCCGGCCCTTACAGACCTATATCTGAGGCGCCTCATATCCAACAACCACACAGGTAAAAAGTATATAAATGTCAGGGCTGGTAGGTCACTGACACCACCCTAGCTAGAAAGAAACGTCGTGCTCTCCCAGCGGTCCGTCTCCCGTTTTTGACTCATACCGAGGTGTGAGGCTCGCGAATTCACGTTATACACAAAGCTACGCCACACAGGCCGTGCTTTGATCATCCACCACAAGACTTTGCTTTTCAACAGAAGCCTTGATCAATTGCCACTTACGCGTGCCACATTGGCAATTCACTCCATGCGACTGATGTCCATCGATATACAACCTCTGAGCTCGTATGTCTCAGAGAAGGGCGTTAAGCAAGAGAATAAATTCTCCGCCGCCAAACAGATGTATATTTAATAGAGATCAATCAACACAAAATAAAATCCAATGTCAGACACACAATCCATTTACAAGTTCGTTCTGGGTCTAAACGAAACCGGAGGCACTTTCCTCGCATATCCATCCATCTCCAAGTACGTCTGGACGATCACCAACTGATTCCCTCATCCTGGGTGTACAGCCCAATCAAGATCATCAGTAATCACCCAAACGATGTGAAGACTTCCGGTCTTCAACCACCGTCTTCATCTTCGACATCTCGTCGAATCGATTATTCAGAATGGGTATAAACCCGGCCTTTCTGAATAACCCACGTATATAATAAATGAATGTTACACAAACACAACAAACGCCTCATTCCAATTCAGAATATTCTTTTATTCACAAAAACACATTCTTAGGGAAAGGTTCCCATTAATTTTATCCAAGATAAATTCTTCTAAATTTATTCTTTAATCTTCCTTTGGATATCATTTCAAACTAGTCGGGATTAGCGAACCACACCGAAGTAATTATTTATTTTATTTCCCAATCCCAACCTATATATCCCATGGAGAAAAACTGGTAATACTCCATATCTAACACCACGGTGTTATCGGTAAAATTAATTACCATCTCACGTTCAAATCTAATTAAAGATTTGCCTATCGCTGTGGAGTAAAACTGGTGGTACTCCATTCTCGATCACCTTTCAAATTTGATAATTTAAATTATCAATTCACATTTTAATCTAATTAAAGATTCATTAAAACTCCACTTAGTTTTAATCTTTTCAGAAATCGATATCTTGCCTTTAACTGGGTTAAAGAACCAATGTCATCTAAAACACGACTCACGATAAACCCAAATCACATTTGATATTAAATACAATGCTCTGAATAGAAAATATATCGGCTTATATTCTATATCAAATTCTGAAACCAACATATATCGTATTGGAAATAACGATATAAAATATATCTTTCAAATTCCCATAACCATATCTGTATAGTCACGAAATCCAACATCGAAATATCCCGAAGATAATTTCGATTCAACTCCAGTCCAATCCACGTATTGGGAATATTGGTTATTTTTAAAATCACTTTCAAATTCAATTTATTTATTTCAAAAATAAATTGATTTTAATTCTAGTTCAAAACTAGTTCATTTCGATAAAAATCTATTTTTATCCTTTCAAATATGGAGTTTTTCATCCCAGTTCTTTCCAATTCATATATTATGATTTTACACAAATTATAGATATTTTTAATAATTTTATCAAGGCCCGTACAGTCGATTTCCATCAACGGTTATCGAACTGCACTTACAGCGACCTTTTTCAAATTTGATTTGGACATAATTCCAAATCCAACCGTTAGATTTCAAATTTCTAATATTCATTGGAAAGCTCTTTTCGATACGAACCCAACGGTTCCGGTTTTAGGAGAATCCGACGGTCGGATCTCCCGCAATGTCCGTTTGAAATAAATGGTCGAAATTCACGAACTGCCGCGGCGCGGCGCGTTCTATTCAGGCCATTATATTACATATATATATATAATATATATAATATATATTTCGTCGATTTCTATTTAAAACGAATTTTATAAATCGTTTTAAATTCGTTTTCAAAACAATTTCAACTCTATCTTCAATTTCAAATCTACTTGATTTCAATTCAATTCAAGTTCATTTCAATTCAATTCAAATTCAAATTCGTTTCAATTCAATTCAATTCGAATTTACCTTCTATTTGATTCAATTCGAATTCGTTTCAAATTGATTTCAATTCAATTTTAGTTCGTTTTAAATTTCAATTTCCCTTTAATTCAATTTGAATTCATTTCTATTTTATTCGAGTTCAAATTCGTTTCCTATTCAATTCGAATTCTAATCTAATTCAATTTGAATTTCATTTCAAAATATTTAATTTTGAAATCACTTTTCAATATTCATTATACAACGAATAAAATCGATATAAATATCGTTCGCGTCAAAATAACGCATCTCTAATCAACACGGCTTTATATTTTCAAAACTTCTTTATTCTATCCAACAAATGAATATTTATCCCATTCAACACATGACTAATCTCACACATGAGTACTGTCAACACATCACTATTTTTTGTTATGTAAAATATTTTATAAAACTATGGTATCTATCGTTTGATTTTAATTAGACTCCACCATAAAGTAGATTCTAATCGTAAATATGATAAAGATGTAATTTTTCATTGTATAAAATATTTCACTCAACACATGAACATCGCCAACACATGACTATTTTTATATTCAACACATGAATTTTCTTTTATAATATTCCTTATTTTCCCGATTGGAATGAGGCCCAATCAATCACCATATAATGTTAATTATATGGATTCCATACAACACATGTATATAATAGCATTGAAAAATAATCAACCATCAACCAAAGTGCACTACACTGTATAAGCATCAAATATAGATATCTAACGCTTATAACAGCTTGTCAATCCATCGATCGACATATTTAATCAATCAGGATGAGTGAGCTTCCAAATTTCATCCCAACACCCGTGTGGGGTTTCAAACAATCAAACACAGATTTTATTTGTGCAGTTGGGCGATGTGTAAAATTTATCGACCCAATCAATATCAGTCAAATCAATGTATATAAACAAATCGGCCGATTTGTTTATAAATATTTATTTATTCACTTTCACGTTAAAAAATATATTTTTAACGATAATATTTTCTATTTTAACACATGAATTTCTATTCATTTCATTTACACAATAAAAATGATATTTTTATTTTTCTAACATATTTTAGAAAATTTCGGCGGCATAACGGCACGATACTAGAAACGGGACGAGGCCTAGCCTTATCCCCGGTCTAGTGAAGGCCCACGCCATTCACACATCAATCAAATCCATTCCGTATCACCAAACAATTCAATTCAAACCAATTAGACTAACTAACTACACAATCGAACAATTTAACAAACAAGTCATCCATGGTCTGTGGATGACGGGTGTCGGGTGCTACTAAGCACCGTCTGCATCCTAGTATATATATAACTAGAAAAAGAGATTTTGAGTGAGAAGTTCTCACCGAAAGCTATCCAATCATCTTGACTCTTCTTTTATAGAAATCTTCATCGTTATCCCATCTTCGCCATCTTCGTTGCCCGTAGTCACTATATATATAAAAATCACATTTTTATATTTTGATGTCTTTAAAATAAAAATCACATTTTTATTCACTCTTCAATATAAAAATCATATTTTTACTATGATGTTCAATATATAAAAATCATATTTTTATCATGCTATTCTCTATATAAAGATTTCGCCTTTTTCAATATAAAGATTTCGCCTTTTTCAATATAAAGATTTTGCCTTTTTAAATATAAAGATTTCGCCTTTTTAATAAAAACCATTTCTTTGTCCTAATAAAAAGCATATATTTTTATAACTCTATTGTCTATATAAAAATGATCAAACTTTTCACTCTATAAGAATATGACTTTTCAAAAATAAAAATAGTAACTTTCTTATAATAAAAATCTCTATTTCCTTTTACTAAAAATCTATTCTTTTTTTTTTTACTTTCAAAAATCATAACTTTTTATCATTAAAGATCTAGTTTTTATATGCTAAAGAAATCAGTTTTTTTTCAAAATCAATAAAAATCACAGCTTTGCTTCGATAAACTAAAACCGAGTTTAAACAATGTATTTTAAATAAAATAAACTGAATTAAAGTACAACAAAGAGGGAGAAGCTCACTGATTTTTCGCGCTCATGGGTGGTCGGAGGCTTCTCCAGTGGTGGGTGGTCGGTCAGGGAGGCAGAGGGGGAGAAGAAGGGGGTCGCGGAGGAGGAGCAGGCGGAGGGGATGGCGCGCGGGGTGGCAGGCGGGGATCGCTGCTTCGAGGGGCGAAATTAGGGCTTCGCTGGTGGCTCAATTCGAGGAGAGAGGGAAAGGTAGGTGGGAGGAGGAGCTCGCCTGAGCTTTGGTGGGTGGGCGGCGCCACCAGGGGCGGTGGCGGGTGGGCAGCGCGGCGCGCCCTCCGTCCCCCTCGTTCTTTTTTTTTTATCTGTTCGAAATGATTTTAATCGGGGGGGGGGGGGAATCTGATATGAATAAGGAGAAGTTTAATTAATAATTTTTTTTATTAATTTAATTATTTTATTTTTCAAAAAAAATTGACTTTTTATTTCGACCTCGAAACGAGGCCCACCGCCTGTCGCCCATAGCGTTTCACCCCCATTCCGAACACAATGGGATATGTATCGTAAGCTGATTCGGCTGTTACAATCAGTTTCCGTTAAATTTACATTTAAATCACTATATTGAATTTTAAACGTACATTTCAAATTACCGGGGTCACAGACTAACTCTATAAATTGCATAAAAATATTTTCTAGCTTCGTATTGACGATACGGTCCTAACAAAACTAGTTTCGTTGAATTCTGAGACCGTTGGAAAAATGGCCATTTTCCAGTCGATTAAAATCAACTGAAACTGGTCAAACACGTTTTCCTTTGCCACGCTCATATATTGATTCGAAAAATTATGAAATTTGGAATCTAGCAATAATTTGACAACACGGACCTAACAAAACTGGTTTCGTCGAAATCCGAGGTCATTTGCAAAATGTCCATTTTTAAGGGCCTGAATTCCATAGCGACTATTCAGAATTTTCAATTGGACATATCTTTTGATTCCCGCTATGAAATTTTGATTTTTCGGATTCGTTGGAAAGATATCATCAATTAGATCCTAATGTTTTTGGTTTCACTAAAATCCGGATTGTTTTGCACCCGGTACATTCAATTGAAGTTTGAAATTGAATTATCGAACTACCGCGCCATTTTCAATTCCATTTATAATTATATATAATTATTTATATTCTAACGACGACGCGTATAGATATATACGTCGAATTATATTCAAAATAAATTTCTCGTTGATATTATTTAAAATAATCCATTTTAAATATTCAAAATTCGCTAAAATTGCAAAAATAAAAATTTTAAACTAGCTCAGATTTTCCGGGTTATTACAATCTCCCCCACTTAAAACTTTTCGTCCCCGAAAAGGAACAAAGTCGAAAGTGGTTTGATTATTCAACGCTACGTTCGATCTGGCTTCCATTCTCCAACTTTTCAGTTTCTAAGAATTTTCAAATTTTCAAAAATTTGGCTAACACCCTAAATTTTCAAAAAATTTCGCCATAACCTCCCCTGCACCGGGAGCATCGGGGAATTTCAAATAGCTCCCCCGGTCCTTCAGATCTCAAAAAGAAAAAGAAAAAGCCAAGCGGCTAGCCAATAGGCTCATAAAATCATCATCACCCAAACAAAACAGTAAATTATGTAGTAAACATGTACCTATTTGTCGGGCAAACAAATTTTATTCTCTGCTCTAGCCTCCTTGCTATGACCTGTTCAATGTAAGTATATGTATATGCAAGCAAATGCGACCAATTTTCAATATAGTTCAATATTTGATACAAGTAGGCATAAATGGTTCAAAATTATCAAACAAATAAACAAACAACACAAACATCAATCAATTAGTGAATTAGAGTTTCAAATTCATAATTTTGATACATATACAGAAAATCATGTTTTTGATGCCAAATCACAACAATGTATTCTAGCTATATTAGTTTTGGTTCTCACACCAGTCTAATGGAAATATATAGAAAATCATACCTTCGTCACTCGAAAATAAATACTGGTAACGCTGCAGCATTATCAGAATCATTCCCGGGCAACTAGAATGTGATTCTATATCTATCTAATATATTAAAACTTTGAATATACGTTCATGACGCGTATATGCAAAACCTATATATACTCGATTGTCCATATTCAAAATAAATAAATAATCAAATACGTATAAAATGGTTTAAATTTTCAAAACAAAATTGTTTCATTTGAAAAATATACTCTCCACACTCGTTCTAGGATACTACTGATCCTAACTCTAACGAGTCATTCTAATTGGATATTTCTAATCCAATATCTGATGAGTTCTTTCGTATGATTCTAATGCATCCTGTTCTCGAGCTCTGTAAACCAAAGCTCTGATACCAACTGTAACGGCAAGGAATTTCGCTCGATCCGAATCAGTCGTTAAACCGATCTAGACCGCTCGAAACCCCTGATCGTTGAAAACAGGACAAATCAGAACGCAAACAAAAGAACATTTCATTGTTATTACAACAATTCCATCAGATACAAGAATATACAGAGTATAAACGAATAAATTACATTCGATAAATATCAGAGATTACATTTAAATACATCGCAGCGGAAAATATACAAAACACAACTGAAAGTGATACACGGATACAGAGCTTTCCGAGCATCGTTCCAGCTGTTAATCAGGACCCTGTGAATATAAATCTGCAAAACCAAAACTACTAGCTGCCCGTGCGGAAAATAGGGGCACCCAGAGTTTAGGTTAAAACAATAAACTCCAGGTCAGTCATGGGACTGGTGTGAGAACTAAAACAATTATTAATCTTTATTTTTAAAGTTAGGTAAATCAAGGGACCCCGCCGTATAACACGGAACGGGTTTCCTCCCAAGAATACCAGTGCATAAAACAAACAGCGCAATGCTAAATAAAGAAAAATGAAGCTGTTATAAGACCCAGGTCCCATCACACAATGCAACGCAAGCCGGAGGATAGGGTTTTTACCTTATAACAGCCAAAGCATGCTTGATACGTTTAAACCACATTATTTGATACTATAATAAGTGTATAGTGTCAAAACAATTTCAATCATAAATATCAATCATAGGCGGCATGAATGACCCATACCACTATGTCGCCATACTAGGTTCTACAAATAAAACCGCACTATCACGTATTGGAAATTGGATTTCCGTCATGAGCCGAGGCAAGGGGCAAGCTCCTCTCCGCGTTCGAGACACTCTAGCAAATGCCTCAGGACCCCACTATGATCCTTGGAATCGGCTAGGCCGGTCCTCTCTTACTTTTGAGGATTGGCAATTCCTGAACACACGTTTCCCGGCCCTTACAGACCTATATCTGAGGCGCCTCATATCCAACAACCACACAGGTGAAAAGTATATAAATGTCAGGGCTGGTAGGTCACTGACACCACCCTAGCTAGAAAGAAACGTCGTGCTCTCCCAGCAGTCCGTCTCCCGTTTTTGACTCATACCGAGGTGTGAGGCTCGCGAATTCACGTTATACACAAAGCTACGCCACACAGGCCGTGCTTTGATCATCCACCACAAGACTTTGCTTTTCAACAGAAGCCTTGATCAATTGCCACTTACGCGTGCCACATTGGCAATTCACTCCATGCGACTGATGTCCATCGATATACAACCTCTGAGCTCGTATGTCTCAGAGAAGGGCGTTAAGCAAGAGAATAAATTCTCCGCCGCCAAACAGATGTATATTTAATAGAGATCAATCAACACAAAATAAAATCCAATGTCAGACACACAATCCATTTACAAGTTCGTTCTGGGTCTAAACGAAACCGGAGGCACTTTCCTCGCATATCCATCCATCTCCAAGTACGTCTGGACGATCACCAACTGATTCCCTCATCTTGGGTGTACAGCCCAATCAAGATCATCAGTAATCACCCAAACGATGTGAAGACTTCCGGTCTTCAACCACCGTCTTCATCTTCGACATCTCGTCGAATCGATTATTCAGAATGGGTATAAACCCGGCCTTTCTGAATAACCCACGTATATAGTAAATGAATGTTACACAAACACAACAAACGCCTCATTCCAATTCAGAATATTCTTTTATTCACAAAAACACATTCTTAGGGAAAGGTTCCCATTAATTTTATCCAAGATAAATTCTTCTAAATTTATTCTTTAATCTTCCTTTGGATATCATTTCAAACTAGTCGGGATTAGCGAACCACACCGAAGTAATTATTTATTTTATTTCCCAATCCCAACCTATATATCCCATGGAGAAAAACTGGTAATACTCCATATCTAACACCACGGTGTTATCGGTAAAATTAATTACCATCTCACGTTCAAATCTAATTAAAGATTTGCCTATCGCTGTGGAGTAAAACTGGTGGTACTCCATTCTCGATCACCTTTCAAATTTGATAATTTAAATTATCAATTCACATTTTAATCTAATTAAAGATTCATTAAAACTCCACTTAGTTTTAATCTTTTCAGAAATCGATATCTTGCCTTTAACTGGGTTAAAGAACCAATGTCATCTAAAACACGACTCACGATAAACCCAAATCACATTTGATATTAAATACAAGGCTCTGAATAGAAAATATATCGGCTTATATTCTATATCAAATTCTGAAACCAACATATATCGTATTGGAAATAACGATATAAAATATATCTTTCAAATTCCCATAACCATATCTGTATAGTCACGAAATCCAACATCGAAATATCCCGAAGATAATTTCGATTCAACTCCAGTCCAATCCACGTATTGGGAATATTGGTTATTTTTAAAATCACTTTCAAATTCAATTTATTTATTTCAAAAATAAATTGATTTTAATTCTAGTTCAAAACTAGTTCATTTCGATAAAAATCTATTTTTATCCTTTCAAATATGGAGTTTTTCATCCCAGTTCTTTCCAATTCATATATTATGATTTTACACAAATTATAGATATTTTTAATAATTTTATCAAGGCCCGTACAGTCGATTTCCATCAACGGTTATCGAACTGCACTTACAGCGACCTTTTTCAAATTTGATTTGGACATAATTCCAAATCCAACCGTTAGATTTCAAATTTCTAATATTCATTGGAAAGCTCTTTTCGATACAAACCCAACGGTTCCGGTTTTAGGAGAATCCGACGGTCGGATCTCCCGCAATGTCCGTTTGAAATAAATGGTCGAAATTCACGAACTGCCGCGGCGCGGCGCGTTCTATTCAGGCCATTATATTATATATATAATATATATAATATATATTTCGTCGATTTCTATTTAAAATGAATTTTATAAATCGTTTTAAATTCGTTTTCAAAACAATTTCAACTCTATCTTCAATTTCAAATCTACTTGATTTCAATTCAATTCAAGTTCATTTCAATTCAATTCAAATTCAAATTCGTTTAAATTCAATTCAATTCGAATTTACCTTCTATTTGATTCAATTCGAATTCGTTTCAAATTGATTTCAATTCAATTTTAGTTCGTTTTAAATTTCAATTTCCCTTTAATTCAATTTGAATTCATTTCTATTTTATTCGAGTTCAAATTCGTTTCCTATTCAATTCGAATTCTAATCTAATTCAATTTGAATTTCATTTCAAAATATTTAATTTTGAAATCACTTTTCAATATTCATTATACAACGAATAAAATCGATATAAATATCGTTCGCGTCAAAACAACGCATCTCTAATCAACACGACTTTATATTTTCAAAACTTCTTTATTCTATCCAACAAATGAATATTTATCCCATTCAACACATGACTAATCTCACACATGAGTACTGTCAACACATCACTATTTTTTGTTATGTAAAATATTTTATAAAACTATGGTATCTATCGTTTGATTTTAATTAGACTCCACCATAAAGTAGATTCTAATCGTAAATATGATAAAGATGTAATTTTTCATTGTATAAAATATTTCACTCAGCACATGAACATCGCCAACACATGACTATTTTTATATTCAACACATGAATTTTCTTTTATAATATTCCTTATTTTCCCGATTGGAATGAGGCCCAATCAATCACCATATAATGTTAATTATATGGATTCCATACAACACATGTATATAATAGCATTGAAAAATAATCAACCATCAACTAAAGTGCACTACACTGTATAAGCATCAAATATAGATATCTGACGCTTATAACAGCTTGTCAATCCATCGATCGACATATTTAATCAATCAGGATGAGTGAGCTTCCAAATTTCATCCCAACACCCGTGTGGGGTTTCAAACAATCAAACACAGATTTTATTTGTGCAGTTGGGCGATGTGTAAAATTTATCGACCCAATCAATATCAGTCAAATCAGTGTATATAAACAAATCGGCCGATTTGTTTATAAATATTTATTTATTCACTTTCACGTTAAAAAATATATTTTTAACGATAATATTTTCTATTTTAACACATGAATTTCTATTCATTTCATTTACACAATAAAAATGATATTTTTATTTTTCTAACATATTTTAGAAAATTTCGGCGGCATAACGGCACGATACTAGAAACGGGACGAGGCCTAGCCTTATCCCCGGTCTAGTGAAGGCCCACGCCATTCACACATCAATCAAATCCATTCCGTATCACCAAACAATTCAATTCAAACCAATTAGACTAACTAACTACACAATCGAACAATTTAACAAACAAGTCATCCATGGTCTGTGGATGACGGGTGTCGGGTGCTACTAAGCACCGTCTGCATTCTAGTATATATATATAACTAGAAAAAGAGATTTTGAGTGAGAAGTTCTCACCGAAAGCTATCCAATCATCTTGACTCTTCTTTTATAGAAATCTTCATCGTTATCCCATCTTCGCCATCTTCGTTGCCCGTAGTCACTATATATATAAAAATCACATTTTTATATTTTGATGTCTTTAAAATAAAAATCACATTTTTATTCACTCTTCAATATAAAAATCATATTTTTACTATGATGTTCAATATATAAAAATCATATTTTTATCATGCTATTCTCTATATAAAGATTTCGCCTTTTTCAATATAAAGATTTCGCCTTTTTCAATATAAAGATTTCGCCTTTTTCAATATAAAGATTTCGCCTTTTTAAATATAAAGATTTCGCCTTTTTAATAAAAACCATTTCTTTGTCCTAATAAAAAGCATATATTTTTATAACTCTATTGTCTATATAAAAATGATCAAACTTTTCACTCTATAAGAATATGACTTTTCAAAAATAAAAATAGTAACTTTCTTATAATAAAAATCTCTATTTCCTTTTACTAAAAATCTATTCTTTTTTTTCTTACTTTCAAAAATCATAACTTTTTATCATTAAAGATCTAGTTTTTATATGCTAAAGAAATCAGTTTTTTTTCAAAATCAATAAAAATCACAGCTTTGCTTCGATAAACTAAAACCGAGTTTAAACAATGTATTTTAAATAAAATAAACTGAATTAAAGTACAACAAAGAGGGAGAAGCTCACTGATTTTTCGCGCTCATGGGTGGTCGGAGGCTTCTCCAGTGGTGTGTGGTCGGTCAGGGAGGCAGAAGGGGAGAAGAAGGGGGTCGCGGAGGAGGAGCAGGCGGAGGGGATGGCGCGCGGGGTGGCAGGCGGGGATCGCTGCTCCGAGGGGCGAAATTAGGGCTTCGCTGGTGGCTCAATTCGAGGAGAGAGGGAAAGGTAGGTGGGAGGAGGAGCTCGCCTGAGCTTTGGTGGGTGGGCGGCGCCACCAGGGGCGGTGGCGGGTGGGCAGCGCGGCGCGCCCTCCGTCCCCCTCGTTCTTTTTTTTTTATCTGTTCGAAATGATTTTAATCGGGGGGGATCTGATATGAATAAGGAGAAGTTTAATTAATAATTTTTTTTATTAATTTAATTATTTTATTTTTCAAAAAAATTTGACTTTTTATTTCGACCTCGAAACGAGGCCCACCGCCTGTCGCCCATAGCGTTTCACCCCCATTCCGAACACAATGGGATATGTATCGTAAGCTGATTCGGCTGTTACAATCAGTTTCCGTTAAATTTACATTTAAATCACTATATTGAATTTTAAACGTACATTTCAAATTACCGGGGTCACAGACTAACTCTATAAATTGCATAAAAATATTTTCTAGCTTCGTATTGATGATACGGTCCTAACAAAACTAGTTTCGTTGAATTCTGAGACCGTTGGAAAAATGGCCATTTTCCAGTCGATTAAAATCAACTGAAACTGGTCAAACACGTTTTCCTTTGCCACGCTCATATATTGATTCGAAAAATTATGAAATTTGATATCTAGCAATAATTTGACAACACGGACCTAACAAAACTGGTTTCGTCGAAATCCGAGGTCATTTGCAAAATGTCCATTTTTAAGGGCCTGAATTCCATAGCGACTATTCAGAATTTTCAATTGGACATATCTTTTGATTCCCGCTATGAAATTTTGATTTTTCGGATTCGTTGGAAAGATATCATCAATTAGATCCTAATGTTTTTGGTTTCACTAAAATCCGGATTGTTTTGCACCCGGTACATTCAATTGAAGTTTGAAATCGAATTATCGAACTACCGCGCCATTTTCAATTCCATTTATAATTATATATAATTATTTATATTCTAACGACGACGCGTATAGATATATACGTCGAATTATATTCAAAATAAATTTCTCGTTGATATTATTTAAAATAATCCATTTTAAATATTCAAAATTCGCTAAAATTGCAAAAATAAAAATTTTAAACTGGCTCAGATTTTCCGGGTTATTACAGTTAAAAACCCATTCCCCGTTAGCTAAAGTAGCATGCTCCAATACCCCGCTCAAATGTCACGCTCAAATAGCCTCGTTCGCCAAGAACGCACCCTTAGCTTTCTTTCTAGTAGTAGAAGCACTCTTCTTCTCTTATGTTTGTATCTCTACAGTTTTCTGGCACTTCGAGCTAGGTTTTTAATGTTCTAGCACTTCAAACTAGAATGTAGTGGTTAGGCAATTTGTCTAATCCCTCTACTCATGCTTTACTTGTAATAAAAAATGGAAAGTCCACTTTAAAAATCGTTCGGTCTTGCTTAAAAAAATTAAACTAGCTAAATTACACATTTTCTCTATCAAATTTATACAAAATATTCATTAACTAAAACATCATAAATGTTTACATAACCACGTACACATAGAATTACTTAATAAATAAAAGTTCTGTATATAGCGTAACACTATCAAGATAAGAAATATAATTTTTAAATTTTAATTATTCGCAGGGTCTTTCATATGATACATTAAAATATTTCTTTCATGTAATATCTATATTTTAGTGAGTCACATAAATTATAGTATTTTTCTACATTTATTTCTAAGAGATATATCGTTGTATATAATAGGAATGTAAAACTCAAATCATAGCAAAAATTTAAAAGTCAACACGTCTACATTACCAGTAACAAAAAAATTAAAATACAGATAATATAATGACCCATATTTTATGTACCAAATGGTCGTAAAATAATTACTTTTATTTCATATGGGGTTATATAATTCTAATATTTTGGGATATGGTTCTTTGAGATGTTTTTTATTCTATCATTTTTTTTCAGTTTTTTTTTGTGATCGTGTTGCCCTTGTAAAGTCTTACTTCGACCTTAACTTTTGGTAGGAGCTGAATTAGATTTTCTTGCCTATCTCATTGATTTGTAATAAGGGTTCCTCATCTCGTAGAATTATTACATTAAGAAATAAGATTAGTAGTTTAGGAGAAATGATGGCTTTAAGTGTAATGACCCAGATTTCTGTAACATCAGAGTTGACTATATACATCATACGTCCAACCCAAATATCACGAAAATACGAAACATTTTTTTTAGAAGAAAGAGATAGAAGAAGAACATAAATAACAACATAGAATCTCACATCGCAGCGGAACAAAATATAATATATCATATCTTTGAAATACAAAATCTTCACTATATAACATAGACTTATCAGAATACCACACTTACAACACAGCGGAACAACACTATAACTAGATAACGCTGAAGCCTCCTGCTCCAAGCTCCTTTAGATATATCTGAAAAATCCTAAACTACTTGACTGCCCGTACAAATTTAGGCACCCAAGAGTTTAGGTAGAACAAAACAAAATAAACTCCGGGTCAGTCATGGGACTGGTATGAGTAAACAGTTTAAAACAGTTTCAGAAAACTAAATGATATCTTATAAGACCATGCCGTATAACACGGAACGGGTTTTTCCCTTATGAGAATCCAAACACTTGATTTAACTTTCAAAAATCCCTTTTGAAAGGAACGATAGCTTTATATCAAAACTCCTTTGATATTATAATAGTGTCTAAATCAAGTAAATACAATCTAGTGGAACGTTTGCATCTCACGTTCCACATAAATAATATACAATCAAAACCGCAAGCACGTATTGGGTAATGGATTTCAACCTATGACAAGGTATGGAACCACCTTCCGCTGGTATATCTCTAGAGGAGAATGCACCGAGTTCAACAAGAACATCTTGCAACTTAGCCACACATAACCGACCACTCATTTGGCTTGAGTGTATCGAATGTATATCACCAACGGTTGGGATCAACAACTGTTTCCCGAATGGGACAGCATCGACAATAGATTTTTATAAGTAAATGAAACTCTAGATCAGGTGATTATACACCCTAATAGGTGCGACCTACATAGCCATGCTGCTTGCCCGATTTCTGTCATTTACCGGATGATGAGGCTTGAAGCTACGCTTTATCATCATACCAGATTCACTTCGAATGTCACATCGTCAGATCCATCGAAAATCACTAATTGACGTCTACAACAATACATTACGTGTCGGCTAAAAGAAGTTTCCTTCTCCGCTTCCACTCTTGGTACGGTTGAAGAAATCAATGTACGTGACCTTTCTGGAAATACTCTGTCAGACATCCATCCATACAAGTCACCCAGGAACAGGATGAACTGAAGGCACAATTTCTATAAATAGAAAAAGTCCTTGCACTCTACTCCGTCTTCGATTATCTTTATATAATCTGATTCGCAACGCTACTGCCAATACGGAGTGGTTCTTCGGATAATAATCCAACCGGTCTCTCCATATTGACAACGATGGTCAAAACTTCAATAGTCTGTGATTTAACTATCGAATAAAAACAAGTGTTTTGATAGTCGATGATTTAACTATCGAATAAAAAAAAGTGTTCAACCAATTATCAACCAATTACTAAGCCCTTAATTAATATTCCATTAATTAAATCACTTCTCTATTTCTTTACTAATATTTGTTAACCAAATATTTTCAATAACCATATTGCCTTTTTCTATTATTTGGAAAACATTTCTGAATATCGCCTTCCTTTATTTTCTAACTTAGAAATATTTATTATTCTATTTCCAAGCTTACATTTATTTGGGTCAAAACGGATGTTGTGTAAAACATCGTTACGACAACCCAAATACTATATTCAATTATCTCTTATCCAACATTGATCTTCGAGCCTGAAATCTTACTATTTATTTGTTAATAATGAAATCAATCAATTTGGGGTATAACTACCTCTCAGACCTTGACTGAATAACATTTATAACGTCAAAACAGATATGACTACTTACTCGAATAATCAATACCACACAACTACTTCTTCACTTTTAAACACATATCACTTTCTTTTTCTATTCTTACTAGATTTTATTCTTGTACTACCTTTTTGATTATACTATTCTATTTCTTAGTTCGTTTCCTTATCGACTTCTATATAAATCGATATGTTGATTTCTAACTATCAAATTATCTTAAAAATATTCTAACTCCTTAAATTTCCGGAAAAAATCGCCATAACCTCCTTTGTACCGGGAGCATCGGGAAAATCCCCAAACTGCCACACAGGCCTTCTCCAATCAAAAAGAAAAAGAAAAGCGAAGCGGCTAGCCGATACGGCGCATAAAATCTCATATATGAATTAAATACGTACCTTTTTGTTGGGCACTCTATTTATATACCTTCTAGCACTTTATTCCATACCTGTTTCCTGTATATTTATACCTGTCCAATTGTTTTAACTCAATTTGTTAATTAAATCTGTTAATTAACTTCTTAGTCTATTCCACTTCTATTTATCCAAATCTGTTATCTTCTATTATTCAAATCCTATAATAGAAATCCCATTTGAATTCTCTTTATTCAAATCCTATTATAAATCCCATTTGAATTTCTATATTCAAATTCTATATTATAAACCCCATTTGAATTCTATATTCAAATTCTATAGTTAAACTCCATTTGAATTATTATTCAAATTCCGTATTATAAATCCCATTTGAATTCTATGCCTTATTTAAACAACGTTTATAACTTCACTTAAAATCCCACATTTATATATTTATAAACAAAGTTTATAAATTCAATTCAATTCCCATATTTTCATTTATAAAACAAGGTTTATAAATTCGATTCAAAACCCACCTTTTCATTTATAAACAAAGTTTATAAATTCAATTCAAATCCCATATTTTCCTTTATAAACAGAGTTTATAAATTTGATTCAAATCCCACCCTTTTCATTTATAAACAGAGTTTATAAATTCAATACTCGTTCGTATATATTCAAAACAAGTTAATATTTTCTATAGTTCATTTAAAATTCAAATTCTATTTATAAAAATAGAATTTGCTTTTTAAATCTCAAATACCTTTTTCGATATTTTTATAAATCAATATTCAAGCCCCAGGGTTATTTTAAACAATCAAATCAACCAATTTCAATCGTTTGATTTTTTTTACACATCACATATGAATATATATGAAATCAAACAAAAAATATATATATTTTTTTGAGGAATCCTGTTGGATTCCTCCAACCTGTTTTTCCTGCATCCACAGACGTTAGTCAACAAAATAATACCCATCCTGCTTCGAGGCAGGATATCGCGGTATAGAAGGTCATCCACTAATCATAGCGTGGGGCGTATAGGGTAATCATCCGCTATGAAACTGCGGGAATCCAACCAATCATCAACCCAATATATATATATATATATATCCTAAATAACTAATATATATTTTAAAACAATCAGACAGCATTCATACAAGCATAGACAAAATATATTTTAACTATATAAAAATAATTTCTAAATAAAAGGTGAGATTTACTCACCAGAATTTTCCTTTGTCGAATATCCATTTTATTTCCATATCGTGGTGTCCATGAATCGTCTTCAATCGTCTTAACTGAATTTATCCGGTTCCTACGATTTATTTCTAATTATCGATTAAACGACTATTTATTTTAAACTAACTATTTAAAACAAATAATCAATTTATTCTATGCAAATTTAGATTATAGTAAAACGTATACCTTACTGCTATCATAATCCACTCGACCAGTCGACGAACTAATCCCAGAACAGTCCCAAAAGAACAGCACCAGCTCAAACGACAATTCTTCAACTTGGCATTTCTTCGAACACCTCGCAGTCATCCTCTTTTCCCTTCACTTTATCACCTTATACTCACGGCCTTACTGCCTGCTACTGTTGAATTCCACGGATCTTCATTCCACCCACCGAACTCCAGATCATCACGATGATTATAAATCGAGATTGTGATTTCATCCAAAATCAACACCCCAACCCAGTTTAAAATCGCTACATCCTCTTCTCCCTTGTAACAACCCGAAAATCTGGGCTAGTTTAAAATTTTTATTTTGGCAATTTTAGCGAATTTTGAACATTTAAAATGAATTATTTTAAATAATATCGACGAGAAATTTATTTTGAATATAATTCGAACGTATATATTATATACGTCGTCGTTAGAATATAAATAATTATATATAATTATAAATAGAATTGAAAATGGCGCGGTAGTTCGACAATTCGATTTCAAACTTCAATCGAATGTACTGGGTGCAAAACAAACCGGATTTTAGTGAAACCAAAAATAATAGGATCTATTTGAGAATATCTTTCCAACGAATCCGAAAGATTGAAATTTCATAGCGAGAATCAAAAGATACGTCCAGTTGAAAATTCTAAATAGTCGCTATGGAATTCAGGCCCTTAAAAATGGAAATTTTGCAAACGACCTCGGATTTCGACGAAACCACTTTTGTTGGATCCGTGATGTCAAATTATTGCTAGATTCCAAATTTCATAATTTTTCCAATCAATATGTGAGCGTGGCGAAGGAAAACACGTTTGACCATTTTCAGTTGATTTTAATCGACTGGAAATTGGCCATTTTTCCAACGGTCTCAGAATTCGACGAAACTAGTTTTGTTAGGACTGTATCGTCGATACGAAGCTAGAAAATATTTTTCTGGAATTTTTCGAGTTTGTATGTGACCCCGGTAAATTGAAATGCGCGTTCAAATTCAATATATAGAGTTATATGTTGATTTTAATGGAAACTCATCGAAACGGTCGAATCAGCTTGCGATACATATCCCATTGTGTTCGGAATGGGGGTAATTAGCTATGGACGACAGGCGGTGGGCCTCGTTTAGAGGTCGTATGTAAAAGTCAACCTTTTTGCAATTAAAATAATAAATATAATAAAAAAATAAACCCCTTCCTTTTCTCCTTAGCCAGCCCCCCCCCCCCCCCGTTTCTTCAAATCAGAAAACAAAATAATAAAAAAAAGGAGAAGAAGAAGGCGCAGCCCCCCCCCTCGACGGTGGTTGACCCCCGTTCTGAACTCCGCCACCTCCCTCTTCTCTTCTTCCTCCTCTTCCTTTCTTCCCTGACTGAATTCGCAAGCCCCTCCACGCCACAACCCGCCGCCGCCCCTGAAACCCTAACCCCGACGCCGCACCACCCAAATTCGAGCACCCCTCCGCCTGCAACCGCATGCGCGCCTCTTTCTTCCTTCCCCTCCTCCTGTAAGTTTTTGCTTGTATTTATTTACTTTTATTTATATTATATAATTAGGTTTTTAAATTAAATAAATCAGTTTTTGTAAGATTAGTGTAGGAAAGAACCAATTTTGATATGAAAAATTGATTTTTAATGAGAAAAAAGAATTGATTTTTAATATGATCTTTGCTTAGTAAAAATATAGTCTTTATATTGTAGAAGGATAAAAATATGATTTTTACATAGTAGGAACTATAAAAATGTAATCTTTATAAGATAGAGAATATAAAAATATCATCTTTGTATATGTAGCGAAATAAAAATCTGATTTTTATTATATATACGTTGAAATAAAGAGGTGATTTTTATAGTGATGAAATATTTAAATTTGAAAAGGCGAAATCTTTAAATTCGAAAAGGCGAAATCTTTAATTTGAAAAGGCGAAATCTTTAAATTTGAAAAGGCGAAATCTTTAAATTTGAAAAGGCGAAATCTTTATATAGAGAATAACAATGTAAAAATAGAATTTTTATCTATATAGTAGCGATGTAAAAATAGAATTTTTATCTATATAGTAGCGATGTAAAAATAGAATTTTTATCTATATAATAACGAAGTAAAAAATTCGATTTTTATATATTGAATAGCGAAGTAAAAATTCGATTTTTATATATTGAATAGCGAAGTAAAAAATTCGATTTTTATATATTGAATAGCAAAGTAAAAATTCGATTTTTATATATTGAATAGCGAAGTAAAAATTCGATTTTTATATATTGAATAACGAAGTAAAAATTCGATTTTTATATATTGAATAGCGAAGTAAAAATTCGATTTTTATATATTGAATAGCGAAGTAAAAATTCGATTTTTTATATATTGAATAGCGAAGTAAAAATTCGATTTTTATGTATTGAATAGTAAAGTAAAAATTCGATTTTTACATATGTAGAGAATACGGGCAACGAAGGTACCAAAAAGGCGAGAACGATGAAGATTTCTATCAATGAAGAGTCGTGGTATTGGATTAGCTATCGGTGAGAACTTCTCACTCTAAATTTCTTTTTCTAGTTATATATATATATACTAGGATGCAGACGGTGCTTAGTAGCACCCGACACCCGTCATCCACAGACCATGGATGGCTTGTTTGTTTGGTTGATGTGTTGTGAAAATTTGTTTGTGATGTTGATATGAAATCAATAATAAAATGTAGATAGTTGAAATAAATTAATTATCGTTAAAAATATAATTTTTAATGTGAAAGTGAATAAATAAATATTTATAAACAAATCGGTCGATTTGTTTATATACACTGATTTGACTGATATTGATTGGGATGATAAATTTTACACATCACCCAACTGCACAAATAAAAATCTGTGTTTGTTGATTTGAAACCCCACACGGGTGTTGGGATGATATTTGGGTACACTAATCCCAATTATTTAATTGTATGTCGATCGATTGGTCGACAGACTGTGTAAGCGTTGATTATTTATATTTGATGCTTATGCAGTTGTGTGGTGCACGTTGGATGATGGTTGATTGTTTGTCATTGTTATTACATACATATGTTGTGTGGAATCCATATAATTAACATTATATGGTGATTGATTGGGCCTCATTCCAATCGGGAAAATAATGAATATTATAAAAGAAAATTCATGTGTTGAATATAAAAATAGTCATGTGTTGACGATGTTCATGTGTTGAAAATATTCATGTGTTGAGTAAAATATTTTAAATAATAAAAATTACATCTTTATCATATTTACAATTAGAATCTACTTCACGGTGGATTCTAATTAAAATCAAACGATAGATACCATAGTTTTATAAAATATTTTACATAACAAAAATAGTCGTGTGTTGAAAGAAATATAGATTCATGTGTTGAATAGAATAAATATTCATTTGTTGAATAGAATAAAGAGATTTTTGAAAAATATAAAGCCGTGTTGATTAGAGTTGCGCTATTTTGACGTGAACGATATTTATATCGATTTTATTCGTTTTATAATGAATATTGAAAAGTGATTTCAAAATATAATATTTTGAAATGAAATTCAAATTAAATTAGATTAAAATTCAAATTGAAATTTTATTGAATCAATTTGAAATGAATTCGAATCGAATAGAAAATGAATTCGATTCGAATTGAATAGAAAGTGAATTTGAATTTGAATTGAATAGAAATGAATTCAAATTGAATTAAATTGAAATTGAATTAAAAACTAATTGAAATCGTTTCGAATGAAATTTAAAACGAACTGAAATTGAATTGAAATCAATTTGAAATGAATTCGAATTGAATTGAAATCAAATCGATTTGAAATTGAATGTAGCGTTGAAATGGTTTTGAAAACGAATTTAAAACGATTTATAAAATACGTTTTAAAAGGAAATCGACGAAATATATATAATATATATATTATATATATAATGGCCTGAATAGAACGCGCCGCGCCGCGGCAGTTCGTGAATTTCGACCATTGACTTCGAATTGACGTTGCGGGAGATCCGACCGTCGGATTCTCCTAAAACTGGGACCGTTGGGTTCGTATCGAAAAGAGCTTTCCATTATATATTAGAAATTTGAAATATAACGATTGGATTTGGAATTATGTCCAAATCAAATTTAGAAAAGGTCGTTGTAAGTGCAGTTTGATGGCCGTTGAGGGAAATCGACTGTACGGGCCTTGATAAAATTATTAAAAATATCTATAATTTGTGTAAAATCATAAGAAATGATTTGGGAAAAATTGGGCTAAAGAATTCCACATTTGAAAGGATAAAAATAGATTTTTTGTCGAAATGAACTAGTTTTGAACTAGAATTAAAATCAATTTATTTTTGAAATAAATAAATTGAATTTGAAAGTGATTTTAAAAATAATCAATATTCCCAATACGTGAATTGGACTGGAGTTGAATCGAAATTATCTTCGGAATATTTCGATGTTGGATTTCGTGACTATACAGATATTGTTATGGGAATTTGAAAGATATATTTTATATCATTATTTCCGATACGATATTTGTTGGTTTCAGAATTTGATATTGAATATTAGCCGGTATATTTTCTATTCAGAGCCTTGTATTTAATATCAAATGTGATTTGGGTTTATCGTGAATCGTGTTTTAGACGACATTGGTTCTTTAACCCAGTTAAAGGCAGGATATTGATCTTTGAAGAGATTGAAACTAAGTGGAGATTTAATGAATCTTTAATTAAATAAAAAGGTGAATTGATAATTTAAATTATCAAATCTGAAATGTGATCGAGAATGGAGTACCACCAGTTTTGCTCCAAAGCGATAGTTAAATCTTTAATTAGATTTGAACGTGAAATGGTAATTAATTTTACCGATAACACCGTGGTGTTAGATATGGAGTATTACCAGTTTTCTCCATGGGATATATAGGTTGGGATTGGGAAATAAAACAAATAATTACTTCGGTGTGGTTCGCTAATCCCGACTAGTTTGAAATGATATCCAAAGGAAGATTATAGAATGAATTTAGAAGAATTTATCTTGGATAAAATTAATGGGAACCTTTCCCTAAGAATGTGATTTCGTGAATAAAACAATATTCTGAATTGGGATGAGGCGTTCGTTGTGTTTGGGTAACATTTGTTTATTATATACGTGGGTTATTCAGAAAGGCCGGGTTATACCCATTCTGAATAACCGATTCGACGAGAAGTCGAAGATGAAGACGGTGGTCGAAGACCGGAAGTCTTCACATCGTTTGGGTGATTACTGATGATCTTGATTGGGCTTCACACCCGATATGAGGGAAACAGTTGGTGATCGTCCAGACGTACTTGGAGATGGATGGATATGCGAGGAAAGTGCCTCCGGTTTCGTTCAGACCCAGAACGAACTTGTAAATGGATTGTGTGTCTGACATTGGATTTTATTCTGTGTTGATTGATCTCTATTAAATATACATCTTTTTGGCGGCGGAGAATTTATTCTTTTGCTTAACGCCCTTCTCTGGGATGTACGAGCTCAGAGGTTGTATATCGATGGACATCAGTCGCATGGAGTGAATTGCCAGTGTGACACGCGTAAGTGGCAATTGATCAAGGCTTCTGTTGAAAAGCAAAGTCTTGTGGTTGATGATCAAAGCACGGCCTGTGTGGCGTAGCTTTGTGTATAACGTGAATTCGCGAGCCTCACACCTCGGTATGAGTCAAAAACGGGAGACGGACCGCTGGGAGAGCACGACGTTTCTTTCTAGCTAGGGTGGTGTCAGTGACCTACCAGCCCTGACATTTATATAATTTTCACCTGTGTGGTTGTTGGAATGCAAGGCGCCTCGGATATAGGTCTGTAAGGACCGGGAAACGTGTGTTCAGGAATAAATAATCCTCAAAAGTAAGAGAGGACCGGCCCAGCCGATTCCAAGGATCAAAGTGGGGTCCTGGGACATTTGCTAGAGTGTCTCGAACGCGGAGAGGAGCTTGCCCCTTGCCTCGGCTCATGACGGAATCCAATTTCCAATACGTGATATTGCGATTTTAATTGCAGAACTAGTATGGCGACATGATAGATGGTACCCATGCCGCCTATGATTTATATTTATGATTGAAAATTGTTTTGACACTATACACTTATAATAGTATCAAATGATTTGATTTAAACGTACCAAGCATGTTTGGCTATTATAAGGGAAAACCCTATCCTCCGGCTTGCGTTGCATTGTGTGATGGGACCTGGGTCTTATAATAGCTTCATTTTTCCAAAAAGCATTGCGTTGTTTGTTTTATGCACTGGTATTCTTGGGAGGAAACCCGTTCCGTGTTATACGGCGTGGTCCCTTGAATTACTTTCTTCTAAAGTAAAGTTTTAAATAACTGTTTTAGTTCTCACACCAGTCACATGACTGACCTGGAGTTTATTGTTTTAACCTAAACTCTGGGTGCCCCTATTTTCCACACGGGCAACTAGTAGTTTTGGTTTTGCAGATTTATATCCACAGGGTTCCGATTTACAACTGGAACGATGCTCGGAAAGCTCTGTATCCGTGTATCACTTTCAGTTGTATTTTGTATATTTTTCCGCTACTATGTAATTTATTGTAATCTCTGATATTTGTTGAATGTAATTTACTCAATTATACTCTGTATATTCTTGTATCTGATGGAATTGTTGTAATAACAATGAAATGTTCTTCTGTTTGCGTTATATTTTGTCCTGTTCTCAAAACGATCAGGGGTTTCGAATGGTCTTAGTCGGTATAACGATCGATTTGGATCGAGTGAAATTCCTTGCTGTTACATCCCTCAAGTCGATGTCTCCTCCTGCCTTCGCGAGGGTCTTCGTCGAGTTCCAGAAAATACCCACTGTCGAAATCCAGAATCGCAACATCCTCTAAAGCCCCAAAATCCGAACCTGAATCGACGCTGAAACCTTCCCAACTCATCCCTCCTTCGCACGCGCTTGAGGTCGATTTCCGGCTCTTCGGAAAAAGGAATCGCGATTGGGTTTTTAATAAAGGATGGCCATTTTTGATTGTTGCTGAAGCTTTTGTTTTGAGAATGGGAGGATCGGTTTTATAAAGGGACGGGTGGATAATTATAAGGCCACGTTGAATTTTGCTCTTGTGGTTTCTGAATGGAACAGCACGCCATTTTTAGTTTCCCCTTGTTGTTTTTCCTTTTGCCCACAAACAAGGAACGTATATTTTAATTTATTTTAATTTATTAAAAACTGGTGTCCTTTAATTTAAATTATCACATTGATTCCGAGCTCCTTTCTGAACCCAACAACTGTCAATCCTAGGGTAATACCACTATTCTGAACACACTGGGATAGGTCACGAAGTCCAATTCGATCATCTGGAATAGATATTAATTTAAATTGATTTATATTAAATTTCAAACCATTTAAATTCTTCGATAATAAATTAATATTATTTATCGTTTATATTCGAATTAGAATTTCCACAGATCATCTGAAATATCTTGATTCAGCTCTAACTTCGAATATATATATTTATTGTTTTTCCTATTCGTCAATTTAATATATATTCGATTTTAAATCGAAATTGATTATTAAACTAATAACACAATATAAAATTCCATTTATATTATCCCCCCAATATTTAAACCCATATTAAATATTTAAAATTTTACCCATAAGGATCCGGGTCATTACAATCTTCCCCACTTAAAATAATTTCGTCCTCGAAATTGCTAAGGTAGGAAAAGTGCTACAAACCCATTTATCTTTTCAAAACTTATTTATGTTGATACTCAACATTTCCAACTTCCTTACGTAACTCTCTTTCGAATAAATCCTTATTCGATAACTCCTCCCTTCGAATAACTATATTCGATAATCTCTCTATCGAATAACTAAATTCGAAAACTTTTCTTCGAATAAACTATATTCGATTAACTCCTTTAGTTCTATTCGAATAACTAATATTCGATTAACTCCTTTGCTTCTATTTGAATAACTAATATTCGATAACTCCTTTCGCTTGACTCTAGATCGCAGCGATCACAATGGTTACGCCTGATCCCCCCAGGAAACATCCGACCGTCCTAGGCTATCTGCAGCCCTGCGAATTACGCTAGTAGTCGTATGAAATGGTAACTTATCCTGAGTAACTATGTTTGACCAACTCTATCTCAATAACTATATTCGATCAACTTTAATTGAATAACTAACATTCAATTAAATCCTAATTAGATTTAACTATGTTCAATTAACTCTATCTGGTTAACTCTTTCTCTAATCGATTTATTCTAACTCTAATCGATTATTTCTATCTCTAATCGACTTCTCTTATTCGAATAACTCCTATTGGATAATGTTTATTCATTTATAAAGATTTACTTTTAGTAACGGTTCTTCACTTTATAAATGTTCTCTTTAATAACGTTACTTCACTTATACAAGTGTTGTGTACCCCTTCTATTTAAAACAATCGGTGTTAAAAACCAATATCTCTTCTCTATATAAGTTCAGACTTATATATTCTATTTATCGAATGATAAATATTTAATTTAGTTTATAAACTGTTATTTATAAATTAATCTTTTCTATTAATCTGTTCTATTCACCTTCTAAATATTCCTTTGATTAAATTCTATTTATTTAACAAATAAATATCTCATTTATAACATTCTGTTTATTTTCTATAAATAAATATTTCCATTGAATCTATTTGTAAATGTTTTACAAATATTCCCTTCTAAATTCTATTTGTAAATGTTTTTACAAATATTTCTCCTTCTATTTGTTTGCACATAACTTCCTTTGTATTTGTGTTACAAATATATTTCCTTTATTCACACCCAATTCATGTTTCGTTCACATTGATTTTACTCAATTCATTCATTTCGATCTATTTAACTTACTTAAGTTAAATTTAATTTCAATCATTCAAATTCCCATTAACAAGTTGCTAATTAACCGTTTTGCCTATTTCACCCTTTTTATTTGAATATAACTTGTTCAAATATATGTCAACTTAATTATAAACTAATCTAATTATATTTTCAACTCGAGTTATATATTCGATTTCGAATATAAATTCTCAATTTCTTTCACTTATCCAAAAACCCAATTTCGACTCAAATTTCCCTTAACTAATTATTTTCCAATTTAGTTAATTCTATTTAACCATTTAAAAATATGATTTTTGTCTTAAAAATCATTTTACTTACTTCGCTGAAGTTCATATTTATTTTATATCTCCAGTCTGGATTTTTCTAATGCCAATTCGGATTTTATTTCCTAAAAATCCTTTTATTTATTTAATTAAACCGTTATGGTTTTATAATGGTTCTGGCGCTGCTTTTCTAAAAATTTGATTTTGACATAACTCAAAATCTATACGACGAAATCCAGATTTTTCTCTTTCATTAGAAAACTATTGTTCAACCGGTCCCGACGATTCTTGTTTCAAAGAATTCCGACTTCAATTGAGTTCTGTATACTAAATTGAAGTTCGAATCGCCAATTTACGAACTGCCGCGCTACGGCAAGCCCGTTTTAATTATATTTATAAATATAAATGTTTTAACTTTGTTTATAATAAATTCAACTCCATTCTGATATATTTTTAATATATATCCAATCCATTTCACATAATATTCCCGATCTATTTCACTTCTAATATTCAAATCCTATATCTTAATTTAAAATATTCAAATTCCATTTGATTTTTTTTATTAAAACTCTATATTATTTCCTTTTATTCAATTTCTATTTGAATTTTCTTCTATTCAAATTCTATTTCAATTCCCTATCTTCAATTTCTATTTGAATTTCTTATCTTCAATTTCTATTTGAAATTCTTTATTCAAAACCCATTTCAAATCCCTTATTCAAATTCCATTTGAAATCCTTTATTCAATTTCTATTTAAATTCCTTTGTTCAATTTCTATTTGAAATCCTTTGAATTTAAATTTTATTTTAACTCCTTTGAATTCAAATTCAATTTAATTTCACTTTGAATTCAAATTCTATTTAATTTCACTTTGAATTCAAATTCTATTTAAACTCCTTTTATTTAAAATTCTATTTCAAACTTTATATTTTCTTTGAATTCTAATATTCAACCTCCACTTTATATTCTCTTTGAAATTTTATTTAACCAAATTCCATTTGAATTCTAATATTCAAATCTCTATTTGACTTTTCTTTATTCAAATCCATTTGAATTCCTTTGAATTCAAATCCCATTTCAATTTTTCTTATACAATTTCTATTTGAATTTTCTTTATTCAAATCCTATTTAAATTTCTATGTTCAAATTCTATATTTGAATTCCCTTATATTTTACTTCTATTTGAAATCTATATTCCAATTCCCATTTCACTTCTATTTGAAATCTATATTTCAATTCCCATTTCAAAATTCCTTTGAAGTAATATAAATATATACATATATTTATATCTATCCCAAATTCAAAACATTTGAATTTTCAAACAACTTGTTTCTTTTCAAACAAATTTCCATCAAAACTTTTCTAAGGCAGCAATTCATCAGTTAGAAACTCGAAAATGAACACTGATGATGTTGCGACCATCATCAAAATTATTTCCCAGCTACTGAATGAGTTCAGTACTATATTTCTTTCAAACTCCATTTAGAAAAATATTTTCCAAACTCCCAGGATTTTAAATTCTGTATTCTGGTTGGAATTCAATTTCAATTTATCTCATTTGTATTTGATTTCATATACAAATTCCATTGGTTATATATATAACTATTTCAGTTTTTATAATCTTATTCGATTATAATCCTAACAATCAACTCTACTTAAAAACAATATCGTGTCCAATCTTCTGTTCAAGTGTTTATAAACTCCTATCGACATCGTGGCATCCCATGATTCGATCAGAATTCATAATCCACTCAACAGACAAGTCAACACAATATAAAACAGTTTTTATATCAAATAACAAATACGCTCTCTCGTATATATGTATACACTCAACTCATTCTAGGATACTACTGATCCTATCTCTAATGAGCACATTCCAACAAGCCTAGGTATTCGCTCAACCTAAGCTCTGATACCAACTGTAATGACCCAGATTTTCGTAACATCAGAGTTGACTATATACATCATACGTCCAATCCAAATATCACGAAAATACGGGAAAAAAATATTTAGAAGAAAGAGATAGAAGAAGAACAGAAATAACAGCACAGAATCTCACATCGCAGCGGAACAAAATATAATATATCATATCTTTGAAATACAAAATCTTCACTGTATAACATAGACTTATCAGAATACCACACTTACAACACAGCGGAACAACACTATAACCAGATAACGCTGAAGCCTCCTACTCCAAGCTCCTTTAGATATATCTGAAAAATCTTTAACTACTTGACTGCCCGTACAAATTTAGGCACCCAAGAGTTTAGGTAGAACAAAACAAAATAAACTCCGGGTCAGTCATGGGAATGGTATGAGTAAACAGTTTAAAACAGTTTCAGAAAATTGAATGATATCTCATAAGACCACGCCATATAACACGGAACGGGTTTTTCCCTTATGAGAATCCAAACACTTGATTTAACTTTCAAAAATCCCTTTTGAAAGGAACGATAGCTTTATATCAAAACTCCTTTGATATTATAATAGTGTCTAAATCAAGTAAATACAATCTAGTGGAATGTTTGCATCTCACGTTCCACATAAATAATATACAATCAAAACCGCAAGCACGTATTGGGTAATGGATTTCCAACTATGACAAGGTATGGAACCACCTTCCGCTGGTATATCTCTAGAGGAGAATACACCGAGTTCAACAAGAACATCTTGCAACTCACCACACATGACCGACCACTCATTTGGCTTGAGTGTATTGAATGTATATCACCAACGGTTGGGATCAACAACCGTTTCCCGAATGGGACAGCATCGACAATAGATTTTTAGAAGTAAATGAAACTCTAGATCAGGTGATTATATACCCTAATAGGTGCGACCTACATAGCCATGCTGTTTGCCCGATTTCTGTCATTTACCGGATGATGAGGCTTGAAGCTACGCTTTATCATCATACCAGATTCACTTCGAATGTCACATCGTCAGACCCATCGAAAATCACTAATTGACGTCTACAACAATACATTACGTGTCAGCTAAAAGAAGTTTCCTTCTCCGCTTCCACTCTTGGTACGGTTGAAGAAATCAATGTACGTGACCTTTTTGGAAATACTCTGTCAGACATCCATCCATACAAGTCACCCAGGAACAGGATGAACTGAAGGCACAATTTCTATAAATAGAAAAAGTCCTTACACTCTACTCTGTCTTCGATTATCTTTATATAATCTGATTCGCAACGCTACTGCCAATACGGAGTGGTTCTTCGGATAATAATCCAACCGGTCTCTCCATATTGACAACGATGGTCAAAACTTCAATAGTCTTGATTTAACTATCGAATAAAAACAAGTGTTTTGATAGTCGATGATTTAACTATCGAATAAAAAAAGTGTTCATCCAATTATCAACCAATTACTAAGCCCTTAATTAATATTCCATTAATTAAATCACTTCTCTATTTCTTTACTAATATTTGTTAACCAAATATTTTCAATAACCATATTGCCCTTTTCTATTATTTGGAAAACATTTCTGAATATCGCCTTCCTTTATTTTCTAACTTAGAAATATTTATTATTCTATTTCCAAGCTTACATTTATTTGGGTCAAAACGGATGTTGTGTAAAACATCGTTACGACAACCCAAATACTATATTCAATTATCTTTTATCCAACATTGATCTTCGAGCCTGAAATCTTACTATTTATTTGTTAATAATGAAATCAATCAAGTTGGAGTATAACTACCTCTCAGACCTTGACTGAATAACATTTATAACGTCATAACAGATATGACTACTTACTCGAATAATCAATACCACACAACTACTTCTTCACTTTTAAACACATATCACTTTCTTTTTCTATTCTTACTAGATTTTATTCTTGTACTACCTTTTTGATTATACTATTCTATTTCTAAGTTCGTTTCCTTATCGACTTCTATATAAATCGATACGTTGATTTCTAACTATCAAATTATCTTAAAAATATTCTAACTCCTTAAATTTCCGAAAAAAATCGTCATAACCTCCTTTGTACCGGGAGCATCGGGAAAATCCCCAAACTGCCACACAGGCCTTCTCCAATCAAAAAGAAAAAGAAAAGCGAAGCGGCTAGCCGATACGGCGCATAAAATCTCATATATGAATTAAATACGTACCTTTTTGTTGGGCACTCTATTTATATACCTTCCAACACTTTATTCCATACCTGTTTCCTGTATATTTATACCTGCCCAATCGTTTTAACTCAATTTGTTAATTAAATCTGTTAATTAACTACTTAGTATATTCCACTTCTATTTATCCAAATCTATTATCTTCTATTATTCAAATCCTATAATATAAATCCCATTTGAATTCTCTTTATTCAAATCGTATTATAAATCCCATTTGAATTTCTATATTCAAATTCTATATTATAAACCCCATTTGAATTCTATATTCAAATTCTATAGTTAAACTCCATTTGAATTCTATTATTCAAATTCCGTATTATAAATCCCATTTGAATTCTATGCCTTATTTAAACAACGTTTATAACTTCACTTAAAATCCCACATTTATATATTTATAAACAAATTTTATAAATTCAATTCAAATCCCATATTTTCATTTATAAAACAAAGTTTATAAATTCAATTCAAAACCCCACTTTTCATTTATAAACAAAGTTTATAAATTCAATTCAAATCCCATATTTTCCTTTATAAACAGAGTTTATAAATTTGATTCCAATCCCACCATTTTCATTTATAAACAGAGTTTATAAATTCAATACTCGTTCATATATATTCAAAACAAGTTAATATTTTCTATAGTTCATTTAAAATTCAAATTCTATTTATAAAAATAGAATATCCTTTTTAAATCTCAAATACCTTTTTCGATATTTTTATAAATCAATATTCAAGCCCCAGGGATATTTTAAACAATCAAATCAACCAATTTCAATCGTTTGATTTTTTTACACATCACATATGAATATATATGAAATCAAACAAACAGAATTTTTTTTTTGAGGAATCCAGTTGGATTCCTCCAACCTGTTTTTCCTGCATCCACAGACGTTAGTCAACAAAATAATACCCATCCTGCTTCGAGGTAGGATATCGCGGTATAGAAGGTCATCCACTAATCATAGCGTGGGGCGTATAGGGTAATCATCCGCTATGAAACTGCAAGAATCCAACCAATCATCAACCCAATATATATATATAACCTAAATAACTAATATATATTTTAAAACAATCAGACAACATTCATACAAGCATAGACAAAATATATTTTAACTATATAAAAATAATTTCTAAATGAAAGGTGAGATTTACTCACCAGAATTTTCCTTTGTCGAATATCCATTTTATTTCCATATCGTGGTGTCCATGAATCGTCTTCAATCGTCTTAACTGAATTTATCAGGTTCCTGCGATTTATTTCTAATTATCGATTAAACGACTATTTATTTTAAACTAACTATTTAAAACAAATAAACAATTTATTCTATGCAAATTTAGAATATAGTAAAACGTATACCTTACTGCTATCATAATACACTCGACCAGTCGACGAACTAATCCCAGAACAGCACCAGCTCAAATGACAATTCTTCAACTTGGCATTTCTTCGAACACCTCGCAGTCATCCTCTTTTCCCTTCACTTTATCACCTTATACTCACGGTCTTACTGCCTGCTACTGTTGAATTCCACGGATCTTCATTCCACCCACCGAACTCCAGATCATCACGATGATTATAAATCGAGATTTTGATTTCATCCAAAATCAACACCCCAACCCAGTTTAAAATCGCTACATCCTCTTCTCCCTCACGTCGATGTCTCCTCCTGCCTTCGCGAGGGTCTTCGTCGAGTTCCAGAAAATACCCACTGTCAAAATCCAGAATCGCGACATCCTCTAAAGCCCCAAAATCCGAACCTGAATCGACGCTGAAACCTTCCCAACTCATCCCTCCTTCGCACGCGCTTGAGGTCGATTTCCGGCTCTTCGGAAAAAGGAATCGCGATTAGGTTTTTAACAAAGGATGGCCATTTTTGATTGTTGCTGAAGCTTTTGTTTTGAGAATGGGAGGATCGGTTTTATAAAGGGACGGGTCAATAATTATAAGGCTATGTTAAATTTTGCTCTTGTGGTTTCTGAATGGAACAACAGGCCATTTTTAGTTTCCCCTTGTTGTTTTTCCTTCTGCCCACAAACAAGGAAGGTATATTTTAATTTATTTTAATTTATTAAAAACTGGTGTCCTTTAATTTAAATTATCACATTGATTCCGAGCTCCTTTCTGAACCCAACAACTGTCAATCCTGGGGTAATACCACTATTCTGAACACACTGGGATAGGTCACGAAGTCCAATTCGATCATCTGGAATAGATATTAATTTAAATTGATTTAAATTAAATTTCAAACCATTTAAATTCTTCGATAATAAATTAATATTATTTATCATTTATATTCGAATTAGAATTTCCACATATCATCTGAATTATCTTGATTCAGCTCTAACTTCGAATATATATATTTATTGTTTTTCCTATTCGTCAATTTAATATATTCGATTTTAAATCGAAATTGATTATTAAACTAATAACACAATATAAAATTCCATTTATATTATCCCCCCAATATTTAAATCCATATTAAATGTTTAAAATTTTACCCATAAGGATCCGGGTCATTACATTAAGTTTCAATAACTATTGACCAAAATTAGAGTAGTGTTAGTGGGTTGAAATTAGCTAGCCCGTTACTGCAGTCATCTTCAACAATAAATAGGGGCTGAAGGGATTCATTTCTAGTTTCCCTCTCATTCTCACGTCGGTCCTAAACCTAAAACTAGTCTATTTCTTCCCCAAACTCATAAATTTCCAATAAATTCTTCATTAAATCATCCCTAATTGTACGTTGGCTGGCTAGATCTCTTTGTTTTGGGTAAACATTCACCTTCTTGCTTGATTAACCGAGTGATGATGATCTTTATATATTTACATTATATCATATGTTTTAATCACTATATTGCAATCATAACAATCCAAATTTTAAATAAACAATGGTTAATTAACATAAATTAAGTAATAAGTTGTAAAATTGTGGGAATTTGGCAATGGAGATTATGTCATTGGGTCCGTTGCGATTTTCTGGTTCAAATGCATATTCGATTCACGTAAAACAGACTCAAAACGAAGGAGTTATAGCGATTTGAAGTTCGAAATCAAGATCATAGTTTGAATAGAAAAATGACTATTGCATGGGATGACCCAACAACGACTGGGTCGACCAAAATTGCATTTGGCTCAACCTATATGTTGACCCAACTGGGGTCTAGGTTGACCCATACACACCTGACACGTATACTTGCCAGGCACGAAATCTGTTGAATGAACGCGATTATTTCGGGCTAATTTAAGCTAATGTGTTTGTGTTTTGATTCACTCATGTAGTCACTCCATGTCGATCCAAAGATATGGTCGGTTCAGATTTAAAACCTACATTGCTCTACTTATAAATAAACCTCCAACCCCTCTCCACTTCTTCACAACACATCTCTTCTCCACCTAGGCGCCTCCTTTTTTAGAGATAGAGCCAACCTAAAATTAAATTTTAGGGGTTTGAGATTAAGTAAAAATATTTTTTATTTCATTTTATTCTAGAGGTTCTGCCGGAGCCTGGGGAAGCTTTTCTGGTAAGTTATATGATTATCAGATTTTTGATTAAGTTTAGGTAAATAGGAATAACAGGTTGTTGCCATGGTTTTGTTTACAGTTCTTTTACTTACAGTATATTTACAGTTTCAGTTTGTTCATATTTTTTTGTAATTCCTTTAGTAAGTATTTCTGTAATTTTTCTGTCTATTCTTACATTTTTTGTTTAATTAATATTCAAAATACTGTAAGTTATTATTCTCAGTTTCCTTCTTTTTCATCTCATTTTACAGTTTATTTTAGTTATGACTAAATATGCCTAAAAGGCATTTGTATACGACTTATTTAGGCATATATTTGTATGCCTAATTGTCTACGACTGATTTATTATTATTTTATCTATCACTTTTGGGGAACCTGATTGAATTGGAATAATTCAATTTGGGGTTAATTTGATATATATTGTAAACTATAATAGGAAAAACGGGGAATAATTGGACCGAATGAAAGGCAAACTTAATAAGGTTTGAAAAAAGGGCTATGGTGTAGGTTATGATAGAAAAATGAACTGTACATAATATGATGGACTGGGCAATCATAATAAACAAGCATATTTTATTTGTGAATATGAGTATGATTGGGACTATAAATGAGACAATTAGGCTTAACATGAAAATTAACTTAAAATGGTAATAAGTTATAAGCCTAAAACTACATTATTCTATGGTAGCCTTGTGATTAGACGATATACTACAATGGCCTTGTGATTGGGCGATATTTTATGGGGCCTTGTGATTAGGCGTTATTCAATGATAAATGAATGAATTGTTAGGCTTAATTAATATTGAACTTAAAATGACATTAAGTTAAAAGCCTAATTCTATGATTAATCTATAGTTTCTATGAGAGGCCAAATCAATAGGGTTTTGGGTTGAGTGTTATTTGTGCGTTGGGGATCCAAACCAGATAGGATACCCTTTTTTATCACATACTTTCTCCCAAAGGAGTAAAGGGCATTGCATCGTGTTGTGTTAAGTAGTAAGTTGGTCCAAACTTGAGGTGGGTACGGGTGCATTCTGGCGGGTCAATATGCGTGCATTTGAGCCAACAAGGGAAAATAAGACATTGTTACACATGTGATTAATGCTATGTCTATTGCTGGTGGGTAGAGCCTAATAAGAACAAGTCCTGTAGTAGGCATAGATTATCACTCTATGGTATTAAGAGTCGATCGATGGGTAGTATTAGGAAAATCTTCCTAGCTGTATTATGTTTATGAAATCGATAAAAGTGCTAATAGTCAAAAGTGAATGAGAATAGTGAACCCTATATGTAACCTTTTATGTCATCCTATATGTTCACTTTAGGTGTGCACAGACACTTACCTTATCTGATAGTAAAACTACTATTTTAGATGTTTCGCTTGCTTATCAATTGTGCCAGTAATCATAACAGCTCACCAGACTTTATGTTTGACCCATTTTCCTTTCTTCTTTCCTTCTTCTTCCCTCCGGCTCGTAGGGAGGAAGCGCATAATTGAGATTATTCAACTGATTCTGTCTTGGAGGATTTCCTTTGAACTAATATCGCTCTTTGTTATATTCTCTTTTCCACGGTTTGGTTGTATCTGTTGACTATTTGAGGGATATTATTTATGTACTCTGATATTATTCAAGACTAAAAAATTTCTTCATAAGGCATGGTATTTTGTGACAGTTGATTTTTTTGAAATGAATTGTTATGTCACTATTTTTATTTTTATTTTCTTTCGTTGTGTTTTACTTTGTTCATGTCTTGTGAATTTTAGTTTATGTGATGTATTTCTGTCTTTATACTTGGAATGCTTCATATTCCTTAGCGGGCTCCTACTTTGGGTAATAACAAGGAGTGTGGGGTGTTTCAGCAATCATCTAAATATTGAATTAACCTTAAAACTTAATCAAGTATAGTAATTATATATTTTGAAATTATAGGAAATCAAATTATATAATGTTATAATTAAAATTTGAATCCAATGTGATTAAAGATTCTCTATGTTAGATCAATGATCATGACTATATGTTCACATGCATTTGAATGTTTATATATGATTGAAATTGTTGTTTAAGTGATTGAAGTAATGTTTGAATTATTGTTTGAAAGGATGAGTTGGTTGAATTGCTTGATCTTGTTTGTTAGTGTTGTGCATGTTAGGAAATGGATGGATAGTCAAAGCCTATTAGAGATGATTTGAGCTGGTCAAAGGATTATCGTAGCAAATTTGGGTGGGCTTAAAGTGCTGGAGAAGTGTTTGAATTCATAAAGAGGGCTCAAAGCCAATGTCCAAGATCGAAGCCTTTGGCTTAGATTATGTGCGAAGCCTCAAAGCCAAAAGAATAATTTTGAGAGTGATAAAAGAACTTCAAATCAAAGAAAATTGGAGTACATAATTAAGTCTGAAACTGGTCCAAGGGGATTTGCAACACTAAGAAGCACTAGCTTAGCGAAGGAAATAGGGATCTGAACTGATTTAGTGATTCAGAGAAGACCATTTCGGTGACTCAAAACAAGACCAGATGGATCTGGAGCAACACAAGGTGGTTTCGAAGCAACATTGGACAGATTCAACGCACAACAAGTTGAGTTTGTAGAACAACAAGTCGAGTTCTTAGATAACAGAGGGATTTAAAGCAAAGCAAGGAGAATTGAAGCACATTAAATGAAGTAGTTATTCAAAGCAACTTAGATGCTCCGATTTGAAGCAATGAACTTTGCATCGATGCAATATAAGTAGTCCAGATCGATGTGAAGTAAGAAACTTGCAGTAATGTTTAGAAGAGAGGTGTTTCGATGCAAGAAAGTTCTTCAGAATATTATATTAGAGATAGTGTTCGAAACAGTGTTTCGAAGGGAGATATGAAATGTTCAAAGGAAGGTGAGAATTTGATCCAAATTTTTGTTTAAAGCTAGTTAAATAGTATTATTCTTTTCAACTCGGAGTATAATGTCTTATGCTCGAATCAAAGTGGGTATCTGAGCGAAGTAGTGTTTTAAAGCTCGAAACAGAGTGCTTAAAAGCAAAGCATTTTGAAGCCCAAAGCAAATATATCGAGGCCTAAAGCCAAGTGGTTCAAAATTCAGAGTCGGGAGTTTTGAAGCTCAGAAAATGTGATTCGAATGTAATATTTCTATCATGTTTTCACCACAAAACCTTTGACATAATTTCAAATTACTTCGAAGTAAAACTATTATCTTGTTCAGAGCGAGCAGTTGAGGTAAGAAAAGGTTATGTGACCCATGCGACAGATCGACAAGGTCATCAAAGTTGTGCTGGTTACTTTAATAAGGAAGTTGTGACTCATTGATTAGGGACTTATATGGAGACAAATGAATAGAGTGTGAAAGGCGTCTTGGGATGGTACAAGGCTATGAGACAATGGGTTGATGGCTTGCTCTGGTGATTGAGAGTGCCAAAGAATAATTGATAGCTCGAAATGTTCTGCTTGTTGACTCAAAGCAAGGGTGTTGTGTACCCTGGATTTTGGAGATCTAGTTCCTAGACATCTGGTCTTAAATGAAAACATACTAGGGACATTTGCATCCTACAGGATGATGGTCTGACTACTAGTATTTTCCGTAAGCCTTTAGCATAAGCGATAATGGTCATATGGCTTATCACTATAATCAAGGTTTTATAAGGTAATGGTTAGGATTTGTATGATGGATGTTTTAAATGCTCTTATGTTCATTCCTTGGGCAGCCATCACTATATGATTTTAGAGAGGGAATAGGGAATGGGGATAATGGTTTGACTATGGATTCTTCTATCTTGGCCAGTATCCTATGTTATTTTGTTTACTTAAATAGCATATTTTACTCAGTAATCATATGCTAACTCTTTGGATGTAGGAATATGTTAGGTATGCGACTTAATGTTGTCTAATAGCATATTTTTCTAATATAACTATAGGTAGTTATTATCGCTCATATTAGATTATTTTTTAACCTATGACTTTACCTCTCCTCTTATTATATTGAGTATTCATCGACAATGTTGATAAGTAGACTAGATTACAGGTGTTAGTCACGTTAAAGTTGTATCGAAGACAGGCTTGAATGGCTAGGCGCATTGCTAAATATTTTATTCTGGTGTTTTACTATACTCTGGGGGATAAATTGATGTAGTGAGAAATTGATGTATCCAAATATTACTACATCTTGTATAACTTTGTGGTTTTATGATGATGGATTTTCAGTTTGTTATGGATCGCTGCTATTCTGTTGTATAGTAACTTATTATTATTATTATTATTTGAAATTTGGTTAGTATATCATATAGGTCTAAGGGGAGTATCGAACTCCCAACCTTTTACTTGGTAGGTAAATAGCATACCACTACGCCATACTCTCTTGGCGGTTACTTATTATATTTTGTCCACGTACTACGACATACTATATAACAAACTTATTTTGTTTCTTCCCCCATGGTAGGTCCATATCTCCTGACATGTTGCAACCCATCTTCCCTTCTGTAATATGCAAGTAGTATGGGGGCACACAATCATAGTTTTCAGACAAAAATAAATAAAAGTAACGCTTTATGTTATGTATGTTTTAACTGAAATTAATTATGGAATTATAGTAATTAAAAAAATCATTAGTAAAGAAAATTCAAAATAAACCCATTAAATTAATAGAAGCAACCCATCCTATTGGAAAATAGCTAGACCTATCGTACTCCTTAAGAATATTAAAGGCTGTTGCAACTATTATATTCCAAATGTGGAAAAGATGTATTATAAATCATGTGTGAATGCTTTAAATGCTCTAAAAATTAGCTCAAAATGAAATATCTTAATTCGTAAAATGTTAAAGGTTGAACAATGGATAGAAAAGAGATATGTTCACAAGTGTATATAGTACTTTTTACATTTTCCACTTGAGTAATTATAGTTTCAAAAAAAAAATACTCTAAAGTACTAAGAAATATTGTGTCTTCGTGCGTAGCGTGCAGACATCCTACTAATATGGATCTAAACATAGTAACACATAGAAATAGTTTTAGGAAGAATATGTTATGCATCAATGCAAATATAAATGTATGAAAACTCTAGTAGTCTTGAGATCCTACCGCATTTACATTAATTTGCAATGTCACTTATCAATGAGTTATCTAAAAATGCATAAAGTTTATTATTTAAAACATATCATGGGTTATATGCATAAAGAAATGAATAAAAAAATTAATTAACAAAGTGATCGTAATTTATAGCAGAACATAGTGACTCGCCAACCAAGGAAATAAAATACTAGTAAAATATCAACAGGATAATATAGAAAATAACAATTGATTTGATATTCTTGGAATCAGTTAAGAGTAAGAACAGGGTTACTATAACTTATTTTGTCAATTAGAAACCAAATCTAACAATCTTTGTAATCAAGTTAACATAATTAGCTTTTGTTTACGATTTGTACATTATTGAAGATAAAATAAAAAATGTTTAAAAGGGGCTGGAAATGCAAATCTACTTAGTACTCAAACAAAATAAAAGAAGAAGAAGAAGAAGAAAGGAATTAAAATCCCGAAAATAGAAAACCAAGGATAGATTAGAAATCATCCAAAAATAAGGAACAGAAAACAATGGTTAAACTTAAGAGGAAGTTGGCAAATATTTGCTATAATGAGATAGTTAACCTGCATGTAAAAGTGGAAATATAATTGAAGGTTTACGTGGTAAACTGAAAGTGAACTGCAATATTAAAACTAATGGATATTGAAAGTATACGAAGAGGAAAATAAACAAATCCATGGAAATAGAGATGGAATGAACAAATGTTATAACTACCAAAATCTAGAAATTATTTAAAATGTATTTAAGGGATAAATTGGAAATATATTTTAAAATGGTTGAGAGATAAGTATATGACAAAACTTCAAACAAGAGAGAAGAATTTAATTGGTCATCTATTAAGCATTATACGTAATAATAAAATAAATAACTCAAAAAATTGAGATATCATAGCTTATCGGACTTATTTGAAAACCTAATCTAAGAAACTTTACAATCAATTTAACATAATTAGCTTTAGCATCTGATGGATACATTATTGAAAAAAAACGTTTTATAAAGGACTAAAGAGGTAAGTCTACTTAACCTGGAAATTCGAGCCAATTTAAAATTTTTATTTTGGCAATTTTATTGAATTTTGAATATTTAAAATGAATTATTTTAAATAATGACGATAAGAAATTTATTTTGAATAGAAATAGAACGTATATATTTATTTAAATCATCGTTAGAATATAATTATTTATTTATAATTATTTATTTATAATTATAAAAGGAATTGAAAATGGCGCGGTAGTTTAAAAATTCGATTTCAAATTTCAAATGAATGTACAGGATTCAAAATAAACTGGATTTTAGCAAAACCAAAAATATTAGAATCTAATTGAGAATATCTTTCCAACGAATCCGAAAAATTGAAATTTCATAGCGGGAATAAAAAGTTATGCCCAGATGAAAATTCAGAATAGTCACTATGGAATTCTAGCCTTTAAAAAATGGAAATTTTGCAAACGACCTCGGTTTTCGATGAAACCACTTTTGTTGGATCTGGGATGTAGAATTATTGCTAGATTCCAAAATTCATAATTTTATGAATCAATATGCGGGTGTGGCGAAGAAAAACGTGTTTTGGCAGTTTCAGTCAATTTCGATCAACCAGAAAATGGTCATTTTTCAAATGGTCTCGGAATTTGATGAAATTAGTTTTGTTAGAACCATATCGTCAATACGAAGCTAGAAAATATTTTTCGGGAAGTTTTAGAGTCCGTATGTGGCCCTGGTAAATTAAAATGTGCGTTCAAATTCAATATATGGATTTATATTTTGATTTTGATAGAAACTGATCGAAACAGTCGAATCAGCTTACCGGACATATCCCATTGTGTTCGGAATGGGGGTAATTAGCTAGGGGCGACAGTCGGTGGGTTCGATTTTGAGTTCGAAACAAAAAGTTACTTTTTGGGGAATTAGAAATTAAATTATATAATTATATACCTCCAACCCTCCTCTCTCTCTCTCTCTCTTCATTTTAAATCAAAATAAAAAAGAAAAAAAGGGAAATTCAGAAGGGGAAACGCGACGTAGCCTAGACCCGCCATCGCGCGCCCCAGACGGTGCCGCCGGCCGCCGTCGACGACCTCCAGCCCCCCTCCCCTCCTCGCAGCCGCTCCCCTCCTGCCACCTCGAGACCCCCTCCCTCTCTCCTCCCTCAAGAACCCCCCCAAAGCCTATCGCCTCCACGCAGCAGCCAGAGCCACCGCCGAGCTGATCTTCCACCCCCTCCTCGACCCGTGAACGTGAAGAGTCCCCCCCCCAAAGTAGCTTCGATTTTGGCTAAAAGGTAAGTTTTATAATTTTAATTTACATAAAAATTGATTTTTCTAAAGTATAAAAATTGATTTTTCAAAAGTAAAAAAAAACTGATTTTTATTTCTATAATTAGGGTATAAAGAAAGCTTTGATTTTTAAATGAGAAAGGTTACGATTTTTATAAATATAAAAAGTATAATTTTGTTCATAGAAAAGACATGATTTTCATCATAGGAAAAGGTTGAATTTTTAGAATAGAAAAGATTGAACTTTTATAAATGGTTCGTTTTTATAAATTGAAAAGATGAGATTTTTAGCATAAGAAAGCTTTGATAAGAAGAAGTTTAGATTTTAAATTTTGAAAAGATATGCTTTTTATGCATATAGAAATAGGATTTCTATATATAAAAATATTATTATTTCTTTTTCATATATATGAAGTAGCGATAAAAATTCGATTTTTATATATATATGAAGTAAAAATATAATTTTTATATATGTAGCGAAATAAAAATCTGATTTTTATTATATATATATATAGTGAAATAAAAATGTGATTTTTATATTATAGAAAGAATAAAAATAAGATTTTTATTTATTGGAATGAAGCAATAAAAATATAATTTTATTATGAACAGTGTGGTAAGGACTGCATTGGAATTTCAAACAAATCCAAACGGTTCAGAAGTAGAATGGCGGAGTGGATCCCACGGTGAGAACTCCTCACTTTTATTTTTATTTCTAGTTTGAAATATATACTAGGATCCAGACGGTGCTTATTAGCACCCGACACCCGTCGTCCACAGACCATGGACGACTTGTTTGTTTGATTTCGTTTGGATTGATTTGTTTGTGTGAAAATTGATTGTGAGGTGGAATGAATCGAATAAAATTCATGTGTTGAATAAAATAAAATTCATGTGTTGAAATAAAATATATATTCATGTGTTGAAATAAAATAAATATTCATTTACAAATCGAACGATTTGTTTATGTACACTGATTTGACTAATAGTGATTGAGACGATAAATTTTACACATCGCCCAACTGCACAAATAAAATCTGTGTTTGATTGTTTGAAACCCCACACGGGTATTGGGATGAAATTGGATATACACTAATCCCAATAATTAGTTGTATGTCGATCGATTGATTGACATGCTGTTATAAGCGTTGAATAATTATATTTAATGCTTATACAGTGTAGAATGCACTCTGGATGATGGTTGATTATTTGTCGTTGCAATTATATACTTGTGTTGTATGGAATCCATATAAGTAATATTATATGGTAATTGAGTGGGTCTCACTCCAATTTAGAAAATAAATTATATTCATGTGTTGAATAAACAAAATAGTCATGTGTTGACAATACTCATGTGTTGAGAATATTCATGTGTTGAAACCATTCAGGTGTTGAATAGAATATATATTCATGTGTTGAATAGAATAAAATTCATGTGTTGAATAAAAGAAAATTCATGTGTTGAAGAAAATATTCATTTGTTGAATAGAATAACAAAGTTATTGAAATATATAAAGCCGTGTTGATTAGATTGACGCCATTTTGACGTGAACGATATTTATATCGATTTTATTCATTTTTATAATGAATATAGAAAAGGAAGTAATTTCAAAATATAACGTTTTGAAAATATTATCATTTATAGATTAATGATATGGAATATTCAATTTTGATTAGAAATTGAATATGAAGTTGAAATCGTTTAGAAAACGAATTTAAAACGATTTATAAAACACGTTTTGAGAAGAAATCGACGAAATATATATATATATATAGGCCAGAATAGAATGCGCCGCGCTGCGGCAGTTCGTGAATTTCGACCATTGACCTTGAATGGACGTTACGGGAGATCCGACCGTCGGATTCTCCTAAAACTGGAACCATTGGGTTCATATCGAAAAGAGCTTTCTAAGGAATTCAAGAAATTAGAAATCTAATAGTTGGATTTGGAATTATGTCCAAATCAAATTTGGAAAAGGTCGTTGTAAGTGCAGTTCGATGACCGTTGATGGAAATCGACAGTACGGGCCATGATAAAGTTATTAAAATAGTAATAATTTGTGTAAAATCATGAGAAATGATTTGTGAAGAATTGAGATGAAAAATCCCAAATTTGAAAAGATAAAAATAGATTTTTATCGAAATGAACTAGTTTTGAACTAGAATTATAATCCCATTTATTTTTAAAATAAATAAAGTGGATTTGAAATGGTTTTGAAAATAACCAGAATTTCCAATATATAAAGTGGAATGGATTTGAATCGAAATTTTTTGGAATATTTCGATATTGGATTTCGTGATTACACAGATATTGTTATGGAAATTTGAAAGATATATTTATATTGTTATTTCCAATACGATATTTGATGGTCGTATAATTTGGTATTGAATATAAGCCGCTATATTTTCTATTCAGAGCCTTGTATTTAATATCAAATGGGATTTGGGTTTGTCGTGAATGGTGTCTTCGTTAACACTGTTCTTAAACCTAGTTGAGAAAAAGATTAAATCTTTTTGTTTAGATTTGACGAAGTATACCAATTAAATGGTATTTAATTGGAATTGAATTTGAATTGATTTTTGGATTTATCGTGAACGGTGTTTTAAATAACACTTGTTCTTTAACCCGATAATTAATGAAATGTGAATTGGGTTTATCGTGAACTATGTTTTAACGACATTCGTTCTTTAACCTGATTTACAGTGAAATGTGATTTGGAATTTATAAATCTTTTGTTAAGATTTAAAGGAGATTTTCCAAAGTAAAGTTTTCCAATTTAATAAAATAAATTGGAATGGAATGGAATTCGATTTGGTAATAATCGAAGTGAATTTCTGTGGAGGAAGACAATTAATATATCTGGAATTTAAAAGGCTTTGCCATTATTCCATTTGTATTATTAGTCGGACATGGAAGTTTATATCAGTTATATATATCGATTTGTATTCCATGAAGATTCCATTGTAAATGGAATGCGATTTTGGGTTGTCATGAACGGTATCTTTAATAATACTGTTCTTAGACCCAACGGAGTTAAGAAAATCAGAAAGTAACTGGAGATTAGTTAAGTTGAATGGTTTCTTGGGTATTGATCTGATGTTGGTTTCGACCTTCGGGGTTAATACTTAGAAAATTGTTCACTTGTTAATTTATGGTTAAAGGCTGATGGAATGAAATGTGATTTTGGGTTTATAGTGAACCGTGTTTTAAATGACATTAGTTCTTTAACCCAGTTAAAGACGGGATATGATTCCCAAGTGAAATAATCATTGATAGTGATTTTTGGGAAGATTAAAACCAAGTGCAGTTTTAATGAATCTTTAATTAGATTGAAATGATCGGGAATGGAGTATCACCAGTTTTGCTCCAGGCAATAGTCAAATCTTTAATTAGATTTCAAAGTGAAATGGTAATTGAATTTACCGATAACACTGTGGTGTTAGATATGAAGTATTACTAGTTTTACTTCATGGGATGAATAGGTTAGGATTGGGAAATTAAAACAAATGATTACTTCTGTAAGGTTCGTTAATCCCGACTAGTTTGGATAAACCATAATTTGGTTCGAATTGATATTCAAAAGAAAATTAAAGAATAAATTTAAAGAATTTATCTTTGATAAAATTAATGGGAACCTTTCCCAAAGTATAAGAATATTTGAATAGATGAATATTCTGAATTGGAATGAGGTGTATGTTGTGTTTGTGTAACACAAGTTTATTATATACGCGAGTTATTCAGAAAGACCAGGTTTATCCCATTCTGAATAACTGATTCGACGATGTTTTGAGGATGAAGACGGTGGTCGAAGACCGGAGGTCTTCACATCGTTTGGGTGATTACTGATGATCTTGATTGGGCTGTACACCCAAGAGGAGGGAATCAGTTGGTGATCGTCCAGACGTACTTGGAGATCGATGGATATGCGAGGAATAAGGTTCCTCTGGTTTCGTTCAGACCTAGAATGGACTTGTAAATGGACTGTGTGTCTGACATTGGATATCATTATGTGTGATTGATGGATATCGGTTGCATGGAATGGTTTGCCTGTGTGGCATGCTAAGATGCAAATGATCAAGGCTTCTGTTGAAAAGCAGAGTCTTGTGGTTGATGATCAAAGCACCGCCTGTGTGGCATAGCTTTGTGTAGCGTTAATTCGCGGGCCTCACACCCCGGTGTGAACCAGAAACGGGAGAAGGACTTCAGGGAGGACATGCGTTTCCTTCTAGCTAGAAGTGGCGTCAGTGGTTTTACACGCACTGAAGAGTTTGACTTATGTGGTTGTTGGAATGCGAGGCGCCTCAGATATATCGGTCGATCCGGTACCGATGGAGTCATTGGACTCATTGAGACCCCATAGGGTGGGGAAACGCAGTGTTCAGGCATTTTAATCCAATCCACATCGGTGGACCGGCCCTGACGATCCAAGGGACGATGCGTTCTGTTCCTAAGGGGTGGGCTAGAGCGTCTCAAATTCGGTAAGGACGATCCCTTACCTTGGTTCACAGATGGAAATCCAACTTCCAATACATGACTTTGTAGTTTTGGTTGTAGAGCCTGGTATGGCGACACAGTGGTATGGGGGCACTTATGCCGTCTATGATTGATATTTATGATTGAAATTGTTTTGACACTATACACTTATAGTAATAATAAAAGAGGAAATTTGGCGTATTAAGCATTCTTTGGCTATTATAAGGTAAAACCCTATCTTCCGGCTTGTGTTGCATTGTGTGATGGGACCTGGGTCTTATAATAGCTTCATTGTTCTTTATTTAGCATTGCGCTATTGTTTTATGCACGGGTATTCTTGGGAGGAAACCCGTTCCATGTTATACGGCGTGGTCCCTTGATTTACCTAACTTTAAAATAAAGATTAATAACTGTTTTAGTTCTCACACCAGTCACATGACTGACTGGGGTTTATTATTTTAACCTAAACTCTGAATGCCCTTATTTTGACACGGGCTGCTAGTAGTTTTGGTTTTGCAGATTTATATCCACAGGATCCTGATTTACAGCTGCAACGATACTCAGAAAGCTCTGTATCCGTGTATTACTTCTAGTTGTGTTTTTTATTATTTTTCCGCTGCTATGTAATGTATTGTAATCTCTGATATTTTGTGATGTATATTATTTATTAATACTCTGTATATTCTTGTATTCTGATGTAATTGTTGTAATAAACAATGAAATGTTCTTTTGTTTGTGTTTGGATTCGTCTTGTCCTCAGTACAATCCGTGATTTCCCGTAAGGGGGATTTCAGGTCGTTATAGCTTGGTATCAATGCTTTGGTTTATAGAGCTCGAGAAAAAGACACGTTAGAACCAAACGAAAGAATTCATCAGAGATTGGATTAGTAATATCCCACGAGAATAACTTGTTAGAGATAGGATCAGTAGCATCCTAGAACAAGTGTGAAGAGTGATGTTTTTTAAATAAAATTGAAAACAATTTTTTTTTGTTTTTTTGTTTTGGAAATTTAAATCAATTATTCGTATTCGAATATTTATTTGTATTGAATTTGGATAATAAAGTATATAAAGATTTTGCGTATACGTCTGATCCGCGTGTATTTGAAGTTTTAATATACTAGATAGATATAGTATCACGCTCTAGTCGCCCGAAGAAGATACTGATGATTGAGATCTCATCATCGGTGTTTATGTTCGAGTTTCGAAAGTGAGATTTCTATATATTTCCAAATGACTGGTGTGAGAACCAAAACAAGATAGGATTTTTGTTATGATTTGGCATTAAAAATCTGATTTTTTGGATATGTATTAAAGTTGTGTGATTGAAAAGATAATCAGCTAATTGATTGTTGGTTGTGTTGTTTGATTATTGTTCCATTAATTAAATGTTGAACCTTTAGCCAAATTGAACCAAATAGTGAATTGTATTGAAAATTTGTCGCATTTGCATACATATACATGTACTTACATTGAACAGGTCATAGCAAGGAGGCTAGGGAAGAGGAATAAAATTGTTTGTCTGACAAATAGGTACATGTTTATTGTATTTCCTGGGTTTTTGATGATTTTATGAGCCGATTGGCTAGTGCTTGGCTGTTTCTTTTTCTTTTCGGATTGGTGAGGGCCATGGGAGGCTATTTGAAATATCCTGAAGCTCCCGGTGCAGGGGAGGTTATGGCGAAATTTTTCAAAAATTTAGGGTGTTAGCCAAATTTTTTAAAAAAAAATGAAAAGTTCTTAGAAACTGAAAAGTTGAAGAACTTAAGCCACAAAGAAAATAATGGAAGTTGAGTTGATTAGCGAAACAACTTTCAGCTTTGTTCCTTTTCGGGGATGAAAAGCTTTAAGTTGGGGAGATTGTAATAACTCGGAAATCCGAGCCAGTTTAAAAAATTTATTCTGGCAATTTTATTGAATTTTTAATATTTAAAATGAATTATTTTAAATAATGACAACAAAAAATTTATTTTGAATAGAAATAGAACGTATATATTTATTTGAATCGTTGTTAGAATATATTTATTTATAATTATAAAAGGAATTGAAAATGGCGCGGTAGTTTGAAAATTCGATTTCAAATTTCAAATGAATGTACAAGATTCAAAATAAACCGGATTTTAGCAAAACTAAAAATATTAGAATCTAACTGAGAATATCATTCCAACGAATCCGAAAAATCGAAATTTCATAGCGGGAATAAAATGTTATGCCCAGATGAAAATTCAGAATAGTCGTTGCGGAATTCTAGCCTTTAAAAAATGAAAATTTTGCAAACGACCTCGGTTTTCGGCGAAACCACTTTTTTTGGATTCGGGATGTAGAATTATTGCTAGATTCTAAAATTGGTAATTTTCTGAATCAATATGTGAGTGTGGCGAAGTAAAACGTGTTTTGACAGTTTCAGTCAATTTCGATCGACTTGAAAATAGCCATTTTTCAAACGGTCTCGAAATTTGACGAAATTAGTTTTGTTAGAACCGTACCGTCAATACGAAGCTAAAAAAAATTTGGGAAATTTTAGAGTCCGTATGTGGCCCCGGTAAATTGAAATGTGCGTTCAAATTCAATATATAGATTTATATTTTGATTTGACAAAAACTGATCGAAACAGTCGAATCAGCTTACCGGACATATCCCACTGTGTTTTGAATCGGGGTAATTAGCTAGGGGCGACAGTTGGTGGGTTCGATTTTGAGTTCGAAACAAAAAGTTACTTTTTGGGGAATTAAAAATTAAATTAAATTATATAATTATATACCTCCTACCCTCATCTCTCTATCTTCATTTTAAATCAAAATAAAAAAGATAAAAAAGAGAAATTCAGAAGGGGAAACGCATGCGGCCCAAACCCGCCATCGCACACCCAGACGGCGCCACCCGCCGCCGTCGACGGCCTCCAGCTCCCCCTCCTCGCAGCCGCTCCCCTCCCTCCGCCTCGAGACCCCCTCCCTCTCGTTCCCTCTCTCCTCCCTCAAGAACCCCCCTCCCAAAGCCTATCGCCTCCACGCAGCAGCCAGAGCCACTGCCGCGCCGATCTTCCACCCCCCTCCTCGATCCGCGAACGTGAAGAACCCCCCCCCCCCAGCACCTTCGATTTTAGCTAAAATGTAAGTTTTATAATTTTAATTTACATAAAAACTGGTTTTGCTAAAGTATAAAAACTCATTTTTCTAAAGTATAAAAACTGATTTTTCTAAAGTAAAAAAAAATGATTTTTATTTCTATAGTTAGGGTATAAAGAAAGCTTTGATTTTTATATGAGAAAGGTTGTGATTTTTAGAAATATAAAAATATAATTTTGTTCATAGAAAAGACATGATTTTCATCATAGGAAAAGGTTGAATTTTTAGAATAGAAAAGATTGAATTTTTATAAAAGGTTCGATTTTTATAAATTGAAAAGGTGAGATTTTTAACATAAGAAAGCAATGATAAGAAGGAGTTTAGATTTTAAATTTTGAAAAGATATGATTTTTATGCATACAGAAATAGGATTTCTATATATAAAAATATTATTACTTCTTTTTCATATATACGAAGTAGCGATAAAAATTCGATTTTTATATATGTATGAAGTAAAAATATAATTTTAATATATGTAGAGACATAAAAATTTGATTTTTATTATATATATAGTGAAATAAAAATGTGATTTTTAAATTATAGAAAGAATAAAAATATGATTTTAATTTATTGGAATGAAGCAATAAAAATATAATTTTATTATGAGCAGTGTGGTAAGGACTACGTTGGAATTTCAAACAAATCCAAACGGTTCAGAAGTTCAGAAGTAGAATGGCGGAGTGGATCCCACAGTGAGAACTCCTTACTTTTATTTTTATTTCTAGTTTGAAATATATACTAGGATGCAGACGATGCTTAGCAGCACCCGACACCCGTCGTCCACAGACCATGGACGACTTGTTTGTTTGATTTCGTTTGGATTGATTTATTTGTATGAAAATTGATTGTGAGGTGGAATGAATAGAATAAAATTCATGTGTTGAATAAAATAAAATTCATGTGCTGAAATAAAATATATATTCATGTGTTGAAATAAAATAAATATTCATTTACAAATCGAACGATTTGTTTATGTACACCGATTTGACTGATATTGATTAGGACGATAAATTTTACACATCGCCCAACTGCACAAATAAAATCTGTGTTTGATTGTTTGAAACCCCACACGGGTATTGGGATGAAATTGGACATATACTTATCCCAATAATTAGCTGTATGTCGATCGATTGATTGACAGGCTGTTATAAGCGTTGAATATTTATATTTGATGCTTATACAACGTAGAATGCACTCTGGATGATGGTTGATTATTTATCGTTGCTGTTATATACATGTGTTGTATGGAATCCATATAAGTAATATTATATGGTAATTGAGTGGGTCTCTTTCCAATTCAGAAAATAAATTATATTCATGTGTTGAATAAACAAAATAGTCATGTGTTGACAATACTCATGTGTTGAGAATTTTCATGTGTTGAAACCATTCAGGTGTTGAATAGAATATATATTCATGTGTTGAATAGAATAAAATTCATGTATTGAATAAAAGAAAATTCATGCATTGAAGAAAATATTCATTTGTTGAATAGAATAACGAAGTTATTGAAATATATAAAGCCGTGTTGATTAGATTGACGCCATTTTGACGTGAACGATATTTATATCGATTTTATTCATTTTTATAATGAATATAGAAAAGGAAGTGATTTCAAAATATAACATTTTAAAAATATTATCATTTATGGATTAATGATATGGAATATTCAATTTTGATTAGAAATTGAATATGAAGTTGAAATCGTTTCGAAAACGAATTTAAAATGATTTATAAAATACGTTTTGAAAGGAAATCAACGAAATATGTATAAAATTATATATATATATATATATATATATATATATATATATATATATATAATGGCCAGAATAGAAGGTGCCGCGCTGCGGCAGTTCATGAATTTCGACCATTGACTTCGAATGGACATCACAGGAGATCCGACCATCGGATTCTCCTAAAACTGGAACCGTTGGGTTCGTATTGAAAAGAGCTTTCTAACGAATACAAGAAATTAGAAATCTAATGGTTGGATTTGGAATTATGTCCAAATCAAATTTGGAAAAGGTCGTTGTAAGTGCCGTTCGATGGCCCTTGATGGAAATTGACTGTACGGGCCTTGATAAAATTATTAAAAATAGTAATAATTTGTGTAAAATCATAAGAAATGATTTGTGAAGAATTGAGATGAAAAATCCCAAATTTGATAAGATAAAAATAGATTTTATCGAAATGAACTAGTTTTTGAACTAGAATTATAATCCAATTTATTTTTAAAATAAATAAAGTGGATTTGAAATGGTTTTGAAAATAACCAGAATTTCCAATATATAAAGTGGAATGGATTTGAATCGAAATTGTCTTTGGAATATTTCGATGTTGGATTTCGTGATTATACAGATATTGTTATGGAAATTTGAAAGATATATTTATATCGTTATTTCCAATACGATATTTGATGGTCGTAGAATTTGATATTGAATATAAGACAATATATTTTCTATTCAGAGCCTTGTATTTAATATCAAATGGGATTTGGGTTTATCGTGAATGGTGTCTTCATTAACACTGTTCTTAAACCTAGTTGAGAAAAAGATTAAATCTTTTTATTTAGATTTAACAAAGTATACCAGTTAAATGGTATTTAATTGGAATTGAATTTGAATTGATTTTTGGGTTTATCGTGAACGATGTTTTAAATAACACTTGTTCTTTAACCCGATAATTAATGAAATTTGAATTGGGTTTATCGTGAACCGTGTTTTAACGACATTCGTTCTTTAACCCGATTTACAGTAAAATGTGATTTGGAATTTATAAATCTTTTGTTAAGATTTAAAGGAGATTTTCCAAAGTAAAGTTTTCCATTTTAATAAAATAAATTGGAATGGAATGGAATTCGATTTGGTAATAATCGAAGTGAATTTATGTGGAGGAAGACAACTAATATATCTGGAATTTAAAAGGCTTTGCCGTTATCCCATTTATATTATTTGTCGGATATGGAAGTTTATATCGGTTACATATATTGATTTGTATTCCATGAAGATTCCATTGTAAATGGAATGTGATTTTGGGTTGTCGTGAACGGTATCTTTAATAATACTGTTCTTAGACCCAACGGAGTTAAGAAAATCAGAAACTAACTGGATATTAGTTAAGTTAAATGGTTTCTTGGGTATTGATCTGATGTTGGTTTCGGCCTTTGAGGTTAATACTTAGGAAATTGCTCACTTGCTAATTTACGGTTAAAGGCTGATGGAATGGAATGTGATTTTGGGTTTATAGTGAATCGTGTTTTAAATGACATTAGTTCTTTAACCCAGTTAAAGACGGGATATGATTTCCCAAGTGAAATAATCATTGATAGTGATTTTTAGGAAGATTAAAACCAAGTGGAGTTTTAATGAATCTTTAATTAGATTGAAATGATCGGGAATGGAGTATCACCAGTTTTTCTCCAGGCGATAGTTAAATCTTTAATTAGATTTGAATGTGAAATGGTAATTGAATTTACCGATAACACCGTGGTGTTAGATATAAAGTATTACCAGTTTTACTTCATGGGATGAATAGGTTGGGATTGGGAAATTAAAAAAAATGATTACTTCGGTAAGGTTAGTTAATCCCGGCTAGCTTGGATAAACCATAATTTGGTTCGAATTGTTATTCAAACGAAAATTAAAGAATAAATTTGTCTTTGATAAAATTAATGGGAACCTTTCCCAAAGTATAAGAATATTTGAATAGAAGAATATTCTGAATTGGAATGAGGCGTATTTTGTGTTTGTGTAACACTTGTTTATTATATACGCGAGTTATTCAGAAAGACCAGGTTTATCCCATTCTGAATAACTGATTCGACGATGTGTCGAGGATGAAGACGGTGGTCGAAGACCGGAGGTCTTCACATCATTTGGGTGATTACTGATGATCTTGATTGGGTTGTACACCCAAGAGGAGGGAATCAGTTGGTGATCGTCCAGACGTACTTGGAGATCGATGGATATGCGAGGAAAAAGGTTCCTATGGTTTCGTTCAGACCCAGAACGGACTTGTAAATGGAATGTGTATCTAACATTGGTTATCATTCTGTGCGATTGATGGATATCGATTGCATGGAGTGGTTTGCCTGTGTGGCATGCTAAGATGCAAATGATCAAGGCTTTTGTTGAAAAGCAGAGTCTTGTGGTTGATGATCAAAGCACCGCCTGTGTGGCATAGCTTTGTGTAGCGTTAATTCGCGAGCTTCACTCCCCGGTGTGAACCAGAAACGGAAGAAGGACTTTAGGGAGGACATGTGTTTCCTTCTAGCTAGAAGTGGCATCAGTGGTTTTACACGCCCTGACGAGTTTGACTTATGTGGTTGTTGGAATGTGAGGCGCCTCGGATATATCGGTCGATCCGGGACCGATGGAGTCATTGGACTCATTGACACCCTATAGGGTAGGGAAACGCAGTGTTCAGGCATTTTAATCCACATCGGTGGACTGGCCCTAACGATCCAAGGGACGATGCGTTCTGTTCCTGAGGGGCGAGCTAAAGCGTCTCGAATTCGGTAAGGGCGATCCCTTGCTTTGGTTCATAGATCGAAATCCAACTTCCAATACGTGACTTTGCGATTTTGATTGTAGAGCCTAGTATGGCGACATAGTGGTATTGGGCACTTATCCCGTCTATAATTGATATTTATGATTGAAATTGTTTTGACACTACACACTTATAGTAATAATAAAAGAGGAAATTTGGCGTATCAAGCATTGTTTGGCTATTATAAGGTAAAATCCTATCTTCCGGCTTGTGTTGCGTTATGTGATGGGACTTGGGTCTTATAATAGCTTCATTGTTCTTTGTTTAGCATTGCGCTGTTGTTTTATGCACTGGTATTCTTGGAAGGAAAGCTGTTCCGTGTTATACAGCGTGGTCCCTTGATTTACCTAACTTTAAAATAAAGATTAATAAATGTTTTAGTTCTCACACCAGTCACATGACTGACCTGGAGTTTTTTGTTTTAACCTAAACTCTGGGTGCCCTTATTTTGACAGGGTAACTAGTAGTTTTGGTTTTGCAGATTTATATTCACAGGAACCTGGTTTACAGCTGGGATGATGTCCGGAAAGCTCTGTATATCTCTTTCAGTTGTGTATTGTATTATTTTTCCGCTGCTATGTAATGTATTGTAATCTCTGATATTTTGTGATGTATATTATTTATTCATACTCTGTATATTCTTGTATTCTGATGTAATTGTTGTAATAAACAATGAAATGTTCTTCTGTTCGTGTTCGGATTCGTCTTGTCCTCAGTACAATCCGTGATTTCCCGTAAGGGAGATTTCGGGTTGTTATACTACTTAATGCTGAAACAAAACAAAAAGGAAGAAGAAAGAAATCAAAAACTTAATAATAGATCAATGGAGAATCAGGTATAAGTCAGAAATTATAAACAATCAAGGAAACATTTATAGGAAGTTAGCAGAATTTTGTTTTGATGGGATAGTTGACTTATATGTAAAAATGGAAATGTAGTTGAAGACTAGCTTGATAAATCAGAGGAAAATTGTAATATTAAAATTAATTAATAACTAAGTGGATAAATTTCCATTTTGTAATTTGAAGTGAATGAGTAGAATAGAAATAAAAATATATGAAGTGGAAAATAAATGAAGTAATGGAAAATAAGCGCAGTGAACAAATGTTATAATGGGTTAAACTTCGAAATTGATTAAAATGAATTAATGGAGTTACTTGAAAATAAATATGAAAATCATCGAGAAATTAGTATATGACATGAGGTTGAATAAGAAAGAAGAATTCAACTATCTGTTTTTGAGATTTATATATAATAGAATAGATTTTGAGTTTTCAATGCTAATTGTAAAATACAAAAAGAGTAAAGTGAAGATGGAGTGGATGATGGAGGGAATTGAGGGAGATTGAAGCGTAATTTTTCATAACATAAAAAATATTGATAAGGGTATATAATATTGATAAGGGTACATAATATATCGGTTTTCTCAAAAATAATTTTTGCTAATCCACTTTTAACCTTTATCTTAACCATAAGTTTTCCAATAAGTTGAAACGGCTCTAAAGCAACAACGCATGAAAATGAGTTGATATAAAAATAAGATGAAAAGCGAGAACGAAGGAAAGGAAGCGGAGACAATACTCTAATCAGCTTTGGCCACTTTGATGATGCAAAGGAACGTGAAGACACCGATTATGTTTGAAAAGGGCAAGTTTAGGATTTTAAAATGTAATTGACGTTTTCTAGTTCCTAAAATCACCACTATAAGACATACAGTATATACCAATGAAAGGGTGCAATGGCCGCCAACGGCTAGCGGAAACGACTTCCAACGGAGGCTATTTTAAGGATTTTTTATGAAATAAAAAAACGTTAGTAACCGTTGGAAACCGGCGGTTTTAAATCTGTTGGCGGCCATTGGTACCATTTGGTTAGTCGAGCAGATATTGACCGACCTACATCTTCTTCGTCATTTCATTTTTTCACCCCAAATCCTTCTCCCTTCTCAGAATTCGCCAACCACTGCTTCATCTTCCACCCCCAGCCTTTCCTATGCTTAAAAGCCTCACTCTCTCTTCCTCTCTAGGTTCCAATTCTCTTACAATCAAGGCATAAACCCTAATCCCTTTTTAATAATTAGATTTGCTAATTTAGGGTTAGTTTGTTAGATTACATGTTTGTGTTGCCTTATTGTATGTATAGTGTAGTTTATTGAGGCCCAATCTTGTTATTAATCTATGTATTGCAACTTTATGTGTTATATCACAATAGAATTATGCGCATACAGGTTGAATATATAACAGATTTTAGGCTTATTAAGGGACGTCCAGTGGGAATGGAAATAATTAAGTTTATGTTTTATAAAAATTATCAAAACGATAATTAATTTTGTAATGTACGGTTAGTTCGATTGAATTTTGAAAATATATGTGATAAACTTCGTAGTACAATTAGAGATTAGAATTAAGTCATTCAAGGCATATTTGGTTTAAAATTTTCTTCTTTACGTAGACGATTGATAATAAGAGTACAAGTCGTAATATATTAATTATTCATAAACCTTTTTAGTGTTTTACAGCCCCATCAAGTATTGTATATGACCGTCATGTGAAAAATCATTTTGTTAACAGAACGGACATTTATATTCGTCATACACAATATTTGTTGGATTTGTCCATGTATTGGACAAGTTATGTAACAACCGGCATAATTTGCAATAATATATTTAAAATATTTTATTAGACATAACATCGTTAATCAAATATGTGCCCAAAAGTCACATTTTGCATATGGATGAATTTGGACTCAAAACCACTTCCATTGAGTTCAAAATACCGTTTACGACAAGTAAAACTATAGATATCGATTTATTCCGAGTTTTGGAAATTTGGACTTTGGTTTGGGCTAGTAAACCTAGCCTACTTCCTTATAACCAAACCAACCCCCTTCTCTCCTATTCACTATAACACTTCAAAGAAATTAGAAAATTTGGGGAAAATGAGAAATTAAAATTCCTAAGCTAGGGAATTCAATTCAAGGGGAAATCGAGCTTAGAAACTTGGGTAAGCTTCTCTATCTTTAACTCCATCTTCTCCAACTCAATTCCTCTTCAATTTGTGATGTTTCCTAAACCTGATTCTTAGGAAATATTGTACATTTTTATGTAGATTGAATATTTGTGTTCTATATTCGAAGAGAAGTAAATCTAGCTTGGTTTTAGAGTCTCTCTTGGCTTCCAACAATCAAAGGAGAGTTCTTGGAGAACTCTCATCTATGTCTCAAGGTATATGCTTGTCTAGTGTGCCTTTGGCATGTTTGTATTGTGTATGCATTTAGTTAATTGCTTTGATTGTTGATTTCCTTGCTTTTTGATTATTTAAAATCCTATTATATTCTATGTTCGGATTGTGCAAGCTATAGGCGAAGGTCTCGTGTGAAAACATGCCCTTATAGTTTCCCTCTAAATTGGTTGATTGGTTTGTATGTGAACTTTCCAATTTATGATTTTTGAATTCGATTACATGAATTCAATATGTAAATCGTTATAGGGAATCGAGTTTGGCGTTTTTGAATTGCTTCGGCTAGTTATAGAGGCTTCGTTTTCACTTAGAAAACATCATAAACCATCACCATTGGTCCGGGATCATTCGAGGCTGATTGCACATTCATTGCCTAGGCAAATATTTGCCCAGGCTTCAGCTCAGAGGTATGACCGGATAGGTCAGACGTTTGTTCAAACTCTCGTGGAAAAAAAACTGTAGACTGGTAGCTTAGACGCCTATCCTGAGTGCTAAGACGTCTGATTACCAAATTTCTTCTATTAGCCGGTGGAGACCATGGTGAATTATTCAGGTAATTCTAGGCTCTTTCCCGGCCAAGTTTCGTCCGGTTAGGCCCTTTTCTATGACTTTTCAATTTCTTTGATTCATCGATTTCTGCAATTCGATTCCATGGACTTTCGATTTACTTGTGGTGAACGAATTTATAATCGATAGTCGTGAGATTTAATTTACGTTATTAAAATGTAAATTCTTAGTTCTATCGCTATTTCAATCGTTATTACATGAGATTTTCCACTTCGAAATTATATAAAAGGGGTTTTTAATTATTAGTACATACCAAATCTTTTACTAAACGATTACTAACTTTACTTCATTATATAAAGTTATTTTCCAAATTGATTTCAAATCCGACTTCATTATATGAAGTTACTTTATAAATTAATTTACAAATATACTAGTATATATTTGATAAAACGTTTTCTCATTCATATGAGAAAATGCCTTAGTAAAAACAAGGACTATGAACCCTTGTGTTTGCTTCGTTGGTTAATTTTTAGACAGTTCGATTGAAAACCGTGACAATCATCGTTTCGTATCTCTAGTGGAATATACAACTTGTTTGTAAATATTCGAGTAGAGCAAGTGGTTATGGGACATGTAGCTCGACCCTTATATTTACTAGCTTGGCTTAGTTTGCTCTATACTTGATCAATTTTGATCATCGATGATCTTCAGATCATCATATCTTAGGAACTTCGATTCCGGTGGATCTTCGGATCAATCTGACCTTCGGGTCACCCCGATGATCTTCAGATCATCTTACGAAACTTTGGTTTATTCCTTTACATCAGTGATCTCCAAATCATCCCGCGTAACTTTAGTTCATTTGATTACATCAATGATCTTCGGATTATTTAGTATGGGCAAGATACATGATATCATATCTTAGGAGTAGTTTCATTAGTTAGGATGAGATATCCTTATATAGCACTGAGATTTCTTTGACATATTTTCTGGACATATCGAGCCTTCACATTTTACGTGTGAACATTGTTATTTTTTGTTATGTCATTTTCTGATTTTTATCTCTATCCTATTTCAGTTTACTATGATGAGTACAGCTAGACTGATCCGTTTATTGTTTATTTTTTTATAAATAATACTTGGTTCAAACCGAGGTATTACAGGTACCACTTGACTATAGCATGGACTAGCTTTTCCTTTTGGCTAACTGAACTTATTTAGTAGTTTTACCTTTTATGTATTTGAGATAGTGACTCACATGTACATATTTTTGTGTGTAGTACATGTATATGTTATTTTATGATATAATGGATCTTGCACGACCACTTATATTATGTCCACCACTTCTGTATTATTATTCATATTTATTTCTTCCTTAGTGATGCGAATATCTGTGCCTGATTCTGATTTTATTGTTATGCATTTTATATTGTTTTCCGAATTATATATAGCCACAGTGTAGTAGATTTGAACTTAAATTAGATGTGTCGGAATTCCTCATGAGATTTAAGAAGTAAGACCACATAATCCGGCATGTTTAACACTCGTTCAAAGCTCATATGCAGATGGTCGGTCCTCAACAGCCTTATTCTTAAGATTAGTTGACACCATTGCTTGTAATGGCCTTAGCTAACGCGAATATATAGGTAGGGTATTACACTTGGCATCAGAGCCAAGTTCAGAACAATATAAGATATTATGGTGAGGATCATTGTCCTAAGTTTCTTAGGAAATCGTGTTTAGGATTTTATTCGAGTCTTAGGACCTGTCATATCCTATCTTATATCATGATCCTTTGGTTGACCAATCAAATTTATTTGAGTTCGATTTGAATCTGACCTTTTTCCTCTTCTCTATTTTAAAGAAGAAAAATGGTTGGGATTTTTCTCCATGGTGTTGGCTCTTCAAGCAATCCCCCGCAAGGAGTATTCTTGACTACTCAACAACTCCTGGATATTATAAAGATTGCTCAAGAATCCGGTCTCGGTTCCAGGCCTACATGCCCAGAATCGGGGTCGACATGCTCATGCTGCTATTGCACTCCTCTCGAGTGAAGGCCGCTCAAGGGCCCGGGAAGTAGTGGTATTGTTGGTGGTGTCAAGAAGCAGTGCCCATATAACAAATCCACAAATTTCCATCCATACAAGAGAGGAAAACAAATGACTCTGGTGACTAAAGTCCCTACCTCTAGTCACGGATTGTGCTATAATTGCGGAACTAAAAATTATTGTGCTAATGAGTGTCTGAAACCCCTCTCTTGCCGATACTGGAAGGCCTGACCATCTCATGCTTTCTTGCCCTAAACTTGAGAACAAGAAACGGAAGCAACTGACTTCAGTGACTAAGACTCCTACCTCCATTCGTGGTGCATATTACAACTGTGGTGCATATTAAGTACCTACAATAAGAAGCCTGTCAATCGTAGTGTAACCGCGAAATATATAACTGATAATTAACTTAAAATGACAATTCAGTAATAGGAGAAAAGCTAAATGATGGTACACGTATTTATTAGATATGACTTAGAAGAACAGAAAGTTGAAAAGCAAAGAAGAAACCATAATATTTACCTAATGTATGGTAGCATAAAAGAATCCCCAAGTTGGTGTAGAATTACGTACTGATCATCGGTTGTAAGAATGTCAACTGCTCTTGGACATAATGTATACACATAGACTAGTAGACAACAATGATGTGAACGGTTAGACCTTACGCCTGGCACTATGATCCTAATTCATGAATAGTAAGAAAATATATATCAAAAAGGAAAAAATGACCATTTAAAAAAAGAGACACTAGATTCAGTAGTCGCAATTCATATACCACATGAACTGAATAAGACGGCCCCCACAGCGAACATGGGAAAAGTAGAACAAAAAATTTAGATGTATCAAAAAATGAAGCAAGAACTATATATAGTAGCAATAATTAGTATACAATACGAACTCAGTCATATGTGCCAAAGACTAAGACTCCTACCTCCAGTCTGGGTCGAATGCCACGTGGCATGCACCCAAGAATCTTGAAGTGAGGTGGAAAACGTGGAGAAATCCTCTCTGGATCATGTTATGCCAAGTGGAAATTGATCCATGTTCGTAGGAGTCTAAATAGCTAAGAGAACAGGCCCACACTGTAGTGCAAAGTCCGCTCTAAGCGGGCCGGATTCCCTTTCCTCGACCCGACCCGGCGCCTTCAATCCGAAGGTGCCATGCACTTCTATGCAGCTGAAGTCTAAGGTAGATTGGGTTCTGCCATATCCGACCTGGGCCGCTGTTTCAACAAGTGCAGATCCGAGTATGCATGGAGATCCTCTTCGGGTCGGACGGGTTTCATCTAGCTCGATCCAACCCCATGGAGCTCTAGACTGCTAATGCCAAAATGCTCCAATGCCAACTCACAAACCATCAGGTCGGGTCCAATCCCTTCCGTCCGACCCGATATGCTCGATCCGACCCGATAGGGTCATGCCAATTCAACACTTTTTTGATGCCAAGTCCAAGCTTCCAACATTTTGCCATTTCATCCAAGTTTTTTACCAATTAATGTCAGTCTATACTCAAGTCCTGAGTTATTATTCTGAACGGTCTACGGAAATGGGCGCAACTTTCAAACTGTAAGGTCACTCTAGCCAAACAAAAATTGTACCTGAAGCTAATTCAGAGATCCATAAGAGTTATTGTGCAAAGCATAGTAATTGACGTTTTTGGTCCCAAAAGAGGTCATCTGATAGGAGTTTCAGTCCATTTTACGTTTACGATGTGATTTTGACCAAATCGCTTCATGTCTTCTGATGATGTTCTCAATGCTTGAACGCGCTGCTAACCAGAAATCTCATGTGTGACAGCTTTGATTGAAAAGAATGTCAACATTTTGCCCCTTAAAACATATCCTGCTGGAAAGGAAGATGTGTTCTGGATAATGCGAGAAATCCATAATCCATAGAAATCCGGAATGCCATGACCACGCAGGATCGTATTAAGGCCAGAAAACGGATGATCGCTCGGGATCTTATTAAGGCCAGAAAACCAAGAAAACCAGGGCCACGCCGGGACCGCCAATTGTGGGTATAATCCATACCTGGAAAAACAAAGAGGTAAACAGATATGTCAAACCTTGACAGTAATTCTTAACCTTTCCGAGCATAAACCATGCTTAGGCACCCAGTTGAGCGTGAGCCATACTCAAGAGACGTTCGAATCATCATGCTAAGACCTGGATAGGGACAAAACCTTCTAGGCATAAGCCATACTGCAAAGTTCAAACTTAGCATAATCCATACTCCTATTTTATTGAGTTCCTTTGCCAGATCCTGACAAGACCATTCACCTTTCTTAAGTTCAATCCATACTTATGAGTCCAACTGACTACAATCCATACTCGTACTGAGATAAAGCTATGCTTTCCAGATCCTGACAAGATAGTCCGCTATAACGCATAATCCATACCTAGGGTTCCGAGATAAGTATAAGCCATACTTAGATTGGGATTAAGAACCCTTCTACAACCTGACAAGATACTTAAATTCGCCAAACATAATCCATGCTTGGAAAGTCCTTCCTTATTTAATTCAAAATAAAAAAACAAAGTAAATGCTGATTGGTTTATCATCGAATCCATAACACGCTTTTGGGGCTAAATTCTAACCCTGTACGTATGTAATTCGATTTAGCTAATCGAAAAACCTAAAGAAAACAAAAACATATCTTAAATCCTAAGAAATGCAGAAAATGCAGAGTGATCCAATCAAGATCAGCGGATGATGATCCCGCGATAGTTCAATCCAGGATCATTCCCTCTTAGGGGAACAGGTGGTGGAAGCGCGGGTGTAGGCGTTGTTGGTTGTTTGACATACTCGGATATCTCTCCACGTCTAACCCGTTCCTCAATCAAATCTAGCAAGTGCTTGTAGTCATTCGTGTCATGACTATCTATGTAATGAAATATGCAGTGCTTTCCAAAGTCGCGTTCTCTCGACGTTGGCTCCCTCCTGGGAGGTTGTGGGTAGGAGGTAGCATCATTTATGTCCATGTAAATATCAATCAATGAAGCACTGAGTTTAGCATACTTTTCATATCTGGGCCCTCTCCGGGGCTGAGAGTTGCGGTCATTCTAGACAATAGCCTTTCCTTTGCCTTTTCTAGAATCAGACGGTCCTCTGTCTTTAAGCATGTTAATGTCGAGAATGTCCTTCTCGGAAGTTGCATCTTCCCGTAGATATCTATTTTCTTCAAAGTAAAATTCGCCGAGAACTCGCGGTGGGTCTCGATGCAAACATTTTTTGAATTTCAACTTGTCCAGAATGCCAGATATTGCAGTCATTAATACCATAGATGGTTCAGGTCGATCAACTGATGCTACTATAGCATTGAATCTTTCCAAAATTGAACGTAGAGTTTCTCCAGACCTCTGCTTGATTGAAGTAAGCGACATGACGTTCTTGGATCGTGCAATTTGAACCCGAAATAGTTCAATGAAGCGGGCGACCAACACGTTCCAACTATTGATCGATTCAAATTCCAGCTGCCCAATCACATAGCAGCTATATTAGCCAAGAAGAGAGGAAAGCATTTGGTCACGACGTTTTCCAATGCCGATAAAACTTCCATACGCTGCTTGTAGCGCATCAAATGTAGGTTGAATCCGTCCTGCCGTTTTATGGTTCCAGAACTAGTAGCTTAAAATCTGGAGGGTTGCGGAAATTCCTGATTTCACATGTGAACGAACTGTGATTGACGTTATCCACATCATCCTGAGAAGTTCGGCCTCTCGAGAGGCATTGAATCAGATTTGCAAGCCAATTGCCATCAAAGATATGTTGCAAATTGCCGAAATCAGTGCTGGTGCCCCCAGCATCAAGTCTAAGAGAAGGAGTACGTGCATGCTGAGCATCAATGTTCAGGTCGAAGTTGCACCCGGGTCATGGATCGAAGGGCGCGACCCGACCCGGTCTGAGTGTTCCAACCTGGGGTACTTCATGCTGAAGTTGTACTGAACCATGAATTGCGTTGCCCATCCGAACTGGTGCTGATGTGGGTCATGCTCGACCCAAGCCTTGATTTCCAGTATTGCCCATGTCTACATCCAAAACATGAAGATTTGCAGGTTGGTGATTTCAAGAGGGGAGGATACTGCCCCTGAATTCAGGCGGTGCTATGGTTTGGATCTGGATCGATCCAACCGGTCTAGGGTAGTTGCTGCTCATGCCGTGTCCATGGTTCCAACGGGTCGTGTAGGACCCGATCCGACCCGATTGAGGTTAGTTGTTCAAGCTACTTCTGTGTCATATCCAATGAGTTGAACGCTTGCTGATGTTCCATCCATCCGAGCGAATAATTAGTTTACAGTTGTTTTCTGAGGATATCATCTTGCTTTGCCATCTGGCTTCTCAACTCAGTGATAACTCCATCCATTTCATTTCTAGTCAGGCATGTTGATGGATCTCCGTGAGAGGAAGCCTCTTGGCTTGCCTCGTTTCTTGTGCCTTCAGTGTTAATATCCTCAGCATAGGAGAAGGTTCTGTCTTTCTTTCGTTCGACCTTAATCCAATAGCCAAGCAATCCACTTTATTTCAAGCTAGAAGAAGAAGTTGTAGCGTGTTCCCCCTTCCTGGCGCGCCAAAATGTTAGACCAAAATTTGGTACTAACATCCAAATGCAGTGTGAAGTACTCACAATTAAAAATCACAAATCACAGAATGTAGAAAACATTAAATAACAGGAGACACACGAGGCATTTATAGTGGTTCGACTTAAACCAAGCCTACGTCCACTTTATAGTTTGTTAAATCCTAAGAAATTACAAGTACAATGTCGTCTTACAATCTGTAAGATTCATTTTTACACAGCATCCTTGTGTTACAATAAGAAGAAAGAGGATGTTTATACACCAAATCCTCGTGTTAATTTGATATGAGAGAGACACAATGTCCTTGTGTTGTTTACAATGTAGGCTGAGAGTGTTTGGAGAAGTCTCATCCGAAAAGTCCCTTCAAAATGCCTTGCGATGGTGTATTTATAGCCGTACGGAGGCTCCAGTGGGTTCCGGGTCAGATGCCACATTGCACACATCCCAAGAATCTTGATATAAGATGGACAACATGGAGAAATCCTCTCCAGGTCATGTTATGCCAAATGGAAATCGATCCATGTTCGTAGGATTCGAAATAGCCAAGAGAACAGGTCCACATGGTTATGCAGAGTCTGTTCAAGGCGGGTCAAATTCCCTTTCCTCGACCCGACTCGGTGCCTTCGATCTGAAGGTGATATGCACTTCTATGTAGCTGATGTCCAAGGCGGATCCGATTCCGCAATATCTGACCTGTGTAGCTGCTTCAACAAGTGCAGATCCGGGTATGCCTGGAGTTCCTCTTCGGGCGGGCCGGGTTGCACTTAGCTCGATCCGACCCCAGGAAGCTCCAGAGTGCCAATGCCAGAATGCTCCAATGCCAAGTCACAAACCATCGGGTCGAGTCCAATACCTTCCATCCGACCCGATATGCTCGATCGGACCTGATGGAGTCATGCCAATTCAACACTATGTTGATGTAACAACCCAAAATTTTGGCAATAGGAATTAATAATTAGAATTTCAAAAAATAGGAATTTCTACAAACAATGGAATTTGACTGTGAAACTTTAATCGATGTGTTCGTCTTGGAATTCTGGTCAACTTTCATGTTTGGAGCTTCGCAAACGGAGTCGTATGAAAAAGTTGGGACGAAATTCGATAACGAACGGAAAATAAATAAATCAGAATAAATTATATATTATATACCATATTTAACCAGCCTCACTGGGCAGCTGGCGACCCAAGCGATTGACCGGCGGTCGATCCACTGGGCGCCAGAATGCCCAGTGACAGCTAGGGTTAAGGGGGTTAGTTTATAATATATTATTAAACGAATGGATGGATATAAAATAAAGTAAATATAATGGTTCATGGCCAATTCCACTCCTATATATAAAGGGGTAGGCCTCATTCTTTTTCACACAAATCTATGGGCAGCAGCGAAGCTCTGTTGTTTCCCTCCCTCTTCAAACCTAATTTCTTAATTAAAAATATATTCTTATACAACAAATCAATACAAATCAAATAGAATTGAGAGGATTATCAGATTCAATGGAAAAGAATGTGAATTGGTACTCTAAATCAGATTCTCCCCTCTCTTCCTATTTCTTACATATCTACAGATTTGAAATTATCCCCTTTTTAGATAAATTGTAGATTTATAAGAATTTGGGAATTGTAGGCCTAAAAGATTATTCAAACTTCAGATTTTGATGCTTTCAGGTGAGTGGGAAATTCACATATACAATTATAATAGGCTGTTTATTTCGTTTGAATTAGATCTCTAATTATATGCATATTTTCATCAGATCTGCTCATAATATTGCTAAAATTGAATTGACACCCATCAGACCTAATTGTAAATATTGTTAAAACATGTAAATTGTGGATTGTGGCTAAATAATATTAATTATAGGTTTCTTAAAAAAAATATTTCCTACAATTATGTTGTAAAATGTATTGTGGTTTGTTGTAAAACACTCAGGATTTGGAGAGTAGTCCCAGTTACACTATTTAGATGTGATTTTCTTCCAAAACTCAAGTTTTAGTGTAAGTTGGTGAATTATGTGATTTTAATTTAAAAGAATTATACCTATTTGCGTTCGATGTTGTTGGGGTTTGGCTAAATTGTTGTAAATATGTCGTTTTTCCTCTTTTTGAACAAAAAGATATTATTAGAATTCACAAGAGATATGACAAAAAGGTTGAAAATAGGAAAAGTGGTGCAATCATACGTACAAATATACATATTTGTGTGCAGTTTGCATCAACTATTCCAAAAATATATATGCATATAAATACACACACACACACACACACACACACATATATATATATATATATGTTGTGAATCTGAAACATGTATATTCCACTAATCAGACATAATTTACAATAATTAATACTAACGGTCTTTTTGTAAGATCTGGAACTTTATGGCAAGATTAAATGCAAAAAGGATTGTTTGGATATCGATTAAACCAAATTATTAAATTTAATAATAATAACTACGTTGGCCGTGAAAAACATAAATATAAATATACATATTATCCGTCCCAATATGTGTAATGATAAAATATACACTGTATTGAATGTTTGAACGTTTGAATGATGTTCAATTATGGAATTATATATGAAAATGTAGTCCATATTGAATTAATATATTTGTGGTGACCATTGTAGAAATTAATATAGTTTATTGCTGTAGATAGGGCCACAAATCAATAAATAACAGCTGTAACCAAATCCTAATTGAGGAAAATGAATATAATAGGATAATGGTTACAATTCCTAAATTAATTAGGACTAATGTTGTAAACCCTAATTAGGAAAATTCAATTATAATTGCGTTTAGACATGAGGTTAAGTTCAACTTGTGGTAGAAGTCTGCCCGGAACTGACCAACAAATCCAACATCCACAGTTGGCCAGCTTAATATGAGGGGTCAAATATGTAAATATAAATGTACTAAGGCACGAGGTTAAGTTCTACTTGTAGTAGAAGTCTACCCGGAACCAACCGACAAATCCAGCATCCACTAGTGGTCAACTTAATGTGAGAGGTCTGGTGCATATATATATATATATATGTGTGTGTGTGTGTGTGTGTGTGTGTGTGTGTGTGTGTGACAAGAAACCAAAAATAAATAAGAATAGTAATTGTCTGTTGGGGTACAAAAATAGATATCTTGGGACTAATAAATGGTTGCCTTAGGAAAATATGACAGTTATGGTCATAAATGGCAATAAACTAAGAGATTAGCAAATGGGTGTAAAAATGGAACTAATGGATATTGATTGTTGTTTAAATATTAAGTCCAACTAGGGAAGTAATCAAATAAGTATCTTAGGGTAAGGAGGATATAACTTTCCATATTTATAATCAATTAGTATAGAGCTTATAGTTAAAAGTTAGAGTTGTACTTAGTAGGTTAATGAGGAAAAATATTATTAACTATATGAACCCATGCTGATAATAAATCGTGTACATATAGTATTTCAGTGAAGAGAAACTAAACGGAAAGGACTTAATGACGTAGCCTACTTTATCCCTATAGGGAAAGGTATTCAAGGATAATGTGGTACGAACTTAATAACCTTCGCATATAGTCCGCTTCCTAGGTCTTAAGTGGCTTAGAGTTGAAGAGTCCACCTGGGAGTAGGTCTTTCAGTTTAGGGGTATTAAACGACATGTGTGTGTATTGCCTGCCCAAACCTGGAAACTTAAAATGTCAGATATGGCTACCTATCCTACGGGAAGTAATAAACGACCAAGGAGGTTATCCAATAAGGTCAGTTAGATGGTATAGCAAACGATAAAATACCACCTTTCACCTTACATAGGGCAAGGGTATATGCGTGAATAACAGAAGTCTTAACTAGTTGGTCCTGTAGCTAGTGCCCTCTAGTTTGTGTTAATGTGGCATTATCGAGGAATAATAAGTGACCAATAGGTCCGCCTAGGTCTTAAGTGATCAGTGAGAATCCACTCGATCTATCATTGATAGTGAGACATTAAACAATAAAGGATAGTAAATGAGGATACATACATACATATATATAGAAACTCCGTAATTAGGATTCCACCCTCGATTAAATAACCAGCCATGTTCTGGTATAAAGACTTCCAAAAAATATGCGTAAAACTTTCTATCTAAGTATTATACTTTGGGAATTCTACCTTGGGAAAACTTGTAGAGTCGTGCGTAAACATTTACAAGTTCAGGCTAGAATCACTAACGTTGGTAGACATACATCTTGGGTTGAACCAAACGGGATACTTCTATGTATTATAATATATGTTGTACATTTCCTGTTCACCAGAATCTAGTTTTTCAGACCCCCTTCTCATTACAACCACCCAGGTTTTCTAGAGAAGGTCGGGTTTTCTCACAGGTGTTTTAGTTTGGCTTTCGGTTCTCGTTCTCTCTCATGCTAGGTATTGGCAAAGTGACTTACTTTAAAAAGGTGGTTACTTAAGTTAATATTAGTCTATCCTATTTTGTTTCCTCTGTGAGTTACCTTATCGTACTCTGATTATACTCATGCTCATTTATTTGTAGGTACCAGGTTTACACACTCCATGCTTAGATCCGTTTAAGTTTCGATTTTTCGAAATTTGGGCATAGAAATGTGTGGGGTGTTACAGTTGATGCCAAGTCCAAGCTTAAAACAATTTGCTACATCATCCAAGTGTTTTTCCAATTAATACCAGTCTACACTCAAGTCTTGAGTTGTTCTTCTGAATGCGTCTACGAAAATGGGCGTAACTTCCAAACTGTAAGGCCGTTTGGGCCAAACGAAAGTTGTACCTGAAGCTAATTCAGAGGGCTACAGGAGTTGTTGTGCTTTGCACCATAATTAACTTTTTCGTACTGAAAAGAGGTCATCTGATAGGAGTTTTAGGCCATTTTACATTTGCGATGCGGCTTCGACCAAATAGCTTCATGTGTTCTGATGATGTTCTCAATGCTTGAACGCACTGCTAACTAGAAATTGTTATAGTTTATGCCCTAGAGGAAATCCATTCGATGTGATTAATAACATTGTTAATGTTATTGTTTTATTTTCAATAAAAATATTATGTTATCTTATATTTACTGTGTAATATAAATATTAACATAATAGAAGTTCTTGGAATAATAATATGAAATTATATAGTTCGAGTAAGACTTGAACTTGAGATTATATAATATATTAAGTATTGTAATTATTAAATGTCCCTAGTCAAGTTTTATTGTTTATATAGGACAACAATAAAACATTGAGGCTAGTATGTTGATTGACCGATGATCACATCTCATTGATCATTAATATACATGATATTAATGTCAAGACATAAATACATATTGGAGAATGGCGTATTGGGCTGACCCACCGTGAGAAAACTACATGGAAAATAATTAACGGTATCATAAGTTATTCTCATAGTGACAGTGATGTAATGGTCCTCAGATCTGAAATCATTATAATTTTATTTAAGGATATTTGTGTTTTGATACCATCTAAAGTTACTTGTAACAGAGTAGACGATAATGGTGATTATTGGATACATCTCAAATCGAATGAAAATTATGAATGATCTAGATGGAATTTAACCCTACGACATATTTGATGTGATATACATGGGCCTCCTGATTGAGTGAGACTATGAAATGCATAGCCATGCTCAAATATTGATTTGTTTTAAACAGTCTACTCATCGATCAAAATAATCGGATTAAATTATAAGGAGGGTGATACGTTCCATGCATCAGGTTTAATTATGGATATACTGGTTAAAATGTTATATTACACTGAGACACTGGTCACAGAAAAAAGGTTGTATCGAATTATTGATCTTATTATAATTTGGGTAGCAGCAACGTATTTCTAGATGCCAATCACTGTTTATGATTTTAAATATGATTTAAAATCGTTGCCAACGTTGCAATAACCTATAGGCTCACACACTTAGAACAATGTACGGGGAATATATATTTTGTTTTAGGGTAAAATAAAATATAAACCACTGATATTTTATTTGAAAGGGTACAAGGAATTGTTCATTGTTTTATGGTTCAAGCGGTTTTTAAAGAGTAATTTTGCTTCTTTTATATTGACATGCATACACTATCCATTCTATTATTCTTTTGAAGAAAGCCCTAAATCCAAAATCGTGAATGGCGGCTAGCACCACCGCTCTCTCTTCCACTTCCATCGTCGGATGATCGAAGAAAATTCTTTGTGTGGGTACATGTAGGGGCACAACAACATGTCGAGCTCTCTGATTCGAATCAACCCAAATTCATCCTCAAATTAAGTAACAAGGAAACCCCGGGTATGAATTCTAATCTCGATTCATTGTTTTCGTAATAGATCTTGTTTAGGGATTGATTATTTCACTGTGAAATCATTTTGAAAACCCTAATTATCACTTTCAATGGTATCGGAGCATAGGATCTACGAAAATGATTGATTGAATTTCTACGATGTTGTTTTATGTTTGAATCATTGGATTGTCGAATATGGGTTGATGCTAATAACATTGAAAATAAATCGATACACAGGACTGTAGATTGTAATATAAAAAAATTAGTCTATTTTTGGATGTCAAAAATTGAATTTTGAACATCGATGATTGTTAACTAATTGTTAATCCTATCTCAGTTATGGTAATGACCATAAAATGGAATTCAATGCCATGTTTAATAAAATGTATCCATAACAACAAGATATAAGAAAAGGTATAAAAAAGGATTTTGAAATGTATTTGTTCCATTAATAACAGAATCCTACTCTATTATGTGCTCTGAAAATTAAGACTTAATATTTGATATTAATGTGGTTATATTGCAATTTCTTACATGTTAAATAAATATAGAAACGTGTTAGTACATCTGATTACCAACTAAAAATTAAAAATTTCCATGACGTTGTTAGTTTACCTAGAACCCTATAAATAAATCAAAAACCTGTTTTGATTAATCAGGAAAGGCAATGTAATTTTATTTTAATTTTGAAATAATGATTTTGTAAGTTGTATTATTGTTTGTCGAATCAGAAAAAGGGGTTGATTAAATGTTGCCACTATATGTTTTATGAATATATATAAAGTGTGTGTGTGTGTGTATATATATATATATATATATATATATATGTTTGAATCTGATAATTGTTAGATAGTAAGTTGAAATATTGAAAGTCAGTATTGATGACTTAATATTTGTTTCTTAAGTATTAAAACAAACAAACATGCATACATACAAAAATAGGAGAGATCAACTTGATTTTAGACTTCATGGATTGGTTTTGTCGAAAGGAAATGGATAAAATATACCTGTTGACAAGTTTAATATATATTTCCAAATTGTTTATTGAAAGAGATAATATTTATTTAATATTAGATATTAAGTTTTTGTTTTGATGAATAATCACTGGATCTATGTTTCACCATAGTAAATATGATTTCATGGTTTTAATTAATGATCTGGAATGATTTGAAAATACTTTTGAATCTGGTATACATTAATACCCTTTTATCTAGTTATAACACCATGAAATCTGAAACAAAACTGTTTTGTTTAAACTCAGTTTAATATTATACATTGCATAATTTAAGATTTGTTAATATAAGTAAACAATTCTGAAATAATGATCAAAGCTTGTTTGATTTAAGTATATTACAGTTATGATCCTATCAATTTTGTGACAAAGAACAAATTTGATTTGATATTGGTCATATGATGATAATTTATCCTCACTCTATACAAAATTAACAAGATTTTTGATCTTTTAATCTGGGTGATAAATAATGCTAACTCCTAAATCCATCGGTTGTCATTATCACTGTGTTTATGTATCTAGATCGCTTCGTCGTATTAAATGGAACGGTTGTAAATGTTACTACATAAATTTTCTTTCCATTACAATCCTCTGAATATATATATATATAAATGAATATATATTTTTAGATATACCTTTTATACAAAGCAAATATGATCTGCCTCTTTTAGTTTTAACACCATATGTGTATGCATAAGTAATTAATACACTATATAATTATCAAATTGATTGATAATCATGCTGCTTAAAATCTATTGCATATACCAACTTGTTCCCAATGTTAAAATTTGCATATAAGTAAATAGTGTTAAAATAAATATCCTTTTATACAGTGATATAAATGACTTCCAGGTTTCACCTTCTAAAACTTGGATATCAAAACTATTTTGATATTGCTTTGAGGGTCATCCATTAGTTTTCAGTATTACTAAAATGTTATTAGAGCTTCTATATATGTAGTCTAACTGTTAGACTTAGTTTAATATTAAATTTGAGGATGATTATAAATGATCACATGTGTTTCGTATGCAAATTTCAATCTGATTTAGGGGTTAAAGATGGTCCTGTAAAAATATATACGATGCTTGCATGTAAATGATATACCTGTAACTAGGTATATATATATATATATGTATCTATAGCTATATATATATATATATATATATTAAAGGTTACATGATATAAATTTTATTTATACAATATTATACATATTTTGATATGTTTATGAACATTTGATATTTCTGTTTATTTTATGAATGCTACCAAAAATTTGATTTGCAACCGGTAGTTGTTTATAAAGGAAGTAGTTAACATGTCTTATCAAATATACACTACTACAATAATGATTTTATCATTAAAATCGAAAAACAGATCTTGAATTAAGCATTGGGCCGGACCCAATGGTTAAGAACCATGCACATGATTCAATTTTATTCTGTTTTAATTTTAATGCACATTATTCATTTTATTTTTAGAATTTAAAATGATATGCGTGTATATTTATGTATGCAATAGCAAATGTGATTTGCCAACTGCACATATATATGTATATGTAAGTCAGTGTTAAATTGATGTCAAAAACCTATTAAAAACTTTGTAATAATTTTGATTTAGGGATCAAAATTCCCAAATTATGATTGACATAATGATATATATGTATATAATTCCTAGATGCAGACTTGATTTAAAATAGAACAATTGTGAGTTGTTATATATATATATATATATATATCATATTTTGGCTATCTGATCAGTGGTCATTTCTGAGCTTCAAAAAAACATAAATTTACTTTTGTAGCTCTACGATTCTTTCCTGTTAGACTAGGAATCAAATTTGCTGAAGACTTAACTATTGTATACCCTGATATAATAGCTTCAATAAGCATACACATGAATAACCATGTATAGATTAACAAACTACAGGATTGCATATACTAATAGTATTGATCAAAATAGATTACACAGCCTACAGACATATAATATTGATTATTAGATGATTGATATCCCTCCTTATCATATGATTTAATCATTATCAATCATAATGGTATATACATTTCGATATAACTCAAAACCAGTATACTTGTTGATATACTGTTTGTCTATATATTTATATATTCATAATGATGAATATATAAAATGAACTGTTAATGCATTTTGATGCATATTGGATTTGCAGCAAGCTACAACAAACGACAATGAAGTCATGAAGCAAAACGATAAGTTTGACTTATTATGTCTGAATGATGAAGGTGTATGTGAGAATCAATGGGGATATTCGATTCATACATATGTATATAACTTTTGTAGTGTATACAAATATTAGTGAACTGCTGTATATTGAACGAACTAAATTATATATATGTATAACAAGTTATACATTTATGTAATATCTAATAGGATGTACAAATTTGTATGATGCAAGTCAATGGATTGTTTATTTAATCATGTAATATTATTATACATCAAATATGTATTATTCTGGTAATTATGATTTAATGTACTTGTTTTAATTTAAATTGTTAAATCAGTTGTATAAAAACATGAAGCCTTTTATTATGTTTTGGAAAGATGTTGGGTTATATTATAAATATTCCAGCCTGAATTTTGAAATTCAAAGTAAAAGGCTGATCTGTATTTGTTATCTAAATAGGCTTTGAATTATAAAAAATGCATTATAAGGTGGGTTAGTCTATTGTAATTATATTTTGCCAAGTCACAACTTGGTAACTTAATTTGGCAAAAGGTTTGCAATTGCACTTGTTAATGTGATCTTTAAGTATTTGCAAAAGTTTATTATTAAGACCCATCCTTTTAAATACATACTAATTTGTGGCTTGCGTGTCTCCAACAAAGTTTTATTTAATGTTCTGAAATTTTTAGAAGTATACTATGTTTTTTGTTTTAGAAAACACATGTATTAATAATTTTATTGCATTTACATGCAAACTATTATCAATGAAAATAAGTATAATTTTAAAAATGTGTAATTAACGCTAGATATGAATCACCATTACAAATTATAAAATCCCATTAAAGAAAATTTTTGTTACATTAAATCATGGTGAAGTCTTCCAATAATACACCCATCAATGCCAATCTCGTTGGATGTAACTAACGCCAAAGCGTTGCACACTTTTTATTTTGGTTATATGCGGTTGGAGTAATAGTAATATGTCGACTGTATTATTGGGCTTGACTTAACTAAGGATGTATAATTTAATGACCCAAGGATTTTCGGCCCCGAAAATCGACATAAATACATTTACCGTAACTCATGCCGACCCTCCAAGCACCGAAAACACTGGATAGTTATTAGAAAGAGTTTAGAGGGTGAGATAAGAAAGAAAGCAATATTAGAATAGAAGAAGAAGAACAACACAACACAGAGTCTCACATCGCAGCGGACCAAAATATAATACAGAAATAAAACTTTATTGAGAGCTTTAAAAATACTTACAATATCAGAGTACATCACACAACGGGACAGTTATAATAACCTGATCCCATATACAACACACAGCGGAATAATAGCTATATAATATCATACGTCTGAACATCTCCATCTCATCTCTGGACATCACAGCATTCAATAGCCTGAACCAGTACACCCCGGGCTAACCCGAGCATTTACAAAACACTGGGTCAGTCTGCTAAACCAGAGTGAGATAAACTCGCACAGTATTAAGGGTATCACACAACTTGATTTTAAAGTTAAAATCCTTTCGAAAGAAAAGGATAATCGTAAGACCGAATCCACACATAAACACAGACGGTTTTTATCTTACGATAACCCAAACAGTTTTGAAACCAATATCTTGTCTGATATTATAATAATGTCTAAATAAAAGTAAATAGAAATCTAGTAGAACGCTTGTATCTCACGCTCTACATACATAGTATACAAACAAAACCGTGGGCGCTTATTGGAGATTGGATTCCGACCATGACAAGGTATGGGACAACCTGCCTCTAGTGTATCACTAGAGGCGAATACACTGGGTTCAACAAAAACTTCTTGCAACCCGGCCCTCACATGACCGACCACTCATTTCGCTTGAGTGTATCGAATGTATATCACCGACGGTAGGGATCAGCAACCGTCTCCCGAAAAGGGACAGCATCAAAACATAGATTAAAGAAGCAAATAGGATTTTCTCTAGATAGGTGATTATACACCCTAATGGAAGCGACCCACATAGCCATGCTGCCTGCCCGATTTTTGTCATTTACCGGTTGATGAGGCTTGAGGTCAGAGTTTAGTTTTGAAACATCTGATCACCATTCACTTTGAATGCCCCATCATCAGATCTGCCAGATATCACTAATTGACGTCCACAAAAATACTCTAGTTAGAAGCTAAGAGAACGACAATCCTCCGCCAATAACTATAGCACGTTTGGTGAAATCAACGTACGTGACCCTTTGGAAATACTCTGTCAGACACTCGTCCATACAAGTCATCCAGGAACAGGATGAACCAAAGGCACTCTCCTACTGCATCCAATATAGGAATCACCCCATGGATCAGTAGCGAGAAGTCCTTGCAACCCGTAGAATCCAACCACGACAGAATCACAGCTTATCTCTGCTTGCCAGGCAAAGAATATTAGTGGTTCTTCCGTGTATGAAAATCCATGGTCTTCAATGCTCCATCTCGATCATCTTTTGATATCTTCATGTATTTGTTGGTTGGAATGGGTTTCGAATATATATTCGATCCCGGTCTTTCCATACCAACAATCGTATTGGACAGATTTGATAGTCGGTGTTTTAACTATCGAAATATACAGTGTTTCAAACATGACAAACAGATGAGTCCACTGGTTCAATATTCGGCATTACTTGGCCCTTTTATTTAAACAAACTGATTCACTTCAGCTTAATTAAACCTCTAACTCTTTTATTTTAAAAATATGATATTTGATCCTTAATAAATATACAAATGTTCTCAAAACCATTTCTTTGTATTACATAGTAAAACAACTTATAACCATATTCAATTCTCACTTAAATCTCCTTTCAAAAACGTATGTTACGCCATTCTCTATTATTTAAACTTGGGAAAATGCATTCAGCTTATTATTTCATAAACAACGTTACGTAATATCATTTATCCCTTTCTTGAAATGATAACTAATATTTATATTAGTATAAAATAAAACTACCTTTACATTTCCTTTACTTCAGATCTCTTGTTATATATATATATATATATCCCAAATTTCCACCAAACGTTGCATTATTTCACTAATGGAAATAATGAACTACCACTAACCTCTCTTACGATTACCAACGAATATCATCTTCAGATAATCCTGATGTCGTTCAAGTTGGGGTATTTTAATTACCTCTCAGACCTTGATCAACAACGTTCATATTTTTTAGATAAATATAAGTTGTAATCAAAACCCAATATTCCATTCAAATCTCAAATCCAATTCCATTTCAACTCGGGTTTGGTTATACCACCCCATGACCTAGTTCTTTAACCCAAATTCACTTTTTCCCATCTCCAATCAAATATATTTAACCATTTCCCACTTTTGAAATCTTATTTCAAATCTCCCCTTGTTACTTGATCTCATTTTCAAATAACGTTAATTCAATATTAACGCTTTACACCTTGAAGCTTATTTATGTACTCTGGTTTATCTCAACCCTTTTATCGTAATCTCCTTTCACTTAATTCAAATAATTAAGTAACGTTTATTTCCTTTCACCATTCAATTGGATTACATCTCACATTCGGTCACTTTTTTAAATGAATTCCCATTTAAAAAGTAAATTTCCAAATTATCATTTATTTACAATAATAACTTATTTCAATCATTAACTACTTTAGTAGTTAATTCCTCTATTAACTAAGTAAAATAGTAAATCCCTTTTTAAAACTTATTTAAATTTAAAAAATATTCATTAAACTATTCAAATCGAAACACATCAATTTGATAATCAAATTCCAATTCAAAACGGTCGATCTAATTAACTCAAAACTCGATTATCTCGTTAACCAATTCCAATTAATTCTCACTTTAAATTAATCAGAAATATAATTAATTTAAATAAATCCTATTTAATTGTTTCTCAACAAACCAATTATCCAATTTTAACTATGCGACTTTATTTCTTATCTTGTGCTTATAAATCTGATTTACATCAGAATTTACTTAATAATATCAATTAAAAACAAATCAAAGTCTTAAATAAATAAAATATTTATTTATTTCTCTTAAATAACTTTTATTCAAAATAATATTTTCAAAATCCAGCTCCAGTTATAAAATAAATTTTATAACTTCATCTATATCGATTCACCTGACGGTGAATCAATATTTATAAAACGAATTGATTTTATAGGTCATACGCTGCCAAATACCCAACCAATACTGCCCATTGGTTTAAACAAACAGATGTTGAATATTCAACAATCAACCATCAAATTAATCAATCCAAACAGGACAATTCATATGTGATAATATGAAAACAAACAATATTTTTGAGGAATCCAGTTGGATTCCTCCAACCTGTTCTTCCCTGTATTCAAAACGGTTATCACAAACCAGATCGTTCGGTTTCCATTTAACTGATAACACTAAATAACGATCATTCAACATCAACCACAAGCAATGCAAACAATCCAACAATTTAAACACGTTTATAAAATAAACATGACCAATAAGGTAAGTTACCTTTATTGGAACCAATCGTTAAAAATAACGATTTGGTAATCTCATCGAAATTAAACACAGTTTAATTTCATCAGTTAAATTAACAAACAAATGAATAACTAGCAAACAGGCAACCATCAGCAAGCAGAGCACACAAAATAAAAACTCAATTTATATAAAATATAAATGGGAAAAACTGAGTGAGTTTAACTCACCTTGATCTAATTCTGTTGTCAATAGCTTGTTTTAATTAAATCAAACAGACGTTTAATTTAATTAAAGATTCCGGTTAATTCCAGTTCCATCCATCTCCGTTCCAGAATATTGTGTTCAATGGTATGAGTCCGACGGCTTCTGCTTGGTTCAATTCTGATAAAAATTGAGCAGGTTATTAACATTTTAAGTTGAACGATTTCAGATTAAGGATTTAATCTAAATTAATCTTAAGTATAAACTAATTAACTTAAGTATAATTAACTAACCTAAGTGCAAATTAATTAACTTAAGAATAAATCATTTAACCTAAATATAAATTTACTTAAGTTTAAATTAATTAACTCTTAATCTAATTACAAATTACCAAATTTAAATCCTAATTACATTTAACTAAATAATTATGTTAGGTCGTAATTACATTTTTAATTATTAAGCCCGAACCCTTTTTCCTGCTTCATGTTGGTATCATCATCCTGCTGTTTAAATGGATCTCCTTAATTATATAAAGTTTATTCTACTAATATAATAGTTAATTAGCTTTCTAAGAAGGGTTTAATTAAATTAATTACATTGCTTAGGGTCCCAAAACGATCGGCCAGGCAGACGCTTCTGTTCTTTTGTTATACGTTCCCAGGTACCCAAGTCTTCATGCACGAAATGAACCCCGTGCTGCTCTACCTTTCACCAACTTTCTGCTAACCTGCTAGTTCTTTTCCATGCATATCTCCTTGTCCAAAAATACTTCACATCAAAATGTTTGCCCCACTTCCTCAATGTGTATGTTTCGTTGGTTCACTCCTTCATTGTTTCTCAGTCTTTGTTTCCCCGTTCACAGTCTGTCAGCATTCAAACCATGATTTAAATTAATTATCATCAACTAATGAACTAAGGATTTCCAATGTTTTAATTTACTAATTATGTTGATTAAATATGTGATTCTTACCAGGCCGACAGTTTGGCTCCTTCTTCCCATTCACGTGTTCAAACAAACTTAGCTCCATCATCTCGTTTCCACAGCTCGACTTCAAGACCGGACTGCTGCGCCTCAGCCCGTCCATTGACCGTCAATCTGACCCCGTCAGTTGATAGCCCCCAATGCCGACGACCGATGCCAGAAACCTCACCCAGTTCGACACACCCTGTCGCCCTCCAGACATACTCGATCATCGCGCCTTTATGCCCAGTTTCCGGTCGCCACATAGCATGTTTTTCCGATCAACATCGTCCAGACTCACGATCTCGTCACCCCGAACAGTTTCTCAGTTATGAAGTTTTGAATTTGGTGAGAAAAATTTTAGGATTTAGGCTAGAAGAGATCAGAATAATTAGGCCATTCAATTTGATTTAGGGCCGGCGTCTATACTTCGTTGACCACAGGCAACACTTTAACGGAGAATAGGATGGGTTTGGGAATTTATAGGGTGACCAACATATTAAAATATTATTAATGAAACTTAACGGTGAAGTAACACTCAGAAACCATTACAAATGACTTCTGTCTACTGATAAAAAGGCTAATCTTGATGTAAAAAGGTATTCCGGACCCAATGGACAAGTTTCGTCGAAATCCGAGGTTGTATGAAAAAAATTCCTTTATAAAACCAGAAATAAACACACATTTATTTTTTTCACGTTCACCAGATAAATCAAATCAACTCGATACCTTCATATCCTGCAATAACTTTTCAATACGAACCCAACGGCACCAGTTTCGTCGCATTCTGAGACTGTTTTCCCGGTAGTCTATTTTTACCGCGTACCGCAATACCCTTTTTAACACCAAATTATCCGTTATCCAAAAATAACAAACTATATACCTATTCTAACTCTAATCAACGATACGAACTCAACGGGACTGGTTTCGTGGCCTAATTCGATCGCCTGCTCAAGTTACACTGACATATCCCTTTATTTATTTAAATACACGCTACAGAAAATGAACGGGCGTTTATGGCTACCGTGGTCACACAAGACGTCGGTTTTCCATGTCACTCACCACCGTACAATAATTTAACAATACGGTCCCAACGAAACTGATTTCGTCGAAATCCGAGATCATTTGCAAAATGGTCATTTTAGAGGTCGATATTTTAATAACGATTTCCTTAGCGTTTTTTCCAAAATTTGATTTAGCCATAATTTACTATTTATAATACGAAATCTAAATTTTTCTCTTTCATATGAAAATTATCGTCAATACGGTCCCAACATTTCTTATTTCATAGAAATCTGACTTATATCGGGCTCTGTATTCTCAGTTGAAGTTCAAAACTCGTATTTACGAACTGCACGCCATTTTCATGCTCGATTTATAATTATATAAATATATAACGTTCGAACTTCGTTTTAAATAATGAATTAAATATTAAATTCCGTCGATATTCCAAAAAATATATTTAAAACTAATTTAAATATTCAGATTCAAATGGTCGGAAAACACGGGTCGTTACATTCTTCCCCCCTTAGAATAATTTCGTCCTCGAAATTGCTAAGGTAAGAAAGAACGTTATAAACCCATTAATTTTCAAATCTAATTTATTTTAAATCAATTCAATATCGTAAATAAATATTTTCAAAAATATTGTCAAAAATATTGAAATTTTCTAACACCTTAAATTTCCAAAAAAAATCGCCAACACCTCCTCTGTACGGCTCAATCGGTACAACTACAACTCGCCTTTCTAGGCCTTCTCCAATCCAAAAGAAAATAAAACAGCCAAGCGGCTTGCCAAATCGGCTCATGAATCTCCAAACCATATAAAAATAAACGTGTACCTTTTTGTCGGGCATATCCTTATATCCCTTCCTTCTGCTGCCATGTCAGCATATACAAATGCATTTCCAAACAAAATTCCAATCTTAACCTCACAACCAAATCCTTCATTCGGCCAAGCCAAATTCCATTCTTAACTAAATTTCCATCCATTATCAATTTCAACCCTTAACTTACCAGTCCAACAACATTTCAGATTCCTGCCTCACAATTCAAAAACTGATTCTACTTGATATATTATCTCCCGATTCAATTTCCAGTTAATTGGTTTCAATTCAATTCATATTCTCCTTCAGAAATTCTATTTTCTTTTTATTCAAACAATTTCCCTGGGAGTTTTTAAACAGTCTAGCTCTTTTAAAAAAACAAACATTCCTTTTCAGGATTTAAAACAACTTGTTTTTCTCAAAGCAATTCAAAACAAGATTTTTGGTAGTAATCCGTCACTTAGAACTCGGAAATGAACACTGATGTGGCCAACATCCTCAGAGTTATTTCCCAGCGATCGAAGTGAGTTCAATACTATATCAGTTATCAAAACCGTATTTAAACATTTTCATTTCGAAATCTATTTCAAAATACCAAACACAATGCTCGTAAAACAATTTAAAATCTCCCAGGATTTTAAAATTCCCATATATTCAATCCAAATTCATTTGCAAACACCTTTCCCACTTTTCGGAATTCTAATTCCAATTCTGGTTCTAATTTCAGATTTAATAAATCTGCTTTTATATTATACGAATTTCAATTGGTTATTTATATAACCATTTTAATTAAAATCAACCAACACATCCAATATACTATAATGCTTCCAATATATATATATATATATATTATATCAAAATATAATTTGGGTAAATTATTTCATTTACCCTCTTTCAAAACACACTGTGTCGGTTTATCGTACTTGAGTGTTTAGAAACTCCTATCGATACAGTGGATCAAACTGATCGACCAGAACTCATAAACAACTCAAACAAATAAATCTCCACAATATAAAACAATTTTTATAAAATCTACAAATACGTTCACTCGTATATATAAACTCAAACTCAATCTAGGGTATTACTAACCCCATCTCTACTGAGTCACGCCACAGAGCCAAGGTAATCACGTAACCTTCAGCTCTGATACCACTGTAACGACCCAAGGATTTTCGGCCCCGAAAATCGACATAAATACATTTACCATAACTCATGCCGACCCTCCAAGCACTGAAAACACTGGATATTTATTAGAAAGAATTTAGAGGGTGAGATAAGAAAGAAAGAAATATTAGAATAGAAGAAGAAGAAGAACACAACACAGAGTCTCACATCGCAGCGGAACAAAATATAATACAGAAATAAAACTTTATTGAGAGCTTTAAAAATACTTACAATATCAGAGTACATCACACAATGGGACAGTTATAATAACCTGTTCCCATATACAACACACAGCGGAATAATAGCTATATAATATCATACGTCTGAACATCTCCAGCTCGTCTCTGGACTTTACAACATTCGATAGCCTGGACCTGTACACCCCGGGCTAACCCGAGCATTTACAAAACACCGGGTCAGTCTGGTGAACCAGAGTGAGATAAACTCGCACAGTATTAAGGGTATCACACAACTTGATTTTAAAGTTAAAATCCTTTTGAAAGAAAAGGATAATCGTAAGACCGAATCCACACATAAACACGGACGGTTTTTACATTATGATAACCCAAACAGTTTTGAAACCAATATCTTGTCTGATATTATAATAATGTCTAAATACAAGTAAATAGAAATCTAGTAGAACGCTTGCATCTCATGCTCTACATACATAGTACACAAACAAAACCGTGGGCGCTTACTGGAGATTGGATTCCGACCATGACAAGGTATGGGACCACCTGCCACTAGTGTATCTCTAGAGGCGAATACACTGGGTTCAACAAGAACTTCTTGCAACCCGGCCCTCACATGACCGACCACTCATTTCGCTTGAGTGTATCGAATGTATATCACCGACGGTAGGGATCAGCAATCGTCTCCCGAAAAGGGACAACATCAAAACATATATTAAAAAAGCAAATAGGATTTTCTCTAGATAGGTGATTATACACTCTAATGGGAGCGACCCACATAGTCATGCTGCCTGCCCGATTTTTGTCATTTCTCGATTGATGAGGCTTGAGGTCAGTGTTTAGTTTTGAAACATCTGATCACCATTCACTTTGAATGTCGCATCTTCAAATCCGCCAGATATCATTAATTGACGTCCACAAAAATACTCTAGTTAGAAGCTAAGAGAACGGCAATCCTCCGCCAATAATTATAGCACGTTTGGAGAAATCAACGTACGTGACCCTTTGGAAATACTCTGTCAGACACTCGTCCATACAAGTCATTCAGGAACAGGATGAACCGAAGGCACTCTCCTACTGCATCCAATATAGGAATCACCCAGTGGATCAGTAGTGAGAAGTCCTTGCAACCCGTAGAATCCAACCACGACAGAATCACAGCTTATCTCTGCTTGCCAGGCAAAGAATATTAGTGGTTCTTCCGTGTATGAAAATCCACGGTCTTCAATGCTCCATTTCGATCATCTTCGGATATCTTCACGTATTTGTTGGTCGGAATGGGTTTCAAATATATATTTGATCCCGGTCTTTCCATACCAACAATCGTATTGGACAGATTTGATAGTCGGTGTTTTAACTATCGAAATATACAGTGTTTCAAACATGACAAACAGATGAGTCCACTGGTTCAATATTCGGCATTACTTGGCCCTTTTATTTAAACAAATTGATTCATTCAGCTTAATTAAACCTCTAACTCTTTTATTTTAAAAATATGATATTTGATCCTTAATAAATATACAAATGTTCTCAAAACCATTTCTTTGTATTACATAGTAAAACAACTTATAACCATATTCAATTCTCACTTAAATCTCCTATCAAAAACGTATGTTACGCCATTCTCTATTATTTAAACTTGGGAAAATCCATTCAGCTTATTATTTCATAAACAACGTTACGTAATATCGTTTATCCCTTTCTTGAAACGATAACTAATATTTATATTAGTATAAAATAAAACTACCTTTACATTTCCTTTACTTTCGATCTCTTGTTATATATATATATATGTGTATATATATATATATATATTTCCCAAATTTCCACCAAACGTTGCATTATTTCACTAATGGAAATAATGAACTACCACTAACCTCTCTTACGATTACCAACGAATATCATCTTCAGATAATCCTGATGTCATTCAAGTTGGGGTATTTTAATTACCTCTCAGACCTTGATCAACAACGTTCATATCTTTTAGATAAATATAAGTTGTAATCAAAACCCAATATTCCATTCAAATCTCAAATCCAATTCCATTTCAACTCGGGTTTGGTTATACCACCCCATTACCTAGTTCTTTAACCCAAATTCACTTTTTCCTATATCCTTTCAAATATATTTAACCATTTCCCACTTTTGAAATCTTATTTCAAATCTCCCCTTGTTACTTGATCTCATTTTCAAATAACGTTAATTCAATATTAACGCTTTACACTTTGAAGCTTATTTATATACTCTGGTTTATCTCAACCCTTTTATCGTAATCTCCTTTCACTTAATTCAAATAATTAAGTAACATTTATTTCCTTTCACCATTCAATTGGATTACATCTCACATTCGGTCACTTTTTTAAATGAATTCCCATTTAAAAGGTAAATTTCCAAATTATCATTTATTTACAATAATAACTTATTTCAATCATTAACTACTTTAGTAGTTAATTCCACTATTAACTAAGTAAAATAGTAAATCCCTTTTTAAAACCTTATTTAAATTTAAATAATATTCATTAAACTATTCAAATCGAAACACATCAATTTGATAATCAAATTCCAATTCAATACGGTCGATCTAATAAACTCAAAACTCGATTATCTCGTTAACCAATTCCAATTAATTCTCACTTTAAATTAATCAAAAATAAAATTAATTTAAATAAATCCTATTTAATTGTTTCTCAACATACCAATTATCCAATTTTAACTATGCGACTTTATTTCTTATCTTGTGCTTATAAATCTGATTTACATCAGAATTTACTTAATAAAATCAATTAAAAACAAATCAAAGTCTTAAATAAATAAAATACTTATTTATTTATTTCTCTTAAATAACTTTTATTCAAAATAATATTTTCAAAATCCAGCTCCAGTTATAAAATAAATTTTATAACTTCATCTATATCGATTCACCTAACGGTGAATCAATATTTATAAAATGAATTGATTTTATAGGCCATACGCTGCCAAATACCCAACCAATACTGCCCATTGATTTAAACAAACAGATGTTGAATATTCAACAATCAACCATCAAATTAATCAATCCAAACAGGACAGTTCATATGTGATAATATGAAAACAAACCATATTTTTGAGGAATCCTGCTGGATTCCTCCAACTTGTTCTTCCCCGCATTTAAAACGGTTATCACAAACTAGATCGTTCAGTTTCCATTTAACTGATAACACTAAATAACGATCATTCAACATCAACCACAAGCAATGCAAACAATCCAACAATTTAAACACGTTTATAAAATAAACGTGACCAATAAGGTAAGTTACCTTTATTGGAACCAATCATTAAAAATAACGATTTGGTAATCTCATTGAAATTAAACACAGTTTAATTTCATTAGTTAAATTAGCAAACAAACATATAACTAGCAAACAGGCAACCATCAGCAAGCAGAGCACACAAAATAAAAACCCAATTTATATAAAATATAAATGGGAAAAACTGAGTGAGTTTAACTCACCTTGATCTAATTCTGTTTGATTAAATATGTGATTCTTACCAGGCCGACAGTTTGGCTCCTTCTTCCCATTCACGTGTTCAAACAAACTTAGCTCCAACATCTCGTTTCCACAGCTCGACTTCAAGACCGGACCGGTGCGCCTAAGCCCATCCACTGACCGTCGATCTGACCCCGTCAGTTGATAGCCCCCAATGCCGACGACTGATGCCAGAAACCTCACCCAGTTCGACGCACCCTGTCGCCCTCCAGACATACTCGATCATCGCGCCTTTATGCCCAGTTTCCGGTCGCCACACAACATGTTTTTCCGATCAACATCGTCCAGACTCACGATCTCATCACCCCGAACAGTTTATCAGTTATGAAGTTTTGAATTTGGTGAGAAAAATTTGAGGATTTAGGCTAGAAGAGATCAGAGTAATTTGGCCATTCTATTTGATTTAGGGCCGACGTCTATACTTCGTTGACCACAGGCAACACTTTGACGGAGAATAGGATGGGTTTGGGAATTTATAGGGTGACCAACATATTAAAATATTATTAATGAATCTTAACGGTGAAGTAACACTCAGAAACCATTACAAACGACTTCTGTCTACTGATAAAAAGGCTAATATTGATGTAAAAAGGTATTCCGGACACAATGGGACAAGTTTTGTCGAAATCCGAGGTCGTATGAAAAAAATTCCTTTATAAAACCAGAAATAAACACGTGTTTAATTTTTTCACGGTCACAAAATAAATCAAACCAACTTGATACCTTCAGATCCTGCAATAACTTTTCAATACGAACCCAACGGCACCAGTTTCGTTGCATTCTGAGACTGTTTTCCCGGTAGTCTATTTTTATCGCGTACCGCAATACCCTTTTTAACACCAAATTATCCGATCTCCAAAAATAACAAACTATATACCTATTCTGACTCTGATCGACGATACGAACTCAACGGGACTGGTTTCGTGGCCTAATTCGATCGCCTGCTCAAGTTACACTCACATAACCCTTTATTTATTTACATACACGCTATAAAGAATGAACGGGCGTTTATGGCTACCGTGGTCACACAAGACATCGGTTTTCCATGTCATTCACCACCGTACAATAATTTAACGATACGCTCCCAACAAAACTAATTTCGTCGAAATCCGAGATCGTTTGCAAAATGGTCATTTTAGAGGTCGATATTTTAATAACGATTTCCACAGCGTTTTTTCCAAAATTTGATTTAGCCATAATTTACTATTTATAATACGAAATCTGAATTTTTCTCTTTCATATGAAAATTGTCGTCAATACGGTCCCAACGTTTCTTGTTTCACAGAAATCCGACTTATATCGGGCTCTGTATTCTCAGTTGAAGTTCAAAACTCGAATTTACGAACTGCACGCCATTTTCATGCTCGATTTATAATTATATAATTATATAACGTTCGAACTTCGTTTTAAATAACGAATTAAATATTAAATTCCATCGATATTCCAAATAAAATATTTAAAACTAATTTAAATATTCAGATTCAAATGGTCGCAAAACACGGGTCGTTACATATAATAGTATTTATGGCCTTAGAGACAAAGAACATGTATTATTCTAAATTTGAGCAAATGAATAATTCAATGAATAAAATGTGTGTCATGCGATCGAAGAATTATATACGATATATGACATAAGATGTCTACCTAAAAGGTTGTGTTTTGGGAAGTAGCCAAAGCTAGGTCCATGGCATGACTAGATATGGATTTTGGATCACCATTATATATATGTACTGATATATACGTATAAATAGAGGGATGTTAATTTGAGTGGGAGCGTATTTTAGTTTAAACTATATATTTATGTTAATATAAATTTTGATTGTCAAAGAAATATATATGTATATTAGATAAATATTTCAGAATCAATTATTAATTATTATCCACTGTAGATATTAAATAATAAATAACTCTGGTAATTTAAGTTAATCCTTAAGAAGGATAAAATGAATTTAATCAAATTTCTTGACTAACAATGAAACTTGAGGATTGTCCTCGAACAAATTAAACGTAATTGTTTTACAAATATCAAAGATCTAAAATGAAACATGAAGTGTAACTTCAATCGAATAAGATATAAATGTTATAACAAACTACTTATACAATTCTAGCATCAGATGCTAGACATGAATTACATAAATGTATGTAAATTTACAGAAATAACAGAATAAGTAGAAATCTGATAAAAAGGACAAGTGGACTTACGATTGGAAATAAAGCAAATGTTGTTGGATTATCCATAGGAAGTTAATTTTGGTTATATATATTAGCTTAATTAAATAAATAAAATAATTTTTATTATGAAATTTCATTTAAAATAAATGTTATAATAGATCTTTTTTAGACAAGTTTAAATCTCATTTGTAATAAAAGAAGAATTGTTATTCATTTTATTTAAATGAAATATAATATGGAATTTCACAAATAGTTAATGATCTTTATAAATCGTTGACTATAATGTACTTGACATAAATACTGAGTGGATTAAATTTAGTGATTTAAATCCAACATACCTTTAGCATTGTCAGTTAGCCCTTACCAGAGCTTGGGCAAAGTGGGGACCTAGTACATTAATTGGTGCCCTGATTGACAAGGTCGACATATATGTCGTTTAGCCAAAAAATGCTCTCGTTGTGGAAAAAAACCCAGTATATTAATTGGCGGGACTTCACTTTTTATGCATTAAAGTGCTCGAAGAATCTCTTTCTTATTTCTGCTTTTCATGACTAAATATCTCAAAAAGTTATAAATTGTTGCTAAAATGCTTTGCCCAAATAACTCGATATAGAATAATTTTTTAGTTATTATTTTTTTAACTAAAATATTATTCATTTTTGAAGTAAAAAAAATATTTTTTTATAAAAAAAAGAGATATGATTTTCTTGTCAAGATCAGATCTGTAGTAACCCGTAACTTCCGCGGTAAGGAAAGCATGGATTGCTTTGAGGACAAGACAAATCAGAACGCAAGCAGAAGAACACTTCATTGTTTATTACAACAATACCATCAGAATACAAGAATATACAGAGTATAAATGAATATTACATAGAAATATCAGAGATTTAAATTACATTTAAATACATCACAGCGGAAAATAATACAATACAGAACTGAAAGAGATATACAGATACAGAGCTTTGCGGATATCGTTCCAGCTGTAAACCAGGATCCTGTGAAAATAAATCTGCAAAACCAAAACTACTAGCTGCCCGTGTAGAAAATAGGGGCACCCAGAGTTTAGGTTAAAACAATAAACTCCAGGTCAGTCATGTGACTGGTGTGAGAACTAAAACAGTTATTTAAAACTTTACTTTAAAAGAGAGTAATTCAAGGGACCACGTCGTATAACACGGAACGGGTTTCCTCCCAAGAACACCAGTGCATAGAATAAACAACACAATGCTTTTTCGAAAAATGAAGCTATTATAAGACTCAGGTCCCATCACACAATGCAACGCAAGCCGGAGGATAGGGTTTTCCCTTATAATAGTCAAACATGCTTGGTACGTTTAAAACAAATCATTTGATACTATTATAAGTGTATAGTGTCAAAACAATTCAAATCATAAATATCAATCATAGGCGGCATGGGTACCATCTATCATGTCGCCATACTAGGCTCTACAAATAAAACCAAAATATCACGTATTGGAAATTGAATTTCCGTCATGAGTCGAGGCAAGGGGCAAGCTCCTCTACGTTCGAGACACTCTAGCAAATGTCTCAGGACCCCACTATGATCCTTGGAATCGGCTGGGCCGGTCCTCTCTTACTTTTGAGGATTAGTTATTCCTGAACACACGTGTCCCGTCCTAACAGACCTATATCTGAGGCGCCTCGCATTCCAACAACCACACAGGTGAAAAGTATATATAAATGTCAGCCAGTTAAAGCACTGACACCACCACTAGCTAGAAAGAAACGTCGTGTTCTCCCAACGGTCACTATCGCGTTTTTGACTCATACCGAGGTGTGAGGCTCGCGAATTCACGCTATACACAAAGCTACGCCACACAGGCCGTGCTTTGATCATCAACCACAAGACTTTTCTTTTCAACAGAAGCCTTGATCATCTGCCACTTAGGCGTGCCAACAGGCAATTCACTCTATGCGACTGATGTCCATCGATATACAACCTCTGAGCTCGTACGTCTCAGAGAAGGGCGTTAAGCAAGAGAATAAATTCTCCGCCGCCAAATAGATGTATATTTAATAGAGATCAATCAACACAGAATAAAATACAATGTCAGACACACGGTCCATTTACAAGTTCGTTCTGGGTCTGAACGAAACCGGAGGCACTTTCCTCGCATATCCATCGATCTCCAAGTACGTCTGGACGAGCACCAACTGATTCCCTCCTCTTGGGTGTACAGCCCAATCAAGATCATCAGTAATCACCCAAACGATGTGAAGACTTCCGGTCTTCAACCACCGTCTTCATCTTCGACATATCATCGAATCGGTTATTCAGAATGGGTGTAAACCCGGCCTTTCCGAATAACCCGCGTATATAATAAACACATGTTACACAAACGCAACATACGCCTCATTCCAATTCAGAATATTCTTTTATTCAAATTTTCACATTCCTAGGGAAAGGTTCCCATTAATTTTATCAAAGATAAATTCTTCTAAATTTATTCTTTAATCTTCCTTTGGATATCATTTCAAAGCGAATTATGGTTTTCCAAACTAGTCGGGATTAGCGAACCATACCGAAGTAATTATTTGTTTTATTTCCCAATCCCAACCTATTCATCCCCTGGAGCAAAACTGGTAATGCTCTATATCTAACACCATGGTGCTATCGGTAAAATTAATTACCATTTCACGTTCAAATCTAATTAAAGATTTAACTATCGCTTTGGAGCAAAACTGGTGGTACTCCAATCTCGATCACTTTCCAAATTTGATAATTTAAATTATCAATTCACATTTCAATCAATTACAGATTCATTAAAACTCCACTTAGTTTTAATCTTCTCAAAAATCAATGTCCTGTCTTTAATTGGGTTAAAGAACCAATGTCCTCTAAAACACGATTCACGATAAACCCCAAATCACATTAGATATTAAATACAAGGCTCTGAATAGAAAATATATCGGCTTATATTCAATATCAAATTCTGAAACCAACAAATATCCTATTGGAAATAACGATATAAATATATCTTTCAAATTCCCATAACAATATCTATATAATCACAGAATCCAACATCGAAATATTCTAAATACAATTTCGATTCAAATCCACTTCCACTTTATATATATTGGAAATTCTGGTTATTTTCAAAACCAATTCAAATTCAATTTATTTATTTCAAAAATAAATTGATTTTAATTCTAGTTCATCACGATAAAAATCTATTTTTATCCTTTCAAATATGGAGTTTTTCATACCAGTTCTTTTCAAATCATTTCTTATGATTTTACACTAATTATTGATATTTTTAATAATTTTATCAAGGCCCGTACAGTCGATTTCCATCAACGGCCATCGAACTGCACTTACAGAGACCTTTTCCAAATTTGATTTGGATATAATTCCAAATCCAACCATTAGATTTCAAATTTCTAATATTCATTGGAAAGCTCTTTTCGATACGAACCCAATGGTTCTGGTTTAGGAGAATCCGACGGTCGGATCTCCCACAACGTCAATTCGAAATCAATGGTCGAAATTCACAAACTGCCGCGGCGCGGCGCGTTCTATTCAGGCCATTATATATAATATATATATTATATATTTCTTCGATTTCTTTTTAATACGTATTTTATAAATCGTTTTAAATTCGTTTTCAAAACCATTTCAACTCTATATTCAATTTCAAATCAAAATTGAATATTTCATATCATTACTATATAAATGATAATATTTTCAAAACGTTATATTTTGAAATCACTACCTTTTCTTTATTCATTATAAAAACGAGTATAATCGATATAAATATCGTTCACGTCAAAATAGCGCAACCCTAATCAACACGGCTTTATATATTTCAATAAATTCGTTATTCTATTCAACAAATGAATATATATTCTATTCAACACATGAATCTATATTTCTTTCAACACATGAATTTTCTCAACACATGAGCACCGTCAACACCTGACTATTTTTGTTATGTTAAAATATTTTACTCAACACCTGAATAGTTTCAACACATGAGCATCGTCACACATGACTATATATTATATTCTAATATTCTTTATTTTCCCAATTGGAATGAGGCCCAATCAATTACCATATAATGTTAATTATATGGATTCCATACAACCCATGTATATAAATAGCACCGATAAATAATCAACCATGATCCAAAGTGCACCACACAACTGCATAAGCATTAAATATAAATAATTAACGCTTACATAGTCTGTTGACCAATCGATCGACATACAATTAAATAATTGGGATTAGTGTATGCCAAATATCATCCCAACACCCGTGTGGGGTTCAAATCAACAAACACTGAATATTATCTGTGCAGTTGGGCGATGTGTAAAATTTATCGTCCTAATCAATATTCTTCAAATAGGTGTACATAAACAAACCGTCCGGTTTGTAAATGAATATTTATTTATTCACATTCACTATATTCATATTCACGTTAAAAATTATATTTTTAATGATAATTAATCTATTTCAACACATTAATCTATATTATCGATTTCACATCAACATCACAAACAAATTTCACAACACATCAAACAAGCATACAAGCCGTCCATGGTCTGTGGACGACGGGTGTCAGGTGCTTCTAAGAACCGTCTGCATCCTAGTATATAATTTAAACTAGAAAAGAAAATTAAAGTGAGAAATTCTCACTGACTAGCTAAACCAACACCACGACTCTTCATATGTAGGAAATCTTCGTCGCGCTCGCCCTTTGTCAATTTCGTTGCCCATAGCCACTACATATATAAAATCACATTTTTATATCCTCTATTATATAAAAATCACATTTTTATATTCTCTATTATATAAAAATCACATTTTTATATTGCTACTTCATGAATAAAAATCGAATTTTTATAGTTGCTACTTCATAATAAAAATCGAATTTTTATTGTTGATGCTTCATAATAAAAATTGAATTTTTATTTCTAATTTCTATATATAAAAATCATTACTTTATGTAACCAAAAATCGTATCTTTTCACAATCAAAAATCACCACTTAAGATCAATAAAAATCTAATCTTTACCTTAACCAAAGATCTAAAATCTCCTAAACAAAGGTCTAAACTTTATATAGGAAAATCTTAACTTTACAATCACAAAAACTGAATTTAAAAGCATGATTTCAATATATAAACTGAAGTTAAAGTAAATAAATTAATTAAATAAAAGGGGGCTCACTGATTTAGTCGCTCAGAGGAGGAGAGGGGAGCGGACTGGGGGAGGTGCTTGGTCAAAGGAGAGGGGAGCGGATTGGGGGGGTCGACGGTGCGTTGTGGTTACGGAGGAGCAGAAGGGGGTCGGCGGTGCGTTGTGGTTACGGAGGAGCAGAAGGGGGTCGGACGGAGGAAGGGGCGGAGGGGAGGGACAGGCGACGCGTGGGGAGGCGGTGGTGCCAGGGAGGGGCGGAGGTCGGGCGGTGGTCGGCGCCTAGGGAGGGCGCAATCGATTAGGGCTTCCGCCCTTTTTTTCTTTTTTTTTCTTTTTTTGCTTTTCTGATTTGGAAGATAACGGGGGGGATAGAAGATAGAGTTATATTTTTTTTATTTAATTAATTAATTTCAAAAAGCAAATTTTATTTTCGACCTCTAAACGAGACCCACCGCCTGTCGTCCATAGCTAATTACCCCCCATTCCGAACACAATGGGATATGTATCGCAGGCTAATTCGATCGTTTCAAATAGTTTTCATCAAAATCAAAATATAACTCTATATATTGAATTTGAACGCGCATTTCAATTTACCGGGGCCACATACTAACTCAAAAAATTCCAGAAAAATATTTTCTATCTTCGTATTGACGATACGGTCCTAACAAAACTAGTTTCATCAAATTCTGAGATTGTTTAAAAAATGGCCATTTTCCAGTCGATTAAAATCAATTGAAACTGGTCAAACGCTTTTTACTTCGTCACGCTCACATATTGATTCGAAAAATTACAAAATTTGAAATCTAGCAATAACTTGACATCACGGATCCAACAAAAGTGGTTTCGTCGAAAACCGAGGTCATTTGCAAAATTTCCATTTTTAAGGGCCAGAATTCCATAGCGACTATTCTGAATTTTCAACTGGGCATAACTTTTTATCCCCGCTATGAAATTTTGATTTTTCGGATTTGTTGGAAAGATATTATCAAATAGTTTCAATTATTTTTAGTTCCGCTAAAATCTGATTTATTTTGCTCCCGGTACATTCATTTGAAATTTGAAATCGAATTATCGAACTACCGCGCCATTTTCAATTCCTTTTATAATTATAAATAAATATTTATATTCTAACGACGATCTGTATAACAATATACGTTAGAATTCCATTCAAAATAAATTTTCATCATTATTATTTAATATAATTCATTTTAAATATTCAAACTTCGCTATAATTGCCAAAATAAAAATTTTAAATTGGCTCGCATTTCCGGGTTATTACAATCTCCCCCACTTAAAACTTTTCGTCCCCAAAAAGGAACGAAGCCGAAAGTTGTTTCATAAACCAACTCAACTTCCAATATTTTGATCACGGCTTAAGTTCTTCAACTTTTCAGTTTCTAAGAACTTTTCAAATTTTTCAAAAATTTGGCTAACACCCTAAATTTCCGAAAAATTTCGCCATGACCTCCCCTGCACTGAGGACTTCGGGATATTTCATATAGCCTCCCATGGCCTTCTTCAATCAAAAAGAAAAAGAAAAAGCCAAGCGGCTAGCCAATCGGCTCATAAAATCATCATCACTCAAACAAAACAGTAAATTATGGTAAACATGTACCATTTGTCGGGCAAACAATTTTATTTCTTTGCTCTAACCTCCTTGCTATGACCTGTTCAATGTAAGTACATGTATATGCGAGCAAATGCGACTAATTTTCAATACACTCACTATTTGGTTCAATTAGGCTAAATGGTTTTAAAATTATCAAACAAATAAACAAACAACACAACCATCAATCACTTAGTTGATTATCGTTTCAAATTCATAATTTTGATATATATATATACAGAAAATCATGTTTTTGATGCCAAATCACAACAATAAACCTATCTAGTTTTGGTTCTCACACTAGTCTAATGGAAATATATAGAAATCACACCTTCGAAACACGAAAATAAACCACTGATGTCGAACGTCATCAGTGGAATCATCCCCGGGGTACTAGAGTGTGATTCTATATCTATCCAGTATATTAAAACTTCGAATATACGTTCATGACGCGTATATGCAAAATCTTTATATATTGGATTCTCCAAATTCAATATACATAAATATTCAAATACGTATAAAATGATTTAAATTTCAAAACAAAACTTGTTTTCATTGGAAAAATATACTCTTCACACTCTTTCTAGGATACTACTGATCCTATCACTAACGAGTTATTCTAATTGGATATTACTAATCCAATATCTGATGAATTCTTTCGTATGGTTCTAATGTGTCTTGTTCTTGAGCTCTGTAAACCAAAGCTCTGATACCATATGTAGTAACCCGTAACTTCCCCGGTAAGGAAAGCATGGATTGCTTTGAGGACAAGACAAATCAGAACGCAAGAAGAAGAACACTTCATTGTTTATTACAACAATACCATCAGAATACAAGAATATACAGAGTATAAATTAATATTACACAGAAATATCAGAGATTTAAATTACATTTAAATACATCGCAGTGGAAAATAATACAATACACAACTGAAAGAGATATACGGATACAGAGCTTTGCGGATATCGTTCCAGCTGTAAACCAGGATTCTGTGAAAATAAATCTGCAAAACCAAAACTACTAGTTGCCCGTGTAGAAAATAGGGGCACCCAGAGTTTAGGTTAAAACAATAAACTCCAGGTCAGTCATGTGACTGGTGTGAGAACTAAAACAGTTATTTAAAACTTTACTTTAAAAGAGAGTAATTCAAGGGACCACACCGTATAACACGGAATGGGTTTCCTCCCAAGAACACCAGTGCATAGAATAAACAACGCAATGCTTTTTTGAAAAATGAAGCTATTATAAGACCCAGGTCCCATCACACAATGCAACGCAAGCCGGAGGATAGGGTTTTCCTTATAATAGCCAAACATGCTTGGTACGTTTAAAACAAATCATTTGATACTATTATAAGTGTATAGTGTCAAAACAATTCAAATCATAAATATCAATCATAGGCGGCATGGGTACCATCTATCACGTCGCCATACTAGGCTCTACAAATAAAACAGAAATATCACGTATTGGAAATTGGATTTCCATCATGAGTCGAGGAAAGGGGCAAGCTCCTCTCCATTCAAGACACTCTAGCAAATGTCTTAGGACCCAACTATGATCCTTGGAATCGGTTGGGCCTGTCCTCTCTTACTTTTGAGGATTAGTTATTCCTAAACACACGTTTCCCGGTCCTAACAGACCTATATCCGAGGCGACTCGCATTCCAACAACCACACAGGTGAAAAGTATATATAAATGTCAGCCAGTTTAAGCACTGACACCACCACTAGCTAGAAAGAAACGTCGTATTCTCCCAACAGTCACTATCACGTTTTTGACTCATACCGAGGTGTGAGGCTCGCGAATTCACGCTATGCACAAAGCTGCGCCACACAGGCTGTGCTTTGATCATCAACCACAAGACTTTTCTTTTCAAAAGAAGCCTTGATCATTTTCCACTTAGGCGTGCCACACAGGCAATTCACTCCATGCGACTGATGTCCATCGATATACAACCTCTGAGCACGTACGTCTCAGAGAAGGGCGTTAAGCAAGAGAATAAATTCTCCGCCGCCAAACAGATGTATATTTAATAGAGATCAATCAACACAGAATAAAATCCAATGTCAGACACACAGTCCATTTACAAGTTCGTTCTGGGTCTGAACGAAACCAGAGGCACTTTCCTTGCATATCCATCGATCTCCAAGTACGTCTAGACGATCACCAACTGATACCCTCCTCTTGGGTGTACAGCCCAAGCAAGATCATCAGTAATCTCCCAAACGATGTGAAGACTTCCGGTCTTCAACCAACATCTTCATCTTCGACATATCGTCGAATCGGTTATTCAGAATGGGTGTAAACCCGGCCTTTCCGAATGACCCGCGTATATAATAAACATGTGTTACACAAACACAACATATGCCTCATTCCAATTCAGAATATTCTTTTATTCAAATTTTCACATCCCTAGGGAAATGTTCCCATTAATTTTATCAAAGATAAATTCTTATAAATTTATTTTTTAATCTTCCTTTGTATATCATTTCAAACCGAATTATGGTTTTCCAAACTAGTCGGGATTAGCGAACCATACCGAAGTAATTATTTGTTTTATTTCCCAATCCCAACCTATTCATCCCCTAGAGCAAAACTGGTAATACTCCATATCTAACACCACGGTGCTATCGGTAAAATTAATTACCATTTCACGTTCAAATCTAATTAAAGATTTAACTATCGCTGTAACACCCCATAATTCTGTGACATTAAGATTCTCAAATTAAAGTATAATTAATTTTTAAAAGAAAAATTAAAAGAAAAAGATCCATGCAGTTGTTTAATTTAAGTATTGTAACTAACATGAAAAAGAGAAGTAAGGAGAGAACAATAATTATTATTGTTCTAAGACATATTAACAAAAGCCTCTGTAGCTAAGTTGGTTAAGGCATTGGATTTGTAGCATGGAGGTCGGGGGTTCGAACCCCGGCGGCGGCATAATTTTTTATCTTTGTTTTAGAGAGGGCCAACCGAACATGCAAATATATGTACGTATACAAATTCAAAATTTGAAAGGATAAGAACGTACATATAAGGAAATAAAGAATATATATATACATATGAGAATATAAATATATATATATATATATATATATGCAAAAATATATGTATACGAAAGATAAAATTCAAGATAAGGCTACAGTCAATGAAATATGGCAACATCATTTGAATTTTGAAAATAAAATGAAAGTTGTGCGTATATATATACGCGTAAAATGGTCGTTAGAGGAATTGTATACATATAAGAATATTTCATGTGAATAAAACAGTTAAATAAATTCCAGAAATTCAAAAGTTTGAAAATCAAACTTTTACGCCAAAATAGCTTGTAGGACCCAATGCTGACTCAGCACTGCGTGTATGATAAGGTTTGGCTAGATTCATCTACGTACCTAGACTATTTTCTTAACTAGGTTCAATGCTGACTCAGCGCTGCGTGTACGATAAGGTCTTGAGCAGCTATATAAACAGCCCTAGTCTTCATTCTCTTTGCACCAATTCTCTTCTATCCTTATGCTGCTAAGATTCATGGCTTCTTCCCCTCTTCTAAATTTTCTTAAATAAATAAAATAAAATATGATTCAAGACGAGGAGATGCTGCTAAAAGACTTTTAAGGAGGGATTCAAATCAAAGTTTCAAGTGAAGAATTCAAAGGCTAGCTCAAACAAGTTTCAAGCAACGACGCACGAATCATAGCCACGCTTTCCTTCTTTTCTAGATCTATTTTCTGTAAGTTGGTTATTTCTAGATCTGAATATTTTGTTTTATTTGTGACATGAAATTAAAGGAATAAAGGAATATGCCAAATCTCTCTCTCTCTCTCTCTTCGAATTTGTGTTTATACTCTTGGACTGAATTAAGAACTGTTATGATTCGAGGACAAATAAGACTGTAACCGTGACTATGACTATAGAACTGTGGCCTTTGAAAGCATATGCCTTTAGACTATGACATAAGCCTTTGATTTTGGGACATATAAACATTGCCTATGACAATGACTTATGACTATGGGAATTATTTTCCTTTTGGACTATGAACATCGCATATGACTATGGACATTTCCTATGACTGTGACTGTGACTACAAGGATTATTTCCTTGACTAGGCCTATACCTTTGATTTGGACATAAACTATTACTTATGACATAATGAGGACAACTGTGATTTTGACACCCATGATTTATTATTAGGAAAATATTGCTTTAGTTTTGTGATTGAGAAGTTAGGTCTAAACCCAATTATTTATTCTACCTGTTCCTTGGTTTTTCTTTGGTTTTAAGACAGTGGGAATTTACCTATTAAGTTAGGTCTACCCACGTTCTTGAACCTATTTTGCCCATTCTTTGGTTTTAAGACAGTGGGAATTTACCTATTTAGTTAGGTCTACCCATATTCTTGAACCTACATTGTTATCCAAACCTTTTTATGCCAATTATTCCTTCTTGTCATTTTGATTCATTCCCTTTTTATCTACGAATCTAGATTTATTTATAATCTAGGTTGAATCACGATTATTCGAACGGTGGGAATGCGATTTGGGGAAAAACATGGAAATGAATATGAACGTAATTGTAAACTTGGAAATTGGCATAATTTAGAATATGTATTATGACATGCATATTAAAATGAAAACGGGGAAATTTGACATGGATTAGGGAATATGTGATTTTGACATATTAAATTTAGCGTTAGTAAGTAAGCTAAATTTTAGGCATAAAATGTAAACTAGAAAAATAATTCTAGTTTTGCCATAAATTGTGAATTAGGATGTTAAACCAAGATTGGGTTAATTAAGGTTGATTTGGAATAAGTATATTAGCACAATTTTGAATTTATTCATAATTGTGAGCAATTGTCATGTTTGGAATAAATTATGGTTAGCGACACTAAATTTGGTATAATTTACATACCAAAAAGTATAAATATGATAAATAAGAGAGAATGGGCCATAATAATAAATGTGACAATGCACATTAAAAGAGTAGTAATGAAATAAGTAAATTAGAAGTAATTTACTTATAGAATTCGTCATAAATGTTAAATTGTTCTTTTACCACAAAATATGTAACTTGGTTAAGTTTTGGCCATAAATTATAAACTAGGATATTTAATCTAGTTTCGGCAATGAAATAGGAAATGGCCTAAACTGCATGTTGGGTTAGGACTTGGGCCTAGATATAAGTATACTAGTAGGCTTGACAAATAAATATAGGCCAAATTTGTCTAAAAAGGGAAAATGAGCTTTTGAAATAAATTGTTAACAATTTATAAACAAAAGAAAAGTATTTTGATAACATCCCTTTTTATAACACATAGACCAGAAGGTTCTAGGGTGACAGAGAGGATAGTGTCTAGGCTTGGGTTTGGAAAATACAAGTTTCCTGTCCTCCCTGGCTATCCCTAACTGATCCGAAGGACGGGATGGTTGTTTTCAAAACCGGATTTGGAAATTAATCAAAAACCCTTTGAACTTAGAAAACATGAATATGCCTAACCCGAGGTTAGACTGGGTTGCGGTGTAAACCTGCCCGGAACCGACCGGCACATCCAGTAACCGCAGCAATATCTGTCTAATGTGAGAGGTTGCGGCTTTAATTTATTAATTAAAGCTAGAACAAGAATGGGAGAGTTAAGTCCATAGAAACACTTAACCAATTTAACACAGTTAAGCAAGAATGGGTGGGTTAAGTCCATAGGAACACTTAACCGACTTAACAAAGTTAAGCTAGAATGGGAAGGTTAAGTCCATAGGAACACTTAACCAACCTAACACGGTTAAGCTAGAATGGGAAGGTTAACGAACACTTAACCAACTTAGCACAGTTAAAGCTAGAATGGGAGGGTTAAGTCCATGGGAATACTTAGCCAAATTAACATGTTGACTAGACTAGAAGGTGGGGTTAAGTAAAGTTAATACACTAAGCCAATTTAACATGTTAATTAGACTAGAGGTTGGGGTTAAGTAATACACTTAGCCAAATTAATATGTTAACTGGACTAGACCATAGGGTTAAGTAAACTTGAACGCTTAACCATCAGAATATGATAAATGAATAGGGTTAAGTAAAAAGCATGAAGGGATAACACTTAACCAGTGTAATAGGAAAAGGGAAGAGGGTTAAGATAGCTTGAATCGACTAAAGACACTTAACCAACCCAACCTGGCGAGAAAGAAAACTAAGTAGTAGACCTCAGTTGAAAAAGGGACTAAGTAGTAAAACTTAGTTAAGAAAACAAGGAATTTGGAAACTAAGTGGTAAACCTTAGTTAGTAGAACTAAGTAGTAATTCTTAGTATAACACGAAGGAGCAGACATCCATCTGGTTTTAAGAAGGCTCCAACGAATTGGGTTACGAAGCCCGAGGCTTCGAGGGGACGTGAGGGTACTCTTGGTATCCCTCTGTGAGGCTGCAGATGATCATCCTGGGCTCACAGAGGTTAAGGTCTGCGTTAGAAGAACCGAGGGTATGCCTTGGTTGCAATATATATGTGGCAACCTAAAGACTAGGATGGACCAGCGTGATTCGGCGAGAAGACGGTAGCCCTGTGATAGCAACTCGTCGTCTACCATCCATCTTGAGTCAGTCGAGATACGTGAAGAGGAAAGGCGGAGAACTCCAAAAGACCATAATTGCTATCTAGTTATGGGTGAGGATGGCCATAGGATAGTGGGGCACCGGGGGCCGGCGTATAGTTCTCATTTTACAAAGGGTGCCTTTCATTAGTTGAGGGAGGGGTCAAGTGGGACCATAGCCACTGGAATAAAAACAGACCTTAGCATCTGCATCGGCAGATATCTGAAAGCTCCCGACCGAGTTCTGTATTCCTTGATTTGCCCTGTCACAGGACTCGGACCGCACATTACAGGACATGTGCATCTAGACAAGCGATAACGATTCGCGATACATGCGTGGGGAAGTATAGGAACATATACCACTCTAGGTAGTGTGTCTTAGACTTGGGGGCATCGTTCGACAGGTAGCGTAATCCCTAGTTGGACTAGGTGGCATAAATCCGAGAAGCGTTCAGCAGATAGCGTAAACTCTAGTTAAATCTAGAAAGCACCTGATAGAAAACCCTAGATTTGATCTAGGTAATAAATAATGAATGTATGCCGGAAGGCAATGGAAAATACAGGGATTGGGATCACGTTATCGTTACTAGTTGGAACACTAGTTAGGCGGTGCAGAGATATAGAAACCAGTATAACAAGTAAATAGCGACGCAGCGAAAGTATTAGAGCGTATCCAGTTTATCTTAGCATATCTTGTGACTACCTTGTCTAATCTTGTTGACCCTATCGTCATGGTGTAATCTTGTATTCAGTTAATTCATGTCGTTTTGTTTTCCATGTTCACATGCTAGAAGTTACTGAACTTACTCAGGCTTTATGTCTGACTCTGTTTTTCTTTCGTCTTCTTTCTTCCGTTCTCCCCCCTCCCCCAGGTTGTTAAGGAGGAAATAGGATAGCTCAGATTTGTTTTGGGATGATTTCTCTTTCCAAGCTTGAAGTATCTTGGATGCATCGGCTTTGGATTGCTATGGCTGGCTTTTGTTACATTGGGGAATATAAATGTATTTTATGCTTCTTTATTTTGTAAAGACAGTTGATACTCTGATATTGTAAAGGAACCTTGTACAAATTATTTTGTCAATAAAGCAAAGTTTTATTTTCCGCCGTTTAATGTTTGTCTGTCTTGTAATTTATCTGCATCTTTTACCCATAATGCTCCACAGAACTTAGTGCATTCCCTTTGTGAGTGACACTAACGGATGTGGGGTGTTACAATCGCTTTGGAGCAAAACTGGTGGTACTCCAATCTCGATCCCTTTCCAAATTTGATAATTTAAATTATCAATTCACATTTCAATCAATTACAGATTCATTAAAACTCCACTTGGTTTTAATCTTCTCAAAAATCAATGTCATGTCTTTAACTGGGTTAAAGAACCAATGTCATCTAAAACACGATTCACGATAAACCCCAAATCACATTTGATATTAAATACAAGGCTCTAAATAGAAAATATATTGGCTTATATTCAATATCAAATTCTAAAACCAACAAATATCGTATTGGAAATAACGATATAAATATATCTTTCAATTTCCCATAACAATATCTGTATAATCACGGAATCCAACATCGAAATATTCCGAAGACAATTTCGATTCAAATCCACTTCCACTTTATATATATTGGAAATTATGGTTATTTTCAAAACTAAATCTAATTCAATTTATTTATTTCAAAAATAAATTGATTTTAATTCTTGTTCAAAACTAGTTCATAACGATAAAAATCTATTTTTATCTTTTCAAATATGGAGTTTTTCATCCCAGTTCTTTTTAAATCATTTCTTATGATTTTACAATAATTAGTGATATTTTTAATAATATTATCAAAGCCCGTACAGCTGATTTCCATCAACGGCCATCGAACTGCACTTACAGCAACCTTTTCCAAATTTGATTTGGACATAATTCCAAATCCAACCATTAGATTTCAAATTTCTAATATTCATTGGAAAGCTCTTTTCGATACGAACACAATGGTTCTGGTTTTAGGAGAATCCGACGGTCGGATCTTCCGCAACGTCAATTCAAAGTCAATGGTCGAAATTCACGAACTGCCGCGGCACGGCGCGTTCTATTCAGGCCATTATATATAATATATATATATATATTATATTTCGTCGATTTCCTTTTAAAACGTATTTTATAAATCGTTTTAAATTCGTTTTCAAAACCATTTCAGCTCTATATTCAATTTCAAATCAAAATTGAATATTTCATATCATTACTATATAAATGATAATATTTTCAAAACGTTATATTTTGAAATCACTACCTTTTCTATATTCATTATAAAAACGAATATATTCGATATAAATATCGTTCACGTCAAAATAGCGCAACCCTAATCAACACGGCTTTATATATTTCAATAAATTCGTTATTCTATTCAACAAATGAATATAAATTCTATTCAACACATGAATCTATATTTCTTTCAACACATGAATTTTCTCAACATATGAGCACCGTCAACACCTGACTATTTTTGTTATGCTAAAATATTTTACTCAACACCTGAATAGTTTCAACACATGAATATTCTCAACACATGAGCATCGTCAACACATGACTATATATTATATTCTTATATTCTTTATTTTCCCAATTGGAATGAGGCCCAATCAATTACCATATAATGTTAATTATATGGATTCCATACAACCCATGTATATAAATGGCACCGATAAGTAATAAACCATCATCCAAAGTGCACCACACAACTGCATAAGCATTAAATATAAATAATTAACGCTTACACAGCCTGTCGACCAATCGATCGACATACAATTAAATAATTGGGATTAGTGTACGCCAAATATCATCCCAACACCCGTGTGGGGTTTCAAATCAACAAACACTGAATATTATCTGTGCAGTTGGGCGATGTGTAAAATTTATCGTTCCAATCAATATCCTTCAAATAGGTGTACATAAATCCGGTTTGTAAATGAATATTTATTTATTCACATTCACTATATTCATATTCACGTTAAAAATTATATTTTTAACGATAATTAATCTATTTCAACGCATTAATCTATATTATCGATTTCACATCAACATCACAAACAAATTTCACAACACATCAAACAAGCATACAAGCCGTCCATGGTCTGTGGACGACGGGTGTCGGGTGCCACTAAACACCATCTGCATCCTAGTATATAATGTAAACTAGAAAAGAAAATTTAAAGTGAGAAATTCTCACCGACTAGCTAAACCAACACCACGACTCTTCATATGTAGGAAATCTTCGTTGCGCTCGCCCTTTGTCAATTTCGTTAACCATAGCCACTACATATATAAAATCACATTTTTATATGCTCTATTATATAAAAATCACATTTTTATATTCTCTATTATATAAAAATCACATATTTATACTGCTACTTCATAAATAAAAATCGAATTTTTATAGTTGCTACTTCATAATAAAAATCGAATTTTTATTGTTGCTACTTCATAATAAAAATCGAATTTTTATTGTTGCTACTTCATAATAAAAATCGAATTTTTATTTCTAATTTCTATATATAAAAATCATTACTTTATGTGACCAAAAATCGTATCTTTTCACAATCAAAAATCACCACTTAAGATCAATAAAAATCTAATCTTTACCTTAATCAAAGTTCTAAAATCTCCTAAACAAAGGTCTAAACTTTGTATAGGAAAATCTTAACTTTACAATCACAAAAACTGAATTTAAAAGCATGATTTAAATATATAAACTGAAGTTAAAATAAATAAATAAATTAAATAAAAAGGGGGCTCACTGATTTCGTCACTCGGAGGAGGAGAGGGGAGCGGACTAGGGGGGTCGGCGGTGCGTTGTGGTTACGGAGGAGCAGAAGGGGGTCGGACGGAGGAAGGAAGGGGCGGAGGGGAGGGACAGACGACGCGTGGGGAGGCAGTGGTGCCAGGGAGGGGCGAAGGTCGGGTGGTGGGCGGCGCCTAGGGAGGCGCGATCGATTAGGGCTTCTGCCCTTTTTTTCTTTTTTTTTCTTTTCTGATTTGGAAGATAACGAGGGGGTAGAAGATAGAGTTATTTTTTTATTTAATTAATTAATTTCAAAAAACAACTTTTATTTTCGGCCTCTAAACGAGACCCACCGCCTGTCGTCCATAGCTAATTACCCGCATTCCAAACACAATGGGATATGTATCGCAGGCTGATTCGATCGTTTCGAATAATTTTCGTCAAAATCAAAATATAACTCTATATATTGAATTTGAACGTGCATTTCAATTTACAGGGGCCACATACTAACTCGAAAAATTCCAGAAAAATATTTTCTAGCTTCGTATTGATGATACGGTCCAAACAAAACTAGTTTCGTCGAATTCTGAGACCGTTTGAAAAATGGCCATTTTCCAGTCTATTAAAATCAACTGAAACTGGTCAAACGCATTTTACTTCGCCACGCTCACATATTGATTCGAAAAATTACGAAATTTGAAATTTAGCAAAAACTTGACATCACGGATCCAACAAAAGTGGTTTCGTCGAAAACCGAGGTCGTTTGCAAAATTTCCATTTTTAAGGGCCATAATTCCATAGCGACTATTCTGAATTTTCAACTGGGCATAACTTTTTATCCCCGCTATGAAATTTTGATTTTTCGGATTCGTTGGAAAGATATTATCAAATAGTTTCAAATATTTTCAGTTTCCCTAAAATCCGATTTATTTTGCACCCGGTACATTCATTTGAAATTTGAAATCGAATTATCGAACTACCACGCCATTTTCAATTCCTTTTATAATTATAAATAAATATTTATATTCTAACGACGATCTATATTACTATACACGTTTGAATTCCATTCAAAATAAATTTTCGTTGTTATTATTTAATATAATTCATTTTAAATATTCAAACTTCGCTATAATTGCCAAAATAAAAATTTTAAATTGGCTCACATTTTTGGGTTATTACAAGATCCCACATGAGAGTTCTTTAATCCGCTTTCCCGTCGTTCGCCGATCACATTATTTCAAATTCAGAAAATTCTATTTTCAATATTCCTATTTACGGCGACGAAGAATAAAACTATCACTATATTTTTTTCCTTTTCCGACTTCTTCTTCCAAGCGCAGGATAACCCCAATACATGTTACTCTCTTGTCTACTCCTCTTTTCTTTGGATTGGACGGATTGAATAGAAAGAGAAAAAACGAGTGAGTTGGTAATAATACATAACGTCTGGTAAGAGATTTTTGATCTTGGTTATTTATATCAATTAGCTGGCAATGAGTGAGAATTTCCTTGTTCCCCGGGCATCCAACCATAGGTAGTAAAATGGGTCTTTTCTGTGAATAGCTGCGTTAGTATGAAAATTCTAATGAGAATGCATAGGTCAAGTAGTGTTCTTTTAGTCCGAACTATACGCAACCAAGGCTCTGATACCAAGTGTGACGGTCGCGCCGTACGAATCAGGCATTTCCCCAAAATGCGTTGTATCCACGCCTGACTAGCAGAAACAAGAAAAGCATATCAAAACTCCGTTATGATGAAATTTTGAAATCATTTGATTTTGAATCATATAAAATGAAAATCTTGTTTATTAGGCAAAGTTACTGAATCACCTTTCACTTGACATAGTGAATGAGTGATAAGTATTAGGTCTCGTACATAATGATGTATATGGAGCAATGAATACATAGGCTAGAGACAGGTTTATTACTTCAAAACGTTTACTGATGATGTCAGTAGATATAGATTTGTGTATCTTATGAAACACAAATTAGAATCATTTGAAAAGTTCAAAGAATTCAAAACCAATCTTAATAGAAAAATAAGTTCTCTTCGAACAGATCGAGAGAATATTTAAGCCAATTATATAATGACTATCAAGATGAGTTTGAAATTGTTTCACAACTCACTCCATCAATAATACCATATTGGAATGGTGCGTCTAAAAGGAGACATCACACTTTATAAGATATAGTACGATTAATGATAAGTCATATAGATCTTCCAATAAATTAAATTTAGAAAATCATATTAAATCCCACTAAAACAATTCTGAAGATGTCATATAAGATATGGACTATGAAATATCCTAGTATGTCTAATGTAGAGATTTGGGACGAAAGGCGTTTACTGAACGTCCTTCCCCTGGTAAGATTAGACCCAAATCAGATAACTATTTTGTGGAATATCCAAAAGAAACAAATGAATGTTATTTCTATAAAACCTCTGAGAATAAAATGTTTATTACTCGAATTAGTATACTTCTAAAGGAGAGCCAATCTCTTAGATACCAAAGGAATGAAATAGAATTAAAAATGTTTCGAGGAATTCAAAATGTTTCGAAAACCACAAATTACCATTGGATCATATACAAAAAAGAAATTAAGTAGGATCGACACAATAATTCTAATGTTATTTGATAACACATCAATTATTGTGAATAATGTTAGTTTTAAAACAAGAAATAAGTACTGATTCTAAGAAAGAAAATGTTTGGATTAAGAAGTTCATAATTAAACTTAATTCATTGTTGATCCAATGGCATACATTGCGATAACAATATGGTTATTGCTCAGGCCTAAAACATTAAACTCATTATCGATTCAAACATATATTTAAGAAATATAATTCTTGTGTGAAGTTGTTCACATAGGAAATGAACATATCTGCAAAGTTGCAAAAGTTGTAATGTTGTAGACCTACTGAATTAAACTCCATCGCAGTATAAGTTTAATAGTCACATAAGTTTCAAGAGTATATGATACATGAATGATAGACCCTAGTGCAAGTGGGAGATTGTTAGAGTTTATTCCCTGGGGGTAATCCATTCGATGTGATTAATAACATTGTTAATATTTTATTTGGAATAAAAATATTTTGTTATGTTATATTTACTGCATAATATAAATACCAACATAATAGGATTCCTTAGAATAATAATACGGAATTATATAGTTCGAGTAAGACTTGAACTTGAGATTATATAATATAGTAAGTATTATAATTCTTAAATGTCCCTAGTCAAGTTTTGTTGTTTATATAGGACAACAATAAAACATTGAGACTAGTATGTTGATTTTCTAATGATCACATCTCATTGATCATTAATATACATGATAATAATGTCAAGACATAAATACGTATTGGAGAATGGCGTATTGGGCTGACCAAGTGTGAGAAAACTACAGGAATATAATTAACAGTATCATAAGTTATTCTCATAGTGACAGTGATGTAAAGGTCCTCAGACTAGAAATCATTAAAAATTTGTTCGAGGATATTTGTGTTTTGATATCATCTATAGTTACTTACAACAAAGTAGACAATAACGGTGATTGTTGGATACATCTCAAATCAAATGAAAATTATGAATGATCTAGATGGAATTTAACCCTACGATATACACGGGTCTCTTGACTAAGTGAGACTGTGAAATGCATGGTCATGCTCAAATATTGATTTGTTTTAAACATTCTACTCATCGATCGAGATAAACGGATTAAATTATAAAGAGGGTGATACGTTCCATGCCTCGAGTTTAATTCTGGATATACTGGTTAAAAGGATTATATTACATTGAGACACTGGTCATAGAAAAAAAAGATTGAATCGAGTGATTGATCTTATTATAACTTAAGTAGCAGCAACGTATTGCTAGATGCCAATCACTGTTTATGATTTAAAATATGATTTGAAATCATTGCCGACGTTGCAATAACCTATAGGGTCACGCACTTAGAACAATGTAAGGGGAATATAGATTTTGTTTTAGGGTAAAATAAAATATAAACCGTTGATATTTTATTTGAAACGGTACAAGGAATTGTTCCTTGTTTTATGATTCACACGGTTTTTAAAAGAGTAATTTTACTTCTTTTATATTGATACGCATACACTACCCATTCTATTTTTCTTTTGAAGGAACCCTAAATCCAAAATCGTGAATGGCGGCTAGCACCACCGATCTCTCTTTCTCTTCCATCGTCAAATGATCGAAGAAAATTGTTCACGTGGATACATACAGGGGCGCGACAACATGTTGAGCTCTCCGATTCGATTTAACCCAAATTCGTCCTCAAACTCTTAAGCAAGGAAACCCTAGGTGTAGTGACCCACCTCGGTCGGTCCAAATCGATCATTAAACCGACTTAAATCGAACCGAAAAGGCGGATACACTAACTTTGGGCGCACAACACATCAGAACTAACAACAGAAGACTTTTATAAACATCATAATAACGTTACATCAGAGTACAGAATATCAGAGTATCGAAAATAATATACAGCGGAAAATAAATTTACAATAAGTGTAATAAAATGCAGCAAGAAACAAATAAACTAACATAGTGGAAGACTATCAATGCTCTGGACACAGCGTTAAGCTTCGATCCAGAATCCTGCTAAATGAAATAATCTGCAAAACCAAAACTACTGACTGCCGATTTGGAAAATATGGGCACTCAAAGTTTAGGTAGAAACAATAAATTCTGAGTCAGTCATGGGACTGGTGTGAGAACTCAAAACAGTTATTAAACTTCTCTTTAAAATATGGCAAATCATGGGACAACTTCACATGTCACAGAAAGGGTTTACCCCCATGAATACCAGTGCATAAACAATAACCAGTAACAGTCATATTGATCTACAATGCATCATACAACATGCAAATTTCCAATCTACCCATTTAGGCTTAAGCCTAAATTCAGATTTTTCAAATCCAACTGAGCCGTAGCTGATGAGCTTACTGAGTCAAAGCTCTCACGAGATCTCGTTGGCATTCCCTGTCAAGTAAATGAAAGGCAAGTCACGGGATCGGGGGATTAGACCGAAGGAAGAGAAGGCTTAAACGAGTCAAGAAGCAAAAAGGAAGGAAGTGACTATTCAGGGGAAGTTCTCTTAGCACAGGACAGAATTCACTTAACAAAAATTATTCTATTAGACTTTATTCCCGAATTCTTATTTCAAATCATTTGAAATACATATCTAACTTTTATATCAAAGTAGATTTCACTTCGGGATCTCAAACCAAAATCTTTGGAAATATGAATTCCAAAATATCACAATGCATACAAACAAGTATGCAATCAAATATCGGGCTCGACCCTCAGACAAGGCTGTATGCGCCTCTCCAACTCGATATATATATATGCACCTCACACGATGTAGCAGGCCACACTGATGATGCATCTCCCACGCCCTCAGAGAAAATCCACCGCCCTCACAATTTAGTCATCCAGGGTTACCTGAATCTTTGGCCACATACCAAATCATTTCATATCCCAAAGTAGGGAAATTCATTTCACAACATAATAATCACAAGTACTTTCCAAAATATAGTAATTTACATTAGCAATTCACATACATGATCAGTCACTATTAAAACCTTTTAGCTCGTACTCTCAAAGAAGGGTGTTAAGCAAGAGAATAAATTATCTGCCACCAAACAGATACATCATCTATAGAAACTAACCGGTTATGTGATGAACTACAACGTCAAACACATAATACATTTCCAAATCATTTCGACAAACATCGGGTTTAGCCCTCAAAATCCTTTATGTTTTATAAAACATTCCCTATCCAAAATTGGGAATACATTTCTTTTCACTTAAGAAAAATCTCATTTCAAAATCATTCAATAAATTTGAAATGATCTCAACAACATCGCTAAACATCTCATAGTCAAATCGCGAAGTGTTTCACAAGATGTTAGCATATAAATATTTCTACCCAACCCAATGCTAAATGTAACAACATATTTTGCTCATAAATTAGTCAAGCACAATCCAAACAATCCATCCATAACAATGAATATCAACAACCATGTATATTTCGTTATAATACATCTCGTGTTTTGGTAAATTTAATCACCGTTCATTCATTCCAATTTAATTAAAGATTTAGTATCAACAACCATGTATATTTGGTTATAATACATCTCGTGTTTTGGTAAAGTTAATCACCGTTCATTCATTCCAATCTAATTAAAGATTTATTAAAACTCTTCTTCATTTAAATCTCTAAAATCATTACTTAATGATTGTTTAACTTTCTGGAAATTAATACTGCCTTTAACTGGGTTAAAGAATCAATGTCCTTTAAAACAAAGTTCATGATAAACCCAAAATCATCTTCCATCAAAATGGAATCTTCACAGAAATCATAACGGTATATAATCGATATAAATTTCCGTATCAAATCAATACTATAAGTGGAATAGCGGCTAGGCCTTTTAAATTCCATATATAGTAACATTCTTCCTTTACAGAAGCTCATCTCGATTATTACCAAATCGAATTCCATTCAATTCCAATTTAATGTATTAAATTGGAAAACTTTACTTTGGAAATTTTCTATTAAATCTTAATAGAAATATTTATAAATTCCAAATCATAACTTCACTGTTAATAGGGTTAAAGAACTAATGTTATTTAAAACATTGTTCACTATAAACCCATAAATCCAATTCTAATTCAATTCCAATTAAATATTAATTAATTGGTAAACTTCTCTAAATCTTGATTAAAAAATTTATTCTTTTCTCAACTGGTTTAAGAACAGTGTTATTCAAGACACCATTCACGACAACCCCAAAATTCAATTTGATATCAAATACAAGGCTCTAATAGAAATTATATCGTCTTATATTCAATATCAAATTCTGAAACCAACAAATATCGTGTTGGGAATAATGATATATGTATCTTCCAAATTCCCATAACAATATCCGTATAATCACGGAATCCACTATCGAAATATTCCAAAGATTATTTCCATTCAAATCCATTCCAATTCATATGTTGAAAAATTCTGATTATTTCAAAGCCATTTTCAATCCAATTTTTTAGTTAAAAACATGGATTATTATACTAGTTAATAACTAGTTCATTTGGATAAAAATATATTTTTCTCTCTTCAAAACTAGAATTTTTCATCCAAAATTTTTCCAAATCATTTATCATGATTTTACACAATTTTCCCATATTTTTAATAATTTTATTAAGGCCATTACAGTTGGTTTCCAAAATCGGCCACCGAATTGCATCCATAGCGACCTTTTCTGAAATTGATTTGGATATATTTTAAAATCCAACCGTTCAAATTTAAATCTCTTATATTCATTGGAAAGATCTTTTTGATATGAACCCAACTTTCGTTTTTAGGAGAATCCGACGGTCGGATCTCCCATTACGTCAATTTGAAGTTAATGGTTGAAATTCACGAACCGTCGCTGCGCAGCGCATTCTATTCAAACCATTATATATATAATATCATCAGTTTCCATTTAAAACGTGTTTTATAATTCATTTATAAATTCGTTTTAAAAATGATTCCAACTTCCATTTCAGTTTTAAATCAAAATTGAATATTGCATTACATGACAATTCTACACAGTGCATATATATGTTAAAAATAATATTTTTAACAATCCAATAATTATTCCATTTCACAACCATTTTACATATCTTATATATAAGCTAAAAATAGTATTTTTAGCAAACAAATATTTATTTCATTACATGACCATTTTATATATCGCATATATAATTTTATACAACACTTATATATAATTTGTACAATGCTTATATATAGAATTTCATACAACGCTTATATATATATAATTTCATACAACGCTGTTATATAATTTATACAGTGCTTATATATTTCAAACAATGCATATATATATATATATTCTATTCACATCGCATATATATATTTTATTCACATCTCATATATATTTATTTTATTCACATTGCATATAAATTTTATTCATATCACATAAATATTTTTTATTCACATCGCATATATATATATATATTATTCACATCTTATATAAATTTTATTCACATCGCATATATATATATATTATTCACATCTCATATATATATATATTATTCACATCTCATACATATTTATTTTATTCACATCTCATATATATTTTAAACAACGCATATTTTTTTCATATATATTTTATTTACTCCATTTCACATCACAATCACAACGCAATATAGTCAATTAAATTGTCCATGGTTTGTGGACGAGGAAGGTGAGCTAACAGGCACCATACAACATTTGTGATAATTAAAAACTGATAAAAATCAATACTGGCAGTTCATATATGCAGTTATAAAATAAATAACTATACAAAAATTATAATGAGAAGTTCTCATGTTGGGTTCCACTCCATCATTCTTTATTTGAAGATTTCAGTACAGTTTGGATTTGAATTTGCCTGAAATTCTAACTTGCTCTATTTCTGTCCCAGTCAGATTCATTGCGTAGTGTTCATTATTGCGATTCCAACGAAACTGAAATAGTTCAATTCTGATAAAATTTGGACAAGTTATACAATTTTATGCCTTAATTACATAAATAACCAATTAAAAATGTAATAAAGTTAATCACTTTCTTTAATTACATTTCCATCGTCGTCCTTCTGCTGAAAAGCACAAACCCGAACTCGCTTCAATTCCTCCCAACGCATGACAATCCGTACAGCTGAACCATCATCCGTAACCAACGCCTGGTGTAATAACCCGGAAATCTGAGCCAATTTAAAAATTTTATTTTGGTAATTTTATTGAATTTTGAATATTTAAAATGAATTATTTTAAATAATAACGACGAGAAATTTATTTTGAATGGAACTAGAACGTATATATTTATTTGAATCGTCGTTAGAATATAAATATTTTATTTTAATTATAAAAGGAATTAAATGGCACGGTAGTTCGATAATTTGATTTCAAAATTCAAATGAATGTACCGGGTGCAAAATAAACTTGATTTTAGTGAAACCAAAAATATTAGAATCTATTTGTGAATATCTTTCCAACGAATCTGAAAAATTGAAATTTCATAGCGGGAATCAAAAGTTACGCCCAGTTGAAAATTCAGAATAGTCGCTATGGAATTCTGGCCCTTAAAAAAATAGCCATTTTGCAAACGACCTCGGTTTTCGACGAAACCACTTTACTAGGTTTCAAAACTCGTAATTTTTCGGATCAATATGTGAGCGTGGCAAAGGAAAATGCGTTTGACTAGTTTCAGTTGATTTCAATCGACTGGAAAATGGCCATTTTTCAAACGCTCTCAGAATTTGACGAAATCAGTTTTGTTAGGACTGTATCGTCAATACGAAGGTAGAAAATATTTTTTGGGAACTTTTGTAGTTAGTATGTGGCCCCGGTAAATTGAAATGTGCGTTCAAATTCAATATATAGAGTTATATTTTGATTATGATGGAAACTGATCGAAACGATCGAATCAGCTTACGATACATATCCCATTGTGTTCGGAATGGGGGTAATTAGTTATGAACGACAGTCGGTAGGCCTCGTTTGGAGGTCGAAATAAAAAGTTACTTTTTGAAAATTAAAATAATAAATTAAATATAAAAAAAGTCAACATCCCTTTCTTCTTTACCCCCCCCCCCCTCCCGGTTAATTCTCGACTTCAGAACAAAAGAAAAAAAAAAGAAAAAAGGGGAAGCGCCACCGATCGGCGCCGCCTGGGGGAGGGGCCACCATCGCCCAAGGGCGCCACCTCCTCCTGTCGCTCCTCCCGATCCCCTCTCTCTTCTTCTACCCTCCAAAACCCACGAGACCCAAAATCGCCCCCCTGTATCCCCCCGCCGCCTCAGTAGGCGCGCAGCCCCACAGGCCAAGCGTCGCCCCCTACCACCTTCCCCCGCCCCCGTCAGCACCTCCGGTGGGTCCCCCTTTGGCTGGAAATCCCTCCAACCCCAAAACCTTCGCTGTAAGCCCTTCGATTTGTTTTATTTATTTATTTTTGTTTATTTTTCTATGTAATTAATTGCATAAGTTTAAAAATATAAATTTTATTATTTGAACTAGGGAAAGACCAGATTTTTTAAATAGAAAAGGTCGGATTTTTATATAGTTAATCAAATAGAAAAGGTCGGATTTTTATATAGTTAATCGAATTGAAAAGTTCGGATTTTTATATAGTTAATCGAATAGAAAAGGTCGGATTTTTATATAGTTAATCGAATAGAAAAGGTCAGATTTTTATATAGTTAATCAAATAGAAAAGATCGGATTTTTATATAGTGAGAAGAATAAAAATATAACTTTTATCTATATAGTAGCGATGTAAAAATAGAATTTTTATCTATATAGTAACGATGTAAAAATAGATTTTTTATCCATATAGTGGCGGTATAAAAATGTGATTTTTATCCATATAGAGAGATTATAAAAATGTGATTTTTATATACATAGCAACAATATGAAAATATGATTTTTTTTATATATGTAGTGGCCATGGACAACGAAATTGACAAAAGGCGAGAACGGAGAAGACTTCTACATATGAAGAGTCGTGGCGTTTGGTTTAGCTATTCGGTGAGAACTCCTCACCTTTAATTTATTTCTAGTTTGAAATATATACTAGGATGCAGACGGTGCTTAGTAGCACCCGACATCCGTCATCCACAGACCACGGATGACTTGTTTGTTTGGTTGCTGTGTTATGAAATTTGATTGTGTGATGTGGAGTGAAATAAAATATTTTATAGTGGAAAATATTTTATAGTTAAAAATATAATTTTTAACGTGTATATGAAATAGATATTTATAAACAAATCGGATGATTTGTTCATATACACTGATTTGACTGATATTGATTGGGACGATAAATTTTACACATCGCCCAACTGCACAAATAAAAATATGTGTTTGTTGATTTGAAACCCCACACGGGTATTGGGATGAGATTTGACGTACTCTAATCCCGATTGTTTAGTTGTATGTCAATCGATGGATTGACAGACTGGGTAAGCGTTAATTATTTATATTTAATGCTTATGCAGTTGTGTGGTGTACTCTGGATGATGGTTGATTATTTATCGTTGCTATTATATCCATATGTTGTAGAAAATCCATATAATTAACATTATATGGTAATTGATTGGGACTCATTCCAATATAGAAAATAAATTCATGTGTTGAATCGAAAAATATTCATGTATTGAATTGAAAATTATTCATGTGTTGAATAGGATAAACATTCATGTGTTGAATAAAAGCCGTGTTGATTCGATTGACGCCATTTTGACGTGAACGATATTTATATCGATTTTATTCATTTTGCAATGAATATTGAAAGTGATTTCAAAATTCGGATTAAATTGAATAGATTTGAAATTCGAATTAAATTGAATAGATTTGAAATTCGAATTAAATTGAAGTGAATTGAGATTCGAATTAAATTTAAATGAATTGAAATTTGAATTAAATTGAGGTGATTTGAAATTCGAATTGAATTGAAATCGATTTGAAATGAATTTAAAACGAATTTATATTGGAATATTCAATTTTGATTTGAAATTGAATATGAAGTTGAAATCGTTTTGAAAACGAATTTAAAACGATTTATAAAATACATTTTGAAAGGAAATCGACAAAATATAAATAATATATTTATATATTATATATAATGGCCTGAATAGAACGCACCGCGCTGCGGCAGTTCGCGAATTTCGACCATTGATTTCGAATGGACATTGCGGGAGATCCGACCGTCGGATTCTCCTAAAACCGGAACCATTGGGTTCGTATCGAAAAGAGCTTTCTAAGAATATAAGAAATTAGAAATCTAACGGTTGGATTTGGAATTATGTCCAAATCAAATTTGGAAAAGGCCGTTGTAAGTGCAGTTCAATGGCCGTTGATGGAAATCGACTGTACTGACCTTGATAAAATTATTAAAAATAGTAATAATTTGTGTAAAATCATAAGAAATGATTTGTGAAGAATTAGGATGAAAAACTCCATATTTGAAAAGATAAAAATAGATTTTTATCGAAATGAACTAGTTTTGAACTAGAATTATAATTCTATTTATTTTTAAAATAAATAAGATGGATTTGAAATGGTTTTGAAAATAACCATAATTTCCAATAATTGAATTAGAATGGATTTGAATCGAAATTGTCTTCGGAATATTTCGATGTTGGTTTTCGTGATGATACAGATATTGTTATGTGAATTTGAAAGATATATTAATATCGTTATTTCCAATACGATATTTGTTGGTCGTAGAATTTGATATTGAGTATATGCCGGTATATATTCTATTCAGAGCCTTGTATTTAATATCAAATGGGATTTGGGTTTGTCGTGAATGGTGTCTTCATTAACACTATTCTTAAACCCAATTGAGAAAAGAATTAAATCTTTTTATTTAGATTTAATGAAGTGTACCAATTAAATGGTATTTAATTGGAATTGAATTTGAATTAATTTTTGGGTTCATCGTGAATGGTGTTTTAAATAATACTTGTTCTTTAACCTGATAGTTAAAAGAACGTGATTTTGGGTTGTCGTGAACGGTATCTTCAATAATATTGTTCTTAGATCCAAAGGAGTTAAGAAAATCAGAAACTAACTAGAGATTAGTTAAGTTGAATGGTTTCTTGAGTATTGATCTGATGTTGGTTTCGACCTTCGGGGTTAATACTTAGGGAATTACTCACTTGCTATTTTATGGTTAAAAGCTGATAGAATGGAATGTGATTTTGGGTTTATCGTGAACCGTGTTTTAAATGACATTGATTCTTTAACCCAGTTAAAGATTAAAACTAAGTGGAGTTTTAATGAATCTTTAATTAGATTGAAATGATCGAGAATGGAGTATCACCAGTTTTGCTCCAAGCGATAGTTAAATCTTTAATTAGATTTGAACGTGTAATGGTAATTGAATTTACTGATAACACTGTGGTGTTAGATATGAAGTATGACCAGTTTTACTTCATGGGATGAATAGGTTGGGATTGAGAAATAAAATAAATGATCACTTCGGTGTGGTTCGCTAATCTCGACTAGTTTGAATTGATATTCAAAAGAGGATTAAAGAATAAATTTAAAAGAATTTATCTTTGATTTAATTAATGGGAACCTTTCCCTAAGAAAGTGAAAGTTAGAAACTAACTGTAGGTTAGCTAAGAAGAATGGTTTCCTGGGTATTGATCTGATGTTGGTTTCGGCCTTCGGGGTTAATGTTTGGGGAATTATTCTCTTGCTAATTTACGGTTAGTGACTGATGAATTGGAATGAGGCGTATGTTGTGTTTGTGTAACATTTGTTTATTATATACGTGAGTTATTCAGAAAGACCGGGTTTATCCCATTTTGAATAACTGATTCGATGATGAGTCGAAGATGAAGACGGTGGTTGAAGACCGGAGGTCTTCACGTCGTTTGGGTGATTACTGATGATCTCGATTGGGATGTACACCCAAGAGGAGTGAATCAGTTGGTGATCATCCAGACGTACTTGGAGATCAATGGATATGCGAGGAATAAGGTTCCTCCGGTTTCGTTCAGGCCCAGAACGGACTTGTAAATGGATGTGTGTCTGACATCGGATTTCATTCTGTGTGATTGATATCGGTTGCATAGCGTGAATTGCCTGTGTGGCATGCTGAGATGCAAATGATCAAGGCTTCTGTTAAAAAGCAGAGTCTTGTGGTAGATGATCAAAGCACGGCCTGTGTGGCATAGCTTTGTGTAACGTTGATTCGCGAGCCTCACACCCCGGTTGTGAACCAAAAACGGGAGAAGGACCTTAGGGAGGACATGCGTTTCTTTCTAGCTAGAAGTGGCGTCAGTGGTTTTACACGCACTGACGAGTTTGACTTATGTGGTTGTTGCTGTTGCGAGGCGCCTCAGATATATCGGTGACTATGTGAAGCAGATGGAGTCATTCTTTGGCTCATTTACGCCCCATAGGGCAGGGAAACGTAGTGTTCAGGCATAATAATCCACATCGGTGGACCGACCCTGACGATCCAAGGGACGATGCATTCTATTCCTGAGGGGCGGGCTAGAGCATCTCGAATTCGGTAAGGACGATCCCTTGCCTTGGTTCACAGATGGAAATCCAACTTCCAATACGTGATTTTGCGGTTTTGATTGTAGAGCCTAGTATGGCGACATGATATATGGTACCCATGCCGTCTATGATTGATATTTATGATTGAAATTGTTTTGACACTATACACTTATAATAGTATCAAATGATTTGTTTTAAACGTACCAAATATGTTTGGCTATTATAAGGGAAAACCCTATCCTCCGGCTTGCGTTGCATTGTGTGATGGGACCTGGGTCTTATAATAGCTTCATTGTTCTTTATTTAGCATTGCACTGTTGTTTTATGCACCAGTGTTCTTGGGAGGAAACCCGTTCCGTGTTATACGGCGTGGTCCCTTGATTTACCTAACTTTAAAATAAAGATTAATAACTGTTTTAGTTCTCACACCAGTCCCATGGATGACCTAGAGTTTATTGTTTTAACCTAAACTCTGGGTGCCCTTATTTCAACACGGGCAGCTAGTAGTCTTGGTTTTGCAAATTTATATTCACAGAATCCTGATTTACAGCTGGAACGATACTCGGAAAGCTCTGTATCCGTGTATTACTTCTAGTTGTGTGTTGTATTATTTTCCGCTGCTATGTAATGTATTGTAATCTCTGATATTTATTGAATGTGTAATATTTATTTATACTCTGTATATCCTTGTATTTTGATGAATTGTTGTAATTAACAATGAAATGTTCTTCTGTCTGTGTTCTTTTGTGTGTTATTCTCGAAGTATCCGCTCTTTCCTTACCAGGGAAGTTACGGGTCCTTACACATGGTACCTGTCGACATCGCCTACCACCTCCCCAATTCTCGGCTAGTTTGCACTCCCCTTTGGACCAGAAATTCCAGTCGAATGTTTCTCTTTTGAGTGAGAAAATCTCACTAATTAAAACGCTAGATTGTATCTTAGCCATTAATCTTGAAGAACTCTGTGAGCTGATTATTTTTTGTTTTGGAAACTCCATCTAAATTGAAGTGTATAGCAAGTAATTTGGGGATTTAATTTTGAGAATATCGTCCGCTGAAGGGAGGGAGCAGCGGCTCCTTAAGGGTTTGACCATGTAGAAGAAATAATAGGGTTTCTTTGACTAAGGGCATATATGTATTAATATTTATAATATTATTTTAATACAAAAATACTTGTTTATCGTTACGAACTCCAAATCAAACCTAATGACTATCGTTTCTAGCTATATACCCCCATTTCGGACACAATGGAATATGTTTTGTAGGCCAATTCGGCTGTTTCAATCAGTTTTCTCAAAATTAAAATATATAACGTTCAATATTAAATTTGAACGTACATTTTAATTTACCGGGGCCACATACTAACTCCAAAAATTACAGAAAAATAAATCTTGCTATTTTTTGATGATATGGTCCTAACAAAACTAATTTCATCAAATATGGGGACCGTTTGATAAATGGCCTTTTCTGGTCGATTAAATTTAAATTGAATTGACAAAACACGTTTAAATTTAACACGCTCACATATTAATTCCAAAAATTATGAAATTTGAGACCTAGAAATAATTTGACATTCCTAATTCAAAAAAGAGGTTTCGTCAAAAACGGAGGTCGTTTGCAAAATGGCTATTTTTAAGCATTATTTATTATATTAAAAAATATATAAATTCTGTAGCGACTATTCTAAATTTTAAACTGGACGTAACTTTTAATTTATAAAGTGAAATATCAGTTTCTTACATTCGTTAGAAAGATATAGTAAAAAGATTCAAATGTTTCTGGTTTTACTGAAATCCAATTTATTTTGAATTCTATACATTCACTTGAAATTTAAAATCGAATTTTCAAACTACCACGTCATTTCAGGCTCATTTTATAATTAAAATAAGTTTATACATTCTACCTTCAATTTAAATAAAATTTTGGTCGTTATTATTTAAAATAAATCATTTCAAATTCTTAAAATCCATTAAAATAGCTTAAAAAAAAAATTAGTTCGCAAAATTCCGGGTTGTTACACTAGGTATGAATTCTTTTTGACAGCACACTAGGTATGAATTCTAATCTCGTTTCATTGTTTTCATAATAGTTCCTGTTCAGGGTTTGATTATTTCACTGTGAAATCATTTTGAAAACCCTAATTATCACTTTCAGAAATCTCATGTGTGATAGCTTTAACTAAAAAGCATGTCAACAGTGTAGAAATCAAAACTCAATTAAATGCTTTTGTTAAAACTCTAAGGAGAGATAATGCAAAGGAGTATAGTTCTAGTTTATTTCGAACTTACATGAGTCAAAATGGAATGCTACATGAAACATCTTGTGTTGACATAGCATCTCAAAATGGAGTTACAGAAAGAAAGAACAAGCATTTGCTTGGAGCAACACATGCATTGTTATTTTATATAAATTGCCTAATAGTTTCTAGTCTAATGTTGTTTCCATAGCATGTTTTTTTAATAAATCAAATGCCTTTAACTGTTCTTAATGGTGATATACCATACTCGATTTCTTTTTAAACAAATCTCTATATCCTATTCAGCCAAAAATATTTGGTTGTACATATTTTGTTCGAGACGTCAGACCACAAATTTCTAAGCTTGATCCAAAATCTGTCAAGTGTATGTTCCTTAATTATTCTCATTTGCAAAAAGGATATAGGTGTTTCTGTCACTCTCCAAATAAATATCTTATATCTATTGATATCACTTTGATTGAAGACCCCATTCTTTCAGTCATCATCAAGCATACCTTTTCAAAGTCAGGGGAAGAATGATGATTTTCTTGTATATGAAATATCACAGTCTGTACAAGAAGAGAACAATATCAATGATTATGTTGAAATTGTTTTATCACCTTCTCGTGATACAGCTCCATCTCATCTGATATTATCCCTCCACTTGAACATGAACCTGATTCTACATTTATTTTTGAAACTGATCTTGTATTGCTCTACGAAAGGGAAGACGTCAGTGCACATATCTTATTTCTTCATTTATCTCATATAAACATTTATCCTCATCAATTCATTCACTTCTCTTGAATCTGTTTCTATACCTAAAACTATTAAGGAAGCGTTATCAAATCCTGGATGGCAGACTCCTATGGTTGAGGAAATGAATGCTCTTGAATATAAGAAACATGGAGTTTAGTTCAGTTACCTGAAAATTAGAGACCTATTGGGTGTAAGTGGGCATTCACTGTAAAAGCAAACACTAATGGTTAATTCTAGATTGAAAGCACGCTTAGTTGCAAAAGTATATGCACAAATTTATGGAGTGGATTATTTTGAAATTTTTTCCCCATGAGCAAAATTAACTTCTATTCGGATGTTTATTTCACTAGTAGCAACACATAACTAGAAACTACATCAACTTGATATAAAGAATGCATTTCTTCATGGTGATTTAGAAGAAGAAGTTTACATGGTTCAGCCCTTGGATTCATTACACAAGCGAAGAGTGGTTTGGTGTGAAAGTTGTAGAAGACACTGTATGGATTAAAACAAAGTCCTAGAGCCTGGTTTGGAAAGTTTAGTAATGCAATGGAAATCTTTTGAATGGTGAAGAATAAATGTGATCATTCAGTGTTCTAAAAGAATACTAATCTAGCATAATTTTGTTTGTAGTTTATTCGATGATATTGTGATAACTAGCAATGATGAACCATGTATTTTATCCCTCAAAACCTTTATTTACAAACAGTTTCACACTAAAGATTTAGGAGACTTGAAGTATTTCCTAGGTTTGGAAATTACGAGAGGTAATGGTAGTATTGTTATGTACCAATGAAAGCATGTTGTTCATTTGCTGGAAGAGACTCAAAATCTAGGTGTTAAACCTAAAACTATTCATATTCCATTAAACTGTAACATTGTAGAAAATGGTGGGATGTTCAAAGATCTAGAGAAATATTGGAGACTGGTAGGAAAATTGAACTATCTGACCGTTACATGACCTGACATTGCTTTTGTTGTTAGTGTTGTAAGTCAGTTTATGTCATCACCTACCGTGTATCATTGGGGCATACTAAAACATAATTTAAGTTATCTTAAAGGAACCATTGGGCAAGGAATTGAGTACAAGAATCATGGACATGCAAGAGTTGAATTTTCTGTGATGCTGATTAGGAAAGAACAAAACTGGATAGGAAATCCATTTCTGGATTTTGTGTATTTCTAGGAGGAAATTAGATTTTATGGAAAAGCAAGAAACAAAAAGTTGTTTCTAGATCCAGTACTGAATCCAAATATAGAGTTATGGCTAAGCAATCTGTGAAGTGATGTGGGTGGATCATCTTATGTGTGAACTTGGGATAAATATTGTTAAACTGATAACTCTCTATTGTGACAATCAGGCAGCGATGCGTATTGCACCTATTCGGGTGTTTCATGGTAGAATGAAGCATATTGAAGTGGATTATCACTTCATCAGGGAGAAGGTTCAATAGGGTCCGGTTCTGACAGAGCATGTCAAGACAGAGGACTAGGTGGCTGATATATTCACGAAAGCACTAAATGGTGACAGAATCAAGTATTTGTGTTGCAAGTTAGGCATGATGAATGTCTATGCACCAACTTGAAGGGGAGTGTTATGAGAATAGATTGTATATACGTAGTATGTATATAGTGTTGTGTTTGGTGTAAATACGCAATCGGCATCAAGCTGGTAACAAACATCTTGGTGCCGACACTGAAACCAAGAAGTGATGGAGTCAAAAAGTCAATGCTAAGAAGACGACATCAAGAAGTTGAAACGAAGAAGAGGACACCAAAGCCAAAGATGTCGATATTGAGAAAGCGACACAAACACCAAGATGTCGATACTAAGAAGATGACAGCAAAGCCAAGATGTTGATACCGAGAAGACGACAATAAAGTCAAGAAGTTGATACCAAGAGACGATACCAAGAAGTGATAAAACGAATACCAAGATGCGGTACCAAAAAGTGGAAGTGGCATAGATGTAATATTGTTTTCCCTTTCATTTCTTGTATGTATGTTGGCTAATGTATATATAGCTGGGTGCTACTGATGTGTAAATAATGAGAAATTTTTATCTCATCTTATTTATATTATTTCTTCTTCGTTTATAACAGTTAATGAAATACACAAAATCTAAAATTACTTACATCTTAAGGCATCTCAGTAGTCGTACCAGAGGGCTCAGGACAAGGAGAAGACTGTATAGCAGCGAGCCCAGATCGTCGAGCTTACTGAGTGTGATCGCCACCATGAGGAGCAGATGGAGCAGCTTAACCCGTGTTTGGAGGAGTTCATTGTCCAGTATGGTAAGTATCCTTCATCATCTGGTGGTTCCAGAGGAGACTGAGTTGAGGTTAGTTTGTTTTGTTATTATATATATATACATATATATATATATATATATGTGTGTGTGTGTGTGTGTGTGTGTGTGTGTTTGTATGTGTGTGTGTCTGTGTGTGTACATACGCTTTGAGGGTGGGTGAGAATTTTGCTTGATAAATTATGGTGGTTCGTATATGTTGCTGCTGTGTTGGTGATGATGGTTTAGACGCTTTGTTGGGATGACTTATTTTGATTTGACGACGCTGGTCTGTATGTTTGTAGATATTTGTTTTATGTTATGTGTTTTGGATGTTTTGTGCTTGGTTTGGGAAAATATTATGTTTGGGTATATAGGTTAGTGTGATAGTGATGTATATGCTCGAAATGTTGCTGTTTTGATGTATATGAGATTGTGGGGGTAGCTGGAAGTAAGCAATCTAAATTTTGAAAAGAAAAAAAACCTAGATTTCTAACTGCTAGCAACGACTTACTGGTCCATTTATTTCATCGGCGATCACGGCTTCCAACTGTTATCTGGTCAAAAAATAAATTCACATGACCCCGTTATAACATTAGAGGCGTTGGAAATTAGCCGTTGGTTGCATTGAAGGCCGTTGATGTGTATACCAACGGCTTTTCCAATGAATTATCAACGGTCCCTCACCGTTGAAAACCACTATGTCTCTTATAGGGCACGGTTAAAAAGGGTAAAATGGAGGCAAGACATCTATCCAAAATCTAACTAATGACATGCTAATCTTGTTATAAATTTTTAAAAATACAATCATATAATAGAAAACAGACATATGTTATCGAATTTGTCAAAACTGCACCAATTCACTATTTAAATGTTTTGAATTTGGCTATATGTTGTGTTCTAATTTGCTTTCTTTCTTCATGGCGAAAAGATTGACCAACTTAAAAATTGCAACAATAATTTGGAAGATAATATGTATATGGAGTGTGGAAAAAATGGATAAGATTCAACTCAGGTACGTTTGGAATTCCCTAATGTAACTGTTCATTTTGCACTTGATAAAGTATTATACGTAGTTGTTAACGCCATATTGTTATATTTAAAAATTGATGTATAATTTTGTTTTTTAATTTGTATCGCAGATTTTTGACACAAACGTAGAGCTCCGATAATGGTGTATGGCTCATCTATCAACTCACAATTGTTCTAATAAGATGCAAAATTTGGATTGTTAACAATAATTTCAAGGGGTCATAGATGATACTAGTTTGTAAAATAAATGGCAAGCGCTATAGTCATAGGAAAAAATCATGTTCCAAAAACATTGAAAAAGAAAGGAATAAATGGAACCAGGAAGTGTGGATGTCCATTTGAATTAAGTGTGACATGTAGGATTAATAGAAAGTAGACTATTAATGTCAAAACAGAGACAGTCATGCTCTTCTTGCATGTCTTATGTCTTAATGTTCATGCATACATAGCTAGATTGAAGGAAAATGGAATGAAGTTTGTGGAAATTACAAGCAATATTTTATCTATTATTAAATCATAAAACCTTAAAAATGGATCTACTATAAGAAACATGTACAAAACTAAGGTGAAATTTAATTTGCAAGATACTAGGGGCATGTCTGTCATGTAATAATTTTTGAAACTATCAACGAGTCGTCATCCTTTGGTGGAAGATAGATGTGATGTAATGTCCCGTGTTTTGACCGTCTAATATTTAATTTGATTTATTTATTTTAAATATTTTATTTGGAATATTAATGAAATTTAATATTTAATTCGATAATAAAACGAGGTTTGAATGATATATATTTATAAAATGAGCCCGGAATAACGCTACAGTTCGTAATATGCAGTTTTGAACTTCAACTGAGAATACAGGAATCGATATAAGTCGAATTTCTGTGAAACAAGAAATGTTGGGAGCGTTTTGATGATAATTTTCATATAAAACAGAAAAATTGGAATTTCATTGTGTAGATTGGAAGTTATGCCCAAATCAATTTGGCAAAAAAACAGCGGCGTAGTCGTTTATCGATCGTAACAGTTTATTCGATATAACTAGGTATCGGATTCGAATTTAGACGAGGTTCTTTTGAGGCGTAGTGATAATTTAATTTTTAGAATTTTACGGTAATTTTTAATTAATTAAATAAGCAACTTTTTATGTGAAGTATTTTGCACCCTGTAATCAACATTTTGGGGTTTCACAATATGAGTCAAACTACTGGTATTATTATATTTTTGGAATCCTGGCACATCGCTGATTACAACGGTATTTTTATTTTCGTCGATTGAGGTCCGAAAAACGAGTGGGGTTTTCTTTTAGAACTGGGGTAACTTTTATTGAATGGTTAACTGGTCAAACGAACTCCAGATTCAACGAAACAAATTTCATACGAAACCTTAGGAAGAGGTCTAGTGAAACGTCAAGGCCTCATATTTTTAGGATTTTTTCTGTAATTTTTAGGAATTAAAGCTCGGTGTTTTTCATCGATATTTTCTAAGGGATTTTCACAAACGGTGTCGGAATTCGACGAAACCTGTCCCATTGGATCCGGAATATTTTTTTATGCTAGGATTACCTATTTATTTATCAAAAACTGAGGGTTTATGTAGGAAATTTGACACATTTCTTCGTGGAAAGTTATGCATAATAAAATAATATTATTTGTAGCCATCCACACTATACATGAATGACGTAAAGCTATTTTGGGAAACAACTTCATGCGCGGAACTTTAATTTTGACAGTGCCTCTACCAGAAACGAACGAACCAACTAAATTTTGTTCTAACTTTTCCTCCACGTTTTATTAAAATCCATCTAACGAAATTAAAATAAAATAAAATATTGAGGCTCAACTATATATACTCCATCAAGCCGTCAAACTCTGTTTTCGTTCTGTAGGACAAACCAAATAGAGTGAAGACAGTACCTCACCTAAGAAACGACGTTTCCTGAGTCGTGCCGACCAAGTTTAAAATTTTCTACCCTACTCTGCTGCTGTCTACATTTTTCCTGCATCCCTATTCGAGAAGACTTGGCTCCCACGGTGTCTCCGCTATATAAGAACAACTCCTCCCTTTGTTTTTCATCTCAGTTAACGGTGAAAACCGAGTTTCCTCAAACCAAGATAAAACCAAGCGAACCTTGTTTTTTGAACCAAACTTGCCATTTCTTTTTTTTTCTCCTTACCTGCATGCAATCGGAAGCCGACATTTTGAAGAAAAAAAAAGGGAAAATGAATGGAAACAGCGAAGCAGGAGAGAGGAGCAACTAGCAGGAGCAATTCACGAAAGAAAAAGTAAAGGGCCGAAATGGTTCGCATGCGCAGGTGTTACGCGCGCAGGAAAAGATCAGTGGAGAGCAGGGTGTTGGATCCAAAGAAATGTGGGAAGTAGAGAAAAGAAAAGGACGAAAACTGCACGGTATGGCAGGATGAAGTGGTCCTTGGCCATGCGCATTCAGAAGGGAACTGACTTTCCAAAGTCAAAGAACAAAAAAAAAAGAACAGAAAGGGGGAAACGTTGGTCCAACATGCTGCATGCATGCAGCGCAAGGAGGGGAATTGAAGTGGAAGCGTGGCTTTTGTGCTAATCTGTAGCAGTTCGAAGAAGGGAATAAGGGGCTGAAAGGACCATGAGCAAGAAGAAAGGCATTAGGGAAGATGGACAGTACAAAAATGGTGCAAAGAGTGGTGGTAAGGATTTAATATATGTGCCTAATTAATAATTTAATATGCCTCATATCAGTTAATAAGTTAATTATAATGCCTAATTAAGTTTGTTGGGGCCTAAGCATATACGTACCCAGTCTTATGTTAGTTTTTACGTGGCCAACCAAGACTAGTATAATGTAAGCTGAAGTGCAAGTAAATAATAATAATATATTTGTTGAACTACTTATGGTATGCATGACTGAATAATTCGGTCCAACATATCCGACTATGTACATAACGCAAATACAAGATAACAAATGATTTTAATGTGTCGTAACATCCATTTAAAGGCAAATTAATTGATTTTAAACCGTAACTCGAATTGTGTGTGACGTCTCGTATGTTATCAGAATCGAACCCAACAAGGAGCATTGAAATCATATCAACGGGCATAAGATTTTGAGATTTGAAACGGACGCAGTCGAGCGCAGCTGAAAACTTGTGAGACAAACCGTTTGACGACAAATGAATTCAAGGTGATTTAAACTCACTCAGTTTCCCATTTATATTTTATATAAATTGGGTATTTTTATTTTGTGTGCTCTGTTTGCTATGGTTGACTGTTTGCCAATATATGTTTGTTTGTTGATTTATTTAATGAAATTAAACAGTCATTTAATTTTAGTGAAATACCAAATCGTTATTTTAACGAATTGGACCCAATGAAGGTAATTTACCTCGTTGGTCACGTTTTAAAACGTGTTTTGTTTGAACTGGATGAACTGATGAAAATGTTTTGTTGGTTAGTTGATATAAATAGTTGCTATTTGCCATGATATATCAGTTAAATGGAATTGTTTGACCTGGTTTGTGATAACCGTTGTGATTACAGGGAAGGACAGGTTGGAGGGATCCAACCGGATTCCTCAAATATATTATTTTCATATAATCATATATGAACCGCCCTGTTTGTTGTGTTTGATGTGATGGTTGATTTTTGAATATTCAACATTTGTCAGTTAAAACCAGTGGGTGGTAAGGGTTGAGTATTTGGCAACGCATGACCTATAAAATCAACCGTTTATAAATATTTATTCACCGTCAGGTGAATCGATAGAGATGAAATTATAAATTTTATTTTATAACTGGAGTTAGATTTTAAAAAGATGTTATTTTGAAGAAAAGTTATTAAAAAGAATTAAAATAAATATTTTATTTATTCAAGACTCTGATTTGTTATTGAGTTATTTTATAAAGTAAATGCTGAAGGTAATCAGAACTCCAAGTATGAGGATAAGAACGGAATCGAGTGGTTGAACTTTGATAATCGTTTTGTAAAGAAACCATTTATGGAAATTTATTTAAATGAATTATATTTTTAATTTATTTAAAGTGAGAACTAATATGAGTCGATTAACGAGATAATCGAGTTTTGAGTTGACAAATTCGACCGTTTTAACTGGGATCGACTATCAAATTAGTTTGCTTCGAATTTGCGAAATGAAGTGGTAAAGAATATTGTTTTAACTTTAAATAAGTTTTTTATAAAAGATTTACTCTTTATTTTAGTAAATAAAGGAAGTTAATGATTTAGGAAAATTATTGTTTTAATTAGGGAGAATGTGGAAAATTACTTTTCAAAAGTAACCAATGTTGAAATGTAATCCAGTTGAATGGTGAAAAGGGTGTGAACAGGTTTTATCTTTAAAACCCAATTTTTTTTTATAACAAAGTTAAAAGGGAATTGCAAGCAAATGCAATGGTTTGAATAAATGTTGCTTAAAGCTTTGAATTAAGTCAAAGGAAATGAAGATAAAAGGTTTACAATAAACCAGGGTTATGTAGATGAGATTGAACGTGTTAAGGCGTTAATTTTACATTAATGTTACTTGAAAACAAGGTCAAGTAAAAAGGGGAAACTTGAAATGAGATTTCCAAAGTGGAAATGGTCGAATAGAGTTTGAAAGGAGACTGGAATAGAATATTGGTTTGATTACAACTTGTATTTATCTGAGGATAAGAACGTTGTTGATCAAGGTCTGAGAGGTAATTAAAATACCCCAACTTGAACAACCCTGGAATTTTCTGAAGATGATATTAGTTGGTAATCGTAAAGGGGTTCATGATAATATAACAAATGTTTTGAAAGGAGAATTGAGTGGAAATTATATATGTGTATAAGTTATTTTGCTAAGTATATAAAAATATAGTTATTCAAGCTAGAGTTAGTCAAACATAGTTATTCAGGATGAGTTGCCATTTCGTACGACTGCTAGCGTAATTCGCAGGGCTGCTGATAGCCTACGGCGGTCGGATGTTTCCTGAGGGAATCAGGCGTAACCATTGTGATTGCTGCGATCTAGAGTCAAGCGAATGGAGTTAAGTCGAATGTTAGTCAATCAATTAAAGTTAAATTGAATTAGAATTATTCAAATATCGTATTTTGAATATTTAAAGAATTAGAAGTTTTTAATTTAACAAAAGTAAACCAATTGTTAAAGGCCAAGTGATGCTGAATACTGAACCAGTGAACTCATTGGAGTGTCATGATTGAAACACTGTTCATTTTGATAGTTAAATCACCGACTATCAAACCCGCCCAATACGATTGTTGGTATGGAAAGACCGGGATCGAATGTATATTCGAAAAACATTCTGACCAACAAATACGTGAAGATATCAGAAATGATCGTGATGGAGCATTGAAGACCGTTGATTTTCATAAACGGAAGAAACCACTAATATTCTCTGCTTGGCAAGCAGAGATAAAATGTGATTCTGTCGTGGTTAGAATCTACGGGTTGCAAGGACTTCTCGCTACTGATCCATGGGGTGATTCCTATATGGATGCGGTAGGAGAGTGCCTTCGGTTCATCGTGTTCCTGGATGACCTGTATGGACGAGTGTCTGACAGAGTATTTCCAAAGGATCACGTACGTTGATTTCTTCAAACGTATCATAGCTGGTGGCGGAGAAATTGCCGCTCTCTTAGCTTCCAGCTAGAGTATTTTTGGGGTCGTCAATTAGTGATATCTGACGGATCTGACGATGTGGCATTCAAAGTGAATGACGACCAGATGATCAGAAGTTAATTCTGGCCTCAAGCCTCATCAACCGGGAAATGACAAAAATCGGGTAGGCAGCATGGCTATGTGGGTCGCCCCCATTAGGGTGTATAATCACTTATCTAGAGGAAGTCCTATTTGTTTCTTAAATCTATGTTTCGATGTTGTCCCTTATCGGGAGACGGTTGCTGATCCCAATCGTCGGTGATATACATTCGATACACTCAAGCGAAATGAGTGGTCGGTCATGTGAGGGCCGGGTTGCAAGACGTTCTTGTTGAACCCAGTGTATTCGTCTCTAGAGATACACTATCGGCAGGTGGTCCCATACCTTGTCAAGGTCGGAATCCAATCTCCAATAAGCGCCTGCGGGTTTTGATTGTATACTATACATGTGGAGCATGAGATGCAAGCGTTCCACTAGATTTCTATTTACTTGTGTTTAGACATTATTATAATATCAGACAAGATATTGGTTTCAAACTGTTTTGGGTTATCGTAAGGTAAAAACCGTCCGTATTTATGTGTGGATTTGGTCTTACGATTATCCTTTTCTTTTGAAAAGATTTTGAACTCTAAAATCATGATTGGATGGTTCACCCTTATTACTGTGCGAGTTTATCTCACTCTGGTTCACCAGACTGACCCGGTGTTTTGTAAATGCTCGGGTTAGGCCGGGTTGTACAGGTTCAGGTTATCGACTACTGTGAAGAGACGAGCTGGAAGAGTCCAGACGTATGATATTACTAGTATTCCGCTGTGTGTTGTATGAGTACAGATTATCACTGTCCAGATGTTGATGTACTCTGATATTGTAAGTATTTTCAAAGTTCTCAATAAAGATTTACTTCTGTATTATATTTTGTTCCACTGCGATGTGAGACTCTGTGTGTGGCTCTTCCTCTTCTTCTATTCTAATATTTCTTTCTTTCTTATCTCACCCTCTAACTTCTCTCTATTAATGATCTGGAATGTTCGATGTCTGAATGGTCAACACGGTAGTTTGATGTTGATTTTCGGAGTCGAAAAACCCAGTTCGTTACATGTGAATCAAAAACTAACTACATATCTGATGTCCTCTTTAGTTAACCTAGATGTGTTTAACTCTCATAGTCAGTTTCATCAGATTTTTTTTGGATAGCACATTTAAGACTAATATTTACAAGCTCCCTTGGCTTCACATAGTATCTCATACATCAACCAGTAATTCATTTACTCTTGCAGTTGCAATTATAGCATTAAACCAATATAATTGTATGTCTAGGCCCTTAAATATGCTAGAATATTGTATAGTGAATGAGAATTCCCAAGTGTTATAATAACTGATGTCGAAGTTGCTTCAACTAAAGCTATGAGTTATGTTTTTCCATTAGCTCATCATACCTAATGTGCATGGCATATTTCCAAAAATATCCAATTTAACTGTAAACCAAATTGTATTAAGAAAAGCAATGCGATAGTTGGCGGTAGAGAGATGACGTTAGAAAATGAGGAAGGAAAATGAAATATTAGCCTTTTTGGTATAGATGGATTAATATTATAAATTCATTGACCAAAGAGAATGTAATCGCAACTTAAATTCCTTCAGATATGAAAGGTTGTTAAAATACAAGAAATCAGTAAATTATGTGATAAAAAATTGGTTGAATAAATATGAAAAAATATTTGTTTTGGCATGGACACTACAAGATATATACCGTATAGAAATAGATCTTGGCAACGGTCGCCCACGGCCTCCTGAAACGGCTTCCAACGGAGGCATATTTCTGGAATTTTCTTCACATTATAAAAAATGAAATGATGGGGGCCGTTGGAAGTCATCGGTTAAAACCCTTTGGCGGCCATTGCTAACCATTGGATAGTCGAGCAAAAATTCATCGATCTACTTCATCCTTCCCCCATTTCGTTTCCTCCTCAAAAAAAAAATCCTCCTCCCCGTTTCAGAAATTTACCTCCCACCGCCGTTTTTGTCGCTTCTACCCTCTCCAACATCAACAAAGCTCTCTCTCCTCCTCTCTAGACTCCAATTTCTGTAACACCCCGCGAATTCTATAACTATGAAATCCACAAATTAAAGTATAATTAAATTGAAATCAAAGAACTAAGGGAAACGGGATACGCCATTGCGTTCGTCTCGGAAAAATACGCGAAATAGAGTCCGAGTTTTCGAAAAACGGAGTCCGTATGAAGAAGATATGGCCTTCGGAAGTTTCTGAATTAAATTTAAAATTCAAACAGAATAAAACAGTTTAAAATTAAAAGTGGGGCCCAATGGGCCAGGGCGGAAGAACACCCGCCTCACGCACCCAGGTCGACTGGGCTGTCGACCTGGTCTAACCAGGTCGACAGGGCTGTCGACAGGCATGTCGACCTGGTCCAGAGCCAGGTCGAACCCAGTCTAACCTGGCTGGCCTACTCTATGTTGGTCGATTTTCTGTGGTCTACTTTGTCATTAGGGCTAGGTGGCAGGCTCTAATTGGTCTCTCCTTAGGATGAATGGCTATGATCAATCCAGGCAACATCAATGGCTCTAATCAATTCATAAACCCTATAAAAAGGACCCTAGACTAAACTCTAATCTATTCAATTAAAAATAAGAACAAAGCCGCCATGTTGCTGAGGAACGACTAGGAGTAGCCACCAAATTGGAGAGAAGATTAGGAGGAAAATTCTAAAGCCTAAAGCAATTCAAACGAATCAAATCAACGCCTACGTCAAAAGGAGTCGCATCTCTAAATTCCTAAATTAGAGAATTCGCCACACCATTGTAAGTAGAGTATTACTTTGGTATGAACAAATAACTGTGTTGGTTTGTATACTTGAATTGTGGCGATAAAGTAATTCATATTTGTGCAAATTATGTTATTCATTATAAAGAACTACATGCGGTAGTTCTATGCAAGTATACGTTTGGAATATTCGCAAAGTATGTAATCCATGTTGAAGCTATATGTATGTAGTTGATTGAAATTCATGCAAGTTTGGGGCTTTGCTATTATGCCATCATAATGTGTATTTTTATACAAACATCATTTTTGTGAAGTAATTGGAATAAGTTTGGGTTATCATAATCCATATGAAATTATGTTGAGAATTTGGCATCATGTATTAAGCCATGCTTTTGTACTAGAAAACCTATTTGCAAACTTATGAATATGACTAGGCTATGGTTGATAATTTGCATAATTGAAATTGTTAACAAGATGACATATGTGGTACATAGCTAGGTTAGGTTCCAAAAATCCCTTTTTGCAAGTTTGCATGACTAAAGTAAATCATGATTTCATGTTAGAAATATTTATGCCATGGTTATGTGAACAAATTTAACTATACTTATGTCATGCTTATGTTTGACATTATGCCATGCTTATGTTAGAAATATTTATGCCATGCTTATGTTTGACATTATGCCATGCTTATGTTAGAAATATTTATGCCATGCTTATGTTTGACATTATGCCTAAATAAAAATATAGGTTCATGTTGTAGTTATGACTATGTGTCAATAATGATACCCAATTTAGATTCTTATCTCAACTACAAGTTCACATGCTTTGATTCATGTCACCTATGCTTTATGACCAAAGTATATATGCAAGTACACCAGTTTCTATTTTGTATTTCCAACGTCATATTGCAAGTTCATGCGCTCACATTCCTCTTTTTGTGTATGTAATCACGCTTTAAGCCTCCCCTTTTCGCATGGCTAAGTTGGGCTTAAAAAGGCTAAGCCCAACATATATATAATAAACGGACGAGTTAAACGGGGGGAAAATAACGTTGGGTTAAATTAATTAATGAATGAAAATATAAAGCAGAAGGGCCCAAATTCAAGTATGGGTTGGGCCCATGATTGGTGTAACCTTTACACCATTAACTTAATAATGGGCCGCAAATATTTACATATAAGAAAATAAAGAAGAATGACAAAATATGTAAATGTAGAACATACGATGTGTTTAACCCGAGGTTGGATTGAGTTGTGATGTAAACCTGCTCGGAACCGCCCGGCTGTCCAGTAGTCACAACAATACCTATCCAATGTGGGAGGTTAAACATGGAGCCCAATAAGGACCCGAGGTTAGACTGAGTTGTGGCGTAAGACTGCCCGGAACCAACCGGCAACAGGCAGCCACAACAATACCTGTCTAATGTGAGAGGTCAGGGCCTTAATAAGACAATTAAGGCTGAGTCAGGATTGTTAGGATTAAGTGAACTAAAGACTTAATCAAAATGGAACATGCTAAACTAAACGGACTGGTGGGGGTTAGGTTAGGAAACACTTAACCAACTTAGCATGTTGGCTAGAGGTAGAAAACCTAGTAACGGGGGACCCTTTTCAGCAGTAACCCTAGAAGGTGTATCAGGATACCCTGAAACTAGGCAGGGTGGGGCACGATTACTGGGCTGATTGTAAGAGGTCAAATCGACGGCGGTGGTGTAGCAGTGTAGGTTCTAACGGGGTGCGGGTGTGCACACACTCCGGCACAGAAAAATAAGGCACTGGACACCAGTAGAATACCTGTGCACTCTAAGGTTGTGTCGGGCCGCCACCATGGGACTTGATACACCCCATGGTGGGACCAGCATAGGTAACTACAACATCGGGGGCCGTAAGACACATGTAACTATGCGAGTAGGAGCCGATCATCATAGAATGGATCACATCACCCTGATTGTGGGGTGCCAGTTGGAAACTAGTTTATATGGGTTCAGAGATTAACATGGGGTACGATAGTATATTCGACCCTAGACAACTTAACCAAGTTAGAGTGCTTTTCCACTTCTTGTTTATACTTATCATACCCAGTTCTTTATTCATAGTCAAAATAGTACTAGACTTACTCAGGCTTTATGTCTGACTCTACTTTTCTTTCGTCTTCTTTTCTTCCGTTTCCCCCCCAGGTCCACAGGGAGGGAACACAGCAGCTTGACCAACCTTAACATCCAGCTTGAAGAAGAGAAATGTATTGCTTGGACTTTCCTGTTTTGAACTATGGCTTTGGACAATCCACTATGGGGACTTTTGCAGTTTTTATGCTTCTTTAAATAATGTACTCAAGACAGATTATGAAAGTGTTATGTTATGTTTTTGGAAAAAGATGTAAGACAATCATGGTGATGTTTTGTAACACGTATTTGCTTTTATGAAATAAAAGTTGTTGTTTTTCCGCTGTTTACAAATATGTGTTCTTATATCTGTCTTGTATATCTGTGACTTATACTTATAAACCTCCACCAAAATTAGGGCATTCCCTTTGAGAGTGACCCTAACGGAGGTGGGGTGTTTCACTTGGTATCAGAGCATAGGTTTACCAGATAAGATAAAAAGTTTTGAAAAAATATTTTCAAAAAGGAAATTTAAAGAAGCATTTTTAAAAATGTTATTTTATTTTAAAAAGGCAAAGTCCACTCCCCAAAGCCATAGGTACTATCTCTTATCCTTCGTTTTGAATCTATCCTTTTTGTTTCAGCATGTCCCAAGAACTTAACTTGCCGGAAGGGGTGCCAATACCTGGTTGGTTTAGACGGTTCTTAGAAGCAAGAGCCACTCAGCCAGGTCCTACCATTCCTCCTCCCCCAGCTGCCGGAAATCATCCAGCTGCAGCGGCACCTTTTCCTCCACCTCCTCCTCGGGGAAACACGTTTGCTAAGATATGTAAAGATTTTAAAGCTATGGGAGGAAGGGATTTCCATGGAACTGAGTCCTTCGTGGCAGCTAGAAATTGGCTGAAAGAAACGGAGGACCTATTCGTCATCTTTGAGGTAGAGGATAGACAAAAAGTACAATTGGCAGTGTGGCTATTGAAGGGTGAGGCTTCCTACTGGTGGGAAGTCACTAATGCTGAAAGACCAGTGGAGACATGGGAGGACTTTCGGGAAAGGTTTGAGACTAAATTTCTCTCAGATGCAGAAAGAAGTTTGCAGTTGGAAAAATTCTTATTTCTTAAGCAAGGGGACAAGACGGTCAGAGAGTATGTGAATCAGTTCGATGAGCTGGCTAGGTTTGGGCTTGACCTAGTCAACACCCCGCACAAGAAGGCTCTCCGTTTCGTCAAAGGGTTGAATGAGCCATTACATAGTTTGGCCATGACCCATATACCCATGGGAGCCACGTATGGAAGATTAGTGCAAATGGCATTGCTGAATGAAGAGGATAAGGGCAAGAAGGAGACAAAGGCAGAAAGCTCTCAAGGGAAGAAAGAAGGTTTGCAGCCTAAGAAGACAGACTTTAAGAAGGGCGGGAAAGGCAACAAAGAGAAGAGGAAGTGCAATTTCTGTGGCAAAGTGGGGCACTTAGTAAAGGACTGCCGGAAAAAGAAGGCCAAGGAGAATGGTGGGTGCTTTTCTTGCGGTGAGACAGGCCACAGGGCTAAGGACTGCCCAAAGAAACGAGGACAGGGGCAGAGGGCTAGATCCACCCCAGGGGCACAGGTTCATGTGCTGGAAGTGCCACCTCTGCAACAGCGAGGAATAAATTTTTCTGTAGAAAGTGTAGTTTATCTTTGTGATCACCCCGTTCGCACTTTATTTGATTCTGGCGCATCACACTCCTTTATCTCGTCTGCTCTAGTAGAATCTCTGCACCTAAAAACTAGTATGGTAGAGGACCCCTTAATTGTTTCAAACCCAATTGGGGGCCCATCTCACTTGTCTATGATCTGTGTGGGATTGAAAATCTCTATTCTAAGTGTAGAATTTCAATGTAGTGCCTTTGTTTTGGGCTTTTCGGGTTATGGTTTGATTTTGGGTATGGATTGGCTATCCAGTAATGGGGCCATCCTTGATTGTGAGAAAAGGGTTGTTAGGCTCCTAACCCAACTCGGTAATACTTTGGAAATTTCTTGTAATCCCTCGTATGCGGTTATGCTTAGTTATCTTGAATCGCTAGATGCCTCTGTTGAAAATTTGCAATCAGTTAGAGTGGTCCGGAAATATCCGGATGTCTTCGAAGAGGTGAAGGGCTTGCCTCCGAAGCGGGAAATAGACTTCCGCATATATCTTGTAGATAATGCAAAGCCCGTTGCGTTGCCCGTTAGACACATGGCTCCACGAGAAAGGAAAGAGCTCAGTAAACAGATTAAAGAGCTTCTAGAAAAGGGGTTCACTAGGAGAAGCATTTCAGAATGGGGCGCTCCGGTGGTGTTCGCTACAAAGGCGGATGGTTCACTCCGTCTATGTGTTGACTATAGGGAGCTCAACAAGCTAACGAAAAAGAATAGGCACCCTCTCCCTAGAATTGACGATTTATTTGACCAGCTTGTAGGAGCGTCTGTTTTCTCCCAGCTCGATTTAGCAACCAGTTTTCATCAGCTAAGGGTGGCTGAAGATAGCATCGATAAAACGGCGTTTAGAACCCCAGACGGCTTCTTTGAATGGCTTGTCATGCCTTTTGGCTTAACAAATGCACCTGCTTACTTCGTGGACCTGATGAGTAGGGTATTTAGAGATTTCCTCAACAAATTCGTAGTGGTCTTCGTAGACGATATCCTTATCTTCTCAAAGAGTGAAGAGGAACATGCTCAACACTTAAGGGCAATCATGGAAACTTTGCGAGTCCATCAACTAAAAGCCAAGTTCTCCAAATGCCACTTTTGGAGAGAGGAGGTGAGGTTCCTTGGGCACATAGTATCCAAGCAAGGGTTAGCGGTGGACCCTGCTAAGGTAGTGGCGGTACAGGATTGGAAGACACCAAGGAATGCAACTGAGGTCCGAAGCTTTCTAGGACTAGCGGGTTTCTATCGAAAGTTTATAAGGGATTTTGCGAAAATCTCAGCTCCGCTCACGAAGTTGACAATTGTTTATTTTAAAGAGATAATTCATCTATGTGGGATACCTTCTAGTAAGTGAACAAGATCCAAGATTCACTAGTGAATTTTGAAGAGCTTGCATGGAACCATGAGTACGCAGTTAGGCTTGAGCCAAGTATACTGGAAGGAGAATAAGTGAAAGAGGAACGAGAAATAGGTTCCAACTCATATTTTGGAAACAAGAATTAAGAAGCTACAAAATTGTGAAGTTAAAGACGGACAAAGCATAATGGAGTTAAGCTCAAGAAATGCGACTTAGAAGATTGAAGACTAGATTCGTGCATAATATCTCTTCTTAAGAGTATATCCTTGATTCCTCTCTTCCTGTAGAGCTTACTTGCATAGTATCTTTTCTGTATATCCTCTCGGTCCCATTCTCAATCCAATTTCTGTTGCAAACCACATAGGGAGTATGACTCATCTGTTAGTAACACATGTTGGGGCTCGAGGGTGTTCATTGGTTTGACTAAAGTTTTTGGGTTTTATAGGATACAGATTGGTCTTAGGAAGGGACTCCCTTGTGACCTAAAAAGGAGTCCATCATGCTTAGTTTCCTAGAATCATATATGGTGGTTGGGTTGAGTAACTCTTTGGGTGTCAGTCTGATGTTGATTTCGGTCTTCGGGGCTGATGCTTAGAGAGTTCTTCTCCTAATCAATATATATGTGGCATAGGTTTTCAGTTTTGACATTGCCTAATGGGCACAAAGTTTTTACTTGCTTCTATCATTCGACTATACCTTTAGATAGGAACAATTGGGAAAAATGTCCTATAGATAAGAGCAACCATAAGAAAAGTTCCAACCCGCATACTAGGAACGGAAGTGAAGAAGCTACGCAACCGCGAAGTCAAGCTCGTCAAAGTTCAGTGGAGCGACGCCGAGGGAGACGCGACTTGGGAAACTGAAGCTAGAATCCGTACTGCCTACCCTTTTCTGTTCGAGGGTACATCCTTGATCTTTCATTTTCCTTAAGTTGCGCTTTTATCTATCTTTTTAGGTATATTTCCTCGACCTTATCTTTTAGGTAGAAACCCTTTGGATGGAAACATGTATTTGAAACATGTTATGGATGATGGTTGCAAGTGGTTGCAAGTGATTGCTAGTGGTTGCTCGTGGTTGCATATACACACACAATCTAGGTTTTAGATCGGCTCAGTCACTTCATATTGCATATGCATATATGTTTGCATTCGTTTATGGTTGAACTCTAATGTGTGGTCATGTGGATGTTGCATTTGTATTGAATGAATGTGCACTCATGTAGAATCATGAATAGGAAAATTTGCATACATAATGGATTCATGGCACTTACATAATTCGCATTAAGGAGGTCAACTGAATCAGTAGACCGCCTGATTTTGCATTAGATAAGTTCATGTACACACACACTTCGCATATGATCATGAAGCATTAGAAGTCTTTTAAGGACAATGGATGCTCGTGTTTGATGGATGAGTAGATGGATGATTGGATGTTAGGATATACATTCCTCCTAACTTGAAGATTTCGGGGACGAAATCCTTTTAAGTGGGGGAGAATGTAACACCCCGCGAATTCTATAACTGTGAAATCCACAAATTAAAGTATAATTAAATTGAAATCAAAGAACTAAGGGAAACGGGATACGCCATTGCGTTCGTCTCGGAAAAATACGCGAAATAGAGTCCGAGTTTTCGAAAAACGGAGTCCGTATGAAGAAGATATGGCCTTCGGAAGTTTCTGAATTAAATTTAAAATTCAAACAGAATAAAACAGTTTAAAATTAAAAGTGGGGCCCAATGGGCCAGGGCGGAAGAACACCCGCCTCACGCACCCAGGTCGACTGGGCTGTCGACCTGGTCTAACCAGGTCGACAGGGCTGTCGACAGGGCTATCGACAGGCATGTCGACCTGGTCCAGAGCCAGGTCGAACCCAGTCTAACCTGGCTGGCCTACTCTATGTTGGTCGATTTTCTGTGGTCTGCTTTGTCATTAGGGCTAGGTGGCAGGCTCTAATTGGTCTCTCCTTAGGATGAATGGCTATGATCAATCCAGGCAACATCAATGGCTCTAATCAATTCATAAACCCTATAAAAAGGACCCTAGACTAAACCCTAATCTATTCATTCGAAAATAAGAACAAAGCAGCCATGTTGCTGAGGAACGACTAGGAGTAGCCACCAAATTGGAGAGAAGATTAGGAGGAAAATTCTAAAGCCTAAAGCAATTCAAATGAATCAAATCAACGCCTACGTCAAAAGGAGTCGCATCTCTAAATTCCTAAATTAGAGAATTCGCCACACCATTGTAAGTAGAGTATTACTTTGGTATGAACAAATAACTGTGTTGGTTTGTATACTTGAATTGTGGCGATAAAGTAATTCATATTTGTGCAAATTATGTTATTCATTATAAAGAACTACATGCGGTAGTTCTATGCAAGTATACGTTTGGAATATTCGCAAAGTATGTAATCCATGTTGAAGCTATATGTATGTAGTTGATTGAAATTCATGCAAGTTTGGGGCTTTGCTATTATGCCATCATAATGTGTATTTTTATACAAACATCATTTTTGTGAAGTAATTGGAATAAGTTTGGGTTATCATAATCCATATGAAATTATGTTGAGAATTTGGCATCATGTATTAAGCCATGCTTTTGTACTAGAAAACATATTTGCAAACTTATGAATATGACTAGGCTATGGTTGATAATTTGCATAATTGAAATTGTTAACAAGATGACATATGTGGTACATAGCTAGGTTAGGTTCCAAAAATCCCTTTTTGCAAGTTTGCATGACTAAAGTAAATCATGATTTCATGTTAGAAATATTTATGCCATGGTTATGTGAACAAATTTAACTATACTTATGCCATGCTTATGTTTGACATTATGCCATGCTTATGTTAGAAATATTTATGCCATGCTTATGTTAGAAATATTTATGCCATGCTTATGTTTGACATTATGCCTAAATAAAAATATAGGTTCATGTTGTAGTTATGACTATGTGTCAATAATGATACCCAGTTTAGATTCTTATCTCAACTACAAGTTCACATGCTTTGATTCATGTCACATATGCTTTATGACCAAAGTATATATGCAAGTACACCAGTTTCTATTTTGTATTTCCAACGTCATATTGCAAGTTCATGCGCTCACATTCCTCTTTTTGTGTATGTAATCACGCTTTAAGCCTCCCCTTTTCGCATGGCTAAGTTGGGCTTAAAAAGGCTAAGCCCAACATATATATAATAAACGGACGAGTTAAACGAGGGGAAAATAACGTTGGGTTAAATTAATTAATTAATTAATGAAAATATAAAGCAGAAGGGCCCAAATTCAAGTATGGGTTGGGCCCATGATTGGTGTAACCTTTACACCATTAACTTAATAATGGGCCGCAAATATTTACATATAAGAAAATAAAGAAGAATGACAAAATATGTAAATGTAGAACATACGATGTGTTTAACCCGAGGTTGGATTGAGTTGTGATGTAAACCTGCCCGGAACCGCCCGGCTGTCCAGTAGTCACAACAATACCTATCCAATGTGGGAGGTTAAACATGGAGCCCAATAAGGACCCGAGGTTAGACTGAGTTGTGGCGTAAGACTGCCCGGAACCAACCGGCAACAGGCAGCCACAACAATACCTGTCTAATGTGAGAGGTCAGGGCCTTAATAAGACAATTAAGGCTGAGTCAGGATTGTTAGGATTAAGTGAACTAAAGACTTAATCAAAATGGAACATGCTAAACTAAACGGACTGGTGGGGGTTAGGTTAGGAAACACTTAACCAACTTAGCATGTTGGCTAGAGATAGAAAACCTAGTAACGGGGGACCCTTTTCAGCAGTAACCCTAGAAGGTGTATCAGGATACCCTGAAACTAGGCAGGGTGGGGCACGATTACTGGGCTGATTGTAAGAGGTCAAATCGACGGCGGTGGTGTAGCAGTGTAGGTTCTAACGGGGTGCGGGCGTGCACACACTCCGGCACAGAAAAATAAGGCACTGGACACCAGTAGAATACCTGTGCACTCTAAGGTTGTGTCGGGCCGCCACCATGGGACTTGATACACCCCATGGTGGGACCAGCATAGGTAACTACAACATAGGGGGCCGTAAGACACATGTAACTATGCGAGTAGGAGCCGATCATCATAGAATGGATCACATCACCCTGATTGTGGGGTGCCAGTTGGAAACTAGTTTATATGGGTTCAGAGATTAACATGGGGTACGATAGTATATTCGACCCTAGACAACTTAACCAAGTTAGAGTGCTTTTCCACTTCTTGTTTATACTTATCATACCCAGTTCTTTATTCATAGTCAAAACAGTACTAGACTTACTCAGGCTTTATGTCTGACTCTACTTTTCTTTAGTCTTCTTTTCTTCCGTTTCCCCCCCCCCCCCCTCAGGTCCATAGGGAGGGAACACAGCAGCTTGATCAACCTTAACATCCGGCTTGAAGAAGAGAAATGTATTGCTTGGACTTTCCTGTTTTGAACTATGGCTTTGGACAATCCACTATGGGGACTTTTGCAGTTTTTATGCTTCTATAAATAATGTACTCAAGACAGATTATGAAAGTGTTATGTTATGTTTTTGGAAAAAGATGTAAGACAATCATGGTGATGTTTTGTAACACGTATTTGCTTTTATGAAATAAAAGTTGTTGTTTTTCCGCTGTTTACAAATATGTATTCTTATATCTGTCTTGTATATCCGTGACTTATACTTATAAACCTCCACCAAAATTAGGGCATTCCCTTTGAGAGTGACCCTAACGGAGGTGGGGTGTTTCAATTTCTCTCTAATACTCAAGGTATCAACCGTAATCAATTTTTTATACCCTAGATTTGCTAATTTAAGGTTAATTAGTTTATGTTTGTATGTGTAGTGTCGTTGATGCATGTATATATAGGTTGAAATAGTCATGTTAATAATCTGTGTATAGTTTTGCTAATCTAGGGTTGATTAGTTTGTTGTATATGTATATGTGCATATATAGTGTTGGTAATTAATCTATGTATAAATTGAATTGATTGAGGCCCAATTCATTGAAAACGATACTTAATTTGTTGAAAATGTTTAGTGGAAATGGAAATTATTAAGTTTATGTTTTATAAAAATTTATCGAAAACAATATTTGATTTTATATATAACGTATGGTTAGTTTGATTGAATGTTGAAAATATATGTATACATGATAAAATTCTTATGCGTACGATTAGAGATTAAAGAGCACCATTCGTAATATATTGTATTTATAAAGCATTAGAGAGTTTTTCGGCCCCGTCTAATAGGTATTGTATATGATCCTTATGTGAATGTTCGTTTTATCAATGAAACGAACATTTAAATTCATCATATACAATATTTTTGGATTTGTTCTTTTATTGGACAAGTTAGGAACACAATAACAAAATTAAATCTCGTAAATCACTTCAATTTAAATAGTTCTCAAAATTTCAAAAGTGCTTCCTTTATGTCCCCTGTGTACATGCAATTGCGTACTGTTCATGGAACTAAAGCGAAGTGCTGTCGAAATTTTGTTGGATCATTAAATTGAAAAGATTTACATGATTTAATTACGTTATTATATTTGTAATGGGAGGTAGGATGACCCAGTAGCAAAAGTGTAAATGATGAATTCACATAACATTTAGCAAAAATGAAATTGTTTTAATAAAACGTGAATGCAAATTTTATCATACCTTTTAATTATATATCTGCTTAGGAAAAATGGACAATTATTTTACTGGTCGAACCTGGATGTACAAACGAAGAGAAGCTGATGGCAGAATAAATGAACAATTTATTAATGGTGTTGGCGAGTTTATTGATTTTGCCTTAAGTAACAATGGAAACAACATCAAAATCCTTTTTCCATGTAGTAGATGCAAATTATTGAAGCATTTTATGCCGTAAATGGTTAGAGTTCATTTGTGTTAGTACCGTTTTGTGCTAAACTATTTGGTTTGGGATCGTCATGGAGAACCATTAGCATCTACCTCTATACAAATTGAGGAGGTAATGAAAAATGAAATTGCTACGACGAATCTCATAGAACATATGGTTGAGGATGTTGCACGTTCAATGTTCCCGGCTCAACAATTTACTGGTGACGATGGTAATGATGAAGAAGAACCAAATGTTGGAGCCAAAAAATATGATTTATTAGATACCGCGAAGAAACCCCTTTGGGAAGGTTGTAAACGTGGAACCCAATTATCAGTAACTACTGAATACATTGTCATGAAATGTGTAAATACAACCTCACAAAAGTTGGATTTACAGCTGTTGTACAAGCTGCGAAGCGGCATATGCCTCCCAATAATTTAATGTGTGAAGATTATTATGAAGTAAAAAAAATGATATCGGTTTTTGGCTTACCTTATGGAAAAATAGATACATATCTTAAGGGTTGCATGCTATTTTGGAAGGACGATATCAACCTTAAGAATTGTAAAATATGTGATCAGGACAGATACAAACCAAGAAAGAAAAAGAGAAAGGAAGTCCTATATAAACATATGCATTATTTATCTATTATTCATAGACTTCAAAGGTTATATGCATCTTATGTAACCACGCAACATATGAGATGATATAGTGTGAGAACACATGAGGAAGGCACGTAAACCCACCCAGCTGATGGGAAAGCATGGAAGCATTTTGACCACAAGTATCCCGATTTTGCATCCAAGAGCCGTAATGTTAGACTTGGTTTATGTACGGATGGATTTTCACCATTTTCTCAATTTGGTGCTAAATATTAGTCCTGGCTATAATTGTCACACCGTATAATTTTCCATCGTGGATGTGTTTGGAATCCCCTTATACGTTTCTCACAATTGCCATCCCTAGCCCTGATGATCCGATACAAGGAATCGATCTTTATTTACAACCATTGATTGAAGAATTTAAAAAAATTGTGGTACGAAGGAGTTGAAACATATGATGTTTCACAAAAAAAGAACTTCTAAATGTACGCTTCTTTGTTGTGGACAATTAGCAATTTTCCTACGTATGCAATGCTTTCAGGTTGGAGTACGGCTGGTCGTCTAACTTGTCTTACTGCATGGAAGAAACATGAGCATTTTCTTTACCTCACAGAAAGAAAATTTCATGGTTTGACTATCATAGATGTTTTCTTCATATTAATCATCCTTTTAGAAAAGACAAGATTTTTTTATAGCTAATAGGAATGAAATTTTGAGACCACCTACGGTGTGGTCAAGTGAAGATGTTTATGAACTTGTAAAGGATTATCCAAAGACACATGATCAAACTAGAGTACAAACAGAAATTCAAGGTAAATCATCGATTCATAATTAGTGCAAACAAAGCATATTTTGGGAGTTGCCTTATTGGAAAATTTTCTTGATTCGTCGTAACATTGACGTGATGCATAATGAGAAAAATGTGTTTGACAATGTAGTTAATACAATTTTGAATTTTAAAGGGAAGACGAAAGATGATTTTAAATCAAGATGTGATATCAAAGTAATATGTAATCGTCCTAAGCTTTACACCAAATGACACCAAAAAACCAAAAGCGTGCTATGAACTAGACAATAATCAAGTTAAAATACTTTTAGAATGGGTGGAAGGATTAAGATCCCCGGATGGTATATCTTCTAATCTTCGTTGATGTTTCGACTGTAAAAACAATAAACTTAGCGGGATGAAAAGTCATGACTGTCATGTTATAACGGAAAATTTGTTGCTCGTCGCTTTCAAAGAATTATTGCCCGTAAAAGTTTGGAATGTTGTAACAGAACTTAGTCTATTCTAAAAAAAACTTTGTTCTACTACATTAAAAATTGATCGTCTACGTAAACTAGAGGAAGAAATCTCTATATTGCTTTGCAAACTAGAAAAAAATATTTCCTATAGATTTTTCAATGTTATGGAGCATTTACCTATTCATCTTCCATTAGAAGCACGTCTTCGAGGGCCTGTGCAATATGGATGGATGCATCCATTTTAAAGGTACACTAATATTTAGTTAATTAAATATTGGTAAATGAAATGTATAAAAAATCAATTTACAATAATTCTAAATAAGTATTTAAATCATCTAAAGAAAAAAGTGAGACAGAAAGCTCGGGTTGAAGGTTCAATTTGCAAATCATACATCGAAGAAGAAGCTCCATTTTTTCTCTCTCATTATTTAGTAATCATGTGAACATATCATTTGAAAGTAATACGAGTAATGATGAAAGCAATGATCAGGATGATTGTCAACCGACTTTATCTATTTACCAAAAAATGGTCTGCATTCTGGTAGATGTGTGGAAGCATAGCTGGATGATAGAGATTATAATGCAGTACACATATATGTTCTTCTCAATTGCACTCAAGTTGCATCGTTTGTTAGATAATGAACTTATATCATCTATACATGTACTGTATCTTTACTCATAATGTAACATTTGTCCTATAATTACAGCATTTATGAATCACAACATCCAAACAGCGATACCAGCAAAGAATTCGCTACTTTTTTTTTACTAATTATGTTTTTTGATACAACAAATTGTGTTGTAGATAAGGGATTGAAACATTTAGCAATGGGACCACAAAGGAAAGTCAAGACATATCCAATATTCTTTGTTAATGGATATAAGTTTAATACTAAAGAATACAGTGCTAAATAATTAACTAACAATAGCTGTAACACCTCGTATTTTCTGTGAACATAAGAGTAACAAAATGAAGTATAATTAATTTTTAATGTGAGAATTAAGGAAAATGGGTTACGCCGTTGCGATTGCCTTGAAATTCATCTTGGAATAGAGTCCAAGTTTGCGTAATTCGGACTCCATATGAAGAAGATATGACCTTCAGAAGTTTCAATAAAAACCGGCCCAAAATTCAAATTTCAAATTTTGAAATTTAAAACAGACACCCGGGCTGGGCGGGAAAATTCCCGCCCAGGGCCCAGGTCGACACTAGGGTCGACCTGGGTAAACAGGACACCGTTCTGCACTTGGACACCTTTCTGATCGGATTCGTGAGCTCTAACCTATTTAAACACCCCCAAACCTAGCTTTCTCTCCACACAATTTCATTCTGCTTATACTCTGCCTCTATTCTAATAAAAAATAAAAATGGTGTCGCTACTCTGCTAGAATCAAAACTAGGATTAATGCATCTTCTTCCAATCTGAATAGAATTAAAAGAGAATCAAATCTAACCGATAGTCTATGCCAAAGGAGTGCTATTTAGTGTCAGAACACAGATTCCAGAATACAAGAATCGTTCCTTTTTGTGAGTACAGTTATTTTCAGATATAAACTTTTATTATGATCTTGGCATGATTATAAATTTGAATCTGAGGTTATGCATATTCTTATCTGTCAGATCTGTTTTTCTGTGACTATTCTGTATCTCCTTTTTCTTTCTGTTCTATAGCCAGGCTACTATGTGCCTGCGCCAAATCTCATAAGAGATTAACGCATGAACGCTAATTTTGGGATAAATAATGGATATTGCATAATTGGACGTGACTGATCTGTGGCTGATTTGAGAAAGAAACATAGGTTGTAAATTAAGATCTAGAATCAGTGCATACTATATATAATAGACTGTGATTTGGAAGAAGAATTATTATATGATAGCATATGACTTGGGATTTGGAATATAATGCATATTATAATGCAAGATCTGATTTTGAGGACATAATACATGATTAAAATTTTGAGGCATAATGTATATCACGATCTATGAATTGAAAAGAAAAAAAAGAAGAAGAAATATGTGACTTAGGCGTAAAGATCTATTTTAAAATAGGTTAACTATTAATGTGAATGCGCCTAAATATGGATTTTAGGATATTTGGCATCATAGGCTATAATTTGGCATAATTCATATTGTTTGGGCCTTTTTTTTAGAGAATATTCTGTACTGTGCAAAGTTTAATTAAAATTTGGGGCATATGTCGTATTTTGAATTATAACCATAATTTAGGCATGTAAATATAGGCAAGATATGTAAATAGAACTTTATGAAATGTTTAATCTGCTAAATTTGTTGAATTACCTAATCTGCTAAATCTGTTATCTGCTAGATCTGTTGAATTGCCTAATCTGCTAAATCTACTATCTGCTAAATCTATTGAATTGCCTAATCTGCTAAATTTGCTGAATTGCCTAATCTGCTAAATCTGTTATCTGCTAAATCCGTTGAATTGCTTAATCTATTGCAAGCTGAATAATTATAATTTGGAGGCTTGATCTGAAATTGAGAAAACATATTAATAGAACTTTGGATAATCTGCTGTAACTTGTAAAGAAGTTAAATCTGCTAAATGGACATAATTAGTATGATATTTTCTGTAATAGAATAAAGTGGCTATGACACGAGGTTAGACTCCATTTGCGGTAGAAGCCTGCCCGGAAACAACCAGCATAACCAGTGACTGCAAACTGTCAGTCTAATGTGAGAGGTCATAGGCGTAACTAAAATATGCTTAGACACGAGGTTAGGTCTGGCTTGTGGCAGAAGTCTTCCCGGAACCGCCCGGCATATCCAGCGGCCACAAGCTACCGACCTAATGTGAGAGGTCTGTGCATTAATAATTAACTAATGCAAATCTAAGATAAATATGATACCTAAAACGTGTTGGGTGGATAGGGTTAAAACAATTGGACTGATGAATCTAATAAACCCGTTTAGTAAATTTGTAGGCCCAATACAAAGTTAGGTAAAATAATCTGTAAGTCTGTTAAATCTGTACATCTGATCTGTTAATCTGAAAACTTGTTAACTTGATTGTCTGATCTGTGAACTAGTAAATCTGAGCTTTGTATGTCTGAAACTTGTAAACAAGATAATCTGAAATCTGTTAGTCTGGGGACACAAGGTTAGGAGGGGAAATATTTGTGTCATCTGTTGTTTGGGACCCATATTATTTAGTAACCCTTTTTGGTATCAAAACTTTGACCCCACACTATGTAGGGGTCCGGGCACGCTTACTGAACTAATTATAAGCGGTTCATTCTGATAATCGCGAGGGGTGTTGATGGAGCGTTCCAACCGGGTCATGTGTGTGCATGGATCCGATCTGCTCTGAGGATGTAAGACACCGTGACATCTGTGAATAAGTTTATGCCAATAGGTTGCCACTTTAGGGAGTGATACACCCTACTATGGGGCCGACACAGGGTATTTATGTATTAGGGAGTCGATCGCTTGGGGGTAGGACTAAGGGTACACTTAATTCTGTCTGTTTCTGTTGGTACCGTCTGTTTCCGTTGGGTGGCAACACTTGTCTGTTTGTGCGTGGTACCGTCTGTTGGGGTGGTAAAGGCCCATTACTAGTGTACACCTAATTTTGACATTCTGTTTCCATATGGATTATTCTGTTTCTGTTTTTGATTATGTTTCTGTACCTTCAGTCTGTTCGGGTGATAAAGGCCCATTACTAGCATTCTGTTCCTGTAGAGATTATTCTGTTTCTGTTTCAGTTTAGACATTAGGGTAACACCTAATCCTATTATACTAGTATTGGTGCAGAGAAGTGAAGACTAAGTAAGAAGCTTAGCTTAGTCTGTATTATTCTGTTAACCTGCTATTCCTGTTACGGTTATCTCTCATCCAGTTTTATTTACATGTCATGATATTATTATCTGTTTATATGCTGAAAGTCACTGGGCTCACCAGACTTATGTGTGACCTAGTTTCTTTCGCCTCTTTTCTTTTCGTCCCCCCCCCCTCAGGTTTTTAGGGTGAAGACATAGGAGCTTGATTCAGATTCTCTCTGCATGAAGTATTTGAAGTATTGCTTGGCTTTGGCTATATCTTTCTATGGCAGTTTATATCGGGGATTATGACTTTAAAAACTATGCATTCTGAAGGCTTTTATACAAGACCGATATTTTGTACTTGAATTCTGATATTGTGATTTGGAAAAATGTAAACAAACTTATTTCTGTTTCTGTTGTAATAAAGTTATAAAATTTTCAAGTACTACATTATCTGTCTTGTAAATTTCTGTTCTGTCTACTAAAACGCTCCATCAAAGTTAAGACATTCCCTTTGTGAGTGACCTTAACGGAGGTAGGGTGTTACAATAGCGGTGCATTTGTTAAAGGTAGTGATGATGTAAATGACCATATAAACGATTTTTATGGTGTACTAACCCAGATTCCACAATTGACATATTTCACATGACCCGCGGAAGAAGTATTTTTGTTTAAATGCAACTGGTTAAGCAACGTTCCAGTTCTGGAATCAACGTGCACCCAAAATATAATCTTATAGAAATAAAGCATATTTCGTGTTATTATAAGTATGATCCTTTCGTACTTTCCAAACAAGATCTTCAAGTATACTACACTCCTTATCCATTTATAAGAAGAGACAAAATAGATTGGTAGGTTGTTTCAAAAACAAAGGCAAGGTTTACATTTAACAGGCATAATATTCCCGACGAACAAGCTTATGAAGCAGATGTCAAGGAAAATAGTGGAATAGTAATAACCGATGATCAAACAGAGTTTAGACCTCTGAACAATGAATCAAATGCATTAATTGAAGGATTTGAGGCTATATATAGAGGAGGAAACAAAGTCAAAATCCGAAAGTGATGCGACTAACCAATAATCCTCATTTTAAAAAGGTAATTTTATGCTAGGTCATATCATACTATTTGTTATAATGTGATAATTTTATGTTATGTCATGTCATATTATTTATATCGCAAAGTATGCCATACTATTTGTTTTACATAGCTCTTTTATGTTATGTTATATTGTTGTCTGTAATAGGTATGACCTCACGAGGTACTCCAGAAGGTGGCGATGGCAGTGGTCCATCGCAGGAGCTAGCACGTCATATGGTGCATCTTAAGCCAAAAGCCAACAGAGGGTAAGTACTAAGTTTCTAGTATAAATTTAAGCTCTGCACAATAAATTATATAAATATATATAGTAGCCATGATTTTTTTCGTTTAACACATGGATTTTGAGTTAGATCCTTCCAACACAGCCTTAAATATAGCAAAACGCGCTTATCAGGCTCGTATGACTGCATGTTGGCCCACGTGGACATCGATACCCGACATTGTCAAGGAGACAATCTGGCAGGATTTTCTAGTACATGGGATATATAATTTATTACATTAAGTAGTCATGCTCCTATTTGATCAGTTCATAATCATGCTATTTTAAAAGGAAAAAAATGCAGGGAGTGGTGGATCTCCAGGAGACAGGTATGGACCTCGTTAAGCTCCAATGGAACAAAAAAGTAGCCAAAAATTATGAGAAAGAATGAATAGCACAAAATCAGGTGGGAAAAGACCGGATTGGATGAGCAGTAAGGTGCGGGACGAGATGTATACTTATTGGAATAATAATGAGGAGTTTCAGGTAAATTTATTACATACTTAGTTTAAATTGTTCTACTCAATTAATATATAAATTAGAATAAAACATTTTTTTAATTTAAATGCATAGGCAAGTCCGCGAGAAATGCGGCAAACAGGAGCAAGAACCCGGTTACACATCACGGTGATTCCAAGTCGTTCCAGCACAATTGCAAGGACCTATTATATTTATTAATTACATAGTTGAAGATTTATTTATATTTGATTTAAATTTAATTTCTAATTTACACACACACACATATACATATCTATATATATATATATGTGCTTATTTGAGGAGAAACAACGTGGTGTGTTCCTATGTCGTACTGGGACGTTTTTCAGCATACACTTGCATTAAGTCAGATTAACGACACAGGCTTAGTTTCCTACCCTTGGGACCACGACGCCAAGGCGCGTGAAGCATATGTAAGTATAACGTAGTTAACTTAAAGTTAGAATTTAATTAAAATAGTGTTATCTAAATTCAATTGTATTTTGTTTAATAGGATAAATTTCAACAACAAAAGACACATATGCTTTATTTGACTGGGAGGACTGAATTGACTATCGAGGATGAAGATAGGCTTTTTGATGCGGTCATGGATCCACCTACCCAGAACAGACGCTATGGTTTTGGCAATCTAGCGTTAATAGAAACTAAAATTTATAATTTAAACTGAGATTTACTCAAATTGCTATTATGAAATACTGAAAATATAAAATTATATATAGGTTATGTCATTTCAGCAGTCGTACCAGAGGAGTCAAGACAAGGAGGAGATCGCATAACTACGAGCCTAGATCGCAGAGCTTCATGAGCGTGATCGCCACCATAAAGAGCAGAATGAAGCAGCTTTACCAGCATCTAGCGGAGTTCATTGCCCAGTACGGTATTCTACCTTCATCTTCTGAAGGAGAGAGTTAAGGTTAGTTTGTTTTGATGTTATATACGGTTTGAGAGTGGGTGAGGACTATGCTTGATACATTATGATGGTTTTTGAATATATTGATGTGTGGTTGGTGATGATGGTTTGGACATGGTTGTTTGTATATATTGATGCTTCGTAGGTGGTGATGGTTTGGACATGGTTTTTGTACATATTGATGCTTGGTTGATGATGTATTATGTAAATATTGGTTTATGTTATGTGTTTTGCATATTTTATGGTTGCTATTGGTATAATACTATGTTTGGGGATATATGTGATTGGGAATGTGATGTATATGCTCGAAATGGAGCAGTTTCGATGAATATATATATTGTGTGTGGCTGGAAGTGAGTAGTTTGAATTCTGTAAAAAAAAAAAAAAAAAAAAAAAACCAGATTTCCAACGGCTTCTAAAGGTTGGCAACGGCTTACAAGTACATGTATTTCATTGTCTTCCAATGGCGTTTTTCAACAGTTTCCAACGACTAGCTGTCCAGACAAAAAAGACATGTGGCCAAGTTTCATAGTGGGAAGGCATTGGAAAGTATCCATTGATGGCATTGAAAGTCGTTAAAAATCGTTAATCCGTATACCAACGACGTTACCAATGGCCCTCTACCGTGGGAATCCACTGTTCCTCTTGTAGTGGGACAAGTCAATTCAAGTATTACAATAATATTTTCACAAGTATTGTAAATTGTAGAAAACATGCATAGCTAATTGAAAGTTTATTTTGATTCCATCGCAACCGATGTTGTCCAGTATTGGGCAAGTGCACATTCATGTGCGGAAAATGAAATAGTGGAAATATAACATGCTTTTGAAACAAATATTACAAGATAAACACATTATTTTAGAAATATGAATGTTAAAAGAACTCAGTGAATTTGTTTCTCATAAAACTCTTGATTAACTTCTAATCGAGATAAACACCATTCCAAATGTATGTTATACCATCAAATGTGTGGGCATGTTTTGTCGATGGTTAGTAATTTTATATGCTTGTAGAATTTAGTTTGATTGGTGGTTATATTCCTTTACATTATATTGAACCTTTTCGAAAAGAATTAACATGTACACCCTCAGCATTACATTGTGCCACTCTTAGGTTTTTGAATTACCTAAGTTCAATCCTTGCAAGCTGGATATGAAGCTGCACTTGATATTAAGTGAGCCATTATTCAAAGTGAGTTGAAAATATTGGCTTTTCCATCATTAACAAAACATTGAATCTTCCATTGCAACAATTAGGAAAGGTAAGGCTTCTACAAAGCAAAGTAAAGAAGAGAAATCAACTAAAGGAGATCCTTTTTATTTTGAGCACGTTGAACTTCTCCATCTCATTCTTTTAATCCTTCTACCTCCGATATTATAAAACTCTAAATGCAAAACAAAGTCAGGTCAAAACAGTTAAGTAAATGCTAATCGTTCGATGCAAATGCCAAATGTTATAAAGTCATATATAATCGGACTAGATAATATGCCAAGCGATGGTAATTGTGATCATTAGGTTATTGTGAGATAGTTATTGCTTTTAGTAAAAGGCAAAACAATCCATGTTGGTAGATCTAAAATTAATAACTTATAACTACATGCGACCATGTATAAAGAAATGTGGGATGAATGTGGTTTTAGTGAGTCCAAAAATAGGATCCAAGACAATTATGTGATCATGGAAAAAGAGTGGATGCAAATATCGGGGTCTGGATATATGATTGCTTGCAATAATTTTTGGAACAACTATCACTGTTTTAAGCATGCATATAAGTTGTAACTTTCTACCAACAATGACAAGTGTAAGTTTAACCAATCAGAAAAGGTTGGTGGTGATGATTTAGATTGATAATTCACTCTTTATCAGTGTTATGCTTAAAATAAATTCTTTTTTGCCTCCAATTTCACAATCTTCATATTTTCAAAGGATATCAAATATCAATGAAAGTGATCGGTTAAGATAGTACAAGGAAAGGATTGATATATTCTTGGCTTTTCTTGACTGTCAAGGTATCAGAGGACTGCGTGAAGTTGTAGTAGTATATTTCTTAAACTATGGAAATAAATGGTGGTCCACCTTTTATTTTGTTTATGGAAATAGTTTATTTGTACGTTGAATGATGTAAATGGTAAAACATGCCCTAACATTTTATTTTATAGAAGTAATCATTTTTATATATTGAATAAAGTAAATGGTAGTATATGTTTTGTATGTAAATGACTTTGGAAATGACAGAGCAAGAGAAAGAGGAATTTGGGAAGGAGAAGATATAACAGACCAAAGTCTCACATCATCAAAATATGAATACACACACCTCTTATATATTACAAGCCAATAGGCTTATATAAAATAAAAAGAAGAGGGCTTGTAGAGGAATGTGGGCTTGGTCTTGACACAATAATATATTAAAGTGTCAAAGATTGGGCTCTGGGCCTTGGGGCTCTTGATTGAATGAGCAGATTGTTGCAGCTTGGGCCAATGCGCTGAAGCGAGATTTTTTTCTTCTTGAAATTTGATCGACATGTCCATTCTGCTAAATGAGTGTAACCATTTGAATTCCGTTGAACATGTACATTGATAACCGCATGGTTAAAGAGTCGCAACATTTCCAATTCAAACGGTTATTAATGCCCAGATAAGCACCTCCTTAGCCCATAAATACATATCCCAAAACGAGACAGACTTTCACTTTTAATCTTCTCGTATGGCTGCTTCTACTCCAAAGTAATCATCTGATCTAGTTTCTGTAACTTACTTCAGTTCGTCGGAGCTCTGTTTGTTGACACTGCACTACGTGGTTGGTCAGTTTTATCTTGGAAAACAAATTTTTGTTATGTCAATCAGTGCATACGACGACAATATTGTTTTAAGGAAACAGAATATTTCTGGACTCGGAAATTACTGAAATCGAATATTTTCTGTATCGCTTTAATATAGTGCACAATTAGTCACGCTTTCTGTCATTGCTGTAAACATAGTTTGATGTGACAATTGTAGCATAATTGAGTAACATTGATTGTTGTACTGTCTATCTGTAACGCAATTGTGTATTGATAAAAGTTTTAACAATATTTGTTGCAGATGACGTAAAACAGAAACAGTTATTCTGCACCGATTCAGACGGTAACAATCGCTCAGCCAGCGCCTGTGCTTCCAACAACGGCTTTGTCCCATGGAGAAAGGCCAGAGAAGTTCAACAGAATTAATTTCAAGAGTTGGCAATAGAAAATGTTGTTTTTTAACAACATTGAGCCTCGCCACGTTTCTGACTGAAGATGCTCCTGTAGTAGACGAACTCGAACATGATGCTACCAAAGTAGAGGCCCTTACTATCTGGAAAAAATAAATCAGATTTCATGTGTAAAAACTATATTCTGAATGGTTTGGATGATATCCTCCATAATGTCTATTGTATTATTGCAACGTGCAAACAACTCTAGTTGGATCCGGAAAAGAAGTACAAAACTGAACATGCAGGCATGAAGAAATTCATTGTTGGAAAATTTGTTGATATCAAAATGGTTGACTCAAAGATGTGATCAGTAAAACTCAAAAACTGCAGCTTATCATCTGTCAACTAGAAGATGGAAAGATAACTCTTAGCGAGACTTTTCAAGTTGCCACAACTATTGAGAAATTGCCTCCTTCTTGGAAGGACTTCAAGAATTACCTTAAACACAAGAGTAAGGAAATGACAATAGAAGTGCTCATAGTTCGGTTGCGCATTGAAGAAGATAACAGAAATTTTGAGAAAAAGATTTCTTAAGATATTAGTGCCAAAGAAAATATAGTTGAGTCAGAAAAGACAAACAAAAGGAAACGGGAGCATGCTCCTAAGAAGTCAAAGAAATTTCTTGGTTCTTGCCACAACCGTGGAATGAAGAGGCACAAAGTAGCCAAATGTCGCACACCTAAAATGAAGAATTCAGAAGAAAATATGGCTAACGTTTCGAATGGCATTGCCGATCTTGATTTATGTGCAGCAATATCAGAATTCAACCTTGTTGGCAACTCAAAGGATTGGTTTGTAAACACTGGAGCCACTCGACACATATGTACTAATAAGTTGATGTTTACAACCTATAAAACTCCAACTGCCGATGAATAACTTTTTATGGGTAATTCACCTACTTCAAAGGTCGAAGGAAAAGGAAAATGCAATGTCCCGTATTTTTAGCGATATAATAATTAATTTATTTAATTATTTAAATAATGTTTAGAGATTTAAATGGTTGTTTAATTAAATAATAGTGAATATTTAATTAATATAAATAATTGAATAATATATTTAATTTCCGAAATAGTCGGAAATAGTGAATTGACAATATTGTGTGAATTTGACAATTTAAAATATATAATTCAGTTTAGAGTTGAAATATATTATCGAATATATTATATAAACGACAGTTGAACGTATAATTATATTATAATTAGAATCGAGCTCGAAATGGCGCTGCAGTTCATAATTTGGTGATTCAAATTTCAATTGAATATACAGAATCCGTTTTAAATCGGATTTCTGTGAAACAAGAAATGTTCGGAGCTGGCGAAGTATATTTTTCTAATGGAAGAGAAAAATCGGGATTTCATTGTGTAGATTTTGATTTATGTCCAAATCAAATTTTAGAAAAGTCGCTATGGAATTCCTTTATAATTTATAACGATTTATTTATATTTTAAAAAGGATTTAAATATAAATCGAATATCGATATAACTGAGAACTTTGGAATATCGAGTTATGAATCCCGATATGGAGTTGTATGATATTCTATTATGAATATATACGATAATATTTATTTATAAATATTTAATTTAATTGTTTTTAAATATATTTAATATTTAAATGGGCTATTTAGAGCTTTAAAAATAGCCAGTTTTGCAAACTACCTCTGTTTTCAACGAAAACAATTTCATTGGGTCTGTAATGTCAAACTGTAGCTGCATGTCCGTTTTCGTGATTTTCAGATATCATATGTGATCACAGGAATTTTTAAGGACGAATATAGTTAGCGATTAATTATAATAAAATAAACTAATGAATATAAAAATAATATAATCATTCTATAAATACCACTTACAATCCCTAAACCTAATTTACTTCATTTCAATAGTCAACGATATTTTCCGCCGTCGGTTTCTTCGTTTCAAAGGGGAAAACCGATCCTCTAAAACCAAATTAAAATCCTAGAATAATCTATAAATTACAATATATATATATACTCGGGCTTGTGAAGAGGAGAGCTTCATGTTGATGTTTGTTTCGTATAGTGCGACGCCGGTTTGAGGAAGCTCGAAATTTACAGTAAACCTAGGGCTGGAGGATTCTCGAAATCCGGACATGGATTGATGAAATCGAGTTCATATTTGGAATGAGGAGGAGTTGTAGATTGTATAGACAAAGGTTGAGGGTATTTGGTTGAAAGGGATATTGCATGTATGCCTGTAGCAGGCGGAAAAGCCTGTCGACGCGGAGGAGGATATGTGATCGAGTTCGATCAAACTAGTATTGGTTGATGCGGATTTGTGTGAGGAGTTCAATGGTGGGTTTTGTTTTGGATTTTGGGTTGTGTGGAAGGAGTGGTGGAGGAACGATCATCATTAGGAAATACTGGAAGTTGGGGGTTTTTTCAATTGGGGAAGAATAGTGTTTTGCACGGGTCTGGGTAAATGGGCCGCTGAGGAAAGGTTGAAGCCCAATTAGAATTAATTTAGTTTTATTTTTAAATTTTTAGCGTATTAACTTGTATAATACATAACTTCGTCATACGTTATTAGAATTGCGAACGGTCAGATCCATTGGGACCTTATGGACGGCGGCTACACACTGGAACTCACTGGAAGTGAATTGGAGCTCATTACAATTTATTGCAAAATAAATTGTCTGTCTGAATCAACTGACAGTCATCGTTATTTAACGATGATCGTCCAATGTGAGTAAAACTCATTAACTCTGTCTGTTTATATTTTTATAAATATAATCTAGTATTGATAAATGATGATTGATTGATGTGTGTTGATTTGTTGGTTGAATTGCTGATGTATTGGTTGAAATTATAGATAACGATATATGTATATATAAATCGTTAATCAAATGTTGATTCTGTTATCAGAATATTTCATATCGAAATGAAATTGATGTTATTATATTTTTTAGCATCTGTGGATGCAGGGAAACAGGTCGGAGGAATCCAACTGGATTCCTCAACTTTATTTTTATTGTTTTTCATATATTGTAATATATGATGTGAGATATAATCTGTTGTTGATTATGTGTGTTTGAATGATATCGATCATTATTATTTAAATACCATATGAAATACTGGAATGTAAAAAGGGAAATTTTCAAAGTGAATATTGAAAATGGAATATTTATATAGAATAAATAGAACTATAAAAGGAATATTGATTTAGAAAGTAAACAGAATTATAAAAGGGAAATATTTGGAAAATGAATAGAGTTTTATAAAAAGAAAATTTTACATTAGGAAGGTTTAGACCCGTGCCTCGCACATAGGTGTAACATAATATTGATTTAAAGTAAATATTTTGCAAATAAAATATCATAAAGGAATTTGGGGTTTGAATTAGGAATTTAAAGGGAATTACTGGAATTAGAAACTAACTAAAAATTAGTTGAGTTGAATGACTTTGTGGGTATCAATCTAATATTGGTTTCGGCCTTCGGGGTTAATACGTAGGGAGTTGTTCTCTTACTAGTTTACAGTTAGAGACTGATATATGTGAAAAGATAGTGATGCGTGAATCAGAAATGGAAAAGTTTTCCAATGATTAATATCGTATGTTTTCTAAATTTAGAAAATAAGGATTTGATGAATATATGGAACGAGAAATGGGGAAATGAATAAATGTTGATTGATGATTGATCGAAATTATTTCCATCTGGAAATTATATCGTTGTTTGCACACATGTTTTCCTTTGATAGTTAAATCACCGAGTATCAAAGTTTTTGACCATTTCCGTTGTCAATACGGAGAGACCGGGATCAGATATATTATCTAAAAACCACTCCGTATGGCATTAGCGTTGCGAATCAAATATGATGAGGATAATTGAAGACGGAGTTATGCAAGGACTGTCCTATTTACAGACTAGTGCCTTCGGATTGTCCAATCCCAGGACAATTTGAAATGGACGAACGTCTGACAGAGTATATCTGGTAGATCGCGTAAGTTGATCATTTCAAACGTATTTACGTTGGTGGTGGAGAAATTCATTTCTCTTAGCTTATACCCGTTGTTTGTTTGGGGAAATCAGTTTGTGATTTGATGGGTATGACGATGTGGCATTCAAAGTAAAAGAAGGAGTGATCTGTTAAAAGATACGTTATGACCTAAAGCCTCATCAATTGGGAAATGACAAAAATCGGGCAGACGGCATGGCTAAGTGGGTTGCACCCAAGTAGGGTATATTGTCACTATCTAGAGAATATTCATATATGTTACTTCTTTCAATTCTGTATCTCCTGGGAACGGTTATGTTGGTATACCAACCGTAAGGTGATAATATATTCAGAACATTCAAGCGAAATGAATGGTCGGTCATGTGTGGCCGAGTTACAAGATGTTCTTGGTGAACTCCAGTGTATCGCTTCTAGAGTACACTGATCGGAAGGTGGATCCATACCTTGTCATAGTGGGAAATCCATTACCCAATAAGCGCTTGCGGTGTTTGATTGTATATAATATATGTGGAATGTGAGATGAAAGCGCTTCCACTAGATTTCTATATATTTGGTTTAGACATTATTATAATATTAGAAGCGTATTGATTTTAAAGAAATGTTTTGGGTTATCGTAAGGTAAAAACCATTCGTGTTTATGTGTGGATCGGTCTTACGATTATCATTTCTTTAGAAAGGGTTTTAAAAGTTAATCAAATAATTGGAGTTTACTCACACTAGTCACGTGACTGACCCAGAGTTTATTTGTTTTGTTTTCCCTAAACTCTTGGGTGCCCAATTTTGTATGGGCAGTCAAATAGTCAGGATTTACAGATACTTGAAGAGCTGGAGCAGGAGGCTTCAGGATTATATAGATTGTTATTTCCGCTGTGTTGTAAGTGTTATACTCTAATAATGGTATTGTATACAGATACTATTTTATTTCAAAGTTATGTTATGAAATATATTTATTCATTCCGCTGTGAGATTCGTGTTTACTCTGATATTGTATGTTCTTCTTCTTCTATTATAAGTTTCTATCTTATCTATTCTCACCCTCTAATTTCTTTCATGGACTATCCGGTGTTTCCGATACTTGGATAGTCGACATTGAGTTATGTCGATTATCAAGGTCGTGAAATCACCGGGTCGTTACAGTAGTATCAGAGCTAAAGGTTAAGTGATTACCTTGGCTCTGTAGTGTGACTCAGTAGAGATGGGGTTAGTAATACCCCAGATTGAGTTTGAGTGTGTGTGTGTATATATATATATATACGAGTGAACGTATTTGTCGATTTTATAAAAATTGTTTTATATTGTAGAGATTTATTGGTTAAGTTGTTTATGAGCTCTGGTCGATCAATTTGATCCACTGTATCGGTAGGAATTTATAAACACTAGAATATGATGAATCGAGATGGTATGTTTTAAAAAGAGGGTAAATGAAATAATTTTATCCAAAGTATATTTTGATATAAACAAAGTATAGATATTTGATATATTATAGTATATTGGATGTGTTGGTTGTTATATTAATCGAGTAAGATTAAAATTGATTTGGTTATACATATATAACCAAATAAAATTTGTATAAGTGTAACGAAATGAATTAAATCAGAATTGAAATTAAAACCCTGGAAATTTGAAAAGGTGTTGTAAAGGGATTTAGAATTAAATATATGGGAATTTTAAAATCATGGGAGATTTTAAATTGTTTTACAAGCATTGTGAATGATATTTTGAAATGTATTTCAAAATGGAAGTGCTTAGAAATGGCTTTGAAAGTGATATAGTATTAAACCCACTTTGATCGCTGGAAAATAAATTCCATGATGAAGTCGACCATCATCGGTGTCCATTTTCGAGTTGTAAGTGACGGATTACTACCAAATATATTATTTTTGGAAATGTTTTGAGAAAACAAGTTGTTTTGATATTCCGAAATGAATATTTGATTTTTGAAAAGCAAAGTTGTTTAAAAACTCCCAGAAACGGATTGTTTGAATTAATACAAATTAGATGGAAATTTGTGAAACTAAATTGAAAATCAAGAATGGTACTTGAGATTGATAATGGAATTTGGCTTGGATAAATGAATAGTTGTGTTGGAGATAAAAGTGATTGGAGTTTGGTTGGGATAACATTGGGATATGCAGAATTGGTAACAGGTGGGAATGATATAATGATATGCCCGACAAGAAGGTACCAGCTTATATTATATATGGGTTTGAGATTTTGATGAGCTGAATTGGCAAGCTGCTTGGCCGTTTGATTTTCTTCTGGGTTGAAGAAGGCCTAGAGAGGCGAGTTAGAGTTTGAGTTATTGACCAGTACAAAGGAGGTGCTGGCGAAATTTTTCGAAAAGTTAAGGTGTTAGAAACTTTTCAGGATTTTTGAAAAATTTCGTTGGTAAGAATTAATTAATATTTTAATTGAAACCAATTGGTTCAGTCGAAACTGAAGTTAATAAGTAAAACGAATAATTTTAAACCAGTTAATAGGGTTTGTTTACTGCCTTAGCAATTTCGAGGACGAAATTATTTTAAGGGGGAAAGAATGTAACATCCCGTATTTTTAGCGATATAATAATTGATTTATTTAATTATTTAAGTAGTGTTTATAGATTTAAATGGTTGTTTAATTAAATAATAGTGAATATTTAATTACTATAAATAATAGATTAATATATTTAATTTTCGAAATAGTCGGAAATAGTGAATTGACAATATTGTGTGGATTTGACAATTTAAAATACATAATTCAGTTTAGAGTTGAATTATATTATCGAATATATTATATAAATGACAGTTGAACGTATAATTATATTATAATTATAATCGAGCTCGAAATGGCACTGCAGTTCGTAATTTGGAGATTCGAACTTCAATTGTATAAACAGAATCCGTTTTAAATCGGATTTCTATGAAACAAGAAATGTTCGGAGCTGGTGAAGTATATTTTTCTAATGGAAGAGAAAAATCGGGATTTCATCGTGTAGATTTTGATTTATGTCCAAATCAAATTTTCGAAAAGTCGCTATAGAATTCCTTTATAATTTATAACGATTTATTTATATTTTAAAAAGGATTTAAATATAAATCGAATATTGATATAACTGAGAACTTTGGAATATCAAATTATGAATCCCGATATGGAGTTGTATGATATTCTATTGTGAATATATACAATATTTATTTATAAATATTTAATTTAATTGTTTTTAAATATATTTAATATTTAAATGGGCTATTCAGAGCTTTAAAAATAGCCAGTTTTGCAAACGATCTCTGTTTTCGACGAAACCAATTTCGTTGGGTCCGTAATGTCAAACTGTAGCTGCATGTCCATTTTCGTGATTTTTGGATATCGTATGTGATCACAGGAATTTTTAAGGATGAATACAGTTAGCGATTGATTATAATAAAATAAACTAATGAATATAAAATTAATATAATCATTCTATAAATACCACTTACAATCTCTAAACCTAATTTACTTCATTTCAATAGTCAACGATATTTTCCGTCGTCGGTTTCTTCGTTTCAAAGGGGAAAACTGATCCTCTAAAACCAAATTAAAATCCTAGAATAATCTATAAATTACTATATATATATATATATATATATATATATATGTTCGGGCTTGTGAAGAGGAGAGCTTCATGTTGATGTTTGTTTCGTACAGTGCGACGCCGGTTTGAGGAAGCTCGAAATTTACAGTAAACCTAGGGCTAGAGGATTCTCGAAATCTGGACATGAATTGATGAAATCGAGTTCATATTTGGAATGAGGAGGATTTGTAGATTGTATAGACAAAGGTTGAGGGTATTTGGTTGGAAAGGGTGTCGCGCGTATGCCTGTAGCAGGCGGAAAAGCCTGTCGATGCGGAGGAGGATAGGTGATCGAGTTTGATCAAACTAGTATGGATTGATGCGGATTTGTGTGAGGAGTTCAATGGTAGGTTTTGTTTTGGATTTCGGGTTGTGTGGAAGGAGCGGTGGAGGATCGATTGCTGTTGGGAAATACTGGAAGTCACGTTTTTTTTCAATTGGGGAAGAATATTGTTTTGCACGGGTCTGGGTAAATGGGCCGCTGAGGAAAGGTTAAAGCCCAATTAGAATTAAATAGTTTTATTTTTAAATTTTAAATAGCGTATTAACTTGTATAATACATAACTTCGTCATACATTATCAGAATTGCGAATAGTCAGATCCATTGGGACCGTATGGACGGCGGTTAAACACTGGAACTGACTGGAAGTGAATTGGAGCTCATTGCAATTCATTGCAAAATAAATTCTGCCTAAATCAACCGACAGTTATTGTTATTTAACGATGATCGTCCAATGTGAGTAAAACACACTAACTCTGTCAGTTTATATTTTTATAAATATAATCTAGTATTGATAAATGACGATTGATTGATATGTGTTGATTGGTTGGTTGAATTGCTGATGTATTATTTGAAATTATAGATAATGATATATATTTAAATCGTTAATCAAATGTTGATTTGTTATCAGAATATTTCATATCAAAATGAAATCGATGTTATTATATTGTTTAACATCTGTGGATTCAGGGAAATAGGTCGGAGGAATCCAACTGGATTCCTCAACATTTATTTTTACTATTTTTCATATATTGTAATATATGATGTGAGATATAATATGTTGTTGATTATGTGTGTTTGAATGATATCGATCATAGTTATTTGGTATTTTAAATACCATATGAAATACTGGAATGTAAAAAGGGAAATTTTCAAAGTGAATATTGAAAATGGAATATTTATATAGAATAAATAGAACTATAAAAGGAATATTGATTTAGAAAGTAAATAGAATTATAAAATGGAAATATTTCGAAAATGAATAGAGTTTTATAAAAAGAGAATTTTACATTAAGAAGGTTTAGACCCGTGCTTCGCACACAGGCATAACATGATATTGATTTAAAGTAAATATTTTGCAAATAAAATATCATAAAGGAATTTGGGGTTTGAATTAGGAATTTAAAGGGAATTATTGGAATTACTAACTGACCAGAAATTAGTTGAGTTGGATGACTTTCTGGGTATCGATCTAATGTTGGTTTCGGCCTTCGGGGTTAATACGTAGGGGGTTGTTCTCTTACTAGTTTACAGTTAGAGACTGATATATGTGAAAAGATAGTGATGTGTGAATCAGAAATGGAAACGTTTTCCAATGATTAATAACATATATTTTCTAAATTTATAAAATAAGGATTTGATGAATATGTGGAACGAGAAATGGGGAAATAAATAAATGTTGGTTGATGATTGATCGATAGAATTTCCATCTGGAAATAATATCTTTGTTTGCACACATGTTTTCCTTTGATAGTTAAATCACTGACTATCAAAGTTTCTGACCATTTCCGTTGTCAATACGAAGAGACCGGGATTAGATATATTATCTGAAAACCACTCCGTATGGTATTATCGTTGCGAATCAAATATAATGAGGATAATTGAAGACGGAGTTATGCAAAGGCTGTCCTGTTTATAGAATGGGGCCTTCAGATTGTCCAATCCCAGGACAACTTCAAATGGACGAACGTCTGACATAGTATATCTGGTAGATCGCGTAAGTTGATCATATGAAACGTATTTACGTTGGTGGCGGAGGAATTCATTGCTCTTAGCTTATACCCGTGGTATGCTTGGGGAAATCAATTTGTGATTTGATGGGAATGAAGATGTGGCATTCAAAGTAAATGAAAGAGTGATCAGTTAAAAGATACGTTATGACCTCAAGCCTCATCAACTGGGAAATAACAGAAATCGGACAGGCAGCATGGCTAAGTCGGTCGCACCCAAGTAGGGTATGTTGTCACCATCTAGAGAATATTCATATATGTTACTTCTTTCAATTCTGTATCTCCCGGGAAAGGTTATGTTGGTATACCAATCGTAAGGTGATAATATATTCGGAACATTCAAGCGAAATGAATGGTCGGTCATGTGTGGCCGAGTTACAAGATGTTCTTGTTGAACTCTAGTGTATCGCTTCTAGAGTACACTGATCGGAAGGTGGATCCATACCTTGTCATAGTTGGAAATCCATTACCCAATAAGCGCCCGAGGTGTTTGATTGTATATAATATATGTGGAACGTGAGATGAAAGTGTTTCCACTAGATTGCTATTTATTTGGCTTAGACATTATTATAATATCAGAAGAGTATTGATTTTATAGAAATGTTTTGGGTTATCGTAAGGTAAAAACCATCCATGTTTATGTGTGGATCGGTCTTACGATTATCATTTCTTTAGAAAGGATTTTAAAAGTTAAACAAATGATTGGAGTTTACTCACACCAGTCACATGACTGACCCAGAGTTTATTAGTTTTGTTTTCCCTAAACTCTTGTGTGCCCTATTTTGTATGGGCAGTCAAGTAGTCGGGATTTACAGATACTTGAAGAGCTGGAACAGGAGGCTTTTGGATAATATAGATTGATATTTCCGCTGTGTTGTAAGTGTTATACTCTTATAATGGTATTGTATACAGATATTGTTTTATTTCAAAGTTATGTTATGAAATATATTTATTCATTCCGCTGTGAGATTCGTGTTTACTCTGATGTTGTATGTTCTTCTTCTTCTGTTCTAAGTTTCTATCTTATATATTCTCACTCTCTAATTTCTTTCATGGACTATCCGGTGTTTCCGATGCTTGGATAGTCAACATTGAGTTTATGTCGAGTACCAAGGTCGCGAAATCCTCGGGTCATTACAGAAAAGTTGTGTTGAAACCGACTTTTGGAAAGGAATTAACTTTAAATGATGTTCTCCATGTTCCAGAAATTCACAAGAACCTGATTTCAGGATCATCACTGAGCAAGCATGGTTTCAAATTGACCCCTGAAGCTGATAAATTTGTATTATCCAAGAATGGAGTGTATATGGGAAGAGGATATGTTTGTGATGGTTTGTTTAAAGCAAATGTAATCACTATCGTACCACACACTATATGAATAAAAGTAAATCTTCTGCTTATATTGTTGACTCTTCTAACTTATGGCATTCCAGATAAGGGCATGTAAATTTTGATAGATTTGGACCGGACTAGGTATTGTTGACTCCAAGTATAAATGTCAAATTTGTGCAGAAGTAAAATTGACAAGAACATCATTTCATCATGTTGAACAAGAAACTGAACCTCTAGATCTAGTACATACAGACGTATGTGATTTGAAATGTGTCAAACTATAGGTGGAAAAAGGTATTTCATTATCTTTATTGATGACTGTACTAGGTATTGTTATGTTTATCTTCTTAGAAGTAAGGACGAAGCATTTGATGTGTTTAAATAATACAAAGCAGAAGTTGAGAATCAACTCAGTAAGAAAATCAAAGCTTTTAGAAGTGATAAAGGAGGAGAATATGAGTCCCCTTTTGAGGAATTTTGCATTGAACATGGTATTGTACACCAAACTACAACACCATATTCACCTCAATCCAACGGTATAGCCAAACGGAAAAATGGAACTCTTAAAGAAATGATGAATGCTTTATTGTTAGGTTCTGGCTTGCCAGATAACTTTTGGGGAGAAGTTATTTTTTCAGCAAATCATATTTTGAATAAAATACCCCAAAAGAAAACATCTAAATCTCTTCGTGAAATTTGGAAAAACAGACCACCGTCCTACAAATAACTACAAGTGTGGGTGTGTCTTGCTAAAGTAAAGGTACCAAAACCAAAGAAGGTCAAAATTGGATCAACAATTGATTGTGTATTCATTGGATATGCACATAATAGTGTCGCATATCTATTCTTTGTACACAAATCTGAAATTGATGATATTCGTGAAAATATCATCATTGAGTCGAGAAATGCTAGATTTTTTGAACATATAATCCCCTTGAAACTGGGCACTAAAAATACTACACCTAAGAGATCAGGAGAAGATGAAGTTCCTTATTCTCTTGAGGATGTTGAACAAAATAGCACTTAGCAAAGCAGTACTGAGCGGCAAGTGGAGGAACCAAGGAAAAGTAAAAGGTCACGGACTTGTAAAACCTTTGGACCAGACTTCTATACCTTTATGTTAGAAGATGATCCATTGACATACAAAAAGTCATGTCTTCCAGCAATGCCCTTTATTGGAAAGAGGCAATTAACAATGGGATTGAATCCATTATGTCCAATCATACATGGGAATCATTTTATTTGTAATACCTTAGGTAATAAATGGATATTTAAAAAGAAATTGAATCCTAATGGTTCAATAGACAAGTACAAAGCTCGTCTGGTAGTCCAAGGATTTAGACAAAAGGAAAACCTGGACTACTTTGATCCATATTCTCCAGTAACGAGGATAGCGTCAATTAGAATGCTTATTGCAATTACATCCATGTATGACTTAGAAATACATCAAATGGATGTTAAAACTGCATTACTAAATAGTGAACTAGAGGAAGAAATTTATATGAAACAACCTGAAGGATTTCCAAGCTCAGAAAATGAGAATAAAGTTTGCAAACTGGTAAAATCACTTTATAGCCTTAAGCAAGCTCCAAAATAGTGGCATGAGAAGTTTGATAACACTATGTTATAAAATGGATTCACGATAAATAAATCAGATAAATGTGTGTACGTAAAATACTCACATATCGGATATGTCACTGTTTGTCTCTATGTTGCTGACTTGTTGATCCTAGGCAATACCAAGGCTGTAATAATATCTGCAAAGGATATGTTATCCTCTAGATTTGATAAGAAAGACCTAGGACTGGCTGATGTGATATTGTGTAAAAAAAATTGAGAACACCACAGAGATATGCATTATCCCAATCGCATTACATCACCAAAATACTTGAAAATTTCAAACAATATAATGTAACTATTGCAAAATCACCAGTAGATATGAGCCAAAATTGGGTAAAGAACACTGGTGATGGTATCTGCCAGTTAGAATACTCTTGTATACTAGGAAGTATCATGTATGTTATGAACTGTACTAGGCCTGATATAGCATATGTTGTAAGCAAACTAAGTAGATTTATCAGCAATCCTGGTAATCATTATTGGAAAGAGATAATCAGAGTTCTAGGATATCTAAAGTATACGCAGAGCTATGGTCTATACTATACAAACTATCCTACAATAGTGGAAGGATACAGTGATGCAAATTGGATCACTGGATCACATGATACATAGTCTATAAGTTGATATGTGTTCATATTAGAAAATGGAGAAATTTCATGGAAATCATCCAAATAGACTTGTATCTCTAGATCTACGATGAGATCGGAGTCTATTGCACTAGATAAGACTGCAAAAGAAGCAGAATGGATTCGAAGCTTCTTGGAAGATATTCTTAATTGGAGCAAACCTATGCCTCCAAGATGTATACATTGTGATAGTCAATCAGCTATTATAAGAGCTAATAGTACACTATACAATGGTAAATCTAGGCATATTCTCGTAGACATAGAACAATAAAACAACTTCTCTCTAACGGGGTTATCATAATAGATTACATTCAATCTAAAGATAATATAGCAGCTCCTCTTACAAAAGGTTTGCCAAGAGAGAGAGAGAGAGAGAGTTCAAACTTTATTGATGGAAATGGGACTAAGGCCTATAGACTAAAGGTTTTTCTAAAATAGAAACCCCACCTAGTTGACTGGAGATCCCAAGGTCAAGACTCAAAGGGACAACGAAGTTTAAGAGAAACTTGATGGCACTGTTATACACAAACCATTCCTATGACAAGTCAGTGCATTATATGTTGAATAATGATAAGTATTAATACTTTTAATGATGTCTGTATTTGAGGAATTAAAGAATACCCTTTACAGAATCACCTACATAAGTGCGAATGCGCCACTTCAAACAGAATCATGAGGCCAAATTCTATAAGCACTTATGATATCAGGTAGATGTTCAAGGTAAAAACGAACACATACAGAGAACGAAGGGTTATAAGAAACATTTATCGTGTGTTATCTACTTTAGAATTACATAAAAGGCTTATAGTTCGAGGATAGTCTATGTTTATTGATTCACATGTGATTCAAATAGGTAATCACTAGGAAAGTTCAAGGCCCATGCACTACTTTAACTGATGCGATAAATGGTTCATGAAACTAAGAACGACTGCTCATTCATGTGGGGGGTTGTTGGAAATGAATGAGCAAGAAAATTAAAGAGGAATTTGGGAAGGAAAAGATATAGCAAACCAAAGACGCACATCATCAAAATACGGATACATACCCCTATTATATATTACAAGCCAATAGGATTACATAAAATAAAAAAAGAGCGCTTGTAGAGGAATGTGGGCTAGGCCTTGACACAATAATATATTAAAGTGTAAAAGATTAGGTCTTTGGGCTCTTGATTGAATGTGCCAATGGTTGTTGCTTAGGACAGTGCGCTAAAATGAGAATTTTTTCGTGAAATTTGATCGGCATGTCTGTTCAGCTGAATGAGTGCAACTATTTGAATTCCGATGCGCACACACATTAATACACCGCGTGGTCAAAGGGCCGCAACATTTCCAGTTCCAACGGTTATTAATGCCTAGATAGGCACCTCCTCTAGTCTATAAATACATAACCCAAAACGAGACAGACTTTCGCTTTTTATCTTATTGTATTACTGCTTCTTCTCCAAAGTAATCATCTGATCTAGTTTTTATAATTTACTTTAGTTCGCGGAGCTCCGTTTGCTGGCACTGCGCTACGGGGATTGTCTGTGTTATCTTAGGATACAAATTGTTGTCACGTCAATTAGTGCATACGACAATATTGTTTCAAGGAAATAGAATATTTCTGGACTCGGACATTACTGAAACATAATATTTTCTGTACGGCTTCAATATAGTGCACAATCGGTCACGTTTTCTGTCATCGCTGTAAACACATTTTGATGTGACAATTGTGGCATAATTGAGTAGCACTGATTATTGTTACTGTGTCTTTGTAATACAATTTTGTATTGACAAATGTTCTAACAAATGATAAATCATGTCCTGTTTTTAATTTAGATTGTGCTCTGATTATGAACTTTTTTATATATATGCTCATACATTGATGTGAACGACATTAGTGCTATGTGTAAATGCTGATGTAAATATGCTTGATTTTTCATTTTTTTTGTGTGCTCTAATTAGTTGTACTCATATCATCCAGAGAAAATAAATATGGTTGTCTTTTGGTCCAAATTGGACAGTGTGTCATCATCTGCATATTTTCTAGATACAAAATAATAAATATGAGAGTGTACAACAATAGCCCATCATATTTATCATAGAATACCTAGCCATATGTCATTGTCTGCTGATATTCTATTCATAACATTTAAACCCTAAGTGTGTATGAGTCTATGATGAGAGCCCATCTTATATTTACTATAAACTCGACAACTGGTCGTTTTTCTACTCAAATTCTACGCATAACAATTTAAAATCGAAATCAATAATGAGAATCATATTTTTGTATAAATATTATCATCGTTTACTCATATTCAAGGCATACTGAGATTGTACGTTCCCACAAAATTCGATAATGTGTTGTCATCTTCACATTTTTTTTAAAATTGCAATTTAAAGCTATAAATGTACGAAGAGAACCCATTGTATGTTTAAACACAATTCGGCCAAGCAATACCACTTGATCTAACAACATAAAGACAAATTCTATTTCAACCCAGAAATTTAGTTAGTAGCCCCCAAATCATGAAATAATCCGTAAACCCACAAATTAAATATGACTTCTTTTACAATAGGGTGAATAATGGAACAACAAAGTGGCCAAAAATTATAGAGAAAGAATGAATAGCACAAAATCTAGTAGGAAAAGACCGGTTTGGATGAGCAGTAAGGTGTGGGACGAGCTGTATACTTATTGGAATAATAATGAGGAGTTTCAGGTAAATTTACTATATATTTAATTTAAATTATTCTACAAAGTTAATATGTAAATTAGAATAAAACATTTTTTAATTTAAATGCATAGGCCAAGTCCGCGAGAAATGTTGCAGATAGGAGCAAGAACCCGATTACACGTCGCGGTGATTTCAAGTCGTTCCAACACAATCGCGAGGACCTATTATATTTATTAATTACATAGTTAAAGATTAATTTATAATTAAGTTGTTAAAATTTATATTTGATTTAAATTTAAGTTCTAATTTAAACACACATACACACACACATATATATACACACACATATATGTGTGCATATATATATATGCTTATTTTAGGAGAAACAGTGTGGTGTTCCTGTGTAAACACATGCATTGAGTCAGATTAACGACACGGACTCAGTTTCGTACCCTTGGGACCACGATGCCAAGGCGCGTGAAGCATATGTAAGTATAACATATGTGACGACTGCCCATAATCCCCGCACTATACAAGAGAAATAATGCGCTGAAAGATGTGCAAGGCTGTCATGGACGATCATCAGAGTAGGTAAACACAAGAGGAACCTGTCGTAAAACTCACAGCGCAAGGATAAAATATAATAGGACATATACAACAGGTAGTAATAGTGAAGCAGAAATACTGGACTTCCATACAATTAGAAAGTAAGATCCACAAACTTGGAAATAGTGTTTATACAAAGTTGCCTCACTACATCACTCAGATAAACAAACATCAGAAATCCAACTATTAGCTAGTAGTAAAACTGGTACGTGAGCCTCCTGCTCACCATTGATCAGCATCGTCGTCCTCACTAAAGCATTATCTATCACCTATTGCTTAGTCTGCCTATCCACAATCGGATGAACAGCCCAAGGTAATAAGAGGATACATAAAACCTTGAGTCAGACAACAGTCTTAGTGAGCGATAAAACAACTAACAAACTTCAACAATAAAGTGTATGAGAGGGGATAGATAAACATACTAATCTACCCACGACACCAGAGAAGAACTCAACCTTATCTTCCCCACATTGGACAGTGATAGCCTTTACAATCCATTCAACCAAGGGAATAACAATTCATACATGAAAACCAGAACAACCATTCAATCATGGAAAACGCACTTAACATCCAGATTATATAAGTCTCACACAGACAACCCTAATCGAGTTTAATATCCCCCAAGTACTCCTCCCAGAGGCCTAAACCAATATCAGTTGAGCACTCAAATCTCTCGACTTTAGATAATCTATGTGAGGTAGTACAAACAGAACAACCAATCATCCATGACTGACTCTGGCTATCACCGCCAATCCTGCTTTGAAACCATCGTTAATTGTATGACGGCCAACCTTGTCATATGTCAAGGGCTAATGGTAACCCCGGTTCTAGCATAAACTCCATTTGTCCAACCTTGACAATGTCCAACCTTGACAATTAGGCCTTTCAACGATACCCAAGGAACTCGACCAGCAACCTTCCGGTCTATTGGGTGCCTCCATCGTACCCCTGCTTTGAGCCTGCTAGAACTTACGATAACGATGACTTCTCGGCCTTCGCATCTCTAGTCATCCAAGCTTGACGACATTTCATAGCTCAAGCAACCTTCTCGAGAAACCATTATTCACCATCCCACGACCTTTGAGTTGTTACTTCATTCGGTGTTCTACTCCGATCGACAAACACCTTTCAACACTTCGAACCTTCCTACTTGAATTTACTTCGAAGTCCCACCATCACCGAGCTTAAACATCACTGCGCTGTGGCTAGGGTTCGGGGGGGTTGCCCCCGAAAAATATATTTTTTCCAGACTTTTTTCTCCAAATCTGAGTCATACCCGAAAATCGTACTTTTTTAGAAAATGACCCTATTGGAAACAACCCATAGCATCATCACTATCAACCACAACGTTTAAAAGCGCTGTTAAAAGCATGACCGATCCGCCTCGTTTCAGACTGACCCGATCCAAACTAGGCCGACCCGAACCACATCTGACCGACCGATCCAGCACCCTTCTGGCTTCAAAACTCGACCGATCCACCAATATGACCGACCCGATCCACCCCTGACCGATCCGTTCCACATTTGACCGATCCACTATGGTCCGATCCAATCCATATAACAACCAACCGACTCGATCCAGTCTAGCCCGACCCGATCCAAGCATGACCCGATCCAAATAGGACCCGATCACTACAACAAAAATACCATATTACAACGGTGGAAAACCGTTGTAAAATACATTTTACAATGGTGGAGTAACCGTCGTATATTAAGAAGTGTAATAGACTAATATCTTTTACAACTGTTTTGCACTGTTGCGACATAGTTGTAATATGTATATTTTACAACTTTTTTCACTGTTATAAACTTTATTACAACTGTTATACATCGTTGTTGTTATAATTTTTACAACTATTTATAACCGTTGTAATATATTTTTCACAATTATTATTTTACAATTGTAATATATCTACAAATTATATGTATTAAAATCTACATATATTATATATGTACAACAATAAATAGATAAATAACATAAGAAATAGATATAAGTTTAAAGGCATCATGATCCATTCATTGATAAAAATCACAACTTTATATCCAGAATACGAATTATAAATCATATACCACATAAAAATGTATAAAATTACAATTGTCCTTCTCATTTGCCTCTGAAAGCCTTTAACTCATTTACAAATCTCATTTACCTATGAAGCTGACTAACCATTGTATTGCTTCCCAATGAAATTATATCTTTGTTTAACCAGCAGTGACTTCAGTTCCACAAGCGTGAACTCCACTAAAAAAAAAAAAAAAAAAAAAAAACAAACAAACAAGATAATGGATTCAGTATTTTTATATTGATGAGGTGGGATTAACACATATAAAACAAAATTAAAAGTAAAAGAGGAAAACCTAAATATAAAAACAGAACACAAACAACAGAAGAGTAAGATTGGTCCTTAGAAGTAAAAAAAAGGGAGGAAATGTGCTTTGATACTCACGCACTTATAAGCCTGGATTGGCATAAGAGCATGTACAATAGATTGAAGGTTTAGAAGCAACAGGTGAAATTGTATATGCAATACATAATCATATAAATATTTTATTGTAGATTGCTACATGTTAATATGTGCAGGTAAGTCATACTAATTACCTTTTGCACTGCGGCATTTATACTCCTTTTTTTTTTTTTTTTTTTTTTTTTTTTTTTTTTTTTTTTTTTTTTCAACACCAATAGCAAAGTGCTGCCAATTTTTTGTTGCTGCTGAAAGTTGAAGGTTTGGTGAATACGCTAAAATCAATATATACCTAGAATAACTATATTGAGATGCCCAACAATACCGATTTCAGAGCATGGTCTCAGGCAATCAAAACTATTTCAGATTTTCAACTTTACATACCAGCATGCAGCATAATAGTTAACACCACTACAACATGCAAGCAGTAGAAAATTATTCAGTAAAACTCATAGAATGGATTTCAAAAACATGTTCTCATATTGCTTGAGCCTAAAGGAATGTGCACACTTAACTAAAATGATTAATGACACATCCTCCCGATTTATTATAGCTTAGATGCACATCAAGTGAGCATCAATTATAAATGTATATAAAAAACTTACACTGCGAGGACTGCGCGCTATGAACAATATCAGCAGCTTCTTGGTTGCTAAGACGTTCCCAAAGCCCATCCGATGCAAATCTAAGAAACTGATCTTGTGGTTGTATTTGCTGCACATAGATTGCTGGCTCTGAACTTAAAATTGGCTTTTTAAAAGGTTCGCGAGGACGAAATTTTGCATACAATGGTTCTCTCGATTATACTCTGTCTTTTCCACATATACATCACCTATTGACCTAGTAATCTGCAATAAATTAACCAGCTTTGTGAGGCCTTAACAACTGGCACAATCAGTAACACAGCTATGCATCACAGCAAAACAATCTAAGTGTGAACAAAACATTCGGACCCTATTTGAGGAATTCAAGAAGGGTCCATATATGATCCACCAAATTCCTCCAATAAAAGGAAAGTGTTTTGTTCACGCTAAAAAAATAGTGTGAACAAAATCCTATTCAACAATCAAAGGCTGAAATAACAAGTAACACTGATTTGTGACCATCTTTTCACATAGAATAAATCAGCTCAACTAATATTGTATCATTTTGAAATCATACCTCATTATTAACTCATATTTGCAATCTTTGGTCTTACACAGAGAATACTGAAACGGGCCCATCAGAGTTTGCAAATAAACTCCACGTTAGTGATAAAATATGCTTAGCATTGTGTCTGCTGTGCTGCAGACGAGACATCTACTTGTAAATTGCTTCGTTTCTCCCTTCATCATCCTAGCATATCAACTCGAACGTCAATGCAGGACTGTGCATGTGTTCTATATATACACATGTCAATTAATTCATAATGTATCTCTACTTCTGCACTGTTGGTGCATGCCAAAGTGTCTCTTTTCGATCCATAATTTCATGAAAAAACATTTATATTTTGGTTTTTGTTGTTGATTAGTTAACGGTATACAGTATATATGCACGTGGATATGCATTGAAGTGGGCTCCTCCAGTCAGCGTACATGATTCAAAGTTCGATTGGTTAGCATAAAATACTAGTTCAAAAAAAAAAAAAAAAGCTGATGCTCTGCTTTGATTTTAGCATTTATTTTTGAAAAAACATCGCATTTAAGCAAAACATTGCTTTGCCTGGCATCAAGGGTCTCATGATAACAACTTCATTATATTTGATGGTTTATTATAATGAGAATAGAGCAAAGCATGTTTTCATGGGTATTAACGTGTCCCCATATGTATCATCTGAATCATTGTATTATTCTAAACTTTTCAGTTGACTGACTTTTTGGCGTAAACATGTAATGCTGATATGGCATTTGTCTAACAATTACCTCTTGTAAAATCATAGCAGGCTGACGTGAATGCCTTGGTCCAGTAACTTTAAAAGTTGTAAAATTTAATATTTCGCTTACATAATTCTTCTAAGCCAAGTACTTCATTCTAAGCAACAATATTTTTAGTAGCAAACATCGTTGTTCTTTTCTTCATTATTAAAGGTTCTGGTATCTTTTTTATAACTAATAATATCGTTATTATTTATTGTTGTATTCTATGTTAATATATAAATGCTTTCTATTTTTTCCTCTCTAAAAAAACCAGCTTTCTTTATCTTTTATTTCATCAAACTAGTAAGTTAGGAGGTGATCTGAAACAAGGTTCAAAATTCAAATCTTAAGTTTATTTTACTGATCACTGAAATTTCATCAAACCTTTTTTTAAATTGAAAATGGTCAAAAATATTACAAAAAAAATTAAGAGTGCAATATGATTAATCAAAATCCGATTAACAAAACCACCACTGTTTTGCGGTTAACCGGAAAAAAAATAACCGATTGAATTGGTTAACAGACCGTGCCTACCCTAGTTCTAATGTGATACAAGTATTTTGTTATACAGTAGAAGTGTGTCACTTGCAATTGTAGTGCAACTGTGAAAGCTTGCACGGTTGCACTACAAGCCTGCAACTGTGCAAGATCGGCATATGCATATATGGTCGGGTTCATAAAATTTTGATAGATATGATTTGATGTCTGATCATGATATTAAACTAACAGTTGTTTATAAACATCCAAATTGAAAATTTATTGTATTTTTTGTTGAGTTTTGGTGTAGACTAAAATTTTAATGTCTTATAATACATGTGTTCATTAGCAATACCAAGGTTTTAGATTGCTAATTTGTCTACTAACTGCGCTTATTAAAACTTATTACTTGTTTGAGCTTATACATAAGTATACTTTCTATTAATAGTCACGCAAATACAGTCCTTAGCTTTCAAGGTTTAGCATCATGTACTGTTTGGTCAGGTTCCCTCTTGTACAATTTGATGCCAATCAATATGGGTGCAATTTTGAATTGACCATGGATCAGCCGTACTATAAAAAGAATGTTCTAAGAAATATCAAACCACAGAGCAAAATGACCTTAAGCAAAGTATCAGCAAGTTAAGTTTCATAGATGCACAACAAATATTTATAATATAAAGCAACACAACTAAATCATTACTCCCTCCGGTTCAAATTATTTGACGTTTTAGAGTTTTTCACACAAATTAAGAAAAATTAAAACTAACTTAATTCTCCTCGTCTTCCGCTGTTTCAACATGAACTCTGGTGTCTTATTTACTGTTAATCAATTTTCAATGCAACAAAAGGGTGGAAACATTAAATACAACCGCTAAAAATAAACAATAACAGCTCAAACAGCTGCTTTTCCAATGCAGAGTAGTATTCCAATGCAGCGGTTCAATCTTGGCTTCCACATAACGTCATATAATTTGATAAAGGTAAAACTCTTCACAACGTCAATTAAATTGTACTGGAGAGAGTATATTTTAAAGCAAAATGACCTTACTGTACCACAAGGGCTCGTATAGGAATATAGCATACCTATATAAAATAATCTTATTGTACCACAAATCGGAAGGTACAGGAATATAGCATACTTGTATAAAATATTTAATCAAGAGTTTCAATCAAATCTCTAGTACAGGTCGAGAAGAAGGGCTCATCTGTCGCTGCGTCTTATTTTCTTCTTTGCTGCTCCAACCAGATTGATCTAGCAAAAGCAGAGTACACACTTACCAGTAAAACATAATATTCATTATGAATTTTCAAAAGTATGAATTTTCAAAAGGATATCATTTTGAACAGGCAACTAAAGCATATAACCAAAGGTATAACTTTGACGAAGGACATAAAACATTAATGGATCTACAGCAAGATCGGGGTAACCATGATGAATTTTACCTGCTGATGTGTATGAGGAGAAAATTGTATCAAATTGATTTGGGATTTGCTAGAACAACCGGGTTTGAACAGTACGGGAAACGCGAAATCTGATCCAAGGGAGGAAATCAGGGGGGCATGACGTAATCATGGATAATCAAGCGGTTGAAAAACTTACCGGTGGAATTTACTTACTAATCCGCCGGTCGAAGTAGCATTTTCGAATTGATTTTACCTGCTGCTCTCAAACAAACCAATCGAAGGTAGGCGACTAGAGGTGGGAGGAAGCAAATCAAATCGGGGATAAGCTCCATCGTCATCAATACGCCAAAATCAGTGGATCCATGTTTGGCAGCAATAGTTGAGTCAGTTGAGACGTAAATCTATTACTTAAACAAGAAAGCATGAAACCCACGTCTTCACGTGGCTGCTTACCCTCTCAGATTTGGCAAATACGGAGGCTACAGCCATCCATTGTCGTTCAAATTTCAAACATGCCAAACAAAAATAAAATAAAAGCCCCAATCTTCTTAACCCTAACCGCTTCCTCCCTTCTTCCACAGATTATCTCATACGCGATTACGCACCCTCAGATGATCCCCGTGCGTGCACGGCTTACCCTACCTACGTCCGCACATCATACGCTACGCTCTCCTTCCTTCCAACCATTGTCGAAGACCGTACGATCAGCCGCCGTTTCGTTCATCGACAGGGTGAACTTCGTACCCTTCTTCCGGCCCGATTTAAACTTCACAACAACCCCGTTGAATTTCGTCTGCCAACGACCTTCCATCCTTCTTCTAAATCATCGTTCATCAGCCGGAGCCCATTAATTCCAACTTCTGGAGTGTTGCAGACCTGCGTGCCGAAGACTTGACTGATCGCCAGGTTTGTTTTCTCCCAAATACAATTTTCCCCTACCTATTTTCAACATGTGTTCTGCTGTTCATATTAATCATCGTACTCACAATCGAAGTTGAACATTAAGATACTCATATCCAATCTCGCCATCCGTTTATCCAATGTTCTGAATAACGTTGATCAAAAGGAAAAGGTTGCGGAACCCTCTGAATTTTTGTATACTGCTGCTCAGATTTATAATCGTGCTTTTAAAATACTCCTTTTACTCTTCCATGTTTTCTTTCTTCCTTCCCCATTCCCCCTGAGAACCACTTTTCAGTACAACATATTAGGGTTAATCAGATGTTCATTCTGTTAGGACATTGTATGCCGAAACCAATGAGCCAGATGACGTCAATTTTAAGTGTAACTTTTTAAGTGTAAAGAATTAGGAATGAAGGGTTTTTGTTGACTGTTAAATTTTCTATTCAGTCTATCTTTTTTATGTAACATCAATTTTATTTTCGTTGTTTAGTGTTGCATCTGTCGTCACAGGATTCCATTAGCATGTCTTTTTTTGACCTACCCACTCATTGTTTAGTAAATGTAATTCTCTTCGTACACGGTATATATTTGTTTATACTTAAAGGTATATATTTCTTTTCGCATTCATATATACATTAAACTTACCTTCAGTGTATGAGTCACGTTCACTACGTATATACTGCTGATAAGTTTGAATTTCTCAACATATCCAACAGCTACCTACAATAGATAAAATCTGACCAAGATGTTCAAAGTGCATCTGTCATACATTGATAATGCTAAATAAATTATTCACAAAAGATATAGTTTAAAAAAAAGTTCTAAACTTGAGAGTTATACAAGTTCGGACATGTTCATGTTATTTCATAAAAATTAGAAAATCCACTTCATGATTCTATTTTTTGACGTAACTTTCATTTTCATATGACAAAGGGTTTTTAAAGGGTATATGGAAAGGGTTTAGTTATTTGTACTTATTGTATTGCAATGTAAAAGATTGCCTTCATGAGTAAATGTTATAGATTGCAATGTTGTACTATCTTTTATTTGTTTATGTTAATAGACTTCTATTTAAAATGAAAATAATAATAATAAATTAACGCTGACTGATTTTGCATGGATTTTAGAACGTATGTGACTTACACTATAACTCTCAACAAACAACTTCTATATGTTTCAACATAGATGGTACAATAGTCAACACAATTGATATCAGCTAATTGTAAATTAATGATGGTAGCTTTATTTACGTTCCTGCTAATTATGTTGGGTATTGATGGAAGTGTAATCATGTCAATTTTTTTAATCAAAAAATGCATCAAATATATAAATAGTTGTCAATTACTGGTATCGCTTTAAATCATCAGATGCTTTGACTATTTTATAAATTTACTGAGTTGTATATCACGATAAAATGAATGGGCATCCAACCAGTTATAGTGAATAATACATTTTTGTGACATTTTTATTTACTATTAATCACCGAGTCACTAGCTTATTTGGTATCTTCACACCCCCGTTCTCAATATTCCTTTTTTACAGTACCGCAATATCAGCATGATTGTACATTAGGATATTCCTTCAACAGTTACATATTTCTTTATACTCTATTTCCAGTAAACATATTTATCATTGAATTAAAAAATACATTTATGAGGAGTTGAGAACCATATTACTTCTGTCTGCAAGTACAATTTCTTTCTCTTCTATCTTTGCCGTTCGCACATGCTTATATGTTTACCCGGCTATTGCATATATTAAGCATAGAATTGTTGTGCTAAAGGCATATTTAGAATGAAGAGCTGGGCAGTTTTTAGAAAACATCTATGCTTATACTGGGCATTGTTAGAAGTTTGAGTAGTAGTGTATGCTGAAGATCTTCATAGGAATCATATGTGATAAGTGTTTTCAACATGAAACCAAATGACAGTATGCATGCGAGTTAGCTGATGGTAACAGAGTATGGTAGAGGCAATGGGCAGAATAAGAAGCGGTATTTGCTGTCACATTATGGTTATGGTTATACTTATACCCTTCCCAATTTGTTACAGTAATTGCCAATATCAAGGTTTGAGGATTATCTGGTAACCTTTTATCCTCAAGTGTTAACCAGAATGCATTACAAACTAACTTCATGAGAGAAAATGGAATGCATGGATTTAAACATAGTAAATGAGCAATCAGCGTAAGAAAAGAAAAAAGGTGAATTGATCAGCCATTGTCTAATGAATTGATCTGTGTTTCCATAAATTTTATACCCATCCTTTGCACATGTAAATTGGGAATTGATGGTATTTAAGGTTTAGCCTTTTTTTTTTTTTTTTTTTTTTTTTTTTGATAGATTCCTAACAGGACAAACAGTGCGAAGTTAATATTGCTTATATATTTACCACCATGATACTTTTCACCTAATTTTTGTTTCACTGGTACTCAAGGTTGCCATCATCATCTCTTGACTTTTCTATTGCAAATGATGCAGATATACTACATTGCATTGCTGAATTTGGGCTGCAATTGTTTTCCTTTGCTCCTTCTTTCCCTGGGATTTCAGCACAAATATTTTATTCTTCTTGCAGACATCCAAACAAATAATTTCTTCTTCTTACAGGTTTTGAAATGATCAACAAAATGGACTTCAGACGATTAACTTCAGAATTACCAGGCAAGTTGGTATAGTTATGTTCTGCGTAAATTCAGAAAGCAGCAGCTCTTATTAATTTCATGAATTGTGTTATGGGGAACCATCAAGTCTACCAATGCCATATTCCAATCAAGCATGTAAAAGCACTACTTACTTTTGACTAGAAGCTTTTTTGTTGTTGCTTTTAATTTCTTAGTGCGTATTCAAGAAAATATTATATTGGTGTACTGTGTTTATATATTGTTAGCCTACTTTGTGAACTAGGCAACACAAAGTCAAGAAACCAACCATTGAAGAGTATTTCAAGCTATGAGACTCCGGTTCGGATCGGAAGGAAACACCACAATTCAGATTGATAGCAGCATATCGGTTCGGATCGGGTAGAATTCTCTGTTCGGATCGGATGTCTCTTACTGGATAAATTGGCAAAGCATATCTGATCGGATCGGAAGGCCAATAAATCTCAAGTGGATCGGAAAGTCATCTGCTTGCCATGACGCTGGAGCGGAGCGGAGTATGATTAGAGAAGGAGAGACGTCCAAGCTACTCCGGTTCGGATCGGGTATTCCGATCCGAGCCCCCAACCTGCACGTCTCCGACCCGCACCCATGGTCCAGGAAAATCTCCTATGAAATCGCCTGGAGAACCGGACCGGATATGACTAATTCCTACCCCTAACGTCCGTCTCTTTGACGTGTTGTCAGCTTGATAGTCCATCCGAACCCGAAGAGAGTGTGATGGGTGACACGTGTTCCGACCCGGATTGAATCTCAGGCAAATTCACACCTATAAATACCCCATCTAGAGACAAAGAGAAGGATCTTTTTCAGCACTTTTGAGAATCCAAGCACCTCCATCATCCGAATTCCTTTACTCTCGGAAAATCCAAACCATCTTTCATTTCTTGTTTTAATCATTTGAGTGAACAAAAGTGAGTTGTGAGTGAACCTTACATTGCCTTTGTAACTAAATTACTGAATATAGTTAGAACTAAGTGGACGTAGGCATTTCTTCGCCGAACCACTATAAATCTTGTGTGTTCATTTTTATTTCTGTTTTATTTTATCTTGTTTCTAATCAATTTGGGTGTTAGAACCACATTTGGGTCTAACATTTTGGTGCTTTCACTGAGAACAACCTCATCTAAATTCTTTATTTTCCGGGATCTCTTTCTACTTTTTGGACCGTTGAGTTCAAAGGAGTGAATCCCTAAGTTTCTCCACTTTTTTACATTCGTTGAAGCAATTGTCAAAGACTAATGGCCAAAGGAAAAGGCAAGGAAGTTCAGTCTGTTCAAGGAAATGGGGCTGGCGAAGATCAGCAACATGCTGTTGTAACAAGGTCTCGGGGGCAGAGTTCAGCAGCAGGAAGAATCAATGCAGGAAATCCGAACCGACAGCAAGGGGAGAGCTCCGATCCGATCCGGGTAGGGGACTCCGAAGCAGTGCACTCCCCCAGTCTGAACCGACCCGACTTGCTCGTTGCACACCGATCCGACCAGGCACCCCAGCTCCGATCCGACCCGACTTCCTACCTCCGATCCGACCCGATGCTTGGTGAAGCTGGAACATCTACTCGAGTCCCCGCGAATGCTCCAATTCCAGCTGCCAGGGTGGGAGACCAGGTCAATCCGTCTGCTCCCATCACTCAAGGAGATTTCTCGCGCTTGCTTGATATGCTTGAGAGCACGAGGGAAGCTATGAGAGTTCATGAGCGCACCAATCTCATGATGCAGGAAAATATGAGGCTCATGAGTCGGGAAATCAATGAGCTCCGCCGGCAAAGAACTCCATCACCGGTTCGTCACACACCCGTAGATCAATCTTCATCTTCCGAGTAAGAGAGGCCCCGTGAGCGAAGGCCACTCGAACGACCTCAGAACGTGGAGCAGCTAACGTTTGGATCTTTGGGATCTCGCGAGGATATCGCACGAGCATTAGGAAACGATAGCCCTACTCGGGGGCAAAGACTCCAGTCCCCTCTTCCCGAGATCGACCGGGAACACAGGGAAAGGAATCGAGTAGAGGCAGCTCGAAGAAGAAGGGCATCTCCAGAGCAAGAGCCCCGAAGGAACTCGGACACTAGGGCCAGGGAACCTGAGCAGCCCCTAACTAGTGCCGATGTGCAGGCAATGGTTCGCCGAATTATGTCCGAGAGCCGGAATTATACGAATGAAGACTATGGCATTGAGCGAAGCCATACACCGTTCACTGATGATATCCTAGATTTCCAGTTTCCCCGACGCTTTAACTTGCCGCAGATGGACAAATACAACGGAAGGACTGATCCGGGACAGCATTTGATGCGGTATTCGTGGCTCATGAACGCCGCTGCTGCCCCTGATGAAGTAAAGTGCAAAGCATTCCCAATCTACCTGGAAGATGTGGCATTGTTCTGGTTTACCCGGCTTCCTCCTCGTTCAATTTCTAATTACAAAGAACTACGCGAGCGTTTCATGAACCAGTTTCGACTACATGCCCGCAAGTCCAAGAGTGTTATTGAATTGTCGAGGATCAAACAGGCACCAGGAGAATCTTTAAGGGCATATCTAGATCGTTTTAACCAAGCTGTAACTGAGGTCAGTGACCCGCATGAGCCCACTATTCTAATGGCATTGAAGGAAGGAGTCGATCCTGAATCTGAGTTTGGGGACTACCTTTCTGGGAAGACACCCCCCACAAGGGCGATATTCTACGAAAAAGCCGATATTTATCTAAGACGAGAAGAGGTCCGGGCAAACCGGAAGAGAAAGTCTGAGATAGCTTCAAAGGAGAATGTGCAGAGTAATATTGCCGTGAAGCAGTCTGGGGAAAGTTCTGGCAAGGTAGAAGTAAATGTAGGAAACAAGGGTGGAAACAGCAATACTGGAAACGGGGGAAACAACAACAACCGTAATTCGAACGGCAACAGGAGAAACAGAAATAGGGGAAGCGACCCTAACAAAAGGCCCCGATTCCAAAACTACGAGAACTATACACCATTGAATGACACCCTGGAAAATATTTACCTGGATACATACAACGTGTTGCAGTATAAAAGACCGCCACCTCGTGATTCGACCGAGAAAGAAATGGCGACAGGGAAATTTTGCTTATTTCACGAAACACATGGACATTCGACCAATGAATGTCGACATTTGAGGGATGTAATTGAAAAGCTGCTGCGTGAAGGAAAGTTGGATGAGTACAAGGTTGCCCCGAGGGACAGGGGGCAAGGAGAGCAGGCTCCAAAACAGATTCTACCTGCTCCTAAGCCTACCACGCAACAGAAAGGTAAAGGGATCGTCATCAACTCCATAGTAGGTGGACCTCACCCGGCAATCTGAAGTTTTAGGTCAATGGACCAATATGTGAATGCTGCCAAGCATCTGGATGTGAACGAAGGTGACGATTTGGAAGATGTCACCCCCATAAAACAACAAAAAACCATGTTCGATGACGTGGTATTTCGCAGCCGAGACAATACGGGGATACAATCTCCCACCAATGATCCGTTGGTTATTACTACCACTATTGGGCCGGCCTTGGTCCATAAGGTATTAGTAGACAACGGAAGTTCCGTTAATATTTTGTTCAAGAAGTCATTTGATCAGATGAAACTTGAGCCCGAAGATCTGAAACCTTGTGAAGGATGGATTAGGGGCTTCAACGGAGCGACGACAGCTCCCATGGGATATATAGAGTTGCCCGTGACCCTAGGGCAAGGAGAACGTAGAAGAGTGCGAATGCTTCAGTTTGTAGTACTGGACGTAGATTCGCCATATAACGCATTTTTAGGGAGACCTGCCCTCGCTGAATTTAGAGTTTGTATTGCCCCTTGGTGCTTGTTACTAAAGTTCCCAACCGAAGCCGGAACTGGAGTAATAAGAGGGGATCAGGTCTCTGGACGGGCCTGCTATGTGGCCGAACTGAAGATGTTGATGAAAGGAGTAAATGCTGAGAGTAAGGATGCCTCATCTCCCTCAAAGGGGGACTCGGCATAGCAATTAGAGAGGTTGAACCCAAGGGAGTTGCCCAAAGGAACGCCTGAAGACCTGGATCCTAGAAAAGACGAGGAACCAGAGGCTAGAAATGCAACTCCTAATGAAGCGACAGTGGAAATTCCTGTTGATAAAGCTGATCCGACGAAAGTTTTGAAGATTGGTTCCCAATTGGATCCACGTCGTGCTGAAGAACTGACGGACTTCTTGAAGGCAAACTTAGATGTGTTCGCTTGGACCCATGCTGACATGTGTGGGATATCGCCTTCCATTATCAGTCACAAACTGAATGTAAATCCGAAGCATCCGCCTGTGAAGCAAAAGAGACGCATGCTGGGCCCAGAGAGGTCGGCTGCTCTCAAAGAGGAAGTAGAGAAATTGAAGCAAAATGGATTTATTCGAGATTCGACTTATCCCGACTGGATATCGAATCCTGTCTTGGTAAAGAAGCCAAACGGAAAGTGGCGAACTTGTATTGACTTTTCAGATTTAAATAAGGCTTGCCCAAAAGATAGTTTCCCACTTCCCAGGATCGACCAGCTTGTAGACTCGACAGCAGGTCATGAACTTCTCTCTTTCATGGATGCATACTCTGGATACAATCAAATTCCTATGCATGTGCCAGACCAAGAGCATACAAGTTTCATTACGAATTTGGGATTATATTGTTATGTTGTAATGCCGTTCGGATTAAAAAACGCTGGAGCTACTTATCAGCGGTTGGTAAATAGAATGTTTTATGATCAGATAGGAAAAACTATGGAAGTTTATGTGGATGATATGCTTGTTAAATCAAAGCAGTCCTCCAGTCATACGCAAGACTTAGCAGAAATGTTTGGTATCTTGCGAAAATACCGTATGAAATTGAATCCTTTAAAATGTTCATTTGGAGTGGCGTCGGGAAAGTTCCTTGGCTTCATTGTGAGTTCCCGAGGAATTGAGATCAACCCTAGCCAGATAGCGGCGATTAGAAACATCAAAGAACCAAGGAAAATTAAAGACGTCCAAAGTCTGGCAGGGAAGGTAGCGGCGCTAAGTAGATTCATCTCCAAAGCCACCGATAAATGTGTTCCATTTTTTGATTTGATAAAAAGGGGAAAGAAGAACTTCCAGTGGACTCCCGATTGTGTCGAGGCTTTTCAAAATCTGTTAGAGCTGTTAGAGAAACCGCCAATCTTATCAAAGCCCGTAGATCACGAAGAACTATTTGTTTATCTAGCAGTCTCGGCTCACGCTGTCAGCACAGTTCTGGTTCGAGAAGAAGACAAAGTACAAAGGCCAGTATACTATGTGAGTAAGAAATTAGCAGCGGCAGAGCGCAACTACCCAAAGATCGAGAAGCTCGCTTACAGCCTCCTGATTGCATCCCGAAAACTTCGTCACTACTTCCAAGCCCATCCAATAACCATATACACCGATCAGCCGTTAAGACAGGTGTTGTAGAGACCCGAAGCGTCGGGAAGGTTGATTAAATGGAACATAGAACTAAGCCAGTTTGATTTGAATTTTCAACCACGAAAGTCAATCAGGGGGCAAGCTCTAGCAGACTTTATTGCGGAGTTCACTATTCCAGAGGAAGAAATAATCAATGACCGAGTGGTTAAATCCGAGGATAAGCTAGAGATGAATCCGTGGAAATTATATACAGATGGAGCTAAAAATGACCGAAGATCCGGAGCTGGAATTGTCTTAGTCACTCCGGAGGGACGGTCGTTATATTACGCCCTGCGATTAGAATTTTCGGCAACAAACAATGACTCTGAGTATGAAGCCCTGATTGCCGGGCTGAAACTCGCTAAAGACCTCGGAGTAAAAGTGATGGACATATTTTGTGACTCTAAGATTGTTGTTTGTCAAGTGCGAGAGGAGTTCGCGGCTCGAGGACCTCGACTTGTCGCTTACCTCAAGAAAGTGAAAGAGCTATTAAGTAGCTTAGAACGGTACAACATAACACATATTCCCAGAGTAGAAAACCAGAAAGCGGATAGATTAGCAAAGTTGGCTAGTTCCGACAATCCAGAAGAGACTGAGGTAATTCCAATTGAAACGTTGGAATCGCCAAGCTTTGAGTCAATGGAAATTGAATTCGTTCATGAAGCGGAATCAGAGAAGGAGTCATGGATGACTCCAATCAAGAGTTTTCTTAAGAATGGGACTCTCCCATCGAAGAAAAGTGAGAAAAGAGCTGTAGTTCGCAAAGCTGCCAGATATGTTATGCAAGACGATACCCTCTATAGACAGGGATTTTCTATGCCCCTGTTACGATGTATCGCACACGACGACATCAAGCGTGTACTGAGAGAAGTGCACGAAGGTGAGTGTGGAGATCATACAGGAGGTCAAACTTTAGCAAAGAAAATATTGCGGTATGGATACTTCTGGCCTACGATTAACAAAGATGCAGCTGATTATTCACGACGCTGCGATAAGTGCCAGAGATTCGCCAAAATCCCTAGGGCACCGTCAACTCAGCTTAAATCGATGGTGAGTCCTTGGCCATTTGCCACATGGGGAATCGATATCATTGGAGTTTTACCGATTGCTAAAGGGGGAGCTAAGTATGCCATAGTAGCCGTGGATTATTTCACAAAGTGGATGGATAGTCCTCGATCCAGGAAATGTTCCGACGACGAATAATGTGCGCGAAGAATTCGATCATTAGCTCGCCGAAACCCTGAATATCGGCCTCCGCCTCTGATAATTGTTTGCGGGTTTCCTCCGTAGATTTAATAGCGCATTCCACATTGCCTTCAGCCAGAGCAGCCCTGTTTTCCGCCTCTAACAATTTTGAAGCCAAGTCAGCGTTTTTCTTTTCTAACTCAGCACTCCTTTTCGCTAACTCGGCATTTTTCTGCTCAAGCTCAGCATAAGCGAGACGTGTCTTAGCAGCCTCTGATTTGGCTTCGTCAGCTTGCTTCTTCAACTCGGAACGTTCCTGAGTGTGGGATTCTAGCAAATCATGATAGCGCTTTTGCATGTCCTCAAACTGTTGTTTGAAGTTAGAAGCGTTCTTCTGAGCGATAGCTAGTTGAGCTTGAGTATCTTCTAAATTTTTTCCTAAGGTTTTTAGGGCCTTAGCGTCTTCCTCTGCAGTTTTGTGCATTGAGTCAGCATTTGTCATTAGCGTGCGGATGATTCTAGAAAGAGTGCGGGAATACTTGAACATTTCGGTATATTGTTTTTCCACCAAATCAATCTTTGCTCTGGCCTCCTCTGCCCAATTAGAAGAAATAGGTTCAAGGGAAGGTAGAAAGGTCAGAGTCTCGAAGTAGTGCTTGGGAAATTGCTCCTTTAAGTATGCCAGCCTTACGGCGGTTCCCGCATCTGGTGGAGGAGGGGCGAGGATTGTTAGTTCAGTGTCCCTTCCTGAAGAAGATTCTGTAGAACCCTTGTCTGTCCGAGGTCGCTTAGTAGCAGGGACTTTTTGCTTACTTCTAGACCCAGTTTCCTTTGGAGGTGTCTTCTCTCTACTCCGCTTTTCATGGGAGGAAGTGGAATCCCTAGATTGTGGTCTATCCTCCTCCCTACGACCTTGATAGCTTTTGTATTTTTCTTGTTCCGGTCGAACTGGTGAGCGGGAGCGTGAGGATCGAGATCGATAAGGATCATAGGGTCTTCTCTCCTCCCTGCCGCGGTCATCCCGGCGGTTATATTCGGCATCCTGGGGAGGATTGGACATGCTGCGGCGAAGCTTTCTTATATCATAAGAGGATCGAGACATTGTACCTGCACGATAAGTTAAACGAAGTTTAGAATCGACGGATCCATGGAAAAAGAAGTGCAATGAATGCTAGTGCTACAGTGCAAAGTGCATCCTATGTGGTGTGTGTGTCCCCCTAACCAACCCGAGTCTGAAGCTAGACTGGTGCGGGCAGGCTCTTTGGCCTTAGCAGGAGTAGTCTCTTCAGAAGAAGTGAAGACTAAAGGGTCCTTTCTGAAATCTTCTGAAGTATATATAGTCTCGGGTAAGGGGAGATCCCCCAAACCCTGAAATATGTGCTCGTCGGTGCTAGGAACATCCCCTTCGGAAGCGTGAAGTGGCGACCCTTGGGGAGATTTTGATTTGTCTACCGAGGTAGTTTCCTCGGGGGCAACATACCCTTCACGATGTTTTTTGGCCAGATTAGCCAGTTCATCGTCTTGAGTGGAAGAGGGAGAGGGTGAAGTTTGAAGAGAAGCTGCAGGAATTCCCGAGCCTTCTCCTATTTCTGGGACTGTTTCCACTGGAGGAATATATGCATAAGGGACCGTCCCATGACCGATGCTACGGAAAACGGATAGCAGCCCGTGAAAATGAAGGTACTCATCTTTAAGAACCTCGTCAATAGTAAGGAATTTTTGGTCGCCATTGAGGAGACGGTGCATTCGATCAAAGAACGCTTGGTCTGATACCTGTTTGGGATTGTCGACTGCAAATAAAAAGGAAAACAGGTCAGGGTGATGATTCAAGTGTATAGAGTCCAGGGTCAGAAAATCAGTGCTTTACTTGATTTTGTCCATCTTCTGGCGCATCCAGACTGTTGCTTTATATAGAACCACTCTAGTCTGGAATCTCCAGCTTTGCTGCTAAACGGCGTAGAGATTATCTTCCTCTTTGGGACCGACTCAAAGTAACAGAAAGAAGGGGTTTCTCTAGTCCGATGTTTGAAATTATAGAAGAAATGAACATCGTCAAACGTAAGCTCCACGCCTAGAATTTCACGATATGCTATGAATAAGGTATGCAGATAGGCATATGAATTGGGATGCAGCTGCATGGGGGCAATCCGCATTTGTCTTAAGAAGTCGACGATGAAAGGCGAGAATGGAGGAATGGCGTCAACCATGCACATCAGACGAGTGACCGTCATATATCCTTCTGGAGGGTTATGGGGACGGTCAGAACGTGAGGGCACTAAAGTGTCTCTCTTCATTATTCCATACTTCAAGCAAATTCTCACGAGTCGGTCATTGTCAATTGTTGATTCTACGGAATCTGGAGGTGATTCCAATATAATGGCTGAGTCAAATTCATCGGGTGCTCGATTGTCACCAATCCCTCCTTCCTCCTCAAAGCCTAGGGAAACTTCATTTTCTGAAGACATTTCATCGCTTTCCCGATGACCAACTCCGTAATCCGGACCCTCGCTGTCCCATTCTGGGTCTGATGAAGAAGATATATCCTCGAGAGTGGTCTTGTTGGAAGTTTCTGGAGCTTCTTTCCTCTCAGCTAAACGAGAAGAGCGTCTGGGCCTCATTGTCATGGAACTATTGAAGAAGCAATAGCACGGATTAGAGTGAATTATCCCGTGTCCCCTTTTTGTGTATGTGTGTGAACTAAAGTGTGTGCAACAAATGTGGGAAATACAAAATAGAAGTACAGCAATGCAAGACGAAGCTTTAAAGAGAAAGTAATAGTCAGAGTTGTCCTTGATTCTCGTTTATGTTCGCAAGGCACTATCCTAACTGTTCGCGAAGCATATTCGTCTAGAGTAAGCGTTAGTTGAATTAATTGGGTAGTCATTATGTGCCAAGTTTGATATGTTCGGTTCGGTTCGGATATACGTGTGATGGCTGGCTCAATACAAACACAGATAGTAATCGGTTCAGATGCGTCATTAGAGCAGGGCCAGTTCAAGACAAGGGAAGCAATGGGTTCGGAAGCAGGACTGATCTGATCGGATCGGATGGCCCGATCCGAACCGAATTAGCACCACTCAACCGATCCATTTACTTCAACCTTCACTTCTCCGACCCGAACCGACGTTTTCTGTCCTCCCTGTCTTTCTAAAGTGTGTAACCCGGTCCGACCCCTTATCCTACTTCTTCCTTTCCGCTCCTCCGTCTTCTACCCGAACCGACTTCAGTTGGTCACCACGCTCCTCGTCTTCTTCCTCTTTCCCCCCTTTCTCACAAACAGGTCCATGTTATCACCAAAGCTATTGTCAAGGGCAGAAATTTGCCCTCTCCAGCTTCGCAACGCCTCGAAGCGACGGCGCGTCCACCAGTAACGATGTGGAGTTCAAGCGAAGCCTGTGGCTAAACCATCCCAATCCAACACAAATTGAAATCAAGAGCAATTACTATGAAGCTATTCGAGATTAAAGAGCTACCTACGTGTTCGAGTTAGGAAATCTACGAGGGATAGTTTCAGAATATTTGAGTTTCTGATGTTTTCAATACTTAGGTCCGAGCGGCAATAGAAACGAAGAAGGAAGAAATGAAGACGGTGATGGGTTTATATAAAGAATGGAGTTGACTCCTCGTCTCCCTATTTTGTCTCGCCCGATCGGACCGGAGTGGAAGCCCAGTAGCACAACTCTCTCTGAAGGCCCAATGTTTAAGAGATAAATCCTCGAATACGCTTCGGATCGGAATCCGAACCGAGTGGAAACTTCACACGTTGATTTAGCATCCGACTCGAATTGAAGAGAAGAAGAGTAAAGGAGGAGCATACCTGCAAGAAGCATTACATGGCGAGATAAGTTCCCAAATTTGCTCAGAAATGAAGAAAGTGTGTTCGGGTCGGACGCCGAACCGAACAGAAATCTGTGCATTACTCTTGACAATTCTGGTTAAACGACATCAAAGCACGCTTTGTACAACGAAAGCATCCTTTGAGGGGGCAAAATGTTAGCCTACTTTGTGAACTAGGCAACACAAAGTCAAGAAACCAACCATTGAAGAGTATTTCAAGCTATGAGACTCCGGTTCGGATCGGAAGGAAACACCACAATTCAGATTGATAGCAGCATATCGGTTCGGATCGGGTAGAATTCTCTGTTCGGATCGGATGTCTCTTACTGGATAAATTGGCAAAGCATATCTGATCGGATCGGAAGGCCAATAAATCTCAAGTGGATCGGAAAGTCATCTGCTTGCCACGACGCTGGAGCGGAGCGGAGTATGATTAGAGAAGGAGAGACGTCCAAGCTACTCCGGTTCGGATCGGGTATTCCGATCCGAGCCCCCAACCTGCACGTCTCCGACCCGCACCCATGGTCCAGGAAAATCTCCTATGAAATCGCCTGGAGAACCGGACCGGATATGACTAATTCCTACCCCTAACGTCCGTCTCTTTGATGTGTTGTCAGCTTGATAGTCCATCCGAACCCGAAGAGAGTGTGATGGGTGACACGTGTTCCGACCGGATTGAATCTCAGGCAAATTCACACCTATAAATACCCCATCTAGAGACAAAGAGAAGGATCTTTTTCAGCACTTTTGAGAATCCAAGCACCTCCATCATCCGAATTCCTTTACTCTCGGAAAATCCAAACCATCTTTCATTTCTTGTTTTAATCATTTGAGTGAACAAAAGTGAGTTGTGAGTGAATCTTACATTGCCTTTGTAACTAAATTACTGAATATAGTTAGAACTAAGTGGACGTAGGCATTTCTTCGCCGAACCACTATAAATCTTGTGTGTTCATTTTTATTTCTGTTTTATTTTATCTTGTTTCTAATCAATTTGGGTGTTAGAACCACATTTGGGTCTAACATATATATATATATATATATATATATATATATATATATATATATATATGCAGTAATAGTTATACATTAAGAATAAATAGATTACTCTGGTTTTGAATTTTTTTCCCAAATTTACATACACTAATTTAATAGGTTTTCTACAGATATATTTCTTATGTCCTACTTCTAATGTTCCTTTTGGAATTGATTTTTGAAATCCCACATGTCCTTTTTCTTTACGCTGATGGTTTTCCTTAAATATTTATACCTTAACTATTCTTTGTCTATAGGACTTGTCAGTTCCCTGCATGGTGGTGGGAATATTCCTATCTTCCAAGCTTCGGGATGTGTTGCGAAATATTATTATGAAACATATCGGCAATATGAAGAAATTATAAAGAAGCTCATTCATGAAAATATCTTCAACTCTTTCCAGGTTAGCTAACTTATATTACTCAAACCTTTATATTATTAGAATTATACTAAAAAATAATGCATAAAGTTACTGGTGCAAACTTCCACATATTCTAAGGATTTCTAAAGTAGGAGATTTCCTCTTATGATTATATTCCAGTGTATTGTTGAGGAGATTACAATATTACAAAGATACATGAAAACTCTTAACTCGAACATTAATACAGCGGCAAAAGCTGATGTGCCCACAAAGGACCAAACAGTCACGTCATTAGGGGAAGAGAAAGGCTCTTCAAAATAACCTTAAGGAATAATGCGGTTTATGTTACATATTTGGTGGGCAATAATATTCAGTTTGCTTCACTCGGTGAATAAGTTGGATGTTAGATAATTTTATTACAACCATTGTCATTGACAATACTGATACATTATGCTTTTTGTACCAACTAATTACGGATTAAACTGTTACTTGATCACTGTATTTTTGTTATCTCTTAATTAGCGCTTTACGGTGCTCAAGTGTTATCTTATGGTGACTAAACTTTAGTGTTTACAACGAACATGGTGGATGTAATCATGCAGCTTCATATTCTTCTGAACATAAGTTTTAGTTTACATTGATCGTGCAAAGCTTCCACTGCTTTTTGGATTGCTCCTCAACTAAAATATGTTTCTTATCCTTTAATGTTCACTCTTTGAAGACTCACATGCATAGTTACTAACATTCAAATCTCTGAAACTGATAAAAATATAACTGCTAGCCTAAACCTAAATTTTGTATTGTCTCGAATAAAGGATTACTTTTATTGATTGGTCAACGAATCTTTGTGGCATCTGTAGTCATTGCATTCTTATCCTTACCTCATGTCACATTTCCTGAAAAACACCATTAATCACTTCATTTTTCTGGAAAAATGTTTTGTGCCGTCGATTCGTATCATTTTCATCTTTGGCATCCATTTAGAACACCCAATCTCTATATTTGGACACTGTATGCATTTTTATCGCTTGAACCTCCTCTTAATCTCCAATTTCTATATGAGATTTTTTTTTTTTTTTTTTTTGTGCTGAACAGTACTTATATTAATACATTGTTACAGTAATAACGCTTATATTACAAGTTTTAAGACTAAAAATTTCTACATTGTGTATAACCTTTCTTCTACTTTGCTTCAGTAATAGCTTTTAAGCAACGAATTACTTTTGACTCCATATTTTCCTGGCTCGATGAAAAGAATGACGACGAGATTGAAATACAAATACCAAGTTCTTCTTTCTTCTCATTTTGTATTATATTACTACAATTGTATGACTAACTATTGACAGAATTAACAAATTAATATATTGTTACACCCTTCCAGCTATTTTTAATTACCCCTGCTTGAAAAATCATTCGAGTCGTTATCTTGAATTAAACCGTCGGTTGTAAAAAATATCATTTAGATGTTGTCTGGAAGATGGCAAGTGTGAGTAGTAATACTTATTTTGAATATGCGGATCTCACTGAATATTAAGCCTTCAAAAATAAATCATAAAGCTTGGGGGCAACAAACTGCACTTATGAACTGTTACGGAAGAAAAGTGAGACTTTTTGCAGCGTTCCAAATAGACATCAAAATCTTAGTTAAAAAGAATGCTCAAAAGCATGTTTTACCTCCTTTCATTACCAGATCCCTTGGTGTGCACTAATTAAATTATATAGATGCATTTTTATTTTTAATCAATTTAACAATACAATTTTACAAGGACTTTATTAGTTAGTCCATTACTGTAAGTTGGAGCAGATTTGTTTCCATACCTAGGACCCAAAATGATTTAAATTGCAATCAAATAGTCAAAGTGATTTGTTTTATATCTTCCGTTAACTTATGGATTAAGTTATTGGCATACTCCCCTCATATACATCTGTATTAATAAAACTATGATACAACTCTATATTCCTATTATAATACCTAGAAGGAATATCCTAACTTTTATTATGTGCAATTTAGCAAAATTTGTTGATTTCTGATTTTTATGGAGCATATGCTTAGTTTGCATGTTTTGCTATAAATTTCAAGAAATAAAAAATAATGTTAAATAAATGGTAAAAATTGGATAAAATATGAAGAAGTTTGCTATTTTCATGCATATGATGCCAATTACTTCCATATACTGCTTTAAATATGTGATAAGCAATTCAAAAACTTTGGTTGCATTGTATAGGAACTTATGTATACATTGGTTGATGACTTTTCATTAATAGATTTTATTAAAACTTTTTGATTGAGATGTTCAATGCAGCTATTATCATCTTTATTACCTATATATTTATCTTTGATATTAAATCTGATATACAAACTAGCATAAATAATTTGAAGATCACATGTTGCTTAATATCATATTTAGTTATATAGTATTAAATGTGGTTAGATGTAATAACCCGGAAATCTGGGCCAGTTTAAAATTTTTATTTTGGCAATTTTAGCGAATTTTGATTATTTAAAATGAATTATTTTAAATAATAACGACGAGAAATTTATTTTGAATATAATTCGAACGTATATATTCGTTTGAATCGACGATAGAATATAAATATTTATTTATATTTATAAAAGGAATTGAAAATGGCGCGGTAGTTCGATAATTCGATTTCAAACTTCAAATGAATGTACCGGGTGCAAAATAAACCGGATTTTAGTGAAACCAACAATATTTGAATCTAATTGATAATAACTTTCCAACGAATCCGAAAAATCAAAATTTCATAATGGGAATCAAAAGATATGTCCAGTTGAAATTTCCGAATAGTCGCTATGGAATTCAGGCCCTTAAAAATGGAAATTTTGCAAACGATCTCGGATTTCGACGAAACCACTTTTGTTGGGTCCGTGATGTCAAATTATTGCTAGGTTTCAAATTTCATAATTTTTCGAATCAATATGTGAGTGTGGAAATGGAAAACGCGTTTGACCAGTTTCAGTTGATTTTAATCGACTGGAAATTGGCCATTTTTCCAACGGTCTCAGAATTCGACGAAATTAGTTTTGTTAGGACCGTATCGTCAATACGAAGCTAGAAAATATTTTTCTGGGATTTATAGAGTTAGTATGTGACCCCGGTAAATTGAAATGCGCGTTCAAATTCAATATATAGAGTTATACGTTGAATTCAACGAAAGCTGATCGAGACGATCGAATCAACCTATGATACATATCCCATTGTGTTCAGAATGGGGGTAATTAGCTATGGACGACAGGCAGTGGGTCTCGTTTCGAGTTCGAAAATAAAAGTTGCTTTTTGAAATTAAATAATTAAATAAATTAAAAATAAAAATACCTCTCTCTCCTCCTATATTCTCTCTCAGCCCCCCCTTTCAAAAATCGAAACAGAAAAAAAAAACACGCGACCCCCCCCCCCTGTCCAGATCCGCTGCCGCCTTTAGGAGGAGCCGCTGCACCTCCCCCCTCTTCTTCTCCTTCCACCCCTTCTGCTCGACGCGACCCCCCCCTCCTCCTACTGCCGACCGCGTGACCCCCCCCCCTCTCCTGCAGTGCGACGCGCTAACCCCCCTTCCTTCGAACGACGCGCGTGACCCTCCCCTCCTCCTGCTGCTGCGGCCGCTACTTCTTCTTCTTCCCTCCTTCCTCCTCCCCCTTCGTTCAACAAGCTGCACCTCCTCCCTCTTCTTCTCCTTCCACCCCTTCTACTCGACGCGACCCCCCCTCCTCCTACTGCCGACCGCGTGACCCCCCCTCCCTCTCCTGCAGCGCGACGCGCTAACCCCCCCTTCCTTCGAACGACGCGCGTGACCCCCCCTCCTCCTGCTGCTGCGGCCGCTACTTCTTCTTCTTCCCTCCTTCCTCCTCCCCCTTCGTTCAACAAAAGGTGAGTTTTGCGGTTTATTTGATTAGTTCAATTTCTGATTTTTAATTAGTTAAATTACTGATTTTTCATTAGTTAAATTTCTGGTTTTTAATTAGTTAAAGAACTGATTTTTATAGCAAAAGGAATATATTTTTAAAATAGAAAGATTCGATTTTGATTAGAAGAAAAATATGAACTTTCTTATGTATGAAGCGATAGAATAAAAATATAATTTTTATCGTATAGAGAAGAATATTAAAGTAAAAATTCGATTTTTATATATTGAATAGCAAGTTAAAATTCGATTTTTATATATTGAATAGCAAAGTAAAAATTCGATTTTTATATATTGAATAGCGAAGTAAAAATTCGATTTTTATATATTGAATAGCGAAGAAAAAAATTCGATTTTTATATATCGAATAGCGAAGTAAAAATTCGATTTTTATATATTGAATAGCGAAGAAAAAAATTCGATTTTTATATATCGAATAGCGAAGTAAAAATGTGATTTTTATATATGTAGAGAAAGCGGACAACGAAAGTGACAAAGGGCGAGAACGACGAAGACTTCTACATAAGAAGAGTTATGGCGTTGGATTAGCAAATCTGTGAGAATTTCTCACTCTTTAATTTAATTTTCTAGTTATATAAATATATACTAGGATGCAGACGGTGTTTAGTAGCACCCGACACCCGTCGTCCACAGACCATGGACGGCTTGTATGCTTGTTTGTTTGATTTTGATGTGTAGTTGATTGTGGAATGTGATGTGAAATGAAATAAAATATTTATATAGTAAAAATATTTTATAGTTAAAAATAGAATTTTTAACGTGTATATGGAATGAAATAAAAATAAACAAATCGGATGATTTGTTTATATACACACATTAACTGATATTGATTGGGACGATAAAATTTTACACATCGCCCAACTGCAGAAATAAAATATGTGTTTGATTGTTTGAAACCCCACACAGGTATTGGGATGATAATTGACGTACACTAATCCCAATAGTTAGTTGTATGTCGATCGGTTGATCGACAGACTGTTATGAGCGTTAAATATTTATATTTGATGCTTATACAGTGTAGAATGCACTTTGGATGATGGTTGATTATTCATCGTTGTTATTGTATACATGCGTTGTAGAAAATCCATATAATTAACATTATATGGTAATTGATTGGGCCTCATTTCAGTTTTGAAAAAGAAATATTTGAAATAGAATACTTGAAATAGAATATTTGAAATAGAAATATTTGAAAAAGAAATATTTGAAATAGAATATTTGAAAATCGAAATATATGAAGCCGCGTTGATAGATTGACGCCATTTTGACGTGAACGATATTTATATCGATTTTATTCAAATTGAAGTGAATATTAAAGTGAATTGAAATTCGAATTTAATTGAATTGATTTGAAATTCGAAATAAACTGAAATGGTTTGAAATTCGAATAGAATTGAAATAGAATTGAAATCGTTTTGAAATGAATTCGAATAGAATTGAAATAGAATTGAAATCGTTTTGAAATGAATTCGAATAGAATTGAAGTCGTTTTGAAATGAATTCGAATAGAATTGAAATAGAATTGAAGTCGTTTTGAAATGAATTCGAATTGAAATTGAATAGAAATGAATTTGAATTGAAATTGAATTAATTTGAAATTCAAATTGAATTGGAAACGAATGGAAATTGAATTAAAAATCGTTTTGAAAAGAAAATCGATGAATTATATATTATATATATTATATATATAATATAATGGCCTGAATAAAACGCGCCGCGCCGCGGCAGTTCGCGAATTTCGACCATTGACTTCGAATGGATATTGCGGGAGATCCGACCGTCGGATTCTCTTGAAACCGGAACCGTTGGGTTCGTATCGAAAAGAGCTTTCTAACAAATATTAGAAATTTGAAATCTAACGGTTGGATTTGGAATTATGTCCAAATCAAATTTGGAAAAGGTCGCTGTAAGTGCAGTTCGATGGCCGTTGATGGAAATCGACTGTGCGGGCCTTGATAAAATTATTAAAAATAGTAATAATTTGTGTAAAATCATAAGAAATGATTTGTGAAGAATTGGGATGAAAAACTCCATATTTGAAAAGATAAAAATAGATTTTTATCGAAATGAACTAGTTTTGAACTAGAATAGTAATTTATTTATTTTTAAAAATAAATAAAGTGAGTTTGAAATGGTTTTGAAATATAACCAGAATTTCCAATAATTGAATTGGAATGGGTTTGAATCGAAATTGTCTTTGGAATATTTCGATGTTGGATTTCGTGATCATACAGATGTTGTTATGGAAATTTGAAAGATATGTATATATATCGTTATTTCCAATACGATATTTGTTGGTCGTAGAATTTGATATTGAATATATGCCGATATATTTTCTATTCAGAGCCTCGTATTTAATATCAAATGTGATTTGGGTTTGTCGTGAATGGTGTCTTTATTAACACTGTTCTTGAACCCAGTTGAGAAAAGATTAAATCTTTTTATTTAGATTTAATGAAGTGTACCAATTAAATAATATTTAATTGGAATTGAACTGGTATTGATTTTTGGGTTTATCGTGAACAGTGTTTTAAATAACACTTGTTCTTTAACCCGGTAATTAATGAATGTGATTTTGGGTTTATTGTGGACCGTGTTTTAAATGACATTGGTTCTTTAACCCAGTTAAAGACATGATATTGATTTCTGTGAAGATTAAAACTAAGTGGAGTTTTAATGAATCTTTAATTAGATTGAAAAGATCGAGAATGGAGTATCACCAGTTTTGCTCCAGGCGATAGTTAAATCTTTAATTAGATTTGAACGTGAAATGGTAATTGAATTTACCGATAACACCGTGGTGTTAGGTATGAAGTATTACCAGTTTTACTTCATAGGATGAATAGGTTGGGATTGGGAAATTAAAATAAATGATTACTTCGGTGTGGTTCGCTAATCCCGACTAGTTTGAATTGATATTCAAAGGAGATTAAAGAATAAATTTAAAGAATTTATCTTTGATAAAATTATTGGGAACCTTTCCCAAAATATAAGAATATTTGAATAAAAGAATATTCTGAAGTGGAATGAGGCGTATGTTGTGTTTGTGTAACACGTGTTTATTATATATATATATATATATATTTATATATATATATATATATATATATATATACGCGAGTTGTTCAGAAAGACCGGGTTTATCCCATTCTGAATAACTGATTCGACGTGGTGTCGAGGATGAAGACGGTGGTTGAAGACCGGAGGTCTTCACGTCGTTTGGGTAATTACTGATGATCTTGATTGGGCTGTACACCCAAGAAGATGGAAACAGTTAGTGATCGTCCAGACGTACTTGGAGATCGATGGATACGCGGGGTACTAGGTGCCTCTAGTTTCGTTCAGACCCAGAACGAACTTGTAAATGGACTGTGTGTCTGACATTGGATTTTAGCCTTTGTCATTGATTTCTATTAAATATATATCTGTTTGGCGGCGGAGAATTTATTCTCTTGCTTAACGCCCTTCTCTGAGACGTACGAGCTCAGGGGTTATATACTGATGGATATCAAACGCATGGAGTGAATTGCCTGTGTGGCATGCCTAAGTGGCAATTGATCGAGGCTTCTGTTGAAAAGCAAAGTCTTGTGGTTGATGATCAAAGCACCTCCTGTGTGGCATAGCTTTGTGTAACGTGAATTCGCGAGCCTCACACCCCGGTTGTGAACCAGAAACGGGAGAGGACCTCAGGGAGGGCATACGTTTCCTTCTAGCTAGGGTGGTGTCAGTGACCTACCAGCCCTGACATTTATATATTTTTCACCTGTGTGGTTGTTGCTGTTGCGAGGCGCCTCGGTTAGATCGGACGATCCGGGTCCGGTGGAGCCATTCGTTGGCTCATTTACGCCCCAAAGGGCGGGGAAACGCAATGTTCAGGCATTTTAATCCACATCGGTGGACCGGCCCTGACGATCCAAGGGCCCACCTGAGTCTGGGTCCTAAGACATGGGCTAGATTGTCTCGAATCAGTAGAGGACTATATTTTGCCTCGGTTCATAGAAGGAAATCCAATTTTCAAATACGTGACATTTGCGGTTTTGATTGTAGAGCCTAGTATGGCGACAAGATATATGGGACCCATGCCGTCTATGATTGATACTTATGATTTGAAGTTGTTTTATACACTATACACTTATAATAGTATCAAATGATTTGTTTTAAACGTATCAAGCATGTTTGGCTATTATAAGGGAAAACCCTATCCCCCGGCTTGCGTTGCATTGTGTGATAAGATCTGGGTCTTATAATAGCTTCATTTTTCTTTATTTAGCATTGCGCTGTTGTTTTATGCACTGGTGTTCTTGGGAGGAAACCCGTTTCGTGTTATACGGCGTGGTCCCTTGATATACCGAACTTTAAAATAAAGATTAACAACTGTTTTAGTTCTCACACCAGTCCCATGACTGACCTGGAGTTTATTGTTTTAACCTAAACTCTGGGTGCCCTTATTTTGACACGGGCAGCTAGTAGTTTTGGTTTTGCAGATTTATATTCACAGGATCCTGGTTTACAGCTGGATTCATATCCGGAAAGCTTTGTATCCGTATATCTCTTCTAGTTGTGTATTGTATTATTTTCCGCTGCTATGTAATGTATTGTAATCTCTGATATTTTCTGTGTAATATTTATTTATTCATACTCTGTATATTCTTGTAATCTGATGCATTGTTGTAATATACAATGAAATGTTCTCCCGTCTGCGTTCTACTTTGTCGTGTTCTCGAAACAATCAGGTGTTTCGAACGGTCTAGATCGGTTTAGCGACTGATTCGGATCGAGCGAGATTCCCGGTCGTCACATTAGACTTGAAGCTGATATTCTCTAATTTTCAACTCTAGGCATCAAATGTTATCTCTCTTTTAGGTTGGTTCACTAAGCGTACAATTAAGGAGAAGTTTCGAAAATTGAATTAAATATTGAATTGCACAAATACCAATTAATCCAAAGAATAAACCACCTAAACATGACATCTCAAATTATGTGCTGCAATATTCATGTTTGCTGGTATGTCGCAGTGATTCAACAGAAAGGTTAAGAATAAATACTGTACGTTTACTCTGATTGATATAATACTGGAATATTGATAGTATAATATTAAATAGTTTGAAACAAAAAAGGAGGGGGTTGGGTGTTTGCATTATTTAACAAATAAGAACAACTAATACTTCTGTAAAAGTTACATGAAAAAGGGTGCAATGGACAGAAAAGAGTGAGTTAGATGATTAGATACATACTGATCAGTTTTGGAATTGGCTGGACTAAGCAATCTTGGCGTGGTATAATATCTGAAATTGGGTGGACTAAGCAATCTTTTTAACTATTGTTTATTACTTCTCTTCTATGTAATTTTAGCCTCAATTACAGAATAATACACATTATACATTATAAATATTTTGACATTGGTAAAGGTGCTATTTTCAAAATGACAAAAAATATTAACTCAACTGGAAGATGTATTATTTCTGTCTAATTCTTTTTGTGTATTGTTTAATCTCGCAGATTCTTGATGGGCATTTTGATATTGAGATGATCAATGATATGCATCATGGTATTGCCTTTAACAGAAGGGTTACTTGTCAGATTTCATAGATTACTTATATAACTATTGTACGTAAGCACACTATTCTCCGTACAACATGTGTATACTGATTATATGTTCTGAGAATTGTTAAAGTTTGTGATGACTTATGGATGACAATAGATTCACAAGGTGTATTCTTAATTAACTTTCAGTTGTTGATAAAACTTGTAGTTCCTTATAAGTTTGAATTTACGGGTTATGTAGGCCGCATTAGGTTGCCATTTTTGTGGGCTTCATATTTCCATGGTGTAAAAGGAAATGGAAGTACTTGGTCATTCACCCGTTTGCTTGGATATCAAATTATTTTTCACCTTTCCAATGTGTAAGATTCAAAAGTAAAACAACGGGAAGTTATTCCAAAATACAATTTTACCATCATAGTACTACTACTTGCTATAATTTATTTTTACTACAAATATTACAATACTATAACTCAACTCTAAGTGTTGTCTATTCCAAACTATTGATCCCCTCAAAATTATTTGTTTGTAACTATGCATGCATAACTCAATCAAATGATATAATATGCCATAAACTTACAATCATCTAACATCAGCGATAGAAACAATTGCCCGTATGCGAAGCACGGGCCTTATTCTAGTTTTTTCAGAGAAAGGAGGAAATTGGGGATGGATTTTGATTTAGGGAATAGTAAGGAGGGGTCGAGCCACATAGGGAGCTAGAATACAACACATGAGGTATGTTGGAGCCAAAATTTTAGGTCTTCCGCCTGAATTTCATATGTTGCGTTAACATAGACAACCGTTGTGTTTTACAAGGCAGAGCCAGATTTTTGTTGGTTATAACGGAAATTTCACACAAATTTATAAAACCAAATATAATAAATCAAAATTGATAAGTACAAATAATAATAAATATAGTACGAATTTCTTGAGATTTATACATTATTTAAATAATAAATATTAGCTAGTACTTATTTCTTTTTAGTTATAATTGAATGTTAATTATTAAAAGTTAATTACTATGTATACGTTACTAGTTATAACTTTTATTAGTTATTTCATATTTAAAATTATTAATACTATTTATTATTACTACTATTATATCCATTATTAATTATTTAATGTTAATTGTCAATATTAGTTATTTCATATTTAAAATTAATTATTATTATTTAAAAATGAAAGGTTGTAATAGACATCTATTACAAGTGGTAAGAATAAGAGTTGTTAAAAATAGGCATATATTACAACTAATAAAAAAGAAAAGCTGTAATAAACATTTATTACAATTGATAAAATAAAAGAGTTGTTAAATTTATATTTATTACAACTTTCAGGAAATTACAGTTGTAAAAAAACCTTTATTACAACGGGCATTTTGTGACAGTTGTAAAATTACAGTTGTAATATGGTATTTTTGTTGTAGTGGATCCAAGTATGACCCGATCTGATCCACTCCTAGCCGATTCAACCTATGGCCGAGCCAACTCCTAGCCGAGCCAATTTCTGCAAATTGCAATTCAACTCCGATTTCGACCAAAACTTCGCCAAACGACGAATCCGAAGAAACCAACTCAACCAAAATCACCAAACACATTCATAAGCATCTCATAACATTACTAACCACATAAATATGATGATTACCACAAAAACGATGTAAATCTCACCAAAAACCATTAAAATGAATATATGATCAAAATGAGAGATCTAACTAACATAAACATGTCTATGACATGAAATTAACGAGTAAAACTTGTTAGATTAGATCATAGGGTGATGCATATGAAAATGAACATGTAATGGTGTAAATCTATGGTAAAACATCCCAATTTGATGAGAAACATGCACAAACACTCATATACTTCATTGCATTCATGTGAGAGATGTAAAACACTCACCGATTTGCCGAAACAATCTAAAACAAAAGAAATAAGAATCCGGACAGCGAGCACTCCGAATCAAACCCCTCGATCCGATGAAGTTACCTTTGAATGATGTAGATCTTGCCTTGGATGGCGTAGATCTTCGATTTCCTCCCTTAGATTTGGATTTTTAATGGTGGAAAGACATAGAAGGAAGAAGGAGATCAAATGCCTTCAAATGAGAGAATGGGAAAAAGTAAACCTTTTTCCTTCCACTCTCACCCCCTATTTATAGGATTCCACTAAGGCTCCAAAACCTGAATAGCCAACTGAAAAACCTTAAAACAGCGATTTCTCCCAAACCGCTGAGCCAAATCCTTAATGTAACCACTCTACGGAAAGGCAATCATCAATTCCTTTTCAATGGCATAGGCCTCGCCCTCTGATTCGACCTGAGTCAAAAGTTATGCCCTGTACAAGGCTGACAGGGGCAAAATGGTCACAAACAAAATCGGTAAAAATTATGGACATGTCTCACATCCCCATAAACAACATATTAAAAGATGAGAATGATCTAACCCTCATAGAATGAAATAAATATATTTTACGATCTTCCGATACGTAAAATGCGGGCTGTTACATTCTCCACTCCCCCCTCCCCTCCTTAAGAATTCCGCCCCCGAGATTCCAAACAAACCCAAGTAATCACAACGATTCCACATGCCTATCATTCATGAAAATTCAATTCTATCATCCAAACTAGCATCCATCAAGTCATGCATCCATAACCTTATCCTAGCACGCAGAATTCTAACAATCAACAACAAGATACAACGAAATAACGAAGATACGATATCAAAGGGTCCTACCGACGAAGAGTTCTGGATGAGTCGCTCTCATGCTCTCTTCCGTCTCCCATGTACAATCGTCTCCATCCTCACTCCAATGCACCTTGACTAGCTTAACTGTCTTCCTTCTAAGTTGTTTCGTGTCATTTCCCACAACACGAAGTGGCTTACGAGGTCTCGAAACTACGGTCTCTAAGTCTTCGTACTGCTCTGGAGATACCACTATATTCGAATCATGCACGAATTTCTGTAGAAACGACACATGGAACACATTATGCACACTCGACATCTTCTTGGGTAACTCCAATCTATATGTGAGCCTTCCAATTCCCCCGACTATCGGAAATGGTCAAACAAACCTTGGAGCTAACCTTCCTTTCTTACCAAATCTAACCATGTGCTTCAACGGCGAAGCTTTCACGAAAACCATATCGCCCACGTCGAATTCCAAGTCCTTACGACGCTTGTCGGCGTAACTCTTCTGACGGTCCTGGGCTGCCTTCATTCGTTGCCGAACTGTCTCTACACAATCCGAGGTTTCTCTAATCATCTCAGGCCCAAGTACCAACGTATCTCCAGTTTCTAGCCAACATGTTGGAGAATTGCACGGCCTTCCATACAATGCTTTGTATGGTGCCATCCCGATGCAAGATTGGTAGCTATTATTATACGCAAACTCAACTAGATGTAGATGGTCTTCCCATGATCCTCCGAAGTCTAACACACAAGCCCTCATGAGATCTTCCAAAACTCAATTGACTCTCTCATTCTGACCATCAGTTTGGGGATGATATGCCGTACTCAAACACAACTCGGTTCCCAAAGCTTCTTGCAAACGTTTCCAAAATCCACTCGTGAATAATGGATCTCGGTCACTCGCTATACTCTTGGGGACACCATGGAATCAAACTATCCATTTCACATAAAGTTCAGCCAATTTCGATGCCGTCCTAGTCGATTTGACAGGAACGAGTCTCACACTTTTGGTCAAACAATCCACGATGACCCAAATCCCTTCGTTTCCTGCCCTGGTTCTAGGTAGTCCATCGATAAAATCCATCGATACTTTCTCCCACTTCCACGTAGGAACCTCCAGTGGCTGGAGCAAACCACTCGGCTTCTTCTGTTCAGCTTTCTTCAACTGACAGTTCATACACTTGGAAATGAACTTTCCAATATCTCTCTTCATCCCTTCCCAGTAATTGACTCTCTTCATGTCCTGATACATCTTATTGCCACCGGGATGAATCGTCAACTTCGAGTGATGACATTCTCTCAGAACCTCATCCCTCAATCCGTCGATATCAGGAACAACTAATCGCCCTTGCTTTCGAAGATAACCTTCTCGATCGACCTCGAACTCTTTATCTTCTGGTTCCAGGTTCTGAATGAACTCGACAAGCTTCGCATCTTTCTTTTGGCTCTCGCCAATCCTTTCGATAAGAGTAGGTCTTATCGACAAGCTTGCCAACATTTCACGTTGCAACTCACACCTTGGCCTGAAATCAAACCTTGCCAAGTACTCTAGGCTCTTCCATTCCGAAAACATCGCTCCCAAACTTTCGTGTCTTCGACTTAATGCATCTGCAACTGCGTTGCCCTTGCCCGGAGTATAGGCTATGCCAAAATCATATGACGCCAGAAACTCTAACCATCTTTGCTGCTGAAGATTCAAATCCTTTTGAGAGAAAAGATACTTCAACGACTTGTGATCCGTAAACAACTCGAATCGAACTCTCAACAGGTAATGTCTCCACATCTTCAGAGCAAATACAATTGCCGCCAACTCCAAATCATGAGTTGGGTAATTCTTCTCATGCGGCTTTAGCTGTCGACTCGCGTAAGCCACAACCTTATCCTTCTGCATTAGTACTGCTCTAAGTCCAGTACCACATGCATCGGTATATACCACAATCTCTTCATTCCTACTTGGAATGGTCAACACAGGTGCACTCGTCAATCTCTCCTTCAGGATTCCAAACGCTTGTTCACACTTTGCATCCCATGTGAACACTTGGTTCTTCTTTGTCAATCATGTCAACGGTGCAGCTACCTTGGAGAAATCCTTGATAAACCATCGGTAATATTCTGCCAACCCAAGGAAACTCCAAACATCCGTCGCATTCTTAGGTCGATCCCAATCCTAGATTACTGCAATTTTAGCGGGGACAACCACTATCCCTTTTCCAGAAACTACATGACCTAAGAACCTCACTTCATCCTTCCAGAAGTGACACTTTGAGAACTTAGCCTTAAGCTGATGCTTCCGCAAGATCTCTAACACAACTCTCAAGTGCGTCTTATGTTCTTCCTCATTTCTGGAGTAAACAAGAATATCATCCACGAACACAAGCACAAACTTTTTCAACTGATCTCTGAACGCTCTATTCATAAGATCCACAAAATAGGCTGGCGCGTTAGTCAACCCGAATGGCATCACCAACCATTCGAAGAAAAACCAGATGGTGTCCTGAAAATAGTCTTTGGCACACTATCCTTAGCCACCCTCAACTGGTGAAATCCCATTGGCAAATCCATCTGAGAAAACACTTTGGCTTCGTGAAGATGATCGAATAAGTCATCAATCCTTGGCAACAGATACTTGTTCTTCTTAGTCACCTTGTTCAGCTTACGATAGTCCACACACAATCTTAATGAGCCATCTGCCTTAGTTGCAAATACGACCGGTGCACCCCATTCGGATACACTCCTCCGAATGAATCCTTTTCCCAAAAGGTCTCTAACTTGCACCTCTAACTCTCGCTGTTCCTTAGGCGCCATCCGCCTAAGTGGCATAATAATTGGTCTAGCACCCTCCACCAAATCGATCCTAAACTTGATCTCACGATGTGGCGGCAACCCTTTGACCTCATCAAAGACATCTACATACACATTAGCGATCAACACTGATGACAGGTCTTCTTGTGGAATCCCAAGCGAATATAGATAACCCACGAAGACCCCGTCTTTGCACTTACATCTAATCAACACCTTTCGCCCTTCCACATCCCCGACCCTCACCTCTAGCTTCTCGCAATTCACCCTTGCCGCATACCTCTTGAGCCAATCCATGCCCAAGATGATCCCAAACCCAACGAAGTTAAGAACAAAGCAATCACACACAAAAGAGCAACCATGACTAGAAAACACTAGACCTCGACATATCATGCAAAGATTTGACAAACCCCCAATTGGATTAGTCACTACGAAGGGTCTATCACAAATCTCAGGTTCCAAACCCAAGAGACACACAAGCTCATTGCAAATGAAGGAATGCGATGCTCCAGTATCGAAAAGCACATGAACTGAAACACCATTAACTGAAAGAGTACCTTGTACCATGACACGCTTTCCCTTCTCCTCAGCAGTAGGAGCTCTCGAAGAAGATGACATAGCTTCCAAAGCATATGCCTTCACAATCTGCTTGCCCTTAGCTGATTCCGGACAATCTTTCTTCTCATACCCAGGCTTTCTACATTTGAAGCACTTCTTCTCGGCTTTGGGATTCTTGCACTCACTAGCATAATTGTCTTTCTGTTGGCAATTAAAGAAAACCACCTCACTCTTGGGCTTCTTTTGACCATCTTTTCCTTTTTGCTGTTGCTGCTTCCTCTTCTTATTATTACCACCCTGTTGTGGTTTCTGAGCCTCTTTGGTGGCAGCGACAACATTTGCTTCCTTAGGAAACAATCTCTCATGACGAATAGCTTTTTCCACAATCTTCTTAAATGAATCATCAAGATGGTCCACTAACGGTTTTCCGATATAAGCATCCAAACCCTAGACAAACTTCTCGTTCTTCTGATATGGTGTATCAATGTATGAACGAGCATATCTAGACAAGGCTTTCAAATCAGAAATATAGTCAAGCATAGAACGACCATTTTGTTTCAGCCCTATGAACTTCTTGAATATAGCAGATACCTGAGCTGTGGAGATAAACTTTGCTTCAAACTTAGCTTGGAATAGCTCCCATGAAATTTCTTCCTCTGGAGTCTCGAGTGTAACAGAATTCCACCATTCCATGGCTCTATTCTACAGTTTCCTTAATGCAAGTTTTCTCTTTATTGCATCCTCGATACTCAGGTCTCTAAAGATTCGAACACATGAATCCATCCACCTCTGAACCTCTTCAGTGGTTCAGTTCCCTTGAATGGTTCCCCCTAGAGATGTAAAGTCCTTGCACGACTTTGCAAAATCTACTACTCTAGGAACTCGCACATTAACATCCACCGTTGCCGCCACTGGAGCGGGTAACCTTCGCATAATTGCTTCTGCCATGGCTTCAAACATGGCCGGGTAATTAGGTTCACCACTATTTCCCCTCCAGTATTGGCTCCCCTAGCAGCGCGTCTTGTTTCTCGTCTACTCATCCTAAATCTGCAATTTAGAATAATTAGTCACCTTCAAGAAATCTGCTAGAGGAAAAGAGCCGTTACTACTATATATGCTAATATATATATAGTAAGCATCCAACTGAAATCTACAAGTACGTCTCTCACACACGATTACATCCTTGAACTTTGGCCAAAAATCGTTGACTAGAGCTTTGATACCAAATGTGATGAACGCCCATAACCCCCGCACTATACAAGAGAAATAATGCGCTGAATGATGTGCAAGGCTGTCATGGACGATCATCAGAGTAGGTAAACACGAGTGGAACCTGTCGTAAAACTCACAGCGCAAGGATAAAATATAATAGGATATATACAACAGGTAGTAATAGTGAAGCATAAACACTGGACTTCCATACAACTAGAAAGTAAGTTCCACAAACTTGGAAATAGTGTTTATACAAAGTTGCCTCACGACATCACTCAGAAAAACAAACAGCGGAAATCCAACTATTAGCTGGTAGTAAAACTGGTACGTGAGCCTCCCGCTCGCCATCGATCAGCATCATCGTCCTCACTAAAGCATTACCTGTCATCTGTTACTTAGTCTGCCCATCCACAATCGGATAAACAGCCCAAGGTAATAAGAGGATACATAAAACCTTGAGTCAGACAACAGTCTTAGTGAGCGATAAAACAACTAACAAACTTCAACAATAAAGTGTATAAGAGGGGATAGATTAAACATACTAATCTACCCACGACACTAGAGAAGAACTCAACCTTATCTTCTCCACATCGGACAGTGATAGCCTTTACAATCCATTCAACCAAGGGAATAACAATTCATACATGGAAACCAAAACAACCATTCAATCATGGAAAATACACTTAACATCCAGATTATATAAGTCTCACACAGACAACCCTAATTGAGTTTAATATCCCTCAAGTACTCTTCCCAGAGGCCTAAACCAATATCAGTTGAGTACTCAAAGAATATCTCTCTCGACTTTAGATAATCTATGTGAGGTAGTACAAACAGAACAACCAATCATCCATGATTGAATCTGGCTATCACCGCCAATCCTGCTTTGAGACCATCGTTAATCGTATGACAGCCAACCTTGCCATATGTCAAGGGCTAATGGTAACCCCAGTTCTAGCATAAACTCCATATGTCCAACCTTGACAATGTCCAACCTTGACAACCAGGCCTTTCAACGATACCCTAGGAACTCGACCAACAACCTTCCGGTCTATTGGGTGCCCCCATCGTACCCCTGCTTTGAGCCTGCTAGATCTTACGATAACGATCACTTCTCGGCCTTTGCATCTCTAGTCATCCAACCTTGGCGACATTTCATAGCTCAAGCAACCTTCTCGAGCAACCATTATCCACCAACCCACAACCTTTGAGTTGTTACTTCGTTCAGTGTTCTACTTCGATCAACGAACACCTTTCAACACTTCGAACCTTCCTACTTGAATTTACTTCGATGTCCCACCATCACCGAGCTAATTACATCACTGCGCTGCGGTTAGGGTTCGGGGGGGGGGGGGGGGGTTGCCCCGAAAAATATTTTTTTCCAGACCTTTTTCTCCAAATCTGAGTCGTACCTGAAGAACGTACTTTTTCAAAAAATGACCCTATTGGAAACAACCCATGGCATCATCACTATCAACCACAATGTTTAAAAGCGCTGTTAAAAACATGACCGATCCTCCTCCTTTCAGACCGACCCGATCCAAACTAGGCCGATTCAAACCACATCTGACCGACCCGATCCAACACTCTTCCGGCTTCAGAACTCGACCGATCCACCAAAATGACCGACCCGATCCACACCTGACCGAACCGTTCCACATCTGATCGATCCACTATGGTCCGATCCAATCCATATAACAACCAACCGACCCGATCCAGTCTAGCCCGACTCGATCCAAGTGTGACCCGATCCAAATAGGACCCGATCAAAGTATGACCCGATCCAATCCACTCCTAGCCGATTCAACCTATGGCCGAGACAACTCCTAGCCGAGCCAATTTCTGCATATTGCAATTCAACTCCAATTTCGATCAAAACTTCACCAAACGATGAATCCGACGAAACCAACTCAACCAAAATCATCAAACACATTCATCAGCCTCTCATAACATTACTAACCGCATGAATGTGTTGATTACCACAAAAACGATGTAAATCTCACCAAAACCCCTTAAAATTAACATATGATCAAAATGAGAGATCTAACTAACATAAACATGTATATGACATGAAATTAACGAGTAAAACTTGTTAGATTAGATCATAGCGTGATACATATGAAAATGAACATGTAATGGTGCAAATCTATGGTAAAACATCCCAATTTAATGAGAAACATGCACAAACACTCGTATACTTCATTGTATTCATGTGAGAGATGTAAATCACTCACCGATTTGCCGAAACAATCTAAAACGATAGAAATAAGAATCCGGATAGTGAGCACTCCAAATCAAACCCCTCGATCTGATGAATTTGCCTTTGAAATGATGTAGATCTTGCCTTGGATGGCGTAGATCTTCGATTTCCTCCCTTAGATTTGGATTTTTAATGGTGGAAAGGTGTAGGAGGAAGAAGGAGATAAAATGCCTTCAAATGAGAGAATGGGAAAAAGTAAACCATTTCCCTCCACTCTCACCCCCTATTTGTAGGATTCCATTAAGGCTCCAAAACCTGAATAACCAACTGAAAAAACTTAAAATAACGATTTCTCCCAAATCGCTGAGCCAAATACTTAATATTACCACTCTACAGAAAGGCAATCATCAATTCCTTTCCAATGGCACATGTTCACCCTTTGATTCGACCTGAGTCAAAAGTTATGCCCTGTACAAGACTAACAGTGGCAAAATGGCCACAAACAAAATCGGTAAAAATTATGGACATGTCTCATATCCCCATAAACAACATATTAAAAGATGAGAATGATCAAACCCTTATAGAGTGAAATAAATATATTTTATGATCTTCCGATACATAAAATGTGGGCTGTTACAACATAGTTAACTTAAAGTTATAATTTAATTAAAATAGTGTTATCTAAATTCAATTGTATTTTGCTTAATAGGATAAATTTCAGCAACAAAAGGCACATATGCTTTAGGAGTCTGGGAGGACCGAGTTGACTATCGAGGATGAGGATAGGCTTTTTGATGCGTTCATGGATCCACCTACCCAAAACAGATGCTATGGTTTGGAAATGTAGTGGTAATATAAACTAAAATTTATAATTTAAACTGATATTTACTCGAATTGCTATTATGAAATACTGAAAATATAAAATTATATATAGGTTATTTCATTTCAGCAGTCGTACCAGAGGGCTCAAGACAAGGAGGAGATCGCACAACTACGAGCCCAGAACGCAGAGCTTCATGAGCGTGATCGCCGCCACAAAAAGCAGATGGAGCAGCTTTACCAGCGTCTGACGGAGTTCATTGTCCAGTACGGTACACCACCTTCATCTTCCGAAGGAGAGAATTGAGATTAGTTTTGATGTTATATATGATTTGAGAGTGGGTGTGGACTATGCTTGATACATTATGATGGTTTTTAAATATATTGATGTGTGGTTGGTGATGATGTTTGGACATGGTTGTTTGTATATATTGATGCTTGGTTGGTGGTGATGGTTTGGACATGGTTTTTTTTGTACATATTGATGTTTGATTGATGATGTATTCTGTAAATATTGGTTTATGTTACGTGTTTTGCATGTTTTGTGTATGCTTTTTTGTATAATACTATGTTTGGGGATATATGTGATTAGGAATGTGATGTGTATGCTCGAAATGGAGCAGTTTCGATGAATATATATATTGTGTGTGGCTGGAAGTGAGTAGTTTGAATTCTGAAAAAAAAAAGATTTCCAACAGCTTCTAACGGTTGGCAACGGCTTACAAGTCCATGTATTTCAATGTCTTCCAACGGCGTTTTCAATGTTTATCAACAGTTTCCAACGGTTAGGTGGCCAGACAAAAAAGACACGTGGCCAAGTTTCATAGTTGGAAGCCATTGGAAAGTATCCGTTGATGGCATTGGAAGTCGTTAAAAATTGTTAATCCGTATACCAACGACATTACCAACGACCGCCAATGGCCCCCTACCGTTGGAATCCGTTGTTCCTCTTGTAGTGGACAAGTCAATTCAAATATTACAATAATATTTTCACAAGTATTGTAAATTGTAGAAAACGTGCATGGTTAATTAAAAGTGTATTTTGATTCCATCACAGACAGTATTGTCCAGTATTGGGCAAGTGCACATTCATGAGCGGATAATGAAATAGTGGAAATATAGCATGCTTTTGAAACAAATATTACAAGATAAACGCATTATTTTAGAAATATGAATGTTAAAAGAACTCAATAAATTTGTTTCTCATAAAGCTCTTGATTTATTTCTAATTGAGATAAGCATCATTCCAATGTATGTTATGCCATCAAATGTATGGGCATGTTTTGTGGATGATTTGTAATTTTATATGCTTGTAGAGTTTAATTTGATTGGTGGTTATATTCATTTACATTATATTGACCCTTTTCGGAAAGAATTAACATGTACACCCTCAACATTTCATTATACCACTCTTAGGTTTTTTGAATTACCTAAGTTCAAGCCTTGCAAGCTGGATATGATGCAGCACCTGGTATTGAGCGAGCCATTATTCAAAGTGAGTTGAAAATATTGGCTTTTCCATCGTTAACAAAACATTGAACCTTCCATCGAAATAATTAGACAAGGTAAGGCTTCTACAAAGCAAAGTAAAGAAGAGAAATCAACCAAAGGAGATCCTTTTTATTTTGAGCACGTTGAACTTCTCCACCTCATGCATTTAATCCTACTCTATCCGATATTATAAAACTCAAAGTGCAAAACAAAGTCATGTCAAAACAGATAAGTAAATGCCAATCGTTCGATGCAAACACCAAATGTTATGAAGTCGTATATAATCGGACTAGACAATATGCCAAGCGATGGTAATTGTGATCGTTGGGTTTTTGTGAGATAGCTATTGCTTTTAGTAAAAGGCCAAACAATCCATGTAGGTGGATCTACAATTAATAACTTAGAACTACGTGCGAGCATGTATAAAGAAATGTGGAATGAATGTGGTTTTAGTGAGCCCAAAAATAGGATCCAAGACAATTATGTGATCATGGAAAAGAGTGGATGCAAATATCGGGGTCTGAATATATGATTGCTTGCAAAAATATTTGGAACAACTATCACTATTTTAAGCATGCATATGAGTTGTAACTTTGTATCAACAATGATAAGTGTAAGTTTAGCCAATCAGAAAAGGTTGGTGGTGGTGATTTAAATTGACAATTCACTCTTTATCAGTATTAAGCTTAAAATAAATTCTTTTTCGCCTCCAATTTCACAATCTTCATATTTTTAAAGGATATCAAATATCAATGAAAGTGATCAGTTAAGATAGTACAAGGAAAGGATTGATATATTCTTGGCTTTTTTTCGACTGGCAAGGTACCAGAGGACTGCGTGAAGTTGCAGTAGTTTATTTCTTAACCTATGGAAGTAAATGGTGGCCCACCTCTTACTTTTTTATGTAAATAGTTTATTTGTACGTTGAATGATGTAAATGGTAAAACATGCCCTATTTTATTCTTTTATAGAAGTACTCATTTTTATATATTGAATAAAGTAAATGGTAGTATATGTCTTGTATGTAAATGATGTTGGAAATCAAGGAGCAAGAGAAAGAGGAATTTGGGAAGGAGAAGATATAACAAACTAAAGTCACACATCATCAAAATATGACTACACACCCCTCTTATATATTACAAGCCAATAGGTTTATATAAAATAAAAAGAAGAGGGCTTGTAGAGGAATATGGGCTAGGCCTTGACATAATAATATATTAAAGTGTCAAAGATTGGGCTTTGGGCCTTGGGGCTCTTGCTTGAATGGGAAGACGGTTGCTGCTTGGGCTAGTGCGCTAAAATGAGAATTTTTTTTCTCGAAATTTAATCGGCATGTCCATTTTGCCGAATGAGTTCAACCATTTGAATTCTGTTGCACACCCACATTGATAATCGCGTGGTTAAAGAGTCGTAACATTTCCAATTCAAACGGTTATTAATGCCCAGAGAGGCACCTCCTTCAACCTATAAATGCGTGTCCCAAAACGAGACAACTTTCACTTTTTATCTTCTCGTATTGCTGCTTCTTCTCCAAAGCAATCATCTGATCTAGTTTCTGTAACTTACTTCAGTTCATCGAAGCTTTGTTTGCTGGCACTGCGCTACGGGGCTGGTCCCTTTTATCCTGGGAAACAAATTTTTGTTACATCAATCAGTGCATGACCAGAATATTGTTTAAGGAAACAGAATATTTCTGGATTCGGAAATTACTGAAATCGAATATTTTTCTGCACCGCTTCAGTATAGTGCACAATCAATCACACTTTCTGTCACTGCTATAAACACAGTTTGACGTGACAATTGTGGCATAATTGAGTAACATTGATTGTTGTTACTGTCTATCTATAATACAATTGTGTATTGATAAAAGTTCTAACAATCTTGAAATAATATTAGTTGCAGATGATGTAGAATTGCAACAGTGATTCTGCGTCGATTCAGACAGTGACGATCGCTCTACTAGCACCCGTGCTTCCAACTATGGCTTTGTCCCATGGAGAAAGGCCGGAGAAGTTCAACAGAATTAATTTCAAGCGTTGACAACAGAAAATGTTGTTTTTTAACAACATTGAGCCTCGCCAAGTTTCTGACTGAAGACGCTCCTGTAGTAGCCAAACTCGAACATGATGCTACCAAAGTAGAGGTGTTGGCTAACTTTTGGACCAAGCCACTAAGGTTCATATATAAAGATAATATGGATCTACACATGTCAAAACCATTAAAGATTCGATCGTAGTCTTCCTATCTCCCTCGGATCGTGACGCTACTACACCCCCCCCCCCCCCCGATCGCAGCTCCCTACCGCGATCCGATCCATCCACACCTGAGTCATTACCACGATCCAATCCCAGAAGCTGAGAGATGAAGGACACGACCAAGTCATCACGATCCGAAGATGAAGGATTATGCGACACCTGTCCATAACTGCCATTTTGACCATTTCTTCATCAAGCTACGAACCAATTCAAGATCCTTGGGATTTGTGCCATGTGTGACCACGATCCGTCTGCAAATATCACCTATAAATAGCCCAAGACTTGGCATTTTTCAGGAACTTTTGGAAGTTCGGAGCTCTGATTCCACCATTTTCATATCTCCATTATTTCTACTTAGAGTTATCTTGAATTTACTGAGTGAATCAATATTGTAAAAGTGAGGTTGAGAGATAAATCATTGGTTGTACTCGAATCTTAAGTATAATCATTGATATAAAGAGGACGTAGGCTCATTAACGCTGAATCACTATAAACCTTGTGTCTTTTCTGCTTTTTCTTGCATTTTTTCTGATATTAATCTCCCCCAAATTAGAATAATTCGGAGTTAGATCCAATTTTGGATCTAACATTTTGGTGCTTTCACTGAGAATCTGAGTCTCAACATATCGGATTGTAGTTCTATTGTTTGGATAGTCAAGTCCGAAGAAAACAATCCAAAACTCCACTGTTTCGATTTTTGACGATTTCAGTAAAGCTCAGATATCGTGGCTGGAAAGAAGTCTAAGGAAGTACGAGCTTCGCAGGCGAATGAAGCTGCTAAAGAAGCAATTGAAGAAAGCATGCACGAACAGGTTGAAGAAGAGCTCTCGGATCGCGGTAATATAGGGGCGATCTGATCCAGTGATGGCGTAACGAACCAGACAGCTGAAGGAGTCACTACCCGATCGCATGACCACGCCGCGATCCCTCATGCACCTATCACCACGAACCGACGTCAAGGGGGTACCACGAGCCACCATCATGGGAGGACCACGATCCGAACTGACAGTCAGACTAATACCGACATGGGAAGGAAATTATGGCTCGTTCTGCTCGTGCTGGTACTTCTGCTCAACCCGGTTCGAGTTCCTTGCGTATAAGAGAAGATGAAGATGACCAGTTCGACCCTTATGCTCCAGTTACCGAAGGACATCTAACTCGGATACATGAAGCATTGGACAGACAAACTGATGAATTGGTCGCTCAAAGGCAAGAGAGCTCGTTGCAGCGTCAGAATATTACTGCCTTAGGCAGACGAATTGACGATATTCAAAGGCAGGTTTCGCTACCTCCAACTTACCCTTTATCCCCGGAACATACATCCTCGTCTGAAGAACCTCGGAGAAACCGCGATGGCCTCCCTTGGAAAGGGCTGAGAATATAAAAGTGCTTAATCAGGAAACCAATAACCGTAACTTAAATTTGCCCATCCTGCCGCCTAGGAATGGAGGCGTTATTGATCCTGCTCAGAATCGATTTGTTCCTCCTGCTCGTCATGCGACTGACCGCGACAATAGGGGGCAAGGGAGTTCTGTCCAGGACCCGGATCTTGCGGCAGCACGTCAAAGAAATGCCGGAGGGGCTCGCCAGGCAAGAAGTGATGATCCTGAATCCACTTTAACCCATGCGGATGTCGAAGCCCTGATCAGGCAAGTGATGGTGGAAAGTCGCGGACAAAGAACCGAAGATTGGGGTATAGGCCATAGTCATTCGTCTTTTACAGATGATATTTTAGAGGTTCTATTCTCAAGGAACTTTAACATGCCATCTATGAACCGTTATGCGGGAAAGGCTGATCCAGTTCAGCACCTGATGAGATATTCGTGGTACATGAATGCAGCCGCCACTTCCGATGTCGTGAAGTGTAAGGCGTTCCCGATATTCCTGGAGGATACGACGTTAATGTGGTTCACTCGTTTGCCAGCGCGATCGATCTCCAGTTTCAGGGAATTAAGTAAACAGTTTGTAAATCAGTTCCGATTACATACCCAGAGATCTAAAAATGTCATTGAGTTGTCCCTCATTAACCAACGCCCGGACGAATCTTTGAGGTCATATTTAGATCGCTTCAATTTAGCGGTCATAGAGGTTAGAGATCCCTATGAACAAACTGTTTTGATGGCTCTGATTGATGGAGTGGATAAGGATACTAAGTTTGGAAGATACCTTGCCGCTAAACCACCATTAACCAGAGAGATATTTTACGAAAAGGCCAACATCCGCATGCGTCGAGAGGAAATTTACGCCAACCGAAAGAGGAAGGCTGCTGATAAGGAGGATATCCCAAGTAATGTGGCCATTACGCAAACGGAAGATAGCTCAAGAAAAGTTGAAGTTAATGTCGGGAACAAGAATCAAGGCAATGGTCGCCAATCGGGGAATAGTAATAACAATAATCGGAAGAGAAATCGAGGAAATGACTCTCAGAGAAGATCCCGGTCTAGACCGTTTGAGAGCTTCACACCGTTAAATGATATGTTGGAAAACATCTTCCTGGATACATATAATGTCCTCCAATACAAAAGGCCTCCTCCGAGAGATTCTACGGAAAAAGAGCGTGAAACTGGGAAATTCTGTCTTTTTCATCAGGTTCATGGTCATTCCACAAATGAATGTCATCATTTGAGAGATGTTATTGAAAAACTGCTCCAAGAAGGAAAGCTAGATGAATATAAGGTGACTCCTAGGGACAGGGGGCAAGCCGTACAAGCCCCGAACCAAAGCCAACCTACTGCCAAACCAACGGCTCAGCAAAAAGGAAAAAATATTGTTATCAATACCATAGTTGGTGAGCTTTACCTGGCAGAGCACAGTTTCAGAGTTATGGATCAGTTAGTGAATGCAGCTAAACAACATTTTGAAGTAGGGGAATGTAGCAACCCCGAGGATAACGCTCCGGTTAAGCAACAAAAGACGATGTCTGATGACGTTATATTTCGCGAGCGAGAGAGTTTTGGGGTTCACTCCCCAACTGAAGACCCATTAGTGATCACCGTCACCATTGGTCCAGCTATAGTTCATAAAGTTTTAGTGAATAACGGGAGTTCGGTTAACATTCTGTTCAAGAAAACATTCTACCAAATGAAACTCGAGCCAAAGGATTTGAAACCATGCGAGGGTTGGATACGTGGATTTAATGGGGCCTCGACTGCTCCAATGGGATACGTGGCAGTAACCCTTGGGGAAGGGGAATGCCAGAGAGTGAGAATTCTCCCCTTTGTAGTCCTGGACATTGAGTCGCCGTACAATGCCTTTTTGGGTCGGCCAGCCCTAGCCAAATTCAGGGCCTGCATTGCACTCTGGTGCCTGTTGTTGAAGTTCCCGACAGATGCCGGCATAGGCATAGTTAGAGGAGATCAAGTTGTTGCACGAGCATGCTACATTGCAGAGTTAAAATTGCTCCGCAAAGGGAAAGACGTAAAAACAAAAGTTGGTTTTTCCCCTCTGAGGGAGGAATCATCGTAGCAACTAAAGAAAATACCTTCGAGAGGGACGCCCAGAGAGTTGCCCGAGGACATAGATCCCAGAGAGGATGAAGAGCCTGGGGGCAGAATGGCGACTCCCAATGAAGCGACTGTGGATGTACCAATCGATGATAGTGACCCAGAGAAGGTCCTGAAGATTGGATCCCAGTTGGATCTTGTTCGAGCCAAAGAATTAACAAATTTCCTGAAAGCTAACTTGGATGTATTCGCCTGGATCCATGCGGACATGTGTGGAATATCTCCCTCGATTATGAGTCATTCGTTAAGCATAAACCCGAAACATCCTCCTATCAAACACAAAAGGCAAATGCTTGGCCCAGAGAGGTCTGCCGCCCTGAAGGAAGAAGTTGAAAAGCTGAGGAGTAATGGATTTATTAAAGATTCAACATACCCTGACTGGATTTCAAATCTGGTTTTGGTAAAAAAAAAAAGGCCAATGGAAAGTGGCATACATGCATTGACTTCTCAGATCTAAACAAAGCTTGCCCAAAGGACAACTTTCCGTTACCTCGAATCGATCAGTTGGTAGATTCAACAACGAGGCATGAACTTCTTTCTTTTATGGATGCATAATTAGTGTACAATCAAATTCCCATGCACGTCCCAAACCAAGAGCATACCAGCTTCATTACAGATTTGGGATTATACTGCTATGTGGTGATGCCTTTCGGTTTGAAGAATGCCGGTGCTACATATCAACGATTGGTGAATAGAATGTTCTACAACCAAATCGGGAAAACGATGGAAGTATACGTTGACGACATGTTGGTAAAGTCCAAACAATCATCTGACCATACTACTGATTTGGCAGAGATGTTTGGGATTCTCCGGAAATATGGGATGAAACTGAATCCTTTGAAATGTTCATTTGGGGTAGCATCTGGAAAATTCCAAGGATTCATCGTCAGCTCGCGTGGAATCGAAATCAATCCAGATCAAATTACAGCAATCTGAAATATCCAAGAACCAAAGTAGATTAAGGATTCCAAAGCCTCACTGGAAAGGTGATGGCGCTGAGTAGGTTCATCTCCAAAGCTACAGATAAATGCATCCCGTTTTTCGAGCCGATAAAGCGAGGCAAGCGCAACTTTAAATGGACTCCCGATTGTATAGAAGCATTCCAGAATCTGTTGAACCATCTGGAAAGACCCCCGATACTGTCTAAACCTGTGGATCATGAGGATTTATTTGTGTACTTGGCAGTGTCATCTCACGCAATCAGTTCGGCTTTGGTAAGAGAAGAGGATAAGGTACAAAGACCGGTGTACTATGTGAGTAAGAAATTGGCGGTCGCAGAACGGAATTAACCAAAAATAGAAAAGCTGGCGTATAGCTTACTAATTGCGTCTAGAAAACTTTGCCACTACTTCCAAGCTCATCCCATTACTGTGTACACCAATCACCCACTAAAGCAAGTTCTGCATAGGCCAGAAGCATCAGGAAGGTTGATCAAATGGAACAACGAGTTGAGTCAATTCAACCTGAACTTCCAGCCCCGAAGGTCGATAAGAGGACAGGCACTTGCATATTTTATAGCAGAGTTCACCATTCCAGAAGATGATGTAGTAACCGAAGAGGATGATCCGCCAAAGCTACTCCTCGAACCTAATGTCTGGAAACTATACACCGATGGGGCTAAAAATGAGAGACGATCTGGCGCCGGAGTGGTTCTCGAAACTCCAGAGAAACGATTAATATATTACGCTCTTAGACTAGAGTTCCACGCCACTAATAACGACTCCGAGTACGAAGCCCTAATTGCCGGGCTGGAACTCGCAAAGGAATTGGATATCACAAAGCTAGACATCTTTTGCGATTCCAAGATAGTCGTAAACCAGGTCACTGGAAAGTTTCAGGCCAAGAGTCCAAGGCTGATATCATACTTGGAAAAAGTGAAGAAGTTGCTGGATGGTTTTGACCACCACAGCATATCTCATATTCCCTGAACGGAGAATCAAAAGGCAGACAATTTAGCGAAAATGGCTAGTTCAGATATCCTCAGGATACGGAGCTGGTCCCAATTGAAGTACTACAGTCTCCTAGCATAGATCAGATGGAAGTTGATTTGGTACTAGAGATTGAACCTGAGAGGGAGTCATGGATGACTCCTCTAAAGAAGTTTTTGATAAATGCTACACTTCCGATGAAGAAAAGTGAGAGGCGTGCAGTTATACGAAAAGCATCCCGATATGTGTTGCAAGGCAATGTCCTATACAGACAAGGTTTCTCGATGCCCCTCCTCCAGTGTATCGCCCATGATGACATCAAGCGTGTGCTGAAAGAGGTCCACGAAGGTGAATGTGGCGATCACACTGGAGGGCAAACGCTGGCGAAGAAGATGTTGCGGTACGACTATTTCTGGCCTACCATAAACAAGGATGCAGCCAAGTATGCACGGCGTTGTGACGCTTGTTAGAAATTTTCCAAGATACATAGGGCGCTACCTAGCCAGTTGAAGACAATGACAAGCCCGTGGCCTTTTTCTATGTGGGGGATTGACATTATTGGGAGCCTTCCCATAGCAACGGGTGGAGCAAAGTTCACTAATGTGACCATGGATTATTTCACTAAATGGGTAGAAGCAGAGCCTTTGACCACAATCACAACCAAGCGAGTGATCAATTTTGTTGTCAAGAACATTATATGTCGGTTTGGGATTCCAAAAGTCGTCATAACCGATAATGGGACCCAATTCGATAGTACCGAGTTTCGAGATTTCTGTCAGAAGTATCATATCGAGAAAAGATACACCTCTTTGGCACATCCACAATCGAACAGACAAGTTGAAGCGGCTAACAATTTGATTAAATCCATTCTAAAGAAAAGATTGAAGAGGGCCAAAGCCATGTGGGTTGATGAATTACCCTTGGCACTATGGGCCTATAGGACAACATACAAGTCGGCGACGGGTCACACCCCGTTTTCCCTTGCTTTTGGAGCTGAAGCGGTCATTCCGGTCGAGTTGGAAGTACCATCTCATCGAACCACTTATTATGATCCAATGACCAACAATGAGATGCTCCTTGAGTCTTTAGACATGGTTGAAGAAAAGAGGGATGAAGTCGATCTACGCGCCTTGAGGCACAAGCAACAAGTTGCTCGGTATTACAACAAGAAAGTCCGAGCTCGAACCTTCGAACCTGGAGACTTGGTTCTGAAGCGCGTCTTACATATGGGCCCGAAATGGGAAGGACCTTACTCCATTTTACGAAGGCTTGATAATGGAACCTTTAAGCTAGCAACCGTGGATAGAGATGAAATCCCCAGAGTGTGGAATGCCTAGCATTTGTGGTCTTATCTGACATGAAATTGTCAGTTTTACTCTTTTGTTTTTAGGACCATGTAAGAGGGCTCAACTTGCCTAGAACAGTCTGGTTACTTGAACAAAAGATTATAAAGTGGACATAGGTCATGATTCGACCGAACCACTATAAAAATATCGCGTGTCATTTACCTTTTCTGCACTGTTTCCTGTCTGCCCTTTTATTTTAATTAAAATAGATGATTACCATTTTGAGATTTGTTTTAAGCTAGGCAGCGATCACAATATACCTAATTCAAAACACCATCTATCAGATCGGAAGAATAACGGTAACTAAAGCTCCAAAAGGTGCGGCAAGGTAAATCACACTACTGCTTGCACTTCAACTCTCGAGATTAGGGAGAGAGTATAAAGGACGCAAAAATAACGTCCCCAATGCGTTCAGGTGCACCGCGATAAAACCGCCTTGATAACACTCTAACCCGCTGAAGGATTGGGAGAGTATAAAGGCGCTAGAGACTTAGCACCCCCTGAACTTCTGCCCCGCTAAAGGATCGGTGAGCAGACCAAGAATCGAGCTCGAACTCTAACCTGCTGAAGGATTGGGAGAGTATAAAAGTGCTAGAGACTTAGCGCCACTCGAACTCTAACCCGCTGAAGGATCGGGAGAGTATAAAGGTGCTAGAGACTTAGCACCACTCGAACTCTAACCCGCTGAAGGATCGGGAGAGTATAAAGGTGTTAGAGACTTAGCGCCACTCGAACTCTAACTCGCTGAAGGATCGAGAGAGTATAAAGGTGCTAGAGACTTAGCGCCATAAGAAATCTTACCCCACTGAAGAATCGGGAGAGTATAAAAGCACAGTGACATATGCCACTCAAGGGCTCCCATCCCACCACACGAGTGGGGAAAAGAATGAAAAAGGGGGCCCGAACCCCTCATTTCCGGGAATGGGGGTTAGCGCATATACGACTCTAATCAATCCTCAATAAACCCTGGCCATGCACTATATTAATGATTGATTGGGGGCATGTACATACGAAACTTTGCATTCGTGAACACTACACATTTACTTAATACACGAACTTTTCAATGACTATCATTCATGACTTCAGTATTTAGTTACGATTGTTTCGATTACGATTATTTTTAAATTTTGTGATTCAGGATAATAAACTCTACAAACATGGCAAACTTGCAGGTATACAATGGTGTAAAAAGAAATAGATTTTCATTCACTAAAAGCAGGTTTACAAGAACAAGAAGCTAAACAAAAGTGAGGGCCACTCTCACAACTACATTTTTTGGCCAGTGGAAAGCCTAAAAGCAAAAATATGAGCCAATAAGTGCATTCTATTTATGCTTGGGAGACGACTTTGACTTCTTTTCCTTCTTCTGTTTCTCCAACTCCTCTTTTCCAGCATCAGAGTGGTCACTCTTCTTCCTCTTTCTCTTATCAGCAAGAGACTTCGGGGGAGAACTAGAAGGTTGGGAGCCAAGCTGAGTAGTTATTGATTTGGAAGAGAATCTTATAACCAACCTAGTTTTGGGGTCGACTTCAGAGATAGGGGGCACGTATACAGGGTCTTGTTCCCCCTTCTTAAGAACCAGTTGCTTTTCTTTCCTAGCCTGCATGTCAGCCAAGGTTTCACTATCATCATCCTTGGCCTCATCTGTGATGACAACTTCCTCTTCCTCATCTCTGTGACCACCATCTATGTCTTGCAAAGGCGCAATAACCTCAGCGTCCGCAGGAGCGTCGGTGCCGGATTCCACGGGTGCTACAGTGACTTTCTCACTTGTTGTACCCTCTGTTTGCTTTGGAATCTCAGAAACTTCAACATCAGTACCCGAGGGGACGTCAACTTTCTCTGCCACTACCTTCTCCTCTGCATCTTTTTCGACCGGTTTGATACCTACACCATGAGAAACAAATGTTAGTGAATCAGGAGAAGATGTGGCCATATCAGTTGTTTGTCCCGTGAGACGACGACAAGCTACGATTGCTTTGATGAACTGTGGAGAGAATATGGAGATACCTTCAGCCGACTCATCGCCCAGATTTGTAATGGTCGCTCCGACAACTGGAGGGGTTGGAGCCAAGGGAATCAACAGATCATCAGGGTTATATTCCTCAACTTCAGAGGTTTTGGGCTCCACCACCGAGCTAGAGCCTTCATCAATCTTATCCTTTCCCTTGAGCTTAATCTTCTCCCTCTCAATCTCTTCATGGATTAGGCGTCTGCCTTTCTCCAAAGCCTCAGGTTCTTCACCTATGAGAAAGGTCTGCATCAGCTGGTTTTCATCAATCTCATCGACCATCAACCGCCACTTCTCGCCTTCGACAATTGCATCCCATACATTGCCCAGAGTAACATGATAGTCCGGAATCCACGAGATGTCTCGAGTCTTGATGACTTGACCAAAGAAGTCGAACAACAGTTCCTCAAAACCAGCTTTCTCTTTTTCAGCGAGCTTATCAGCAGCAGTGGCCGATTCAAGAGCATTATTGGCGTTACTTTCAGCGAGAGCTACATGCTCCTCAGCTTGGACGAGTTGATCATTTAAAACTCCTTTTTCTTTTTTGGCAAGTGCGAGGTCATCTTTTAAGCTCGCCCTCTCTTTCTCCTAGGCAGCTTTCTCAACAGCAAAGCGTTCCTGTGCCGTTTTCAGTTCATTGTTAATTGCCCTAAGATCTTCCACTTCCTTCCTCAGAGCCACCTGTTCCTGGCTGTTTGAATCAAGCTCACTGCGAAAACGCTCCCTAGCACTTTCTAGCTCAAACCTGTAATTCTCTGCATCTCGCCGAGCTAAAACCAGTTGGGCCTGTGCATCCTCTAGTTCTTTTTCCATTTTGGTCCTAGCCCTAGCATCACTATCAATCTTCACTCTGGCTCTGGCTGCTTCCATCTCCAAGTGGCGGATGGCAGTAGAAAGTGTGGCAGCATGCTTCTTCATTACCCCGTATTGTTTAGCCACATGGCATACGTACCCTATAACCTCTGTGTCCTAATCTTCGGGGACCGGTTCAAGATCCGGGACGAACATCATCCTCTCAAAGAAAATATCAGGGAATTGCTTTCGTAAACGCTCCAGCCTGGCCTGAATTTCAGAATTGGGAGCAATATTCTGTGCAGCGGTGATATCCAAATCGTGCTCACTAGAGGAAACATGAGATGTCTTTCTCTTCTCCACAATCTTGCCCTCATCTTTGTTTTTTCCCTCTGGCTCGTGGTGTTTTTTAAAAAGACTAGGTATGAGAAGGCGTACTTTTCAGAGGGATCGAATCTCTAGGAAGTTGCTTACCCCCAATCGGTAGCGATGGACGACTGTGAGGCTTTCCAAAACCTTGCTTTGATGGAGATCGAGATCGTGTAGAATAAGATTGATGACAATCCCGGGGCCGATGACTACCTCTTCCCCGACTATCACTACGAACATGCTCGGGATTTGGAAGGAGGCTTGGTGTGCCCTCACGAAGGGAACGATAAGAATAAGACCGTTTACGAGACATCTCCCCTATAAAAGAAATAGGTGCATGTTAAAACTATGAATGTCAGTGGTATAAGAGTGTTATGATAAATGGTGCATGTGATTTGTGCATCCCATGAAATCCCCCTTTAACGGACCAGGACCCAGAGTTAGGCTCGTTTGTGTGACTCCTTTTTCTCCAACTGGGGCATTCGTCTCCTTAGAGATAGGAAAAATTAGTTCACCTCCGAAGTCTTCCTGAGTATAGATGTCATCTGGTAAAGGAATCTTATTCAATTCCCCGAGTATCTGTTCCTCTGTTAACTCATCCTGAGTGACAGACTCAACCGATGATGAAGTTTTTAAGGGAGATTGCCCCTCAGAGGTTGGGACCTCCTTTGGCTCATCATCTTGCCCCTCGTCTCCTTTGTATACGTTTAAATCTTCATCATCATGATTGATCATCGACGAGGGACTCTTGCGAAGGTTGGTTGTCTCTACGGCTTGAGAAGTTCCTTCTCCCTCGGTCGGAGGCATATACTTGTAAGGTTTGCCACCCGCTCCAAGTCCGAATCTTATATCTAAAAGACGGTGTTTATGAAGGTTCTCGTTGGTAATACATTTATTAATTCTTAAGAAATCTGAGTTACTTTTGAGAAGGCGGGACATTCGGTCTTCATATATCGATCCTTCCGTTCTCTCAAAGTTGTGATCTGTATGGAACAAAATGACTCATTAGCATTGAAATTATGCATTCGAAGTAAACGTGGGAAAGTTGAAAACATACTTACTTGTAGCCACTTCCTCGCACATCCAGCTTGATGTTTTATATAGAACCAGTCAGATTTGATATCCCCTATATTACTATAACCATCCGTCACAACTTTTCTGTTGGCAACTGATTCGAATAAAGAAAAATTAGGAGCCCCTGCGGAACGATGTTTGAAATGGTAATAGAATTTCAGATCTTTAAGGGTAAGTTCGGTCTGTAGAATCTCCGTATAAGTAATATACAGAATATACAGAGCCGTGTAGGCATTCGGATGGAGTTGCATAGGGCCAATGTGTAATTGTCTTAAGAGATCGACAACAAGTGGAGGGAAGGGAGGGATAACTCCTACCTAGCACATGAGTCGACTAACAGCCATGTACCCCTCTGGGCAGAATGAGGTCTATCTCCGCTTTCTGGAGTTTTCACATCGTCCCAGGGAATTTCGTGTCTTAAGCATATCTTCTTAAGTTTTATATCGTATAACTTGGAAGGTAGAGAATCGGTGAGCTTCTCTATTTCCTTAACACCCGGAATTTCGTTAGGAGCTCGATCATCCTCATGTTCAAGGGATGTTCTCTCAGAAGTCGTTGACTCTATATCGGTATCCATCTCGTAATCAGGGTCGGATTTTTCCCCATCTGAATCTGAGGGAAGCACATCAGGGCCGTGATGTACTGATGTCTCTGATTCGGTACCTTCATTTGGTGTCTCAATCACTTGTTTATCAGACATAGTTGTGTTGGCGAGTAAAAATTAGAACACAAGTTACCTGTTCCCCGTGTGTGTAAGTGCAAGTGTGCACCTGTGCGTACATATAAGAAAAGCATGAAGTTAGTTAAATGAACAGGATATTGGTCATGATATGCTATCAAGTTAAGTTGCTCAGTCCAGAAAGTTCATCTCGAAGGCTCTAACCTAACTTTCCACTGGTTTATTAGAGGTACGTTGTATGCCAGTATGCGCATTGGATCTCTCATCAGACCGGATCGTGAGATGAAGTCCAGATCATGATGCATCGCTGGTTCGTGAAGCAGGAGCAGACTCGTGGAAAAGCACCAGCTTATGGAAGAACAATGGATCGTGGAATTCTGAACCTCTTGACCCATTGTGCTTTACTTGAACGGATCGCGACAGACCTCCACGATCCATCCCCATCACCACGCTCCGATCTCAGTCCAGCGACCCGATCCGTTGTCCAGAACCACGCTTCTATTCTTCCATTGCACCCCGGTCCCCCTGCTTACATGACCCGAATCCGAACCTCACCTACGATCCGACCTCGTCTGCTCTTCCTCCTCTCTTGTTTCTCCTCCCCATTCATGAACACACGAAACTGAACCCATCTGACACTATCTCCAGACCCGGTGCCTTCATCTTTCACTATCGCTATGTTGGTGAAAAGGGAATAAGGAGGCACGGAAAAGAAATTAAACAAAAGGAGAAGAACCAAACGCCATTACCTTTCTAATTATAAAGAAAATCTCGATTTTTAGAGCTAAATTAGGTTTTGTTCTTGCTAAAGAATTGATGGCGGCTACAAAGAAAGAAGGAAGAAAAAGATAAGGGAGGCGGTTAGCTTATATAGATGGTTTGGTGACCGTTCGTATCCCCTATTTTGTCTCATTTGATCCGCGAAAGCCTATGGGCCACGGGTTAGAGCCCACCATAGCCCATGATGGGGCCCGCTCAGTCAATAACCCGCGATCGAAATTGGAAGGCGCGTTATAGCTTGAAAAGGGGCACGTTCGATTGCCAAATCGTGATGAGTGCCCAATCCTAAGAACTGTAGGAAATTTCGACGACCCGAACTCGATGGGCATTTTCTATAGTGAAAGACCCGGAAATATTTACAAAGATTTAAAAATTTACCTGACAATTTGACAACAATATCTGCAGAAACTCGAGAGATGAAAACTACCCGATGAACAGAGAAGTGACTAATGATACAACCCGCTATTTATACCAGTCAAAGAGCACAACTTCCTGAAGCAGTACAACATTTCAGAAAGACACAACCACTGATTCACATCGCTTCGTGAAAAGATAGATCAAAGCATGTTCCATCCCTGATAAAACATACTTCGAGGGGGAAAATGTTGGCTAGCTTTTGGACCAAGCCACCAAGGTTCATATATAAAGATAATACGGATCTACACATGTCAAAACCATTAAAGATTCGATCGTAGTCTTCCTATCTCCCTCGGATCGTGACGCTACTACACCCCCCGATCGCAACTCCCTACCGCGATCTGATCCATCCACACCTGAGTCGTTACCACGATCCGATCCCAGAAACTGAGAGATGAAGGCCACGACCAAGTCATTCACGATCCGAAGATGAAGGATCTTGCGACACCTGTCCATAACTGTCATTTTGACCATTTCTTCATCAAGATACGAACCAATCCGAGATCCTTGGGATTTGTGCCACGTGTGACCACGATCCGTCTGCAAATATCACCTATAAATAGCCCCAGACTTGGCATTTTTCAGGATCTTTTGGCAATTCGGAGCTCTGATTCCACCATTATCATATCTCCATTATTTCTGCTCAGAGTTATCTTGAATTAACTGAGTGAATCAATATTGTAAAAGTGAGGTTGAGAGATAAATCATTGGTTGTACTCGAATCTTAAGTATAATCATTGATATAAAGTGGACGTAGGCTCATTAACGCCGAACCACTATAAACCTTGTGTCTTTTCCGCTTTTTCTTGCATTTTTTTTCTGATATTAATCTCCCCCAAATAAGAATAATTCGGGTGTTAGACACGATTTTGGATCTAACAAGAGGCTCTTACTATTTGAAAAAAAAAATCAGATTTCATGTGTAAAATCTATATTCTGAATGGTTTTGATGATAGTCTCTACAATGTTTATTGTACTACTGCAACGTGCAAACAACTCTGGTTGGCTCTGGAAAAGAAGTACAAAACTGAAGATGCAGGCATGAAGAAATTCATTATTGGAAAAAAAATTGACATCAAAATGGTTGACTCAAAGACGTGATTGATCAAACTCAAAAACTGTAACTTATCATCCGTCAACTAGAAGATGAAAAGATGACTCTTAGCGAGACTTTTCAAGTTGCCGCAACTATTGAGAAATTGCCTCCTTCTTGAAGGACTTCAAGAATTACCTTAAATACAAGCGTAAGGAAATGACAATGGAAGAGCTCATAGTTCGGTTGTGCATTGAGGAAGATAACAAAAATTCTAAGAAAAAGATTTCTTAAAATATTGCTGCCAAAGCAAATATAGTTGAGTCCGATAAGACAAACAAGAGAAAACGGGAGAATTCTCCTAAGAAGTCAAAGAAATTTCAGGGTTCTTGCCACAACCGTGGAATGAAAAGGCACAAAGCAGCCGAATGTCGCATACCTAAAAAGAAGAATTCAGAAGAAAATATGGCTAAAGTTTCAAAAGGCATTGCTGATCTTGATTTATGTGCAGCAATATCAGAATGCAACCTTGTTGGTAACTCAAAGGAATGGTTTGTAGACACTGGGGCCACTCGACACATATGTGCTAATAAGTTGATGTTTACAACCTATAAAACTCCAAGTATTGATGAACAAATTTTTATGGGTAATTCATCTACTTCAATGGTCGAAGGCAAAGGAAAAGTTGTGTTGAAACTGAATTCTGAAAAGGAACTAACTTTAAATGATGTTCTCCATGTTCCAGAAATTCGCAAGAATCGGATTTCAGGATCATCACTGAGCAAGCATGGTTTCAAATTGACCTTTGAAGCTGATAAATTTGTATTATCCAAGAATGGAGTGTATGGGAAGAAGATATGTGTGTGATGGTTTGTTTAAAGCAAATGTAACCACTACCGTACCACGCACTATATGAATAAAAGTGAATCTTCTGCTTATTTTGTTGACTCTTCTAACTTATGGCATTCCAGATAAGGGCATGTAAATTTTGATACATTATGGAATTAATTTATCTAGAATTTATACCTAAGTATAACATAGACTCCAAGTATAAATGTCAATTTTGTGCAAAAGAAAAATTGACTAGAACATCGTTTCATCATGTTGAACGAGAACTGAACCTCTAGATCTAATACATACAGATGCATGTGATTTGAAAATGTGTCAAACTAGAGGTGGACAAAGGTATTTCATTACCTTTATTGACGACTGTACTAGGTATTGTTATGTTTATCTTCTTAGAAGTATGGATGAAGCATCTGATGTGCAAAAATAATACAAAGCAGAAGTTGAGAATCAACTCAATAAGAAAATCAAAGCTTTTAGAAGTGTTAGAGGAGGGGAATATGAGTCCCCTTTTGAAGAATTTTGCGCTGAACATGGTATTATACACCAAACTACAGCACCATATTCATCTAAATCCAACACTATAGCCGAATAGTAAAATAGAACTCTTAAAGAAATGATGAATACTTTATTGTTAGGTTCTGGCTTGCCAGATAACTTTTGGGGAGAAGTTATTCTTTCGGCAAATCATATTTTGAATAAAATACCCCGAAAGAAAACATCTAAATCAGCTCGTGAAATTTGGAAAAACAAACCACCATCCTACAAATACCTAAAAATGTGGGCGTGTCTTGCTAAAGTAGAGGAACCAAAACCAAAGAAGGTCAAAATTGGATCAAAAACAATTGATTGTGTATTCATTGAATATGCAAATAATAGTGCCGCATATCGATTCTTGGTACACAAATCTGAAACAGAAGATATTCGTGAAAATATCATCATTGAGTCGAGAAATGCTAGATTTTTCGAACATATATTCCCCTTGAAACTGGGCACTAGAAATCCTACACCTAACAGATCAAGGAAGATGAAATTCCCTATTCTCTTAAGGATGTTTAACAAAATAACACTTAGCAAAGCAGTACTGAGCAGCAAGTGGAGGAACCAAGGAAAAGTAAAAGGTCACAGACTTTAAAAACCTCTGGACCGGACTTCTATACCTTTATGTTAGAAGATGATCCATTGGCATACAAAAAGCCATGTCTTCCAATGATGCCCTTTATTGGAAAGAGGCAATTAACAATGAGATTGAATCTATTATGTCCAATCATACAACGGAATTAGTTTATTTACCTCAAGTATGTAAGATCTTAGGTAATAAATGGATATTTAATAAGAAATTGAAACCTGATGGTTTGATAGACAAGTACAAAGCTCGTCTGGTAGTCCAAGGATTTAGAAAAATGGAAGACCTGGACTATTTTGATCCATATTCTCCAATAATGAGGATAACGTCAATTAGAATGCCTATTGCAATTACATCCATACATGACTTAGAAATACATCAAATGGATGTTAAAACTGCATTCTTGAATGGTGAACCAGGGGAAGAAATCTATATGAAACAACCTGAAGGATTTCCGAGCTCAGAAAATAAGAATAAAGTTTTCAAACTGGTAAAATCACTTTATAGTCTTAAGCAAGCTCCAAAATAGTGGCATGAGAAGTTTGATAACACTATGTTGTCAAATAGGTTCACGCTAAATGAATCAGATAAATGTGTGTACGTAAAACACACACATATTGGATATGTTATTGTTTGTCTCTATGTTGATGACATGTTGATCCTAGGCAATAATAAGGTCGTAATAATATCTACAAAGGATATGTTATCCTCTATATTCGATAAGAAAGAACTAGGACTGGCTGATGCGATATTGTGTAAAAATTCTGAGAACACCACAAGGATATGAATTACGCCAATCGCATTACATCACCAAAATACTTGAAAACTTCAAACAATATAATGTAACTATTGCAAAGTCACCTGTAGATATGAAGCAAAATTGGGTAAAGAACAGTGGTGATGGTATTTACCAGTTAGAATACTCTCGTATACTAGGAAGTATCATGTTTGTTACGAATTGTACTAGGCCTGATATCGCATATGTTGTAAGCAAACTAAGTAGATTTATCAGCAACCCTAGTAAACATTATTGGAAAGCGATAATTAGAGTTCTAGGATATCTAAAGTATACGCAGAGCTATGGTCTATACTATACAAACTATCCTTCAATAGTGGAAGGATACAGTGATGCAAATTGGATCACTAGGTCACATGATACATAGTCTACAAAAGGATATGTGTTTATATTAGAAAATGGAGAAATTCATGGAAATCATCCAAACAGACTTGTATCGCTAGATCTACGATGAAATCGGAGTTTATTGCACTAGATAAGACTACAAAAGAAGCAGAATGGATTCGAAGCTTCTTGGAAGACATTCTTAATTAGAGCAAACCTTTGCCTCCAATATGTATACATTGTGATAATCAATCAACTATTGGAAGAGCTAATAGTACACTATACAATGGTAAATCTAGGCATATTCGTCGTATACATAAAACAATAAAACAACTTCTCTCTAACGGGGTTTTCACAATAGATTACATTCGATCTAAAGATAACATAGCGGATCCACGTACAAAAGGTTTGCTAAGAGAGAGATAGAGTTCAAACATAGCGGATCCACTTACAAAATCACCTACGTAAGTTCGAAGGCGCCACTTCAAAGAGAATCATGAGGCCAAATTCTTTAAGCACTTATGATATCAAGCAGATGTCCAAGGAAAAAAATGAACACATACAGAGAATGAAGGGTTATAAGAAACATTTATTGTGTGTTATCTACTTTAGAATTACATAAAAGGCTTCAACTTCTCGGACAGTCTATGTTTATTGATTCACATGTGATTCAAATAGGTAATCACTAGGAAAGTTCAAGACCCATGTACTACTTTAACTAATGTGATAAATGATTCATGAAACTAAGAATGACTGCTCATTCATGTGGAGGATTGTTGGAAATGAATGAGCAAGAGAATTAAAGAGGAATTTGGGAAGGAAAAGATATAGCAAACCAAAGTCGCACATCATCAAAATATGAATACGCACCGCTCTTATATATTACAAGCCAATAGGATTACATAAAGTAAAAAAAGAGGGCTTGTAGAGGAATGTGGGCTAGGCCTTGACACAATAATATATTAAAGTGTAAAAGATTAGGTCTTTGTGCTCTTGATTGAATGTGCCGATGGTTGCTGCTTAGGCCAGTGCGCTGAAACGAGAATTTTTTCTCAAAATATGATCGGCATGTCTGTTCAGTTGAATGAGTGCAACCATTTGAATTCCGATGCGCACGCACATTAATACACCGCATGGTTAAAGGGCCGCTACCTTTCCAATTCCAACGGTTATTAATGCCCAAATAGGCACCTCCTTTGGTCTATAAATACATAGCCCAAAACGAGACAGACTTTCACTTTTTATCTTCTCGTACTACTGCTTCTTCTCAAAAGTAATCCTCTGATCTAGTTTCTATAACTCACTTTAGTTCGCGGAGCTCTATTTGCTGGCACTATGCTAAGGGGCTTGTCCGTTTTATCCTAGGATACAAATTGTTATTGCGTCAATTAGTGCATATGACGACAATATTGTTTCAAGGAAACAGAATATTTCTGGACTCGGACATTACTGAAACAGAATATTTTCTGTACCGCTTCAATATAGTGCACAATCGGTCACGTTTTCTGTCATTGTTGTAAACACAGTTTGACGTAACAATTGTAGCATAATTGAGTAACATTGATTGTTGTTACTGTGTCTTTGTAATACAATTTTGTATTGACAAAAGTTCTAACATACAACACCAGACAGACCTGTTTGTCACACTTATTTCTTTATTAATTGTTGTGATAAAATTCCAATGGTTATTACCATAACTCACATCAGTCACGGTTATTTCCGTTATCTAACTTGACCCCGGGCAAAATAGTCATTTCCTTGTTTTGGCGTTTTTACCGCTTACAAATCATACGAGCCCTTGTTTCAGCGTTTAAAGATTACGATTAGGTTTTTGTTTTCCCAATCGCTATGATTCCGGCTATTTTTGGATTTGCTCTTATATTCCGCTTTGCCTCTCCCTCGTTCTGACACCCGTCCCCCGCAGGTATGTTTTATTCTCTTAAGTTTCATTACTGTATTTGGTGAAGGCGAATCGAAGGTCAGGTAAACCACTGGCGTGGATTTAAGGTTTGATTTAGGTCGGTTTAAGAGAAGATAGGGGAATCGAAGGCCAGATTCAGGTTTGTGGTGAGTTATTGCCATCTTTGTATATTGTCATCAAAATGTTTCTTTACTTTGTTGTAATACGACTTCCATACCTAGCGTGCATCGTATTTTATATAATTTAATATTGCAGTTATGGTATAATCTTAAGTCTTGATTAAATTTACTTTTTTCTGTAATTTGAAGCCTTAATTTTGCAGGTATTGTTATTAAAATTAGTTCAACATTTGCTGAACTATAGCCTGACACGCATAACTTTGGGCCAAACTGTTGGTACTATAACCATGGCTTTTGTAGGGATATTTCTATATTTAGACGTCCAAAATAGACCCCTTTTTCAGGGGATTGCAAGATAATTTAGCTTAAAAATGTGCTTGCAGTCAACTTTCGTTTCCATTAACTTTAATGGAAAATGATTTCAAAAGTTTGCTTCTGCACTTGTTAGTGTTATGCTTCCTAATGGAGGATTGTTAGAAGACCACCTTTAAACCACATGTTGTCATGTATTATTTAGGCTTCTTTGTTTACTTAGCTTGAACTGCTCATTTTCCGCGTAAATCAATAGACTGTTGGAAACTTATTTTGCCTGATGACTGGATGTATTTCATGTGCTTAAATAATTATTTTACTAGTGGATAAAATTGATGCCTGTATTAAAGGGGCCATGCAAAATTTTCAACACTGGAATACCCTTTAACATCTTTATGTAACCTTACTTTAAAATTTTATTCTGTAGTACTTTCTTATATGGGTTGATGGTTAACAAATTTTTTCCAGAAGCAACACATTAAGTAATCAATATCAAATAGTGTTTAGGTATCCAATGTAACCCAGAGTGGATCTTGGACGATGGTTTTTGCAAAATATTGCATAAAAATGTAGAAGGAAACAATTCTTCGATATTTACTCCAAAATTGTGATTAGGGATTTAAATTATCGAGCTTTCATATTGTATGCTCATATGTGTTGGAATGATGTAGCCCTCTATTCACAAAAATATTAAGGTTAAAATTTCAATTCATCATACTTAAGGCCGGTGTGGTTATGTTCATCGCTACTATTTCACAACTATCATCATCATACCATTCTTCTATAAGCTAATATTGCTTCCATTAATAGTGTCGACACATCGAGATATGTCAAAGATAATAGAACTATAAATTAGTGATCGTTACAATGGTAAGGGTGAAGTACTATTACAATATGTATCCAAAGCCTGAACTTCATCATACATATCATTGTCACTTAAAAAAAAAAGCATCACTGAGTTGAAATTTTGGACTAAACCTGTTTTTTTTTTTTTTTTTTTAATATTGTTATGTCCATGTATTATGTATGGATTTATCAATTGCCGTCACCATTGATTTTATACTAAACCACTTATGTCTAAAATGATAGATTTACCATTACTATGCAGATTGTAATTGCATACTAATTTAGCTCAAAATCATTTGTAATTGACTTGGTAATTGTATGACATGACAATTAGCAAGAATGGAATAGGTCAGAATTCGCCTGACCTAAGAATGAGCCAATTTCTGAAACTTGAATTGAAATATATTTTTCACATATTTTTCATTATTGTCCTTCCTTGATTTTCTCTAGGTGATTGGTGCGGCCACATTACTTCTCGTTTTCTTGAGTCAGATTTTAAATCAAATTCAAATTTTGAATCTTTTGCAGTACTTCTTCACATAACAACTTAAGTTTCTTTTGGCAATACTACCACTAACAATAATTTATAGAAGTGGAGGGGAATCAATGAAAAGAATTTGATTCATAATCTTTTAGAGTCGTTAGACATACATGTATTACCATGGACCTTGCTTATGAATCATTATCACTGTCACCATGAAATAAAGATAAATGTCAATATTATCTAAGCTATTAGTCACTCAGTTCATTATTATCATCACTATCATCATTAGATATCAGTATTTATCCGAGATGAGATAATGATTACTTATCTCATCACCATTACTTGAAATATTCATTATAACATTTAATTAATTTGTAACTGGGTGTTAAATGGTGTTAGACGTCTTTCTAATTTGCGTGTTCACTGCATTTTATTGTGATAAATATATATTTCAAATTGGCATACTTGCTAAAACGTTTTCTGAGTTTGCTTCAGAATTATGTTGTTTATTGTTTACATCATTGTAGTTATTTGAAGCATTTTGGATCTGCAAAGCCCATTTTGGGATAGATCTATTATACTTTTTATTAATATAATTGCTTTATAGACTCGGATGGTTAATATATAATATTTTATCCTTTTTTATGTTCTATCATGTGCATATCATAGGTGTAACAGTAGTTAATTAGGTAAAATAGAAGTTTTATCTTTAAGTTGTGGTATATACTTAGCAGGATCTTCGATTACAATGTTATTCTAGCCGACGTTCGTCTTTGGCCATTGCAAATTTTACCATTGACTTGACCACGTTGGTTGTATATTAAGATGCTGATGGTTTGGATTCATTGCTGCTTTGAAAATTCATAAAATTTGAGTTCATTGTCGTGTCCAAGTTTGGTTTGTTTCCTTCATGATTTTATCGGTTGCTTATTGCAATCGACTTCAAGTTTGATATATTTTTATAGTCATGTTATACACTGGTGTACTAGTTTAGCTCTTTTTTTTTTTTTTTTTTTTTTTTTTTTGCAACTTCAAATAGCATGCAAAATATTTTGCATGCTACTGCTATAAAGAGTACAATGATAGACAAATAAGCAGTAAAATCTGTGTCTGTTAAATTATTTGGGGGTGTGTGTGTGGGGGGGGGGGGGGGAGGAAGCATGAACTTAGCAAGGCAGTGCTGGTGAAAGAGTTGCTTGTGGTGACTGGTGAGTTTCTTTTTTCTTTTATGCTGATTTACCACCATATATTTTGGTTGTCTGTTACAACTATGTGGTTATTTATCATATTCTTCTCATGTGATAGTGCAGTCAGTGTTTTAAGCAATTCTTCAGATAATGTATTAAGATCACGTATTTTGTAGAACAAATTAGTAAAACACCACCATCCATGCTCCTTCCTTCTGTGAGGGCCTTTTGCATGATCAAAATCAATTATTTGATTTGAATATCATTCTCTTGCCCATGGCATTACATGCCCTCTATATATCTTAATGAAGGAATGTGAACTCACCATCTCCATATTTTTCAAAGGAATGGAAAAAGGCAGTAAAGTAAATGAATCCTTCATTCACGCTACAAAGTAGAATGCCCAAGTAATAATATAACGCAAGTAAATAAATCCTTCATTCATGCTACAATGTAAATGAATCCTTCATTCATTCTGTCCTGGCTTGACCCGTAGGCTAAATAGTAAAATCAACTGTTTTCTTTCCCGCTAACACAAATCTCAGAAGCAAAAGGAAATTATAAAATCACGATTTTGATTGTGCAAGAAATTTATATATTCATCGACCATCCACGCATTATACAAAAGAGAATCGGCTTAATTGCGATTAAGGTTATGGTTATTAATGGAGGAAGGTGGTGATTTGGGTATTTGGGTTAAGACAATTTGTGATTTTTTTTCAGTGGATATCTGGTAGTTTCGGTGGCGTCTTTGTTTGTGATTGGTGGCAAGACACGGGATTGAAAGTATGTAGAAAATATTGAACTATGGTCGGCTGCTTGCAGAGGTGCTTGGGTAGATGTCTAGATGTTTGAAAGTGACGTGAAGATGAATGGTGTGATCCAAAGGTATGGGTTAATGTGTTTTATGGTAGAGGAGTTGCATGGTTCTTGCTGTTTGAATAGATGAGGGAAGTTGAAGGTGTTTTGGTCAGAATGAGGACAAGAAGCAAGTATAGAGCATGGAGTGTGTTGAGATGAGTGATTTGCTATTTGTTGGAGGATGTGGATTTCAAGCAATATGCGATTTTGGTGGAGATGGAGGATGCTGCTAGTTTGAAGGGTGGATGGTCAGTAAAGGTCGTATGGATGGAATAGGAGCAGTTTTGAGTATGGTGGATGGTAAGCATGGTTTTGAGTATGGTGAATGTAGATGATGGTTTGTTTGAAGGAGCAGTTTGATGGTTTGAGTTTTGGTCTGTTCAATGAGTAGTGGTGCGGGTAGTATGGTGTATGTGAAGTTGACAGTGTTAGACAGCAGGCTTAAATTCTGGTTGGGTAAATAACTCCTATGCTTTTTAACCTGTTAGGCTTTACCCATTGCAAATAAAATTCTGGTTTCTTCCTTGATTAACACTTCCAGTTTTGTGTTTGCAAAACACATTGACTTTTTTATGTTGATTCTTAGTTGCATGAGTTCACTAGCGTTATCTCATTTTTTTAAGGCCAATGATTTCCAGTAAGTTGAACAAGTTGCAGGCTCTGTTACTAATCACATTTTATTCAGTGGATAGACTGTTCAACTGGTTGGTTTGCTAAGGCTACAATCACTGTACACAATCTCTGTTTACCAAACCAATTCAATGAACCCATTTTTCTTCAATCTCAATATCAATAACGTCAGGACTAGATGATTTACTTGATGAACGACCATATCCTTTAGAAGTATCATTGCTCTCAGGCTACCATACAATGATTCTGCACCCAGTGCATCTATATACTTGATTTTTATAGCCCACAAATTTTCTCTTACATGCTAGGCATTCACCCTAAAAAAGCAAAATGTGTCAAACCGACTGTAAATTATTGTTAACACACACATAATCTTATGACACCGAAATTTAATGGCATGTAATGGCCATTGTAAAGAAATCCAATTTTCCACGTCCCAAACTAGAAACTTTTAATGCTTCTTTTCGTTTGAAGTTTCCAAAATCTTTATAGTGTACACTGGAACTGACAAAATCCCACTAACATCACGCTAAGAGGCACAAAGAACAAAATCATAGGAAAATTGCTGATTTGCAAATGACATGTATGCAGAGATCAAAATCATAAATAGTCAATTACCTTATATTCATGTCCAGTGAAAATTTTCATATAACAGTTCTGATTTAAATATTTTTGCAGGTATTACAGGATTCCATGCATAAGCATTATCTCCAGGACTTTGTTTAGCTATTGTAGCATATTCCTATGGTGTTTGTATCAAGGGATGCTTATTCTCTACATTATGTTTGTATGTAAATTGCATCTGATATTGTCTGATGCCTTGTGTTGTCCATAGTATGGGATATTATGAGATTTTATGGTTTGAAACTTATTATTGTATGTTAATGACAATGTAAATCTGTTATGTCAATATTTTAAACTTGTTATGTTTGCTAGCTTAAATTTGGTATGTTCTACATGCTATTTGCTATTCTAATGCTATTACTGTGTATATAGCCAACAATAGCACTGAATATATATTTATGCTTATCTGATATAAACTATAGGTGTGTTTTATTTATGCAGTGTATTATATACAATTGTCACAGTTATTAGTGTGGCAAATGAGGGAGTAGTTATTAAAAATCACATTTATAACCGTGAGTAACCACCGAATAATAACGGTTATAAGTGTTACAATTCCAGCATTAATAACATTTATAACAATTGGGAAAGCAAACAATATGACACTTATAACTATTAGGAAAGTAAATATTATCACACTTATAACCGTTGGAGATGTAAATATTATCACACTTATAACCGTTAGGATAAAATATATTATCACGCTTATAACCATGATAATATGCATTGGTATTTGTCACGGATATAACTGTGATAAGATGCGTGATAAAAATCACCAACGCACATTGGCTTAACGGTTATAACCGTAAGAAAACTGCTTACTCACGGTTATAAGCGTGAGAATTTGGCTTTTCTGGTGTTGTGACAAATGATAAATCATGTCCTGTTTAGTATATCAGAAAATTTATAAAAACATTCTGTATAAATATTAAGAGTTCATCCTTCACGTTGTCAATTGGTTTTATGATAATTTAGGGTTCTCTAACATAGCATCATCCAGAAAATATTTAGTATATCATCACATCAACAAAATAACAAGTTTTAATAACATAACATGTTTTATTATATTAACCTAGGATCATAGTACTACCAGTTTGGGGATAGTTTCTTCCTATGTTTTATAGTGCCTCCATCGTCAGCTCTTTTATCCTTCCCAACCACTTGTTATTTTCTTGGTACATTCTTTCATGTAGGTCCACTGGTTCTGCTTCCTGTATGCGCTGACTCTCTTTAGTGCCTGCTTCATTGTTCGGTGAGAGAGCAAGAACTAATGAAATTAGCAATGTGCCATAGCCAGATTTTCTAAATGAAAATTAGTATAGTGAAACAAATAATATTGAGTAATGCATAAATATCATGATAAGCACTTGTGTGAAACACATAATTTATGGGGATACACTTACAATGCATACAAAAAGTGCACTTTTATCATCATTATTTATTAGGGTAGTTGTTCTTTTTGCTGGGTTAGCCAAAAAAGGATGTGAAATATTAATTTACCACTGTATATATGCCTCAGCGCAATCCTAATGATGCATAACTCTTTGAGATATTGAAATGTTATTCAAAAGATGATTTCTCCATCACTCTGACCAAAATCCCCTAAATTTGAAAGTATTCTTTAAACAATCTAGCAAGAAGACTTCAACTTCTTCTTATCGAGGCAGAAGTGATACTGGAATGGGAAGACAGTAACCTAATTATCGTAGAATTCTCTGTGCTGATATATTTTGGCAATTTCAAAGCAAACAATTGGATAGTTGTAGAATACACATTGCTGCTATTTGTAAATTGCTTATATGTCATTGTAACGATCCCAAACGGCATCACACTCTTGAAAATCATTCATTCTCTCCCTCGGACTAACCAATTCAACATCAAAATTGAACCTTGTTCCAATGCAAAGTAAAAGGATGCTCTATCAACCGTCTCGACACATACTGTGTTGTCTTAAAACCGGAAAATACACAAAAACTTATGCCTACGCAAAGGACAACAAGTATAGAGTATAATATGTATAGAGGACAATGGGGTTATATAAATAATTTGAATTTAAATTTTTATGCGTACTTTTAGTAAGTTTAAATAACCAGAAAATTGTTGCACATCTTTTCTAGTCTTTGAACTAAGTTGTAACATCTTAGTTTTTCTAAACATTAATTAGAATATTTAGTTGGGGATATTAAATAAAATTATGCAAGTTGGTGATGAGAATGAGATTTGACTAGTTAAATGGGTCGAGCCATGACTAATAAACAAAATAGACAAATAAGAAGGATTGTAAAAGGAAAAAAATGGGAAAAGCCATTTCCTAAATGCTTAACCTTCATTGGCTCTTATATTCTCTCTTCACATTCTCTTTCATTTGCAAACTAAAGTAAAACAATCTAAGGAGGTCGACCATTACTCTAGGCTAGAGAAGAAAAAAACTAAAAGAGGAAATCAAACTTAAAAAATCAAATCTCAAGTTCATTCACATTCTAATCATGGTGGGTAATGATTTTCAATCTCTATCTATGCTTATTGATTTGTCTATAGGGTAGATCCAAATTGTTGATTGACTATATATTCGTTTGTACCAAGTTTCGATGATAAACATCTATATATATGCTTGTTGATGATATACATGCATTTTCATGAAACTATTGCTTAGAAACCTATCGTTTGTCACCTAATTCACTTGAGATTTTTGACGCCATGAGGAACATTATTTTAAAAATTAGTTTCAGGTTTTATAAAACAAGTATGAATAATTTTTGAATTTTCTAAATCGAGAAACTAAATTATTTCAATTTTAAATTATTGTAAGCAGTTAAATAATGAATTTGATTCCGGAATTACCATTTGTTTGAAATATATTAAAAGGGATTTATTCAGGTTTTCAGACATTTTCCTATGATTTTTTAATTTAGCATGAATTTTCTAAGAAATAAATGCTTAAGCATTTTATTAGTTTAATTAAATAAAATAGATTCGAAATAAGGGATTACTAATATTTTAATTACCAGATCTATGACACAAACTTGAAAGGAAAGAAATTTTATCAACGAATTAGATTTTTTCCAAATAATAAGTGGTTGGCGAAAATATTACTTTTAAATAGGGATTTTACAATTTTTAAGTCAATAACAATACTACTACCCATCGAAACAATGCTTTGCTTCACAATAATTGGCTTCAAGTCAATTCACTTTGATTCGTTCATTGAATAAGTGCACGGTACTAATGTAAGCTAGTTGGAGTGCTTCGAACCAATGACAAACTGAAGGAAATGCTTCTAAATAGTGATTTGCTTCAAATTGGGGAAGCCGTGTTTTATAATGGTTTCAAAATAATCCAACTCCCTTTGCTTTGTTTTACTTCGAAGCCATTTGCTTCGAAATGCTTTTATTATTTGGTTTTACTTTGAAGCCATTTGCTTTTAACCGCTTTTGTTTTTCTTCGAAACAGTTGCCTCGAACCGGATTTAATACATCGGTTTCGTTTCAAAGCAGTTGGTTTAAGCCGTTTGCAAATTAGTTACGAATCATTTCAAAGGGTTTGTGTCACTGTTTCGCAAACTTAAAAATTTTATGCTTAAAGCACTCCTATTGTTTTTTTTCTCTTGGAACACCATAATGGTACAAACCTAAGATTTTCCTCGATGCCATATAGGTGTGAAGCCATCTATTTCATTTTTAAAGCACACAAACCCATGTAACTCTTTTATTTCAAATAGTTTCAAATGGTGTCACATCCAAGCTTACGAATGATCAATTTTCCTTTGTTTTGAATGGTTTTGAATGGGTTTGAAGGACTTTAAAAGAAAACTAATAAATATTTATTTAAATGATCTTGGTTTTATCGCTATGTTTTAAAGTATATTTGTTTACCTCTAGGAATTTTAAAATATCATCGACAAAGTTTTAAAAGCATAGACATAATTGATTTGTTTAGTAAAAGGTTACTGAATTTCGTTGTTTTAAAGATTATATTCAAAGAATTGAATTATAAAAGCCTATGTTTTCAAGGAAATACATTTAATAAGTATTTAACTCCTTATTTACTTACTTAACCGTCCCTTCATGTTGTATAAATGAGAAAATGGTATCTATGACTCAGACGATTAGAAAACCAGAGGATTAGTTTAGGATCATGCCTTATACTTTAGGTATCGCATCAAACTAAATTTGTCCAATATTCCGGTGCGTAAGGTAGAGTTAGGGTAAAAGTAAACACTACAAGAAAATATGCATTCCACTGCAAAAATGGACAGTGTTTCTATATGGAATGCTGATAAAAGTATCTAGTAAACTGAAAATTAAAAATCAAAACGCTATTTAAAATAATGGACTGTTATAAACTAAAAGAAGAACATAAGAAATGAGAGAGAGCAGACATTATTATTTTATTCATATCTCTATACAACATACACAAGCTCTCTATTTATAGGCTTTACATGTCTCATCAATTACAATAGTGCCCCTTGCATTAAGCATATTCACCCTTAAAAACATATATATATATATATATATATATTATAACACTCCCCCTTGAATATGCGTATGCAAAGATGATAAGATCGATTGCCTCATTAAAAACCTTTTTATGAAAAACCCTATGAGAAAAATCATAAACAAGGAAAAGAGTACAATTTATTTCATCTCTAGTAACATATTGACAATATGTTTCAATGAGGGTTGATACTTCTGGATCAAAATTATGCCTCATTGAAAACCTTACTAACAAAAACCCAATGGGAAAAATATTAGTGAAGGAAAAGAGTACACTATAGCATTATATATGCTCCCCCTGATTCGTAACACATTATTCAAATAGTTTTGTGATGCAAACTACGCATACCAATTTTATAAACCATCTTCTGAAATGTTGACTTTGGAAGTGCTTTAGTGAATAAATCTGCTGGATTTTCTTGAGACTGAATTTGCTTCACTTCTATCTTATTGTCCTTTTGAAGTTCATGTGTGAAGAAGAATTTGGGAGAAATGTGCTTCGTCCTGTCACCCTTGATATATCCTGCTTGAATCTGAGCTACGCATGCGGCATTGTCTTCATAAATGATGGTTGATCTTTCTGTTGTTGAGGGAAGATGACATGTGTTTCGAATGTGTTCGATTAATGATCTCAACCAAATACATTCTCGACTTGCTTCATGTAGTGCTAGTATTTCAGAATGATTGGATGATGTTGCTACCAATGTTTGCTTTGTAGATCGCCATGAAATAGCTGCATTGCTGTTAGTAAACACATATCCTATTTGTGATCTTGCTTTATGTGGATCAGAAAGATAACCTGCATCAGCATAACCAACTAGGATCGGATTATTGCCTATGTTAGAATTAAATAAGCCTAAATTAGTGGTTCCTCGCAGATATCTCATGATATGTTTTATACCATTCCAGTGTCTTTTAGTTGGTGCAGAACTATATCTCATGATAGGCGTACTAAGTGGATATGCTTTATCCATTTGAAAACGCTTCAGGGTTTTCTCAATGTAATTTGATTGATGAATTAGTATGCCATTTTTACTATGCTCAATCTGTAGACCAAGACAGAATTTGGTTTTGCCAAGATCTTTCATTTCAAATTCCTGTTTTAGGTAATCTATTGTTTCATTGATCTCTTCTGGAGTTCCAATCAAATTTATATCATCAACATATACTGCTAAAATAGCAAATCCCTTTTCCGATTTCTTTATAAAGACACATGGACAAATGAGATTGTTTTTGTATTCAGCTTTTACTAAATATTCACTAAGATGGTTATACCACATTCTTCCAGATTGTTTCAAACCGTATAGTGATCGTCTTAATTTTAATGAATACATTGATTTTGATTTTGCTTCAGGCAATTTATATCCGTTTGGGATTTTCATGTAAATATCAGTATCCAATTCACCGTATAGTTAAGCTGTCACAACATCAGTCAATCTTATATCAAGCTTCTCAGAAACTACAAGACTTATTAAATATCGAAATGTTATGACATCCATAACAGGAGAGTATGTTTCTTTGAAATAAAAACCTGGTCTCTGCTGGAAACCTTGTGCAACAAGCCTTGCTTTGTATCTCACAACTTCATTTTTATCATTTCGTTTTCTAACGAATACCCATTTGTAACCAACTAGTTTAATACCTTCTGGTGTTTTCTCTATTGGTCCAAATACACCATGTTTTTGGAGTGAATTTAGTTCAACTTGAATAGCATCTTTCCATTTTGGCCAATCATGTCTTTTTCGATATTCATTTATGCTAGTTGGTTCATTATCATTATCCTCATTATAGTCATGACTTTTAGTTATTTTAGTAGCTACTGCGAATGAGAATACATCATCAATTGTTATTTTACTTCGATCCCATATTTCTCCATAATTCGTATAAAACATTGAGATCTCACTATTAGTAGGTGCCATTTTATTTTCGGAAGCTTCTATTATTTCTTCTGGGATAATAGTTCCTTCACTGATTTTAGGAGAACTGAGATTTTCCTTTGGATCATTTATAACCTCTTTGGGAGGTTTGCTAATTGGTGATTTTTCATTTGACTTTCTTTTTCTAGGCGCCAAGTCTTTTGAACCTATCGGTCTTCCACGTTTTTGTCTAGCTTTAGATTCATTTGCTGCTATTGGTCCTTCGGGGATTTCAATTCTAGCTGGTGTATTTGCTGCTGGAATGTGAGATTTAGTTATTTTTGCAGCATCATTAAATGCATCTGGCATTTGATTTGCAATATTTTGAATATGCAAAATTCTTTGTACCTCGTATTGACATTGTTTGGTACGTGGATCCAAATGAAACATAGAGGGATTATTCCATGAAATTTCACGTCGTTCTACTGGAACGGTCTTTTCTCCCCCTAACGGCGGGAAATTTGACTCATCAAATTTGCAATCTGCAAATCTTGCAGCAAATACATCACTCGTAAAAGGTTCAAGATAACGAGTTATCGAAGGTGAGTCAAATCCCACGTAAATTCCCAACTTTCTTTGAGGACCCATTTTAGTACGAAGTGGGGGACTAATGGGTACATGCACAGCGCAACCAAATATTCATAGATGTGAAATATTTGGTTGGGATCCAGTTAAAAGCTATGATGGTGAAAACTGATGATAAGACGTTGGTCTAATTTTAATCAATTTGGATGCATGCAAAATTGCAGGTCCCCAAGCTGTAACAAGCAACTTTGTTTGCATAAGTAAAGGTCTTGCAATAAGTTGCAAACGCTTAATTAATGATTCTGCCAGACCATTTTGAGTATGAACATGAGCTACTGGATGTTCAACTTCAATTCCCAGTGATAAACAATAATCATCAAATACATGAGAAGTGAATTCTCCTGTATTATCTAGTCTTATTGATTTGATTTGATGATCGAAGAAATGTGCTCTTAATTTAATTATTTGAGCAAGTAATTTGGCAAATGCCATGTTTCTAGTAGATAACAAACATACATGTGACCAAAAGTTGATGCATCAATTAACACCATAAAGTATCTAAATGGCCCGCAAGCGGGATGAATCAGACCATATATATCACCTTGAATTCTTTGCAAAAATGCTGGAGATTCAGAGGTGATCTTACTATATGAAGGTCGAGTAATTAATTTTCCTCGTGCACATGATATACACATGTAATCATTTGGTAAATTCAATTGATTTGGTAAATCATGCCCATTTGAGCTCTTGGCAATTTTACGCATCGTAGTTGAACCAGGATGACTTAAACGATCATGGCAAAGAATCAATTTCTTTGTACTTGTGAGCTTCTGGCTCATGTTTATAAAATGAGATTCAACTATGCCAATTTTGGTAAAGTATAATCCAGTTGAAATTATACCAAATTTTTCTAAAATAAGCTTCTGGCTTTCAATTTTAGAAATAACACAAAGATATTCTTTGTTGTTTTCATTTATAGTTTCAATATGATATCCATTCATTCTTATATCTTTGAAGCTAAGCAGATTTATTTTAGAATTGCTTGAATATAGTGCATTCTGAATGAATATATGTGTATCATTTGGCAACACTATATGGGCTCTTCCGGACCCTTCAATTATATTGGCTGAACCAACTATAGTTGAAACTTTATATGAAATATTTTCAGATAGTTCAGAGAAAAACTTCAGGTTTTTCAATATCGTATGAGTAGTTCCACTATCAACCAGGCATATATCATCGTTTAAACATTGTCAATCCATATCTTAAGAATTAAAAACAATACAGCTAGTCAATAAATGAATAAAAACTAATAAATATAAATAAATGTCCGCGAGAATAAACTAATTATCATATCCAACATTACATATTATTTCCGCAATTTCATAAGAATAAACTAAAAAGGTAAAACAAATAAACAAAAGTTTAAAACTAATACATGTTGGAAGGAAATGAAATAACATAAAAATCACATAATAAGCTTCAGGCTACTTATTGGTTGGTACGGTCGTCTCTTCGAATATTGCATTCAAATTTTCATCGTTGAACAAATTCCCATCATAGTCTTCAAAGAAATCATCTAACTTCAGGTCAGTGTTATCGGACAATCCCTCAGTATTATTTGTCTCGATATTCTTCGATTTATGATATTCTTCGATTGTTTTCTTTGATGATCTATAAGTGCGTGACCAGTGACCAGTGCGCCCTCATCTGTAGCAAATTTCCTCATAATGTTTTTTATTTTCTGCAGCTGAATTATTACTATTTTCAGGCTCATTTTTCTTTTGTTGCTTTTTGAAATCAGTAGTTTTGTTGCCCCAAAAACCACTGTAACCACCTCTGCTGGGGTTGTATCCACGTCCACGTCCTCTACCTCTTCCTCTGCCACGACCTCTTCTAGAGTGTGCAAAGTTTGCATTAACTTCAGGTAATGCAGCTGAACCAGTTGGTCTTGAGGAGTTGTTTTTAAGAAGCAGTTCATTGTTTTGTTCAGCAATCAATAGACATTCAATGAGTTCAGAATATTTTGTAAAATGACGCTCTCGGTATTGCTGCTGCAGGAGCACATTCGAGGCATGAAATGTTGAGAAAGTCTTTTCCAACATTTGCGCATCATCTACCTTTTCTCCACATAATTTCAGTTTAGAAGTAATTCTAAACATGGCGGAATTATATTCCCTTACTGTTTTAAAGTCTTGAAACCTCAGGTTCAACCACTCTTGTCTCGTATTTGGAAGTATGACCGTCTTCTGGTGGTCATATCGCTCCTTCAGGGAGTTCCATAGGTGGAGAGGGTCTTTTTCAGTTAAATATTCTGATTTTAGATCATCGTGGATATGACATCTTAAAAATATCAGAGCCTTTGTTTTGTCCTGCTGGGACAAATTATTGTCATTTTTAATGGCGTTTTCTAAGCATAGAGCTTGTAAATGGATCTCCGCATCCAGTATCCATGACAAATAATTGTCTCCAGAAATGTCCAATGCTTTAAATTCAAGCTTACAAATGTTTGACATTTTGCAAACTACACACAAAACAAATTGCAGATGCTTAATTAAATAAAATTTATATATCAGCATATACACACAGTGAATCATAAATGGCTATTTGTATTGCTGACATTATTTATACATGAAACCGTAGTGATGTGGTAATAGTCACGTCACACCAAAGTAAGATTGTAAAAGAAAAAAAATGCAAGCAATCTCTTTTGATGCTTTCTGCATCTGTTACAAAAATCAAAATAAAAACTCCACACTTGCAAATCAAAGTGATAAAAATCACATTATTAGGTAATGAATTAACTTACAACAAGTTTAAATATAAGGACAAGAAAAAATAAATAAATATAAAGCTGCTGTAACATGGCAAATAATGCATGAGAGCAGGGCACGTAAAGCATTAACAGCATGGTCATGGAGGAAAAAAAACATGCGAGTAGTATAAATAAATGAAATAAAGGCATGTAGTACCTTATTGATAGAGAAGAACAGGAGATTTAAAGGAAATAAAGGCTAGTAGTACAAATAAAAGATAGCAGTATATGAAATACATAAAGCAGAAAGTCAAGAAGAGATTACCTCGTGAAAACAGAAATATATTAAGAAGTCGGTAACTTTTCTGTGTGGATAAAATAACGATGGAATCGTAAGAATAGAGGTAGATATATAATAGTTTACAAACTGACGTTCGTATGTGAACGAGTAAAAATAGGTGGACTGAGTAAAAGTAGATAGACCGAGTAAAAATAGAGAAAAAAAATCATGCCGACGAATAGCTGATATACAAACCGACGTTGTATATACAGTAAACTATCTTACCTATTAAATACAGTGGAATATCCACTAAAAAAAATAGGTCGAATGTTAATCAACTGTAAAGAAACCAACTTCATAGTAAACACCAAAAATGTTATGAGATAACAAAATGCAAATCATAAACGTTCCTGTTGATAACGTGTTATAAACTAAAATAAGAACATAAGAAATGAGAGAGAGCATACATTATTATTTTATTCAGATCTCTATACAACATACACAAGCTCTCTATTTATAGGCTTTACATGTCTCATCAATTACAATAGTGTCACTTGCATTAAGCGTATTCACCCTTAAAAATATATATATTACAACATGGACTTCATTTTGGAAATATTTTCACTTCGCGGTTACCTTGCCACCTCATTTTCATTTTTTACTTCGTTAGACATAGTAAACCATCGAACTTCACCAAGCTTCTTTAAAATCTAATTAAAATCCCAAATATACACGAATCTCCGATGAAACTTTGTTCGCCTCCTAATTCGGTCAGCAACATCAAAATTGCTCAAGCCCTAACCCCCTTGAATGATTTTCACATTTGGTGATTTTTCATTTCAGTTTTATTTCATATTGGATCAAACTGCAATAGTGAGCTGTATTTTAACTTTTTAGATTTTGTCGTAATATGGTGCGACTCTTTTTTGGTGGATTTTCATTCATGGGTTTTGGTCTACTTTGATTGCTACTCATTTGGGTTCTCCTGTTTTTTCGTTGTGCTGGATGGATGAATATTGTTCAGTAGCTGATGACTACTTATGAATTCATTAAAGTTCAATTGTTCTAAAGCGAGTTAGTGTTAGTACCTTGTAATTACACAATTGTATTACAAACAGACAGCAACAACATTCAATGTTAATCAATTATGTCACAATTGTCACGTCAAACTGTGTGTACAATAATCACAGAAAGCGTAACCGATTTGTGCACAAGACTGAAGATAAATAGAAAATATTCTGTTTCAGTAATGTCCAAGTCCAGAAGTTTTCTGTTTCCTTGAAACAATATTGTCGTCGTATGCACCAATCGACGTTGTTGCAATTTGTTTCCCAGGATAAAACGGACCAACTCCGTTGCGTAGTGCCAGCAAACGGAGCTCTGATGAACTGAAGTTAATTATAGAAACCAGATCAGAGGATTACTTTGAAGAAGAAGAAGTAATGCAAGCAGAAAAAAGGTAAATTCTGTCTTGTTTTGGGCAGTGTATATATAGGCAAGGAGGAGTGCCTGTTCGCATGCATTAGTAACCATCAGAATAGGAAATGTTGCGACCTTTAACTGCCCAGTTATTAATATGCGTCTGTTGAGAATTTAAATGGTTGTCTTTATTCAGCTAATAGACATTCCTTCCGAATTCTGGATTGAACAGACACACCTTTAAAATTCTGAGAAAAAATATTCTCATGTCAGTGCACTAGCCCAATCAGCAACCGTCGGCCATATCCAATCAAGAGACCCCAAGAGCCCCAAGGCCCAAGGCCCTTATCTTTGACATTTTAATGTATTATTATGTCATGGCCAAGCCCACATCCTCATATCATCCCTCTCCTTTCTATTTTACATAAGCCTATTTGGCTTCTAATATATTAGGAGAGATTGTGCTAATATTTCTATGATGTGGGACTTTAAATGTTGCTATCTCTTCTTCTTCCTTATCTCTTCTTCTTCCTACTTTCCCCTTTCTTTGCTCATTCATTTCCAACAATCCCCCACATGAATGAGCAGTTGATCTTAGTTTCACGAATCATTTATCGCATCGGTTAAAGTAGCACATGGGCCTTGAACTTTCCTAGTGATTACCTATTTGAATCACAGGCGAATCAGTAGACATAGACTGTCCTTGAACTGTAAGCCTTTTGTGTAATTCCAAAGTAGATAACACGCGATAAATGTTTCTTATAACCCTTCGTTCTCTGTATGTGTTCGTTTTTGCCTTGAACACCTGCCTGGTCTCATAAGTGCTTAGAGAATTTGGCCTCATAATTCTCTTTGAAGCGGCGCCTTCGCATTTACGTAGGTGATTCTGTAAAGGGCATTCTCTAATTCCTCAAATACAGACATCATTAAAGTACTCATACTTATCCTTATTCAACTTGTAATGCACTGACTTATCATAGGAATGGTTTGTGTGTAACAGTGCCATAAAGTTTCTCTTAAACTTCGTTGTCCCTTTGAACCTAGATCTTGGGATCTCCAATCAACTAGGTGGGGTTTCCATTTTAGAAAAACCTTTAGTCTGTAGGCCTTAGCCCCATTCCCTTCGATAAGGTTTGAACTTTCTCTCTTGGAAAGCCTTTTGTAAGTGGATTCGCTAAGTTATCTTTAGATCGAATGTAATCTATTGTGATAACACCATTAGAGAGAAGTTGTCTTATCGTTTTATGTCTACGACGAATATGCCTAGATTTACCATTGTATAGTGTACTATTAGCCCTTCCAATAGCTGATTGACTATCACAATGTATACATATTGGAGGCATAGTTTTGCTCCAATTAGGAATGCCTTCCAAGAAGCTTCGAATCCATTCTACTTCTTCTGCAGTCTTATCTAGTGCAATAAACTCTGATTCCATCGTGGATCTAGCGATACAAGTCTGTTTGGATGATTTCCATGAAATTGCTCCATTTCCTAATGTGAACACGTATCCACTTATAGATTTTGTATCATTTGATCCAGTGATCCAATTTGCATCACTGTATCCTTCCACTATTGAAGGATAGTTTGTATAGTATAGACCATAACTCTGTGTATACTTTAGATACCCTAGAACTCTGATTACCGCTTTCCAATGATGTTTACCAGGATTGCTGGTAAATCTACTTAGTTTGCTTACAGCATAAGCGATATCAGGCCTAGTACAGTTCATAACATACATGATACTTCCTAGTATACGAGAGTACTCCAATTGGTAAATACCATCACCAGCGTTCTTTACCCAATTTTGGTTCATATCTACTGGTGATTTTGCAATAGTTACATTATATTGCTTGAATTTCTCAAGTATTTTGGTGATGTAATGCGATTGGGATAATGCATATCCCTGTGGTGTTCTCAAAATTTTTACACCCAATATCACATCAGCCAGTCCTAGGTCTTTCATATCAAATCTAGAGGATAACATATCCTTTGTAGATGTTATTATGGCCTTGTTATTGCCTAGGATTAATAGATCATCAACATAAAGACAAACAATGACATATCCAATATGTGTATGTTTTATGTACACACATTCATCTGATTCATTTATCGTGAATCCATTTGATAACATAGTGTTATCAAACTTCTCATGCCACTGTTTTGGAGCTTGCTTAAGGCCATAAAGTGATTTTACCAGTTTGCAAACTTTATGCTCATGTTCTGAGCTTAGAAATCCTTCAGGTTGTTTCATATAGATTTCCTCCTCTAGTTCACCATTCAAGAATGCAGTTTTAACATCCATTTGATGTATTTCCAAGTTATGTATGGATGCAATTGCAATGAGCATTCTAATTGACGTGATCCTCGTTACAGGTGTATGTATCGAAATAGTCCAGGTCTTCTTTTTGTCTAAATCCTTGGACTACCAGACGAGCTTTGTACTTGTCTATTGAACCATCAGGTTTCAATTTCCTTTTAAATATCCATTTATTACCTAAGGCCTTACATCCTTGAGGTAAATCAACCAATTCCCATGTATAATTGGACATAATGGGTTCAATCTCATTGTTAATTGCCTCCTTCCAATAAGGGGCATCGCTGGAACGCATAACTTGTTTATATGTCAATGGATCATCTTCTAACATAAATGTATAGAAGTCTGGTCCAACGGTTTTTTAAAGTCCTTGACCTTTTACTTTTTCTTGGTTCCTCCATTTGCTTCTCAACACTACTTTGCTGAGTGTTATTTTGTTCAACATCCTCAATAGAATAAGGAACTTCATCTTCCCTTATCTCTTAGGTGCATGATTTTCAGTACCATGTTTCAAGGGAAATACATGTTCGAAAAATCTAGCATTTCTCGACTCAATGATGGTATTTTCATGAATATCATCAATTTCAGATTTGTGTACCAAAAATCGATATGCAGCACTGTTTTGTGCATATCCAATGAATACACAATCAATAGTTTTTGGTCCAATTTTGACCTTCTTTGGTTTTGATACCTCTACTTTGGCAAGACACCCCCACACTTTTAGGTATTCATAGGATGGTGGTCTGTTTTTCCAAAGTTCATAAGGAGTTTTAGATGTTTTCTTTCGGGGTATTTTATTTAAAATATTATTTGCTAAAAGAATAGCTTCTCCCCAAAAATTATCTGGCAAGCCAGAGCTAATCAGTAAGGCATTCATCATTTCTTTAAGAGTTCTATTTTTCCGTTCAGCTATACCGTTGGATTGAGGTGAATACAGAGCTGTAGTTTGATGTATAATTCCGCGCTCAGCACAGAATTCCTCAAATAGAGACTTGTATTCTCCTCCTCTATCACTTCTTAAAGATTTGATTTTCTTGTTGAGTTGATTCTCAACTTCTGCCTTATACTGTTTAAACATTTCAAATGCTTCGTCCTTACTTTTGAGGAGATATATATGACGGTATCTGGTACAATCATCAATGAATGTAATAAAATACCTTTTTCCACCTCTAGTTTGACACATTTTCAAATCGCATACATTGGTATGTATTAAGTTTAGAGGTTCAGTATCTCGTTCAACATGATGAAACGAGGTTCTTGTCAATTTTGCTTCTGCACAAACTTGACATTTATAGTTTGAATCTATATTGCATTTTGGTTTAAATTCTAGATTAATCAATTTTCGCAATGTATCAAAATTTACATGCTCTGATGTAGAATGCCATATGTTAGAAGATTCAACAATATAAGCATAAGATTCACTTTCATTCATTTCAGTGTGTGGTACAATAGTAGTTACATTTGCTTTAAACAAATCATCACACACATATCCTCTTCCAACATACACACCATTCTTGGAAAGCACAAATTTATCAGCTTCAAAGGTCAATTTGAAGCCATGCTTGCTCAGTAATGATCCTGAAATCAGGTTCTTGCGAATTTCTGGAACATGGAAAACATCATTTAAAGTTAGTTCCTTTCCAGAAGTCAGTTTCAACACAACTTTTCCTTTGCCTTCAACCTTTGAAGTAGAAGAATTGCCCATAAAAAGTTGTTCAGCATCACTTGCAGTTTTATAGGTTGTAAACATCCACTTATTAGCACATATTTGTCGAGTGGCTCCAGTGTCTACAAACCATTTCTTTGAGTTACCAACAAGGTTGCATTCTGATATTACTGCACATAAATCAAGATCAGAAATGCCTTTCGAAACATCAGCCGTATTTGCTTCTAACTTCTTCTTTTTAGGTGCACGACATTCGATTGCTTTGTGCCCCTTCTTTCCACAGTTGTGGCAAGAACCCAGAAATTTCTTTGACTTCTTAGGAGCATTCTCCCTTTTTTTTTTTTGGTTAGTCTTGTCTGACTCAACAACATTTGCTTTGGCAGCAATATTCTGAGAAATCTTTTTCTCAGAATTTCAATTATCTTCCTCAATGTGTAGCCGAACTACGAGATCTTCCATTGTCATTTTCTTACGTTTATGCTTAAGGTAATTTTTGAAGTCCTTCCAAGAAGGAGGCAATTTCTCAATAGTTGCAGCAACTTGAAAAGTCTCGCTAAGAGTCATCTTTTCATCTTCTAATTGACAGATGATAAGTTGCAGTTCTTGAGCTTGACTTATCACCGTCTTTGAGTCAACCATTTTGAAGTCTAGAAATTTTCCAGCAATGAATTTCTTCATGCCTGCATCTTCAGTTTTGTACTTTTTCTCCAGAGCACAACAAGAGTTGTTTGGACGTTGCAATAGTACAGTAGACATTGTAGAGGCTATCATCTAGACCATTCAGAATATAATTTTTGCACATGAAATCTGAGTTTGTCCAGGTATTGAGTGCCTCTACTTTAGTAGCATCAGGTTCGAGTTCGTCTACCACAGGAACCTCTTCAGTCAGAAACTTGGCAAGGCTTAATGTTGTTAAATAAAACAACATTTTCTGTTGCCAGTGCTTGAAATTAATTCCATTGAAATTCTCTGGCCTTTCGCCATGAGACAGAGCCATTGTTGGTAGCACAGGCGCTGGCTGAGCAGTTTTCACCGTCTGAATCGGTGCAGAATCAGTGCTGCTGTTTTTCGTCATCTGCAACAAAAATAATGTTTCAAGAATGTTAGTACCTTGTAATTACACAATTGTATTACAAACAGACAGCAACAACATTCAACGTTAATCAATTATGCCACAATTGTCACGTCAAACTGTGTGTACAATAATCACAGAAAGCGTAATCGATTTGTGCACAAGATTGAAGATAAACAAAAAATATTCTGTATCAGTAATGTTGGAGTCCAGAAGTTTTCTATTTCCTTGAAACAATATTGTCGTCGTATGCACCAATCGACGTTATTGCAATTTGTTTACCAGGATGAAACGGATCAACTCCGTTGCATAGTGCCAACAAACGGAGCTCTGACGAACTGAAGTTGATTATAGAAACCAGATCAGAGGATTACTTTGAAGAAGAAGAAGTAATGCAAGCAGAAAAAAGGTAAATTCTGTCTTGTTTTGGGCAGTGTATATATAGGCAAGGAGGAGTGTCTGTTCGCATGCATTAATAACCATCAGAATAGGAAAGGTTGCGACCCTTTAACCGCTCGGTTATTAATATGCGTCTGTTGAGAATTCAAATGGTTGTCTTTATTCAGCTAACAGACATTCCTTTCGAATTCTGGACTAAACAGACACACCTTTAAAATTCTGAGAAAAAATATTCTCATGTCAGTGCACTAGCACAATCAACAACCGTCGGCCATATCCAATCAAGAGACCCCAAGAGACCCAAGGCTCAACGCCCTTATCTTTGGCATTTTAATGTATTATTATGTCATGGCCAAATCCACATCCTCATATCATCCCTCCTCTTTCTATTTTACATAAGCTTATTTGGCTTCTAATATATTAGGAGAGATTGTGCTAGTATTTCTATGATGTGGGACTTTAAATGTTGCTATCTCTTCTTCTTCCTTATCTCTTCTTCTTCCTACTTTCCCCTTTCTTTGCTCATTCATTTCCAACAGTTAGTTCATTGAATATTAATTGATTGAACTTCTAGTTTTAACCGGAACGCAATGTATTGCAAAGCTCGTAATAATTACATTACAGAGTATTATTACAATAAGAATGTTTTAAAACAAAAGTGGATAAAATATTTGATAGTAAATATGATTTTCGTCCTTTGATAATGATACAACAGTAATGAGGCAGAGGAGAGAAATATAGAATTAGTTGAAGAAAGAAGAAGACATGGAAGGAAGAAGGTAATTCTGGAAATATTCATCATATCTATTTCTCATTTTGTGCGTACATTTATAGAAAAAGATGCTAACAACCTCTGCCTACGTGTAAAGCAGGCACTACTACTTTTTGCAGAAATAACAGCTAATTCATAACAAACCGAAATACAGTAAAATAAAATAAGGCCTTTACATAGCCTCTCTAACAACTTGCACGTTCTGATGCAGCTGTCATGAATCTGGAAGCTTCCTAGGTGCACTAATGGTTCTTTTGGGTCGTGCATCTCTATTCTGTGAAGGTGGTGAAATATTTTGCGTATCATTACCAACGCCTTGAAATTGACCTTGTCCTCAAGGTCATAAATTGCCGCTAATAATCGCTCAAACTTAATTTCTCCGCCCGGATCAAAGATGAGCGGTTTACTTTCACATTTCACCTTGTTCATTCCAACAAACAGGTTGTGTGTGTCAGCCCATTTCTGTAATTTTGACAATGACGGATCAATTGCTTGTCTCATGTAGAGAAGCACAAAGGGCATGACTTCAATGTAGACATCTAGACAGATCCGTTGCTTCATGGGACTGCATATATTGGTGCCAAAAAGGGATTCAACATGGAAGTCGGAGAAGTGTTCAAGTATTTGGTGGGTGGAGTTACTTGGCTTAATAGGTGACTGGTTAGTTGGCTGAAAGTATAAGTAAAGATAAGTAGAAATGGAAGACGTGGTTTCTAACCTATGTGGTTGGTTGGTTGAAATAGGAGATGGGTGTGAGTTTGGGCCTAGCCAGGTCAAACAAATGGCCCGGTTGTTAACATTAAAACCCAGCGTTAACTCTTTGTAATCCAGCGTAATGGGGCCGAGATTTTCGAGCCATTGGCTGCCGCAAACAGCATCACATCCAGCTATTTCCACAAGATGAAAGTCGATTTCAAAATGATGCCCCTGTATCTCCACTTTGACGCCCAAGCAGCTACCGCCACTCTTTAATTGCTCTCCGTTTCCCGACCGTGACCATGAAGGAGTTCGAGTTGTTTATTTTAAGGTCAAGAAATCGTGCGGTTTTAGGGTGGATATAGTTATGGGTGGAGCCAGTGTCGATGAGGATGGAGATGGGATTGTCATTGATTGTCGCGGGAAGGCGGATCGATCGAGGGTGGGTGGAGCCAGTTAGGGCGTGGAAGGAGATTTCTTGAGGTGGGTTTGGGTTTGGTGTACTGTTAATGGGTTGCGGGGTGGGTTCAGGGTCTGGTGCAGGGTCTAATTCGTTTTCATGGGGCGTTTCTTCTTCATGTAGCTCAGGTAAGATCATTAATATGTGGGTGGGTTTGCACCGGTGCCCGAAGTGATATTTCTCATCACAATTAAAACAAAGCCCCTGCTGTTTTCGTAACTCCATTTCTGTTGTAGAGAGTTGTTTGATGGGGATGGATGGTTTGGAGGGTTGACAATGAAGTGTTTGAGGGGTTGTTGGACTGGTTGTTGGGTTATTGATGGAATTTTGATACTGCGGGTAAGTTTTGTTGGTCTGGAAATTACTTTGGTTTGTGTATTTCTTCTCTATGAGTTTAGCACCCTCAATAGCGTTGATAAGAGTGGTGGGTTTGAGGAGATGTAGGTCGTTTTGGATGTGGGTTTTAAGCCCAGAAATAAAACATTGGAGAATGGATTCGGGTGGTAGGGTAGTAATACGATTACAAAGGGTTTCAAATGTGGTTTGGTAATGGGCGACAGTGGTGACTTGTTTGAGTTTGAAAAGGGTAGCTTGAGGGTTTAAGAAAGTGGGTGGACCAAAGCGTTTTTCGATTGCTTTTGCCAAGGCCGACCAAGAAGAAAATTGTTTATTCCGGTGCATCCATTGAAACCACGTTAGAGCTTCTCCATTCATGTGAAAACTCGCAAGCTCCACACGTTGATCTTCCGGTGTTGTATAATAAGTGAAGAAACGATCGGCTTGAAATATCCAATCGTGGGGGTTGGACCCGGTAAATGTTGTTAGAGTGACTTTGGGGTTCCGGGGTGGTTGTGGGGTTGACAAAATAGGTGGTTGGCGGTTGTTAAAGGTTGGTGGGTGTGAAGTAGATGATTGATTGGTTGGAGAAATGAGTGGTTGGTTGTCGATTTTTCGTGGAGGTCGGTCATTTGGTTGGTGAGAGAGATCATTTGGTTGGTGAGAGCTTGTATGGCAGTTTTGATGTCAATATTGTCCACGGTGAGGTTTTCTAGCATGGAGCTGTGAGAGGTTTGGGTGGTTTGTATGGGGTCGATGGTCTCTTGGTGATCAACTAGTTGTTGGAAGGTATCGTCTACTCGAGTCATGTTGCTGGGAAGGGGAAGGAGATTGGGAAAAAAGATGAAGAGGAGGGGAGGTCAAACAGTGAAAGCACCAGTTTGATACGACAGTAATGAGGCAGAGGAGAGAAATATAGAATTAGTTGAAGAAAAGAAGAAGACATGGAAGGAAGAAGGTAATTCTGGAAATATTCATCATATCTATTTCTCATTTTGTGCATACATTTATAGAAAAAGATGCTAACAACCTATGCCTACGTGTAAAGCAGACACAACTACTTTTTGCGGAAATAACAGCTAATTCATAACAAACCGAAATACAGTAAAATAAAATAAGGCCTTTACATAGCCTCTCTGACAACTTGCACATTCTGATGCAGCTGTCATGAATCCGGAAGCTTCCTAGGTGCACTAATGGTTCTTTTGGGTCGTGCATCTCTATTCTGTGAAGGTGGTGAAATATTGTGCGTATCAGATAACTCATGTTTTTCGTGCAGGTTCAGGATGTGCAATTTACACATCAACTGCAGATTAAGCAGTTTGTTTCTGAAAGCAAATTTAGGGTGGAGGTGCCCACAAATAATCATTTTAGGTTATATATATAAGTATGCAAATATATCCTCTCCAATGATGCTTTTTTACATCAATTCTTTTATGAAAAGCTGATTAAGAAGTGGCCATAGCTTTGCCGCAGCATGATTGGATGCTAAATTGAATGTTCCTGGATGGATTTCTGAACAAATGGGAGGTGAAAATTATCTTGATCTGTCAAAGTTGATTTACAAATTTTCTGCTAGCTATAACCATGACATCACTTTTTATGAATTAGATATTAGTTCTAGGGAAATTTCTCTCTTACACACACACACACCCACACAGATATATGTATATATATGTACATATACATAAAAACACACACACACACACACACACACACACACACACACATATATATATATATATATATATATATATATATATATATATATATATATATATATAATCAATTAAACAAATTGACTGGGTCGAATACTATTGAATTCAAAATGCGTTTGAGTTCTAAATCAAGGAATTTGGAGTCGAAGTTTCCTGATTCTGCTGATGCTTGCTAGCGTGCGAGTTTGGAAATTGGTTATTGGCGTCGCTTTGACAAGGTGATATGGTAGGGTTTAGGCTTGGGTGCTGCAATTTCATGAACTGGGTAGAGTTTTTGGCTTACACCTAGGTGTTGTTTCATGACTGTGTTGGTTGGTTTTCAGTAGTTGTTCAGGTGGAAGTAGATGCAGTGGGTTTGGGGTGGGTTTTAAATGGAGTTGAGGCTGGTGTATGATGACGTGGTAGGGATGTTGGGAATATGGAATTGGGTCGGGTTCAGGGGATTGATGAAGGAGGCATGAGGCTTGTGGGTGTTCTTATATCGGTTGTTTGTGCAGAGAAAGGTAATGATGATGAAGGTTGTGGAAGCAGGGTAGTGATGGAGTTCAACAGAGGTTGGGTGTTGTTGCTTTCAACTGGGTTGATGTGTAGAGATGGTTGGCAGTTTGGAAGTACAGGTTGTATCATGGCGAGTCAAAGGAGTTGGATATTGTATGGAGATAGGGTGCATGTTCACGTAGCGTACGATTTTAAGAATTGAGGGAGTTTGAGTTACGCGACTTGGTTGCGGGTTAGGTGTTGAAGTGGTAATGAAGTGCTGAAATGAGTCTAATGATGTTTGTAGTTGATATGTGAGGAAATGAAGAGCTGATTGTTGTGTGTGTGTGGATTGAAATGGAGATAAGTGATATCAGGTATGGCAGTTGACAGTTCAGTTGTAGAAGCAGGGTAGTTTTTGTGGAGTTTTGCAGTCAGGTAACTTGGGTTATAGATGAATAGAATTGGGTTTAGCATGTTTATGGTGCAAGCTTGTTGTGTTGTGAATGAAGGAGATTGGTTTAAAATTTGAAATGTGTTATAACTTATATTATATTTGTTAATTTTTTTCAGCTTGGAAGATTAAATTATGTATTTTAAGGGAATCCAGATTAACTTGTTTTATAGTTAAAATTTAAACACCTTTACCATAGAGTCATTCCAATACTCCTTTGATCATTTATGTTACATACACTGATGCTTATTGTTTGACAGCCAGTTGAATTTTAATGATTTTATAACTGTATGTGCATTGCTTGATTGCAAGAATATAATTTTAATATGAATGCCCATATTAGAAACACAACTATAACATAACAAACCAATCCCAAGAGGTGATATCAAATATCTGACTCATATTTGCCTGCGTTTTAGAAGGTGTAGAGCTTTGAACGTATGCAATAGGTTTTCAAAAATACTCAACTTAAACACATGTTCATGTACCTGGTTTAAAAAATTGGCTGTTCCAAAAGCATAAAAATTTAATCTAAATGATTATGGAAAATATAAAATAAGTAGTATATAAATAACAAGTAGACGCACATCTCCATCATGCAGAGCCACATCATAATATTATTTCCTGATCTTCTCTATCTACTTATCGGGTTAAAGAAACATAATAAATAGACGGGTTCAGACATACGTTTGGGAGTGGTAGCCACTTCTGGATGGTAAACGAGCAAGAGGCATAATCGATGGTGGCTTTTGCATGAAGGAGGAGGTTTTTTTTATGGATGACAGGCCCGAAGCATCGTGTTGGGGCTGAAGCACCCACTTTGAGATTGACACTGCCATGTAGGCTATTGGAGCGGATTTGGGAAGCCAAGAAAGGGATGACAGGAGCATTAGGCAGCGAGGTTATTTCTGATAGTATTTGAATTTAGCTTTGATTATGGTGAATATAATCCACTCACAGTTCATTTTAAATAGGTTCCAAGCATGAAAATGTGCTTTCTACTCTACATGAATATCATTTTTGAATGGGTCTTAAGAATTTCCTTCTTAAAATTATGTATTTTATCTTTTGATGTTCACCGTTTTTTGGTTTTCATATCTTTGGTGCACTTATGCAGGCCTGGTACATGAGACGACTTTCTGTAGTTTTACGTTATTTTGAGAACGCACAAGTAAAGTGATGTCAGCCTTGGTTAGTTTATCTGGACAACTGCGAATGTTTGGGCCAACATCTATCAAAAAGTAAGTTCCACATACTCCATTTTTCTTCTCTAATGAAGATTGAGGTTGTTCACAATGTCAAGCTTTTATGCAATTTCAGCGGAAGGGTACTTCCTCGGGTTTTGGACACATTGATCTCAATTTCATCGGGAAGATTTTGATAACATGTTAGATGAGTTTGACCGCATTATTGACGTCTCTACTTATGGATCTGCCAAGATTTATATTTTTTTGTTTGGTGACATGGAAAGTGATGTTTCGGGTTTTAGTTCAGAGATGATTGACTATGGGCAAGTTTATTGCGAAGTTATCAATGATGGTTAGTTTAACAGCAAAAAGGTTGGTTCGTTTAGTAGTGCTAGTTCTGATATGCAGAACGATGCTTCTTCTGCGAAATTTGGTAGATTATCATTTTTGTAGTGATCATAGTATGATATATGGTGTATACAACATTAGTAATAGGTACACATGATCACGTTAACAGAAGTGAAGAAATATACCCACTTCACTGAAAACATGTCTGGACATATAAAAAGAGTTCATGTCTTCATTACAGAATTATTATCAATTTTGAACCTCAAGAATGCTAAAATGAACCCCAATCATTATCCTAAAAAAGTCTTGAAATCTCACAATCAGAATCAACCTCTACTAATTTTGATTCAGTGTTCAAATTCCAATTGATCAATACCTAAAAATGTATTCTTTTGAATCTACATTTCAAACTTTATTGTTTCAGACAATAATGAAATTTAAAAAAAAAAAAGCCTTTTGAATACGTAAATGTCTCTTAATAATCCACATGATGGTTCACAAACATTGGACGATATATAAGAAAGCCATACCTTAATCAACTCAGGATCTATATACCCTGTAGCTGAGTTTTGTCCAGGAGATCAAGCATTTAGAATCATATCTCCCGTGCTTTTATTGTTTCCAATGAAAATTCTTAATCTATGGCTGTCTATATTTCCATTATTCTGAAAATGTAACTGTTGCTGTAGACTTGACAAATGAAGTTGGTTTTGAGTAGTTTCCTAACTTACATGATCACCAGCCTGCAAATTCATTTATAATTGTATATAACTGTAGGTTTGAATATATGAGAAACTTGTGAAGTCTCATTTGAAATTTGGAGTGATTATTCACTGTCGTTGATTTATACATACCACTAGAGGCCAACCTTTCAAAGTCACATGATTTGAGCCTGTAATGGTCCAATTGCATTATAGTATCAGCTAGTCTTTAATACTAGGATGATCTATTGCAGCTGTATTCATGATTAGTTGTAAAATTTTCCAACTAAAAATTGTTATAAATCTACAAAATGAAAACAAACATGCATTTCAAATACCAGTAAAATTGTTATAAATCAGCTGTATTCATGATCAGTTTTAATGCTAGGTTTGAATACTAGTATTGTGGAAGGGATTGCATTGTTGTCTATACTGATCAGTCCTTTAGTTTCCCCTGTGGTGAATCTTATTATCATCGTACATTGGAAAAATGTCTGCCCTATTTAACTTGTCATTTTCAGCTTTGTGTTTTTGTTTAAACAGAAGGGCGCCCGCTATATGTATAGGTAATCTGAAGATTTTTGACTTTGGTTAAGCATCTTTACTGGACCAGATGTGTTGCTTCACATTACGTGTGGGACTCCGGCTTATGCTGTAATGGCACAAACGTAACCTGAATTCTCATCACGTATATATGTTTCAAATATGTTCGATATCATAATTTTTTGGGTACTTTTTCTATAATTTTTATAGAGAATATGAGCTTGTTGTTTTGAAACAGAAAGCCCGCGCTTCCTTGTTGTTTCGGAACAACAAGCGCGGTCTTGCTGCTCAGCAAGCCATTGTTGTTCCGAAGCAGCAAGCCCACGCTTGATGTTCGGAACAGTAATGGCTTGCTGTTCCAAAACAGTAAGCCTAAGAGCTTGTTGTTCGGAATAACAAGCGCAGACTTGCTGTTCGGAACGGCAATTGTGCTTATTGCTCGGAATGGCAATTGCGCTTGTTTATTCAATCATCGGACCGTTTGTTTGCATCACCTGCTATAGTAATACGTAAATGTTTTCTTCTTTAAATTGTATAATGAGTTACTTCTAAAAATGTATTTTACTATTAGATTTAGTATATAATATGCAGTGGTTTGATTATCAATTTACAGATTGAAGGTCCTTAGCCGCTGCAGCATGGATTTAAAGATGCAATTGTTTTACGTACAAATGACAAAATTTGTAACTGATCTAATAGGGTTTGGATTATCCTACCACTTGTATAACCATGATACATTTTCTTCCTATCATTCTAAAAATCTTTCTCATGTAAAAGGCACATTCTTAGTTTTTTTAGAGATTTTTTTTTTTTTTTTTTTTTTTTTTTTTTTTTTTTTTGTGAAACATTCTAATTCGTATCCCCTTGGTTTTATTATGATGAATATTTTATATTATACATGAATACACTCATATATTCTTTGAGAAGTTAATTTCCTTGGCCGATCTATATATGCATAAAATTATCTTCTTCTCTCTCGTTAAGTATATATAAAATTAGCTTATATTTTTTTGACAAAAAGTGAGTCGAATTTAAACGTTTCTCGTTTTAAAATTTAAAGTATACATTGCAACAAGTTTAGTTTATATAAATTAGAAGAATTAAATAAGTAAACTAATTTTTATGAAAATTAACAAGTTTAGTATATATAAGTAAACTAAATTTATAATAATAATAAGTTAATTAATATTTACAAATATTGAATAAGTTTATAAAAGTTTACTAAGTATTATAAAAATTTAACAAAGTTAACTATTTTTTTATAAAAATTCACTAAGTATATAAAAATGTAAAATAAACGATTGCAATACTTTTAACTAAATAGAATTATAGAATAATTTAATATCATAAAAAATTAACTAAATTAACTAAGTTTTATAAACTTAACAAGTTACAATATTAATAATTATTATTATAACTAAAATATTAATAAAATAAAATTAGTTTCATAAACATTAACTAAATTTATAATAATAATAACAACAATCTAGATAAGTTTTATAAATAATATAGGAAATTAATTAAAATTTATAGAAATTAAATAAACTTATAAAAATTAACTAAGTATTATAAAAATTAACTAACTATTGTAAAAAGTTAACAAAGTAACTAATTTTATAAAAGTTAAGAAGATTAGTTTATAAAAGTTGACTAGGTATATAAAAATATAAAATATTACCAAGTATTCTATAATAATATAACAACAGTAATTATTAACTAAGATTTATAGTAATAATGAGTTAACCAAGATTTTTAAATATTAAATAATTTTATTAAAATTAATTAAGTATTGTAAAATTTTAACTAAATTACTTAATTTTCAAAAATTAACTAAGTATATAAAAATATAAAATAAAACTAAATTGTATGTTATGATAATATTAATTATTATAGTTATATTTATCATAGTTATACTAAATAAATCCGGATTTATAAACATTAAACAAGTTTGTATAAATTAGAAAAATTAAATAAGTAAACTAATTTTTATGAAAATTAACAAGTATAGTTTATAAAACCAAACTAAATTTATAATAATAGTAAGTTAACTAATATTTATAAATATTGAATAAGTTTATAAAAGTTGACTTATATATTACATTATTATGTCGTTGCTAGTATTTGTTGTTGCTTATCATTTGTTTTTGATGGTTTAACAGGGTTGATTTTGAAATGCTTAAGTTGTATGTGCCAGAACCAAAGGTCGAAGGGATAAATATATTTGTTTTTAACATGCATCGTAAATTTGTTTGTTTTGATAAGTTTATCTAATGTTGTATGACGATGGTTTGTGAATGCTATCTTTGTTTATCAATTCATGTAAATTTTGTTTGCAAATATTGTATTCATATTAATTTTTGAAAGTGATTAACAGTTGTATATTTATATGATAGTTTAAGCTTTCATTCGATGTTACATATACTATTCATTTGAAATATGATAAAATGTTGTGTAGATTAATGATATATGTATAAATATTGCAATGAAACGTGGCATGGATGTCATAAAAATATTAGGAACCAACGACAACGTTTATACAATGATGTCAGTCCTATGAAAAAATAAAGCATATTACTACAACATCATAAGAAAAATGCTATGAAAAATTGGTAACATCGTTTCGCAAACGTTGTTGAAAGCTTATTTGTGTAGTTATTTGACAGTGATATATAAATGTTGTTATAAGTTGATAACATTTATTAATTGCTAATGAAAACGGCAGCAACAATCTAGGAAGTTGTCAAAAACCATTAACAACTCACTATAAACGCTGTTAAATAACCTTTTTCACAGCGTTTTTTTCTAATGTGGTTAAAATTTCTATACGTATGACCGTATGTCGTTATACAACGTTTATCACCGCGTTGTAATAGCCTACCAAAGCGTTTTTGAAACGTTGTTAAAAGTGTTTTCTGGTGTAGTGAAGTATGGTATGCACAACTATTAGACGAGTTATTGAAGATCCGGTAAACCATTAGATTTTTAGTCAATCTAGCAAAACTAAGAGTTAGACAGATAGTCAAAGAGAGTTAAATTTGGATAAACTATCCAGTTTGTTTCTAACATCCAGTTAGATGATTCTGAAAAGGTAGCAGTTCAAGTCAGCCATATGTAACTGAGATATACAGTCAAGATGATACACATAGACAAGATTAGACAGATAGTCAGGATTATCCATGAGATTGATAGTCCGGATTAGATAGTTAGGATTACCGTTGAGACGAATAATCAAGATTAAATGTAGATATTTTGCTTTGGCCATAAAGCATGCATATAATAGTTAATGAATGATTAACAAATATCATGTTTATTAACCCTTACGATTGCGCCTGCAACATGGATCAATTGATTAAGGATATTAGTGAGTCAAAAACTTGTTCCGCTCGGTGACGTGATCTTACTAGGAATCCATTTATTTAGTTAGCATATTATTATTTACACCAAACCGTTTTTCAGATTAGAAGTTTTTTCTTTTCGTCTTAAACTCTCAAGTGCTCGGTTTAGTAATTTGAGAGTAAGATTACAGGTTTTTAGGTCTTTTGATGAATAAAGCTACGAAGACATGCAGGTGTCAAACTCTAGATTTTTTGGGAGTTTTTGTAGTCCATTGTGTTTTGAACTTATGTTGTTATTAACGTAATAGCTATTGTTATTCTATTTTAATTAATTTAGAGGGCATCTTCATATGTTGTTTTAGATATATTTGAGTATTTAAAAATAATTATGATACTATAAATGAAGTGAATGTAAAATGTGAAAGATGTTTATGGAAATTATGTATAGATTATGTTTCATATTCATGTGCCATTGGTATTGATGTCATTACCACGAGTTGTCGAGAATTAATATCATAGATGACTGTACCATTCGGAGCACTTGGTTTCTGGTCTTGAAATAGACAATGTTACAGTTTGGTGTCAATGCACAAGGTATAGGATATAAAAAGATTTTTGAAATTTAAAAAGGTTTTGAAAAAAGAATCATAATGGAAAAAAATTGGGTATGAGATAATCTTATAGTAGTGTACTAGTATTTCTACTATGTACGTATGTAGATCTTGTAACAGCCCGCATACCAATAGGCCCAAATTTCTGTGAAAAAAATGAAATCCCAAGTCCATAAAATGCAAATCGTTTGTCCAGCATCCTGCAAAATAGACAAAGATATTTACTAGGATTTAAGTAAATAACTCATTATGAAAATGATAAATAAATACTTACTATGATATTGACACTTTTTAAATCAAGCATCCTTACTAACTTTAATCATGCCTAGATTGTAAGTTCTTGTCTTCTACCTAACTTGTGGGTTGTTTTAAGGAGGGAGCCAAAAAAAATTTACGGTAAAGGGTAAATTATACACTTTATATATAACATTACATATACCAATTGTTAACCCTTTTTGTTATATTAGGTTTTATTTAAGTCATTTCAATTCCCCTACTTCTTATGTACCAAATTATACATTGTATGCAACGAGAATGTGTAAGCTACATCAAAATGGACTGCCTTATGCCTCCATTATGGATTCGCACATCATCGCCCTATCATAAATAAATATGAATCTCACCAATAAGGCCCTCCATTACCCATGCTGCATAGGAATATAGTCGGGGATTTACTTTATAACCAATCTTATCTTCCGTGGACCGGCTTCGCGTAACCACTCCTTCTCTAGTTTGGAAGGTAACTCTTAATACAAATCAACAACCTTACCCTTACGCAAATAATCTAAATAAACTTTATGGCATTGCTAGCCCTTTCCAGATGTCCCCAATGGTGAAAGATCATCTGGGCACAAAAGGCATAACCTATATCCCTCCCTACTTCTGTCTGGACCAATGATAACCCAATAACCTCGCGACACTATCCTTAAATGGAATTAGAGTGTTGTGCCTTGCTTGTCACATGATTACCTAACTACCCATCAACCCTTTAGAATGCCTAGAGCAACCAAGGCAATACCCATTTGATACAACCTACAGACCTTACCTTCGATGGACTGCCTAACGTCCACATCAAAGGACTATCCACCGTTATATCTTTCCATGTAACCGTATGAGCTCTCTTATTTCCTAATTCGATATTCATCGAACAACTCTACTAAGATCGGACATCCAAATCGTTGTCACTTATTTCTTATTCCAAGATTGTCCGCAAATCCATCAGTACAACAACTCAAAAAATTAAATAATAATAATAATAATTAATTTATGATTTAATTAAATAAAGAATTACTGAGATTTTAGAATTCAGTTATGGGAGTTGCACCATTGAGTCCGTGATAATTTTTTGAGCAATTTACATATATAACTTGTCAAAATCCAAGTTCATATGAAAAAATTATTGAAGTAATAAGAATTCAGAAATATATATAATAATTCATAATTTAATATAGCAAACATAGAAGAAAAAAATAAAATGACCTACTGGGTCAACTATGGATAGGGACGTATCGACCAATAGGACGACTCCCACCTAGGCCGGGATGTCCAACAAAATAGCCTAGATAAAAATTCATTAGGTGTGAGCCGACCGAGTTTTAAAAATTATTTTATGAAAACTAGTTCATTGTTCGTCAAATTAGACAGTTAAATTTGGTTATGCGACTTGTTTGAATGAGATTTAATGAGATGGCCCTACAGCCTGAGATCCTCAAGCTCCACTATAAATAAGATACAAGACCTAATTATTATCTCACGTACAAACCTTTTCCTTTGGGTTCTTTTTTCTTAAGGCATAGCCCTAAAATTAAATATTTTTGGGAAGAGATTTGTAAACATAAAAATACGTAGACAACCTGAGAATGGAACCTGGAAAGGTCGTGGATAAGGGCTAAAGATTACAAATGAGTGTTGTAATTATTTAATTTTTTAAGTATTAAAGAAATAAGGTTTTTAATATGTGTAGTTGTTTTTATAGGTATTAATTATTTTTCAGTAAGTATTTTCTTTCTTTTCTTATGGTTAGTTAATTTCTATAGGTTGTTTTTCAGTCTTTTTCCCTTACAGGTACTTTGTTTCTTTCAATTATTTATTGTTTTCTATAGTTATTTACATTTATTCTTAAGGATAATAAATATGTAAATATTAGTTTTTATGGTGCAGTTTTAATCCTCTTTTTCTGCGTAAAAGATAATTTAAAGAGTGTGAACTTCACGAATACAAATAATAGAATCCTAAATTTACAGAAATAAATTAAATAGCTTGTAAATATGTAATAAAAAGGAATTTAGCTGAAATAGGAAAATTATAGGAATTTGCTAGTAAATTATAAAAAGTGTTATAATTTAATTGGTAAGAAGAGTGAACAATTTATTATGATAACTGAGAATTGTGTTGACATATTAGAACATCATAATAAAATGAAAATGTTAAACCTATTACGATAAAAGTAAAATATCATAGGCTCAAGTCAGGGACTAGGTTAATAGGTTAATTGGACTCAGAACTGGGATTTCGCCAAGAAAACAACCTTAGACTATTAGATAGGACCCACTCCTAGTATCATTCCCTTTCAGGTCTAAGACCGACGATCTCAGATCTGTGATTGCGATCGCACTCCCTAATGTTGAGTAGGAAAATAAGTGGTCAAAAGAATAGTTAACAATAATAGGGGTGGAAGTGCAATTAGAATATTGGATGTTAGGGATCTATACCAGCAACATTTCCTTTCAGGTCAAGGACCGATGGTCTAAGATCTGGGATGCAGATCGGGCACTCTTATGTGGATGTGGGTAAATAATTGGTCCATGAGATGGGGGACATGATAATGGGTCCGAGCAACTACTGTGTGAGTGGAATCGATGTAAAAAAATAATTCACTACTATGTCTATGTGCCAAATTTGTGCCTTTTGCTAGTTGATCAATGGATGATGATTCATGTTGATACAGTTTCACAATGGGCAGGTTCACAATGGTATGCTACCACACTAAGAAGTGGTAGGCAGGAAAAGTCAATCAATGGGTATAATTAGGAAAACTTATCTAAATCAAATTTCCGTAGTAGTAGATACAGTACAAACAATCGAACAATCATTCAACTTGAACTACACAGACAATCTAATTATCTTACAAACCGCTCTAAGTTGTGCGCGTACACCTTACCTTTTGATACATAGAACTATTACCAAAATCATTATCTTTATCTTGCTTAATCACGCTAGTAATTACCACATTCACCAGATTTTATGTCTAATCCACTCCTTTTTCTTTCTTTTTGTCTCTTATTAGGCTAGTAGAGCTGAGACTTGTTGATTCAGACATTTTGGAGGTTCATTCACATAATTTCTTTCCCATTACCGATGTATTCTTCTATTTCATCTTTTCCATTTTATTTTAGTTATAATGGCACTTTTAAGAAGGATTATTATTGTTGCACCTTGATTTTATGTGAGATTGAGGTTTTAATAAGACATGTTGATGTTATGACTTTATGTTTTATTATGAAATGAAAGTTGGGCTTTTGAAATAGTAAAATATGTTTTAAATGTTTTCAGCTGCATTTATTTTCATGTCGTGTGAATCTTATTATCTATGATTTGTTTCTTTATACCCAAAATGCTTCGCAATCCTTACTATGACTCAACTTTGAGGAATGCTAAGGGGTGCATGTGTTACAATTAGTATCAGAGCCTAATGTTATAAGATTCCTGATAATTTGTTACAAAGTAAAAAAAAATTCAGAAGTAAATAGACTTTCAAAACCAAAAGCAAATTTAAAAGTAAAGTTTTGTAAAATTCCCCTCAAGTCTAGTAAACCCTTCTTTTGATTCATTCAAATATTAATCTCTATCTTTTCTCTTGCATAGAATGGTAGATGCCCCAAATATTCTCGAGGGTAACATACTTCCTTCCTGGTCTCGTCGGTATTTTCAGGCCATGGCATAAGATTACCCGCAATAGGATAATGTGCAAGATCCAACACCCGTTGTGATGCCCCGCTTGTCCACCAGTTGACTTTTCTAGGTTTTGTAAGGATTTTTATAACTTTGATGGTAAGCCACTCTTGAGGATTGAGACATTTGTAGAGGCACGTACTTGGATACATTGTACAGGGAGGGTACTTTTTCTTATGTGGCTTAGAGTTCAGGTTGCTTCTTAGCAATTGTAAGAGGAGGCTTCATAATAGTGGAAAGTGGTGGAGGCTAAGGAGGGATGTGTTTGGATAGATTGTAGGAGAGATTCGAGAGGAGGTTTTTATCTTAGAATGAGGAGGATTTGCAGTTAGAGAAGTTCATTTAGTTGAGGCAAGGAGATATTTCAGTAAAAGAGTGCCTCGATCGGTTTAATGAATTATCGAGGTTTAGATTGGATTTTCTCACTTTACCACATTAGAAAGCTCTCAAATTTGCTAAGGGATTGAGACAGCCCCTACAAGGATTAGTTTTGACATATGTACCTATAGGAATGACATTCGAGTCCCTTATCGATATAGATTTTGTTGGGAAACAATGGCTGAGTCGCGGACTAGGTCGCTTTCTTGAAGACGATTCGGCGATCTGGTCGGAGGTGCAAACCAGTTCGTTCCTTCGCCGCCGCCTCTAGGATAAAACAACCTCTAAAACAATAACTGATTTGCTTGCACAACAAATCAGTGCAGATTTGCACTTTCTGAATTAAAATACTGCTCGAGAATTTTCGAGAGGAAAAAAATTTTAATGGCGGCTGAGAGAAAAGAGAAATTGTGATCCGGTAGGTATTCTCATCTGAAGCTAATGACAATATATAGGACGAGAATTAGGGTTAGGGTTGCTGATTAGTGGGCTGCTAAAATTAAGGGATAAGAGTTTTTACCGTTGCAGAAATCTTTTCCATAAAAAAAGGGTTCGAAAAAGGCTAGGTTTTATGGTCCAAAAAATATAAGTGTCTACACCACAAAGCCTAAGCCCAAGCCCGAGCCCGAGCCCGAACCGGACCAGGCCGGGTCGGGTCGAGTCGGTCGGTTGCGCGCACGTGTGTGGTGGTCATGATGCATGGTCTCTCTCCTCACAACAATGGATGTATTGGGAGCCCAAGGCCCCAACATGATTTCTCAGAAACAAGTATAAATACATGCTTCTTTCATATAATCCCATGATGTGGGACTATTCCCATATAAGAGCCATTCATACACTTATTCAAGATTTTTTTAATAATTCACTTAATGTTATAAAACATTTCCAACAATCCCCCACTTGAATTTTTAAAAATATTTTCGAGCAGTTTCTTAAAACCATAAGATTGTGCATAAACAAAGGTGTCTTTCGACTTGAACCTTTGCATAGTGAATAAGATTCAGTTTTTACTAGAGTGACACGTAGTCTTGAACTCTATTCCTGACATCAAACCACACACAACCTTTTCTATGGTGCAATCAAATAAGCCCGTGCATTTATGGCCATGCACGTCTATCCTAGTTTAGTGAATGCTCTAGAAGTTTTGCCCGAAACTCCATAGGAAACGGCCACATTTCCACATTCACAAAGGTGAGTCTATCAAGTGCACTCCTGAAGGTAGGTACTCCACTCCACATAGAGTATAGATCTCATTAAGAGTTTCTATTAACTCATCCTCTAATCACTTCAGGAATACATGCTTCTTGGTTTATTAAATAGCATGTTCAACTCATATCACTACACAACTTGGTATTACCCATTGAACCTAGTTCTTGGGATCTCCAGTCATTTAGGTCGGGTTACCATTGTGTGTGACTCAACAATCTAAGGGCAATAGTCCCATTCTTTTAGAAGAGTTATGGACTTTCTCTCTGGACAGTCCTTTCGTCAAAGGATCTGCCAAATTTTCCTCACTACGTACGTAATCCACTCTAACGGTACATGTGGAAAGTAGTTCTCTAACCGTACTGTGTTACAACGTATTTGTCGTCTCTTACCGTTATAATAACGGTTCTGAACTTTTGCAATAGCCGCGAAACTATTGCAATGTATCAACACAGCCGGTATCGGTTTTTCCCATAAGGGAATCTCAGCTAGCAGATTTCTCAAATACTCTGCCTCTTCACTAGCTGCAGCTAGTGCTATCATCTCAGACTCCATAGTTGACTGAGCCAAAATAGTCTGTTTCTTGGATTTCCAAGAAACAGCTCCTCTAGCGATGCTAAATATATAGCCACTGGTCGCTTTAGAATCATCAGATAAGGTATTTCAGTCTGCATCGGAATATCCTTCAAGTACAGCTGGAAACCTTTCATAATGTAATCCAAGGTTCATGGTTCGTTTAAGGTATCTCATTACCCTTTCAATAGTTTGCCAGTGCTCTATACTAGGTCTACTGGTAAACCTGCACAATAATCCCACGACATAGGCAATGTCGGGTCTAGTACAATCAGTGGCATACCGAAGGCTGCCAATGATGCTCGTATAATCAGACTGTCTTACACCTTCACCAGTGTTCTTAAATAACTTTACACTGTGATCATATGGTGTACTTGCAGGTTTACAGTCAAAGTAATTATATTTCTTTAGTATCTTCTCAATGTAATGAGATTGATCCAAAGAAATTCCCTTTTCTGACCTAGTAATCTTAATACCAAGGATTACACTCGCCTCACCAAGATCTTTCATATCAAAATTGACACTTAATATGGATTTGACTGAGTTTATGGCATGAATATTTGACCCAAAAATGAGTAGGTCATCTACATAAAGGCATATAATAGTGCAAATGTCATTCTCAGATTTGTAATAAATGCATTTGTCACTTTCATTAACTTTAAAACCATTTGAAATGATTAAGTTATCAAAATTTTCATGTCATTGTTTAGGTGCTTGTTTTAAACCATATAATGATTTATCTAATTTACATACTTTATGTTCTTGACCATGTACTACAAATCCTTCAGGCTGGTCCATATAAATTTCTTCGTCTAATTCACCGTTCAAAAAAGCAGTTTTAACATCCATTTGGTGTATAAGTAAATTATGAATGGAAGCAAGTGAGATTAAAACCCGAATGGATGTTATTCTAGTTACAGGTGAAAAAGTGTCAAAGAAATATATATTTTCTTTTTGTTTAAAACCTTTAGCTACTAGTCGTGCTTTATATTTATCTGTAGTGCCATCAGGTTTTAATTTCTTTTTAAGTACCCATTTACAGCCTATAGATTTACAACTAGGGGGTAAATCTACCAAGTGCCAAGTCTTGTTGGATTCTAAAGAATCCATCTCATCATTTATAGCTTCTTGCCAAAAATCGGCATCTAAAGAAGATAAGGCCTCTTGGAGGTTTATGGGATCCTCCTCAATAGAAAAAGCACAAAAATCTGAATCGAAGTCTTTTATGGTTCTTGCTCTTTTACTTCTTCTAGGTTCAGCTTTAGAATTTTCATTAAGTTCTGTTCTAATTGGCATATTCGAGATGCCCCCACTATTCCTTAATTTAAAAGGAAATTTAGTTTCATAAAAATCGGCATCATTTGATTCAATTATATTATGTGCATTAAGGTCATAAAATCTATATGCTTTGCTATTAATAGCATAGCCTATAAATGCACATTCATATGCTCTACTTGCCAATTTTATTCTCTTAGGGTCTGGAATGCGAACATAAGCTAAACAACCCCAAGTTCTAAAGTATGAGACATTGGGTTTATGATTCTTTAAAATTTCATAAGGAGAAATTTTATTCTTAGATTTAGGGATTCTATTCAGAACATAGCATGCATACAGTCAATAAAATACCCCCCCCCCCAATGTTTTACTGCACCAGAATTTAATAATATGGCAACTACTAGTTCGGTAAAGGTCCTATTTTTCCTTTCTGCTTTACCGTTCATTTCAGGAGAATATGGTGCAGTTCTCTCATGTACTATACCATGTTGTTTATAGAAATCCAGAATTGAATTAGATTCGTATTCTGTTCCTCTATCACTACGAAGTCTCTTAATTTTTCTATTTGCTTGATTCTCAATCTCAGTTTTGAATGTTTTTTAAACATATCAAAAGCATCACTTTTATTTTTCATAAGGTATACATATGTGAAATCAGAGCAGTCATCAATAAAAGTGATAAAATAACGATGTCCCTGTCTAGTCAATGTGCCATCTAGTTCATATATGTCAGAATGAATCAAGTCTAAGGGTTCAGAAACTCTATCAACAGATTTGTGAGGTTTCTTTGTGATTTTAGCTTGTGTACAGAATTCACATTTATCAAGTTCAGATTCTGTCATTTTAGGTATCATATCTAGGGTGCTCATGTTACGGATTATTCGATTATTAACATGACATAATCTAGAATGCCAGATATTAAAATCACACAACATGTAAGCAGAAGTAGTCACTTTATTAGATTCAACATTTAGTTTAAACATACCCTCACAAGCATAACCCGTTCCCACAAAAGTTCCCTTATAAGTTAGGGTGTACAAATCAGCCCCAATTACTTGAGTGAAACCAGTCTTATTAAGGAGGAAGCTAGAGACCAGATTCTTCCTTTTTTCTGGAGTGTGCATAACATCTTTCAGAATTACAGTTTTTCCTGAGGTGAACTTGAGTTCCACATTGCCAATCCCTGCAACTCTAGTGGTGTGAGAGTCTCCCAATAGCACTTTCTGATTTTCAGCTGCCGTGTATGTCGAGAACATGCCACGATCATAGCAGACATGGCGAGAAGCACCATGTCTACCAACCAATCCTATGATCCACCAATAAGGTGAATCTTGGTAATCATAGCCGTAAGAGGCTCCTCAGTCAGGTTAGCCTGCGGTGCAGAGCTTGGCCTGTTTCGACACTTGCGTGCCATATGACCTGGTTTTCCACAGTTGTAACATAGAAACAACTGTCCAGAGTCATTCTTTTGGACTGGTTTCTGCTGTCCTTTTGGGTTTCCTTGCGGATTCCCATTCTGTTTGTTGCGCCTGTTCCGATTCTTAAAAGATTTCTGATTTGGTTTCAGAACAGCGGGAGTGGTCTTCTTAGTACTGTTGTTATTCACAATCTGCACCTCTTCTTTTTGGTCCTGCTTGCGTGCCTCCTCCTCAATACGGAGGCGTGTAATCAAACTCTCTAAGGAAAATTCCTTAGTCTTATGTCGCAAGACATTCTTAAAATCTTTCCAGCTTGGGGGTAATTTGTCAATGATAACAGCAATTTGAAATTGTTCGTCCAAGACCATACCTTCGGAGATGATCTCATGAGCTATTTTCTGCAGCTCATGAGACTGCATCTCTACCGATCTATCATCAGTCATCTGTTACTTTAGGTAGCGGCTCACAGCATATTTCTTTGCCCCTGCCTCCTCTGTATCATATTTCTTCTTCAGCGCTTCCCAGATCTCCTTTGCTGTCTTTTCATCTAAGTTATAGTAATCATAGAGATCATCGCTCAGTCCGTTCAGAATAAAGTTCTTGCATAGGTAATCCTTTTCAGTCCAGGTCTGCAGTTGCTTTGACTGTTCAGTCCATGATGCCATTTTCGCTGCATCAGCCTCGTCAGGTTTATCTGGAAGCTGCGGTTTGTCAGTAGTCAATGCAGCCACAACCTTTCTGATGGTGAGGAAGAACTCCATCTTCTGACGCCATTGTTTGAAATGCAAGCCTTCAAATCTGAATGGAGCAGTAGTCACGAGAGGGTTTTGGAAAGCAGAGGGTGGAGCAGAATCGTCTAGGGTTGAGTTGGAAGCCATTGTTTCAGATCGTCTTCAAATTGTTGGGAAACAATGGCTGAGTCGCGGACTAGGTCGCTTTCTTGAAGACGATTCGGCGATCTGGTCGGAGGTGCAAACCAGTTCGTTCCTTCGCCTCCGCCTCTAGGATAAAACAGCCTCTAAAACAATAACTGATTTGCTTGCACAATAAATCAGTGCAGATTTGCACTTTCTGAATTAAAATACTGCTCGAGAATTTCCGAGAGGAAAAAAAATTAATAGCGGCTGAAAGAAAAGAGAAATTGTGATTTGGTAGGTATTCTCGTCTGATGCTAATGACAATATATAGGACGAGAATTAGGGTTAGGGTTGCTGATTAGTGGGCCGCTAAAATTAAGGGATAAGAGTTCTTACCGTTGCAGAAATCTTTTCCATAAAAAAACGGTTCGAAAAAGGCTAGGTTTTATGGTCCAAAAAATATAAGTGTCTACACTACAAAGCCCAAGCCCGAGCCCGAACCGAACCGGGTCGGGTAGAGTCAAGTCGGTCGGTCGCGCGCGCGTGTGTGGTGGTCATGATGCATGGTCTCCCTCCTCACAGCAATGCATGTATTGGGAGCCCAAGGCCCCAACATGATTTCTCAGAAACAAGTATAAATACTTGCTTCTTTCATATAATCCCATGATGTGGGACTATTTCCATATAGGATCCATTCATACACTTATTCAAGATTTTTTAATAATTCACTTAATGTTATAAAACATTTCCAACAGATTTGATGTATGAGGTAAGCAAGGATGGTTAAAGGGGTTCCAAAAGCACGGTTTAAAAGAAACCATGGTGGAAGAATAAAAAGGGAACAAAAAGAATGAGGTCAATGTTCTCAAAAGGATCAGATCCAGAAAGATGTGAGGTTCCATACGTGTGGAATAGTCGACCATTACGCTAAGGATTTTAAGAAGAAATTAGCAAGAGGAAAGTGTTATAATTGTGGGCAGATTGGATATCTCAACAAAGTTTGTCCTCAGAGAGTTGGTGGAGCTCAGATGGCTAGTGTGCATGTGGCTCAGGTTCAGGTCTTGGATGCAGCTCCATCTAGTAGTGGACTAGATAGAGCTAGAAGGTCATAGTAGGAATTTTTATTTTCATTTCTAATTTTCCTATCCTCACTCTTTTTGACTTAGGGGCATCACACTCCTTCATTGCTTGTGCCTGAGTATCTCTCAAGTTTTATAATTTATACTTGTTTCGAACCCCGTAAGAGGATCGACGCATTTATCGATGATTTGTATGGGTTTGAAAATTATGATACTAGGGGTAGAGTTTGATTACGATGCATACATACTGGGACTTTCGGGATATGAGATTATCTTAGGAATGGATTGGTTAGTCATGTCGAGGTTATCTTGGACTATGGAGGAGGGTTGTCATGCTAGGAACATGTGACGGACGAACCCTTGAGATTTATGGCGACCCGATGGGGATATTCATATAGAGCTTCCTAGTTTTCCTTGATGTATCTCTATGTGATATTGATTCAATTCCTCTAACAAGTATCTTTAGGTGATATTGATTCAATTCCTGTTGTTAGAGGTTTCCCACACCACACCAGAAATGCTATTTCGCAACGGCCAGAGCAGTTGCAAACCAGGAGTTGCAAAAAATTAACAACGGCTTTGAGCCGTTGCAAAATGTGGTTTTACAACCGCTCAAAGCCGTTGCTATCTTACTGATTTAGTAATGGCTTATATCCGTTCTGAATTTGCATATTTCTTTTTATAAAAAATATATTTTTCTAGCTCTTCTATAATACAAAATTCATTTAATTTTCATACTCAAAACAAACATTATAAATTTAACAAAATATCAAAAAAGAAAGATCATTAAACCAAATATTTTTTACAAATTTAACACAAAGAGCAAACTTTTAAGGTTCAATAATATATACCATTACAAACTTTAAAGTTCTAACTGTTTGCAACAACATAAAGAAAATTATCGTGCATTACGAAGTTCAACAGCAGCAGCCAAAATAATATTACACTATATTTCAACTTCACCAAAATAATATTACAATATTAGTTGTACAGACCATCATGCTAAATGAAAATAATACATAATTTACTGTTACTTCTGCTTTTTTATTGAGCAAGAGCCTATCTATGGCGCTACAACACCCTCCTACATAAAATAAATGACAGTAGTGTTATTGCAACATGACACAACTGACAAGTATATAATTATCTTTCAGGCGCTTCTCCAATATAGCAACAATGGTTAAGGTTTTGCACTGAAGTGTTTGTTTTCCCGAAATTCATTGGCTTTATTTCATGACAATGTAAAATATACAAATTTTAAGATCACTGCTGCACCACATCATTGAATCCAGTTCACCATGAATCTAGATTTCATTCATGCCATGTAATTGGCATTTTACACCCTATCAATGATAGAATACTTGTAATAATATTATTTAGATAAAGGAAGAAACATTAAAACATAGATAAAATATTCACCTGAGAAAGGTTTGATAATACTAAAATTATTAAAATCGTATGCTTACTGTTTCTAGTTCTAATGAATAATATTGAATTCTGGCAAAAACTAAGAAGCACCGACTATGTGCTCCATATGATCGCCTTTAAAATGTGGTCTTATAACATTCATCATCCATCTTCGATATGGTCTATGTAGCCATCCAACTATCCTATAGCCTTAAATATTGTTGGTATCTAAATACACTACTATAGAGCTTGAAAACTTAATTAAGGTTTTCAAATACTTTATTAAAATATTCAATTCCTATGTTTTGAAATGAAGAAAAATATCGGGGAAGTGTATGTAGCTCACAAATTTAACCATCATTAAAATTGACAGTATGCTTATAAACAAAGAGAGAACAGTGTTTAAATTACCCTTAAGCATAACACAACTAGCTTAAGAAAAAAGGGGAAAAAGATCACACTATGATTCCAAAAATGGCAACATGTAACAGAAATTCATAAACACATCCGCTTGCAACAACCAACTAATCTAAATATTCATTTTCTATTAAGGTTGTACCATGCAAATCTGTAATATGGAATATAATGCTAATGCTTATAAATTTAACCACACAAAGAGAGCCTTCAGGAAAACAAACCGACCCTTCAGGTGAACAAACTGACCCATTAGTCCATATAATATATATTCGTCAGTAAAAAATTTGGAGCAACAATTAACCAATGTTCAGCTTGCCATGCAAAATGACCCTACTAACACCTCTCTTGTTTGTGAAGAAACTGTTCTCTCTAATAATTATAGAAATGCTTTACTCTCTGAATCTTTAGTGAGTACGAAAAAATCGAGAATTAGGTGGCATGAGGAAAGAGATAGGAATACTGCATATTTTCATGTAGTGTTAAAAGCCAAACATAACAAGGAGACAGTTCATAGTATCACTGATGCGCATGGCCAGCTGCACATTACTCTTCCTGAGGTACAAGCTGCTTTTGTAAATTACTTCACAAACCTCCTAGGTAACATTAACAATTTTATGTCGAATCTAGATTTAATAGACCCTATGTTACTGTCTGTTTAAAATCAAACCTAGTTTGATACATTGAGTTCTGCTATTACTGATTTAGAAATTAGTATAGCTATGCTCTCACAGAATAAGAATTCTTGTGGAGGGCCTAATGGTTTTAATGCTCTTTTTTACAACCACTGCTGGAATACAATTCAATTTGATGTGCATAATGCTGTGCATCAGTTTTTTAAAAGGGCCAATATGATGAATTGTTTTAACTACACAAACGTTGCTTTAATTCCTAAAAAATAAGAATTCCTGTTATGTGAGTGACTTTAGGCCAATTTCCTATTGCAACAATATTTATAAATGCATTTCTAATATTTTGGCAAATAGGCTTAAGTTAGTTCTCCCTGACATAATATCGATGAATCAATCTGCTTTTCTTCCTTCGAGAAGCATTCTTAACAATGTTCATGTTGCTCATGAACTTCTCAAAGGATACAATAGGAAAAACTGTTCTCCTAGAATCATGCTCAAATATGATATTAGAAAAGCGTTTGATACCTTACAATGGACTGTTATTACTAGGATTTTGAGCTACATGTACTTTCCTCCTTGTTTTGTAACTTGGATATACTCTTGCATAAGCATAGCACGCTTTTCAATCAATCTTAATGGTTCTACGGTAGGATTTTTGAGAGTAGGCAAGGTATACGTCAAGGAGATCCTATCTCCATGTATCTTTTCATTATTGTTATGGAGTTGCTCACTAGAATGTTAGACGAACTTGTTGACGATAGTAAGTTCCTTTTGCGTCCTAAGTGTAGAAACCCAAGAATTACATCTCTTATGTTTGCTGATGATTTAATTATTTTTTGTAAACCTGATCCTAACACCCCTATAAATATTATGGCCACTCTTGATAAGTTTTATTCGATGACTGGTCTGAAAGTCAATGCTGAGAAATGTGAATTTAAAGCCGCATGTATCTCGAATTTACATATCATGCAAATTCATAATATGATTGGTTTCACATGCAACGCTGACACTACTTCATACCTTGGCTTGCCTTTTGTGACTTCTAGGAACACCACACTTCAATGCTTACCTTTATATGATAAAATCATTGCCAGGCTTGACTGTTGGTCATTTACAATGCTCAGTCAAGCTGGCAGAGTAACTTTAGTTAAAGCGGTGGTTATTTCGATGCAAGTTTATTGAAGTAGAACTTTTCTTCTTCCTTAAAAATTGATACATATGATTAGGACTACTTTTTGTGAAGTATGCTGCATTTTTGTGCAGTCACGTGCACTTCAGTTTTTTTTATGTTAAAGCCTTATGGGCCTATTACATGTTAAAGCCCAAACACCATAATATATATTGTCTCATTTGTGAGGGTTTTAGGGTGTGAGCTGAAAATTTATGTGAGGGTTATGGCTTCAGCCGTCATGAGAGAGTTGTGATGAAACCTGTATGTATCTCTCCCCTTTTGCTTCTCCACCGTAAGAAATAAAATCATTCTCTCTTGCCCGAGGACGTAGGCTATTGCCGAACCTCGTTAAATCTTTTTGTGTTCTTTCATTTTCAGTTTTGTTTTTTATGTTAAAGCCTTATGGGCCTATTACATGTTAAAGCCCAAACACCATAATATATATTGTCTCATTTGTGAGGGTTTTAGGGTGTGTGAGCTGAAAATTTATGTGAGGGTTATGGCTTCAGCCGTCATGAGAGAGTTGTGATGAAACCTGTATGTATCTCTCCCCTTTTGCTTCTCCACCGTAAGAAATAAAATCATACTCTCTTGCCCGAGGACGTAGGCTATTGCCGAACCTCGTTAAATCTTTTTGTGTTCTTTCATTTTCAGTTTTGTTTTTGTTATATATTTCCGCTGTGATTAGATCCTCTGATCTACAATTGGTATCAGAGCACCCGGTTTCAGTTTCTGGAGGTGTGGTGGTGTTTTTTTTGAAGTGCACAGAAGGTGTTTGTGTTTATTCCTGAAAGGTGTTTGTGCTGAATATGACTGGATCAAGTCCATCTACGACTGTTGGAACTGTTCGAGCACCAAAAGAGGAGAGAACGGTTTATCATAGAGCAAGGTTAGAGGTAGACAAGTTCAATGGTACCAATAACTTCGGCTTATGGAGGACTGATGTGGCCGATGCTCTTGAACACTTGGATCTAGAAGCTTGCTTGGGAGAAGAAAAGCCTGATGATTGGTCCGACAAACAGTGGGAGAAGAATCAACGGCTTTGCTTGGCTGCGATTAGAGGCTGCCTAGAAGCCCATATTAGAGTGAACTATCAACATGAAACCTCGCCAAAAGTGTTGTGGGAGAAGCTTGAAGCAAAATACCTCGTGAAAAATGTAGCAAACCGAATTCATTTGAAGAGAAATTTGTATCGGTTTAATATGAAGAAGGATGCAACTCTAACGGAGCACATCGATTCCTTCAACAAGCTTTTAACCGAACTGGTCAATTATGATGAGGTCATTCCGGATGAAGAAAAGGCTATATGTTTGGTGAATTCTCTTCCAGAGAAATATGAGCCCGTAATCAAATCGTTGATTCATGGCAAAGACAAGCTCACTTATGATGAAGTTGTCACCGCATTATGTAGTGAAGAATTTCGTAAGATGCATAGAGATGACATCTCTAGAGAAGATAGTGGTGAAGCTCTAGTAGTGAGGGGTAGAAAAAATGACCGCAAGAAAAATGTTGGCCAAAGTCGTGATAAAAGTAGAGGACCATCTAAAGGAAAGGGACGTTTAGCTAAAGATGAATGTGCATGGTGTCATGAGAAAGGCCATTGGGCTAAAGATTGTCCGAAAGTGAAGGAGCGAGACAAGAAAAAGAAAAATGCAGCGAATGTTGTGCAGTCCAACAAAGATGACAGGGCTGAATCGGATTTTTCCTTAATCACAATGCCTTCAATTCTTTTGGCAGAAGATGATGAGTGGGTACTAGACTCGGGAGCAACTTTTCATGTGACTCCACATAGAGAATGGTTCTCAAGTTTTACAAAATTTGAAGGTGAAGTATTGATGGGAAACCATCATTCTTGTAGCATTGTGGGTATTGGAAGCATTCGGCTAAAGTTGCATGATGGGACAATTAGAGAATTGAAAAATGTGAGATGTGTGCCAAGTATGAAAAAGAATTTGATTTCTTTAGGAATGCTCGAATCCAAGGGGCTCAGACTTGACGGTCGAAATGGTGTTATAAAGGTGGTTTCTGGTGCTATGGTTATTATGAAAGGTACACGTCGTCACAACTTATATTACTTGAATGGAAGAACGGTGATTGGAGATGTTGCTACAGCTGAACAAAGTGAAGTTGCAGCTAAAGAAATGTCAATGCTATGGCATATGAGACTTGCACATCCAGGTGAGAAGTCATTAAATACTTTGATACAACAAAATTTGTTGAAAGGGGCTGCTGTTAGTAAGCTTGATTTCTGCGAACATTGTGTGAAAGGCAAGAAGACCAGGTCTCATTTCAGTAAAGGAATGCATAAATCTAGTGGTGTTTTGGATTATGTACACTCGGATGTATGGGGTCCTTCCAAAAATGCATCTTTGGGAGGTAAGCATTGGTTTGTTTCTTTTATTGATGATTATTCTAGACGTGTATGGGTGTATGTTATGAAACAGAAAAGTGATGTTCTAGAAGTATTTGTGAGATGGAAGAAAGCGGTAGAGACTCAAACTGGAAGAAAACTCAAAGTGCTTCGTTCAGACAACGGTGGAGAGTACACTAGTGATCCATTCCACAAAGTATGTCAAGATGAAGGAATTAAAAGACATTTCACCGTTAGAGAAACACCGCAGCAGAACGGAGTTGCAGAGAGGATGAATCGTACATTGTTGGAGAGAGTACGGTGTATGTTATCAAATTCTGGTTTGAGTAAAGCATTTTGGGCTGAAGCTGTTACGTATGCATGTTTTCTTATCAATCGGTTGCCTTCATCCGCATTGAAAGGTAAAACACCTATGGAAGTATGGTATGGTAAGCCTGCTTATGACTATGATATGATTCATGTATTTGGTTGTTCTGCTTGGTATCATGTGAAAGACAATAAGCTTGGTGTACGTGCCATTGAATCAATATTTGTTGGCATGAAGAGTGGTGTCAAAGGATTCAAACTTTGGAATCCTGTTGAAAAGAAGATGATCATAAGTAGAGATGTTACATTCAATGAAGATGCTATGCTGAAGTCAAATAATGCTAAATCGACAGAAATTAGCACTAGCAGCCCAAACAGCTCCAACAATCCCAAGAATGTGCAGCGTGTGAAGTTTGATGTTGTATCGCAAGCTCCAGGTGATGCTGAAAGGTCAAAAACTGCTGCTGAAAGGACAAAAACTGCTGCTAATATGTCAAAAACTGCTCCTGTTATGTCAAAAACTGCCGCTGAACCATCAAAAACTGCTGCTGAAATGGCAGAATATGATGCTGAAATTGATGAAAGCACTGCTGATCCGAGTAGTGCTGATGATTCAGAAGCAGAAACTGAGAGGAATGTTCAGGAATCGATTGCTACTAGCAGACCAAGAAGAGATATCAAGAAACCGGGTTGGTTTCGAGATTGTGTAACATATGCTTTATCTGTTAATGATGAAGGAATTCCTGAAACATATATGCAAGCTATTCATAGTGTTGAATGTGAGGAATGGATAGCGGCTATGAGTGAAGAAATGACATCTCTTCACAAGAATGACACTTGGGTTCTCACCAAACTTCCAAAAGGCAAGAAAGCAATTGGATGCAAGTGGGTATATGCGAAGAAAGAAGGAGCAAAGAAGAATGAGGTCCGCTACAAGGCGAGACTAGTTGCAAAAGGCTATGCTCAAAAGGAGGGAATTGACTATAATGAAGTGTTTTCTCCGGTTGTGAAACACTCCTCTATTCGCATTTTGTTAGCCTTGGTAGCGCAATATGATTTGAGTCTTGTTCAAATGGATGTAAAAACAGCGTTTTTACATGGTGACTTAGAGGAGGAAATTTATATGTCTCAACCAAGTGGATTCAAAGCTTCCGGTGGAGAGGATCTTGTGTGTAAATTGAAGAGATCATTGTATGGATTGAAACAATCTCCGAGACAATGGTATAAACGATCTTTCTTATTTGGTTATAATGCAAACTGGGATTGGTTACAATACGAATGTTGATCGTGTAAGGAATGGAAGTCAGTTTTACTTCCTGATTCTTCTAATCAATTTATCAATGAAGTTTGGGATAGAATTCCTGCCATCAATGTTTTCGACATACCTTACAAGCATGCACTCTGGAAATGGCAAGGTGAGCTTTATTCAATTAAAAATATGTACAATGAACCACATGATGTTGCAAGAATGCTAAATTACAGATGGAGAAATATTATTTGGCGTAAGGATAATGCTGCTAAAGACAATATGCTCATCTGGAAAGTATATCACCGTGCACTCTTGACTAAAGACAAGCTGCAACAGCGGGGAATGCAAATCAGTGCCACCTACTGCATGTGCTCTACAGCAGATGAAACGGTGGGCTACTTATTTTTACATTGCAATGCAGCTTCAGCTATTCTTATGGCGATGATGGCAAAAGTATGAGGTACTGGCAATATTTCGGCTTTTAACTGCGAAGAGCTGCTGCTGAAATGCAAGGGAGAGTCTGCAAAAGCTAGAATATCAAGCTATGTTCTGAAGAAATATGTTAGCAAGATTTAGAGAGAAATAAACTTAAGAACTTTTCATCCTATTAAAGCTTCGACGTTACTACAGTTACAACAACTACTTTGGTTGGAAATAAGGGATGGCCTCAAATTTTTGAAGTTCACTTTTGATCCGGGTATCTTAAGTATTTGAATCAGTGAAAATTTATAATTATTTGTTTTGTTAGCCTCTTTAAGCATTGATATGTCGTGTTTTCTTTATTGTCTTTTGTTTATTTTTCCTCCTAGTTTCTATGTACTCGTCTTTGGTGTATCAATAAAGTGGTAGGGGACCACTCAACCCCGTCGGCCTTGCCAAACAAAAAAAACTTGCACCATCTTTACTGATTACTGAAATACTATTATAAAGTTGTTTGAATGCAATAATGACCATTGATAGACCAAGATACCAGAAAAAATAACTACTAATAAATCAACTCAGAAGTGTTTTAATGTCAAGATTATGAGAACATACACAATTACTCTATATACTAAATGACACCGGCAAAACTAATTTTACTCAACGTTAAGACATTGTTTAATATAAATTAATATGGTACTTGGATCAATAAAAAATTGTCATTGTGTTCATTTTGTGTTTCATTTGTGTTTTCTCTTCTTTAGTTTACAATTAAAAATAAATCACACATTTTGTTCATTATCTTTTTCTCTTGTAGTTCCCTCACAGTTTTACTTATGTTAGTTTGACATTTCAACATACTTGCATACCTAAAAAAACTCTGCATTTCATTTTTTTCAGTTTCATTTTGTTTTCAACTTCATTTCATTGTACTTACGTTCAAAAAAATCCTCATCTTCTTTGCACTGTACGTTTGCAGTTTATTTAACCTTCATCTGCCATTTGGTTTTGCTGTGAACTATTTTTGATTTTACAGTTTTCTTTTTTTCTTCATATATACATATATAACATTCTAGTTCTGATTGGTGTAGTTTTGTTCCACTGCTAAATTTTAGTTCTATTTTCCAGTTTCCTTGGATACTTGCAAAACATCGTTTCAAACAATTCCACTTCTGCACTTCTTAAAATAGCCGTTGTAGCAGTTTTCATCTTTTATATATAAAAATATATTACAATTGTAATTTTTTTAAGCTTTTCACCAATTCATTCACAATATGTTTCAATTACATTTCTTGTTCCCTCCAAATTCTAAACTACTACACCTCACAACAATTCATAGTTCCATTTCATTGCCTCAACTACATTCCTCAACTTCTCAATGCAACTCCTCCACTCAATCATCACCCTTCCCCACAAACTGCTGACTATCTGCGCAACACCCTATGACTATCACCTTGCATCCCATCTCCACCACATACCCATCACACACAATTTCCTACTTCAACCACCTAACTCCTCCACCTACCAACCTACCACAGCTAATGAACACAAACTCTCTTCCAACATTTCCATAAATCATTCAATCTTGCAAGGAAACCACCTTTTCTACATCTCCTTCCTTCACCAGATACAGCACCACCTCCTCGACCATCAAACTATTGCGACAACAATCCATCTTTTTACAATAAACCTCCACCTCTGTAGCTATACCTAATACAACACGGCCAGACCCGACCACAAACCTACAACATTTTTATATACTCACTCATTTTTATTTAGGACCTTACTTAATGCAAAGATATTTTATATACATATAAGTTGCTTTGAAACCTCTTTTCTTCTCTCTCTCTCTCTCTCTCTCTATATATATATATATATATATATATACACACACACATGTGTGTGTGTGTGTGATTTAAAGACTTTATTTCAACTAATTTAAAATAACAGCTCACTTTCAAAATCAATCTTTTAAAGATATGAATCAATTAGCATCCAAACTTAAATTTTACAAAAATCCTAGTTTCTTCCTCATATGGATAATATTTATATGGTAAGCATGAACCAATTAGCAACACTCTCAACCAAATTCATATTTAGGAGCCTGGAAAAACTCATACACATAAATTCTTATATCATTTGAAAATTGCAATACCATTTTTGAGTCAAAAACTAATCCAAACATTATACAATCTCCCGCGAGTGTACCGATGTTGCACCAATGGTGCACCAGTGGTGACGATTCCTGGAGCCAGCAGGGCTATAGGTTCACATTGGATCAGTCTCTGGAAGTATCATGCCTTGCAAATTAAGTAACTATGTTAACAGTTAAGTTATCATAACAATAATTTGCTATGAAACCCATGAAAATGTTTCAAAAATCCAATACCTAATCATCACGCAAATATTAGCCCCTAGAAGCATGTTCGCTGAACAAAAACAAATAAAAATAAAAGATTAACACGACGACATGCATTTTGCACTCGTGTACGTATCTGAATGTAGGTGGACGTAATATGTGAGGTAGAGGTTTGAAAAAATGACTAGAATTAGCACTGAAAACAAAGTCCTGCAAATAAACTAATGATTATTTACAATAATTGCATTGTTTATGACATCATACTTATGCAAATTTAAAATTTAGAATCCACAATGCGTAATTGGCACATCTGGATTACAAATTTTCGTCTCAAGACTTGTTAATAACACGATTATTTTTTAGCCTTGTCTTTTCTTTTTCACAGCATATGCTATTGATTGCTAGAACAATGCTACAATTAGATTAATCTCTATAAAATTGTTCTTTGCATAATAATAATAATATAAAATTTCTTTGCATAATCAGTTAACCACGGTATTAAAAATTAAACTACTGTATTATTTACTTGTTAAAAACGTCAAAGAGCAGACCAACAAGGCCCTGTGGGCTTTCACGTGTTTACAAAAAAAACAAAGTACCAGCATGACAACAACAAATCCAATTTTCCAATCGAAAATTCAAGGTAATTAGCCAAAAGGTCAACTATGTGTTGTGTATGTGAAACTCAATTCATTTACTACAAACTGAAATAAACCTCAAATTAGGAAATTGCCGATTACCTGGTAATGGCTGATAAAGAGATGATGGTAGATTGCAGGCCGACTATGTTTACATACGATTGCCTGCCGATTACGTCGATTTTAGAACGGGGGAGATGATAAAGAGAGATTGAGTTTTCAGATCTAGGGCAGCGTCTTTTTTCTACGTGAATTAACAAAATGGGAATGAGCGCATAGTAGTGTAGGAAGTGGGAATGAGGTTGTATTGATGGGCGTACCGAAATTTAGAACAGATTTAAGTCGTTGTAAAATTTAGAATGTTCATTGACAGTAGTATAAGAGTTTGCAACGGACTTAAGCCATTACTATTTCGCAATGGCTCTAAGATGCTGCGAAATTTCCACATTTGGGAGTTGTGCTTGTATGGTGTAGTGCCAGACGAGTTTGAAGAGGTGAGAGGGTTGTTAGGGAACGTGGAACGCGGATCTCAAGGAAAGACAAACATTAGAGTGGGGTGAATGGTGTTTTCAAGGAATTTAAGAAAATCTAAAACTCACTTGATCTACTATATGAATTACACACCACAGAGATGATCACAGACACAGAATCAAACACAAACACAGAAACAAAAAAATATAAAATGCAAAAAAAGGAAAGAACTCACCAGATTTTATACTGGTTTAGGTTACTCCTACGTCCAGTCCCACGCAACGCTGGATTACTCAGAGTATTATTAATATCACTATCCAAGTATAATCCCCTTGATTTCACGACCATAAGGTAAACACCGCTCCATACACCCTTGATTTCACGGCTACAAGGTTAGCACCGCTTCTTTTCCTTGATTTCAGGGCTACAAGGAACACACCCTTTCCCAAACACTTCTCAGATGATTACAACAACCCTATAACTCTTCAATAATACTTCAGTTCAGAGAGTAATGAGTAGAGAGTGAGAAAAGAAGAAGTTTTATATAATTAGAGTAGAAATTGGCAGAGTAGAAGTGTAGAAATCAAAAAAATAAGAAATATTAACGGTGGGATGAAGAGTGGTGAAGACGGAGAAGAAGAATGGTTAAAAACTTTGAAATCAACCCCTATTTACAAGATTTGAAAGGTTGCAATGCTTCTGGAACATTACAAACAATGAAAAGGCACTTCTTTTGAAAACTGAAATTCTGGCAGTTATATGTCAACATAGACATATATGTATGTCGTCATAAGCATGTGTAAAATTTGAATTTTGAACTTTTTCAAGTTTTTAAACATATATATTATTCCGTAAATTCTTGAATTAAAACTTAGTGATATAAATGAGTATTCTAAAGTATAAAATCATATGTAAACACACACACACACATATATATATATTATAAACATATTAAAAAATAATAAGGTTTAAAACTATAAAAGTATATAACTATATAAATATTTATAAACTTATATAAACTTTGAAACTTATATTTGAAATCATAAGTAAGACAAAAAACTATTTGAATTTAGAATCTGAAATTTGAAAATCAGAATTTGAAATTTGAAAATCAGAATTTGAAAAACAGAATTTGATTTTGAACCTGAAGTGCTATTTAGAGTCTTACATATATACTAGACTCCATTACTATATTTGTCTCGAACTCTTGAACTCTTGAAATCTTGATGACTTGATTACTTATGAGTCTTGAATCTCCTCTAAATTTTGAATCTCTTGAAACTCTAAAATTGTACAGTCTTCAGTATTTAAGTCTTGTATACAAATGTTGCATATATGTGTGTATATGTATATATATTCTAGATAGAGATGTTAGTATATATTTTATAATCAATGATAATTGAAATAAGGTTGTGTCATCAAAACTTCATTCTCCAACAATCTTCCCTTTTGTGATGATGACAACCTTAGTTTATAAAATATTCATACCTGTTCGTACAAGTTGATTTTGATCCTTCTAATACTCCCCCTATCATTATGAACTGTATATATTCTTTCTTGAACTAAGTCTAACTAATCCTTATATTTCATAATTTCTCCCCTTTGTCATTATCAAAAAAAAAACTATAAATACTCCCTTTAAATCCTATATCTATCTATATATTCTATGATTATAATATTTGATTCTATAACAATATAATTAATGTATATGACTCCCCTACATTCAAGCCTATATAACAAACTATTTAAAAGCTTATGAAAGATAAAACATGCATTAATTTAAACAATTTATAAACAATTCTTACGAATGCAGATTACAACGTTTAAACGATAACACCAAAGATTACATACGTATTACACCGCATAAACGAATAAACGAAAAAGAAACCTAACTTCTAATGATTCTTTACGATAAGAGAATTTTAGATTGGACAATTTGGGTAATGGAGACAAAATTCTCCATTTTGCTCAATTATGTTCCCTTCTTGATTGAAAGAAACTTCCCCTCTGCATTCTCCATTTAGTGGAGGTCGTGTTTTATTTTGGTTTTGAGTTTTTTTACAGAAGTGAAATAGGAGAATGAAGAAGAAATTTCGAAATGGAAAATTTAAATGGCTATTGTAACTAACTTTTGGTGGGAACTAATTTTTGAAATCTGGTAGTTATATGTCGACATAGGGATATATGTATGTCGACATACATGCAATTTTAATTTTATTTTTCTAAATTTTATTGTTATTTTTATATACATTAATTAATATATTTAATTACTCTAGTTCACTTAATGAATAAATACCTAATTCTCTTCTGAATTTAGTAAATGTTGCTTCGTTTAATGGTTTTGTTAATATATTTGCTATTTGTTTATCTATTTCTATAAATTCGAGTGAAATTTTCTCTTTACTTACGTTATCTCTTAGAAAACGATGTCATATATGTAACGACCCGCATTCTACGCACCGAAGGATCGTAGAACATTTATTTCTTTTACATACGAAGTCGTTTGGTCATGTAACTTTGGGAGACGACTATTGGGGTCATTTCCCATGTTCATGATTTTTGCCGATTTTTAAATAACCGTTTGCCCCTAGCTGATCTTGTTTCGGTCATAACTTTTGATTGGAAAGGAGTTTTGACCTAAAGCTACTTTCATTAGATCTGGATGATGGTTTACCTTTCCGTAGAGTGGTCACATTAGCCAAACGGACTCACCTTTCGGGAGATATGGCTGAAACAAGTTTCAGATGGTGTAAAACAACTTAACTGGGTCTAATTTGGGTGATTAGTGAGTGGGCCCATAACCCATTCCGGGATTAGGGTTATGGGGAGGCTGATAGGGTTAGCAAATTCAGTTTCTATCATTTTCCAGCCGCCACTTTTTGTTTCTTCAAGTTTAGCCATGACCTCCACTTTCTAAAACACCCCAAATCACCTCCTAATCGCTAATTAAGCCAAATCTACATCAAATCAAAGAGGATTAGCACAAGAATCGAGGTAGATCTGCTGTATAACCTTTGGAACAACGCCATAACAGAGATTTATTTCAGATCTAAAGTTAATTTGTAGCCAAGGTGGGTGATTTGCATAGTTCCTCACTAATTATGGGTAACTAAGAGTAATTAGTGATAATTAGCGAATTTATACATGTTAAAAATCTAGAAAAATATTTAAAAATTTCTAAATATTGTTTTAGGCCTCTGTTAAAAATTTGGCTAATTTGGTTAAGTTTTTCTAATCACATCATTAGTTTTGCTTAAACATGCTTAACGGAAAATATGCGGTTTTGGCTATGTTTGATCCATTTTAACCTATCAAGTTGTTGTTTTGGTGTTTGTGGTCAGTTTTATATGTTGCTATGACTGTATCGTATGCTTTGTAATTAATTAGAAAGGTTAGAATGGTCGAAAACGCCGTCGTATGGCATAAAACAGTCGCTGGAAGAGTTGCAGGAAATATGCATGACCCGGATCGGATCGTCCCCCCCCCCCCACCAAAAAAATCAACGACCCGACCCGTTCGCAAGCATTCGTAAAGACCACGAGCTGCTCCACCTTGAACGACACCAACCAGAAGATCACGACCCGACCCGAATCACTTCAGAAGCCCAAGACCTGAAGACCTAGGAGGATGCACCCGACCCGATCCGATGGGTGAGCACGATCCGACCCGATCTGGATGAACCACAAGCTAGAGGAGGAGCTGCCATGCACGATCTGACGGAGGGAGCACGACCCGATCCGACGGAGGGAGCACGACCGATCCGAATGAGGCTGATGACCACGGGCCGAACCAGAGGAGATACAACGAATCGATCCAAGGAGCTTGGACACGAGGCATGGGTTATGAATTAGATGAAGACCGATCCGGAGAAGACCAAAACCCGAGATGCAAAGGTAGTCCAAATGAGAAGTAGAACTCATGATCCAGCTGTCAACCAATGAGTTAACTTCATGAGTTGGTCTTTGCTGCGGGACGTGTGCTAAGGGGTTGTCGATGTCCATGACTTTGGATCACTATGTATGGGTGGTACGTGAACGGATTCAGGGCCACAATGGCCTAGGTACGACTAGTGGGATATAGACCAATGAAGTGGGGTCATTTGAAAAGGTTTGGTCATGATCCAATGGGATAAGCTTGGTGGTAGCAGTAGTTGTACAATTCGAACTCCGTCATTACCTCGATGGGTCTAGTGATCAAAGCGGTGGATATCGTATGCTTTACGCACTGGGTGAGAGATGTGAGGATGGTTGCTGTGCTTGATTTGTTTGCCATCACTATGACATGCACACCCCCACTCTGTATTCTTTACACCATATGTTAGTGACACCTTATAGTATTGTACAGTATGTTGTGCTAACTCTTTGGTTGCAGGTCCAAGTTCAGGTATGGTTTAGTATACCTGTTATTGCTCTGTTTTGCTGCTTATCGCTCATACCGGACTTTTGTCTGACTCAGAGTTTTATGTCTCTTTTTATTACTCTGGGTGCTCTCACGAGCAGACTAGAGACAGGTTGGCTGGTAAAGCACGAGTAGCTGTACCTGAGACGAGCAGGAGGCTTCCGCGTATGATATATATATATAGATATTCTCCCTGTGTCGCTGCTGGTCACTACTTTGGGCATTAGTAGTGTACCTTTCCTTTCTTTTGCTTTAGAGACAGTTTTAAAGTTGTAATAATGATGACGTGGAACATAAGCTGTATTTGGATTTTCCGCTGCTATGATGTTTAGTTTCAGCTTATGCACTGTCTCACCTGTTTTATGTCAAGTATGTTATTATTATATTTTATTCCTTGCGCTGTGAGACATTCTACAGGTTCTTGATTGGTTCATTCTCTTCTTTCCTTTCTTTGGCGACCGTTCTGAGCTAGTCAGGCATGTGTACAATGCACTTTTGGAGGAAATGCCGACTGGTGCAGGGCGGGCCATCACAGTATATCAATATGTTTAGTTCTTGAAAGATGAGTTGGATTTTTAGATATATTTATAGTGCTTGTATTATCATAGTATATTGGTGATTTATTTATTTTTAATCCAAAATCATTTAGAGTTTGTTGCATATATATTATTTGTGAACAAGCCAAAGCAGTAGATATATATTCTGCTTTAGTTGTTGACAAAGATACTGTATTTTGCTTTTTTACTAAACCACAAGACTAGTGAATGTCCTAAGAAATGACATGTTCCACTAGTACTTTTACGATTGGATTTACATCCTGCATAATCAGCCTCACAATAAGAAATTAAATCAAACGAATCATTCTTAGGATAAAATAATTCAAAGTCTGATATATGTTTTACATATCTTAGAATACATTTTACGTCTTTTAAATATGTTTCTTTAGATTGTGATTGATATCTTGCACAGAGACATACACTATGCATTATATCTGGTCTACTAGTGGTTATATACAATAGCGATCCTATCATTCCTCTATATAATTTTTGATCAACATCTTTTGATGAATCATCTTTACTTAAGGCTATATTAGTCGTCATTGGTGTTGGTCTCCTAATAGTTGTCGTTAAATTGTATTTATTAATTAAATCTCTTGTGTATTTTTCTTGATTAATAAATATTCCATACTTTAATTGATGAATTTGTAAGCCAAAGAAGAATGTTAGTTCTCCCATATGACTCATCTCAAATTCTTGGGTCATAATATCTGAAATTTCTTTATTCATCTTATTATTCATTGATCCGAAAATTATATCGTCAACGTATAATTGTACTAGTTGTATATCTTTATTATTTCTTTCAATAAATAGAGTATTATCTAGTTTTCCTATTTTGAAGTTAGATTGTAATAAGTAATTTCTTAATCTATCATACCAAGCCCTAGGAGTCTGTTTTAATCCATATAACGCTTTCTTTAACTTATATACATGATCTGGTAATTTTTTTGTCTTCAAATAGAGGTGGTTGCTCTACATATATGTCTTCTTTAACATATCCGTTCAGAAAAGAACTTTTAACATCCATTTGATATAATTTAAAATTATTATGATTTGCAAAGGCTAGTAATATCCTAATTGCTTCTAATCTAGATACGGGGGCAAACGTTTCATCGTAGTCTATTCCTTCTTCTTGAGTATAACCTTGTGCTACTGATCGTGCCTTATTTATTATAACCTCACCGTGTTCATTTATTTTATATTTATAAACCCATTTAGTTCCTATTATATTTTTATCCTCTGGTCTAGGAACAAGTTGCCATACATCATTCCTGGTAAATTGATTCAATTCCTCTTGCATAACAAGGATCCATGAATCATCAGACGATGCTTCCTTTGGATTCTTAGGTTCAATAATTGAAATAAATGTTGAATTACTTATAGTATTTAATTGATTCTTGCCCTAACAGCAGATTCAATATCTCCTAAGATATGTTCTACAGGATGGTATCTTAGTAATCTAATCCTTTTATTTGGTTGACTATCTCCATTAATTGTTTCATTAATTTCATTTCCACATTCATCTTCGTGGTATTGTGTTATATTTTTATAGTTTTCGTCAAAGGAAACATTTAATGTTTCTTCTATAGTATTGGTTCTTGAATTGAAAACTCTAAATGCCTTACTTCTTTCTGAAAATCCAATAAATATTCCTTTATCGGATTTCGAGTCAAATTTATCTAAAATTTCTTTAGTGTTAAATACAAAACATTTATTTTCGAATATTTTAAAATAAGATACCTTTGGTTTCTTATTATAATAAAGTTCATATGGTGTTTTATGAGTTAATTGTCTTATACAAATTCTATTTAAAATATAGCAAGCTGTTGCAACTGCCTCAGCCCAAAAATTTCTTGGTAAATTACTATCAGATAACGTAGTTCTCGCACACTCTTGTATCGCCTTTTTTACATTCAACTACTCAGTTTTGTTGAGGGGTTCTAGGGAAGAAAAAATTATGGGTTATTCCCTTCTTGTTACAAAATTTATTAGAATTCTCATTTTCGAATTCTCCACCGTGGTCACTACGTATTGTTTTGATTATTAAAGATAATAAATTTTGAATTCTTTTAGTAAAGGTTTTTAATTGATCAAAAGCATCACTTTTATTTTTAAGAAACAAAGTTCAGGTAAATATACAAAAATCGTCGATTATTATATAAACATATCTATTGTGGTTTATTGATTGGGTTTGAGATGGACCAAATAAATCTTTGTGAATTAACTCTAATGGTTTCGAGGTTGTAATTTCCTCTTTTGATTTAAATGAATTTCTTTTTAATTTTCCGAACTGACAGGCATCGCATAAATTATTAACTTTGAATTTCATTTAGGTAATCCCGTAATTGAACCTAATTTAGAAATCCTAGAGATGTGTTTGAAATTTACACGACCGAATCTCTTATGCCAAATCCAAGGGTCACTTGTATTGGCCATAAGACATAGATTATCGTTGGAGATTTTCATACTCAATATATAGATATTTTTCTTTCTATCTCCTTCGAATATTACTTTTGAATTCCTATCTTCAATAAAGCTTTGATGTTTATTTTGTAGCCTTTATCGCAAAGTTGACTTATACTTAGTAAATTATGTTTTAAATTCCTAACTAATAAAACATCAGAAATAGTAGGGGTATTAGAATTACCGACATTGTCGATGCCAACAATAAATCTTTTAGAGTTATCACCAAAGTTGACCATTCCACCATCTTCAAATACCAGATTACTTAGTAATTCGGGATTTCCCATCATATGTCTTGAACATCCACTATCCAGTATACATTTGTCCTTTTTGATTTCCACCATTTGTTTACCAAAATTTGAATTCTCAACAGCCATGTAACATACCATTTCGGAATTTTAATTTTCAATAACTACATCACCCATCTTTTCAAAATTTGAATTTCCAACAGCCATGTAACACATTTTTTCCTGTGCTGGACAACATTTAGTAAGTCGCTTGAATTTTCAACACAATTGAATGTAAACTCTTTCAACATTGATGTAATACATGAATTGACACTAGTGTTAAAAATAATTTCAAAATTCGCCATTTAATATTTTCAAAAATCAGATTATGAACTTTTTGTGAACCTATGCTATGATACCAATTGTTAGGGAATGCAGAGCGCGGATCTTAAGACAAGACAAATACCAGAGGGAGGTGAATAGTGTTTTCAAGGAATTTAAGAAAATCTAAAACTTATATGATCTACTATATGAATTACACACCATAGAGATGATCACAGACACAAAATCAAACAAAAATACAAAAACAGAAAAATATAAAATGTAGAAAAAGGAAAGAACACGTCAGATTTTATACTGGTTCAGATTACTCTACGTCCAGTCCCACGCAATGCTGGATTGCACGAAGATTTATTAATATCACTATCCAAGTACAATCCCTTTGATTTCACGACTACAAGGCTAACACCGCTCCAAACACCCTTGATTCACGGCTACAAGGTTAACACTGCTCCTTTTCCTTGATTTCAGGGCTACAAGGAACACACCCTTTCCCAAACACTTCCCAAATGATTACAACAGCCCTATAACTCTTCAACTGCACTTTAATTCAGAGAGCAATGAGTATAGAATGAGAACAGAAGAAGTTTAATATAATTAGAGTAGAAATAGGCAAAGTAGAAGTATAGAAATCAATAAAATAAGAAATATTAATGGTAGGATGAAGAGGGGCGAAGATGGAGAAGAAGAATGGTTAAAAATTTGAAATAAACCCGTATTTATAAGATTTGAAAGGTTGCAACTCTTCTAAAACCTTACAAATAGTGAGAAGACACTTCCTTTGAAAATTGAAATTCTGACAGTTATATGTCGACATAAGCATGTGTAAAATTTGAATTTTCCAAGTGTTTAAACATATATATTATTCTAGAAATTCTTGAATTAAAACTTAGTGATATAAATGAGTATTCTAAAGTATAAAATCATAAGGAAACATGCATATATATTATATAAACATATTTATAAAATTATAAGGTTTAAAACAAGATAAATATAAAATTATAAAAGTATATAACTCTATAAATATATAAAACTTATATAAACTTTGAAACTTACATTTGAAATCATAAGTAAGATAGAAAACTATTTGAATTTAGAATTTGAATTTTGAAACTAGAATTTGAAATTTGAAAATCCAAATTTGAATTTGAACCTGTTGTGCTATTCGGAGTCTTACATATAAACTAGACTTTATTACTATATTTGTCTTGAAATCTTGATGACCTGATTACTCATGAGTCTTGAATCTCCTTTGAATTCTGAATCTCTTGAAACTCTAAAACTGTCAGTCTTTAGTATTTAAGCCCTCTATACAAATCCTGCATATATATATACATGTGTGTGTGTGTATTCTAGATAGAGATGTCAATATATATTTTATAATCAATGATAATTGAAATAAGGTTGTTGTCATCAAAATCCATTCTCCAACAAAGGCTACCTCCCAAGTAAGAGATTGATTTTTGGATCTATTTGAGCGATAATGCCAAACTTGTGGCGTTTACGGTGAGACATATGGCTTCGAGGGAGAGAAAGGAGTTGATTAAGTAGATATGTGAGCTTTTGGAGTAGGTCTTCATTGGGCATAACATCTCTGAGTAGGGGCGCTGGTCGTCTTTATTACAAAGACGGATGATTCTCTCCAACATTATCTGGCTGATAATTAAATAACTCGCTTAGAAGAGCCATTATGTACTTCCTTGGATAGAGTATCTCTTTGACCAGTTGGTTGGTTCTTTAGTATTTTCTTAGATTTATCCATGGTTTTCATTAGCCTAGGGTATCGGTTGATAGCATCGACAATATAGAATTCCAGATGTAGATGGATTCTTCGAGTGGTTGGTTATGTTGTTTGGGCTGACCAATTCCTTGCATATTTCGTGGATTTTAGGAGTAGGATTTTCCATGATGTTTTGAATAAGTTAGTTGATGACATTCTTGCATTCTCTAAGAGCAAAGAGGATGATGTTGGACACTTTAAGGAGGTTCTTCAGACTCTCTGAGTACATCCGTTAAAAGCAAAAAAATTGAATTTTCATTTTTAGCATGAAGAGGTGCGTTTCTTGGGGAATGTGGTCTCTTGAGAGAGGTTGATAGTAGATCTCGCAAAGGTGGCGGCAGTGCAAGATTGGAAAGCCCTCAAGAACGCTACTAAAGTAAGAAGCTTTCTCGGTTTGGCAGGTATTATGGAAATTTTATTAAGGATTTTGCGAGAATTGCAACCTCTCTTACCTACCTTGCCAAGAAAAATCTAGAATTCGTGTGGGACGTTGATTGGGAGGATTCCTTTATGATATTTATGAAGGCTTTTACAAATGCATTAGTATTGGTACTTCCGGATGGTTCTAGGATATTTACAGTTTACCTCGATGCATGTGGTACTGGATTAAGGGCAATAATAATGCAAAATGGGAGGGTAGTATGTTGTGGGAGCAGATATCATTGAAGACCCATAAGAGGACTACCCAACCCGCGATTTGGAGTTGGCTGCTAATGTATTTGTGCTCAAATCTTGGGAATATTACTTTCTTGAAGAGAGGTTCCATCTTTATATAGATCACAAGTCATTGACCTGTTTTGCAGAAGGATTCAAATCTAAGGCAACAATATTTAATGGAATTCCAAGGTCTTATAGTTCTGAAATATCCTATACCCCATTTAAGAGAAATATGGTTGCAGACGCATTGAGTAGGAAGAGAGTATGCTTATATCCTATGTTCGTAGAGTGGAAGAGCTTGGAGTTTGTTTCTAGTTTTGATTTTAATCATTTTACAAACTATACCTGGGATTATTGGCATCATTGGATGTTCAATCTGTTCCTACGGATCACATTAGCCCGAGAAAGTGAGAGGATTCTGATCTTGTGGATAATTTTGATTGGATTGGTTGATCTTTGGACATCTCCGACGTTTTACCATAAATGTTAAGGGTTGGATACAAAGAGATTAAAGGCTATGTGTCCCACACATTGATGACTACTAGGTGATTGCGGTGGTTGCTAAGGCACACCATTCGAGGATGACCATCCATCTCCGTGGTGATAAATTATTTAGGGACATGAAGATGGTGTTTATTGTAGCGGAATGAAGAAGGATGTCATTGAGTATGTGACCAAATGTTTAGTTTGTCAAAGGGCCAAGGCATAGCAATGAAAGCCTAGTGGCCTGCTCCAGCCATTGTAAGTGCCATAGTGGAAGTGATAGAGCGTGTTTATGGATTTCATATATGGTTTGCTTTGATCTAGAAAAAGGCAATACCAATATTTGGGTGGTTATAAATAGAATGACAAGGAGCGCCCATTTCGTTCTTGTTAAGAGAAAGAAGTAAGAGGCTTGTTTGGTATCATTATACATTAGAGATATCATGCGGCTTCATGGTATCCCCTCCAGTATCATGGGCGATAGAGACCCAGTCTTTACCAGTGAGCTTTGGAAAAAGTCTACCCGTGGCGTCAGAGACCCATTTAAGGTTTAGTACTTCCTACCACTCTCTGAACAATGGGAAAACAGAAAGGGTGACTAGAGTCCTAGAGGACTTGCTGAGATTGTACATGCTTGACTTTGGAGGGACTTGGGAGTATGGGTGAGCGTTCAGTCGGTTCGGTTGCTTTAGACGTAAAAACAATTCAAACCAAATTGGAAATGACAATTTTCCAAATCGAACCGAATTAATTTCGGTTAATTCGGTCGGTAACCGATTTAACCAAATTTGAAGGATGTACTATAATTCAAATGATGTATTCACTCAAAGCAAAACATAAATTCATGTTTGGAGAAATTTTATGAAGTAAATTTATGTTTATAATGAGATTTGATCTATTTGCAACAAATGTCTTTGTATTATATAATTAAACTAATTCTTTAAAGCACTACAACACCGTAAAATTATATATTAAATAAAAAGTTTTGTTAATTCAGTTAAACCGATAACCCTAAAAAAAAAAATTTTACAAACCGAATTCAAACCAATTAAGTTTTAAAACCAAACCGACCGAAATGTACTGGCTTGGTCAGTTAATTCGGTTTGAACCGAAAAATTGCTCACCCTACTTGGGAGGAGCACCTACTTATGGTAGAATTTTCTTACAAAATAGTTTTTAAGCAAGTATAGGGATGGCTCCTTTCGAGACTTTATATGAAAGACCATGTAAATTAGCATCATGTTAGTGGATGACCATAGATCGACTGCTACTTGGACATATATAGTTAGGGGAATTTGAAAAAAGATTGATTTAATTAGAAAAAGGATGAAGGCGACCCAAGATAACTAGAAATCTTATGCCGACAAGAGAAGGACAAACATAAAATTAAAGATTGGAGGTTTGGTTTTCATTAAAGTGTCACCTCTTAGAAATATTGAGATTTGGTTATGTTGGAAAGCTCGCCCCCAAATTTTTTGGACCGTTCCCCGTTGTAGAAGGAGTCGGGAAGATGGTATCTAGGGTATTACGGGAGTTCATGATGTGTTTCATGTCTTGCACTTGAGGAAGCGCTTACATAATTCAACATAGGTTGTTGAGCCTAGTGTTCGTCGTACGCCTACTCAGATTTTGTAATAATCCAAATTTTATTAAAACATTATTTAGGAATTTAATTAAAGATAATTAAATAGGAATAATGTGGTGGATGAAGAATGAAATTTATGCTTAATAAATTATTTAGAAGTTGGCCTTAGAAACAAATTAATCGATTAAAATGTGCATAAGGAAGGGAGATATAAGGAGGGAACTGTTGGAACTTTCGGCCCTACATATAAATATCATATTCTCCAAAATTTCTATCATATTGTTCATTTCTATAAAAAAAAAACTAAAAGTAAACTAAAGAAGAAGCCGACTATTAAAGCTAGGGAACGTAGAACGATATTCGTATCAACAAATCTCACAACCTCAATCCGATCAGGGTGAATGATATACTTTACCCTTGTTAGTTTTGATTATCTAGGTATACCCAAGACATATGTTGTTGTTTACAATAGTTTTTATAATGTTATATGGTTGCTATGAAATACCCATGTTTGTTTTCACATTATATGTTCAAATGCATGAATATAAATAAGTTTATAGACTAAATCTCATAGTTAGAAATCTCTAAATGAGGTGAACTTTTTATGATGTTTGTTGTGTGATTATGGAGATGCGTTTCAGATTTCATAATTTTCTAAGCTTATATGAATTTGATATGAATTTCCTAAAGGTGTTTACTTTAGGAAGGATTTTTTTAATCATGGTATTAACCTTTATGTTAAGGTGCCCACGTATTTTGTTTTTTTTATGGTACAAAATACTGGAAAAGTATATATACTTTGGTCCAAATACTTTTTATACACTAATGAAATTTTGAGAAATATAATAGATTTAATTCAAAGATATGCTTTGTAAAGAAATAAATTAATTTCACCAAAAATTATTGTCAGTTCCATTTGCATATTCAGAAGCACCCTTTCAACGATATTGGGACTACTCTTCAGTAACATTGGATACTTGAAATATCACAAGTATGACATAGGAAGTATTCTGGTTTTCGGCTCTTACCTTTCGATTTTAGAATTGGTCCTGGTACTTATAGATATTTAGTTTTGAAAGGTAGCCGCTTCATAAGAGACTCTTGCCTTGACTCCTTCGGCTAGGTCGAAGGAGTGCTTTTCCATCAAAGAAATGTTAAGGACTGAGATGATGATGGTTTTGATGACAACAACCTTTTTTAACTATTATTATTATAAAATACATACAAACACTATTGCATATATATATATATATATATATATATATATATATATATATATATATATATATATATATATATAAGTGCATATGTAGGAATTATATACAGGTATTGATTTGTGGACTACATAGTTTAAAAAATTTCTACTAATTTATCATTTTCTGCTGCAGTTTTAAATACTCCATAATACAAAATCAAGCGAGTCGCTCACCTTTGAAGTAAGTTGCTCTTTTTAAAAATCTTTGCAATTTAAGTATTTTTTTTGTTTGCTTTGGATTTCTTGTTTTACTTCTCTTTATTTTATTCTCCCTTTTTTTAAAGAGTTGTAAATGAAAATAGGAGAAAGAAATGGAGTATGAAAGAAGCTTTTTTAGGAAAAAACTCAAAAAAGGAAAAATACACATGTGCTTTACCTTTATAAGATAAGCATGGAAGTATTAAAGTCCAAATTACCCCAATATTTTGCATAACTTACATCCTATTTTAGTACATGCATTTAATGCATTTTAGAATCAAAATCTAACCAATGTACTAAATGCAATTATCATGTTTAATATTTTAATTTGAAATGTCATTTTTAAGTACATGTGTGTTGAAATATTACGGATTAACTTATCATTTTGTAAAAGCATTATTACCATTTTTGTTTGCCATCACATCATTCACTTCAAAATTTGAAATTGTATCTTTAAATGTTTATTTGTTTATTAAAACTCATTTATGCCACATCCTACTATATACTTATTTTAATAATCATTATATGTATATTTTAGTTTACTTTTCAAATGTTGATTACTAAAATAGTTATATTCCTTAATACAATCAATAATAATAACTACAATGAGTATTTTTGGGCAAAGCCGACTGGTTTTTATAGTGTTCTATAACACTTATTATTATAACAAATAATAATTACAATAGTTACAGGAGTGTGGTAGATTGCCAGACTATAATTTCGGTTTTTAAGTGGATCATCCACTACCTATGACATTTATAGTGGGTCGTCCATAGTATTTTTCCTAGATTACGGTACAAGAGCTGGCTAAGGTACTAAACTACTATAAATTACATCTCCATGCAGGGAGTCGATCACTTAGAAGTAAACAAAAGCTACAAAGAACAAGTACTCACAAAAAATAATACATAACATGTTGTGTACTTGACAACACCAAGACAACACCATTTGTTGATCCATCTGCAAACCAAACCATCTGAAACAGCACTCCCAATGCCTTCTAGCCCAGCTAGATAATTAATTGCATACAACACTTATCTTCCAAGGTACATGTCTTGAGCCACACAAGCATAGGCTGCAGCAGAGAACTACATTCATGCAAAGCACAACATCCATAGAAGTTACCAATACATCTACAATTGCACACTAAGGGGTTGTTCCATAAGCATAGGGAGAAGTGACTTGACATAGAACAATACCAAATTTGACCACCATGCACAATTACACAGATCGGAACTTGCCCAGACAGAGGAGTAGTGCCAGCGAATAACAAGGCTAAGGTCAGAGCCGAAGCTTCTCCTGGATAGCCAGTGGACAATGAAGCAAGAAAACCCATCCAAGAAAAAAACCAAACAATGAAATCCATGATGCCAAACAACATAGCATGGTAACAACCTTCGTCGTGCTCCTCGAATACACACACTACCATACATACCAAACGACCAACATCCCTCAAACCCACAAGCAACAAACCAGATCTAACAAGACAAATCTCAGTAAGACAAAACAAATAAAAATGCCAAAAAATCCCTCCAGAATACCCGTTGTGCCATAAATCCCCATTTTCTAGAGACCAAGACCGTATTCATAGCATACTCAATAAATTTAGGAAAGCATACCATGGTAGAAAGAACGCCACGAATCATATCAATAAATAAGCCCAGACCGAGCTTCCGCGAAAGAACCCAGACAACAAACCAAATATGTTGAAAGTAACTAAAATGAGTTTTAAAAACATGGATAATATATATATATATATATATATATATATATATATATATATATATATATATATAGACACACACACACACACACACACACAATGCATATTCTCTTAATTAAAATATACATTTAACAAATCTGCGCTTCTTTTGAAATTTAGAAATACTATAATTCATTTAGTTCCTAAACATCGTTTAAAATATCACTCATTTTCTTTTGTATATCCTTTTTGAGTGAAATAATTTGTTACATTTTGAATTTATAACTTAAATAAGGTTTAAAACATAAACGTGTATAGATACAATGTATACACACTCATTTTCTTTTAAAATCCATTGATTCTATTATAAAACAACATTATAAATGCTACTTATTATTATTCTTATTATTTTTACCCAAATATATATTAGTTATAAATGAAGTCTTAGACATACTAAATTATCTTGATTTTAAATCAATTTCTTATCTGAATAAATGATGAAAATCCGAGAAATATGTTTTGATTTATATTTTAAATTCTCAAGCGAACATGTCATATTTATAAATCAAATTCCAAGGTTAAATTCCAAAATATCACTTAAAATTGAGGAGAGTTATGAATTTATAAAAATCCACTTGATGAATATGTAAAATGAATTGAATATTCACACATCATAAAACTGTAAAATTTCCGAATTGTTACAAAGTTGGTGTTATATTTAGACCTAATATCATTATTTTTGACAGTTGAGGGATTTATGCAGTTACAATGATTCATGATTTGAAATCAATTGTATAAAATACATATTTGGATTCAATTTTTTTATAATAATTAACGTTCCTCCTAAAAACATGAATTAATATTAGGTCCTATTTATCTTCATAAAGATTTCATTGATCTTTCCTAAAGAGTTTCAGTTATATATAATACATTGATTAACCATGTTGCATAATATGAAGGAAGGATGCAACAATAATATAATAAAATCTGATTCGATGCAAAACGTGATGTCCGCTCTATATAAGCTACTGGAGAGGTATTTCGACATTAAACCAATTCAACAAATAATTCATTCAAAATTCAAAATTTAATCAATAAATTGTTTCTAATGATCCAAAAAAGCATTAAAATATTGCGCTTTTTAGAAACAAGCTATACAAATATAGAAAGATGAACTTGTTACAGTTGAGAAGCAACTTCTTTGGCAGCTCAACCAATGTTATTTAAAACAATTGTGCATGATAATAAGTGCATATATACATTTTAAAACAATGGTTTCCAAACATAAATCTTTTTTGTGTTGACATGGTTTTAGTTATTTCAGTCTTATTATTCTTAAATGTTATTATTTTGATTGGCTACTTACTTCATATTAATAATTAAAGATAAAAAATCTTTGTTCAGCTTCATTTGCTACTTAATTTAATATCTGAATATGCTGATATAAAAAATAATAAACTTTTTTCTTCTGCTTTTGGTCAACCAGGGGTTACTTAATCTGAGCACTCCGTGGTCGTTTTCCAGTGTATGTTTCATTAATCAAGAAATCAACATTCTTTCAACTCGTACATCCCAAATCAAGGATTTCTCTTCCTTCCTTTACCGTCGTTGTCTAGGCTTTCCCTTCCGCTTATCATTGTACCTTTCACTGACGATTGATCGAATGCTTGGCCTCTGTAAAAATCATTAGGGATTTACACAGATTTTGGAGCGGACAAGAATCTGATACTGCTATCATTTGCGGAGGTAGCAACTCTAATTTATATTTTCTGAAAATTTTCCTTTAATCGAATGTATGATGATGCCGCAGTCTACATGTGATGAAATCGGTATAACGTTAATCATGGGTTTGGAAAAAATAGTAGAACTTCTGATAATAGTAATATTAGGTTTGTACTGTTGTTTTCTATATAATATGTGTTGTATTTATTAGATCTGGTGGCTAAATTTTCAAGATTAGTTTTTAACGTAGGAGACATTGAAGATGCTAACGACATCATTTGCCCGTGTTCTCTTAATTTTGATATACTATAACATCATATTATCATGTTTTTGTAAATAACAAATTTGGTTATGGAGTTAAAAAAGAATGTAAAATATGAATATTGAGGAGATTGTAAAAACTTAGATTAAAGTAATTTGCTGTGTGGTAAAAAACTCAGTAAGAGAGATCTCAGGTAACCATAAACAATCTCACCATATTTGTCTTCATTTCATGTTTACATCAATAATTTGTATGATTGCATCTCAAGATACACCATACTTGCCGAGCTAATGTAAATGCTACATGAATAAGAAATGGGTTATTGTAACACAGTGAGCTAATGAGGCACGAATTCCTCTATCCCCAAAATTGAAATGACCCCAGTCCCCATCAAAATCAGTCAGTTTATTTTGTGTCTTGACCCCACTTTTTTTTTTTTGAACCAAATGATAAAGGGCAATGATATGGTAAGCACACATGGGCACATAGTTTTTGGACAAAGGAATCGAACTCGAGTAGTAGTGGATGTTAGTGATAAGAGTATTCCAACATTCAACGAGCATATCATTTGAATAACAGTTGATATGCATGAGTCTTACTCTATAATGATTCCCCACTTATGCGCAATATCTATAGGAGTATGAGACGTCTCCGACTTCTAAATAAAATACTGAGAAATTTGACTTTGATGATTTTATAGGTAAAATTTAAGAAGTTTTAGTTATTACGATTATATTCAATTTTATATACATAAGAGTATTTGGGTTGGTTTGGTGTTTCAAGATGTTTAAGTGAAAAAAATGCATGAAGACATAACTGCTATAAAGGTAATAAGGCTAATAAGTATCCCTATCAAGCTTTGTTCTAACTTGGCATAGTATGTTAGTAACATAATGTAGTTGAATATTGGGTGATAACCAGTGTTATCAAAGCGTGCGCTATAGGACACTATAGTGACAAATAATGCATAGCGCAAAGCTTGCACAATTATAGCAGCTGTTCCATATAGCGTAAGAATAGCTCGCTATTTTACCATAGTGCAAAATAGCGCATAGCTCTAGATAACATGCTATTTTGTTTTGTTTCTATTTTAAATGTTTAGACAATGAATAAAGCCTAAAATAATACGCTTGTTGTACTTATAATGAATCAAATGGAAATGGTGTGGAGTATGACTCGTATGAAGAAGAAACCGATGATTGTTTAGATAATGATAATGGTTTGGATGAAATTAGTGATTTTCCTTCAAAAATTTATAAGTATAATATAATAACTATTTTTTATTATTGTATACTTGAATCTTGTCTGACATTGTTTATTTGAATCTTGTTCTTGTAGAATTAAATATGTTATTTTCATTTAACCTTATTTTCACTTTGTAGCTTTTCTTGTTTATATTTTTTCTTAGTCCTTGTTATTTGATTTGATTTTTTTTTTAATATTTTATACTAAAGTGTATTTTCATGCATTTTTTGTAGAGTTTTATCTCATCATAACTCATTAATATGAATAAATTTCATCATAATTCACAAACGTAAGAATAAATTTCAAATTTGTAAGGCACAAATATATTGTATCTATCGATTATTCGGAATGTACAATATGATTTTTTTTTTTAATATACCTACATTTTGCATCAAAAAATATTTGTTACATGCATGAAGTACGACAATGCTTGTATTTGGAGTCTTGAACGGTTTCAATATGACGCAAAATACTTGATTAATTTCTTAAAAAAACAAACTGAAAAGCGCGCGATAGCGCAAGACTTGCGCTATTTGCTATTGACTACACAGGCAATAACAAGAAACAAGAAATTGAAACCTATTTTTTCATTCCAATTACTATTTTTCTTTGATTTCTAACATAAAATTTTAACTTCCCTCCTCCCATTAACAATGGTGGGCAGAAAATTTTATGATGTTACAAATTTTTATTAAACCATGAAATTTTTGACCACTCATTAATAGGGACAAAGCTTAGTCGTCTTTAGCTTTCTTCTGCATCTTCACATTATTCATCCCTTCTTCACCAATATTGACTCCATATTTATAGTTGAATACTCCATAATTTCTCTTTCTCCATCTTCGTTAGGTTTCGATTACAATTAAGCTCGGTCTTCCCTTCAGTTTATGTTAAACGCTCTAATATTTCCAATCCATCGCTAATTATGTCTGTATCACTTCTAAAACTTTTATGCCTACTATGACACACTAATCTCTAACACACTAATGTTTAGCGTCCTTCTTTCCTATGCAGGAACTTCAGTTCTGTCTAAAGGAAATATTCACACCTCAAAATCTGCATTCTAGATTATATGCTCATCTATAAAATAATTTATTCAAAATTTATGTTTTTAATCAATTTAAAAATATTTTGATTTATGATTGTTAATTTACCGATGGAATGCGTTTTTTATTCCCATTTGTTTCCATTCGATTTTAGAAACATTTTTGAATTTTTATGTTGGGGACTAGGATTATGAAATTATTATCTAAACTGCAAAATTTAAGGGGTATCTTAATCCTTTGAAACATTTCCAAGGTAGTTTGAATTTACAGTCAAGAATGGTCCACTTTTTTAAAAATATCCTAGCTGCTTACACTTCTTTTGATGTCTTGTAGTGGTTTTTCTAATCAGCGATAGTATGGACTTTTAAGACTTTTTGAGGTTTGTGTCTTTCGTAAAAAGTATGATCATCAAGCTTTTTTTGTTCTTTCTTTCTTTATATGGTTCACTAAACCTTCTTCTATTATTTTTCTGTATGAAGTTATTGTTTCTAACCTAGAGATCAAGCATAAGTCAGCATATTTAGCCTATGCACCTTCTTTTCCATTGGGAAGAATGTTTTATGTAGTTTTACATGATACATACAATAATGAATATGTATATTGTTTGACCCTTCATTTTCCCTTATCACAACGCATATTTTTAGTTGACCAATTTTCTATAAAACGGGGTTTCAAGTCAACACTATAGTAACTAGGTAAAGGAGTAACGTTTTAATGTCAAAAGTAGCTATTATTTGCATGCCATAGATTATAAAATTAACGAGAGACATATTTTTCACTGAATTATAGTACTTGATACGTTCTACAATTTACATTTTTTAGTTTGTACTTATATAATTTTATTTATGCGTGCATGGTTTTGTGCATGTATGTGTATGTATATACATTTATATATATATATATATATATATTTTGATGGATTTGAACCTATTCAAATCTTGTCTTAAATTGGTATTTGCTTTCTTCATTCAACAATATTATTGCTTTCTTCTTCGCCCTTTAATCGGAAAAATGAATTTTTGGCATACATGCACTATTTACATCTGATTTTGCTCTTTTGCATGTTAAAGAAATAAAAGGGGAAATTTTTTTATCGCAACATGCTAAAATCTAACAATATCCAAATTCTGGTATTTACACAAATAGTTTGCAAGTGTTAGTTGTACATAATTCTTTTCTAAAACATAGTCAACTAAGTTTTCAATTTAACTCAAGTTGCATTTATTGCTGAAATTAATTCCGTGACTGCTCCATGTTAGGGGGGGGGGGGGGGGTTATTGTGTCCACGTCAATGTTTTAAAATGCAAAAGGCGTATGTGAGGCTTTTTCGGTTTCGTGAGGCGAGGCGTATGCTTCGAAGCGGTGAGGCGTAAGCCTTTCGGGTTTAAAAAAAGCGCAACACATATATTTAATTTTTAATATGGAATACTATTATGCATCAAATAGTAACCAAAAACCATCAAAATCATAAAGCATTTGATTCCATCACTCAAATAGTAAGTAAAAACAATGAACCATAAAAAAAAAAAATACAGTATAAAAAAAAGACAAAAAAAAACGTACGCTCAGCCAATTGAGGCTCTGAGGCGTACGTTTGTTGCGCTTTTCACGCCTCAATTGGTTGAGGCTTAAGCCTCAGAGGTAAAACGCCTCATGAGATGCGCCTCAAGACGTTTTTGCCTACGCCTCGCCTCAAGGCACGCCTCAAGCGCGTTTTTTAATACAGTGGTCCACGTCACCACCTTTTAAATACCAAGCAGAATTCAAAAATGTATGCAGCTATGTCACATGATGGTGATTGTGTTTTAATATTCAGCAACATGATAGTAAAATTTGGAACATTATAAAAATGAGCTACGACATATTGATAGATTTTTTTGGTGGTACCGGTCAACTTGACACAGCTTGAACAAACACAATCTGAAGAAGCTTTCAGTTCATTAATCTTCTAAAACTTTTTAATAACTTCTGTAATATTGATCAGTAAATCATGTTCCATCTTCTTTTCCGTTTTATTTCGAACACATGCATATTGAGTTTGACGTATTACTGTATAATGATTTTATCTGCAACTAAGGTTCCATTGTTTTCACCATTTAATGCATCCTTTTATCGTTCCATTTCTTGACACTGGCCTCTTCACATAATGTGAGGGAAAGGCTGCGCGCGCTAATCGACCATCCCCAGAGCCCGAAAAGCCGTAAATAGTACCAGGACGGGAGACTGACCTGGGAAGTCCTCGCGCTTGAGTACGGGAGCCTTTGGCACTGTGTATCCACCTTATCTTTTGCTTTTTCTAGTACAAATTTTATTGAATGACTCAATTATGCAATCTAGCATCTGGTTACTTCATTCAGTTCCTTATATATAAATCACACTTACATTCCATATATAGGAATCACACTTCAATACTAAAAAGCAGCATGTATTCATATTTTATCCTACTTTTTATCCGATGAATATGCGTATAAACTTGGTTTTTGACGTTTAATTTTCTTTTGAAAGAATGATCTTTAGCCTCAATAGATAATAAAATATTTGTTTCTAATTTCATTTAAATATCAATTTTACAGGCTATTCTTTTTCGTGTCAACTTATGTTCACTAATTATTTTATGATCGGGCAATATTTTATGCTATGCATTTTAGTACGCATTAGAAATGACTTTTATAGAGTTGTTTGTAGCATGGTTTAGAACTGTAGATGTATTTGAACCAGGATTTGATCCAGGAATTTTGAATTTAGCTGTTTAACTACCGAAAAATAGTAAAAAATAAGTAGAAAACATAATAATATGCAAAAGAGTTAGAAAGTAACAAATCATACAAGATAGTGTTTGTATATTGAATACAAGTACAAACTGTATCTATTGATGTCTTTTTGTAGAAAAAATATTAAAATCCTAAATAGGACTGTAAGTACAAATTCCAAAATCAACCCAAGATATAGAAATTTAGTTGAAATAAACAAAACTGAGAGTCAAAACTTTGAAAGCTTGGCATAGATCAATTTATACAAATAATGTGTTAAATGGTTGTATGAATCAACCTAGTTATAATTTTTATTAAAATTGTTATAGGTAGCAAGTACACTTTTTGGTCCAAACACACATCTTATATGTAGTTCGAAGAATATAATACAAATTTTTGTTAACACTAAGTACGTACCAACATATTTATATAACATGACCAAAATTCGCAAACTGAAACTAAAATTTAAAATTTTCGAAACAGAACCAAAATATAGAAAATCCATTAGTGGTCGGAACAAAATGGAGAACAAAATTTTGAATCTTGGTTTGTGGAGTACAACATGGATGTTTTCGTTACTTTTTTTTTTCTTCCTATTTACGTTGAAGATATACAGCTCGTGGTCCAAAATTCTAGCGGATTTCCAAACATTTTTGTAATTCGGTTTTAACCAACTCGGTTTTCCTATTTTCGTCCAAATTTCAATTTTTCTTAATGGGGGCTGTAAATTTTTTAAGGGGGTGACTAATTGAACACAAAATTAGACACAAAGAGAGAGACACAAAACCTCAACCGTTGGATCTTTTTGTCTTTATATGGAGAGGTGTAATTCATGGGGTGATCCAATGATGCAAATCAATTGTGTCACCATTTGTGTCAAAATTTTGTCGCTATAGACTTCCATTTTTTAATGTTTATTTGTTTATAATGATCCTGTAAAAGAAGTAAAATAGACAACAACGAACACAGATAATGAAAAAAGAGGAGAAATCATGGATTTGCTTCAATATAAAATCATGGTATTTAATCAATTTAGAGTTGATTTAATAGGAACTACTTTGAAAAAAAGTAATAAAAGTCAACAATGGAATATTATTTTTTTATGCTTTGCACACAAAATGCGTACAGTCTATTCGCATATCTTTATAAATAAATAAAAGTTCTAAGCCTGAATCATAACTGAAAATTTTGGAATTTGCGAACTTAAATAAAAATGTGAAAATTCAAAATTAATGAAATAGCCTGGAGTTTTGAAACTTGACATAATTGCACTTTTCACATCAGTAACTAACAACCACACTACATATTACAGTATATACAGTTATCACTTCCCATGTTCAGTGACATAATATATGGTAGAATTTACTATTTACATTTCTTCTAATCTTAAAAGCCCAATATCAACTCCTCAACTTTAATATCCATTGCTTAAATTTTATAATATTTTCTCTTATCTAGGTATCTGAAGTACAGGTTTCTCCTCCATATTTCTGTACAAAAGGTTTTAATCCCTTACCATACGTTGTAAAGTTAACAAAAATGTATGCCTATATAATTTAGGTAATTACCGTACATAGCTTCTTATTTCTCAAATATAATTCCATATCCACATAGAATGGCCTCCATAACTAATGCCTAATTGATTTATTTCAACTACTTATTCATGGATTTTTTTTGCCTACTTATTAAATAACATAATCATAAATCCTATTTTCTGCAAAGGTATAGTAATTCATGTAGCTTAAATTTTAATTTTCAATCTATTTCTGTTCATTTATGCCCATAAATTTAGTATAAATGAAATCATATTTACAACTATTTAAAGTTTGAAATAAATTGATTTACTTTTACATTCATGAAGAGGGGTATTTTACAACAAGCCCCTATTATTAATTAAAATAAACAAAATACCCGTCTTATAATTTATGTAAATTAGGTCTCTCCGCCTGCGTTTCGGTACATATGGCTGTTATTCACACACTCTTACTTAAAACCCACACCATTAATTATCAATCTTTAAAACGAAATAACTTTTGATATATTAACTGGATTGAATAACCGTTTTCATCATTTTTGTCAAAAATCTTAAAATCCTACGATTTAAATCCCGTTTCAAATCAAATCTCCTTCTTTACGATTTGATTTAATTCCGATTCAAACCAAGCTAATACCACATGTTAAAAATATCATTCGTCCAAATTAATATACTCAGTATACATATTTGGATCTACAATTCCAATTCTAATTATTTCCAAACAAATTTAAATTGGAACAATAGAGAAAAGAGTGTTTTAGGTTTAGATGTGGAAGTTTAAACATCAAAATCAATTTCAAAGTGTTTGCAAACTTTAAGGTGTATGTTTTGCGAATTCACGATTTACGGTTTGAATCCTGTTTCGATTTACAGTTTGAAATTTACGATTTACGATTTGAATCTTATTTTGAAAACATTGGTTTTCATCATTAAATCATAAATTGAATAAGCTTTCCAATGACATCCATTTTCGATATCTTTTTTTTATATAGCAGTTTTTAACTGCGTAACACTTATACAGTTAAAAGCTGCAAATCACATATTCAGTTTTTAGCTGCATAGATGCTATGCAATCAAAAACTGCATAGCACCACCCTATGCTGTTTTTGTTTTGACTGCATGGGTGTTATTTAAAAACTGCATAACAACGACAACTAAGCCATTAATCCAAACAAGTTTCTAGAGATGGAACACAAAAGCTGCATTGATACAGTATTTAAACTGCAGTGTATACTTCTATGCAGTTGCGAGTTTTTAACTGCACGATGCAGTTTCATGACCACGTAACAGCATGCAGTTAAAATTTTAACTGCATAGATGCAGTTTTTTCACTGCATAGATGTATGTAAGTTTTTTAACTGCATCGAAGTATGCAGTTAAAAATAGCATACTATGCGGTTTTTTTATAACTGCATTAATGCAGTGTTTACCCACATCAAAATATGCGTATACAGTTAAAAACCTTATACTTGTATGCAATTTTATGTAACTGCATAAATGCAGTTTTTGACTGCATTGAAGTATGCAAATTAAAAACCAATAATGGATACCAACAATGCAGGTTCAAAATTGCATATAGAATTATGATTTTTAGAATTCTAATTTTAGATACCAACAATGGATGTTGTTGGAAAACTTATTAAATTTGTGATTTGGTGGTCAAACCGATTCTATAATCCAATTAATATATAAAAAGCTATCACATTTTAAAAATTGAAATTAATGAGTTCGCAATGCTAATAATAGTCGGCTGCGGTTTGTTGGGTGTGACGTCAAGTAGGCAGAGACTTAATTTATATAATTATTGAGACATGGATCCGCTTTACAATTCAATTATGAAGTCAGGACCCAATGCTATTATTCATTTATGGATATTATAGTAGACTTCCCTTACATTGAATGTAATTCAAAATTGTTCTTACTTCCTTTATTTGCCAAAATATTAGAGATGACTTCCTCTCTTCATTCGCTACATCTAATAACTGTTATTAATAGTTGCTATTAAATTCTGTATACTACCAGTGTTTTTTCGAAAAATGACTAACATGTTATTATATCTTATCATCAAGTACGAGTAAATTGGACAAGAAGATATAATAGCCTCCATGGCTTTCATTTCAATCTTTGGCTGTTACTAAGAGAATCTGTGTGTACAAATATATCATTGTTGGAAAAAACCAAACTTTTTGCATATAACAGAATGCATTGAATTTTTGAACTTAAATTTATTTTCCCTTAGATTACCTTTTCCCAAATCTTTAGTTTTCCTTCATAAATATTTTCTATTCGTATAGATTATAGCATTTACCTACATTACAAAATTTGAAATTTTGGAAACATATGGCCACATGTTAAGTTTAATTTCAGTGTAGTGTTTAAAAAAATATTTTTGCTATTCGCTGTATGATCTATAGAACTCCGTACATTTTTTTTTTTGGGGTGGGGTGGGGGGGTGGGGTTGAGATGGGTTATTTATAATGCAACCTATTAACATTATTTGTAGATGCATTATCTGCAACACTATGCTTTTCAGGATGATAACGAAGGCAATGCATTCATTACACATTACAAAATTTTAAATTTTGGAAACATATGGCCACATGTTAAGTTTAATTTCAATTAAAAAATGTTTTTGCTATTGGATGCATGATTTATAGAACTCCGTACGTTTTATTAAGGGGTTGAGATGGGGTATAATGCAACCTATTAACATTATTTGTAGATGCGTTATCTGCAACGCTATGCTTTTCAGGATGGTAATGAAGGCAATGCATTACACATTTCTATGCTGTTTTGCTAGATAGAATCAAATCTCATAAATTTAATACTTTTTTTAATCTGTTATAACTAAAATTTTCTAACAAATCACTTAAAACATTTGTATATCCTTCTGCATACCAAATTAGACTGTAAGATATAACTGGACAAGTAGGCACTACAGTTTAATTTATACAAATATTTTTTGTGCGTGTGTATGAATGCATTCAGTCATCCATTTAAGAGCATCCAAGCCAACATGATATTATAAAATGGAAATGGTAAAATTTGTTTAAAGTTAATTTAAAATGCGAAATGTGTCTTCTTCAACAATGAAGAAATAACATAAAATATAGTATGGTATATCAAGTCATGGCTTCTTAAGTTGGCACGCTTGCGATTGTAATGACAAAAATATGAAAATTATTTTTGTGGATTTTTCTTAGAATTCTCATTCCTAACAAGATGAATATGATTGGTGTACACCATATAAAAAGCATCCATGAATAGTTGGTTTTCTTTTCTCCTATGTCAATATAGTCCCCTTATTACAATCCATCGAGTTTAGTACATGCTAACTTCTTCAGTTTTGTTTGGATTAATGCGTAGTTTGTTCTACTTTTGACATTAAATTTAAATGCATAAACGATATGCAAACATTTCTCCAGTAAACTGACTTCATGAATTATCGATCCAACTTTTTTGAAAATTATATGCACATAATAATAGCACTACTGCTGGTGTTACTATATAACTTAAACATACGGCTTCACTTATGACGCCAAGTAAGTCATGAGAAAAATAATTTTATCATAATATTTTACTAGCATTTACTAATATCCATGGGCTTAAGCACGGGTCTGCAATATCACGTTAAAAAGTGATAAATGGGAGAATATGAAAAATTCATAAATAAAATAATGATGCATTACAAACTGAAGTCGATTGCACAATTTATGTAAACAGACTAATACTCTTCTTCGAAAATTTATGTAAATTAGATCCATATCTGTTAACATTCTCTATTAGCAACCGCAATTCTTTCACCCATTTTAATACTTCACACCTATACAAATATTCAAAGTGCGATGATATTTTCGAGAACATCAGAGAGAGAAAACACTTTTACCATTAAATATAGAATTTATGACCTTTTAGATGATATGTGGTATGTATATGTGAATATCCGATTGATGATTTCTTTTTATAAATGTAGTTCTTCATATAAATGTGCATTGTTCAAAATATGACTAATTACATCATTCAAATCAGTATGCTCAAAATTAAAAAATATGCAGTTTAAAGTCAATTTAATATTTGATATGTAGTTAAAATTATAATTTCATTTTCATAATGTAGTTAAATTATTTTCATTTAGATTATATGAAATTATCAAATATAGCCAAAATTAGCATTGCACCCCATAAATACATTAAAATATTTAAATACAACTATACTTGCATATTTTGATAAAATAAAATAATAACAATTTTTTTTTATTAATGTACTTAAATTACAGTTGCATTTCTTGGAAATTGATGGGTAGGAACGATAAGGAAGTGATGGGAGTTGTGTCATGGATGAGACCACTTCCTTGAAAGTGAATTTCGATACGACTATGGTGCAATTGTCGACTGCTTCACTTGTGCAGTCATGGTTGAAGCATTTGGATATGTATGTGTCACTACACATGGGTTTTTAAGTATCTTTTGAAAGATAGGTATGGACGAAATTGTAGAGAGAGGAGATTAATGAGAGAATCTTGTTTTATGTATATTTTCTATCTATTTATTGAAGATGAGCGAAATGAGAGAATCTTGTTTTATGTATATTTTCTATCTATTTATTGAAGATGAGCGAAATGAGAGAATAAATTAAAGTTAATTATCCCATCTCTTCAATTAATAAGCATTCCATAAATGGATTTCCCATTGACGAAGAATACAAAAGATCAGTCGGTGGATAAATTAGTTTTTGTTGTAATTATCCAATAGTCTCCTAATAATTAAAACAAAAATCAACGAAGATGAATAAAAATAACCTGGGTAAGAAATTGTGCAGTTAAAACGCTCTGCAGATTCAATTTAGTTATAAGTAACATTCAATTTAATTATAAGCAATACATATTTAGTTTTTAATAAATACACGTGAAAATATTATAAATAAATGACAACCCAAATCCAGATCTAGCCGTTGCCGATATGAATTTGAAGCTCGTGCCCTAGGTACGACCATCGACGAGATAAAGGCTGCTTGGAGATGGAGCTGCCTAGTTGGGTGTTGGCTGACGCAGGTCGCCATCTTGCATGAATCGTCTCGCCTTCGTTTATCTATTACAGATATGATTTCGTGATTTTTTTTCCCGATATTGCGTGCTTTTGAATTTTGTTTCCCTGCTTGTTTCGAGGCCCTAAGCGGCTGCTTCTTCCGCTTTGGAGAAGGGCCATATGAGTTGATTTAGCTCGTCTGCCTGTTCTTGGAAGGGACGTCGCTGACCGTGGAGCTGGAACTTATGCTGGTAGCAAAGGGATCTACCTAAGTACTTGCTTTAGAGCTGAAGATGCTAGTTTGATTTATCGCCTGACTTGATCAAGCAACGCTAAGTAAAGGATCGGCGGATCCTTATTTGCTGGAGCTAGCAAGTAGTTCGCCTTAATTTTAGAACAAATCGGCGAATCCCCATTTGGTGTGGAAAAGATGAGAAAGTATTATGAGAATGCGAAGGAAAAGGAATGAAAAAGTATTGAGTAAGCTGTTAGATTTTGTTATTGCTGTGTTAATGTGTTTTTTTTCAGTCTACTGTACAGAACTAGTATACATTCAACAACAACAAAAAGTATTATAAATAAATGAGAAGTCTTATTTAACCCAAATAAATTTAAAAGATATTAGAGTATTTTTGTTTCTTAAAAAGTTAAAAAATTCAATTAAAAAATTAATTTCATAAATTTTGTAATGTATAAATATCATTTTTTTAATTCATTTCTTTTGAAAAAGTACAATGAAAATATCAATATATTGCGGGAATAATAGGATATATATTGAAAATAGTGAGACTTAAAGTGGAAATGCTATTTGGGAAAACCACAACGAATATATCCGTTGTGGGATATAGTGCAATTATAGCAAAATAATAATGAAGCATTAATTGCACAAGTAAGGATAAAGTTTTATATATACCTATGTTTTTCATTGAATTTATACATAAAAAGTGAGTTCAAAACTCAATCCTAACAATGAATTTCTTCTTGAACTATAAACATTAGAAGAGATCTCATAACACATGCAATGCTTTTGATTTCCACAAATTACTTGATAAATATGCATTTTTAATGGTCATGCGTCTACCTTGAAAATTCATGAGTGCTCTAGAGAACTCAAGTCTCTCATAGAATGCTACCCACCTTCACATTTATGTAGGCGAGTCCATCATATGCTCCACTCTTGCTCTATCACAAATGACTATGGACTCATTAAAAACGAAAGGTTCAACATCACAAAATAAATAAACATAATTCATCAAGTGCATTTCAGAAGCAACCCCAATATTGACTATGAATTATATATGAATGCTAGGTCATTGCCTCAAATAAATCAATGGAATCCATCAAATGCGCACCATCAATGCTGGTTGTGGATTTGAAAAGAGAAAATAGATTCAAACCTAGGGTGTGTTTGGCGCAAACGGAAGCGGAGCATTTCAACGGAGTATTATAGCGAAGAATTGGAGTTAACGGACAATGCGTTTGGCCCGTTAAGCGGACCATTTGAGCGGAGAATGTTAGCGGAGTGTTTAGTAGAATAGAAAATTATAAATTACTCTGATTCAGTTCAAACCAACTCCATTACGTAAAGCACTTCGACACGATCGCAACGCAAAAAACCGCATCTCAAACGGATTTGATTTGCATAAGTTATTAAATTTTAAAATGTATAAAAACCTAAATAAAGTAATTAAGTTAATTAAATAACTTGATTAAGCCAAGCGGATGTGCGTTGAGAGCTAACAACTCAAATTTCATGCCGGGGAAACGGGGCATTTTGCTCCGTTTTGCAATGGACGCGTCTGACGCATCAGACGCGTCCGTTCACAAAACGATGCAAAATTCGCTCCCGAACACACCCTTAGATAATCCATCAAGTGCGTTAGAAAGGCACAATCAAAAACTGATTATGGAGTATACAAAATCAAAGAAGCTAAAACTAATAACAAACAATAGAATGCATCAAGTGTGTCATAAAAACACCATCAATAACTAGTTATGTGTTATATAAAAGTAAATAAGCTCAAATTCATGAAATAATATAACCCATCAAGTGCATTTTAAAAGCACCATCAAAAATTGGTTATGGATGAGATAAAAGTAAAGACCCTAATTGTAATGATCCTCATTTTTAACGGTGAAATATTTAAATAGTTCATTAAATATTAATCGTTAATTAATTGATGGTTCTAAAATATGTTTTTTCACATATGATCAAATCTGGATTCGAGATCACTTCCGTTGAGTCTGAATTGTTCGTTACGTGAAGAAAGTGCAAGGAACGCTATATTTTAAGACCAGATGATTCGATGGTTAAAACGATTTTGAAATGCATGGAAATTGTCGTGGGTGGAGTCTTTGATTGCGACAAACATTATACCATCAGAATTGGAATAATGAGGTGATGCATATAGTCAAGTTCCGTGACGATCGAAACAACCATTTGATCATGCAAGATTGAAATGCGTGATCGCTTGTTTGAAAGATCTAAATAGATAACAATATGATAATCACTAAATCCTTCTCTTTATTAGCTAACCACTATTTCAGTGCCTGTAAGAAGAAAATCCATGATCACCTCCATTTTCTATAGTCAAAAATCAATTTCTCCTGAACCATTCAACTAAAAATCACAAGATCAGTTCCATAAATTTCATATCGACAAGGTTTCCACGATAACCGTGGAGGAATTTTGATTAGCTGTGTCTGGTGAGATCCTCCTCTTTATGGTTGTGGCTAGTGTTTCAGATTGCTGGAGATTAGTGTGATGATAAGCTAAATGCATGGCGTAGAGGAGTTTCTTATAGCAAATAACACACCGAAATTTCATCGGATCTCGTACACCCCTGAAGAATGCGACATTGGGAGGCACCCACTTAGTTTGTATTCGACCATAGGGGATGTGTTTGGCTAGGGATGGTCGAGTCTGGGTGCACTGTGAAGAGGGCGCGTAGTGGAGTTTATTGGATTTTTCTGTTCGTTGAATCGTTGACCATAGAGGGAGGAAAAAGGAAAGAGGAAAGAGGAAAGAGAAGGTTGGAGAAAGTTGGTTCATGTGCGTATCATGTACAAGATTTGATTTGGATTGGGGAAGAAAAATCAAAGAGGTAATTGTATAGTGTTTGCGATTAGTAAATTAGTTACTTATTTAAACTCAAATCTTATATTCACGATAACTTTTGCATTTGATATATGTTTTGGATGTCGTTTCTTGCGTTGGATTCATGATGGCGAGCTCTATGCTTTGTAGTAGCTTTTTGAGAATTTTGGACGAGGTGAATGATTTTGTCTCACTTGCTATGATTGTAACTATAATATAAAACTGATGTTTTTCGAACGATTTCTACTTTAAAATGAGATTTCTAAAGTAGTTAAATCTTCACATTATTTTATAGAAAGTTTAAAATAGCATTTTGGAAAGTTTAAGTATCACATTTTTTTTTCATTTACGTACTATTTTGATGACGTTGCTAGATTTATGTTATTTTAACATTTACCCATTTTGATTGCTTTAGATAAATTCTGTATGCAATAGTGGATGCTTGTATGCTAGTTTAGATGTTTATATGATTGTTGGCTGCATGGTTGATTGTTTGTCTAGTTTAGTTAAAAACGACGTTCGTAGGCGAGATAGTATTAGGAAAGGTAGAGTTCAGCGTATATCGATCAAATGCACATAGTGATGAAGTTTAGTGCATATTGGTTTACTGCACAAGTGATGATGGACTCAAACAAATGAGGTAAATTCACAAAGGAGCATCAAAGCGTATAGATTGATACAAAAACGAAGAAGCGCCGGAGTGCATTGGCTGACCAAAATGTGGAGCTGCATTAGAGCTAGGCGATCGATTTGAAGACGAGGATGAACATGATGACGTGCTTGGATTTCAGGATGAATGTCAGACGTTTTCACTAGATGTATATTTAATCAATCTTTGTTGAATACATGATCAGAGTGACCATTCTCAATTACTATGAAGTGATCGATATCGATTATTATTGATGATGGTCGTTTTGGCCAATTTGATGTGGATAATGGTGTGGTTTCGAGGAGCAGGATATGCTGATTCGTTCGGTAGCAATTTCGACGCGATGGCTCTTTGACCAATGGTTTTGGCATTGAGGCGGCGTGATGCTTCGACGACGTACTTTTGTCATCCGACGATGACAATTCCATGATGGAAAGCGGTGGTTTTGATGATGAATGACTATACTTCGAGGCACAGAGCGGACGACACTGTCATATTGATGTAATCGTCGGTGGAGGATGAGACATATGACAATCGTCGAGGATAGTCCCCACATCGTAACAACGTATGATGGGAGTTATGGATAGTCTAAAAATGGATTATGCTGCGGAGAATGTGTGCAAATGGGTTATTGATATTCAAGATTTTAGTATATCTTTGAGGGAGAGGCACACAGATGAGATCAGGGTCTGTTGACATTTTCGACCTGATCTGCCCGGACTCTAAACCATGTTGGCGTTTATTGGCTTGTTAAGGTTATCCGCTATAGTCTGTCGATATTTTGACGTAGTGGATGGTGTGGAAGAGTTCGTTGACATTAGAACATGCTAATGTCTTGATGGATTGGATGATCAAAGCACTGAGCATTATAACTCAATGCACTAAGTGTGAGGATGGATGTTATGCTTGCTTGTTGACTACCACCTTATTACTGAGACATCTACCACATCTTTTGGCATGATGATCGTAGAGTGGTGTATATCATTATATGTGGATGCATGGGCATGTTATATTTGATTCTTCATGCTTTATGTTTCTTATACTATTATGATTTTAGTACTTTGATATTTGTTTATCGCTCACATCAGACAAGGCTTGATGTTTTATGTTTTGCTTTTTATCATCTTGAGTACTCTTTAAATGAGTAGACTAGATAATAGGTGTGAGTATTATATGAAGCTACGCAGGTGGATTAACAGAAATTGACACCTTCTCATATTTATCATGTATTGTTATTGTTTATTCTACTTTGTGACACTGTAAAGCCTTGACGGTGTTGACTATTTATTATTAGAAACAATTTTTCAGTTAAGTTTATTTATTATTTATATAAGCTATATTATTGTTCTGTATGACTATATGAGCATGCGTTCTGATTATGTGGTTTATATAGTTATTACTAGGGTTGTCAATGAATACCCGAAAAATCCGAAATTCGTCCGCATCCGTATCGGAAAAGCGGATAAATATCCGAATCCGGAAAAACGGATGCAGATATAGGCATATCCGCATCCGAAAATTATCGCTTTTTTTCATAATTATAGCTTAAATTACGTGTATTTTAACATAATATACTAATTTATTCAGTTGCAAAATTAAAAGTCTACCAAACACATGCTAATTGCTCAAAATTATATATTAGCATCATATTTATTTATTTCTAGTACTTTGCTACTCAATTGAGTTGAAAAAGCTTAATATTAAGCTAAAAAAATTCATTTATATTCATTGATTTATCGAAAGTTGGCGGAGCGGATAATTATCCGATATCCGTTCGCATCCGCGGATGCGGATATCAAATATCCGAAAATGGTTTCAAATGTGGATGCGGATATGGTACTATCCGCATCCGAAAGTATCTGTTGTCAGCTAGAGTTATTACTGTCACGTCTGTTTTATATTTGTGATTACTATTATATTTTATTTGATGCACTGTGGGCTATATGTCAGGTTGTGTGATTGCATTTTCTGCTTCTTCCACTTTTTTCTCTGCCTTTCCTTTCTTTCCCTTCCTTTTCTTTCCTTGACAACCTTTATGTATTGATTGGATGCATGTAGTGTGCTACTATGTTATATGAGAACTAATGGTGTATGCGCTCTTTACATTTGGTATCGAAACATATGTTGTATTGTTCAACTTAAATGATACTGATATTAAGACAGTAGATTTACGAGAGAGTACATATTTGTTATATATTTTGGTTTGCAAAATTATATAGAAGCATGTATATAGTATATGTTTTGCACATGAATGCAATCAATGCAGTTTTTCTCTGTGAGCAAATGACTGTCCTTACCATTAATTTGAGATGATCTAGTAAATGAGAAATACTCCTAATGACTCTATCTTCGGAGTTGAGAAATGAGCAAGATCGAGGACCGCTAGCCTTGATTCACAGAATATGTTCTCAATGGTGGTGCGGATCACTGTTAGGGATGATCTAACATCTCTAAATGATTATGGTGCTCAAGGGCAGAAGGTCGACTGTGCTGAGTAGTATAGAGACTGTAAGCGTCTATAAGGCATAATTTTTCTTAAAACTTAGTCGACTATTAGGGTGCAGGATTGATTTGATTTCTTGCAAGGAGCTATTTGATTACTTGAATTAGTTGAAGAGGTGAGGTAGGTTTACATTTAGGAGACTCTAAGGATGAGCTTGAATTGGTTAAGAGTCCTTATGGCTTTGGTTTTCTAAAAATTGATTTGCTCGAGACCAGCCCATGGTTGACTTCGAAGAAATTTGTCTCGACTTTCTAGAGGTCAGTGTTGAGTGAGGGGTTCACCGATTTAAGGCGATTTGCCTATGTCGAAATATGTGATCGAATTCGATATGTTATCAACGTACGATTTTTTCCGTACGTACTTTACATAGAAAAGATGGCATATCACCGGGTCGAGTGATCAACATGGAAAGGATTGATTTCATTCAGTGAGAGGAAGATGGTGTTGAGGAGTTGATGAGGAGAGCTCATGGTGTTCAAGCTTTTTACCTAACAAAAGGTTGTCCTACTGTATTAGGGCAAACCGTGGAGGCATATGCATCGACTGCCATTCATGTTTTATCGAGTGCTCTCTTGATGAAAGATAAAGAAAATGACATTATCGCTTGTGACATGCTTTTCACTAGCGGCATTTTCATAGTTTTATTTTGGCATCAATGTTTCATTGTTTCATCTAATCTTGTGGTTTGATCGATGGAATGAGGGTTGAGACTCAAATAATTATTTAGTCTTTCTTAATTAGACTTACCTTGTTGGAGGCTCAGTTGGACTATATATGCACAACGTCTCGTATTTTGTCGCCATAGATTAATATTATGGATGGTGGCAACATCCGTAACGTTTAGTTTCAAGTCTCAAAGTGGGAGAACGTTATAGCATGGTTTGTCTACACTTAGCAGCATACATGGTTCATCAATACTTTGTCTTGTCGAGTTGTGGTTGCTTGTTTGTTTGCTATTGATTGCTTTAAGTTTACTTAGATTAGAGTCTACGAACCAATTGGCTGATGGGATACAGAATAACAAAGGATTGTGAGGTTGTCGGTGACGATAGTGGGTTATAGCAGTTAGTTTATTAGTAAAGAGTTATTCATGATCTAGCGATAGTGGGTTGAGACGTCTTGGTCTTCAGTAGCGAGCGGCTTATGATTAGACGATAATGGCTTAGGACATTGTATTCGCTAGTGGCGAGTTGTTATCTAAGTCTGTAGCTTGACATTGTCTGGATACATTCTATGAGTAACCAAATTACCACCATATTTGAATTGAGTTCCTTATCAATTTGGTTAATAGATGTTGGACTAGTAGTTATGTCTTTAATGCATATGGTACCCAAAAAGTGGGAGATAAGCAAGTATCTATTCTCATTCCTGGCCGACTTGACTGTGCAAGTGTATTTTCTTAGTTGAATTCTCCAAGGGGATTTTACCAACTAAAAGGGGCTAGAGGGTTTGTGCTGATTACAACGTTTTACACGTTGCTTTGATTTTGATTGGCTGATTATGCTGTCAGGGCTAACTAGCGAGTTGTAACATGCTATTTTCTATGGCTCAAAGCTAAGCGCTATAGATGTTGTAGTCAGTTATAACATTAACTTCCAGCGATAGAAAATAACGTATTAATAAATCAGATCATCAGAAAACATGGGAATATGAAAGAATTCAAAACACATCGATACAATTCATTACACCCCTTCGCATAACTCCTTTCGGATCAAATATAATTATTATAAAATATAATCTTCGAGAACGACACATGAAAATGTCCCCTCGGTTGATCCGAGTCAATTATATATAGGCATAACTTTCGTGCTTTTATATATAGCAAAACAAACAAATAACAGGAAAGAACTCCTAGAATAATACTGCCTTCTGCATGCCTTCAAAAGTTTATTCGTAGAAGCAAAACATGAAAAACCTCAACCCTCATCCTACTCAAATGAGTATACGAGAGTAAAAAAGGAAAACAAAAACTTCAGGTCAGTCAATAGACTGATGTGAATAGTATATTATCAACCCGAATCAAATAGATATCTTGCGAGACCATCCCACATTGCGGAACGGGTTGCCCTCGCTAGTATTCTTCACAACCTAACCAAATCTGTGCTCCTGCACTAACAACGGTTAAAACATAATAATATAACAGTAGTTATAAGGTGCAATATGCATTATGCAGTGAATATCCTATCCTTATTACCCTGACTATCTGCCTTAATGGTTTCACATATGTACGTGTATACAAGTTATCACTTGCATTTTAGTGTCCTACTTTGGTCGAACATATATAGGTGTATATAAGTTAATCACTGAGAATGGTTGCAAACGATTAATCAAAGAATAATTTTCACATATATCAGTTTAACATGTGTTGGGTGTCAGTTATTAGTTATAATCATTTTCGAAGTCAATTTTTTATTCTTGAATGTCCGTAAGCGGATTATAACATATCATAAATTCAATTTAAGTTGAATAGATATTTTAGTACGTCGTGAGTGGGTTAAAACACTCACATTTGATTTTACGTCGAATCTAAACTCCAAACAAACGCCCAAAATTTAACAGTCTTCAAATCCAATCAAACCAACACCATGTTCGAAATTTTGATACGAACCCAAAAGGGAAAGCTGCATGTAAATCCGAGTTCGTATGTAGAAGTTATTCATGTTTGATTATTCAAAATTCAAGTTAATAGAAAAAATAATAAAATAACTCTCACCATATCATTTATTGCCATGTCACCTTCCTCTATCTTCACTTTCCCGCTCATGCGCTACAAGATGAGAAAACCTCCGAACCCAAAAACGTGAATCCCAACCAACTTTGACTGGAAAATTCTCACTCATCGCCGCATATGACCACCTCCGACCATAGCCATATGGAAGGTTGTGTAGACCTTTACCTCCCCGACTCAACCAACCTCGGTTTGGTGCCCTAACTCCGCGTGCGCCACCGCCTAAAGATATTAAAGTTCGAACCCTAAAATTGAAATTCTCGTCGCTTCAAACAAATTCAAACCAAATGACCACAACCAACGAACTCCAGACGTCGAATATTACAAAACCCATATCGTGATTTCATCAATTGGCGTCCAAACCAAAAGGTCCTAAATTGATTGTTTGGTGTTACGAAATTCCAAACTTTGACCATGGTTTTCAAATGAATGAAGCATCGATTTGAAAACAAATTGTAGATTTGAGTTCATATTTATCAAGACACGCGCTTAGACGCGTCTAAGTGCAAAAAAGCCCAAGGCTCAAGGCTTGCGCCTTTTCGTAGTTGTAGTGCGTTTTTTTCCAGTTTAAGGTTTTTTTTTTCCGCTAAATTCAAAATTTTGTTTATAAATAATTAAATAAAAAATTTGATTGTTCAACAAATTATCAAATATGGTTTAAAATTTAAATTTTATTAATAAGATATGTAAATAATTGAATGAATTATAAAATATGGTTTAAAAATTAATTTGTAGTTAGTAAAATAGCAGATCAAACTCATATAAAAGACACAAAAAAGCCCAAAGCTCAAAAAATCCTCAGGCTCAATGCTTGCGCCTTAGCGCCTTAACTACTATATTTGAGTTGCGTTCGTCGAGACATTTCCAATGCTGTATAATATGATGGTGTTTGAGGATAAATTTTGTTGTCGTTTATTTACAGATCTGTAATTGCCATTTTTTCATTAGAATTTTTTTTCTGGATTTGAGAAGAAATCAAAGATGTGAAAATAATGAGATAACTATTAAGGTTACAGAAAACCCAAATATATATTGGTGATAACATGTCTATTGGGTCTAGGTAGTTACAACAGCCCAAAAGTTCGTTTTCACCGTTTAATCGAATTACGTCGTTTCATGTATCGGAATATAGGTTTTCGATATTTTTAAACACAATGGAAAAACCCAAATTTACAAAAACACAATTCTATTCAAGTTTACATTTTGTGTTGTCAAACTTAGTCACGTTTAAACACTAATTTCCATTTAACGGCAAACGCGTGTTTTCTGACATTAACTTTTTGATTACAAATTCAATACTTCTAATTCAAATTCAATCCAAATTAAAAATCAAGTATTGATATTTGAAATCATCACGTAATTTAAATTTCATTTAAAATAGTTCAACATTAAAATCTACAAATTTGTTTATCGTGTCATGAAATTACAATTTAATTGGTCTAAATACAATTTAAATCAATGCAAGTTAAATTATATTTTTTATTTCAACAAATTCTAAATGGTTAAAATTTTAGGTCGTTACACTTTGCTTCGGCTTCGATTGTTTTGCTTCGACTTTGATTGCATTGCTTCAGCTTTGACTGTGTTGTTTGGCATACACTTGTTCGGTTGATATTGGGTATTCCGCCTTGGTTTATGTAGCCTTTTTTAAGGTTCTAGCTATTAAACCGTAGGATTGTTAATTTTGTATGAATGTCTGATGTATGTTCACGTCCTTGGTCAAAATATGCTGTCTAAGTTCGTCCGTTTTTTATTTGTGGCAGGTGCTAGACAACCAAATTTATACAGATTTTTTTGTTTTGTTTGGTACGTATTCATTCAAATTCGGTTGAATTTCTTGTAGTTCAGTATATAACCGATGGAAACTCCATTAAAAAGCATTAAATTTGATATAGATAGCAATGTCTATCTGTGTCCATGTCCGGAACATGTATGTCTCTGTCTGTCTAATTCAATATAAGATACGAGTTAGGACAATCAAATTTGTGCGAACGTATATCTCCTTCGGTTTGCGTCCGGTCCGATTTCATTTAGAGCAGAAATTGAACGCATCTTTGTCATGTCTGGTATGGCCTATTTACACCCCTAACGAAGCGGAACAAAAATTTGAGAAGATCAGGCGGTACTTTCTTCATGGTTTCTAGGTAATGAAGTGATTTGATCTCATTTAACTGGAAAACAATACAACTTGGTTAGTCAAAGGCCTAACCATACTTGGTTTCGTAGTTGGGATGTAATGGCAATTCCAACTTTCTTAGTAGGCGAAGCACTATAATTGTCTGCCTTTGGAGATGTGATTTCTTGGTGGCCTTCGAAGCAGAATGACTTCAAAGCATGCTATACTGTTTTTATTAATAGGTGAAATAATGCAGTCTTTCCTGATTGAAATATTATACCCTTGACGAATATGACATCTCTTTGAAGCAAAGACTAATGGTGCAAGTTGGTGGCTTGGTCCTTGGTATTGGACGGAATGAGATCCGTTGAGATGCGAAGCACCTTTTCAGAGCAATAAAAGCGATACCATCATGAACTGTCGACTTGAAGCAATGCTATCACGACGTCTTTACAATGCTATCATGGCATGGAGCAATTTTTCTTTGCTTAAAGACAATATTTGTGGTGTAACAACTCTGTCGTATTTTCAACTTATTTAAAGTTGTCATGATCGTTGTCAAAACACCATTCGCATCATAAGACATAGGTTCAAGAAAAATATATTTTATATGATGTACACACATAATTTTATGCTAAATTGTTGCTCTATACATCAGTGAGATTTGAATATGCAAAAACTTCAGTTAGTCTTTCCATAGTATGAATTTATATATTTGAAATTGATTTTGATGCTGAGTTTCCACCCGTAAGTCTAGAACTAAAATTTCTTTGTAGTGTCATCCATCCTTTTTATAGATTATAAAATTCAAACTGCAAATTCAAGTAAACATCTTGATTTCTTATTGGACATTAAATGAATGAATTTTTGTCAGTTTTTGTTTAAATTTAGTTTTGAATTGGAATTTCCAAAACTGTGTCTTAATGGGAGAGATTCCATTTGAAATGAAATTCAAATCGTAATTTTTTAACATTTCAGACAACAGTGGTCATCATTATCATTATCTCTTGTGTAGTCAACTGCCATAGGGCTATCACAATAAAATTGAGGCATCTTCTCATTCGTTTGGAGCCCCTGTAGCGTCAAATTGACCTTAGCATCTGATTTCCATTTCAGTTATTAAAAAAAAAAAGGACTGTAAAATCAACATGAATTTCCGTCGTTTCTTATTTCAGGTTCTGTGAAATGTCTCCAGCATCCAGTTCAAAGTTGAAAGACAAATCGACTTCAAAACCAGTCAAAGAACCAAAAGCCCATTCCAATGATGGTTTTAACGTTTTGTTAAAAGAGCCTGAATGTGATCCAGCCTTTGCATATGATTCTGAATCAAATATCGAGGGTCCAAGCGAGTGCAACGAACTTCAAAAAGATGGAAATAACAACAGTAATATAAACAATGCATCTTCTCGTACCAGTTCTGTACCAGGCTCTGATCCTACAAAGCAAGAGAAAATAAAGCTGAAAAACGAAAAGAAACATCAAAAAAGAAAGGAAAAAAGAGCTCAGGAGCTGGAGGAGAAATGCTATGGCTATCTAACATCTCGAAAGCTGGACTCACTAGCTCAGCAGTTAGTAAGCATGGGTTTCACCTCCGAAGCAGCAACCACCGCTCTCATTCAGAACGATGGTCGCTTGGAAGCTTCCATATCGTGGATTCTAGATGGTGGCCTTGAAAGAATAGAACATATCAACCTTGGTGCATGTAATAAGAAGATCGATATAAGCGACGAGCTTTCTAAGATCAAAACATTTGAATCAAGATTCAAATGTTCGAAGCTGGATGTTGAAAAGGCAGTAGTGGCATGTGAAGGCGATTTACAGAAGGCAGAAGAGGCTTTGAAGGCTCGGTTTGAAAGCAATATACCAAAGGCAGAAGAGGCTTTGAAGGCTCGGTTTGAAAGCAATATACCAAAGGCAGAAGAGGCTTTGAAGGCTCAGTTTGAAAAGTCAGATGAGGCTTTGAAGGCTCGGTTTAAAAAGCCAGAAACGGCTTTGAAGGCTCAATTTGAAAGCGATTTACAGAAGGCAGAAGAGGCTTCGAAGGCTCAGTTTGAAAAGCCAAAAGAAGCTTCGGAGGCTCAGTTTGAAAAGCCAGAAGCTTCCGCTGTCTCTGAAAGCTTGAAAGAAGACAGGAATGAACCTGCATTAAGCGCTGCTAGTGAAAAAAGGCCACCTGTCAGTTATACAAAGCCAAAATCTACTATGTCAACACAAGTATCCAGGCCAGTGAAGAAAGTTCTTCCTGTTACATCAGCTTTTACTATTCCTACCACAGCAGCTTTTGCTACTACAACTCAAGCAAATCAAAATGCAGTACCGTCTCCTTCAGAAAAAAGAAGGCCGGTAAGCACGACCATGGGCATTCCATTGCAACAAACACATAGTTCAGCATCGACAAGTAAGTATAATGCTGATGCTAATACTCAAGCGCTACACTTCCATGATCAGTATCATCATATGCCATATGTACCATCAATGGAGAAGCCACCAAAAGATGTTTTTGGATACAAGGATAACATGCATGGAACTAATACTTTCAGATCTTCATTGCCGCCTTCTGGTTCTTCTGTTTTGACATCGAAAATTGATTGGGGCAGCCATAATTCTAGCATGCCATTTTGTGACTATACAAACATAGATTGGAGTTTAGATAGGGAACAAGTTGGGTTACCACCTTCGCGTATAAAGGGCGAGCGGTTGTACGACGGTAAAGCATTGTGTGCTCCTCCTCAGTCTTCATCAAAACCAGTTTTTAGAAAACCAGGCAGTGATGGTGGTGAAAACCAGTACCTTAGGAACTTGCCTTGGGCTCCATAGCAGTCTTCATGGATGAAAAATGAACAATGTGAAAAATATACATAGTGGAAAAAATGTGATCCTTGGGATCCATAACAGTCTTCATAGTTGGAAATTGAACAATGTGAAAAATATACATAGTTGAAAATTGAACAATGTGAAAAATATACAAGAACAGTGATGGAAGACAGGAAAATAGACCATGTCCAATTGTTTTCTGGCTGAGAATCTTAAATTTTTTGTGTTGGTCTGGTTGTCGTATTAGAGGTTGCTTATACCCTGTCATATGCTTATTATAGAATGCAGTTAGTGTTCTGCTAATTGATTTTGGTTATGCTTATTACAGAATGCAGCTAGTGTTCTGCTAATTGATTTTGGTTATACTTTACCAAATTTGTTCTCTGCTTTAAATTAAAAAGGATACAAGAGTCTGGTAACAGACCTAGGTTCGAACCCTATATTACATATCTCACAAAAGATAGTTAGGTTATGTGTTATGAGTTGAAGCAAATATGCACAACTAAATTTTAGTTAGGAGTTAAACTGATCAATTTAGTCTGTTGAGTGTTCTTTTTCTTGTAAAAATTTAAAATTTAAATTTAAATGTTGAGTGTTCTTTTTCTTGCAAAGACTCAATTTGGAGGGTAAATAAAAAGAGTTTTGTTCCCACTTCTCTCAATTGTGATAGTAATTCCATTTATTTAGCATCCTTCTATAGACTCATAATATAAGGTATATAAGTTTTATTTAAATTTTTGTTCATATCACTTGAGCTAGTTATTGAAAAAGAAATCAAAATTAATATTGTTACTTTTATAATGTTTTGAAATCAAACTTCTAAATAAATATTTAATTTTGTTTCAAAATTTATAAATTAAAATTAATTTTATGTTTCAATTTTGTCATAATTGTATTAATATTTTTTGATTTTTAATCAATATACTAATTATATTTCAAATTTTGTTAATGGAAAGTTTGGTTAAGGTCCTTATTAAATTTCAAAGTACGTAAAACATCTTTACACAAAAATTATGTAAATAGGTTCTACTTTTTCGAAAATCAACAAAAAACAAAGTATTTTTTTTATTTTCAAAACTTACTTTAGTTTATATTTATCATGTTACGTTAAAAATAAATACAAAAAAGGGTAAGAAAAGGGAAAAAAAAAAAAAAAACAGTAAGCTCTAGGAAAACTTGCAGAAACGTAAGCAATTATTCAAAATATCATTGACATATAAGTAGTTATGACAATATTTTATATTTTTTGCAATTTATGATGAATATTTCAAAATTTTAGTCAAGTTATGTTCAACATTATATTTACTGTAGAAAAAACGTTAAAATAAAAGTTGATGCAAAACGAACGCAAACGTAACAGATCAGTTTCAGTAGGAAATTACAGAAAAATTTGCAATTTCAAAAACATAACAATAGGCACTTTTACAATGTATTTGTTTCAGCAAATACTGGCTTATTGAGTGAATATTTACATATATGTATATTAAAGTAATATTTGCCTATATATCTATAATATTTCTCAATTAAGTGCATACGTTTCTACATTTATTCTTTGTTTTCACCCAATTGCTTAGTTTTAATATTTATAATTTTATGAATTTTTTTTAAAGCAATGGAATATAAACTCACGAAATAAACTCGCTACAGTAGAATAATTACAACGAACTACTTTATATTTTCAATTTTGGGGGGATGCGCTTTGAATTGTGTGGTTTTAAGAATGTGTGCCTAATATTCATTTTTGTAAATTCATATTGTTAATTATCTAACTAAATTTTGATTTATCAAATTATATGAAAAATTGCTCGCTGATTCTTAAAAAGGGGTTTTCTTTTCTTTCCTTTTTGAAATATATGAATTTTTAATACTGGTAATATTACTATTTTCAATAAATGCTATCGTCCAAATATAAAAAAGGAATTACTTGGTGGACCATAATTTTAGGTACTAATGATTTACATATGATAATTTTCTTTTATATAATGCACATAATAATTAATTCAATTTTTAAACAAAAATAAACAAATACACATATTTTATTTAGTAATATTGAATATTATTTATGTGTGTTGTAGAATAATGGATCTTAAAGTTAAGTTAACACTAAAAGTTTTTTTTTTTTTTTTTTTGGATGGAGGTGGGGGGGGGGGGGGGGGTTGCTATAGTATCTACTATCTTATGCAAATCTTTTTAAATTACTTTTTAAGATTAATATCATATCATAGATTAACAATACATATTTATACTAACAATCAATCATAGATGCAATTAGATATAGACATAAAAAGCAATGAAGGAAAGGAAAAGAAATAATCAAGTATATTATGCTAATTCAGACAAACCAATTCTACATTATGTCTAGTACAATTGCTTGTACATATTTCTTTTCAAAAGGGAACTTTATATCTGGTGGAAGGTAAACTAGAATACAATCTCAATTTTAAAGCTACGAGGTACACCCTCTCGTACTATACATCGAGGGCAAACTCTCTTGATTTGATCGTAAAACAAGGTCATCCGCTAGATTTGTTGAGCTATTAAACGCACACACTTGATTTGAACGTGCTACATGCACACCACTTGATTTGAATGAGCTTGAAGCACACCTAGACACACAAGAGTAGAGTTAAGGATTTTCAAAGATGTAGTTGTTCTTTAGCGACGGATCCTATATGCACTTTGATCTTGGAGATGAGAGAGATGCTTCCAAAATAGCTAGTAAAAGTGAATCAATACAATGGAGTATGTAACAATCCGCCCAGAATGGCTCTAAATATTGCCCTAGAGTAGGCCCATCGGAACTTGTAGCTATTTTAAACGGACCGTTGGTTCCTTTAAGGAAATACTAAAAACATATATCATAGAGCAATCTGTGAAATCACAATCTCACACAGTGGAAGGGATAAAATATAATCTCATAAATAGATGTGCCATAGATAAAATCATAAATGTCAAATACAACAAGTCTCAGAAGATAACAAGTACATCAATAATTATCCCGAAATGCATGATGACAACAACAATAGTACTACTGCCAAAAATAACTAAAGTCTCAATCGAAAGGCTCCGCCTCCAAGCGATCACTAATCACCACTGATCCAGGGTCCTCACCTACTAACATGTGTATGCGAAGAGGAGGGATGTCAGAACATAAAGCTCTGTTGAATGAAAAACATATATGTTTAGAAATGACTATTTCCTATATTTGGCAGTGTAAATTCTTTATGTTATGTCTATGCAACAAACATTCACAATTAAACATACAAGACGGACATCCTTACGGCCTATATGTCAATCGGCGGACGTCCCAATATTCACTTAATACCCCACAAGTAAATCTAAGAGCGGACATCCTTACAGTCAATACCCTACGAAAAGGGATATACCTAGTCACTTAAGGCCATTATCTAACTTAACAAGGGCGGACATCCCTACAGTCACTTAGTACCCATGTCGGACCCCTAACCACTTAATACATCGTCCTAACGTCAAAGTTACAATACAGACACACACACACACACACACTCTCTTTCTCCTTATAGGTCAAGAAATATTAACGATCACTTAATACCAGGTTTAGGTAGGAATACAATTTCATTTAAGACCCTCCTGACAGACCATCCTGTTACTATCTAGATGTCCCTACGGGTGAACTCTTACCTACTTAGTACTTCATTTAGACGGTGGTTCTTTTAGGCCTTTTCATACAACCGTCCCTAGGTCAGCTCTCACCAAGCCCTTAGATAAGAAGCGGCCATTACTTGGAGAACTACCCTACTCATACACTATCGTCAAATAAGACGATTTAATACCTTATATAAGAGAAAGACGGACCCAAAGACCACTTAAAACCTCGAATGGCGGGTCCTATGACTTGGGTCTAGAACTAAGGAGTGAACCTTAGGAATAGATCTAGTCCTAACCACTTAATACCCAACAAGGAGCTGGTAAGTCACTTAATACCTTTCCCAAGGCAGGCCTCGTTCACACACACAAATATATACACACACACACACACATATATGTATGTATGTATACATACATATATATATATATATATATGTATGTATGTATTTATGTATGTATGTATGTATACATATATACAATCTAGACATCTCACATTAAGCCGTCCACAGATTTGTTGGGCAGTTCTAAGCAGGCTTCTACTGCAATCTGGGCTTAACCTCACATCTAAGTGTACTTATTATAATGACCCATGACACCTAGGCCCCTCACAACCAGTCTTACTTGTAGATAGTGGATATGCCGGTTGGTTACGGGCATGTTTCTACTACAAGTAATGGTTAACCTCGTGCTTGTGTGTCACTAGTTATAATTAAAGTCATTAACTCACACACAATCATAAAATTCCTATGGGGACATTCAAATTCTATTTCTTAGTTTAAACTCATTTAGTACATACTTAATATGCATTAATATTACATTTTATTACACTATAAATATTTATAAATGAATAGGCGTGAATTATGCGAATGAGAATAACGACCTAACCACGTTTGAAATGTCAATCCTAACAATCACTATTAAGGTATACAATACAAGTTAATTTCCTCATCAATTAACAAGGCCCAAAATGCATATTCACAATAAACAACAAAAAAGGAAATAACAACATCTACATACAACTTGTAACCAAGGCTTGGATGATTACTTCAATAATGAATAGAGATAAGGTGTAATATTCCTACGTATATAAGTAAAATCCACTTTTGGTACTAATCCTTTTTCTATGTAATTTTCTTGTACAAAACCTTAATACTTTATTAATTTGCAAGAAACACGTTCAAACGATCCATTTCAGAAATAAATGTTTAAACCTATTCAAATTGCAATATTCAAGTCCTTAAGCTTTTGTAAGCAAAATATACATATATACAAATTTGCAAATTTACAATAAGGGAATTAAACCATATTCCAGAACCATACCAATACCCAAATGCCTTTTCTTCTATTACATCAATAATCCAAGCCCAACTATAATTGGTTGATTATTTCTACATACAAACATAAATGATGGAAGATTAGAGGTATTTGATATTATTTTCTTTTCGTATAAACCCAAATCTTCCTAGGAAAAATAATCTAAAATTATACTATGAAATCATTGTAAATAGAAAACTTAACTGATTTTTTCCACTCACATTGATTTGAGGTAGAAAACAATAGAGTTTGCTGTAGAATTGAATATGGATTTAGCCTATGAACCGTGCTTCAATCCTTCTATAATACATACATACATACATACATACATATATATATATACACACACACACACATACATACACATAAGAATTAGAATCACATTTTTATAAACTGAATTCTAGAATCCTAAATCTAAATAGAACTTAGATTAGAGAAGTTAGAATGAAGAAAAGAGAGGTAGAACAGATCCTAACTTTTCTCTGGAATTGGCAATGGAAGAAGGGAAGAATGAAGGCGTAGAGAGCAATGAGAATAGGGTTTTGAGTGTCCCTAGGGAGCTCTTTTTATAGTTGCAAGTGTGAGTGTAGACCGTTAGATTATTTAGATTAAACCTGGATGGTCTAATTGATGCAATTTGTATAAAATTCCCTAACAAAACACTCATCCCCTACCTCTACACCGGGGGGTGGTCGATCCCCACCTATAGTGGCGATTAACCCCCTTCTAGAGTCAGATGGGAGAATTTAATTCTCCTGTAATGTTGTTTTGTTATAAATTCTGAATATTTGTTTCCTTAGATGGACTATCGGTGTCCCATATTATATATGAATATATACGCACAATTTCAAGTTCACTTGGAATATTCTTTCATGCCAATCTGCAATTAAATATATTTCAGTTTTATATATAATCTGTTTGAATTTCGAACCTTGCATGTTAATTTACGCACAACTTTTTTTATTAACATATTTTATATACGAACTTCATTTTTAGTAAATAAAGTATGAAAAACGGATCAAAATCTCGCCACAAGCGCAATAGCAACACTTTCGTGGCCCAATTCCTAGTTATCCAAAATTCCATTTTTCATCCAATTGACTTGTTAATTATTATTGGTTATTTTAATTTAGAATACCTTACGTCTATTTAGGTTTATTTTATGGGGTGTTACATTCCCCTTTTATAAGAGATTTCATCCCGAAATCTTCTAAAGGGATAAAGAACACAACTCGCGCTAACATGACCATGTTGTACACCCATGTTATTTTATAATCATCCATAAACATCCATAACTCATAGTGATTATGAACTGTAGACTTGCTAAAGTGAGCTCAGTCCTATCGTGTATGTGCAGTAAGTGACGCCATATATATGCAAAACACCCTAATATGCATATAGTTCTATGAGTGCACGGTGCTTTTTTATTGTAGCCATCTCATACCATCTAATCTAGCAACTACAATACAACCAAAAAGGGAAATTTGAGAGGAAATAATTGCCCGAGAAAAGCTCTTGATGAGTTTGTCTAATCTTCTCCTCGGTTTCCAATTCCGCAGGGTTATCTCCCTACTGTACTCGGGCTAGGCGAACGGATTTGTTACAGAGTCTTTTGATTCCGTGCTTCACGATCTTTGTGGTGTCATGGGGCATCGTAGACTCCAATTCGAAGCTCCCTAAGTCCCTAATTTCATCTAGCTCGAATCTGGTGGCTAAATCATAAAGGCATTTCCAAAGGTAAGAAACATGGAAAACGTTATGGACCCCCGATAAATGCTCGGCAAGATCCACACGACAAGCCATCTTTCCAATCCTATCCACGATCCTAAATGGCCTAACAAGTATGGGAGCCAACTCCCTAATCTTTCCGAACCGGACTATCTTCTCAAGAAGAGAAACTTTGACAAATATCAAATCTCCAACACAAATTCTATTCTTCCTCCTTCTACTTGTGCATGACTTCTGCCGATCCTAGGCATCCTTCATTCTCCGCCGAATCAAAGCAATAATCTCTGCAGACTTACATATAAGGTCTGGTCTAAGTAGAACCTTGTCGGTAGTTCCCCACCAACAAGTAAGCGATTTGCATGGCCGTCTGTATAATGCCTCGTAATGGGACATACCAATTGGTGCTTGTTAACTACTATTATAAGAGAACTCTACCAAAGGAAAGTGCTACTCCCAAGCTCCTCAAACGTCGAAGATGCAGGATCTAAGTAGATCCTCTAGAACTCTATTGACTCTTTTTGTCTGACAATCAGTTTGTAGATGATACATTGTACTCAAACTCAGCGTCATGCCTAAAGCTGCTTGAAGACTTCCAAAATTCACTAGTGAACAATGAGTCTTTATCACTAACTATAGACGTCAATATCCATGCATTCTAACAATCTCCCTAACATATAACTGAGCTAATAAAGCGATGATCCTACTTTTCTTGATTCGGATGAAATGGGTGCTCTTCGTTAACTGATCCACGATGACCCAAATAGCTTCATTTCCCTTCGGATTCCTAGGGAGTCCATTAATAAAATCCATAGAAATGTGTTCCCATTTCCAAGTAGGAATCTCTAAGGATAATAACATCCCTCGTGCGTACCTTGCTTGGTCTTGACTTTTTGACAAGTCAGACATCTGGCAACAAATTATACAACATCCTTCTTTATTCCTTCCCAATATAAGTTTCTTCTCATATCCCTAAGCATTGTCTCCTTCGATATGTGTGGTCATCCTAGACCTATGACACTCCCCGAGAATTTCTTCTCTAAGGTCTTCACACCTAAGGACACAAAGTCGGCTATCTTTCCTCAAACTACCACTACTATCAATGTAGGATCTAAATTAACCCTAGAGGAGGGTGAATAGGGTTTATCACAGATTTTCACAGAGTAGTTAAATAATCACAGCACAGATAATAATCAGAATAAATGCGGAAAATAAATAACACACAGATATACCCAGCATCGGCAAAACCCTGTCTACTGCCGCATTCCCCAAGGTTTCTACTAGGAGTTAAAACAATCTCTACGCTTACAATCCCCTGTAAACTTGTGATACTCGCTCCCAACTGTTCTTAACCCTACGCTCAAAACCCTGCACTGGTTTCTATCCCCAAAACCAGATTTCTCCAAATTACAAATCCCATAACGTCTACCTTGTTTTAGAGACAAACTACAAAACTATAAATTCTATTAGATATGGAAATTGAAAAACAAATAAGAAATAAAAACCCTTATAAAACAAATTTTAAAAAACCCTTAGGAGTTTAATTTGGATGGGTTATCCCCTTTTAAAAACCAAGTTGGCCAGCCCTTTGTCTTGTGCTCCACCCCTTTTCATTTCATTTGTCCCGATCTTCTTTGTTTCTCTGGAAATCAAAATGGCGGCTCCTAGGGTTTTCGATTTTGTCCCAAATTTCAACTTCGACGGCTCTGTAATTGGGTTCTCTGCAAAGTGATTGACTGTACACGGGCTCTGATGATTTCCGATGTTGATCTCGTGCTCTGATGTCCTTCGATTTGCATTCTTACTTGATTGAGACCCAAGTAAATATTGGTATGATTTTTCACTTCGAATTTCTCTTTTAATTGCGTTGGAACTTGGATGCTTTGCCTGTGATGAATCGGTGGTTATTTATAGGGTTAATTGGAAAACTCTGGAAATATCGATTCTCTGATTTCGTATGTTAGACTGGGTCTTTGATATTTGCGCGAATTTTGGAGCTTGAATTTTTCAGACACTCTGGAAACTTGTGATTTAGATTCTGGCTTTTTATTTTACGGATTTGAAAACTTCAACCTTTTTATACTTGTGTGTGACTTTGTTGCTTTGAATTTGTTCTTGATATTACGAGATTATTTCTGGAATTTTGAATCAGTCTTGAAAAATATTTGCGTGGACTTCTGAAACTGTTGATTGAGTCTTCTTCGATTTTGAATTTGCATGTCTTTTTCGATGGTTTCTGGAAGGTTTTACTGCTTCCATAAAAGCTAAATCAATACTGCTCTTGATTACTTGATGAGAACAAATGCTATACTTGTTTTCCAAAAAATATATCTGATACTATTCTTTTACTTTGAATTTGAACTGATATTGTACTTGATACTTTACCTTGACCTTGGATTGATGCTTGAACTTTGATAAGAACTGATATAATTCTTGATCATACCTTTGAACTGATTAAAAAAAGCAGATACTATGGTGATCTGCTTGACTCATTTGGGTATTCATATGTATGCTGCTTTACCCCTAAGTGTTTGTGCATGTGTGTTCTTTAGCTGCTCCACTGTTTTGAGTTTGGTTACATGCTATCTTGACTATTTCTTGGCATCATGTTGTTGTTCGACCTGTACTGCCTTGGACATACTAGCATTTGTCACCTTACTGACTTCTCTCTGATTTGCACATTTAAGTGTCACCTTGCTATGTTATATTGAACATGTGTATTCATGATTCATCTATCGTGCTTGCTTTGATGCACCATGTAGTGTACACTTGCATCTGTTTGTGTGCTCCTATGCTCCAGCTGTTTCTAGTCCATGCATGACCTGAATTGTGCTCGGCTCTATCACATTTCAAATTGTTTTCACCATGTTTCCATGAACCTCTGTACATGCTCCCATTTTCTTGTTAGCGTTATGATGTTTGTATATCCATTGTTTCATGTAGTGTGTGATGGCTTGGTTTGCACTTTGTTTTGAGATATGTTGGTCACTTGTGTATTTTGGGCTGAGAAAGCATGATCACTTTGATTTCACCATACAGTTTTGCCTCCTGACTTAAACTAACCTGTACATTAGCTGAATTTTAACCGTGATTCATGTTGCACCACTTGTGCTTCATTTTGAATGTTGATTCACCATGCAATATGTTGTGTTCACCCATGCACCTGAATTTGTTTACTTAAAGCTGCACTATACTGTCTTGAATCTGACTTGTGTTTTTCTAGACTTGTCTTATTGCATCATGCTGAACTGGCCTGACTATTTGCACCATGTATATCTGGCTCGACTCTTGGGCTATGTGTACTTGTTCATTGTGTGTTGCTTGAGTACTTGGCTTGCTGTGAACATGTTGGTTTGAATTTCCACACTGACTTGAATATGAACATCGCTGTATGGACTTGAACACAAACTGATTTGTTCGACCACTTTGGCTTTTTATGTTTGTTTGCAATTTTTGGCTCGACCATGTATGTTGAACTGTTTTTCACTTTGGCTTGAACTGTGCACTGAGTCGAGACGGTCCTTGTGGCTACTCCTCAATTGTACACCGGATTGGTGAGGCAGTGCACACGTGTATATACACGTGTGTATATGCAGCCATCCAAATGAGTTTTTCTGTCCCTGCATATCATATCAAGTCTAGAAAAATGATGAGAAACACACCGTAATTCTGAGGCAAACAGAATTTAAAAATAAATATTCATTTTTTTGTATTGAATTTTATTTTTGTTGCAGTCTACTGTGTGTGTTCTTCTGTATGTGACAGGTATGAAGATGACTGACTGAGAGCTGTGAAGACAGAAGACTGAAGATGAAGACAAGAACAGTGTTAGTGTGTCTGTATTTGAAATGTCAACTGAGTGATGAGTGATGTATGTAATAAAGAGTCTGTGTATATGAAATCGATTATAGATGTGAATAAAATTGTACTATTATTTGTAATAAACAGATTTGGTTGAAGTTAAATTTTATTGTGTTCAATTCAATCTGTCTATTTTTTATTTGAATTCTTTCAATATTACAATTTCATGTATGATGTGTCATGTCAGAAATATTCAAACATATTCAAGTGAATTGTAAATAGTGGAGTTATAAATAGTTGTACTATTTGAATTTTTGAAATATAATATTTAATTTAAATAAAATATTGTATGAATATATGAATGTCTGTACAGTCATATTCTATTTAAATATAAATATTATATTCCTGTCTGTGATGTATAAATAGAACAGTACGGTAACAAACACATTTAAATTATCATTTATTTGGTTGTTATCATCAAACAAAAATCATATAATTGTGTATATAACTATGTCATATACAATAATCTCCCCCTTTTGATGATGACAAACAAATAGAAGATTTTGAGCACAATAAATGTGTTTGACAGTGAATATTGAACTCCCCCTATTTATTAGCTCCCCCTACAATTGAACTCCCCCTATATATGTGGAAAAATATGAATGATGAAATCCAATTGACCATTCTCCCTCAAGAGATTTAATTTCCAATCTTAAAATATTTTTGAATTAAATACTCATCAATCAAAATCTTGACCATTCTCCCCCTTTTGTTATCATCAAAAGGATAATAGAAATTGAAACAGTGATGAATATAGACTAAAAATATAAATTAAAATCAAGAGAGAGAATATATATCATAAAGCCCATTTATTCAAACAAAAATCATAATAATCTTTAAATCAGAAGCAAATTTCACTTTCAGAATGAATGGATTTATGATGGATTTTATAGAATGAGGAGAGTTCAATAAAAATTGAATATTTGAATATGAATTTTGAAGATTTTAAAAAAGCTCAAATTGTGTTAAGCAGTTTTTAACCACACATAGCCCAAAGGTCTTTTAAATGGGGTTAGTAGTAACTTAACTTTATCCTCTCTAATGGGTTCTATCCATGCACAACCCAAAGGTCTTTTAAGTGAGAATGGAAGCACATAGGGATGAAGGTAATTCACCCATGCATAACCCCGAGGACTTTTAAATGGAAGTGAATACCAAGGGTAAATTATTTATTTATTTTTCTTTTTCTTTATTATTTTTATTTCCAAGATATTTTTCTTTCAAAAAATATTTTGAACTCTCCAAATTAAATAAAACCATGATGAATGACAGAAATATGGTAGATATAGAAGATGGTCGTGAAATAAGCCCTGATTCAAAGATATTATAAAATCTGTCCAATCATCATGAGATTTAAAATAACATCTCCTCTAGTTATGAATTATACCATGGTCACAACTCATCACAATTTCATAAATCTATTAATAATTTTGATGAGTCACAAAACGGTTCAAATCAATCAATAATTTCAATTTTTTGAATAAATAATCAAAAATAATTTTAAAATTGAAAAAATCAATTTCAAGAGGAGTTTTTGAAAATATCAATGCAAGTTTTAAAATCAGTTTCAAAAATCAATCAGTAGAACATGAAATTATCTAATATTTCTAATGCTAATTGTTCCTAGACAATTTTAAAACAACTTATATTTTTAATTCAAATTGTCTATGGAATTTAAAGATATTGAATTACTGATTTTTTAACTCATTATCGTCACCAAGATTTTCAAACCCATCGTCCAACAAATCAAACCAGTTTCCTTATCAGAGCAGCACAAGATCATTTTCAAAGAAGGAGTCACAAGTGAATTTTTCAGAGAATTTCTTGACAAGCACAAGAAACATTCAACAATCAAATCTGAAGATAATTATTTGAAATCTCTTGAGAAATAGAAAAAAAATCAATTTTTTTTTATAATCCAAGAATTTCAGCAATCAATAACGAATGATTTCAAAAACAGTCAGAAAAAAATGAAATTTTCACAACTAGTCAATCATGGCTTTCAAGTAATCTGCTGTATTGAATTCAGTATTTCAATATTTTTCAAAGTGAATATGAAGAAAAACTCAAGACAGCAAAAATGTGTGAAATTTCAATAGTCATTCATGAACTTCATAAATTTCAAAAATTTCAATTTAACGTGTTCAAGATATGTTTAAGAAATTGTGACCTTATCAACAAAAATCAACATGAAAAATAAAAGAAATAAAAAAACTAAAAAGGAAAATAAACTAAAAGGAAATAAAATAAAAATACGAATTTAGAGATCATACCTGACTTACCATAATCGATGTGATCCAATGAATCTCCAACTCTGAATCTATGGCTAAGGAACTCCAATTAATTCGATATATGAATAAATTTGAATTTTATCTCACTTAAGCACAGTTGTTCCTTAGCCTCTCACGGTACCTAAATGTTTATATAATCGAGTGGTTTAACAAAAATTGTTTTACCACTCTTGTCTTCGTTTACACGTTTTGGTACCCAAACCCGTTTATACAACAATCCATTACTATTCACTAGCGTACCCTTTGGAACCCAAATTCGTTTTGATTTATTCAAATTTATTTTGTTATTTTTTGGAACCCAAATTCATTCAATTGAATTGTTTCTAAATGAGTTTTCATATCGTTCATGATTTAAAAATCCATGTAAATTATTAGATTTCAAAATTTCAAATTGATCATTGTCAAAAACATTTAAAGCATCATTAGAATTTTGTTTTTCAACTTGATCAGATCCAAAGCCAAGTCCCTTTTTATTATGAACAAAAAAATTGGTTTTTTTAACAACTTATTCAACGATTTCTCTCCTTTAGAAAATTTAGTCAAAGTTGACTCAAGTAATTTTAAATTTAAGATCGCTATTTTCTTTCATTAAATTTGAACAACGATTAATAGCGATTTTCCTCTTTTCAGCATCAGTTTGTTTCAAAATCAAATTTTCGTTTTCAAGTGCTTTGATTTTAGCGTTGGACTTAGAAATTTCAATTTAAAATTGTTTTTGCTTTTCAAAATCAAGTTTTTCAGTTTCTCTAAGCTTTTCAATTTCCTTCTCAAAATCACGATTTTCATTTTTCAAATTCACGTTTTCACTTTTGAGTAATTCAAAATCAGTTTTGAATTTCAAAGGATCATTACTCAAAAATTGACATTTTTCACATTTTGAAAACGATGAATTCTTAAATTTTTCAAGTTTTCTTTCTAAACTGTTATTTTCTTGAACTAGTTTTGACTTATCAGATTTCAATTTCTTAACTTTTAGTTCAAGAGAATCAACGGTTTTTGTGAGGTTCTGACACATTAAAATTAATTCTTTATAGGTAAAATTCGATACCTCACTAGAATCCTCTTCACTACCTTCTGAATCAGATTGAGCCATAAGACACAAATTAGCTTCCTCTTCATCACTTTCAGAAACTTCTTCTCCTTCCTCGTCATCCCATATACCAGAAAAAGCCTTCTTCTTTCTTCTGAACTTCTTCTTCTTTTCATTTTTGAGCTGTAGGCAATTCGATTTGATATGTCCGGGTTTCTTGCAATTGTAGCAAAACACTTCATCGTTTGAATTATCTGAACTTTCGGACTTGTCAGTTTTTGAATTCTTCTTTCATGGCTTGTAATTTCCTTTGGCCCACTTTCTCAAAACTATGGCTAGCTCTTCAACGGAATCTTCATCATCACTTTCAATAATATTATTTAGAGCGATCATCTATTTCTTTGATTCAGAATTCTTTCGTTCTTCTCTTGCTTTTAACTCCATCTCGTAAGTAATGAGATTTCCAATTAACTCCTCCATGCTTATTTTATTCAGATCTTTTGATTCTTGAGTCGCCGTAACTTTTGCTTTAAAATTCATCGGTAGCACTCTCAATATTTTTCTGATCAATTCCACTTCGATGTAGGTTTTGCCAAGAGATTTTTCATTATAGACTAGTGACGAGAAGCGTGCATATATCTCTTTTATATCTTCGTCTCTTTGCATAGAGAAATTTTCATATTCGTTGCTGAGTAGAGCGAGACGAGATTCCTCCACTTGAGATGGTCCTTCGTGTGTGACCTCCAACGTATGCCATATTTCCTGTACAGTTTCACAATGAGAAATTAGATTAAATTCTGTTTTATCAAGAGCACAGATTAAAGCATTCATCGCTTTGGAATTAGTTGAAAATAATTTTTTATCATTAGCATCCTACCTGTCTTTTGATTTAGGAATTTTAACACCACTAACAATAAAAGTGGGAGATCTATAACCCGTTTCAATAATATCTCACACATCATAATCGACTGAACTCAAATACATTTTCATCCTAACTTTCCAATATGCATAATCATTTCCATTAAACATTGGTGGCCTAGCTATGGACTGACCCTCAGAAAAAGCGTTATTACACAAACTCATGAATCTAGAGTTAAAATAAAATAAAAAATACCTGCTCTAATACCACTTGTAGGATCTAAATTAACCCTAGAGGGGGGGAGGGGGGTTAATAGGGTTTATCGCAGATTTTCATACAGTAGTTAAATAATCACAGCACATATAATAATCAGAATAAATGCAGAAAATAAATAACACACAGATATACCCAACTTCGGAAAAACCCTGCCTACTGCTGCATTCCCTAAGGTTTCTACTAGGAGTTAAAACAATCTCTACGATTACAATCCCCTGTAAACTTGCGACACTCGCTCCCAACTGTTCTTAACCCTACGCTCAAAACCCTGCACTGGTTTCTATCCCCAAACCAGATTTTTGCGAATTACAAATCCCATAATTCGTCACTAGTTTTAGATACAAACTAGAAAACTATTAAATTCTATTACAAATGGAAATTGAAAAACGAATAAGAAATGAAAACCCTTGTAATTTTTTTTTTTTAAAAAAACCCTTAGTAGTTTAATTTGGATGGGTTATCCCGTTTTAAAAACCAAGTTGGCCAGCCTTTTGTCTTGTGCTCCACCCCTTTTCATTTCATTTGTCCCGATCTTCTTTGTTTCTCTGGAAATCAAAATGGCGGCTCCTAGGGTTTTCGATTTTGTCCCAAATTTCAACTTCGACGGCTCTGTATTCTCTGCAAAGTGATTAACAGTACACGTCTATGATGATTTCCGATGTTGATCTCGTGCTCTGATGTCTTTCGATTTGCAATCCTACTTGATTCAGATCCAAGTAAATATTGGTATGATTTTTCACTTAGAATTTCTCTTTTAATTGCGTTGGAACTTGGATGCTTTGCCTGTGATGAATCGGTGGTTATTTATAGGCTTAATTGGAAAACTCTGGAAATATTGATTCTCTGATTTCGTATGTTAGACTGGGTCTTTGATATTTGCGTGAATTTTGGAGCTTGAATTTTTCAGACACTCTGGAAACTTGTGATTTAGATTCTAGCTTTTTATTTTACGGATTTGAAAACTTCAATCTTGTTATACTTGTGTGTGACTTTGTTGCTTTGAATTTGTTCTAGATATTACGAGATTATTTCTGGAATTTTGAATCGGTCTTGAAAAATACTTGCGTGGACTTCTGAAACTGTTGATTGAGACTTCTTCGATTTTGAATTTGCATGTCTTTTCGATGGTTTCTGGAAGGTTTTACTACTTCCATAAAAGCTGAATCGATACTGCTATTGATTACTTGATGAGAACAAATACTATACTTGTTTTCCAAAAAATTATCTGATACTATTCTTCTACTTTGAATTTTAACTGATAATGTACTTGATACTTTTACCTTGACCTTGGATTGATGCTTGAACTTTGATAAGAACTGATATAATTCTTGATCATACCTTTGAACTAATTAAAAATATAGATACTATGGTTGATCTGCTGACTCATTTGGGTATTCATATGTATGCTGCTTTACCCCTGAGTGTTTGTGCATGTGTGTTCTTTAGCTGCTCCACTGTTTTGAGTTTGGTTACATGCTATCTTGACTATTTATTGGCATCATGTTGTTGCTCGACATGTACTGCCTTTGACATGCTAGCATTTGTCACCTTACTGACTTTACTCTGATTTGCACATTTAAGTGTCACCTTGCTATGTTATATTGAACATGTGTATTCATGATTCATCTATCGTGCTTGCTTTGATGCACCATGTAGTGTACACTTGCATCTGTTTGTGTGCTCCTATGCTCCAGCTGTTTCTAGTCCATGCATGACCTTAATTGTGCTCGGCTCTATCACATTTCAAATTGCTTTCAACATGTTTCCATGAACCTTTGTACATGCTCCCATTTTCTTGTTAGCGTTATGATGTTTGTATTTCCATTGTTTCATGTAGTGTGTGATGGCTTGGTTTGCACCATGTTTTGAGATATGTTGATCACTTGTGTATTTTGGGCTGAGAGAGGATGAACACTTTGATTTCACCATACAGTTTTGCCTCCTAACTTGAACTAACCTGTACATTAGCTGAATTTTAACCGTGATTCATGTTGCACCACTTGTGCTTCATTTTGAATGTTGATTCACCATGCAACATGCTGTGTTCACCCATGCACCCGAATTTGTTTACTTAAAGCTGCACTATACTGTCTTGAATCTGACTTGTGTTTTTCTAGACTTGTCTTGTTACATCATGCTGAACTGGCCTGACCATTTGCACCATGTATATCTTGCTCGACTCTTGGGCTATGTGTACTTGTTCATTGTGTGTTGCTTGAGTACTTGGCTTGCTGTGAACATGTTGGCTTGAATTTCCACACTGACTTGAATATGAACATCACTGTATGGACTTGAACACAAACTGATTTGTTCGACCACTTTGGTTTTTATGTTTGTTTGCACTTTTTGGCTCGACCATGTATGTTGAACTGTTTTTCACTTTGGCTTGAACTGTACACTGAGTCGAGACGGTCCTTGTGGCTACTCCTCAGTTGTACATTGGATTGGCGAGGCAGTGCACACGTGTATATACAGCCATCCAGACGAGTTTTTCTGTCCCTGCATATCATATCAAGTCTAGAAAAATGATGAGAAACACACCGTAATTCTGAGGCAAATAAAATTTGAAAATAAATTTTCATTTGTTTGTATTGAATTTTATTTTTGTTGCAGTCTACTGTGTGTGTTCTTCTATATGTGACAGGTATGATGATGACTGACTAAATTCTGTGAAGACTGAAGATGAAGACAAGAACAGTGTTAGTGTGTGTCTGTATTTGAAATGTCAACTGAGTGATGAGTGATGTATGTAATAAAGAGTCCGTGTATATGAAATCAATTATAGATGTGAATAAAATTGTACTGTTATTTGTAATAAACAATTTGATTGAAGTTAAATTTTATTTTGTTCAATTCAATCTATCTATTTTTTATTTGAATTCTTTCAATATTACAATTTCATGTCTAATGTGTCATGTCAGAAATATTCAAACATATTCAAGTGAATTGTAAATAGTGGAGTTATAAATAGTTGTACTATTTGAATGTTTGAAATATAATATTTAATTTAAATAAAATATTGTATGAATATATGAATGTCTGTACAATCGTATTCTATTTAAATATAAATATTATATTCCTTTCTGTGATGCATAAATAGAACGGTACGGTAACAAACACATTTAAAGTAACATTTATTTGGTTGTTATCATCAAATAAAAATCATATAATTGTGTATACAACAACGTCATATACAATAATCAACACAATATCTATCCGAATAGGAAAAAAAATTCTCTCTTTGAAATCTTTTCCTTTAATGACCTCCGCTCATCATCATGGTTTTGCTCACTCTTAATCCTTTCTATCAAGACTGGTTTAACCTCCATAACCCCAAGAAATCCTTTGGTTGCCTCAATTGGTGGCTGCAAATTGAAACTAGAAAGAAACTCTAACTGCCTCCACTCGATGATTGAACTAAGCGTGGCATGCCTCTAACTCAAAGCGTCGGCTATGACATTTCCCTTTCCAGGGGTATAATGAATGTAAAAATCAATGATGCTAAATATTATATCCATCGCTGCTGTCGAAGGTTCGGATCTCGCCGAGAAAACAAATTTCTAAGAGACTTATGTTGGGTGAATAGCCTAAACTTCTCTCATAGAAGGTAATGTATCTATATCTTTAGGGTCAAAACTACACCTGCTATCTCTAAGTGATGGACGGGTACATTTTCTCATGGTCCTTATGTTGTCTACATGCGTAGGAAACTACTCTACTCTTCTACATAAGTACCACTCCTAAACCATTCCCAAAGCATCGATAAAGACTGTAAACATCTTCGTTCCATCGGAAATAACAAGAATAGTCGTACTCATGAGAGATTCCTTCAACCTCTCAAAGGCAATACCACACTATTCAGTCCATGCTAACTTATGATCCTTTTTCATTAATTGGGTTAGATTGCAATCCTAGCAAAGCTTTTTTATATACATTTTCGGTAGTAGCCTGCCAACCCTAGGAAACTCCTAACCTTCATTGCATTGCGATGTAACCTCCATTCTTGGACGGCCTCTACCTTAGCGGGGTATACTGCTAATCCTTTTCCGAGACAATATGCCCAAGAAACTTGACTTCTCTCTTCCAAAAGAGACATTTCGGGAATTTGGTCTTAAGCTGGTTTTCCCTCATAATTCCTAGGACTTTTCTTAAGTGGTCTTCATCCCCTTAAAGTCCCTGGAGAATAAGAGTGTCATCTGTGATCACCACTACAATCTTATTGAGTATGTTCCTAAATACCCTACTCATAAGATCTACAAAGAAAGCGGGGGCATTTGTCAAACCAAAATGCATAACCTCCCATCGAACAATCTGTATGGCATCCTAAACGCTATCTTAGGCTTACTTTCATCTGAAATCCTTAACTGGTGAAATCCAGTGAGCACATCTAACTGAGAAAATATTTGGGCACCTCCTAAATGGTCAAACAAATCATCAATCCTTAGCAAGGGGTACCTATTATTATCAGTCAGTTTATTTAGTTCGCTATAATTCATACATAACCTTCAAAATGCATCAGATTTTGTGGCAAACACTACTGGTGCACCCTACTCTGACGTACTCCTCTGAATAAACTCTTTCTTCAATAACCTATAGATTTTTCTATCTAGCTCCCTCCTTTCTTTAGGATCCATGTATCTTAAAAGGCAATGCCATAGGCCTCGCTTCCTTTTCGAGGTCTATCCCGAACGATATTTCTCTATGGGGTAGAAGTCCTATGGCCTCCTCAAAGATATCTGGAAACTCGCATACAATCGGTACCAAAGATGGTCGTTCTAAATTAGGTGATAAGGAAAATAAGGTTGAATCCCTATTTCCAGTCCTATGAGGGATCTCTAAGCTACGACCTCCTCGGCTTCTCAAGCAAACGACTCTCTTGTCACAGTGAAGGACAACCCCATAAAATGATAGCCAGTCCATTCCTAGAATGAGACCATACCCCTCGAACTAAAATACATACGCATCATAAAAGATGTTGACACCAACAATGTCCAAAACTGTCTTTCACATGAACGAAATTTGCATAGTCCCTTCGATAGGGTTGGACACCTATATTGGATGGCTAGCAAAGGATAAGGGAAGATTCAAATAACTAATGATCTTCCTAGCAATGAAGGAGTGGGTGGCTCCTTAATCAAACAAGTTACAAAAAGAAATTCCTAAGATAGAAATTATACCTTCCAACGTTGGTTGTCCTTGATCTCTAAGGGGTTGAGTTTGACTTGGTGCTACGTCCAAGGCATTGTTTTTGTACAGTCCGCACTACTTTTGATTTAGGGAAATTCCTAGCCAGGTGCCCATCCTCACGACAATTAAAGCATTTCCCTTTGAATTCTGGCTTTTCTAAGTCCACTATGTAGTCCTTCGCCTCATGCCCTTTTTTGTGGCACCTTGAAAACGTCTTGGCCTCCTTCTTAAATTTTCCTCCTTTCTTCTTCTTAAGCCAAATTGTTCTTCCCAAAGCTAGAGGCACCTTCTCCTTTATCATTCTTAACTCTCTTAATTTCCTCAATCATATACTGGATAGCTGTCTCAATAAGGGCTTCGAGCATAGCTCCAAACGTCACCTGGGCCAATAACATTTCCCTCAACAGAGAATTCAATCCTTTAACAAACCTAAGGGCTTATTCATAGGGGTGTCTACCAACCCTCTCCCAAACTTGGATAATCTCGTAAATCTTGCTATATGCTCTCTTAGACTTAACTCCCCTTGCTTCAACTAAATAAACTTTTTCATATGTAGGTTCATATCAGTAGTAGGTAAGAACTTGGTCTCAAAGCGAGTCCTAAACTCTACCCAAGCAAACGCTTTACCACATTTTCTTCTGAAATCATGTTCCACCATTCTAGGGCCTCTCCTTTCAAGTGCCAAGCAGCTACCCTACTCTTAAGCTAGTCACCCCATCCGGTAGCCCCGAAGATTCGTTCGCACTCGGTTATCCGTGCTTTAGCTTCAAGGTAGCTCTTAGTTCCCAAAATGGTTTTCGTCCTAAGTTCACGATATCTTTGCAAAGACAAGGAAACTTGAGGGTCCCTTTAGCGTGCTGAGCTGTTGGTTCCGCTAGGGCAGAATTGGCAGTAGGGACATGTTCCATAGTTCTAAGGTACTATTGGAACCATTCAGCCAAGTACCGAGGCCTTATCGGGTTCCCCTGCTCTAGTTGGTTATCAGCCATTTCTACTATCGAAAAAAAGGAATAACCCTTTAGTGAAATTCCTAACATAGTATCAAGGCCCAGGAAGGAAGAAAGTTAAGGTTTCCTAGTAAAATTGCATACGTTTTTGGGGGTATAATACTTACATATACAAATATATAGTTTTGAAAGCCTTTTTCGAATAACGAATTTGCCTCTCTTACGTATATTTTTCCGAAATCACATAACCTATGTTCTGATAACAAATGTAATAACATGTTTGGAATGAGCCTAAATTCCAACCCAAAAAACGCCCATCAGAACTTAGAGCAATTCTAAATGGGTTATTGGTTCCTATAAGAAAATACTAAAAATAGATATCATAGAGCAATCTAACGAAATTAGAATCTAGCGTAGGGGAAGGGATAAAATATAATATCTCATAAATGGATGTACCATAGATAAAATCATAAATGTCAAATATAACAAGTCTCAGAAGATAACAGGTACATCAATAATTATCAAATACAAGATAACAACAATAATAGTACTACTACCAGAAATAACTATGTCTTCATCGAAAGGATACACCTCTAAGCGATCACTAATAATCACTGATACAGGGTCCTCACCTACTATCCTTTGTATGTTAAGCGAAGGGAGGTCAGAACATAAAGTTATGGTAAATGAAAACCATATAAGTTTAGGAATGACTATTTCATGTATTTGGCAATGTAAACTCTTCATGTTATGTCTACGCAACAATCATTCACAACTAAACATCCAAGGGGAACATCCTAACAGTCACTTAAGGCCTATATGTCAATCTATGGGCAGACATCCCTATAATCACTTAATATCCCACAAGTAAATCTAAGGGCAGACATCCTTATGGTCACTTAATACCCTACGAGGTGGGCTATACTTAGTCACTTAAGACCCTTATATAACTTAATAAGGGCGGACATCCCTACAGTCGCTTAATACCCATTGTGGACCCCTAGCCACTTAAGATCTCGTCCTAACGTAACATTACAAAATAAATATACTCTCTTTGTAAGTCAAGAAATATTAACATCCACTTAATAATAGGTTTTGGTAGGAGCATAATTTCATTTAAGACCCTCACGGAGGACCGTCTTGTTACTATCTAGCTATCCCTATGGGTGAACTAGCCACTTAATACTTCCTTTAGACAGTGGTTCCTTTAGGTCTTTTCAAAAAAGCCGTTCTTAGGTCAGCCCCACATCAACCCTAAGATAAGAAGTTGACATTACTTGGAGAACTACCCTACTCATACGCTATCATCTAATAAGACCATTTAATACCTTATGTAATAAAAAGGCGGATCTAAAGACCACTTAAAAACTTGAAGGGTGGGTCCCATGACTTGGGTCCAGAACCAAGGAGTGAACCTTAGGAACAAAACTAGTCCTAATCACTTAATACCCAACAAGTGACAGGTCAGCCACTTAATACCTTTCTTAAGGCAGGCATACTTTACATACATGTATATATATTTATATATATACTAGACATCTCACATTAAGCCATCCACTTGTAGATGCTGAATTTGTCGGGCAGTTCAGGGCAAGCTTTTACTACAAGCTGGGATTAACCTCGCATGTAGATGTACTAATTATAATGGCCTATGAGACCTAGAACCCTCTATTTAACCAGTCTTACTTGTAGATGTTGGATATGTCGATCGGTTTAGTGTAAGCTTCTACTACAATAATGGTAACCTCATTTTGTGTGCCATTAATTACAATTAAAGCTATTTACTCACACATATGCATATAAATTCCTATGGGGACATTCAAAATCTATTTTCTAGTTTAAGCACATTTAGTACACACTTAATACACATTAATATTACAATTTATTGTGCTATAAATATATATAAATAAATAGGCGTGAATTATGCAAATGAGAACAACGATTGAATCACGTTTGAACTGTCAATCCTAACAATTACTATTAAAGTATACAAGTTGATTCCCTATCAATTAACATGGTCCAACATGTATATAGACAATAAATGATAAAAAGGGAAATAACAACATCTATATACAACTTTTAACAAAAGCTTGAATGATTACTGCAATAGCAGAATAGAGAAAAGGTGTAATGTTCCTATATGAATAAATAAAATCCTCTTTTTGGTACACTTTCTATGTAATTTTCGTGCACGAAACCTTAATACGTTCGTAATTTGCAAGTAATACGTTCAAATGATCTATTTCAGAAACATATGTTTAAACCTATTCAAATTGCAATATTCAAGTCCTTAAGTTTTTACGACCAAAATATACATATATATATGAATTTATAGATTTACAATAAGGGAATTAAACCATATTCAAGAATCATACCAACACCCAAATGCCTTTTCTTCCATTACATCAATAATCTGAACCCAACTATAATTGATTGACCATTTCTACGTAAAACATAAATAATGGAATATTTGAGGGATTTGATATTATTTTCTTTTCATATAAAGCAAAATCTTCCTAGGCACAATAATTCAAATTTATACTATCAAATCATAGTAAATAGCAAACTTAAATGATTTCCACTCACTTTGATTTGAGACAGAAAAAATAGAATTTGCTATAGAATTAAATACGAATTTAGCTTATGAAACAGTTCTCTAGTTCTTTTATAATATATATATACACAAAAGAAGTATAATCTCATATATATATATATAAATTACCAAATTCCAGAATCCAAAATCTATATAGAACTTAGATTAGAGAAGGTAGAATGAAGATAAGAGAAGTAGAAGAGATCCTAACCTTTCTATGGAATCGCCAATGGAAGAAGGGTAGAATGGAGGCATTGAGAGTTATGAGAATATGGTTTTGAGTGTGGCCAGGGAGCTCTTTTTATAGTTGCAAGTGTAAGTGTAGACCGTTATATTATTTAGATTAAATCTAGATGGTCCAACTGAAGCAATTTGCATAAAATTCCTAATAAAACACTCATCCCGCGCCTCTACACCCAAGGGTCGGTCGACCCCCTCTATAGGAGGGCAGTCGACCCCCTCTATAGGAAGGCAGTCGACCTTAAGTCGAGCCCCCACCTATAGGGGCGGTCGACACCCCTTTTGGGGTTAGTTGGGAGAATTTAATTCTTATGTAACATTGTTTTATTACAAATTCTAAATATTTGTTTCCATAGATTAATTATCCTTGTCCCATATTGTATATGAATATATATACAATTTGAAATTCACTTGGAATATTTTTTCATTCCAATCTACAATTAAATATAATTCAGTTTTATATATAATTTATTTGATTTTCAAACCTTGTATGTTAATATTTATGCACAACTTTTATTAATATCTTTTACATACAGATCCCGTTTTTAGTAAATAAAATATGAAAATGGATCAGAATCTCGCCATGAACATAATAATAGCACTTTCATATCCCAATTCTGTAATAACCCGGAATTCTGAGCCAACTTAAAATTTTTATTTTGGCTATTTTAACGAGTTTTGATTATTTAAAATGAATTATTTTAAATAATAACGACGAAAAATTTATTTTCGACGAAGTTAAAACGAATAAATTTATTTTAATTATATAACGAGCCTGAAATGGCGCAGTAGTTTGAAAGAATTTCAAATGAATATACAGAATTCATTTTAAGTCGGAATTGGACGAAACTAGAAATATCTAAATTTGTTTGACGATATCTTTCTAACGGATGTAAGAAACTGAGATTTCACTTTAGAAGTTGAAAGATATGTCCAGTTTAAAATTCAGAAAAGTCGGTGTGGAATTTATATGTATTTTAATATATATAAAGGCCTTGAAAATGGAAATTTTGCAAACGACCTCGATTTCCGACGAAACCACTTTTGTTTTTATCAGTGATGTCAGATTATAGCTAGATTCCAAAATTTGTAATTTTTCGAATCAATATGGGAGTGTGGCAAAGGAAAATGCGTTTGACCAGTTTCAGTTGATTTTAATCGACTGGACAATGGCCATTTTTCAAACGGTCTTAGAGTTCGATGAAATTAGTTTTGTTAGGACCGTATCGTCAATACGAAGCTAGGAAATATTTTTTGGGAATTTTTAGAGTTAATATGTGGCCCCGGTAAATTGAAATGTGGGTTCAAATTGAATATATAGAATTATATTTAAAATTCAATGGAAACTGGTCGTAACAGCCGAATTGGCTTACGATACATATCCCATTGTGTTCGGAATGGGGATATTACACTAGGGACGATAGTCGTTGGGTGCAGTTTGGTGTTCAAAAGAAAAAGTAATTTTATTTGGAAAGTAAAATAATATAAATAAATAATATATAACTCCTTCCTTCCTTTCTCCCCAGTCAACTCCCCTTTTCTCTTTCTTCAATCTTTCAAAATCAAACGAAAAGAAAAAAAGGGCTGAAACCCCACGTCGCTCCCTCAGCCGCCGCCACCCACCGCCACGCTCCACCACGACCAGACCTCCCCCCATCGCGCCTCTCTCCTCCTCTCTCCTCTAACCCCGTCCCCTCCAAACTGACGAGCCCCGATACCCAAACCCGACGTTGCGAAAACCCTAGCCCCCCTGACCCTCCGACGCGCCCATCACCTCCCCCTGGATCACCAGCGCCACCGAGACACACCCTCCCTCTCCGACGAAGGAGCAGCAACCCCCCTTCGATTAAAACGCTGTAAGTTTTATAACTTTTTCTTTTTTTTATAAAATTCGATTCTTATTTACTTAAAGTTCATTGATTTTTCTTGGGTGAGAACTGAATTTTCTTTAGTTTATAAAGAACTGATTTTTAATTAGTTAAAGAACTGATTTTTATTTCATAAAAGAAGTGATTTTGAATATAGGTATATAACGAGATAAGAATATAATTTTTATTTATATTTTTAGAATATAAAGATTAAATCTTTATTGATATGAGCAAGGATATAAAAATATAATTTTTATCATGAGAAGTAAAGATAAAAATCCGATTTTTATATATTAGAAGTAGCGATAAAAATTCGATTTTTATATTTTAGAAGTAGCGATAAAAATCCAATTTTTATATATTAGAAGTGGAGATAAAAATCCGATATTTATATTTTAGAAAGAATAGAAATTCGATTTTTAATTTGTAGAAGAGATAAAGATATAAGAATATTATTTTTATATAATGTAGAAAATAAAGATGTGATCTTTATAGAAGTAGCAATGTAAAAATATGATTTTTATAGTATAGAAAGAATAAAAATACAATTTTTATATTATATAGATAGTAAAAATTTGATCTTTATATTTGTGGCGAAATAAAAATCTGATTTTTATTATATATATGTTGAGATAAAAATATAATCTTTATTATATGAACACCGGTATAAAAATAGAATTTTTATCTATATAGTAGCGGTATAAAAATAGAATTTTATCCATATAGCGTTGTTATAAAAATATGATTTTTACATAATACAGAATATAAAAATGTGATTTTTGTATATGTAGTGAACACGGACGGCGAAAGTGAAAAAGGCGAGCACGGCGAGATATTCTACATATGAAGAGTCATGGCGTTTGGTTTAGCTAGTAGGTGAGAACTCCTCACCTTTAATTTATTTCTAGTTTGAAATATATACTAGGATGTAGACGGTGTTTAGCAGCACCTGACACCCGTCGTCCACAGACTATGGATGACTTGTTTGTTTGATTTCTGTGTTATGAAATTTGATTGTGTGTTGTGGAATGAAATAAAATATTTTATAGTGGAAAATATTTTATAGTTAAAAATATAATTTTTAACGTGTATATAAAATAAATAGTTATAAACAAATCGGACGATTTGTTTATATACACACATTTGACTGATATTGATTGGGATGATAAATTTTACACGTCGCCCAACCGCACTAATAAAATCTGTGTTTGTTGATTTGAAACCCCACATGGGTGTTGGGATGATATTTGGCGTACACTAATCCCCATTGTTTAGTTGTATGTCAACCGATGGGTTGACAGACTGTGTAAGCATTAATTATTTATATTTAATTCTTATGCAGTTGTGTGATGCACTCTGGATGATGGTTGATTATTTATCGTTGTTATTATATACATGTGTTGTAGAAAAATCCATATAATTAACATTATATGGTAATTGATTGGGCCTCATTCCAGTTTTGAAATAGAATATTTGAATAGAAATATTTGAAATAGAATATTTGAAAAAGAAATATTTGAAATAGAATATTTGAAAATAGAAATATATGAAGCCGTTATAAGTAGTTACACGTCATTTTAACATGAACGGGAATTTTGTCGATTTTATAATGAATATTGAACGTGATTTTAAAATCGAATATTTCGAATTGAAATTGAATAGAATTGAATTCGGATTGAAATTGAATAGAATTGAATTCGGATTGAAATTGAATAGAATTGAATTTGAATTGAAATTGAATAGAATTGAACTGGAATTGAATAGAAATGAATTCGAATTAAAATTGAATAAATTTGAAATTCAAATTGAACTGAAAACGAATTGAAATTGAATTAAAATTCGATTTGAATTGAAATCAATTTGAAACAATTTAAAGCGATTTATAAAATACGTTTTAAAAGGAAATCGACGAAATATATATAACATATATTATATATATAATGGCCTGAATAGAACGCGCCGCGCTGTGGAAGTTCGCGAATTTCAACCATTGACTTCGAACGGATATTACGGGAGATCCGACCATCGGATTCTCCTAAAACCAGAACCGTTGGGTTCGTATCGAAAAGTGCTTTCCAACGGATATTAGAAATTATAAATCTAATGGTTGGATTTGGAATTATGTCCAAATCAAATTTGGAAAAGGTCGCTATAAGTGTAGTTCGATGGACGTTGATGGAAATCGACTGTACGGGCCTTGATAAAATTATTAAAAATAATAATAATTTGTGTAAAATCATAAGAAATGATTTGGGAAGAATTGGAATGGAAAACTCCATATTTGAAAAGATAAAAATGGATTTTTTATCGAAATGAACTAGAATTATAATCCATTTATTTTTAAATAAATAAATTGGATTTGAAAGGGTTTTAAAAATAACCCGGATTTCCAATATATAGATTGGAAATGGATTTGAATCGAAATTGTCTTTGGAATATTTCGATGTTGGATTTCGTGATTATACAGATATTGTTATGGAAATTTGAAAGATATATTTATATCGTTTTTTCCAATACGATATTTGTTGGTCGTAGAATTTGATATTGAGTATAAGCCGGTATATTTTCTATTCATAGCCTTGTATTTAATATCAAATGGGATTTGGGTTTGTCGTGAATGGTGTCTTCATTAACACTATTCTTAAACCCAGTTGAGAAAAAGATTAAATCTTTTTATTTAGATTTAATGAAGTGTACCAATTAAATCGTATTTAACTGGAATTGAATTTGAATTGATTTTTTGGTTTATCGTGAACAGTGTTTTAAATAACACTTGTTCTTTAACCCGATAATTAATAGAATGTGATTTTGGGTTGTCGTGAACGATATCTTCAATAATACTGTTCTTAGACCCAACGGAGTTTAGAAAATCAGAAACTAACCGGAGATTAGTTAAGTTGAATGGTTTCTTGTGTATTGGTCTGATGTTGGTTTCGGACCTTCGGGGTTAATACTTAGGGAATTTCTCACTTGCTAATTTACGGTTAGGGACTGATTGAAATGTGATGTGATTTTGGGTTTACCGTGAACCGTGTTTTATATGACATTGATTCTTTAACCCAGTTAAAGATTAAAACTAAGTGGAGTTTTAATGAATCTTTAATTAGATTGAAAAGATCGAGGATGGAGTATCACCAGTTTTTCTCCAGGCGATAGTTAAATCTTTAATTAGATCTGAACGTGAAATGGTAATTGAATTTACCGATAACACCGTGGTGTTAGATATGAAGTATTACCAGTTTTACTTCATGGGATGAATATGTTGGGATTGGGAAATAGAATAAATGATTACTTCGGCGTGGTTCACTAATCCCGACTAGTTTGAATTGATATTCAAAAGAAGATTAAAGAATAAATTTAAAGAATTTATCTTTGATAAAATTAATGGGAACCTTTCCCTAAGAATGTGAAATTTAGAAACTAACTGTAGGTTAGCTAAGAAGGATGGTTTCCTGGGTATTGATCTGATGTTGGTTTCGGCCTTCGGGGTTAATATTTGGGGAATTGTTCTCTTACTAACTTACGGTTAGTGACTGATGAATTGGAATGAGGCGTATGTTGTGTTTTTGTAACACTTGTTTATTTTATACGCGAGTTATTCGGAAAGACCGGGTTTATCCCATTCTGAATAACTGATACGACGATAAGTCGAAGGTGAAGACGGTGGTCGAAGACCGGAGATCTTCACGTCGTTTGGATAATTATTGATGATCTTGATTGGGCCGTACACCCAAGAGGACGGAATCAGTTAGTGGTCGTCCAGACGTACTTAGAGATCGATGGGTATGCGAGGAATAAGGTTCCTCCGGTTTCGTTTAGACCCAGAACGGACTTGTAAATGGACTGTGTGTCTGACATTGGATATCATTCTGTGTGATTGATGTATATCGGATGCATGGAGTGGTTTGCCTGTGTGGCATGCTAAGATGCAAATGATCAAGGCTTCTGTTGAAAAGCAAAGTCTTGTGGTTGATGATCAAAGCACGGCCTATGTGGCATAGCTTTGTGTAGTGTTGATTCGCAAGCCTCACACCCCGGTATGAACCAAAAACGGGAGACGACATCAGGGAGGACATGAGTTTCTTTCTAGTTAGGAGTGGCGTTAGTGCTTGAACTAGCTGACGAGTTCAACTCATGTGGTTATTGGAATTGGAGGCGCCTCGGATTTATCGGTCGTTCTCGAACCGATGGAGTCATTCGTTGGCTCATTTACGCCCCCAAAGGGGGGGGAAACGCAGTGTTCAGGCATTATAATCCACTCCATGTGGACCGGCCCTGACGATCCATGGTGCAGTTGCGGCGGTTCCTGAGGCTCGGGCTAGAGAGTCTCGAATTAGCACAGGACAATCCCTTTGCCTTGGTTCACAGACGGAAATCCAATTTCCAATACGTGACAATTGCGGTTTTAATTGTAGAGCCTAGTATGGCGACATAATATATGGTACCCATGCCGTCTATGATTGATATTTATGATTGTATATTAAATCAGAAACTAACTGGAAACGAGCTAAAATGGGTGGTTTCCTGGGTATTGGTCTGATGTTGGTTTCGGCCTTCGGGGTTAATACTTAGGGAATCGTTCTCTTACTAATTTGCGGTTGGAGTCTGGTTAAGAATCAAAAGATAAAATTTCACGTATCAAGCATTCTTTGGCTGTGATAAGGTAAAACCCTATCCTCTGGCTTGCGTTGCATTGTGTGATGGGACCTGGGTCTTATAACAGCTTCATTGTTCTTTATTTAGCATTGCGCTGTTGTTTTATGCACTGGTATTCTTGGGAGGAAAACCGTTCCGCGTTAGCGGCGTGGTCCCTTGATTTACCTAACTTTAAAATAAAGATTAATAATTATTTTAGTTCTCACACCCGTCACATGACTGACCTGGAGTTTATTGTTTTAACCTAAACTCTAGGTGCCCTTATTTTGACACGGGCAACAAGTAGTATTGGTTTTGCAGATTTACATTCACAAGATCCTGATTTACAGCTGGAGCGATACTCGGAAAGCTCTGTATCCGTGTATTACTTCTAGTTGTGTATTGTATTATTTTCCGCTGCGATGTATTTAAATGTAATTTAAATCTCTGATATTTTCTGTGTAATATTGATTCATACTCTGTATATTCGTGTATTCTGATGGATTTGTTGTAATTAACAACGAAATGTTCTTCTGTCTGCGTTTTGATGTGGCTTGTTCTCAATTCAATCCGCTCTTTCCTTACCGGGGAAGTTCGGGTCGTTTCAGCTGGTATCAGAGCTTTGGTTTACAAATCTCAGAGAACAAGACACATTAGAACCATACGAAAGAATTCATCAGAGATTGGATTAGTAACATCCAATGGGAATGACTCGTTAGAGATAAGATCAGTAGTTTCCTAGAACGAGTGTGAAGAGTACATTTTTAAAATGAAAACGAAATTTTGTTTTGAAAATTTAATTCAATTATACTTATTTGAATATTTATTTTAAATTGATTTGGGCAATCTAGTATATGGAGATTTTTGCATATATGCCTAGCTAGCGTGTGTCCGAAGCCTTAAATATACTGGATAGATATAGAATCACACTCTAGTCGCCCGGAGATGATGTTGATAATGACCATGGCATCATCAATATTTATGTTCGGGTTTCGAAAGTGAGATTTCTATATATTTCCAATTGACTGGTGTGAGAACTGAGATTAGATAGGGTTTATTGTTGTGATTTAGCACCAAAAATGTGATTTTTGACTATATATCAAAATTATGAATTTGAAACGTTAATTCACTAATTGATTGATGGTTGTGTTGTTTGATTATTGGTTGATTAGTTAAATGTTGAACCTATAACCAAATTGAATCAAATAGTGAGTTGTATTGAAAATTTATTGTATATGCATGCATGTACATGTACTTACATTGAACAGGTCATAGCAAGGAGGCTAGAGCAGTATAATAAAATTGTTTGCCCGACAAATAGGTACATGTTTACCATAATTTACTGTTTTGTTTAGGTGATGATGATTTTATGAGCCGACTGGCTTTTTCTTTTTCTTTTGGATTGAAGAAGGACATGGGAGGCTATATGAGATATCCCGAAGTCCCCGGTGCAGGGGAGGTTATGGCGAAATTTTTCGAAATTTTAGGGTGTTAGCCAAATTTTTGAAAAATTTGAAAAGTTTTTAGAAACTGAAAAGTTGAAGAACTTAAGCCGTAATGAAAACAATGAAAGTTGAGTTGATTAGTTAAACAACTTTCGGCTTCGTTCCTTTTCGGGGACGAAAAGTTTTAAGTGGGGGAGATTGTAATAACCCGGAATTCTGAGCCAATTTAAAATTTTTATTTTGGCTATTTTAACGAATTTTGATTATTTAAAATGAATTATTTTAAATAATAATGACGAAAAATTTATTTTGGAAAATAATAAAACGAATAAATTTATTTTAATTATATAACGAGCCTGAAATGGCATGGTAGTTTGAAATTTCGATTTCGAATTTCAAATGAATATACAGAATTCGTTTTAAGTCGGAATTGGATGAAACCATAAATATCTAAATCTATTTGACGATATCTTTCTAATGGATGTAAGAAACTAAGATTTCACTTTAGAAGTTGAAAGATATGTCCAGTTTAAAATTCAGAAAAGTCGCTGTGGAATTTTTATATATTTTAATATATATAAAGGCCTTTAAAATGGAAATTTTGCAAACGGCCTCGGTTTTCGACGAAACCACTTTTGTTGGATCCATGATGTCAAAATATAGCTAGATTCCAAAATTCGTAATTTTTCGAATCAATATAGGAGCATGGCAAAGGAAAACGCGTTTGACCAGTTTCAGTTGATTTTAATCGACTGGAAAATGGCCATTCTTCAAACGGTCTCAGAATTCGATGAAATTTGTTTTATTAGGTCCGTATCGTCAATACGAAGCTAGGAAATTTTTTTTGGGAATTTTTAGAGTTAATATGTGGCCCTGGTAAATTGAAATGCGCGTTCAAATTGGATATATAGAATTATATTTAAAATTCAGCGGAAACTAATCATAACAGCCGAATTGGCTTACGATACATATCCCATTGTGTTCGGAATGGGGGTATTACACTAGGGGCGACAGTCGTTGGGTGCGGTTTGGTGTTCGAAAGAAAAAGTAATTTTATTTGGAAAATAATATAATATAAATAAATAATATATAACTCCTTCCTTCCTTTCTCTCCTGTCAATTCCCCTTTTCTCTTTCTTCAATCTTTCAAAATCAAACAAAAAGAAAAAAAAAGAGCTGAAACCCCAAGTCGCTCCCTCAGCCGCCGCCACCCACCGCCACTCTCCGCCGCGACCAGACCTCCCTCCATCGCGCCTCTCTCCTCCTCTCTCCTCTAACCCTGTCCCCTCCAAACCGACGAGCCCCGATACCCAAACCCGACATCGCGAAAACCCTAGCCCCCCTGACCCTCCGACGCGCCCATCACCTTCCCCTGGATCACCAGCGCCACCGAGACACACCCTCCATCTCCGTCGAAGGAGCAGCAACCCCCCCTTCGATTAAAACGCTGTAAGTTTTATAACATTTTCTTTTTCTTTTAATAAAATTCGATTCTTATTTACTTAAAGTTCATTGATTTTTCTTAGGTGAGAACTGAATTTTCTTTAGTATATAAAGAACTGATTTTTAATTAGTTAAAGAACTGATTTTTATTTCATAAAAGAAGTGATTTTGAATATAGGTATATAACGAGATAAGAATATAATTTTTATTTATATTTTTAGCATATAAAGATTAAATCTTTATTGATATGGGCAAGGATATAAAAATATAATTTTTTTCATGAGAAGTAAAGATAAAAATCCAATTTTTATATATTAGAAGTAGCGATAAAAATTCGATTTTTATATATTAGAAGTAGCGATAAAAATCCGATTTTTATATATTAGAAGTGGAGATAAAAATATGATTTTTATATTTTAGAAAGAATAGAAATTCGATTTTTAATTTATAGAAGAGATAAAGGTATAAGAATATTATTTTTATATAATGTAGAATAATAAAGATGTGATCTTTATAGAAGTAGCAATGTAAAAATATGATTTTTATAGTATAGAAAGAATAAAAATACAAATTTTATATTATATAGATAATAAAAATTTGATCTTTATATATGTAGCGAAATTAAAATCTGATTTTTATTATATATATGTTCAGATAAAAATATAATCTTTATTATATGAACATCGGTATAAAAATAGAATTTTTATCTATATAGTAGTGGTATAAAAATAGAAATTTATCCATATAGCGTAGTTATAATAATATGATTTTTATATAATAGAGAAAAGGGCGAGCACGGTGAAAAGGGCGAGCACGGTGAAAAGGGCGAGCACGGTGAGATATTCTACATATGAAGAGTCATGGCGTTTGGTTTAGCTAGTAGGTGAGAACTCCTCACCTTTGATTTATTTCTAGTTTGAAATATATGCTAGGATGTAGACGGTGTTTAGCAGCACCTGACACCCGTCGTCCATAGATCATGGATGACTTGTTTGTTTGATTTCTGTGTTATGAAATTTGATTGTGTGTTGTGGAATGAAATAAAATATTTTATAGTGGAAAATATTTTATAGTTAAAAATATAATTTTTAACGTGTATATAAAATAAATAGCTATAAACAAATCGAACGATTTGTTTATATACACACATTTGACTGATATTGATTGGGACGATAAATTTTACACGTCACCCAACCACACAAATAAAATCCGTGTTTGTTGATTTGAAACCCCACACGGGTGTTGGGATGATATTTGACGTACACTAATCCCGATTGTTTAGTTGTATGTCAACCGATGGGTTGACAGACTGTGTAAGTATTAATTATTTATATTTAATGCTTATGCAGTTGTGTGGTGCACACTGGATGATGGTTGATTATTTATCGTTGTTATTATATACATGTGTTGTAGAAAAATCCATATAATTAACATTACATGGTAATTGATTGGGCCTCATTCCAGTTTTGAAATAGAATATTTGAATAGAAATATTTGAAATAGAATATTTGAAAAAGAAATATTTGAAATAGAATATTTGAAAATAGAAATATATGAAGCCGTGTTAAGTAGTTACACGCCATTTTAACACGAATGGGAATTTTGCCGATTTTATAATGAATATTGAAAGTGATTTTAAAATCGAATATTTCGAATTGAAAATGAATAGAATTGAATTCGAATTGAAATTGAATAGAATTGAATTCGAATTGAAATTGAATAGAAAGGAATTCGAATTAAAATTGTATAAATTTGAAATTTAAATTGAACTGAAAACGAACTGAAATTGAATTAAAAATCTATCTAAATTGAAATCAATTTGAAACGAATTTAAAGCGATTTATAAAATACGTTTTAAAAGGAAATCAACAAAATATATATATAAATAATATATATATATATATATTTAATGGCCTGAATAGAACGCGCCGCGCTGCGGCAGTTCGCGAATTTCGACCATTGACTTCGAACGGATATTACGGGAGATCCGACTATCGGATTCTCCTAAAACTGGAACCGTTGGGTTCGTATCGAAAAGAGATTTCTAACGAATATTAGAAATTAGAAATCTAACGGTTGGATTTGGAATTATGTCCAAATCAAATTTGGAAAAGGTCGCTGTAACTGCAGTTCGATGGTCGTTGATGGAAATCGACTGTACGGGTCTTGATAAATTTATTATTATTAATAATAATTTGTGTAAAATCATAAGAAATGATTTGGGAAGAATTGGAATGGAAAACTCCATATTTGAAAAGATAAAAATGGATTTTTATCGAAATGAACTAGTTTTGAACTAGAATTATAATCTGTAACACCCCACCTCCGCCAGGGTCACTCGCAAAGGAATGCACTAGCTTTGGAGGGGCGTTATTGGTAAACATGCATAATGATATAGCAAGGCAGGACATGACATATATATATATGTAAATAAACAGAGTAAGTAAATAAAACAGCGGAAGATTTTTAAACCATTTCAAAACACAAGTCTGGTACATCAAAATGTCAATTTCCCAAAATTACAAGTCTAGATAAATACATCATCTGATAAACTGAAAATACATAAGTACTATCCCCAAAGAAGAGTGATAAACCATAGCGGCTCAAGTCCAAAGCATACTTGAGCTATCCAAGGAAGCGGCTAAAATCCAAGCTAGGCTCCTGTATTCCCTCCCTGAGAACCTGGGGGGGGGGGGGGGAACGGAAGAAAAGAGGCGAAACAAAGCGGGTCAGTCAAAAAGACTGAGTAAGCCCTGCTACGATCAGTCTATAAACTAATAAAGTTAACATCATGATGGAAACTGAGATGATCATAGATAACAACATACTGGCATGGTAAATTACCTACAAGATATATAGAGGAATCATCGCATAAAACAAGGTTAAGTTTTTGCACCACGGTGTACTAGCAAACCAACATAACAGGTATTGATCCCTTAGCCCAAACTTTGGCCCAATAACATGAAGTGACCTTAATAAAAGGTCCAGCCCACGGTCTAGTCGATCGGCTCCCTATAAACCTAACACGTCAAGTGTTGGTGTCCATATGGCCCACGTATGGATGTAGTTAGACTGTGCTGGGTCCCCCTTTTTGGGTGTATCAAGCCCTCAGATGTCAACCCCAGACACTTAAGCAATAATGCACAGCTCTAATCTACTGGTACCCGTGCCTCGAGTTTGTCCAATATCGGACTACGTGCACGTCCGTAGCCCGCCGAACCCGCACCGCTGTACCACTCGGCCATCGCCCTTTGGTCGCTTACATCTGCCAGTAATCGTGCCCCGCCCTAGCCTAGCTTCTAGGGTTGTGTATGATACCAAACTGGGATTACTGTTAGAACAGACCACGTTGCTAGGGTTTCCCAAGAGGGTTAAGTGTGATTTAACCCTTCACTAATCCTGGATTAAACTGGTTAAGTGTGGCTTAACCCCATTCTAATCCCTTGAGCTCCCAAATGGATTAAACTAGTTAAGTGTAACCAATGGTTCACGACTTAACCACATTCTAATCCCTCGAATCCCCAAATTGGTTAAGTATTAGTGGACCCTGACTTAACCCTAATCATGAGGCATTAATTAATTTAATGCACCTCAACCTCTCACATTAGACCTTGTTGTGGTTACTAGTTAGGCCGGGCGGGTCCGGGTAGCTTTACACCACAACTTGGTCTAACCTCGGGTCTTGGCACCCCATGACCAACTTCTCACATTGGGTCCTATTGTTTGTAGCCACTAGTTAAGCCGGTCGGTTCCGGGTAGAATTACGCTACAAACTCAACCCAACCTCGAGTTGGCCACACTTATGTTTTCTAAGTGTCATGTCCACTTTATTTCAAAACATAATCACAAGTCAAACAATTACTTGGGTAGACCTAACTTAATAGGTAAATTCCCAAGGGGTAGACCTAACTTAATAGGTAAATTCCCAATCTTATATTTTTATGTATTTTAAGTTTACCCCAAAACCCCCATCGTCATTCTATCGCTTACATATTCGTAGTAACGCATAAAGGATAGGGAGAGGGAACTTGGCACAACATATATGATAAACTTGCACAACAATCATGCATAACATGTTAGACTTGCACAACTTAGCATAGTGATCTTGCGTATTACCATAAAACATGCACCACTTGTCAAAACATGCACAACTTGTCATCTTAAACTTGCATAAGTATGCATAACTTGTCAAACTTGCACAACTTGTCAAAACATGCACAACTTGTCATCTTAAACTTGCATAAGTATGCATAACTTGTCAAACATGCCCAACTTGTCTTTTTAAACTTGCATAAGTATGCATAACTTGTCAAACATGCACAACTTGTCAAAACATGCACAACTTGTCATCTTAAACTTGCATAAGTATGCATAACTTGTCAAACTTGCACAACTTGTCAAAACATGCACAACTTGTCATCTTAAACTTGCATAAGTATGCATAACTTGTCAAACATGCCCAACTTGTCTTTTTAAACTTGCATCAACATGCATGACCCAATTAACTTGTAAATCATGACTTAACAAACATGCATAAACATGCATAACTCAATTATCTTGTAAATCATGACTTAGCAAACATGCATAACTCATTTAACTTGTAAATCATGGCTTAGCAAACATGCATAAACATGCATAACTCATTTAACTTGCAAATCAAGGCTTAGCAATCTTGCATAAACATGCATAATCCATAAAACATGTACAAATCTCAATAATCATACAAATCATGACTTAGCAAACTTGCATAAACATGCATAACTCATTTAACTTGTAAATCAAGGCTTAGCAAACTTGCATAAACATGCATAATCCATAAAACATGTACAAATCTCAATAATCACCACATGATAACTTTAGAGTTTGTAAAGTGAGGGTAAGAGGGCTTACAATGCTTATGCGGACTCAAATAACTATAGCAAATGTAGAGAACCCCTTATGCAACTAATTAAAGCCCCCAAATGCAAGCAAACTTGATCAAGACTCCTCCTTTATGATGCCAATTGAAAAACAAGCCTTTAATGCAAGCTAAGGAGGATCATACAAGCCTAAATATGCTTGTATGCATGGAAAATTACTTAGGAACTATTAATGAAGAGATTGGAGGCTAGGGTTTTAGGTGGAGGCCATGAGAGGATGGATTTTGGCATAGTTTGGTTGCAAGAATGATTAATGGGGTTTTAGGGTAGGATTAGAGGCTTATTTATAGAAGATTAGAGTGTTTTTAGCCCTAGGATTAACCCTAGGATAGTTTTGGCCCGTCAGATCCCGGAACTCTCTAGAAACAAGCCACAAGACCCAACCCCAATCAGAAATGGTGCACCAGGCTAAGCAGCCCGGGCACCCCCTGTCGACAGGGCTGTCGACAGGGCAGTCGACATGCCCAGGACCCTGTCGACAGGCCTGTCGACATGCGGGTCCTGGCGGGATTTTTCCCGCCTTGGCCCAGCTGGCCCAAATCCTAGTTTTTAATTTAGATTTAAATCTGTTTTAATTATGGAAATTTCTGAAAACTTCCATGGGCCTTAACTGGGTCATACGGACTCCGATTTTCGAAAACTCGGACTCTATTTCGCGTATTTTTCCGAGACGAACGCAATGGCATAGCCCGTTTCCCTTGATTTAGATTTTAGAATTAAATTCTGCCTCAATTTACATTATTACAGGTTATTGAAAATACGGGTTGTTACATTCTCCCCTCCTTAAAGGATTTCGTCCCCGAAATCTTCAAGTTAGGAAGAACGTATCCTACCATCCAATCATCCATCTACTCAAAGCATCATCCACGAGCAATCATTGTCCTTACAAGATTCTAAATGCTGGATGAACATATGCAAAAGTGTGTGTATATGTACTTACCTAATGCAAAAATCAGGCGGTTACTGATACAGTAAACCTCCTTAATGCATATGTATGTCAGTGAAATGAATCCATATGTATGCAAATTCCTAACATAATGTATAATATCTACATGCGTGCTCAATCATACGTCCATATGCAACATTCATGTGATAGCATACGAATTTCATCCAAGAATAAGCATAAACACTCATGCACATGCAATATGAGGAGTGTGTGAGCCGATCTAGTGCCTAATCGTGTATAATGCATCCACGAGCAACCACTTGCAAACACTTGCAACCACTTGCAACCATCAAGCATAACATGTTTCAAATACATGTTTCATCCAAAGGGTTTCTACCTAAGGTTCTCATGACAAGATAGACACGATAAACTAGATAACTAGATAAACTCCTTTTTGGATTTACAAGAAATCCACTCAAGCTTTGACATATAGTACTAACCGATGAGTCTTAACCCCCTTATGGAGCTTACAACAGAAATAAGATCGAGAATGAGACCGAGAGGATATATACAAAAGATAACTTGCAAGCAAGTTCCACCGGAAAACAAGGATCAAGGGTGCACTCTTAAAAAGAGATATGATGCGCGTATCTAGTCTTCACTCCTTTTAGTCACGTTTCCTTGAGTTTAGCTCCACTGTGTTTTGACTATCTTTCACTTCATGATTCCTTGGCTTCCTAACTCTTATTTCCCAAATTCGAGTTGGAACTCATTCCATTATCGCCTCTCGTCTTTCTTCCCCACTTATTCTTCTTTCTGTATACTTGGCTTAAACATACTATAACCTCATGATTTCATGCAAGCTCTCAAAAATTCACTAGTGAATCCTGGATTTCGTCTTCTTACCATAAGGTATTCCATGCAGCAGAACTTTTCTTGGAAATACCACTCCACGTTGCCAATTGCCCTTATAAACGTGATTTTCTATAACTCAGGCTTAATCGACATGAACCATCCGCCTATAGGCCGTACCTAGATTCAGTTGCCTACCTATGGCTTTCTGTAGGTTATTTCAAAACTGGCCAACTTCTTGAGGGTAAACCGCTGTCAACCATGATGCAGTTCTCTCGCTCTAAAATGAGCACTTTTCGTGAGTCTACCTATTATGACCCACCTACCCGTATTCCCTTTCTTTGATCTAGGCAATTTATCCACTTAATCTATCGAGATGTTTTCACACTCCCCTTGCAAAACTTCCAATGGAGGTAATGGCCCACTGGGCTTCTATGACTTGGCCTCAACCTGGTGGCACCACATGTATTCCGAAACCAACTCGGCCACCTCCTCGAGTGATGCGCATCTTCAAGAACCTTCTTTACCAAGTCTTTCACTCGAGGAACACATAATCTCTTGTCGCGCCTTAGTCATCCTTTGTCATCTATAATATATCTAGTGAGGTGACTTAACATCTCGCCTCGAACCGACTGGTCCATGTTCTTGACCAACTGCGGATCTTCTTCCTGCGAAACCCCTTCTTGATCCAGAAGAGTAAGTCTAAGCTCCGGAAATGCTAGCTAACTAGCCAAACGGAGAAAGCTTCTTACTTCATTTGCCCTCCTCAGAGGTTTCCGGTCTTAAACCGCAACCACTTTAGCGGAATCCACCGCTAAGCCTTACTTGGGAACTATGTGCCCAAGAAATCCAACTTCTTTCCTCCAAAGTGACGTTTGGAGAACTTGACCTTCCACTGGTGGCTCTAAGCGTATCCATCTCCTTCTTGAGATGTCTAACATGCTCTTCCTCGTTCTTTTGAGGAGATCAAATATCGTCTACGACGACCCTGACAAACTTGTTCAAGGACCCCCTAGACACCTTACCCATTTAAATCACGTAATATGCGGGTGCATTAGTCAAACCAAATAGCATGACTAGCCATTCTAAAAACCCATCTAGAGTCCTAAACGCAGTCTTGTCAATTCCATCCTCAGCCATCCTAAGCTGATGGAATCCGGTAGCTAGATCAAAAGAAAACAGATGCTCCTACAAGCTGATCAAACAAATCATTGATCCTTGGTAACGGTTATCTATTCTTCTCACGAAGATCAACACACAAGTGAAGCAAACCGTCCACATCAGTAACGAATACTACTGGAGCACCCTACTCGAAAATGCTTCGTCTCAGGAAGTTCTTCTCAAGCAACTCATTGACTTACTTTCTTAACTCTCATCTCGTGAGGTCATGTGCCTAACCGGCCACGAAACTGGCCTGGTATTACCAACCAGATAATGCGGAAATCTATCCCACGTCTAGGGGTAACCCCTTTACTTTTCCCAAGATATCAAGATATTCTCGGACCACCCTCACAGATTGCAAACTATCGATAGACGAGTTGAGGGATTCAAGATAACATAACCTGACGGGACCCCTAGGGTTGCTAGTAATTTCTAAGGGTACGGCTGAGGCGAGTCATGAGCCTCACAACCCTATATACAAAAACCCAGAATGGCTCCAAAATAGGACAACCATTCCATGCCCAAAGCCAACCCATATCCCCCGAAACCGAGGATATAAACATCCCACGAGAATTCTGTACTCAAGACAGAAATTTTCAAATCCACTCAGACCACAGACAAACGGGCTGAACCCCCAATTGGATTTGAAACACATACGGGATCATCAACTACACTAGTACTTAGGTGCAAAACTTTCAACTAGATTAGATGAAATAAAACTATGCGATGTGCCAGAATCAAACAAAGTTCGAACAGGGAAAATCAGAAAATGTAAACAAGATTTTCAACAGGAACACTACCTTTATCATGAGCTGGAAGGACGGGGTTGAGGGGATGAATTCGCCCTCCAGATAGTCCTGCACACTGAGTCTGACCTTGCCCTTGTTTCCTCGGGCAATCCTTGCTGAAATGTCCAAACTCACCACAATCAAAGCATTCGCCCCGCTTTCTCTTCTTCTTCCTACATTCCCTGGCTACATGTCCAACTTCACCACAGAAGTTGCATTTCCTATTCCCTCTTGGCTTGTCCTTGCGGTTGTGGTTATTCTTGCCCCGTTTCCCGGAATTTACTCTCTTGCCTTGAGACTCATTCGTCTTGACCTCTTTCTTGTCCTTGCTACCTTCTTCTTGAAGTAGGGCCAAATTTACTAAACTCTCGAAAGTCGCCCCCAAGGGTATATGAGACAGGGCCAAATCACGTAATGGCTCGTTTAATCCTAGAGCAAAGTGTAGGGCCTTCTTCTGAGCTGTATTAGCCAAATCTAAATCGTCCTGAGCCAGTTGATTAAACTTATCTATGTATTCCCTAATAGCCATGTCCCCTTGCTTCGGTGATAAGAATCTCAGTCCAAACCTTCCTCTAAAGTCATCCCAAGTCTCAATTGGTCTAGTAGCAGTAGTGACTACCCACCAACGTGCAGCTTCTTCCTTTAGCAACCATACTGCCAATAAAACCTTCCTGCGGTCACCTATATCAAAGGTGGCTAAAAGATCTTCGGTCTCTTTCAACCAATTCCTTGCCTCTACAAAAGTCTCGGCTCCAAAGAAATTCTTGCAACCCATCGCCTTAAAATCTCGGCAAATCTCGGCGAAGTCAATTTGAGGATGCTGAGGGGAAGGAGGAAGAGGAACATCAACTACGGGAGGAGGAGGAGGAACAGCGGCCTCGACTGGGGGAACAACATTAGGGACATCCGGGACCGGTGCCGTGACTTCCAAGTACCGACGAAACCAATCGGGTATCGTTACTCCTTTGGGCAAGACGAGATTATCAGGCATGCTGGAAACGAAAAGAAAAGAGTTCAAACGAGGAGTCAAAGGATAGTGCTAATGGCTTTTGGGGAATAGCCTTTAAAAACAACTAGACTTTTCTTTGGAAAATACTTAATACTTGGTTTTGAAAATAGTTCTTCAAAAGTTTTTAAAACCCTTTTTATCCCTTCTCGTAAACCATATGCTCTGATACCAAATGTAACACCCCACCTCCGCCAGGGTCACTCGCAAAGGAATGCACTAGCTTTGGAGGGGCGTTATTGGTAAACATGCATAATGATATAGCAAGGCAGGACATGACATATATATATATGTAAATAAACAGAGTAAGTAAATAAAACAGCGGAAGATTTTTAAACCATTTCAAAACACAAGTCTGGTACATCAAAATGTCAATTTCCCAAAATTACAAGTCTAGATAAATACATCATCTGATAAACTGAAAATACATAAGTACTATCCCCAAAGAAGAGTGATAAACCATAGCGGCTCAAGTCCAAAGCATACTTGAGCTATCCAAGGAAGCGGCTAAAATCCAAGCTAGGCTCCTGTATTCCCTCCCTGAGAACCTGGGGGGGGGGGGGGAAACGGAAGAAAAGAGGCGAAACAAAGCGGGTCAGTCAAAAAGACTGAGTAAGCCCTGCTACGATCAGTCTATAAACTAATAAAGTTAACATCATGATGGAAACTGAGATGATCATAGATAACAACATACTGGCATGGTAAATTACCTACAAGATATATAGAGGAATCATCGCATAAAACAAGGTTAAGTTTTTGCACCACGGTGTACTAGCAAACCAACATAACAGGTATTGATCCCTTAGCCCAAACTTTGGCCCAATAACATGAAGTGACCTTAATAAAAGGTCCAGCCCACGGTCTAGTCGATCGGCTCCCTATAAACCTAACACGTCAAGTGTTGGTGTCCATATGGCCCACGTATGGATGTAGTTAGACTGTGCTGGGTCCCCCTTTTTGGGTGTATCAAGCCCTCAGATGTCAACCCCAGACACTTAAGCAATAATGCACAGCTCTAATCTACTGGTACCCGTGCCTCGAGTTTGTCCAATATCGGACTACGTGCACGTCCGTAGCCCGCCGAACCCGCACCGCTGTACCACTCGGCCATCGCCCTTTGGTCGCTTACATCTGCCAGTAATCGTGCCCCGCCCTAGCCTAGCTTCTAGGGTTGTGTATGATACCAAACTGGGATTACTGTTAGAACAGACCACGTTGCTAGGGTTTCCCAAGAGGGTTAAGTGTGATTTAACCCTTCACTAATCCTGGATTAAACTGGTTAAGTGTGGCTTAACCCCATTCTAATCCCTTGAGCTCCCAAATGGATTAAACTAGTTAAGTGTAACCAATGGTTCACGACTTAACCACATTCTAATCCCTCGAATCCCCAAATTGGTTAAGTATTAGTGGACCCTGACTTAACCCTAATCATGAGGCATTAATTAATTTAATGCACCTCAACCTCTCACATTAGACCTTGTTGTGGTTACTAGTTAGGCCGGGCGGGTCCGGGTAGCTTTACACCACAACTTGGTCTAACCTCGGGTCTTGGCACCCCATGACCAACTTCTCACATTGGGTCCTATTGTTTGTAGCCACTAGTTAAGCCGGTCGGTTCCGGGTAGAATTACGCTACAAACTCAACCCAACCTCGAGTTGGCCACACTTATGTTTTCTAAGTGTCATGTCCACTTTATTTCAAAACATAATCACAAGTCAAACAATTACTTGGGTAGACCTAACTTAATAGGTAAATTCCCAAGGGGTAGACCTAACTTAATAGGTAAATTCCCAATCTTATATTTTTATGTATTTTAAGTTTACCCCAAAACCCCCATCGTCATTCTATCGCTTACATATTCGTAGTAACGCATAAAGGATAGGGAGAGGGAACTTGGCACAACATATATGATAAACTTGCACAACAATCATGCATAACATGTTAGACTTGCACAACTTAGCATAGTGATCTTGCGTATTACCATAAAACATGCACCACTTGTCAAAACATGCACAACTTGTCATCTTAAACTTGCATAAGTATGCATAACTTGTCAAACTTGCACAACTTGTCAAAACATGCACAACTTGTCATCTTAAACTTGCATAAGTATGCATAACTTGTCAAACATGCCCAACTTGTCTTTTTAAACTTGCATAAGTATGCATAACTTGTCAAACATGCACAACTTGTCAAAACATGCACAACTTGTCATCTTAAACTTGCATAAGTATGCATAACTTGTCAAACTTGCACAACTTGTCAAAACATGCACAACTTGTCATCTTAAACTTGCATAAGTATGCATAACTTGTCAAACATGCCCAACTTGTCTTTTTAAACTTGCATCAACATGCATGACCCAATTAACTTGTAAATCATGACTTAACAAACATGCATAAACATGCATAACTCAATTATCTTGTAAATCATGACTTAGCAAACATGCATAACTCATTTAACTTGTAAATCATGGCTTAGCAAACATGCATAAACATGCATAACTCATTTAACTTGCAAATCAAGGCTTAGCAATCTTGCATAAACATGCATAATCCATAAAACATGTACAAATCTCAATAATCATACAAATCATGACTTAGCAAACTTGCATAAACATGCATAACTCATTTAACTTGTAAATCAAGGCTTAGCAAACTTGCATAAACATGCATAATCCATAAAACATGTACAAATCTCAATAATCACCACATGATAACTTTAGAGTTTGTAAAGTGAGGGTAAGAGGGCTTACAATGCTTATGCGGACTCAAATAACTATAGCAAATGTAGAGAACCCCTTATGCAACTAATTAAAGCCCCCAAATGCAAGCAAACTTGATCAAGACTCCTCCTTTATGATGCCAATTGAAAAACAAGCCTTTAATGCAAGCTAAGGAGGATCATACAAGCCTAAATATGCTTGTATGCATGGAAAATTACTTAGGAACTATTAATGAAGAGATTGGAGGCTAGGGTTTTAGGTGGAGGCCATGAGAGGATGGATTTTGGCATAGTTTGGTTGCAAGAATGATTAATGGGGTTTTAGGGTAGGATTAGAGGCTTATTTATAGAAGATTAGAGTGTTTTTAGCCCTAGGATTAACCCTAGGATAGTTTTGGCCCGTCAGATCCCGGAACTCTCTAGAAACAAGCCATAAGACCCAACCCCAATCAGAAATGGTGCACCAGGCTAAGCAGCCCGGGCACCCCCTGTCGACAGGGCTGTCGACAGGGCAGTCGACATGCCCAGGACCCTGTCGACAGGCCTGTCGACATGCGGGTCCTGGCGGGATTTTTCCCGCCTTGGCCCAGCTGGCCCAAATCCTAGTTTTTAATTTAGATTTAAATCTGTTTTAATTATGGAAATTTCTGAAAACTTCCATGGGCCTTAACTGGGTCATACGGACTCCGATTTTCGAAAACTCGGACTCTATTTCGCGTATTTTTCCGAGACGAACGCAATGGCATAGCCCGTTTCCCTTGATTTAGATTTTAGAATTAAATTCTGCCTCAATTTACATTATTACAGGTTATTGAAAATACGGGTTGTTACATAATCCATTTATTTTTAAATAAATAAATTGGATTTGAAAGGGTTTTAAAAATAACCCGAATTTCCAATATATAGATTGGAAATGGATTTGAATCGAAATTGTCTTTGGAATATTTCGATGTTGGATTTCATGATTATACAGATATTATTATGGAAATTTGAAAGATATATTTATATCGTTATTTCCAATACAATATTTGTTGGTCGTAGAATTTGATATTGAGTATAAGCCGGTATATTTTCTATTCAGAGCCTTGTATTTAATATCAAATGAGATTTGGGTTTGTCATGAATGGTGTCTTCATTAACACTATTCTTAAACCCAGTTGAGAAAAAGATTAAATCTTTTTATTTAGATTTAATGAAGTGTACCAATTAAATGGTATTTAACTGGAATTGAATTTGAATTGATTTTTGGGTTTATTGTGAACAGTGTTTTAAATATACTTGTTCTTTAACCGATAATTAATAGAATGTGATTTTGGGTTGTCGTGAACGGTATCTTCAATAATACTGTTCTTAGACCCAACGGAGTTAAGAAAATCAGAAACTAACTGGAGATTAGTTAAGTTGAATGGTTTCTTGGGTATTGATCTGATGTTGGTTTCGGCCTTCGGGTTAATACTTAGGGAATTGCTCACTTGCTAATTTACGATTAGGGACTGATTGAAATGTGATGTGATTTTGGGTTTATCGTGTTTTAAATGACATTGATTCTTTAACCCAGTTAAAGATTAAAACTAAGTGGAGTTTTAATGAATCTTTAATTAGATTGAAAAGATCGAGGATGGAGTATCACCAGTTTTTCTCCAGGCGATAGTTAAATCTTTAATTAGATTTGAACGTGAAATGGTAATTGAATAATTACTGATGATCCGAATTGGGCCGTACACCCAAGAGGATGGAATCAGTTAGTGGTCGTCTAGACGTACTTGGAGATCGATGGGTATGCGAGGAATAAGGTTCCTCTGGTTTCGTTCAGACCCAGAACGGACTTGTAAATGGACCGTGTGTCTGACATTGGATATCATTCTGTGTGATTGATTTATATCGGTTGCATGGAGTGGTTTGCCTGTGTGGCATGCTAAGATGCAAATGATCAAGGCTTCTGTTGAAAAGCAAAGTCTTGTGGTTGATGATCAAAGCACGGCCTATGTGGCATAGCTTTGTGTAGCGTTGATTCGCGAGCCTCACACCCCGGTGTGAACCAAAAACGGGAGAGGACATCAAGGAGGACATGCGTTTCTTTATAGTTATGAGTGGCGTTAGTGCTTGAACTGGCTGATGAGTTCGACTCATGTGGCTGTTGGAATTGGAGGCACCTCAGATTTATCGGTCATTCTCGAACCGATGGAGTCATTCGTTGGCTCATTTATGCCCCAAAGGGTGGGGAAACTCAGTGTTTAGGCATTATAATCCACTCCGTATGGACCAACCCCGACGATCCATGGTGCAATTGCGGCTGTTCCTGAGGCTCGGGCTAGAGAGTCTCGAATTAGCATAGCACAATCCCTTTGCCTTGGTTCACAGACGGAAATCCAATTTCCAATACGTGACAATTGCGGTTTTGATTGTAGTGCCTAGTATGGCGACATGATATATGGTACCCATGCCGTCTATGATTGATATTTATGATTGTATATAAAATAAGAAACTAACTGGAAATGAGCTTAGATGGTGGTTTCCTGGGTATTGGTTTGATGTTGGTTTCGGCCTTCGGGGTTAATACTTAGGGAATCGTTCTCTTACTAATTTGCGGTTGGAGTCTGGTTAAGAATCAAAAGATAAAATTTCACGTATCAAGCATTCTTTGACTGTTATAAGGTAAAACCCTATCCTCCGGCTTGCGTTGCATTGTGTGATGGGACCTGGGTCTTATAACAGCTTCATTGTTCTTTATTTAGCATTGCGCTGTTGTTTTATGCACTGGTATTCTTGGGAGAAATCCCGTTCCGCGTTAGCGGCGTGGTCCCTTGATTTACCTAACTTTAAAATAAAGATTAGTAACCGTTTTAGTTCTCACACCAGTCACATGACTGACCTGGAGTTTATTGTTTTAATCTAAACTCTGGGTGCCCTTATTTTGACATGGGAAGCTAGTAGTTTTGGTTTTGCAGATTTACATTCACAGGATCCTGATTTACAGTTGGAGCGATACTCGGAAAGCTCTGTATCCGTGTATTACTTCTAGTTGTGTATTGTATTATTTTCCGGTGCGATGTGTTTAAATGTAATTTAAATCTCTGATATTTTCTGTGTAATATTGATTCATACTCTGTATATTCATGTATTCTGATGGAATTATTGTAATTAATAATGAAATGTTCTTCTGTCTGCATTCTTATGTGGCTTGTTCTCAATTCAATCCGCTCTTTCCTTACCGGAGAAGTTCGGGTCGTTTCAAATTCCCAATTATCCAAAATTCCATTTTTAAGCCCATTAACTTATTATTGATTATTATTAGTTATTTTAAATTAAATTACCTTACGTCTATTTATCTTTATTTTACAAGGTGTTACAGATATGAATTGATTTTATATGATTTTAAAGAATGTAAAGTATATTTTTCAAAAGAAATTTTAAGGAAGTAAGGAGTGAGAAAAGAATAACTTATTAATCCACTAAAAGGTTATTTGCGCTCTTCTTTATATAGTGAATACATTGCTGTATTCACTCACAAAGTGTTGTATCCAAAAGATTCCTATTCAAATTTCAAAAAACAAAATTACAGTATATGTGTTGGTGTATGGAAATATGTATGTCGACATATGCTAGTGAATTTTTTAAATTGTTTTCTTTTATATAGTTTAAAAAATCTTATAATTCGTAAAATAATTTAAACATGTTTTTTCAAAAGTCCTTAACTCATTGAAAACTTCTATATAATATTTAAAAATATATTTTAAATTTAAATTTTTTTGATTAAAATATTAAAGATATGAAATTTGGATAAAGATCATAATTGCTATCAAGGACGAGAATAATATATCTTAATGACTCTAAACACTAAACTATAATCCTGTTCTCTTCATATCTTTGGACTCAAAATCTTGAGTCTTTTTTTGTACAATCTTCAATCTGATACCTTTGTAATATTCTACACAATATATTGTATAACTTAGCAACATAGTAATATCTATATAATATATGGTTGTTGCAATCAAAATTAGAATTTGAGGTATTAATAATTTTTGCAATATAACATATGTGTGTGTATGTTATTTATTTGCAATACACACATATAAATAAGTTGGCAGAGAATCTCAATTACCACATGTACTTTATGCAAAATACACTCATATACACATTTGTCTGTTTGCATATAATATATTTCTTTTGCTTGAATATAAATACAAAAAGAACATATTCATGTGTATAACAAAATGTAACATTCTATTATAAATAAGTATCAAAAAATAATGTTGGTAATTTATATGATATTTTTCTGATTAGAAATAATTATACTTTTATCTAGTCAAACGTATGTATACTATGATTTATTATATAAAAAAGATTACTCATAATGACATTAATTATGATCTTATACTAAACAAAAAATTGATTTTGTCATAAATTTTACCACAGCTGCCCAATGAATAAAGCACCAAATCCAACACAAACATTAACAAAAAACTCTATGTTTAATTTATCAATATGTAATATGATATAGGATGTTATGGGTATATGGCTCAAATAATACCACATAGTTCAAACAAATAAGCATATCATCCATGCCTCTCATATTGATGTTATGACTCATTAATATTTGATGATTGGTGGTCCACTACTTATCTCAATTCATTTATTACTATTTTCCAAATCTCGTTGTCGCAATAATTTAGTATTGACACTTACTGCTATCCCTAAAAGTCAGTCATCATAGTAGTTTTATATCTAAGAGAAGACCCACCACTACAGATCCATCACTATCATCCATATGACAACCATATCCAATTTGGTAATTGTAATGATCTATATTTTATACATTGGAGGATCGTAAAATATTCATATTTAATTCATATAAGATCGTATTGTTATCATATTTTGAAATATCATTATTTAGGATGTTTTGCACATCTGTGAATTTTTACCGATCATTTTACCCTCCGATACCTTGTTTTGGTCATAACTTTTGGTTATTACAGCTCTAAACTATTCCATTGGATTTAGATGATGGTTTTTCATTCCGTAGAGTGGTCGAATAAGCGATTCCGACAAGGGGTTCGGAGATACGCCAATTTTAAGTTTAAGGACTACTTAACAGACTTAAAGATAGATAACTGGGATTTGCTAAAGTGACCTTCATTTGTAAGTAGGGGTTGAAGGAGATTAGGTTAATATTTCTTCTCATTTCTCATCAGCCCAAGAACTGTTATATACCCTATTTCTTTCTCCTAAACCCTAAATCACATCAAATATCTCTCCTAAACACCTGAAAGAGATTAGGTCATCATAGATTTACATGTTTTCTCTATTTAGAAGGTTGCTTACATAATTTCCTTGTTGTCTCTAATTGATCTCATATCGGTCTATGTCGGTTTGTTGGTTTGATGAGTAATTTTGATCTCTCATGGCTATATTTCATAATATGTTTGGACTAGACATTTTATTTCTAATATGTTTAAATCACCTTAAAATATGATTTATGTTAATTTCATATTTGAAGAACTTAGGTTAACCTAAATAGACATATATTGGATTAAAATGATAAGTCAAGATTGACTAATATGTGATTCAAGCTAGATCTGTGCATACATATGATTGATTCAACCTAGATTGCTTTTACCTTTACTTCATGGATAGACTATCATTTGTAGGGCTTAAAGAAGGGGATGAGAATGAGGTTGTTGTAGGCTATACAAATTCTTCTATCCTATGATAATTCCCATCATTGTTGTTTACTTTGACTAGAATATATTTTCTTGTAATTATGTGCTAACTCTTTCGTTGTAGGGAAAGGTTAGGTATGCAACTTAATTTGTTTATTTCCATATTTTACTGTAACAACCCGTATTTTTATAACATGTTAAAGTCATAAATCAAGGCAGAATTAAATTTTAAAATAATAATAAGGGGAAATGGGTTGCGCCATTGCATTTCTCTCGGAATTCTGCATGAAATCGAGTCCGAGTTTTCGAAAATCGGAGGCCGTATGACCAAGATATGACCCTCCGAAGTTTCAGGAATTTAAATAAAATAAAACAGCTCAAAAATAAAGCCAGAAATTCGAAATTCAAACCCAGAGAAGGCTGGTGGGAAAATTCCCGCCCATATACCCAGGTCGACTGGGGAGTCGACCCCACCCCCAACCAGGTCGACTGGAGAGTCGACCCCCCATGACCAGGCCGACTGGGGAGTCGACCTGGGGGTCGACCTGCCTCCCGAACCTATTTCCTGAGCCAGATACATTCTGATGTATTTAGACTTGTTTCGTGACCAGATTCGTCTGCCTAACCCTATATAAGCAGCCCCCTAGCCTCATTCTCTCCACACCATTTCATTCTGTCCCTATGCTGCTTCTAAGATAATCAAAATAATAAGATAAAAAGGAAGAAAAAGGACTGCTTCTTCTCGATCAAGACTACGCTTAGAGATTTGCAAATTGGGGGATTTCAATTAGAACACGATCAATCAAATAGAGATTCAACAATCAAATTCTGGTTTCTAATTCTCGATCCATGCACTATAAGTTCAAGTTACTTTTAGATAAAGCTGTAAACTTAATATCCATGTTGTAAATTGGAATTGGATCTATGTATGGTAATTGATTCGTATCTATTCTTGTTCATCTTGGATCATGACTTTCGTGAATATTGCTTTGGACCTATTCATGTTGTAAATCAAACTCTCTCATGTCTATAACCTTAACATGCCTATGACGTTGAAACTATTGTTAATGGCCAAGGACTATGACTGTGAACATAAGACCACGCCTATGCCTATGACTGAGAACATAATACTATGCCTATGACTGTGAACATAAGACTATGCCTATGCCTATAACGGTGAACATAAGACTATTGCCTGTGACTATGACAAGGACAATGGTGGCTAATCACCTATGACTCTTGACTATGAGAATTATTACCTATGATTATGAACATAAGGCTATTATCTATGACCATGACTTTGAATCTATCACTGTTAATTGACTATGACTATTTTCCTAGAAATATTTTGGATAATTATCCATGACTATTGTGATTAATCGCTTATGGTTCATAATTATGAGATTTCTGCCTATGACCGTGACTATGACTACTGGGGTTAATTTCTTAAGACTATTATAGTTGATTGTTCATGCCCATAGTTGAATCCCATGTTGTACACCGAATTTGCAGTTGTTGGATCTCATACCTAGGGAGTGACTTGCTTAGTTTATTTGCTATTATGTACACCAAAGCCATTGGATCCATTATCCTTGTATTTGGCTTGCTCTTGCATGCCTATTCTTTTATGTCAACTTTTATCATGACTATCGCCTTCTCTTGCTAGATTTGAAATCCTATATGCTAGTGATGTTGTAACCAATTATCTCAAGTTATATCATGCTAGTCTTGTAATCCCTTTTATCGCTTTATGTTCGTCCCTTTTTGCCTAACATAGTTTCGATGCTATTCCCTTTATTTCGGGATTTGGATTTATTTGTAGTATAGATCGATTCACGTTTACGTGCGATGGGAATACGATTTGGGTAGATTAGGCAAAACATGAATTGGTTATGAACATGAATTATGAACTTGATAATAGGCAAAACTTGAAACATGAACATTGTTATAACTTGAATCTGGATGTGGGCATGAAACTTATCCTTGAAACTTGACACGAACTTGACATGAAACTTGAACATGGCCATGACACTAGAATGAACTTGAAAATGGCCAACTCGAGGTTGGGTTGAGTTTGCAGTGTAAATTTGTCCGGAACCGCCTGGCTAATCCAGTTACTACAAACAATAGGATCCAATGTAGGTAGTTGATCATATCGCGCTTAAAACCCGAGGTCAGACTGAGTTGTGGTTTAAATCTGCCCGGAAACGACCGGCATATCCAGTGACCAGAACAACAGGTATGATGTGAGAGGTTGGGGTGCATTAATGAATTAAATGCCACATGATAGGGTTAAGTCATGAACATGAAAGACAACACTTAACCAACTTGAAACATGATTGGTAGGGTTAGGTCATGAACTTGAACGACAACACCTAACCAACTTGACACGTGAATTGTAGGGCTAAGTCATGAACTTGAATGACAACACTTAGCCAAGTTTGACACGACACGTAGGCGGGTTAAGTCACGAATTTAAATGACAACACTTAACCCATTGGACGGGAACCCTAGTTACGCGGTCCGTTTCAGCAGTAACCCACTAGATGTATCATGGTACCCTGGAACTAGGCAGGGTAGGGCACGATTACTGGGCTGATTTTAAGCGACCAGAACGACGGCTGTGTGGGTGCGCCAGTGTAGGTTCAGGCGGGCTATGGCCGCGCACGAGGTCCGGAGTTGAAAAAGCAGGCATTGGGCATCAGTAGGTTTATCTATGCATGTTTTATTCGTGTCGGTGGTTGGCACCATAGGGCTTGATACACCCTATGGTGGACCTAGCACAGGTGACTACATTCATGATAGGGCCGTATGACACAGAAACACAATGAGCTAGAACTTGTAGGGAGCCGATCGATTAGTGGATCGTTCCGTTGGACCTAGTAATGGGTCATTCACGATTTTGGGCCAAGGGATCATTTCATGATTAATACTTGACATGGGTTGGGCTACTAGTATAGTTTTTGCAGCGAACCTTGAACATGCGATGCTATACTTGACCTATACTTGATTCATCATGTTATCTTAGTCTATCTTATCCATCTTGACATCATACTTATGTTTACTTTCAGTTTATACATGTCATGTTACCTTTACCTGTTTTTATGCTGAAAGTCACTTGGACTTACCAGTCTTTATGACAGACCCGTTTCCTTTCGCCTCTTTTTCTTTCGTTTCTTCCCTCAGGTTCTCAGGGAGTAAACTCTAGCTCTTAGCTTGGATTTAGCTTGCTTTCTGTCAGCTCATGTACAGTTTGGTCTTGAGCTATTCTATGGATGCACGTCTGCTATTTTTGGGGAATAATTTTATTTTGTTATTTTTAAGTTTATGCTTCTTTATTTAGAACTTGATGTAATGGAATAATGCAACTTGTACTTTGGATATATGAGGTTTTGACTCTTTTCTTGAAAGTAATAAGATTTGGTTTTTAATTTCTACCGCTGCTTTATTTATGTTCTGTCTTGTGATATCTCTGTGTATGTTTACCTAGATAATGCTCCACCAAAACTAGTGCATTCCCTTTGTGAAGCGGAGGTGGGGTGTTACATTTGGTATCAGAGCAGAAGGTTACCAGACTGGGCAAAAGCTTTTAAAAACCTTATGAAACTATTTTCAAAACCGTTTATAAAGAAGCATTTTTCAAGAAAAGTTTATTTTGAAAAGGCTATTCCCCAAAAGCCATTAGCACTTTCCTTTGTTTCCTCGTTTGAATCTCTATCTTTTCGTTTTTCAGCATGTCTGGGAATCTTAACTTTCCAGAGGGTGTGCCAATACCTGGCTGGTTCAGGAGGTACTTAGAGGCTAGGGCCAACGATGCAGGCTCAACAGATATTTCTCCTCCAGCTACAGCGATTCCTCCTCCTCCTCCTCGTGGAAATGCTTTCGCAAAGACGTGCAGAGACTTCAAGGCTATTGGTGGAAAGGACTTCTATGGGACTGAATCCTTTGTGGAAGCGAGGAACTGGCTGAAGGAGACCGAAGATTTGCTCGTCATCTTCGAAGTTGACGATAGGCAAAAGATACAGCTAGCAGTGTGGTTGCTTAAAGATGAAGCTTCGTATTGGTGGGAGATTACCCATGCTGAGAGGCCAGTGGAAACTTGGGAAGACTTCCAGATGAGATTTGAGATGAAATTTCTCTCCCAAGCTGAAAGAAGCCTGTAGATGGAGAAGTTCCTAACTCTTAATTAAGGAGGATTTAGTGACACCCAACACAAGAAGGCTCTTCGCTTCGTCAGAGGTTTGAATGAGCCACTACACAGCCTTGCTATGACTCATGTACCCATGGGGGCAACCTTTGAGAGCTTGGTGGATACAACCCTACTTCATGAAGAAGACGAGAATGTCAAGAAGGAGGTCAAGGCGAATGATTCTCAAAACAAGAAGAAAGAATCCGAGAAAGGAGGCAAGAACAACAACAACAATAATGACAATAAGACATGTGAGGAAAGAAAGTGCAACTTCTGTGGTATTGAGGGGCATATAGTCCAGGATTGTAGAAAGAATAAGATGAAGATGGGAGCATGCTTTCAGTGTGGTGAAACTGGACATATCAGCAAGAACTGCCCTAAGAAGCAAGGGCAAGCCCCGTAAGCAGGACCTTCTGGGAGTACATCTTTAACTTCTCCCACTTGATGCTTTGTTTTATCTTGCTTATCTTCTCGATCCTATCTTGAGAACCTTAGGTAGAACCATATGGATGGAAACATGTATTTGAAACATGTTATGGTTGATGTTTGCAAATGATTGCAAGTGGTTGCTCGTGGTTGCATAACACACATTAGGCACTAGATTGGCTCAGACATGTTTTCATATTGCATATGTATGAGTGTTTATACTTGTTTATGGATGAAATTGAATGTGTTATCATGTGGATGTTGCATATGGATGAATGTTTGTGCACACATATAGTGTTTATGTGACTAGGATTATTTGCATACATGTTGGATTCATGACACTAGACATATTTTGCATTAAGAAGATCAAACAGGCCTGATCATTTGCATTAGATAAGGAACATACACACACACACTTTCTGCATATGTTCATATAGCATTAGAAATCTTTTAAGGACAATGATTGCTCGTGAATGATGGTTGAGTAGATGGATGATTGGATGGTAGGATATATTCTTCCTAACTTAGAGATTTCGGGGACGAAATCCTTTAAGGAGGGGAGAATGTAACAACCCGTATTTTTATAACATGTTAAAGTCATAAATCAAGGCAGAATTAAATTTTAAAATAAGAATAAGGGGAAACGGATTGCGCCATTGCGTTCGTCTTGGAATTCTACATGAAACCGAGTCCGAGTTTTCGAAAATCGGAGTCCGTATGACCAAGATATGACCCTCCAAAGTTTTAGGAATTTAAATAAAATAAAACAGCTTGAAAATAAAGCTAGAAATTCGAAATTCAAACCCAGAGAAGGCTGGCGGGAAAATTCCCGCCCATATACCCAGGTCGACTGGGGAGTCGACCCCACCCCCAACCAGGTCAACTGGGGAGTCGACTGGGGAGTCGACCCCCCATGACCAGGTCAACTAGGGAGTCGACCAGGGGGTCGACCTGCCTCCCGAACCTATTTCCTGAGCCAGATGCATTCTGATGTATTTAGACTTGTTTCGTGACCAGATTCGTCTGCCTAACCCTATATAAGCAGCCCCCTAGCCTCATTCTCTCCACACCATTTCATTCTGTCCTTATGCTGCTTCTAAGATAATCAAAATAATAAGATAAAAAGGAAGAAAAAGGACTGCTTCTTCTCCATCAAGACTATGCTTAGAAATTTGCAAATTGGGGGATTTCAATTAGAACACGATCAATCAAATAGAGATTCAACAATCAAATTCTTCTTTCTAATTCTCGATCCATGCACTGTAAGTTCAAGTTACTTTTAGATAAAAGCTGTAAACTTAATATCCATGTTGTAAATTGGAATTGAATCTATGTATGGTAATTGATTCGTAGCTATTCTTGTTCATCTTGGATCTTGACTTTCGTGAATATTGCTTTGGACCTATTCATGTTGTAAATCAAACTCTCTCATGTCTATAACCTTAACACGCCTATGACGTTGAAATTATTGTTAATGGCCAAGGACTATGACTGTGAACATAAGACTACGCCTATGCCTATGACTGAGAACATAAGACTATGACTGTGGACATAATACTATGCCTATGACTGTGAACATAAGACTATGCCTATGCCTATGATGGTGAACATAAGACTATTACCTATGACTATGACAAGGACAATGGTGGCTAATCACCTATGACTCTTGACTATGAGAATTATTACCTATGATTATGAACATAGGGCTATTATCTATGACCATGACTTTGAAACTATAACTGTTAATTGACTATGACTATTTTCCTAGAACTATTTTGGATAATTATCCATGACTATTGTGATTAATCGCTTATGGTTCATAATTATGAGATTTCTGCCTATGACCGTGACTATGACTACTGGGGTTAATTTCTTAAGACTATTATAGTTGATTGTTCATGCCCATAGTTGAATCCCATGTTGTACACTGAATTTGCAGTTGTTGGATCTCATACCTAGGGTGTGACTTGCTTAGTTTATTCGCTATTATGTACACCAAAGCCATTGGATCCATTATCCTTGTATTTGGCTTGCTCTTGCGTGCCTATTCTTTTATGTCAACTTTTATCATGACTATCGCCTTATCTTGCTAGATTTGAAATCCTATATGCTAGTGATGTTGTAACCAATTATCTCAAGTTATATCATGCTAGTCTTGTAATCCCTTTTATCGCTTTATGCTCGTCCCTTTTTGCCTAACATAGTTTCGATGCTATTCCCTTTATTTCGAGATTTGGATTTATTTGTAGTATAGATCGATTCACGTTTACGTGCGATGGAAATACGATTTGGGTAGATTAGGCAAAACATGAATTTGTTATGAACATGAGTTATGAACTTGATAATAGGCAAAACTTGAAACATGAACATTGTTATAACTTGAATCTGGATGTGGGCATGAAACTTATCCTTGAAACTTGACATGAAACTTGAACATGGTCATGACACTAGAATGAACTTGAAAATAGCCAACTCGAGGTTGGGTTGAGTTTGCAGTGTAAATCAGCCCGGAACCGCCCGACAAATCCAGTTACTGCAAACAATAGGATCCAATGTGGGTAGTTGGTCATATCACGCTTGAAACCCGAGGTCATACTGAGTTATGGTGTAAATCTGCCCGGAACCGCCCAGCATATCCAGTGACCACAACAACAGGTCTGATGTGAGAGGTTGGGGTGCATTAATGAATTAAATGCCACATGATAGGGTTAAGTCATGAACATTAAAGACAACACTTAACCAACTTGAAACATGATTGGTAGGGTTAGGTCATGAACTTGAACGACAACACCTAACCAACTTGACACATGAATTGTATGGCTAAGTCATGAACCTGAATGACAACACTTAGCCAAGTTTGACACGACACGTAGGCGGGTTAAGTCACATATTTGAATGACAACACTTAACCCATTGGACGGAAACCCTAGTTACGCGGTCCGTTTCAGCAGTAACCCACTAGATGTATCATGGTACCCTGGAACTAGGCAGGGTGGGGCACGATTACTGGGCTGATTTTAAGCGACCAGAAAGACGGATGTGTGGGTGCGCCAGTGTAGGTTCAGGCGGGCTATGGTCGTGCACGTGGTCCGGAGTTGAAAAAGCAGGCATTGGGCATCAGTAGGTTTATTTGTGCATGCTTGATTCGTGTCGGTGGTTGGCACCATAGGGCTTGATACACCTATGGTGGACCTAATACAGGTGACTACACTCGTGATAGGGCCGTATGACACAGAAACACAACGAGCTAAAACTTGTAGGGAGCCGATCGATTAGTGGATCGTTCCGTTGGACCTAGTAATGGGTCATTCACGATTTTGGGCCAAGGGATCATTTCATGATTAATACTTGACATGGGTTGGGCTACTAGTACAGTTGGTGCAGCGAACCTTGAACATGCGATGCTATACTTGACCTATACTTGATTCATCATGTTATCTTAGTCTATCTTATCCATCTTGACATCATACTTATGTTTACTTTCAGTTTATACATGTCATGTTACCTTTACCTGTTTTTATGCTGAAAGTCACTTGGACTTACCAATCTTTATGACTGACCCGTTTCCTTTTGCCTCTTTTTCTTTCGTTTCTTCCCCCAGGTTCTCAGGGAGGAAACTCTAGATCTTAGCTTGGATTTAGCTTGATTTCTGTCAGCTCATGTACGGTTTGGTCTTGAGCTATGCTATGGCTACACGTCTACTATTTTTGGGGAATAATTTACTTTTGTTATTTTTAAGTTTATGCTTCTTTATTTAGAACTTGATGCAACGGAATAATGGCAACTTGTACTTTGGATATATGAGGTTTTGACTCTTTTCTTGAAAGTAATAAGATTTGGTTTTTGATTTCTACCGCTGCTTTATTTATGTTCTGTCTTGTGATACCTCTGTGTATGTTTACCTAGATAATGATCCACCAAAACTAGTGCATTCCCTTTGTGAGTGACCCTAGCGGAGGTGGGGTGTTACATTTACAGTATAATTTTGGCAGATTTTATCACTTACACTAGACTGTTGTCTGACCTAAGGCTTTATGTTTCCTCTTATTATTGTTGGTGCTATTTGGCATTGTAATTGATTGGTTGGCATTGCTGATGAGTTGCCTGGATTTCAGGTCAAGTGATGTTGCTGCAGTGGTGGAGACGAGCTTGGAGTGGCTACAAAATATATTATACTTGTATATATTTTCCTTTTGTTGCTATGAGAGTACTATGAGGGATATAGTGAGGATGACATGTATTCAAATATTTTGGATTTCATGTACACGACTTAGTGATATAATGATGTTTTTGTAGTTTTGTTCACTCTCTTATGATTCACTACGTTACTGTCTGTGTTTTTCAATTATATTTTACCTATGTGCTATGAGATATACGACAAGTTTGGTTTTGATTATCGTACCTTATAGCCGGCCCATACTAGCTTAACAACTTTCAATGCAATATTCCCTTATTTCTGTGCAAGTGGTATGAGGTTCTCATCACATTTGTTATCGGAGCTTTCGCTATTCGATTTGACCAAAGTTAGTATAAAGTATATGTGACACCTTACATCCGTTAATGTCACTCTCTAAGGGAATGCATTAAGTTTCGTGAAGCGTTATAGGTAAACAGACACAGAATAATTACAAGATAGATATAAATAAGATAGCAGCGGATATTTAAATTTTTATTTCAAACATAAATCATAATGCCATGGTCCACAATACCATAAGTCACAAAAACCATTACAATAAAATAACTTTTGTCTTGCACCATCAAAGAAGATAAGTATATAAAAAGCATAATTCCCCAAATAAAAGAGTTAAGGCATAGCAGATACAAGAACTTGAGCCATACTTTAGAGGTAGCTCCTAACAAGATAATATATGAGTCCTAACTAAGTCTGATTGTTTACTCCCTGAGAACCTGGGGGGGGGGGGAGGGGGAGGGAAACGGAACAAAGAAAGAGAAACAAAAGGGTCAGACATAAAGTCTAGCGAGTCTAGTTACTTTTAGTCAGTAAATAAACAAAAGTAACATGATAGGCATATAAAGAGAATAAGAGAGATCATTACATAAATGGTAGGTGTGACAAGGTAGACAGGATAAGGTGTGTACACTTTTCTAATGATTATTCTGCACTATTACTAGTATAACTAGAATGAGATGATCCCTTCCACTATAAGTTGGTAGACTTAGGGCATACGTCCAAGTGTACCCTAACCGCTACCCTAATCGATCGGCTCCTTATTCTGTAGATACCCTGTGCTGGCCCCACAGTAGGAGGTATCATTTCCTAAAGTGGCAGCCCTTCATTTCGCAAGATGTGCAAAACCATATCTACCGGTGTCACGGTCGTCTTATCCCCCTCTGCCTGGCTCATGCACGCATATGGCTCGGTCGGTTTGCGCCGCCCACACCGTCCTCCATGTTTGGATCTCTAACAATCAGTCAGTAAGCGTGTTCCTTATTCGCCTAGTACGGAGTACTTTTATCTGATACCTACTCCGGGTTACTGATTGAAATGGGTCCCACACAATATGATACAAGCTCTTCCCTTTGTCTTGTATCCCCCCACTAGGTTTTCACTGACTATGTATACCATAAGGTGTCTTTAATTACATAACTCTATTACTTCCTCCGGTTATGCATACCACTAGGTGTCTTTAATTACATAACCTTATCGGGTTATGTTTATGGGCCTGTATGTTGATACTGCCCACCCCTTCCAAATTTGCTTAACCCATCCACTATCCAATAAATTTACTTAACCCTAACTTTAGTTCATAATCATACAATCTCTGTGGACTAGATTTGGTCAAGTAGTCCAATTAATTACCATGTCCATTTATGGTTTATAATGGGCTAGACCTCCCACATTAGGCCTACAACGTGTGGATGCTGGATATGCCAGTCGGGTCCAGATAGTCTTATTCCAAGTTGCGCCTAACTTCATGTCTTAGCCCGATTCGTATTTGCGTACTTAGACCTCCCACATTAGGTTCAACATTAGTGGCTGCTGGATATGCCGGTCGGGTCCGGGCAGACTTCCACCACTAATGCAACCTAACCTTGTGTCTTAAGTACAATTACAATTCCTGATTGTAATTGCTAGACATTCCATTATTAATCAATTAATTATACCTTTCCCTTTATAGGTGTTAATGTCCATTCTACTGAATAGCTTGAATTATATATCCAAAAATGTTCATATTCAAAATATGCCATTATTGACCCTTTTTCCCCCGTTCCTTAACTAGCGTCCTCACAAAATTAGCAGCATGCCTAGGCTAGATAATAGCCTAGCCATAAAAGATTAAAAGGGAAAAATAGTAGGAGTGTAACAAAAGTGATTGTTCAACTTGGCATAGGCATATACTATCATGGTGATAAGGTGAATATACATACTGGGATGGACATGTAATTAACATCATAACAAGATGGACATAAAAATGGTGAACTTGTGGCAGTCAATCGGTTCTAACATAACTATGATGTCCCAATAAGCATAATTGTAATGTCCCGTATTTTTACGGTGTAATAATTAATTAATTTAATGATTTAAATAGTGATTTATTGATTTAAATGGTTCAAATTAAATAATAATGAATATTTAATTAATATTTATAATATAAAAATATATTATAATTTTGAAATAGTTAGGAATAACTGAATTCATAATACGTTGTGAATTGGATAATATATAAGGTATAATTCGGTTTAGAATAGCGAATATATCTTTTAATCAACGTTAGAATGTATAAATTATAATTTAATTATAATTTAGCCCGTAACGTCGTGGTTGTTCGTAATTTGGCGATTCGAACTTAAAACGAATATACAGACACCGTTTTAAGCCAGATTTCTGTGAAACAAGAAACGTTCGACTCTATTGAAGTATATTTTTCTAATGGAAGAGAAAAATCAAGATTTCATCGTGTATATTGTGAGTTATGTCCAAATCAAATTTTCGAAAAGTCGCTATGGATTTCCTTTACAATTTATTTATATTATAAAAGGATTTTTAATGCAAATCGAATAGTGATATAAACTAAGATTTTTGAATATTGAGTTATAAACCCAAATATGTATATTTTGGAGCTGTATGATATTATATGTGAATATATATGAAAATATTAATTTATTAATATTTAATTTGATTATTTTAAATATTTTAATATTTAAACAGTCTATTTAGAGCAATAAAAATAGTCGGTTATTCAAACGACCTCCAAATTCGATGAAACCAATTTTGTTGGATCCGTAATATCAAATTATTATTAGATTTCAATTTTCATGATTTTTGGAATCAGTATGTGGCCGTGCGCGATTTTAACGTGAGAAACAATCGATATTTCGACGATTAAAAATATGCTGCGTGAGGAAACGGAGTCGAAATTCGACAAAACAAGTTTCGTTGGGTCCGTAACGTCAAACTCTAGCTTCTTGTCAATTTCCTTGATTTTTGTATATTGTATGTGATCATAGGGATTTTTAGAAGATGAATAAATGAGTAAATGGACTAAAATAAAATGTAAAATATTAATAAAAAAATATAAAAACTTTCCTATAAATATCTTACATCACCCAACCCTAATACACTTTTCTCCCTGGTCAAAACAGCGCCGCAACCTCTAGGGAAAATTCCACAGGTAAGACACCCACTTTGAAAATCAAACAAAAATCAAAACAAAAACTATAAATTCCAAACTTTATATTGTTGTGATCCTTATTCAATGCTCTTCAATTTGGTGTAGCTGTTGTTGGATTCAGTGATGTTTGGATTTGCACAAAAACTGTACAGCGTGGGTATGTATTGGCTAGGGTTGGATTTTTGGAAAATACAAGGATCGATGTTTGTTTTGGTGATCATTTTTGATCTCAGGAGGTGTTTTAGCATGTTGTGTGAATTTTTGAGGCGATTCAGAGCATTTTGGTGTCGCAGGTTCACTGTTGCAGCGAAGGGAGAGGTCGGGATCGGTTTCTACACGGGGGTTGCGAGCTTGGATTGAAGGTGATGGGTTTGTAGAGATTTAGATGTTGAGCTGGTTGGAGTTTTCTGTTTTGAATTCGGTTGAGAAATGATGGAGAACGGGGTGATCGAAGCTTGGGGAAAACGGCCATGAACGGGTTGGAGCTACTGTGTTTTAGTGTTGGGGAAGATGGAGTAAGCGGGTTGGAGAGTATTGGGCTGACATGTAAGAGGCTTGCCAATTTAAATAATTAAATCCAAGTTTATTTTATACAAAATGTATACTAAATTCTAAATATCATAACTTGGTCGTACGTGAACGGAATTCAGCGAAACTAATCGCGTTGGGATCATATGGGCGAGGGCTAGAAAATGAAACTGGTTTGGATTGATTTGGAGCTCGTCTCAATTTATGGCAAAATAAAACGTCAGAACAGAGAAATTGAACGATTATCGTTATTTAACGACTACCGACCAAAGTGAGTAAAACTTACTAACTCTGTTAAATTTATATTTTTATAAGTACGATCTAGTACTGATAAATGATGATTAATTTTTGTGTGATGATTGGTTGGTTGAATTATTTATTGTTAGTTGAAATTACAGATAACGATATATACACATATCGTTAAACAAACATTTATTATGTTTAATAGAATAGTACATATTGAACTGTAATTGTTGTGAATTATATTGTGTAACATCTGTGGATGCAGGAAAATAGGTCGGAGGGATCCAACTGGATTCCTCAACATTTGTTTTACCGTTTTTCATATATTGTGATATATGATGTGACACATAACCTGTTGTTGATTATGTGTGTTTGAATGATACTAATCATTGTTATATGGTATGATAAACACCATAAGGAATACTGGAATGTGAAAAGTGAAATTTTAAAGCATATATCGAAAATAAAATATTTATATAAAGTCAATGGATTTTATATAAAAAGAAAGTATTTGTAAAGTAGAATAGAACGTTATGAAAAGGAATACATTTTATAAAAGAACGTATATGAAAGGAATACATTTATAAAAGAACGTATATGAAAGGAATATATTTTATAAAAGGACATTATGAAATGAAGACATTTTATAAAAGTAAACATTTATAAAATGAATAAAATTATAAAAAAGACATTTCAGAAATGAAAAAATTATATAAAGGGAATATTTTGGAATTGAATAGAATTTTAAAAGAGAATTGAACGGAGACAAAAGAACGACTGGAAGAGGGTTTCAAAGTAGATTTTAACTAGATATCTATCTTAACAGATAAATAGAAACGATTAATTTATAAAAAATGTATTATAAATGAAATAAAATATTTATCATTTGATGAATGGAATATATAAGTACGAACTTATATAGAGAAGCAGAAATCGGTTTTAACACCGGTAATTTAAATGGAATATGAACTCAACAACTATAATGGGAATTATAAATGGGATTTACGTGTTAGAAATAATAAGAAGATTTCGTATGAATAGTGCTATTAGCCTGCTGTGAACAGGCTACCCAAAGCCAAGGACTTGAGTATGAACTTACATTGATTGGAGATCACTTGGATGGAGTGATAGAAGGTCGGATCGGATCGGATCCCCTCATTTGGATTGGATCAGATCCCTCATTCGGATCGGATCGGAGTGCCCCCTATCCAATCCACCCATTTCCTGCTGCTCCATAGCGTGGCCTTTTTTCTAGCCTACAAAAGAGGAGCTACCATCTCCCCTTCTCCCTACGTTGTCCACTCTCTTATAACCAACTCCAAAGCCTTCCAGATGCTGCCACGTGTACCCCTAACCGCTCACTAATTTTAGCCTATAAATACATCGTAATACAAAAAATTAGGGGGATTTTGGCCCTATGGAAACCCTCCGTATTTTGACCATGGCTGCCAACAGTGGAGAACCACCTTCCTCTTCAATAAAAAACAATGAGTTCAGAGAGAATTATTCATTGTATTTGAGTGATTGAATGTCTATATTCATTGTAATTGTAATTTCTGAGTGAATTGAGGAATCATGAAGTGGATGTAGGCTCGTTAACGCCGAACCACTATAAATCTTATGTGTTGATTGATTTTCTATGTTTTTATATTATTCTTCTCGATTATCCTATACAAATCCTAGACAATTGGGTGTTAGTGCCATTTTTTGGTCTAACATTTTGGTGCTTTCACTGAGAAATGACTGATTCTCAATCGTTGATCTTCTCTTCTACTAATGGATATCGTATTTCATTGAGGGAAGATCTATATGTGGCTTGAATTATTCGCTGAATACTCAGATGTATAGGCCTTCGTGACCCAGATCTGTGCTGCCCTGAATAGGTTTGAAGCATCTGGGATTGAAGAAATTGTGGATGTATTGAACCAGCAGCATCTTTATCGCATGGGATCAGATCTGCTCATGGATCAGATTTAAGAAGCAATACTCATTTCAAATTGAATAAGTCGCATTCACTTCGTGGATCAGATCGAGTAAAAGGTCAGATCGGATGGAAATTGGTGTGGACACAGCAGATAAACAAACCACCGGCTCGGATCGAAGTAACTGTGAATGAACAGTAAATCGAATTAACATCGGTTCGGAAAAGGAAGATGAGTATACAACTGAACTAAAGGAGACACCACGATCCGACCTGGAAGAGTGACCCCGATCCGAACCGCAGGAGTGGAAGCTGAACCGACCAACCGATGATTTATCCCCAATCCGACCCGGATATTTGACTCGAACCGCACCCAGAAGGCATCTCCGAACCGCAATTTGAAGGGATGATCTGATGCGACCCGAAACAGCTATTTTTGGGGAAAATACGTTTTTCAGATCATTTCAGAAAAGGCTCCATCTTCCATAATTGAAAAAATCGCGCTGTGCCCACATTTTCGACCTAACCGGCTAGGTCGATCGCCGTCGGGACTGTGGGGCCCTCGGACCCCCACTTGCGTTGTGCCCGGACCCGCTGACGGCCTTGCCTTCAGCTCGGAGCACGGCTCGCCTTTGGATTAACATATATTTTGGCCAACTGCAGTCATCAAAGCTTGTCAATGAAGATTAGACGATAGTCCAAGGATATTACAGCAAACTGGCAACGACTGAGATTCTTCCAAGAGCCATGATCCCTGCTTACTAATGTTATTCAATGTGAGGAGCTATTGGAAAGGTTCAGCATGATGGCTATGATAGTATACGAGACGTGGTTGTCTCATAGCAGCCTCCTCTTCCAGAGTTCCAATGGGGTATAGATTTCACCAATGCAAATGATGTTTTCCATGAGTGAGTAATGATCACCTGGTTTACATAACTTAAACCTGTCCGACTGGTGGAGTCCCAGATGGTATAAATATGGAGCATTCCAGGCACTATTCCAAAGATGACTTGGATGATCATAGCAACGATGATTCACAATGACAAGATACTAGAAAGTGACTAAGGATCCTATCATTACAAATCTACACTTTCACTTGTACGGTGTGATGAAAGAGGGAAAAGCTCGCTTACAGCCTGTTGATTGCTTGGAGAAAAATTCCGCCATTATTTTTAAGTTCGTCTGATTGTGATACACACTGATTAACCACTACAACAGGTCCTGCAGCAACCTGAGGTGTGTGGGAGATTGCTCGAACGGAACATCAAGCTTAACCAATTTGATCTCAATTTTCTCCTCAAGAAATCCATATGGGGGCAAGCATTAGCTAACTTCACCGCTGAGTTTACCGGTCATGAAGAAGATGTGTAATATGAAGATGATAACCGCAGTAGGCTAGTGGAAAACAAACAAAGGGCCACGTCCAGAAGGCTGACTGTAACACCCCACCTCCATTAAGGTCATTCACAAAGGGAATGCTTTAACTTGGATGGAGCGTTTTAGTGGACATAACAGAAATTTACAAGACAGATAAAACAGTACTTGAAAAATTTATAACTTTATTACAACAGAAAGAACATATAATAATATGATGACATGAAAATAAAGCTGGATAAGAGACAATATCAACAGGAGTAACTAATATACTTAAGCTAAACAGAAGAAACAGAATGATATAGCCCAAGTTATGCTTCTTACTTATATTTTACTTCTCTGCACTAATACTAGCATAACAGGGTTACCCTAATGTCTAAACAAAAAAAGAATAATGGGCCTTTACCACTCGAACAGAAGGTACAGAAACAGAAACAGAATAATCCTTACAGAAACAGAATGTTAGAATTAGGTGTACACTAGTTAATGGGCCTTTACCACCCCAACAGACGGTACCGCGCAGAAACAGACAGGTGTTACCACCCAACAGAAACAGACGGTACCCCAACGGAAACAGATAGAACTAAGTGTACCCTATATCTACCCCAAGCGATCGGCTTCCTAATACATAAATACCCTGTGCCAGCCCCATAGAAAGGTGTATCACTCCCCAAAGTGGCAACCTTTAAATGACACATACCTATTTACAGATGTCACGACATCTTACATCCTCAGAGGCAGACCGGGATCCATGCGCGCACATGACCCGGTTGGAACGCACCATCAACACCCCTCGCCATTATCAGAATGAACCGCTTATAATTAGTTCAGTAAGCGTGCCCGGACCCTACCTACTGTTGGGTCATAGTTTTGAAACCAGAAAGGGTTACTGACTAATATGGGTCCCAAACAACAGATGACACAAGTATTTTCCCTCCTAACCTTGTGTCCCCACACTAACAGATTTCAGATTAACTTGTTTACAAGTTTTGAGACATACAGGGTTCAAGTCAACTAGTTCACAGATCAGAAAAATCAGGTTAACAGGTTTTCAGACTAATGGATCAGATGTACAGTTTTAACAGACTTACAGATTGTCTAACTTTGTATTGGTCCTACAGATTCACGAAACAGGTTTATTAATTCATCAGTCCAGTTGGTTTAGCCCTATCTACCCAACACGTTTTAGACATCATATTTACCTCAGATTTGCATTAATTAAATATTAATGTGCAGACCTCTCACATTAGGTCGGTAGCTTGTGGCCGCTAGATAAGCCGGGCGGTTCCGGGCAGACTTCTGCCACAAGCCAGACCTAACCTCATGTCTAAGCATATTTTATTTATTCCTATGACCTCTCACGTTAGACTAGCAGTTTGCGGTAGCTAGTTAAAGCGGTTGGGTTCGGGCAGGCTTCTACCGCAAACATGAGTCTAACCTCGTGTCTCGGCATTCTTATTATAACCCATTTATTCCATTACAAATGATACAAATATCAGACTAGTTATGCAATTTAACATATTTGACTTCTTTTCAAGTCGCAGTAGATTTAACAAATTAACATGTTTTACACAAATTACAATCATTCAGCTTTTCAACAGATCTAGCAGATTTAGCAGCTCAGGCGGTTCAACAGATTTAGCAGATTAGGCAACTCAACAGATTTAGCAGATTGGGTACAATTAGCAGATTAGGCGATTCAAGATATTTAACAGTTTAGGCAATTCAGTAGAATAAACAGGTAACAGATTTAGTAGATTAGGCAAATTTAGCTTATTAAACAGATAACAGTTTTAGTCGATTTAACATTCCTTAAAGTCCTATTCACATATCTTGCCTAATTCATAAAGTAAGCCTAAACTTATAAGCCCAAATTATGGTCATAATCCACCATATAACATATGTCCCAAATTTTAGTTAAACTTGCATAGTTCAGAATGTTCTCCAAAAACCTTACATATAAATTATGCCAAATATAGCCATGGATTACAATGCATGTCATATATCCAAAACCCCACTTTTAGGCGTGTTCACATTAATGGTTATGCTATTTAATATAGGTGTTTACGCCTAATTTATACACAAAATAATCCTCCTTCTTCTAAATTATAGACTATAATATATAAAGTATGTCCAGATCTAGAATTACAACTTATGTCCTTTATATTCTAAGTCATAAACAATCTCATATAATATGCCTCCAATTTATGTCCTGAATTACAACATGTGCTATGTGTCTAAATCAATTGCTTATTTACAGTTAAATCTTTACGCCCAAATCCTAAGTCATATGTCCAATATTCTTCTATGCCTCAAGTCATATGTTCAATACACTTTATGTTTCAAACATGTCTAGCCATATGTCTCAAATTTATGTTCTAGCTACAACCCATATTCTTTCCTCAAATCAGTCACAGATCTGTCATGCCCAATTTATGCATCATTCATTATTTGCCCTAAAAGTTTGGCATTCGTGCGTCAATCTCTTATGAGATTTGGCTCAGGCTCGTGGTAGCCTGGCTATAGAACAGAAAGAAGAGAGGTACAGAATAGTTACAATAGGATAGATCTAAACAGAACAGAATATGCATAACCTCAGATTCAGATTTACAACCATGTCACAATCATAATTAAAATTCATATCTAAAAATAACTGTGCTTCCCTTGATTGGATTACAGAAGAAGAGTTGCAGTAGTTCTCTTTTAACCTAATTTGGATTTGGAAGAAGATGCACTATTTCTTTTTTTGATTCCAGCAGAGTAGCGACGCCATTATTTTATTTATTTATAATATTTCAGAGGCAGCATAAGGAGAGAATAAAATGGTGTAAAGAGAATGAGGCTAGGAGGCTGTTTATATAGGATTAGGCGGATGAATCTAGACAGAAAACGTGACCAGATACATCATAATGAACCCAGGCTCAGAACTGGGTTCTGTCACAAGGTCGACCCCCATGTCGACCATAGGGTTGACCTGGTCCCTAGGAGGTCGACCATAGTGTCGACTCCCAGGTTGACCTGGTCCTGGGCGGGAAAATTCCTGCCCAGTCTGCGTTGGCATTTGAATTCGAATTTCGAATTCGAATTTCAAGATGTTTTCAGTTCTGAAAATTCCTAAAACTTCGGAGGGTCATATCTCCCTCATACGGACTCCGTTTCTCGAAAACTCGGACTCGTTTCCAAGTAGAATTTCGAGACGAACGCAATGGACCAACCCGTTTCCCTTGATTCTTATTTTAAAAATTAGTTATTCTCTGATTTGTTACTCATACGTTTACAGAAAATACGGGGTGTTACATTCTCTCCTCCTTAAAGGATTTCGTCCCCGAAATCTTCATGTTAAGAAGAATGTGTCTTACCATCCGGTCATCCATCTACTCAACCATCATCCACAAGCATCCAATGTCCTTAGAAAACTTCTAATGTTGTATAAACATATGCAAAAGTGTGTGTATATGTTCCTTATTTAATGCAAAGATCAGGCGTTCTACTGATTCAGTTGACCTCCTTAATGCGAATTATGTCAGTGCCATGAGTTCCACATGTATGCAATTTTCCTATTTGATGCATGTCATTTCTATATGAGTGCACAACCGTTCATTCATATGCAACATCTATGTGCTTAGTCAACCATTTCACATCCATAAAAAAATGCACACACATCCATATGCAGTATGAAAGTGTTTTTGAGCCGATCTAGTGCCTAGTGTGTGTATATGCATCCACTGGCAATCACTTGCATCCACTTGCAACCATCAAACATAACATGTCTCAAACACATGTTTACACCCATTAGTTTCTACCTAAAGGTCGAAGGATAAAGTCGAGTGATAGAGGCAAGTATAATTAAAACTAAAGCTAGGTTCCCATTAGACATCGGTTTAAGAGAATAAATCCCTAAGTATCAACCCCGAAGACCGAAATCAACATCAGATTAATACTCAGAGAATCACTCCCATTAAACAAATGCCCAACTGGAAATCTATTTCACACTTTGAGTAAAAACTCCTACAGACTACTGATATAGATCAGATCACCAAATGATTCTTAGGATGCTAAGCATGATAAAAACTCAGAATGTATGCGTCATAGTCAACTTAAAGCTCAACACAGATACCCAACTTATCACAATTAGATGAGTCATAACCCTTATGGGTCCGAGTCTACAGCGGAATCAGAAACAATACTATTATTAAAGTGCAGAGTATCGATTACAAAAAAATGCCAGAATCAGAAAAGAGCTTTAACTCAACAACCAGGTAAAGAAATTAAACCTCCTATAAAAAGTTTCCTTATTTCTATCCTATCCACTAGCCTCGAGAGTGTTCACCCGCCCGCCAGAAGTTAGTCCTGCCCTCTGCCCTTGCCCTCATTTCTTCATGCAGTCCCTAGTGAAGTGTCCCATCTCACCACAGTTGAAGCAAGTGCCCTTTCTTTTTCTGCAATCCTTGTTCAGATGAGTCGAGCTTCCACAAGTAAAGCACTTTTTCTCCTTATCTTCAGACTTTTCATCCTTCTTTTGTGTTTCCTTTTTGGGCCATGCTTTCTTGTTCTGTGGTTCTTCCTTCTTTGCCTCTTTCTTGCCCTTGTCTTCCTCGTGTGGTAGTGCCATGTCCACCAATCTCTCGTAAGTCGCTCCCATGTGTACATGGGTCATGGCTAGGCTGTGCAATGGCTCGTTCAATCCTTTAACAAAGCGGAGAGCCTTTTTATGCTGGATGTTGACTAAATCTAGTCCGAACCTAGCCAGTTGGTTGAACTGGTTGATGTATTCCTTGACTGTCATACTTCCTTGCTTAAGAGATAAGAACTTTTCCAGTTGTAGACTTCGTTCAGCTTGCGAGAGGAATTTCGTCTCAAACCTTGTTCTGAAATCCATCCATGTTTCAACCGGCCTCTCGGCGTTAGTGACTTCCCACCAATAGGAAGCTTCGTCCTTGAGCAACCATACCGCCAATTGTACCTTCTGCCTATCGTCCACATCGAAGATAACGAACAAATCCTCAGTTTCTTTGAGCCAGTTCCTCGCTTCTACGAACGATTCAGTTCCCTTGAAATCCTTTCCACCCATGGCCCTAAAATCTTTACAGATCTTTGAGAAAGCAATTGAACGAGGTGGGGGCGGAGGAGGGGGAATCACTGCGGATGGAGGAGGAATGTCTGCTGGGCCTGCATCGTTGGCCCTAGCCTCTAAGTACCTCCTGAACCAGCCAGGTACCGGTACCCCCTCAGGAGGGTTAAGATCCCCAGACATGCTGAAACGAAAGAAAAAGGAAAGATTCAAAACAAAGGATAGAAAGATAGGCTATGGCTTTGGGGATTATGTTTTTCAAAAGAGGCTTTCCCTTTTTGAAAATACTTTCTTTTAAAACCTTTTTGAAAATAGTTTTTCAAAAGCTTTTCATCAAGTCTAGTAACCTTCAGCTCTGATACCAAGTGTAACAACCCACCTCCGTTAAGGTCACTCACAAAGGGAATGCTTTAACTTTGATGGAGCGTTTTAGTAGACAGAACAGAAATTTACAAGACAGATAAAACAATACTTGAAAAATTTATAACTTTATTACAATAGAAACCGAAGTAAGTTTGGTTACATCTTTTCAAATCACAATATCAGAATTCAAGTACAAAAATATCAGTCTTGTACAAAAGCCTTCAGAATACATAGTTTTTAAAATCATAACCCCCCAACATAAACTGCCATGGAAAAATAGAGCCAAGGCCAAGCGATACTTCAAGCAGAGAAAGTCCAAATCAAGCTCCTAGATTTCCACCCTACAAACCGAGGGGGAGGGGGGGGGGGGGAACGAAAGAGAAGGGGCGAAAACAAGCAAGGTCAGACATAAAGTCTGGCAAGTCCAGTGACTTTCAGCATATGAACAGATAATAATATCATGACATGAAAATAAAGCTGGATAAGAGACAATATCAACAGGAGTAACTAATATACTTAAGCTAAACAGAAGAAACAGAATGATGTAGCCCAAGTTATGCTTCTTACTTATATTTTACTTCTCTGCACTAATACTAGTATAACAGGATTAGGTGTTACCCTAATGTCTAAACAGAAACAGAATAATGGGCCTTTACCACCCGTATAGAAGGTACAGAAACAGAAACAGAATAATCTTTATGGAAACAGAATGTTAGAATTAGGTGTACACTAGTAAATGAGCCTTTACCACCCCAACAGACGGTACCACGCAGAAACAGACAAGTGTTACCACCCAACAGAAATATACGGTACCCCAATGGAAACAGACAGAACTAAGTGTACCCTAAATCTACCCCAAGCGATCGGCTCCCTAATGCATAAATACCTTGTGCCAGCCCCACAGAAGGGTGTATCACTCCCCAAAGTGGCAAACTTTAAATGACTCAGACCTATTTACAAATGTCACGGCGTCTTACATACTCAAAGGCAGACCAGGATCCATGCACGCACATGACTTGGTTGGAATGCACCATCAACACCCCTTGCCATTATCAGAATGAACCGCTTATAATTAGTTCAGTAAGCGTGCTCGGACCCTACCTACTGTTGTGTCATAGTTTTGGTACCAGAAAGGGTTACCGACTAATATGGGTCCCAAACAACAGATGACACAAGTATTTTCCCTCCTAACCTTGTGTCCCCAGACTAATAGATTTCAGATTAATTTGTTTACAAGTTTTCAGACATACAGGGTTCAAGTCAACTAGTTCACAGATCAGAAAAATCAGGTTAACAGGTTTTCAGACTAACGGATCAGATGTACAGTTTTAACAGACTTACAGATTGTCTAACTTTGTATTGGGCCTACAGATTCACGAAACAGGTTTATTAATTCATCAGTCCAGTTGGTTTAGCCCTATCTACCCAACACGTTTTAGACATCATATTTACCTCAGATTTGCATTAATTAAATATTAATGCGTAGACCTCTCACATTAGGTCGGTAGCTTGTGGCCGCTGGATAAGCCGGGCGGTTCCGGGCAAACTTCTGCCACAAGCCAGACCTAACCTCGTGTCTAAGCATATTTTATTTATTCCTATGACCTCTCACGTTAGACTAGCAGTTTGCGGTAGCTAGTTAAGCCGGTTGGGTTCGGGCAGGCTTCTACCGCAAACATGAGTCTAACCTCGTGTCTCAACATTCTTATTATAACCCATTTATTCCATTACAAATGATACAAATATCAGACTAATTATGCCAATTTAACAGATTTGACTACTTTTCAAGTCGTAGCAGATTAAACAAATTAACATGTTTTACACAAATTACAATCATTCAACTTTTCAACAGATCTAACAGATTTAGCAGCTCAGGTGGTTCAATAGATTTAGCAGATTAGGCAACTCTACAGATTTAGCAGATTGGGCACAATTAGCAGATTAGGCGATTCAACATATTTAACAGTTTAGGCAATTCAGTAGATTAAACAGGTAACAGATTTAGCTGATTAGGCAAATTTAGCATATTAAACAGATAACAGTTTCAGTTGATTAAACATTCCTTAAAGTCCTATTCACATATCTTGCCTAATTCATAAAGTAAGCCTAAACTCATAAGTCCAAATTATGGACATAATCCACCATATAACATATGTCCCAAATTTTAGTTAAACTTGCATAGTTCAGAATATTCTCCAAAAACCTTACATATAAATTATGCCAAATATAGACATGGATTACAATGCATGTCATATATCCAAAAACCCACTTTTAGGCGTGTTCACATTAATGATTATCCTATTTAATATAGGTCTTTACACCTAAGTTATACACAAAATAATCCTCCTTCTTCTAAATTACATACTATAATATATAAAGTATGTCCAGATCTAGAATTACAACTTATGCCCTTTATATTCTAATAAACAATCTCATATAATATACCTCTAACTTATGTCCTGAATTACAACATGTGCTATGTATCTAAATCAATTGCTTATTTACAGTTAGATCTTTACGCCCAAATCCTAAGTCATATGTCCAATATTCCTCTATGCCGCAAGTCATATGTTCAATACACTTTATGTTTCAAACATGTCTAGCCATATGTCTCAGATTTATGTTCTAACTACAGCCTATATTTTTCCCTCAAATCAATGACAGATCAGTCATGCCCAATTTATGCATCATTCATTATTTACCCCAAAAGTTTGGCATTCGTGCATCAATCTCTTATGAGATTTGGCTCAGGCTCGTGGTAGCCTGGCTATAGAACAGAAAGAAGAGAGATACAGAATAGTTACAATAGGATAGATCTAAACAGAACAGAATATGCATAACCTCAGATTCAGATTTACAACCATGTCACAATCATAATTAAAATTCGTATCTAAAAATAATTGTGCTTGCCTTGATTGGATTATAGAAGAAGAGTTGCAGTAGTTCTCTTTTAACCTAATTCGGATTTGGAAGAAGATGCACTATTTCTAGTTTTGATTCCTGCAGAGTAGCGACACCATTATTTTATTTATTTATAATATTTCAGAGGCAGCATAAGGAGAGAATAAAATGGTGTAAAGAGAATGAGGCTAGGAGGCTGTTTATATAGGATTAGGCGGATGAATCTAGACAAAAAACGTGACCAGATACATCAGAATGAACCCAGGCTCAGAACTGGGTTCTGTCACAAGGTCGACCCCCAGGTCGACCATAGGGTCGACCTGGTCCCTGGGAGGTCGACCATAGTGTCGACCCCCAGGTCGACCTGGTCCTGGGCGGGATAATTCCCACCCAGTCTGCGTTGGCGTTTGAATTCGAATTTCGAATTATTTCAAGATGTTTTCGGTTCTGAAAATTCCTAAAACTTCGGAGGGTCATATCTCCCTCATACGGACTCCATTTCTCGAAAACCCGGACTCGTTTCCAAGTAGAATTTCGAGACGAACGCAATGGAGCAACCCGTTTACCTTGATTATTATTTAAAAATTAATTGTTCTCCGATTTGTTACTTATACGTTTACAGAAAATACGGGGTGTTACACTGACGCTGGTGCCTAATGTTAAACTTCTCATGCGACTCAAGGCGATGATCGAAAGGAGGCCTTGAGAGTGAACTATTCAATGATGTGTCACACAATTTAAGGCTGCTTAAGGACCATGAAATGGATGTAAAACGAATGTCCATTTACTAATCCTGACCGACTTCCCGATTAAAAGGCCCTCGGAATGGGGGTATGCTATTACTCTGATTCTAACTTACAAGGAAGCAGATTGCTTGATACTCCGACTCATTGGTTAATAAGAAGGAAGATACAACTTTCTTTCATGCTAAATTTGTTGGCGCAAAAGGCACTAGGAATAAGGGAAGTCAGGAACTTTCTTGCTGGGGCGAGTACCTGGGAATTCAAGCAACAACGAACTTGGCTCAAACGCTCCTTGTACCATGGTTCTGATCGCATGAGACCTTAGAGCAAGTTGGCAACATTGACTTGAATCAAACAAGATGCAATAAACCGTCCCCTAGATATCTGCAGCACGCAACTTCTATCCGTAACATTTTAGATGCAAACGACGACAATGCAAGAGCCATTAGAAACTTAAACGGGGTCTGACCAACTTGTGCTCCAATTCAGATTAATTCTTCAAATCCAACTCAACTTCAACATAAAGTTCCCCATTCCGTAGTGCAGACGGTAAGTGGAAGCATTCAAAGTGACTACAATTTGACCTTATCGCCGCCCATCTCCAATCCTCAGAGCTTGGATGGGAGACCAAAGGCTAACATGAGCTGGACTCAATCAAAGTATTTTGAATCAAACTCTATCTTATGACTTGATGAGGAAGTATGAATTTAGAGAAGAAACGGATTTGATGCTCACCGATTAGCAAAACCCCCCGTAGATGGAGGGCATGGGATGCAAATTTCAAGTAACGTAATTTGAATATCCGCCGACTTTATGCGTATTTACCATCACTGGAGTTCTAGAAGATCCTGGACTGTAAATAAAAGAATGACTTCTCAAAACTAACCCGCATACATCAGAGCAGCGGATCACTATCCAAAATTAAAAGACAAAATCCTGATTGACAGCTATTAAACATGCGGAACCAAGAAGCCAGAAACCGGCTTCCTCCTACTTCAAGACTTCATGCTAGAGACACCAACCCTAAATTGGAACATTGGCGACAACTTCTCAAAAGCGAAGGCCAGAATCCCGATGTTAATTAATGCTTCGCCAGAGGTTACACACCTCAAAGGCAGTGTGAGCAACGTCAATCAAAAATCTTTCACATGAGACATTAGGGATATCAGCAATTCCCTGCGCTTAAAGCTACCATTTCTAGATCTTGACTTACACTGTTGTTATAGAATTTTTGGTGGCATACGTATGAATTGATCAATCTCTGGAACGCGTAGGTCACTCACTTCAATATGACAAAGGTTCGGTGAGACCCTGCATTCGTTCCTCAAAAGATTGAATGCTGCAGTGGCACCTGTAGATCGACTGAACCATCTATGGTGTTGATAGCAGCAGTATCCGGTATTCTGGATAACTCAAACTTCATAGTCTTTCCGAAACAAGACCCCCCAAAAGTCTTTGGAAAATTCACCTCTGGAACAAACCTCGATATCTCTCTACCATGAGATTTTCCTAGAAACGTTGGAAAACCCTATCCTGAGACAGACAGATTCATGCAACAAGAGGGTGCTAATGTTGAAATGGATGATCTCAATGTCCTCACGACAAAATGGAGCACCATCCGACTCTTGAAATAATAAAGGCAAAAGAAAAGCCCCAGGAAAGACTGACAGGAATTTACAATTTCGGAAAAGACCAATGTCATTAATCGGGCCTACGATCTTGATTGTCAAGCTTAATGGAACCAAGCATGAGAGATAGACTCAACAAGACTATGATGGCTATTTCGGATTATGCCAAAGCATGAACGAAGGAGCTCGAATAACTCACTAACGATGTTCGCTCACTTGCAAGATTGACGAGCTTACTCAACTCAATGGCTGATGCGAGGAGAGTATCTAAGTTCGCTGATACTCAATAAGACGATCATTGCTTTCTGACTAAACAAATGGACCCCAATGCAAATGTAATTCGACCATTCGCATATATAACTCCAACCCTTAATGACTTGGGAAAATGCACAGAACGACACAGGGTGACTAAATTTGCTGAACCTGCATCTCTAACCCGGTGCAGCGAAAAAAGTATAAAGGCTAAAATACTGGATGTTTGATTAACCTAGCATAACCCCCGCCGTTGCTGGGGGCATAAACACCGACTTTGCTCGTCCTCCACTGATGCTGGGAGCATCACGTTCAACCGACAGATTGACTTTGAACATGATCCTGACTCAATGCATGATTCAAAACGTATACGTTATATCTTTAGAATACGACGTGATTCATCTCGACCATCCAAGTGAGCCAACTAACGGATCAATCATGAATCCAAAGACTTGATCCGCAACTGCATCAAATAGAGAATGTGATAAACTCCTCTGCTACCTTATGATTGTGATCATCCTACCAACTACTGACTTGCATATTTTCAACATCTCGTGATGACTCGTATGTGATCATCGAATTACAAAACAATCTGGAGTGTCATGGCTTTCGGATGCATTATAGTTATGATTCGATGTAATCGGGGAGCCCTAGATTAATATCCTGATATTGAGATAGTCCAAATCCAAGCGCAAATGACAGATACATATGTCAATTCTATAGCACTATATCACAATAAGCCAGATGCTAGCTCAAGGCCCGAAGATTCTGATACTACTCTATGACTTGTATGACTACTCCATACATTGACTTGACCATAAAAGAAAATTAGACTCGACCATGCACTTGAAGTGTGTAAGAAGACGACGTCGTTTGGCATTAACTTATGCATGTACAAACTCACACAAGAGCCAACAATCCTACATGACTTATGATGAAGGAATTCAACCTCTTGATTCGACGAGGTCTAAATGATTACTTAATCATCTTGACCAGCCAAGCCATGGAATTTGGCCTGATAAGCATCAATGGAAGTAGTGCGATATATGATAAGCCATTTATACAGGAAAAAAAATCCATATGACGGAACTACTCAATAGTACACAAAAATATGATAAAGCCTCCTCGAGGGTGGATGACGTTCCAAAAAGATTTAGCTTGACTTATTCAAAGCAGATCTCATCTGCGATAAGATGTACTTTAGGGGGCAAAATGTTAGCCTGCTTTGTGAACAAGCTACCCAAAGCCAAGGACTTGAGTATGAACTTACATTGATTAGAGATCACTTAGATGGAGTGATAGAAGGTTGGAAAACTTGAATTATACTTGCAAATGTCGCCGGATCGGATCCCCTCTTTCGGATCGGATCGGATCCCCCCATTTGGATCGGATCGGATCCCCCCATTCGGATTGGATCTGGGTGCCCCTATCCAATCCACCCATTGCCTACTGCTCCATAGCATAGCCTATTTTCTAGCCTACAAAAGAGGAGCTACCATCTCCCCTTCTCCCCATGTTGTCCACTCTCTTATAACCAACTCTGAAGCCTTCCAGATGCTGCCACGTGTACCCCTAACCGCTCACCAATTCCAGCCTATAAATACATCATAATACTGCAAATTAAGGGGATTTTGGCCTTATGGAAACCCTATGTATTTAGGCCATGGCTGCCAACAATGGAGAACCACCTTCCTCTTCAATAAAAATCAATGAATTCAAAGAGAATTATTCATTGTATTCAAGTGATTGAATGTCTATATTCATTGTAATTGTAATTTCTGAATGAATTGAGGAATCATGAAGTGGATGTAGGCTCATTAACGCCGAACCACTATAAATCTTGTGTGTTGATTGATTTTCTATGTTTTTATATTATTTTTCTCGATTATTCTATACAAATCCTAGACAATTGGGTGTTAGTGCCATTTTTTTGTCAAACAAGTGCTATAAATAGAAGTATAAATAGAAGTATGGAAATATGATATTAGTTTAAATACGAAATCAAACTTAATGAATGATATAAAAGAAGTATTATTCACATTCAATGTGAATAATAGTTTTATGTAAAGATTTTGCAAATAAAAACATTTGTAAAGGAAATTGGGTTTTTAAAACAGGAATTCAAACAGAAATGAAATTCCGAATGATTAGAAATAAATAACTTGTTTAATAATAAAAAAAGTAGTCGGATTTATAAACAAAGTTTATAAATAAATTTATAATATAATTATCAGTGGATAATTGAGATTGCAAATTAAACTGTGAAAATAAAATGGAAAAGTGGAAGTTGTTTTAAAAAGAAGACGATGAAATCCATTTCGATGTTCGAAATGTAAAAAGGATCTAAAATAAAATCCGTAAAGACGTGTAATTAGCATTCGACTAGAAATTAATGGTTATAATTGAATATAAGTTATTTGACGAGAGTTAATCGAATATAAGTTATTCGACGAGAGTTAATCGGATATAAGTTATTCGACGAGAGTTAATCGAATATAAGTTATTCAAAAAAGAGTTAATCGAATATACGTTATTCGAAGAAGAGTTAATCGAATAGAGATTACTCGAAAGAGAATTATATGTTGAATTGAATTATAACGAATCCGGGAAAGCACTATTTACTTTTTGGGTTTTTAAATCAAGATTTATTTATTTATTAAATAAATTATTATTTAATCAAATAAAAGAAATTAAAGTTATAGTTTTAAAGTTAGATATCCTGGAAGTACGAATTACAACGTTCTCGTTATAATAAATGTTTTTCATAAAAGAAATGGAATTGTAAACTAAAATCCAAGAATTTGTGTAAGCAATAAGTGTTAAGATTTGAGTTGTGATCTTTATTTGTTGCAAGGTTAAGAACATGTTCGGTTAAAGTCAGAGAGATAATTATACCCTAACTTGATTGATTTTGTAATTAACTAAGGAATGGTGGAAGTTCGATGGCGAAGGTTTATTAGAAATACTGTTAAGTAATAAACGATAAATGGATTGAGCGATCATAATGATGTTTTATATAACAATAGTTTGAAATCCTTATAAATGAGATTTGGAAACGTTTTCCAAATATACTCAGAGATATTTTCTAAGCATAGAAAATGAAATGTTTGATGATAAAGAATACTGGAATGACAGTGATACGTGAAAAAGAGATGGAAATATTTTCCAATGATTAATAACGTATATTTTCTAAATTTAGAAAATAAGGAATTATGAATATATATGGAAACAGGCAATGGAAAATGAATAAATTAATGATAAGTGAATTTAAGAGATAAATGAATGATGATTGATCGATAAAATTTCGATTTGGAAATAATATCGTTGTTCGCACACATGTTTTTCTTTTATAGTTAAATCATCGACTATCGAAGTTTTTTTTGACCATTTTTACGTCGTCAATACGAAGAGATCGAGAACAGATTCATTATCTAAAAACCACTCTTTATGGGCATTAGCGTTGCGAATCAAATATGATGAATATAATTGAAGACGGAGTTATGTAAGGGATGTACTGTTTACAGAATAGTGCCTTCGGTTTGTCCAGTCCTAGGACAAATTTTATATGGAAAAATGCCTGACAGAGTATATCTAAAGGATCATGTAAGTCGATCTCTTCAAACGTAGTTACGTTTGGTGGCAGAGGAATTCATTTATCTTAGCTGTATACTCGTAGGATGTTTGATGAAATCAATTTGTGATTTGGCAGATATGGCAATGTGACATTCAAAGTGAATGAAGACCAAAAGATACGTTATAACCTCTAGCCTTACAACCGGGAAATGGTATAAAATCAGGTAGGTCGCATGGCTAGTTGGGTCATACCCAAGCAGGGTGTATTGTCACCTGATCCAGAGAAATTCCTTTTGCTTCTTAAATCTATCGATGCTGTCCCTTTCGGGAAACGGCTGCTAATCCCAAACGTTGGTGATAATACATTCGGTACTCTCAAGCTAAGTGAGGGATCGGTCATGTTTGGCCTGGGTTGCAAGATGTTCTTGTTAAACCCCGTGTATTTCTCTTTAGATGTACACTGTCGGAAGGTGGTCCTATACCTTGCTAGTTGGAATCCATTATCCAATAAGAGACCACGATTTTGATTGTATACTATATATGTAGAGCGTGAGATGCAAGCATTCTGCTAGATTGATATTACTTGTATTTAGACATTATTATAATATCAGACAAATATTGATTTCAAAGAATGCTTTGGGTTATCATAAGGTGAAAACCATCCGTATCTATGTGTGGATCAGTCTTACAATTATCCTTTCCTTTAAAAGGATTTTTAAAAGTTAAACCAAGTGGTTGGAGTTTACTCACACCAGTCCCATGACTGACTCAGAGTTTATTTTCATTTTGTTTTTCCCTAAACTCTTGGGTGCCCAAATTTGTACGGACAGTCAAGTAGTTCAGGTATTTTTAGATATCATTGGAGGAGCTTGGAGCAGGATGCTTCAGTGTTATCTAGTATTGTTATAAACCAAGTTTATAAATGAATTAAAAATATAGTCATCAGTGGATAATTAAGATTGCAAATTCAACTGTGAATATAAAATGGAAAATTGGAAGTTGTTTTAAAAAGAAGATGATGAAATCCATTTCGATGTTCGAAATGTAAAAAGGATCTAAAATAAAATCTGTAAAGATGTGTACTTAGCATTCGACTAGAAACTAATGGTTATAATCGAATATAAGTTATTCAATGAGAGTTAATCATTTATAAGTTATTCGACGAGATTTAATCAGATACAAGTTATTCCACGAGAGTTAATTGAATATAAGTAATTCAAAAAGAGTTAATCAAATATAGGTTATTTGAAGAAGAGTTAATCGAATAGAGATTACTCGAAAGAGAATTATACGTTGAACTCAATTATATCGTATTTGAAACACCCCACCTCCGTTAAGGTCACTCACAAAGGGATGCCTTAACTTTGGTGGAGGTTTATAAGTAAAAGTCATAGATAAACACAAGACAGATATAAATACACATATTTTAAACAGCGGAAAACAAACAGGCTTTTATTTCATCAATACGTGTTCATACAAAACATTTCCATAATTGTCTCAAAATACTTCCAACTTTACAACCTCATTACTGTCTTGATTATTAAAGAAGCATAAAACATAAATAAAGTAACAAAAATCCCCATAGTGATATCCAAAGCCATAATCCGAGCAAAAGAGATCCAAACCATACATCTACGGTCATGAAGCTTGCAAAGAGTCTGACTAAGCTGAGTTGTTTCCTCCCTGTGGACCTAGGGGGGGGGGTGAATGAAAGAAAAGAACACGAAAAGAAAATAGAGTCAGACATAAAGCCTGAGTAAATCTAGTGACTCTTCAGTATGTGAATAAGAAAAATGGCATGATAGATATAAACTGAAAACAGGAAAGTATCACAAGCTAAGGAAGTGTCGTTTAGAATCGAATGTACTATCGCACCCACACTATATCTTTGCACCTACTTGAGCTTATTCTAACTGGCACCCCATGCTGAGGGTGAAGTGATCCCCATTTTCTAAAGATCGGCTCCTACTCGCATAAACATGTGTCATACGCCCCCCCAAGAATTGTAGATACCTATACTGGTCCCACCATGGGGAGTATCAAGACCCATGGTGGCGGCCCCGACACAATTCTAGAATACATAGGTTATACTACTGGTGCCCTAGTGCCCTGTTTGTCTGCTCCGGAGTGTGTGCACGCCCGCATCCCGTTAGAACCTACACTGTGCACCCACCGCCGTCGTTTTTGACCGCTTACAATCAGCCTAGTAATCGTACCCCACCCTACCTAGTTTCAGGGTACCATGATACCTAACTTGGGTTACTGCTGAAACGGGTCCCTCGTTACTAGGGTTTTCTAGTCAAACATGTTAAGTGGTTAAGTGTCTGTATTTACCTAACCTCACCCATCAATTCTTGTTAACATGTTGAATTTGGTTAAGTGTTTTTAGTTGACTTAACCCTACCATCTGTCCTTAGCCTCTTTAAGCACCGACCCTCACATTAGACAGATATTGCTATGGTTACTGGATGTGCCGGTCGGTTCCAGGCAGGTTTACACCGTAGATCAGTCTAACTTCGGTTCCTTATTGGGCTCAATGCTTAACCACCCACATTGGATAGGTATTGTTGTGACTACTGGACAGCCGGTCGGGTCCGGGCAGGTTTACGTCACAACTCAATCCAACCTCGGGTTAAGCATACCGTGTTTTCTAAATTTACATATTTTATCACTTCTCAATTTTATATGTAAATGCCATGTCCTTTATTCTTGGATATAACAATTCATACCTCTTAAATGTCATTGTCGTTGGGATGTACCAAACATGCCAACATATATTTTTCATGTTTTACACCCAACGTTATTACCCCCGTTTGTACGTCCGCAACATTATAACAAATTTTGGGCTGGACACAATTCAGCCCAACTTTATAAACGTGAGAAAAGGGGAAATCAAGAACATGTAATATTTTACAATACATAAAGGTGTGTGGCGCATGAACTTGCAATTTAGCAATTCAACTGACATAAATTATGGGTCATGTGAACTTGCATTCAAATCAGAGTATAACTAAGTAGGTGTCATATGAAATGTCATAGTTTAGGCTTATACAAACTTGGGTTTAAACATGTTTAACTTGGCATAATCTCAACCACAAAAATAACATGTTGTATATTCACCAGAATATCCAATTTAAACATCTAATCATATAGCCTATGAACTTGCATAGTTTATGTAACCCAAACGGTACTTAACATAGATCCAATTATACTTGCAAACAAACATAAGAATGTGTTCCTAGGTTTTGAGTCATGTAGGCACAAAAGGTCTCAAATCTAGAACATGTTTACATAAGCTTTAACTTAGACTTAGGGAATGTATATAGTCCATGCCATTGACATAAACATAAAGGGATCAATTACTAGTTTTTGCCACAACTTGCAAGTGCTAATATTTTCATATACAAATGTCCAATAGGCTTGCATCAATCAATTTATGCCACAAATATCAATACACAAGTCATGACAGAATTATTACAATACACAGAATTCATATCATTATCATACGATAACACAATTCTATTTTCATTTACATCGAATCACGTCATAGTTTTATTCATATTCTGAAAGATCATTATACTTACAACGAATGCAGAATCTTGAATTCTGGATTCTGAGTTCTGAAATTGAGATGCGTTCCTTTGGGTAGATTAACGTTGCGTTGAATAATCTGATTAAGCTTTAGTTCTCTTCTTAATTTAGTTCGTCTCTAAGCTCCTCTCTCTTGACGGCTATGCTCAATTCCTTCCTGGCATCATGACGACTCCAATCTTATTTTTTTGTGTGAATTTTGGTTGAGACTTATGGTGTATACATAGATTTTTAGATTGTTTTGAGCCGTCAGATGAAGACAGGAGGAATCTAGACCATACAAAGTCCAAAGAGCCAATCAAGAGGTGACATGTCAGCCCCAATGACACACCGAGCCACAGAAATTCGAGCCAGAGCCAGACCCAGCCAGCTAGGTCGACCAGCTAGGTCGACACCTAGGTCGACACTATGGTCGACCTGGGGGTGACCAGGTCGACACCATGGTCGACCTGGTCCCTGGGCGGGAATTTTCCTGCCCAGCCTAGTTTGAGCTTATTTTTCGAATTTTGAACTTGAAACCGAGCTGTTTGAATTTTAAATTTTATTTTGAAACTTCCGAAGGTCATAACTCCTTCATACGGAGTCCAATTCATGCAAACTCGGACTCTATCTCAAGCAGAATTCCAAGATGAACGAAATGGCATAACCCGTTTCCCTTAGTTCTTTTAATTAGAATTAATTACACTTTAATTTTTGAAGCTTAATGTTATAGAATTCACGGGGTGTTACATTCTCCCCCTCTTAAAAGGATTTCGTCCCCAAAATCTTCAAGTTAGGAAGAATGTATATCCTACCATCTAGTCGTCCATCTACTCAACCAACAAACACAGGCGTCCACTGTCCTTATAATACTTCTAATGCTTCATGATCATATGCATAGTGTGTGTACATGTCCTTATCCAATGCAAAAATCAGGCGGTCTACTGATTCAGTTGACCTCCTTAATGCGAATCATGTAAGTGTCATGAATCCATTATGTATGCAAATTTTTCCTACTCATAATTCTACATGAGTGCACAACTTATTCATACAAATGCGACAACCATATGACAGCATATCAAGTTTCAACCATATACAAATGAGAATACATATATGCATAAGCAATATGAAGTGACTGAGCCGATCTAAAACTTAGGGTGTGTAGTGTGTATATGCATCCACGAGCAACCACTAGCAAATACTAGCAACCATTTGCAGCCATCATCCATAACATGTTTTCAAATACAGGTTTGCATCCATTTGTTTTCTACCTAAGGAGTTAGGAAAAGGACCGAGGAGATATACCTAAAAAGATAGATAAAGCATAACTTAAGGAAAAAGAGAGATTAAAGATGTACACTAAAAAAAGGGTAGGCAGCGCGTATTCTGTCCTCAGTTTCCCAAGTCGCGTCTTCCTCGGCGTCGCTCCACTGAACATTAACGAGTTTGACTTCGCGGTTGCGTAACTTTTTCACTTCAGTTCCTAAGATGCGGGTTGGAAATCTCCTCACAGTTGCTTCATGTTCCACTTCGGCTTCTTCTAGAATGCTAGGTTCCACCACTTCCGCAGACTCATGCAAACACTTCCGGAGGTGAGAAACATGAAAGACGTTGTGAACTCCGGCCAGTCTCTCGGGTAGCTCTAATCTATAGGCCATCTTCCCAACCTTCTTGATGATAGGAAACGGCCCTACAAATCTTGGTTCTAACTTTCCTGTCGATCCAAAGCGAACGACGTTTCTTAAAGGAGATACCTTAAGGAAAACCCTGTCCCCAACCTCAAACTCAAGGTCGGTCCTTCTCTTGTCTGCGTAGGATTTTTGTCTATCCTGGGCTGTCTTCATCCTTCTTTGTATTAAGTCCACTTTCTCTGAGGTCTCTCTGATCATGTCTGGCCCAAGTATAAGCTTATCTGTACACTCCCACCAACAAGTTGGTGATTTGCACAGTCTTATATAAGGCTTCGAAGGGTGCCATGCCTATGGTAGCTTGGTAGCTGTTGTTGTAGGCAAATTCCACTAAAGGAAGGTGATCCTCCCATGTCCCTCCAAAGTCAAGAACGCAAAGTCTTAAAAGATCCTCTAGAACTCTGTTCACCCTTTCCGTCTGGCCATCAGTTTGGGGGTGATAGGCCGTGCTCAAGCATAACTGTGTGCCTACAGCTTCTTGCAGACTTCGCCAAAACTCGCTTGTGAAGATTGGGTCTCGGTCACTAACAATGCTGGAGGGTATCCTATGGAGTTGAACTATCTCCTTAAGGTAAAGAGACGCTAGAGATGAGGCAGTCCTTCTACTCTTGACAGGTAAAAAGTGGGTTCTTTTTGTAAGCCTATCCACTATTACCCAAATGCTAGTATTGCCCCTTCTCGACCTAGGCAGCCCATCAACGAAGTCCATTGAAATACTATCCCACTTGTGGGATCTCTAGAGGATGAAGCAGTCCTCCAGGCTTCTTCTGTTCCGCCTTGACCTGTTGGCATATCATACACTTAGCAAAAAAATCTGCCACGTCCTTCTTCATGCCGCTCCAAAAGAAAACTCTCTTCATGTCCTTATACATTTTGTCTCCGCCTGGGTGTATTGTCATCTTAGAATGATTTGCTTCCTCAAGAACCTTCTTTACCAACTCCCTTGCTTGTGGGACGGATAGTCTTCCATCGCGTCTCAGCCAGCCTTTATCATCGATAGAGTACCTATTGAGGTGACTAGAAGTCTCACCCCTAATTAGCTTACCAACCACTTCAACTAGCTGAGGGTCTTCACGTTGTGCAGTCCTTATTGTATCCAAAAGAGTAGGGCGCACTTTAAGAGATGCTAACAAACCCGGTACGAAATCAGAGGAGGGCCTAAAGTTAAAACTGGCTATATACTCCAAGCTTTGCCTTTCTACAAAGAGCGGGCTTAGGGTCAACTTCTTTCTTCTCAAGGCGTCTGTTACTAAATTGCCCTTGCCCGGAGTATAGGAAATCTTAAAGTCATACGAGGCAAGAAAATCCATCCATCTCTGTTGCCTTAAGTTAAGATCTTTCTGCGAGAAAAGATATTTCAACGATTTATGGTAAGTATACAGTTCAAACTTCTCACCTAGGAGATAATGGCGCCAAGACTTAAGTGCAAAGACGATGGCGGCTAACTCAAGATCAGGGGTTGGGTAGTTCTTTTCATGAACATTCAATTGCCTTCCACCATAAGCTACTACCCTCCCTTCTTGCATCAAAACAGCGCCTAGCCCCGTCCTGCATGCATCTGTGTATACTGTGAACATTTTGCTTCCATCTGGCAGAGTCAGAACTGGGGCTGTTGTAAGAGCCCTTTTCAAGCGTTGGAAAGCAAACTCGCAATCTAAGTCCCAAGCGAATGCTAGATTCTTCTTTGTTAGCCTTGTGAGTGGAGCTGAGATTTTTGCAAAATCCCTAATGAACTTACGGTAGAAACCTGCCAGCCCTAGAAAACTTCTGACTTCGGTTGCGTTCTTTGGTGCCTTCCAATCTTGCACCGCAACTACTTTCGCGGGGTCCACGACCAACCCTTCTTTGGACACCACATGCCCAAGAAACCTTACTTCTTCTCTCCAAAAGTGGCATTTGGAAAATTTTGCCTTCAGTTGATATGCTCGGAGAGTATCCATGATTTCTTTCAGATGTTGAGCATTCTCTTCCTTATTCTTTGAGAAGATCATAATATCGTCTACGAAGACAACCACAAATTTGTTGAGGAATTCCTTGAACACTCTGCTCATTAGGTCTACGAAATAAGCGGGTGCGTTTGTCAAGCCGAAAGGCATGACAAGCCACTCGAAGAAACCGTCTAGTGTTCTGAACGTCGTTTTATCAATGCTGTCTTCAGCTACTCTTAGCTGATGGAACCCAATTGCCAGATCAGGTTGGGAGAAGACCGACGCACCTACAAGCTGATCAAACAAATCGTCGATTCGGGGAAGAGGGTGCCTATTTTGCTTGGTCAATTTGTTTAACTCCCTATAGTCGACGCAAAGGCGAAGCAAACCGTCCGCTTTGGTTGCGAACACCACTGGAGCACCCCATTCTGAAATGCTTCGTCTAATGAACCCCTTTTCGAGAAGTTCTTTAACCTGCTTACTGAGATCCTTTCTCTCCTTTGGAGCCATGTGTCTGACAGGTAAAGCTACAGGCTTTGCATTATCCACAAGATATATGCGGAAGTCTATTTCCCGCCTTGGAGGTAAGCCCTTTACCTCCTCAAAGACATCCGGATATTCCGGACTACTCTAACTGACTGCAAATTCTCATCAGAAGCATCAAGTGACTCTAGATAACTAAGCATAATAACATTTAAGGGATTACAAGAAATTTCTAGAGTGTTACCAAGCCGAGTCAAGAGTCTAACTACTCTTTTCTCACAATCAAGAATGGCACCATTACTGGATAACCAGTCCATGCCTAAGATCAAACCATATCCCGAGAAGCCCAAAACATAGGCATTACAACTAAACTCAATGCTGAGAATAGAGATTTTCAAACCCAAACAAACCATTGACAAGTAAGCGGAGCCCCCAATTGGATTTGAAACTATTAAGGGATCCTCTACCATACTAGTGTCTAGATGCAGAGATTCTACTAAGGCAGATGAAATAAAGGAGTGTGATGCGCTCGAGTCAAAAAGTGTGCGAACTGGATGATCATAAAGATAGACTACACTTTCTATAGAAATATTACTACCTCGTTCCTGTAGAGGTTCCACCAGTGCATGAACTTGACCCCCTGAAGTGGATCCAGCCTTTTGTCCCTGCCCTCGCTTCTTTGGGCAGTCCTTAGCCAAGTGCCTAGTCTCTCCGCAATGGAAGCACCCACCCATCTTCGCTTTCCTCTTTCGGCAGTCTTTCGATATATGTCCAACAATGCCACAGAAATTGCACTTTCTCCTCTCATGGGGCTTATTGTTCTTCCCTCCTTTCTTGAAGTCTGTTTTCTTAGCTTGTAGACCCTCTTTCTTTTCTTCCACCTTAGCCTCTTTCTTGCCGTTGTCTTCCTCGTGTAGCAATGCCATGTCCACCAAGCTTTCATAAGTCGCTCTCGTGGATACATGGGTCATAGCAAGGCTGTGTAGAGGCTCATTCAGACCTTTGACGAAGCGAAGCGCCTTCTTGTGTTGGGGGTTTACTAAGTCCAGCCCAAATCTGGCCAGCTGATTAAACTGATTGACGTACTCCCTGATCGTCATGCTCCCCTGTTTAAGAGTTAGGAACTTCTCCATTAGCAGGCTTCTTTCAGCTTTGGAGAGGAATTTCATCTCAAATCTTGTCCTGAAATCTTCCCATGTTTCCACTGGCCTCTGAGCATTGGTAATCTCCCACCGATAGGAAGTTTCATCTTTAAGCAACCACACTGCTAGTTGTATCTTTTGCCTGTCATCAACTCCGAAGATGACAAACAGATCCTCGGTCTCCTTTAGCCAGTTTCTTGCTCCTACAAAGAATTCTGTCCCATAAAAGTCTTTTCCACCCATAGCCTTGAAGTCTCTACAAGTTTTTGCGAATGCATTTCCACGAGGAGGAGGAGGAACCGCAGCCACTGGAGGAGGAATGTATGCTGGGGCCGCGCCATTGGCCCTTGCTTCTAAGTACCTCCTAAACCAGCCGGGTATCGGTACTCCTTCTGGAAGGTTAAGGTCTCCAGACATGCTGAAACAGAAAGGAAAGATTCAAAACGAAGGATAGAGAGAGATGGTGTACATGGCTTTAGGGGATTATGCCTTTTTAAAAATATAACACTTTTTCTTGAAAAATGCTTCTTTAAACTTCCTTTTGAAAACAATTTAATTTTTTTATCTTATTTGGTAAACCTATGCTCTGATACCAAGTGAAACACTCCACCTCTGTTAAGGTCTGTAACACCCCACCTCCGCTAGGGTCACTCACAAAGGAAATGCACTAGTTTTGGTGGAGCATTATCTAGGTAAACATACACAAGGATATCACAAGACAAAACATAAATAAAGCAGCGGTAGAAATTAAAAACCAAATCTCATTATTTCAATAAAAGAGTCAAAACCTCATGTATCCAAAGTACAAGTTGCCATTATTCCATTACATCAAGTTCTAGATGAAGAAGCATAAACTTAAAATAACAAAAGTAAATTATTCCCCAAAAACAGCAGACGTGCAGCCATAGCATAGCACAAGACCAAACCGTAGATGAGCTGACGGAAAGCAAGCAGAATCCCAGCTAAGTGCTAGAGTTTCCTCCCTGAGAACCTTGGGGGGGGGGGGGGGAATGAAAGAAAAAGAGGCGAAAGAAAATGGGTCAGTCATAAAGACTGGTAAGTCCAAGTGACTTTCAGCATAAAAATAGGTAAAGGTAACATGACATGTATAAACTGAAAGTAAACATGAGCATGATAACAAGATAAGCTACAGGCACGATAACTAAGAATAACATCATAGGATTTCTGTCATGTATAACATTGCAAGGTTCCCATTCAAGATGAACTAAGTATAGTTTTGCAAGATTTCTACCAAGCATCGCAAGATTTCTCTGCTTCACCATTAAAATGATATCTGTTTGCTCTGATTTCCTAAATTCTCTGCACCAACTGTACTAGTATCCCAACGCGTATCATCCTTTCCATGTATATGTACAGTCCCTTGCCGTGTATCGTACGGGTTTCATCATGTATTTCTGTACTACTTCAACGTAGTGCCACCATTCTTGAAATCGTTGGGACCGCCACCCTTGTTCTGGCTAGGTTTCCTTATCATGAGCTATCGCGTGTTCAACTAGGATTTATGCCACCTAGGACCACTAGGGATTATGCTACCTATTGAACGTTTTCTAGATTCGATTAGGGTTTACGCCACCTAGGACCACTAGGGATTACGCTACCTAACGAATTCCACGTAACGATCTATTAATCGATCGGCTCCCTACAAGTCCTGGCTCGTTCATGTGTCTGTTTCATAGTCATAGGCATAGTCTTATGTTCACAGTCATAGGCATGGTCTTATGTTCTGTCTAGTCTTATGTTCATCGCCATAGTCATAGGCTTATGTATAGTCTTATGTTCATCGTCATAGTCATAGGCATATTAAGGTTATAGTCCTGAAGGAATTTGATTTACAACATGAATAGATCCAAAGCAATATTCATGAAAGTCGAGATCCAAGATGAATAAGAATAGATATGAATCAATTTCCATACACAGATCCAATTCCAATTTACAACATGGATATTATGTATACAGCTTTTATCTAAAAGTAACTTGAACTTACAGTGCGTGGATCGAGAATTAGAAAGCAGAATTTGATTGTTGAATCTCTATTTGATTGATCGTGTTCTAATTGAAATCCCCCCAATTTGCAAATCTCTAAGCGTAGTCTTGATGGAGAAGGAGCAATCCTTTTTTTTCTTCCTTTTTATCTTATTTTTTAGATTATCTTAGAAGCAGCATAAGGACAGAAAGAAATTGGTGTGGAGAGAATGAGGCTAGGGGGCTGCTTATATAGGGTTAGGCAGATGAATCTTGTCAGGAAATAAGTCTAAATACATCAGGATGCATCTAGTTCAGAAAACAGGTTCGGGAGGCAGGTCGACCCCCAGGTCGACACTATGGTCGACCTGCCTCCCGAACCTGTTTCCTGCACCAGATGCATTCCGATGTATTTAGACTTCTTTCGTGACCAGATTCATCTGCCTAACCCTATATAAGCAGCCCCCTAGCCTCATTCTCTCCATACCAATTTCTTTTTGTCCTTATGCTGCTTCTAAGATAATCAAATAAAAAGGAAGAAAAAGGATTGCTCCTTCTCCATCTAGACTATGCTTAGGGATTTGAAGATTGGGGGATTTCAGTTAGAACACGATCAATCAAATAGAGATTCAACAGTCAAATTCTGCTTTCTAATTCTCGATCCACGCACTGTAAGTTCAAGTTACTTTTAAATAAAAGCTGTAAACTTAATATCCATGTTGTAAATTGGAATTGGATCTATGTATAGTGAATGATTCTTATCTATTCTTGTTCGTCTTGGATCTTGACTTTCAGACCTATTCATGTTGTAAATCAAACTCTCTCGTGTCTATAACCCACTTAGATGTATCACGATACCCTAGGACTAGGCAGGGTGGGGCACGATTACTGGGCTGATTATAAGCGACCAGAACGACTGCTGAGTAGGTGCGCCATTGTAGGTTCAGGTGGGCTATGGTCGTGCACGTAGTCCGAAGTTGAAAAAGCAGGCATTAGGCACCCATAGATTTACACTGTGTGTGCTTGATTCGTGTCGGTGGTTGGCACCATAGGACTTGATACACCCTATGGTGGACCTAGCACAGGTAACTACATTTCTGGATAGGGCCGTATGACACAGACACATGAACGAGCTAGGACTTGTAGGGAGCCGATCGATTAATAGATCGTTACGTGGAATTCGTTAGGTAGCATAATCCCTAGTGGTCCTAGGTGGCATAAATCCTAATCGAATCTAGAAAACGTTCAATAGGTAGCATAATCCCTAGTGGTCCTAGGTGGCATAAATCCTAGTTGAACACGCGATAGCTCATGATAAGGAAACCTAGCCAGAACAAGGGTGGCGGTCCCAACGATTTCAAGAATGGTGGCACTACGTTGAAGTAGTATAGAAATACGTGATGAAACCCGTACGATACACGGCAAGGGACTGTACATACACATGGAAAGGATGATACGGGTTGGGATACTAGTACAGTTGGTGCAGAGAATTTAGGAAATCAGAGCAAATAGATATCGTTTTAATGGTGAAGCAGAGAAATCTTGCGATGCTTGATAGAAATCGTGCGAAACTATACTTAGTTCATCCTAAACGGGAACCTTGCAATGTCATACATGATAGAAATCCTATGATGTTATTCTTAGTTATCGTGCCTGTAGCTTATCTTGTCACCATTTGAATATACTTAACCAATTTGACACGATGACTTGATAGGGTTAAGTCCTGAACCGCTTGAGTATACTTAACCAATTTGACACGATGACTTGATAGGGTTAAGTCATGAACCGCTTGAATATACTTAACCAATTGAACACAATGATTTGGTAGGGTTAAGCCATGAACCGCTTGAATAAACTTAACCAACTTGACACATGATTCGTAGGGCTAAGTCATGAACTTAAACGACAACACTTAGCCAATTTGACATGACACGTAGACGGGTTAAGTCACGAACTTGAATGACAACACTTAACCAACTTGACATGCTAGACCGATGGGGTTAAGTCTCGAATTTAAATGACAACACTTAACTACTAGACGGAAAACCTAGTTACGCGGTCTGGTTTAGCAGTAACCCACTAGATGTATCATGGTACCCTCGAACTAGGCAGGGTGAGGCACGATTACTGGGCTGATTGTAAGCGACCAGAACGACGGCTGTGTGGGTGCGCCAGTGTTGGTTCTAACGGAGTGCGGGCGTGCACACACTCCGGAGCATAAAAAGCAGGCATTGGGCATCCGTAGGTTTATCTGTGTGTGCTTGATTCGTGTCGATGGTTGGCACCATAGGGCTTGATACACCCTATGGTGGACCTAGCACAGGTAACTACATTTCGTGATTGGGCCATATGACATAGACACATGAACGAGCTAGGACTTGTAGGGAGCCGATCGATTAATAGATCGTTACGTGGAATTCGTTAGGTAGCGTAATCCCTAGTGGTCCTAGGTGGTGTAAACCCTAATCGAATCTAGAAAACGTTCAATAGGTAGCATAATCCCCAGTGGCCCTAGGTGGCATAAATCCTAGTTGAACACGCGATAGTTCATGATAAGAAAACCTAGCTAGAACAATGGTGGCAGTCCAAACGATTTCAAGAATGGTGGCACCACGTTAAAGTAGTATAGAAATATGTGATGAAACCCGTACGATATACGGCAAGGGACTGTACATATACATGGAGAGGATGATACAGGTTGGGGTACTAGTACAGTTGGTGCAAAGAATGTTAAACATGCGATGCTATACGTCACCTCCGCTAGGGTCACTCACAAAGGGAATGCACTAGCTTTGGTGGAGCATTATCTAGGTAAACATACACAGAAATATTACAAGACAGAACATATAAAACAGCGGAAGAAGAACCAAAATTTATTACTTTAAAAATCTAGAAAGGTCTAAAGCCTTTTTTACATCAAAATGCCATTAAATCCATTACATCGAATCTGTCTTGCAATAGTTAAGAAGCATAAAACCATGGTCATAAATCATTCCCCAAGTAAAACAGTAAAGCAAGCCATAGCCAAGGGAAATCCAAACAGTACAGTTGGTGAGATCCGAACTAAGCTGTATTCCCACCCTGCGAACCTGGGGGGGGGGGGGGGGGGGGAGGGGGAAACGGAAGAAAAAGAGGCGAAACAAAACGGGTCAGTCATAAAGACTGAGTAAGTCCTAGTGACTTTCAGCATAAAATTAGGTAAAGATAACATGGCATGAATAAACTGAAAGTAAACATAAGGATGATGACAAGATAGGCAAGTTAAACTAGGATAACAAGATAAACTACGGTAACAAGATAAACTAAGGTCACAAGAAAACTAAGGTAACAAGATAAACTAAGGTCACAAGAAAAACCAAGGTAGCAAGATAAACAACGTATAGCATCGCATGTTTAACATTCTCTGCACCAACTGTACTAGTACCCCAACCTGTATCATCCTCTCCATGTATATGTACAGTCCCTTGCCGTATATCGTACGGGTTTCATCACATATTTCTATACTACTTTAACGTAGTGCCACCATTCTTGAAATCGTTTGGACTGCCACCCTTGTTCTAGCTAGGTTTTCTTATCATGAACTATCGCGTGTTCAACTAGGATTTATGCCACCTAGGACCACTAGGGATTATGCTACCTATTGAACGTTTTCTAGATTCGTTTAGGGTTTATGCCACCTAGGACCACTAGGGATTATGATACCTAACGAATTCCACGTAACGATCTATTAATCGATCGGCTCCCTACAAGTCCTAGCTCGTTCATGTGTCTGTGTCATACGGCCCAATCACGAAATGTAGTTACATGTGCTAGGTCCACCATAGGGTGTATCAAGCCCTATGTTGCCAACCATCGACACAAATCAAGCACGCACAGATAATCCTACTGATGCCTGCTTTTTCTGCTTCGGAGTGTGTGCACACCCGCACTCCGTTAGAACCTACACTGGCGCACCCATACAGCCGTCGTTCTGGTCGCTTACAATTAGCCCAGTAATCGTGCCCCACCCTGCCTAGTTCCAGGGTACCATGATACATCTAGCGGGTTACTGCTGAAACGGACTGCGTAACTATGTTTTCGTCTAGTAGGTTAAGTGTTGTCATTTAAATTCGAGGCTTAACCCCATCGGTCTAGCATGTCAAGTTGGTTAAGTGTTGTCATTCGAGTTCGTGACTTAACCCGTCTATGTGTCATGTCAAATTGGCTAAGTGCTGTCGTTTAAGTTCATGACTTAGACTTACGAATCATGTGTCAAGTTGGTTAAGTATATTCAAGCAGTTCATGGCTTAACCCTATCAAATCATCATGTTAAATTGGTTGAGTATATTCAAGCGGTTCATGACTTAACCCTATCAAATCATCGTGTCCAATTGGTTAAGTATATTCAAGCGGTTCATGACTTAACCCTATCAAATCATTGTGTCCAATTGGTTAAGTATATTCAAGCGGTTCATGACTTAACCCATTCAAATCATCGTGAGAACAAGATACGTGAGAAAAGAAAGTGCCACTTCTGCGGTATTGAGGGGCACATAGTCCAGGATTGTAGAAAGAAGAAGATGAAGACGGGAACACAGCTTAGTTCGGATCTTACCGAGTTCCAAGGTTATTTCATGAAGGCTTGGATTTCTCTTGGCTATGGCTTGCTTTGCTGCTTTATTGGGGAATGATTTGTAACTATGGTTTTATGCTTCTTTACTATTGCAAGACAGATTTCGATGTAATGGATTTAGTAGCATTTTGATGTAAAAGGCTTTAGACCTTTCTAGATTTTAAAGCAATGAAATTTGGTTCTTCTTCCGCTGTTTTATATGTTCTGTCTTGTAATATTTCTGTGTATGTTTACCGAGATAATGCTCCACCAAAGCTAGTGCATTCCCTTTGTGAGTGACCCTAGCGGAGGTGGGGTGTTACATGGTCACTCACAAAGGGAATGCCTTAACTTTGGTGGAGGTTTATAAGTAAAAGTCACAGATAAACACAAGACAGATATAAATACACATATTTTAAACAGCGGAAAACAAACAGGCTTTTATTTCATCAATACGTGTTCATACAAAACATTTCCATAATTGTCTCAAAATACTTCCAACTTTTCAACCTTATTACTGTCTTGATTATTAAAGAAGCATAAAACATAAATAAAGTAACAAAAATCCCCATAGTGAAATCCAAAGACATAATCCGAGCAAAAGAGATCCAAACCATACATCTATGGTCTTGAAGCTTGCAAAGAGTCTGACTAAGCTGGGTTGTTTCCTCCCTGTGGACCTGGGGGGGAGGGGACGAAAGAAAAGAAGACGAAAAGAAAATAGAGTCAGACATAAAGCCTGAGTAAATCTAGTGACTCTTCAGTATGTGAATAAGAAAAAGGGCATGATAGATATAAACTGAAAACAGGAAAGTATCACAAGCTAAGGAAGTGTTGTTTAGAATCGGATGTACTATCGCACCCACACTATATCTCTGCACCTACTTGAGCTTATTCTAACTGGCACCCCATGCTGAGGGTGAACTGATCTCCATTTTCTAAAGATCGGCTCCTACTCGCATAAACATGTGTCATACGACCCCCAAGAATTGTAGATACCTATGCTGGTCCCACCATGGGGTGTATCAAGACCCATGGTGGCGGCCCCGACATAATTCTAGAATACATAGGTTATACTACTGGTGCCCCAGTGCCCTGTTTGTCTGCTCCGGAGTGTGTGCACGCCCGCACCCCGTTAGAACCGACACTGTGCACCCACCGCCGTCGTTTTTGACCGCTTACAATCAACCCAGTAATCGTGCCCCACCCTGCCTAGTTTCAGGGTACCATGATACCTAACCTGGGTTACTGCTGAAACGGGTCCCTCGTTACTAGGGTTTTTAGTCAAACATGTTAAGTGGTTAAGTATCTGTATTTACCTAACCTCACCGATCAATTCTTGTTAACATGTTGAATTTGGTTAAGTGTTTTTAGTTGACTTAACCCTACCATTTGTCCTTAGCCTCTTAAAGCACCGACCACTCACATTAGACAGATATTGCTATGGTTACTGGATGTGGCTGTCGGTTCCGGGCAGGTTTACACCGTAGCTCAGTCTAACTTCGGGTCCTTATTGGGCTCAATGCTTAACCACCCATATTGGATAGGTATTGTGTAACACCCCGTGTATTCTATAACTGTGGAATTAACAAATTAAAGTATAATTAATTTGAAATCAAAGAACTAAGGAAAACTGGCACCAAGGTTCGTAGGGCCATTCCCTATCATCGAGAAAATTGGGAAAATGGCCTATAGATTAGAGCTACCCGAGAAGTTGGCCGGAGTCCACAACGTTTTTCACATTTCACATCTCCGAAAATGTCTACATGAGTCTGCTGAAGTGGTAGAGCCAAATATCCTCGAAGAGGCCGAAGTGGAACGCGAAGCGACCATAAGAAAAGTTCCAACCCGCATATTAGGAACAGAAGTGAAGAAGCTACGCAACCGCGAAGTCAAGCTCGTCAAAGTTCAGTGGAGCGACGCCGAGGGAGACGCGACTTGGGAAACTGAAGCTAGAATACGCACTGCCTACCCTTTTCTGTTTGAGGGTACATCCTTGATCTTTCCTTTTCCTTAAGTTGCGCTTTTATCTATCTTTTTAGGTATATTTCCTCGACCTTATCTTTTAGGTAGAAACCATTTGGATGAAAACATGTAATTGAAACATGTTATGGATGATGGTTGCAAGTGGTTGCAAGTGGTTGCTAGTGGTTGCTCGTGGTTGCATATACACACACAATCTAGGTTTTAGATCGGCTCAGTCACTTCATATTGCATATGCATATATGTTTGCATTCGTATATGGTTGAACTCTAATGTGTTGTCATATGGATGTTGCATTTGTATTGAATAATTGTGCACTCATGTAGAATCATGAATAGGAAAATTTGCATACATAATGGATTCATGGCACTTACATAATTCGCATTAAGGAGGTCAACTGAATCAGTAGACCGCCTGATTTTGCATTTAAATAATGTACTCAAGACAGATTATGAAAGTGTTATGTTATGTTTTTGGAAAGGATGTAAGACAATCATGGTGATGTTGTTGTAACACGTATTTGCTTTTATGAAATAAAAGTTGTTGTTTTTTTTTGCTGTTTACAAATATGTGTTCTTATATCTGTCTTGTATATCTGTAACTTATACTTATAAACCTCCACCAAAATTAGGGCATTCCCTTTGAGAGTGACCCTAACGGAGGTGGGGTGTTTCACTTGGTATCAGAGCATAGGTTTACTAGATAAGATAAAACGTTTTGAAAATTTATTTTCAAAAAGGAAATTTTAAAGAAGCATAAAGAAAACATAGATAAACTGCAAAAGCCCCATAGTGGTTGTCCAAAGCCATAGTTCAAAACGAAAAGGTCCAAGAAATACCTCTCGAGGACAAGGAGATGGGACACTTCACTAGGGACTGCCCGAAGAGACGAGGACAAGGAGGGCAGGCAAACACTCTTGAGGCTAGTGGCTAAGATAGGAATAGGAAAATTTCTATAGTAGGTTTAATTTCTTTATCTGATTGTGATTTTTTCTGATTCTGGTATTTTTGATTTTGTAATCGATACTCTACACTTTAATGCTAGTATTATTTCTGAATTCCGCTATAGACTCAGACCCATAAGGGTTATGGATCATCTGTTTGAGATTGGGGTTTGAGGGATATCTGTGTTAGGCGTCAAGTATGACGCATACATTCTGAGTTTTCATAGGGTATGATTTTATCATGCTTAGCTTCCTAAGAATCATTAGGGATCCTGATCTGTACCAGTAGTCGGTAAATATCTAAATATTTTTGATAGGTTTTCCAGTTTTGACATTGTCTAAAGAAGGTAATCCTCTGGGTGTCAATTTGATGTTGGTTTCGGTCTTTGGGGCCGATACTTAGGACCCATGTCTAATGGGAACCAAATTTTCGTTCTTTCTGTACTCGCCTCCATCATTCGACTGTATCCTATCGATCAAATCTTCGAACTTTAGGTAGAAGCTAATGGGTGTAAACATGTGTTTGAGACATGTTATGTTTGATGGTTGCAAGTGGATGCAAGAGGTTGCTAGTGGTTGCCCGTGGATGCATATACACACACTAGGCACTAGATCGGCTCGAAAACACTCTCATACTGCATATGGATGGGTGAGCATTTTTCAATTCTTGCGGATGCAAAATGGTTGATTCAGCACATGGATGTTGCATTTGAGTGAATGGTTGTGCACTCATATAGAAATAATATATATCATCAGAATTCTATTGCATACATGTTGGACTCATGGCACTGACATAATTCACATTAAGGAGGTCAACTGAATCAGTAGACCGCCTGATCTTGGCATTAGATAAGGAACATATACACACACTTTTGCATATGTTCATACAACATTAGAAGTTTTCTAAGGACAATGGATGCTTGTGGATGATGGTTGAGTAGATGGGTGATTGGATGGTAAGACACATTCTTCCTAACTTGAAGATTTCGGGGACGAAATCCTTTTAAGTGGGGGAGAATGTAACACCCCGTGTATTCTATAACTGTGGAATTAACAAATTAAAGCATAATTAATTTGAAATCAAAGAACTAAGGAAAACTGGCACCAAGGTTCGTAGGGCCATTCCCTATCATCGAGAAAATTGGGAAAATGGCCTATAGATTAGAGCTACCCGAGAAGTTGGCCGGAGTCCACAACGTTTTTCACATTTCACATCTCCGAAAATGTCTACATGAGTCTGCTGAAGTGGTAGAGCCAAATATCCTCGAAGAGGCCGAAGTGGAACGCGAAGCGACCATAAGAAAAGTTCCAACCCGCATATTAGGAACAGAAGTGAAGAAGCTACGCAACCGCGAAGTCAAGCTCGTCAAAGTTCAGTGGAGCGACACCGAGGGAGACGCGACTTGGGAAACTGAAGCTAGAATACGCACTGCCTACCCTTTTCTGTTTGAGGGTACATCCTTGATCTTTCCTTTTCCTTAAGTTGCGCTTTTATCTATCTTTTTAGGTATATTTCCTCGACCTTATCTTTTAGGTAGAAACCATTTGGATGAAAACATGTAATTGAAACATGTTATGGATGATGGTTGCAAGTGGTTGCAAGTGGTTGCTAGTGGTTGCTCGTGGTTGCATATACACACACAATCTAGGTTTTAGATCGGCTCAGTCACTTCATATTGCATATGCATATATGTTTGCATTCGTATATGGTTGAACTCTAATGTGTTGTCATATGGATGTTGCATTTGTATTGAATAATTGTGCACTCATGTAGAATCATGAATAGGAAAATTTGCATACATAATGGATTCATGGCACTTACATAATTCGCATTAAGGAGGTCAGCTGAATCAGTAGACCGCCTGATTTTGCATTTAAATAATGTACTCAAGACAGATTATGAAAGTGTTATGTTATGTTTTTGGAAAGGATGTAAGACAATCATGGTGATGTTGTTGTAACACGTATTTGCTTTTATGAAATAAAAGTTGTTGTTTTTTTTTGCTGTTTACAAATATGTGTTCTTATATCTGTCTTGTATATCTGTGACTTATACTTATAAACCTCCACCAAAATTAGGGCATTCCCTTTGAGAGTGACCCTAACGGAGGTGGGGTGTTTCATATTGTTGTGACTACTGGACAACCGGTCGGATCCAGGCAGGTTTACGTCACAACTCAATCCAACCTCGGGTTAAGCATACCGTGTTTTCTAAATTTACATATTTTATCACTTCTCAATTTTATATGTAAATGTCATGTCCTTTATTCTTGGATATAACAATTCATACCGCTTAAATGTCATTGTCGTTGCATGTACCAAACATGCCAACATATATTTTTCATGTTTTACACCCAACATTATTACCCCCGTTTGTACATTCGCAACATTATAACAAATGTTGGGCTTGACACAATTCAGCCCAACTTTATAAACGTGAGAAAAGGAGAAATCAAGAACATGTAATATTTTACAATACATAAATGTGTAACACCCCACCTCCGCTAGGGTCACTCACAAAGGGAATGCCCTAGTTTTGGAGGGGTATTATCTAGTAAACAGGCACAGAGATAACACAAGGCAGAATATAGATAATATAGAGTATATAAAGCAGCAGATATAAACTTTAAAACCAAATCTCATTACTGAAAAGTAGAGTCAAAACCTCTTACATCAAAATGCTAAGTCATTATTTCATTGCATCAAGTTCTAAAGAAGCAAAGTACTTAAAACAACATAAGTAAAATATTATTCCCCAAAAAAGTGCATGAGTGCAGCCATAGCATAGCTCAAGACCAAACCGTACATGAGTTGTCAGAAAGAAAGCAAAGTCCAAGCTAAGAGCTAGAGTTTCCTCCCTGAGAACCTAGGGGGGGGGGAACGAAAGACAAAGAGGCGAAAGAAAACGGGTCAGTCAAAAAGACTGGTAAGCCCTAGTGACTATTAGCATAGAAACTAGTAAAGTTAACAAGACATGAATAAACTGGAATTAAACATAGGAATGATGATAAGTCTGACATGATAACTAAGCTAACAAGATAACTCAAGTCTAACATTGCGTATTCAAGGTTCGCCATACCAACTATATTGGTATACTAATCCCGTGTCAACTATAAATCAAGAAATAATCCATGGGCCCAATATCGTGAAGTGACCCAATTCGGGGTCCAACGGTATGATCTAATCGATCGGCTCCCTACAAGTCTAGCTCGTCGTATGTCTGTGTCATACGGCCCTATCACGAATGTAGTCACCTGTGCTAGGTCCACCATAGGGTGTATCAAGCCCTAGGGTGCCAACCACCGACACGAATCAAGAATGCACAGATAATCCTACTGATGCCCAATGCTTGCTTTTTCAACTCCAGACTAAGTGCACGACCTTAGTCCGCTTGAACCTACAATGGCGCACCAACTCAGCCGTCGTTCTGGTCGCTTACAATCAGCCTAGCAATCGTGCCCCACCCTGCCTAGTCCCAGGGTACCGTGATACATCTAGTGGGTTACTGCTGAAAAGGACCGCGTAACTAGGGTTTCGTTCAGCAGGTTAAGTTGTCATTTAAAATCGAGACTTAACCCCATCTACGTGTCATGTCAAATTGACTAAGTGTGTCGTTCTAGTTCAAGACTTAGTCCTACGTATCATGTGTTAGGTTGGTTAAGTGTGTTCAAGCGGTTCATGACTTAACCCTATCAAATCAACGTGTCAAATTGGTTAAGTATATTCAAGTGGTCCATGACTTAACCCTATCCAGTGGCATTAATTTACTTAATGCACCCCTAACCTCTCACATTAGACTTGGTTATGGTTACTGGATGTGCCGGGCGGGTTCGGGCAGTTTTACATCATAACCTAGTCTAACCTCGGGTTTCGAGTGCGATATGACCAACTACTCACATTGGGTCCTATTGTTTGCAGTTACTGGATTCGCCGGGCGGTTCCGGGCAGATTTATACTGCAAACTCAACCCAACCTCGAGTTGGCCACGTTCAAGTTATCTAAGTGTCATGTCCCAAATTCATATTTTCAAGTATAATTTCATGTCAAGTTCATGTTCCTATCCAAGCTCAAGTTATAACGATATTCATGTTTTCAAGTTCATACTAAATTCAGGTTTTCCTAAACTACCCAAATCGCATCCCCAACGCTCGTGAATTCGAATCAAGGCAATAGATGTAACTAGGGAATAACATAACAAGGATGGGTATAAAGTGGCAAAGGTGATTTCAAGGCAAGCATGGTGTAAATTGAGATATGATCATAACATCACTGGCATATGAAATAGGGTGATAAACATAGCAATAAATGACATAAGATGATAATCCTAAACTTGTGACTAGCAATAGTTTCAACATCACAACATCACATGCATGTTAAAATAATGATAGGGTTTAGGTTATGACATGAACAGGCCCCTAAACCATGTTCTTATCCGTATTCCACAAATCAAGGTTCAATATGAACGGTACTAGGTTCAAGGTGAATAGATCTAGGGTGAATAAGAGTAGATCTAAAATAATAGATAAAAAAGGAATAGTCATAGATCAAAGATATACAAGAATAGGTCTCAAGTAGTTATCATGTTTATATTCAACTTCAATTTACACATGTCCATATTAAGTTTAGAGTTTAGATCTAAGAGTAACTGGGGCTTACAGATCGTGGTTTTTGAGAACTAAGAACAGAAATTGTCGTAGGATCGTTGTTGAGATGTTGATATATTCCCTTGAATTGTTGTAGAAACGTTGGCCTTCGATTTGGATCTAGTTTGAATGTTTAAGCTTCAAGTTGGAGGCGGCGGCCATGGTTCAAGAAGAGACTTAGCAGCATAATGGTGCTAGAAAGATTTGTTGTAGATTAGCCTAGGTCTTAGAGTGTTTTTGTAGTTGCAACAACTAGTTTAGGCCATAGGATAAACCCTAGAATCGATCTGAACCACCAAAAATCGTCACAGGCCCTCAAACAAGCCAACAGGGTCAAGCAGGAGCAACCAGGCCCAAACCAGGTTCGGGGACCAGGTCGACACCCAAGTCGACTGCGCAGTCGACCTGGTCCTGGGGGTGTCGACTCCCTAGTCGATTCCCCAGTCGACCTGGGGTGCTGGGCGGGAAATTTCCCTCCCAATCTGTCTGGGATTTGAAATTCGAATTTGAACTCGAACTCGAACTTTTTTGAACTCTGAAAATTTCTGAAACTTTAGGGAGCCATAACTTGGTCAAACGGACTCCGATTTTCGAAAACTCGGACTCGATTTCATGCAGAATTCCGAGACGAACGCAATGGCACAACCCGTTTCCCTTGGTTCTTATTTTAAAATTTAATTCTGCCTAGATTTATGGTTATAACACGTTATCAAAATACGGGTTGTTACAAAAGGTGTGTGGCACATGAACTTGCAATTTAGTGATTCAACTAACATAAATTATGGGTCATGTGAACTTGCATTCAAATCAGAATATAACTAAGTAGGTGTCATATGAAATGGCATAGTTTAGGCTTATACAAACTTGGGTTTAAACATGTTTAACTTGGCATAATGTCAATCACAAAACTAACATGTTGTATATTCACCAAAATATCCAATTTTAACATCTAATCATATAGCCTATGAACTTGCATAGTTTATGTAACCCAAACGGTACTTAACATAGATCCAATTATACTTGCAAATAAACATAAGAATGTGTTCATAGGTTTTGAGTCATGTAGGCATAAAAGGTCTCAAATCTAGAACATGTTTACATAAGCTTTAACTTAGACTTAGAGAATGTATATAGTCCATGCCATCGACATAAACATAAAGGGATCAATTACTAGTTTTTGCCATAACTTGTAAGTGCTATTATTTTCATATACAAATGTCCAATAGGCTTGCATCAATCAATTTATGCCACAAATATCAATACACAAGTCATGATAGAATTATTACAATACACAGAATTCATATCATTATCATATAATAACACAATTCTATTTTCATTTACATCGAATCATGTCACAGTTTTATTCATATTCTGAAAGATCACTGTACTTACAACGAATGCAGAATCTTGAATTCTGGATTCTGAGTTCTGAAATTGAGATGCGTTCCTTTGGGTAGATTAACGTTGCGTTGAATAATTTGATTAAGCTTTATCTTCTTAATTTGATTCGTCTCTAAGCTCCTCTCTCTTGACGGCTACGCTCAATTCCTTCCTGGCAGCATGACGACTCCAATCTTATTTTTTTGTGTGAATTTTAGTTGAGGCTTAGGGTGTATATATAGATTTTTAGATTGTTTTGAGCCGTCGGATGAAGACAGGAGGAATCTAGACCATACAAAGTCCAAAGAGACAATCTAGAGGTGACATGTCAGCCCCAATGACACACCGAGCCACAGAAATTCAAGCCAGAGCCAGACCCAGCCAGCCAGGTCGACCAGGTAGGTCGACTGGCAGGTCGACACCCAGGTCGACACTATGGTCGACCTGTGGGTGACCTGGTCGACCTGGTCCCTGGGTGGGAATTTTCCCGCCCAGCCCAGTTTGAGCTTATTTTTCGAATTTTGAACTTGAAACCGAGCTGTTTGAATTTTAAATTTTATTCTGAAACTTCCGAAGTTCATAACTCCTTCATACGAAGTCCGATTCACGCAAACTCGGACTCTATCTCAAGCAGAATTCCGAGACGAACGCAATGACATAACCCGTTTCCCTTAATTCTTTTATTTAGAATTAATTACACTTTAATTTGTGAAGCTTAATGTTATTGAATTCACGGGGTGTTACAATATTCGGGAAAGTACTATTCACTTTCCAGGTTTTTAAATCAATATTTATTTATTAATAAATAAATTATTATTTAATCAAATAAAAGAAATAAAAGTTATATTTTTAAAGTTAGATATCACAGAAGTATGAATTATAGTGTTATCATTATAATAAATGTTTTTCATAAAAGAAATGGAATCGTAAACTAAAATCCGAGAATTTGCGTAAGCAATAAGTGTTAAGATTTGAGTTTTGAAATTTATCTGTTGCAAGGTTAAGAACATGTTCAGTTAAGGTTTGAGAGGTAATTATACCCCAACTTGATTAACTTCGTAATTAACTAAGGAATAGTTGAAGTTCGATGGCGAAGGTTGATTAGAAATACTGTTAAGTAATAAACGATAAATGGATTGAGCGATCATAATGATGTTTTATATAAAATTAGTTTGAAATCCATATACATAAGATTTGAAAATGTTTTCCAAATATAATCAGAGATATTTTCTAAGCATAGAAAACGAAATGTTTGATGATAAAGAATACAGGAATGACAGTGATTCGTGAAAAAGAGATGGAAATGTTTTCCAATGATTAATAACGTATATTTTCTAAATTTTGAAAATAAGGAATTATGAATATATATGGAAACAGGTAATTAAAAATGAATAAATTAATGATAAGTGAATTTAAGAGACAAATGAATGATGATTGATCGATAGAATTTACATCTGGAAATAATATCGTTATTTGCACACATGTTTTTCTTTGATAGTTAAATCACCGATTATTGAAGTTTTTTTTGACCATTTTTACGTCGTCAATACGGAGAGTCCGGGATCTGATTCATTATCTGAAAACCACTCTGTATGGGCATTAGCGTTGTGAATCAAATGTGATGAAGATAATTGAAGACGGAGTTATGCAAGGGCTATCCTATTTACAGAATAGTGCCTTCGGTTTGTCCAGTCCCAGGACAAATTTTATATGGAAGAATACCTGATAGACTATATCTAAAGGATCGCGTAAGTTGATCTCTTCAAACGTAGTTACGTTTGGTGGAGGAGGAATTCATTTAGCTGTATACCCATAGTATGTTTGGCGAAATCAATTTGTGATTTGGCGCATATGACAATGTGACACTCAAAGTGAATGAAGACCAAAAAATATGTTATAACCTCTAGCCTCACAACCGGGAAATGTTATAGAATCGGGTAGGTCGCATAGCTAGTTGGGTCATACCTAAGCAGGGTGTATTGTCACTTGATCTAGAGAAATTCCTTTTGCTTCTTAAATCTATCAATGATGTCCCTTTCGGGAAACAGTTACTGATCCCAACCATTGTGATAATAAATCCGGTACTCTCAAGCTAAGTGAGAGACCATCATGTTTAGCCTAGGTTGCAAGATGTTCATGTTGAACCTGGTGTATTTCTCTCTAGAGGTACACTATCGGAAGGTGGTCCCATACCTTGCCAGTTGGAATCCATTATGCAATAAGAGCCCACGGTTTTGATTGTATACTATATATGTAGAGCGTGAGATTCAAGCGTTCTGCTTGATTGACATTACTTGTATTTAGACATTATTATAATATCAGACGAATATTGATTTCAAAGAATTCTTTGGGTTATCGTAAGGTAAAAGCCATCCGTATTTATGTGTGGATCGGTCTTACAATTATCCTTTCTTTTAAAAGGATTTTTAAAAGTTAAAACAAGTGGTTGGAGTTTACTCACACCAAGTCCCTTGACTGACCTAGAGTTTATTTTTGTTTTGTTTTTCCCTAAACTCTTGGGTGACCAAATTTGTATGGGCAGTCAAGTAGTTCAGGTATTTTCAGATATCATTGGAGGAGCTTGGAGCAGGAGGCTTCAGCGTTATCTAGTATTGTTATTTCCTTTGTGTTGAAAGTGTTGTACTTTGATAATGTTATTGTATATATATATGTATATATATACTGTTTATTTAAAAGTTATGTTAAATTTTATTCATTTCGCTGTGAGATTCATGTTACTCTGATGTGTTGTATGTTCTTTTTCTTCTTCTATTCTAATTTTCTATCTTATCAGATCTCACCTTCTAACTTCTTTCATTAACGTTCCGGTAAACTTCGGGGGCTTGGTTAGTTGAACGTATTTAGTCGATAATCAGGATCACGAATTTTCCCTGGGCCGTTACAATAATAAGATCTAAATTAGCAATTTAGATGTTCCAATTGGTTTAGATCTAACATGATAAACACAAGGGGATAAATTAGATCACATAATTCAGATCCAAAGGTTAAAATTGATCTAACACCATTAGGATGACATAATAGCATGCTTAGATCTAAATATGGGTTCACATGTCCAATTTACAACATATCTAAGTTGATCGCAATATGACAGGTGAAAGGTGAATTACATAAAGAATTAGATCTAACCAATGTTGCAACTGTCCAAATTAACCGATTTACATTCACCACAATATAGTTACAATTCAAGATCCACAAAGGCGACTTAATAGAATAACCACAGTTGCATTAGATCTAGAGAAATAGATCTATCGTGACATAGAATAAGGTTTAACAATAGCATGGATTCATAGTTTACAACATATCCAATTCACAGTCTTTCACAATTTAATTTAATTTATTTAAACCTAAAAATAACCAACTCACTGTGTTTGGATTGTCAAGATGATAGAAAAGAAGTTGGTGTTGAATCAATGCTTGAATCTCATAATTTGATTTGCAAAACTAATAGTTGTTTGAAGAAAACAGATACATCTTAGTTCGCACACCGGCAGCATTTGGCTCCCATGATTTCCAATGAAGAAATAGGAGAACTGGTGTAGCGACCCTAGGAATTCGAGCCCGAATTCCGACAATAATATCGATCCTGCATCACTTGTTAGAACCCAAGTATCGAAAACGCAGATAGCTAATAGAAAGAAATAAGAAGGTGAGGGAAGAAAGAAAGAAATATTAGAATAGAAGAATAAGAAGAAGAACCATAACACAAAGTATCACATCGCAATGGAACAAAATATAATATAGAAATAACTTTTATTGAGAGCTTGAGATCATACTTACAACAACAGAGTACATCAATACACCTGCACAGTTATAATAACCTGTCCTTATATATATATACACACACACACATATATATAACACAGCGGAACAATAATAGTTTAACACCATACGTCTAAACTCCTTTTGCTCATCTTTAAACTTCACAGCATTTGGTAACCTGAACCTGTACACCCCGGTCTAGCCCAAGAATTACAAACACTGGGTCAGTCTGGTGAACTAGAGTGAGAAAAACTAGCTAAGTTTATAAATCATCCAATTTGATTTTAAAGTTATAATCCTTTTGGAAGAAAAAGAGTAATCGTAAGACCAAATCCACACATAAATATGGACGGCTTTTACTTTACGATAACCCAAAACAATTTAAAATCAATACTCATCTGATATTATAATAATGTCTAAATACAAATAAATAACAATCTAGCAGAACACTTGCATCTAACGCTCTACATATATAGTATACAATCAAAATCGAAAGCGCTTATTGGAGATTGGATTCCGAGTATGAAAAGGTATGGAACCACCTGCCGATAGTGTATCTCTATAGGGGAATACATTGGGTTCAACAAGAACGTTTTACAACCCGGCCCACACATGACCGACCACTCATTTCACTTGAGTGTATCTAATGTATATCACCAACGGTTGGGCTCAAACCACCATTTCACGAAAGGGACAACATCGAAATAGATTAAAGAAGGAAATGAATTTTCTCTAGATAGGTAATTATACACCCTAATGGGAGTGACTCACATAGCCGTGCTGCCTGCTCGATTTCTGTCATTTCCCGATTGATGAGGCTTGAGGTTATAATCAACTTTTGGAACATCTGGCCACTATTCACTTTAATTGTCACATTGCCAGATCTGCCTCATATCACTAATTGACGTCCCCAAAAACACACTAGTCGTTAAGCTAAAAGAAGGTGTCTTCTCCGCCCCCAACAAAAATACGTTTATGGAAATCAACGTACGTGATTCCTTTGGAAATACTATGTCTAACACTCGTCCATACAAGTTGTCCTGGGACTGGACAAATCGAAGGCACCCTCCTACCGCATCCATGAATTACCCTATGGATCAGTAGCGAGTAGTCCTTACAATGCGTAGGTTTCAATCACGACCGAATCACTGTCAAATACCTTTAGGGATTAGCTAGAGAAATCCAGCAATAGTCCTTTCATTCATAAAGATATACGGTCTTCAATAGCTCCATCTTGACCAGCATCAGATATCTTCTTCGTTTACGCATTCGTTGGTTCAGAATGGTTTTCGAATATAAATTCGATCCCGTTCTTTCCGTACCAACAACGTTGGGTTAGATTTTGATAGTCGGTTATTTAACTATCAAAATAAACAATCAATAAGATAAATCTATTAGTCTTTACACAGTGTCACTTGGCCATTAAATAATATATTAGTTTTAGTATATTAATAATCTCAAATCATTTATTTATGTACTTAGAATAAACATCATAAAATCCTATCAAAATTCTTATTAACTATCCTTTCAAAACATTTGTTACAACAATACTTATTATCTATAATTGGAAATCTGATTCAACTTATCCTTTAAACAATTTTTACGGTATCCCTTTGTTTCGTGATTTGAACGCCATAATCGTCACTATCCTTTTTAGAATACTCATTCCAAATCCCATCTTCTTACTTTTTGAAAACATCGTTATATTTTCACAAATCTCATTTTATTTCATTTACTATAGAAATATCACTTTGTATTCTCAAGCCTCTTTTATTCCCCTTTTTTCCGAATCCCATTATATGTATACATATTTCCAAATTTCTTCCAATAACATGCACTAGCCTATCATTTCTCATAATAAATCACTTTTAACACTTTCACCACTACAACTAATATCATCCTCCGACAATCTTGCAGTTTTTCAAGTTGGGGTATTTTAATTACCTCTCAGACCTTGATCAACAACATTCTTGTCTTAAGATAAATGTCAGTTGCAATACCAAAACCGATATTTATTATCCATATCAAACAATTCCCAGTTTTATTCTATCTTAATGAAACATCATCTTTTACTTAAAACCACAGATCTATATTTCATCTTTATGACTCCACTCGTTTAACTACTCTAATTCAAACTTGGGTTTTTGTTTGATTCCCATTTCATATCTTCATCAGTTGTTAACTGTAAATCAGTAAGAAAACAATCCCCTAAATATCAACCCCGAAGGCCGAAACCAACATCTGATCAATATTTAGAAAACCATTTAACTCAACCGATCTCCAGTTAAATCCATTCTTTAATTCTATATCCCCACTTTTATTTCCCATTTCAAAAACCCAATTTTAATAACTCTTTACAATAATATTCACTAAACTCGGGTTTGTAACTTCGTCAAAATTTTGGATTTCATAAATCCAATTAGATAGAATCTTCAATAAGAATTCACTTTAAATCACAATTTAACTTAACTTATATTATCATTAATATGATTTTCTTTAAAATATAACTTCATTATAAATAGGCCTTCTCGTTTCATAAACCTAATTAATACCTTTTAAATCCGATGATTTTATCCCTTAGATTATTATTAAATAAGTATCAACATTTATAAAAATGTTTTACTTAACTATTAAATTTATTTATTTATTTAGTAGATCCATTTCAGCTACTGCAGTTGACTTAGTCATCTCTAAGCATGATTAACTCTTTAATCAGATCTTAATTCATCTTTCCATTTAAATTAATTACAAATTAAATTAATTTAAATAATCCCATTTGATTATTATAATAACCAAATCAATATAATCTCCTTTTAACTGTTACTTAAACAATTAATCTTTGTTATAAATCGTTACATTAATTCTTGTCACTTGCTTTTCCGTTTTAGTATTATAAGAATTAGCTTTATAAATCATTTAACGATGAGGCACAAGCTCCGCACATGGTAGATTTTAGAACCAAATGGTTATTAGTGGTTAAAATAATCAATATATATACGTTTGGTTTATTTCCTTTTTATAAACCCAACTAAACTAATATATTTAAAAATCAATATTCAGTTATAAATAAATTTCTTAACTTCATTTTTATCGACTCATATGTTGGCAAATCAAAAACAGTTTGTATTATGGCCATTTGCTATAAATTCCCCAACCGATATCACCCATTGGTTAATAACCAAACAAATGTTGAATTTAGGTTTAACAATCAATAACCAATTAATCCAATCATATGGGTTCAACAGTTCATATAATGATCATATGAAAATAAACAATAAATTTGACTGATAACGGTCAACTAATAGGATCCATTCAAACATCCAATTTAATTCAGTACTTTTATATTTGTAACACCCCACGTCCATTAATGTCACTCACAAAGGGAAATCATTAACTTCTATGGAGCGTTTTAAGTGAGTATAGAACAGAAACTTAACAACAAGACAAATATAAACAGTACTTGAAAAATTAAAAACTTTATTTCATTGCAGCGGAAAATACATATTTTTGATTACATCATCAAAACCAGAGTCAAAATACATAATATCCATCTTGACCAACTCAAAGTACATAAATTAAAAGACATAATCCCCAATACAAAATAGCCATAAATAAAAGAGAGAATGAACTTTAATTCAGCGATCCAAGCAATCTTCTAAAAGCAAGAAGCACAGCTATCCAAAATCAAGCTCCACTGGTGCTAGTTCCAACCTGAGCACCTGGGGGGTGAGCACCTAGGGGGGGGGGGGAGGGGGGGGGAGGAAGAAAAGAGGAGGAAACAAAGGGGGTCAGACATAAAGTCTGGTGAGTGCGATAACTTTAACAATAAAATTACCAAAGTAACTAGGCTAAGGCATAAGTTGGAAAATCAGGAAATGACCATGAACCATTGAATATGGAAGAGTAAATAAGGAAACAAGATGAACAACGATATAGTTAAAGCGCACCTAAACCACTATAAGATAATTACTAAACTACACCAACACTGTAGGATAATTGCTATACTGCACCACCACTAGTCACCCTAAGGTTGATCCCGCCTACAGACTTAATAATGATAATGGTAGTTTCGTGCACCCCTAGCTGTCTTCATAGGTGCCACCTGCCCCTATCTCCACTAGGTGTACCCACTACCCCCATGTGATCGGCTCCCGAACTCGTAGATACCCGTGTTGGCCCCACAGTGGGGTGTATCACTCCCCAAAGTAGCAACCCAATACCACAAATAATGCACGGCTTATACCTACATGATGCAACAACGTCTTACCTACCAGCCCGGGTCCACACATGCATATGAACCCGTTGGACTTGCGTTGCCACCGCTAACCCGGTTTGGCCTCTTACAGTCAAGCCCAGTATGCGTGTCCCGTCCTTGACTTGGGTCGAGCCCACAAAGATACGTATGGGTTACTGGTTGAAAAAGGACCCCATTACTTGACACAAGTTATCCACCTAAGCTTGGTCCCCTCTAGTACATCCCACTTAACCCACTTCTTATTCATGTTCACTTACATGTTTCAATTTTGGTTAAGTATTGTTAATCTTATTTCAAATGCCACCCAAGGTACCCACTAGATTCCACATGCCACCCAAGGCACCCACTTAACCCCCTCATGTCCCACTACATGTTTATCTGGTTAAGTTTTTCTTAATTCATTAAGAATGTAACCTCATAAAGACTTCTCACATTAGACTGGCATTTGTGGCAGCTGGATTTGCCGGGTGGGTCCGTGCAGTCTTACACCACAAAAGAGCCTAACCTCGTCTCTTTACAATTGTGACGTATTTAATTTATGCCTAAGACCTCCCACATTAGACTGGCATCTGTGGCAGCTGGATTTGCCAGGGGGGTCCGCGCAGTCTTACACCAAAAAAGAGCCTAACCTCGTGTCTTAAACGATTAATTACTCCTAATTAATCATTCCCCAATTTGAGTTACTTTCCCTATTAAAATTATCAATTAATTCCAAATTTAACTATGGCCATAATTGACCCAATTATGTCCATCTATTTATGGTATGTAAAATCATACCAATTTCATCACAGATTTATTTTATGCCTTTTTAAGGCATTTATGCCAATTAAATCTTTTAATATTATCCCCTTTACCGCACGTTGTACGTTCGTTCGTTTAACGTAAAATTTACGTTAGACTCGAATAGTCTAACTCATGGAATAAAGAGAAAACATCACAACATACATACAATTAAAAATAGATCTAAACATAAGGGGTGAACTTGCATGTGTGAATGATATTCTACATCTAAAAATTGCATAGGCCAAAGCTACAAATAGCATAAAACTACATATGTCATAGACCCAAATCTAAAGGTGTGAACTTGTTGGGATAATGGTCACAAACTTGCATAAATCATGTATGTCATAGATCTACATCTAAAGGTGTAAACTTGCATAGGCGGTAACCACAAACTTGCATAACATGATTCATATTCAAGCACATGTATTCATATAAACTTGCATATGTGATTTATGCAACATAACAATGGTATAAACTTACATCTAAACATGTAAACTAGCATGTAGAATTTGGCATATAACTCACACATGTCATAGCCTAACTTTAGATCTAAAAATAGATGTCATGAAGCATATAAGGTTATACATATAATCTTCCCCAACTTGCATATGATTCATGTCTTAATAAAAATCTAAACTTACATACATACTTATGATTTATCATATGAATCAACCTACCCAAACTAGCATATGAACAACATGGTGATTCGATTATACATTAGCCAATCATAAAATTATAACATAGATGATCTCAACTTTACAAGATAGCATCATAGAATTTACAACATAAACATCACAATTTTACTACATAAATAATAACATATGGTCAATAATTCACATCATATCCCGATAGTCTACATCATAACTCAATCCCATTAATTTGCTAATTATTTTATTAAAATTATCGAACTCACAACTCAAAGAAGGTCTTGAGTTCTAAATTCTGAGTTCTGAAGTTGTAATAGCTTTCCCTTGAAGAAGATTCGTTGTTAAAGTTGTAAAGAATTGAATTAGATTAGCTTTTTTCCTCTCCAATTAGTGGCGGCTATGCTGAGTTGCTAGGTGACAGCGTGGAGGCCATGAATCTAATTTTGTTTTAATTTTAGGGTTTGAGTCTATAGGTGTTTTTATAGAGTTTAGGATTAGTTTAAGCTGTCCGATCAACCTAGAATTAATCCCAGCCAATCAGAGCATATCAGAAACCCTAATGAGTCAGCATCTAGACATCAACAGGTCATAAAACAAATCTGCCCGGGTGGGTGGGGGGTGGGTGGCAGGTCGACCCCTAGGTCGACCCCCAGGTCGACCTTATGGTCGACCTGGTTAGGGTAGGTCGACCCCCAGGACGACCCTATGGTTGACCTGGCCCTGGCGGGAATTTTCCTACCTAGCCTGTCTGACTCCGAAATTTGAATTTTCTGCAATCTGTTTTGATTTTTCTGAAACTTCCGATGGCCATAACTTCTTCATATGAAGTCCAATTCACGTAAACTCGGACTTTACCTCAACCAGAATTCCGAGACGAACATGATGGCGCAACCTATTTCCCTTAATTCTCACGTCTGAGATTAGTTATTCTTAATTTGTGAACATTAGTGTTAATAGAAATACGGGGTGTTACATTCTCCCCTCCTTAAAGGATTTCGCCCCCGAAATCTCCAAGTTAAGGAGAATGCATGTCCTACCATCCAAACAACCATCTACTCAACCATCAAACACAGGCATCCATTGTCCTTATAAATTTCTAATGCTGTATGAACATATGCAAGAAATGTGTGTATATGTTCCTTATCTAATGCGGAATCAGGCGGTCTACTGATTCAGTTGACCTCCTTAATGCAAACCATGATAGTGCCATGCATCCATTATGTATGCGAAAGAATCCTATCGATACATATTACCTCTACATGCGTGCACAACCATTCACCAAAATGCCGCATCCATATGATAACACAACCATTATACATCCATTATCTTAAATATGCACACACATTTATATGCTATATGCAACATGAAGTGACTGAGCCGATCTAGTGCCTAAAGTGTGTGTATATGCATCCACGAGCAGCCACTAGCAAACACTTGCATCCACATGCATCCATCATACATAACATGTCTCAAACACATGTTTCAATTATAGGACTACCCTGTCTAAAGGTCAAAGATACTAGCGAGAGGACATACTAAAGATAAGATAAGTACAAGGTAAGCGATAAAGGAGAAATTAAAAGACATACCCTTGAAAAGAAAAGGGTATAATGAACGCCTCTTCTCTTCCGTCTCCTAAGTAGCGTTGCTCTCATCATCTCCCTATTTCTCTTTGACTAGCTTGACCTCTCAATTCCTCAACTTCTTAATCTCCGACCCAAGAATGCATGTAGGAGCTCGTCGAGTCATCGCATCACGCTCTATCTCCACCTCTCTAAGCAAGCTCGGCTCTACCACTTCCACGGTCTCGTGCAAGCATTTCCTCAAATGTGATACATGGAATACATCGTGTACGCCACTAAGTCTCTCAGGCAACTCCACTCTATACGCCATTTGCCCAGTCCTCTCCTTAATAGGAAACGACCCTACGAACCTTGGTGCTAACTTCCCAACGGACCCAAAGCGAATGACGTTCCGTAATGGAGACACCTTGACAAAGACCATGTCCCCAATATCGAACTCAAGATTTGTCCTTCTCTTGTTCGCATAAGATTTCTGCCTATCTTGCGCCATTTTCATCCTCCTTCGAATCAAATCGATCTTTTCCGAAGTCTCTCTAATCATATCGGGCCCAAGTAAGATCTTATCTATAGACTCCCACCAACATGTAGGCGAACAACACGACCATCCATAAAGAGCCTCGAACGGTGCCATGCCAATGCTAGATTGAAAGCTGTTATTATATGCGAACTCCACCAACAGAAGATGTTCCTTCCATGTACCTCTGAAGTCTAAGACACACAACCTCAATAGTTCCTCCAGAATACGATTCACCCTCTCGGTCTGGCCATCCGTCTGAGGATGATATGCAGTGCTCAAACGTAACTGAGTCCCTACTGCCTCTTACAAGCTCGTCCAAAATTCACTAGAAAAGATAGGATCGTGGTCGCTCAATATGCTAGAAGGAACACCGTGCAAACGAACTATCTCTCGTATGTATACGGAGGCTAACCATGGAGCAGTCCTCTTACTCTTCACGGGAATGAAATGGGTGCTCTTGGTAAGTTTATCTACCACGACCCAAATCCCCGTATTACCCTTCCTCGGTCTCGGTAATCCGTCAATAAAATCCATCGAGACACTTTCCCACTTCCATTGTGGGACCTCCAATGGGTGTAGTAATCCATCAGGCTTCTTTTGCTCTGCTTTTACTTGTTGGCACACCAAGCATCTAGCGACATACTCGGCTACGTCCTTCTTCATACCGGCCCGAAAGTAAACTCGTCTCATGTCCATGTACATCTTGTCCCCGTCGGGATGGATGGTCATCTTCGAACGATGTGTATCATCAAGAATGGTCTTCCTTAGGTCCTCATCTTTTGGTACACAAAGTCTACCGTCCCTACGCAACCAACCCTTATCATCTAGAGTATACCTACTGAGATGGCTCGATGACTCCTCTCCTTTGAGCTTCTCTACTAACTCAACCAACTATGGGTCATCTCGTTGTGCCTCACCAATCCATCCCAAAAGCGTAGGTCTGACCACTAAGGATGCTAGCAAACCGGGTACGAAGTCAATGGAAGGTTTAAATTCAAACGTAGAGATGAACTCTAAGCTTCGTCGCTCAACAAACAACGGACTCAAGGATAACCTCTTCCTACTTAAGGCGTCCGCCACCACGTTACCCTTGCCAGGGGTATATGCTATCTCGAAGTCGTAGGATGCTAAGAATTCCATTCACCTTTGCTGCCTTAAGTTCAAGTCCTTCTGAGAGAATAAGTATTTTAGCGATTTGTTGTCAGTGAATAATTCGAATTTCTCGCCAAGAAGATAATGGCGCCAAGACTTAAGCGCGAAAAAAATAGCAGCCAACTTTAGGTCATGTGTAGGGTAATTTCTCTCATGCACTCTCAACTGCTTTCCCGCCTAGTCCTGTCCCACAAGCATCGGTATAAACAGTAAATGGCTTACTCCCATCCGGCAACACTAAGACTGGGGCTGTGGTCAAAGCTCTCTTTAGATGTTGGAACGCATCATCACAATCTACGTCCCATGTGAAAACTAAGTTCTTCTTCGTCAAGTGTGTTAATGGAGCTAATAATTTTGCGAAGTCTTTGATAAACTTCCTATAGTAGCCAGCCAACCCTAAGAAACTCCTTACCTCGGTAGCATTTTTAGGGACCTTCCAATCTTGGATGGCCACTACCTTCGCGGGATCCACAACTATCCCCTCTTTGGAAACCACGTGTCCTAAGAATCGCACTTCCTTCCTCCAAAAGTGACATTTAGAAAATTTAGCTTTAAGGCTATGCGCTCGTTCCCTAGGGCATGCTCTTCCTCGTTCTTAGAAAAGATCAAGATGTCGTTCACAAAGACTACCACAAATTTATTAAGGTACTCCCTAAATACCCTACTCATCAAGTCAACAAAGTATGCGGGGACGTTTGTCAAACTGAAGGGCATCACAAGCCACTCGAAGAAACCGTCTGGAGTCCTAAAGGCAGTCTTGTCTATGCTATCCTCCGCCACTCTCAACTGATGGAAACCCGTGGCTAAGTCCAACTGCGAAAACACTGAGGCACCAACTAACTGATCGAAGAGATCGTCAATCCTCGGCAGTGGGTGCCTATTCTTCTTAGTAAGATTATTGAGTTCTCTATAGTCCACACAAAGTCTATGGGACCCATCTGCCTTCGTGGCAAATACTACTGGAGCACCCCACTCCGATATACTACGTCTGATGAACCCCTTCTCAAGCAGTTCCTTCACTTGCTTACTGAGTTCTATTCTCTCTCTTGGAGCTATGTGGCGCACTGGTAATGCAACTGGCTTTGCATTATCTACTAGATATCTTCGAAAGTCTATCTCACGTTTTGGGGGTTAACCCCTCACCTCATCGAAGACATCAACATATTCACGGACTATGGGAACAGAATGTAAATAATCATCGGATGCGTCAAGGGATTCTAGGTAGCTAAGCATTACTAGACCTCTAGGGTCACAAGAAATGTTAAGGGTCTTTCCAAAATGAGTCAACAATCTAACTACCCTTCTTTCACAATCTAGGATGGCCCCGTATCTAGTTAGCCAATCCATACCTAGAATTAAACCGTAGCCCATGAAGCCAAGAACAAAGGCGTTGCATTCAAACTCAACGCCCAAGATAAACACTCTCAAATCCCGACAAATCGTAGAAAAATGAGTCGAACCACCAATAGGATTTGAGACTACTAAGGGATCAGTAACAAGACCAGTATCTAGGTGCAGTGTTTCAACTAATGATGTAGAGATAAACGAATGTGATGCGCCAGAATTGAATAAAGTACGGACATGATGATCAAACAGAAAAACTAAACTTTCGACGGAAATTGCTCTACCTCGTTCTTGCAACGGTGGGACCACGAGAGCCTGAACTTGTCCCCTTGCCTACCCTGGTGCCATAAGAGCCTGCACCTGTCCTCCCGAGGTAGACCCTGCCCTCTGCCCTTTACATGGGCTGTCCCTAATTAGATGTCCCGCTTCGCCACAGTGGAAACAACTGGTCTTCTTTTTTCTTCCTACAATCTTTGCTTAGATGGCCTGGTGTCCCATAGTTAAAGCATCTTTTCTTTCCCTTAGCATTGTTGTCTTTTCCACCTTTCTTGTTCTGTTGTTGTTGTTGCGGCTTCTTTTGATCCCCTTTCTTCTCGGGTGCCTTATTAGCATTGGCGCCCTTCTCTTCTTCATGCATAAACGCCATGTCAACTAGCCTCTCAAAGGCAGCCCCTGTAACACCCCACCTCCGCTAGGGTCACTCTTTCGGGGGCACTAGCTTCTGGGGGGCGTTAGAACTGGGTAAGCATGCATAATGATATATCAAGGCAGAACATTAACATAAATATATATGTAAAACAGAGTAAGTGAGAATAAAACAGCGGCATATCTCAAACCATCTCAAAACAAGTCTTAGTACATCATAAAGTCATCTGCCAAAAATAAACATGTCTAGTACAACATAAACAGAAATACTGAAATACATAGTGCTATCCCCAAAATAAAAGATGATAAACCATAGCGAGCTCAATGTCCAGACATACATGAGCTATCCAGCGAACAAGCAAGCGATCCAAGCTAAGCACCACTGTTCCTTCCCTGAGAACCTGGGGGGGGGGGGGGGAAACGGAAGAAAAGAAGCGAAAGAAAACAGGTCAGTCAAAAAGACTGGTAAGCCCTACTACGATCAGTCTATAAACTAATAAAGCTAACATCATGATGGAAACTGAGATGAACATACTGGCAATAGATAAAGGTGTCATCACATAAAGAAGATTAAGCTTTGCACCACAGTGTACTAGCAAACTAACATAACAGGTATTGATCCCTCAGCCCAAACTTTGGCCCAATTGCATGAGGTGACCTTAATACAAGGTCCAGCCCAACGGTCTAGTCGATCGGCTCCCTATAAACCTAACACGTCAAGTGTTGGTGTCCATACGGCCCACATTTTGTTGTAGTCAGACTGTGCTGGGTCCACCTTCGGGTGTATCAAGCCCTCGGGTGTCAACCCCAGACACCTAAGCAATAATGCACAGTCTAAACCTACTGGTACCCGTGCCTCGAGTTCGTCCAATACCGGATTACGTGCACGTCCGTAGCCCGCCTGGACCCGCACCGCTGTACCACTCAGCCGTCGCTTTGGTCGCTTACATCAGTCCAGTAATCGTACCCCGCCCTAGCCTAGCCTCTAGGGTTGTGAATGATACCCAACTGGGATTACTGTGGAACAGACCACGTTGCTAGGGTTTTCTAAGAGGGTTAAGTGCGGTTTAACCCCTCACTAATCATGGATTAAATTAGTTAAGTGTAACCAACAGTTCACCACTTAACCCCATTCAATCCCTCGTATCCCCAAAATTGGTTAAGTATTAGTGGGCCATGACTTAACCCTAATCATGAGGCGTTAATTAATTTAATGCACCCAACCTCTCACATTAGACCTTGTTGTGGTTACTAGTTAGGCCGGGCGGGTCCGGGTAGCTTTACACCACAACTTGGTCTAACCTCGGGTCCAAGGTACACATGACCAACTTCTCACATTGGGTCCTATTGTTTGTAGCAACTAGTTAAGCCGGTCGGTTCCGGGTAGGTTTACGCTACAAACTCAACCCAACCTCGAGTTGGCCACACTTATGTTTTCTAAGTGTCATGTCCACTTTATTTTCAAAACATCATTACAAGTTTAACAAATACTTGGGTAGACCTAACTTAATAGGTAAATTCCCAAGGGGTAGACCTAACTTAATAGGTAAATTCCCAATCATATATTTTCATGTATTTTAAGTTTTACCTAAAAAACCCCCCAACGTCCTTCTATCGCTTACATATTCGTCATAACGCATAAAGGATAGAAAGAGGGAACTTGGCACAACATACATGATAAATCTTACATATCAAAATAAACATGCATAACATGTTGGACTTGCATAACTTAGCATAGTGAACTTTCATAAACATGCATAACTTGTTAAACTTGCAAATCATGGCATAGTGAACTTGCATAAACATGCATAACTCAATAAACTTGCAAATCATGGCTTAGTGAACTTGCATAAACATGCATAACTTGTTAAACTTGCAAATCATGGCTTAGTGAACTTGCATAAACATGCATAACTTGTTAAACTTGCAAATCATGGCTTAGTGAACTTGCATAAACATGCATAACTTGTTAAACTTGCAAATCATAGCATAGTGAACTTGCATAAACATGCATAACTTATCAAACATGTGTAACATAGCATAGTGAACTCACACAAGCATGCATAACTCATTAAACATGCATAACATAGCATAGTGAACTCGCATAAGCATGCATAACTTATTAAACATGCATAAATCCCAACTTTCATCACATATTAACTTTAGAGTTTCTAAAATGAAGGTAAGAGGGCTTAACAATATTATGAAGACACAAATCTACTAATAAAGATTGAGAAGCCCTTTATGCAAGCATATAAAAACCCAAAACAAAGCTCCAATTAACAAAAATCCCAAAAACTCTAGCTTAGCAAATAAAGCTTGCAACTTGATGATGTATGCAAGCTAATGATCATTCATACAACTTAGAAAAGCTTGTATGAACATCAAAATCTTCATAGGAATGATTTATGAAGAGGTTGGAGGCTAGGGTTTTTAAGTGGAGGCTATTTGAGAATTCAATTTGACATAGTTTGGTTGCTAGAGTGAATAATGAGGTTTTAGGGTAGGATTAGGGGCTTATTTATAGAAGATTAGAGTGTTTTTAGCCCTAGGATTAACCCTAGGTTAGTTTAGGTCCGTCAGATTTAGGAATTCTCTAGAACCAAGCCACACAACCAAGCCCAAATCAAAATGGTGCGCCAGGCAAAAACTTCCCGGCCACCCCGTGTCGACAGGGCTGTCGACAGGGCAGTCGACACCCTAAGACCCCTGTCGACATGCCTGTCGACATGGGGGTCTTGGCGGGAGTTTTCCCGCCTGACGCCAGTTAGCCCTAATCCTTGTTTTTAATTTAAAATTTAAATCTGTTTTTAACATGGAAATTTCTGAAAACTTCAATGGGCCTTAACTGGGTCATACGGACTCCGATTTTCGAAAACTCGGACTCTATTTCGCGTATTTTTCCGAGACGAACGCAATGGCATAGCCCGTTTCCCTTGATTCAGATTTTTGAATTAAATTCTGCCTCGATTTATGTTATAACAGGTTATTGAAAATACGGGTTGTTACATTCTCCCCTCCTTAAAGGATTTCGTCCCCGAAATCTTCAAGTTAGGAAGAACGTATCCTACCATCCAATCATCCATCTACTCAAAGCATCATCCACGAGCAATCATTGTCCTTAAAAGATTCTAAATGCTGTATGAACATATGCGAAAGTGTGTGTGTATATGTACTTATCTAATGCAAAGATCAATGCAAAATATGTTAGTGAAATGTATCCATATGTATGCAAGTCCTAACATAATGTATAATATCTACATGCGTGCTCAATCATACATCCATATGCAACATCCATGTGATGGCATACAAATTTCATCCAAGAATAAGCATAAACACTCATGCACATGCAATATGAGGAGTGTGTGAGCCGATCTAGTGCCTAATGTGTATCATGCATCCACGAGTAACCACTTGCAAACATTTGCAACCACTTGCAACCATCAAACATAACATGTCTCAAACACATGTTTCATCCAAAGGGTTTCTACCTAAGGTTCTCATGACAAGATTAGCACGATAACTAGATAAACATGGATAGCAAAGAGAAAGATATGCTAATAAAGGAAAGAGATTGAGAGTGTACCCTCAAAAAGGAATGGATAAAGCCCACATTTTCTCCTCGGTTTCTCAAGTTGCGTCTTCTTCGGCTTCACCCCATTGAACCTTCACCAACTTGACCTCTCGATTCCTTAGCTTCTTGGTCTCCCTTCCTAAGATACGAATCGGAACTCTCCTCAAAGTTGCCTCTTTCTCTACTTCCACGTCTTCAAGAATGCTAGGTTCAACCACCTCAGCGGACTCATGTAGGCACTTTCGGAGATGCGAGACATGAAAGACATTATGCACTCCGGACAGCTTCTCGGGCAATTGCACTTTATAAGCCATCTTCCCAATTCTCTCTATGATAGGGAAGGGTCCAACAAATCTCGGTGCTAACTTCCCAACAACTCCAAATCGGACCACATTCCGCAAAGGAGAAACCTTTACGAAAACCATATCCCCAACATCAAACTCCAAATCGGATCTTCGCTTATCAGCATAGGATTTCTGTCGGTCTTGGGCCGCCTTCATCCGTCTTCTAATCAACTCGACCTTCTCGGATGTATCCCTAATCATGTCAGGTCCAAGTATAAGCTTATCTGTAGTCTCCCACCAACATGTAGGCGACTTGCACGGCCTCCCATATAAAGCTTCAAATGGTGCCATCCCTATGCTTGCCTGATAACTGTTATTATATGCAAACTCAACAAGAGGAAGATGGTCTTCCCAAGTACCACCAAAATCCAGAATGCAAAGCCTCAACAAGTCCTCAAGTACCCTATTCACCCTTTCTGTCTGACCGTCCGTTTGTGGGTGATAGGCCGTACTCAGGTTCAACCTCGTGCCCATAGCTTCCTGCAAACTGTTCCAGAACTGACTAGTAAAGATGGGGTCTCGGTCACTGACTATGCTGGAAGGGACTCCATGAAGTCTCACAATCTCACGAAGATATACTGATGCTAGTCCAGATGCGGTCCTTTTGCTCTTCACCGAAATAAAATGAGCACTCTTCGTAAGTCTATCTACAATGACCCAAATGCTCATATTCCCCTTCCTTGACCTTGGAAGCCCATCAATAAAGTCCATAGAAATACTCTCCCACTTCCATAGCGGGACCTCTAGAGGATGCAATAGCCCACCGGGCTTCTTCGACTCGGCTTTTACTCTCTGACAAACAACACATCTAGAGACAAACTCTGCCACATCCTTCTTCATTCCAGGCCAGAAGAAAATACGCTTCATATCCTTATACATCTTATCACCGCCTGGATGTATAGTCATCTTGGAGCGATGTGCTTCCTCAAGAACTCTCCTCACCAAGTCTCCCACCATCGGAACACAAAGCCTTCCGTCTCTCCTCAGCCAACCCTTATCATCTATAGAATATCGAGCAAGGTGACTAGATGTCTCCCCTCGAATCAACTTATCCATAATCTCAATTATCTGAGGGTCTTCCTTCTGCGAAGCCCCAACTTGATCTAGAAGGGTAGGCCTGAGCTCTAGAGATGCTAAAGAACCGGTCATCAACTCAACCGCCAAAGAGAAATCAAAGGTTGCCAAGAACTCTAAATTCTTCATCTCAACAAATAGAGGACTTAGTGTCAACCTTTTTCTACTCAACGCATCTGCTACAACATTCCCCTTGCCAGGGGTATAGGCTATATCAAAATCATAGGACGCCAAGAATTCCATCCATCTTTGCTGCCTCAAGTTCAGATCCTTCTGCGAAAAGAGATACTTCAAAGACTTATGATCAGTATACAGCTCAAATCTCTCTCCCAGAAGATAATGACGCCAAGCCTTGAGTGCATATACAATCGCTGCCAGCTCTAGATCATGGGTGGGATATTTCTTCTCATGCACCTTAAGTTGCCTTCCACCAAAACATATAACTCTGCCTTCTTGCATCAGAACGGCGCCCAATCCCGTGCCACAAGCATCAGTGTACATGGTAAACATCTTACCACCATCGGGTAAAGCTAGAACTGGTGCTGAGGTAAGGGCTCTCTTGAGTCTCTGAAAAGCAAGCTCACAATCCATATCCCAAGCAAAAACTAAGTTCTTCTTCGTCAACTTAGTAAGAGGAGCGGATATCTTCGCGAAGTCCTTGATGAACTTCCGGTAAAAACCCGCAAGACCTAGAAAACTTCTCACCTCGGTTGCATTCCTTGGAGTCTTCCAATCCTGAACTGCAACCACCTTAGCGGGATCCACCGCTAAGCCTTGCTTGGATACGATATGCCCAAGGAATCTAACTTCCCTTCTCCAAAAGTGACACTTGGAGAACTTGGCCTTTAACTGATGCGCTCTAAGCGTATCCATCACCTCTACAAGATGCCTCGCGTGCTCTTCTTCATCCTTGGAGAAGATCAGAATATCATCCACAAAGACCACGACAAACTTGTTCAAGAACTCTCGAAACACCCTACTCATCAAGTCCACGAAATACGCGGGTGCATTCGTCAAACCGAACGGCATAACAAGCCATTCAAAGAATCCATCTGGAGTTCTGAATGCAGTCTTGTCTATACTATCTTCAGCCACTCTGAGCTGATGAAATCCAGTAGCAAGATCAAGCTGAGAGAAAACAGAAGCACCAACAAGCTGGTCAAAGAGATCATCGATCCTCGGTAACGGGTGTCTGTTCTTCTTAGTCAGCTTATTCAACTCTCTATAGTCCACACAGAGTCGAAGAGAACCATCTGCCTTAGTAGCAAACACCACAGGCGCTCCCCATTCGGATATACTTCGTCTGATGAAGTTCTTCTCAAGTAACTCCTTTACTTGCTTGCTGAGCTCCCGTCTCTCACACGGAGCCATGTGCCGAACGGGCAAAGAAACAGGCTTAGCATTATCCACCAGATAAATGCGAAAATCAATCTCTCGTTTAGGGGGCAACCCCTTAACTTCTTCAAAAACATCTGGATAATCTCGGACCACCCTTACAGACTGAAGGGCTTCCTCTGACGAGTCGAGAGATTCAAGATAGCACAACATGACGGGATCCTTCGGATTGCATGAAATCTCTAAGGTGTTGCCAAGGCGAGTCACAAGCCTCACAACCCTATGCTCACAATCAAGAATGGCTCCATATCTGGACAGCCAATCCATGCCCAATATCAATCCGTATCCCCTGAAACCAAGAACATACGCACTACACAAGAACTCTACACTGAGTATAGAGATCCTTAGATCCTCACACATCATAGATAGATGAGCAGAACCCCCAATGGGATTCGAAACACAAACGGGATCATCCACTAAGCTAGTACTAAGGTGCAAACTATCAACAAGATCAGATGAAATAAAGCTATGTGATGCACCAGAATCAAACAAGGTACGAACTGGAAGTTCGGAAACATAAACAAGATTCTCAACAGAAACACTACCTCGATCGGGAACTGGAGCGGTATTGAGAGCATGAACTTGCCCTCCTGAAGGTCCAGCCTGTCCCTTCTTCTTTGGGCATTCCTTGCTAAAGTGTCCAGTCTCACCACAGGAAAAACATCCACCACTAAGCTTCCTTTTCTTCTTCCTACAATCCTTAGCAAAGTGTCCAGGCGCACCACAGTAATTGCACTTTCCCTTGCCTTTGTTGTTGTTCCTCTTCTTGTTCTTGCTCTGATTCCCCTGACTGCTTTGACCACCTTGATTGCCTTTACCTTGAGAATCAGTCTTCTTTGCTTGAGTATCACTCGTCTTGACCTCTTTCTTTCCATCTCCCTGAAGTAGAGCCATATTGACCAAACTCTCAAAAGTAGCCCCATGCGGAATATGTGACATCGCCAAACCCTGCAACGGCTCATTCAACCCTCTAGCAAATCGAAGAGCCTTTTTTTCAGGAGTGTTCACCATATCCAAACCAAAACGGGCCAGCTGATTAAACTTGTTCACATACTCCTTGACAGACATATCACCTTGCTTTAATGCAATGAACTTCTCCATCTGTAAATTCGCCTCAGCAGAAGATAGAAATTTGGCCATAAATCTAGCCCTCAAATCGGCCCAAGTCTCGACGGGCCTCGTCCCATTGGTGACCTCCCACCAATAGGCCGCTTCATCCTTCAAAAGCCACACTGTCAGTAAGATCTTCCTCTCGTCATCAATCCCAAAGATAGCAAACAATTCCTCAGTGTCTTTCAGCCAATTCCTAGCTTCAACAAAAGATTCCGTGCCTAGGAAATTCTTGCCTCCCATCGCCTTGAAGTCTTTACAAACCTTCGTGAACTCAACCTGAGGATGCTGAGGGGGAGGAGGAGGAAGAGGAAGAGGAGCCTCAGCAACAGGAGGAGGAGGAACATTAGCAACGGGAGGGGGAATATTAACATTAGGGGGAGGATTCTCAACTACAGGAGGAGGAGTGGGGGTAGGGTTTGCGGGGCCAGCTACCGCCCTAGCTTCAAGAAGTCTCCTATACCAGAGTGGTACATTTACTCCATCCGGGATGGCAAGATTCTCAGCCATACTGAAACGAAAGATAAGATAAGATTAGGTCAAGGGAACGAAGGATAACGCTAATGGCTTTTTGGGGAATAGCCTTTTAAAATACTAGACTTTTCTTTGGAAAATACTTTATACTTGTTTTGAAAATAGTTTTTCAAAAGTCCTAAAAAAAAACTTTTTGTTCTTTCTCGTAAACCATATGCTCTGATACCAAATTTGTAACACCCCACCTCCGCTAGGGTCACTCTTTCGGGGGCACTAGCTTCTGGGGGGCGTTAGAACTGGGTAAGCATGCATAATGATATATCAAGGCAGAACATTAACATAAATATATATGTAAAACAGAGTAAGTGAGAATAAAACAGCGGAATATCTCAAACCATCTCAAAACAAGTCTTAGTACATCATAAAGTCATCTGCTAAAAATAAACATGTCTAGTACAACATAAACAGAAATACTGAAATACATAGTGCTATCCCCAAAATAAAAGATGATAAACCATAGCGAGCTCAATGTCCAGACATACATGAGCTATCCAGCGAACAAGCAAGCGATCCAAGCTAAGCACCACTGTTCCTTCCCTGAGAACCTTGGGGGGGGAGGGGGGAAACGGAAGAAAAGAAGCGAAAGAAAATAGGTCAGTCAAAAAGACTGGTAAGCCCTACTACGATCAGTCTATAAACTAATAAAGCTAACATCATGATGGAAACTGAGATGAACATACTGGCAATAGATAAAGGTGTCATCACATAAAGAAGATTAAGCTTTGCACCACAGTGTACTAGCAAACTAACATAACAGGTATTGATCCCTCAGCCCAAACTTTGGCCCAATTGCATGAGGTGACCTTAATACAAGGTCCATCCCAACGGTCTAGTCGATCGGCTCCCTATAAACCCAACACGTCAAGTGTTGGTGTCCATACGGCCCACATTTTGTTGTAGTCAGACTGTGCTGGGTCCACCTTCGGGTGTATCAAGCCCTCGGGTGTCAACCCCAGACACCTAAGCAATAATGCACAGTCTAAACCTACTGGTACCCGTGCCTCGAGTTCGTCCAACACCGGATTACGTGCACGTCCGTAGCCCGCCTGGACCCGCACCGCTGTACCACTCAGCCGTCGCTTTGGTCGCTTACATCAGTCCAGTAATCGTGCCCCGCCCTAGCCTAGCCTCTAGGGTTGTGAATGATACCCAACTGGGATTACTGCTGGAACAGACCACGTTGCTAGGGTTTTCTAAGAGGGGTTAAGTGCGGTTTAACCCCTCACTAATCATGGATTAAATTAGTTAAGTGTAACCAACAGTTCACCACTTAACCCCATTCAATCCCTCGTATCCCCAAAATTGGTTAAGTATTAGTGGGCCATGACTTAACCCTAATCATGAGGCATTAATTAATTTAATGCACCCAACCTCTCACATTAGACCTTGTTGTGGTTACTAGTTAGGCCGGGCGGGTCCGGGTAGCTTTACACCACAACTTGGTCTAACCTCGGGTCCAAGGTACACATGACCAACTTCTCACATTGGGTCCTATTGTTTGTAGCAACTAGTTAAGCCGGTCGGTTCCGGGTAGGTTTACGCTACAAACTCAACCCAACCTCGAGTTGGCCACACTTATGTTTTCTAAGTGTCATGTCCACTTTATTTTCAAAACATCATTACAAGTTTAACAAATACTTGGGTAGACCTAACTTAATAGGTAAATTCCCAAGGGGTAGACCTAACTTAATAGGTAAATTCCCAATCATATATTTTCATGTATTTTAAGTTTTACCTAAAAAACCCCCCAACGTCCTTCTATCGCTTACATATTCGTCATAACGCATAAAGGATAGAAAGAGGGAACTTGGCACAACATACATGATAAATCTTACATATCAAAATAAACATGCATAACATGTTGGACTTGCATAACTTAGCATAGTGAACTTTCATAAACATGCATAACTTGTTAAACTTGCAAATCATGGCATAGTGAACTTGCATAAACATGCATAACTCAATAAACTTGCAAATCATGGCTTAGTGAACTTGCATAAACATGCATAACTTGTTAAACTTGCAAATCATGGCTTAGTGAACTTGCATAAACATGCATAACTTGTTAAACTTGCAAATCATGGCTTAGTGAACTTGCATAAACATGCATAACTTGTTAAACTTGCAAATCATAGCATAGTGAACTTGCATAAACATGCATAACTTATCAAACATGTGTAACATAGCATAGTGAACTCACACAAGCATGCATAACTCATTAAACATGCATAACATAGCATAGTGAACTCGCATAAGCATGCATAACTTATTAAACATGCATAAATCCCAACTTTCATCACATATTAACTTTAGAGTTTCTAAAATGAAGTTAAGAGGGCTTACCAATATTATGAAGACACAAATCTACTAATAAAGATTGAGAAGCCCTTTATGCAAGCATATAAAAACCCAAAACAAAGCTCCAATTAACAAAAATCCCAAAAACTCTAGCTTAGCAAATAAAGCTTGCAACTTGATGATGTATGCAAGCTAATGATCATTCATACAACTTAGAAAAGCTTGTATGAACATCAAAATCTTCATAGGAATGATTTATGAAGAGGTTGGAGGCTAGGGTTTTTAAGTGGAGGCTATTTGAGAATTCAATTTGACATAGTTTGGTTGCTAGAGTGAATAATGAGGTTTTAGGGTAGGATTATGGGCTTATTTATAGAAGATTAGAGTGTTTTTAGCCCTAGGATTAACCCTAGGTTAGTTTAGGTCCGTCAGATTTAGGAATTCTCTAGAACCAAGCCACACAACCAAGCCCAAATCAAAATGGTGCGCCAGGCAAAAACTGCCCGGCCACCCCGTGTCGACAGGGCAGTCGACACCCTAAGACCCCTGTCGACATGCCTGTCGACATGGGGGTCTTGGCGGGAGTTTTCCCGCCTGACGCCAGTTAGCCCTAATCCTTGTTTTTAATTTAAAATTTAAATCTGTTTTTAACATGGAAATTTCTGAAAACTTCAATGGGCCTTAACTGGGTCATACGGACTCCGATTTTCGAAAACTCGGACTCTATTTCGCGTATTTTTCCGAGACGAACGCAATGGCATAGCCCGTTTCCCTTGATTCAGATTTTTGAATTAAATTCTGCCTCGATTTATGTTATAACAGGTTATTGAAAATACGGGTTGTTACAGCCCCCATGGGGATGTGGGTCATAGCTAACCCATGAAGCGGCTCGATCAGACCCTTAACAATTCTCAGGGCCTTCTTTTCTGGTGTATTCACTAAGTCCAAGCCAAATCTTGCCAATTGATTGAATTTGTTGACGTACTCTTTCACCGATAGATTCCCTTGCTTCAATGCTAAAAACCTTTCCATGTATAGATTCTCTTCAGCCCTTGACAGAAACTTTGCCTCAAACCTCCACTTAAAATTTGGCCATGTTTCAACTGGACGTTCTCCATTAGTGACCTCCCACCAAAACGAGGCTCATTAGCCAGGAAACTAACTGGACCTTTCTTCCATCATCCACTTCAAAGATTCCAAATAATTCTTCCACCTCCTTTAGCCAGTTTCGAGCTTCAACAAATGTCTCCATCTCGTGAAAAGGTTTTCCACCCATTGCCCGAAAGTCCTTACATATCTTAGCAAAAGTATCGACGCGAGGAATAGGAGGAGGAGGAGCATTTGCTGGACCTGCGGTGGCGGCCCTAGCCTCGAGATATTGAAGAAACCAACCAGGTACATGAACACCCTCTGGTATCTCAGATGCTTCAGACATGCTGAAACGAAAAAGGAAAGATTCAATACAAAAGAACCGAAGGAAAGATATATGGCCCTTGGGGTTATGCTTTCTAAAATAAGCTTTTCTTTGAAAATAATTTCCTTAAAACATACTTTTGAAGGTACTTCTTTATAAAATTTGTTCAAAACAGCTTTTCAAAATTCATATCTGTTCTGGTAACCTTCAGCTCTGATACCACGTGTAACACCCCACGTCCATTAATGTCACTCACAAAGGGAATGCATTAACTTCTATGGAGCGTATAAGTGAGTATAGAACAGAAACTTAACAACAAGACATATATAAACAGTACTTGAAAAATTAAAATCTTTATTTCATTGCAGCGGAAAATATATATGTTTGATTACATCATCAAAACCAGAGTCAAAGTACATAATATCCATCTTGACCAACTCAAAGTACATAAAATTAAAGACATAATCCCCAATACAAAATAGCCATAAATAAAAGAGAGGCTGAACTTTACTTCAGCAATCCAAGCAATCTTCTAAAAGCAAGAAGCACAGCTGTCCAAAAATCAAGCTCCACTGGTGCTAGTTCCAACCTGAGCACCTGGGGGGGGGGGGGGGGAGGGGAAGGAAGAAAAGAGGAGGAAACAAAGGGGGTCAGACATAAAGTCTGGCGAGTGTGATAACTTTAACAATAAAATTACCAAAGTAACTAGGCTAAGGAATAAGTTGGAAAATCAGGAAATGACCATGAACCATTGAGTATGGCAGAGTAAACAGGGAAACAAGATGAACAACGACATCGTTAAAGCGCACCTAAACCACTATAAGATAATTACTAAACTACACCAACACTGTAGGATAATTGCTATACTGCACCACCACTAGTCACCCTAAGGTTGATCCCGCCTACAGACTTAATAATGATATTGGTAGTTTCATGCACCCCTAACTGCCTTCATAGGTGCCGCCTGCCCCTATCTCCACTAGGTGTACCCACTACCCCCATGCGATCGGCTCCCTACCTCGTAGATACCCGTGCTAGCGCCACAGTGGGGTGTATCACTCCCCAAAGTGGCAACCTGATACCACAAATAATGCACGGCTTATACCTACACGATACAACAATGTCATACCTACCAGCCCGGGTCCACACACGCATATGAACCTGTTGGACTTGCATTGCCACCACTAACCCGGTTTGGCCTCTTACAGTCAAGCCCAATATTCATGTCCCGTCCTCGACTTGGGTCGAGCCCATAAAGATACGTATGGGTTACTAGTTGAAACAGGCCCCTATTACTTGGCACAAGCTATCCACCTAAGCTTGGTCTCCTCTAGTACATCCCACTTAACCCACTTCTTATTCATGTTCACTTACATGTTTCAATTTTGGTTAAGTATTTCTAATCGTATTTCAAATGCCACCCAAGGCACCCACTAGATTCCACATGTCACCCAAGGCACCCACTTAACCACCTCATGTCCCACTACATGTTTATCTGGTTAAGTGTTTCTTAATTCATTAAGACCGTAACCTCATAAAGACCACTCACATTAGACAAGCATTTGTGGAAGCTGGATTTGCCGGGCGGGACCGGGCAGTCTTACACCACAAAAGAGCCTAACCTCGTGTCTTTACAATTGTTACGTATTTAATTTATGCCTAAGACCTCCCACATTAGACTGGCATTTGTGGCAGATGGATTTGCCTGGCGGGTCCGGGCAGTCTTACACCACAAAAGATCCTAACCTCGTGTCTTAAACGATTAATTACTCCTAATTAATCATTCCCCAATTTGAATTACTTTCCCTATTCAAATTATCAATTAATTCCAAATTTAACTATGGCCATAATTGGCTCAATTATGTCCATCTATTTATGGTATGTAAAATCATACCAATTTCATCACAAATTTATTTTATGCCTTTTTAAGGCATTTATGCCAATTAAATCTTTTAATATTATCCCCTTTACCCCACGTTGTACGTTCGTTCGTTTAACGTAAAATATACGTTAGAATCGAATAGTCTAACTCATGGAATAAAGAGAAAACATCACAACATATATACAATTAAAAATAGATCTAAACATAAGGGGTGAACTTGCATGTATGAATGATGTTCTACATCTAAAACTTGCATAGGCCAAAGTTACAACTTCCATAAAAAAACATATGTCATAGACCCAAATCTAAAGGTGTGAACTTGTTGGGATAATGGCCACAAACTTGCATAAATCATGTATGTCATAGATCTACATCTAAAGGTGTAAACTTGCATAGGAGGTAACCACAAACTTGCATAACATGATTCATATTCAAACACATGTATTCATATAAACTTGCATATGTGATTTATGCAACATAACAATGATATAAACTTACATCTAAACATGTAAATTAGCATGTAGAATTTAGCATATAACTCACACATGTCATAGCCTAACTGTAGATCTAAAAATAGATGTCATGAAGCATATAAGGTTATACATATAATCTTCCCCAACTTGCATATGATTCATGTCTTAATAAAAATCTAAACTTGCATACATACTTATGATTTGTCATATGAATCAACATACCCAAACTAGCATATGAACAACATGGTGATTCAATTATACATAAGCCAATCAAAAATTATAACATAGATGATCTCAACTTTACAAGATAGCATCATAGAATTTACAACATAAACATCACAATTTTACTACATGAATAATAACATGCGGTCAATAATTCACATCATATCCCAATAGTCCACATCATAACTCAATCCAATTAATTTGCTAGTTATTTTATTAAAATTATCGAACTCACAACTCAAAGAAGGTCTTGAGTTCTGAATTCTGAGTTCTGAAGTTGTAATAGCTTTCCTTTGAAGAAGATTCGTTGTTAAAGTTGAAAAGAATTGAATTAGATTGGCTTTCTTCCTCTCCAATTGGTGGCGGCTATGCTGAGTTGCTAGGTGACAGCATGGAGGCCATGAATCTAATTTTGTTTTTATTTTAGGGTTTGAGTCTATAGGTGTTTTTATAGAGTTTAGGATTAGTTTAAGCCGTCCGATCAACCCAGAATTAATCCCAGCCAATCAGAGAATATCAGAAACCCTAATGAGTCAGCATCTAGTCATCAACAGGTCATAAAACAAATCTGCCCAAGGGGGGGCGGGGGGCGGAGGCAGGTCGACCCTATGGTTGACCTGGTCAGGGTAGGTCGACCCCCAGGTCGACCTGGCCCTTGCGGGAATTTTTCCGCCTAGCCAGTCTGACTCCGAAATTTGAATTTTTTGCAATCTGTTTTGAATTTTCTGAAACTTCCAATGGCCATAATTTCTTCATACGAAGTCCAATTCATGTAAACTCGGACACTATCTTATCCAGAATTCCAAGACGAACACGATGGCGCAACCCGTTTCCCCTAATTCTCACGTTTGAGATTAGTTATTCTTTAATTTGTGAACATTAGTGTTAACAGAAATACGGGGTGTCACAATATTATTATAAATGTAGCCAATAACGTAAGTTACCTCATTTGGAAAGCATCATTAAAAATAACGACGTCATTTTATTTAAATTAAACAAAATTTAATTTAAATCATCGATATAACAATATTCAGCAATATCCAAGTAATCACCAAACCAACTAATAATTAGCAACCATAACATTCAAATAATAAACCCAACATATATAAATATAAGTGGGAGAACTGAGTGAGTTTAACTCGATTTAAATCATTGATTAAACGGTTCATTCCAGTTAATTCCAATCGCGTCCGGTACCGCTCCAGATTGCAGTGCTCATTGAAACGATTCTAACGTCACTCGTTTGGTCAGATTCGCAATTTGCCATGCTCACAATTCCTCCTTGCATAAAATTTCGGACTGGACAACAGCTTTCGTTCCTACCGCAATTAAGCTCAAATGGGCTGAAGCCCATCCACCATTCTTTTTATCAAAACTGCCCAAAGACACCGTACCAAAATATCCACCTTCCTTTGTCACGCTATCTGAAGCTTTTTCCCATGAATTCTTCTGTTCTGTTTTTTCCTTTTAATTCTTTTTTTATTCAAAGGCTGAAAGCCCACTGTGTACACGCAGTCCACGCCCAAACATTTTTCCTCATACCCGCATACGAACAGCTTCATCTTCCCTAGTTAACATGCCTGTACCTCCTCCGTGCTTCTGCTATTTATCCCCTTACGTGTTCACGTGTTCTGTCGTTTCCATGCAACTATATTCTTGTTTTTTTCTTTTAGATTGGGTCAAAAGGCCATCTTCTCACCCACGCCAAAAACTAAACCCATTTTGCCACTCTCCAATTTTCTTTTGTTCCAACGTTCCCGGTCACCCTCCACGTTCTGCCACGTCCCCATTCCATTTCAAGCTTTCGAACTTGCCTCTTCTTCTCTTTTTCTTTTATTTAATTCAATGATACTTCCCCCAAATTGAAGCTGCTGCATGAACACATGCATTTACCACACTTCCCCAAACTTTTCTACGGCTCAAACCGCCTTCTCCCCATAATGCTATCCACGCAACCGCATTATTGCTTCCCTGCATGAACTCCATCAACTTTCTGGTTTTAAACTCCAACAATCCAAAATCCACAGCAACATCCCATACCCACATGCACTGGCCTTCTCCCCTGAACTTGAAACCGCTCCTCCAAATATTTCGAAACTCATCACAGACCGCTACTTCTTTCGACAGTCCACGACCTCACCTCCTCGCCTCTGACGTGAGCCCGACTGACAGAGCTCCTTTTCACCCAAAAACAGCTGAACTAGCTACCTTTCGCATGAACTGCACCCACCATATACTTCTCCATTTCGAACGCAAGCCCGCCGGCAGGTCTTCTCCCTCCATTTTATTTATGTATTACATTGTATATATGTATATGTTTGGGTTCGATTTTTTTCTTTCTATTGGTAGGAGAAAAGAAAGTGGAATATAACAGAGATTTAGTTAGTATGGTAGAAAGAAGTGGAGTCAAGCTGAAAAGGGGCGAAGGGGTATGATTTATATAAGAAGTAGAAACCTTGTTAGTCACGTTTGCTTGGGAATCACGGTGTCTGGTATAGGCCTGCTGTAGATTAATAGCTCACTGTTACTGATGGAACTCAAAAAAGAATATATATATACACACACACACACACACACACATTGCTTGTTCCGCACGGGTTTAGAAGATTGGAGGCAAGTAATAAAAATGGTGCGGCATGCAAGAAACCCCAAGGCAGCAAAAAGTTCTTAATTTGAATGTTATACCCATGCAACAAATGTTAGGATAGGCACATTATTTTAACTTGAGGCCAACGCATGCTGTTTTCGTTCAACATAGGCTACGTTGATTTAAGTCACATGTGTACTACATAATTTCTTAACCATGAAATTATGAAATCTTTTTTTTAAACGATATTAAATTTTACTGCCAACCGTTGTTTATTGCTAACCGTGTAATATTCGTACCGCCATACATAAACTATAAACACAATGTGAATCGACATACCGTTATGACTCAACATTTCGGTCCCACTAAAATTCGTTTCTTTGAAAACTTCTCTGTTTGCCCAACGGTGTTATTTTAAATTTATCGGTTCACCATTGTAAATTTCGTCCACCAACAAAAAAACTCCGATTAGCTTAAAACTGGGAATGTAGCTATAACAAGTTATATGTTTTCCAATAAAATTTGTTCCATCGAAAACACAGGTTGTTTGAAGAATAATTATTTCTACCGATTATATAATATCTTTAAAATATAAATAAATTACATTAAATTACAATATATTATTACAATATTTATCCAAATAAATTATATACAACTTCAAATATAAAACCATGGAATTATAACCCACTATTTGCAATTCGAATTAAACGACATTGATAATATATAAAAATTCCTTATTGAATTTATTAAATAAACGTTATTGTTTATAATCGAAATCCATAGTGACTATTTTAAATTTTGAATTAGACATAACTTACAATATATAAGCTGAAATATCGATTTTTCTCTTTTGTTAGAAAATTATAATCAATCTGATTCTGACGTTTCTTGTTTCACGGAGTTCCTGCTTAAAACGGATTCTGTATATTCAATTGAAATTCAGAATTCAATATTACGAACTACCGCGCCGTTACAAGCTCGTTTTATATAAATACAAATTTAATTGGTTGATCGTCGTTTAATAGCGAATTATATATTAAATATCCATAAATATTTCAAATAAAATATCTAAAACCAATTAAAATTCCGAAGTCAAATGATCGAAAAATTCGGGTCGTTACATTCTTCCCCCCTTAATAGAATTTCGTCCCCGAAATTATTGAGTAAGAAGAATGCTCCAAACTCAATTATTTTCAAAATAAAAAGAAATAAGAAGAAATAAGAGGGTGAGGGAAGAAAGAAAGAAATATTAGAATAGAAGAATAAGAGAAGAACCACAATACAAAGTCTCACATCGCAACAGAACAAAATATAATATAGAAATAACTTTTATTGAGAGCTTGAAATAATACTTACAACATCAGAGTACATCAATACACCTGGACAATTATAATAACCTATCCTTATATATATAACACAGTAGAACAATAACAGTATAACACCATATGTCTGAACTCCTTTTGCTCGTCTTTGAACTTCACAACATCTGGTAACCGGAACCTGTACACCCCAGTCTAACCCAAGCATTACAAACACCGGGTCAGTCTGGTAAACCAGAGTGAGAAAAACTCGCTAAGTTTATAACATCATCCAACTTGATTTTAAAGTTAAAATCCTTTTGAAAGAAGAAGGGTAATCGTAAGACCAAATCTACACATAAATACGGACGGCTTTTAACTTATGATAACCCAAAACAGTTTGAAATCAGTACTCGTCTGATATTATAATAGTGTCTAAATACAAATAAATAACAATATAGCAGAACACTTGCATCTCATGCTCTACATATATAATATACATTCAAAACCGCAAGCGCTAATTAGAGATTGGATTCCGACTATGACAAGGTATGGAACCACCTGCCGATAGTGTGTCTTTAGAAGGGAATACACTGGGTTCAACAAGAACGTCTTGCAACCTGACCCACACATGATCGACCACTCATTTCACTTGAGTGTATCGAATGTATATCACCAACGGTTAGGCTCAAACCACCGTTTCTCGAAAGGGACAACATTGAAATAGATTAAAGAAGGAAATGATTTTTCTCTAGACAGGTGATTATACACCCTAATGGGAGCGACCCACATAGCCATGCTACCTTCCCTATTTTTTTCATTTGCCGGTTAATGGGGCTTGAGGTTATAATCGACTTTTGGAACATCTAGCCACCATTCACTTTGAATGTCACATTGTCAGATCCACCAGATATCACCAATTGACATCCCCAAAAATACACTAGTCATTAAGCTAAGAGAAGGTGTCTTCTCCACCCCCAACAGAAATACGTATTACGAAATCAATGTATGTGATTCCTTTGGAAACACTCTGTCAAATACTCGCCCATACAAGTTGTCCTGAGAATGAAAAAACCGAAGCCACCCTCCGACCGTATCCTTGAATTACCCTATGGATCAATAGTAAGTAGTCCTTGCAATCCGTAAATTTCAATCACGATAGAATCACTGTCAAATACCTCTAGGGATCAACTAGAGAAATCCAGTAGTAGTCCTTTCATTCATGTAGATATACGGTCTTCAATAACTCCATCTGGACCAGCATCAGATATCTTCTTCGTTTACGTATTTTTTGGCTTGGAATGGTTTTCGAATATAAATTCGATCCCGGTCTTTCTGTACCAACAACGTTGGGTCAGATTTTGATAGTCAGTTATTTAACCATCAAAATAAACAATCAATAAAATAAATCCATTGGTCTTTACACAACGTCACTTGGCCATTAAAATAATATATTAGTTTTATTATATTAATATTCTTAAATCATTTATTTATGTACCTAGAATAAACATCTTAAAATCCTATCAAATTTTCTTGTTAACTATTCTTTCAAAACATTTGTTACAACAATACTTATTGTCTATAATTTGAAATCCAATTCCACTTATCCTTTAAACAATTGTTACGATATCACTTTGTTTCGTTATTTGAATGCCATAATCGTCACTTCCCTTTTTAGAATACTCATTCCAAATCCCATCTTCTTACTTTTTGAAAATTTCATTATATTTTCACAAATCACATTTTATTTCATTTACTGTAGAAATATCACTTCGTATTCTCAAGCCTCCTTTATTCCTTTTTTTTTGAATCTCATTATATAAATACATATTTCCAAATTTCTTCCAATAACATGTATTACCCTATCATTTTTCATAATAAATCACTTTTGACAATTTCACCACTACAACTAATATCATCCTCCGACAATCCTGTAGTTGTTCAAGTCGGGGTATTTTAATTACCTCTCAGACCTTGATCAACAACATTCTTGTCTTAAGATATATGTCAGTTGCAATACCCAAAACCGATTTTTATTCTCCATATCAAACAAATCCCATTTTTATTCTATCTTGATGAAACATCATCTTTTGTTTAAAATCACGGATCTATATTTCATCTTTATAACTCTACTCGTTTAACTACTCTAATTCAAACATGGGTTTTCGTTTGATTTCCATTTCATATCTCCATCAGTTCTTAACCGTAAATTAGTAAGAAAACAATCCCCTAAATATCAACCCCGAAGGCCGAAACCAACATCAGATCAATATTTAGAAAACCATTTAACTCAACCGATCTCCAGTTAAATCCAATTCTTGAATTCCATATCCCCACTTTTATTTCCCATTTCAAAAACCCAATTTTAATAACTCTTTACAATAATATTCACTAAACTTGGGTATGTAACTTCGTCAAAATCTTGGATTTCATAAATCTAGTTAGATAGAATCTCCAATAAAAATTCGCTTTAATTCATTATTTAATTTAACTTCTATTATCATCAATATGATTTTGTTTAAAATATAACTTCATTATAAATTAGCCTTCTCGTTTCATAAACTAAATTTAATACCTTTTAAGTCCCACGATTTTATCCCTTCGATTATTATTAAATAAGTATCAACATTTATAAAATGTTTTACTTAACTATTAAATAAATAAATAAATAAATAAATAAATAAATTTAGTAGATCCATTTCGGTTACTACAGTTGACTTAGTCAACTCTAAGCATGATTAACTCATTAATCAAGTCTTAATTCATCTTTCCATTTGAATTAATTACAAATTAAATTAATTTAAATAATCCCATTTGATTATTATAATAATAAAATCAATATAATCTCCTTTTAATTGTTACTTAAACAATTAATCTCAGTTACAAATCGTTACATTAATTCTTGTCACTTGCTTATCCCATTTAGTAATATAAGAATTAGCTTTATAAATCATTTAATGATGAGGCACGTGCTTCGCACACGGTAGATTTTAGAACAAAAATGGTGATTGGTGGTTAAAATAATCAATATATATATATATATATATATAGTTGGTTTATTTCCTTTTTATAAACCCAATTAAACTAATATATTTAAAAAACAATATTCAGTTATAAATAAATTTCTTAACTTCATTTTTATATACTCATCTGCCGGCAAATCAAAAACAGTTTGCATTATGGTCATTTGCTATAAATTCCCCAACTAATATCACCCATTGGTTAATAACCAAACAAATGTTGAATTTGGGTTTAACAGTCGATGACCAATTAATCCAATCATATGGGTTCAACAGTTCATATAATGATCATATGAAAATAAACAATAAATTTGACTGATAACGTTCAACAAATAGCATCCATTCAAACATCCAATTTAATTCAGTTCATTTATATTATTATAGAAGTAACCAACAAGGTAAGATACCTTGTTTAGAAAGCATTGTTAAAAATAACGATGTCATTTTATTTAAATTAGACAACATTTAATTTAAATCATCGATATAGCAATATTGAGCAATATCCAAATAATCATTAAATCAACCAATAATTAGCAACCATAGCATTCAAATAATAAACCCAAATTATATAAATATAAGTGAGAGAACTGAGTGAGTTTAACTCACCTTGATTTAAATCGTTGATTAAGTGGTTCGTTCCAATTAATTCCAATAGGGTCCAGTTGCGCTCTAGATTGCAGTGCTCGTTGAAATGATTCTAACGTCACTCGGTTTGGTCGGATTCAAAATTTTCCATGCTCACAATTCCACCTTGCAACAAATTTTGAACTGGAATGAGCTTTCCGTCCTACCGCAATTAAGCTCAAACGAGCCGAAGCCCATCCGCCTTTTTCTTTTTATCAAAACCGCCCAAAGCCACCATACCAAACTATCTACCTTCCTTTGTCACGCTGTCTGAAGCTTTATCCCATGAATTCTTCTGTTCCGTTTTTTTTCTTTTAATTCTTATTTTTTATTCAAAGGCTAAAAGCCCACTGTTTACACACAGTCCACGCCCAAACATTTTTCCCCATACCCGCACACTAACAGCTTCATCTTCCCTTCTTAACATGCCTGTAGCTCCTCCGTGCTTCTGCTACTTCTCCCCTCACGTGTTCGCTTGTTTTGTTGTTTCCATGCAACTATATTCTTGTTTTGTTTTTTCTCTTTTAGAATGGGTCAAAAGGCCATCTTCTCACGCATGCCAAAAACTAAACCCACTCCGCCACTCTCCAATTTTCTTTTGTTCCAACGTTCCTAGTCACCCTCCACATTCTGCCACGTCCCCATCCCATTTCAATCTTTCGAACTTGCCTCTTCTTTTCATTTTCTTTTCTTTAATTCAATGATACTTCCCCCATATTGAAGGCGCTGCATTAATACATGCATTTACCACACTTCCCCAAACTTTTCTACTGCTCAAACCACCTTCTCCCCATACTACTATTCGCGCAACCACATCATTACTTCCTCGCTTTAACCCCATCAACCCGCTGGTTTTAAACTCCAGCAATCCAATATCCACGGATACATCCCATACCCGCATGCATAGACTTTATCCCCTACCGCTCCTCCAAATATTTCGAAACCCATCACAGACCGCTACTTCTTTCCCCAGTCCACGACCTCACCTCCTCGCCTCTGACATAAGCCCGACTGATGGAGCTCCTTTTCACCTAGAAATAGCTGAACCCGCTACCTTTCGCATGAACTGCACCACCATATACTTCTCCATTTCGAACGCAAGCTCCCCAAAAGGTCTTCTCCCTCCATTTTATTTTTGTGTTACAATGTATATAAGTATATGTTCGGGTTTGATTTTTTCTTTCTGTTGGAAGGAGAAGAGAAAGTGGAATATAATAGAGATTTATTTAGTATGGTAGAAAGAAGTGGAGTCAAGCTGAAAAGGGGCGAAGGGGTATGTTTTATATAAGAAGTAGAAACCATGTTAGTCACGTTTGCTTGGGAATCACGATGTCTGGTATAGGCCTGCTCTAGATTAATAGCTCACTGTTACTGATGGAACTTATATATATATATATATATATATATATATATATATATATATATATATATATATATATATAGACACATACATTACTTTGTCCGCACGGGTTTGGAAGATTAGGAGGCAAGTAATACAAATGGTGCGGCATGCAAGAAACTCAAGGCAGCCTAAAGTTCTTAATTTGAATGTTATACCCATGCGACAAATGTTAGGATAGGCACATGGTTTTACCTTAAGGTCGGCGCATGCTGTTTTCGTTATACATAGGCTATGTTGATTTAAGTCACGTGTGTACTACATAATTTCTTAACCGTGAAGTTATGAAATCTTTTTTTTAAACAAAATTAAATTTTACCACCAACAGTTGTTTATTGCTAATCGCTTAATATACGTACCGCCACACACAAACTATAAACACAATGCAAATCGACATACTGTTATGCCTCAATGTTTCAGTCCCACTAAAATTCATTTCTTGAAAACCGACTCTGTTTGCCCAACGGTGTTATTTTAAATTTATCGGTTCACCTTTGTAAATTTCGTCCACTAACAACAACTCCGATTAGCTTAAAACTGGGAATGTAGCAATAACTAGCTATACGTATTCCAATAAAATTTGTTCCATCGAAAACGGAGGTCGTTTGAAGAATAATTGTTTCTACAGCTTATATAATATCGTTAAAATATAAATAAATTACGAAAAAATTACATTAAATAATAATAAATTATTACCATATTCATCCTAATAAGTAATATACGACTCCAAATATAAAACCAACATGGAATTATAACCCACTATTTGCAATTTGAGTTTAACGATATCGATAATATATAAAAATTCCTTATTGAATTTATTAAATAAACGTTATTGTTTATAATCGAAACCCATAGCGACTATTTTAAATTTTGAATTGGACATAACTTACAATATATAAGCTGAAATATCGATTTTTCTCTTTCGTTAGAAATTATAATCAATCTGATTCTTACGTTTTTTTTGTTTCACAAAATTCCTGCTTAAAACGGATTCTGTATATTCAATTGAAGTTCAGAACTCAATATTACGAACTACTGCGCCGTTACGAGCTCGTTTTATATTAAATAAAAATTTAATCATTTGATCGCCGTTTAATATTGAATTCTATATTAACTATCCACAAATATTTCAAATAAAATATTTAAAACCAATTAAATATACGAAATCAAATGATCGAAAAATTCGGGTTGTTACATTCTTCCCTCCTTAATAGAATTTCGTCCTCGAAATTATTAAGTAAGAAGAATGCTCCAAACCCAATTATTTTCAAAATAAAAAAAAACATTATCAAAAATATTTCGTAGTTTCAAAAATTTACGAAAAATTCGCAGCATCTCCTTTGCATGATTCAGTCGAAACAACTATAAGTGTTACTCTGGGCCTCTCATCGATCAAAAGCAAACAAAGCCAAGCGGCTAACCAACTCAGGGGTATAAGATCAATCACCAATCAATATTTTAAGGTTTACCTTTTTGTCGGGCAACCAAACTCTAATCACGAAGCAAAGCAATTAGCAGCTCTTTCTCCTCTTCCAACCTATACTTAGTTCAATACACGATGCCAATGTTAAGCCATTTTAGTTTCATTCCATATTTGATTTTGCTCGAATTTATTACATAGAAATATATTTTCTTAGTTTTCAATTTATTCAAGTGTTCATGAATTTTAATATTCAACCAGTTTATCCTTCAACAAACAAACAATCAATTTAACCAAACCATTCCATGTTATTTAACTTAACTTAAGTTAAATTTTGACTTATTTAATTCCATTTTTAAATTCTTATTTACAAAATTTATATTTTATATTATCTTCTGGTTTTATTAAACCATTCCAATTTATAATCCAATTTGAATTCCCATTCAAATTACACAACAAACCCATATTTAAATAATTAAATTATTTCCTTTATATATGAAAATATAGTTTGGGCAAAATTATTTCATTTACCTTCTTTACAAATAATATTGTATTAACTGCCAGTTCAACTTGAACCGATCAAACAACACAATACAAAACATATGTATATATAAAATTTATAAATATGCTCATATATATATATATATATATATATATATATACATACGGTTAATCTCGATCTAGGGTATTACTAACCCAATCTCTATCGAGTTATATCACAGAGCTAAGGTTATTCCTAAACCATTGCTCTGATACCAACTGTTGCGACCCGAGGTATTCGAGCCCGAATTCCGATAATAATACAAATCCTGTATCACTTGTCAGAACCCAGTATCGAAAACATAGATAGTTAATAGAAAGAAATAAGAGGGTGAGGGAAGAAAGAAAGAAATATTAGAATAAGAAGAAGAACCACAACAAAAAGTCTCACATCGCAACAGAACAAAATATAATATAGAAATAACTTTTATTGAGAGCTTGAAATAATACTTACAACATCAGAGTACATCAATACACCTGGACAGTTATAATAACCTATCCTTATATACATAACACAGTAGAACAATAACAGTATAACACCATACATCTGAACTCCTTTTGCTCGTCTTTGAACTTCACGGCATCTGGTAACCTGAACCTGTACACCCCGGTCTAACTTGAGCATTACAAACACCGGGTCAGTCTGGTGAATCAGAGTGAGAAAAACTCGCTAAGTTTATAACATCATCCAGCTTGATTTTAAAGTTAACATCCTTTTGAAAGAAAAAGGGTAATCGTAAGACCAAATCCACACATAAATACGGATAGCTTTTACCTTATGATAACCCAAAACAATTTGAAATCAATACTCGTCTGATATTATAACAATGTCTAAATACAAATAAATAACAATCTAGCAGAACGCTTGCATCTTACGCTCTACACACACACACACACACACACACACACACACACACACACACACACATATATATATATACACACACACACAATCAAAACCGCAAGCGCTTATTGGAGATTGGATTCCGACTATGACAAGGTATGGAACCACATGCCAATAGTGTATCTCTAGAGGGGAACACACTGGGTTCAACAAGAACGTCTTAAAACCTGGCCCACACATGATCTACCACTCATTTTTCTTGAGTGTATCGAATGTATATCATCAACGGTTGGGCTCAAACCACTGTTTCTCGAGAGGGACAACATCAAAATAGATTAAAGAAGGAAATGGATTTTCTCTAGATAGGAGATTATGCACCCTAATGGGAGCGACCTGCACAGCCATGCTGCCTTTCCGATTTTTTTCATTTCCAGGTTGATGTGGCTTGAGGTTATAATTGACTTTTGGAACATCTGGCCACCATTCACTTTGAATGTCACATTGTCAGATCCACCAGATATCACTAATTGACGTCCCCAAAAATACATTAGTCGTTAAGCTAAGAGAATGTGTCTTCTCCGCCGCTAACAGAAATACGTTTAAGGAAATCAACGTACGTGATTCGTTTGGAAATACTCTGTTAAACACTCGTCCATACAAGTTGTCCTGGGACTGGACAAACCGAAAGCACCCTCCTACTGCATCCTTGAATTACCCTATGGATCAGTAGCAAGTAGTCCTTGCGATCCGTAGATTTCAATCACGACAGGATCACTGTCAAATACCTCTAGGTATCAACTAGAGAAATCCAGCAATAGTCTTTCATTCATGAAGATATACGGTCTTCAATAGCTCCATCTCGACCAGCATCAGATATCTTCTTCGTTTATGTATTCGTTGGTTCAGAATGGTTTTCGAATATAAATTCGATCCCGGTTTTTCCGTACCAACAACGTTGGGTCAGATTTTGATAGTCGGTTATTTAACCATCAAAATAAACAATCAATAAAATAAATCCATTGGTCTTTACACAACGTCACTTGGTTATTAATATAATATAATAGTTTTAATATATTAATATTCTTAAATCATTTATTTATGTACCTAGAATAAACATCTTAAAATCCTATCAAATTTTCTTGTTAACTATCCTTTCAAAACATTTGTTACAACAATACTTGTTGTCTATAATTTGAAATCCGATTCCACTTATCCTTTAAACAATTGTTACGATATCACTTTGTTTCGTTATTTGAATGCCATAATCGTCACTTCCCTTCATAGAATACTCATTCCAAATCCCATCTTCTTACTTTTTGAAAATATCATTATATTTTCACAAATCACATTTTATTTCATTTACTATAGAAATATCACTTCGTATTCTCAAGCCTCCTTTATTCCCTTTTTTTTTAATCCCATTATATATATGTATACATATTTCCCAATTTCATCCAATAAAATGCATTACCCTATCATTTCTCATAATAAATCACTTTTGACACTTTCACCACTACAACAAATATCATCCTCCGACAATCCTGCAGTTGTTCAAGTTAGGGTATTCTAATTACCTCTCAGTCCTTGATCAACAACATTCTTGTCTTATGATAGATGTCAGTTGCAATACCAAAAACCGATATTTATTCTCCATATCAAACAAATCCCATTTCTATTCTATCTTTATGAAACGTCATCTTTTATTTAAAATCACGGATCTATATTTCATCTTTATAACTCCACTTGTTTAGCTACTCTAATTCAAACTTGGGTTTTCATTTGATTTCCATTTCATATTTCTATCAGTTCTTAACCGTAAATTAGTAAGAAAACAATCTCCTAAATATCAACCCCGAAGGCCGAAACCAACATCAAATCAATATTCAGAAAACCATTTAACTCAACCAATCTCCAGTTAAAACCAATTCTTTAATTCCATATCCCCACTTTTGTTTCCCATTTCAAAAACCGAATTTTAATAACTCTTTACGATAATATTCACTAAACTCGGGTTTGTAACTTCGTCAAAATCTTGGATTTCATAAATCCAGTTAGATAGAATCTCCAATAAAAATTCGCTTTAAATCGCAATTTAACTTAACTTATATTATCATTAATATGATTTTATTTAAAATATAATTTCATTATAAATAAGCCTTCTCGTTTCATAAACCTAATTTAATACCTTTTAAATCCCATGATTTTATCCCTTTGATTATTATTAAATAACTATCAACATTTGTAAAAATGTTTTACTTAACTATTAAATAAATAAATAAATTTAATAGATCCATTTTGGTTACTACAGTTGACTTAGTCAACTCTAAGCATGATTAACTCGTTAATCAGATCTTAATTCATCTTTCCATTTAAATTAATTACAAATTAAATTAATTTAAATAATCCCATTTGATTATAATAATAATCAAATCAATATAATCTCCTTTTAATTGTTACTTAAACAATTATTCTCTGTTATAAATCATTACATTAATTTTTGTCACTTGCTTATCCCTTTTAGTAATATAAGAATTAGCTTTATAATTCATTTAGCGATGAGGCACATGCTTTGCACACGGTAGATATTAGAACAAAAATGATGACTCGTGGTTAAAATAATCAATATATATACGGTTGGTTTATTTCCTTTTCATAAACCCAATTAAACTAATATATTTAAAAATCAATATTCAGTTATAAATAAATTTCATAACTTTATTTTTATCGACTCATCTGCCGGCAAATCAAAAACAGTTTGTATTATGGCCGTTTGGTATAAATTCCCCAACCAATATCACCCGTTAGTTAATAACCAAACAAATGTTGAATTTGGGTTTAACAATCAATAACCACTTAATCCAGTCATATGGATTCAACAGTTCATATAATGATCATATGAAAATAAACAATAAATTTGACTGGTAACGGCCAACTAATATCATCCATTCAAAAATCCAATTTAATTCAGTACTTTTATATTATTATAAACGTAACCAACAAGTTAAGTTACCTTGTTTGGAAAGCATCGTTAAAAATAATGACGTCATTTTATTTGAATTAAACAACATTTAATTTAAATCATCGATATAGCAATATTCAGCAATACCCAAATAATCATCAAATCAACTAATAATTAGCAACCATAGCATTCAAATAATAAACCCAAATTATATAAATATAAGTGGGAGAACTGAGTGAGTTTGGAGGAGTTTAGGCCGTAAAAAAGGCACCGACCCCCACTTCCCCCCACTGGGATTTTTCTTTTCTTATCTACGTGCGCACTGCGTCAGAACTAAAGAGGTCGGCTTTACATAATAAGAAGGGGGCGGGACGGGTGCTTGTGGGCCATCTCTGCTGCAAGTGCTTGTTGGACCCCCCAACTCACCTTGATTTAAATCGTCGATTAAACGGTTCGTTCCATTTAATTCCAATCACGTCCAGTTCGCTCCAAACTGCAGTGCTCATTGAAACGATTCTAACGTCACTCGGTTTGGTCGGATTCACAATTTGCCAGGCTCACAATTCCTCCTTGCAACAAATTTTGAACTGGACAGCAGTTTCCATTCTACCACAATTAAGCTCAAATGGGCCGAAGCCAATCCGCCTTTTTCTTTTTATCAAAACCGCCCAAAGCCACCGTACCAAACAATCCACCTTCCTTTGTCACACTGTCTGATGCTTTATCCCATGAATTCTTCTATTCCATTTTTTTCATTTTAATTTTTTTATTCAAAGGCTAAAAGCCCACCATGTAGACATAGTCGATGCCCCAACATTTTCCCCCATACCCGGATACGAACAGCTTCATCTTCCCTACTTAACATGCCAATACCTCCTCCGTGCTTCTGCTATTTCTTCCCTTACGTGTTCACGTGTTCTGTTGTTTCCATGCAACTATATTCTTGTTTTTTTGTTTTAGAATGGGTCAAAAGGCCATCTTCTCACCTACGCCAAAAACTAAACCCACTCCGCCACCCTCAAATTTTCTTTTTTTCCAACATTCCCAGTTACCCTCCACATTCTGCCACATCCCCATCCCATTTCAAGCTTTCGATCTTGCCTCTTCTTCTCTATTTCTTTTCGTTAATTCAATGATACTTCCCCCATATTGAAGCCGCTGCATGTATTCATGCATTTACCACACTTCCTCAAACTTTTCTACTGCTCAAACCGCCTTCTCCCCATACTGCTATCAACGCAACCGCATCATTGCTTCCCCTCTTGAACCCATCAACTCGCTGGTTTTAAACTCCAGCAATCCAAAATCCATGGCAACATCCCATACCCGCATGCACAGACCTTCTCCCCTGAACTTGAAACCGCTCCTCCAGATATTTCGAAACCCATCGCAAACCGTTGCTTCTTTCCCCAATCCGCGACCTCACCTCCTCGCCTCTGACGTGAACCCGACCGACAGAGCTCCTTTTCACCTAGAAACAGCTGAACCCTCCACCTTTCGCATGAACTGCACTCACCATATATTTCTCCATTTCGAACACAAGCTCGCCAACAGGTCTTCTCCTTCCATTTTATTTCTGTGTTACGTTGTATATATGTATATGTTTACGTTTGATTTTTTGTTTCTGTTGGAAGGAGAAGAGAAAGTGCAATATAATAGAGATGTATTTAATATTGTAGAAAGAAGTGGAGTCAAGCTGAAAAGGGGCAAAGGGGTATGATTTATACAAGAAGTAGAAACCGTGTTAGTCACGTTTGCTTGGGAATCACGGTGTCTGGTATAGGTCTGCTATAAATTAATAGCTCACTGTTACTGTTGGAACTCAGAAAAGAATACATATATATATACACATTACTTGGTCCGCACGAGTTTAGAAAATTGGGAGGCAAGTAATACAAATGGTGCGGCATGCAAGAAACCCAAGGCAACTAAAAGTTCTTAATTTGAATGTTATACCCATGAGATAAATGTTAGGATAGGCACATGATTTTACCTTGAGGCCGACGCATGCTGTTTTCATTCTACGTAGGCTACGTTGTTTTAAGTCACGTGTGTGCTACATAATTTCTTAACCGTGAAGTTATGAAATATATTTTTTAAAATGATATTAAATTTTACTGCCAACCGTTGTTTATCGCTAACCGCTTAATAAACGTACCGCCACACACAAACTATAAACACAAAGCGAATAGACATACCGTTGTGCCTCAACGTTTCAGTCCCACTAAAATTTGTTTCTTCGAAAACCGACTTTGTTTGCCCAACGATGTTGTTTTAAATTCATTGGTTCACCTTTGTAAATTTCGTCCACCAACAAAACAACTCCGATTAGCTTAACACTGGGAACATAGCAATAACTAGCTATATGTACTCCAATAAAATTTATTCCATTGAAAACGGAGGTCGTTTGAAGAATATTTATTTCTATGGCTTATAAAATATCGTTATAATATAATTTAAAATTACATTAAATAATAATAAATTATTACCATATTTATCCAAATAAATAATATACGACTCTAAATATAAAACCAACATGGAATTATAACCCACTATTTGCAATTCGAGTTAAACGATATCGATAATGTATCCTTATTGAATTTATTAAACATTATTGTTTATAATCGAAATGCATAGCGACTATTTTAAATTTTGAATTGGACATAACTTATAATATAAGCTAAAATATCGATTTTTCTCTTTCGTTAGAAAATTATAATCAATCTGATTTTGACGTTTCTTGTTTCACAGAATTCCTGCGTAAAATGGATTCTGTATATTCGGTTGAAGTTCATAACTCAATATTACGAACTACCCCGCCACTACGAGCTCGTTTTATATGAAATATAAATTTTATCATTTGATCGCCGTTTAATAGAGAATTCTATATTAAATATCCATAAATATTTCAAATAAAATATTTAAAATCAACTAAATATCTGAAATCAAATGATCGAAAAATTCGGGTCATTACAACTGGACACATATATATAGCTGCAGAACCCTCTGAAACCGACTGCCACCTCAGCCCTAGGGGTATTGACACCCCTGTGGGTGGGTTGACCCATAGGTCGACACCCCTTAAGGGGGGTTGACCCCGGTGTCGACGCCCCTCTAGGGGGTCGACCCCCTAGAGTGGGAAATTTGATGCCTTGACGAATTTTTGATTTTTGAACTGTTCTGGATAAGGTCCGACTCATATATGAATCATACGTGACTCATATGTGTATGTATGTTCTTTCTGCGCGTATACGAACTTAAAACCCTCATAATTTCTTCATATGATGTCCGCTTTATGCAAACCAAATGTCTATCTTGTCCAAAATTTCGAGACGGACGCGTTGGCGAAGTCCGTTTTCCTTAATTATGAATATTAAATTAATTTTTTTTACTTTATCCTCTTTTAGTGCCGTTAAAAATTCTGGATGTTACATTCTCCCTTACTCAAAGGATTTCGTCCCCGAAATCTCTAAGTTGAGAAGAATGCATATCCTACCATCCGTCACCCATCTACTCATCCAACAACCGCTGGCATCCACTGTCCTTAAAGACTTCTAATGCTTATATGAATATATGAAAATGTGCATGTGTTTATGTCCCAACGCTAGTGCGAAAAATCATGCGGTCTACTGATTTAGTTGACCTCCTTAATGCAATGTATGTTAGTGCCATGTATCCAATATGTATGCAAATAATCCTATTATAACATGTAAGCTCTATATGTGTGCACACTCATCCGTCCAAATGCAACATCCATATGCTAATACATCCATTTCCATCCATAAAAGAAAAGAAAATGCACACACATCCATATGCAGTATGAAAGTGATTGAGCCGATCTTAGTGCGTAATGCGTGTGTATATGCGTCCACAGGCAACCACTAGCAAACACTTGCATCCACTTGCATCCATCAAGCATAACATGTCTCAAGCACATGTTTACATCCATAGGATTCCTATCTAAAGGTCGAAAAATACTATGGGTAAGATATACTCAAATGATAGAAACAAGCACTAATAAAACTTCGGAAAAAAGGAGTTAAGAACATACCCTCGAAAAGGAAAGGGTACGAAGCACAAATTCTATCTTCGGTTTCCCAATTCGTATCCTCTGGATTATCTCCCCATTGAACCTTTAGCAACTTGATCTCTTTATTGCGTAGTTTCCTAACTTCTGAACCAAGAATACCAGAAGGAACTCGCCTGACTGTCGCCTCCCGTTCCACTTCGACTTCTTCCAACACACTCAGCTCAACAACCTTCGTGGTGTCATGCAAGCACTTCCGTAAATGAGAAACATGGAAAACATCATGAACACCAGATAGATTTTCTGGGAGCTTTACTCTGTAGGCCATTTGGCCAATCCTCTCGGTTATGGGAAATGGTCCCACAAACCTAGGTGCCAACTTCCCTATTGATCCAAAGCGAACCACATTCCTCAGAGGTGATACTTTGATAAAAACTAAGTCTCCCACTTCAAATTCGATGCCAGTCCTTCTCTTGTATGCATAGGACTTCTGCCTATCTTGAGCTGTCTTCATCCGCCGTCGAATAAGGTCAATCTTTTCGGACGTTTCTCTAACCATATCTGGTCCAAGTAATAATCTTTCTGTAGATTCCTACCAACAAGTTGGTGATCTACAGGGTCGCCCGTACAATGCTTTGAAGGGTTCCATACCGATGCTAGCTTGATAACTGTTATTATAGGCAAACTCTACTAAAGGAAGACGCTCTTCCCAAGTCCCTCCGAAATCTAGGATACATAGCCTTAAAAGATCTTCAAGAATCCTGTTCACCATCTCCGTATGTCCTTTGGTTTGAAGATGATAAGCAGTGCTCAAACATAAATGTGTACCTAATGCTTCTTGCACCAAAATTTGCTGGTAAAGATGGGGTCACGATCGCTCACAATGCTGGAAGGTACTCCGTGAAGATGAACTATCTCACGAACATAAATTGCTGTCAACCATGATGTCGTCCTCTTACTCTTATCTGGAATAAAGTGAGCACTCTTAGTGAGTCTATCTACCACAACCCAAATACTGGTGTTTCCCTTCTTTGATCAAGGAAAACCATCTATGAAATCCATAGAGACGTTCTCCCATTTCCACTAAGGAACCTCCAAAGGATGAAATAAACCACTGGGCTTCTTTTGCTTAGCTTTAACTTCCTGGCAAACTAGACACTGGGAAACAAATTCGGCCACATCTTTCTTCATCCTAGCCCAAAAGAAAACCCTCTTCATGTCCCTGTACATCTTATCACCACCTGGATGAATAGTCATCTTAGAATGGTGGGCTTCTTCTAGGACTGCCTTTATCAAGCTTTCAGTTTGAGGAACACAAAGCCTTCCATCTCGTCGCAACCACTCCTTTTCATCTATGGCATATCTACCAAGGTAACTAGAAGTTTCCCCTCTTTTGAGCTTATCCATGATGCCTAGAATCTGTGGGTCACCTTGTTGCAAAGCTCCTATTTGATCCATAATAGTTGGTCGTATCTCCAAGGAAGCAAACAAATCAGGCAAAATCTCGATGGAGGTTCTAAAATCAAAAGCTGATATGAACTCCAAGTTCTTTCTTACCACATACAGAGGACTCAGTGCCATCCTCTACCTACTTAGTGCGTCTGCCACCACATTACCCTTGCCAAGGGTATAAGCAATCTCAAAATCATAAGAATCTAGAAACTCCATCTACCGTTGTTGCCTTAAATTGAGATCCTTCTGCGAGAACAGATACTTGAGAGATTTATGATCGGTGTATAACTCGAGCTTCTCTCCAAGTAAATAATGACGCCAAATCTTTAACACAAACACTATGGCAGCTAGCTCTAGATCATGGGTGAGGTAGTTTTTTTCATGAACCCTCAACTGTCTACCCCCATAACACACTATTTTCCCTTTTTGCATTAGAACCGCACCAAGCCCTGTACCACACGCATCAGTGTAAACAATAAACACCTTACTCCCGTTAGGAAAGGTCAAGATTGGGGATGTTGTCAGGGCCCTCTTCAGCCGTTGGAAAGCAACATCACAATCTATATCCCACGAAAATGCCATGTTCTTCTTCATTAGCCTGGTGAGTGGGGTTGATATCTTTACGAATTCCTTAATGGACTTCCTATAGTAAGCTGCCAACCCAAGAAAGCTTCTTACCTCGGTTGCATTTTTAGGAATCTGCCAATCCTGCACTACAACCACCTTTGTGGGATCTACAGCTATCCCTTATTTGGAGACCACATGCCCTAAGAATTCACCTCTTTTCTCCAAAAATGGCATTTGGAGAACTTCGCCTTAAGCTGATGGTCAAGGAAAGTTTTCAAAACTTCTCTCAAATGTTGGGCAAGCTCTTCTTCACTTTTGGAGAAGATCAAAATATCATCAACAAAGACTACAACAAATTTATTTAGGAACTCCCGAAACACCCTACTCATCAGATCGACAAAATAGGCGGGTGCATTCTTCAGCCCAAAAGGCATAACTAGCCATTCAAAGAAACCATCCGGAGTCCTAAAAGCAGTCTTATCTATACTGTCCTCAGCCACCCTCAACTAATGGAACCCCGTGGCCAAGTATAACTAGGAAAATACCGAGGCACCGACAAGCTGATCAAATAAATCATTAATCCTCGCAAGCGGGTGCCTATTTTTCTTAGTGAGTTTATTCAGCTCTCTATAATCAACACACAAACAAGCGAACCATCTGCCTTAGTCACGAATACTACTAGAGCACCCCATTCAGATATGCTTTGTCTGATAAACTCCTTCTCAAGAAGCTCCCCTACTTGCTTACTCAGCTCTCTCCTTTCCCTCGGAGCCGTATAACGCACTGGCAATGCAATTGGCTTTGCATTGTCCACCAAATATATACAAATGTTGATTTTGTGGCTCGGAGGTAAACCCTGAACATCATCAAAAACATTGGAAAAACTCAAACTACTGGAACAGATTGCAGACCGTCAATAGATGCATCAAGAGACTCTAGGAAACTATGCATAACCGACCCTTGTAGGTCACAAGAAATCTCGAGGGTCCTCCCATGACAAGTCAGAAGCCTAACAACCCTCTTCTCACAATCCAGAATGGTACCATATGTGGTAAGCCAATCCATTCCTAGAATCAACCCGTAGCCCATAAACCTGAGCACATATGCGTCGCATTCAAACTCGACGCCTAACACAGATATTTTCAAACCCCGACAAATCATAGATAAATCAGCCGAACCACCAATGTGTTTGAAACAACTACGGAATCCACTACCATACTGGTAATTAAGTGCAGAGATTCAACTATAGAACTTGATATAAATGAATGTGAGGCACCAGAATCAAAAAGTGTTCTGATAGGGTGGTTTGAAAGAGAAATTAAACCTTCCACAGAAGTTTTTCTATATCTATCCGGAGCACTGATCGGGAGAGCATGCACCTGACCTCTAGAAGTCCCTGTCTTTTGACCCTGTCCCTATGATCCCTGTTTCTTCGGGAACTCTCTAGCAGAATATCCAACCTCTCCACAGTGGTAGCAAGAGTTCTTCCTTCACTTACAGTCTTTAATCAGGTGACATTCCATCCCACAATTGTGAAATTTTATCTTATCCTTGCCTTTATCGTTTTTCCCTCCTTTCTTCTGCTGCTGTTGTTGTTGTTGCTGCCCCTTCTTGGGCCACACCTTCTTATTTTGTGATGTCTCCTCAGCCTTCTTTTCTCCCTTGTCTTCCTCATGCATTAGGCACATATCGACAAGCTTTTCAAAAGTGGCCCCTATTGGAATATGGGACATGGCTAACCCACGCAGAGGCTCATTCATCCCTTTAGCAAACCGCAAAGCCCTTTTGTGCGGTGCATCCACCAACTCTAAACCGAACCACGCTAGCTGGTTGAATTTATTCACATATTCCTTTACGGACAAGTTTCCTTGTTTGATTGCTAAGAATCTCTCCATCTGCATGCTTCTTTCGGCTTGGAAAAGAAATTTCATTTCAAACCTCTATCTAAAATCTTCCCAAGTTTCCACCGGACGTCCAACTTGGGTGACTTCCCACCAAAATGAGGCTTCGTCCTTCAGTAGCTAGGCGGCTAACTGAACCTTCCTTCTATCCTCTACTTCAAAGATTATGAACAAGTCCTTGGTCTCCTTGAGCCAATTCCAAGCTTCTACGAATGCCTCGTTTGCATGGAATGGCTTCCCTCCCATAGCACGGAAGTCTTTGCAGATCTTAGTGAAATTATCTGCTCTTGGAGGTGGAGGAGGAGGAATGACTGGTGCAGGTGGGGGAGGAACATTTCCTTGGCCTTCGGCAGGCGCCATGGCCTCCAAATACCTACGGAACCATCCGAGTGTTGTGACGCCCTCTGGGATATTAGGAATATTTTGTTCCCCAGTCATGCTGAAAAAAGAAAAAGGAAGAAATTTAGATAAAGGACCGAAGGATACTACATATGGCTTTTTGGGTAACGTTTTCTTAACATACTTTCTTTTTGAAAATGCTTTCTTTTAAAACCTTTTTGAAAATAATTTTCAAAAACTTTTATCTAATCTAGTAACCTTAAGCTCTGATACCAAGTGTGACACCCCACGTCCGTTAATGTCACTCACTAAGGGAATGCATTAAGTTTCGTGAAGCGTTATAGGTAAACGGACACAGAATAATAACAAGACAGATATAAATAAGATAGCAGCGAAAATTTAAATTTTTATTTCAAACATAAATCAAAATGCCGTGGTCCACAATACCATAAGTCACAAAAACCATTACAATAAAATAACTTCTGTCTTGCACCATCAGATTACATAAGTATATAAAAAGCATAATTCCCCAAATAAAAGAGTTAAGTCGTAACAAAGACAAGAACTTGAGCCATACTTCAGAGGTAGCTCCTACCAAGATAATATCTGAGTCCTTACAAAGCCTGAGTGTAAAGGGTCAGACATAAAGTTCGGCGAGACTAGTTATTTTTAGTCAGTAAATAAATTAAATTAACATGATAGGCATATAATGTGGATAAGAGAGATCGTTACATAAATGGCAGATGTGACAAGGTAGACAGGATAAGGTGTGTACACTTTTCTAATGATTACTATGCGCTATTACTAGTATAACTAGAATGAGATGATCCCTTCCACTGTAAGTTGGTAGACTTAGGGCATACCTCCAAGAGTACCCTAATCGATCGGCTCCCTATTCCGTGGAAACTCTGTGATGACCCCACAGTAGGAGGTATCATTTCCTAAAGTGGAAACCCTTCATTTCCTAAGATGTGCACAACCATATCTACTGGTGTCACGGTCATCTTATCCCCCTCTGCCCGGCTCATGCATGCACATGACCCGATCAGTTTGCGTCGCGCACACCGTCCTCCACGTTTGGATCTCTTACAATCAGTCAGTAAGCGTGTCCCCTCTCCGCTTAGTGCAGAGTACTTTTATTTGATACCTACTCCGGGGTACTGACTGAAATGGGTCCCACACAATATAATACAATCTCTCCCCTTTGTATTGTATCCCCCGCTAGGTTTTCACTGACTATGTATACCATTAGGAGTCTTTAATTACATAACTCTATTATTTCATTCGGTTTTGTACACCACTAGTGTCTTCAATTACATAACCTTATCGGGTTAAGTTTGTGGACCTATATGTAGATATTACCCGCCCCCTCTACATTTGCTTAACCCATCCACTGTCCAATCAATTTACTTAACCCTAAGTTCAGTTCACTATCATAAAATCCCTATGGATTTGATTCAGTTATGTAGTCCAATTCAATACCATGTCAATTTATGGTTTATAGTGGGCTAGACCTCTCACATTAGGCCCACAACATGTGGATGTTGGATATGCCAGTCGGGTCTAGGCAGTCTTATTCCACAAGTTGGGCATAACCTCGTGTCTTAGCCCGATTCGTATTTGCGTACTTAGACCTCCCACATTAGGTTCAACATTAGTGGCTGCTGGATATGCCGGTCGGGTACGTGCAGACTTCCACCACTAATGCAGCCTAACCTCGTGTCATAAGTACAGTTACAATTCCTAATTGTAATTACTTGACATTCCATTATTAATCAATTAATTAAACATTTCCCTTTATAAGTACTAATTTCCATTCTACCCAATAGTTTGAACTATATGTCCAAAAATTTTCGTATTCAAATTATGCCATTATTGACCCTTTTTCCCCCGTTCCTTAGTAGTGCCCTCACAAAATTGGAAGCATGCCTAGGCTAGATAATAGCCTAACCATAAACGATAAAAAGGGAAATATAGTAGGAGTGTAACAAAAGGATTGTTCAACTTGGCATAGGCATATACTATCATGGTGATAAGGTGAATATACATACTGGCATGGACATGTAATTAACATCATAACAAGATGGACATAAAACTGGTGAACTTGTGGCAATCAATTGATTCTAACATAAATATGATGTCCCAATAAGCATAGCAAGATCTAAATTAGAAATTTAGACGTTCCAATTGGTTTAGATCTAACATGATAAACACAAGAGGTTAAATTAGATCACATAATTCAGATCCAAAGGTTAAATTAGATCTAACACCATTAGGATGACATAATACCATGCTTAGATCTAAATATGGGTTCACATGTCCTATTTACAACATATCTAAGTTGATCGCAATATGACAGGTGAAAGGTGATTTACATAAGAATTAGATCTAACCAATGTTGCAACTGTCCAGATTTACATTCACCACAATATAGTTACAATTCAAGATCCACAACGGCGACTTAATAGAATAACCACAATTGCATTAGATCTAGTGAAATAGATCTATCATGACATAGTATAAGGTTTAACAATAGCATGGATTCATAGTTTACAACATATCCAATTCACAATTTATTTTTATTTATTTAAACCTAAAATTAACCAACTATTTGTGTTTGGATTGTCAAGATCATAGAAAAGAAGTTGGTGTTGAATCTATGCTTGAATCTCAGAATCTGATTTGCAGAACTGATAGTTGTTTGAAGAAAATGGATCCGTCTTAGTTCGCATACCGGTAGCATTTGGCTCCTATGATTTCCAATGAAGAAATAGGAGAATTGGACACATATATATAGCTACAGAACCATCTGAAACCGACTGCCACCTCAGCCCTAGGGGTGTCGACATCCCTATGGGTGGGTCGACCCATAAGTTGACACCTATTAAGGGGGGGTCGACCTCGGTGTCGACACCCCTCTAGGGGTCGACCCCCTAGAATGGGAAATTTTCCGCCTTGACGAATTTTTGATTTTCGAACTGTTCGGGATAGGTTTTGACTCATATCTGACTCTTACATGACTCACATGTGTATATATGTTCTTTCAATGTGTATACAAATTTGAAACCCTCATAACTTCTTCATACGGTGTCTGTTTTTCGCAAACCAAATGTCTATCTTGTCCAGAATTTCAAGACAGATGAGAATGGCACAGTCCGTTTTCCTTAATTATGAATATTAAATTAATTATTATTTAATTTATCCTCTTTTAGTGTCATTAAAAATTCAGGGTGTTACAGTATACGCATACGAGAGACGTGTTTGTAGACGATACGGATTTATACTACATATAGTAGTATATGCAGTGGTTTGTGCTTAAGCATCAATGCTGCTTTTTTAGTCGGGCTAACTATTCTTGTAGCAGATTAAGAATGAGTTGGCCCATTAGAAACACTACTAGGAATAGTTCTACCTTACGATTGGTAGGTGAAGGTGGATCTGGAGTGGATGCCCTTGATTACCAAACTATATTCGATGCTATGATGGCCTTGGTCATAGGAAAAGCTCGTGTCATTTATGATGTAGCTATAGGTAATGGTGATGCTCCTACGTTAGCACCTCAAATGGACTTAGCTAAGTTACGCAAGGAATTTTTATTTCAGGAGGCAAGCCATTCAGACAGTTATGGTCATATTTTTAGAGACTTAAGGACATACGATGATACAAAAAGAAAGCTTACTTCTTGGCTGATTCAAGGAAGACCTATGAGTTGGTGGATTCTATAACTCTCATTACTTGAGAAGAGAAGATTACTTTGGAAGACTTTAATATTAGACTTGAGGATATGTTTATACCTATGGTCAAGAAGTCTAACTTTTTTAAGTGACTTACAATGCTGAAACATGGGGATAAGACGGTCTTGAAATATGTTGTAGATTTAAAAGCTTTCTAAAGTATAGACCTTTATTTATACATACTCCGCTGAGAAAGAACAAAAAGTTCATTGCAGAATTGGACAAGTATCTGGAAGAGAAGCTTGTGTATCACATTGAGGTCCCATTTGAGAATCTAATTGAGAAAGCTTTAGGCATTGGATGATGTACCCGAAGAAGGTTGTTATTGATGTTGCCGAGGAACCAAAGCCGCAACAAAGTGGTGGAGATAATAAAAAGTGGAACATTAAAAGAAAGCAACAACAGGGCAAGGTTGGGTCTAATAAGAAGAAAAACCCGAATGAGGTAATATACTTCATTTGCAAAAAGAAATGAAACTTTTCTAGTTAGTGCAGGGCTTCTAAGATTGGGAAGAAGTGCTATGATTGCGATAAGATCAGAAATCTGAAGAAGCAATGTTCGAAACCTTTTGAGGATAGGAAGGTGGTGAAAGCATATGCTTTGGAAGCTGTTTTGACTTCTTCTAATGCAACTACTACTGAGGAGAATGGAAAGACCATGGCGGTGCAATAACACTTTCTATCAGAGATGTTTCTACTAGAGTTTTGTTTGATATTGGAGCTATACATTCTTTTATTACTAGTGATTAAGTGTTTAGATTAAATGTGCACCCTGAGATTGTAGATGAGTCGATGGTTGTGACTATCCTAGTATTAGGGTCTATTAGTCTTTGTATGATTTTCTATGGTCTTGTTTTATCAATTCATGGATGCTCCTTTTCCTTTGGCTGCCTTGTCTTGAACTTTGCGGGGTTCAAGACTATTTTGGGTATAGACTGGATTAGGAAGTATACAGGACTATTGTGGATTGTGAGAGGTTTAAGATGACAGTCGGGAACGTGAAAGGGCATGGAGTTGTGATTGTTAGTGCCATGAATGATAGTTTTGATGATAACAGCTTCAAGTAATAAATATTTTATATTTAACATGTATTAATTATCTAGACATATATTATATGTAGTGCATGATATATTATAGGTTATTGACATTCAAGACTGTACAATATCAGTATTGAATGTTCAAATTGTTGATTCAATAATATAAGACTCATGAGTTTCAAAGTTCAAGATTTCAAGAAATTATATAGTATTAGAAATTACATTAAATCTCAACTTGTACTTATATGATACCATAAATTTTTGCATAATGTTTTTTCAAAAACACTCGTGTTTTCAAAGCATATTTTCAAAATGACTTCAAAACAAATTCCGCTTTTCAAATTATCTTTACAAAAGGTTTTTAAATATCCTTTTTTTTCGAAATAGTTCTTTCAAAATAATTTCAAAAAGAAAATTTATATTTTTTTATATCTTTACTTTAAAATATTTTTTTTTACTTTTTGTTAGATATTAATATTTATACTTTAACTTATATACTTTGTTCTATTCTTATACTTTCAATATACTAACTTTAGCTTTTATAATATATTTTCGTTTTTATAAACTTATACTTTGGTTTTCATTGATACTTTATATTTACTTTGTTTTTTATATTTTGGTTATATTTATACTTTGATATCAATATTATACTTTAGATTTTTATTTTAATTATAATTTAATACTATTATAATGTTGATACTTATATTTTAAAGTTTTACATATTTGATTATATACATAGTTATAATATATAAGTATTATGTTTTTGATTAAATTCTTTTAAAATATCTCTGACAAGTCTTAATAGGCTTTATTATGTTGAAAATATATATTTACTATGTTTAAATCTTTTCACCAAGTGTCGAAGTATCATACATAAGTTTACATTTTCAAAACTTTTTCAAAACAAACATGTTTTCATTTTTAACTAGATTATGTTGACATGGGGTCACCATTTATATCGATATATAATAGTAAAATTCAAAATTCAAATTTAGAAGGGAGTGTTAATTTGCATTAGCTTCTTTCCAAAAGTCATATCACTTCATTTCTGTAAATACCTTTCTTTCAAAAACGAAAATAACTACTTTGTAACAACACAAGTTCTGACAGAATGAATTTTTCCAAAATCCAATCTCTCGAACCCCGAGTTGAGTATTCTGGTATCCTGCAGAAAAGACAGAGAGAAAGAAAAACAAATCAGAGTTCGTAAAACCACTCACAGCGGAAGGAATAAAGTATAGTTTATTCAAAATAACTGTACCTTAATAATAATATAGCTAAGCCAGCTATTAGATAAACCATTCCTGTCTTGAACCTAACCTGGAAGAAAGTAAAGAGGAGGGGGTCAGAACATAAGTTCTGTGTGAGTGGTCTATAATAGACCCTTCTGTAAACCAACTTATACCGTTCAAATATAATTTCTTGTCTTATTAGGTTATTCCCAATATTGGTACCCATGGCCAAACCCCTGTTATTCTCGCCCACATACTAGTAGATTTAACCTAATACATCGTACATGAAGTTTTTTCCCCAACTCGTAATTCTTTCCATGTATTTGTACAGTCCTTTGCCATATATTATACGGATTTCCCTACGTAATTCCATACTACGTCAACGTAGTGCCACCATTCCTGAAAATCGTTTGGACTGTCACCCTTGACCTGGCTAGGATTCTTTATCGCGAGCTATCGAGTACTCAACTAGGATTTATGCCACCTAGGACCACTAGGGATTATGCTATCTATCGAACAACGCCCTATTTCCCACGCATGTATCGTGAATCGTTTTCGATGTCTAAATGCACATGCACACTATATGTGCGGCCCGAGTCCCGTAACAGGGCTAATCAAGAGATATGGAACTCGGTCGGGAGCTTTAAGTTATCTGCCGATGCAGATGCTAAGGTCTGTTTTTTTATACCAGTGGTTATGGTCCCACGTAACGCCTCCCTCAACTAATGAAAGGCAATCCAAGAAAATCAAGCACGAGAACTGTACTTCTGCCACCTATGCCCTACTTTCCTATTGGCCAGCCTCACCCATAACTAGATAGCAAGTGTATGGTCTGTTGGGAGTTCTCTGCCTTTCCGCATGCGTACTACGATTGACTAAAGATGGTAGGTAATCGACGATGTGCTATCACAGGGCTAAACTAAGTATCGCCGACCCACGCTGGTCCACCCTAGTCTTTAGGTTGCCAATATTGCAACCAAGGCATACCCTTGGTTCTTCTACCGCAGACCTTAACCTCTGTGAGCCCAGGCGGATCATCTGCAACCTCACAGAGGGATACCAAGAGTACCCTTTTGTCCCCGAAGCTACGTGCTCCGTAACCCAATCCGCTGGAGCCTTTTTCGAAGTCAGATAAGCATTTTCTCCTCCTCGTATATTTGTTAAGAGATGATTTACCGTATCGGGTTATTCATCTACTTAGGGACTAGCCCAGTTTTCTTGACTAAGAATTTTCACTTAGTTATTCCTAACCAAGTTTTACCACTTAGTTTCCTTGCCCATTAGTCTTGTTTAACTAAGGTTTTCCCCTTGGTCCCCTTGACTAAGGATTATAACTTAGTTCCGTTCTCGATCGTTTTCTTAACTATGGTTAATTGTTTAGTTCTTATTAACTAAGGCTTGTTACTTAGTTATCAATTCTCATTGCTTTACTTAGTCAACTCTTGATATCTGAGTCATCAGACTATATGTTCTTGTTTCATAATTCACTTGTTTGACTAAGGTTTTCTCATGGACTCAAACGTGACTTAAGTTTCCTCTTAATCGGCGATAGTACGCGGGTGTTTTCTCCCCCAGTTCTTGCTCACTTTATACTATAAGTCATCCCACCCTTCGAACCCCGCATTACCCAAAGTCTTAATCCCTATCCCTAGGACAGGATTATTCAATATTTAATCCTTCGATTTCCCCACCTTTGGTTTATAATATGTGGTTAACATTCCCTATTTCTGTTTTGGCTATGCTTTATCTAGCAGCTCATGTTGAATTAACCATTTAAGAATCATGTCAAACTGTTCAAGTAATTTCTAACATTTTCTTGACTTAACCCACCCACGTAATACATCAAATTCATAGCTCGACCCTATTGTGACATTAATTCACTATTGACGCACCTCAACCTCTCACATTAGGCCTGTTGTCGTGGTCACTGGATATACCGGGCTATTCCAGGCAGAATTACACCACGACTCAGCCTAACCTCGGGTTTGAAGCGCGGTATGATCAACTACTCACATTGGGTCTTACTGTCTGTAGTTACTGGATTCGCCGGGCGGTTCTGGGCAGGTTTATACTGCAAACTCAACCCAACCTCGAGTTGGCCACGTTCAGCTTTATCTAAAAGTCATGTCCATGTTCAAGTTTTTGGGTGCCAAGATTTCATGTCAAGTTCTAGATGTAAGTCCCACGCTCTTATTCATGTCCAAGTTACAATTTATATCTTAAATCAAGCGTCATGTGCCCATAAACAAATTTATAAGCGAATTCACGTTTTAAGCCGTTTCAGTGATATCAAGTATATGCCATATCTTAAATCAAGTTCATGCTTATAGTTTTCCGACTTGGTCCTACCCATTCAAATCTTATTAAGATTATATTATACTCAAATCCCATTGTAATTTATTACTACACCTTCCAATCCATGTCATGTCCCAAAATCAAGCATTCTCCTTTTTAGTTCGCAATTATCATTCCGTCGTATTCATTTCATAATAAAGCTAGGCTCGTGATAGCCTAGTCATAAAAAGATTAAAGAAGGAGAATAAAAGAGGGCATAATCGTAGGCATATTAATTCAAAGCGAATACATGACAATATTAAACATTATAGATCCAATTTCCACAATAATTTCATTTCGCATTTACATAGGGTGTAACGACCCGCATTCTACGCATCATAGGATCGTGGAATATTTATTTCTTTCCCATATGAAGTCGTATGGTCATGTAACTTTGGGAAACATCCATTAGAGTCATTTCCCATGTTCATGATTTTTGTCGATTTTTAAATGACCGTTTTGCCCTAGTTGATCTTGTTTTGGCCATAACTTTTGATTGGAAAGGAATTTTGACCTAAAACCCCTTTCATTAGATTCGTTTAATGGTTTACCTTTCCGTAGAGTGGTCATAATAGCCAAACGGACTTACCGTTTGGGAGATATGGTTGAAATAAGGTTTAGATGGAGAAAAACTGCTTAACCGGGCCAAATAGGGTGATTAGTGGATAGGCCCATAACCCATTTCGGGATTAGGGTTATGGGGAGGCTGAAATGAGTTAGAGAATCATTTTCATTTCAGTTTTGAGCCGCCACTTTCCTCCTTGAAACCCTAGTAATGGCCTCTACCTTCTAATTTCATCCCAAATCGTCTCTAATCACTTTCTAATCGAAGATTAAGCAAAACTACATCAAATCAAGGGAGGGTAGCACCAAATCAGAGAGAGAGCTGCTGGAACACATTTCGACTAATTTTGCAAATCCCGGAATTTAGGGGATTAAGGGGTGATTAGTGATAATTAGCGAATTTATGCATGTTAAAAATCTGGAAAAATGTTCATAAATTCTGAAATATTGTTTTAGACCTCTGATGTGAATTTGGGATAATTTTGTTAAGTTTTGCTAATCATATCATAAGATTCACCTAAACATGCTTAAGGGAAAATATGGGGTTTTGGCTATGTTTGATCCATTTTAACCTATCATATTGTTGTTTTGGTGTTTGTGGTTGATTATACATGTTACTATGACTGTACGGTATGCTTTGTGATTGATTATAATAGTTGGAATGGTCGATAACGTCGTCGAATGGCATAAAATGTTCGCTGGAAAAGTTGCAGGAAAATAGTGCAGGCTTTCGGACCGGATCAGATGGATGGGCTCGGACCGGAGCGGACTGAGCAAAGTATCGCCGAACCGAACCGAAGCTTGACACAAGAGAGAGTGGCAAAAAGGAAGGCCACCATTATATGAACCGGATCGGATCGGCTATAGAGACCACGACCTGATGGTGGAAGGAGCTCGAACCCGAACCGCGCCACATACTGGAGCACCCGATCCACTTGCACGATCCGAATCGTGGAGCATGGAGCACGATCCGAAGATGGTCCACGACTCCGCCAGCAGCTCCGACCTGAACCCATGGATGGAGATGGACTTGGAGACCCCGACCCGACCCGTTGAGGTGTTGATGATCCGAACTGCCACCTGGTGGATACCACGAGTTGGAGCATGGAGCACGACCCGACCCGATCCGGTGCATCATGGAGGGACTTGAGGAACTCGATCCGATCTGAGGTGATGAAGCAATCCGAACTGAACCAAGGAAGAAGGAGAAGACCGATCCGGTGATGACCAATAACTCGAGATGCAAAGGTAGTCCAAATGGAATTTAGAGCTCAGGATCCAGATGGGAACCAATGAGTTCACTTCATGGTTGGGCTTTGCTGCGGGACGTGTGCAAAGGGGTTGTCGGTATTCATAACTTTGGTTCACCACTGAGAGATGGATAGTGGGCTTGTAGTGATAGTTACACGGGATTGGATTCCGTCATGGCCCAAAGTATTAGGTGATCAAAGTAGTGGATATCGTATGCTTTACGCACTGAGTGAGGGATGTGAGGATGATTGCTATGCTTGATTGTTTGACATCACTATGACATGCACACCCCCACCCCCGTTACCTTTACACCATTTGAAATGGCACCTTAGAGTGTTGTACAATATGTAGTGCTAACTCTTTGGTTGCAGGTCCAGGTTCAGGTATGATTGGATTATACCTGTTATTATTCTGTTTAGATGCTTATCGCTCATACCAGGCTTTATGTCTGACCCAGAGTTTTATGTCTCCTCTTATTACTCTGGGTGCTCACACGAGCAGACTAGAGACAAGTTATGGTTAGCTGGTGATGCGCGAGTAGCTGATTCGGAGGCGAGCAGGAGGCTTCCACGTATGATATTTATATAGTATTCTCCCTGTGTTGTTGAAGATCACTGCTTGGGCATTAGTCGTGCATCTTCTACTTTACCTTTCTTTTGTTTTAGAGACAGTAAATTTGGAAAGTTGTAATAAGCTGTATTTGGATTTCCGCTGCTATGTTGGTTTAGTTTTCAGCTTATGCACTGTCTCGCCTGTTTTATGTCAAGTATATTATTATTATATTTTGTTCCATGCGCTGTGAGGCATTCTACAGGTTCCTTGTTAGTTAATTCTCTCCTTTCCTTTCTTCTGACGACCGTCCCGTGCTAGTCGGGCATGTGTACAACGCACTTTCGGAGGAAATGCAGGCTGGTGCGGGGCGGGCCGTCACACTTGGTATCAGAGCTCTAGGTTGCATAGTTAACCTAGGGAAAGATACTAGGGAGAGATAACACGTATATGAGAGCGCGTATTTGTGATTACTTTGGTTTTCAAAAGCTATATATGTATATACTATCAGTAGTATAAGAATGAAGTCGTACTGCACTAGCACCACTATGGGGTCGTTAATCGTTTTCTCTTTTACAGATTGAACGATGAGTAGAGACACCAGGGGTGCTGGTAGAGGGACCAACCATGGGAATGCTCCTGACATGAGGACGATGTTCACTAACTTCATGAGAGAGATGCTTAGGGATGTTCAAGGGGCAGTTCCCAATCCCGGAAATGGTGGTGGTCCAGTAGTGCAGGCGCCTAGGGTCGATTTCGCCAAGTTGTGCAAGGATTACACTAACCTTGGTGGGAAGCCGTTCCACGGAACGGAGTCGGCCACAGATGTTCAGGATTGGTTGGATAGCTGTGATCGTATCTTCGACGACTTGGGTCTTGAGGATGCGATGAAGAGAAGGCTAGCGTCTCGTCAGCTGCAAGGGCGAGCGATGAATTGGTGGAATGCCATTAGAACAGCTACTCCAGAAGATCAAGTTACTTGGAATCAGTTTAAGACTCGCTTTTGTGATAAGTTTATTCCAGCTGCTCATAAATCAGAACTGTTCAGGAAGTTCTTGGAGCTTAAGCATAATGGTAGAGCAGTCTCGGAGTATATCGCTGAATTCGACACTTTATCGAAATATGGATGGTCCCTTATCGATACAGTCGAAAAGAAGAACGAGAAGTTCATAACTGGCTTGGATGGGTACTTGGGGGAAAGACTTATAAACCATATCGATGAGACATTCGAGTCTATTGTAGGAAAGGCATTAAGGTCAGAGAGCCTTTTCCCTAAGTCGAAGACTGAGGTTGCTACGGCATCTGCAGAGGAGCCAAAACCGCAAGCAGGCGGTGAAGGCAAGAAGAATTCCCAGAACAAGAGGAAGCAGAACCCGACCAAGGATGGTCAGAATAAGAAAAATAAGAAAGATGGCGAATGCTTTAGTTGTGGCAAGAAGGGCCACTATGCTAGAGATTGTCGAGAAAAGCCTGGGGAAAGGAAGTGCTTTAACTGCGGCCAGGCGGGACATCACAAGGATGATTGCCCTCAACCTCCTAGGGAGAAGCAGATTGTGAAAGCGTATGCTATCAACGCTGTTCCTTCTTCGTCGAATGCTCCAAGTGCGGCGCAGAAGGGAAAGGGTGTTGTTATAAAAGGTATGCTTTCTATTTAAGATGTTTCTGTTCGGATATTGTTTGACAAACCGGAAATAGTCGATAGACCTCTAGTTGTGACGAACCCCATTGGTGGTTCAACTAGTTTTGGCATTATTTGTTGTAATGTGGTCTTATCGAGTAATGGATGTATGTTTCCTTGTGATTGCTTTGTTTTGGGCTTTACTGGGTTTAGCATTATTTTGGGGAGTCGATTTACTCTAAAAGAATAGGGTGGTATTAGGTACCTACCTAGTGATGGCGATAGTAACTGGAGTTAAGGAAGCTAAGAGGTTATCGTTGTAATAAGTTCTAGTTGTCTCTGGGAGGCAAATGAGTACTCCAGTGCTAGATTGTTTTGCTAGTATCACCTCATGTGGATTGTCTGAACTCGGAGGAGACGTTTCTTGGGTGCTTGTCTGATATTGGTTTAGGCCTTTAGGGCTTGTGCTTGGGGAATGTCTTTTTCGACTAGGATGGTTTGCGTGAGGGGTAAATAGTTGTTGTGATTTTTCATTGGATGATATCTTGGTTTACTCGAGGAGTGATGGGCAGACGGAACATGATAAGACTGTTCAATGGTATAGACTGCCCAGAGTTAGACTCGATAGGGTTATGAGATTGCTCGAGTGGGACTCGAGAAAGATGCAAAGTAATGGATTGTTTAGGACCCTATGTTGATGTTCTCTATTGGATAGAAGAACTTTGAAGGAATAAGATGTGTTCGTTGATCATGGAAGATACAATGAAGATTAGAGCGATTCAAGTTGGACTTGAACTCGTAAAAGAAAATAGGTGTTCGTTGATCTTGGAGATGCAACGGATAGGGAGACGACTCACATTGGACAAGAGATTGTCGGCACTCAAGACTGGGTCTGAGTTATAGATTGACTCGAGTTGGACTCGAGAAGGCTGCAAGGACTTGGATTCAGCTCGAGTTGGACTCGAGAGGGCAGCAAGATAATGGATAGACTTGGGTTGGACTTAAGTATTTTAGGAGGACTAAAAGCAGGGGTATTTGGGGACGCCCGTTACCTTGGATCCGTTGGACGTGATCTAGTTATCCTTGGAGGATAAACGTACGTTGGACGTACGGTAGTCCGATTGGAGGTTGGGCTTCCATTAGTTTAATTATCCTTGGAGGGTAAACGTACGTTGGACGTACGGTAGTCCGAAGGGAGGTGGGGCTTCCATTGGCCTGGGATTGGTTGGACCAGTCAAGTAGGCATCGGTGTATGTATGGAGGCTGGGCTTCCATTAGTTATTGATGTTGGTTGGACCAGACATACTAGAATCGACATATTGGGATTGGTTAGACCAGTCATGTAGGTGTCGATGTGTTTATGAATTTAGCAGGTAATAGGTAGGACTTGTATGATGGATGTTATGGTTGCTATGTTTGTTCCTATTTTTATTTCCTTGAGTAGACTATCACCTGTAGGGTTCCAGCGATGGGGAACAAAGTGATTGTAGTAGGACTATGAGCCAGTGCAGTAGAGTCATCATGACTCGAGGGGCAAAGTGGACATAGCAAAGGACTAGTGACTATGGATCAGTGCAGTGGAGTCGCCATGACTCCATGGGGGCAGAGTGATCATAGTAAAAGATTTGGGTGTGGTAATAGTTGCATTGAGTAGGAAACATGCCAGTTTAGGGGTTTTGTTTCTAGGATGGAAGCAACTAAAGTACATCACAGGATATGATTTCGGGCCCAAGAGTGAATTGGATTCAGAAACACTAGTAATCTTGACGATTAGATCGATTTTGATTGAGTGGATTGGTTCCAGTTAGAAGGACGATCCTAATCTATTGGAAACCATCTCTAGGGTAGAGATGGATATCGATGGAAAGAGAATGATCAAATAAGGATTTGATCGAGAAGGGTGGCTTCGAAAGAATAAGGGACTAGTTGTACCCAACGTAGATGGACTGAGAGGTGAAGTGTTTAGAGCATATCATCACTCGAAATTGACTATACATCCCAGTGGTAACAAGATGTATTGAGACATAGAGCAGATCTACTACTGGGAAGGGATAAAGATAGGCAGAAGGCTTATCTCGATAAGAGACGAAGAGATTTGGAATTCTTCGTTAACGACTTGGTGTTCGTCGAGATCTCTCCATAGAGAATGTGATTCGGATTGGTTGGAGAGGTAAGTTAGCACCAAGATTTGTTGGCCCATTCCCAGTCCTCGAGCAAGTTGGAAATTTGGCGTATGAAGTAGAGCTACCTGACAAGATGGCGGGAGTTCACAACGTATTTCATGTTTCCCAGTTAAGGAAATTCATGCACGACCCTAGTGTGGCTATTTCACCTGATCAGTTGGATAACATCGAAATTGAACTCGAGGCGGTTGGGAACCGCAAGTCTATGCGTATCGTTGGGAACGATACGAAGCAGCTTCGAAGGAAGGCGGTGAAACTAGTCAAAGTCCAGTGGGATGAGAATGAAAAAGAATATATTTGGGGAACAGAGGAAGATATAAGGAAGAAGTATCCAGAACTCTTTGCCTAGTAAGGTTTTGGTAGTGATAGTTTCTTCCCTTGTTAGTAAACCGCATGCTAGGATAGACCTGTTTTGCATGTTGATTGTTGTTTTATGGTTGATAGGCATGCGGAACCCTTTGTGTGTTTTGGTTAGGGAATTTCGGGGACGAAATTTCTTAAGGGGGGGAGAGTGTAACGACCTGCATTCTACGCATCATAGGATCGTGGAATATTTATTTCTTTCCCATATGAAGTCGTATGGTCATGTAACTTTGGGAAACATCCATTAGAGTCATTTCCCATGTTCTTGATTTTTGTCGATTTTTAAATGACCGTTTTGCCCCTAGCTGATCTTGTTTTGGCCATAACTTTTGATTGGAAAGGAATTTTGACCTGAAACCACTTCCATTAGATTCGTTTGATGGTTTACCTTTCCGTAGAGTGGTCATAATAGCCAAACGGACTTACCGTTTGGGAGATATGGCTGAAATAAGGTTTGGAAGGTGAAAAACTGCTTAACCGGGCCAAATAGGGTGATTAGTGGATAGGCCCATAACCCATTTCGGGATTAGGGTTATGGGGAGGCTGAAATGAGTTAGAGAATCATTTTCATTTCAGTTTTGAGCCGCCACTTTCCTCCTTGAAACCCTAGTAATGGCCTCCACCTTCTAATTTCATCCCAAATCGTCTCTAATCACTTTCTAATCGAAGATTAAGCAAAACTACATCAAATCAAGGGAGGGTAGCACCAAATCAGAGAGAGAGCTGCTGGAACACATAGAGATTGGATCCAAATTAGAGATTATTTCAGATTTAAAGTTTTTTTTGTGGCTAAGGTGAGTGATTTGCATTGTTTTTCACTAATTACGGCTAATTATGGTAATTAGCGAAGATTAGCGAAATTATGGCTCAGAAAAACCTAAAAAATTTCCTAAAATTCTAAAACATCATTTTATGCCTCTGATATGAATTTGGGTTAATTTCGACTAATTTTGCAAATCCCGGAATTTGGGGGATTAAGGGGTGATTAGTGATAATTAGCGAATTTATGCATGTTAAAAATCTGGAAAAATGTTCATAAATTCTGAAATATTGTTTTAGACCTCTGATGTGAATTTGGGATAATTTGGTTAAGTTTTGCTAATCATATCATAAGTTCCACCTAAACATGCTTAAGGGAAAATATGGGGTTTTGGCTATGTTTGATCCATTTTAACCTATCATATTGTTGTTTTGGTGTTTGTGGTTGATTATACATGTTACTATGACTGTACGGTATGATTTGTGATTGATTAGAATAGTTGGAATGGTCGAAAACGTCGTCGAATAGCGTAAAATGTTCGCTGGAAAAGTTGCAGGAAAATAGTGCAGGCTTTCGGACCGGATCAGATGGATGGGCTCGGACCGGAGCGGACTGAGCAAAGTATCGCCGAACCGAACCGAAGCTTGACACAAGTGAGAGTGGCAAAAAGGAAGGCCACCATTATATGAACCGGATCGGATCGGCTATAGAGACCACGACCTGATGGTGGAAGGAGCTCGAACCCGAACCGCGCCACGTACTGGAGCACCCGATCCGCTTGCACGATCCGAACCGTGGAGCATGGAGCACGATCCGAAGATGGTCCACGACTCCGCCAGCAGCTCCGACCCGAACCCATGGATGGAGATGGACTTGGAGACCCCGACCCGACCCGTTGAGGTGTTGATGATTCGAACTGCCACCAGGTGGATACCACGAGTTGGAGCATGGAGCACGACCCGACCCGATCCGGTGCATCATGGAGGGGCTTGAGGAACTCGATCCGAGGTGATGAAGCAATCCGAACCGAACCAAGGAAGAAGGAGAAGACCGATCCGGTGATGACCAACAACCCGAAATGCAAAGGTAGTCCAAATGGAAGTTAGAGCTCAGGATCCAGATGGGAACCAATGAGTTCACTTCATGGTTGGGCTTTGCTGCGGGACGTATGCAAAGGGGTTGTCGGTATTCATAACTTTGGTTCACCACTGAGAGATGGATAGTGGGCTTGTAGTGATAGTTACACGGGATTGGATTCCGTCATTGCCCAAAGTATTAGGTGATCAAAGTAGTGGATATCGTATGCTTTACGCATTGAGTGAGGGATGTGAGGATGATTGCTATGCTTGATTGTTTGACATCACTATGACATGCACACCCCCACCCCCGTTACCTTTACACCATTTGAAATGGCACCTTAGAGTGTTGTACAGTATGTAATGTTAACTCTTTGGTTGCAGGTCCAGGTTCAGGTATGATTGGATTATACCTGTTATTATTCTGTTTAGATGCTTATCGCTCATACCAGGCTTTATGTCTGACCCAGAGTTTTATGTCTCCTCTTATTACTCTGGGTGCTCACACGAGCAGACTAGAGACATGTTATGGTTAGCTGGTGACGCACGAGTAGCTGATTCGGAGGCGAGCAGGAGGCTTCCACGTATGATATTTATATAGTATTCTCCCTGTGTTGTTGAAGATCACTGCTTGGGCATTAGTCGTGCATCTTCTACTTTACCTTTCTTTTGTTTTAGAGACAGTAAATTTGGAAAGTTGTAATAAGCTGTATTTGGATTTCCGCTGCTATGTTGGTTTAGTTTTCAGCTTATGCACTGTCTCGCCTGTTTTATGTCTAGTATATTATTATTATATTTTGTTCCATGCACTGTGAGACATTCTACAGGTTCCTTGTTAGTTAATTCTCTCCTTTCCTTTCTTCTGACGACCGTCCCGTGCTAGTCGGGCATGTGTACAGCGCACTTTCGGAGGAAATGCAGGCTGGTGCGGGGCGGGCCGTCACATAGGGAATGTTTGAACGATAAATCATAATTTTACACAAAAGGTTTATTATAACTCCACTCACCTTGCTTGTCATCTTCAAAATAAGGACTAGACAATTCTTGATTTGTTGCCGTTACTTCCTCGGCTTGATTTACAGTTATTGAATCATATTTGACTTCTCTTTGTGGCATACGTATGTGAATCTGAATCCATCGTCTTCCCTTTAGACCTCTTTTCTATTTTATTCGTTGTTCTAGATCTTATTCTTTTAAATTTATAAGAATAGATGTTGTAGAGGAAAGAGGGAAGAATAGATCTGAGATCTTTTGAAGAAGATAGTGAGAGAGCAGGGAGCCATGGCTTCGCCATGAATTGTTTTTGGAGTTTACAATGAGCTTATGGTTGTTTATATAGAAGCCAAACTACGAATATCACTCAAAAACTCGTCCAAATACATCGGAATGCACCCAGAACCAAGTCTGGGCAAAAGAGACCAGGTCGACACCTAGGTCGACTGTAGTGTCGACCTGGTGGCGGGGGTGTCGATTGCATAGTCGACACTACTGTCGACCTGGCCTGGGCGGGAATTTTCCCACCTTGCCCCCTGTGTGTTTGAAATTCAAATTTTGGCTTCTAGTTTGAACTGTTTGGTTTTATTTTGAGTTCTAAGACTTCGAATGGCCATAACTTACACATACGGACTCCGATTTAAGAAAATTTGGACTCGATTCCATGTAGAATTCCGAGACGAATGGAATGGTGGAATCCATTTAACTTAATTCTTAAGATATAAAAAGAATATACTTTATTACTACTGTTCTTGATTAATTCGTTATCGCGTATCACCATTACATTTAATATTTTCGGAATACATATATATAAACTTCATATTTTTAAATGATAAAAAAATGTGGGGTGTTACATTCTCCCACCCTTAAGGAATTTCGTCCCCGAAATTCAATAAGAGTAAGATTTATGTCCCCCTTACTACCATCCAAAAAGTGTTCAGCGAATTGTTGCTACCATGTGCACATGTGCAAAGTGAATTACATTGTAGTAAAATATGTATGCCAAAATTGTGGTACCGCCTATATGGATGCAAAAATTTCTTTTCCAAAACATGATGCTCTCACCCTAAATATAATTGCAGTTCTAAATGAAATGCAAAAATTTAAGAAAACATTTTTCATCCAAATTTTTCCCACACCCTTACAGAATAAGAGTGAGGTTCATTCAATTGTCGCATCTAAGATCCTACCATCCATCTTTAATTTTAGAAAAATCTAATTTTTCTAAATTTTATATAACGGAAAAATTTGCCTTTTTCCCGTTTTATTACTTTCTTGCTTTACTTTATCTATATATATTACCGTGCAATATTTTCATGGTTACTTTAAGCACAACAGATTTCATTAAGCAAACAACGTGCGGATTACATTAAGATAATTTTAGTACATTGATACAATTAGACAACAAAGAGAATAGTTAAGCATCACTAATATAAAACACTACTCTATGGATACAATGATAGAGGTCAGTTCTAACGGAAGTTGCTACGAATAAGCTCCTCTATGCTATCAAGCTTTTCTCCATACTGTCGATTTCCCTGCCTAACCTCTAACTGCCGTTCCTGTAGCCCAGCTCCCAACTGATCATAAGAAGTGCCCATATCCTGTAGCATCTGTTGCTGAGTCTGAGCTAGGCCCACCTGTGCCTATAGCATCTCCTGCTGTGTCCTCAGTATGTCATGATGGCCCCTAACTATACGAGCTTGCTGCTCCGAAACATACCTCAACTCAGTCCTCTAATCTGGATCTCTAGTAACCCATGGGTCCCACCAGGACGTATCTGAAACACCCTGTCTCGGGGTCTGGGAAGTCCAAGCTCCTTCCCAAGCCTGCTCTGCCTGTGCTTTCTCAAACCCCTCCTGCGGTGTCTGCTGGTGCTCCTCGTAATGTCCGGGTTTACTATCATGTGGCTCATCCTCTTGCTCTTCCTCCTCCTCACCCTCATCCTCTCCATCATGTTCCATAGGCAGTGGCTCTTGCAGCTGTTGTAAGTTTATACCCATCCTCGTCAGTGCAGCCACGTTAATAATACTAGAGGGATGAGAAGAAAGTACTACAAAATCCTCGTCGTGTATGTCAACTCCACTCCGTATAAAAACCGTAGTCCATAAATGTCCAAAACAAATATTGGACTGTCTTACTTCCCTAGTTGCATGGTACTGCTGTAAGATAGTACGTGCCCAGTTCATTGGTATACCCCCAAATATAGCATAGGTAGCATGCTTAACGATGTGCGGAATTCTATCGAACCCAGCGTTCTGCCCTGCAAGAATATACTGCAATATTCTGATAACAAATCTAACAAGTGGGCGTAGATGCACATAATCCCACTGTCTGTCAAACTCATTAAAAAAAATCCTACGCTGTACAGTAACATCATCCATCTCAAGATCTGCTGTATCTAGTCCCGTACCGCGGATATTTAACATTTCACCAAACTCGACCTCATTAATATATATGTGAGTACCCTTAACCTTCGAACTATAGGTTACTTGACTCTCATCATCCATACCAATTTCTAAATAAGCGTAAAAAAGCCTTACCAAACGCTTGAGGCCTTTTCTCTCGGCGGTGCTTGAGTCCAAGATAGAAAGCAAACCCGCCTCCGCAAATAAAGCTTCCACAGGGGTTCTAGCAAAATCAGCGAATCTCACCGAATGGCCTAATAGTAACTTCATGTTAGCGCTCTTCATGTATTGCTCGACTATCTCCTGTCGCTCGTCACACCATTCTATCTCTTGTGGTGTTAGTTGAGGGTAAAGCTCAAGAAGGGAAGGTTGGTTTGCCATGGCGATTTGAGCACAAATTGAGAGAGGAGAATTATGGATCTAGATAGAGGATGGCTCTAGCTTCGATTTGAGACCGGTTTTATAGAAAATAGCGGAGAAACGAAGCGGTGGGAGGTGGACGAAGTGAAGGGGTTTTGGGTTCTTTGGGTGCTGGAAGGGAGAACGCACAAAATTGTGCTTGGGAGCTGGAGGCCGTCGGCCTTCGTGCCTTTTATATTTTTTTCTGCTACAGGTGGGGTGTCGACTGGGCAGTCGACCTGCCCAGGGTTGTGTCGACTGTGCAGTCGACCTCCCCTTGCAATTTTTTTTTTCCGACTCCATGCAGTGATTCTTTGTCCTCCTTTGCGATGGTCCAACTCCATTCTTATGTACTGTTGACCATGTCCATTCGAGACTGTTAATTTTCTTCCTATGTCCATTCCGATTCCATGGAATATAAACTTAAGCGGAACATACAATCTTAATTATCCATAATTACGTACACTTTTTATTTTCTCTTGCGGATTCAAAGATTTCCTTAGATTCTATTTCCAGTGTACGGGGGTAAATTTCCATTCCTTTTTGGGCCCACATCATTCTAAGTTTATAAATTATAATATATTCATGTTTTCTCAAAAATACAAATACGCAGTCTCATAATTTTTCCCAAGGAAAACTAAACCTATGCTCTGATACCAAATGTAACAACCCAAGTTCCGACAGACTGAATTTTTCCAAAATCCAATCTCTCGAACCCCGAGTTGAGTATTCTAGTATCCTGCAGAAAAGACAGAGAGAAAGAAAAACAAATCAAAGTTCGTAAAACCACTCACAACGGAAGGAATAAAGTATAGTTTATTCAAAATAACTGTACCTTTATAATAATATAGCTAAGCCAGCTATTAGATAAACCATTCCTGTCTTGAACCTAACCTGGAAGAAAGTAATGAGGAGGGGGTCAGAACATAAGTTCTGTGTGAGTGGTCTATAATAGACCCTTGTGTAAACCTACTTATACCGTTCAGATATAATTTCTTGTCTTATTAGGTTATTCCCAATATTGGTACCCAAGGCCAAACCCCTGTTATTCTCGCTCACATACTAGTAGATTTAACCTAATACATCGTACATGAAGTTTTTTCCCCAACTCGTAATTCTTTCCATGTATTTGTACAGTCCTTTGCCGTATATTGTACGGGTTTCCCTGCGTAATTCCATACTACGTCAACGTAATGCCACCATTCTTGAAAATCGTTTGGACTGTCACCCTTGACCTGGCTAGGATTCTTTATCACGAGCTATCGAGTACTCAATTAGGATTTATGCCACCTAGGACCACTAGGGATTATGCTATCTATCGAACAACGCCCTTTTTGCCACGCATGTATCGTGAATCGTTTTCGATGTCTAAATGCACATGCACACTATATGTGCGGCCCGAGTCCCGTAACAGGGCTAATCAAGAGATATGGAACTCGGTCGGGAGCTTTAAGTTATCTGCCGATGCAGATGCTAAGGTCTGTTTTTTTCTACCGGTGGTTATGGTCCCACGTGACCCCTCCCTCAACTAATGAAAGGCAATCCAAGAAAATCGAGCACGAGAAATGTACTTCTGCCACCTATGCCCTACTTTCCTATTGGCCAGCCTCACCCATAACTAGATAGCAAGTGTACGGTCTGTTGGGAGTTCTCTGCCTTTCCGCATGCGTACTACGATTGACTAAAAATGGTAGGTAGTCGACGACGTGCTATCACAGGGCTAAACAAAGTATCGCCGACCCACGCTGGTCTACCCTAGTCTTTAGGTTGCCAATATTGCAACCAAGGCATACCCTTGGTTCTTCTACCGCAGACCTTAACCTCTGTGAGCCCAGGCGGATCATCTGCAACCTCACAGAGGGATACCAAGAGTACCCTTTCGTCCCCGAAGCTACGTGCTTCGTAACCCAATCCGCTGGAGCCTTTTTCGAAGTCAGATAAGCGTTTGCTCCTCCTCGTATATTTGTTAAGCGATGATTTACAGTATCGGGTTATTCATCTACTTAGGGACAAGCCCAGTTTTCTTGACTAAGAATTTTCACTTAGTTATTCCTAACCAAGTTTTACCACTTAGTTTCCTTGCCCATTAGTCTTGTTTAACTAAGGTTTTCCCCTTGGTCCCCTTGACTAAGGATTATAACTTAGTTCCGTTCTCGATCGTTTTCTTAACTATGGTTTATTGCTTAGTTCTTATTAACTAAGGCTTGTTACTTAGTTATCGATTCTCATTGCTTTACTTAGTCAACTCTTGATATCTGAGTCATCAGACTATATGTTCTTGTTTCATAATTCACTTGTTTGACTAAGGTTTTCTCATGTACTCAAACATGACTTAAGTTTCCTCTTAATCGACGATAGTACACGGGTGTTTTCTCCCCCAGTTCTTGCTCACTTTATACTATAAGTCATCCCACCCTTCGAACCCCGCATTATACCCAAAGTATTAATCCCTATCCCTAGGACAGGTTTATTCAATATTTAATCCTTCGATTTCCCCACCTTTGGTTTATAATATGTGGTTAACATACCCTATTTCTATTTTGGCTATGCTTTATCTAGCCGCTCATGTTGACTTAACCATTTAAGAATCATGTCAAACTGGTCAAGTAATTTCTAACATTTTCTTGACTTAACCCACCCACGTAATACATTAAATTCATAGCTCGACCCTATTGTGACATTAATTCACTATTGATGCACCTCACCCTCTCACATTAGACCTGTTGTCGTGGTCACTGGATATGCCGGGCTATTCCGGGCAGAATTACACCACGACTCAGCCTAACCTCGGGTTTAAAGCGCGGTATGACCAACTACTCACATTGGGTCTTATTATCTGCAGTTACTGGATTCGCCGGGTGGTTTCGGGCAGGTTTATACTGCAAACTCAACCCAACCTCGAGTTGGCCACGTTTAGGTTTATCTAAAAGTCATGTCCATGTTCAAGTTTTTGGGTGCCAAGATTTCATGTCAAGTTCTAGATGTAAATCCCACGCTCTTATTCATGTCCAAGTTACAATTTATATCTTAAATCAAGCGTCATGTGCCCATAAACAAATTTATAAGCGAATTCACGTTTTAAGCCGTTTCAGTGATATCAAGTATATGCCATATCTTAAATCAAGTTCATGCTTATAGTTTTCCGACTTGGTCCTACCCATTCAAATCTTATTAAGATTATATTATACTCAAATCCCATTGTAATTTATTACTACACCTTCCAATCCATGTCATGTCCCAAAATCAAGCATTCTCCTTTTTAGTTCGCAATTATCATTCCGTCGTATTCATTTCATAATAAAGCTAGGCTCGTGATAGCCTAGTCATAAAAAGATAAAAGAGGGAGAATAAAAGAGGGCATAATCGTAGGCATATTAATTCAAAGCGAATACATGACAATATTAAACATTACAGATCCAATTTCCACAATAATTTCATTTCGCATTTACATAGGGAATGTTTGAACGATAAATCATAATTTTACACAAAAAGTGTATTATAACTCTACTCACCTTGCTTGTCATCTTCAAAATAAGGACTAGACAATTCTTGATTTGTTGCCGTTACTTCCTCGGCTTGATTTACAGTTATTGAATCATATTTAACTTCTCTTTGCGACATACGCATGTGAATCTGAATCCATCGTCTTCCCTTTAGACCTCTTTTCTATTTTATTCGTTGTTCTAGATCTTATTCTTTTAAATTTATTAGAATAGATGTTGTAGAGGAAAGAGGGAAGAATAGATCTGAGATCTTTTAAAGAAGATAGTGAGAGAGCAGGGAGCCATGGCTTCGCCATGAATTGTTTTTGGAGTTTACAATGAGCTTATGGTTGTTTATATAGGAGCCAAACTACGAATCTCACTCAAAAACTCGTCCAAATACATCGGAATGCACCCAGAACCAAGTCTAGGCAAAAGAGACCAGGTCGACACCCAGGTCGACTGTATTGTCGACCTGGTGGGGGGGGGGGTGTCGACTGCATAGTCGACACTACTGTCGACCTAGCCTGGGCGGGAATTTTCCCACCTTGCCCCCTGTGTGTTTGAAATTCAAATTTTGGCTTCTAGTTTGAACTGTTTGGGTTTATTTTGAGTTCTAAGACTTCGAATGGCCATAACTTACACATACAGACTCCGATTTAAGAAAATTTGGACTCGATTCCATGTAGAATTCCGAGACGAATGGAATGGTGGAATCCGTTTAACTTAATTCTAAAGATATAAACAGAATATCTTTTATTACTACTGTTCTTGATTAATTCGTTATCGCGTATCACCATTACATTTAATATTTTCGGAATATATATATAAACTTCATATTTTTAAATGATAAAAAAATGTGGGTTGTTACATTCTCCCACCCTTAAGGATTTTCGTCCCCGAAATTCAATAAGAGTAAGATTTATGTCCCCCTTACTACCATCCAAAAAGTGTTTAGCCAATTGTTGCAACCATGTGCACATGTGCAAAGTGAATTACATTGTAGTAAAATATGTATGCCTAACTTGTGGTACCGCCTATATGGATGCAAAAATTTCTTTTCCAAAACATGATGCTCTCACCCTAAATATACTGGCAGTTCTAAATGAAACGCAAAAATTTAAGAAAACATTTTTCATCCAAATTTTTCCCACACCCTTACAGAATAAGAGTGAGGTTCATTCAATTGTCGCATCCAAGATCCTACCATCCATCTTTAATTTTAGAAAAAACTAATTTTTCTAAATTTTATGTAACGGAAAAATTTCCCGTTTTATTACTTTCTTGCTTTACTTTATCTATATATATTACCATGCAATATTTTCATGGTTACTTTAAGCACAACATATGTCATTAAGCAAACAACGTGCGGATTACATTAAGATAATTTTAGTACATTGTTACAACTAGACAACAAAGAGAATAGTTAAGCATTACTAATATAAAACACTACTCTACGGATACAATGATAGAGGTCAGTTCTAACGGAAGTAGCTACGAATAAGCTCCTCTATGCTATCAAGCTTTTCTCCATACTGTTGATTTCCCTGCCTAACCTCTAACTACAGTTCCTATAGCCCAGCTCCCAACTGATCATAAGAAGTGCCCATATCCTGTAGCATCTGCTGCTGAGTCTAAGCTAGGCCCACCTGTGCCTGTAGCATCTCCTGTTGTGTCCTCAGTATGTCATGATGGCCCCTAACCATACGAGCTTGCTGCTCCGAAACATACCTCAACTCAGTCCTCCAATCTGGATCTCTAGTAACCCATGGGTCCCACCCGGACGTATCTGAAACCCCCTGTCTCGGGGTCTGGGAAGTCCAAGCTCCTTCCCAAGCCTGCTCTGCCTGTGCTTGCTCAAACCCCTCCTGCGGTGTCTGCTGGTGCTCCTCGTAATATCCGGGTTGACTATCATGTGGCTCGTCCTCTTGCTCTTCCTCCTCCTCACCATCATCCTCTCCATCATGTTCCATAGGCTGTGGCTCTTGCAGCTGTTGTAAGTTTATACCCATCCTCTTTAGTGCAGCCACGTTAATAATACTAGAGGGATGAGAAGAAAGTACTACAAAATCCTCGTCGTGTATGTCAACTCCACTTCGTATAAAAACCATAGTCCATAAATGTCCAAAACAAATATTGGGCTGTCTTACTTCTCTAGTAGCATGGTACTGCTGTAAGATAGTATGTGCCCAGTTCATTGGTATACCCCAAATATAGCATAGGTAGCATGCTTAACGATGTGCGGAATTCTATCGAACCCAGCGTTCTGCCCTGCAAGATTATACTGCAATATTCTGATAACAAATCTAGCAAGTGGGCGTAGATGCACATAATCCCACTGTCTGTCAAACTCATTAAAAAAAATCCTACGTCATACAGTAACATCATCCACTCACCTTGCTTGTCATCTTCAAAATAAGGACTAGACAATCCTTGATTTGTTGCCGTTACTTCCTCGGCTTGATTTACAGTTACTGAATCATATTTGATTTCTCTTTGCGGCATACTTATGTGAATCTGAATCCATCGTCTTCCCTTTAGACCTCTTTTCTATTTTATTCGTTGTTCTAGATCTCATTCTTTTAAATTTATAAGAATAGATGTTGTAGAGGAAAAAGGGAAGAATAGATCTGAGATCTTTTGAAGAAGATAGTGAGAGAGCAGGGAGCCATGGCTTCGCCATGAATTGTTTTTGGAGTTTACAATGAGCTTATGGTTGTTTATATAGGAGCCAAACTACGAATCTCACTCAAAAACTCGTCCAAATACATCGGAATGCACCCAGAACCAAGTTTGGGCAAAAGAGACCAGGTCGACACCCAGGTCGACTGTACTGTCGACCTGGTGGGGGAAGGGGGGTGTCGACTGCATAGTCGACACTACTGTCGACCTGGCCTGGGCGGGAATTTTCCCACCTTGCCCCATGTGTGTTTGAAATTCAAATTTTGGCTTCTTGTTTGAACTGTTTGGTTTTATTTTGAGTTCTAATAATTCGAATGGCCATAACTTACATATACGGACTCCGATTTAAGAAAATTTGGACTCGATTCCATGTAGAATTCCGAGACGAATGGAATGGTGGAATCCGTTTAACTTAATTCTAAAGATAAAAATAGAATATCTTTTATTACTACTGTTCTTGATTAATTCGTTATCGCGTATCACCATTACATTTAATATTTTCGGAATATATATATAAACCTCATATTTTTAAATGATAAAAAAAATGTGGGGTGTTACATACTTCCTATCATATTTTTTCATTCTTACTTCTCGTTTTGAAAATTATAGTGTTTATAACATTATTTTGTCGATCTTCAAACCAAATCAAGTCTACTCTTCTCCAATTCGATTCTATATCAACTCTCTCCATTTCTACTAAGATCAAAGTGCAAACCAGAGTTATAAAAGAAACTGTAATTAAAATCGAAAGATCTAAGTCTGCATTCATTGTACAACGAACTCAAGAAAATATGGGTATGACTAGGTAGTTTTGAATCTAGTTAGGTTTGACTGTGCCAAGTAAAAAGCAAATAGGAGTGACTGGTTTGCTTAGAAAACAAGTTAGGTATGGATCTGTGGCTCGCAAATTAGATTGGCCTTCCTAGAGGTCTTAGTTTTGAAGGGTGTCTCCTTATGGCCTTAAATCAAGGAGTATAATTATTGATATTGATTAAGATCGTACACAATTTAGAAATGGATGTAGGGTGACTCCAAACCAGTATAAAAATAGCAGTGTTTTCTTTCCTTTACTACATTTACTTTTCTTGCATTTCTATTTATTTATTTATTTGATTTTGCGACTATTCTATATATACACATAATTATATTGCAAAAGATTTATACTTTAAGAAAACACTATTTCATTCTCCTATATTGTTAATCTTGCCTTAACATCCTTAAGCAACATCACTTTCATTTGGTATTACAGAATTTGTTATTTAAAGTTTCATACTCTGATTTTTAAATAGTTTTAAATGGCTACCCACATTTAATGTCAACATTGTCACTAGTCCACTTGTACATGGCCATTCTACTGCCAAATCACCACTTTTTAGTGGTTGTAGTTACACTTATTGGGCATATAGGATGAAAATTTATTTACAATCAATAAAATTCGACATTGGGAATGCCACACAACTGAGTACACTGAACCCGAGACTAATTATGCATAGTGGACTACTGATCAAAAGGCAGTTGCATAAGGTAATTCTAAAGCTATAATATACTATTTTTTCACTAGATAGAAATGAGCGCAATAGAGTATTTGTTTTGTATGTGTGCATATGAAATTTGGAAAACTTTGCATGTCACTCATGATGATATTAAAAAAATTAGAAAAACTAAGATTTCCATGTTAACTAATTAATTTTAATTATTTATAATGAGTCAAAATGATCAATATTTGACATGTACAGTATATTTCAAGATATAGTACATTCACTACACCATAATGGCTATTTGGTAACCCTTTATTTTTCTTATTACCAACGCTTATTTGTGTTGTGGATTAGTCACAACAATATGTGTTGCTGCGTTGAAAATGTGTCACCAAAAATACATAATTATATTTTTTTCTAATTTCTAACACTTATTTGCGTTGGTAAGAAGAATGCGTAAGGGAAAGAAGGTAAACACGCTATTTTTTTAACCCCTAACCCTAATCCCTTTCTCAACGTTTTTTCCCCTTCAACTAGGCTGCTTCTGAAATAATGCGAATCCATTTCAACATTGCAAATTTAGGGGCAATCGCAATTGAAATCAACTTTTTCTTCATAGAATCAACTCCTCGACTTCAACTAGGGAATCAATATCAAGATACTCGATTTTGAGTTCAAGGAATCATGATTTCATCTCTTTGATTTTGACTTCAGGTGATTTCAGGTTTAAGGAATCGTGGTTTTAGGTTGTTGGATTTTGGCTTCAGGCTACTCGATTTCAGTAATCGCAATCAATATCAGATGATTTCAGGGAATCGCCGTTTCAGGTTATTTACATTTTTTATATAATTTCTTTTTCTCAGTGTGATTTCTTTGGCTTTTGGAACTTGCAATATCAGCCTGGTATGAACTAACATCAGCTATGATTGTAAATTGAATTAAAAGATTACAGAATGTTTGCAAACAACATAGCTTGAAGTCAAATATTTCTGTGTGTGATTTCTTTTAAGATGCTTCTGGAAATTTGCATGAATTCTCCACATGAATTTATTTTTCCAAATATTGACCTCAACTTTCAGATATTGGTCTATATGTATTGAAGAAAAGATATTTGAACAGTATTTTGAATCTTCTTATCGACTTTCAGATAGTTTCATATATGCTGTGGTAGCATAAGAAAAGCATATTAGGAGTTACATAACCGGTATTGGTCTATATGAACTTAAATATCTACATGCTTACAACTCTATGAGTTATGTAAATAAAATTCTTGATTTTTTTTACTAACAGGGACTATGATAGTTCTCAAAACTAGTAATATTAATATTTGCATATTTCAACTTAGTTCGAGTTTGAACATAAAAGACATATGGATAGGCCAATTATATGATAGAACAATTGTATGCTTAACATGTTCAAGTTAGGAAACCTTTGTACAGCAGGACGTTTAATTCTAAAAATAAATAGTCCATTCTCTAAAGAAGAATTTGAAATATGACCACACTTTATATTTTAGCCGAACTGCTAGTATTTGTAGTTTACTGTAAATGTTTAAAGTGCAAATTTCAAATATTTGCAATTGTCGAAACATGGATATAAGGATAAAAATTGCAAATTTTTGCACTTTTTAACAATAAATCAAGAACTAAGGTTTAATTTGGGTCATATCAATCTTTTATTAGTTGCGGATTTGACTTTTGGAGAAATAAAGTAAGAAGTTATAATCAGATTATGTTTTTTTTAGGGATTGTGGTGTTTTAGATTTCAAAATAAGGGATACGTCCTAGTTTGCACATGAATTAATTTTAATTTTTTGAATTATCATGAATGTGATTTCTTATAATGCTGGATTAACATTTCGATTCTATTAGCATACTAATAACTCTAGTATCATCTTTATACGGGTTATGCATGAGTTTGGAGCAATATCTTGCATAGTCCATTGTTATAAGACAATTTTTTCCATTTTAAATTTATGTGTTTTCTCATTATTAATGACTGATCTATTTAGTGATTGAGCTTATATTGATGTTATAGCCTGCTTAAAATTTATGAGTACATGCTTACTTTTCTCTAAATTTCCATATCTATTTTTAACTTAAGCTTATGTATTCTCTGAATTAATTGATTTCAGTTAAGTTTGAATTTAATTTTCAAACTTATATAAAATAATATTTTCTTTGCAGCATGAAATGTAAAATACATAACAAAACAAGCTTCCAAACAATATCATCTATATTGGATTTCATAAGTTGGTTGAAGAAGACTATAAGCGACAATTTGGAATGCAACATCAATGTTAGAATATGAGAATTACTAATATATATTCCTATTACTATTAACATTTATATTTGTTGTGAATGAAAATCTTGCAACATGTATAAGCATTGCAAACAAAATTATTGCAATATGTATAAGCGTTGCAAACAAAAATCGGCCAACGCTTTTAAGCGTTGGTAAAGAAAATCTGCCAACGCTTATAAGCGTTACAGAAGAAAAAGTACTAATGCTTATAAAATTGCGAATGAAAATATACCAACGTTTATAAGCATTGGGAGAGAAAATCAACCAATTCTTTTATGCATTGAAAATAAATTGCTACACCCCCGTAGCAACACTAATAAGCATTGCTGAAATTGTTGCATGCTTATACTCGTTGCGAATCACCTGCTTTGGTATAGTGATTGCATTGCACAAAATCTTTTCTAAAGAAGGTCAAATTAGAATTTTTTTAAATTCACTTACTCCTGGTTGCAATCATAAGGCTTTATCAGCCGAAGAAGCTAATGATATTAGCACTCAGAAAATTAAAGAGTTATTTGGCATAAATGCAGCGAAGGAAAGAAAGCAAACAAGTTGAAAAGAAGTCGATAACATTCAGTGTGATTATTAATGGATCAAACTCAAATAAAGATGAAGGGATAACACTAGCAACAAGAAACTTTGGGCAATTTCTAAAATATAGAAAGATGAATGACTCCAAAAGAAACAATAATAGAAATCGAGGAATAAGAGTAATTGACAGAATGAAGTCAGATGCTACAATTGTGATAAGCCAGGACATGTGCAAAGATTTTGTACATATCTGGATAAATAAAATTCTATACCAAACACTAGCTCATCCAAAAAAAGAAAAAGGGCTTACACGGCAACATTAGACGATTCAGATCTAGACACTTCATCGTGCGATAGTGATTCTGAGATAAAAATAACTAACATGTGCTTCACAATGATACACAGTTCAGATAGACCAAAGAAAGGATCTAAAATAGGTATGTATTTATATTAATTTTTATTTTTATGGTTGCTTTGTTTATTTGGATGCCTTAATTTTTTTTATTACTTGTTATTGGTTGAATTAATTCTACAAAATTTTTTTTCAATTTAATTTAATTTTAATATTTTAAAATTAAAAATAAACATCTTCAAAAAAGTAGTAAAATAAAAATAATTTTCCATTTTATAGAGAAATTTAAAATTATATATATATTTTTGAAAATTATATATATACATATGTATATATACACACACCCCCCCCCCCCCCCACACACATAAACAAAAGTTAAAAAATCAAATTATACAAAAGTACATAGATATGTCTACATGTCCCTTGACATGGTGATGACATATGTGCCAGAAGTTAAAATTTAAAGTAAAATTTAAAATTTTCCCATCTTTTCAGCAATTCCTATGTCACGAAGAGGCTTTTGGCTAGAGAATGTTTTTATTTGATTTTTGTTAATATCATGTATATTCCTTCGTTCTTATCATCACATTTCAAATTCAAACTTTCATTTTCAAAGCCCTTATCTTAACACAATTCCAATGGCTTCATCCTCAACTACTCCTACCACCATGGGACTCATAAGGGATATCAAAGCTCATCTTTCCAATGATCTAGTGGTTATCAATGCCTAAATCATGTATATGAACTATGGAAAAGTCCATCCTAGTAGGTTTTTAACTTTTAGTGATTTTCCTTCTTATGAACTTGATTCTCTTTTCAACCAAATTTTGCTCTTTCTCCTGTTTAGACAAGTAAAAATAATTTCGTTTGTTTTCCTCATCTTCTTGAAATGTTTTAATTCAAATTTGAATGGAAAGTTTTTGTAATGGAAATGAAAACCATATTTGGAGTAGGGATAAAGGAACGCAAACCATTTTGGATTGCAAACCTTTAATTGTAAATTTACTAAAATCAATCTTTCTATGTTTCAAATTGGTGAAACCGGTAGAGAGACATTGCATTAATTTTTAGTAAGTGATGAAGTTTCTGAGTTCAAAAATCAGAATTTTGTCTAGAAGCCAAAATTATTTGTCTTCTTTTACAATAATATATTCTTCTAAGATCGAGAATTCGCAACAACTAGCTCTTAAAGTAAATAAATCTATATTTGCACTTTTTGGTTGTTGTGACATAAATTGGACACAAATCTTATTTGATGAATTTTACCCAAAAAATCATTTTAGCCATGAATACACTCTCTTTCATGATATCTATTTACTCAAATCTTTAATTTCTTTGGTGTCGACTAAAGTGGAGAGGAAATTTCTCCTCGAAAACCTTTTCTACGACCAATATCCATTTTATACATGTTCCCATGACTTCTGGGTCTTATGAGTCGATTACCGAAAAGGAGCAAAGGCTCTGTGATGATCCAATTTTTTTTTACTAGTTTAAATTGGATATTTTTAAATATATAATTTGAATTTTAAAAAGGGTTTAATAGGATTTGAATTTGAAATTAATTATAAAAATTATATTAATATGAATATGATAAATAATAATACAGATATTTAATTTTGTCAAGGTATAAGGATATAAATTTTTATAAGGATTTGTTAATAATTTAAAATGTAATTATAAGGCTATTTTTGTTAACTTAGTTTTTGATAAACAAAAATATGTTAAATATGGATAATATTATTACAATAAATATTTTTGAAATATTATTTAGTTGCAAATATTATTTAATTTTGATCAAATAAATAATTGATGTTGTAAATGGTGGAACTCTAACTAGAAATGAATAAACACCTCCATTTGTAAATGTTACTAATTAGATACATCTCTAAAGTGTTTCAAAAAGTGTTTCTAGTTAAACAATTGTTTAAGGGCCTTAGATAAGGATGAAAGGAGGTATCCTACTAGGTGTAAGTATGCATGGAAGGGGGTTCCTTAGAAGAGCCATGCATCCCTTGTTAAATGACACAAAAGCCCTTGATATTTTCCTATACAAGGGGGATAAAACTCCATTTTTTCCCACACAACTCACACATTTTCTTTCCTCCATCCCACCCTCACCCCTTCTCCTCCATTCGCTGCCACCATCCACCACCAGCAGCCTCACCATCCCCTCCTTTACCATGCCTTCCACTTTCCAAGAAAACACCTTCTTCCCCTTTTAAAACCCCACGACCTACACATATTTCCCCTCCCTCCTTCCTCCTCCAGTCACGCCACATCACTAGTAGCTACAATTGACCTTACCAACAACCCTAGCACCGGCTCAATTCAGCCTCCCCCCTCAACCGTGGACTCCACTTCTTGTTTCCTCTAGAGCACACTTAAAACTATGAAAATCTAACTCCATTTCCTTCTCCTCCCTACGCCACATCAGCAGCCACCTCAGGCCCACCTCCGATCACTAGTCTATCACCCACCACCGATCGTGCTATCTTCTCCATCCCCCTGAAGCTTCATCCCTCCTTCTCTCTTATATAAAAAAGAAAAGAAAAGTTGATATATATATAATAGTTGCAAATGAGAGAAGTGCACGTGTAGCTCTAGCATTGTCCTTCGTTCGTTGGTAGTCGTTAAGGAACTCCTACCATAAAGATATTGGGGCTATGGTGGTGAGAATCTCTAGGTTTTTTAAATTAGTAGGAAATGGTTAAATAATAATTAGTTGAAATTAAGTATAATTGTTTAAGTATTGATTATCATTATTATATGTGATGTTACATGGATGTTTGTGTAGTTAGAGACACAATGAACACTGATAAGCATTGGAAACTGTAGCGCTTACATGCCTGAAATGCTTGTTTAATTGTCATGTTTGATATAGATGAATGCATTCTTGTTAATGTTGTTTAAATGTGGTTAAATATGGTTGGATGAAATCGTACACCATAGTTATGGTATTATATGGGTAGTGATTGAATCTCCATTTCATACAAAAAACTTTATATTATTTTAATATTATAGTAATAACCAGAAAAAGAGTTTGAATTTGGGTTCTGAAACTGCTTGGAAATTTAAATTAAGTAAGTACGAATAATATTTGTAAAAGACGGAGATGGTTTTGGCAACGATTTCAGCTATATATGGCCTGTTAAAGTTCTAAATTGTTTTTGAAATTCAAACTAACAAGTGAAGTTTAGTTGAGTATATAAATGTTGGTTAAAAATTAAACCGTTTGATCCGTTAATCTTATTTATTTTCATAATGAATGCCTGTAAGTTATAAAGTTAATCGGGCGTGTTTTTGAAAAAAAAAATAGTATAATCTTATTATAATTTATATTGAATTCGAAGTTTGGAATTTGAAATACTATTTTCAAATGAATTTATATATATTTATAAAGATTCATAATCATACTGGGAGTAAATTGGATGAATTTCTATTATGAGTCGTAACATGGTCTGAATGGAGCTAGTCGTCCAGCGGTAGTTCGCAAATTTCAACCATAAACTTTAAATGACCATAACTAGTGCATTTTGAATCGGATTGACGTGAAACGAAAAATGTTGGATTTCTAATAATAACAATTTTCAAATGAAGAGGAAATTTTCAAATTGTAATGTCGTTGGATTTCAAATAATAGCAATTTTCAAATGAAGAAGAAATTTTCAAATTGTAATGTATAATTTTCAAGTAACGTTTAAATCAAATTTAGAAAAGGTCGCTATACGTGTAACTCGATGGCTGTAAGTAGAAATTTAATAATACGGGTTTATAATAACTGTTAAAAAAATGGAAAAATTATGATAAATCATAATTTATTATTTAGAAATAATCTGAGTTGGAAATATTGAGTTTTGAATGATTTTAAAACTATTTGTTACAACTTGGTATTTGGTAATGCTTTTGTAACACTGTCATAAAGTTTTCCTAAAGTTATATAATTTGAAGTTCCGAATATATCAGATTTTTATTATGAAATTTTGAATGTATCAGATTTTTATTATGAACTTAAATATTCATTTTAAGTTGATTAATCAAATATTTGAGATTTTTCAATTAAAATATAATTGGATATGGATTGGGAATGGTATATGAATATGTGACATTGATACTATAGATGAAAACTTATACCATTTGAGGAATTTAAAAGGTAGTTTTACTGTTATTTTGCTTATAGTGTTGGTTGGTTTAGACCAAAAAATGGCACTAACACCCAATTCATCATGTTTTGCGGATAATAATGAGAAATCATATACGAGAAAGCAAGAGAAATCAATCAACACACAAGATTTATAGTGGTTCGGCATTAACGAGCCTACATCCACTTTATAGATTCTTAATTCAACATAGAATTACAATTACAGGACTTTGAATCACTCGAGCACTCGATTACAATGAATTTGTCTATCTGAATTCATGGATTCAATTGGAGGAGATGCTGATTTTCTGTGGAGGAAAACTTCTCATGGCTGCCATCCACGAATTGAGTGCCAAAAAGTCCCCCAATTTGTTGTTCGAAAGTGTATTCATAGGTGTATAATTGGTTAGAGGAGAGCGCCACGTGGCAGCATCCAGGGATCTCAAAATTGTAGTGGAGAAAATGGGATAATGGAATCCAGTTCGTGGGTTGCCAGGTGGGAAACCGCTCCACTTTTTTAGGCACAGGAATAGGACAACGTGGAATTGGTAAATGCTTCAAGCAGTTCGGTTAGTAGCCTTAGATCCGATCTGAACCGATGTTGTTGTCCCGATCCGATCTGATCCAAGCTATCCTATCCGATTCGAGGTCTGGTTTTAAGACGTATGAGAGCTTTAACCTCTAACATATGTAACCCCGATCATCTGAGTTTTGGGTGGCCTGATCACAAAACAGGCTAACATTTTGCCCCCCAAAGTACGTCTTATCAAAGATGAGGCATGCTTTGAATATGCCAAGCTGAATATTTTTGGAAAGTCATCCGTCATTGAGAAGGCTTTATCAAATTATTGCACTGCATCCATGGGTGCTAGTGAGTACAAATTCTATGGAAGGAGTAGTCGAAATGATCTGGTAACCATTTAAGCCTCGTCGAATCAAGAGGTCTAATTCTTTCATCATAAGTCACATAGGATCGTTGGCTTCTATGTGAGATCATACATGCAGAAGTTAATGTCAAACGATGCTTCTTCCTATGCAAATCAGGTGTATTACAGAGTCAGACTTTTTTGTGTGTATAAGTCAATGTATGAAATAGCCATCCAAGTCATAGGGTAGTATTAGAATTGGAAAATGAATCCGTCACTTGTGCTTGGATCTGGACTATCTCGATATCAAGATATTAATCTAGGGCTCCACGATCGCATCGAATCGTAACAATAAGTTATCTGAAAGACATTATCACTCTGAATTGTTTTATAATCCCGTGATCACATACGAGTCAGTACGAGATGTTGTTGTAAACATGCAAGCCAATGGATGGTATAATCATCACAATCCTAAGGCAGTAGAGGAGTTTATCACACTCCCCATTTGATGCAATTGTGGGTCGAGTCTTTGGATTCATGTTTGATCCGTTATTTGGCTCACTTGGATGGTCGAGATGAATCATGTCATATTCTAGAGATGTAGTGTATATGTTCTGAATTATGCACAAAATTAGGGTCATGTTCAAAGCTAGTCTGTCAGTTGAAGCTCATGCTCCTAACCTCAGTGTAAGATGAGTGAAGTCAGTGCTTATGCTCCCAGCATCGTTGGGGATTAGACTAGGCCAATCGGATATCCAATCTTCTAGCCTTTAAACTTTCTTTCTTCACATCGGGTTAGAGCTATAGGTTTAACAATCTTGGTCAACCCGTGTCATTCCATACTTCTTTCTTATGTTGTCAAGCGTTAAGTTGTATACGTGAATGGTCGAATAACATTCACGCCGGTGTCATTCCATCTCTTTAGTCAGAAAATGACAATTGCCTCATCGAGCGACAGCGAACTTAGATAGTCTACTTGCATCAGCCATGTAGTTGAGTAAGCTCGTCAATCATAAAAGTGAGCAAACGTTGTTAGGGAGTTATTCGGGCTCCTTTGTTCATGCTTTGGCATTATCCGAAATAGCCATCATAGTATTGTTGAGTCTATCCCTCCTCCTTAGTTCCGTTGAGCTTGACAACCAGGATTGCTGGATCGATAAATGAAATTGTTTCTTTTCGGAATTATACATTCCTATCAGTATTTTCTGGGGCTTTTCTTTTGTCTTGATCATTTCAGGAGTTAGATGACGCTCCATTCTTTGTCATGAGAACATTGAGAACATCCATTTCAATATATATCCTCTTGTTGCAGGAATTTGTCCGTCTCAGGATATAATTCGTCAATGTTTCTGGGAAAATATCATGGCATAAAGGTATTGATGTTTGCTCCAGAGGTGAATCCGCTAAGGCATCTTGGTGGGCCTCGTTGCAGAGAGACTTTGAAGTCTGAGTTATCCAAAATATCAGATACTGCTGCTATCAACACCGTAGATGGTCCAGGTCGATCTATCGATGCCACCGCGGGGTCGAATCTTTTGAGGAACGAATGCAGAGTCTCGCCAAACCTTTGTCTGATTGAAGTGAGTGACATGACACTCTTGGACCAGTAGGCGTGGATCTTTGAGTTGCATTTGAGGTACGACACCTTTGGTGAAGCATCAATTAGTGTTGACAATCTGGTTCTCATCTTTGAGAAGTTGTTGCCACTTGTCCAACTTAACGCTGGTGCCCCTGGCATGAACTCTTGAAGTCGATGGAAGCCGGTATCTGGCTTCTTGGTTCCACATATTTAATAGCCATCAATCAGGCTTTTATCCTTTAATTCTGGATGGTGATCTGTTGCTCGGATGTTTGAGGGTTAGTTTTAAGGAGCCATTCTTTTAGTTGCAGTTTGGGACCTTGGGGAACTCCAACAATAGTAAATGTGCATGAAGTTGGTAGATAGTCGAATTATGTTGCTCGAAGCTTGTATCCCGTGCTCCCATCCACGGGGTTTTCGCTAAGTGATGAGCATCAAATCCATGTCTTTTCAGAATTCATACTCCCTCATTAAGTTGCGAGTTGGAGTTTGATGCAAAAATGATTTGTCCGTGTCCAGCTCATGTTAGTCTTTGGTCTCCCATACAAACTATGAGGATCGGAGTCGGGTGGCGATAAGGTCAATTATAGTCTCCTCAAACGCTCCCGTTTTCCCTCTGCATTAAGGAATGGGGAGCTTCGTGTTGAGATTGAGTTGGATTTGAAGCATTCATCTGAATTGGAGCAGAGGTTAGTAGGACTCCGTTTCAGTTTCAAATGGCTCTTGCATTGCCGTCGTTTTTAGCCGAAACGTTACGGTCAGAAGTTGTGTGTTGTACATGTCTAGGAGGAGGAGGGTCATCATTACCAACTTGTCTTAGAGTCTCATGCGATCTGAACGGTAGAGTGGGGAGTGTTTGAGCCAAATTCGTTGTCGCTTGAATTCCACGATGCTTGCTTCGGCAAGTAAGCCATAGTTGATCAGCCTTCCATCTATCCAAGTATAGAAGTTTCCCATCATTTTCTGTTTCTTCCGGAGAAGTTCGTCTTGCCGAACCATCTGGGTTCTCAATTCAGCAATGGCACCATCCATTTCATATCTAGTTTGACATGTTGAGGGATCATCGCGAAAGGAAATCTCTTGACTTCCCTCATTCCTAGTACCTCCTGCGCCAACATCCTCAGCATGAAAGAAAGTTCTATCTTCCTTCTTGTTAACCCTTGGGTCGGAGTATCAAGCAATCCGCTTCCTTGTAAGCTAGAAGTCAAAGTAATAGCGTGCCCCTTATCCGGGGTCTTTCAATCGGGAAGTCTGTCGGGACTAGCAAATGGACGTTCACTCTGCATCCATTCTATGGTCCCCAAGTGGCCTGTCAAGATCGAGGTATAAGTTAGACACAAACATATAAGTTATGCTATTTGTAAATATTTTCAACAATATGACCCCAGTTCAGGGGTAACGACGACAGATCGGTAGTTGTATCACATCCCTTTCAAATTTAGAAATTGATGCATGGAAAAGAGACATTGCTTTCAAAGCCTAAGTGATTGAGTTACCCAAGTGCTCAAGTTATCGGACTTTGCATTCAGTGTATTTGCGAGGTGACACTTGTCGTTGCACCTGGGCTATGGCTAGTCACACGTGGGTGTTCATGCTGATTTTATATATCACTCTTAAGGCCTCCTTTCGGTCGTTGCCTTAAATCGTGTGACACGTCATTAAACAATCCACTTTCAAGGCCTCCTTTCAGTCGTTGCCTTGATTCGCATGGGAAGTTTTGCATTGGGCATCAGTGTCAGCCTTCTGGATGTGGCCCTTTGTTTGTTTTCCACTGGCCTGCTACGGTTATCGCGAGTGCGGCTCTCACATTCTTGTCATGTTATCTTGTACAAGCCTGTACTCTGTAAACAAAGCGAATCTCTAAGTAATAGGTAATAAAGCATATTACAATCAAATAAGTGTTTCAATTCAGAATCCCTACAATCAAATAGTATCTAACAAATCATATAGAATTTATTTAAGGGGTGGTAATTTGTGTGCGCGCCCCCAATCAATCATGGATAAAGTGTCTAATCGGGGATAGTTCAAAATTGTGTTGCCCCCAATACTTCCGTAGGGGGCAATGGCTCATCTTTCAATCTTATCCCAATCCTTCAGTGGGGTAGGAGCCTGTTGCCTTCGGTACTTAATCTTAGCACCTTTGTACTCTCTTGACGTATGCCCAGGTTAGAGTGTAATCAAAACAGTCTTTAATTGTGGTGCACCATCACTCCTTGAGGATGTCGTCTTCCCGTCCTTTATAATCTTTCTCGAATCATGAGAGTTAGAGTTAATTAGGCGAACAGTCGCATCATTCGCCCCGACACTCCTTCTACACTCTATTTCTAAGAGTGGGAGTCCACTGTATCGAGTGTCGTTCTCAAACACGGTTTTAGTCCTTACTCCATGCTTCACTCTGGAGGATGGAGTTTTTTCAGGCAAGTGGTCGGATCACACTCGCCGAGGCGCTGGTTCATAATCCCTGATTCATGGGTAAAGGTGGCCATTTGCAATAATCAAGTCTCTCTTGTCTCGTCGACTCGTGGGATGGAGTTCGGTCGGACATTGCAGTATTGTCCTTTAAACGCTCTCTCAAATCATGAGAGTTAGTATCATGGATCGATTGGTCTTTAATCCTAGGGTGCCCCTCACACTCGTCCTAGGTTCATACGTCTATCCACGCTCTAAGGATTAGAGTGAGTTGGGAAAATAGTCAGAAAATGTTTGCCAAGGCTCGGTGTTCCTCCAATAAATCCATGTGAGGAGTGATTGACACCGAACTTTGGGTACATGATTGAAAAGTAAGCATATCAAGGGGTAGTGCCGCCTCCTTTATTTGGATTCATGTAATCTGTTGGCGTTAAATATAGGATTGAGCCATGTAGACGGTTGAACTGCATCCATCTGAAATCGGATTCCAACTTTGAAATGCAAAAGTCAATGCATAATTATCTTTAGCTCTGCCACGTATGAGCCTAGGAGTGGATGGTTATCTTAGATCCACCTCGAGCTATACAACCTCTTTCTGGCAGGGGCATGGCTTTGTAAATGAGCGGTTCAGCCAAGCTTGTCGTGATATTGCTCCATAACTCTATATGTGGGTGTTAGAAGTCTGATCGGTATCAAATCCTAGGTACCTACATCATCCACATATTAATTCATCTGAGTTAATTAGGTCAATAAATCATGAAGCATGCAAATATAAGAGTTATGGTTGAAGAGTAATCCTGTTAAAGGAATGAATATCATTCTATGCGAAAATGGCACTGCATGCTCTTTGCAGGTCTATTTTGCCTCGATAATATCTGTCGGAGATGGCTGCCAAAATCTTTAGCCGGTGATGAACGTCTTTTCAGACCATTGTGGGATGGCAGTCCTGAGAATGAACATACCTTGATTGGGGTCTTGGAGCGACAAAGGCATTTAGGTAAATACTGTAAGCGAATGACGAGGTTGTATCTCTCCTGAATCCCCTTCTTGCCCCCTTGCTAAGGGCAAGGATTGAGTGTTAGGGAGTCATGTATGTACCGCTGATGGTAAAATATCATCACATTGGTGTTAGGATGGTAATTGGCAAGAAAACAATGAATCCATACTTATAGAAACTTTTGTACTTCCCCTGCTAGGAAATAGGATATTGCTACTGGTGAGATAGTCATATCTCATAAATTTGTTGATATGCCTTCGATCCCATTTCAGGGACAAGGGTTGGTGCACAGACAGTCAATCAACATTCAGGCGTAAGCGTTCTAAACCTTCAACTCGCTAACCTTCAGGCAAGGCCTCAGCAATCAGCCAAGCAAAATCCTAATGTATTAGCTTTGAATTAGATGATGTAATCTCGATCGATTCAAACTTAAATATCCTATTGCCCCCAGGCGTCTGGGGAATGAGTTACTTGGCAGATAATTGATGAAAGGAATGGGAGTGTGGATCTTCACTTTCTAATTCCAAAACATCGCTCATTAAACATTACATTTGCATGTATCTCCCTTCAAGCGGGAAATTAATTAGTGACTTTGTTGAATCATTCTGCGCAATGAATCGAGCAACGAGACTCGTTGATATCTATCTCGGGACAACCTTTCAAAGGAAATAAGCAATGTCTTCTTGCATGTCATATCTCGAGGCATAATGAACGATGGTACGCCATTCACTTTTCTTGTTGGAAACACTCCATGCTGCAAGGAGTTTCTAAAGGGAGCTATCTATGACTCTATTCCGAATTCGGTTTCCAATACTGGATCAACTTTCAATTGTCTCGGTCGGGGTTGTGTCCATCTCTTCTGGATTATCGGAACTTGCTAGGTTGGCCAGATTATCTGCTTTCTAATTTTCTGTATGCGGAATATAAGATATGTTGTAATGTTCCCATCCATCCAACATCCCTTCTACCAATTCTAGGTAAGTTGCAAGTCGTAGTCCCTTCATCTGGAATTTCCTTCGAATCAATACAACTCCAACGCTGGACTGTCGATTATTCTTTTCACCGTCCGTATATAACTTCCAGGTGCTAGGTTTTCATCCTTCATTTTGAGGGGCCATCTTCTTCATTTAACACATACTCTTCGGGAACAGTAAATTCATTGATGAAGTCGGCTAATGATAGCCCTCGATAGGATTTCTTCAGGAGGGAATTGAGATCAAACTGGTTCAGCCCGATGTTCCATTGAAGCAATTGTTCAAATGCAGCAGGTCGCTGCAGGAGCTGTTGTAGTGGCTAATCAGTGCGTATCACAGTCAGATGAACTTGGAAATAGTGGTAGAGTTCTCTCGAGACACTCAACAAGTTGTAAGCAAGCTTTTCAATCTTTGGGCAGTTGCTTTGTTAGACGTTACCCTTCTGCATTTTGAATCTTCATCCTCTCTGGGATCTACGTCTTCGGGCAGATTATTATGCAATTCTTTCTACATGTGTCCTTTGCTTGCTAATCCCATGCCTCCTTCACACTCCATCTCACCGGGAGGGGAAGCGTTTTTGGGTCCCATGCCGCCTTTGTTACGTAGCATATTCCATTCAGCCAAATAGTAGGCTCTCCTAGTAATGTAGTTATCACATATCATTCCCACTATGGCTTCGGTTGTGGCTTTTAGCTATAGATACTAGGGTGCAATGTAAGCTCTGAATTCTGTTGGAATTGGTTGATATAGACCATGATCAGATAAGATTGAATATGGTAGCATACCTTGCGAGGCTTCAAGTAATGTTCCTGGGTTCTATCACAATAGAAGTACAAAGAAAAAACTAACGATTGATTCATATTCACTTTGATCTCAAGCTTTCATCTGTTGACCAAGGTCGTATGGTGGTTGGTGATCAGTCAAGTTGCTATCATCCGGGCAAGGATCTTTTTATCCAATCGTGGCTTGTGGTGGTCCAACTGGTATCTAACTTTAGGTACCAAAATATATTGGTCTAACCCTTATTTAATGGAAACCAATCTACATTGACGTAGTTGATGGCAGATAGGAATTGCAAAGGTAAGGTAAGCTCTTCAGGGAGTGAACTACATGACATACGTCTTTCACCACACCATTCAAGTGAGGTAGCTTTGTAGTGCTAGGATCCTTAATTGCTTTCCAATATTCCATCACTGATAATCATGGTCGCTAAGATCATATGAATCGTCCTCGGAGTAGTGCCCGGATTGTTCCATATAACCGTCATTTGGTACTCCACTGATTGGACATGTTTATGTCATGTAAATCAGATGATCATTACTCATTCAGGAACAACATAAGTTGCACTGGTGAAATCTATACACCATCGTAGCTTTGGAAGAGAAAGTTGCTAGGAAACAATCATTGTTTCACATATCATCACTGATAGCATGCTGAATCATATCAATAGCTCCTCACATTGGCCTACTAATGTAAGTAGGTGTCATGGCTTTAGGAAGAATCCTAGTCGTTGCCATTTCATTGTCATATTCTTTAACTATCCGTCTAATCTTCATTGACAAGTTTTGATGACTGCTGTTGGCCAAAATATATGTCGAGCCGAAGGCAAGCCATTCTCCGAGCCAAAGGCGAGGTCGTCAGCGGGTCCGGGCACAGCGCCGGTGGGGGTCCGGGGCCCTACAGTCCCGACGGCGATTGACCTAGCCGGTTAGGTCGAAAATTTGGGCACCGTGCGACTTTTTCGATTTTGGAAGATGGAGCCTTTTCAGAAATGATCTGAAAAAACGTATTTTCCCCAAAAATAGCTGTTTCGGGTTAGATCGAATCATCCCTTCAAATTGTGGCTCAGGAGTGCCTTCAAGTTGGGTTGGATCAGACTCGTTCCTTTGAGTTAGATTGGGGCATCATCATCTAGTCAGTTCGGATTTTCCCCTAATGTTTGGGTCGGGGTCACTCTTCCAGATCGGATCGTGATGTCATTGGTGGTTACGGGTCGGAAGTTGCTTGTTCGATCCGATGCGCTTCAAGCGGATCGGATCCCTGGTCATCCGACCCGAACTAGTGCTGCCATTCCAAGATCTAGCATTCCAGTGTGTGACTCCATGGGGTCGGGTCGGACACGAACCGGTCCAAATGTGGCGATCCGAACCGGAGTTGTGCGATCTATATCATCTCGATTTGAGCCCCTGCTCACCTGCATCCGATCTAGAGACTTCTTCGAAGTGGGAACATGCTGTTGCTACAAGATGGCGTGGGGGTGACTTCACATCTGGTGATCTCCACGCTTGTAAAATCAAAATAAGATGTAGAATTCGCAGGATTTCCTCGTCGAATTTAGTGATACAATAGTAGAATGGAGAATCCTTATATGCTGAGAATCGTCATTTCTCAGTGAAAGCACCAAAATGTTAGACCAAAAAATGTCACTAACACCCAATTCATCATGTTTAGCGGATAATAATGAGAAATCATATACGAGAAAGCAAGAGAAATCAATCAACACACAATATTTATAGTGGTTCGGCATTAACGAGCCTACATCCACTTTATAGATTCTTAATTCAACATAGAATTATAATTACATGACTTTAAATCACTCGAGCACTCGATTACAATGAATTTGTCTCTCCGAATTCATGGATTCTATTGGACGAGATGCTGATTTTCTGTGGAGGAAAACTTCTCATGGCTGCCACCCACGAACGAGTGCCAAAAAGTCCCCTAATTTGCTGTTCGAAAGTGTATTTATAGGTGTATAATTGGTTAGAGGAGAGCGCTACGTGGCAGCATCTGGGGATCTCGAAATTATAGTGGAGAAAGTGGGATGGAATCCAGTTCGTGGGTTGCCAGGTGGGAAAAAGCTCCACTTTTTTAGGCACAGGAATAGGACAACGCGGAATTGGTAAATGCTTCAGGTAATTTGGTTAGGAGCCTTAGATCCAATCCGAACTGATGTTGTTGTCCCCATCCGATCTGATTCGAGCTATCCTATCCGATCCGAGGTCTGGTTTTAGGACGTATGAGAGCTTTAACCTCTAACATATGTAACCCCAATCATCTGAGTTTTGGGTGGCCTGATCACAAAACAGGCTAACAGTTGGATATGGGATTAATATAAGATAGATGCTACGATAATTTTTATGTAGATCTGATGTTTGATGTCCAATGGTTTTGATAAATTTTTAGTTAAATATGGAATTTTCAAATTAAATAAAATGGGTTTGGATAAAGATGATCTTTAGAAATTCAATATGAAATTCCTTTGTTGGACGTATATTATCTTAGGAATTAGAAAATATTAATATCGAGATTCTGCTTATAGTATTTTTCGATTTTGTGAATTGGTATCAAACATAAGTCGATTAAACTTTAAAGTAAACTTATGTTTAAATATCAATTGATTTTTGGGGCATCGTGAACGATATCTTCTATAATTTCAGCCTTTAACCCAAAAAATATATTAAGTTAAGGTTTGATAATTCGAAGTTAAAATAAGGTAAATGGAAGGTGATGATTTATGTTTTGTACTTAAGAATTAATGGAATAAGTAATCTTTAATTTAAAAATTCAATTGGGATTTCAAAGTAAAGAATAAGACTGAGGAGTTCTGAATTAAAAGACTTTAAAAGAAGTTGAATTTTGATAAGTTGTGAAGTTATAATTCGAGAATGGATTGATTAACTATTTGAAAGGAGATTTGAATTGAAACCCACTATAGTCCATAACTGTTTTAAAGTACTCTTATTATTTGGGGAGACTAAAATTGTATTTCTATCCAAAAACCATTCCAAATAATAATATGACTTTATGGAGCAATTAAAGGTGATGGTTGAAGATTGGGAATCTTCAGATCGAATGGATAACTTGCTGATGTCTCAATTGGGTTGTACACCAAATACAAGGTTATAAGTGGCGGTAGTCTGGACGTACTTGGAGAATTTTCGGATACGCAAAGGCCTATCTCCTTTATTGGACGAGGAATATGGTGCTTTCGGTTTCATTCGGACCCAGAATAAACTTGTATGGACGTGCGTCTGACATTATATTTTGTAGTGTATGATTGATTCTTACTAAACATATTTTTTGTTGGTGGCGGAGGATTTATTCTCTTAGCTTAACACCCTTCTTTGAGACATACGAGTTCAAAAGTTATATGGTTAGTGATTATCAATTGTATGTATGAAATGACAAGGCAACATACCAATTGTAGAGCTATTGATGATCAAAGCATGGCTTAGATAAGCATAGCTTTGTGTAACATGACTTCGACAAGCTTCACCCCAGAAATGGCCAAAACAGGAAGAAATGTAGCAACATTATGGGCGTGTTGTCTCCTTCTAGATAAAAAAGTGTAGCATGGTATGGAGACCGGGTATTACTTATGTGGCAACGTCTAGTTTTGTGGATGTTGATGACGCGGGATCCCGGTAAAAGGTTGCTGACAACCGAGAGATGACATATTCAGGCGTACTCTAAGTTATCCAGTTAAGGGATAACCCAGCCTTGTGTAGCGCGAGGAGCATCACCATTGATCCTCGAACCTCCCTCAAGAGGTCTTCGAATTTGGTTCGGTAAGGAAGTTCCTTAACTTGGTCATTTGTTGGAGATTCAAATTCTCCACTATGAGTTTGTACGATCTTAGTTGTATACTATACATCATCTGTAACAACCCAAAATTCAACAAACCAATTGTTTTTCAAAAATCCCAATCTATCGAAGCTCGAGTTGGCTTGTTTGGTATCCTGAGGAAAAGACAGAGATAATGTATATATCAATGCTTAGTTAACATCTCACAACAAAATGGATAAAATATAATATAGTCAAATATAGCCTTACCAAAGTAATAATATTGTCTCGCCAATACCCAAAGTTGTCATATCTCAACCACAAACCTAACCTGCGAGTGTGTTATAAGGAGGGGGTCAGAACACAAAGTTCTGGTGACTCAAAAAATTATACATTCTAAAATAACAATACATATATCGTTCAGTTATGTTTTCTTATTTATTATGTTATTTTGGTTAGAAACACTCAAGGCTCTATACTCACGTCGTACCCATCTACTTCCCAGCAGATTAACCTACTATAGTATATATGTAGCTACCCCCAATATACCATGGTACTCCTTCTGGTACCCTCCTCGCACGGTCTCCGCCTTCATGCTATGGAAGCATATGCAGCTCCCATCCTATGTCAAACAAAATACGAAAAATTCGTATTACTACGCCACACACAGAATCACCATCGCTATGCCATGCAATCGTACATATCGTCATATCCGAACTTCTCGGCAGAGTCAAGTCTCAGTACAGATTAATGCCCTCTTGTCTATGATACACTACCCAGTTTATGTATCTAGACCCTCGCATGTACATACTATCTACTATACCCCGAGTCCCGTAATAGGGCTGCATCCAATGCACAGAACACAGTCGGGAGATTTTCGTATATGTATAGGTCCGCTTAAAGGGCATACAGTACAAACATCCAATGTATGGTCTGCATTTTCATGGTGGCTATGTTCCCACCCTGACCCCTCCCTCAACTAGTCAAAGACTTCATCAAGGGCTAAGTGAAATGCCCCTAAAAAACAATATAACATCCAATTTTGCGTGTCTCACAACCAACATCTCTATAATAAATGATCGATGGTCTCTTAGTTTAGCTCTAGTCTTTCTGCATCCCACTGACTGCCGATGACAGGTATCTGACGACTACTATCCTTAATTTGGTACTGATCAACCTCTCCTGAGGCCAACCGCCGAATCACACAACGCCATCCTCCACAGCGTTCCAACTTCCAAGCTACATTTGTAGTTAGGGTATACTCACCGGGTGGTACCACACATACCAAACCTCTGCGAGTATAGCCTGAGTGTGTAACGCAACAGAGGTCCACCACAGAGTACCCTACCACGTCCCTCGGAAGCCACGTGCTTCCCTCTAGTCCCGTAGAGAAAGTAAGCAGAATAACTAAGCATAATAATTAGACGGACATGCTCATCTCAAGTCTCCAGACACCTCGATAATCTACCCCATTGGGTTCTTCAGCTTCGTACATGCGGTCTGGTCCAAACGCATCACATTAACATGTTATTAGATCTTACGTCTAGTCTTTTAATCGCGTTCTTTTCTTATCTTATCGGATTGCTAATTAACTTGATTATCTACATGTTAGCTTTAAATTCAAGTTACTAGGTTTTCCCCGAGCCATTTATATCTCAGCGGAATGGACCATTCTAGCTTATTAATCCAGTGATTTAACTTTACCCGTTTTAAGTTCATTAATCAGTCCAGTGGCGTAACATGTTTTTTCTTAGATTGTAATCAACAAAAGTAATCTAAAACCTTTTACCCTCGGATTGTAGTTAACGAAAGCAATCTACAACCCCTATGTCATTTATTGATCACTTACATGTTTACAAGTTACAATAACATGTTTTACTTAATGTATAATTAAGTTCAACTTATTTCATTTCATAAGTCTACTTTATTCTTCTTTATTTAATCATAACCTCTTCTTACACTGTCATTACAACCTGTTGTTATTATTGTTTACTTATTAACTTAGTTCTCTTAACTACACTTTAATAATACTAGGTTATATTCCCTGTTCATCGCATTTTCCCTATGGTTCCTTAACACTAACCAAACATTTACACTTGTAACATCCATTTAATTAACGTCTTGTATATTCTCACTATTTCAGCAAAACTTTTCACACACCTTATTAGAATGATTAGTGGAAAGATATAAATATCCATTTCCATTAGGCACATAATTCAAGATCTGTAGTTGCAAGCTATTTCTTTTATTTTATTCATGGAAATACATATATCTTTTTGTTTAATTAGTGTGTAATATGTTAAAAAAACTTCCTAGCAGTTTTACCATTATGGAAATGTATATATTTTTCCCAAATCCATCTAACCCAGTCCACTACTAATTTTCCCTTTTTTTACTTTCTGAGTTAGATGTTATTTACCATTTCCAAATCACTGTATATTTTCCATACAAATTAGGAACACCTAGTCCTTTTTCCATTATTCCCAATTTCAATGTAATTTGATTTACAAAATATCCAATTTATCATTAAACAACATCTTCAGTAACATATTCACGTTTATTGTAAATTCCACAATTTCAGTGTCATAACAATTCTTAATCCAAATAGAATATAATGGGTTAGTAAACAACATATTCTTAACATATTTGAAAATAAATTATATAACAATTACCACAAATTACAATTATTTAACATGTTAAGAATAACAGGGAATGTAAATGGTAAATATACCGTTACCCGAAACGTATAATTCTGAATCCACTCACTTGACAGCTTTCCAATCCTTGAATCTGATCCAGGCCTGTTATTCTATGGTCTCCATAACTGAATCTATTATATAAATAACCAAATATGATGCCAAAGAAGTTGAAAAAAAAAGAGAAATGTAAACAAAGTAGATCCAAGAACTTACCTCATGTTAATCATAAATCTGAACACATATGTTGTAGATTTACATTCTTTATATTCAAATATGGAGTCAGAACTCCTAAAAATTAATATTATAATTTCTGAAAGATTTTCCCCTCAGAAAATACGAGTTTAAAGCTAGGCCCTGCATGTCTATTTATAGGTGTACAGGAAATCCAGGTCCACTAGATTTTAAGTTAAAATTCGAACCATATAAATCAGAAAAATACATCGCCACTACGCCGTTCTAACCTCGAGTGGGTCGACCCCTTGGTCGACCCACCTTAAAGGTGGGTCAACCCTAAGGTCAACATGAGGGTCGACTCATGTGAAGCCTGGGTCGACCCATCTTCTGGGTCTGAAGGTATTTTTTTGCCATTTAAATTTATAGTTGATGTTAATTACTAACGTTCAATTTATTTCTTAATATTGCTGATGTGAATTATTATTTTTCTCTTATAACGCATTTCTAGTTTCAAAATTTGAATTTTGGCATGTGTATTAGCATACAACCTTTTAATACTTCATTTTTTAAATAACTTCCCATTCAGACTCCATTTGGGGTAAGTCATATATCAAAACGAATCAGAAAATCGCCACGAACACAATGGTATATGGTTCGAAGCTAAATTATGAAATCATATATTATTGATATTTTTGCTTAATATTTATATAAAATGAGGGGTGTAACATTCTCCCCTCCTTAGGAATTTCGTCCTCGAAATTTGATAAGGATGAAGTGATGTTCTTCGTTGTATAAATTGCAACCATTATGTGTACATCCAATTTTTCAATCATCTGTGTACTTATGCAAAGTATAACACAACATAATAATACATAGATGTAATGAATGCCTAAGCGGTACCTCTTATATGAATGCAAATTTTCTTGAAAATCTTTCAAAAAATTGATGCATACATCCTAAATATACTGGCAATTTCTATATGAATGCAATATTTTGAAAATCAAAATACTTTTTCATTCAAATTTTCCCACACTCTTACAGAGTCAGAGCGTAGTTCGTCCAATTTTTGCATCCAAACCTTAGCAACTAATTTTAAATTTTACGAATTACAAAAAAGTCTAATTTTTTGAATTCGATTTCTTACATTATAAAAAGGTAGAAAACAAGAAATCTCACATTTTCCGTTTTTCTTTTGTGTACCTTTTCTATTTGTACTCGGAATTAATGCAACTATTATTAAAGATTTCCTATCTTCCTACCTGATCACAGTTTATATAAGAAAATTTCCTTTATTATAATTTTTTTCCATCTTTCTTTGGAAAAACCAATTTTTTTTGTTTCACGAAATTTTCTATTTGTGTTCATTTGTATTATTGCTTTGTTGGGTTTCTTGTTTCCTTTTTAGTTATGGCATCACCTTTTTCCCTTAGCTTATTAAACTAGATTTTTAGATAAGCCTTCTAATTGTCAAAACTAAAATAGGAAATTAAGCATACTACACAACTACCACCTAGGGCCAAGAATCCTAGGACCAGTTCTCTCTAACAAAGAAAAGTTCAAACCAAAGGACCTAAACAAATTACTAGCCCTCTACCATCTAGTAGTCACAGCTAGTCCTCACCGTGTACTAAAATTATTTTCCAAGCAACAACCTAGGTTCTATAATGCTTACACATCCTATGGGATTTTACCATTATTCCAAAATACTTCTCGCTATCTACTTATAGCCTCAAAAATTTTCCCATCTTTCCAAGTTATTAAACTCTCCTTGATTTCATGACTACAAGGGTAACATCGCTCCCATTCCTTATTTCACGGTTACAAGGAAAACACTGATTACCCAAACACTTCCCAAATGATTACATTAGCCCTATAACTCGTCAATAAAACTTTGATTCAGAGAGTAATGAGTAGAGAGTGAAAAGAGAAGAAGTATTATGTAAATAGAATTGAATTCGGCAGAGTATATGTTTAAAAATCATAAAAATAAGAAAATATAATGGTGTAAAGAAAGGAGATGAAGATGGAGAAGAAGAAGAATGATAAAAAAAATCGAAGTTAGCCCCAATTTATAAGATTTGAAAGGTTGCAGTGTTTTTGGAACATTACAAATAGTGAAAAGACACTTCCTTTCAATTTTGAAAAAGTAACAGTAATATGTCGACATGAACTAAAATGTATGTCGACATAACCTAGTTCAAAATTCGTTTTTGAGCATTTTTCAAGTGTTTGTATATATATATATATATATATATATATATATATATATAATGCTGGAAATTCTTGAATTAAAACATAGTGTTATAAATTAATATTATAAAGTAGAAAATTATATTAAAACATAAATATAAGATATATGAACATATTTATAAAATTATAGAGTTTAAAACTATATAAATATAAAGTATATAATATATAAAACATATAAACTATAAAACTTGAGTTTAAAATCAAAAGTAAAGTAAAGAAAGTAAAATGGAGTAGATAGAATAAAATTTGAAATCAAAAATTGAAAAAACAGAATTTGAACCTGAAATTTGAATTTGAACCTGGAGTGCTATTTAGATCTTACATAAACCAATCTCTATTACTATATTTATCTTGAACTCTTGAAATCATGATTACTCATGAGTCTTGAATCATTTCTGAAATCTGAATCTCTAAAAGCTCTTAAACTGTACAGTCTTCAGTATTAATTCTTGTATATAAATCTTGCATATGTATATAATTATTCTAGATAAAAATGTTAGTATATATTTTATAATCAATTAATATTGAAATAAGATTGTTATCATCAAAACTCCATTCTCCAACAATCTCCCTTTTTTTGATGATGACAACCTTGGTTTATGAAATATCATACCTGTACATAACTGTTGATGATGATCCTTCTAGTACTCCCCTTATCTATATGAATCCTATAAACTAATTCTATATTTTAAAATTTCTCGCCCTTTGCATTATCAAAAAGAAATTCTAAAACTACTCCCCCTAAATCCTGTAACTATCTAAATAATTCCTATACTAAAGAAAAATTAACACGATCCAAACCCCAGCTCCATGGTGGCAAGGTAGGTCTTTGGAAAATAATACATTAATCACATCAGCAGATTACAGAATATAGCATAATACATAAAACCAGAGAATACTTTTTATCATACCATAACAGAGGAATCATAATCATTATCACCATTAGAGTTACACAAATACAGGATCCTACTTAGTACATAATAAGTTTCATCAAATAGATAACAAGTCTACAGCGGAATCAGATATAAATATACATAAGGTAATGTTTAAAAGTTCAAAAGAAATGATAGAAGTCAAGTCTTCATCTGGAGCCAAAAGAGAGCCCAATGCTATGGTGCATATCTAAAAGAAAACCAATCACCTATTCATTTGGCTGCCGGTGTAATAATATCGACACCTGAGTTTGCAAGGGAAAAACAAACTACGACACTACAAGATAATCTGTCTTTGGTTACAAATAATGGCGGCGTTTATCCTTAAGTGCAGCTAGTGATATTTAATTCATGGTATAGACGTAGCTAAACATATCCCACCTAACAAAATTTTCACGGCTCTAGAAGGAGTTGTACGTGTTTATTTTGACACGTTTTCCTCTCTTTTGATACATCCAAAAAATTACCCCTTCCTTTATTCCTCTTCCATACCTTTTTCCTTTTCACTTCAGCAAAATTTGCCTCGTCCTCTGAGTCCTCCATCGTCATCGTCGCACTAGCGCTCTCCATCATCATCGTCACGCTAGCACTCTGGTGTTCGTCAATTATGTCAATCGGATACCACGTCTAATTGCTCAGGTTTTCTACACAAACCCTAAATATGTCTGAATTTTATATTTCATTTTGATCGATTATTTCGATCTGGTTTTATGATATTCCCCATTTGGGTTATGCAAATTTTGCAATATGGCTTATACAATATAACATTTCAACGATTTGAGTCAAAAGGCATTTGAATTAGAGTTAGGTCCGAGGCCGCGCTGGTCAGTAAGAATGGTGCGCGGAGGCCATGCCTTTGGTGGTCGGTTGGACAGAAGCGGAACGGATTGAAGTCGATAACAAGAAGGGGATGTAGAAGTTTAAATCAGTGTCTGTTAGATGCCAAATTCTACTTACTCTGCTAGTGCTTGATCGCAGGTATTAACTTTTGTTCTTACATGGATTTGTAATGTTTAAATACAAATTTTAGAATTCCACTTGCAAGTTCAAATGAGCTAGAGTAATTTCATACAACTTAAACCAGATCTATTTCACTATTAAGTTTCCAAAAGGATCTGTTATTGCAATTAATTTTCTATGTTTTTCTATGTTATATTAGTTCTTACAAAAGTAAGATAAAAGAACTAATACTGGTATGATAACATCAAATTTATATCGACTATGTAGCACTGAAACATGACTGAAGCATAACACATTAAGTCCTCTATGCCCTAGCAAGCCTACCTCGTGTTGATCTTCACTCTTCTGTTTACATTCATTAAACCTTATGTTGATCTGGGTGTATGCTTAAGTCATTAAACTGGTTAGAAATTTACTTTAATGAAATCATTTAGTGGAGAAAACCCGAATTTATCCTAAAGCTTGACCAGAGAGGGAATATTGAGTTGTAGGGGCTATAGTGAGATTCAATATTTTATGCCTTTATCGTAGCTTTCGTTTTGATTGGAGGTTCATCCTTGGACATCCTACATCATATATACTGGTTCATTTGAATATGTACATTATGGCAAACCATTGCTTCTAAAATCTACTGGGTTTGCAACATAGTGTTTATCTTTCCTGTTTATTGGATGTCATTTATGCTCGGATGACAGTTGTTAGATCAATTTTTCTCAGCTGATTAACATATAATTAGTCATTTGTTGATTTTTGTATACATTTGTAGGTAATTTGCAGAGTTATGTAGGACACTGAGTTATGGTAGAAGAATCACTACTCTTGCAAGCTTGAAAAATTAACCCATCAAGAGATTCTAAATTTAGCGTTGTGTATTAACTTGGAATACTGTTTATTGCTGAGGGATGAGGTCTCTTAAAATATTGGTTATTACCGTACTTTGTTAATTTTCGGGTATGAAAGTTTCACCCATTTCGTTTGTGATGCAAGGACTTAATATGTCTTGATTTCATTTTTCACATGTATCATTTTACTTGTACAAGGGATTGTCGTGCAGATGACAGACTAAATCTTTTTCTAGGATTCATCATTTCAATGGATATGTTGGACATACAATATTGGATCAGTTCGCTCAGGTGAGTTTGTATTCTCTGTTTGTATCTCCTATTTCTATATTGTTTTTTGTTGAAGCACACATATGATTTCCTTTTATGTTAAGAAAATATGGATGTAGTTTGCATGTAGGAGTTGTTTATGTTTTTTTGCAAGGCTTGTTCGACCTGCAAATAAGACTTCTGTTGGTGAAAGTGACAAGATGAGTTCTGCTACTACAGATGAAGGAACCCAAGCTGGAAATGGACTTGATTACTTTTGTCAAAGCTATTCTGAAGATAGTGAACGTGTGAGTTGAAAACTTTTTTGATTTTGATTGTTCTTGGAAATGCTGCTGTTACTTTTATGTTGCCAAGAAATTTATGTTCCGGAGATGCAACTGTTACTTTCATTGGCAAAAAGATGGATAAATTGTGGGAAAAAAATGGTTTTGGAAATTCTACTTTTACTTACATTGTTGGTTAAAAAATGGTGGCCAAAAGCTTTTTTATTTCCTTGTTCTGAAGGCTGATTTGGTTAGATGCTGGCCTTCCCTTTTCCTTCTATCGGAAACAATTTACTAATGGTCCTCTTGGCCTATTTGTATAACTAATGACTTAATAATGCAAGTACTTTCAAGGTTTTTATTTTTAAAAGTAATATTCTCGATTCGAGTTATATTTTGTAAAATTCTCTGTATGCTAGCCAAAATCGCATAACATATGTTTTTAACATAGGATAGAGAGTGCTGCTTATAAATACAGTAACATAAATTGGTTACATAACTTGTATGAATAAATACAGTAAGCTAAAGATTATCATCATAATTATTATTTTTGTCAGTCAACTTAAGGTAATAGGTTGATACATAGTATTGAGATGAGCATAGTTTGACCGAGCTTCTATTTATTTATATTTATGGGGGGATCGATAGCACTGAAAGTGGAGTTTGTATTCTAGAGAGCACGTGAAGTTACATGATGGTTGAAATATCGATTTTGGTTTGATTAACATTGTTTATGTGTTTAGACTATACGATAAAACCTGTGTTTATCACATGATATCTTATTTTTTTTATTCCATTTAGGCTATAGAACCATGGTTAAGCTTCCCCATATTTAGAGCAGTAATAAATTTTTCTTTACGTGGTTACTTAGTTTTAGCAGAAACAGCTCTGATAAAAATCACATAAAACTATAATTTACTTATATTTCTATATGTCTATATGCAGATGTAAATTTCCAATTTAAATGCATTTTTAGGTGAAAATTTCAATATGAAGCGCAAGTCCAACCTAGTTTTTTAAACTTACTATGGTATGGCTGCAAGAATAAAAAAGGTTCATTTGAAAAATGAAATAAATATTCGGTATGTATGCTCTTGTGAAAGCAAAAGAAAAAACATAACTAATCATACTCACATAACAAAAGAAAAAATATTCGGTAATCATGGCTTTTCTTCTTCATTAACCGTCATTGAACTAAGCCAAAGTAGTTCATTATCTATGTTAAAATTTTTGAGTGTGTTGCGATGAAAATTTATTTCATCAACCAATGGAATTATGCCAACCACTTACATGTTTATGCCTAACCAACAATTACTTAACCACAAGTTTTGTACTTGCTATATCTACCTAGCTGAGATTGTACAATCATGAATGCATGTAAATTTTTATATTTTTAGGAATGTTTCTATATCTTATCATGAATGCCACTGCACCCTTTTCCCCTCATGCTATCTTACCATTTGTAAACTGAGGTACACAGTACAGAATTAGTCTATTTTGATTTAGTCAAATATAGTTTTCCACATTTGTAACCCGGTTTACACGACTCACCTGAATATTGGGTTTCAGTTTTGTGGCATTTATATTTGTTAAGCCTGTTTGGTCTAACATGCAAGACATGATCCAATTCAATCTTCTAAATTTAAATTTACGTTAGGTACACTTTACCAGCAAAATTTTATCTCCCTTTATTTATCATCCAATCATGCGAATACAAGTTAAATCTAACAATTAGTGCTCACAAATATTTGGAGTTGTATGCACTTTTTCATCTGCTGCAATGCTAATGTGAACTATCCAATTAGGTTAGGCATCAACGAATCCAAAAGTTTGCAACTACTATTTCACATGACCAGAAGTTTGCAATGAAATTTAACACCCTTTTTAGTCTATACTTTTTCATTGCCTTGTATTATATATAAACTGAACTAAATATAGAGTTCTGCAATTTTCCGTTCTTTTACAGCCATTTATCTTGTAGGATGAGGTAAACAATATTAACAAACAAAATTTGCGTGTTAAGTTTAGATGCTCATTTGTTATATTTATTACTTTTACAGATATATTCATATTCAGCTGTGTTCCTATTATCATCATGTCACCGAGTTATTTACACCATGAGTGAGCTGCTGTATTAGATTGACATATGCCCATGTACTAATTAATTTAGTATGATGGTACCGTTAGCGGCCAATGATTTGTAAGCTTCTGTGCACTACTTTAGTCCAGATGGTACAAACCACGTGTACCCGCTAATTATTGATATAAGAAAATATGTATTTAGTTCAAAAAAATTGCCTTGATATGAGATAAGTTGCCTACATTAAATAAGTTAACTGCATATATTGTTCTGACAGCGCAAAAAATTATAAGTAGGTGAACAAGTAATAAATTTGATCATGAAGGCTGATCTGAACTTGGAAGGGCTACATTTAGGATGAGTCGATCGGATGAATGCAGCAGCGCCAACATCATGGGGACATGCCATGGACGTTCCCGATTTGATTGTGAAATCTAAATCTTCTTTCCATTTTGCACTTGACCTCCGCTAACTATTATTGGTATTGCTGCTGCCAGAACTTCAACTCTTGGAGCATGATGTCTCGTTGTTCAGTTACCATGCAAGGTTATACAACGAAACTTTTTTTTAAAACCTGTTGCATATAATACAGTTCATATAATACCGTGAGAATGCCTTCAGTTAACCCACCATGGCCACTAGTAGAAAAATAAGCAATAATTGGTTCAGTTTTGAATCCTTTTATAATCTGTTGTCCCAAGAATGCTAGCAGTAGGTGTCCTATATTAAGTGTTCAAACATTTTAGAAAGGGAGAAAAAAAGCGACATATACACCGAAATATTTTATCTTTATCTTACTTGGTAGAGTTTATGTAATCAAGAATTTGAACTCTTTGTTTCCAACTTCGGAAAACGGGAAGCTACCAAAATAAAAAAGAACTCCTTTTTCTGTTTCATCAATCACAATCAGACCTTTTGCTTTACTTCCTTTAGGAACTAATTTTTTCATCCAGGATCACTACTGACACATACGACTATCTTTCCTGTTGTTTTCTCGATGTCTGATGACCCAAGGTAACAGTTGCTGAAATATAGAAGAAAACGCCGAGTAAAAACACTGCAAAAATGCAAACTACTGTAGGAAAAAGAGATATTACCTTGCTTTGGATATAGGTGTAAAATCAGTCGCTGCATCACGACCAAATATCAAAGGACATGATTGAGTACGAGTGACATTAGAGATATTAATTGCAGTACATTGTTGAAAAGTAAACTTGGTTTTAAATGGAAACAAATAAATTTGGTTCTATAAGTAAATGACAATTATGTAATAAATTCTATTCTTGTTTTAGGAAAGACCAAAATCAAATAAATGATAATAAATTTTGGTCTATCAAAATAAGCAATGGAATTATCTAGAGAGAGAAGAGTGTAGAACACTGTCATGTTATATACAGATACTCTCTCATATGTTGTACCAATCAATGATCAATCAAGAAAAAAGAATCAAGCAATAAAAAAAAATTTCCTCCCTTAAAATATTCTACTTTTCCAACAAAGTGGTATCGGAGCTTGAAGATCCTAAAAGATGGCGAGTAACAACGTTCCAGTTCCAATGCTTACCAAGACCAACTATGATAATTGGAGCTTAAGAATGAAGGCCCTCCTTGGAGCAAATCGTGTATGGCAGATAGTTGAGAAAGGCTATACTGAACCAGAAGACGAAGATAGCTTATCCCAAACCCAAAAGGATGAATTGGAAAACTTGAGGACAAGAGACAAGAAGGCTCTTAGTCTAATTTATCAAGCATTGGATGATGACAATTTTGAAAAGATTTCGGAAGCAAAATCAGCAAAAGAAGCATGGGAAAGGCTTCAGGTATCGTACAAGGGGGCAAATCAAGTCAAAAAGGTGCGTCTTCAAACATTAAGAGGAGAATTTGAATCTCTACATATAAAAGAAGGTGAACTTGTTTCTGATTATTTTTCAAGAGTTTTAGTTGTTACTAATAACTTGAAAAGAAATGGTGAAAAATTAAATGATGTCAGAATCATGGAGAAGATTCTTAGATCATTAGATTCAAAGTTTGAACATATTGTCGCCATCATTGAAGAAACAAAAAACCTGGAGGCCATGGCTATAGAGGAGCTTTTAGGCTCATTGCAGGCTTATGAAGAAAAGAAAAGGAAGAAGGAAGAGACCGTAGAGCATGTTCTTAAGACACGAATTGATTCAAAAAAGGAAGAAAGTAATCAAAGCCAACAAAGATGGGGCCGTGGTCAAGAACGAGGAAGAGGACGTGGCTATGGATATGGACGAGGTTGGAGGACCAACCATGACAATAACCATAGCTTCAATAATCAAAGAGGAGAAAGCACAACTAGAGGTCGTGGGAGAGGCAACTCAAATTCAAGGAGTGACAAGTCACGGATCAAATGCTATAATTGCAACAAATTTGGACACTATGCTTCTGAATGTAGAGCTCCAAGAAACAATAAAGTTGAAGAGAAGACCAATTATGCTGAAGAAAGAATTGTAGAAGATGCCACATTATTATTGGCCCATAAAGAAAATGAAAAAGGGGAGGACAATCAATGGTATCTAGATAGCGGCGCAAGCAACCATATGTGCGGAAGAAAAAATATGTTTGTGGAGCTTGATGAAACAATAAAGGGCAATGTGACGTTTGGAGATGAATCAAAGGTAGTAGTGAAAGGCAAAGGTAATGTTCTTATTAAATTGAAGAATGGAGAGCATCAATTTATTTCTAATGTTTACTATGTGCCAAACATGAAAAGTAACATCTTGAGCTTAGGACAACTCTTAGAGAAAGGTTATGATATTCAATTAAAGGATAAAAGCCTTTTCATAAGAGACAGTGCAAGCAATCTCATTACTAAAGTACCAATGTCAAAAAATAGAATGTTTGTGCTCAACATTCAACATGGTGTCGCTCAATGTCTTAAGGCGTGCTACCAAGATGTCTCATGGCTTTGGCATCTTCGTTTTGGACATCTTAACTTCAAAGGATTGGAATTGCTCTTTAAGAAAGAAATGGTGAGAGGATTGCCTTGCATAAATCATCCCAATCAACTGTGCGAAGGATGTTTACTTGGGAAGCAAGTCAAAATGAGCTTTCCAAAGGAGTCATACTCAAGGGCCAAGAAACCATTAGAACTCATACATACAGATGTGTGTGGACCAATCAAGCCAAGCTCGTTAGGTAAAAGTAATTATTTCCTTCTTTTTATTGATGATTTTTCAAGAAAAACGTGGGTGTATTTTTTGAAGGAGAAATCAGAAGTATTTGAGAACTTCAAGAAGTTCAAAGCTCATGTTGAGAAGGAAAGTGGCCTTATGATAAAAGCCATGAGATCTGACCGTGGAGGAGAATTCACATCAAGAGAATTTCTGAAGTTTTGTGAAGATAATGGAATTCGACGCCAACTAACAGTGCCTAGATCTCCTCAGCAAAACGGGGTAGCAGAAAGGAAGAACAGGACAATTGTCGAAATGGCAAGGAGCATGCTAAAAAGTAAGAGACTACCAAAGGAATTTTGGGCGGAAGCTGTGGCATGCGCTGTTTATCTATCAAACCGATCTCCAACAAGAAGTGTGTGGGGGAAGACACCACAAGAAGCATGGAGCGGAAGGAAGCCTGGCATTTCTCATCTAAGAATTTTTGGAAGCATAGCTCATGTACATGTACCGAATGAAAAGCAAAGCAAATTGGATGATAAAAGTGAAAAATATATTTTTATTGGTTATGACACAAATTCAAAAGGCTATAAACTTTATAATCCTGATACGAAGAAAATAATAATTAGTCGAGATGTTGTATTCGATGAAGAAGGAGAATGGGATTGGAAATCGTATGATGAGAATTACAACTTCTTTCCATATTTTGAAGAAGATGAGATGCAACAACCAAGGATCGAGCAATCAAGTGAAGAGCCTACTTCCCTACTAGCCTCACCAGCAACAAATTGTCAAGAAGATGGGAGCTCAAGTGAAAGGGTTCCTCGTTTTAGAAGCCTTCAAGAAATTTATGATGTAACAGAAAACCAAGACAATATTACTCTTTTTTGTCTTTTTGCAGATTGTGAGCCCATAAATTTTCAAGAAGCTTTGCAAAAGAAGAGTTGGAGAGATGCTATGGACGAAGAAATTAAGGCGATCAAGAAAAATGACACATGGGAGCTAGCTTCACTTCCAAAAGGACACAAGGCGATTGGTGTCAAGTGGGTGTACAAGGTAAAGAAAAATGCCAAAGGAGAAGTTGAGAGATACAAAGCAAGATTGGTAGCAAAAGGCTATATTCAAAGAGCTGGCATTGACTATGAAGAGGTATTTGCTCCAGTTGCTCGATTAGAAACTGTAAGATTGATAATTTCTTTAGCAGCTCAAAACAATTGGAAGATACATCAAATGGATGTGAAGTCTGCCTTCCTAAATGGAGTCCTTGAAGAAGAAGTTTATATCGAGCAGCCACAAGGCTACGAAGTCAAGGGAGAAGAAGACAAAGTTTTGAAACTAAAGAAGGCACTTTATGGATTGAAACAAGCTCCAAGAGCTTGGAATGCTCGAATTGATAAGTATTTGAAAGAGAGAAACTTCATTAAATGTCCATATGAGCATGCACTCTATATTAAAATCCAAAATGGTGATACATTGATTGTATGTTTGTATGTAGATGACTTGATTTTCACAGGTAGCAATGCAAGCATGTTTAAAGAGTTTAAGAAAGAGATGACGAAGGAGTTTGAGATGACTGATATTGGGCTCATGTCTTATTATCTTGGCATTGAAGTAAAACAAGAAGATGAAGGCATTCTAATCACTCAAGAAGGCTATGCTAAGGAAATATTGAGAAAGTTCAAGATGGAAGACTCTAATCCAGTTTGCACGCCAATTGAAAGTGGAATCAAATTATCAAGACACGAAGAAGGAGAAAAGGTAGACTCTACACTTTTCAAGAGCTTGGTTGGCAGCTTAAGATATTTAACGTGCACAAGGCCCGACATTCTCTATGCGGTTGGAGTTGTAAGCCGATACATGGAGAATCCAACTACAACACATTTGAAAGCAGCAAAGAGGATTCTTCGCTATGTTAAAGGGACAACAAACTTTGGTTTGTACTACGCTGTTTCTGATAATTATGATCTTGTTGGATATAGTGATAGCGATTGGAGTGGAGATATAGACGACCGGAAAAGCACAAGTGGTTTTGTGTTCTACATGGGAGACACAGCTTTCACATGGATATCGAAAAAACAACCAATTGTCACGCTTTCTACATGCGAAGCGGAGTATGTAGCGGCTACTTCATGTGTTTGCCATGCAATTTGACTAAGGAACTTGCTAAAAGAATTAGATTTGCAACAAAAGGAGCCAACCAAGATTTTCGTGGATAACAAATCAGCAATTGCTTTGGCCAAAAATCCAGTTTTTCATGATCGAAGCAAGCATATTGACACACGCTATTACTACATTAGAGAGTGCATCACTAGAAAGGAAGTGCAGCTAGAGTACGTGAAGTCCAATGAACAAATTGCTGATATTTTCACCAAGCCGCTAAAGTATGAAGATTTTATCAGGTTGAGAGATTTGCTTGGAGTAATAAAACCAAGTTTACGGGGGGATGTTGAAAAGTAAACTTGGTTTTAAATGAAAACAAATAAATTTGGTTCTATAAGTAAATGACAATTATGTAATAAATTCTATTCTTGTTTTAGGAAAGACCAAAATCAAATAAATGATAATAAATTTTGGTCTATCAAAATAAGCAATAGAATTATCTAGAGAGAGAAGAGTGTAGAACACTGTCATGTTATATATAGATACTCTCTCATATGTTGTACCAATCAATGATCAATCAAGAAAAAAGAATCAAGCAATAAATTTTTTTTCCTCCCTTAAAATATTCTACTTTTCCAACATACATTGACAACACCTTTCTGATTTGCATGGAACACTCCTAGAGCGATGGGTTCAGCCAGAAAGTCACTCTAAGGCACAAAGCTCATCCCTATAGAAACAGAAATGACATCCACTTGATCGCCCACTGCATCGTCCATGGCTTTCAATGCAGCTGAACCCGCACATCCTCCTAAAGAACATGCCTTGTACGTTGCTAACCTGCTTGATGAGCTTCCACCCTTAGCTGTACCATGGGCTAGGCTGTAGTACTCTGTGTTTGGGACTGTGGCACCTACTGCTATTGACGATGTGTGGGTCCCGTGTCCTACTGTATCTCTAGGTGAGTTTTGCTAACTTGTTGTCTTTGTGTTGTTTATGTTGGTTGGTAGTGGTATCGATGAGTCAACCATGTTATTGTAGTACCTTTCATCATTAGCTTCCTGGTATCAGTAAATGAGTAGATTGTATTGGAAAAATAAAAGACCCAGTGTCCTTAACATATATACAATATTCAAAGTCGTGTTTATACTACTTTGTCAAAACTTTATATCTTAATGTTAAACATTACACTCATCGAGTTTAAAGTACATTGCTTATTTATAAATTTATTTTTTACAATGCACATAATAGGTTGGAACTTCAAGAAAAATATAATTGAATAAGTCAATCACATATGCACTTGGCGATCCTATTAGATCATGGCTTGGTGGTTTGCTTTGTTTGGATGTCACAAACTACATCCTAAGTCTTAACAAGTTAGTGGTAGATTTGATAGCTTTTTTCCTCTTTGTTTTTTCCTATTTGTTCCTAAGTCTTAACAAGGATGATTCACATATATCATCTTACAATTGGCAAATAAGTATTAGTACTTTTGTTATCCGCTTCACTGGCTTGTGTGCGCTTCATTTTATCTGTTTCTTTTGTATTATTTTGGTGCATTTTTTTTTATAAAAAAGATCATTTTGTTTTGCATTACATTATCATCAACCTTCAAAACTATCACTCAAAAAAAAAAAAAAACTTTGCATTTTGTTTCATTTAATAATATTTCTGCATGTTATGCATCTCAGTTACACTGCATTCTGCACTGTTAAATCTTGACGATGAGTCATGCAGCATGTTCATCCTGAAACTGGTATTTATTGATTTCATGTTTTCTCGATCATACTTAATACTTAAACTTTTGGTATTTGAATATATATGCTTTTTAATAAGCTGTCTAAGACTACTGAATCTCTCTCTTTATTACTATGATAAATTGATATTTGAACATTACTTCACCCCTCAAAAATTTATATTTTGCTATGCAATCAGTTGAATTGGCAAAAAAAGCAATGGAAATAAGATTAGAAAATGAGTTCATAAATAGTGGAATTTCTGCTACATCAAAAGTAACCATTATTGTTGCCGCATTGATGTAGTTGCTGCATGTTGGGATGATTCAAGTAGGTGAGATGAATCAAGTGGTCAAGGAGAGAATCGCTTGACAGAAATGGGAGCATGGCCTGGATATTAGCTGATGGAGAATGGGCGTGAAACTGGAGATCAGTAGCTAATAAAGTAGAGGGCTTGCTAATGACACAGATGGACATGCAGGAAAACAGAGATCAATCAGTGGCTACTAATGAAGTAGAAGCTAGCAGAGAGGGGTTCTGAAAATACAGCTGCTAATGAACCCTGTGTATGACCTAGATACAGAATCATTTCAGGCTAGCAAATGAAGTGGGGGACCTATAAGCACGGCTTGAACATCTAGAAAGGTGTTGTATAATATTTATTGTTCTTAACATAATGTTTAGAATAATACTGTATTCCACAGCCATCTGAGCTCTACCATCATACTTGCATATACTGTAAACTAGATATTAGATACTTATTATGGAAACATGGCAATCTCACCTTTCTCGCATGTTATTTTGCAAGTGTAGTGTCTCTAGTATTCATTGAAATACATTTATGAGATTGATGATACAATGATTGACGCTTTTTCTAATGATCTGCGACTATCACATATTTACAGACATTCATATACGTCCAGATTTTATCATGGATGTCTAAGCGATTTTCATATCTTTTCTAAAATATTTTGCAAGATATACCGCCATGTTTCAAGTATTTTAGTTTTTAGATTTTACTTTGTTTACATATATCATCTCAGTTGCAAGATATACTTGTTCTATATTTGGAGCCTCTATAATATGTTTCATTTTGGTCGGTAATTAGAATTTATTCCAAAGAGTCTGTATCTTCTTGAATACATGATGTAAGTATATGATATGTTTTCAATGTTAGGTACTGAATGAAGTAGAAATGAGATTGGAACCAAATTTGAAACTGGCAACTATATGAGATCATTCTGAGAAAATCATCAAACAATACAACCACTCATAGTATACTCACCATGGGATCATTCATGAACTTCTTCTCGGTTGTCAGTGCTCCATTTAAGGTACATGTATCTAAACTTTTCCAGTTCATTTTGTTACATTAGCTATAACTAAAAAGAAATACTGCATCAATTAATTTTAATTCAATTTAATTCTTGGCATACGATTTACATTTGTAATCACTATTGGAAATAATTTTGTTAATGAACGCTATTTTAACAACCCATGTTTCTTGTATGTTTAACCTGTTTTGTAGAAGAAACTAAGTTATGTTAAATATAAACAAGCTTTGTAAAATAAACTAAGTTTAAGTTAATAAATTTTTGTAGATAATAATATAATAACTATTTTTTTCAAAAAGTATAATAACTAATTTTGAAAAGTTTTATAAATAATGATGATGATTAATTAAGTTTATAAAAATTAATTAAATTTGTAATAATAATAATATAATTAAGTTAACTGAGTTCGAATATGTTGTTATTATTATTAATTATTATAAAAAATAAATAAAGTTAACTGGGTTAATAAATTAATGAAGTCAAAATTGAGTTGCGCTTACAATTAGGAGCACAAAACTGAGCTTTAGCAGGTCAGTGCTATAACTTAGTTGCAAATCACAATTTTGGTTGTAAAACATATTTGTAATTGCACCTCAGTTTTAACCTAAGATCAAATATACTATAAAACTAAGTTATAATCCATATAATGCTATTCATAGTGAGATAATAATAAGTTCCATCAAAAACGAAGTGCACTGAAAATCATGTACACATTACAAAAATAAAGTGCACCAAAATCATTTAATATTGCTCGTAATGAGTGTTTGACGACGACTAGAGTGAGGGACTATGGGGATAAGGTGGAGGTTATGTGAGAGCAACAAAAATAATTTTCTCATGTTTTGATCTCATTAACTGCAAAGGGACGTGCATTCCTGTAGCAACTTGTATTGGTCATATTATGATGCGTGTGGATGATCATGTAGTGGTGAGGGTAATGCGCGGAGTTGTTGTGTTGCTATCCGTGTAGGTCAAGGAAGATATGTTGTAGTATGAAGTGTAGGCTGAGTTTGTGTGAAGCGAAAGAAGCACAGAGTTAATATTGTTTATGTGCAAATCTGAATTTTGCATTGGAATAAATTATTCATGGTCTATTAATATTGTTTATGTGTTTGTTTTAATAATAACCAATTAATATTATCTACAGGTAATTAGTTTTTCTTGAGTGAAGACCATCAACAACAGTAGACAAGACATTAATTATTGTATGTATTATGATAATTTTTTTAGTATTATTGTATAAATTTGTTTCTGAATTGTTGCGGTATGTGAATTTATTGATTTTGTCAAACAACTGTTACTTAAATGGTTATGAAGAATACTTATGTGACTAGTTTGTTCTCAGTTATTTTAATATGATGATTATATGGTTGATTGATTATTGTTTTAAATTAGACTTTTATGTGATTATTGTTGATTTTAATATGACTTATATAATTAGTTGCTGGAAATAATATAAGCCATTAATAGTATATAGTAGCACTTAAAATATGTTACTAAACAATCAATACCTTTTAGTAGCTTTTCAAAAACGCTACATAAACAAATGTAATATGTCACTTAAATTTTTAGTGGCACAAAATAAACGCTACAGAAAAGAGAAAAGTGATCCACATACAAACCTTTAGAAGCGTTTGAAAAACGCAACTGAGCTTACCATATGGTAGCGTTTATCAAAACGCTACCAAAAAATTCTGACTTTTAGTTGCGGGACCTGTAGTAGCGTTTGTTAAAACGCTACCAAAAGCTTTGGTAGCGTTTTTTAAACGCTACCAAAGGTCTTTTTTTGTGTAGTGCGAGTCAGTCATGCGACTGGTATGAGAAAATCTACAATTACTTAACTTATTTAAGGTATAAGGAAAATCACATGACCACGTCGTATGTCATGGAATGTGTTTACTCCATTGGATTGCATATAATAAAGTAAATCAAGTAAACAACGCAATGCCTTTAGAAAAATGAAGCCATTATAAGACATAGATCCCATCACACAATGCAAACACAAACCAGGGGATAGGTTTTTACCGTATAATGGCCAAACATGCTTGGTATGCAGAAAACAAAAATCATTTGATGAAACTTACAATAACCCCTTCAATGGAGCTACCCGTATCCAAGGCATCAAAAGTAATCCATTCGATGTGAAGATTGTCGGTCTTGCGCCGTCTTCATCATCTTCAGCTTTTAATTGTAATAACACGGGAATTCCGAGCCAATTTAAAATTTTTGTTTTGGCGAATTTAATGAATTTTGAATATTAAAAATGAATTATTTTAAATAATGACGACGAGAAATTTATTTTGAATAGTATTAGAACGTATAAATTTATTTGAATCATCGTAAAAATATAAATATTTATTTTAAAATATAAAAGGAATTGAAAATGGCAAGTGTAACACCCCACCTCCGCTAGGGTCACTCACAAAGGGAATGTACTAGTTTTGGTGGGGTATTATCTAGGTAAACATGCACAGAGGTATCACAAGGCAGAACATAAATAAAGCAGCGGTAGAAATTAAAAACCAACTTTTTATTATTTCCAAGAAAAGAGTCAAAAGCTCATATATCCAAGATACAAATTATTCCATTACATCAAGTTCATAGTAAAGAAGCATAAACTTTAAAACAAAGGTAAATTATTCCCCATAAATAGCAGAAGCAGCCATAGCATAGCCCAAGACCAAACCGTACATGAGCTGTCAGTAAGCAAGTTGAAACAAAGCTAAGAGCTAGTGTTTCCTCCCTGGGAACCTGGGGGGGGGGGGGGCAAACGAAAGAAAAAGGGGCGAAAGAAAAAGGGTCAGTCATTAAGACTGGTAAGCCCTAGTGACTTTCAGTATGAAAAGTAGTAAAGGTAACATGATATGTGAAAACTGGAATTAAACATAAGGATGATAACATAACTAGTTGGATAATTAAGATAACAAGATAAGTCAAGTCTGGCATCGCATGTTCAAGGTTCGCTGCACCGACTATACTAGTATTCTAACCCATATCAAGTATTAACCATGAAATGATCCCTTAGCCCAGTGTCATGAAGTGACCCATTACGGGGTCTTACGGTACGATCTACTAATCGATCGGCTCCCTACAAGTGCTAACTCGTCATGTGTCTGTGTCATACAGCCCTATCTAGAAATGTAGTTACCTGTGCTAGGTCCACCATAGGGTGTATCAAGTCCTATGGTGCCAACCACCGACACGAATCAAGCACGCACAGTGTAAATCTACGGGTGCCCAATGCCTGCTTTTTCAACTCCGGACTACGTGCACGACCATAGCCCGCCTGAACCTACAATGGCGCACCTACTCAGCCGTCGTTCTGGTTGCTTACAATCAGCCCAAAAATCGTGCCCCACCCTGCCTAGTCCCAGGGTATCGTGATACATATAAGTGGGTTACTACTGAAAAGGACCGCGTAACAAGGATTTCTAATGGGTTAAGTGTTGTCATTCAAACTCGTGACTTAACCCTATCCAGATCATGTATCAAGTTGGTTAAGTGTGTTCAAGCAGTTCATGACTTAACCCTATCAAGTGGCATTAATTCATTAGTGCACGCCAACCTCTTACATTAGACTAACTGTTGTGGTTACTGGATTTGCCGGGGGATTCCGGGCAGATTTACACCACAACATAATCTAACCTCGGGTTTTTGTTGATCTAGATTAACCCTAGAGGGGGGGTGAATATGGTTTTTCACAGTTTTTAACAGAATTAAAAATCTAACGAAATATATAATAATAAACAGATTACAGAATATAGCAGAAACAGAAATGCAGAAAATAAATCACACACCAGCTTCGGCAAAACCCTGCCTACTGCTGCATTTCTAAGGTTTCTACTAAGTGATAGAACAGATCCCGTATACAAGACCATGTACACTTGCAATCCCTGCTCCAATTCTAACCCTACGCTCAAAACCCAAGACTGACCGATAACCCCTCGATTAGTTTTCCCCGAATTACAACCCCGTAATCCGTAACCCATATTTTACAGACTCTGAAACTGACAGCCAACACCGTGACTGAATCCCCCTAGATTTTACAGACCTAGAACTGTTCGTTTGTTTTTATAGATAAACAACACAAATTGAAAAATAAAAACAAAACAAGAATAAACTAGAAAAACCCTAGGAGTTAACTTAAAAGGGTCATCCCCTTTTTAATTTAAAAATAAACTATGCCCTTTTGTTTAACACTTGGCCGACCCATTATCCATTATCTCTCTCGATCTCCTTTTGTCTCTGGAAAATTAAATGGCGACTGGAATAAGAAATTAAAACTAGGGTTTTTTAGTCTTCCCCAAATTGTGCTGCTGGATTGACCGAATTTGTTTCTCTGATGCCTTCGAATCAATGGATGCTTGATTCTTCGATTGCTTTTCTCGTTCGATTTGGGATTGCTCTTTGGCTCGATCGAAATTGTGAGTTTTCTGAAATTTCATGCTTTTAAATGCTTGAATAGATTTTGTGGGTTTTCGATCTCAATGCCTGTGATGTAAATGCGTGTACATATAGGGTTAAAACAAAACCCTAACACTCTGATTTCAATATGACTTGATCTGAAATTTTGCTGCTTTTTTTCGATTGAAATATTTCCTTGATTTTGCGACTTCCTCTTCTGGTTGCCTTGATTAAGTTTCAACTTTTAATTCCTTGTGTGATTGAAACATTTCTGAAAATGAATTGGTCCTTGTGATATTAATTTGTGGTCCCTTGAAATCCTTTGCGTGATTTTTGATTCATTTGAGAATGTGAGATTGAATTTAAAACTTGCCCTTCCTTAATTGTTGAATGCTGGAAATAAATTCTTGAATAGTTGCTAAAAAAAATATTTTTTGTCAAACTTATGACCACTGGTTGCTGGAAATAACTTGCCCAAAATTTTGAGTTGAATAGATTGTGACATCATGAACCTTGACATTCCAGTTTTTAGTTTCCATGAAATTTCCAGAAATGAATTTCAAAAATCACTTGCCAAATATAAAAGGATTTCTTGTACTGATTTTCAGGAAAATAATGAATTGATTTTATTTGATAAAGCATTCTTCTTTGTGTATTTCAAGAAATAGTTCTAAACATTCCTTTCCATAAAAAACAAACTGATTTCTGGAAACAATAACAAAATTGTTCTTGCTGAACAATCCTGTCCCATGTTTGTTCACAGAAAATGTTTTTTGAACTTTTCATGCATGCCATAAATGTCTCTGTAAATTCTGTCCAAAACTGGAAATATTTTGAAGAATTCTGGAAAGCTTTTAATGAGATTATTCTTCGACTACTTACTTGGTGCTTTGCAGGAAACACTGGAAATACCTTTTTTTTTTTACACAGCTGTGTATTTCTTTGAAACTGTACACATGCTATGATTATCACCCTGTCATTATGTGCTTGAACCATTTATCCACATGTTCACTGAACTGCTTCACCATATGCCAACATGCTCTGTCAAGTTACACATGCTGTGTATTAATGCACATGAAACTAGCCTTCACCATTTGCTCGACCATGCTAGCTTGTGAATTTATATGTTGTGCTCGACACAATTTTCTACATCTTCATTTGTGTACTCCATAATTAGTGACTATAATGAACTGCTGCACTTCATGTTTGTATACTCATGCAATGTAAACAATTCCTCGACCACGATGGTTTGACCCTTGCTGAAACTCCATGTATTACATGCTCCATCCATGCATACCATTTCCACTTATATCACTTGTTGTTCCACCATTATATAGCTGCCGTGCTCCACACATATTCCAAATTGCCATGTAACTGTGCATGTTAACACTTGAGTTTTGATGCACCATCTTGTAATCTGCTGTCCATTTGTTCACTTTGAGTTTTGATGCTTCCTTGAACATTGCTGACTAAACTATTTTGTTTGTGTACATTCATGAACACCTTGCCAATTATAAATTTGAGCTGTCATATGTATGCCTGATTTGAGTCAATGCTTGTGCAAATACACTGATTACCTTTACTCACTTGAGTTGATCCATATGTGACTGCAAATTTGTTGTTTGCTGTTGAATTTTCATTTAAATTTAGCTGAGTATACACTGAGTTGAGTTGGTCATCACGGCTGCTCCTCAGTTGCTCGCTACATTCTGATTGGCGAGGCTGTGCACACGTGTATACACGTGTGTATATGCAGCCAACAGACGAATTTTCCTGTTCCTGTACTATATACTGTCTAGACACAGTCAGATTAACAAATCAGATCAAGTCAGAAAAATGATGAGAAACACACCAGAAAACTGAGGCAAATAAAATTTTAAAAATAAAATTTATATTCATATGTATTCAATATTATTTCTATTGCAGTGTACTATGTGTGTGTTCATTTGTATGACAGGTATGAAGACTGGACTGATTGTGAAGACTGGGCTGTCTTGTAAGCTGTGAAGACAGAAGACAGAAGGCAGAAAACAAGACTAGTGTGTGTAACAATGAAAGTGTCTGTATATTGAGTCTGTGAATGTATAAGTGAAAAAGTACAGAGTGTTGAGTGATATAGTGAGGAGCTAATGTATATGAAAAAGTGATTGTACTGATTATTTGTAATAAAAAAAATCTGTTTGAATATTATTTCATAGTTGTCAAACAGACTTGTCTATTCTATTCTGATTATTTATAAGTACAAATATGTGAAGTGATTAAATAGTGGAGTTAAAATAGATGTACTGTTTGAATGTTAGAAATATAATGTTTATATTTTAAATAAAATACAGTAAATATTTGAATTTCTGTACAGATGTATTTTATTTAAATATAAATATTACATTCCTGTCTGTGATGTAAATATAGAACAGTACAATAACAAACACATTTATAAAATATATTTGGTTGTTATCATCAAACAAAAATCATATAATTGTGTATACAACACCGTTATATACAACAATCTCCCCCTTTTGATGATGAAAAAAAAAATAAAAGATTTTGAATCCAACAAATGTGTTTTACAGTGAAAAATGAACTACCCCTATTTATTAGCTCCCCCCTACAACAGAAAACTCCTCCTATAACTGTGCATGAGTGAATTGAACTGAATGATAATGAATTTTCAGAAGTAAAAATATTTATAAAATATTCACTCATAAATCAAAATCTAATCCATTCTCCCCCTTTTGTTATCATCAAAAGGATATAGATTTAAAATACAGATGAAAATTGACTAAAAAAAATATAATTTCAGCTTAAGAGGAAGAACGGTCATCATAAATTTCAATCAGTCAAACAAAAATCATAATATTCTAAGAACAAGTGGCATATTTCACATTGTAGAGAATGACGGATATACGATGAATTTTATATAAAATGGAGAGAGTTTTAAAAACAATTCATTTCCAATTATTTTCAATGGTTTTTTATAAAAATAAAGCACAAAAACAGTGATGGATTTGGACTATAATTAATAATTCAATTTTAAGTGACAAGATCGAATAATCTCAAATCCCAATATCTATCAATCAACAAATCATAATACGTCATAATATTTCAACACATTTCACAGATTAGAAGATGGATTGATTGGCTGATTCTTATACACCGAGGAGTATTTAAGAATAATTTCAATTTATAGCACAACATGCCCTTTTAATTTTATTTTATTTAAGAGCACACTGACCACGCATAACCAGAGCTTGGATTTTTAAATGAGGTCATTCGCAGCTTAAATTATAAGTTGTCTCGTAGCCATGCATAACCAGAGCTTGGATTTTTAAATGAGGTTAGAGACACACTTATATATTTATTATATATATTTATCATTTCAGTTTTAAAAGAAAAAACTCCTCGGTATATGAAACCAAAATTGATGATAGAAATGTGGTAGGTACAGAAATGGACTGTGAAATAAATTTCTAAATTAATTATATTATGAAATAAGCTCGACTGTACCGGGATTATTTAAAATTTTCAATTATCACTAATTCTGAATAATAATATAGTCCCATTTCTATCACAAATAATTTTCACTGTTTTAAAACAAGATGATCTTAAAAAATAAACTCTCCACATTAATATAAAAACATGATGGATGGCAGACGGGTGATAGAAAACGAAGATGATCGTGAAATAATTGCCAGTTCAAAGATATTATAATAAATATTCAACCATCATGAAAATCCAAATAAAATCTCCTCTTGTTGTGGAATATAATGCAGTCACAATTCATCACAATTTCAAAATCTGATAATAATTTTAATGAATTATAAATACATTTCAATTTGGATATTGATTTCAATTTCTGAAAGAATAATCAATAAATAATTTTAAAATTGAAAATCAATTACAAGTGGAATTTATACAAATTTATACAAGGGAAAAAATGTGTATGGTGTCTACACAAAGTGAAAATTCAAGACAAATGGATGAAAAAGCTGATACCAATTGTAGTCTCCCTTATCGAGGAATTTATTCACACCCTAGATATCTCAGATTAAAGAAATTTCAAACACAAAGCCCAAGTAGACAAAACTAACAAATTTGGCACATTTATCAGAGTTGCAGACAAGAACAAGCAATTATTTGAAGAACAGTATCAGAGCAGCAAATAGATCATAAACAAGCAATTACAGAATATTTTCAAAAACAATATCAGATGGGTGAAACAAATATAAGGCACTTCTGATACCACTTGGTGTCTCTATTAATAAATTTTAATCACAAAGATACTGGGGACAAACCAAGATATCACAATCAGCAGAAATTTAAAGACCAAGCAGACAGTATAACAAATTAGCCAAGCAACAGACAAGTTAAAACAGGCAGTTCTTTGAAAAACAGTATCAGAGCAGCATAACAGAAACAGTTTCAAATCAGACTTGACAAGATGTTGGTCACACAAGATGATTCATGAACCAATGATTAAATAATACCATTTCTTTGAAATCATTTGAGGAATATGAAGATTTCAGGATTCAATGAATCGATCACACCAGATTATTAATTTCAGCTTCAAGATATGTGTAAGATTCAATAAATCAATAATTTCAAATGATTTTAAACAAACAGATATTCAAATTAAATTATCATGAAATAACAGCGATTTTTAAGACTTGATTTTCAAATCAAATTTTCACAAAAAATTTAGACAAGCCTAAAAGAAATCTCAGATCATCTATATCAATTTTGAAAGGTATTCATGATCCAGAAAAAAATAGAATAATTTATTTGAAATCACTTGAATCGATGTCAAGTTTTAGAATATAATGAATCACTCACACAAGGTTGATAATTTCAAATTTAGGAGGTGTGTGATTATTCAAAATATCAATAATTTCAGATGATTTCAAACAAACAAATTCTACCCATAATGATCATGAGTAATGATGGTTTTCAAGATGTATTACTGAGATTTAGGCAAATCAATATATCCAAGCCAATCTGAAAATTTCTGAAATTATCACAAATGATAAGAAGCAGTGTACTGTAATGAGTATAATATTTTAAGCGTGTCCAAAATGAATTGTAAGAAACTCAAAAACAGCATAAGTGTGTGAAATTTCAATAATTATTCAGATCTTCAAAAATTTAGAATTCTAATTAACAGTGTTCAAGATATGACAAGAATACATCAACACTGTTATGAATTCAGAAATCAGAAAAATAAACTTCAAATCAATTGCAGATATTTACATAAATAAATTCAAGATCTGAAAAAGATTAAAAATATCAGAGTTTTAATACACATGAAGTGAATTTCCAAACAAACATGAATTCTACAATTGGAAGTTTAAGAAAGCCCAGAATAAAAGAAAAAAATGGAAGTGATAAATCAAAAAAGAAAACAAAAACAGAAGGAGATAGAGGAGAAACAAACAAACAAAAAAATATTTACACAGATGAATTTAGAGATCATACCAGAATCCAATGTAAATCAGAATCTCTAACTCAATAGATGTGGCTTAAGGAACTGTGAATGATTTAGTGACATGAAGCGGTTTGAATCCAGTTTTTCTTTAGCAATACAGTTCCTCAGCCTCCTTCGCTACCTAACAATTTAAGAGATCGAGTGGTCTAACAAAATTTGAAAAACCACCCACAGTTGTATTCAAATGTTTTGGTACCCAGACCTGTTTACATAACAATCCATCTGAATTTACCTTTGTCCCCTTTGGAACCCATATCTGTTTGAATTTAACGAAGTTTGTTTTATCTCTTTTTGGGATACAGGATTGTTTAGATGGATTATTACACAACAAATTCAAATTTTGCTTTTCATTCAAAAAACCTTTGGAATTAACAATGTTCAACTTATCAAGACAATCCTTTTCAAAGAAGGTTGAAGGATTTTTAAAATCGTTTGAGCTTCTCCTTTCAGAAAACTCAGATTTCCGAAAACCAAGTCCACTTCTATTTCCCGATGAAAATTGATTTTTCAACAACATATTTAAAGATTTTTCACCATTTGAAATTTTTTTCAGGGTTGTTTCAAGTTGTTGAATTTTAGTTTTAAGATCACCATTTTCTTTCAATAAATCCGAACAATGATTTTCAGTGATCTTACATTTTTCAAAAACAGATTTCAAAAACAAATTTTCATCTTTAAGAAAATTAATTTTGATTTGGTACTCAGCAATCTCAGATTCAAAAAGTTTTTGTTTTTAAAACTCAAATTTCTTGGATTTTTCAATCTCGTTTTTCAGTTCTTTCAAAATCAAATCGGATTTCAACAAATTCTCCTTTTCAGCAATTTCAAATCTTGAATATATATCAGTCTTAAAAATTTCAAATTCCTTTTGTAACAAATTATTCAAACTTGATAACTCAATCTTGTTCTCTTTTAAGATCAGAATTTCTTTTTCAAACTTTTGAATATTTTTATTCAGATGAACAAGATTGGTTTTCAATTTCAAACAATTTTTGCAATCTGAATTTGAAGAATTTTTAAAATGTTCTAGTTGTAATTCCAAATCTTCCATTTTGCTGGTCAACTCAGAATTCTTTGATTTCATAGATTTGTTTTTAGATTGGAGTTTATCAACAGATTTAGTCAAATCAACGCACATATAAACTAAATCTTCATATGAGAAATTTTCTGTTTCAGCATCTATTGATTCTCCATCATTTGATCCTTCTGAATTTTCATTTGTAAATCCGGTCAAACAGAACTCTAAATCTGTGTTGACTTTCTCGGGTTTTGAGCTATCGTTGTCAGATCTTCCATACTTTGTATTGAGAGTATCCCAGATTTCCTGAGCAGATAAACAATGGCAGATAAGATTAAACTGTTCAGTACTAAGATAATCAAATATAATTTTCATAGCACGAGCATTGAAAGTAATATCTACACTATCAAACCCATTGATAACAACATCCCAACATTTAATATTAACAGATTTTAAATAAAATTCCATTTCGGATTTCCAGTTCAAAAAATCTGTTCCATCGAAAATGTTTGGGATGTGACTGGACTGACTCTCAATAATCTGACAACAAGGGTTACCCATGTCTCTAGAGTTAAACAAAAATACCTTCTCTGATACCACTTGTTGGATCTAGATTAACCCTAGAGGGGGGTTGAATAGGGTTTACCACAGTTTTTAACAGAATTAAAAATCTAACGAAATATATAATAATAAACAGATTACAAAATATAGCAAAAACAGAAATGCAGAAAATAAATCACACACAGATATACCCAGCTTCGGCAAAACCCTGCCTACTACTGCATTTCTAAGGTTTCTACTAGGTGATAGAACAGATCCCGCATACAAGACCATGTACACTCGCAATCCCTGCTCCTATTCTAACCCTACGCTCAAAACCCAAGACTGACCGATATCCCCTCGATCAGATTTCCCCGAATTACAACCCCGTAATCCGTAACCCAGATTTTACAGACTCTGAAACTGACAGTCAACACCGTGACTGAATCCCCCTAGCTTTTACAGACCTAGAACTGTTCTTTTGTTTTTACAGATAACAACACAAATTGAAAAACAAAAACAAAACAAGAATAAACTAGAAAAACCCTAGGAGTTAACTTAAAAGGGTCATCCCCTTTTTAATTTAAAAATAAACTATGCCCTTTTGTTTAACACTTGGCCGGCCCATTATCCATTATCTCTCTCGATCTCCTTTTGTCTCTGGAAAATTAAATGGCGGCTGGAATAAGAAATTGAAAGTAGGGTTTTTGAGTCTTCCCCAAATTGTGCTGCTGGATTGATCGAATTTGTTTCTCTGATGCCTTCGAATCAATGGATGCTTGATTCTTCGATTGCTTTGCTCGTCCGATTTGGGATTGCTCTTTGGCTCGATCGAAATTGTGAGTTTTCTGAAATTTCATGCTTTTAAAGGCTTGAGTAGATTTTGTGGGTTTTCGATCTCAATGCCTGTGATGTAAATGCGTGTACATATAGGGTTAAAAAAAAACCTAACACTCTGATTTCAATATGACTTGATCTGAAATTTTGCTGCTTTTTTTCGATTGAAATATTTCCCTGATTTTGCGACTTCCTCTTCTGGTTGCCTTGATTAAGTTTCAGCTTTTAATTCCATGTGATTGGAACATTTCTGAAAATGAATTGGTCCTTGTGATATTAATTTGTGGTCCCTTGAAATCCTTTGCGTGATTTTTGATTCATTTGAGAATGTGAGATTGAATTTAAAACTTGCCCTTCCTTGATTGTTGAATGCTGGAAATAAATTCTTGAATAGTTGCTAAAAAAATATTTCTTGTCAAACTTATGACCACTGGTTGCTGGAAATAACTTGCCCAAAATTTTGTGTTGAATAGATTGTGACATCATGAACCATGACATTCCAGTTTTTAGTTTCCATGAAATTTCCAGAAATGAATTTCAAAAATCACTTGCCAAATATAAAAGGATTTCTTGTACTGATTTTCTAGAAAATAATGAATTGGTTTTATTTGATAAAGCATTCCCCTTTGTGTATTTCAAGAAATAGTTTTAAACATTTCTTTCCATAAAAAACAAACTGATTTCTGGAAACAATAACAAAATTGTTCTTGCTAAACAATCCTGTCCCATGTTTGTTCACAGAAAATGTTTGAACTATTAATGCATGCCATAAATGTCTCTGTAAATTCTGTCCGAAACTGGAAATATTTTGAAGAATTATGGAAAGCTTTGAATGAGATTATTCTTCGACTACTTACTTGGTGCTTTGCAGGAAACACTGGAAATACCTTTTTTTTTATTTGTACACAGCTGTGTATTTCTTTGAAACTGTACACATGCTATGATTATCACCCTGTCATTATGTGCTTGAACCATTTATCCACATGTTCACTGAACTGCTTCATCATATGCCAACATGCTCTGTCAAGTTACACATGCTGTGTATTAATGCACATGAAACTAGCCTTCACCATTTGCTCGACCATGCTAGCTTGTGAATTTATATGTTATGCTCGACACAATCTTCTACATCTTCATTTGTGTACTCCATGGTTAGTGACTGTAATGAACTGCTGCACTTCATGTTTGTATACTCATGCAATGTAAACAATTCCTCGACCATGATGGTTCGACCCTTGCTGAAACTCCATGTATTACATGCTCCATCCATGCATACCATTTCCACTTATATCACTTGTTATTCCACCATTGTATAGCTGCCATGCTCCACATATATTCCATATTGCCATGTAACTGTGCATGTTAACACTTGAGTTTTGCTGCACCGTCTTGTAATATGCTGTCCATTTGTTCACTTTGAGTTTTGCTGCTTCCTTGAACATTGCTGACTGAACTGTTTTGTTTGTGTACATTCATGAACACCTTGCCAATTATAAATTTGAGCTGTCATATGTATGCCTGATTTGAGTCAATGCTTGTGCACATACACTGATCACCTTTACTCACTTGAGCTGATCCATATGTGACTGCAAATTTGTTGTTTGCTTTTGAATTTTCATTTAAAGTTAGCTGAGTATACACTGAGTTGAGTTGGTCATCACGGCTGCTCCTCAGTTTCTCGCTACATTCTGATTGGCGAGGCAGTGCACACGTGTATACACGTGTGTATATGCAGCCAACAGACGAATTTTCCTGTCCCTGTACTATATACTATCTAGACACAGTCGGATTAACAAATCAGATCAAATCAGAAAAATGATGAGAAACACACCAGAAAACTGAGGCAAACAAAATTTTAAAAATAAAATTTATATTCACATGTATTCAATATTATTTCTATTGCAGTGTACTGTGTGTGTGTTCATTTGTATGACAGGTATGAAGACTGGACTGATTGTGAAGACTGGGCTGTCTTGTAAGCTGTGAAGACAGAAGACAAGAAGACATAAGGCAGAAAACAAGACCAGTGTGTGTAACAGTGAAAGTGTCTGTATATTAAGTCTGTGAATGTATAAGTGAAAAAGTACTGAGTGTTGAGTGATATAGTGAGGAGCTAATTTATATGAAAAAGTGATTGTTCTGATTATTTGTAATACACAAAATCTGTTTGAAAAATATTATTTCATAGTTGTCAAACAGACTTGTCTATTCTATTCTGATTATTTATAAGAACAAATATGTGAAGTGATTAAATATTGGAGTTAAAATAGATGTACTGTTTGAATGTTGGAAATATAATGTTTATATTTTAAATAAAATATAGTAAATATTTGAATTTTTGTACAGATGTATTTTATTTAAATATAAATATTACATTCCTGTCTGTGATGTTAATATAGAACAATACAATAACAAACACATTTATAAAATATATTTGGTTGTTATCATCAAACAAAAATCATATAATTGTGTATACAACACCGTTATATACAACAGTTTTTACGTGCGATTTGACCAACTACCCACATTGGATCATATTGTTTGCAGCCACTGGATTTACCGGGCGGTTCCGGGCAGATTTACACTGCAAACTCAACCCAACCTCGAGTTAGCCATTTTCAAGTTTATCTAACTGTCATGCCCACGTTCAAGTTTTCATGTTTAGATTCATGTCGAGTTTTCAAGTCATGTTTTATGTCAAATCGTGTTAAGTTCATGTCCATATTCAGGTTCAAGTCATAATAATGTTCGTGTTCAAGTTTAAAGCTAATTCATATTTTACCTAATCTACCCAAATCGTATTCCCATCACACGAAGGTTCTAATCGATACAAATAAATCTAATTAGGGAGTGACATAAAAAGAAATGGGTATAAGGTGGCAAGAGTGATTACTAGCAGAGCATGATATGACTTGAAATAAAACATTACTGGCACATGAAATATTGGCCTCAAATATAAAGATTCCAAATCTAGCAAGATAAGGTACTAGTCAAAATAGCAGTTGTCACAAGGTGATAGTATAGTCATGGTAACGAGTGTCATAAGGTGATAGTATAGTCATAGTAACGATTGTCATAAGATGATAGTATAGTCACGGTACAACTGTCATAAGGTGATAATCATAAACATGTGGGTAATAACAGGTTCAACATGATAATAAGAGGGGTTTCTCTTTTTGATTTACAACATGAATAGGCCCCAAATCGATGTCATAGTAATATTCAAGAGTCAAGATCCAAGATGAATAAGAATGAATGTAAACAGTCATCATACATAGGTCCAATTTCAATTTTGCATCATATTCATAATACATTTATAGTTTAAATCTGAAAATACTGGAGCTTACAGATCATGGTTCGAGAATTAGAAAAAGAGAGTCGTTTGTTGCTTAGTCAAGTTCTAATAGAAGTCCCCTAATCAACAATTCCTTTAATGCAGTCTCAACGTAGTAGAAGTAGTCCCTCTCTCAAACTTTTCAACCAGAATCAGAGCAGCATAAGGTCAGAAAGAAATTTGGTGTAGAGAGACTGGTGTTAGGGGCTGTATTTATAGGTTCAGGTCAACGAATGTGGATAGAAATGAGGCCACATACATTAGAGTGAATCTAGCTTCAGAAATGGGCTCGGGCACAAGGTCGACCCCCAGGTCGACACTATGGTCGACCTGGCCCTGGGTAGGTCGACTACATAGTCGACCCCCAGGTCGACCTGGTCCTAGGCGGGATTTTCCCGCCCAGTCCATTTGGAGGTTTGAAATTCGAATTTTGAATTTGAATTGAGTCTGTTTTGAATTTAAAAATTTCTGAAAACTTCGAATGATCATAACTTGGTCATACAGACTCCGATTTTCGAAAACTCGGACTCGTTTCCAAGCAGAATTTCGAGACGAACGCAATGGCGTAACCCGTTTCCCTTGATTCTTATTTTAAAAATTAATTCTGCCTTGATTTATGGTTATTACACATTATAACAACACGGGTTGTTACATTCTCCCCTCCTTAAAGTATTTCGTCCCCGAAATCTCTAAGTTAGGGAGGATGTGTCCTACCATCCAATCAACCATCTACTCAAAGCATCATCCACAGGCAACCATTGTCCTTAAAAGACTTCTAGTGTTGTATGAACATATGCAGAAAGTGTGTGTATAAGAACTTTATCTAATGCAAAAGATTAGGCGGTTACTGATTCAGTAAACCTCCTTAATGAAAAATGTGTTAGTGTCATGAATCCAACATGTATGCAAATTCCTAGCATAGTTTATAATCTCTACATGAGTGCACAGTCATTCATCCATATGCAACATCCAAGTGATAGCATAACAAGTCCCATCCATGTGCAAGTATAAGCACCCATGCATATGCAACATGAAAATGTGATTGAGCTGATCTAGTGCCTAATGTGTGTCATGCATCCACTAGCAACCATTTGCAACCACTTGCAACCATTTGCAACCATCAACCATAACATGTTTCAATCACATGTTTACATCCATCCGGTTCTACCTAAGGTTCTCAAGATAAGATCGAGAAGATAACAAGACAAACATAGATATTAGAAGCATGATACGAAAAGGTTTTCAAGGAAAAAGAGATCGAGAATGTACCCTAAAAAAGAAATGGGTAAAGCACGCGTATCTTTTCTTCGGTTTCCCAAGTTGCGTCCTCTTGGGCTTCACTCCACTGCACTTTCACTAGCTTGACTTCTCGATTCCTTAGCTTCTTAATCTCCGTTCCTAAGATACGAATCGGAACTCGCCTCAATGTTGCTTCTTTCTTGTAACACCCCACGTCCATTAATGTCACTCACAAAGGGAATGCATTAACTTCCATGGAGGTTTTAAGTGAATATAGAACAGTAAAATTACAACAAGACAGATATAAAATAGTACTTGGAAATTCAAAAACTTTATTTCATTGTAGCAGAAGTCAAAACATGTTTGATTACATCATAACACCATATTCAATGTCAAGTACAATATCTATCTTGATAAAACAAGTACATAATCCCATTACATGAATAGCCATTAAAAAGAAAGATAACAAGCTGGACTTTACTTCAGCAGTCCAAGCTTTCCAGAAGATAAGCGATCCAACTAGACTCCACTAGAACTTGGCCTAACCTGCGGACCTGAAGGGAGAAAAAGGATGGAAAAGAGGGGGTCAGACATAAAGTCTGGTGAATATGATAATTCTACAATACTATTACCAAAATAACTGGACTAAGGCATAAGCTGGAAAACAAGAAAATGTCTATGAAGAGAAAATTAAGGACATAGACAATCGCTAAAGGCAACGTTATAGGCGCTCCTAAATACTAAAGGATAAACACTATACTGCACCACACCAGTCACCCTAAAGATTCATCCCACTTAGCTTCACTTAGAAACTTTCCCAATGGCTTTACATACCCCTAGCTGACTACATAGGTGCCGCCTGCCCCTATCTCCACTAGGTGTACCCTACTTCACATTATTCGATCGGCTCCCTAACTCGTAGATACCCGTGCTGGCCCCACAGTGGGGTGTATCACTCCCCTAAAGTGGCAACCTGATACAACGGACATGCACGGCTTATACTACACGATGCAACAACGTCTTACCTACCAGCCCGGGTCCACACACGCATATGAAACCCGTTGGACTTGCGTTGCCACCGCTCCCTGTTTTGGCCTCTTATAGTCAAACCCAGTATGCGTGTCCCGTCCTCGACTTGGGTCGAGCCCACAAAGATACGTTTTGGGATACTGGTTGAAATGGGCCCCCACTATTTACCACAAGCATTCCACCTAAGCTTGTCCCCATTAGTCCATCCCACTTAACCCATTTAGTCATGTTCATTTACATGTGTGTTTGGTTAAGTCTAATCGTATTTCAAATGCCTCTAAAGGCAACCACCAGATTCCTCATGCCACCCAAGGCACCTACTTAACCCCCATGTCCCACCTTACATGATTATCTGGTTAAGTATTTCTTAGTTCATTAAGGCCATAACCTCATAAAGACCTCTCACATTAGACTGGCATTTATGGCAGCTGGATTTGCCGGGCGGGTCCGGGCAGTCTTACACCATAAAAGAGTCTAACCTCGTGTCTTTACAACTGTTATGCTTTAGTTTGGGCCTAGGACCTCTCACATTGGGCCGACATTTGTGACTACTGGATTTGCCGGGCGGGTCCGGGCAGGTTTACCTCACAAACGGGTCCAACCTCGTGTCCTAAGCATTGATTATTAATAATAATCCACTTTCCCCCAATTTTAATAATTCCCTACTTGAATTATTAATTACTTCCAATTTTTAACAATGTCCATAATTGACTCAATTATGAACATCCATTCATGGTATGCAAAATCTTACAAAATTTCACCCAATTTATTAATTCCTAATATTACCCCTACCCCACGTTTGAACGTTTATTCACAAAATATATGTTAGACTCGAATAGCCTAACTCATAGCATAAAAGAGATTATCATAATAACAACATGTATATGTGACCAAATGAATCCTAATAAGGGGTGAAACTTGCATATGTCCAACTTGCATTGATTATACATGTCATGGACCTAAAGGTGTCAACTTGTTCAAAATTCACCTAATATAATCTCAATCAATTTTCATAAACTTACATATGAACATGTGTGAATCAACATCATCTAATTTTTTAACAACATGGTTTTATATGGGTACACCTAACTCAATAGGCAAATTCCCATAATCAAGTTTTATTTAATTATAGTTTCAAGTTTATGGGTACACCTAACCTAATAGGCAAATTCCCATAAACAAGATCCATTTAAATTAAGAAAAAAAAACATAACTTTAAGCATGATCCAACAACATCATGATTTTTCAACATAATATAGCATGATTTATAACATGGCATAGTATGATAGTATAACATAGCTTGACATGATTCTCAACATAGCACGACATAGCATAAGAGAATTTACAACATAGCATGACATAGCATATATAATTTACATCATACGACAACATAATAACATAATAAGAGATCCACAATATATAGAATTTACAATTACAAATCACATCACTTTCTTGTGATCCATTCATAACTGAGTCAAATTAGTTTGTAATAGTCTTGTGAGAATCATCATACTCACCAACAAAAGAAAAGAATTAGAGAAAGAGAGATCTTTTGATTTGATTTGTGTAGATTTAGTTGTAGATGATTAGGCTTCCTCTTCTTAGTTTGTGACGGCTATGCTGAACTCCGTGGCAGCAGCATGACGGTAGCTTCTCTAATTTTACAAGTGATTTAGGTCTAGGGTCTACCCACTTATTTATAGATTTTAGAATTCATTTAGGCCATTAGATTTAACCTAGAAATAACCGCAGCCGTTCAGACAAGATGGGGTTTATCTTGTTGACTCAGCAATGAGTCAGAAGTGACTCAGCAAACACTCAGCATATTAATAAACTTCTATTCATGTCATAAATATATATATATTTTCTACAATGTACATATCAGATACATCCCCCTTTACTTATTATTGTTTTTATATACATATTAGATACATTCCCTCTCTCACACACTTATTAATATTTTTATATTCATATTAGATACATCCCCTCTCTTACACACTTATTAATATTTTTATATTCATATTAGATACATCCCCTCTCTTACACACTTATTAATATTTTAGCAACTTTAGTGTTAATAGAAAATTCGGGGTGTTACATTTCTCGACTTCCACGTCTTCAAGGATGCTTGGCTCAACCACTTCGGCTGACTCATGCAAACACTTCCGGAGATGCGAGACGTGAAAGACATTGTGTACTCTAGACAACTTCTCGGGTAGGTCTACCTTGTAGGCCATCCGTCCAATCCTCTCAATGATGGGGAACGGTCCTACAAACCTTGGTGCTAGCTTTCCAACTGCTCCAAAACGAACTACATTGCGTAATGGAGAAACCTTTATAAAGACCATATCTCCGACTTCGAATTCTAAGTCTGTCCTTCTCTGGTCCACATAAGATTTCTGTCTATCTTGGGCCATTTTCATCAGTCTTCGTATCAACTCAATCTTCTCAGAAGTGTCCCTTATCATGTCGGGCCCAAGTATAAGTCTGACTGTCGTCTCCCACCAACAAGTTGGCGACTTGCACGGTCTTCCATATAGGGCTTCGAACGGTGCCATTCTGATGCTAGCTTGGTAACTGTAATTATATGCAAACCCCACGAGAGGAAGATGGTCTTCCCAAGTACCACCAAAGTCAAGAATGCATAGCCTCAGGAGATCTTCTAGTAGCTTATTTACCCTTTTGGTTTGTCCATCCGTCTGTGGGTGATAGGCCGTGCTTAAGTTCAGTCGTGTTCCCATTGCTTCTTGCAGACTATTCCAAAACTGGCTAGTGAAAATCGGGTCACGATCACTAATTATACTAGAAGGAACTCCATGCAATCATACTATCTCTCGAAGGTAAATAGACGCTAGCCCTGATGCGGTCCTCTTGCTCTTCACCGGAATGAAGTGAGCGCTTTTCGTGAGTCTATCAACTATGACCCATATGGTAGTATTTCCCTTCCTAGACCTAGGCAGTCCATCCACGAAATCCATCGAGATACTCTCCCATTTCCGTTGCGGAACCTCCAAAGGATGTAATAGCCCACCGGACTTCTTCGACTCGGCCTTTACTTTGTTGGCACACCATGCACTTCGAAAAGAACTCTTCCACGTCCTTTTTCATTCCATCCCAAAAGAAAACGCGTTTCATATCCCTGTACATCTTATCCCCTCCAGGATGTATAGTCATCTTCGAGTGGTGCGCTTCTTCGAGAACTTTCCTTACTAAGTCTCCTACTTGTGGGACACATAGTCTTCCATCGCGCCTTAGCTATCCCTTGTCATCTATGGCATACCTACTGAGATGACTTGACGTCTCACCCCTAATCAGCTTGTCCATGATTTCGACTATTTGTGGGTCTTCCTTCTGTGAAGTCCCTACTTGATCTAGAAGTGTAGGTCTTAACTCAAGAGATGCAAATGTAGCAGTCAATGACTCAACAACAGGTGTAAAATCAAAGGTTGCTATAAACTCAAGGCTTTTCATTTCAACAAACAAGGGACTCAAAGTCAGCCTTTTCCTACTTATCGCGTCTGCCACCACATTACCCTTGCCAGGGGTATAAGCTATATCGAAGTAATATGATGCCAAGAACTCCATCCACCGCTGTTGTCTTAGATTCAAGTCTTTCTGTGAGAAGAGGTACTTAAGCGATTTGTGGTCGGTATACAGCTCGAACCTCTCCCCAAGAAGATAATGGCGCCAAGCTTTAAGTGCAAAAAAAATCGCGGCCAACTCCAAGTCATGCGTGGGATAGTTTTTCTCATGGACTTTAAGTTGTCTACCCACGTAGCATATTACTCTTCCTTCTTGCATTAGGACAGCGCCTAACCCCGTGCCGCACGCATCTGTGTACACGGTAAACATCTTACCTCCATCGGGTAATGCTAAGACTGGAGCTGTGGTGAGGGCTCTCTTAAGTCTCTGAAAAGTAGCATCACATTCTAGGTCCCATGCAAAAGGTAGGTTCTTCTTTGTTAATTTAGTAAGAGGGGCTGAAATCTTAGCGAAGTCCCTAATGAACTTCCTGTAGTAGCCCGCCAAACCGAGAAAGCTCCTCACCTCCGTTGCATTCTTAGGAATTTTCCAGTCCTGTACCGCAACTACCTTTGCAGGGTCCACGGCTATGCCTTGCTTAGAAACTACATGTCCAAGGAACCGAACTTCCTTCCTCCAAAAATGGCATTTGGAGAACTTAGCCTTTAACTGGTGTGCTCTAAGCGTTTCCATGACTTCCTTGAGATGCCTAGCATGCTCTTCTTCATCTTTTGAGAAGATCAAAATATCATCCACGAAAACTACCACAAACTTGTTAAGGAACCTCCGAAAAACCCTGCTCATCAAATCTACAAAGTATGCGGGTGCATTCGTTAACCCAAACGGCATAGCTAGCCATTCGAAGAACTCATCCGGAGTCCTAAACGCAGTTTTGTCAATGCTATCCTCAGCCACTCTGAGCTGATGGAATCCTGTGGCTAGATCGAGTTGAGAGAAAATAGATACTCCCACAAGCTGGTCAAACAGATCGTCGATTCTTGGTAATGGGTGCCTATTCTTCTCTGTCAGCTTGTTTAACTCACGATAATCTACGCAAGACGAAGCGATCCATCCACCTTAGTAGCAAATACTACCGGAGCACCCCATTCAGAAATGCTTCGTCTTATGAAATTTTTCTCAAGCAACTCGTTGATTTGTTTACTGAGCTCTCTTCTTTCTCGCGGGGCCATGTGCCTAACGGGCAATGAAACTGGCTTGGCATTATCAACAAGATAAATTCGGAACTCTATCTCGCGTTTAGGAGGTAATCCCCTCACTTCATCAAAGACATCTGGATATTCTCGGACCACTCTTACAGATTGCAAATTATCTTCGGACGAGTCAAGTGATTCAAGATAACATAACATGACCGGACCCTTAGGGTTACAAGAAATTTCAAGGGTATTACCAAGGCGAGTTATGAGCCTCACTACCCTTCGTTCACAATCAAGAATGGCTCCATAATCGGACAGCCAGTCCATACCTAGGATCAAATCGTATCCCATAAATCCGAGAACATAAGCATTACACGTGAATTCTACGCTTGAGATAGAGATCCTCAAATCCACACACATCATAGATAAATGGGCGGAGCCCCCAATTGGATTTGAAACTATAACGGGATCCTCAACCAGACTAGTACTTAGGTGTAGATTTTCAACAATATCAGAAGAAATAAAAGTATGCAATGCGCCAGAGTCAAATAAAGTTCGAACGGGAAAGTCGGAAATGTAAACAAGGCTTTCTACGGAAATATTACTACCTCGGTCAGGAGCTGGAGCGGTGTTGAGAGCATGCAACTGCCCTCCAGAAGGTCCTGCTCGCTGAGTCTACCCTTGCCCCTGCCCTTGCTTCTTAGGGCAATCCTTGCTGATGTGTCCAGTATCTCCACAATGAAAGCATTCACCCAACTTCCTCTTCTTCCTTCTACAGTCTTTAGCTAGATGTCCAGTAATACCACAGAAGTTGCACTTCCTCGTCTCACGTGATTTGTTGTTGCTCTTGTTATTCTTATTATCCTTGTTGTTCCCCTTCTCGAAGTCAGCCTTCTTATTCTGAGTCTCATTAGGCTTAACCTCCTTCTTGCTATTCTTGTCTTCATCATGGAGTAGAGCCATATCCACCAAGCTTTCAAAGGTCGCCCCCATGGGTATATGAGTTTGGACCAAGCTGTGTAGTGGCTCATTCAATCCTCATGCAAAGCGTACAGCCTTTTTCTGGGTTGTGTTGACCAAATCCAAACCGAACTGAGCAAGCTGATTAAACTTATTCACGTACTCCCTCACAGACATATCCCCTTGCTTGAGTGATAGGAACCTCTCCATCTGAAGGTTCTCCTCTGCCGACGATAGGAATTTGAGCCCAAACCTTTCTCTAAAGTCTGCCCAAGTCTCAACTGGCCTGGTAGCGTTGGTGACTTCCCACCAAAATGCAGCTTCCTCTTTCAGCAACCATGCTGCCAACTGACCTTTCCTATGGTCCTCCATATCAAAGATAATGAACAAGTCTTCTGTTTCCTTTAGCCAGTTTCGTGCCTCAACGAAGGTTTCAGTTCCAACGAAATTCTTGCCGCCCATCGCTTTAAAGTCTTTGCATATTTTGGCAAAGGCGGTACCAGGAGGAGGAGGAACCGCAGCCACTGGGGGAGGAGGAGGAGGGATGTCTGTCGTGCCCGCGTCGTAGGCTCTGCCTTCTAAGTACCTTCGGAACCATCCAGGCACGTGTATTCCCACAGGAAGGTTAAGATCGGCCATGCTGAAAAACGAAAAGAAAAGATTCAAATGAGGAAACAAAGGGAAGTGCTAATGGCTTCTTAGGGAATAACCTTTTTAAACATAAAGCTTTTCTTGAAAAATGCTTCTTTATAAATGGTTTTGAAAACAGTTTCAGAAGGTTTTTAAAACTTTTGCCTAGCCTGGTAACCTTCTGCTCTGATACCAAATTGTAACACACCTCCGCTAGGGTCACTCACAAAGGGAATGCACTAGTTTTCGTGGGGTATTATCTAGGTAATCATGCACAGAGATATCACAAGGTAGAACATAAATAAAGTAGGGGTAGAAATTAAAAACCAACTTTTTATTATTTCCAAGAAAAGAGTCAAAAGCTCATATATCCAAGATACAAATTATACCATTACATCAAGTTCATACTAAAGAAGCATAAACTTTAAAACAAAGGTAAATTATTCCCCATAAATAGCAGAAGTAGCCATATCATAGCCCAAGACCAAACCGTACATGAGCTGTCAGAATGTAAGTTGAATCGAAGCTAAGAGATAGTGTTTCCTCCCTGGGAACCTGGGGGGTAAACGAAAGAAAAAGGGGCGAAAGAAAAAGGGTAAGTCATAAAGACTGGTAAGCCCTAGTGACATTCAGTATGAAAACTAGTAAAGGTAACACGATATGCGAAAACTGGAATTAAACACAAGGATGATAACAGAACTAGTTGGATAATTAAGATAACAAGTTAAGTCAAGTCTGGCATCGCATGTTCAAGGTTCGCTGCACCAACTGTACTAGTATTCTAACCCACATCAAGTATTAACCATGAAATGATCCCTAGCCCAGTGTCATGAAGTGACCCATTACGGGGTCCTACGGTATGATCTACTAATCGATCGGCTCCCTACAAGTCCTAGCTCGTCATGTGTCTATGTCATACGACCCTATCCAGAAATGTAGTTACCTGTGCTAGGTCCACCATAGGGTGTATCAAGTCCTATGGTGCCAACCACCGACACGAATCAAGCACGCATAGTGTAAATCTACGGGTGCCCAATGCCTGCTTTTTCAACTCCGGACTACGTGCACGACCATAGCCCGCCTGAACCTACAATGGCGCACCTACTCAGCCGTCGTTCTGGTCGCTTACAATCAGCCTAGTAATCGTGCCCTACCCTACCTAATCCCAGGGTATCGTGATACATCTAAGTGGGTTACTGCTGAAAAGGACTGCGTAACTAGGGTTTCTAATGGGTTAAGTGTTGTCATTCAAATTCGTGACTTAACCCTGTCTAGAACATGTATCAAGTTGGTTAAGTGTGTTCAAGCAGTTCATGACTTAACCCTATCAAGTGGCATTAATTCATTAGTGCACGCCAACCTCTCACATTAGACTAACTGTTGTGGTTATTGGATTTACCGGGAGGTTCCGGGCAGATTTATACCACAACATAGTCTAACCTCGGGTTTTTACGTGCGATATGACCAACTACCCACATTGGATCCTATTGTTTGCAGCCACTGGATTTGCCGGGCGGTTCCGGGCAGATTTACATTGCAAACTCAACCCAACCTCGAGTTGGCCATTTTCAAGTTTATCTAACTGTCATGCCTACGTTCAAGTTTTCATGTTTAGATTCATGTCGAGTTTTCAAGTCATGTTTTATGTCAAATCGTGTCAAGTTCATGTCCGTATTCAGGTTCAAGTCATAATAACGTTCATGTTCAAGTTTAAAGCTAATTCATATTTTACCTAATCTACCCAAATCATATTCCCATCGCACGAAGGTTCAAATCGATACAAATAAATCTAATTTGGGAGTGACATAGAAAGAAATGGGTATAAGGTGGCAAGAGTGATTACTAGCATAACATGATATGACTTGAAATAAAACATTATTGGCACATGAAATATTGGCCTCAAACATAAAGATTCCAAATCTAGCAAGATAAGGTACTAGTCAAAATAACAGTCATCACAAGGTGATAGTATAGTCATGGTAACGACTGTCATAAGGTGATAGTATAGTCATAGTAACGATTGTCATAAGATGATAGTATAGTCACGGTACGACCGTCATAAGGTGATAATCATAAACATGTGGCTAATAACAGGTTCAACATGATAATAAGAGGGTTTTCTCTTTTTGATTTACAACATGAATAGGCCCCAAATCGATGTCATAGTAATATTCAAGAGTCAAGCTCCAAGATGAATAAGAATGAATGTAAACAGTCATCATACATAGTTCCAATTTCAAATTTGCATCATATTCATAATACATTTACAGTTTAAATCTGAAAATAACTAAATCTTACAGATCGTGGTTCGAGAATTAGAAAAATAGAGTCGTTTGTTGCTTAGTCAAGTCCTAATAGAAGTCCCCTAATCAACAATTCCTTTAACGCAGTCTGAACGTAGTAGAAGCAGTCCCTCTCTCAAACTTTTCAACCAGAATCAGAGCAGCATAAGGTCAGAAAGAAATTTGGTGTAGAGAGACTGGTGTTAGGGGCTGTATTTATAGGGTCAGGTCAACGAATGTGGACAGAAATGAGGCCACATACATTAGATCGAATCTAGCTTCAGAAATGGGCTCGGGCACCAGGTCGACCCCCAGGTCGACACTATGGTCGACCTGGCCTTGGGTAGGTCGACTACATAGTCGACCCCAGGTCGAACTGGTCCTGGGCGGGATTTTTCCCGCCTAGTCCATTCGGAGGTTTGAAATTCGATTTTTGAATTCAAATTGAGTCTGTTTTGAATTTGAAAATTTCTGAAAACTTCGAATGGTCATAACTTGGTCATACGGACTCCGATTTTCGAAAACTCGGACTCGTTTCCAAGCAGAATTTCGAGACGAACGCAATGGCATAACCCGTTTCCCTTGATTCATAATTTAAAAATTAATTCTACCTTGATTTATGGTTATTACACGTTATAAATACATAGGTTGGTACAGCGAGGTAGTTTGAAAATTTGATTTCAAACTTCAAATAAATGTACCGGGTTCAAAATAAACCGGATTTTAGCAAAACCAAAAATATCTGAATCAATTTGAGAATATCTTTCCAATGAATCCGAAAAATCAAAATTTCATAGAGGAAATCAAAAGTTACGTCCAGTTGAAAATTTAGAATAGTCGCTATGGAATTCTGGCCCTTAAAAATCGAAATTTTGCAAATGACCTCGGTTTCCGATGAAACCACTTTTGTTGGATCCGGGATGTCAAGTTATTGCTAGGTTTCAAAATTCGTAATTTTTTGAATCAATATGTGAGCGTGGCGAAGTAAAACGTGTTTTGACAGTTTCATTCAATTTCGATCGACTGGAAAATGGCCATTTTTCAAACGGTCTCAGAATTCAATGAAATTAGTTTTGTTAGGACCGTATCGTCAATACGAAGTTAGAAAATATTTTTTGGGAATTTTTAGAGTCCGTATGTGAACCTAGTAAATTGAAATGTACATTTGAAATTAAATATATAGATTTATATTTTAATTTTGAAGAAAACTGATCGAAGCAGTCGAATTAGCTTGCGATACATACCCCATTGTGTTCGAAATGGGGGTAATACGCTACAGACGACAGTCGATGGGTCTCGTTTGGGGTGGGAACAAAAAGTCAAACTTTTAGAGAGTTAAATAATAATAAAATAATATAATTACATACACCCCACCTTTTTCTTTATCTCCTTCCTTCCTCCCTCCCGTTCTCTTCAGTAAACAAAAAAATGAAGATGCGAAGCAGCAGCCGCGCGATCCTCCACATCCAGCGATAGCCTCCCCTCCCCTCTCCGGTGTCCTCCCCCCGAGCTCCTCTTCCCTTCTTCCTCTCTCTCGTGCGTGAGTTCCCCTGGCCAAACCCCTCCCAAAAATTGATGCCCTAGCCACCACTCAGGAGGCCGCCACCCCGCTCCGCCCGTCACCACTCCCCTCCGTCCAACTACACCCCCTCCCTCCCCTGGCCATCCAACCTTGACTCTGGCGCCCCCTAGCCCTATTTCCAACTGTGAGTTCTGTATTTAATTTCAGTTTGCTTATTTAAAATCAGTGTTTTCATTTATATTGTACATGAAAAGGTAGGAATTGCTTATATGATAAGAATATGACTTATTTTTAACATCAAAAGATTTGATTTTTAACTTCAAAAAGATTTAATTTTTAACTTCAAAAAGATTTGATTTTTAACTTCAAAAGATTTGATTTTTATGATAATGAAGATACAATTTCTATGTATGTAGCAGTATAAAAATATATTTTTATCATATTACTAGCGGTATTAAAATAGAATTTTTATCTATATATTAGCGGTAAAAAATAGAATTTTTATCTATAGAGTAGCGGTATAAAAATAGAATTTTTATCTATTTAGTAGCGGTATTAAAATATGATTTTTATCCATATAGAGTGATTATTAAATGTGATTTTTATATACATAGCAACAATATAAAAATGCGATTTTTATATATGTAGTGGCTACGGACAATGAACTTGACAAAAGGCGAGCACGACGAAGATTCCTACATATGAAGAGTCGTGGTGTTTGGTTTAGCTTATCTGTGAGAACTCCTCACTTTTATTTTGATTTCTAGTTGAAATATATACTAGGATGCAGACGGTGCTTAGTAGCACCCGACACACGTCGTCCACAGACCATGGACGACTTGTTTGTTTGGTTGCTGTGTTGTGAAATCTGATTGTGTGTTGTGGAATGAAATAAAATATTTTATAGTTTAAAATATGATTTTTAACGTGTAGACAAAATAAATAGTAATAAACAAATTAGACGATTTGTTTATATACATTGATTTGACTGATATTGATTGGGACGATAAATTTTACACATCGCCCAACTGCATAAATAAAATATGTGTTTTTTGATTTGAAACCCCACATGGGTATTGGGATGATATTTGATGTACACTAATCCTGATTGTTTAGCTGTATGTCAATCGATGGATTGACAGAATGTGTAAGCGTTTGTTATTTATATTTAATGCTTATGCAGTTGAGTGGTGCACTCTGGATGATGGTTGATGATTTATCGTTGCTGTTATATACATGTGTTGTAGGGAATCCATATAATAAATTATATGGTAATTGATTGGGCCTCATACCAATTCGGAAAATAAGGGATATTTTAAAAATAAATATTCATGTGTTGAATAGAATAAATATTTATGTGTTGAATAGAATAAACATTCATGTGTTGAATAGAATAAATATTCATGTGTTGAATAGAATAAAAATACATGTCTTGAATAGAATAAATATTCATGTGTTGAATAGAATAAATATTCATGTGTTGAATAGAATAAACATTCATGTGTTGAATAAAAGCCGTGTTGATTAGATTGACGCCATTTTGACGTGAACGATATTTATATCGATTTTATTCATTTTTATAATGAATATAAGAAAGAAATTGATTTCAAAATATAAAGTTTTGAAAATATTATCATTTGTATATCGATGATGTGGAATATTCAATTTTGATTCGAAATTGAATATGAAGTTGAAATAGTATTGAAACGGATTTAAAACGGTTTATAAAATACGTTTTAAAAGAAAATCGACGAAATATAAATAATATATATATTTTATATATATATATATAGAATGGCTTGAATAAAACGCGCCGCGCCGCGGTAGTTTGCGAATTTCGACCATTGACTTCGAATAGACATTACGGGAGATCCGACTGTCGAATTCTCCAAAGCCGGAACCGTTGGATTCGTATCGAAAAGAGCTTTCTAACGAATATTCGAGATTTGAAATCTAACGGTTCGATTTGGAGTTATGTCCAAATCAAATTTGAAACAGGTCGCTGTAAGTGCAGTTTGATGGCCGACTGTACGGGCTTTGATAAAATTTTTAAAAATAGTAATAATTTGTCTAAAATTATAAGAAATGATTTGTGAATAATTGGGATGAAAAATTCCAAATTTGAAAAGATAAAAATAGATTTTATCGAAGTGAACTGGTTTTGAACTAGAATTAAAATCCATTTATTTTTAAAATAAATAAATTGGATTTGAAATGGTTTTAAGAGTAACCAGAATTTCCAATAATTGAATTGGAATGGATTTGAATCGAAATTGTCTTTGGAATATTTCGATGTTGGATTTCGTGATGATACAAATATTGTTATGGGAATTTGAAAGATATATTAATATCGTTATTTCCAATACGATATTTGTTGGTCGTAGAATTTGATATTGAATATAAGCCGATATATTTTCTATTCAGAGCCTTGTATTTAATATCAAATGTGTTTTGGGTTTATCGTGAATGGTGTTTTAAATAACACTTGTTCTTTAACCCGATAATCAATGGAATATGATTTTGGGTTTATCGTGAACCGTGTTTTAGATGACATTGGTTCTTTAACCCAGTTGAAGACAGGATATGGTTTCCCAAGTTAAACAATCATTAATATGATTTTTGGGAAGATTAAAACCCAGTGGAGTTTTAATGAATCTTTAATTAGATTGAAATAATTGAGAATGGAGTATCACCAGTTTTGCTCCAGGCGATAGTTAAATCTGTAATTAGATTTGAACGTGAATTGGTAATTGAATTTACCGATAACACTGTGGTGTTAGATATGAAGTATGACCAGTTTTACTTCATGGGATGAATAGGTTGGAATTGGGAAATAAAATAAATGATTACTTCGGTGTGGTTCGCTAATCCCGACTAGTTTGTATTGATATTCAAAGAAGATTAAAGAGTAAATTTAAAGAATTTTATCTTTGATAAAATTAATGGGAACCTTCCCCAAAGTATAAGAATATTTGAATAAAAGAATATTCTGAATTGGAATGAGGCGTATGTTGTGTTCGTGCAACACTTGTTTGTTATATACGCGAGTTATTCAGGAAGACCAGGTTTATACCATTTTGAATAACTGATTCGACGTGGTGTCGAGGATGAAGATGGTGGTCGTAGACCGAAGGTCTTCACATCGTTTGGGTGATTACTGATGATCTTGATTGGGTTGTACATCCAAGAGGAGGGAATCAGTTGTTGATCGTCAAGACGTACTTGGAGATCGATGGATATGCCAGGTACAAGGTGCCTCTGGTTTCGTTTAGACCCAGAATGGACTTGTAAATGGACTGTGTGTCTGACATTGGATTTTATTCTGTGTGATTGATTTCTATTAAATATATATCTGTTTGGCGGCGGATAATTTATTCTCTTTCTTAACGCCCTTCTCTGAGACGCACGAGCTCAGTTTATATATTGATGGATATCAATCGCATGGAGTGAATTGCCTGTGTGGCATGCCTAAGTGGCAAATGATCAAGGCTTTTGTTGAAAAGCAAAGTCTTGTGGATGATGATCAAAGCACGGCCTGTGTGGCATAGTTTTGTGTAGCGTTGATTCGCGAGCATCACACCCCGGCTGTGAACCAAAAACGGGAGAGGACCTCAGGGAGGACATGCGTTTTCTTCTAGCTAGGGTGGTGTCAGTGACCTACCAGCCCTGACATTTTATTATTTTCACCCATGTGGTTGTTGATGTTGCGAGGCGCCACGGATATATCGGTGACTATGTGGAGCCGATGGAGCCATTGGGCTCATTTACGCCCCAAAGGGCGGGGAAACGTAGTGTTCAGGCATTTTAATCCACATCAGTGGACCGGCCCTATCGCTCCAAGGGTCGATGCACTCTGACCCTAAGGCTCGGGCTAGAGAGTCTCGAAGTCGGTGAGGATGATCCCTTGCCTCGGTTCATAGATGGAAACCCAACTTCCAATACGTGACTTCACGGTTTTTGATTGTAGAGCCTAGTATGGAGACATAGTGGTATGGGGCACTTATGCCGTCTACGATTGATACTTATGATTTGAAGTTGTTTTATACACTATGCACTTATAATAGTATCAAATGATTTGTTTTAAACGTATCAAGCATTCTTGGCTATTATAAGGTATAAACCCTATCCTCCGGCTTGCGTTGCATTGTGTGATGGGACCTAGGTCTTATAATAGCTTCATTTTTCTTTATTTAGCATGGCGCTGTTGTTTAATGCACTAGTATTCTTGGGAGAAAACCCGTTCCATTTTATACGGCGTGGTCCCTTGATTTACCTAACTTTAAAATAAAGATAAATAACTATTTTAGTTCTCACACCAGTCACATGACTGACTTGGAGTTTATTGTTTTAACCTAAACTATGGGTGACCTTATTCTTACATGGGCAGCTAGTAGTTTTGGTTTTGTAGATTTATATTCACAGGATCCTGATTTACAGCTGGAATGATATCCGGGAAGCTCTGTATCCGTATATCTTCTTCAGTTGTGCTTTGTATTATTTTCCGCTGCTATGTAATGAATTGTAATCTCTGATATTTTCTATGTAATATTTATTCATACTCTATATATTCTTGTATTTTGATGGAATTGTTGTAATATACAATGAAATGTTCTTTTGGTTGCGTTCCATTTTGTCGTGCTCTCAAAACAATCAGAGGTTTCGAATGGTCTTGGTCGGTTTAGAGACTAATTCGGATCGAGCGAAATTCCTTTTCATTACATTTGGTATCAAAGCTCTGGTTTACAGAGCTCGAGAACAAGACACATTAGAACCATACGAAAGAATACATCAGAGATTGGATTAGTAATATCCAATGAGAATGACTCGTTAGAGATAGGATCAGTAGTATCCTAGAACGAGTGTGAAGAGTGATATTTTTTTAAAATAAAATTGAAAACAAGTTTTGTTTGGAAAATTTAATTCAATAATTCATATTTGAATATTTATTTATATTGATTTGGACTATCAAGAATATAGAGATATTAATATACGTCTGATTCACGTGTATTGGAAGCCTCCAATATACTGGATGGATATAGATTCACACTCTAGTCGCCCGGAGATGATTCTGATGATAGTTCGAACATCATTAGAATTGGTATTCGAGTTTCGAAGGAGTGATATTTATATATTTCCATTAGACTGGTGTGAGAACCAAAGCTAGATAGAGCTTATTGTTGTGATTTGGCATCAAAAATGTGATTTTTTGACTATGTATCAAAGTTATGAATTGAAATGATAATCAACTAATTGATTGCTGGTTGTGTCATTTGATTAATTAAATGTTGAACCTTTGGCCAAATTGTACCAAATAGTGAATTGTACTGAAAACTTGTCGCATTTGCATAGTATACATGTACTTACATTGAACAGGTCATAGCAAGGAGGCTAGGGCAGAAGAATAAAATTGTTTGCCCGACAATTAGGTACATGTTTATTGTATTTCTTTGGGTTTGGATGATTTTATGAGCCAATTGGCTAGCCGCTTGGCTGTTTCTTTTTCTTTTTAGATTGATGAGGGCCATGGGAGGCTATTTGAAATATCCCGAAGTCCCTTATGCAGGGGAGGTTATGGCAAAAATTTTCGAAAATTTAGGGTGTTAACCAAATTTTTGAAAAATTTGAAAAGTTCTTAGAAACTAAAAAGTTGAAGAACTTAAGCCGTAATGAGAATAATGGAAGCTGAGTTGATTTGTAAAACAACTGTCGGCTTCGTTCCTTTTCGGGGATGTAAAATTTTAAGTGGGGGAGATTGTAATAACCCGGGAATTCTGAGCCAATTTAAATTTTTTTTTTTGGAGAATTTAATGAATTTTGAATATTAAAAATGAATTATTTTAAATAATGACGATGAGAAATTGATTTTGAGTAGAATTAGAACGTATATATTTATTTGAATCGTCGTAAGAATACAAATATTTATTTTAAAATATAAAAGGAATTGAAAATTGCACGGTAGTTTGAAAATTCGATTTCAAACTTCAAATGAATGTACAGGGTTCCAAATAAACCGGATTTTAGAGAAACCAAATATATCTGAATCAATTTGAGAATATCTTTCCAACGAATCAGAAAAATCAAAATTTCATAGCGGAAATCAAAAGTTACGTCCAAAATTCAGAATAGTCGCTATGGAATTCTGGCCCTTAAAAATGGAAATTTTGCAAACGACCTCGGTTTCCGACGATATCATTTTTGTTGGATCCGGGATGTTAAGTTATTGCTAGGTTTCAAAATTCGTAATTTTTCAAGTCAATATGTGAGCGTGGCGAAGTAAAACGTGTTTTGATAGTTTCAGTCAATTTCGATCGACTGGAAAATGGTCAATTTTCAAACGGTCTCAAAATTCAATGAAATTAGTTTTGTTAGGACTGTATCGTCAATACGAAGTTAGAAAATATTTTTTGGGAATTTTTAGAGTCTGTATGTGACCCCAGTAAATTGAAATGTACGTTTGAAATTGAATATATAGATTTATATTTTAATTTTGAAGAAAACTGATCAAAACAGTCGAATTAGCTTGCGATACATACCCCATTGTGTTCGGAATGGGGGTAATACGCTAGAGACGACAGTTGTTGGGTCTCGTTTGGGGTGGGAACGAAAATTCAACCTTTTAGAGAATTAAATAATAATAAAATAACATAATTACATGCACCCCCTTTTTTCTTTATCTCCTTCCTTCCTCCCTCCCGTTCTCTTCGGTAAACAAAAATAAAATAAAATAAATGAAGACGCGAAGCAGCAATCGCGCGGTCCGCCGTCGCCGGCGACAGCCTCCCCTCCCCTCTCTGGTGTCGACCCCCACCCCCCCCCCCCCCCACCCGAGCTCCTCTTCCCTTCTTCCTCTCTCTCGTGCGTGAGTTCCCTTGGCCAAACCCCTCCCAAAAATTAATGCCCTAGCCGCCGCTCAGGAGGCCGCCGCCCCCGCTCCGCCCATCACCACTCCCCTCCGTCCAACTACACCCCCTCCCTCCCCTGGCCAGCCAACCATGACTCTGGCGCCCCCTAGCCCCATTTCCGACTGTGAGTTCTCTATTTAATTTCAATTTTCTTATTTAAAATCAGTGTTTTCATTTATATTGTATATGAAAAGGTAGGAATTGTTTATATGATAAGAATATGACTTATTTTTAACTTCAAAAGATTTGATTTTTAATTTCAAAAAGATTTGATTTTTAACTTCAAAAAGATTTGATTTTTAGCTTCAAAAGGTTTGATTTTTATGATAATGAAGATAAAATTTCTATGTATGTAGCGGTATAAAAATATAATTTTTATTATATTACTAGCAGTATAAAAATAGGATTTTTATCTATATAGTAGCGGTATAAAAATAGAATTTTTATCTATATAGTAGCGGTATAAAAATATGATTTTTATCCATATAGAGTGATTATTAAAAATGTGATTTTTATATACATAGCAACAATATAAAAATGCGATTTTTATATATGTAGTGGCTACGGACAATGAACTTGACAAAAGGCGAGCACGACGAAGATTCCTACATATGAAGAGTCGCGGTTTTTGGTTTAGCTTATCTGTGAGAACTCCTCACTTTTATTTTGATTTCTAGTTGAAATATATACTAGGATGCAGACTATGCTTAGTAGCACCCGACACCGGTCGTCCACAGACCGTGGACGACTTGTTTGTTTGGTTGCTGTGTTGTGAAATCTGATTGTGTGATGTGGAATGAAATAAAATATTTTATTGTGGGAAATATTGTATAGTTAAAAGTATGATTTTTAACGTGTATATAAAATAAATAGTAATAAACAAATCGGACGATTTGTTTATATACACTGATTTGACTAATATTGATTGGGACGATACATTTTACACATCGCCCAACTACACAAATAAAATATGTGTTTGTTGATTTGAAACCCCACACGGGTATTGGGATGATATTTGACGTACACTAATCCCGATTGTTTAGTTGTATGTCAATCGATGGGTTGGCAGACTGTGTGAGCATTAATTATTTATATTTAATGCTTTTGAAGTTGTGTGGTGCACTCTGGATGATGGTTGATGATTTATCGTTGCTATTATATACATGTGTTGTAGGGAATCCGTATAATAAACGTTATATGGTAATTGACTGGGCCTCATTCCAATTTGGAAAATAAGGAATATTATAAAAATAAATATTCATGTGTTGAATAGAATAAATATTCATAAGTTGAATAGAATAAATATTCATGTGTTGAATAGAATAAATATTCAATTGTTGAATAGAATAAAAATTCATGTGTTGAATAGAATAAATATTCATGTGTTGAATAGAATAAATATTCATGTGTTGAATAGAATAAACATTCATGTGTTGAATAAAAGCCGTGTTGATTAGATTGACGCCATTTTGACGTGAATGATATTTATATCAATTTCATTCATTTTCATAATGAATATAAGAAAGAAAGTGATTTCAAAATATAAAGTTTTGAAAATATTATCATTCGTATATCGATGATGTGGAATATTCAATTTTGATTCGAAATTGAATATGAAGTTGAAATCGTTTTGAAACGGATTTAAAACGGTTTATAAAATACATTTTGAAAGAAAATCGATGAAATATAATATATATATATATATATATATATATATATATATATAGAATGGCTTGAATAGAACGCGCCACGCCGCGGTAGTTTGCGAATTTCGACAATTGACTTCGAATGGACATTACGGGAGATCCGACGGTCGGATTCTCCTAAAACCGGAACCGTTGGGTTCGTATCAAAAAGAGCTTACTAACGAATATTAGAGATTCGAAATCTAACGGTTGTATTTGGAGTTATGTCCAAATCAAATTTGGAAAAGGTCGCTGTAAGTGCTGTTCTATGGCCGACTATACGGGCTTTGGTAAAATTATTAAAAATAGTAATAATTTGTGTAAAATCATAAGAAATGATTTGTGAAGAATTGGGATGAAAAATTCCAAATTTGAAAAGATAAAAATAGATTTTTATCGAAATGAACTGGTTTTGAACTAGGATTAAAATCCATTTGTTTTTAAAATAAATAAATTGGATTTGAAATGATTTTAAAAGTAACCAGAATTTCCAATAATTGAATTGGAATGGATTTGAATCGAAATTGTCTTTGGAATATTTCGATGTTGGATTTCTTGATGATACAAATATTGTTATGGGAATTTTAAAGATATATTAAAATCGTTATTTCCAATATGATATTTGTTGGTTGTAGAATTTGATATTGAATATAAGCCGATATATTTTCTATTCAGAGCCTTGTATTTAATATCAAATGTGATTTGGGTTTATCATGAATGGTGTTTTAAATAACACTTGTTCTTTGACCCGATAATTAATGGAATGTGATTTTGGGTTTATCATGAACCGTGTTTCAGATGACATTGGTTCTTTAACCCAGTTAAAGACATGATATGGTTTCCCAAGTTAAACAGTCATTAATATGATTTTTGGGAAGATTAAAACCCAGTGGAGTTTTAATGAATCTTTAATTAGATTGAAATAGTCAAGAATGGAGAATCACCAGTTTTTCTTCAGGCGATAGTTAAATCTTTAATTAGATTTGAACGTGAAATGGTAATTGAATTTACCGATAACACTGTGGTGTTAGATATGAAGTATGACAAGTTTTACTTCATGTGATGAATAGATTGGGATTGGGAAATAAAATAAATGATTACTTCGGTGCGGTTCGCTAATCCCGACTAGTTTGAATTGATATTCAAAGAAGATTAAAGAGTAAATTTAAAGAATTTTATCTTTGATAAAATTAATGTGAACCTTTCCCAAAGTATAAGAATATTTGAATAAAAGAAGATTAAAGAGTAAATTTAAAGAATTTTATCTTTGATAAAATTAATGGGAACCTTTCCCAAAGTATAAAAATATTTTAATAAAAGAGTATTCTGAATTGGCTCTAACACCCAAATTAGATATGAATTCAATGAAATAGAATCAACAGGCAATAAAGAACACGCAATTTTTAGTGGTTCGACTTTAACGAGCCTACGTCCACTTTGTTTTCTTTTAGTTGATGATTTGAATACAAATACAGCAATGATTCTCACTCAAACTCACAATTACAATGCATTAGCTCACTCAAATCTCTCAAAAATGGACTTTAAGAGATGATTTTGATCTGAATATGATTGTAGAATTCGGCTATGGAGGAAGTATGGACTGAGAATTTGCCAAAAGATCCTTTCAAATGCCTCTAGATGGTGTATTTACAAGTGAAAAATCTCCTCGAAGTGGCTCTGATTCGGAATTGCGTGGCATTCATCCCTTGAGAGTCGGTTTCGGAGGCTCCAAGATGGCTACATCGCAATGATTTAGTGGGAGATTATGGGAGAAAGGGTCAGACCTTGTCCGAGTCTTCATGGGGATATGCGCAGCAATGGTCACAGGTTCGAGGGGAAAAAGGGGTTCGGATTGGGGCCTCCGATCCGATCTGGTGATGCAACTTGCTGTCCCTTGATGATGCTGACATACTCATCCGATCTGAACCGATGGGATTGCTTGCTTTCTTCTGATGCCGCTGAAGTGTTCCTCCGATCCAAAACGCCAAAGCCACCTACTTTATGATGTTGCTGCCATACTCCTCCGATCCGATCCGATCCGATGTAATCTCTGCATTCTTGATCGTTACTTACCTCCTGCGCTATCTTCCTTCGATCTGATCTGATTGGTGTCTTTCTCACTACTTGCTCTTTGTGTAGCCTAGTTCACAAAGTAGGCTAACATTTTTCCCCCTCGAAGTACACTCGTATTTAAGATAAAGTGTGCTTCGAAGCAATTTACAGAACATCCTTTGAATTAGAATCATTGAATGATCGCCTCCATTTACTTGTAGTGCCGTGTCGCTTCATAACATCGTGGCTTTTGCTGCTTATATATATCCATAATACATATGAATTACTTTCTTCATTTTCAAACAACTTTGAGTAATTTTATTTAACGTCCAGTGATTCTTCCAGGTAAGCTTTTTCTTTACTTTTCCTCAAATTCACCCCGCGTGTCAAATCAGTGTATATCGCCTCTTTTGGTTCGAATTCCGATCCGAATGGATTTCCTCTAGTGGCACATCCGAACAGACCACCGATATCGCTTCACCATAGATCCACAGGCCATAAGGCCATTGTGGGCTTGACTCTCGGTCCGAACGGGTTGGGGGAAACTGGGAATATGAGTGGTCACTACGATTTCATATAAGTACCCCCTCCGTCTCCTTCTTCCTCTTCCTCTTTTATTATCCTCTTCCACCGAAATTTGCATCAAAACCCTAGAATTTCAAAAACTCCGAAACTCTCTCGTTTTAATCCCCAAATCCAACACATAGGTAGTTTTATAATCTTGAATCTTATCTTTATAATTGCTTTTAGCTTAGATTCACGTTTTCCTTGAACAATTCCAACGAGGTATTTAATGGATTTTGTCACCATGACCTCCTCTACTCCGCCACCGTCGTTAATGGCGTTAAATCTCTCTCTAGGCGACGGTGGAGGGGGTTAAGATTCTCCGTTAAGCATTTAAATGCATCAGTACTCGATTTCAGTTGGGACTTTCAACATAGGATCGAGCTTGACCCCAAAGAGGAGGAAAAAAGGGAGAGGAGAAGTGCAGGGGATCGGTTCGGGTGACAAGACAGAGATAAAAATGGGGTTCAACGGACCGTTTTGGGTCGGTCTTGCAAGCCAAGAGAAGAACAAGACTTACTTGACCGGACCGGATCGGAATGTGAAACAAAGAAGGGGAGAAGCATGGCTGCTCAATTAGATCCGGACCGTCCAAGTACTCACCTCCGAACCGATCCGACTTTGGTCATTGGGCATCAACTTTCGTCCCAGGCTAGCGCAAGGCTTTCTCCCCGATCCGACCCTAGTGCGTGTATCCGAACCGAATCGAAAAACAGCCCAAGATTGCACATAAGACCTTGCTTAGCTGGTTAAACCAATTCTTAATATAATCTACAACTTAATGGACAGTTAGGATAGCGCCTTTCGAACATGACAAATATCAATAATTGTTCTGAACATTACTGCTTCCTTGGAACTTTACATTATGCTTTCATGTATTCGCTCTGCATTTTTGTTACACGTAGCACACACTTTAGTTCACGTACACACATGGGGGACACGAGCAAATTTACTCTAATTCTTGCTATTGTTTATTCGATAGTCTAGTGATCATGGCCGAAAGACGTTCATCTAGATTGATAAGAAGATGGAAGTTGCAGAAACTTCCGAAAAGTTACCATTGATGATATATCTTCGTCTTCAGGCCCTGAATGGAACGATGATGGCCCAGATTATGAAATGGGAGCGCATAACAACGAAACTCCTTTTGACAGCGAAGTCTCTCTAGGCTATGAGGAGGAAGGAGGGATTGGAGATAGTCAAGCTCCTAACGAATTTGAGTCTACCATTATCTTGGAATCACCCACAGACTCTGTTGAATCGACGATTGACGATTACAGACTTGTTCGCATATGCTTAAAGCATGGGATATTAAAAAGGGATAATCTGGTGCTGTCGAAAACTGATCGTCCTCACAGTCTTCCAGAAGAATTTATGGCAATCACCCGATTGATGTGCATGGTTGGGGCTATTCCACCGTTTTCTCCTTTTGTTTTCGACTTTCTAAGACAGATGCGTATTGCCCACATGCAGCTACATCCCAACTCCTATGCTTACCTATATACCTTATATGTAGGATACTGCGAGATTTTAGGTGCAGAGCTCACTTTCAATGACGTTCATTTCTTTTATAACTTCAAGCATCAGACTCGAGAAACTCCTTCTTTCTCTTACTTCGAATCAGTCCCAAAAAGGAAAATAATTTCAGCGCCGTTCAGCAGCAAGGCCGGCGATTCCAAGCTGGAATGGTTTTATATAAGAAAATATCCGGGATGTGCCAGGAGATGGACAAAATCAAGTAAAGAATTGGTTTTCTAAATCTCAACTCTGAATGTTCACGACGACACATTAAACTGTTTTCTTTTTGTTTGCAGTTGATAATCCAAAACAAATATCGGGTCAAGTGTACTTTGATTGGATGCATCAGCTCCTTAATGGCAACCAAAAATTTCTTACCATCGATGAAGTCCTTAAGGATGAATACCTCCATCATCACGGGCTATTGTCCAATACCCGTAGCATAGGGCATGGGTCGGGTCCATATGTATACATCCCCCCAGTGGATGTAATTCCAGGAACGAACGAGAGCTCGAAAAGCCCCACAATACCACTTCACCTTCGCCATCTTCGACTCAAGATGATGAGTTGGCCAACATAGCCGAAAAACACTGAGAAGGGTACATCGTCCCTGGGGACGCTATTTCTCCTGAGAAATCTTTATCTCCTAAAGAGCTGCCGACAGACGCCTCCCAAGGAGATGCCCCTACTACCGATGATCCCACATTTCAGGGGTTAGGAGATCTCCCCCACCTAAAACTGTCTATACTTCCGAGGGTTTTGGCACAAATCCTTTAGTTTTTACTTCTTCAGAGGAGACTTCTCCTGTTAAGGCCAAAGATCCCACTTACACTGGCATGGCTTCGGACTCGTGTTTGTCGGGGGGCACACCACTTAGGATGCACTTATCACAATAGCACCACACATCACAGCACTTAATTCTCATAAGAATACTAATTCTGAATCCCACTTGCATTGTTGCGCAGGTACAATGTCTCTCCCTCATTATGACATCAGGAAAATTCATCGCAGCATGACTAGACCCCCTTCTGATGTTGAGCGTGATCGCCGCAAAAGCCGGGGTAGAGAGGATAGAAGGCCTTATGACTCTTATCAGTCGCGGACCTCGCGCTCTCGCTCCCCCGTTCGATCGAATCCAGAACGATGCAAAATCTACCAAGGTCATCGAGGAGAAGACACGTTCAGTCAAAAGATCAAACCTCTCCTCAAGAAAAATGCAATAGGGAAAGGAGCCCGCCGAAAGATACCGACTCATAAGGCAAGCATAAGGTTTCTGTTAAGCGGCCGAGGAAGGGTGAGGAGGACATTGTGCCTGCTCATCATAAAGATACTGAGCTAACATATAGCGCACCTCCACTATTGGATGTTGACGCTAAAGTTAAACAGGCATATCTGGAGAAACAATTCCCCAAACACTATTTTGAAAATATGACATTCTTACCTGCTCTTGAGCCTACTTCCTCGAGGTGGGTAGACGAGGCCAAAGCAAAAATTGATGCAGTCGAAAAACAATATTCAGAGATATTCAAGTATTCACGTAACCTCTCCAGAATCATCCGAACTCTAATCACAGATTCTAACTCGATGAAAAAGACAGCAGAAACCGACGCAAAAGCCTTGAAAAATTTGGGGAAAGATCTTGAGGATACACATGCCCAACTTGTCATCGCTCAACTAGATGCTACCAACTTCAAGCAGCAATTTGAAGAGCTACAAAAATGTTATCACGACTTGCTCGAGTCTCATAGTCAAGAGCACTCGGAGCTGAAAAGCAAGCAGAAGATGCTAAGTCGGATAACGCCAAAATGCAACTTTCTTACGCTGCTCTTGAGCGAGAAAAGGCCGAGTTAGCGAGGAAGAATGCTGAATTGGAGACGAAAAACGCTGACTTGGCTTCCAAGTTGATGGAGGACGAAAACAGGGCTTCCCTAGCGGAGGGTAATGTTGAAAGTATTATTAAGTCCGCCGAAGAGACCCGCAAGCAGCTTTCAGATGCCCAGGAGGATGTGCATGGTTTCGGCGAATTAATAATTGAATTTTTTGCGCATATAATTCGTCGTCGAAACATCTCTTGGATTGAAGATTATCCGACTACCTTGGTTCACGTATGGAGCCAAATTATTGAATGGGAGAAAAAAGAACTCAAGGTAGATTCTGTCGATGAAGACAAGCTCATGGAAAAATATCTAAGAGATGATGAGCCGGCATGTCTGGCCGAGGGGCGTCGCCTCATCGCTGCTGCTATGGAGGAGGAAAAGAGGATGACCAAACAAAGTATATCTCCGAGGCTGGTCCTTCTTCTACTGCCGCTGAAACTTTTGAAGTTGAGGGATACGACCCCGAGAACCCGGAGATCCCTCAGGCATCTCTTTTATCCCCCATTCCCGAGACGACATCAGAGACGGCAGTCACTCCAGCTGAGAAATCATCGGAAGGTATTTCAACCTTTTCAACCCAATTCGTTAAAGCTGTCTCCACTTTCCATCACATAATCGGGCAATCAATGAAGGATCCTTTATTTTCTCCTGAGTTGATAACTGTTGCTTCTCATTCTATAGGTGTTGAACCGTCTGATAAGACAGAAGTGCCTCAGGGAACCACCATCGGAGCAAAGTCAGTGGAGAAGGCTGAAGGAGAAAAGGATAAGACTGATGCTCCTCACGATGACGAGATGATAGACGCCTTGTAAGACGATGGATGTAGCAAGGGGCATGAGGAAGACCCCGATGTGGCTATAGTCGGGGATCCAAAAGCGCTAATGACATCACTTTGGCTGAAATGAAAGCCGAACAAGATAAATGTATGCAGCTAAAGGTTGAAGGCCTGGACCCCGAAAGCCTTAAGCCTCTTGCAGTGGTGGACCCTGGATCAAGGTTAGTTGTTAAGCTTTCAACTAGATCTATTACAGAAGAGCTTGCTAAAAATTCTTCTCTTGATTCCAGCGTTCCGACTCCTAGGAAAAAATCGACTGATTCTAGCACTTCGACTACATGGAAGAAAAAGTTGAAACGCGTTATGACCGAAGCTGAAAAGGTAGCTAAGGCTGCTCAGAAAGTTGCCAAAAAATCCAATTCTGATCCGAAGCCCAAATGATGAAGTGCTTTGTTTTATTTTGGCATTTAATTGGTTCACAATTGTTGTAGCGAGTGCGGCCCTCACATCTTCTTTTTTGATTGTTTTCCATGTACAATCTCACACGTTTGTAAATAAAAATAGTTTATTTCCTGCAATCCCTGATAGTCGTTAGTTCAGCATTTAAGTAAAAATACAAAAGTATGCCATACTAAAGTCATGTAATGAAGTCATGGTGGAGGGGAATATATGTGCACATGTATGCCTCCAACCAATCTTGGAAAACTAAGCAAGAACTATTCAAGAATAAATTAAATTAAAAAGTCCAAATGTCCCCGATTCTCTGACGGGGGCCATATTCCTTTCGTCATTGATGCCTGTTCTTTCTGTCATCTTTATACTCTCCTGTCTCATATCCAGGTTAGAGTTTTCGCTGAGGTGATCTCTCATCTGGGTGCACCTTCACACCTCATAGGACGTCGTCTTCTCGTCCTTTATACTCTCTCTCGATTCTTGAGAGTTAGAGTTAAGAATGTCGTCTTCCCATTCTTTTATGTCTTATCGTACAAACAATCGTTTTGTTTGTTCCTACATATAGGTCATCCCCAACTTTTCAACTTTAATTTAACTTAACATCTAGTGTTTCACAGTCATAATAGAATAATTGTTGAAGATATAAATAATGCAGAAAAGTAAATGACACACGATATTTTTATAGTGGTTTGGCTAAGTCGTAGCCTACATCCACTTTATAATCTTTTGTTCACATAAACAGACTTTTTAAGGAAAGTCGTGCCTTTTCACATAGCTTATGAAAACAAAAGAAATGACATTTCATATTTAGCTCAGGTATCATCGTAGGAGCTGAGCGTTCCATGCTCTGGGAATCTCCTCACCGTCCACGGTCGTTAGCTTGAATGCTCCTGTATCAAGCTTCCGTTGGATGGTGTCTGACCCTTCCCATTTTGGACCCAATTAGGTTGAAGGTGGGAAGAATCGCTTCAGTACTAGGTCTCCTGGCTCAAAGGTTTTGAGGCGAACCTTCCGGTCATAATAACGTGCTACCTGATGTCGATGTCTTGAGGCATGCAAGTCGGCTTCATCTCTTTTTTCTTCAATCATATCAAGAGATTCTAGGAGGAGCGCTTTATTCGTCATCGGGTCATAGTACGCAACTCGATGAGAAGGGACTTCCAATTCTATCGGGATCACTGCTTCAGACTCAAAGGAAAGTGAATAGGGAGTATGGCCGGTAGCCATCTTAAAGGTCATCCTGTAGGCCCATAAAGCTAATAGCAACTCATCTACCCATCTGGCTTTGGCCTGCTTCAGCCGCTTCTTTAGAATTGATTTAATGACTTTATTTACAACTTCGATCTGTCCATTTGACTACGGATGAGCTACCGCAGTATATCGTTTATCAATCTTATATTTCTGGCAGAAGTTTTCGAACTTGATGCTATCAAATTGTGTCCCATTATCGGCTATGATGGTGTTTTGAATCCCAAATCGACGAATAATTTTTCTGACCACAAAATTGATCACCTTCGTTGCCGTGATGGTTGTTAGAGGTTCAGCTTCCACCCATTTTGTGAAGTAGTCCACGGCAACGATCGCGTACTTAGCTCCTCCTCTGGCAATAGGTAGCACTCCAATAATGTCAATTCCCCACATGGCAAACGGCCATGGACTTACCATTGAATTGAGCTGAGCCGGAGGCGCTCTGGGAACTTTGGCATATCTTTGACATCTATCGCAGTGCCGTGAATAAGCAGCCGCATCTTTGTTCACGGTAGGCCAGAAATATCCGTACCGTAACACTTTCTTTGCTAGGGTTTGGCCCCTAGTGTGGTCTCTACACTCACCTTCATGCACCTCTTGCAGTACAAGTTTGATGTCGTCATGTGCGATACATCGTAGCAGGGGTATTGAAAACCCTTGACAATAAAGGACGTCGTCCTGTAAAAAGTACCTTGTGGCCTTACGTCTTACAGCTCGTCTCTCGCTCTTTTTTACCGGGAGGGTTCCATTTTTGAGAAAATTCTTAATTGATGTCATCCAGGATTCTCTTTCTGGTTCAACTTCCAAGGCTAGCTCTGTTTCCATTAGATCGAAACTTGGTGAATCCAACACCTCTATTGGTACCATTTCAGATTCTTTAACACTATCTGAACTTGCTAGCTTCGCCAATTGATCTTCTTTCGGATTTTCCGCTCTTGGAATGTGGGTTATGTTATAATGCTCCAAACCTTCCAATAACTCCTTTACTTTCTTGAGATAAGTGATAAGTCGAGGTCCTTTAGCAGCAAATTCTTCCCGAACTTGACATACAACTATCTTGGAATCGCAATATTTATCTAGTGTCTTCACCCCCCAAATCTTTGGCGAGTTTCAGCCTGGCAATCAGGGCTTCATACTCGGCATCATTGTTAGTAGCAGTAAATTCCAACTGTAATGCATAATAAATGGATCGTCCTTCGGGAGTTATTAAAACAACTCCGGCGCCAGACTTTCTACCGTTCTTGGCTCCATCTGTATATAGTCTCCACGGACTAAGCTCCAACTCTTAATCCAAAGTAACTATCTTGTCACCCACCGTTTCTTCTTCAGGAATTGTAAATTCAGCTATGAAGTTAGCCAAGGCCTACCCCCTTATTGATCTTCGCGACTGAAAGTTCAAATCAAACTGGCTTAGCTCGATATTCCATTTAAGTAACCACCCTGATGCTTCAGGTTTCTGCAACACTTGTCTCAAAGGTTCATCGGTATATACAACTATTTGGTGTGCCTGAAAATAATGGCGGAGTTTGCGGGAAGCTATCAGGAGGCTACAAGCAAGCTTCTCTATCTTTGGGTAGTTACGTTCTGCAGCAGCTAGTTTTTTGCTTATATAATACACAGCTTTCTGGACTTTATCCTCTTCACGTACTAGTGTTGCACTGACGGCATGAGATGATACCGCCAAATAGACGAACAAATCCTCATATTGCATGGGCTTTGATAATATTGGAGGCTTTTCTAAGAAGTCTAACAGATTCTGGAACACCTCCACACAGTCAGGAGTCCACTCGAAATTTCGCTTTCCCCGTTTTATGAGATCGAAGAAAGGTACACACTTGTCTGTTGCTTTGGAGATGAACCTGCCCAGTGCTACTACCTTTCCAGCTAAGCTTTGAACATCCCTAATCTTTCGCGGCTCCTCTATATTCCGGATTGCTGCTATTTGGTCTGGATTGATTTCAATTCCTCTGGAACTCACGATAAAGCCAAAGAATTTGCCTGATGCCACGCCAAAAGAACATTTCAAGGGGTTCAACTTCATCCCATACCTTCGTAGTATGCCGGACATTTCTGCTAAGTCTTTCGTATGATCGGGAGACTGCTTGGATTTCACTAGCATATCATCTACGTAAACTTCCATAGTCTTCCCAATTTGATTGTAAAACGTGCGGTTGACCGGGCGCTGATATGTGGCTCCCGCATTTTTTAATCCAAACGACATTACGACGTAACAATACAATCCCAAGTCTGTAAAAAAGCTTGTATGCTCTTGATCTGTTATGTGCATGGGAATTTGATTATATCCGGAATAAGCATCCATAAAGGATAAAAGTTCATGCCCGATAGTTGAATCTACTAGTTGATCAATTCTAGGAAGAGGAAAGCTATCCTTCGTGCAAGCCTTGTTTAAATAAGAAAAGTCAATGCACGTTCTCCACTTCCTGTTTGACTTTTTAACCAGGACAGGATTCGATATCCAGTCGGGATATTTCGAATCCTTAATGAATCTGTTACCTTTTAACTTCTCTGCTTCTTCTTTCAAAGCTGCTGACCGCTCTGGGCCCAACATCCGTCTTTTTTGCTCGACTGGTAGGTGCTTTGGATTAATACACAAAGAGTGGCTCATGATGGTAGGCGAAATCCCACACATGTCAGCGTGAGTCCAGGCAAACACATCCAGATTTACCTTTAAGAAATCAGCCAATTCCCTCACTCTAACTGGATCCAGTTGCGAGCCAATCTTTAGTACTTTTATTGGATCCGTTTCATCAATAGGTATATCAACTGTTATTTCGTTGGGAGTTGCCTTCATGTCCCCAGGTTCTCTATCCTCTCTAGGATCTATATCCTCGAGCACATCCGAGGGCGACTCTCTTGGGGCAGCACCCCTTAATTGCTATGCTGAAGCTTCCTTCGGAGAGGCGGAATCATCTTTAGCATCTATATTCGGCCCCTTCATTAACATCTTTAACTCTGCCACGTAACAAGCTCGTCCTGTAGCCTGGTCGCCCCTCATCGTCCCAACTCCTGAGTCAGTCGGGAATTTAAGCAGCAAGCACCAAGGCGCGATACATGCCCTAAATTCAGCAAGGGTAGGTCGGCCTAGGAAGGCATTATAGGGTGACTCCAAATCCAACACCACAAACGGCAGGATCCTTACTCTCTGGCGATCCCCCTGCCCTAGAGTGACTGGTAATTCCACAAAACCCATCAGAGCTGTAGATACTCCATTAAAACCACGTATCCATCCTTGATATGGCTTTAAGTCTTTTGCTTCGAGCCTCATTTGTTCGAAAGCTTAATTGAAGAGGATATTAACCGAGCTTCCGTTGTCTACTAACACTTTATGGTCTAAGGCACGGCCAATTGTCGTGGTTATCACTAATGGATCGTCGGTTGGAGATTGAACTCCAAACTCATCTCTATTATGGAATACAACATCATCGGACATTGTTTTTTGTTGTTTTATTGGAGTGATGTCTTCAAGGCTGCTGCATTCTCCTATTTCAAAATGCTTGGCGGCGTTGACGTATTGGTCCATTGCTTTAAAACTAAGGCCAACCAATTGAGGTCCGCCTATAATGGAGTTAATGATGATCCTCTTACCTTTTTGCTGAGCTGTGGGTTTTGAAGCAGGTTGTTCTTGGTTCGGGGCTTGTCCCCCTTGCCCCCTGTCCCTTGGGGCAGCTTTGTACTCATCCAACTTCCCTTCTCGCAGAAATTTTTCGATGACATCCCTCAAATGATGACATTCATTGGTGGAATGACCGTGTGTACCATGAAACAAGCAAAACTTTCCTGTTTCAATCTCCTTCTCAGCAGAATCTCTGGGTGGTGGTTTTTTGTACTGCAATATGCTGTATGTATCTAAATAAATGTTCTCCAACATTTCATTTAACAGCATATAATTTTCAAAAGTCTGGAATCTGGGTCTTTTATTAGAGCTATTCCCTCGGTTTCTGTTCCTTCTATTGTCGTTTCCATTCCTGTTGCTATTACCACCACTCTGGTTGCCAACATTTACTTACACCTTCCCTGAACTGTCACCAGATTGTTTCACAGCAATGTTACTCTAGACACCCTCATTCGAGTCCCCTTCGGACTTTCTCTTTCGATTTGCCTTGGCTTCTTCTCGCCTTAAGCGAACATTAGCCTTTTCATAGAACAATTCTCTAGTAGGAGATGGTTTTCCAGCTAAGTAATCCCCAAACTCTGTGTTAGGATCTACTCCTTCTATCAAGGCCATTAGGATAGTGGGCTCATGGGGATCACTGACTTTGGTGACGGCAAGGTTGAAGCGATCCAGATATGAATTCAAAGATTCTCCTGGTCCCTGCTTAATCCGTGACAATTCTATGACGGTCTTGGACTTTTAGGCATGGAGTTGAAACTGATTCTTGAAACGCTCACTCAATTCTGTGAAATTTGACACCAAACGAGGAGGAAATCGAGTGAACCACATTAATGCTACATCTTCAAGATAGATGGGAAAAGCTTTGCATTTTACGGCATTTGGAGCTGCTGCCGCATTCATGAACCATGCATATCTCATAAGGTGTTGCCCTGGGTTAGTTCTTCCTGAATATCGATCCATCTGAGGCAAGTAGAATCGTTGGGGGAACTGGAAATTCAGGATGTCATCTGTGAAAGGGGTATGACTTCGCTCAATGCCACAATCTTCATTAATATATAGCCGGCTTTCAGACATAATCTGGCGCACCATTGCCCATAAATCGACATTGGTTAATGTCTGCACAGGCTCTCTAGATCTGATGTTCGGATTACCCCTAGGTTTCTGATCAGGGGATAACCTTCTGTTTCTGGCGGCAGCTGCTCTACGTTGCTCTCTGTGCTCTCGGTCAATCTCTGGAGGTAAAGGTTGGAGAAGTTGTTGCTGTGTTTGATTAGTAATATTAGGATCCCTGGGTAGGACGTGGGATCCCCGCATGGGTAGCAACATGGGCTGTTGTAGACTCGGGTCATTTGGGCCAATACACGAGCAACATCTTCTCGGGATCCTAAAGATCCAAAAGTCAATTGATCGAGGTTCTGAGATCGTTCAAGCAGCCTTCTTTCGCGAGGACGTTCCTCCTCCGAAGAAGACGAATCATCTGTAGTAATACGGCGTGGTGGGGAAAGAGTTCTCTGCCTCCGGAGCTCTTGTAGTTCTCTACCCATGGTGATCATGTTTTCCTGCATGCGAAGATTGTCATGCCTTTGGGCCTCCAATGCTTCTTTAGTGCTCTGAAGCATGTCAAGAAAATGTGAAAAGTCTCCCTGGGTAATGGGTGCAGATGGATCAGGCTGGACATTAGTCATCGTGGCTGGAATCAGAGCATTGGAGGGAGCTCGAGTAGAAGTTCCAACTTCATTCTGATTCGGATCGGATCGGCTCACAGCAGCCTAGTCGTGGTGGTTCGGATGGAGAGAGTGAGAGCCCCCTACACCATCAGTTCAGATCGGATCATCAGGTCGGATCGATGTTAACACGATCCGGTTCGTTTCCTCTCGGTTCGGATCGGCGCCTCCGATCCGGTTCGGACCCTCCTGGTTAGAGTGATTTGCTCAAGAGCTTTGAGTGCGTGACCTTGTTAACACGATAACTTGCTGATTTTCTCTAGCATCATTTCCCCTAGTGCCTTGCACTTCTTTTCCTTTAGTTTTAGCCAAAATACTTGATTCTTAAACGGTTAGTCAACAAGTACTGGAAGATGTCAGAGACAGGGGATTAACTTCTTTGAACTTGAAGGTCCAAACAGTAGAATGATAATCCCAAAAAGGCTTAGAATTCGAAAGTTTCTCAGTGAAAGCACCAAAATGTTAGACCAAAAATTGGCTCTAACACCCAAATTAGATATGAATTCAATGAAATAGAATCAACAGGCAATAAAGAACACGCAATTTATAGTGGTTCGGCGTTAACGGGCCTACGTCCACTTTGTTTTCTTTTAATTGATGATTTGAATACAAATACAGCAATGATTCTCACTCAACCTCACAATTACAATGCATAAACTCACTCAAATCTCTCAAAAATGGACTTTAAGAGATGATTTTGATCTGAATATGATTGTAGAATTCGGCTATAGAGGAAGAGTGGACTGAGAATTTGCCAAAAGATCCTTTCAAATGCCTCTAGATGGTGTATTTATAGGTGAAAAATCTCCTCGAAGTGGCTCCGGTTCGGAATTGCGTGGCATCCATCCCTTGAGAGTCGGGTTCAGAGGCTCCAAGATGGCTACAGCGCATTGATTTAGTGTGAGATTGTGGGAGAAATGGTCAGACCTTGTCCGAGTCTTCAGGGGGATATGCGCAGCAATGGTCACAGGTTCGAGGGGAAAAAGGGGTTCGGATCGGGGCCTCCGATCCGATCCGGTGATGCAACTTGCTATCCCTTGATGCTGCTGACGTACTCATCCGATCCGAACCGAGGGGATTGCTTGCTTTCTTCTGATGCCGCTGAAGTATTCCTTCGATCCGAACCGCCGAAGCCACCGGCTTTATGATGTTGCGGCCATAATCCTCCGATCGATCCGATGTAATCTCTGCATTCTTGATCATTACTTACCTCCTGTGCTATCTTCCTTCGATCCGATCCGATTATTGTCTTTCTCACTATTTGCTCTTTGTGTAGCCTAGTTCACGAAGTAGGCTAACATATTCAAAGAAGAATAAAGAGTAAATTTAAAGAATTTTATCTTTGATAAAATTAATGGGAACCTTTCCCAAAGTATAAGAATATTTGAATAAAAGAATATTCTGAATTGGAATGATGCATATGTTGTGTTTGTGTAACACTTGTTTATTATATACGCGAGTTATTCAGAAAGACCGGGTTTATCCCATTCTGAATAACTGATTCGACGTGGTATCGAGGATGAAGACGAAGGTCGAAGTCCGGAGGTCTTCACATCGTTTGGGTGATTACTGATGATCTTGATTGGGCTGTACACCGAAGAGGAGGGAATCAGTTGGTGATCGTCCAGACGTACTTGGAGATTGATGGATATGCGAGGTACAAGGTGCCTCCAGTTTCGTTCAGACCAAGAATGGACTTGTAAATGGACTGTGTGTCTGACATTGGATTTTATTCTGTGTGATTGATTTCTATTAAATATATATCTGTTTGGCGGCGGAGAATTTATTCTCTTGCTTAACGCCCTTCTCTGAGATGTACGAGCTTAGGGGCTATATATTGATGGATATCAATCGCATGGAGTGAATTGCCTGTGTGGCATGCCTAAGTGGCAAATGATCAAGGCTTTTGTTGAAAAACAAAGTCTTGTGGTTGATGATCAAAGCAATGACTGTGTGGCATAGCTTTGTGTAGCATTGATTCGCGAGCCTCACACCCCGGTTGTGAACCAAAAACGGGAGAGGCCGTCAGGGAGGACATGCGTTTTCTTCTAGCTATGGTGGTGTCACTGACCTACCAGCCCTGACATTTATATTATTTTCACCTGTGTGGTTGTTGCTGTTGCGAGGCGCCTCGGAAATATCGGTGACTATGTGGAGCCGATGGAGCCATTGGGCTTATTTACGCCCCAAAGGACGGGGAAACGTAGTGTTCAGGCATTTTAATCCACATCGGTGGACCGGCCCTGTCGCTCCAAGGGTCGATGCGCTATGACCCTAAGGCTTAGGCTAGAGAGCCTCGAAGCCGGTGAGGATGATCCCTTGCCTCGGTTCATAGATGGAAACCCAACTTCCAATATATGACTTCGCGGTTTTTGATTGTAGAGCCTGGTATGGAGATATAATGGTATGGGGCACTTATGCCGTCTATGATTGATACTTATGATTTGAAGTTGTTTTATACACTATGCACTTATAATAGTATCAAATGATTTGTTTTAAACGTATCAAGCATTCTTGGCTATTACAAGGTAAAAACCCTATCCTCCGGCTTGCGTTGCATTGTGTGATGGGACCTGGGTCTTATAATAGTTTCATTTTTCTTTATTTAGCATTGCGCTGTTGTTTTATGCACTGGTATTCTTGGGATGAAACCCGTTCTATGTTATACGGCATGGTCCCTTGATTTACCTAACTTTAAAATAAAGATAAATAACTGTTTTAGTTCTCATACCACTCACATGACTGACGTGGAGTTTATTGTTTTAACCTAAACTCTGGGTGCCCTTATTTTGACACGGGAAGCTAATAGTTTTGGTTTTGCAGATTTATATTCATAGGATCCTGATTTACAGCTGGAATGATATCCGGAAAGCTTTGTATCCGTATATCTTCTTCAGTTGTGCTTTGTATTATTTTCCGCTGCTATGTAATGTATTGTAATCTCTGATATTTTCTATGTAATATTTATTCATACTCTGTATATTCTTGTATTCTGATGGAATTGTTGTAATATACAATGAAATGTTCTTCTGTTTGCGTTCCAATTTGTCGTATTCTCAAAACAATCAGGGGTTTCAAATGGTCTTGGTCGGTTTAGAGACTGATTCGGATCGAGCGAAATTCCTTTTCGTTACATTAATCGTTGTTTAATTATTCAAAATGAGATTTAACTCAGTCTTTCCAAATAATTCTTGCATAAATTTCAAATCAAATTCTTTCCCTTGGTTAAATCATTGGCCTTCACCATTTCTTACCATATGTAAAAAGGTTTTGTCGAGAATTTAATTCGGTCATCGAATGAGGTACTCAAGTCATATCATATCCAATATTCATTTTATACGTTTTCATGCCAAATCGTATTTAACCATCTTTATTTTTCAAACCAACAAATTTGGGTTTCACACATTTTAAATCATTAAAATAATTTGAAACGATTTATCAAATGATTTCAAATAAAATCGATTACTGAAATATGTGAATTAGAGAAATTGACAAGTTACAAACGAAATCGAAATGGTCTGAAACTCGGTCGGGAAAGATCCTGAATGGACCTAAACTGTTGATCTTGGTCTCCATCGGTCAACAGTCCAGAAACAGGTTTCAGATGTCTGGAACAAAGGGGCAGACGTCTGACCTGCTACTGGTCACAAAATAGCAGTCTAAATTAGACGTCCGGGCCTTATTTTCAGACGCCTAAAAATTCTAAACGTCTGGAAAAAGGCTCTAGACGTCTGACTTGATGCTCGGGTCAAAAATTGACCCTTGATCAGACATTTGAAATTTATTTCAGATGTCTGACCTACTGTTAAAAGCAGCGTATGACTAGGTCATAAGGCCAAGTTGATTACAATCGTTCTCTGGCGACTCACGAAGGTTTATAACACTTATTCGAGGGGAGGTAAGGCTTTTAAAACTCGCTGAAACGACTCATAATAGACAACTCACATGCATGAACATGTACACACAAGAATTCCATGATTTTGATTATAAATTCAAATGTGAACGAAATTCCAAACAAAAGCATGCAACATGATTTAAGTGACTTGTGAAGACTTAGGACTTTGCCAAGGCGACAACGGGGCTTCATAACATCACACAATCAACTCGTAGCATATGAATTAGATCGTACGAACTATCCTTATCATAATTTTCAATTCAATGGAACATGAATACATGAAATCGGCTAAGTTACACTATCTTAACCAATTCACTAGCATGTGCAAACTCAAATGAATTCTAAACTACACTTTTACAAGCTAAAGGCTTATGGCATACATGTGAGTTCATGAATAACTCACTTATAATGGATAAAATCATAATTTTATTGCACTACTTAGTATTTAACCTCATATTAAGATTATAATCAATCAATAGTCATTTCACCAAACCAAACTAAATCAATTACTACATAGATGATTAACACTACCCCTTTTGGTTTCTATTTCTCACTATAAATCTTCGAGATAGAAGTTATCACCTTTGCTTGTTTACAAACAAGGAATAAATCCAATAGCAAGCAAAATCAACCCCTCTTCCAATATTGCATCTAAATATCTAATCTAGCACATATAAATAGATTTCCTAAGAGTTAGTTCATAGGAATCATCAAAAATCAAAGCGGAGATAAGCTAGAGAAGATGGAGAAGATAAAGAGGAGGCTTACCAAGGTTTCCTCTTTGATTTCCCCTTTGATTTGAGCAACTAATTGAAATACCTAGCATAGAAATTTTAATTTCCCATCCCTTTCCCCATTTTCTATTTTTCTTCTAAATGTTGAAGGTGAATAAGAGGGAGAGGGTTGATTTGGTTATATGGAGTGGGCTAGGTTTAGCCAAACCGAAACCCAACCAAAGTCCGCATTTTCACAAGCTCGAAATATATCGAAGCTTATAGTTTTCGAACATGTAAAAGACATTTTGAACTCAAAGGAAATGGTTTCAATTCCAAATTCATTCGTATGCAAAATAACTATTTCTAAGGGCTATATACAGTATTAAAAAATATATATACTCTATAGCAACTATTCTAAATTTTAATTTAGACATAACTTATAGTTTATAAAGTGAAATCTCAATTTCTTACATTCGTTAGAAAATAACAATTCAAAATAATCCAACGTTTCTTGTTTTATCAAATTCTGATTTATATTGAATTCACATTCATTCAAAGTTTAAAATCAAATTTTCAAACTGCCGTACCATTTCAAGCTTGTTTTCATTAAATTTTAAATTTATACGTTCTAACTTCGATTTAAATAAATTTTAAATCTTTTATTCTCAAAATAATTCATCTAAAATATTTGATTTCAATGAAAATCAGTTAATAACAAATTTTAAATTGGTTCCAAAAATACGGGTTGTTAGAAAAATACTCCCCCTTAACCCTAAATATATCTATATAATACTTATACTAAACAAAGTTATACTCCCCCTAAATCCATGCTATAGATGATCCTAATAACTATATAATACTCCTTTTATTTCCCTCTAATCTATGATTCTAAACTTAAATTAATATAACTCCCCCTAAAATTATGTCTATACTAGTCTAATAAACTAAATAAAAGGATAATAAAATATGCAAACCAATTAATTTAAACAAGAAAATCAATCCAAGCAAGCAATTCAAACAATCAATTTAAATAATTAAATCAACCAAAGCACTCTTTGCAACACCCCGAATTTTTGAATAATCGAATTAATGAAATTAAAAATAATTAATCTCAGACGTGAGAATTAAGGGAATGGGGTTGTGCCATCGTGTTCGTCTCGGAATTCTGGTTGAGAATAGTCCGAGTTTGCGGGAAACAGGTACTGGATGAAGGAGTTATGGAAGAACGAAGTTTGGTGGAAAAACAAGAATATATATATATATATATATATATATATATATATATTTGCACTGGCGCACTTGGGAAGTGCGCCAGTATAAATTTGCACTGGCGCACCTGCCAAGTGCGCCCAGGCCGAGGCAGCAGTCCTGCACAGCTTTCTGTTTCAGTCTGACTCATGTTGCTGACTCCTTTCTGACTCCTTGCTGAGTCATTAGGGCTGAGGTGTCACCCTATTCCGACTGAATGGTTTTGATTAACCCTAAGATCATCCGACGGCTTAAATTAATTCAAAACTCTATAAAAAGACCCATAGACCCAAACCCTAAATCAGAATTAAAACTAAAACTATGGCCGTCATGCTGTCATCTTGAACCCTAGAGTAGCCGCCACCAATTAGAGATGAAGAACAACAAATCAAATCAATTCTATTCAACCCTAGCAACGAATCTTCTTCAAAGGAAAGCTAATTCAACTTCAGAAATCAGAATTCAGAACTCAAGACTGCCTTTGAGTTGTGAGTTCGATAATTTTAATAAAATAATTAGCAATTTAATTGGATAAAGTTATGATGTGGATTGTATGAATGTGATGTGAATTATTGATCGCATGTTGTAATTATGTTGTAGAATTGTGTTGGACGTTATGTTGTGATGCTATCATATACTATCACCTATGTTGTAATTCTATGATTTGGCTTATGTATAATCAAATCATCATGTTGTTCATATGCTAGTCTGGTTATGTTAATTCATATGATGGATCACAAGTATGTATGCAAGTTTAGATATTGATTTAGAAAAGAATCATAGGCAAGTTAGTATAACCTTACATGTTTCGTGACATCAATTTTAGATCTAAAGTTAGGCTATGACATGTGTAAGTTATATGATAAATTCTACATGATAATTTACATGTTAGATGCAAGTTTACACCATTGTTATGATGCATAAATCACATATGCAAGTTTATATAAATATATGAGTTTGGGATATGATTCATGTTATGCAAGTTTAGGGTTATTGCCTATGCAAGTTTACACCTTTAGATGTAGTTCTATGACATACATGATTTATGCAAGTTTGTGACCATTATCTCAACAAGTTCACACCTTTATATTTGGATCCATGACATATGTTGTTTATGCAAGTTGTAACTTTGGCCTATGCAAGTTTTAGATGTAGAACATCATTCACACATGCAAGTCCACCCCTTATGTTTAGATCTAGTTTCAACTTTATGTATGTTGTGATGTTTTCTCTTTATTCCATGAGTTAGAATATTCGAGTCTAACGTATATTTTACGTTAAATGAACGAACGTACAACATGGGGGTAAAGGGGGTAATATTAAAAGATTTAATTGGCATAAATGCCTTAAAAGACATAAAATAAATTTTGGATGAAGATTGGTATGATTTTACATACCATAAATGGATGGACATAATTGAGTCAGTTATGGACATCGTTAAATTTGGAATTGATTGATAATTTGAATAGGGAAAGTAATTCAAATTGGGGAATGATTAATTAGGAGTAATTAATCGTCTAAGACACGAGGTTAGGCTCTTTTGTGGTGTAAGACTGCCCGGACCCGCCCGGCAAATCCAGCTGCCACAATTGCCAGTCTAATGTGAGAGGTCTTAGGCATAAATTACGTAACAATTGTAAAGACACGAGGTTAGGCTCTTTTGTGGTGTAAGACTGCTCGGACCCGCCCGGCAAATCCAGCTGCCACAAATGCCAGTCTAATGTGAGATTTCTTTATGAGGTTACGGTCTTAATTAATTAAGAAAGACTTAACTAGATAAACATGTAGTGGGACATGAGGGGGTTAAGTGGGTGCCTTGGGTGGCATGTGGAATCTAGTGGTGCCTTGGGTGGCATTTGGAAATACGATTAGAAACACTTAACCAAAAATTGAAACATGTAATTGAACATAAATAAGAAATGGGTTAAGTGGGATGTACTTGAGGGGACCAAGTTTAGGTGGATAGCTTGTGTCAAGTAAAGGGGGCCCATTTCAACCAGTAACCCATACGTATCTTTGTGAGCTCGACCCAAGTCGAGGACGGGACACGCATACTCGGCTTGACTGTAAGAGGCCAAAACGGGTTAGCGGTGGCAACGCAAGTCCAACGGGTTCATATGCGTGTGTGGGCCCGGGCTGGTAGGTAAGACGTTGTTGCATCGTGTAGGTATAAGCCGTGCATTTTTCGTTGTATCGGGTTACCACTTTGGGGAGTGATACACCCCACTGTGGGGCCAGCACAGGTATCTACGAGTTAGGGAGCCGATCGCTTGGGGGTAGTGGGTACACCTAGTGGAGATAGGGGCAGGCGGCACCTATGAAGGCAGCTAGGGGGGCACGGAACTACCAATATCATTATTAAGTCTGTAGGCGAGATCAACCTTAGGGTGACTAATGGTGGTGCAGTATAGCAAATATCCTATAGTGTTGGTGTACTTTAGTAATTATCTTATTGTGGTTTAGGGGCGCTTTAACGATATCGTTGTTCGTCTTGTTTCCTTATTTACTCTGCCATACTCAATGGTTCGTGGTCATTCCCTTATTATCCAACTTATGCCTTAACCTAGTTACTTTGTTAATTATATTGTTAAAGTTATCGCACTCGCCAGACTTTATGTCTGACCCCCCCTTTGTTTCCTCCTCTTTTCTTCCTCCCCCCCCCCCTCAAGGTGCTCAGGTTGGAACTAGCGCCAGTGGAGCTTGATTTGGACTATTGTTTCTCTGCTTTTAGAAGATTGCTTGGACCGCTGAAGTAAAGTTCAGCCTCTTTTATTTATGGCTATTTTGTATTGGGGATTATGTCTTTCAATTTATGTACTTTGATTTAGTCAAGATGGATATTATGTACTTGGCTCTGGTTTTGATGATGTAATCAAACATATGTATTTTCCGCTGCAATGAAATAAAGTTTTTAATTTTTCAAGTACTGTTTATATTTGTCTTGTTGTTAAGTTTCTGTTCTATACTCACTTAAAACGCTCCATAGAAGTTAATGCATTCCCTTTGTGAGTGACATTAATGGACATGGGGTGTTACACGTGGTATCAGAGCTGAAGGTTACCAGAACAGATATGAGATTTTGAAAAACTATTTTTCAAAAGCAATTTATATAGAAATACTTTGAAAAATATGTTTTAAGGAAAGTATTTTCAAGAAAAAGGTTTATTTTAAAAACATAATCCCCAAGAGCCATATATCTTTTCTTCGATTCTCCGTTTTGAATCTCTTTCTCTTTCCCTTTTGAATCTCTTCCTCCGCGTATAGATGATTTTTCCTAAGATATATGAGGACTTCTGTACGATGGGCGGAAAGCCGCTTCATGGGTTAGCTATGACCCACATTCTCATGGGGGCTACCTTCGAGAGACTAGTTGACATGGCGCTCGTGCATGAAGAGGAGAAGGGCACCAATGCTAATAAGGAACCCGAGAAGAAAAGGGGATCAAAAGAAGCCGCAACAGAACAAGAAAGGTGGCAAAGGCAACAATGCTAAGGGAAAGAAAAGATGCTTTAACTGTGGGACACCCGGCCATCTAAGCAAAGATTGTAGGAAGAAAAAGAAGACTGGTTGTTTCCACTGTGGCGAGGCGGGACATCTCATTAAGGACTGCCCAAAGAAAAGGCAGAGGGCAGGGTCTACCTCGGGAGGACAAGTGCAGGCTCTTATGGCACCAGGGCAGGCAAGGGGACAAGTTCAGGCTGTCATGGTCCCACCGTTGCAAGAATGAGGTAGACCAATTTCCGTTGAAAGTTTAGTTTTTCTGTTTGATCATCCTGTCTGTACTTTATTCGATTCTGGCGCATCAAATTCGTTTATTTCTACATCATTAGTTGAAACACTGCACCTTGATACTAGTCTAGTTACTGATCCCTTAGTAGTCCCAAATCCTATCGGTGGTTTGACTCATCTTTCTATGATTTTTCGAGATTTGAGAGTTTTTATCTTGGGCGTTGAGTTTGAGTGCAATGCTTTTGTTCTTCGCTTCATGGGCTACGGTTTAATTCTAGGTATGGATTGGCTAACTAGAAACGGGGCCATCCTAGATTGTGAAAAAAGGATAGTTAGATTGTTGACTCATTTTGGAAAGACCCTTGATATTTCTTGTGACCCTAGAGGTCCAGTAATGCTTAGATACCTAGAATCCCTTGACGCATCCGATGATGATTTACATTCTGTTCCCATAGTCCGTGAATATGCTGATGTCTTCGATAAGGTGAGGGGTTTACCCCCAAATGTGAAATAGACTTTCGAATATATGTAGTAGATAATGCAAAGCCAATTGCATTACAAGTGCGCCACATTGCTCCAAGAGAGAGAAGAGAACTCAGTAAGCAAGTGAAGGAATTACTTGAGAAGGGGTTCATCAGACGTAGTATATCGGAGTGGGATGCTCCAGTAGTATTTGCCACGAAGGCGGATGGGTCCCTTAGACTTTGTGTGGACTATAGAGAACTTAATAAGCTTACTAAGAAGAATAGACACCCACTGCCAAGGATTGACGATCTCCTCGATCAGTTAGTTGGCGCCTCGGTGTTTTCGCAGTTGGACTTAGCTACTGGTTTCCATCAGTTGAGAGTGGCTGAGGATAGCATAGACAAGACTGCCTTTAGTACTCTAGACGGTTTCTTCGAGTGGCTTGTGATGCCCTTCGGTTTGACAAACGCCCCCGCATACTTTGTTGACTTGATGAGTTGGGTGTTTAGGGAGTACCTTAATAGATTCGTGGTAGTCTTTGTGGACGACATCTTGATCTTTTCTAAGAATAAGGAAGATCATTCCCTACATCTTAGGAAGTGTTGGAGACTCTTCAAGCGCATAGCCTTAAAGCTAAATTTTCTAAATGTCACTTTTAGAGGAAGGAAGTGCGATTCTTAGGGTACGTGGTTTCCAAGGAAGGGATAGCTGTGGATCCCGCGAAGATAGTGGCCATCCAAGATTGGAAGGTTCCTAAAAATGCTACCGAGGTGAGGAGTTTCTTAGGGTTGGCTGGCTACTATAGGAAGTTCATTAAAGACTTCGCAAAAATATTAGCCCCATTAAAACGCTTGACGAAGAAGAACTTAGTTTTCCTATGGGACGTAGATTGTGATGATGCGTTCCAATGTTTAAAGAGATCTTTGACCATAGCCCCAGTCGTAGTGTTGCCAGATGGGAGTAAGCCAATTACCGTTTATACCGATGCTTGTGGGGCAGGACTAGGCGCAATATTAATGCAAGAGGGAAGGGTAATAGCCTATGGTGGAAGGCAATTGAGGGTACATGAGAAAAATTACCCTACACATGACCTAGAGTTGGCCGCTATTGTCTTCGCGCTTAAGTCTTGGCGTCATTATCTTCTTGGCGAAAAATTCGAATTATTCACTGACCATAAATCGCTAAAATACTTATTCTCTCAGAAGGACTTGAACTTAAGGCAGCAAAGGTGGATGGAATTCTTAGCATCCTATGACTTCGAGATAACATACACCCCTGGCAAGGGTAACGTGGTGGCAGACGCCTTAAGTAGAAAAAGGTTGTCCTTGAGTCCATTGTTTGTTGAGCGGCGAAGCTTAGAGTTCATCTCTACGTTTGACTTTAAACCTTCCATTGACTTTGTACCCGGTTTGCTAGCATCCTGAGAGGTCAGACCTTCGCTTTTGGGATGGATTGGCGAGGCACAACGAGAAGACCCACAATTGGTTGAGTTAGTAGAAAAGCTCAAAAGAGGGGAGTCATTGAGCCATCCCCATAGGTATACCCTAGATGATAAGGGTTGGTTACATAGAGATGGTAGACTTTGTGTACCTCAGGACGAGAACTTGAGGAAGACCATTCTTGATGATGCACATCGTTCGAAGATGACCATCCATCCCGACGGGGACAAGATGTACATGGACATGAGACGAGTTTACTTTTGGACCAGTATGAAGAAGGACGTGGCGGAGTTTGTTGCTAGATGCTTGGTGTGCCAACAAGTGAAAGTAGAGCAAAAGAAGCCCGGTGGATTGCTTCACCCATTGGAGGTCCCACAATGGAAGTGGGAAAGTGTTTCGATGGACTTTGTTGACGGATTACCAAGATCAAGGAAGGGTAACACGGGGATTTGGGTCGTGTAGACAGACTTACTAAGAGCGCCCATTTCATTCCTGTGAAGAGTAAGAGGACTGGTCCATGGTTAGCCTCCGTATACATTCGAGAAATAGTTCGTTTGCACGATGTTCCTTCTAGCATAGTGAGCGACCGCGATCCTATCTTCACTAGCGAGTTTTGGAAGAGCTTGCAAGAGGCGGTAGGGACTCAGTTATGTTTGAGCACCGCATATCATCCTCAGACAGACGGCCATACCGAGAGGGTGAATCGTATTCTAGAGGACATATTGAGGTTGTGTGTCTTAGATTTCGGAGGTACATGGGAGGAACATCTTCCGTTGGTGGAGCTCGCATATAATAAAAGCTTTCTGTCTAGCATTGGCATGGCACCGTTCGAGGCTCTTTATGGACGACCGTGTTGTTCGCCTACATGTTGGTGGGAGTCTACAGACAAGATCTTGCTAGTACCCAATATGTTTAGAGAGACTTCGGAAAAGATCGATTTGATTCGAAGGAGGATGAAGACGGCGCAAGATAGGCAAAAATCTTATGCTGACAAGAGGAGGACAGATCTTGAGTTTGATATTGGAGACATGGTCTTTGTCAAGGTGTCTCCATTATGGAACGTCGTTCGCTTTGGGTCCATTGGGAAGTTAGCACCAAGGTTCGTAGGGCCGTTTCCTATTAAGGAGAGGATTAGGAAAATGGCGTGTAGAGTGGAGTTTCCCGAGAGACTTAGTGGTGTACACGATGTATTCCATGTATCACATTTGAGGAAGTACTTGAACAAGACCGCAGAAGTGGTAGAGGCGAGCTTGCTTAGAGAGGTAGAGATAGAGCGTGATGCGATGATTCGACAAGCTCTTACGTGTATTCTTGGGTCGGAGATTAAGAAGTTGAGGAATCGAGAGGTCAAGCTAGTAAAAGTGCAATGGGGAGATGATGAGAGCAACGCTACTTAGGAGACGGAAGAGAAGATGCGTTCATTGTACCCTTTTCTTTTCAAGGGTATGTCTATTAATTCCTCCTTTACCACTTACCTTGTACTTAACTTATCTTTAGTGTGTCCTCTCGCTAGTATCTTTGGCCTTTAGATAGGGTAGTCCTATGGTTGAAACATGTGTTTGAGACATGTTATGTATGATGGATGCATGTGGATGCAAGTGGTTGATAGTGGTTGCTTGTGGATGCATATACACACACTTTAGGCACTAGATCGGCTCAGTCACTTCATATTGCATATTGCATGTAAATGTGTGTGCATATTTAAGCTAATGGATGTATAATGGTTGTACTATCATATGGATGCGGCATTTTGGTGAATGGTTGTGCACGCATGTATAAATAATGTGTATCAATAAGGTTCTTTCGCATACATAATGGATTTGTGTCACTATCATGGTTTGCATTAAGGAGGTCAACTGAATCAGTAGACCGCCTGATTTTGCATTAGATAAGGAACATATACACACACTTCTTGGATATGTTCATATAGCATTAGAAATTTTATAAGGACAGTGGATGCCCGTGTTTGATGGTTGAGTAGACGGTTTTTTGGATGGTAGTATATGCATTCTCCTTAACTTGGAGATTTCAGGGGCGAAATCCTTTAAGGAGGGGAGAATGTAACACCCCGGATTTTTGAATAATCGAATTAACTAAATTAAAGAATAATTAATCTCAGACGTGAGAATTAAGGGAACGGGGTTGCGCCATCATGTTCGTCTCGGAATTTTGGTTGAGATAGAGTCCGAGTTTGCGGGAAACGGGTACCGGATGAAGGAGTTATGGACGAACGAAGTTTGGTGGCAAAACAAGAAGAAAAAAAATATATATTTGCACTGGTGCACTTGGGAAGTACGCCAGTACAAATTTGCACTGGCGCACCTGCCAAGTGCGCCCAGGCCGAGGCAGCAGGCCTGCACAGCTTTCTTGTTCAGTCTGACCCATGTTGCCGAGTCCTTTCTGACTCCTTGCTGAGTCATTGGGGCTGAGGTGTCACCCTATTCCGACTGAATTGTTTTGATTAACCCTAAGATCATCCGACAGCTTAAATTAATTCAAAACTCTATAAAAAGACCCATAGACTCAAACCCTAAATCAGAATTAAAACTAAAACTATGGCCGTCATGCTGTCATCTTGAACCCTAGAGTAGCCGCCACCAATTAGAGAGGAAGAAAAGCAAATCAAATCAATTCTATTCAACCCTAACAACTAATCTTCTTCAAAGGAAAGCTAATTCAACTTTAGAAATCAGAATTCAGAACTCAAGACCATCTTTGAGTTGTGAGTTCGATAATTTTAATAAAATAATTAGCAATTTAATTGGATTAAGTTATGATGCGGATTCTATGGATGTGATGTGAATTATTGATCGCATATTGTAATTATGTTGTAGAATTGTGTTGAAATCTCTATGACTTTATGTTGTGATGCTATCATTTATGATGTAATACTATCACCTATGTTGTAATTCTATGATTTGGCTTATGTATAATCAAATCATCATGTAGTTCATATGCTAGTTTGGTTATGTTAATTCATATGAGAGATCACAAGTATGTATGCAAGTTTAGATATTGATTTAGACAAGAATCATAGGCAAGTTAGTATAACCTTAAATGTTTCGTGACATCAATTTTAGATCTAAAGTTAGGCTATGACATGTGTGAGTTATATGACAAAATCTACATGATAATTTACATGTTAGATGCAAGTTTACACCATTGTTATGATGCATAAATCACAAATGCAAGTTTATATAAATACATGAGTTTGGGATATGAATCATGTTATGCAAGCTTAGGGTTATTGCCTATGCAAGTTTACACCTTTAGATGTAGATCTATGACATACATGATTTATGCAAGTTTGTGACCATTATCTCAACAAGTTCACACCTTTAGATTTGGATCCATGACATATGTTGTTTATGCAAGTTGTAACTTTGGCCTATGCAAGTTTTAGATGTAGAACATCATTCACACATGCAAGTCCACCCCTTATGTTTAGATCTAGTTTCAACTATATGTATGTTGTGATGTTTTCTCTTTATTCCATGAGTTAGACTATTCGATTCTAACGTATATTTTAAACGAACGAACGTACAACGTGGGGTAAGGGGATAATATTAAAAGATTTAATTGGCATAAATGCCTTAAAACACATAAAATAAATTTGTGATGAAAATTGGTATGATTTTACATACCATAAATGGATGGACATAATTGAGTCAATTATGGACATCATTAAATTTGGAATTGATTGATAATTTGAATAGGGAAAGAAATTCAAATAGGGGAATGATTAATTAGGAGTAATTAATCGTCTAAGACAAGAGGTTAGGCTCTTTTGTGGTGTAAGACTGCCCGGACCCGCCCGGCAAATCCAGCTGCCACAAATGCCAGTCTAATGTGAGAGGTCTTAGGCATAAATTAAATACGTAATAATTGTAAAGACAAGAGGTTAGGCTCTTTTGTGGTGTAAGACTGTCCGGACCCGCCCGGCAAATCCAGCTGCCACAAATGCCAGTCTAATGTGGGAGGTCTTTATGAGGTTGCGGTCTTAATGAATTAAGAAACACTTAACCAGATAAACATGTAGTGGGACATGAGGGGGTTAAGTGGGTGCCTTGGGTGTCGTGTGGAATCTAGTGGGTGCCTTGGGGGCATTTGGAAATACGATTAGAAACACTTAACCAAAAATTGAAACATGTAATTGAACATGAATAAGAAGTGGGTTAAGTGGGATGTACTAGAGGGGACCAAGCTTAGGTGGATAACTTGTGTCAAGTAATGGGTGCTCATTTCAACCAGTAACCCATACGTTTCTTCGTGAGCTCGACCCAAGTCGAGGACGGGACACACATACTCGGCTTGACTGTAAGAGGCCAAAACGGGTTAGCGGTGGCAACGCAAGTCCAACGGGTTCATATGCGTGTGTGGGCCCGGGCTGGTAGGTAAGACGTTGTTGCATCGTGTAGGTATAAGTCGTGCATTGTTTGTTGTATCGGGTTGCCACTTTGGGGAGTGATACACCCCACTGTGGGGCCAGCACGGGTATCTACGAGTTTGGGAGCCGATCGCTTGGGGATAGTGGGTAAACCTAGTGGAGATAAGGGCAGGCGGCACCTATGAAGGTAGCTAGGGGTGTACGAAACTACCAATATCATTATTAAGTCTGTAGGCGGGATCAACCTTCGGGTGACTAGTGGTGGTGCAATATAGCAAATATCCTATAGTGTTGGTGTAGTTTAGTAATTATCTTATAGTGGTTTAGGGGCGCTTTAACGATATCGTTGTTCGTCTTGTTTCCTTATTTACTCTGCCATACTCAATGGTTCATGGTCATTCCCTTATTATCCAACTTATGCCTTAACCTAGTTACTTTGTTAATTATATTGTTAAAGTTATCGCACTCGCTAGAATTTATGTCTGACCCCCCTTTGTTTCCTCCTCTTTTCTTCCTTCCCTCCCCCCCAGGTGCTCAGTTTGGAACTAGCACCAGTGGAGCTTGATTTTGGATGCTTTTAGAAGATTGCTTGGACCGCTGAAGTAAAGTTCAGCCTCTTTTATTTATGGCTATTTTGTATGAGGGATTATGTCTTTCAATTTATGTACTTTGGTTTAGTCAAGATGGATATTATGTACTTGGCTCTGGTTTTGATGATGTAATCAAACATATGCATTTTCCGCTGCAATGAAATAAAGTTTTTAATTTTTCAAGTACTATTTATATATGTCTTGTTGTTAAGTTTCTGTTCTATACTCACTTAAAACGCTCCATAGAAGTTAATGCATTCCCTTTGTGAGTGACATTAATGGACATGGGGTGTTACACTCTTGAACCTTCAACTAATCCTTAGAAACTTTAGATCTAATACAAGACTAAACCTATCCTAAATTCTACTTCCCTTAAAACTATAATAGGACTCTAATCTAGACTAAGAAATAATTCTGTTAAGATATCCTTATGACTGTAATATAAGTTAAGTAAAGCAATTTAATCCAAACAATCAACCAATTTAAGTTTTGTTGTCACAAAACATCCATTCAAATTAATTTAAATATAAAGCCAACCATTCCTTGTAACTTCTATTTATCCTACAAACCTATAATACTCCTATCAACCACAAATGCATAAGTATATTTCTGACACACTACTAATGAAAGTCAACCATGTTAAATAAGTCAATCAAGTTAAAGTAAATATGTTATGTATTTGATTAATAATCCTATATTTCTAATTAGATAAAAATTCCTCATATAGTATACTTGTTATGTATGGAGATAAAAGTTAAAATATAATGCAGTGTGTTGGTGATAATGCAGATGTCATTTGTAAAACTATATGAAGTGATATATTGAATGAAATGTAGCTTGTGATATGAATAAGTTTTGATATGTAATAAATGAGGTATGATATGAAAAAAACATGTGTAATAATATTCAGAATGATTAATGATGATATGTATGGTTGTTAAGGATATTTAAAGTAATAACTTACTATTATGTATATAGATATATATGTTATAAAATATTCAAATTAAACAAAGGTAATATATATACTAATTTCTAAACTTAGTGTTAACCCCGTTGTTCAAACACAGTTCGAGAACAAAGTTAGACACGAAAGCATGAATCGGCAATGGTCACGTGCATAGTCCATATAATAATACAAGCGATCTTCACATTTGTGGCAACGTGTTCCATCCTATAATATGTTATGCTATGAAAAAAGGTCCTTGAGCCGAAGCAACAAAAGCTGGCACCTTTCGAATACCCGACGATCGGCACAACAACGAGTATAGCGTAACATGAATTCAAAATGGATTAGTAGTACATTTTATTGATTTAAAATCGCGTGATGCTAGTTGATACTTCATGGATTGGCCCAGCTATGTAAGAGGCACACGTGGCAAGCATATACAATGCTAGCTCCATCTTGAACTTGTGAAAACTGCTTGCCATACACCAATACATACTTAGCATCCAAAGGTTGATCAATTATAGTAGTATGTAAGGTCATGTTGGAAATATCTGCTCTATTATAAGTCAACAGTTCACTGAAACACTTTGTCCGTACACTCAACCAGTTTGCATACGTGGCTACTCAACAAGTTTCATGGACCAGTTCCTAAACTAACTAAGATTAGATTAACATGCTTTTTAGCACTGAGTCGTGCGTGTGTGTAAAATGTATATGAATCAGTGACCAATTTTCATCAACATTGAACCAAGCATAAAGTGTGCACAAATGTTCAGGCAAGCCCCACATCGACAACACTCAAACCATGCTCATTCCTATATGCTCATACTCATCCAAACAAAGTCGCACTCAACTCGCTCGCCTACATTGCTCAGCATAACCCGCTTGCTCACCTCCATCTAGTCTGGCCGAGCACAAGGCTCGAGTATCATGATCAGGCACAAGACTTGATTTGGGTGATCGGGCATAAGGCTCGAGCAACATGATCAATCACAAGGCTCGAGCAGCAAGAACAAGCATATAGTTCGAGCATGCTCCAACCCCTGGTTGAGCGGCATGCCCAAGAACCAAGCTCGAGCACCATGCTCGGGCAATCCGTGGACAAACACATTATTAAGAGGTCGAACAACTTCATTTTTGTCAAGCAACTTTCCATGCAAGTTTGCATGAAGGTTGAGCACTTCACTGCATTGATTGAGCCGAGCAGCGCGGTAGGTCGGTCATGCATTATTGTAGTGGTCGAGCAAACTTGGCTCGAGCTTTAAGAGGTCGAGCACCCCAAGGAAGTAGCGATTGAGCAACTTCCCATCGTCATGAGGTTGAGCGGCTTCTCGCATAAGGGTCGAGCGTGTGAGCAGATTTATATAAATGAAGCGAATGTCAATCTCGTAAATCGTGTTCCCATTTTTGCACAGTATAACGGAACAATGGCAATGTTGCAATAATTATTCCCATACTTGAATAAGGACAAAGCCAAATCTATGTGTACAGCAACACATGGCTGAAGCTTGGGAACACTTCAATATTTCTATAATAAAATAAGGCAGAATGTAGTAGTCGCACGATCATTCACGAAAGGAGGGGTCGCCTCGTTCACACTTCATAAGGTCGCTCGCTCCTGCCTGGTCGCGCATACCTGCTCATGCCACCGCATGATGGGCTGTCCCCATTTGTAAAATAAACATTGCCAGTTGTACACATTTGGCTCCAACTGTCCAGTGGTAGTTCTGTAAACATGTCTGCGCTCGACCCCTACCCTGTACACCATAATTATAGCATTGCCACTACCTCTAAACTTTTTCCTATAAATACCACATTTCACCTCCAATCAATGGGCCGATTTTTGCCACCCCGAAGAGCTGTCATTTTGGTTTTCCACCATTCTCAAGCTCCCCAAGCTCCATTAATGGCTTCCTAAGCTCACTCCATCTTCCTCCAACATCAAGTGGATCTCATCTCCTCCAAACATCATCAATTCTCACTCAAGTTCAATCCAAGTGATCTCCAACCTCCATTACTCCTCTTTAAATCTCGGATCTAACAATAATCTCACGATGGAATCAAGGAAGATCATCTAATCATGAGATCTAATCCATTCCTTCCCGAATTCAAGTGAGATTTAAAGAAGAAAGAGAGTAGAAAGTAGAAGATCATTTTGAGAGAGAGAATGAGTGACATAAATGAAATGTATTGAACAATGCACTTTGTAAATCTCTCCATAATAATGAAAACACCTCCAAAGTTGACGAAGATCTATTTTAGATTGAACCACTATAAAAATTTTGTTCTTTTACTTAATTTTATTTAACATAGCTCCATTTTCCTTAATCTTACCTATTGGTGTAGTGTGATTTCACACCTTTGGTGTTTGGACAATTTTGGTTTAAACATTCGGCGCCCACCGTGGGGCTCGTTCGCATCTCCTTCTCTCAACCTTAAGAGCCTACCATTGAAGTTCTAAGCCTACTTCTACCATAGATTCTACAAGTCTAAGATCTAGCCTAATCGACGAGTTCTCTTCAAAATTCAAAGCCTTGTCCGAAATAGTGGCCAAATCTAAGAAGAATGCAAGTAAAATTATTGGAGAAACCAAAAATGTTGCTAGCGCTGAAGCGACTCCACTTATAACTGCTTTGAAGTTGGCGAAAACTCGATGGGTGGAGGAGGTGTGACTAAAAATGAGTTGAACGTCGTTATTGCCAACATAACCCAATGAATGGATGCCTCTACCAAAGCTATGATGGAAAAACTTGAAGCCATCCTTAATACTCGACCAGATCCACTGCCTAAAAAGGTCCATGTTAATCTCGAAGAGAATGTCAATTCATCCGCTTCTAACCGTAATCATAACGACAACATGAAAGATGATAATGAATGGTTGAGCAACAAAGACGAGGTTAACATCGAAGACTCGAAGCGAAAAAGTAAGAATAATTCTGAGATGAAAACTCGAAGGGTTACTAGTCCTTTCATGGGGGCACCTCCACATTGGGAAGGTAAAGGACCTATGCTCTCTAACCGAGATCGCATGCCTAGATGGAAATTTGGTAAAGAGCTCTGCTTTGCAGAACGACATAACACTGAAGAATACATCTATGGATATGATAGAGCAAATCATGAAGAGGAATCAATCTCGTAACAATGATGAAAGAGACTGGAATTTCTCTCGCGATAGGACTCCATTTATCGAGAGAATTCGAGAAACAAAGTGTCTGAAGAAATTCAATCCTCCAACTTTGCCTCTGTACAACAGCTTTGTTGATCCCAACTACTTTCTGCTCAAGTATGAGTGGCATATGAGCACAACAAAGGCAACAGACGAGATGAGACACTTATATTTCCCTCTCTACTTAGAAGGTGTTGCGTCACTATGGTTCATGAAGCTACCACCTAAGTCCGTAGACCGGTTCTCTGACTTGACCAAAAAGTTCAAGGAGTAGTTCTGCCTGTATACTACCAAAGCCAAGGATGCTATAACACTTTCAGCAATGAAGCAGAATTCAGGGGAATCCATTAAAGCTTTTCTAAGTCAATTCAATGTTTCCTTATCCGAAGTGAGGAATCCTGACCCTCGCATAATCCTCATGTCTCTAATCGGCGCTATAGATGAGAAGAGTGAATTTGGTAGATGGATTAAAATGAAAGAGCCAAACACACTTGAAAAATTCTATAGAAAAGCCAAGGAGTATAAGAGAGTGGACAATAATCCTGTACCTCTCCAGATTAGTGATGCTTACCAACTTCTTGAAGCTTCTAAAAGCGCTACTACTCAGTATAGTGAGAAGAATCTTAGGGTTGGTCAAAAGAGGGGGAAATGGCGGAAGGGATGATCGGAACAATAAGAAGCCCCGCTAATTCAAAAATTTTGAATTAACCCCTTTGATAGAAACTCCAGAGAACATCTTTGTTGTGACCAAAGACACCGAAAGTTATCTAATTCCAAAACCTTAGAGAGTAGGTGGCGATCAAGCGAACTCTGGAAAGTTCTGCAGGTTTCACAATCAGCCAGGCCACAATACCAACGAATGTAGGCATCTAAAATCACTAATCGAAGAGCTAATTATGAAGAATCGTCAACAACAATATGTGAAAAATCCACAATCCTCAAACACTGCGACTCCCCAAGGGCAAGGGGCAACAAGCAACGAAGCACCTGCACAAACCAAACCAATTATCAACTAACAACCAGTGGAGCTCTAATTTCATTGGCTTAAAATAAGTGATCAACATCACCACTACTTTGTTTTCATGCTTAAATTCATGCTTTACTTACTTCCATATTAAGAATTCTTATAAAACAGTCTGTAATATTTTACAAACATTGTTCTGAAAATTAGCTCTATGACTAAGAGCATATCTATTTTAATGAATCCCTTGCCTGTTGAATTTTATGTTAAATCAAAACTTGATTAAAAGTCGATTTCATATTGTAGGCTATCTATTGAGCACTTGTTCCTTCATAATCTGACGAAACATAGTGACCCCAACAAAACTAGTTCAAGCGCCAAAGGCTGTAAATATCAATAGGCATAAATGCAAAAATAGAAAAGCATCGCCTTGGGAAGTGAATATGAGGAGTCGCAAAGATTCAAACAACGAACAAGTGCCATAACAAACAAATAAAAGTGTTGTAACTTTCGTCAGAGGGGCACTTCCCTAAATGAGAGTTTCAAAGCTCTAGTTCCTAAACTAAGATAGCTCGCCAAGTCAAGCGTCCGACAAAGGAATTGGTTCTAGCCCCATAAAACAATACAACAACCATCCAATGAACCTGCATAGTGTCTGAATATATCAGATGTGAGAAGTGTTGGACATTAACCAATCAACTTGCTTAATTCGGAAAATCTCAGATGCGACATGTATTGGAATTTAACCAATTGACTTGCGTAGTGTCTGAATATATCAGATACGACAAGTGTTGGACCTTACTCAATTAACTTGCATAGTGTCTGAAAATCTCAGATGCGACAAGTGTTGGACCTTAACCAATCAACTCGCGTAGTGTCTGAATATCTCAGATGCGACAAGTGTTGGACCTTAACCAGTTAACTTGCGTAGTGTCTGAATATCTCAGATGCGGCAAGTGTTGGAATTTAACCAATCAACTTGCATAGTGTCTGAATATATCAGATACGACAAGTGTTGGACATTAATCAATCAACTTGCATAGTGTTTGAAAATCTCAGATGCGACAAGTGTTGGGCATGAACCAATTAAGTTGTGTAGTGTCTGAAAATCTCAGATGCGGCAAGTGTTGGACCTTAACCAAATTAACTTACATAGTGTCTGAAAATCTCAGACACGACAAATGTTAGGTTTTAACCCAAGTAGGGGCATCAATATCAAAGCTTCCGAAAGAGGAAGGAGAAAATAAATCACAAATACATATTTCCTAAATGTGAAATATCGTACATCATCATATAAGTCATTAAAACAATGACATTTGAAATCCGTAGTCGGCTTTAGTCAATTAGTTGATCTTTAGAGTTAACGCGAATTCAAATTAGAATATCGTGCTCATGCTAATAATATTTGGCGAGTTATAAATCGTTGAATGAAACAGTTCTGTGTAGACACTTTATTCAATTCAAAATAAAAATTCGCTATAACTTAAATTTTAACTGACTAATCTATTGTTGATATAGGCAGTTGACAAAAAAATATTAGCCCAGAGACGTGCAATGTTTTTACAAAACAGGTTATAACAGTGAAACAGACCCAAGATAGCACTAGGGCAATCATAAACTAGCACAACCTTGTCAACGAAAAGTTTTGGAATTCAAATTTGAACCGTCCACATGTTGGTGCGGCATCGATAAATAGCAAATGCAAGTTTCATATTGGATCAAGCAAGAAAAAAGTATATCAACAACAATGTTCATTTCGAATCCCGCATTTTTCACAAGCAAAAATTACATGCTTCGAGGGGCAAATGTTAACCCCGTTGTTCAAACACGGTTCGAGAACAAAGTTTGACATGAAAAAATGAATTGGCAATGGTCGTGTGCACAATCCATATAATAATACCTAAGAGATCTTCACATTTTTGGCCACCTTTACCATCCTATGATCTGCTATGCGATGAAAAAAGGTTCTTGAGCAGAAGAAACTAATGGTGACACCTTCCGAATGCACGATGATCAGCACAACAACGAGTAGACCGTAACATGAATTCAAAATGGATAGCAGTACATTAGTTTGATTTAAAATCGCATAATGCTAGTTGATACTTCATGGATTGGCCTAGCTATGTAAGAGGCACACGTGGTAAGCACATACAATGCTAGCTCCATCTTGAACTTGTGGAAAACTGCTTTGCCATACAACAATACATACTTAGCATCCAAAGGTTGATCAAATATAGTAGTATGTATGGTCACGTTGGATATATCTCTCTATTATGAGTCAGCAGTTCACTAAAACACTTTATCCATACACTCAACCAGTTTGCATATGTGGCAACTCAACAAGTTTCATGGATCAGTTCCTAAACTGACTAAGAATAGATTAACATGTTTTGTATCACTGAGTCATGCATGTGTGTAAAATGTATATGAATCATTAACCAGTTCTCATTAACATTTAACCAAGCATAAAGTGTGCACGAACATTAAGGCAAGCCCACGTCGACAACATTCGAATGCTCATTCCTATATGCTCACATTCATCCAAACAAAGTCGCACTCAGCTCGCTTGCCTACATCCGCTCAGCATAACCCGCTCACTCACCTCCGTCTAGTCTGGCCGAGCACAAGGCTCAAACAACACGATCAGGCACAAGGCTCGAGTAGCATGCTCAAGCACAAGGCTCTAGCAGCAAGCTTGAGCCCTAGGTTGAGCGGCATGCCAAGGAACCAAGCTCTAGCATCAAGCTCAGGCAATCCGTGGACAATACACCTCACTGAGAGGTCGAACAGCTTCATTTCGATCAAGCACAACTTGCCATGCGAGTCTGCATGAAGGTCAAGCACTTCACTGCGTTGATCGAGTCCACCAGCGTGGCAGGTCAGTCACGCATTATTGTAGTGGTCGAGCAAACTTGGTACAAGCGTTGAGGGGTCGAGCACCCCAAGGAAGTAGAGGTCGAGCAGTTTCCATCGTCATGTGGTCGAGCGGCTTCTCGCATAAGGGTCGAGCATGTGAGAAGATTTATATAAATGAAGCGGATGGCAATCTCATAAATCTTGTTCCCATTTTTGCACAGTATAAAGGAACAACGGCAATGTTGTAATAATTATTCCCATACTTGAATAAGGATAGAGCCGAATCTATGTGTACAACAACACGTGGCCGAAGCTTGGGACACTACAATATTTCTATAATAAAATAAGGCGGAATGTAGTAGTCGCACGTTCATTCATGAAAGGAGGGATAGCTCATTCACACTTCATAAGGTCGCTCGCTCCTGCCCGGTTGCACATACCTGCTCGTGCAACCGCATGCAGGGCTGGCCCCAGTCGTAAAGTAAACATTGCCTGTTGTACACACCTGGCTCCAACTGTCCAGTAGTAGTTCCGTAAATATATCTGCGCTCGACCCCTACCCTGTACACCATAATTATAGCATTGCCACTACATCTAAACTTCTCCTATAAATGCCCCATTTCACCCCCATTCAAGGGGCCGATTTTTGCCACCCTAAAGGGCTGTCATTTAGGTTTTCCACCATTCGCAAGCTCCCCAAGCTTCATTAATGGCTTCCTAAGCTCACTCCATCTTCCTCCAACATCAGGTGGATCTCATCTCCTCCAAACGCCATCAATTCTCACTCAAGTTCAATCCAAGCAATCTCCAACCGCCATTACTCCTCTTTAAAGCTCGGATCTAACACTAATTTCATGGTGGAATCAAGGAAGATCATCTAATCATGAGATCTAATCCATTCCATCCCAAATTCAATTGAGATCTAAAGCGGAAAGAGAGTAGAAAGTAGAAGATCATTTTGAGAGAGAGAATGAGTGATATAAATGAAATGTATGGAACAATGCACTTTGTAAATTTCTCCATGAAAATGAAATCGCCTCCATATTGGACGTAGATCAATTTTAGATCTAACCACTATAAAATTCTTGTGTCTCTTACTTACTTTTATTTTACATGGCTCCATTTTCCTTAATCTTAATGTTTGGTGTAGTGTGATTTCACACCTTTGGTGTTTCGACTAATTTTGGTTTAAATACTTAGGTTAATGAAAATGGAAAGGATAGTAAAGATAAAAGTTTTATTGTAATTAAAAATATTCACAATAGATAATAATCTGTTTAGAATAGTTCTATGAGTTAAATAATATTAGTAGGGGGATTCTTGTAATGAAAATTGAAGAAATTTTTAAAGAGAATATAAAAATTGTATCATATGAAGTAAACTATTTAGATATAAACTTATATTCATAAGTATATATAAAAACTAATTTTAAAAAGGACTTAAAATTTAATTTATTATGAGATATACATCAATATTTTGATACAAGTCAATTTTAAATTTAAACTTTAGAAATCAAAATATATTAATTTACTAAAAAAAACATTTATATGTTAAAACTTTAAAAGAAATCTATATAAAAATTATTTTTGATAATATAAAGTAACCTAGAAAGCTATAAATTCTTATATTAAACTACATACATGAAAATCATATATATATATATATATATATATTTCTTTATACCAAAATATTAATTTAAATATACGTGTTTTATAAAGTTTAATAAGAAATCAAAATTAGTATTATGTTACAAATAGTATTTATGATAATGTAACCTAAAATTATCATAATATCGTATGTGAAAAATATACTAGTTTAAATATCTATGTTTAAACTATATATAAAAGATATATAAATTTATATTTTATAGCAATATCAAATGTTTGAAAAAAATTAAATTATTTCAAGTATATATGTCTACATAATTTTATTGATTTATATAATTTCAAAATATATTTTTGAAACAAAAATATATAAAACATAAGTAGAAGAATAAAATTGATAATTTAGAGTTTTGAATAGACATTTTCATATTGAAAAGATGTCCTTTCGATTTTTTCAAATCCAGGTCAAATAGTAATGAAATTTAAATTTAGAATAAGAAAAGGGACAAAATTTAATTAAATAGGTATATATGTGTACTATGGTGTATTGATGTATGAACCAAAATTTGTAGAATTATAAAAATATGAATTTCTATTCCTAACTATGTGCATATATGCATATTCCTAAACTAACGATAATTATGAAAATATTGTAAGGCATACCTCTTTTTGCCATCCTTCATTTTGTTGTCCTTCCATTGTTATGAACCATATGTTCACATCTTTCAGAATTTAATGATGAAATCTGCCTTATTGCGACGGTCTCATTTTTCTGATGAGGATAGTATATTCATTTACTGAATTTGAGCACCATATGAGAAATATTTTGAAGATTTAGTTGTTCAACTGACTTGGCGCCAAAATTTTGAATTTGAATTTTGAATTTTGAATTTTGAATTTGAATGAAAAGATACTTCAGCCATTATAAATAGACTCAAATGTCATGTCTCTTCACAATCTTTTCCTTTTTCTTCTTCTTCTTCTTCTTCTTCTTCTTCTTCGTTTTCTTCTCGTTTTTCATTTTCAATCAAACTTTCAAGAGGCATAACTTCTTCATTTCTTGATGGAATTGGACGAAATCAGCAGCAAATTGAAAAGAAATTCAAGGACTACAATATAGTAAAAGTATGGGAATGAATTCGGAAGGTTCTGGAGTGCAGAAAGTCTAAGAAGTACGATAGATGCATGAAATCCCATAACAATTTTTCAGTTTTGCATAACTGACCTCAAATAGTCCCATCTCACTCAATTTTGATAGGAATTTGATGATATACCCATCAAAACGACCGCGAGAATGAGAAATACAATTTGGAAAAGGATTTGGATAAAATAGTCTAACTTGTGGATGCAATTTGAAGATAATCATCGACAATTTTGGTTTTCTTCTCTCTTTATTCACCAAAACTTCATTTGATCTTTACTTCGTCAATTATTGACGAATTCACATGAAACCAAGGACATTATGAAGCAAATTAAGAGAAGTACAGTATGAAATAAGTTGTGGATGAAAATTCAGGGTTATAAATTGATCTGGTACCCATTTTTTTTATTGATTTACATTATATATATATATATATCCATTTTTTCTTGATGTCTTTTCACCAATCGTCATTACTCTTTTCCTCGTTTTGATTTCTACCATGTGTTCATAAGAATTTTGAATTCTCAAAAGTCATTGTAGCACACCATTTCAGAATTTGAATTTTCAACAGCCACCGTTTTGGAATTTGAATTTCCAATAGCCACTTCACTGATGTTTTCAGAGTTTGTATATCCAACAACCCACATCTTTTCCTATAAAACAACACAACTTTTCAAATAATCAAATAATTTTTCAAATAATCAAATGACTTTTCAACCTAACTAATCTACAATTTTAAACAATAATATCATGATGGTTTTATAACATATCCGCATATCAAAAATTTCAAAATTTAAAAAAAAAATCAAGTCTCAAAAATCAAATCATAGTAACTTGATTTTTCAATAAAATCGAATGCAGACTCATCTAGTACTAATGCAATACATGAATTAAAACACGTATTATAAACCATTTCAAATTTTCCATTTAAAATTTCAAAAATGTGATTATGAACTTTCAATAGGGACAGTGAATAGTGTTTTTGAGAATTTAAATGAAATCTAAAACTTATATGATCTACTATATGAATCAAACACCACAAAAACAATCACAGACATAAAATCAAACACAAACACAAAGATAAACAAAAATAAAATGCAGAAAAGGAAAAAACACAACGGATTTTATACTGGTTCAGAATTGCTCCTATGTCTAGTCCCACGCAACGCTGGATTGCGTTGAGATTTATTACTATATCAATATCCAATTACAACCTCCTTGATTTCATGGCTACAAGAGCAACACCGATTCCACACAGTTGATCAAGTATACTCTTCTCGACTTCACAGCTACAAGGGTGACACCGCTCCCGTTCCTTGATTTCATGACTACAAGCAAAACACCGATTACCCAAATACTTCCCAAACGATTACAATAACTCTATAACTCGTCAATAGCACTTCGATTTAGAGAGTAATGAGTAGAGAGTGAGAAGAGAAGAAGTTTTATGTAAATAGAATTGAATTCAACAGAGTATAAGTGTAGAAATCATAAAAATAAGAAAATATAATGGTGTAAAGAAAGGAGATGAAAATGGAGAAGAAGAATGATAAAAAAATCGAAAACAGCGCCTATTTATAAGATTTGAAAGGTTGCAATGCTTCTGGAACCTTACGAATAGTGAAAAGACACTTCCTTTCAATTTTGAAAAAGTGACAGTTATATGTTGACATAAGCTAAAACGTATGTCGACATAACCTAGTTTAAAATTGATTTATGAGCATATTTCAAGTGTTTTGATATATGTGTATATATATAATGCTGGAAATTCTTGAATTAAAACTTAATGTTATAAATTAATATTATAAAGTAAAAAATCATAATAAAACATAAATATAAGATATATGAACATATTTATAAAATTATAGAGTTTAAAGTATATAATATATTAAACTTATAAACTATAAAACTTGAGTTTAAAATCAAAAGTAAAGTAAAGAAATAAAATAGAGAAGATATAGATTGAAGATAGAATAAAAATTGAAACCAAAAATTGAAAAACAGAAATTGAATTTGAACCTGGAGTGCTATTTAAAGTCTTACATAAACTAGAATCTATTACTATATTTATCTTGAACTCTTAAAATCTTGATTATTCATGAGTCTTGAATCATTTCTGAAATCTGAATCTCTAGAAGCTCTTAAACTGTACAGTCTTCAGTATTAATTCCTGTATATAAATCCTGCATATGCGTGTGTGTGTATTCTAGATAAAAATGTTAGTATACATTTTATAATCAATTTATATTCAAAATAAGGCTATTGTCATCAAAACTCAATTCTCCAACGTTAATTTCTAAAATTATCCCAAACACCTACTCTATTCTAAAGTCTTAACAATTTATTTTGTCCACCCATCAAAGTTTATGTCAAAATGTAACAACCCGCATTTTACGTGTCGAAAGATCGTAGAATATTTTTATTTTATTCCCTAAGGGTTGGATTATTCTCATATTTTAATATGTTTCTTATGGGGATGTGACACATGTCCATAATTTTTACCAAATTTGTTTATCACAATTTTACCTCTGTTAGCCTTGTACAGGGTATAATGACAAATCAGGTGGTGAGACCTGTTCCATTGGGAAGGAAATGATGATTGACTTTCCGTAGAGTGGTTACATTAAAGATTTGGCTTATCAATTAGGGAGAAATCGCTGTTTTAAGGTTTTTCAGTTGACTGTTTTGGTTTGGAGAGCCACAATGGGCTGATTTGGGAAGGCCGATTAGTGGGCTAGTGGAAGGCTATAAATAGGGGGTGGGAGGTATGAGAAATGGTTTTGTTTCTCTATTCCCTAAATTGGTGGCTTATGTTCCTCCTTCCTCTAACATCTTTCCACCATTAAAATAAAAATATAAGGAAGTAAATCAAAGATCTACACCATTAGAGGCTAGATCTACATCATTCGAAGTGGGGATTCATCAGATCAAGGAGTTTGGTTCGAATTGCTTGCTTTTCGAAATTTCAATACATTGATTTTAGCTTGTATGGGAGAATCGGTGAGTGATTTACATCTCCCATATGGATTCAATGAAGTATATGAATGTTTGATCAGGTTTTTCATCAAATTCAAGTGTTTAACCATAGATCTATACCATGACAATTCTATTTTCATATGAATCACCATAGGATCCAATTTTAGTAAGTTTAAACCGGTAATTTCTATGCCATTTCATATGTTTATGCAAGTTAGATCAGCAATTTAGATCATATGCTCATTTATTATGGTTTTGGAGTGACTTGCATAAATTTAGTAAAAATCACCGTATTCGTGTTTTTAGTGACTTCATAACATGCTTATAATTGTGTTGAATGAATTGGACTAGTATATTTCGTCGATTGTGTTGATTGGACAAGTTTTGGTCGAAATTGGAGTTGCAATGGGGTGATGCAGGGTCGTTCATGGTGGGTCGATCGATCGCACCATGGTGTATTTCTTGGAGAACCAGACAAGACTGGGGTCGTCGTACATGAGAAGACTGGGGTCGGTCGAGCGAGCCTAGGGTTGAGCAAGGAGGTCGCTCAAGCGAGCCTATGGTGAAGCAAGGGGGTTGGTCGGCTGCAATAGGGTTGAGCAGACTGGATAAATCTGGTTCAAGAAGTGGGTCGGTCGTGCAGGGTCGGGTCGGTCTAAATGGATGGGGCGGTCTGAGATCCTGATCGGTCGTGAGTAGTTTTCAGTAATGCTTTTAGTCGTTGTGAAGATTGGCATAAATGATGTGGTTTATTTCCCTTAGCAAAATTGATGTGATGCTATGGATTATTTCAGACCTCATGATTGATGTTTTCTTTGGTTCGAGATTGGTGATAACTTCGAGGAGAATTCAAGTAGGAATGTTCGAGGTGATGTAATGAATTCGTTGATTGGTGTAAAGCAACGAATGAAAAGATGACTCAAGGGTGTTTTGAGTTCATGAATAATGGATACTCAAAGAGGACTTGAGTTAGTAAATGGTCATTGGAGTTGATGGCTAGAGATGCGAAGGACGAGAGATTATTGTTATCGTAAGTTCTAGCAGACTCGAAGCTGAGGTAATTTGAGCATTCATGAAGGGCGTTGTACCTTGGGCAGTCATGAAGGGCCTAGTTGTCGAGATTTGAGAAGACAAACATACGAGTCGTGAAGGCATATGGAATTGTGCTAGAACTGGGGTTACCATTAGCCCTTGACATATGGAAGTCATGATGGGTCGTCATAGGATTAACGATGGTTTCAAAGCAGGATTGGCGGTGATAGCCAGAGTCAGTCATGGATGTTGGATTGTTGGTTGCTTTGTTTGTAGCATCTCATGTAGATTTTCCAACGTCAAAGGAGATATTCCTGGGCTACTTGTCTAATATTGGTTTAGGCCTCTGGGGTCTTATGCTTGAGAAATGTTGAATTCGATTAGGATACTTTACATGAGATATATAATCTGGGTGAGATGAGTGCTTTACCATGATTGAATGGGTGTTCTGGTTTCCATGGGTGTATGGTTGAATTGTTTAATGTAAAGGCTATCACTTTCCGATGTGGGGAAGACGGGAGTTGAGTTCTTCTCTGGTGTTTGGTAGATTGGTTTGTTAATCTTATTATTCTAGTATACCTTATTGATGAAGTTTGTTAGCTGTTTTATCGCTTACTAAGACTGTTTTCTGACTCAAGGTTTTATGATTTAATCTTATTACCTGGGTTGTTCATCCGTTTTTGGATGGGCATACTAGGTGGCAGGTGATAGGTGGTTGTTTAATGTGGACGATGTAGCTATTCAGAGGCAAGAAGGAGGCTGGCGTACTATCTTTTTACTAAATAGTATTTGGACTTTCGCTTTTTGTTACTCTCTGAGTGATGTAGTGAGGCAAATTGTATAAACACTATTCCCAAGGGTATGAATATTACTTTCTAGTTGTTAAGAAAGTCTAGTGTTTTCTGCTTCACTATTACTACCTGTTGTATATGTTCTATTATATTTTATCCTTGCGCTGTGAGGTACGACAGGTTTCGATTGTGTTATCATACCATGATGATCATCCATAGTAGCCTAACATGTCTTTTAGCGCATCATTCTTCTTGTTTAGTACGGGGGCTGTGGGCGGTCATCACACAAAACAACTGTCTAAAATTATTGTCAAAAGAATAGTGGTTTTCAAAACTTTCCTTACCGAAAATTTTAGTTTTTGACAAAATGTAATATTTTCTATATTTTGTTATTTAACTCTTCCATACATTATAGCTTAAAAACCGTTGAGCAATACATGCTCTATAATGTGCACATTTTTCTAAAAGAATTCATTTTAGATAAAAATATCCATAAGAAATCACTATTTCCAAAATATACCCCATTTTATTTTATTTTTCTCCGAAACCCAATAGGTAATTTTTCAAATATATTCCTTATTTTTTTCAACCATCAAAAATACCTCCTTTCTGATTTAAAATTGTTTCTATACAATTTAGCTAGTACATATTTTCAAACTTTAAACTTTTAAGATCAAAACTTAAAAAACACCGTAAACTACCACCCAAAAGCTTTTAGAATTTCAAGTTCTTAAAAGTTAACAACGGGACTAGACTCAAAGTGGGTTTCTAACTTATTTAGACCTCCCTAAATATTTCCCCCAAAGTCATTTCTCTCAAATGTGTACATCCCTAATCCATTTTCCCTTTTTACTTTATAAATTTCAACTGCCAAACCCACTAATCTGAAATACTAACATATGAGATCCATCTTTCTTTATTACGAAATACATTGTACACTTTTCACCCAAACCATCTAAAGGTCTCTTATTCAACAAATTCCATAACTGTTTTTTTGGTGTACATAATTGGTAACCCAATCCTTTCCATATGCCTCTCTTCCTATTTAATGGGTTTTTTATGGATCTAGGTGTGTGTGTATGTATAATATTTATATTTTAAAATACAAATACGTTCACTCACCATCTATCCAGGAATCCTAAGCCTAAGCTTTGATACTAGATGTAACAACCCGAATTCGATATACCGATTTTTTTTCAAAAATCCCAATCTATCAAAGCTCAACTCGGCTGGTCTGTAATCCTGTAGAAGATATAGATAATAAACATATCAGAGGTTAGAAAACATCTCACAGTGGAATGGATAAAATATAATATAATCAAATATAGCCTCACCAAAGTAATTATACTATCTAGCCAGTATTCAAACCTATCATATCTCTGCCACAAACCTAACCTGCGAGTGTGTTATGCAGAAGGGATCAGAACACAAAGTTCTGGACTAGAAAATTTGTACATTCTGAAACGACCCTACATATACCATTCAATTATGTTTTATTATTTTATTAGGTTATTTGGGTTAGCAGCAGTCAAGGCTCTATACTCACGTCGTACCTGTCCACTTCCCGGTAGATTAACCTAATATAGTATATATGTAGCTACCCCCCAACATACCAAGGTACTCCCCATTGTACTCCTCGCGCGATCTCCGTCGTTACGCCATGGAAGCATATGCAACACTCATCCTACATTGAACAACATACGGAAAATTCATATTACTATGCCATGTTACTGCAAAGAACCACCATCGCTAAGCTACGCAATTATACAGATCTTCATATCCGAGCTCCTTAGTCGAACCAAGTCTCAACAGGGAGTAATGCCATCTCATTTACGATACAACACCCGGTGCATGTATCTAGACCCTCACACATACATACTGTCTATTGTACCCTGAGTCCCATAATAAGTCTACATCTAATGCACAGAACTCGGTCGAAAACTTTCTATATCTGTATAGGTGCACTCAAAGGTCTACAGTACATATATCCAGAGTATGATATGCATTTTCACGATGGCTATTGTCCCACCCTAGCCCTACCCTCAACTTGTGAAAGACTACATCAAGAGCTAAGTGACGTTTCCCTAGCAAACGATCTAACATCCAATTTGGCATCTCTCGCAACCAACATCTCGATAGTGAAAGATTGATGTTCCCTTGGTTTAGCTCTAGTCTTTCCGCATCCCACTGACTGTCGATGATAGATATTCGACGATTAATATACTAAATTTGGTCTTGACTAACCTCTTCCAAGGCCAACCGCGGAATCACCCAACACCATCCGCCATAGCCTTCTGACTGCCAAACGATAGTTGTAGAAAAAGTATACTCACCAGGTGGTACAGCGTAGACCAAATTTTTATGAGGCTATCCTGAGCGTGTACTACAACAGAGGACCACCATGGAGTACCCTACCATGTCCCTCACAAGTCGTGTGCTTCCCTCAAGTCCCACAGAGCAAGCAAGCAAAATAACCAGTAGAATAACTAAGTAGAAGGATCAAATGGGCGTGCTCCTCTTGTGTCTTCAGACATCTCAATGATCTACCCTGTTGGGTTCTTCACCTTCGTAGATTCGAACTGGTCCAAGCACATCACACTAACATATTATTAGATCTTACGTTTATTCTTTTAATCGCATGCTTGTCTTAACTTATCAGATTTCCAATTAACTTGATTATCTACATATTAGCTTTTTATCAAGTTACTATGTTTTACCTGAGCCCTTTATATCTCAATGGAATAGACCTTGCTCGCTTATTAATCTAGTGATTTAACTTAACCTGTTTTAAGTTCATTAATATTCCAAGTGACATAACATGGTATTTCTGAGATTATAATTAACAAAAGTAATCTTCAACCTTTTTACGCTTGAATTGTAATTAATGAAAGTAATCTACACCCCCTATGTCATTTATTGACCAATTACATGTTTACAAGTTACAATAACATGTTTTACTTAATGTATAATTAAGTTCAACTTATTTAATTTCATAAATCTACTTTATTCTTCCATATTTAATAATAACCTTATCTTACACTCTCAGTACAACCTGTTGTTGTTATTTACTTATTAACTTAGTTCTCTTAACTAAGGTTGATTAATAAGTTGTCTTTTTCATTTATTATAACCCACGTTATTATTCCGCTTGTCCGCAGGACAAGTCTACCTATTATATTAAACTCTCATTCATATAATTAATTATAATAGGCTATATTCCCTGTTCATCACTTTTTCCCTTAGTTCCTTAACATTAACCAAATTTTAACTATTGTAACATCTATTTAATCACCGTCTTGTATATTCTCACTATTTCAGGAAAATAGTTCACACACCTCATGAGACTGATTAGTGGAAAGATCGAAAGATCCATTTCCATAACACACATAAATCAAGATCCGTAGTTGCAAGCTATTTCTTTTATTTTCACCATGGATATACATATATCTATTTGTTTGATTAGTGTGCAATGTTGTAAAATTATCCATATTTCACGCTAATCCCTTTTTTCTTTCTTTTCTTTATTAACATTCTTAGTAATTTTACCGTTAGGGAAATGTATCAATTTTACCCAAATCCATCTAACCTAGTCCACTACTAATTTCCCCCTTTTTATTTCTGAGTTAGAAGTTATTTACCATATCCAAATCACTGTAAATATTCCATACAAATTAGTCATACATAGTCCTTTTTCCATTATTCTCAATTTCACTATAATTTGATTTACAATATATCTAGTTTGTCATCAAACAACATCTTCAGTAAATATTCACACTGATTGTAAATTCCACAATTTCTATGTTACAACAATTGTTAATCTAAACAGAAGATTTATAACAACATATTCTTAACATACTCAAAAATAAAATATATTGCAATTACCATAAATTATAGTTATTTAACATGTTAAGAATAATGGGGAATGTAAACGATAAATATACCATTACCCAAAAGATATAATTCTAAATCCACTCACCTAACAACTTTTCAATCCTTGAATCTGATCCAAATACGTTATTTCTGGTCTCCCTAACTGAATCTGTTATCAAAATGACCATGGATTTACAAATATGACACAAAGGAAGAGGGAAAAAGAGAGAGAAACCTAAACAAATCAGATTAAGAACTTACCTCATATTGATAAAAAAATCTAAACACTTGTGTTGTTGATGTACATTTTTTGTCTTTAAATCTTGAATAAGAACTCTTAAAAATTAATATTCTAATTTCTTAAAGATTTGGAAAAGAAATAAAATGGCATAGCCTTAGTAACACCTCAGAAAATATGAGTTTGAAGAAAAGCCCTTCTAGTCTATTTATAGGTGCACATGAAATCGTGGTCCATCAGATTTTATAACTTAAAATTCATACCATATAAATCAAAAAAACATGTCACCACTGTGCAGATCTAACCCCGAGTGGGTCGACCCTACCGTCAACCCACCTCTCAAACCACCTTAGAGGTGGGTTGACACATGGGTCGACCCATTTTCTGGGTCTGAATGTATTTTTCTACCATTTAAATTTTTGGTTAACGTTAGTTATTAACTTCAGTTTATTTCTCTATAGTGCTGGTGGGAATTATTATTTTCCTCTTATAACGCGTTTCTAATTTCAAAATTTTAATTTTTACATGTATATTAGCATACAACCTTTTAAAACTTCATTCTTTAATTACTTTCCCATACGGACTCCGTTTGGGGAAAGTAATGTATCAAAAAGAATCAGAAAATTGCCATGAACACAATGGTATATGTTTCGAGGCTAAATTCTAGAATAATAAATTATCGATATTTTCGTTTAATATTTATATAAAATACGGGGTGTCACATCATCATAGTATATGATACCTACGGTGGCTACGATTTATACATTTACTTACAAAATTATTTTCCATGCTATGCACTAATTATAATAAAAGAGGATTTTTATGTATCAAGCATTTTTGGTTATCATAAGGAGAACCTGCAATAACCCGGAAAATCTGAGCCAATTTAAAATTTTTATTTTGGCAATTTTAATGAATTTTGAATATTTAAAATAATTTTTTTTAAATAATAACGATGAGAAATTTATTTTGAATAGAATTAGAATGTATATATTTATTTGAATCATCGTTAGAATATAAATATTTATTTTTAATTATAAACGGAATTGAAAATGGCGCGGTAGTTCGAAAATTCGATTTCAAATTTCAAATGAATGTACATGACTCAAAATAAACCGAATTTTAGCGAAACCAAAAATATTACATTCTATTTGAGAATATCTTTCGAATGAATCCGAAAAATCAAAATTTCATAGCGAGAATAAAAAGTTACGTCCAGTTGAAAATTCAGAATAGTCGCTATGGAAATATAGCCCTTAAAAATGGAAATTTTGCAAACGACCTCTGTTTTCAACGAAAACACTTTTGCTGGATTCGGGATGTTGAATTATTGCTAGATTCCAAAATTCGTACTTTTCTTAGTCAATATGTGAGCGTGGCGAAGTAAAACGTGATTTAACAGTTTCAGTCAATTTTGATCGACCAGAAAATGGCAATTTTTCAAACGGTCTCAGAATTTGACGAAATTAGTTTTGTTAGGATCGTATCGTCAATACGAAGCTAGAAATATATTTTTTGAATTTTTAGGATCCGTATGTGACCCCAGTAAAATGGAATGTGCGTTCAAATTCAATATACATTGATTTATAATTTAATTTGAACGGAAACCGATCTTAACGATCGAATTGGCCTACGAAACATATCCATTGTATTCAGAATGGGGGGTAATTAGCTATAGGTGACAGTCGGTGGGTTTGATTTGGGGTTCAAATGGAAAATATACTTTTTTATGGAAAATAAATAAATATTCTAACCCACTCCCTCCTCTCTCTCTCCCCATTTCAGTCAACGCAGAAATCGAAAATTTAAAAAAAGAAAGAAAGAAGAACACAAAACTACCGCGTTCAGATCCATCGCGATGCCGCACCATCCACCGCTGCTGCCTCGTCACGCGCGCCTCCCCAGCCTCCGGCGAAGCCCCCTCATCGACACCGATGGCCCCACGTCGCCCCGTTCAAACCCCGTCCAGATACCATAAACCGAACTGGAAAACCAGCACCACCACCTCCTGGGCCCACCACTGCCCGACCGCACCTCCCCTACCTCCATCACCGCAGCCTGCACCTCCCTGCCACATCAGCCTCTCCCCCCCCCCCCAAAACCCCCATTGCTTCCTCCCTCCGGCAGTCAGACACCTCAGCGCGCCCCTCTCCTCCTATAACATTGTAAGATTTCAGATTTTGTTTTTTATTTTATTGAACTATGTTAAAGTTTGATTTTTAACTATATAAAAGTTTGATTTTTAACTATATAAAAGTTTTGATCTTTTTCCATATGAAATATAGATTTCGAATTACATAAAAGTATGATTTTTAATCGTAACAAGAAATGATTTTTAGTTCTATAAAGAAGTGATTTTTATTTCTAAAAAGTTGTGATGTTTAAATAGAAAGTTAAGATTTTTAATGTAAGAAAGGTGGGATTTTTCATTATGTAAAAATATTATTTTTTACATATGAAGTAGCGGAGGAAAGATTCGATTATTATTGTCGAGATGGTGAAGTAAAAATATAATTTTTATATGTTCATAACAAGGATAAAAATATAATTTTAATTTAAGTAGCGAAGTGAAGGTATGATTTTTATATATGTATGATAACAAAAATATGATTTTTATATGGTAGAGATTATAAAAATGTGATTTTTATAAGATAGAGAATAAAAAAATACGATTTTTATATATATGAAGTAGAGATAAAAATTTGATTTATATATATATGAAGTGGAAATAAAAATATGATTTTTATGTACATGTAGTGATAATAAAAATGTGATTTTTAATAGGAACAATAGGAAAGGATTGCGATGGAACTGATGGAAAACAAATCCCAATCTGAACCATTCAAAAATAAAGAGTGGAGGAGTGGAACCCTCTGTGTGAACTTCTCACTTTAATTCTTGTTTTCTCGTTAAAATATATACCAGGATGCAGAAGGTGCTTAGCAGCACCCGACACTCGTTGTCCACAGACCATGGACGACCTGTTTGATTTTGTTGTGTTGTGAAAATTGATTGTGATGTGGAATGAATGGAAATATACTCATGTGTTGAAATAAATTATTTATCGTTAAAAATATAAATTTAATGTGAATGTGAATAAATAAATATTCATTTACAAATCGAACGATTTGTTAATGTACACCTATTTGAAGGATATTGATTGGGACGATAAATTTTACACATCGCCCAGCTGCATAAATAATATTCAGTGTTTGTTGATTAGAAACCCCACACGGATGTTGGGATGATATTTGGCGTACACTAATCCCAATTATTTAGCTGTATGTCGATCGATTGGTTGACAGACAGTGTAAGCGTTAATTATTTATATTTAATGTTTATGCAGTTGTGTGGTGCACTTCGGATGATGGTTGATTATTTATCATTGCTATTATACACATGTGTTGTATAGAATCCATATAAATAACATTATATGGTATTTGAGTGGGTCTCATTCCAATTTAGAAAATAAATTATATTCATGTGTTGAATAAACAAAATAGTCATGTGTTGGCAATACTCATGTGTTGAGAATATTCATGTGTTGAAACCATTCATGTGTTGAAAATATTCATGTGTTGAATAAAATATATATTCATGTGTTGAAGAAAATATTCGTTTGTTGAATAGAATAACGAAGTTATTGAAATATATAAAGCCATGTTGATTAGATTTGCGCCATTTTGACGCAAACGATATTTATATCGATTTTATTCATTTTTGTAATGAATAGCGAAAACGAAGTGATTTCAAAATATAACGTTTTGAAAATATTATCATTTATATATTAATGATATGGAATACTCAATTTTGATTTAAAATTGAATATGAAGTTGAAATTGTTTTGAAAACGAATTTAAACGATTTATAAAATACGTTTAGAACTGAAATCGACGAAATATATATAATATATATATTATATATATTAAATGGCCTGAATAGAACGCGCCGCGCGCGGCAGTTCACGAACTTCGACCATTGACTTCGAATAGACATTACGGGAGATCCGACCGTCAGATTCTCCTAAAACCAGAACCGTTGGGTTCGTATCGAAAAGAGCTTTCCAATAAATATTAGAAATTTGAAATCTAACGGCTAGATTTGGAATTATGTCCAAATAAAATTTGGAAAAGGTTGCTGTAAGTGCAGTTTGATGACCGTTATTGGAAATCGACTGTACGGGCTTTGACAAAATTATTAAAAATATCAATAATTTGTGTAAAATCATAATAAATGATTTTAAAAGAACTGGGATGAAAAATCCCATATTTAAAAAGGATAACAATATATTTTTATAGAAATGAACGAGTTATGAACTAGAATTATAATCCAATATTTTGAATAAATAAAATGGATTTGAAGTGGTTTTAAAAATAATCAAAATTTCCAATACGTGAATAGGAATGGATTTGAACCGAAATTATCTTTGGAATATTTCAATGTTGGATTTCGTGTTTATACAGATATGGTTATGGAAATTTGAAAGAAATATATATATATATATCATTATTTCCAATATGATATTTGTTGGTTTCAGAATTTGATATTGAATATAAGCGGATATATTTTCTATTCCGAGCCTTGTATTTAATATCAAATGGGATTTTGGGTTCGTCGTGAATGGTGTCTTAAATAACACTATTCTTGAACCCAGTTTAGAAAAGAATAAATCTTTTAATTAAGATTTAATGAAATTGTCCAGTTAATTAGTATTTAATTGGAATTGAATTTAAATTGGTTTTTGGGTTTATCGCCAGCGGTGTTTTGAATAACACTTGTTCTTTAACCCGATTAACAATGGAATGAGATTTTGGGTTGTTGTGAACCGTGTTTTAAATGACATTGTGTGACGACCCCATTTCCCGTACAGACGGAGACAAGGGTAATCTTTGGAATATAACACAGAAACAGATAAAAGCAGAACAAAAATAAATAAATACACCAGATAATGAACAATAGAATATACTGGATAAAAGTAATCATCAGAGTTACACAGTATACAGGATCTTACTTAGTACAAATACAGTTCAACTATACATATATGTCTACAGCGGAAAAACAAACATAATGTACAATAGGAGCTGAACAGCATAAAAGAGATAAATGATAGAATCCATCTTCAGCTCCAGCTATCCAGAGAAAGCCAGCTAAAACCTGAATACAAGGCTGCCCGTGTAGAAAAAGGGGCACCCGAGTTTGAAAGTGAAACAAACTACGAGTCAGTCATGGGACTGGTATGAGAAATCAACTCAACACATTTAAAATATGGCTAATCACAGGACCACGCCACTTTCGTGGAACGGGTTTACTCCATTGGATTGCCAGTGCTCTTAAACAATTCTTTCCTTTAAACATCGCAATGCTTTTTATAAAAATGAAGCCATTATAAGACTCAGTTCCCATCACACAATGCAACGCAAACCGGAGGATAGAGTTTTACCTTATAATGGCCAAAATATGCTTGATACGAGTAAAACAAAAGCATTTGATAATTCTACTAGTGTTTATATGTTTCAAAAACAATTTCCAATCATAACTATCAATCATAGACGATATGAGCGTCCCATGCCACTATGTCACCATATATAGGTATACAATCAAAACCGCACAGTCACGTATTTGGAAATTGGATTTCCGTCATGAACCAATGCAAAAGATAGTCCTTACCGAATTCGAGACGCTCTAGCCCATGTATCAGGACCCAGACACAGGTGGGCCCTTGGATCATCAGGGCCAGTCCACCGATGTGGATTAAAATTCCTGAACAATGCGTTCCCCGCCCTATGGGGCGTAAGTGAGCAACCGAATGACTCCATCGGACCCGGATCGTCCGGTCAAACCGAGGCGCCTTGCAATAGCAACAATCACATAAGTCAAACTCGTCAGGGCATGTAAAACCACTGACGCCACTTCTAGCTAGAAAGAAACGCATGTCCTCCCTGAGGTCCTTCCTCCCATTTCTGGTTCATACCGGGTGTGAGGCTCGCGATTTCACATTATACACAAAGCTACGCCACACAGGCGGTGCTTTGATCATCACCACAAGACTTTCCTTTTCAACAGAAGCCCTGATCATTTGCCACTTAGGCATGCCACACTAGCAATTCATGCCATGCGACTGATGTCCATCGATACACAACCTCTGAGCTCGTGCGTTTTAGAGAAGGGCGTTAAGCAAAAGAATAAATTATCCGCCGCCAAACAGATGTATATTTAACAGAGATCAATCAACACAAAATAAAATCCAATGTCAGACACACAGTCCATTTACAAGTCTGTTCTGGGTCTGAAAGAAACCGGAGGCACTATATACCTCGCAAACCCATTGATCACCACGTACGTCTGGACGATCACCACACATTATCCATATTTCGGGATGCCTCCCAATCAGGACCTCGGTTACCATCCAAACGAGGTGAAGATCTCCGGTCTTCGACCACCGTCTTCATCTTTGATTTCTTATCGTCGATTCAGTTATTCAGAATGGGATAAACCCGGTCTTTCTGAGCAACTCGCATATATAATAAACCAGTGCAACACTAACTTACACACGCATTATTTCAATTCATTAGTCACTAACTGTCAATCAGTAAGAGAACGATTTCCGAAATATTAACCCCGAAGGCCGAAACTAACATCAGATCAACACCTAGGAAACAATTCGGCTTAGCCAACCTTCAGTTAATTTCTAAATTTCACATCCATATCGTTTATAATATTTTATAACGATTTATCGCTATTTTTATTTATTTTAAAATAGCCAATTTATTCAAAACGACGCTTCGGGCGATAACGCGATCGTGGCGCTGTTTTTCTTCAGATTTGATTTACACATATCTGAAAATCTAACTGTTGGATCTTCACAAAATTTACATCATTAGAAAGATATTTTCAAAACGAATCCAACGGTTCCAGTTTCGGGAAAATCCGACGGTCGGATCTCCCGGTACAATCGTTTGAAGTTTTGATTTCAAAATACGAACTGCAACGTCGTTATTCGATTAAATATAATTATATATATATAGTCGATTCTGGCGCTGTTTTTCTTCATATTTGAATTAAACATTCCAGACAATCCAACCGTTGTATTTTTACAAAGTTGGTGCCGTTGGAAAGATATTTCCAAAGCGAACCCAACGGTTGCGATTTCAGGAAAATCCGATGGTCGTATCTCCCGTACTAATCGTTTGAAATCACGGTTTCAAAATACGAACTGCAGCGTCGTTTTTCGATAATTTTCAATTCTATTTAAAAATATATATCGATTCTTCGATTTCAAAACCATATGAATTTCATACTTTTGATAAAAATGATATTTTTATCAAACTGTCTTCTATTTCAACACTTCACTTTATTTAACAACTCATGTATATAATAAAAATGTGATTTTTATTGTAAAGCAATTCATTTCAAAACACTATTATTTTATATAGTACATATAGGTAATAAAAATGTGACTTTTATTATAAAACAATTTCTTTCAAAACAAGATTATTTTATGTAGTTCATATAGATGATAAAAATGTGATTTTTATTATAAAACAATTTATTTCAAAATATGAATATCATTCAACACATGAATTTCAATTCAACGAATGAATATCGTTTCAACACACGAAGGTTTTCAATAGTTTATATATATATAGATAGAAATGTGATTTTTATATTTAAAACACGAATACCATTCAACATATGAATTTCTAATCAATGAATGAGTTTCAATTCAACACATGAAGGTTTTCTATTCAACGAATAAATATAGTTTCAACGAATGAAAATAATTCAAACACATGAATATTATTCAAAATTTCGGCAGCATAACGGCGGGGTAGTTAAAACCGGGACCGTCCCTAGTACGACTCCTCGCTCTACCTTAAAACCTCGCGGTTTTTGACAATGAGGAATCATGCATCTAGTTCGCACGAAGGCGGCATGTATATTTATTTCATGTCCACAAACTAATCCTATGTGGTTTCAACCATATATTTCTCAACAACAAATGGGTATTTTTCAACCATAATCAATCAATATCAACCACAAACAATCCCAATCAACCATTCGCAATCAATCAATTTTCACACCAATCACAACCAATAAATATCGTCCATGGTTTGTGGACGAGGGGCGTATATATATATATATATATATATATTTATATATAGCAATTCACATCTATTTCAACACATATAATTTTTACAACGCATATATAACTTATACATCGAACGTACAACTTATACAACGCTTATAAAAGAGGTGTACAACGCTTATTTAACTCATACATCGACTATATAATTTATACATCGTCGTTTTCCATATTGCTTATAAATTAGAAATCTCACATTGGGTTCCACTCCACCAAAAATAGCAGAAGGCTCAAAAAAATATGCGGTCTCTTCTAGAATGTAGAAGACGTCCACACGGTCACGATGTTTCCTGTTTCATCGAATTTAGATAACACAGCAAAAAGATATGATTTTTCAAAGTTTGCAACAGTTTAAAGGTGTTAAAACTGTTGAAAATTAATATGGTCGTACCTCTCTGAAAATCTTCAAAACTAGGTCGCCATTTATCTTCCAATCGTTGATTGTTGCTTTGATCGGCCAGCGCCACCTTGTCGGGCTAGGAGAGGCGCACGTGCGCCAGGATGTGGGGCCAGTTCGGTGGTCCCAGGCGGCGGCGGCGGCGAATTGAAGTCGTCGACTTCAGGGAGGTGGTTCTCTCAATTTAGGCGACGAAAAAATACCACCCTTATATGGATTTGAAGCTCTCGCCGAGCTCTACAAAATTCCCAACTAGAGCAGGGTCTAATTTTGCGTGTAGGAGGAGGAACGAAGGAGAGAAGGTGGCGCCTCTATTTCCGTCGTGCGCGATAATAGTCGGGGAGAGAGAAAGATTTTCTGACCAATGATATTTTTTTGTTTATTTATATATTTTTAAAAATCCGAAAATACCCTCTTTCCCACACGAACACCAATTCAAACCCAACGACTGTCGTCCTTAGTGTTTTACCCCCATTCCAAACACAATGGGATATGTTTCGAAGGCCCATTCGAATGTTTCAGTCAGTTTTCCTTCAAATTAAAATATATAACATTCAATATTTGATTTGAACGTACATTTCAATTTGCCAGGGCTACAAACTGATTCGAAAAATCCCAGAAAAATAAATCTAGCTATGTTTTGACGATACGGTCCCAACAAAACTAGTTTCATCAAATTCTGAGACCGTTTGCAAAAAGCCTCATTTCTGGTCAATCCAATTTAACTGTAATTGACCAAAACACGTTTTCCCTTTCCACGCTCACATACTAGCTTCAAAAATATGGAATTTGAAACCTAGCAATAACTTCTCATCCCGGATCCTACAAAAGTGGATTCGTCGAATTCCGAGGTCGTTTGCAAAATGGCCAATTTCACGGGCTATATAAATTCCATAGCGACCTTTCTGAAAATTCATTTGGCCATAACTTTTGCTTTCTGCTATGAAACTTCGATTTTTCAGATTCGTTAGAAAGATATTCACTAACAGATTTAAATATTTTTGGTTTCACTCAAATTCGTTTTGTTTTGCACCCGGTATAGTCCGACAAACTTTGAATTCAATTTTTGAAACTGCAGCGCCTTTTCAGGCCTTGTTTAAAATTAGAATTAATTATATTCGTTTTCAAACGTCGATTCAAACTCACTTTTCATTTCTATTATTTAAAATATTTATTTTAAATATTTAAAATCCACTATTTTAGCCAATTTAAAAATTTTAAATTGGTTCAGATTTTCCGGGTCGTTACACATTGGTTCTTTAACCCAGTTAAACATAAGATTAACTTCTTAGCTTTGAATAATCATTAATATTGATTTGTGGGAAGATTAAAACTAAGTGGAGTTTTAATGAATCTTTAATTAGATTGAAATGATCGAGAATGGAGTACCACCAGTTTGGCTCCAAGCGATAGTTAAATCTTTAATTAGATTTGAACGTGAAATGGTTATTAATTTTACCAATAGCACCATGGTGTTAAATATGGAGTATTACCAGTTTTGCTCCATGGGATAAATAGGTTGGGATTGGGAAATAAAATAAATGATTACTTCGGTGTTGTTCGCTAATCCCGACTAGTTTGGAAAACCATAATATGGTTTGAAAAGATATCCAAAGGAAGATTTAAGAATTTAAAAGAATTTATCTTTGATAAAATTCATGGGAACCTTTACCTAAGCATTTGAATATTTGTATAAAGAATGTTCTGATTCGTCTTGTCCTAAAAGCAATCCGGGGTTTCGAACGGTCTTGGTCGGTTTAGCGATCGATTCGGATCGAGCGAAATTCCCAATTGTTACAGAACTTCTCCCATGTGTGCATTTACAATGTGTGTGTGTGTGTGCCATGAGACCTTATGATTGCTTCATTTTCCAAAAGTCATTGCAAGATTCTGTGCACTAATATTTATGAGGAGTAAACCCGTTTCATGTGATACAGCGTCGTCCAATGATTTACCATACTTTAAAACGAATCTAAAGGCCATTGTTTTGATTTCTCACGCCAATCCCATGACGGACCTGGAGTTTATTGTTCCTCCACCTAAACTCTAGGTGCCTATTATTTCCCACATGGGCAGGTATCATTTTGATTACAGCTTTAGTTTTGGAGCTGGTTAGAGCTGGATTCTGGATCTTGGAAAGAGCTATGTTTTGAATCATTCTTCTTCTGCTGAAGGCTTGCGTTTCTTTCCGCTAAGTTTTTGTTGAACTCCGATGATCATTGTAACAATGATGTAAAGTTATTATAATGATAATGAAAGTTATATTATTTTTGTTTCAAATGTACAAGTACCTATAAATATCAGTCTTTGTGAATTGTTTGAGTTGGTTTAGTTACCAATTAGAACCGGGCAAAAAGGTAGGTCGTTACAGATTGGTATCCGAGCTTTGGTTTGTATAAAGCTATGGGATACGACTCATTTGAGCAAAAGGAAAGAACTCATCAGAGTTAGGATTAGTAATATCCTATAATGATGAACTCATTAGAGATAGGGTTAGCAATGCCCTAGCATGAGTTTTTGGAGTATTTCATGCAAGGGAGCATCTTTTCTCGTTAAACCCATAATTTTTTAAACCACTATGTTTTGAAATATAGTATAATTTATGTTAAGATATAAAATTTGGTCAAATTTGTCAAGGTATTAGTAATCCCCTAAGCTAATTAGTTAATATGGTTAGAGTTCAAATTTGAATATCCTTAATAGTTATATATGATATAATTAGGATAGATACACTCGATATGAAAAACATTTAAAGGATAATGAAGGAAATTTTAAATTTGGATTAGAACCTAAGTAGACATTATTGATGATTTTGGACAGTCGATGACCTTGTTTTACTTATTGTTCATTGATAAGTAAGGATAACCTAATTTAGGTTACTCAGGTTTCTTTTCCATTTTTAATAGATAATGAATGTTAAAATATATCGGGTAAGGAAATTTGAGATATGAACACTAAGTAAGTATAGCTTCATAGTTTGACTAAATATATATTGGGATAAGTTAAGTGTAAGGTAAATAATAGGTCTTGTAATTTTAGAATTAGTATTAGATTAAGGATTAAACCTAGAGAACGATTCCAAACTTCAAAATTTCTAGGGTCGTAGACACTTAAGTGTTAGACAGTATCTATCCCAGTATCTTACGGGTGACGATGATAGTAGCTCCGGGTCTAACTCAGAGAACTGGATGATAGTTCCACCCAATGATGATGCATATTATGAATATCTTTCACCCCATAAGCCTATGAATCCCAAGGACTCTACTTCTGTTGAGGATGATGGGCGACTAGATGATGGTGCGAGTTTTGACACTGAGGCAGATGAGCACAAAGTTTGGGAGATTGGTACTCCCGTTGGTGGCGACAATATGCAGCCACATTAGGATGATGATATTGAGATAATCCAAGATAAGCCTCGGGATGCCGTGATTTTAGAGCAGATGGACGGAGTATATGCTGCAACCCATCTCGGCTTATATATTCTTGTAGGATTCGATGATGAGATGGTAGCTTTGATTTGGCATGATGTTTTTGCAGAGGAGAAGATTCCAGCTGTTGAGGGTACCAAATGGGGCCTAGCTCCAGAGTTTGCTGATAGGGAGATTGTAGATGGGGATGACGATGGAGAGGTCATAAATGGTGATGGATACCTTCTGATGATGAGGCAAAGCACAATGAGGAAGAAGACTTTGCCGATGAAGGACCCAAGGAGATGAGTTTGTCTGGATCGGCCGATGATGGGTCAGATACATAAGATGAGTAGTTAGTTGGTAGTCATTGTATTGTAAATATTGTATAAACGTAGTATCTTAAGTGCTTAGTTGCACTATGATAGTTTTGGGCTAAGATATCTTTTGCGGACTAGTAACTAGTAGGAAAAGTATTTCTGATTGTTGGCATAAGATTTATTCTCTTAGTTTAACACCCTTATTTGAGACGTACAAGATTAAAGGATATATAGTTAGTGATCATCAATTGTATGTTATGAAATGATAATGTAGCATATGAAGTATTGACGTCAAAAGTTGGTATAATGACAACCAACCCCCAAAATAAATAATCTACACACAATCATAGACACAGAGTACAAAAATAACAAACAAGTACAGGGGACAAACAAAAATTTATAGTGGTTCGGCTTCAACCAATCCTACATCCACTTTATAATCTCTGTTTATACTATCGATTACAAATTACAGTTGCTTTGATTAAGAGAAAGTAGGGAAAGAAGTGATTTATACACAATATCCTTGTGTCATGAAGTCGAAGAATCGAAGTGTGTGGTGCGCTATTTTTGGAGTGCCAACCATGGACTTTTCAAGAGAAGATCCAGCCTCCTTTCCATTTTAGGAAATGGCGTATTTATAGGAAAAAAGGCTGGATGATTGGAGCGCTACATGACATTTATCCTATATAGGGTCGGCCACGTGCTATTTGATCCTAAAAAGTAGTTGTAGGTGGCGGGACCCAGTTTCTTGCTGAGGAATTGCTCTCCTCGAGAATTCGAGCGTAAGTGGAGCTTGAGATTTGGTGCATGAAAATCAGTGAAATTCAAAGTTGACTGACTCCGTTGCCTTAGGAATAAGATTTTATCTTGTAGTGCAAGGTCCGGTCTGATATTCCAGGGTTAATTCAATCGATTAACTTGATTTCAGAAATTCATGTCGAATTTGAGGAGGGACTTCTTGGCTTATTGTAAGGTTGGTTCGGGTCGAACCCTAGTCGATCATTCTCAAGTTAAGTCGATCCTGGGAATAGGAAGCTAATGTCATAGCAAGCTGAGAATGTGTCCTGATGTTTTTCAGTTGTGACGGCTTTTACCAAAAAGTTGGTCAACACATTCCCCCCAGAACATATCTTTCTTGATAAACAAATGTATGTTCTGGATCTTCCAGAAAATGATGCATAGAAATCCAACACAAAGAAATTTAGAAAGACATGGTTATGCTGAACCATATTATATGAGGGCCAGAAAATCAATGATCGTTTAGGACCGTATTAAGGCCGATATAGAAATAAGAATACCAAAAGTCCAACTATTGTGTAGGACCATTCTTGGGAATGACCAGGAAGACCAGGATTTTTCCGAGCTGATCTAATTATGAGGGTAACCTGTACTTGGAAATCCAAAGAGGGGCATAAATCATACCAAAAGACGGAGTATAAACCATACCCATGTTTAGAGGAGTGTTAAGTCTGCCACATCCTGACAGCTAGGAGGTATCAACTATTCCCGAAAGATGGGGATGAGCATAAACCATAATCAAGCAGGGATCGAGTCATCTTGCCAAATCCTAGCAAGGTAACTTGGTTTGCCGGGTATGAGCCATACCTAGGGATCGAGTATAAACAATACTCGGGTAGTGATTGGGTTAGCTCACCATGTCCTGGTAAGATAGTCCAACCCTTATCAAGAGATTGAGTATAAGCCATACTCGAGTTTCAGTGGTGTTTACCTATCAAATCCCGATAAGGTAGTTTTGTTCGAGTATCATCCATACTCATATTGAAAGAGAACTAAGCTTGTCACATCCTGATAAGTGAGGTTTTAATATTGGTATTAGCCATACCTTAAGTAGATGAGTAAGTACGAACCAAACTCTTTTTTGATAGGGAGTTAAGTTCGTCACATCCTGACAAGTGGGATATGTGCCTAGGTATCATCCATACCATAGGGACAAGTATAATCCATACTCAGTTTTGGATTGAGGACCCTGCCCCATCCTAGCAAGATACTTATGCTCGTCAAACATAATCCATGTTTGAAAAATAAATATGATTGCTACCAACAATTATTATAAGACTAAAATAAATCTTGATGGGTCTATAGTCGAATCCATAGCATGCCTTAGGATTAAATCCTAACCCCCTAAGTGTGTACTTCAACATAGCCACTTTATTTTAAAAATAACAAAAACTACATTCCTTATATTCTAAGGTATGTGGATGTTGCGATTGTTGGGCACATGATGGGAACCATTCTGAGGAGCATGTGAAACATTCTGAGGAGCATGGGAAGGTAGTAGTGGTGCTGTGGATGCCGCAAATTTCTTAGCCGGGCAGCTCTCCACATCAAACTCGTTCTTCGATGAGATCACGCAACACCTACATCATTGGTGCCATGACCAGCCATATCATGAAATATGCAGTTCTTTCCTGATTCACGTTCTCTTTGAGTTGGCTTCCTTCTGGGAGGCTTGGGAAAAGGAAGAGTTCCTTGCACATCTAGGTATATATATATATATATATATATATATATATATATATATATATATATATCCAGAAATGAGGAATTGAGCTTAGTGTATTGATCATATTTGGGTTATCTCCAGAACCTCACATCCCTATCATTCTTTTCCGGAGCCTTTCCTTTTCCTTTATTTTAGCCAGCAGTGGATGGTCCCTCCATCCTTCGTAGCTAGTGCTTCTAGATTTTCCATCTCAATATTTACATCCTCTTGCCGGAAGAATCTTTCTACTTTAGAGAATAAGTCTCCAGTGTCTCTAGGAGGGTCCCTATGGAGGTAGATCTTGAAATCTATTCAATACAAGACACCAGCCATGAGCACCATTGACGGTTTAGGTCGATCGAATGATGCTACAACCACATTAAATATTTCCAAGAAGGAACGTAGGGTTTCTCCAGACCGTTGCTTGATGGATGTGAGGGACATGACTCTGTTGAGTCGAGATATTTGAACTCTAAACTGTTCAATTAAGCGAGTGACCAACATATCCCAACTGGTGATCAACTCAGTTGTTAGTTGTCGAAACCACATGGTGGCGATACCGGTTAGGTAGAGAGGGAAGCATTTGGCCATGACATTGACAGATGAAGACAACACTTCCATGTGACGCATGTAGCGCATATGATGTATAGTAGGATATGTCCTGTCGTTGTAGGGTTTCAAGGCTGTAAGCTTGAAGTCAGGTGGATTGAAGGAGTTCCTGATATCTCGCGTGAAACGGTTGCAATGGACGTTATCCATGTCATGTTGAGAGGTAGTGCCTCCAGTGAAGAGCTTAATGATGTTGGAAATCAGATTCCCATCCTGAGGAGTTGTTGCCACGAGTCCAATTCTACACCAGTGGATTCAACAAGTGTCGCAGTAGGGGGTGGAAGCATGCCTCGGGTTCTTGGGGTCAGCTCGGTACGGCACACAAGTGATGGGTAGAGGTGGTCCCCAGCCTCGGTTGTTGGTTCGTGATTGACTAGAACCCCTCGATTATCATGTGTATTGGGCCAAACCATGTCCATGCCAGTAGAATAAGACTAACTTGGGCAAGCATTATCAGCTTAGGGTTTGGCATTGCCCCCGCTTGGGGCAATATTAGAGTGGTTTACAGTAGTGTTTCCTTCCGTTCTATTAGAAACTAGTATAGTAGAGTGGTCTTGGAGAGACGGGGGGTTGCTGCCCCGGTCCTGCTTGGATCGACATGCTGGAAAGGCTGAGTGTGAGGCAGAATAAGTCCAGTTTGCAGTAAGATATTGGATTAAACTAGAGATTGCATCGAACTAGGCTCCATAGATTTGAGGGTTGCATCGACCGTTTGGGATGTTGAGTTGTAATAGGACCTGATCGTCCAGAATGATGTGTTGATCTAGGCGGTGGCAAAGCAGTGGGCCAATCTGGGGCTTGGATTTTATCAGGTTGAACATTAGCTGTTGCCCTAGCTTCACTTGGTATAGAAAGTGATGCTTGAATGCTCGACCTTCCTTACATTCGAGTAAAGAAATTGTTCATCATTTCTTGCTATTTTTTGTGGAGTTCATTTTGGTGCTCCATTTGAGCTCTAAGTTCAGCCAGAACTCTATCCATATCTTCCCTGGTTAAGTATTGGGACAGTTGAGGAAGCCTCCAGGCTTGCCTCCGCTGCTGCATATTTAGTGCCAATGGTTTGAGGATGGGAAGACATTGCGTCCTCCTTTCGCCTTTTGTTTCTTTGTGAATTGCCAAAGGTAGTAGCGTGTAGGTTTGGCCACTTCCTAGTACACCAAATTGTTGATGTCATAAGTTGGCTAATGACAATCAAACCCAAAAGTACATAATCCACACACAATCACTATATTATAGTACACAAATAAAAAGTACATGGGAAACACAACAATTTATAGTCGGTTGGCTTCAACCAAGCCTACGTCAACCTTATAATTTTTGTTTATACTGTCGCTTACAAGTTACAGTTGTTTTGATTAATAGAAAGTAGAGAAAGAAGTGATCTATACACAAAATACTCGTGTTATGAAGTTGAAGAATCAAAGTGTACGGTGGATTATTTTTGGAGTTCCAACCATGAAATTTTCAGAAGAAGATCCAGCCTCCTTTCCATTTCAGGAAATGGTGTTTTTATAGGCAAAAGCGAGCCAATTGGAGTGCTATGTTTCATTTATCCTATCTGGGGTCGGCCACGTGCTATTCGATCCCAAAAAGTAGTTGTATGTGGCAGGACCCGGTCTCCTGCTAATGAATGGTCCTCCTCGAGAATTGAATCGTACACGGAGCTCGAGATCTGGTGCATAAAAAGCAGTGCAAGTCAAACCTGATCGACTCTGTTGTCTTGCGAGTAAGACTCTATCTTGTAGCACTAGGTTCGGTCTGATATTCCTAGGATGATTCGATCGATCGGTTACCATGATCTTGGATGTTCATGTCAAATTTGAGGAGGGACTTCTTCGCATATTGTAAGGTTGATTTGGGTCGAACACTGGTCGATCATTCTCAAGTTAAGGTTAATCCAGGGAATAAGAAGTTGATGCTATAGTAAGCCGAGAATGACTCTTGATCTTTTTGTGTTGTGATGGATTTTACCAAAAAGCTGGTCAACACCTAGTCATGAGCTATTGATGATCAAAGCATGGCTTAGATACACGCAGCTTTGTGTAACGTGACTTCGGCAAGCCTCACACCCTGGAAATGGCCAAAATAAGAAGAAATGCAACAGGGATATGGGTGTGTTGTCTCCTTCTAGATAAAAAGCGTGCCATGGTATGGAGCCTAGGTAATATTTATGTGGCAACTTCTACTTTTGTAGATGTTGATGATGCGGGATCCCAGTTAAAGGCTGGTAATGACTAGGAGAAGACATATTCTGTGACGACCCCAAAACCCCGTACGACGGTGGCAAGGGTAATCTTTGGAATATAACACATAAACAGATAATAGCAGAACATAGTTAAATAAATACACCAGATAATGTATAAATAATACACTTGATAAACATAATCATCAGAGTTACACAGTATACAGGATCATACTTAGTACAAAATACAGTTCAGCTATACATAAATGTCTACAACGGAAAACAAAACATAATATGTACAATAGGAGCTGAACAACATAAAAAGAGATAAATTGTAGAATCCATCTTCAGCTCCAGATATCCAGAAAAAGCCTGATAAAACCTAAATACAAGGCTGCCCATGTAGAAAAAGGGGCACTCGAGTTTGCAAGTGAAACAAACTACAAGTCAGTAATGGGACTGGTATGAGAAATCTACTTAACATATTTTATAATATGGCCAATCACAGGACCACGCCACTTTCACGGAACGGGTTTACTCCATTGGATTGCCAGTGCTTTAAAACAAGTAAATCTTTTAAACATCTCAATGCTTTTTATAAAAATGAAGCCATCATAAGACTCAGTTCCCATCACACAATGCAACGCAAATCGAAGGACAGAGTTTTTACCTTATAATGGCCAGAATATGCTTGATACGAATAAAACAAAAGCATTTGATATTATTACTAGTGTGTATATGTTTCAAAAACAACTTCGAATCATAAGTATCAATCACAGACGACATTAATGCCCCATACCACTATGTCGCCATATATAGGTATACAATCAAAACCGCACGGTGTCATATTTGGAAATTGGATTTCCGTCATGAACCAAGGCAAAAGATAGTCCTTACCAAATTCGAGACTGTCTAGCCCGAGCCTTAGGACCCATACACAGGTAAGCCCTTAGATCATCAGGGCCGGTCCACTGATGTGGATTAAAATGCCTGAACACTGCGTTCCCCCGCCCTTTGCGGCGTAAATGAGTCCAATGACCCCATTGGCTCCACATAGTCACCGATATATCTGAGGCGCCTCGCAACAGCAACAACCACACAGGTGAAAATAATATAAATGTCAGGGTTGGTAGGTCACTGACACCACCCTAGCTAGAAGGAAACGCATGTCCTCCCTGATGTCCTCTCCCGTTTATGGCTCATACCGGGGTGTGAGGATCGCGAATCAACGTTATACACAAAGCTATGCCACGCAGGCGGTGCTTTGATCATCAACTACAAGACTTTGCTTTTCAACAGAAGCCTTGATCATCTGCCACTTAGGCATGCCATGCAGGCAATTCACTCTATGCGACTGATTTCTATCGATATATAACCTCTGAGCTCGTACGTCTCAGAGAAGGGCGTTAAGCAAGAGAATAAATTCTCTGTCGCCAAACAGATATATATTTAATAGAGATCAATCAGCACAGAACAAAATCCAATGTCAGACACATAGTCCGTTTGCAAGTTCATTCTAGGTCTGAACGAAACCGGAGGCACTATATACCTCGTATGTCCATCGATCTCCAAGTAAGTTTGGACGATCACCACTTATTATCTATATTTTGGGATGCCTCCCAATTAAGACGTCAGTTATCATCCAACCGAGGTGAAGATCTCTGGTATTCAACCACCGTCTTCATCATCGACTTGTTATCGCCGATCAATTATTTGAAATGAGATTTAACTCGGCCTTTTCATATAATTCACGTATATTTAGAGTTTAAATCAATTCATTTCAATGGTTAAATTATTCGACAATAATTCACGCCAAACACATTCAACCATTAAATATCCACTAAACCGGGTAAATTCGGTTTATTTCCATTCCATATCATTTATAATATTTTATAATGATTTATCGCTATTTTTATTTATTTAAAAATAGCCAATTCATTCAAACGACGCTTCAGGCCATAATGCGGCCGTGGCGCTGTTTTCCTTTAGATTTGATTTATACATATCTAAAAATTTAACCATTGGATCTTCACAAATTTTACATCATTAGAAAGATCTTTTCAAAACGAATCCAACGGTTTCATTTTTGGGAAAGTCCGACGGTCAGATCTCCCGGTACAATCGATTGAATTTTCAATTTCAAAATACGAACTGCAGCATCGTTATTTGATTTAATTTAATTATATATATATATATATAATCGATTCTGGCACTGTTTTTCTTCGGATTTGAATTGAACATTCCAGACAATCCAACCATTGAATCTTCACAAAGTGGGTGTCGTTGGAAAGATATTTCCAAGGCGAACCCAACGGTTTCGGTTTCGGGAAAATCCGATGGTCGAATCTCCCGCACTAATCGTTTGAAATCACGGTTTCAAAACACGAACTGCAGCTTCGTTATTTGATATATTTTAATTAGTGAAAATAAGGCTCAGGTCCCTAAAAGCAAACTTAATTAGGCTCACATCCGGTCCTAAACTTATTGTAAATTAGGTCCCTATTTTTTGAAAATTCATTAAAAAAATATAAAAAAAATATAAAAAAATCACGTAAATTCATAATTAAATAAAACATGTTCACGCCAAAAAAATCAGGTGGAAAATCAATCAACAAACACGTCAAAATCAAAAAATACACAAAACAGCGAAAAATGCAGTAAAATGCATAAAAACATGCACATATTTCAAATAGTTGCATACATGTATGCATCTATTTCAATTCCGCATCATAAAGCAGCATATATGCATACATGTATGCAGATTTTCTGAAATACATGCATGATTTCATGCATGTATTCGGTTTCCGCATGAAAAGCACGCATGCTTGCATATGTGCATACGAGCATGCAGTTATGTAGAAAATATGCATTCAAGTATGCACATATTGTCACGCCTTCGGCCTTCAACGCATTACTGCATACATGTATGCAGCTATTCTGAATAACAGCATACTTGTATGCAATTATTCAGCAGGCTTGCGGATTTTATTTGCATGTGTATTTAAAAAGTTGCATACATGTATGCAACTATCAGCAATAGTTGCATACATGTATGCAACTTTTTTTTTTCGATTTGCGTGGGCTCCTAGGATTATTTCCAGATTTTAGAAATTTTTTTTTTTTTTTTATGCATGAGCGCATTTTTTTTTGGCCAGAAATTGAAAAAGGCGAAGGGGACATGAGGAGCAGGCGAAGGGATCAAAAATTTTGGGCGGCATCTAATTTTAGGGACCGGAAACGTATGGAAAAGTATGCGCGGGTTTTTTTTTTATTTTGAAAGTTAGTAGGGACCTGTAAAAAACGCACCCTTTTAATATATATATATATATATATATATATATATATATATATATATATATATATAATCGATTCTTCAACTACAAAACCATTTTCACTTCATATATTTGATAAAAATGATATTTTTATCCAATAGATATTTATTTCAACACATGAATTTTGTTTGTTTTATTTCAACACATGAATATCTATTCAACACATGACTTTTATTTCAACACATGAATTTTATTTCAACATTCAGCACATGAATATTTTCTATAGTTTATATATATAATAAAAATGTGATTTTTATTGCAAAACAATTTATTTCAAAACACGATTATTTTATATAGTTTATTTATATAATAAAAATGTGATTTTTATTGCAAAACAATTTATTTCAAAACATGATTATTTTATATAGTTTATATATATGATAAAAATGTGATTTTTATTGAAAAACAATTTATTTCAAAACAAAATTATTTTATATAGTTTATATATATGATAAAAATGTTATTTTTATCTTCCAAAGAATTTATCCAATACACGAACTCCATTCCACGCATGAATTTACTTCAACAGATGAATTTAATTTCAACATTCAACACATGAATTTTATTTCAACATTCAACACATGAATTTAAATCAAACACAGAAGTATTTCAGAAAATTTCGGCAGTATAACGGCAGGGTAGTTAAAACCAGGACCATCCTTATTGCTGCTCCTCGCTCTACCTTAAAGCCTCGCAGCTTTTGACAATGGGGATTTTCAATATCTGGTTTGTACGCAGACGAATTTTCCCATATACTAATCCTATTGGGATTTCAACCACAATCAATCATTTCAAATCAACCATTCATGATATTCACCAAAATTTCAAATCAACCATTAATCCAAACAATATCACAACCAATATATATCGTCCATGGTCTATGGACGAAGGGAGTACATATATATAGATATACGTATATAACTATATTTTGAGTTCATTTCAATATCATTTCAATTTATTTCAATGCATATATCATTTTTACAACGCATATATAACTTATACATCGAACATACAACTTATACAATGCTTATATATGTAGTGTACAATGCTTATATAACTCATACTTCGACTATATAATTTATACATCGTTGTTTTCCATATCATTTATAATTTAGAAATCTCACATTGGGTTCCAGTCCACCAAAAATTGTAGATGGCTCAGAAAAATATCCGGTATCTTCTAGAATGTAGAAGACGTCCACACGGGTCCACTGTCTCTTGTTTCACTGGATTTCATTAACAAACGAGAAAGATATGATTTTTACAGAAAAATCGTAAACCGTAGCGTTTAGAAGTGCTATAGAATAGTTTATTATAATAAATCCATTACCTTTCAAAATTCTTCAAAACTAGGTTTTGAAATTACTTCTGATCCGTAGCACGTGAGGCCGATCAGGTTGCACCACGTTCTCCAGCTCCGAGAGGCGCTCCGAGAGGCGCTCCGGCGGGTCCCCCCTCTGATGAACTCGACGGCGATTGGGAGGAGGTGGAGGGCTTCGAACGGTGGTTCTTCAGGGGGTTGATTCGGCCAAAATACAAGACGAGGAGGGGGAACGGGTATGGATTTGAAGAGCGTGAAGATTACTTCAAAAACCTTAACTGGGGCGTCGGTTATCGGTGCGTATGGAGGGAGATAAGGAGGAGGGAAGCACGGGAGCTCTTTCCGTCGTCGAGTAGAAGAAGATTGGGGAGAGAGAGTGTTTGACTGGCCAATAGAATTTTTCTTTTATTTGTATATTTTTAAAAATTCGAAAATACCCCTTATGTCCCACGAACTCCAATCCAAATCCAACGACTGTCGTCCCTAGCTAAATACCCCCATTCCGAACACAATGGGATATGTTTCGTAAGCCCATCCGACTATTTCAGTCAGTTTCTCTTCAAATTAAAATATAAAACATTCAATATTTGATTTGAACGTACATTTCAATTTGCCGGGGCCACATACTGATTCTAAAAATTCCCGAAAAATAAATCTAGATATGTTTTTACGATACGGTCTCAACAAAACTAGTTTCGTCGAATTCTGAGACCGTTTGAAAAATGGCCCTTTTCTAGTCGATCCAATTTAACAAAAATCGACCAAACACATTTTCCTTCGCCACGCTCACATACTAACTTCAAAAATTATGAAATTTGAAACCTAGCAATAATTTGACATCCTGGATCCAACAAAAGTGGTTTCGTCGAATTATGAGGTGTTTGCAAAATGGCTATTTTCATGGGCTATATAAACTCGATAGCGACCTTTCTGAAAATTCATTTGGCCATAACTTTTGATTCCTGCTTTGAAACTTCGATTTTTCAGATTCGTTAGAAAGATATTCACTAACAGATTTAAATATTTTTGGTTTCACTAAAATCCGTTATGTTTTGCACCCGGTACAGATAATCAAAGTTTGAATTGAAATTTTGAAACTACCGCGCCATTTCAGGCCTTGTTTATAATTAAAAATAATTATATTCATTTTCAAACATCGATTCAAACACACTTTTCGTCATTATTATTTAAAATATTTATTTTAAATATTTAAAATTCACTAAAATAGCCAAATTAAAAAATTTAAATTGCCTCAGATTTTCCGGGTTGTTACATATTCAAGCGTACTCTAAGTTATCTTGTTAAGGGATAACCTGGCCTTGTGTAACATGAGGAGCATCACTATTGATCCTCAAACCTCCCTTTAGAGGTGTTCAAATTCGATTCGGTAAGGAATTTTATTTACCTGGTTATTTGTTGGAAATCCAATTTTCCACTACGAGCTTATACAATATCGGTTGTATACAATACATCATCATAGTTTATGGTGACTATGGTGGCTAGGATTGATACATTACTCGCGAAATTGTTTTTCACACTATTCACTAATAATAATAAAAGAGTATTTTTACGTATCAAACATTTTTTGTTATCATAAGGAAAAACCTCGCCCATATGTGTGTTTGCATTGTGTGTGTGCCGCGGGATCTTATGGTAGCTCCATTTTCCAAAAGTCGTTGCGAATTTTTATGCACCAGTATTCACGAGGAGTAAAACTATTCTGTGTGATACATCGTGGTCCTTTGATTTACTTTTCTTTAAAATGAATCTAAAGACAACTGTGTTGAGTTCACGCCAGTTCCATGACTGACCTAGAGTTTATTGTTCCTTCCACCTAAACTCTTAGTGCCCATTATTTTCTGCACGAACAACTAGTGGTTTGATTTACAGCTTTAGCTTTGGAGCTGCTTAGAGCTGGATTCTGGATCTTGGCAAGAGCTATGTTTTGGATCATTCTTCTTCCGCTAAAGGCTTAATTATATTTATTTTCACTGAGTTTCTGTCATACTCTGATAATAATTATAACTCTGATGTAAAGTTATTATAACGATAATGAAAATTTTGTTACTTTTGTTTCAAATATGTAAGTACCAAAACTATTCGTCTTTATGAACGATTTGAGTCGGTTTAATTACAAGTTAGAACTAGAAAAAAGGCGGATCGTTACAGGTTCGCTAATGAACAACGATTTTAACAAGAAAAGGAAGAAAGAATGAAAATCAGGGAAGAAAACAAGGAAGGGAAAGAGAAAGAAACCTCCTTAGAAAGTGTTGATCTTCCGGTCGTCCACCAACCAAACATTTTTTTCTGAATCAAAAGAAGATCATAGACAATAAGAAGACTCTTAAGCTTTCCATAAGCAAGAAATTTATAAATATTTCAAGAAAAATGAATAAGTTATTTGGGATGGTTGGAAGTAAACTTGGAATATCATCATATTCATCTACATTCTGGCTTATATACCTTTATTTATGTTGGATTATCCATTTATGTTGGTCTATTAAGCATTGTATTACTTTAATTACTAATAGTAATGGTAATTAATGTTTAATACAAATGATTCTCTATCAAACATCTAAGATAGTCTACTGAAATCGATAAAATAATGATACACAACTCAAAAAACCAAAAAATAAGTTGGTTTTATCTGCCTAGTACATGTTGACATAACCCATAGACATGTCGACATATAACAGTTAAAAAAAAGCTTGAAATTTAGATAACTACCTTGTTTCTTTTCTTTTCAAATTGATTTCTTCCTCTATAAATACTATTTGAGACCATAAAACCAAATTAAAATCTTATTTTCTTCTTCTCTTATCATTTTTTATCATTTAAACAAAATAATGGGCAATCCTATCTATAATTTAGGTGAAAAATTAGGTAAAAAACCTTGAATCGTTCATTCTTATACTCTTATTTATGCGTCGAAATCAATGGCATTTAGAACTCAGTTAAATTCATATAACAAAAAAAAGAGGCATTTTGATGTGGTTTACTAGATGATCTCTTCACTTTCTAAAGATGAAACTAAAGCCAATCCTAAGTGCATTACAACCAAAGATGACAACAATTGGAATGCTATAAGGAAGATCCCAACTTTGGCAAGGAATGTTAAATGGAAGTAACATGAAATGTTTGAATTAGCTTATCCAAATTGTACTTAAATATGGATTTATTAAATACATATAGGTTTGTATTAAACATATGATTTGGTTAGCACCGCTTAGTTTGCTTGAATGATTTGTCTAATATAGTTATGTTCGGATTGGATTCAATTGCTTATTCTCATTTTTAATTCTTCATATGATGTTTCAACATGCTTATTGCGTCTATATTAATTCTAATGTTTATCCTTTAGAATATCATTATATTTAGGTCGGTATTACAGTAAGCCAATAATATAGTAAGTATCTATTATTGTTGTTGTTGTTATTAAAACCAATTAAGTCAATAATTAATTCAGTATATTCCGATTGAGGGAGAGTACGTATTAAGGTGTAATTTATTAAATTCTATTGGAGTTAAGAAGAAGTTATGGAAATATTTCATAAAAAGGATATCATCATCAAAAATGGGGAGATTTTTTGTACCATAGATGGTTGTTTTGAAGATAACAATGTCAGGTAATGAAATTTTATATTTAACATATACTAAATAATATATATATACATATATATTTATATATACAGTGCATGATATATTACAAGTTATTAATAACCAAGACTATACGATATCAAAATTGAAGATTCATATTGCTTATTCAAGAATACGAAGATCCATGAGTTTCAAGATTTCAAAGTTTGAGATTACAAGATATTATTAGTCTTAGAAATTATGTTAAAACTTAAGGTTGCACTTATCTGATCTCCATCCATTTTTACAAAATGATCTTTTCAAAATGTTCTTATTTTCGAAACCTAGTTTTAAAAATGATTAAAAAAAATCCACTTCTCGAGTTCTCTTTACGAAAAGTTTTCAAATATACTTTGTTTTTTCAAAATAGTTCTTATGAAGAATTTTCAAAAAGAAATTTTATAGTTTTTTTAGTAACTTTCTTTTGAAATCTTTTCATACACTTTTTATTAGATTTTAGTATTTAAACTTTTACTTATATACTTTTCTTTTAATACTTATACTTTTCAAAATAATAACTTTAGCTTTTATATTATATTTTGATTTTTATACTTATACCTTTTAATAAACTTATACTTTGATTTTAAATTATACTTTACATTACGATTTTAATTATAATGTAATACTATTATAGTCCTCATACTAATATTTTAAAGTTTCATATGTTTGACTATATATATATAATTTCATATTTTAAACTAGTTTAGCAAGCCAGTTGGTCATTCTGTCTCAGGGAATGATGACTTTGCCTCCAAGCCGCCATCGTTGACCAAATAATGGACTCCGCTTTTTAATTTGCAACACCAATCTACTGGCCTTTTCATTCCTGTTGTTTTTAACACTACCATTCTTAACAAAGTTTGTATCCTCCCGGGTAAAATGGCCAGTGCTTAAGGGTGAAAGTTACCGGTTTGATTTTCTTGTTGGATTTTTCCTCAACTAAACCCCTCCTCCATATGATGTAGTTCGGGTATGTCAGCTCCAGGTGTGGCATGCAAAAGGTAGACTTTAATGTTTAGCACTTTATCTCAATATTTTACTTCAAATCTGTAAACAACAAAGATAAAATGAGAGTCTTTGAATTAATCCCCTCATTATTGCAGGGAAACTGTCTATTTTAACTCCATGGACTCACAAGGTTGATAAAGCGAAAGAGATGGTTCTAACTATCCTAGTTGGGCTATTTTTACTTATATTCCTTCTATTCTTCGCACTTTTCTTCGTTTGAATTGGCTAGCTAGGTTGATCATTGATGAATTTAAATGTTTTAATGTGGGCATAGTTGCTTATAAAAGAATGCAATATGTTGGATCTTTGGTTAAGATTACTCCCAACAATTACCTTTACCTTCCAAGCTCAGAGTTAGCATCGAAGGAGGAATTGAGATGGAGGTGGAAGTTTAGTATCAGTGGCAACCAATATTTGTATCTCTTGCAAATATTTTAGCTACACAATTACCACTTGTTCCATTGTTGCAGTTCCTTCTCCTGAGCCACCTACAAAAATCCCTTTCCCCAGGCCAATTGTGAAATGGGTTACTGAGCCAAACAAGCAAAGCCTCTAGTCTCGCCCGAGTTAGTCTCTGATCCTCCAGTCTCACCTACATTAATTTCTGATCTTGGTAATCTTGGTCCATTGATTTTTCCTCCCGAGAACTTGGTATTTCCATCTTTTATAGGGATTCTTTTGAGCGAACATGGATACACAATGACAATGATATGAGGAATATTCCAACTTTAGGCACTTTTTGTATTTTTTTTAGTGAGGATAAGAGGGAATAGAGAAGTCTTACATAAGTGATCGAGGGGGAAGACCTGGTCTTAGCTAAGGAAGCAAAAGAAGGCATGCTCAACTGGCAACTTTTTTGGATTTGCCATGGGACAAGAAATTTCTTTATTAACTTTATTTTATGTCTTATTTGCCTAACCTAACGTCTTGCTTTTTAGTATTTAGGCAAGTCATCATCCCAGGGAGTGATGTTGATATTAGTACTGAGCAGGGAGGATAGTTCTTTCATGATAATAGTTTAGATATTTCTGTCTGTTCTCGTATTTTGTTTCTATTTACTATTAAGGAGCATGTTCCTTAACTACCAGTGTCCTAGCCACTTTAAATCCAGTAATAGTCATTATGAGCCTGTCCTTTGCACCTGTATTTTTTTGGCAAGGCTGACGGGGTTGAGTGGACCCATACCACTTTATTAATGCATCGAAGAAAAAAACAAAAAGTACAAGACACAAAAGAAAATTAAGAAACACGATACATCAATCACGAAGAAAAGACAACAAAACACATTATTACGAAATTAAGGCAATAAACTAAGCAATATTCCAGCATTGAAAATCAAGTTTAACTGCCTTAACACATTTCTTATTTCCACTCTGGCATTTCTCATTTTCTCTTGAATTCTTGTGTATTTTTGGCTAGCAGGGGAGTGAATACTCTTACATTTCTCTCCATGTAGAAAGAATAAATTTCACAAGGACAAAACATAATAGTCTGCCTTTCTCTTTTTTTCTCCTAGTCTGTACACTAATCCTCCTCCATTCTCCATCATGGTCTTGAGTTGCATCATTCCTTCCTATGTCAATCATTATCTCTTTCCAGACTTGGAAAATAATATTGCATTCAAAAAACAAGTGGTGCACAGTTTCATTTTGCATGCCGCACAATACGCATAAAGGATCAACATTTATACCTCCGACGATTAGTTTATCTTTGTTTAACACTACTCTAAACACCACTTTCCAAAGCATTAGATTTTCTTTCGCGCAATTATCTTTATGCCAAGTTTTTCGATACCATTTATCAGTAAGAAGAACATCAAACCCTGCAATAGAATGGTACATGTCTTTAATCCGATATGGTTTATTTCCAGTTCCCTATATAGCAATTTCCTCATCACCACGTCCAAGTTTAACCTGTCTTGCATTAGTGCAGTATTGATTAATAGTAGGAACATAGGAACCTGGTATTCTGATCTCACCATTGTTAAAAAAACCACATACCCTAGCACTTTCACTGATACACGTAACATCAATTTCTAGGTCCATGAAGACATGCTTAAGGATTAAACCATTTCTGAGCCAAGGATCGTTCCACAAATCAATGCGTGAAAATGGTAGCACTTTGAACCTGAAATGAGGCAAAATCAAGGCTCTCATTTTGAATATACTGCTCAAATAAGTATAATAAGGGTTTCACGTTCTCAGAAAAGATATTATATACTCAGTAGTAACTGGGCCTTGCCCACATCCATTTTATTCAATTTTCAGTTTGTATTTAGCCCATGCGGCTATAAGTCTGAGCATTACAGTAATGTGTATAAATACACATTCAGATGTACATTGTAAATTAACTTGTTACAATTTCATTTCAACAATAACACTTCATTTTACCTTTTATGGTATCAGAGCACAATAAAGACAAATGGCAACAAATTTTACATTCCTGAAATCAAATAATCCAATCTACAACGTCGATATTGAAAGGCTGTTATTCTACTTCTCACAAGATCCAGTTGCGAGATTGCAGTGTTGCAAACCGCCGTCATCGATCGTTTTTCATCACTGAAGCAAGCCTTTTGATCATCGTGTAGCATCTTTCTGACCAGTTATTATCCTGCATTACCCACATCTTCATCAAGAAAGCCTTTTCAAGCATTCTTGATTGTTTCTTTCAGTCAAGATTCTCCAGATTATCATCGAGATCAATAACACCTGGTTGCAGAGATCAATTAGTATATAATTGATCATTGTCGTCCAAGCTTTACTGCTTCAGAGATCATTTCCATCCTTTTTGCTTCTCAATGGCTGGAAATAACGACATCGCGAGTTCAGCAACATCCAGAGTCGATACTGCTAGAGCCTCATCATCAACCGCCACCTTTATCAAAGAAAAAAGTAATGTAATAACATCCCTTTCGACGATGATAATTACATGCTCTGGAAATACCAAGTGGAAACGACCTTAAAAGGCTATCGTTTGCAAGACTTCATCAAAGGCACAGTTATAATTCCACCTGTAATGGTTCAAGACAAAGACAGGAATTTAATTAGCAATGAGGATTACATTCTATATCAAACAAGATAGTCTTCTTGCATCTTGGCTTATTTCTTCAATAAGTGCAAATCTGTTATCACAGATCATCGATGTAAATACATCATAGGAAATTTGGACTGCGATAGAATAGATTTTTAATTCACAGTCAACATTAAGAATTATGCACTACAGGATTCAATTCCAAACTATCAAGAAAGATGGCATGAGTATGATTGAATATTTGACCAAGATCAAGATTCTATGTGACAAACTTGCGACTAAAGGACATAAAATTTCTAAGAGTGAGCATGTTCTTTACATTACAGCGGGACTAGATGAAGAACATGAGTCAGTGGTTACCTTTATTGCTTCACAAAGAACCATTCTTGATATTCAGTATGTTCATTCCACATTATTAGGACATGAAGGAAGGATTGAACAGAGAAGAGCAAGTCAACTAGACTATTTAGTTAACTACATTACTGTTTTTAAGAATAAAGGTCAGCAAAGAAATAATCCTACTCAAATTTTAAACCAGAATAACAATATGTAGAGGGGTAACTAGACACAAAGAGGAAAAGGACACGGTGGTAGATGGAACAATAACAACAGAGTCAAATGCCAAATATGTGAGAAGTTTGGGCATGTGGCTAGCAGATGTTATTTTAGATTCAACTCTGAATTCAATGTTGCAAGACAGACAAAAGGTGGTAATCAAAATAGACCCAATATTAATGTTGCCCAACTAAACCAGTAGAGTAGCAATGTAGAAAATAGCAAAAGTCAATCAAACAATGCAGATGATGTCAAGAATGATGATATAAATGTTGATGATTGGTACCCAGATTCCGGTGCCACAAACCATGTTACAATAGTTTGCAGAACTTGAATCTTGGCAATAAAAGCTATTCAGGTAAACATTCAATTCATGTAGATAATGGTGAAACCATAAGTATATCACACATTGATAATGGATACATTAGTGCTAAGAGACATCTATATCTTAATAATCTATTGAGAGTTCCTAACATTAAGAAAAATTTAATCAGTGTCTCACAATTTTCCAATGATAATAATGTATACTTTGAGTTTCAACCTAAATTTTGTCTAGTTAAGGACCTGATCAGTAATAAAATACTATTACAGGGTACCTTGGATAATGGATTTTACAAATTCAGCAAAATAAAGACCAGGTATGGTTTTAAAAATGAGAACTGTTGCTATAATGTCCAGCTTGATTCTACTAGTAATAGTGATGTTTTTAGTTGATATTGGCAGTAATAGAGATATTTTTAATCTATGGTATAGAAAAATTAGGACATCCCAATATCAAAACTGTAAAACATTTCTTAGTTGAAAATAAAATCAATTTTGAAAAGGTACTTGATCATTTTGTTTGCAGTCATTGCCAAATTGGCAAAAGTCATAAGTTACCTTTCTTTGATTCTGAGACTACGTACAGTTGTCCTTGTGAACTTATTGCGGTAGATCTATGGGGTGCATCTCCATTTAAAACAGATCAGGGTTTGAGGTACTATCTCTCCTTTGTGGTTGCCTACAGTAGATATAATTGGATTTTCTTTCTCAATTCTAAGTTTGAAACTCATAATACAGCTGTTTATTTCATAAAAATGGTTAAAAAACAATTCAACTGTAATGTTAAAGAAGTTCAAAAAAACAGGGGAGGTGAGTTTATGCCTCCAAGAAAGTATTTTAATGATAAAGATATCACTCATAGAACCATCTGCCCACATACGTCTGAAAAAAATGGGTCAGTTGAGAGAAAGCACAGACATGTTGTGGATACTGGCCTAACACTGATGTCACAAGCATCTTTGCTGCTTAAATTCTGGGCAGAGGCATTTGCAACATCAGTATATTTAATAAATCTTATGCCAACCAAAGTTTTGAAGCTGAAAAGTCCACATGAAGTTATTTTTAAATCAAAACCAGATTTTTATAATTTAAAGACATTTGGATGTTTGTGCTTTCCCTGTCTTAGACCGTATAACAAACACAAACTGAGTTCCAGATCAGCTTCCTATACCTTTTTGGGGTATCCTACTAACCAAAAAGGATACATGTGCTTGGACACTAATGGCAGGTTGTATATTTCTAGACACGTTACTTTTAATGAAAATATTTTTCCATTTGTAGAAAAATGCATGAAAAATACTAACAAAATTATCAAGCCTACAAATGTGATGCAAAAACCTGAAACGCTGACTGAATAGCCAAAGGACTCAGCACACAATCAACATATTGATGAACACAGTGAAATCAAAAGCATAGCTAGCACAAGATCAGGATATAGCAGTGATAATAATGAAGAAATGGTGTCGCATTCACATGATCAGTTAAATATTGACGAGTCCAACATGTGTGATCAATCAGCTTAGGGTGGAGCAACTCAAAGCAATGAAAACAATGGATCATCTACTGACAACAGCCAAGGCATGGCATAATCTTCTACCCGAAACAAACATCACATGATGACAAGGAATAAGCATGGAATTTTTAAACCTAAGACATGCAGTCTAAATGTTAATGTTAGAGAGCCAGACAACTTTGAAAAAACTATAACTAGCAGTAATTGGAAAACTGCTACGAACACAGAATATGAGACACTGGTTAAGAACAAAACATGGACATTGGTAAATGCTCCTAAGCACAAAAACATTGTAGGGTGCAAATGGACTAACAAACTAAAGAAAAACTTAGATGGGAGCATATCAAAGCATAAGGCAAGGTTGGTGGCCAAGGGTTACTCACAACAATTTGGGTTCGACTTCAATGAAACATTCTCTCCCGTTGTTAAACCCACTACCATTAGAATCATAATGACAATAACATTAGCTAATCAGTGGATTATTAGACAATTAGATGTGAACAATGCCTTTTTGAATGGAAAATTAAAGGAAGTAGTTTATATGCAGCATCCAAGAGGATATATCGGTGAAGAAAAGGGGGGTCTTATATGCAAGTTACATAAAGAGATTTGTGGATTGAAGCAGGCATCGAGAGTTTGGTATGGAAAGTTGAAAATTACTTTCATTAAATTGGGTTTCTCTTTGACAAAATCAGATTGCTCTCTATATGTCAGAATCAAGGGAACTACAACTATACACATACTTGTCTATGTGGATGATATCCTTGTTACAGGAAACAATAGCAGTGAAATTGAAAGTATTGTTAAATTTCTAGATAAAACTTTCTCTATCAAAGATATGAGAATAGTAAATTATTTCCTGGGTATTCAAGTCATACAGAGGTCAAGTACAGAAATATTTCTATCTTAAAAGAAGTATATGTCTGAAATACTCACTCGTGCTAACATGGACAAGGCAAAACCCCTACCTACACCAACGACTAGCAACTTGCAATTGTCAAAATCTAAAGGTGAACCTATAGAGAGTGCCAGGTTATACAGATGTATCGTTGGTGCATTACAATATGTGACTATCACTCGTCCAGACATAAGTTTTAGTGTCAACAAGGTATGCCAATATATGCATAACCCTATATCTGAACATTGGAAGGCAGTGAAGCACATATTAAGATATCTATAAGGGACATTAGAATATGGATTATCACTCAACTCATGTAAAAATTTAAATATACATGCTTACAGTGATGCTGATTAGGCCTCGGATCATGATGATAGGAGATCGACGACTGGTTATTGTGTTTAGTTGGGATCCAACCTGATTTCCTGGTGCTGCTGTAAACAAGCCATTGTTTCTCGTTTGAGCACGGAAGCTGAATACAGAGTTGTTGCGAGTACTACAGCTGAGCTGATGTGGATTGGTTATTTACTTAGGTGAATCGCCATCTCCATCGATAAGAAGCCTATATTCTGGTGTGACAACATAAGTATGATTTCATTATCCTCAAACCCTATACAGCAATCACGCATGAAGCACATCGATATAGATTTGCACTTTGTATGTAAGGAGATAGAGAAGGGAAAACTAGAGATTCGGCATGTTCCAACCATCTTCCAGTGAGCAGACATCTTAACTAAAGCCTTGTCGGCTAAAAACTTTCATCGATTTAGAGATAATTTGAAGATTGTTGAAAGAGGAAGATTATCAGAGGATGAGGGGAGCCCCTAGCCCGATTTAGAGATGGGGGTTTCCTGTATTGGCTACAAACTTCATCGATTTAGAGTTTTTTTTTTTTTTTTTTTTTTTTTTTTGAAGATTATTGAAGGAGGCAAATTATCAGAGGATGAAGTGAAAACCCTTGTTTGATCTGAAGGGGCGAAAAAAGTATAATAAGGGTTTCATGTTCTCAGAAAAGATATTATATACTCATTATTAACTGGGCCTAGCCCACATCCATTTTATTCATTTTTCAATTTGTATTTAGCCCAAGCGGTTATATGTCTGAGCATTACAGTAATGTGTATAAATACACGTTTAGATGTACATTGTAAATTAACTTGTTACATTTTCATTTCAGCAAAAACATTTCAGTTTACCGTTTATCCTCCACGTCCAACTTATTTTCTGCGGTTGTTTCATAATCCAAAAATTCTTGTCTTTAACTATATGCTTAGCTGACCATTCAACCCACGCATTAGTTTTAGAATTAAAGTAGGTATCAATATGCTTGATAAATGTAGTTTTATTCCAAAGTAACATGTTGGTGATGCCTAAACCCACATTACTCATAGGTTTTTCAGTATCTTTGAATGCAATTGGAGTTAAAAAAATTCCTCCCACTTTACCTTTCTATAGGAACCTCATAAACACAGTTCTAACCATCATAATGAGCTTAGTAGGAAGTATAAAGTCCTGGACCAATAAACTTGCATGGAGAAAACTACCAACTTGATTAAGGTTAACTTGCCTACCTGACTTTCTACTAGTCCAGTAGTTCATTTTCGAAATTATTTTATTAAAGAGGTGTAAGCTTTGGTTTGTGGTGATCTTGGAAGTACAAAGAGGAAGACCAAGGTATGATACAGTGTTCGAATTATTAGGCAGATCGGTCCTCACTTGTATTCCATTAATTTGACTATTTGAAAGACCGGCAGTAATCAAATAAGATTTGTCGATATTTACTCTCGGCCCAGTCATTTTGTAGAAACCATTAAGAGTATTAAAAATTGCATCAATAGTACCTGAATCATGTTTACAAAATATCACTAGGTCACCGGCAAGCATAAGCAAGGAGATTTTAGGATCTTTACATCTTGGATGTAACTGAAAATGGCCAGACTCAATTACACCATTCAACATCCTAGTAAGCATTTCCATGATCACAATGAAGATGTACGTAGAAAGGGGATCTCCCTATTTGATGCCTTGCTTACTGCCAAAGAAACCAATAGGAGAACCATGCATTATGGTAGAAAATTTTGCTGATGATATAGAAGAGAGAAACAAGCAATAAAATGGTGTGGAAAGTTCATAAACCCTATGAGTCTGACAATTGAGTCCCACTAAATTGTATCAAAAGCCTTCATGATATCCAGTTTAAACATTGCTCTCGGTGTTATATTTTCGCTAGAGTAACCATTTAAAAGTTCATGAGAGAAGAACACATTGTCAAGAATACTTCTTCAGGGCAAGAAAGCAGTTTGGTATGCTGAGATGATAGAAGGAAGCACTTGTTTAAGTCTTGAAGCAATGACCTTTGATATGCATTTGTATATTATGCTGCAGCAAGAAATTGGCCTGTAGTCTGTTACTTTCGACGCATTCTTCTTCTTCGGGATCAATGCAATATTAGTATTGTTGATAGTCACATTCATCCTTGCATTCTTGAAAAAATGTTTAACAACAGAAAACACTTCACATTTGATAACATTCCAGCAAGAGCAATAAAAGTAAGCATTGAATCCATCCGGCCCACCGGCAGAATTTCTGTTTAGCGAGAACGTTGCTTTCTCTATCTCAGCATCATTGACATCAGCACAAATAAATTGACGTTTAAGAGAAGAAATTTTCGGAAGAATATAAGGATTTATCAATTCTATTTCTGGCATAAAGTTTTCTCTATTACCAAAAAGATCAGTGAAGTAAGCTAAAAAGGCGTTTTCTACATCAGATTGCGTGTTCAAAATGTTACCATACCCATCTTCGATAGTTAGCATGTTTTCCCTGCAGTGTTTGTCTTTCAGCAAGGCATGAAAAAAGGCACTGTTGCAATCACCTTCAAGCTTCCACTTCAGCCTCGCTTTCTGCTTGATCATTGCATCTTCAAAGGTCATAACATCTTGATATTGCTTGGAAATGTAACATTCAGTGCTTGAAAAGGAAGGGTTGGTTGGGTCATGCATCATGGTTGCTTGAATATCTTGGAGATTTCTTATCCAGTAAGTGGATTGTTTGCTTCCAGTTCCATATTTCTCTTTTGCCCATTCTTTCAGTTTGATCTTAGTCGCTTTAAGTTTGCACTGCAAAATAAAAAGAGGGTTACCATAGTTTGGCCTTACCCAAACTTCTTTGACTAGATCTAAGAAGTCAGGTTCACTGGCCCCTTTATTAAAAAAGTTAAAACTTGAGGCATTTTACATGTCCGTACCACTGAGATGAAGGATTAAAGGGGAATGGTTTGAGATTAGTGGTGGTGTAAGGTTACAAGATAGGGTAGGCCAAGTGGCGAAGGAAAGTGAGTTACAGAAGGCATGATCTATCAAGGAATAGGTTCTAGGACCATCTCCTTTTACTATTATTCCAAGAAAAGGCCATACCTGTTGCATTGATATTGATAAGGTCAAAATCTTCAAGAGCATTTTTGAGAGGAAGAATTTCAGAAAGGGAAAGCTAGTATCCACCAATTCTTTGCGTTAAATCGAAGCAGCAGTTAAAGTCACCCAAAATGAACCAAGGGTGGGAATTTTGTTTGAGAGAAGGCATAGTTTGAAGAAGAGTTTTTCTTGTGGTGACAGAATTTGTAGCATATACAAAAGTTATGTAAAAGGAGATATTGCCAAAAAAGTCTAAAGCATGGCAATGTAGCATATAGGGGGGTGGATATACAGTAGGGTCATAAATGATCAAAATTCTACCACAAGGTGATTCGGCTAAATTATGAATAAGCTGCCAGGAAGGGTTGATGAATTTGGCGGCTCTAACAGTAAATACATGGTCAAGCTTGGTTTCAGGTAGTGCTAGAACAAAATGCTTATTCTCAGAAATAAGTAGTTTGCTTAGAATTAATTTATTGTCATTATGTGCTCCTCGAACATTCCAAACCCCTATAGTTTTCCTCATAATTAAATAGTAGGGGGTAGTGGAATGTCATATTTCATGCTCCTTAGCCCATAAGAGTCAGAGGCAGGAGTTTTGTGATTCTTATCCATGGTACAAATCTTTGCATTTAATTAAGGAGTTTTCAGGAGGTGCTTTATAGGCATTGGGTAGGGGAATATTGGAGTAATTGTTGTCACTTGTTGAAGTAATGGTGTCATCATAGCATGGATATTTTAACAGAGCTACATTCGGATCTAAAATGTAAGAAGTGGATATGGAGTTCTGCATGGCTAGCTGCTTTTGGGGTTCATAAAGTATTTCCACAGTTGCATGTGCATTTTGTTGTATAATTTCATTTAAAGCTGCCTCTTTACCATCCACTTTGCCAAGAATTAAATTATGCATATCTTTCAATTGCTCACATTCATTGCTTGTATTTGTTTCATGTACCTCATTGTCTTTTCGTGTTTCTTATCACAAAACTGCTTCCTTCACCATTCCATTTATTTTCTTTTCCTCGACTACTTCATCATAGTTTATTATTTCATCGACTAGTTCATTATTCACCTCTCCTATGTCATTAATCAGTTCCACATAAACATTAGCTTCCATGCCACACAAACATCAATATTGGGTTCCTTGCTTAGAAGCTCCTGTAAGGTAGGCACTACTATGTTACTAATATCCTGGAAGTCAAGATTTGAGTACTCCTCAATTAAAGCATCTTCTTCATTAAGTTCAACTTCAACCACTTCATTTTCTACAATTCCTTCATCCTCGTCCTGTTCAATTTTCCCTTCTTCCAAAATAGCAAAGTCGTTCCCCGTTTGCATTCTCTGAACAAGTACTTGTTTTTATCTATTGGGAGTATTGCTAGTACTTGGTTCAGCACCCTTACTTCATCTCTCTTCTTCTTGTTAGCTACTACCTGCCATCTTTGATTGTTCTTTCTAACCTCCTCATGTTGCCTGAATTTAACTTGCTCTCTCTGCCTATAACTTACTTGTTGTCTCTCTACCTAACATAAACCTTATTAACATTTTCTTTCCTCTTGTCATCTCTCACTTCATTTTCTTCCTCCACACCATCAATACAGTGCTCACTAACATGACCAAAGGACTTGCATATAACGCAAACATCTAGCTTCTATAGGTACTCACCATATATCCATTGGACTCCCCCTTCCACAGTTTTGACTAGAAAATCATTGACTAGTTCTTTATCAGGATTAACTTCAATAAGGAATTTTGCATGGTGTAATCTTTCCTTACTCTCAGTCATTTCATCCATACATAAGAGTTTACCTAGCATGCAACTGATCTAGCTAACCCTAAAGTTAGACCAAGCAAATAAAGTAAGCATAATTAGTCTACCTAGAGGCCTAAGCTCTATAGGGTGTTTCCTTGTGAATTTAAAACCAGGGAGCAAAATTGTTGATATTGATTGAAGAACATACACACGATAAATTGGATCTAGAGTAACTCTGAATCAGTATAGAAATCTGTATATGTTATTAACTTTAGTACATTTACATTTGTTGCATTTTTATATATTTATTTAATTCAATGATTATTTTACATAAATACATAACTAAATTACGAAAGATTTATAAAAGATCAACAAATTTAAGAAAAACTATTCGCCCGCTCTAGTGTTAATCTAGCCTTAAGGTCCTTAATCTATGTTACTTTCAATGAATGACTTATTATGAAGTAACTATGTAATGGTTAAGTTTTTATATTTTCTTGAGAGTATACAGAAAGGATTGTCATTTATGCCAATTATTAGTGGGTAGCCAAATGTCTTTGAGGAAGTAATTGGGTTGCCTCTACATTGAGGGATCAAATTTGGGATCAATACAATGGATGGAATTAGACCCATTATTATGACTTTGAGGTGGATGGCACATAACAAGTAGATGGAACTAAAGTTGAAGGTTAAAGTCATATTGAGGAAGAGATTCATTTGGAGGAGTGCATCCTAGTGGGTTGCACCTACTTTGTTCGCGATGAAGGCAGATGGCTCATACAGACTATGAGAGGATTACCTTGAGCTGAATAAAGTGGCCAAGAAGAACAATTATCAATTGTCAAGGACTGATGACTTGTTCGATCAGCTGCACAAGGCTATGGTGTTTTCCCAGATAGATTTTGTAGCAAACCAAATTTTAATACACTATAATTAGTTAATCAATCGATTTATTAAATAATAAGTGGTAAAATCGTTAGAACTTGGCAATGAAAAATGCATCTTTGAGTCCATTACGAATTTCTGATTCAAATACATATATGTTTTACGAAAAACAGATGTAAAATGAACAATGTAATAACTTGGAAATCCGAGCCAATTTAAAATTTTTATTTCGGCAATATTAGTGAATTTTGAATATTTAAAATGAATTATTTTAAATAATGACGACGAGAAATTTATTTTGAATAGAATTAGAACATATATATTTATTTGAATCGTCATTGGAATATAAATATTTTATTTTAATTATATAACGAGCCAGAAATGGCACGTCAGTTCGAAAATTCGATTTCGAATTTCAAATGAATATACATAATTCAATATAAGTCAGAATTGAACGAAACAAGAAATATTTGAATCTGTTTGACGATATCTTTCTAACGGATGTAAGAAACTGATATTTCACTTTAGAAGTTGAAAGATATGTCCAGTTTAAAATTCAGAAAAGTCGCTGTGGAATTTATATATATTTCAATATATATAGAGGCCCTTAGAAATGGAAATTTTGCAAACGACCTCGGTTTTCGACGAAACCACTTTTGTTGGATCAGGGATGTCAAATTATTGATAGGTTTCAATATTCATAATTTTCTAAATCAATATGTGAGCGTGGCAAAGGAAAACGCGTTTGACCAGTTTTAGTTGATTTTAATCGACTGGAAAATGGCCATTTTTCAAATGGTCTCAGAATTTGACGAAATTAGTTTTGTGAGGACGGTATCATCAATACGAAGCTAGAAAATATTTTTAGGGAATTTTTCTAGTTAGTACGTGACCCTGGTAAATTGAAATGCGCGTTCAAATTCAATATATAGAGTTATATTTTGATTTTGACGAAAACAGATTGAAATGGTTGAATCAACCTACAATACATATCCCTTTGTGTTCGGAATGGGGGTAATTAGCTGGGGACGACAATCATTGGGTCTCCATTCGAATTCGAATAGAAATTCAACATTTTTGTGAATAAAGTGAAAAATAATAATAATTAAATATATAAACTATACCCCTACCCCCTTCTCCTTCTATACTGTTCATTTCAAAATTAAAAAAAAAGGGAAAAACCCATCGAACCCTGGAGTCACGCCGCCGCTCCCCTCAAAGATCGCCGCTGGGCCACCAGGGGCGGCGCACCTCCGGCGCCGCCACCCAAGAAGTTTCCCCCTCCTCCTTCTCGCCGTCAGCCCCCTCTTCCCTCCTCAAAGCAATCCGTGCTTTCCTTACCGGGGAGGTTCCGGTCGTTTTATTTTGGTATCAGAGCTTTGGTTTACTGAGCTCGGAGAACAAGTCACGTTAGAACCAAATGAAAGAATTCATCAGAGATTGGATTAGTAATATCCAATGGGAATGACTCGTTAGAGATAGGATCAGTAGTATCCTAGAACGAGTGTGAAGAGTATATTTTTAAAAATGAAAACAAATTTTGTTATGAAAATTTAAATCACTTATTCGTATTTGATTATTTATTTTATATTGAGTTTGGACAATCCGGTATATAAAGATTTTGCATATACGCCTTGCAAACGTGTACTCGAAGTCTTAATATACTGAATAGATATAGAATCACACTCTAGTCACCCGGGGACAATTCTAATGACGATGGCAACATCATCGGTATTTGTGTTTGAGTTTTAAAAAAGGGATTTCTATATATTTCCAATTGACTGGTGTGAGAACCAAAATTTGATAGGGCTTATTGTTGTGATTTGGCATCAAAAATCTGATTTTTTGATTATATATCAAAATTATGGATTTGAAAAGCTAATCAACTAATTGATTTATGGTTGTGTTGTTTATTTATTTGTTTAAAATTTTTGAACCATTATGCCAAATTGAACCGAATATTGAACTGCATTGAAAATTGTTTGAAAATGCATGCATATACATGTACTTACATTGAACAAGTCATAGCAAGGAGGCTAGAGCAGAAGAATAAAATTGTTTGCCCGACAAATAGTTACATGTTTACTAATTTCTTGGGATTTGGATGATTTTATGAGCCAATTGGCTAGCCGCTTGGCTGTTTCTTTTTCTTTTTGTATTGATAAGGGCCATGGGAGGCTATATGAAATATCCCAAAGTCCCCGGTGCAGGGGAGGTTATGGCGAAATTTTTCGAAAATTTAAAGTGTTAGCCAAATTTTTGAAAAATTTGAAAAGTTCTTAGAAACTGAAAAGTTAAAGAACTTAAGCCGTAAAGAAAATAATGGAATTTGAGTTGGTTTGTAAAACAACATTCGGCCTCGTTCCTTTTTGGGGAAGAAAAGTTTTAAGTGGGGGAGATTGTAATAACCAGAAAATCCGAGCCAATTTAAAATTTTTATTTTGGCAATTTTAGTGAATTTTGAATATTTAAAATGAATTATTTTAAATAATGATGACGAGAAATTTATTTTGAATAGAATTAGAATGTATATATTTATTAGAATCATCGTTGGAATATAAATATTTTTCTTTAATTATATAACGAGCCTGAAATGGCGCGGCAGTTCGAAAATTCGATTTCAAATTTCAAATGAATATACAGAAGTCAATATAAGTCAAAATTGAACGAAACAAGAAATATTTGAATCTGTTTGACGATATCTTTCTAATGGGGGTAATTAGCTAGGAACGACAGTCATTGGGTCTCCATTCGAATTCGAATAGAAAGTCAACATTTTAGTGAATAAAACGAAAAATAATAATAATTAAATATATATACTATACCCCTACCCCTTCTCCTTCTATACTGTTCATTTTAAAATAAAAAAAAAGGGAAAAACCCGTCGAACACTGGAATCGCGCCGCCGCTCCCCTCGAAGATTGCCGCCGCGGCTACCAGGGGCGGCGCACCTCCGGCGCCGCCACCCAAGAAGCTTCCCCCTCCTCTTTCTCGCCGTCATCCCCCTCTTCCCTCCTCAAAGAAATCCGTGCTTTCCTTACCGGGGAGGTTCGGGTCGTTTCATTTTGGTATCAGGGCTTTGGTTTACTGAGCTCGGAGAACAAGTCACGTTAGAACCAAACGAAAGAATTCATCAGAGATTGGATTAGTAATATCCAATGGGAATGACTCGTTAGAGATAGGATCAGTAGTATCCTAGAACGAGTGTGAAGAGTATATTTTTAAAAATGAAAACAAATTTTGTTATGAAAATTTAAATCACTTATTCGTATTTGATTATTTATTTTATATTGAGTTTGGACAATCCAGTATATAAAGATTTTGCATATACGCCTTGCAAATGTGTACTCGAAGTCTTAATATACTAGATAGATATAGAATCACACTCTAGTCACCCAGAGACAATTCTAATGACGATGGCAACATCATCAGTATTTGTGTTTGAGTTTTAAAAAAGGGATTTCTATATATTTCCAATTGACTGGTGTGAGAACCAAAATTTGATAGGGCTTATTGTTGTGATTTGGCATCAAAAATCTGATTTTTTGACTATATATCAAAATTATAGATTTGAAAATCTAATCAACTAATTGATTGATGGTTGTGTTGTTTGTTTATTTGTTTAAATTTTTTGAACCATTATGCCAAATTGAACCGAATATTGAACTGCTTTGAAAATTGATTGAAAATGCATGCATATACATGTACTTACATTGAACAGGTCATAGCAAGGAGGCTAGAGCAGAAGAATAAAATTGTTTGCCGGACAAATAGCTACATGTTTACCAATTTCTTGGGTTTTGGATGATTTTATGAGCCGATTGGCTGTTTATTTTTCTTTTTGGATTGATAAGGGCCATGGGAGGCTATATGAAATATCCCGAAGTCCCCAGTGCAGGGGAGGTTATGGCGAATTTTTTCGAAAATTTAGGGTGTTAGCCAAATTTTTGAAAAATTTGAAAAGTTCTTAGAAACTGAAAAGTTGAAGAACTTAAGCCGTAAAGAAAATAATGGAAGTTGAGTTGGTTTGTAAAACAACTTTCGGCCTCGTTTCTTTTCGGGGAAGAAAAGTTTTAAGTGGGGGAGATTGTAATAACCCAGAAATCCGAGCCAATTTAAAATTTTTATTTTGGCAATTTTAGTGAATTTTGAATATTTAAAATGAATTATTTTAAACAATGACGACGAGAAATTTATTTTGAATAGAATTAGAACGTATATATTTATTAGAATCATCGTTGGAATATAAATATTTTATTTTAATTATGTAACGAGCCTGAAATGGCGCGGTAGTTCAAACATTCGATTTCGAATTTCATATGAATAAACAGAATTCAATATAAGTCAAAATTGAACGAAACAAGAAATATTTGAATATGTTTGACGATATCTTTCTAATGGGGGTAATTAGGTAGGGACGACAATCATTGGGTCTCCATTCGAATTCGAATAGAAAGTCAACATTTTAGTGAATAAAACGAAAAATAATAATAATTAAATATATAAACTATACCCCTACCCCCTTCTCCTTCTATACCGTTCATTTCAAAATTAAAAAAAGGGGGGAAAACCCGTCAATCCTTGGAATCGCGCCCCCGCTCCCCTTGAAGATCGCCGCCGCGGCCACCAGGGGTGGCGCACCTCCGGCGCCGCCACCCAAGAAGCTTCCCCCTCCTCTTTCTCGCCGTCAGCCCCCTTTTCCCTCCTTAAAGCAATCCGTGCTTTCCTTACCGGGGAGGTTCGGGTCGTTTCATTTTGGGGTCTAGAATGGAGTATCACCAGTTTTGCTCTAGGCGATAGTTAAATCTTTAATTAGATTTGAACGTGAAATGATAATTGAATTTACCGATAACACCGTGGTGTTAGATATGAAGTATTACCAGTTTTACTTCACAGGATGAATATGTTGGGATTGGGAAATAAAATAAATGATTACTTCGGTGTGGTTCGCTAATCCCGACTAGTTTGAATTGATATTCAAAAGAAGATTAAAGAATAAATTAAAAGAATTTATCTTTGATAAAATTAATGGGAACCTTTCCCGAAGTGTAAGAATATTTGAATAAAAGAATAAATTGGAATGATGCGTATGTTGTGTTTGTGTAACACTTGTTTATTATTATACGCGAGTTATTCAGAAAGTCCGGGTTTATCCCATTCTGAATAACTGATTCGACGTGGTGTCGAGGATGAAGACGGTGGTTGAAGATCGGAGGTCTTCACATCGTTTAGGTGATTACTGATGATCTTGATTGGGCTGTACACCCAAGAGGAGGGAATCAGTTGGTGATCGTCCAAACATACTTGGAGATCAATGGATATGCGAGGTACAAGGTGCCTCCGGTTTCGTTCAGACCCAGAACGGACTTGTAAATGGACTGTGTGTCTGACATTGGATTTTATTCAGTGTGATTGATTTCTATTAAATATATATCTGTTTGGCGGCAAAGAATTTATTCTCTTGCTTAATGCCCTTCTCTGAGACATACAAGCTCAGGGGTTATATAATGATGGATATCAATCGCATGGATTGAATTGTCTGTGTGGCATGCCTAAGTGGCAATTGATCAAGGCTTTTGTTGAAAAGCAAAGTCTTGTGGTTGATGATCACAGCACGGCCTGTGTGGCATAGCTTTGTGTAGCGTTGATTCGCGAGCCTCACACCACGGTTGTGAACCAAAAACGGGAGAGGACGACAGGGAGGGCATGCGTTTCTTTCTAGCTAGAGGTGGTGACAGTGCTTAAAATGGCTAACATTTATATTATTTTCACTTGTGTTGTTGTTACTGTTGCGAGGTGCCTCGGTTATATCGGTCGATCCAGGACCAATGGAGTCATTCGTTGGCTCGTTTATGCCCCAAAGGGCGGGGAAATGCATGTTCAGGGTTTAAGTTTTATCCACATCGGTGGACTGGCCTTGCATGTTGCCTAGGTACAGTTGCGGCTGAAGCCTGAGACATGGTAGGCTAGATTGTCTCGAAACAGTAAGGATTGCACCTAGCCTTGGTTCACCGATGGAAATCCAACTTCTAATACGTGACTTTGCGGTTTTGATTATATAGCCTAGTATGGCGACATAGTGGGATGGGGAGCTTATGCCGTCTATGATTGATACTTATGATTGAAATTGTTTTGGAAATATACACTTATAGTAATAATAAAACATGGAATTTAGCATATCAAGCATTCTTTGGCTATTATAAGGTAAAACCTTATCCTACGGCTTGTGTTGCATTATGTGATGGGACCTGGGTCTTATAATAGCTTCATTATTCTTTATTTAGCATTGCGTTGTTGTTTAATGCACTGGTATTCTTGGGAAGAAACCCGTTCCGTGTTATACGGCGTGGTCCCATGATTTATCTAACTTTAAAATAAAGATTAATAATTGTTTTAGTTCTCACACCAGTCACATGACTGACCTGGAGTTTATTGTTTTAACCTAAACTCTGGGTGCCCTTATTTTGACACGAGAAGCTAGTAGTTTTGGTTTTGCAGATTTATATTCACAGGAACCTGGTTTACAGCTGGAATGATATCCGGAAAGCTCTGTATCCGTATATCTCGTTTAGTTGTGTTTTGTATTATTTTTCTGCTGCGATATATTTAAATGTAATTTAAATCTCTGATATTTTGTGATGTATATTATTTGTTTATACTCTGTATATTCTTGTAATCTGATGAAATTGTTGTAATAAGCAAAGAAATGTTCTTCTGTCTGCGTTCTGATGTGGCTTGTCCTCAAAGCAATCCGTGCTTTCCTTACCGGGGAGGTTCGGGTCGTTTCAAACAGAATATGACAATTCAAAGTTTTTAAATTTGAATAAACAAGAAAATAAAAAATAAACATTGGATGGGGCAACCCACCATAACCTAAGTCAACCTATGAATCGACTATTGATTCAAGTGGGCTGGCCCATTGGTCAACCCAGGCGATGATGGTTGTACGTATCACGTGCTAGAAACGTTTACGTGCTTGGCATGAAATCGAAATGAATAGACGAAAATTTTACAACGTGATATGATGTATGTTGTTTTTTGTTTGGCCTATTTCAAATCCAAGGCTGACATAACAACCCCTTATTAGTCCGAGGACATGGCTGGTTTAGATTTAATCCTTAAATCTAATGACCTAGGATCTTTTACCCCACCTGTAAATAAACCTCCAACCCCCCTCATTCTTCATAGCGCAAATGTCTTCCCCGCCTTGGATAGTCTTCTATATTGGAGAGAGGCCAACCTAAATTATATTTTAGGGGAATTGATATTTGTTAAATAATATATTTTCTCCTTTATATATATTTGTATTCTAGAGGTGGGTTCTACCGTGGCTACGAGGGAAGCTTTCTGGTGAGTTTTTATGACTATTTAGATTTTTTTTTGTTTAGGTAAATAGGACTTATAGTAGTTGTAGTTGTTAATTAACAGTTTTATTTATCATTCTTACTGTTCTTGTTCATTTTTCTATAAGTTATAATTTTTCTATAAGTATTCTTTTCTATAAACTATTTTGTAGTTTTTCTATCTTTCTTTCTTACAGTTTTATTTAATTAATGTTTAAATTATTGTAATATATCTTCTCGATCTTCTTTCCCCTTTTCTACATTTGATTTTACAATTTATTATGGTTACGCCCAAAGTACGTCTAGACTGCAATATTGGCATATGTACACGAGTGATTTTGGCACTGATCGGTAAGCTTAATTCTATGGAAATATGATTCAATTAGAATTCTAAAATGAAGAGGATTTGATAATTTGGGAAAAAATTAACATATAATGTAAAACTTAACAAGGAGGGAATTTGGACTGAATATAGGTAAATGTGATAAGATATGCAAAATGACTATGGCATAGGTTATGACAAAAAATGGACTGTAACATATTTTCATAAACATAATAGATTGTACAGACACAGAGATTAATAATAAATAAATATGCTTTAGATGCAAATATAATTATAAGACGGGGTTATAAATAAATGGGCAAAGAGGGTTAATGAAATTAAACTTGAAATGGTGTTAAGTTTATTAAGTTTATAAGTCTAAATCTAGGATTATTCTATGGTTTTATGGTGGCAGTGTGATTAGGCATTCCGTGGTGTCATTATGAGGCATTTTATGGTTATATTATAGCAATTGTTCTATGGTTGGTAAAAAATAAATACGCTTAATATTAAATTGACTAAATGTTAAGTTATAAGCCTAATTCTACGGTAAGACTATGAGGGTCCTAATCTAAGCGGATTTATGAGCAGGTTTTTTTTATAGTGATCCATACAGGAAACATACCCTTTTATCATAGATAGTCTCACACTAGGGAGGAGGCTAGGGAATGCTAATGTTGTGCTAAGTAGTAAAATGGTCCAACCGGAGGTTGATGTGTGTGCGTTCTGGCGATGCATTCTATCGATTGGGGATGATAAGACACTGTAACACCTGTGTTAATGCTATGTCTTTTGCTAATGGGTCAGGCCTGATAAGCTCAAGGCCTATGGTAGGCATATGTTACCACTTTGTGGTTATTAGAAGCCCATCGATGAGAAGTGTTAGGAAAAATTACTATATCATGCTTTAAAATTGTAAAAATGCAAAAAATCAAATTCTATTGAATGAGACGACAATCGACCTTACTTGTAACCCTTGCACATCTTTTATATATGTTCAAATATTAGATATGCACAAACACTTAACCTATCTGACACTAGAACTACTATTCTGTCCTTTTTCTTTAGTCAACAATCATGCTAGTAATTATACAGCTCATCATACTTTACGTCTGACCCACTTTGCTTTCTTCTTTATATTTACTTTCCTCCAGCTCATAGGGTGGTAGTGCTTAGTGTGCATTGTTCACCAGATTTCCCTTGGAAGCTTATCATTATAGCATATGTATTCTCATTAGTATTTATCTTATTCTACAGTTTGGTTGTACTAATGACTTATTAAGGGATATTTCTAGTTGTACTCTGATGACTTAGATTTATTTTCTTTTTATGAGACATATAATATTATCATTTTGGCATAGCACGATTCAAAAGAGTGTCCCCTCAAGTCAGTTACAACCTTCCTTTGACTCGTTTGAACTCTAAATCCTCTATCATCTCTCTTTTGTGCAACATGTCCGGAGCCCCCAATCTTCCGGACGGTGTCCTGATTCCTAGTTTGTTTCATAGATATTTAGAAGCTATGGCGCCAACTGACAGACAAGAGCCTAGTAAACTACTACACCCGCTATGGTGGTTCCATATAATCCATTAGAAACCATCGACTTCTCCAAGCCTTGTAAAGATTTCATGAATATGGGAGGCAAGACTTTCACGGGTACAAAGACTTTTATGGAAGCCTGGGCTTGGATTAGGGATACTAAGTGGATTTTTGGATTGCTAGCGCTTAGGGTAGAGGGGGGCTCGGTTGGTAACATGGAAATTAAAAGTGGAATCATAGTTCTCTTGGGAGATTATTGAAACCGAGAGTAGAGACTTGGATTGGGCTGGATTTTGAGATAGGGTTTAGTGGAAATTTTCGCAAGCCGAAGAGGGTAGGTAGCTAGAGCATTTTCTTAGGTTAGAATAAGGGGATCTTTCTATCAAGGAATATATAAATCAATTTAGTGAGCTATCGAGGTTCGAGATGGACATGGTCAATACAACCGACGAGAAAGCTGTGAGATTTTGAAGGAGGATGAACCAACCCCCCAGTGATTAGCTATGACTCATATTCCAATGGGAGAAACTTTTGAGACATTAATAGAGATGATTTTTATGCACAAGGATTAAAAATAAGAGTTTAAAGATGTAAAAGGAGAAGTTGCTAATTCTGCTGGCTTAAAGAAGCAAAAGTGGGAAAACAAGCAAGGAAAGAAGAAACAAGTTGGTGGATCTTTGAAAGGACAAATGAAGATAAAGGTCGGGTGTCACGGTTGTAGGATGATAGGACATTTCATTATAGATTGCATAGAGACCACGATGAGAGGGAAGTGCTTTAACCATGGGCATCTTGGGCATATTAGCGAGGCATGTCCACGGTAGATAGGAAAAAGGAACTGGTACATCGACAACACAAGTTCATGTGTTAGAGGAAGCTTTGACCAGTAGTGGTCCAGATTAAGGTAGGAAAGCGGTCATAGAAAGTTTGATTTCTATATCTGACCTTCCCATTCATACTCTTTTTGATAATGAAGCATCTCGCTCGTTTATTTCTAACACATTGGTCAATTGTTTGCATCAAGATATCTCACTTGTTACCAATAACATAGTTTTTTCAAACCCCATAGGTTGTTCGGCGCACTTATCTATGGTTTTTGAGGGTTTGAAAGTTTCTATTTTATGTGTTGAGTTTGACTATGACATAAACATGTTGGGGTTCCCTAGATACGGTATGATATTAGGATTGAAATGGTTCCCATGTTTGGGGATATTATTGCTTGCTAAAGGAGGGTGGTTCGATTGATACTTTAAGTGGTAGGACCATCAAGATTCCTTATGACCCACAGGGGTTAGTCATGTTGAGTTTTCTATGTTCACTTGATTCTTCAATTGGTGACATTGAATATGTACTCATTCTGTGTGTAACGACCCGTATTTTAATGATTAGATATTTAAATATTGACCGTTAGTTATTCAATTGATGATTCCAAAAGGTGATTTTTCACAAACAATTGAATCAAGATTTAGGAACGTTCCGTTGAGTCTGGATTGGTTGTCACACGAGGAATAAGTATATGAATCTCTATATTTCGAGCTTGGTATAGTTGTCGGTCGTAACTATCTCAACTTACACGTAAATAGTCGTTACGAAGGCACAATGTAATTCCCAACCTCTATACTCGCGTTAGCCAAGGTCACTGTAAGTAATGATGCCAACTAACCCAAAGAATAAGGCTGCTAAGGAGTGAACTTCTGTATAAGATTTATGAACGAGTGTTAAACATGCCGGATAATGTGGTCTTACTTTCTAAATCACATGAGGAAATCCGAAACATCTCATTCAAGTTCAAATCTACTACATAGTGGCTATATATAATTCAGAATCAATATAAAGTACATAACAATGTAACCAGAGTAAGACACATATATTCTTCACACTCGTTATTCGTAAACTTATTTGATCCCCATAAGAATTTGTATAAACTAATTAAGAACAAATTTTTTTAATCTCACATATCATCTTCATTATCTTTGATTATTCACATTGCCATTTTTCTATAGACTACTACCCAACTATGTCACAAAGTGTACAATCCATTAAGCTTATACATCTCAGGGAATAGTGTTAAGCAAAGAGAAGTTGTCTAGTTGAGTAAGCATATACGATACAGGCTGTAATACTACACACTTTATTTCCTGGAGGCATCTTAAGTCTTTCAATTTTAGGATACATTGTAAGTCCAAGTTCTATATTTTGGTCTGATAATGAAATTGCAAAATCAGGAAATAATTTTGGATTTGTAATTTTTTTTAATAATGCAAAAGTTTAAAACTAAGTTAAACTACTGTAAAAAGTTTCTAAATAATGAGAAATCAAAACCGACAATCTCTAGTTGTTACCTATTTGGGCCCAGCACGCTTCCAATCCTTACGATTCTCCTGTTCTTCTACTGCTTCGCGGCACACTCTGCCAAACGCCAATGAACACTGGAAACTAATCAGGACTCCGGGAAATGGCTGAATGATACAAAGTAGTAGACAAACTTAGAAGCTTTTGTTTATGGATTTCAGAACTCAGAAATTTTTAAATAGCTAATTTCACTCAGAACAAACTTTTTTATTTCTGATTGAGGAAAATACAAACTTAGTACAACGCTCACAACCTCCCACTATATTATAAACTATGAATATATTTCCTTTTGTCTAACTTCGGATGCCTTCTTTGAATGCCTTCAGGTGCTTTTATATTTGCTTTCCACCGCCTTAGTCATTTTCAGAATGGCACATTACTCGATGCTTATTTGCTTTATTTAATGGGTTCTTTTTATGATGCCTTTTCTATCTTGTCTAGACATAAACAAACTTAGAAGCTTTTGTTTATGATTTTCAGAACTCAGAAATTTTTAAACAGCTAATTTCACTTAGAACAAACTTTTTTATTTCTGATTGAGGAAAATACAAACTTAGTATAACGCTCACAACCTCCCATGGTACTGGTTTCTTGACTAGTTTTTCAAATTTTTCATTTTTTTGTTGTACAAAGTTCTGAGAACTTGTTCTTAACATTTTAATATTCACCATGCTTAGTCTGTGTGGTTTATGATTATTTTCCTCTTCAGATTATGTACCAGTATCTGATTTAGAGTATGAAATTAACTCATATAGTTCCTCATCAGAGTCATATTCAGTTTCTGATTCTATAGGCATCACTTGTTTAGAAAATAAGCAAAATGCTTTTACTGCTGTTTTCTTATATTTTCCTTTTTCGGGACATTCATTAGTATAATGTCCTTCTTTATTGCATGCCCAACATATACATGTCTTTTTAGTTGCATCTTTTTTATTTTTAATGAATTAGCTATTTAAAAATTTCTGAGTTCTGAAATCATAAATAAAAGCTTCTAAGTTTGTTTACTGCTTGGAATCATTCAGCCAATTCCTGGAGTCCTGATTAGTATCCAGTGTTCATTGGCATTTGGCAGAGTGTGCCGTGAAGCCCTAGAAGAACAGGAGAATCGTAAGGATTGGAAGCGTGCTGGGCCCAAACATGTAACATTGGCCTTTGGCAGAGTGTGCCGTGAAGCCATAGAAGAACAGGAGAATCGTAAGGATCAGAAGCGTGCTAGGCCTAAACAGGTAACAACTAGAGATTGTCGGTTTTGATTTCTCATTATTTAGAAACTTTTTACAGTAGTTCAACTTAGTTTTTAACTTTTGCATTAGTAAAAAAAATATTTCAGTATAACAAAAATTGTTTCAAAATTCTATATTAATTTGAATAATAAACTAATTAAGAACAAATTTTTTTAATTGAAATCATTTATAGAATTCTCTATTAATAATCCACTGGTAATTTGTAAAAGAAAAATATAAAAAAAAGACCAAAACATAAAAAAGTCATTCCATTTGAACACATTTTTGATCATAAAATATACAGTGTTATAAAAACTAGACAAAATGTAATAGTAAGTAAGAAAAATAATGGAAAAATATTTCAGTATTACAAAAATTGTTTTAGAATCCTATATTTTGAATAATAAACTAATTAAGAACAAATTTTTTTTAATCGAAATCAGTTATAGAATTCTCTATTAATAATCCGCTGGTAATTTGCAAACTTATTTGCAAGCTTTATTCTTGCCTTTTTCTTTTCTTCTTCATCTAATTTTTTGTCATCAAATGGTAATCCTCCAAATTCTGTTTTTAATACTTTTTTAAATGATTCAATTAAATTTAAAGGATCTAATAGATTGACAGAATCTCTTGCTCCTGTGATAATTAATGATTTGGCTTCTTTAGTTAGGTTTTTATACCAATTTCTCACATTACCAACAAATGTATTTTCTATGATTCCTAACATGTCTATTGATGATTGTATACCTTTTGTAATTCTTAAAGTTTTTAAATCTCCAGCCCATGCATCAACTAGTTGAATATCATTCTTAGCGCAATCAAGATCTAAAACATCAATATAGCTAAACCATTTTCTGATATATATGAAGTCATACCTCTCAGAGAATTAAAACATGAAGAGTTAGATTTTCCATAAGAGTTAATTCTTAAAAGGAAAATAGTTCCTTCAATATATGTGGAATATGGCGAAGTAACTACAGCCTTTTTCATATGTTGTTTATCAATTCTTGAAAATTCATATTGATCTAACTGTATAAATGAATCCTTTAAGGTAAAAGTATATTTTGTAATGATTTTTAGACAATAAAGAAGTAAATGTGCTTTTAGATATAGGGGCAGCATCCTATCATATTAATTCCTTTCTTGTCCAAACATACACATACAATAATATACAAAATCCTTCTAGATATATTGACTATTTTGGACAAATACATGTATTAAATAAAAGTGTAGAAGCTAGACTATCACTCATAGACAGAAGTGGGAAGGTCCTGCAAATACAATTGGAAATGTTAATAGATGATAAATTAGCAAAAAAATGAAATATTATTAGGAATGAATTTCATTACAAAATATACTTTTACGTTAAAGGATTCACTTATACAGTTAGATCAATATGAACTTCCAAGAATTGATAAACAACATATGAAAAAGGCAGTAGTTACTTCGCGTATTCCACATATATTGAAGGAACTATAGAAATACCTTATTACCAACCAATAAAACTAAATGCATATGTGGATACGGGTTCAGGAGCATCTTTGTGTAAAAAATATATTTTACCACAGAAATGGTGGATTCAAGATGGATCTTCTATAATTGCTTTAGATATACAAGAAAAAGAAATCAGTTATAAAGATTATGCAGTTAATGTCCCTTCACCATAGTAAATATTAAAATTAAAATACCAAAATTATGGGTTAGTAATGTCCAAGGCCCAGACATATTATTTGGAAATGATTTCTGTCTACAATATCAACCTATGACCTAGTTAACAGATCATGTTATATTTACTACACCATGCGAAACATCCATTTTAACACCTAGGCTTAAACAAGCATATGCTATTGATCCAAGTTATCAACCTATACCAGCACAGCGTGGTGATATTCCTAAAATTGAGAAAATACCATTATTAAAACATGAAAGCATAGATACTCTTGAAAATATTAAGGAAAAATTTAAAGAAACATATAATGAAAATCTTTTAGCAGCTTGGGATAAAGATAAAACATTAGCAACAATAAAATTAAAAGACCCCAATAAAATAATAAGAGTAAGACCTATAGAATATTCTCTAGAAGATTTAGAAGAATATAAGGTACAAATTAAGGAACTTTTAGAATTAAAAGTAATCAGACCGTCTAATAGCCCACATAGTTCTCCTGCATTTATAGTTAGAAAACATAGTGAAATTAGTAGAGGTAAAGCTAGAATAATTTTTATTTATAAAGCTTTAAATGATGCTATAGTCTTTGATGGATATTATTTACCAAATAAAGAAGTATTAATAAACAAAATACAAAATAAGAAATGGTTTACAAAGATGGATTGTAAAAGTGGATTTTGGCAAATAAAATTAACAGAAGAGTCTTTACCATATACTGCATACAGTTGCCCACAAAGACAATATGAGTGGTTAGTTATGCCCTTTGGATTAAAATATGCTCACAAATATTTCAAAGAAGAATGGATGAAGTATTAAAACAACATGATGATCATTGTATTGTATATGTTGATGATATTTTGATATTTTCTAATAATTTAGAAGACCATATTAATTGTCTTAATTTAGTTATAGACACATATACAAAAAGAGGAATAACTCTTTCTGCTGAAAAGGCAATTATTGGTGTATTATATTTTTTAGGCATAACCATAAATAATGGAGACATAGAATTACAACCGCATATACTTACAAAAATTAAAGAATTCTCTGATCAAATAGAAGATATGAAACAATTACAAAGATTTCTAGGATGTATTAATTATGCTGATATATTTATTAACAAATTAGCAAAATTAAGAGCCCTTTTACAGCAAAAACCTAAAAAGAATTATAAATGGCAATGGACGGAAGATGACACGAGATATATTCAGCATATTAAGAAGGTATGTGAATATATGCCCAAATTATCTTTACCATTAGAAACAATTGAATTAATTATATATGTTGATGCTTCAGATTCATATTGGGGAGCAGCTTTAGTAGCAAACAGAAATAACCAAGAAAAATTATGTTGATGTAAATCTAGAACATTTAAGCAGAGTGAATCAAATTACCACTCCAATGTTAAAGAACTTTTAGCTATTAAAAACAGTATTAAAGCCTTTTATTTATATTTAAACAAACCCTTTAAAATTCATACTGATTCCATTACTGAAAAATCCAAAATAAAAAACAAAATCCCTGGCATAGGACCAAATAAAAGACTAATAAGATGGCAGTCATGGTTTTCTGAATTTGATTTTGAAATTGAACATATTTCTGAAAAAACTAACTTTCTTGCCGATACTTTAAGCAGAGAATTTCATGATGGCACAAATTAATGAAGATACAATTGATTATCTCAGCATCTTCGATGAAATATACAGAGAAGTATTAATAGCACAAGAAGCCTTTGAGGAACTCTTAATCAAAGCAGATGATGATAAAAAGGAGGAAATAAGATCCTTCTTTAATCACATGGTATCTTAGTCAGAGCAAATGTTTAAACTAGAGATTGCCGTTTTGATTTTTCATTATTTAGAAACTTTTTGTAGTAATTTAACTTAGTTTTAAACTTTTGCATTAGTTAAAAAAAGTACAAATCCAAAAAAATTCAGTATAATAAAAATTGTTTCAAAATCCTATATTTTGAATAAATTTTTTTACAAATTACCGGTGGATTATTAATAGAGAATTCTAAAACGATTCCGATTAAAAAAAAAAATTCTTAATTAGTTTATTATTCAAAATATAGGATTTTGAAACAATTTTTGTCATACTGAAATTTTTTCGGATTTGTACTAAATTCTTATGAGGATCAATTTTTTTTTTACAAATTACCAGTGGATTATTAATAGAGAATTCTATAAATGATTTCGTTAAAAAAAAATTGTTCTTAATTAGTTTATTATTCAAAATATAGGATTTTGAAACAATTTTTGTTATACTGAAATTTTTTTCTTTTCTTCTTCATCTATTTTTTTTCATCAAATGGTAATCCTCCAAATTCTGTTTTTAATACTTTTCTAAATGATTCAATTAAATTTAAAGGATCCATATAATATGTCAAAGGAATCTCAGTGCTATATAAGGATATCTCATCCTAACTCATAAGCTACTCCTAAGATAGGATATCACATATCCCATCAATATAAAATGATCCGAAGATCCTCATGATGATCCGAAGATCAAGGATATAATCTAATGAACCGATGTTCCTCAAGGTGATCCGAAGTTCATCAGAGTGACCTGAAGGTCGAAATGATCCGAAGATCCACCAGAACCGAAGTTCCAAAGATATGATCTGAAGATCCATCAGAACCGAAGTTCCTAAGATATGATAAGAACATCCACCAAAACCGAAATTCCTAAGGATGATCCGAAGATTATCGGTGATCAAAATTAATCAATTATAGTGTAAACTACGCCATGATAGTAAATACAAGGGTCAAGCTATATGTCCTCTAACCACCTGCTCTACTCGAATATTTACGAACAACTTGTATATTTAACTAGAAATACGAAATGATCATTGACACGGTTTTCTATCTGTACTTGGATTTTATGCAACTATTATTAATGATTCCCTATCTTCCTACCCAAGCTCGGTTTATGTAAGAAAATTTCCTTTATTATAAATTTTCTTTTCTAACTTTCTTTGGAAAAACCCTTTTTTTATTATAAATTTCCTATCTTCCTACCCAAGCTCATTTTATATAAGATGGAGATGGACTTACTCAAGCTTCTCCTTTGATTTTCCACTTGATTTGAGCTACAAATAGCAATCCAAGTTTAGGAATTTTAATTCTCCATTCCCTCTCCCCATTTTCTATTTTTGCTAAGTGTTAGAATGAATGAAGGAGGAAAAGGGGATGCCTACTAATCGCTTAGTGGGTTAATGGCTATTTTAACCAAACCAAGCCCAAATAAAAAATTCCTATTTTCACTAACTCCAACCATGTCGATGTTTATAGTTTTAAAAGTCGTAAACGACATTCTAAACTCAATGGAAGTGGTTTCGAGTCCAAATTCATTCGTATGCAAAAAGTGACTTTTCGGACATACACTCAATCAACGATGTTATATTTAAATAAAATAATTAAATATATTATCGAGAAATACGAGAGACTTCCCTCCTTAAAGAAATTGCGTCTCCTCAATTACTTAAGGAAAAACTCAATAGTAACAACCTGACATCATAAAATCTATATACTAATAGATTAACTCAAGAAATCACTTTTATCTATATATTTAGCCAATCTTTCTTGTACTAATATAACTTACGAATAATTTACTAGATATAAATCAATATATAACTTAAGTCTATACATGTATAATGTTCAAATAAAACTCAACCATATACGAACAATCAAGCTATTCTCCTTATAAGTGTTTTCAGCAAATTAGAATTTTCCTTACTTAAATTCTAAATGTTCTATATATTCATTTTAGTAATTATTTTAATTTTAAATCGTGAATTACCACACTATGATTTATCTGAAATTTTGGTTTAGACATATTTTAAAATTTACAAGATAAAATTAAAATCTTTTTCATTCGTTAAAAAACTAGAATTCAATATATCCGGATAATTCTTGTTTCAAGTTATTCTGATTTGTATTGGATTCAATACACTAACTTGAAGTTCGTACCGAAAAATTATGAACTACCGCTATGTGATGCACTCGTTTTAATTAAATTTAATTAATCCATTTAACGTTCAATAAGTTTATAAATTTTAAACCTAGTTTCTTATGTTTTCAACATAAACTTGTTAAATGTTTAAATTCAATCTGGAAGTATCGACCATCCAAAATCTTCGAACATTCCGTATCGCATTTTAGCTATAAAATTTTACCACTTAACAATTACTTAAAAGTATTCTAGCTTACAAAAATTTCTTGTATTAAAAAGGATGTATGTGATATATACCCTAAATTGAAAATAATAGCACATCCTCTAATATTTTGAAAAACAATTTCTATGTTATGCGAACATGATAAATGGTAGGAGTTCAACGAATTCCATAAAACTTGAAAATTTTGGTTTTCAAATACATAGGAATATCACCAACAAAGATGAGGTCATATCATTCGGGTTACGGCCTCAAATATTTTTATTCACTAAGGTTAACTAAATAAATTGGAACATTTGTTAACCAAAATGAAAAAATGAGCACGAAAATAAAGAATTGCGAAAACCAATTACTAAGTCAAATAGTGGAATGACTTAAGCGCAAATAACCTATTGAAAAGGTCATCGATCCAATACATGGACTTTATTAAGCTTGTCATGGTCGCAAAGCGATAACGTTCCATCGAATTGCTCTAGAAAAATAGCTTCCCCTTATATCTGTAGTGGTCGGTAACTAAGGAGAACAAGCAAAAAGATCGAGCCACGGAAATGATAATCAATTCCGAACTCAATTACCCATTAAGGTGGTTATCCTAAAACGGGGGTAGAAGATCCCAGAGAATTCATGAGTAATGTGAATTATAGAAACATGTTTTCCTTAACGTCATTATCAATGTGATGATAGTTTTAGAAACAACGGAAGCTAATGAATCTAAATAGGAATCGTTATGAAAAATAGAAATATGTGTCATAGACAAGGGATGTCGAAGATGGATGATTCGTTTAGAATATAAGATACGGTCCTTAAAGCGGTTAGGCTAACTCAATGGTAAAAATCACCAAAAACCCTTAACGAACAAGGCATGCAAATAGGCATGTAAAAAATGGTTACTCTTCAAGGAAAGAGTTTAAACATCCATGAACATAGAAGTAGCCAAAAGAAAGAAACAGCTGATTCAATATAGAAAGTCACCCAATCAATTAATTTTAAACTTGGTGAAGGAATAAGCAATTTTGTTTACTTTAATGTTTCAGATCATCACACGGAGCTTTTCATTTTCAACGTGGCGGTCTCACACTGCAACATTTGACCTCTCATTGATGTATATAGAGATGTACAACATATGAGACAACTCCTTATCGATATATATATACATACACACACATATATATATATATATAACTCATAAGGTTCCCCTTAATGTACATGAAGATAATATACAACACATGTGATCTAATGAAGATGATCAACGAAGATGTACATAAAGATATACAACACACATGATCTCTCAAGAATGTATATAAAGATATATAACACATGAGAAAAACATAGATAGTCAACGAAGGTGTATATAAAGATATACGACACAAGTGAAATCTTAAGGATGTATTTAAAGATATACAACACATGAGACAAACGAAGATGATCAACAAAGTTGTATATAAAGATTTACAATACACGTGATCTCTCAAGAATACATATAAATATATAAAACACATGGGACAACCGAAGATGATCAATGAGGATGCATATAAAGATATACAACACATGTGTTCTCCCATCGATGTATATAAAGATATACATCACATGAGACAACTCCTTATCGATGTATATAATGATATACAACACATAAGTTACCTATCGATGTATATAAAGATATACAACACACGAGCTCAAATGAAAATGATTAACATCGATGTATATAAAGATATACAACACATGTGATATTTCATCAACGTATATAGAGATATACAACACATGAGACAACCGAATAACCATGCACGATCCTAAGATTTCATCCAAAATTTAAAATCGAATCTCAACTTATTAAGTCCAGAAATTAACCGATGAAGTAAATGCAAGTGTCTCGACCCACCCACTTTTACCAAGACATTTAATTAAATTCCTTATTTAATGAAAAAAGGAAAAATTACTTATTTGAAACAAGTAGCACTCCACATAAAATGAGAATCCTCAATCATTACCCAAAGAAAGCTAAAGACGTCGTGATGAAAAAATAAATGGGTAGCGAAAACTAAAGGTAAGCGTGTAAATTCTTGACTAGTGACATCTAAGGAAAAAATGTCTATGAGCCCTTTTGACCCATATCAAAGATATCCTGAAAAGGAAAATTACTAAAAAATGACAATAGCTCTAATTATAGAAGGAAATGTACCTTAGTCAAGAAGAATCACTTCTTTCTCTCATTTTTGGGTTCAAGGCATGCCGAAATATGATGGTTCGAGCTTTTGCAATAGCAAAAAAAGAGGGATTCCAGACAATCACTAAAAAGTGGTCTTTAGCACCATAATTGAAACATGCCCGACGATTAGGGGTATAAGTTTTTTCCTTCAAAGTTGCTTGCTTTCTTTTCTTCTTAGCAACCCATCATCATCGTCGCTCACTTTGTTAGTTTCCTCAAGACGGAGCATGATATCATCAAGCACCTAAAAAGGTTCGTCCAACTTAAGAATTGAGGCCTTCTTGAGATGTTTATTAAGCCCATACACAAACCTTTCACTCTTCTTTTTGGCGGTACCAATAAGCCCAATCCCATACTTAGAGAGGGAGTCAAAAGACGCAACATATTCAGCCACATAATAGTTTCGTTGAATAAGGTCTTCAAAGCGTTGGGCTAGCACTATTTTCTCGCCTTTAGGTATAAAATTCGATTCGAGCCTTTCTCAAAATTACTTTAAAGTAGGGTCTACTTCTTAAATTTCAAAAGTCATAAGCTTACGTCAATCGAGAGCTCAATCTTGGAGCATACCTGAAGCTACTTAGACCCGAAGCAAGTCCATAAGATCCACGCAGGTAAAGATGCGTTCACATGTCCTTAACCATGATTGGACCTCAATAACATTTTCGGAGCCTTTGAGTGGCTTTCCATTAATTTTGGTGAAGTCTCTACAAAATTGTCTGAACCCAGGTTTGGAGGGTAAGCACGGAAGCAGCACCGACAACATATGCCTTAGTCACGAGATCCAAGAGTTGTTGGGCGGACATAAACATGCCATCTTAAGTTGGATTTGAAAGGACCCGTTACTTCCCCGTGAAGGAAAGAGCGGATACTTTGAGAACAACACATAAAAGAACACAAACGAAAAAACATTTCATCGTATATTACAACAATTCCATCAGATACAAGATTATACAGAGTATAATGAATAAATTACATTTGATAAATATCAGAGATTACAATAAATTACATAGCAGCGGAAAAACAATATAAAACACAACTGAAAGTAATGCACGGATACAGAGCTTTCCGAGCATCGTTCCAGCTGTAAACCAGGATCCTGTGAATATAAATCTCCAAAACCAAAACTACTAGCTGCCCGCGTAGAAAATAGGGGCACCCAGAGTTTAGGTTAAAACAATAAACTCTAGGTCAGTCATGTGACTGGTGTAAGAACTAAAACAGTTATTTAAAACTTTACTTTAAAAGAGAGTAATTCAAGGGACCACGCTATATAACACGGAACGGGTTTTCTCCCAAGAATACCAGTGCATTGAATAAACAACGCAATGCTTTTTCAAAAAATGAAGCTATTATAAGACCCAGGTCCCATCACATAATGCAACGCAAGCTGGAGGATAGGGTTTTACCTTATAACAGCCAAACATGCTTGGTACGGTTAAAAACAAATCATTTGATACTATAATAAGTGTATAGCGTCAAAACAATTTCAATCATAAATATAAATCATAGGCGGCATGGGTACCATCTATCATGTCGCCATACTAGGCTCTACAATTAAAACCGCAATATCTCGTATTGGAAATTGGATTTCCGTCATGAGTCGAGGCAAGGGGCAAGCTCCTCTCCGCTTCGAGACACTCTAGCAAATGTCTCAGAGCTACGCACTTTGGGCAACCCTTGGATGCTTCAGGGCCAGTCCTCTCCTACGTTTGAGGATTAGTATTCCTGAACACACGTTTCCCGGTCCTTACAGACCTAAAATCGAGGCGCCTCATCCAACAACCACATAGGTGAAAAGTATATAAATGTCAGGGCTGGTAAGTCACTGACACCACCAAAGCTAGAAAGAAACGTCGTGCTCTCCCTGCAGTCCTTATCCCGTTTTTAACTCATACCGAGGTGTGAGGCTCGTGAATTCACGTTATACACAAAGCTACGCCACAGAGGCCGTGCTTTGATCATCAACCACAAAACTTTGCTTTTCAACAGAAGCCTTGATCAATTGCCACTTAGGCGTGCCACACAGGCAATTGATGCCATGCGACTGATGTCCATCGATATACAACCTCTGAGCTCGTACGTCTCAGAGAAAGGCGTTAAGCAAGAGAATAAATTCTCCGCCGCCAAACAGATGTATATTTAATAGAGATCAATCAACACAGAATAAAGCACACAATCCATTTACAAGTTCGTTATGGGTTTGAACGAAACCGGAGGCACTTTCCTCGCATATCCATCGATCTCCAAGTACGTCTGGACGACCACCGACTATTTCCATCCTCTTGGGTGTACAGCCTAATCAGGATCATCAGTAATTATCCAAACGATGTGAAGACTTCCGATCTTCGACCACCGTCATCATCTTTGACTTATCGTCGAATCGGTTATTCAGAATGGGTATAAACTCGGCCTTTCCGAACAACCCGCGTATATTAAAAACAAATGTTACACAAACACAACTTACGCCTCATTCCAATTCATTAGTCACTAACCGTAAATCAGTAAGAGAGCAATTCCCCAAATATTGACCCTGAAGGCCGAAACCAACATCAGATCAATACCCAGGAAACCATTCTTCTTAGCTAACCTACAACTAGTTTCTAAATTTCATATTCTTAGGGAAAGGTTCCCATTAATTTTATCCAAGATAAATTCTTTGAATTTATTCTTTAATCTTCCTTTGGATGTCATTTCAAACCAAATTATGGTTTTCCACACTAGTCGAGATTAGCGAACCGCACCGAAGTAATTATTTATTTTATTTCCCAATCCCAACCTATTCATCCCATGAAGCAAAACTGGTAATACTCCATATCAAACACCACGGTGTTATCGGTAAAATTAATTACCATTTCACGTTCAAATCTAATTAAAGATCTAACTATCGCTTTGGAGCAAAACTGGTGATACTCCATTCTCGCTCATTTTCCAAATTTGATAATTTAGATTATCAATTCACATTTCAATCTAATTGCAGATTCCTTAAAACTTCTTTTACTGGGTTAAAGAACTAATGTCATTTAAAACACAGTTCACGATAAACCCAAATCACATTCTATTTATTACCGGGTTAAAGAACTAGTGTTATTTAAAACACCGTTCACGATAAACCCACAAATCAATTCTATTTAAAACCCGTTTCAAATCCAATTTTTTTATTTAAAAATAAACGGGTTTAATTTTAGTTCAAAACTAGTTCATTTCGATAAAAATCAATTTTTATCTTTTCAAATATGGAGTTTTTCATCCCAATTTTTCCCAAATCATTTCTTATGATTTTACACAAATTATTACTATTTTTAATAATTTTATAAAGGCCCGTACAGTCGATTTGCATCAACGGCCATCGAATTGCACTTACAATGACCTTTTCCAAATTTGATTTGGAGGTATCTCCATATCCAACCGTTAGATATCAAATTTCTAATATTCATTAGAAAGCTCTTTTCGATACGAACCCAACGGTTCTAGTTTTAGGAGAATCCGACGGTCGGATCTCCCATAATGTCCGTTCGAAGTCAGTGGTCGAAATTTACGAACTGCCGCGGCGCGGCGCGTTCTATTCAGGCCATTATATATATAATATATATATTATATATATTTCATCGATTTCCCCTTTTTAAACGAATTTTATAAATCGTTTCAAATTTTTTTCAAAAACAATTTCAACATTCATTTAAAATTCAAATCGATTTCAATTCTATTTCAAATTCGTTTTCTATTCGATTCAATTCAAATTCGTTTTCTATTCGATTCAATTCAAATTCGTTTTCTATTCGATTCAATTCAAATTCGTTTTCTATCCGATTCAATTAGAATTCGTTTTCTATTCGATTCATTTCAAATTCGTTTTCTATTCGATTCAATTCAAATTCGTTTTCTATTCGATTCAATTCAAATTCGTTTTCTATTCGATTCAATTCAAATTCGAATATAATCGATATAAATATCGTTCGCGTCAAAATAGCGCATCTCTAATCAACATGGCTTTATATATTTCAATAATTCCGTTATTCTATTCAACAAATGAATATTTATTCTATTCAATACATGAATCTATATTTTTGTCAACACATGACTAATCTCAACGAATGAGTATTGTCCACGTGTGACTATTTTTGTTATTCAATATATTTTATAAAAATTATGGTATCTTACGTTTGATTTAAATCAGACTCCAACCGTAAATTAGTAAGAGAACGATTCCCTAAATATTAACCCTGAAGGCCGAAACCAACATCTGATCAATATCCAGGAGACCACTCATCTTATCTATTTTCCAATTAGTTTCTAATTTTATATATGATAAAGATGTAAATTTTATTGTTAAAATATTTCACTCAACACATGACTAATCTCAACGGATGAGTACGGCCAACACATGAACCTTTACTTTATAATTTTCTTTATTTTCTAAATAGGAAAGAGGCCCAATCAATTACCATATAACGTTAATTATATGGATTCCATACAACACATGTATATAATAGCAACGATACATAATCAACCATCATCCAAAGTGCACTACACTGTATAAGCATCAAATATAGATATCTAACGCTTATAATAGCCTGTCAATCAATCGATCGACATACAACTAATTATAGGGATTAGTGTGTCGTATATTATCCCAAATACCCGTGCGGGGTTTCAAATCAACGAACACAAATTTTTATTTGTGTAGTTGGGTGATGTGTAAAAATTTATCGTCCCAATCAATGTCCTTCAAATAGGTGTACATAAACAAACCGTCCGGTTTGTAAATGAATATTTATTCATTCACATTCACGTTAAATATTATATTTTTAACGACCAAATTATTTTATTCAACCTATGAATATATTTTATTATCTATTTCACATCAACATCACAAACAATTTCCACAACACATCAATCAAACAAACAAGCCATCCATGGTCTGTGGATGATGGGTGTCGGGTGCTGCTAAGCACCGTTTGCATCCTAGTATATATATATATATATATAACTAGAAAAAAAGAGATTGAAGAGTGAGAAATTCTCACCGATAGCTAATCCAATACCACAACTCTTCCTACGTAGAAATCTTCGTCGTTCTCGCCCTTTTGTCACTTTCATTGCCCGTAGCCACTACATATATAAAAATCACATTTTTATATTGTTGCTATGTATATAAAAATTATATTTTTATATCGTTACTATATAGATAAAAATTCTATTTTTACATCGCTGCTATATAGATAAAAATTCTATTTTTACATCGCTACTATATAGATAAAAATTCTATTTTTACATCGCTATTCTCTATATAAAGATTTCGCTTTTTCAAATATATAGATTATATTTTTATATTCTCCATTATATAGAAATTTTATTTTCAATATACTACTTATATAAAAATAGAATTTTTATATCTTCTACTATATAAAGGTCATATTTTTTATACTCTACACAAGTAAAAAATCATATTTTTGATTCACTACTTTCATAAAGATCAAATTTTTAACACTTCTATAATGTAAAAAATCATATTTTTGATATATCTATAATATAAAAATCATATTTTTATTCTCTACATCCCATAAAAATTATATTTTTAACCTTTACATATAACAAAAATTATATTTTTAATTTATATAAAAATCAATCCTTTATAAAAATATAATCTTTGATCATAAAAATCATACATTTCTAACATGGAACCTCCCTCATTGCTAAACTGAGAACAAAATTAATTGTAAATAAATATAAACAATTACATTGTTTTTTTTCTCAGTGAAGAAGGGGGAGGGGTTTGCTGCGCTCGGCGGTCGTGGTGGGCCATCCAGCAGGCGGCGAAGGTGGAGCATCGGCTTTAGGGGGGCGGATGGTGGCTATGTTGGGCCAGGGGGTTTGCGGTGGGTTTAGGGGGGTGCGAGGTCGATTATGGAGAGGAGGGCGATGAAGAAGGAGGAGATGGGGGTACGGCTGACGAGGGGGGGAGGGCTCGCGCCTCGCGCCGGCGGCGAGGTCATCTGAGGAGGGGGGCGACGAGCGGTACCCCCCCCTTTTTCTCTTTTTTTTATTTTAATTCTGAACGGTCAACGATAGAAGAGGAAGAGAGATAAAGGGGTATATAATAATATATTATTTAATTTAATTAATTTCAAAAAAGCAACTTTTTATTTTGACCACTAAACGAGACCCACCGCCTGTCGTCTATAGCTAATTACCCCCATTCTGAACATAATGGGATATATATCGTAAGCTGATTTGATCGTTTCGATCAGTTTTTGTCAAAATCAACATATAACTCTATATATTGAATTTGAATGCGCATTTCAATTTACTGGGGTCACATGCTAACTCGAAAAATTCCCGAAAAATATTTTCTAGCTTCGTATTGACGATATGGTCCTAACAAAACTAGTTTCATCGAATTCTGAGACCGTTTGAAAAATGGCCATTTTCCAGTCGATTAAAATCAACTAAAACTGGTCAAACGCGTTTTCCTTTACCACGCTCACATATTGATTCGAAAAATTATGAAATTTGGAATCTAGCAATAATTTGACTTCACGGACCCAACAAAAGTGGTTTCATCGAAATCCGAGGTCGTTTGCAAAATTTCCATTTTTAAGGGCCTGAATTCCATAGCGACTATTAAGAATTTTCAACTGGACATATCTTTTGATCCCCGCTATGAAATTTTAATTTTTGGATTCGTTGGAAAGATATTCTCAATTAGATCCTATTATTTTTTGCTTCACTAAAATCCGGTTTATTTTGCACCTGGTACATTCAATTGAAGTTTGAAATCGAATTATCGAACTACCGCGCCATTTTCAATTCCTTTTATAGTTATAAATAATTATTTATATTCTAACGACGACGCGTATAAATATATACGTTCTAATTATATTCAAAATAAATTTCTTGTCGATATTATTTTAAATAATTCATTTTAAATGTTCAAAATTCGCTAAAATTGCCGAAATAAAAAATTTAAACTTGCCCAGATTTTTGGGTTATTACAGGATTGCTCGAAGAGCCAACACATGGTGATAATTCCTAACCATTCTTCTCCTCTAAAAGAGAGAAGAGTAAAAGTTTTAGATTCAAATTGAACTCAAATAAATTTGATTGCTCAAACAAAGGATCATGATATGAGATAGGATATGACAGGTCCTAAGACTCGAATAAAATCCTAAAACATTATATCTTAAAAGAGACTTTGGACAATGATCCTCTCCATAATATTTCATATTGTTCCGAACTTGGCTCTGATTCCAAGTATAATTCCCCACCTCTATACTCGCGTTAGCCAAGGTCTTCGCAAGCAGCATTGTCAACTAACCCGAAGAATAAGGCTGTTGAGGAGACACCATCTGTATAACATTTTTGAACGAGTGTTAAACATAACGGATATTATGGTCTTATTTTTTAAATCTTATGAGGAAATTTGACACATCTAAATTAAGTTCAAATCTACTACACAATGGCTATATATAACTCAAAATCAATATAAAATACATAATACTGTAATCAGAGTTGGACACAGATATTCACATCAATAAGGTGGAAATAGATATGAATATAGTATAAAAGGCAGTGGACAAAATATAATTGGTCAGGCAAGATGCAATATATTACAAAAATTAGATACATGTACTGCACAAAAGAATATGTACATATGTGAGTCTCTATCTCAAATACATGAAAGGTAAAACTATTAAATAAATTTAGTTAGCCAAATGGAGAAGCTAGTCCATGCTATAGTCATGGACGATTACCTGTAATACCTCGCTTGACCAGAGTATTATTTGTAAGAAAATTAACAATAAATGAATCAATCTAGCTGTACTCATTATAATAAAGTGACATATAATAAGAGATATAAACAGAAAATGACATATACGAAATAATGACAATGTTCGAATGTAGAGTGTGAAGGCTCAAATCGTCCATATAATATGTCAAAAGAATCTCAGTGCTATATAAGGATATCTCATCCCAACTCATAAGCTACTTGTAAGATGGGATATCACACATCCCATCAATATTAGATAATTCGAAGTTCATCAATATAATCAAATGAACCGAAGTTCCTTAAGATGATCCAAAGATAATCAGAGTGACCCGAAGGTCGAAATGATCCGAAGATCCACCAGAACAGAAGTTCCAAAGATATGATTTGAAGATCCACCGGAACCGGAGTTCCTAAGATATGATCAGAAGATCCACCGAAACCAAAGTTCCTAAGGTTGATCCAAAGATCATCAATAATCAAAATTGATCAAGTATATTGTAAATTATGCTAAGCTAGTAAATATAAGAATCAAGCTACATGTTCCATAACGTGTTGCTCTACTCGAATATTTACAAACAAGTTGTATATTTCTCTATAAATATGAAACGATCATTGCCATGGTTTTCAATCGAATGAGTCCAACCATTAACTATCAAAGCAAACGCAACGGTTCATAGTGCTTATTTTTACTAAGGCGTTTAACTGGATTTCTCATACGAATGAGGAAAAGGTTTATATAAATATACACTAGTATATTAAAAGACGATTAGTAAAATAACTTCGTACAATAAAGTAGGATTAGAAACCATTTTAGTAAAAGATTTGGTATCTACTAATAATAAAAGCACCTTTTATAGTTTTGAAGTGGAAATTATCTCATCAAATATTGATCAGAATAACAACCAAACTCAGGATTCACGTTTTAGTAATGTAAATCAAAATCCTATGACTATCGATTATAAATTCGTTTATCACGAAGGAATCGTAAGTCCAAAAAAAATTATAGACAATAAATGGTGATAGAAATCAATCCGAAGGAAGCTAAATCAATATATCTCAAAATACTGCAAAGAAAAGGCAAGACATACACTTTACCCCAATTTAGTCGTCTGAAATTCCATTTCAGACGTCTGAATTGAAATGACAAAAAATATGTTTCTACTCTGAGTTTTAGACATCTGAATAGAATAAACCAGCTGCATAAATCTATATTCGAACGTCTGAATTACCTGTTCCGCTATTTGAAATATAGGTGCACAATTTTTTTTAAGTATTAGTCATACATCAGACGTCTGAATCATATATACGCCTGAATATTGTCCCGAGCACTTGTCTGCTTAGGCAATGTGCTCATATCGATTATAGACGACACTGGAAGGCTTATAACACCATGCAAGGGAAAATGAGGCTTCAAAGCTTGCCGACACAACATAAAAACACAAACTTACATAGGCACAAAGATCTACACTAGAATTCGTGTATAATCAAATTCAAACTCATGAAATGGAATTTTCTCGCAAATCAACCCAAATTACACACTACATATATAATACAAACATGCCAAGGGCATATTAGACAATCATATAGCTTGAGGCATAGATGTGAGTTCTCCAAGAACTCACCTTTGATCTTGATAAGAAGGAGAAGCTTCAAAACAAAGCAAGATCAACCTCTCTTCAACTAGAATTCCAGAATCTTCAATCTAAACACATATAAATGAATTTCCTAAGAGTTAGGTTTAGGAAACTATCTAAAATCGAAGAGAGAACAAGATGGGGAAGATGGAGATGGATTTACTTAAGCTTCCCCTTTGATTTTCCATTTCATTCGAGATACGAATTGCAATCCGTAGTTTAGGAATTTTAATTTCCCATTCCCTCTCCCTATTTTCTATTTTTCCAAGAGTTAGAAAGAATGAAGGAGGACAAGAGGCTGCCTACTATAGCTTATTAGGTTAAAGTCTAGTTTTACCAAACCAAGCCTAACTCAAAATCCCAATTTCCACTAACTCCAACCACTTCGACGTTTATAGTTTTAAAAGTCGTAAATGGGATTGTGAATTCAATGGAAGTGGTTTTGAGTCCAAATTCATGTGTATGCAAAAAAGTGACTTTTTGGACATACACTCAATTAACAATGTTATATTTAAATAAAACATTTAAATATATTATCGTGAGATATACAGGTTGTCACAGTTACAGTGTCAGATGATGATAAACTAATATTTCTTGAATTGTCATATTGATGAATTACATGATGTTAAGTTTTGTATCAGTTGGACGTACCATTCGACCGTGTGTAAATTAAACATGTATCGATTTCTATAAGAAATTGAAATTGTATAATTCAAGTTTTAATGGCTAACTTCTACATACTTTCGACTTAAGTCTCGAGACTAGTCTCATTGGTTTTTGAAGATGTTTTTGCATAGATGACGATAAGTGGCACGTGTCGATTGGAGTTTACAGGTTTCCCAAGCCTTATTGAAAATTTTAAAGATAAATAAGGCCCACATGATACAATAATCTTAGACCTGACCCTATTGCTTTCTCCTCCAGTTGTCATTTTACTGTTCCATTACCAAGTAACGCCCAATTTCTACCTGTGACGACCGCCCCGTACCTCCTTCATAAACTGAGTAGAATTGCGTTGTATGACGTTCCAGGATGATACAGGACGATCATCCGAAGTAGTAAACACACACGAGAACCTGTCGTATAACTCACAGTACATAAAGAAAATATAATATAACATATACAACAGGAGATAATAGTGAAGTATCATTGAGAAGAATCTAAAACTTTCATAGCATCATGAAAGTATCCATACATCAAACTGGATAACGTCATCAGAGTCTGTAAAAGAAGCCTCACTACAACTCACCTAGAGTAGAATACATCATATTGATTATAGCAACAGAAACAACAAGTTTTTATGGTAGGAAATAATACATTAGCCTCCTACTCGTTGTCGCTCTACAGCAACGTCTTCATCAAGATCTACCTGTTACGTGCTACTCAATCTGGCCATCCACAACCCGATGAGAAACTAAGGTGATAAGAGGGAACATAAAACCTTGAGTCAAAAAATATTCGTAATGAGTGATAAAACAGCTAACAACATCATTAATAAAGTATATGAGAAATAGGTAGATCAATCATCTAATCTACCAATACATCAATAGAGAAGAACCATAAACCGTCTCCTCCACATTCGATAGTGATAGCGTTTCCCAAAGAATTAGAGAAGAAACCAACAGTACATCCATAACAACCAATTATCAAGCGTAGATCATTCTAATCGAGCTCAACATCTCTTAAGCGCAAACCCCGATGGCCTAAACCAACATCAGGTAAGCACCGAAGAGATATCTCCGTCGACATCGGACAATCCACACAACATGATCAAACAATAACATCCATGACTTTAGCTATCACCGACTGCCTTGCCTTGAAACCATCGTTAATCGTATGACTGTCCCATACAGCCATCCGTCATAGGCCAGTAGTAACCTCGGTTCTAGCGAAACTCCATATGTCATTGTGACTAGCATGTTTGCTTTACTCGATGAAGAAAACTAGTCCCATCATGATTGCCTAGGGTACTTGACTAATCATCTAGTCTTTTGGGTGTCCCTATTATACCCCTTCTTTTAGTCCGCTAGAACCTCCGACTAACGATAATCACTTGGCCTTTAATAACTCTATCCATCCACCTTGATGATTATCCATAAGCTCAAGTGCCTTCTTGAGCAACCATTATCCACGAGCTCAAACATCCTTGAGTCATTTTCACAACTTCATTGCATTTTATCAATCAATGAATATTTCAATTTTCTTCGAACATCCCATCTGAATTTACGCCTATGCTACGCCCATCATCGAACCAAAACTCAATATCCTTTAGTTACTAAACTAATGGATTGTTCCCGAACCTTACTGGGTCACCCACTGATCCGTCACCCTGGATCGTCCTCAACTGGATCGCCCTACGATCCTCTTTATAACGTGGACTCCACCATCATGCCAACCCATGAGATCCACTAGTGCACAATCCATGTGATCCATCATTGCTTAGACGCAATGTTTTGTTCTTCAGTGCTCAGTCGATCCATGATCCAACAGGCCGCTGACCCATTAACACGCGCGGTCCGACCCAATCCATCTCCGAGTGCACGAGATCCATCGCTTTGCCCAAAACAATCCATGGCCAATCCATCACCATAACGACTCAATCTATCAACATGCATTGTTTCACCAAACTTTATGCAATCCATGCTTCATGCCATGTTTTTGAATGATCTATCCCTTTCTTGCACCACACGTCAGGCGATCTATACTTTCCACGCAGACACCAACCTGATCCATCCTTATACATGCGATCCATCGCCCATATCTACTTTTTGTAAGCCTATCAATCACCAATCACGCTTTAATGATGATCATATATGCATCCATCTCTTCCAAATTAACCAATTTCATCCATTCAATCAATAACATAGCAATCTAATTATCTACGATCATTAGCACATCAATAATTATCATACAATCATACGAAACTGACAAAATCACAATAAAATGGTAAACAAATCAATTAATTGATCTAAACTTATAAACATAGAATTAGCATATGAATTTATCATTATAATCTTACTATATTAGATCTTATGGTGATCAAATGAAAATAGACTTACCTCGATTAGATCTAGGTGAAAATGACTTGAAATGATGAAAATAAGATCAACCAACCCATATACTCAATTGTATCCATGTGAGAGATGCTTATCACTCACCAAGTCCACAAAATAGCTTTAAATCGATGAATCTCTATTTCGAATAGTGAAGAACAACGAAGAACGGTCTTCGAATCAGTCACTTTGATGCAATCTAACCTTCAATGTAGATCTTCAATCTTACTATGTATATCTATGAATTATATGAAGTGGAGATATATTTGGTTGAGCCGGAAAATCACAATCACCCAACCAAATGAGAGAATGAAGAAAGTAAACCATTCTCCTTACCTCTACCCTCCTAATTATAGCCAACAACCGCAAGCCTTAACGGTCCCCACAAATCATCCCACTAATGACTAATTAGTATGTCTAGAAATTGTGTAGCACTAAAACAACGATTCCTCCCAAACCACTCAGTCAAATCTTTAATGTGACCACTCTAAACACCATTTTCGATCCAATGATATCAATCCCAGCTCCAGTTCGATTCCTATCAAAAAATTTATCCTGTACTAAACTAATAGGGGAAATTGGTCACAAATAAAATTGATAAAAATCATGGACATGTCTCACATCCCTATGAACGACATATCAAAAGTTTAAAATGACCTGACCCTAAGAAATTAAATAAAACTGTAAAACCCCGTAATTCCTACAACACTATAATGATAAAATAAGGAATATTTAATTAAATATCTGGAATTGAGTAAAACAGACTACGTGATTGCGTTCATCTTGGAATTCTGCTTAAGATAGACCCCAAGTTAGCGTAAAACGGACATCGTACGAAGAAGATATTAAGGTTATAAGTTTGTACATACATAAGAGAATTATATATATACAAAACAATTCAAAATCAGAAACGTGGGGGAGAGCGGCACCCTAGGGGTTTCGATCCATTGGTCGGCACCAACACAAGGGTGTCGACCCCCATGTCCCCCCCCCCGGTTGAGATCTGGGCAGAGTTCAGTTTCTAAACGTGGACTCGTTTCTTGACTAGATTCATTGACCCTAGGCTATATAAAGGACCTTAATCCCATTGTTTTATTCATCTAAAATCAATGGCGACAACGAGGTGCTGCCCAATTCAGTTTGATCTTGCCTATTCCTCTTCAACAACAAGTTATACGTATTCAAGAATATATGCTTCTACATTTTCAATCAATCTTCCGTTCTTTAGATCCAATCATAGTGAGTTTACGCTGTTTTTAGATATAAACACCAAAAATGTAATCTCAACATGTTTATAAGTTTGGATCTAAGCCTCTGCCTGTTAGAAACCTGAATCATAATAGATCTGCCATTACTTGTACACCTGATCTATTGGTTAGTGTCTATATTCCTATTCATGATATCCCTATTATGTTAGTTGCCTAATCATGTCACCTTATGCCTATTATGTTAGTTTCTCTAAGCATGTCACCTTATGCCTATTATGTTAGTTTGCCTAACTATGTCATCTTATGCCTGTTTTATTTTCTATGCCTATCCTAGTTCTCTTCTCTCCCTTTTTCCCTTTTTGTTTTTATAGCCAGACTACCTTCGAGCTTAGGCCTATCGTTGAAACACGAAACACACGAAATTGGGAACGATTGGGAATGATTATTTCGGGGCATAATTCATATTGCAAAACATGATTAAGAATTTTAGGCATAATTTGTACCTTAAACCAAAACTTGGGACTTGGGGGCATAATCTATGTCTTGATCTAAATCTGGGGCATAACTTGTATCGTGGATTGGATGAGATTTGGGGCACGATAAAACATGATAATTGGTTAATAATGACAATGCCTAGATTTACAGTAATTAGAAACTGTAACCGCACTTAGACATGAGGTTAGGTTACACTTGTGGCAGAAGCCTGCCTGGAACCTCCCGGCATATCCTACGTCCACAAGTGGTAAATCTAATGTGAGGGGTCTAAGTGCATAAACATGTAAGGTGCTAAGACAAGAGGTTAAGTATGACTTGTGGAAGAAGTCTTCCCAGACCCAATCGACATATCCAGCATCCACAAGTTGTAGACTTAATGTGGGAGGTCTAGCGCATTATAACCATAAATGAATGAATGGCGATGAACTAGTAATACTTAACCTGTTTGAATCCGTAAGGATTTTGTGAACCTGTTACTATTGAGTAGGGTTTAAGTAAACTTGCTTGAAACAGTAGGAGGGTTAAGTTAATCTTGCTAAATTTATGGGGAGGGTTATACATATGAACCCGACAAACTTAACCTATGGGGTTATGAAAACTTGTTAAACTAGTAGGCATAACCTATTGAAATCCTAGTAGTGGGGATGCAAGTCTAGGTGGAAGCTTGTATCATCTATTGTGTGGGACCCATTTAATTAGTAACCCAAATTGGTATCAAACGGGGAACTCAGAACTAGGTTGGGGTCTGGGCACGTTTACTGAGATGACTATAAGAGGTCATTTGGGTGAGGGTGTTGACGGCGCGTTCCAGCGGGGCCATGTGCGTGCATGGGTCCGCTTGCTAGGGAAGATAAGATGTTGTGACATCAGTAGATATGGTTGTGCACATCTTGCATACAAAAGGGTTACCACTTTAGGAGGTGATACATCCTACTGCAGGGCCAGCACAGGGTATATACGAGTTAGGGAGCCGATCGTTTGGGGCTAGTAATTGGGGTACAATTAGTCTGGCTTGTTTAGGAGCCCGTTATTGTCGTTGGGGTTAACACCTATCAGTTCTATTGGGCTGTCTATTATTATATGGGGTAAAGCCTCTCACTAGAAGTATGCCTGTGTTTACCATCTTGTAATTGTTGGGATCACCTTGTTCTTGTTAAACTAGTATTGGTGTAGAGAAAAACATTATAGAAGCGCAAGCATGTTCTGTTCAGTTTATACTATTTACATTGTTATACCTGCCTTATGACACTATTATCTCTCTCCAACTTATATGCCTGTCGTGATGCTTTAACTTATTTATATGCTAAAAGTAACTGGACTCGCCAGACTTTATGTCTGATCCATTTTGTTTCCTCTTCTTTCACTTCCGTTTCCCCCTAGGTTCTCTCGGTAGGAATACTCAAGCTTGATCAGGATTCTTCTTTCATACCTCTTGGAGCTGCTTAGATGTACTGCTTGATTTTGTATCTTCACCACTATGGCTATATTTTGGGGATTCTGATCTTTTTATGTATTAATGTACTGTGATGATGGCTTTTATACAAGGAAGAAGTTTTATGTTTTTAGTATTCTAGACTTATAATGTAATTGGGTTTGAACCATGAAGCTTTCCTATTAAATAAAGTTTTAATTCCGATGTTATTCTATATCTGTTTTGTAATGCTTCTATTTCTGTTTACCTATAATGCTTCATGAAACTTAATGCACTCTAATAAAGAGTGACATTAACGGATGTGGGGTGTCACAAAAAATATTTTATGATCCTCCGGTACATAAATTGTGGGTCGTTACATTCTCCATCCCATAGGAATTTCTCCCTCGAAATTCCAAGCAAACACGAGCAACCAAAACCCATTCCGCATGCCTATCATCGACGAGCAGCCAATCTATCATCCAATCTGGCATCCATTAAGCTATGCATCTATAGCCTTAACCAGATACGCGGATCTCTAATAATAGTACAAGTTACAATGGTGTAAGATTGACACGACATTAATGCGTCATAGCAACGAAGAATTCTAGATGGATTGTCTTCATACTCTCTTATGTTTCCCAAGTATAGTCGTCATCATCCTCACTCCATTTCACCTTGACTAGCTTAACTGTCTTTCTCGTAAGTTGTTTCATGTCATTTCCCACAATGCAAAGAGGCTTGCGAGGTCTCGAAACTACGGACTCGACTTCTAAGTCTTCATACTGAACCGGAGATATCATCACATTCGAATCGTGCACAAACTTCCATAGAAAAGACACATGAAAAACATTATTAAGACTCGATTCTTAGGCGAATCCAATCTATACGCGAGCTTTCAATCTGCTCGACTATAGGAAATGATTCAAAAAACCTTGGAGCCAACTTTCCTTTATTTTCGAACCGAACAACCTTCTTCAACGGTGAAATCTTCATGAAAACCATATCACCGTCATCGAACTCCAAATCCTTTAGACGTTTATCCGCGTAACTCTTCTGATGAGATTGGGATGCCTTCTTTCATTGTCGAATGATCTCAACACAATTTGACGTCTTTCTTATCATCTGTGGCCTATGTATCAACCTATCTCCAGCCTCTAACCAACATGCCGGAGAATTACACGGTCTTCCATACAATGCTTTGTATGGTGCCATCCCAATGTTCGACCGGTAGCTGTTGTTGTACACAAACTCAACTAAATGTAGATAGTCTACGACTCTGAAGTCTAGTACACAAGCTCTAAGGAGATCTTCCAATACTCTATTTACTTGCTCGGTCTAACCTTCAGTCTGGGAATGATAAGCCGTACTCAAACATAGCTTTATTCCCGAAGTCTCTTGCAAACCCTTCCAAAATCCACTCGTAAACATTGGATCTCGATCACTTACTATGCTCTTCAAGATACTATGGAATCGAACTATCCATTTAATATATAGCTCAAGCAACTTTGATGTTGTCCTAGTCGATATGACAGGAATAAACCTAACGTTGTTGGTCAAGCGATCCACTATGACCCAAATTCCTTCATTTCCTGCCTTGGTCCAAGTAGTCCATCGATAAAATCCATCGATACCTGCTTCCATTTCCACATACAAATTTCTAATGGCTGAAGCAATCCGCTCGGCTTCTTCTTTTCATCTTTCTCCTAATGACAGTTCATATATTTGGAAATAAACTTTCCAACATTCTTCTTCATCCCTTCCCAGTAGTATGCTAACTTCATGTCCCGGTACATCTTATTACCACCAGGATGAAACGTCAACCTTGAGTGATGACATTCTCTCAAAATATCATCTCTCAATCCGTCGATGTCAGGAAAAACCAGTCGAACTTGCTTTTGAAGCCAACCTTCTCGATCGACCTTGAATTCCTTGTCCTTTTTCGGTTCCGTTTCCAGCATTTGGATAATCTTGAAAATCTTTACAACACGCCTTTGGCTTTCGCCAATCGTTTCAATAAGAATCGGTCTTATCGATAAGCTTGCCAACATTTCGGGCTCTAACTCACACTGAGGCCCGAAATCAAAACCTGCCAAGTACTCGAGGTTCTTCCATAACGAAAACATCACTGACAAACTTGTATGTCTTCGACTCAATGCATCCGCCACTACGTTACCTTTACCATGAGTATAGGAAATACCAAAATCATACGATGCTAGAAACTCTAACCATCGTTACTGCCGAAGAGTCAAATCCTTTTTGGGGGAAAAGATACTTCAACGATTTGTGATCCGTAAATAACTCGAATCAAACTCCAATAGGTAATGTCTCCACATCTTCAGAGCGAAAACAGTCGCTACCAACTCCAAATAATGAGTCGGATAATTCCTTTCGTGTGGTTTCAGCTGTCGACTCGCATATGCCATAATTCTATTCTTGTGCATCAGCACTATTCCAAGTCCAGTACCATATGCATCGGTTTATACCACCATTTCTTCATTACCACTTGGAATTATTAAAACAAGAGCACTCGTCGGTCTCTCTTTTAGGATTATGAAAGCTTACTCACACTTCGCATCTCATGTGAACACGTGATTCTTCTTCATCAATCCTATTATTGGTGTAGCTATCTTGGAGAAATCCTTGATAAATCAACGATAATATCCTACCAACCCAAGGAAAATCCTCACATCCGTCGCATTTTTAGGTCTATCCCAGTCTTGGATTGTTGCCATCTTAGCGAAATCCGCTGCTATTCCATTTCCAGAAACAACATGGCCTAAGAACCTCACTTCATTCTTCCAAAAGCAACACTTTGAAAATTTAGCCCTCAACTAATGCCTCTGCAAGATTTCAAAAACTACTTCAAGTGCATCTTATACTCTTTCTCATTCCGAGAGTAATCAAGATATCATCCACAAACACAAGCATAAACTTGTTCAATTGATCCCTGAAAAATCTATTCATAAGATCCACGAAATAGGTTGATGCGTTGGTAAATCCAAATGGCATCATCGGCACTCAAAGAAACCAGATGGTGTCCTAAAAGTTGTCTTCGACACACTATCATTTACCACTCTCAACTGGTGAAATTCCGTCGCCAAATCCATTTAGGGAAACACCTTGGCTTTGTGAAGCTGATCGAACAAATCATCTATCCTCGGCAACGGATACGTGTTCTTCTTAGTCACCTTGTTCAGCTCACCATAATTAACACACAATCTAAAAGATCCATCAGCTTTGGTTACAAACACAATTGGTGCACCACATTCGGACACACTCCTCTGAATGAATCCTTTACTCAAAAGGTCACTAACTTACACCTCTAACTCTCGCTATTCTCTAGGCGCCATCTGCCTAAGGGGAATAACAATAGGTTTAGCACCTTCAACCAAATCAACTCTGAAACTCAATCTCGTGATGCGGCGGCAAACCTTTGACCTCTTTAAAGACATCATCAGACTCACTAACTATCGACATAAATGAAAAGTCTTTTCCTGGAATCATAAGTGAATATAAAAAGCTTATGATGACACTATCTTCTGGCTTACATCAAATCACAAATTCACCCTTCCACATTCCTGACTGTCACCTCGAGCTTTTCGCAATCCACTTTAGATGCATACCTCTTGAGCCTGTCCATACCCAAAATAATCCCAAACCTAGCGAAGTTCAAAACAAAGCAATCACACACAAAGGAACAACCATGACTCAACAATATTAGACCATGACAAAGCATACACAAACTAGATGAATCCTCGACCGGATTAGTCACGATCAATGTTCTATCAATAATCTTGGGTTCCCAACCCAAGTGGCACACAAGCTCATTGCAAATGAAAGAATGCGATGCTCCGGTATCAAATAACACTTGAACTAAAACACCTACAACAGAAAGCGTACCTTGAACAACAACACTCTTCCCTTTCTCCTCCATCGTAGGAGCTCTCAAAGAAGATGGAATAGCCTCTAAAGCATACGCCTTCACAATCAACTTTTCCTTCAGTGGTTCTGGACAATCCTTCTTGTTATGCCCAGGCTTGCCATAATTATATCATTTCCTCCTAACTTTTGGGTTCTGGCAATCCTTGGAAAAATGGCTCTTCTACTAGCATTTATAGCAAGTCACTTTGCCTTTTTTGCTTCTTTTGGCTATCATTCCCTTGGTGATGTTGCTGCTTCCTCTTTCTGTTCCACTTCTTCTTTTTACCACCTTGTTATGGTTTCAGATCCTCTTTGGCTGCAACAACAACTTCTTCCTCAGGAAACAGACTTTCATGCCTCCGATATTTCTCGACAATCTTCTTATAAGAGTCATCCAGATGATCAACCTGTTGATTGCTAAGATATTTATCAAATCCCATGACGAAATTCTCGTTCTTTTTGTAAGGAGTGTATATATACGACCGAGCAACTTGAACAAAGCTTCAAAATCAGAAACACACTCCAACACTGGTCGACCATTTCACTATAGCTCAACAAACCTTTTTAACAGAACTGGTTTCTGGATGGTAAAAATGAACTTCATCTTGAACTTGATTCGGAACTAATCCCACATGGCCTCATCTTATGGAGTCTCTAGAGTGACAGAGTTCCACCAATCCATAGCTTTGCCCTTCAGCTATCTCAATGCAAGCTTCCTTTTAGTCGCATCATTAATACCCAAGTCTCTGAATATCCGAACACAAGTATTTAGCCACCCTTGAATCTCAACAGTTGGCTCTATCCCTTTGAATTACTTCCTTGCTAGAGTAGTGAAGTCCTTACACAGCTTAGAAAAATCAACCACCCTAGGCACTTGCACCTGAACAACAACATCTACCCTGCTGCTTCTGGAGCGGGTATCCTCCTCACGATCACTGCCACTATGGCCTCGAACATAGTTGGGTAATTTGGTAAAGCACCTTCTCCCCCTCTAGAAATAGGTTGTTCCCTAGCAGAATGTCTCAAAGATCGACGACTCATTCTAAATCTCAAAATTGAATGATTAGTCCACACATGAGAAAAACTGCAATGGAGTTCAAGCGCTACTATACTATACACTATAATATAGTATTCATCCATCAAAAAATACAAATACATCTCTCATATGTCTTTACGTCCACAGACTTTGAATATAACTGATTAACCAAAGTTCTAATACCAAATGTGACGATCACCCCTACCTCTTGCAAAAACTGAGTAGAAGTGTGTTGTATGACGTGCCAAACAGATAAGGAATGCTCATTAGGAGTAGAAAACACACACGAGAACCTTTCGTATAGCTCACAACATATGGAGAAAATATAACAGAACATATACAACAAGCGATAAAAGTGAAGCATCATTGAGCAGAATCTAAAACTTTCATAGCATCATGAAAATATCTATACATCAAGCTGGATTACATCATCAGAGTCTATACAAGAAGCCTCACTACAACTCACTCAGAGTAACATAAATCATATCAACTATAGTAGTGGAAACAACAGGTATGTATAGTAGGAAATAATACATCAACCTATTTCTTGTTGTCGCCCTGCAGCATCGTCCTCATCAAGATCTACTACCTGTTACATGCTACTCAGTCTTCCTATCCGCAGCCAGAAGAATAGCCCAAGGTAATAAGAGAGAACATAAAACCTTGAGTCATACAATAGTCTTAATGAGCGATAAAATATCTAACAACATCATCTGTAAAGTATATGAGAAATAGGTAGATCAATCATCTAATATACCAACACATCAACAAAGAAAAACCCCTAATTTGTCTCCTCCACATCCGACAGTGATAGCCTTTCCCAGAGAATTAGAGAAGAAATAAATAGTACATCCATGGCAACAATTATCAAGCGTAGATCATCCTAATTGGGCTCGATGTCTCTTATGCACAAACCCCGAAGGTCGAAAAAAACATCAGATAAGCACCCAAGAGATATCTCCCGTGATGTCGAACAATCCACACAAGATGATCAAACAATAACATCCATGAATTTGGCAATCACTGCCTACCTTGCCTTGAAACCATGGTTAATTATATGATTGGCCCATCCTGCCATCCGTAAAGGGATAATGGTAACTCCGGTTCAAGAAAAACTCCATACGCCATCGTGTCTCGCATGTTTGCCTTACTCGACGAAGACAACTAGGCTCATCGTGACTGCATAGAGTACTCGACTAATCATCTAGTCTTTTGGCGTACTCATTATACCCCTACTTTGAGTCTGCTGGAACCTCCGAATAACGATAATCCCTTGGCCTTCAATAACTCTAGCCATCCACCTTGATGACTATCCATAAGCTCAAGCACCTTCTCGAGCAACCATTGTCTACGAGCTCAAACATACTTGAGTCATTTTCACAACTTCATTGCATTTCATCAATCAACGAATACTTCACTTTGCTTCGAACTTTCCATATGAATTTACATCGATGGTACGTCCATCATCGAGCCAAAACTCAACATCCTTCGGTCATTAAACTAATGGATCATTCCTGAACCTTCCTATGTTGCCCAGCGATCCATCACCCTGGATCGCCCCCACGATACTCTTTCATAATGTAGACTCCACCATCATGCTAGTCCATGCTATCCACCAGTGTACGATCCATGTGATCCATCATTGCATCAACCCAATGATTTGTTCTTCAATGCTCGGCCGATCCACGATCCAATAGGCCACTAACCCACCAACATGCGCGGTCCGACCTGATTCATCTCAGAGTACACGAGATCACTCAATTTGCCCAAACCAGTCCTTAGTTGATTCATCACCAGGATGACCCAATCCATTAGCATGTGTTGTTTCACCAAGCTTCATGCGATCCATCCTTCATGCGTTTTCAACCGATATATCCATTTCTTGCGCCACATTTCAGGCGATCCATACTTTCCACGTAGGGACCGACCTGATCCATCCATATGCATGTGATCCATCACCCAATTCTTCTTTTTGTGAGCAGATCCATCACCAACTACACTTTAATGACGTCATCTATGCATCCATCTCATCCAAATTGACCACTCATCTAAACAATCAATAGCATAACAATCCAATCATCAATAATCATTAATACATCTATAATCATCATACAATAATATGGAACTCACCAAACCATGATAAAACAATAAACAAATCAATAAATGGGTCTAAACTTACTTCAACATAGAATTAATATATGAACTTTTTGTTATAATCTTACTAGATTACATCCTATGGTGATTTGAATGAAAATAGACTTAACTCTATTAGATCTAGGTGAAAATGACATGAAATAATGAAAATAAGATCAAACAACCCACATACTCGATTGAATCCATGTGAGAGATGCTTATCTCTCAACAAATCCACAAAATAGCTTGAAATCGACGAGTCTCTATTCTGGACAGCGAAGAATAGCGAAGAACAATATCTGAATAAATCACTTTGATGTGATATAACCTTCTTCGATGTACGTCTTTAATCTTCTTTTGTAGATATATGAACTAAATGAAGTGGAGGTGTATTTCGTTGAGCCGGAGAATCACAATCACCCAACCAAATGAGAAAATGAAGAAAGTAAACCATTCTCCTTACCTCTAGCCTCTTATTTATATCCAACAGCCCCAAGCCTTAATGGGCCTCACTAATCATCCCGCTAATGACTAATTAGTCTATCTTGAAATTATGATAGAACTAACACAGCGATTCCTCCAAAACCGCTTAGTCATATCTTTAATATGACTACTCTATGGAATTGGAAACACCATTTCTTCTCCAATGAAATCGGTCTCAACTTCTGATTCGATTCCTATCAAAAGTTATAACCTATACAAAACTAATAGGGGCAAAATGATCAAAAATAAAATTGGTAAAAATCATGGGTATGTCTCACATCCCCATGAACAACATATCAAAATTTGAGAATGATCCGACAATAAGGGAATTAAATAAAAATATTTTATGATCCTACGATACGTAAAATGCGGGTTGTTACACTACCTTACTTCAAAAAGATATATCTCTTTCATCTCTTCATTAAAAATCATGAAACAGCCTTTGTTGAACTCGTGATTCAATTCTTTCTAAGTCTATCTAAGTTTATAGTTTGAAATCTCCCATAGTCGAGATTAACATTTTTGACTGTGTTGGAGTTCTCACTAGAGTTCGGGTTTGTGTCTCATATGGTCAGAATAGGAGGATTCGAAGGTGACATTGGACTTTTGGAGGAGAGATGAATCGATTGACAAAATTTGGTGGAGTTTGAACAAATTTTGTGTTGCATGTGCACCGCTTGGGCATGAAAATATGCAGAGAATTCATTTTGTGTAGGATGCTCAACCATGACACATTGGGTCTGAGAATGTTTAGTTTTCGAAGGGAAGATCAACAATGCCGATAGAATCAGATTTCGTTGTATCTAGCTCGTATCATGTTTGATTGATTCATGGGTTTGGTGGGTTTGAGATTAGTGCACGGGTTTGGTGGGTTTCATTTATGCATAACACGAACTGGAAGAGATGAGTGGATTGGGGAAGAAATAATAAGGGTGTGTCGATCATTTATTAGTTTGTGCCGATTTTAATCCACAAACTTGTATTTATGAAATCTTTTGCATACATTGTCAGATTTTACGTTCTTTCTTGCATTGGACTTGTATTGATGAACTATATGCATAAGAGAATGTTTCTGTTGATTTGACTAAGGCGGGTGAAATTGTCTTGCACGAAACTGTAATTGTTTATATTGTATAAATTTGATGGCTTAAACCAATTCTAAGTACAACACTTAATTTTTAGAGTATTTCAACCTAGTAAATATTTAACAAAAAATAAAAATAAGTAATTTAACTAATTTCAACATGATTATCATATTTTACCTGTTTGTGCACTGTCGCACGTTATTTATCCATTTACATGCTATTGCACTCTTGTAATAGCCCATATTTTACGTATCGAAAGATCGTAAAATATTTTTATTTTAATCTCTGAGGGTTGGATCATTCTCATACTTTAGTATGTTGTTTATGGGGATGTGAGACATGTCCATAACCTTTGCCAATTTTGTTTATGACATTTTTCCCCTGTTAGTCTTGTATAGGGCATAACATTTGACTTGAATTGAATCTGGTATTGAGACTTGTTCCATTGGAAAGGAAATGATGTTTCCCTTTCCATAGAGTGGTCACATTAAAGATATAACCCAGTGGTTTGGGAGAAATCATTGTTTTAAGGTTTTAATAATTGGTTGTTCAAGTTTGGTAAGCCATAACGGGCTGATTTAGAGAGGCCCATTAGTGGGCTTGGAGGCTATAAATACGGGGTAAGAGACATGAAGAATAGTTTACTTTCTCCATTTTATCATTTGGAAGAGCTAGAGTTCAGTCATTTCTCCGTTATCTTCACCTTTCCACCATTATAGCTTAGAGAATCGAAGATCTACGTTGTTTGAAGCTAGATCTATGCCATTCCAAGGGAGAGTTCATCGAATTAAAGAGTTTGGATCAAACTCTTCACTGTTCGGATCTAGATCTAAGTGTTTTTGGATTGTCTTGGAGAACTGGTGAGTGATATGCATCTCTCACACGGATTCAAGTAAGTATATGAGTTGTATGCACATATTTTCATCGTTTTATAGATCGACATCATGGTAAGTTGATTTTCATATGAATCGCCATACGATCTAATTTAACTAAAAACCGTTGATTTATATGCTATTTCATATGTTTATACAAGTTAGATCCATAATTTATTTCATATGTTCATTTATCATTGTTTTGGTGAAATTTGCATAATATTGGTGAAAATCGTCATATTCATATTATTAGTGAATCCATAACATGTTGTGGTTGTGTTGGATGAATTGGATGAGTAGATTTCGTCGATCTTGTCGATTGGCGAAGTTTTGGTCAAAATTGGACTTGATTTGGGTATGTCCAGGTGTTGGATCGGCCAGAATAGCAATATGGGTCGGTCGGGCACCAAAGGTCGTGTCGGTCATAGAGAAAGAGTCCGTCGATCGCCAGGTAGGCAAAGTGCGGGTCGGTCGTGGATCTTCTGAAGTGATTGGACCTGGTTATTCGAACTTGGTCGGTCTAACCTGGTCAGTCAGGGAGGAGTCGAGTCGGTCAGTCAGGGAAGGGGCTTCCGGGTCGGTCGGTAAGGGAGGAGTCGGGTCGGTCAGTCAAGCAGGAGGGCTTCCTGGTCGGTCGCACCCATTGGGGTCGGATAGGATCCGGTCGTACAGGGTCATTTCTGAAAGAAAAAGAATCTGGTATGCCCCGAACCCATGTCGCAGCGCAGTGCGTCCTAGACGCTGTGGATTGATGTTGAACCTGGTAGTGATATTTTTTTGGGTTCAAGAGTGATGTTGTGACTTCGAAGTGAATTCAATGGGGAATGTCGTAGTGATGTGGAGTGTTCGTTGCTAGTCGTAATGCAATGGGTGTGATGACAACTCAAAAGTGTTCTGAGCTTGTCGGAAATGGTTGGATGGCCGTCGTTGGTGACGACTAGAGATACTGAAGGCTGAGGAATTATCATTATCGTAGGTTCTAACGAGCTCAAATAAGGGTTACATGATTTCATTGTATGGTCGAGTACCCTGGGTGTCGTGTATAACCTAGACACATTTCGTCGTATGGGGTGTGGGGTTTTGGTTAGAACCAAGGTTTACCATTGGCCCTTGACAATTGATGGAAAATTGTTCTGCCATTCATACAATCAACAATGGTTTCAAAGCAGGATTGGCGGTGATAGGAAGTGTGACAACCACCCATAAACCCCGCACTACACAAAAGAAATGATGCGCTGAATGGTGTGAAAGGCAGTCATGGACGATCATTAGAGTAGGTAAACACAAACGGAACCTGTCGTAAACTCACAGCGCAAGGATAAAATATTATATAACATATACAACAGGTAGCAATAGTAAAGCAGAAACACAATACTTTCATAGAACTAGAAAGTAATATTCACAACTTGGAAATAGTGTTTATACAAAGTTTTCTCACTACATTATTCAGAAAAGAAAACAGCGGGAACCCAATTATTAGATAGTAGTAAAACTGGTACGTAAGCCTCCTACTCGCCACCGATCAGCACCATCGTCCTCACTAAAGCATCACTAGTCACCTGCTACTTAGCCTGCCCATCCACAACCGGATGAACAACCCAAGGTAATAAGAGAAAACATAAAACCTTGAGTCAGACAACAGTCTTAGTGAGCGATAAAACAACTAACAAACTTCAACAATAAAGTGTATGAGAAAGAATAGATAAACATACTAATCTACCCATGACACTAGAGAAGAACTCAACCTTATCTTCCCCACATCGGACAGTGATAGCCTTTACAATAACAATTCAACCATTCACCCATGGAAACTAGAACACCCATTCAATCATGGAAAAAACACATGACATCCAGATTATATAAGTGTCACACAGAAACCCTAATCGAGTTTAACATCCCCCAAGTACTCTCCCCACTTGCCTAGACCAATATCAGTTAAGCACTCAAAGAGCATCTCCCTCGACTTTGGATAATCTATGTGAGATAGTACAAACAGAACAACCAATCATCCATGACTGACTCTGGTTATCACCGCCAATCCTGCTTTGAAACCACCGTTAATCGTATGACGACCAATCTTGCCAAATGTCAAGGGCTAATGGTAACCCTAGTTCCATCATAAACTCCATATGTCCAACCCTGACAATGTCCAACCTTGACAACTAGGCCTTTCAATGATGCCCAAGGTACTCGACCAGCAACCTTCCATTCTACTGGGTGCCCCCATTGTACCCCTGCTTTGAGCCTGCTAGAACTTACGGCAAAGATGACTTCTCGGCCTTCGCATCTTTAGTCATCCAACCTTGATGACATTTCATAGCTCAAGCAACCTTCTTGAGCAACCATTATCCACCAACTCACAACCTTTGAGTTGCCACCTCATTCGTTGTTCCACCTTGATCAACAAACACCTCCCAACACTTCGAATCTTCCAACTTGAACTTACTTCGAAGTCACACCATCACCGAGCTAATTACATCACTGCGCTGCGGTAGGGTTCGGGGGGTTGCCCCCGAAAAATATTCTTTTCAGACCTTTTCTCCAAATCTAAGTCATACCTGAAAAACGTACTTCTTCAGAAAATGACCCTGCTGGAAACCAACCATAGCATCATCACTTTCAGCCAAAGCGTTTAAAAGCGTTGTTAAAAACATGACCGATCCGCTCTTTTTCAGACCGACCCACTCCAAACTAGAACGATCCGAACCAGGATGACCAATCAAATCCCTTGAATGACCGATCCGAACCAAGATGACTGATCCAATCCCCTAAGTAACCAATCTGAACCAAGATAACCGATCCAAACCAAGATGACTGATCCAACTCCGTTTTGGTCCAACTTCTGGCCGATTCAACCTAAGTCCGAGCCAACTCCTGATCGATTTAGCTATGGCTGAGCCAACTCCTGATCGAGCCAATTTCTGGCCGATTCAATCTATGGCCGAGCCAATTCCTGCATATTACAATTCAACTCCGATTTCAACCAAAACTTCGCCAAACGACGAATCCGACGAAACCAACTCAACCAAAATCATCAAACACAATCATAAACATATTATAACATAACTAACCACATGAATATGACGATTACCACAAAAATGATGTAAATTTCACCCAAAAACCATTAAAATGAACATATGATCAAAATGAGAGATCTACCAAACATAAACATGTAAAATGACATGAAATTAACGAGTAAAACTTGTTAGATTAGATCATAGGGTGCTGCATATGAAAATAAACTTGTAATGATTTAAATCTATGGTAAAACATCCCAATTTGATGAGAAACATGCACAAACACTCATGTACTTCATTGAATTCATGTGAGAGATGTAAATCACTCACCGATTTGTCGAAACAATCTAAAACAATAGAAACAAGAATCCAGATAGCGAGCACTCCGAACCAAACCTCTCGACCCGATGAATTTGCCTTTGAAATGGTGTAATCTAGCATTGAATGGTGTAGATCTTTGATTTCCTCCCTTATATTTGGATTTTTAATGGTGGAAAGGTGTAGGAAGAAGAGGGAGATCAAATGCCTTCAAATGAGATAATGGGAAAAAGTAAATCTTTTCCCTTCACTCTCACCCCCTATTATTATAGGATTCCACTAAGGCTCCAAAACCTAAATAACCAACTTAAAACTTAAAATAGCAATTTTTCCCAAACCACTAAGCCAAATCCTTAATGTAACCACTCTACGGAAAGGAAAACATCAATTCCTTTCCAATGGCACAGGTCTCACCCTCTGATTCGACCTGAGTCAAAAGTTATTCCTAGTACAAGGCTGACAAGGGAAAAAAAGTCACAAACAAAATCAGTAAAAATTATGGACATGTCTCACATCCCCATAAACAATATATTAAAATATGAGAATGATCCAACCCTTATAGAATAAAATAAATATATTTTACGATCTTCAGATACGTAAAATACAGGCTGTTACATTCTGCCCCGCTTAAGAATTTCGCCCCCGAAATTCCAAACAAAATCAAGTAATCACAACGATTCTACATGCCTATCATCCATGAAAAGCCAATTCGATCATCCAAACTAGCATCCATCAAGCCATGCATCCATAGCCTTATCCTAGCACATAGAATTCTAACAACCAACAACAAGATACAACGATATAACGAAGATACGATATCAACGGGTTCTACCGACGAAGAGTTCTAGATGAGTCGCTCTCATGCTCTCTTCCGTCTCTCATGTACAATCGTCCCCATCCTCACTCCATTGCATCTTGACTAGCTTAACTGTCTTCGTCCTAAGCTATTTCGTGTCATTTGTCACAACACGAAGTGATTTACGAGGTCTCGAAACTACGGTCTCTAAGTCTTTGTATTGCTCTGGGGATACCACTATATTCCAATCATGCATGAATTTCCGTAGAAACGACACATGGAACACATTATGCACACTCGACATCTTCTCGGGTAACTCCAATCTATATGTGAGCTTTCCAATTCGCTCGACTATCGAAAATGGTCCAACAAACCTTGGAGCTAACTTTCCTTTCTTACCAAATCTAACCATATGCTTCAATGGCGAAGCTTTCACAAAAACCATATCGCCCACGTCGAATTCCAAGTCCGTACGACGCTTGTCGGTGTAACTCTTCTGACGGTCCTGGGCTGCCTTCATTCGTTGCCGAATTGTCTCGATACAATCCAAGGTTTCTCCAATCATCTCAGGCCTAAGTACCAACTTATCTCCAGTTTCTAGCCAACATGCTGGAGAATCGCACGGCCTTTCATACAACGCTTTGTATGGTTCCATCCCAATGCTAGACTAGTAGCTATTATTATACGAAAACTCAACGAGATGTAGATGGACTTCCCATGATCCTCCAAAGTCTAACACACAAGCCCTCAGGAGATCTTCCAAAACTCGATTGCCTCTCTCGGTCTGACCATCAGTTTAGGGATGATATGTCGTACTTGAACACAACTCGGTTCCCAAAGCTTCTTGCAAACTTTTCCAAAATCCATTCATGAATAATGGGTCTCGGTCACTCACTATACTCTTTGGGACACCGTGGAATCGAACTATCCATTTCACATAAAGTTCAGCCGATTTCGATGCCGTCCTAGTTGACTTGGCAGGAATGAATCTCGCACTTTTGGTCAAACGATCCATGATGACCCAAATCCCTTCGTTTCCTGCCATGGTTCTAGGTAGTCCATCGGTAAAATCCATCGATACCTGCTCCCACTTCCACTTAGGAACTTCCAATGGATGAAGTACACAACTCGGCTTCTTCTGTTCAGCTTTCACCAACTGACAATTCATACACTTGGAAATGAACTTTTCAATTTCTTGCTTCATCCCTTCCTAGTAGTAGACTCTCTTCATGTCCTGATACATCTTATTTCCATCGGGATGAATCGTCAGCTTCGAGTGATGACATTCTCTCAGAACCTCATCCCTCAATCTGTCAATATCAGGAACAACTAATTGCCCTTGCTTTCGAAGCCAACCTTTTCGATCGACCTTGAACTCTTTAACTTTTGGTTCCAGTTTCTGAATGAGCTCAACAAGCCTCGCATCCTTCCTTTGTCTCTTGCCAATCCTTTCAATTGGAGTAGGTCTTATCGACAAGCTCGCCAACATTTCAGGTTCCAACTCACACCTTGGCCTGAAATCGAACCTTGCCAAGTACTCGAGGCTCTTCCATTCCGAAAACATCACTCCCAAACTTGCGTATCTTCAACTTAATGCGTCTGCAAATGCGTTGCCCTTGCGTAGAGTATAGGCTATGCCAAAATCATATGACGCCAGAAACTCTAACCATATTTGCTGCCGAAGATTCAAATCCTTTTGGGAGAAAAGATACTTCAACGACTTGTGATCCGTAAACAACTCGAATCGAACTCCCAACAGGTAATGTCTCCACATCTTCAGAGCAAACGCAATTGCCGCCAACTCCAAATCATTAGTTAGGTAATTCTTCTCATGCGGCTTTAGCTGTCGACTCGCGTAGGCTACAACCTTATCCTTCTGTGTTAGCACTGCTCCAAGTCTAGTACCACATGCATCGGTATATACCACCATCTCTTCATTCCCACTTGGAATGTTCAACACAGGTGCACTTGTTACTCTCTCCTTCAGGATTCCGAACGCTTGTTCACACTTTGCATCCCATGTGAATACTTGGTTCTTCTTCGTCAATCCTGTCAACGGTGCAGCTATTTTGGAGAAATCCTTGATAAACCGTCGGTAATACCCTACCAACCTAAGGAAACTCCGAAAATTCGTCGCATTCTTAGGTCGATCCTAGTCTTGTATTGCTGCAACTTCAGCGGGGTCAACCGCTATCCCTTTTCCGGAAACTATATGACATAAGAACCTCACTTTATCCTTCTAGAAGTGAAACTTTGAGAACTTAGCCTTAAGCTGATGCTTCCGTAAGATCTCTAACACAACTCTCAAGTGCGTCTTATGTTCTTTCTCATTTCTGAAGTAAACCAGAATATCATCCACAAACACAAGCACGAACTTGTTCAACTGATCTCTGAACACTCTATTCATAAGATCCACAAAATAGGCTGGCGCGTTAGTCAACCCGAATGGCATCGCCAACCATTCGAAGAAACCAGATGGTGCCTAAAAGAAGTCTTTGGCACTCTATCCTTAGCCACTCTCAATTGGTGAAATCCCGTTACCAAATCCATATGAGTAAACACTTTGGATTCGTGAAGCTAATCGAACAAGTCATCAATCCTTGGCAATGGATACTTGTTCTTCTTAATCACCTTGTTCAGCTAACGATAGTCCACACACAATCTTAACGAGCCATCCGCCTTAGTTGCAAATACGACTGGTGCACCCCACTCAGAAACACTCCTCTGAATGAACCCTTTTCCAAAAAGGTCACTAACTTGCACCTCTAACTCTTGCGGTTCCCTAGGCGCCATCCGCCTAAGTGGCATAACGATGGGTCTAGCACCTTGACCAAATCGATCCTAAACTCGATCTCATGATGCGGCGGCAACCCTTTGTGTAGTAACCCGCATTTTTTTGCTGTTGAATAATTTATTTATTTAATTATTAAATATCGATTTATCGATATCGAGAACGTGAATTGAATAATATTGAATATTTAATTAATAATTATAATATAATATAATATATTATAATGTCGAAATAGTCGGAAATAGTGAAATTCACAATATCGTGTGAATTGAATAGCATACGAGATTTGGTGGAGTTTCGATTCGAAATATAATAACGATTATATTGAATCGACGACAGTTGAACGTATAGTTTATAATATATTTATAAGCGAGCTCGAAATGGCGCTGCAGTTCGCTATTTGGCGATTTGAACTTCAACTGAATGTACATGATTCGTTTTAAGCCGGATTTCTGTGAAACAAGAAACGTGTGGAGCGGGTGGAGTATATCTTTCTAGTGGAAGAGAAAAATCGGGATTTCGTCGTGTAGATTTTGAGTTATGTCCAAATCAAAATTTTAAAATAGTCGCTATAGAATCATTTATCGACCGTATCATTTTATTCGATATAACTAGAGATTGGCTTTGAATTTAAACGAGGTCCTTTTGGGAAATAGTGATTAAATAATTTTTAGAATTTTACTGAAATTTTTAATTAATTTAATAAGCGACTTTTTATTTGAAGTATTTCGCACCCTGAAATCAACATTTTGAAGTTTCACAATATGAGTCAAACTACCGGTATTATTATATTTCTGGGATCGTGGCGCATTAATCGTCACGATGGTGTAGTTGATCCGGTCGATAGCAGTCCTTAATTAACGAAGTTTTGAAAAAAAAGATGACCAAGTTCTTTTAAACACAAAACAAATATAAAAAGAATATAAATAAAATATCTAAAAATATCTAGAAAAATATCTAGATATTTGTTAACCCTATAAATACCCCCCTAAACATTTTCTAAACCTAAAGTCATTCTGTGGTCAACTAAAAACTAGCCGCAAGTGCTCCAATGCTTTTCCAGCGAAAAACATCAAGAAACCCACCTCTAAAAATCAAAAGAAATTCCTACAAAAATCTATAAAATCTGAAATCATTTTCTGTAGGTTCCTTAAAGCTCGTACTCCTCTCATCTGCGATTTGGCAAGGTGCGGTTTGATTTCCGTTGAGCTCGAGATGTACAGTCGAAAATAGGGTTTAGAAATTTGGGATTTTTGTGAATCGATTTGGATTGGTAATACCGTATGTGGTTTTAGCATAATTTTTATCACGGTTTGGTGGAATTTAGTGAAATTCCAATTCAAAGGAGTTCGATACCTGCTATAAAAGATAGCGTGAGTGCCCTCGATGCAGGGGAGAATTGGATTTCGAGCTCCATGTCATGGAGCTAGGATCGAAGAGATTTTGAAGTAGAATAGAACGATGATTTCGGTTTTTGGTTTTATTGAAGGATGAAGGGTCCGATGCGGTTTAAAGGGGGCAAAAATGGTAGTGAAAACTGGAAGCATGTTGGGTATGAGGAGCAGGTACCGTCGAGGCCATCAGGGAAGAAGGTGATTTTCAAAAATCACGTGATTAAGGTATTGAGCAATTTTGGTATTTCATCGGTGGGTTTTAATTAAACATGGAAGAAGAATGGGATTTCCAAGTGTTCGGCTTTGGTGTTTGGTATAGGAGGTCACGACAAAATTTTGGTAGGGGAGAAAGCACGGTAATGTTATATTGAGGTGGGCCAGGCATAAAGGTTAAGGCCCGTTAGAGTTAAATTTCTAAGTTTTAATTTAATTTAAATTGTGTTCAACTTATAATAACGATAACTTCTCCATACGTGATCAGATTTCAGCAAATCAAGATCCGTCAGGATCGTATGGACGAGAGCTTCACAATGAAGCTGACTGGAAGTGGATTAGAGCTCATATGAATTTATGGCGAATTAAATTGTTTGATTCAAATCAAATAACGGTTTATCGTTCTTTAACGATGAACTGCAAATGTGAGTAAAACTCACCAACTCTGAACAGTTTATATTTTCATGTTGTATTTTTAGAACTGTTACTTATTGACTGATAGACTGTGTGTTGACCATTTGATTGAACTGCTAGTCAGTTAGTGGAATTTCTGTATTGATTCTATTTATCAGAATATATCATATGGAACTGCAAGTGATGTTAATTTTATTGTGTAACATATGTGGATGCAGGAGAATAGGTTGGAGGAATCCGACTGGATTCCTCAACAGTTATTTTATTGTTTTTCATATATTTTGATATATGATGTGAATTATAACCTGTTGTTGATTTCATGTGTTTGGACGATATTCATCATCGTGATTTGATATGATTGAATACCATAATATACGGGATGTTGATAAGGAGATTTTCAAAGTGATATTGAAAACAGAATATTTATAAATTGGAATATTTATAAATAAAATGTTTATAAATTGGAATATTTATAAATAGGAGATATTTGAAAAGGAAATAAATTCAAAACATTTCTTTTTGAATGGAAAGGCCTGTGTGGCGAGTTTGGGGATTTTCCCGATGCTCCCGATACAAAGGAGGTTATGGCGAATTTTCCCGGGAATTTAAGGAGTTAGAATATTTCAAGAATAAATTTGAAAAGGAAATATTTGTAAACCATTTACAAATAGAATTGGAAAGGGAACATTATAAAAAAGGAAATCATTTTTAAAGTGTAGAACCGTTATTTAAAAGTAAATCTTTTCAAATGAATAAAACGTTGTTAAAAAAAGGAAATCTTTATAAAGTGAATAAAGTAAATCGAATATGGTATTTGAAAGGAGAAATCGAATATGGTATTCAAATTTAGTTAATCGAATATGGTATTCGAAAGGAGAAATCGAATACGGTATTCGAAGTTAGTTAATCGAATATGGTATTCGAAGTTAGTTAATCGAATATGGTATTCGAAGTTAGTTAATCGAATATAGACATTCGAAAGGAGTTAATCGAATATGGTATTCGAAGTTAGTTAATCGAATATAGTTTATTCGAATAGAGTAAAGGAGTTAATCGAATATAGTTTATTCGAATAGAGTAAAGGAGTTAATCGAATATAGTTTATTCGAATAGAGTAAAGGAGTTAATCGAATATAGTTTATTCGAATAGGGTTAGAGGAGTTATCGAATATAGTCTATTCGACAGGAGTTAAGTGAATTAGTTAAGTTAAACTAAGTGAATTAGTTAAGTGAATTGGTTAAGTTAACCAAAGTGAATTTGTCGAGTTAATCAAAGTGATTAGTTCAGTTAATCGAAATAAGTAAATCAAGTTAGGTTAATCGAGTTGAATTAGTCAGTCGAGTTAATAAATTGAGTGAGTCAAACCAAGTAAAACCAGTTAAAGTTAAATAAGTTGAGTTGATGGGGTGGTTCGACCAAGTTAGTCGAGCCTAGTTAAATCGAATCAAATTGGTCGAACCAAGTAAGTCGAGTTAAGTTAGTCAAGTTAGTCGAGCCTAGTTAATCGAATCGAATTGGTCGAGCCAAGTAAGTCGAGTTAGTCGAGTCAAGTTAAGTTAGTCGAGTTAAGTTCGTCGAGTTAAATAAATCGATGTTAGTTTCATCAAAAGGAGTTATCGATGTTTTCATCGAAAGGAGTTATCGATGTTAGTTTCATCGAAGGGAGTTATCGATTATAGTTTAATCGAAGTGAGATCTTCAAATATGAGATATTTGAAAAGGAAGAGTTATCGAATATTAGTTATTCAAAGAAAGATAATCGAATATCGTTTATTCGAGAAGGAGTAATCGAATATAGGTTATTCGAAGAAGAGTTAATCAAATACAGATTTCTCGAAGAGAGTTAATCGGCAAATTCGATTATATCGAATTCGGGAAAGTACTTATATTTTCCAGTGTTTAAATAGAGATTTATTTATTTATAAATAAATAAGTGTTAGGTTAATTATTCACCAATAAGAATAGAAGTTATAATTAAAGTTAGATAATTCGAAAGTAGGGATTATAACGTTATCGTTATAACCAATGTTTTAAATATAGAAGTAGATTAGTAAAATTTGATCCGAGAAAGATGTAAAGAAGTTGTTAAAGATTAAAAGATAAACTTTGACCATTTTGAAGTTACAACGTTGTTCAGTTAAGGTCTGAGAGGTAATTATACCCCAACTTGAGTGACTTCCTTCTTAACTAAGAAATGGTAAGGTTTGATCGTAAAGGAGTTTTGGAAATGTTTTTCAAACAAAAATCAGAAATGTTTTCTGATAAAAGAAAATAAGAATTTAGAATATAGGGAAACAGGAGATACGTAAAATAAATGAACTAAAGAGATTAATGTTAAATGATGTTTGTTCGATATAATTTCCATCTGGAAATAATATCGGTGTTTGCACACTTGTTTTTCTTTGATAGTTAACTCACAGACTATCGAAGTTTTTGACCATTTTAACGTTGTTAATATGGAGAGACTGGTTGGATTATTATCCATAGAACCACTCTGTATTGGCATAAGCGTCGCGAATCATATATGCCAAAGATAATTGAAGACGGAGTAAAATGCAAGGGCTATCCTGTTTACAGAATAGTGCCTTCGGTTTGTCCTGTCCCAGGACAACTTGTATGGACGAAGGTCTGACAGAGTATATCCAATGGATCGCGTAAGTTGATCTGTTCAAACGTATTCACGTTTGGTGGCGGAGGAATTCGTTTCTCTTAGCTGTATACCCGTGTTATTTTTGGATAAGTCAATTTGTGATTTGGCGGGTATGACGATGTGACATTCTAAGTGAATGAAGATGGATGTTTGACAGAGTATTTCCAGACGATTACGTACATTGATTTCTCCAACCGTACCAAGAGTGGAAGCGAAGAAGGAATCTTCTTTAGCTAACACGTAATGTACTGTTGTAGACGTCAATTAGTGATTTCGATGGATCTGACAATGTAGCATTCGAAGTGAATCTGATGTAATGATAAAGCGTAGCTTCTAGCCTCATCAACCGGTAAATGACAGAAATCGGGCAGGTAGCATGGCTAAGTCGGTCGCACCGAAGTAAGGTGTATAATCACCTATCTAGTGAATATTCATTTGTTTCTTAAATCTATCAATGCTGTCCCATATATATACGGGAACGGTTGTTGATCCCAACCGTTGGTGATGTACATTCGATACACTCAAGCGAAATGAGTGGTCGGTCATGTGTGGCTGAGTTGCAAGATGTTCTTGTTGAACTCCAGTGTATCGTTCCTAGAGTACACTGATCGGAAGGTGGTTCCATACCTTGTCATAGTTGGAAATCCAATCATCCAATACGTGCTTGCGATTTTGATTGTATACTATATATGTAGTAACGTGAGATGCAAGCGTTCCTGCTAGATTGATATTTATTTGTACTTAGTCATTATCATAATATCAGAATGATATTGCTTTGAAAAGTTATTTGGATTCTCATAAGGGAAAAACCCGTTCCGTTCTGCGGCGTGGTCTTATGAGATATCATATACCTGTTTAAATGAATTGTTTTACTCATACCAGTCCCATGACTGACCCGGAGTTTATTTTGTTGTTTTCCCTAAACTCTTGGGTGCCTAAATTTGTACGGGCAGTCAAGTAGTCGGGATTTTACAGATACTCTTGAAGAGCTGGAGCAGGAGGCTTCTGGATCATATAGCTATAGTTTATTTCCGCTGTGTTGTAAGTGCTGTACTCTGATAAGTGCTATTGTATACATAACTGTTATATTTCAAAGTTATGTTATCTATTATATGTTATTCATTCCGCTGTGAGGTTCGTGTTACTCTGATGTTGTGTTCTTCTTCTTCTTCTATTCTAAGTTTCTATCTTATCTATTCTCACCCTCTAATTTCTTTCATTAATTACCGGGATTTTTCGATGTTTTGGTTATCGACGTCGAGCTTACGTCGATAACCAAAGCCGCCGAAAATCCGGGTCACTACACATTGGCCTCGTCAAAGACATTTACATACTCATTAGCGATCAGCACTGATGACAAGTCTTCTTATGGAATCCCAAGCGAATATAGATAACTCACGAAGACCCCATCTTCGCGCTTACATCTAATCAACACCATTCGCCCTTCTACATCCCCGACCCTCACCTCTAGCTTCTCGCAATTCACCCTTACTACATACCTCTTGAGCCAATCCATGCCCAAGATGATCCCAAACCCAGCGAAGTTAAGAACAAAGCAATCACACACAAAAGACCAACCATGACTTGACAACACTAGACCTCGACATATCATGCAAAGATTTGACGAACCCCTAATTGGATTAGTCACTACGAAGGGTCTATCACAAATCTCAGGTTCCAAACCCAAGAGATACACAAGCTCATTGCAAATGAAGGAATGTGATGCTCTAGTATCGAAAAGCACACGAACTGAAACACCATTAACTAAAAGAGTACCTTGCACCACGACACCCTTTCCCTTCTCCTCTACAGAAGGAGCCCTTGAAGGCACAACATCCAAAGCATATGCCCTCACAACCTGCTTGCCCTTAGCTGATTTTGGACAATCTTTCTTCTCATGCCCAGGCTTCGCACATTCGAAGCACTTCTTCTCAGCTTTGGGATTCTTGTACTCATTAGCAAAATGACCTTTCTGCTGGCAGTTAAAGGATACACACGTAAATGTGTATATTTTATCCGCTTATTTATCTTATTTTATCTTTTAAATAATACATACTGTGCATTTATAATTGTGTTTACAGATTATTTTTGATGAATGGATTAATGCACTTAATTGTTGAAATGCTTGAAGAATTTGTGCGAGAAGAGTGTTGAATTTTAGAGCTGGATTAAAGCTTGAAGACCTGAAGAAAAGTTGTTATTTAATCGCCTTCTGTTGCATATTTTTAAGACAAGATTCAATGCTTTTCCATAATGATCACTTGGAGTTGTTATTCATTCTCAAGGCAATTGGAATCGAAGCCCGCAACCTATTTTCCATGACATCTGCATGCATTCACATTGGTCTAGTTGCTAATTAGGCTAAGTTATTTGTCCCATATCATATAATTTGCAAGGCTTCTCATTCATGTGCTGCACGCATTCACATTGAGCTATTTGATTTATGTGCTATTTTGGAGAAGGGGTTTTGTCCCACATTGTGGAATTTGCCAAGTAGTCTTTGTCATATCAGCTATAAATACATTGTATCTAATTCATTGTAGAACACACTTAGTTTTATTCTGTAATTCTCTTCTTGGAATAAAACTCTTCTTCTCCCATTCTCTCAGTTGTTATTTCATTTTATTTATGTTCATGTTATTTAGTTTCTGCTTCTCTTCTTCGTTAGCTATGTCTAGCTAATCCCCTTTGATTAGGGGGGTGATGACGCTAATATATATGATTCAACATGAATCACATAGCCAATAGATGAGGACTTTATACATGTAGATCTGGATCTGAATCAAGGGTTAGATCTGAACCTTCATATTCTGTGTCGTTTAAGAGATATGCTCCTTCACAGGGTATATTCGTGTTCGATCTAACAATTATCAGATTTAGATCTAATTTTAGGGTTTTAGAAATTAATTAGTGCATCTATCCTAATAGTCTATGGTTGTTTAAGAGCTCATCTCCTGCATAGGCTATGCTTGTTGTTATTTACTTATTTTGTTTCTAAGAACCTAATTATCGTTGATTCATGTGTGTTACAGAGACATGAATTAGATCTATATTTATTTGTTGGCTATTGATGAGTGTGAATCTAATCTATGTCATTATCCCCTAATTGCTTTCTCTTATTATATAAATCTCTCTTTTTATTTAATTGTTGTTATTTTCTGTGTTTTCAATCAATTCCTGGAATAACTTGATTGGATTCATTAATTAAAATATTTTTGGTCCCAGAGTTCGACACCCTCTACAACAATCCTTGTTGTTTAGGAAAGCCGAACGGATTTTACAGTTGTTTAATTTGTTCGCAAACAAATTTTGGCGCTGTTGCCGGGGACCAAAATAATATTTATTAGTAAATTCATCAAGTTATAAATTTTTTATTTTTTATTTTATTTTCTCTTTAGTTTTCTTTCAAAAAAAAAACACACAAAAATATTTTTGTTGGTTTTATTTTTATTTTCCATCATTTATAGAAAAAAAACTTGCCTTTTGTTTCAATTTCCATCCTGTTTTCAATACAAGTTTCTTTCCTTTCTTTCATTGATTTCTTTCCTCTTTTTTTTTACAGATTTCTTCATTTTTTTTACAATTCTTACAATTAATTCAACTCCTCCTGAATTCTGTTTCACGCCACTTCTTAGTTCAATCCTTTCACGCAAATACCATAACCACCTTCTAATACTAATTACACCAATCATCCCTCACCACCACGCTAATCAGACAATCCACACCCCGTGAATCCACCAGTCTATAGTCACTCCATACGCCACCCAAAAGCCATCATTCTACTGCTTTCACCCCAAACCACAGCAGCTCCAAATTTAAACAAACCCATCCACGCAGACATCAAGAATCCAATACCCGCCCATAACAACTTCACCGAAACCCCCAAGATCTGAAGACCACAACTTCAAAAATCAACACTAATATACTACCGATCCACCACTCCTCAAGTCACTCATTCCCCCTTTCTGCTTCTCAGATCAGCATCTAAAACCATATCCAAACAAACACTTTTCAAACACTGCTATCCCATACATACCCACAGCATCCATCGCCGTCAACACCGTACCTGCATACACATCCACTCACCCAATACCGGAATCATCTTCCTCAATGTAGCCACCCATTCTTCAATTCCAGAAACCCGCAAATTCCCTAAACACATACCCAACCATTTCGGCTCATCCCCACGTGAAAACCACTACAAAAATTCCAACAAATCCACACCTTCACAAAACCGTTCATCCCATAATCATTTACACAACCTTTCATCACAAATCCAAATCCACTACTTATTACCAAACAACCGCAACTCTGGACACCTTCCAATTCGATTTCGAGAACCACAGAACACGAAGTCAGCCCACCGCCATCATTACTCCTCAATCCGGAACAAAATTCGCAACCGACATCAACTGAAATCACACTATTTCACCCAAACCGTGAACCCTGTAATTGCCATAAACTCGTGTTACCTGAAACCCCTTCACAATTGATTTTCGGATGGAAAATACTTTAATTTTTGAATTCTGTTTCCTCTATTCTTCGTTTTGGATCTGAGAATTAAAAAAATATCGTTGTCTATAACTATATTAAATGAAAGAAGGTCGGTTAGTTTTTGTAGGGAACGCGGGCTTTTGAGCTTTGATTAGGATCACACGTTTTTGGGCCAGTGTTAGATGTTGGACTTAGCATGTTTAGGTCGGTTGTGATTTGTTTGTATTGGCTGTGCTCTTTTGTTTCTATTTCCCATTCTAAAAAATAAAATAAAAAAAGAAGCCTTAGTTTTTGGTTTAGTGTCTTCCTTGTTAGTTATTTTTATTTGTCCTTGTTTAAATATAATTGTGCACTCTTAAAAAAATCTTTTGCCCTTTGTTTTTTTTTAATTTTCTTCTTGAATTAAAAAAATGTTTTGAGCGATTTTTCGAAAACAGGTACAATGATAATTTGAAAAAGGTCTTACCCCAAGTGGGGTGTTCATTGTTGGAGGACAACGGTAATTTGAAAACAGTCAAACAATTAAAAGGAGGCGACAACAACAGAAAGTAGCGGACTATTCATTGTTGGAGCGGTTGCACACCAAATGGGGGTGTGAACACGCTAGGGCGACTCAATTGCACTGGACAGACTGCCGATATAGGTGAGATTTTTTCTAAACTATATGGAGACTACTGCTGCAAATAAAAAATATAGACATTGCTTGTAAAAATCTTCTGCAGGGGCAGCGACTTGCTTGTAAAATCTTTGATTTTCTGTGATTATTATTTCTGCCTCTGTATTCATTCTGTTAAGGGCAATACTCCAATTCACATAAGGTGGGGGATTTCATCACCATTTCCTTAGCCCACAAATTGCATTTCATCGTAGAATCTGACTAATAATAAAGGTTGGACGTTAGACTTAAGGGAGTCGCGGGCTCATCTAGGGCTTAATTGTATTTTGATAGTTGATTCATTTGGAACGAATTATTTCTTGGTGTCTAGATTACGGCAGAGAAATAACTGTTTATAAATATTACGGTGGTTCGTAAATATTATATCGGTTGTTACTCTGAAGGTACTTAAACCTTCGGCTGCATTGCTAGGGTGATTCCTGGTACACCGATAACTCCTGTCCGTTAACTGTCTGAGAAATCTTTTGTTCTAAGTAATCAAACGTGTCAGTAAATAATTTTGGGTTAGGAGCTATTAAGGACATAAAACTTCATCGTAGCCAATCTCTGTTTATTTGATTGTTAAAAAAAATCAAAATTCCTCAAAAAAACAAATAAAAATTTGAAAAACAAAAACTAAATAAAAAATTTAACATCTTTTTATTATTTAGCCCTCGTTAGTTCCGTAGGTAGGAATTTCCCAAAACTCCCATTTTCAAAAAAATAAAAAAACTTTTCTTTTATCTCTCACCTCTTTCTGGACTTCTCCATTTTATAAATATCTTTGGCGAACTCTTTTCTTCTTCTTCTGGTGCATGCAAACTTGGATCCGTGACCAAGAAGCTCGTTGTTTAGTTAGAATCGAACCGCCTTCTCTTTCCTCAAAACCCAATTTACTCGACCAACCTTTAGAAATGGCCAACGAGCTTGCACCTCGCACCCTAATGGACAGAATTCTTCTCGATAGAGTTTCTGTCCCTTCTTGCATTCAGTTACCCAATCTTGTGGGTAACCACTTTGAAATCCGATTGATTCAGATAAACATCCTTCCCAAATTCGGAAATTTTTCTCATGATGAACCATATAGTTTCTTAACGAACTTTTAATATGCTTATGCAACCTTTAAATTACAAGAGTTATGTGAGGATGGTATTAAACTTCGTTTGATTCCATTCGCACTAACTGACTCCGCAGAAAAATGGTTTCGCAGCTTGCCTCCAAATTCGATAAAAAAAGGGGATAAATTTACAGCAGTTTTTCTTAAAAAGTTCTACCCCCCAAAAAATAGCTAGAGTTAGAAACGAAATCACTAATTTCCACCAAAAAGGGGGTGAATCTTTTTGGCAATACTACGAAAGGTTTAAAGAACCGTTGTTAAGTTGTCCCCATCATGGTTATGAAACATGGTCGTTATGTCAAACTGTATACGATGGACTTGATAATAGTTCTAGGCAAATGTTAGAATCTATGTGTCAGGGCAATTTTCTAAAACAGACTGATGTAGAAGCTTGGGAATTTCTGGACGAGTTAGTAGAAAAATCGAAACAATGGGAACGAACTAATGAAAAATTTCTCTATTCGCGATCCAGTAGTAATTCTGTTGAATTCTCCTCCTCCTCTTCTTCTTCTAATACTCTTGTTGATGCCATCCCGAACGTTGTTAGAACACACACTCAGTGTAATAACGTTTCCTAAGCTATGTGTCACATATGTCTTGACAATAATCACATGGCTGATGACTGTCCCTAGTCCCTTGAGCAAGTAAACGCTTTCAACAGACCCAACAACCACCCAAATCTTTCTTATGGTCCGAATAACCCTCTGATGAACAGACCTTCGAATCGAGCATTTCCGAACAATGTTGTGAACCCTCCTCTTAGGCAAAATCAATACACTTCAAACCAGGCGCCTTTCCACAATCAAAGGTTGCACTCCAATATGAAAAACGCCTTTCTACGATTGAGGGCAATTTATCTAAGGTGAGAAACTTATTAGCACAAATGACTAAGCAAAGTGTTGAAAATAAAATCAAGTTAGACAACTCCTTGCAATCATATATGCAAAACACGAATCAACAAATGAGTGAACTTCAAAAACAAATATCTCAACTTAACGCTAGATTAAGTGAATGGGGAAAAGTTACCTTTCCAAGTCAACCCATTCAAAACCCTAGAGGACAAAATTCAAACCCCAACCAAATTCACATCATTCAAGATTCAAACGTTAGTCAATTGAATGCTGTCGCGACTCTTAGATCCGGCTAAAAGATTGACAACCATGTGGTCAACCCAAATGCTTTACCAGACGATCTTCCAAATCCCACCGAAAATTCGACCAACTCGGATCAGAACATTGAGCCAATTTCTGACAAGGACCATCCTCAAACTCAAGTAGCCCAACCTACTGAGTTGTCTGCTCCATTTCCTCATAGACTACGACCTAGGAAAAAGACGGATCAACTAGAAAAGATCCTTGAAATATTTAAGCAAGTTAAAGTGAACATTCCTCTTTTAGATATTATACAACAAGTTCCACAATATGCTAAATTTCTAAAAGATTTGTGCACTCAGAAATGTCATACACATGTACCTAAGAAAGTGTTTCTAGCGGCAACTCTAAGCAAAGTCTTGTCCCAATCAATGCCAGTGAAATACAAAGATCCTGGCTTCCCCATAATATCATGTACTATTAAGGATAAGAAAATTGATAGATGCCTGCTAGACTTAGGTGGTAGTGTTAACTTGCTTCCATATTCTGTCTACCGCCAACTAGGACTAGGAGAACTGGAACCCACCAAGGTTACCCTTCAGCTTGCTGACCGTTCAATTAAGAATCCTATGGGCGAAATCGAGGATGTATTGATCAAAATAGGCGAATTCATCTTTCCAGTCGACTTCATTGTCCTACAAAATCAAAAGTTAAGCAATCCTGCGAACTAGATACCTCTGATTTTAGAACCTCTAATGCGCTTATCAACTGCAGAAATGGGTCTATGAAACTTTCTTTAGGTAACATGACTGTTGAGCTAAACATCTTTAGAACTGAAAACTCTCCTTACTCTTATGTGGATCAGTTGCCGTAAACATGACTGTTGAGCTAAACATCCCTTCTGACATTACTTTAGAGCAGGAACAATTGCTCCTTCCCATTCTTAAGAAGAATAAGGAAGCAACTGGTTGGTCCATGGCTGATATTAAGGGGATTAGTCCATCTATAGTCCAACATCGAATCCACCTTATAAATGATGCCAAACCCACTCATGATCCCCAGCGTCGACTAAACCCCATCATGAAAGAAGCAGTTCATGCTGAAATCCTTAGATTTCTTGACAATGGAATCATCTACCAAATTTCCGATAGTCAATGGGTTAGTCCGGTTCATGTCCTACCTAAGAAATCAGGGATTGCTATGATCCAAAATGAAGCTAACGAGCTTATCCCAACCCGCACCCAGACCGTTTGGCATGACTGCATTGACTATAGGAAACTTAACGCTGCAACACGTAAGGATCATTTCCCTCTGCCATTTATTGATCAAATGTTAGAATGGCTAGCCGATCATGAGTACTATTGTTTCCTTGACGGGTACTCGGGCTATAATCAAATCCCTGTCGCCCTTGTGGACCAAGAGGAAACCGTTTTCACTTGTCCATTTGGTACATTTGCATACCGTCTTATGCCTTTTGGTCTCTGTAATGCACCTGCAACCTTTCAGAGGTGCATGATTAGCATTTTTTTTGATATGATTGAGCGATTTTTGGAAGTGTTCATGGATGATTTTTCAATCTTCGGGTATTCTTACACTGAGTGTTTACATCACCTGGATCTTGTTCTTAACCGTTGCAAAGATAAACACTTAACGCTTAGTTGGGAAAAGTGTCACTTCATGGTCAAACATGGCATTGTTTTAGGAAATGTCATCTCTAATAAAGGAATTGAAGTAGACAAAGCCAAAATTGAGGTTATCTCGAATCTTCCCATTCCCAAATCCATTAAGGACATCCAATCCTTTTTAGGTCATGCTGGCTTCTATTGTCGCTTTATAAAGGATTTTAGCAAAATCACTCAACCTTTGACCAGTCTTCTTGGTAAGGATGTTCATTTCGACTTCAATTCTGATTGCATTTCGTCTATTGAGCATCTTAAAAATGAACTTATCTCTACCCCGATCATCTTCTCTCCTAATTGGAAGCTGCCTTTTGAAATCATGTGTGATGCCTCAAATTTCGCTGTTGGCGTTGTCTTAGGACAATGAATCAATAAAATTCTTCATGTCATTTACTACGCGAGTAAGACTCTGAACGATGCTCAAATAAACTATACGACCACTGAAAAAGAACTCTTGACAGTTGCTTTCACTCTAGAAAAATTCAGACCATATCTAATTGGCTCACACATCACCGTTTATACCGACCATTCCGCACTTAGGTACCTTTTCTCTAAAAAGGATGCTAAGGCTCATCTTATTCATTGGATCCTTCTACTTCAAGAATTTGGCATTACCATTAAGGAAAAAAAGGATCCGACATCGTTATTGCGGACCACTTGTCTCATCTTCCAAATGCCCCATCTTCTTCTCTTCCGATCAATGAGGATTTCCCCGATGAACAGCTGTTTTCTCTATCCACTGATCCTTGGTTCACTGACATTGTCAACTAATTAGTCACCAAGCAGACCCCTTTTTTTGGTCTAAGCAGGATAAACACAAATTCTTTTCCCAAGTGAAACATTTTTATTGGGACGACCCCTATCTTTTCAAATACTGTCCAAACCAAATCATTCGAAGATGTGTTCCCAACACCGAAACTCATAGTGTCCTCTCTTTCTGTCATGACCAAGCCTGTGGTGGTCATTTCGGTACCATAAAGACAGTGGAAAAGGTACTCCAATCGGGTTTCTACTGGCCCAACCTTTTCAAAGACGCATACGAATTTTGCAAAATTTGTGATCGATGTCAATTTTTAGGTAAAATTTCTAAATGGAATATGATGACCCTAATCCCAATTCTAGAGGTCGAAATTTTTGATGTTTGGGGTATAGACTTAACGGACCCTTCCCAAATTTTTTTTGGGAATCTTTACTTTCTCTTAGCTGTAGATTATGTTTCTAAATGGGTCGAAGCCGTTCCATGCAAAACAAACGATACCAAGGTTGTTGTGCGCTTCTTGAAAGAAAATATCTTCTCTAAGTTTGGCACATCTTGCACAATAATTAGTGATAACGGGACACACTTCTGTAATCATTCTTTTGAAGCCCTTTTGAGAAAGTATTCAATAACCCACAAGTTATCCACTCCTTACTATCCTCAAACTTGTGGGCAAGTTAAAGTATCGAATAGGCAGATTAAGAAAATCCTTGAGAAAACTGTGAATCGAAATCACAAAGACTGGTCCAAAAACTTAACCGATGCACCTTGGGCTTACCGCACCACTTTCAAAAACAACTTAGGTATGTCCCCTTATCGATTGATTTTTGGTAAGCCATGTTACTTACCAGTTGAACTAAAATATAGGGCGTTATGGGCAATTAAAACTTTGAATCTTGATTTAGAGCAAGCAAGTGAACATAGGAAGCTTCAACTTAGTGAACTTGATGAAGTTCAGAATGATGCCTATGAAAATGAAAGAATTTACAAGGACAGAACGAAAGTTTTTAATGATAAATCCATTTTACGTAAAACTTTCATGCCAGGTCAAAAAGTTTTTCTATATGACTCAAGATTGCATTTATTTCCGAGTAAGTTAAAATCTAGATGGACAGGACCTTACACTGTATGGACTGTTTTTCTGTATGGTACAATAGAAATTAAGAATCCAACCAATGGAGCATCCTATAAGGTCAATGGTCAACGCCTTAAACCTTACTTGGAACCAATACCAAACCAAGAGGAAGAGCTCATGGTTCTCCATGAGCAACATTACATTCGGTAAGACGCACTAACCCTCTTTTGTACGCATGTAAATATTCTCTTATTTGTTTTTCCCTTTCACTAATGTATGTCTTATTAACGACTGTGAGGACACATTCACACTCATGTGTAGGGGGAATTTACATTACATCAGCAATCAAATTTTATGAAGTAGGTCATTCATTGAACCAGGATTAACTTGAATTCACAAATAACACCTTTGTTCTTGTCTGATAAGTTGAATTGATGGGTGATGGGAATGAACAATATTTATTCATTGAGTTTAATGTGTCTTTTAAGATGCTAGCTTGAGACTGTGCAGACGTTAGTTGTGTTCTGGAGTAAGCGTGTCAACCTTTGTTATACATGTTAGAATGTGCAAGTAAAAATAATCAAAAAAAAATCATGAGAAAAAAGAATTTGCACATACATTTGTTGGATTTTCTGTGTTCGTTTTCATGCATAATATTTTTCTCACTCGATTTTTTCAAACTTGTAAGTTCTAAAGTCCACTTGGCCCAATTAAGGAGAAATGACTCATTGTAGCGTTCTTCTTCGATACCCCACATTATTCAAACCCAAGTTTTAGTCGAATTACATCCATGTTTCGACAAGTTTTTCTTATATTGGTATACTTGAGAACCTTGTACTGATTTATTTTCAAAGGTTTAGAAACATCACTTTTTATACCAATATTACACTACCCACTCCGTACTTGTTTTAAGGTAGGATAATCGTATACCACATCTTATTATATATGGGTTATCTATCTTACGAAACTTTGCTTATCATTCCTTTCATCTTTTTGTATAACATCAATCTAGACTTGTGCGTTGAATTAAGGTTATAGAAGTAGAGTAACTAGGGTACAAAACTTTCCTTTCATGAAGTGTTTGTTATGATTCGCTTAGTAGAGGAGGAATCAAATGAAATAATGTATGGTATCATTCCATTCCATCTCCATTCATCATTCATCATGCGAAAGGAAAAAAAGAAAAAAAAGGAAAAGAAAAAGAGAAAAAGAAGAAAAAATGAAATAAAGAGAGAGTCTCTCTGAATAAAATAGTCATTCATCATTCTTGACTATAAAGCATTCAGTTCCATTCCATCCACATCCATTATACCGTACTTGGAAGTGAGGATTGTAGTAGAAGAGATGCAAGGAAATAAATATGTTCATATGTGCCTTAGTATTACTTTATCTTTTGTAGCCTGAAGTTTAACTAATACACTCTCCCTCTTATCTAGAATATTTTTAGAACTTACAAAATTTTCCTTCATCTATGCATAACTCATGTCCAATACAATATAGTTACACTGGTGCAGAATTACTCAAAAAAGAAAAAAAAACAAAGAATGAATAAATGATTGGGTGCACATTGTCGATGTGTAGAACTTTGGTTGACACCATGCTCTTAACCTTCAAGACAATTACAGTGTTATCAAGGAATTACGATTCAGCTTGAAATTTTTTATTCATTTTTGCACCAATTATGGGATGGATAATTTGGGACTAAACCGTTATTATTGAAGTTAGGTGAAATCCTTGGAATGTGAAAGACCTTAAATATATTGTTTGATTAATCCGCGTACTTAAGACGCTTTGGATTTTGTGGTTAGTATCCACTGAAAACCCTCACGAGACAACACTCGTCCTACTAGGTACACCTAGGGGTTTAACAACTTATTGCATATGCTAAATGCAATTGTGTTTCCTAAGAAAGTGTGACATGTCTTAGTTTAGTTTATTCGAGGATGAATAAAAGGAAAAGTGTGGGGGTATTTGTTATACAGGTAAATGTGTATATTTTATTCGCTTATTTATCTTATTTTATCTTTTAAATAATTGATATGTGCATTTATAGTTGTGTTTACAGATTATTTTTGATGAATGGATTAATGCACTTAATTGTTGAAAAGCTTGAATAATTTGTGCAAGAAGAGTGTTGAATTTTAGAGCTGGATTAAAGCTTGAAGACCTGAAGAAAAGCTGCTATTCAATCGCCTTCTGCTGCATATTTTGAAGACAAGATTCAATGCCTTTCCATACTGATCACTTGGAGTTATTATTCATTCATAAGGAAATTGGATTTGAATCCCGCAACCTATTTTCCATGACATCTGCATGCATTCACATTGGTGTAGTTGCCAATTGGGCTAAGTTATTTATCCCATATCATGTAATTTGCAAGGCTTTTCATTCATGTGTTGCACGCGTTCACATTGAGCTATTTGATTTATGTGCTATTTTGGAAAAGGGGTTTTGCCCCACATTGTGGAATTTGCCAAGTAGTCTTTGTCATATCAGCTATAAATACATTGTATCTAATTCATTGTAGAACACACTTAGTTTTATTCTGTAATTCTCTTCTTGGAATAAAATTCTTCTTCACCCTTTCTCTCAGTTGTTGTTTCATTTTATTTATGTTCATGTTATTTAGTTTCTATTTCTCTACTACGTTAACAATGTCTTGTTAATCCTCTTTGATTAGGGGGTGATGACGCTAATAGATGTGATTCAACATGAATCACATAGCCAATAGATGAGGACTTTGTACATGTAGATCTGGATTTGAATCAAGGGTTAGACCTGAACCTTCATATTCTGTGTCGTTTAAGATCAATGCTCCTTCACAGGGTATATTCGTGTTCGATCTAACAATTATCAAATTTAGATCTAATTTTAGGGTTTTAGAAATTAATTAGTGAATCTGTCCTGATAGTCTATGTTTGTTTAAGAGCTCAGCTCCTACATAGGCTATGCTTGTCTTTATTTACTTATTTTGTTTCTAAGAAACTAATTATCGTTGATTCATGTGTGTGACAGGGACATGAATTTGATCTATATTTATTTGTTGGCTATTGATGAGCGTGAATACAATATATGTCATTATCCCCTAATTGCTTTCTCTTATTTTATAAATCTCTCTTTTTATTTAATTGTTGTTATTTTCTGTGTTTTCAATCAATCAAAATCCTGGAATAACTTGATTGGATTTATTAACTAAAATATTTTTGGTCCCAAAGTTCGACACCCTCTACAACAATCCTTGTTGTTTAGGAATGTCAAACGGATTTTACAATTGTTTACTTTGTTCGCAAACATTAAAGCAAACCTCCTCACTCTTGCGTTTCTTTTGGCCATCTTTTCCCTTTTGCTGTTGCTTCTTCTTATTATTATTATTACCACCCTGCTGTGGTTTCTAAGCCTCTTTGGTGGCAGCAACAACATTTGCTTCTTAGGTAACAAGCTCTCATGACGAATAGCTTTTTCCACAATCTTTTCAAATGAATCATCAAGACGGTCCACTAGCGGTTTTCCAATATGAGCATCCAAACCCAAGACAAACTTCTCGTTCTTCTGATATGGTGTACCAATGTACGAATGAGCATATCTAGACAAAGCTTCGAAATTAGAAATGTAATCAAGCACAGAACGACCATTCTATTTCAGCTCTACGAACTTCTTGAATAGAGCAGATTTCCGAGCCGCGGAGATAAACTTTGCTTCAAACTTAGCTTGGAATAGCTCCCATGAAATTTCTTCCTCAAGAGTCTCCAGTGTAACAGAATTCCACCATTCCATGGCCCTATTCTGCAGTTGCCTTGATGCAAGGTTTCTCTTTATTGCAACTTCGATACCCACGTCTCCAAAGATTCGGACACATGAGTCCATCCATCTCTAAACCTCTTCAGCTGGTTCAGTTCCCTTGAATGGTTTTCCCCTTAGGGATGTAAAGTCCTTACACAGCTTTGCAAAATCCACTACTCTAGGAACCCGCACACCAACATCTACCGTTGTCGCCGTTGGAGCAGGTACCCTTCGCATAATTGCTTCTTCCATGGCTTTAAACAAGGCCGGGTAATTAGGTTCACCACCATTTCCCCCTCTAATATTGGCTCCCCTAGCAGCGCATCTTGTTTCTTGTCTACTCATTCTAAATCTGATATTTAGAATAATTAGTCACTTCAAGAAATCTGCTAAAGGAAAACAACTGTTACTACTATATATGCTAATATATATAGAGTAAGCATCCAACTGAAATCTACTAGTAAGTCTCTCATATGAGATTACATCCTTGAACTTTGTCCAAAAATCATTGACCAGAGCTCTGATACCAAATGTGACGACCACCCATAACCCCCGCACTATACAAAAGAAATAATGTGCTGAAAGCTAAGCAAGGCAGTCATGGACAATCATCAGAGTAGGTAAACACAAATGGAAACCTGTCGTAAACTCACAATGTAAGGATAAAATATAATAGAACATATACAATAGGTAGTAATAGTGAAGCAGAAACACAAGACTTTCATAAAACCAGATAGTAATATCCACAACTTGGAAATAGTGTTTATACAAAGTTGCCTCACTACATTGTTTGGAAAAGCAAACAGCGGAAACCCAATTATTAGATAGTAGTAAAACTGTATATGAGCCTCCTGCTCGCCACCGATCAGCACCATCGTCCTCACTAAAGCATCACCTGTCTCCTGCTACTTAGTCTGCCCATCCACAACCCGATGAACAGCCCAAAGTAATAGGAGGAAACATAAAACCTTGAGTCAGACAATAGTCTTAATGAGCGATAAAACAACTAACAAACTTCAACAATAAAGTCTATGAGAAAACATAGATAAACATACTAATCTACCCATGACACCAAAGAAGAACTCAACCTTATCTTCCCCACATCGGACAGTGATAGCCGTTACAATAACAATTCAACCATTCATCCATGGAAACCAGTACACCCATTCAATCATGGAAAACACACATGACATCCAGATTATATAAATCTCGCACCGACAACCCTAATTGAGTTTAGCATCCCCCAAGTACTCTCACCAGAGGCCTAGACCAATATCAGTTAAACTCAAAGAGCATTTCTTTCGACTTTGGATAATCTATGTGAGATAGTACAAACAGAACAACCGATCATCCATGACTGACTCTAGCTATCAGCGCCAATCCTGCTTTGAAACCACCGTTAATCGTATGACGGCCAATCTTGCCATATGTCAAGGGCTAATGGTAACCCCAGTTCTAGCATAAACTCCATATGTCCAACCTTGACAATGTCCAACCTTAACAACTAGACCTTTCAGCAATGCCCAAGGTACTCGACCAGCAACCTTCTAGTCTATTAGGTGCCCCCATTATACCCCTGCTTTGAGCCTGCTAGAACTTATGACAATGATGACTTCTTGGCCTTCGCATCTCTGGTCATCCAACCTTGACGACATTTCATAGCTCAAGCAACCTTCTCGAGCAACCATTATCCATCAACTCACAACCTTTGAGTTGCCACCTCATTCGTTGTTCCACCTTGATCAACGAACACCTCTCAACACTTCGAATCTTCCTACTTAAACTTACTTCGAAGTCACACCATCACCGAGCTAATTACATTACTCCACTGCGTTAGGGCTCGGGGGGTTGCTTCGAAAAATATTTTTTTCAGACCTTTTCTCCAAATCTGAGTCGTACCCAAAAAACGTACTTTTTTAGAAAATGACCCTGTTGGAAACCAACCATAGCATCATCACTATCAACCACAGCTTTTAAAAACGCTATTAAAAACATGACCGATCCACCCTCTTTCAGACCAACCCGACCCAAACTAGGCCGATTCGAATCAAGATGACCGATTCGAACCTAGATGGCCGATCCAAACCAAGTTGACTGATACAATCTCCTAAATGACCGATCTGAACCAAGATAACCAATCCAAACCAAGATGACCGATCCAACTCCGTTTTGGACCAACTTCTGGCCAATTCAACCTATGGCGAGCCAACTCCTAATCGATTCAGCCTATGGCCGAGCCAACTCCTGATCGATCCAATTTCTGGCCGATTCAATCTATGGCCGAGCCAATTCCTGCATATTGCAATTCAACTCCGATTTCGACCAAAACTTCGCCAAAAGACGAATCCGATGAAACCAACTCAACTAAAATCATCAAACACAATCATAAACATATCATAACATTACTAACCACGTGAATAAGACTATTACTAGAAATATGATGTAAATCTCACCCATAAACCATTAAAATGAACATATGATCAAAATGAGAGATCTAACTAACATAAACATGTAAAATGACATGAAATTAACGAATAAAACTTGTTAGATTAGATATTAGGGTGATGCATATGATAACAAACTTGTAATGATATAAATCTATGGTAAAACATCCCAATTTGATGAGAAACATGCACAAACACTCATATACTTCATTGCATTCATGTGAGAGATGTAAATCACTCACCGATTTGCCAAAACAATCTAAAACGGTAGAAATAAGAATCCAGACAGCGAGCACTCCAAATCAAACCCCTTGATCCGACGAATTTGCCTTTGAAATGATGTAGATCTAGCCTTGAATGGTGTAGATCTTCGATTTCCTCCCTTAGATTTGGATTTTTAATGGTGGAAAGGTGTAGGAGGAAGAAGGAGGTCAAATGCCTTCAAATGAGAGAATGGGAAAAAGTAAACCTTTTCCCTCCACTCTCACCCCCTATTTATAGGATTCCACAAAGGCTCCAAAACCTGAATAGCCAACTGAAAACCTTAAAACGACGATTTCTCCCAAACTGCTGAGCCAAATCCTTAATGTAACCACTCTACGGAAAGGCAATCATCAATTTCTTTCCAATGGAACATGTCTCACCCTCTGATTCGACGTGAGTCAAAAGTTATGCCATGTACAAGGCTGACAAGGCCAAAATGGTCACAAACATAATCGATAAAAATCATGGACATGTCTCACATCCCCATAAACAACATACTAAAAGATGAGAATGATCCAACCCTCATAGAATAAAATAAATATATTTTACGATCTTCCGATATGTAAAATACGGGCTGTTACAGGCAGAGTGTATCATGCATGCTGGATGCTTTGTTTGTACCGTCTCACGTAGATTATCCAAAGTCGAAGGAGATGTTCCTTGGATGCTTTTATGATATTGGTTTAGGCCTCTGGGGCTTGTGCTTCAGGGATGTTGAGTTCGATTAGGTTGATTTACGTGAGATCTATAACCTGGATGCTAGGAGTGTTATTGATGGTTGTTCTGATTGCCATAAATAAATGGTTGTTCTGGTTTCCATGGATGAATGGTTGATGTAAAGGCTATCACTATCCGATGTGGGGAAGATAGGAGTTGTGTTCTTCTCTGGTGTTGTGGTTAGATTAGTTCGTTTATTTACCAAATCTCGTATACTTTATTTATGATACTAGTTAGTTATTTTATCGCTTACTAAGATTGTTGTTTGACTCAAGGTTCTATGTTTCCCTCTTATTATCTTGGGTTGTTCATCCGATTGTTGGATGAGCAAACTAGGTGATAGGTGATAACTTAGTGAGGACGATGTTGCGTTTTGGAGGCAAGCAGGAGGATGACGTATTATCTTACCTACTATACAATATCTGGATTTCCACCATTTATTATTCTTCTTTGAGTGCTGTAGTGAGGCAAAGTTGTATAAACACTATTGTTGTTATCCACGTGTATGGATATTACTTTCTAGTTATTATGGAAGTTTGGTATTTTCTACTTCACTATTAATACATCTTGTATATGTTTAATTATATTTTATCATTGCGCTATGAGTTATGACAGGTTCCGCTCATGTTGTTTACTTTGGATGATCATCCAAAGCTTCCTGCCACATCTTTCAGCGCACTATTCCTCTTGTTTAGTGCAGGGGTTGTGGGAGGCCGTCACATTTGGTATCAGAGCTCTAGTTATCGATTTTGGCCACAGTTTGAAGTTGTAATTACGTACGAGAGACGTATTTGTAGATTTCAGTTTGACGTATAATTTATGATACTATATAGTATTGTACTATTTATACTTCTTTAGAAGCTTTTTGTAACAACCCGCAAAATCTGAGCCAGTTTAAACATTTTAATTTGGCTATTTAAGTGGATTTTAGATATTTAAAATAAATTATTTTAAATAATAATGACGAAAAATGTGTTTGAATCGATGTTTGAAAATAAATATAATTAATTTAAATTATAAATAAGGCCTGAAATGGCGCGGCAGTTTCAAAATTTCAATTCAAACTTTGTGTAACAACCCGGAATTTGGGGCCAATTCAAAATTTTCATTTTAGAGATTTTAAGGGTTTTTAAAAAAAAATTGAAATAAATTATTTTAAATAATAATGAATGGAAATTTATTTTGAGCAAAGTTAATACAAATATATTCAATTTAATTATAAAAGAAATTAGAAATAGCACGGTAGTTTGAAAAGTCAAATCTGAACTTTGACTGACTGTATAGGATGCAGAATAAATCGGATTTTGATGAAATCAAAAATATTAGAGTCTATTTAATAATATCATTCCAATGAATCTGAAAAGTCGAAATTTCATAGCGGGAATTAAAAGTTACGGCCAGTTGAAATTTCAGAATAGTCGCTGTAGAATTTCTGTATATATTTTAATATTAAAAATAGCCATTTTTCAAACGACCTCTGTTTTTGACGAAACCACTTTTGTTCGATTCGGAATGTCAAATTATTGTTAAGTTTAATTTTTCATAATTTTTAGAATTAATTTGTGACCGTGGCAAAAGATTTCAGTTTGGTTAATTTCGGTCAATTTTAAATCGACTTGAAAAATGCCATTTTTCAAACAGTCACAAAATTCGACGAAATTAATTTTGTTAGGACCGTATCGTCAAAAAAAAGCCAGAAATATTTTTTTTTGGAATTTTCTGAGTCCGTATGTGGCCTCGATGAATTTAATTCTATGACAGAATTAATTTAATAAAGGAATTAAATATTAAATTTAATAATTCAGGCCACGGACAGCCGTTTGGGCGGACGGGACCTAGCCCATTGGATCCGGAATGGGGGCTATTGGGTAGGGTCATTTTCTATTGGACTGAAACTGGTTCGGTTTGAAACTTATGGATTTTATTGTAAAATTTGCATTAAATATTATAAATAATGGATTTTAAAACCCTAAAATCACTATCCAATCTTCTTCCAGCCGCTACCCCATCAATCCAATGGCCACCGACATCCGCACCTTCCTCCACTAAGATCTCCCTCTCCTCCACAAATTAGACTCCATACTTTACATCATTTTGAAGCTCTTGTTCTCCTCTACGATTCCATACCACTTGATCGCTCTCTGGTGCCACCGTCACCGAGCTTCACACATCCAAACCCACGCCCAAAAGCCTCGTCGGCGTCCCCCGGGTCCCACCGAGCTGCACCATAGCGGGCCCCCGTGGTGCGCCACCCTGTGCTCTCCGTCGCCGCGTATTCTGATCGTGCCAATTCTCTCTACCTTGGTCGGAAAACTCAACCCTAAGTTTGAACAAAAGGGATAAGTTACGGCTGATTTCTGTAGTGAGGAAGAAGAGAGGTTAAGACCTTAATTACTTTGTTAATTTAATTTTAAACAATTACCAATCTTATTTAGACCAAAACTAATGCATACGACGACGAAAATTAACAATTTCAGAAGCTTTGTGATCGTATTGACAAGATCTACGACTCTGGACTGAAACGGGACAATTCTGAACTGTTGGAATTTTGGACTAAATTTCGAACAACTGTGAGATTTCTTTTATTTTAAAATAATTAATCAATTCATTTATTTTATTTTATTTTATTTTATTTATAGTTATATATTTCAGATCTGTTTGTGTTGATATTGTATGATTATTGTTCTGTTGGTTGTGATGGATAATTATAAGATTCATGCGTGTTAAACAAATATGATTATTCATCCCTTTATTTTATTGAATTGTATCAATTCAAGACCAAAATATGTAATGGATAATTATAGATCCATATGCTTTAGACAAATATTATTATTCATCCTTTTATTTTATTGAATTGATTTAGATCATCGATTCAATATCAGAATTTGTAGTTTGTCTCTTTTATGGGATTGATCTAGTAAATCAATTCATATTTAGCCAATTTATTTGAATTGATTTAGCTTATCAATTCAATATAAAAACATGAATCATTTGGGTTGAATTGATTTAAATTGTCAATTTTATAATGATAGGCATTATTTTTTCAATCCAATGTATAATATCATTTTGTCACCTTATTGGATTGTCAATTAAATATTGTCAACTTTGTATACATGATTGAATTGGAATAGAAAAATTAATATTGTCAACTTTGTATACATGATTGAATTGGAATAGAAAAATGAATGACTTTTATTTGTGTTCTCAAACACAAAAACTGCATAGAAAAATAAACATGTATTTTATTTTTGTTCTCATACACAAATATAACGTTGAATAAAAAGAAAAAAAGGTGAAATATGACGATGTGAAAGATCCGATTTTTATATGTAATAAAGAATGAGATTTACATTGTAAATTAAAAATTACATTTTTATATGTAATAAAGAATGAGATTTACAATGTAAATAAAAAATTATATTTTTCATATGTAATAAAGAATGAGATTTACATTGTAAATTAAAAATTACATTTTTATATGTAATAAAGAATAAGATTTACATTGTAAATTAAAAATTACATTTTTCATATGTAAATAAAGGTGAGAATTTACATTGTAAATTAAAAACACATTTTTGTTATGTAAATAAAGATGAGAATTTACATTGCAATTAAAAACACATTTTTGTTATGCAAATAAAGAAGAGAATTTACATTGCAATTCAAAACACATTTTTGTCATGTAAGTAAATAATAGAATTTACATTGTAAATTAGAAGTACATTTTATTGTATAATCAAAGAATAGAATTTATATTGTAAATTGAAGAGGACATCTTTATATGTAATTAAAGATTAAGAAGTTATATAAAATTTCATTTTTATATGTAAGGAAAGAGTAAGAATTTGCATAGCATATAAAATTTCAATTTTATATGTAATTAAGGTATAGAAATTTACATTGTAAATAAAAAGACAAGATTTGACGTGTAATATTAATTACATTTTTAATGTAATTAAAAAGTATGATTTTTATATTGTAAATTAGGAGACAAATTAAAAGATAGGAGTTTTACATTATTATGTAAATTACATTTTTATGTATTTAAAAGGTAGAATTTGACGTTGTAAATAAAATTACATTTTTAATGTAATTTATAAAGATAAAAAATTTCACCGTTATGTTAATTACATACTTACGTAATTAAAAAGAATAATTTTGCATTGGAATGTAAATTTACATTTTTTTATGTAAATAAAAGAATAAAGAAGGGAGTTTACATTTTTAACGTAAATAAAAGAGTAAGGAATGGAACTCAACATTGCAATATAATTTACATTCCCAGGTAAATAAAAGAATTAAAGAATAAAGGGAGAAATTGGACTTTGTATTATAATATACATTTTTAAATGAATTAAAATTTAATGAAGATCGGTAGTTGTTTAGCTCGTTGTTAAATCAAACGACGTTAGTATATTTGAACGATTATATTTATATTTATATGTATAATTAAAATTAAACGAATCAAGCGTGGTAGTTCATGTTTTGAAATCGTACCTTCAAACGTCTATACCAAAAGATCCGACCGTCGGATTTTCGCAAAACTGAAAACATTAAGACCGTCTTGGGAAGATCTTTCTAACGATATAAACTACGTTAAGATCCAACGGTTAGATTTTGAGTAATGTGAAAATCAAAATTGGTTGAAAGCAGCACCAGGGTCGCCCATTGACCCGAGGCGTCGTTATACAAAGTTTTGATTATTTTTAAATAATTGAAATAGGAATTAATCGTTATAAAATAATATTAATGATAAGGAAGGATTTTAAATATACATACATACATATATATATATATATACGAGGATTATTTGGAAAGTCCGAGTTACTCTCATTCCAAATAATCAAACGACATAAAGAATCGAAGGATGAAGACGGCGTATGAAGACCGTAAATCTTCCCTCGAATGGACAACGATCAAGATACTGAATTGACTTGCTCCCAATTCAAGGGTCGGGGTAATTTCCCAAACGTACGTGTTGATTTCACGGATATGCGGGTATCTCCTTTCCGTACTGGACATACGGGACAAGGGTTTCTCCAGTTTCGTTCAGACCCAGAACGGGCTTACAAATGGAATGTGTGTCCTACATTGTACTCCTTTTATTGTATTTATTGATTTTCTGTCGAATGTATGAATGTTTGGTGGTAGAGAATTTATTCTCTAGCTTAACACCCTTTCATATATTTTGGCAAAGTATTGGTAGTGTGATATGGAGTGATAGTGTGGCATACTAAGATACAATGATCAAGGTTTCTTGTTGAAAAGAATAACTTTGTGGTGACGATCAAAGCACAGCTTAAATAAGCATAGCTTTGTGTATTACGTAGCTTCACAAGCCTCACAACCCGGTGGAGTCTAAAACGGGAGAAGGGAACGCAGGGAGGACAACACGTTTCTTTCTAATTAGAAGTAGTGTCAGTGCTTAAACTGGCTGATATTTTACTTATGTGGATGATGGAATGAGGCGCCTCGGATGATAGGTCCTATAGGATTGGGAAACGTGTGTTCAGGAATTGCCAATCCACGAAGCTGTATGTGTGGACCGGCACTGCAGCTATCCAAGGGTTCTATGCGGGGAATCCTGAGGCATTAGCTAAAGTGTCTCGAATCGGTAAGGAGCTCCTCCCTAGCCATGACTGATGATGGAAACCAAATTTCAAACATGACCCTACGAATTTGATTGTATTACTAGTACAGAGGCATACTATATGGTAGCTATGCTTCCCAGGATTGATACATTTAATTTGAAATGTTTTTTATATATACACTAATATTAGATTCGTATTTAGCATGTTTAATCACCATAAGATAAAACTCTATCCTCTGGTTTGCGTTGCATTGTGTGATGGGACTTGAGTCTTATGGTGATTCCATTTTTTCAAAAGCATTGCGTTGTTTTACGTTTTACTTATTTATTTGTTCAATCACCTTAAATTATGCACGGCAATCCAATGGAATAAACCCGTTCCGCGTTAGCGGCGTGGTCTTTGGATTTTCCTTATTACTAGTAGTTAAAATTAGTTAAGAATTCTCACACCAGCCCCATGACTGACTCGTAGTTTGTTTTCACCTTTTGCAAACTCGGGTGCCCTCTTTTCCACACGGGCAGCCAAGTGACAAGTCTAGCTTTCTTTGGTGTTGCAATCTTGGAGCTGTTTATCTATCTTGGAGTTGCTTATTTGGAGGTACTTATGTTGGACCACGAAGATTATCTATCATTTATCTTTTATTTGCATTTTATCGTTAGTACTTGAGACATCCGAACTTATTTTATTTCCAGTTGTTCTATTTTGAAGTTGAAACTTATTTCCTTTTTGCTGAAACCTGGTGTAATAATGTAGAACTCTTTGACTGTGGAATTCTGTGTTTGATGACATTCATATTCCGCTGCTATGATTTTGTTATTCTATAGTTTTCCATTGCTATGTTGTATCTATGATCTGTATTGTTATATTTATGTTGTATTCCAAACGATTATTCCTTACTTTCATTCCATGGAAGTTTGGGGTCATCACAGTTGGTTCCTTCGAGATCAATCCTATTTCTTTAGAAAATATTCCCGTGGTCAAAAATTACGCAGATGTATTTGAGGAAGTAGACAGCTTACCCCCGCGAGGGGAAATCGATTTCAGAATTGATCTTGTTCCAAATGTAAGACCAGTAGTTCATGCTATCCGAAGGATGACCCCTAAAGAAAAAGAAGAGTTGCAAACCCAAACTAAGCAGCTCTTATGGAAGGGACTAATCCGGCCCAGTTTTTCCAATTGGGGTGCAGCTGTGGTGTTTGTCCCCAAGTCTGATGGTACTCTAAGGCTCTGTATGGATTACCGCGACCTTAATAAACAAACATTGAAGAACAAATACCCCTTGCCTTGCATAGGTGATTTAATGGACCAATTAAATGGAGCCAAGGTGTTTTCAAAGATGGACCTACCCACAGGTTTCCACCAACTATGCATAGCTGAAGAATGCATACCTTTGACCGCCTTTAGAGGTCGTGGCATATTCTATGAATGGTTAGTAATGTCGTTCGGTCTATGCAATGCTCCCGCCTACTTTGTTGACTGGATTAATAGGGTCTTCTGAGATGTCTTAAATAAACTCGTCCTAGTCTTCATTGATGATATTCTAATCTATTCTAAAACTAAGGAGGAGCATGAAGGGCATCTAAAGGAAGTGTTGGAGATTCTGCGAAGAAATGTTTTAAAAGCAAAATTTTCCAAATGCACATTTTGGCAAGAGGAGGTAAAATTCTTGGGCCATGTTGTGTCAAAAGAAGGAACTGCTATTGACCCAAGTAAAATTGCCGCCATTCGAGATTGGAAGCAGCCCAGTACACCCACTGAAGTAAGAATCTTCCTAGGATTGGCTGGATATTACAGGAAATTTGTCAAAGACTTCGCCAAGCTGTCTTGCCCATTAACAAAGCTCACCAAGAAGCATACCAAGTTCAATTGGACATCGGAGTGTAAGAAGGCCTTCCAAAAGCTAAAAGTGAGTTTTACAACTGTTCCCGTACTCACCATCATCGATTGCAACCAATATTTAAAAGTTTACACCGATGCTTCTCAAAGTGGTGGTCTTGGTGTGGTACTGATGCAAAGGGACATGGTTGTTGCATATGCAAGTCATCAATTAAAGCCACATGAGAAAAATTATCATGCCCATGACTTGGAGTTGTTGGCTGTAGTCTTTGCTTTAAAAATTTGGAGACGTTATATTTTGGGCGAAAAAATTGAATTATTCACAGACCATCAATCTTTGAAATATCTCTTCGATCAAAAGGATTTGAATTTCAGGCAGCAACGGTGGCTAGAATTTCTGGTGGCATACGATCTTGACATCTTATATACGCTGGGAAAAGCCAATGTTGTGGCGGACGCACTTAGTAGAAAGAATGTCATTGTCGCAAGCCTCATCATTACCCCTTCTTTGATTGATAAAATTTCAGATCTTCAAAAGGAGGATGAGTTTATTCAAAGAATTATTAAGAAAATTCAAGAAGGTGAAAACATGAGCTTCCAAATAGATCGCAAGGGAGTCCTTAGATTGCAAGGGCGGATCTGTGTTCCAAATATCCGAGAGCTCATAAGGGAAGTTTTAGATGAAGGTCACAAATCAAAGCTTAACATCCATCCAGACGTGAGCAAGATGTATCAAGATCTAAAGCACACGTTTTGGTGGAGATCAATGAAGAGGGATATATCCATCTACGTGAGTAGATGTCCGACATGCCAACAGGTTAAGAGCGATCAACAAAAGCTTGCGGGATTGTTGCAACCATTGGAGGTTCCAAGTTGGAAGTGGGACTAAATCTCCATGGATTTTATATGTAACGACCAGGGATTTCGGCCCTGAAAAAACGACATAAATATCTTTACCGTAACCCATGCCGACCTTCCAACACCGAAAACACTGGATGTTATTAGAAAGAAATTAGAGGGTGAGATAAGAAAGAAAGAAAGATTAGAATAGAAGAAGAACAACAACAACACAACACAGAGTCTCACATCGCAGTGGAACAAAATATAATACAGAAATAAAACTTTACTGAGAGCTTTTAAAAGTACTTACAATATCAGAGTACATCAACAACTGGACAGCTATAATAATCTGTCCTCATGCACAAAACATAGCGGAATAATAGCCATAAAATATCATACGTCTGGACTCTTTCAGCTCGTCTCTTCACAGCGGCGATAACTTGAACCTGTACAACCCGGTCTAACCCGAGAATTTATAAAATACTGGGTCAGTCTGGTGAACCACAGTGAGATAAACTCGCACAGTATTAAGGTATCACACAACTTGATTTTTAAGTTAAAATCTTTTCGAAAGCAAAGGGTAATCGTAAGACCAAATCCATACATAAACACAGACGGTCTTTACCTTACGATAACCCAAACCATTTTTGAAACCAATATTTTTTCTGATATTATAATAAAGTCTAATTACAAGTAAATATCAATCTAGTAGAACGCTTGCATCTCACGCTCCACATATATAGTATACAATCAAAATCGTAGGTGCTTATTGGAATTTGGATTCCGACCATGACAAGGTATGGGACCACCTGCCGATCGTGTATCTCTAGAAGCGAATACACTGGGTTTAACAAGAACGTCTTGCAAACCGGCCCTCACATGACCGACCACTCATTTCACTTGAGTGTATCGAATGTATATCACCAACGGTTGGGAGCTACCCCCCGTCTTCCCGAAAAGGGACAACATCGAAATAGATTTAAGAAACAAAAGGAATTTTCTCCAGATAGGTGATTATACACCCTAATGGGCGCGACCCACATAGCCATGCTGCCTGCCCGATTTCTGTCATTTCCCCGTTGATGAGGCTTGAGGTTTGAATTTCCTTTACAACACTGGGCCACCATTCACTTTGAATGCCACATCGTCAGATCCTTCAAGTCACAAATTGACGTCCTCAATAATACATTATGTGTTAGCTAAAAGAAGTTTCCGTCTCCACTTCCACTCTTGGTACAGTTGAAGAAATCGATATACGTGACCGTTTGGAAATACTTTGTCAGACACTCGTCCATACAAGTCATCCAGGAATAGGATGAACCGAAGGCACTCTCCTACTGCATCTTATATAGGAATCACCCCATGGATCAGTTACGAGAAGTCCTTGCAACCCGTAGATTCTGACACGACAGAACCCCAGTACACCTCTGGCTGCAGACCAGAGATATTTAGTAGTTCTTCCGTTTACGAAAAATCCACGTTCTTCAATGCTCCATCTCGACCATATTCTGGTATCTTCACGTATTTGTTGGTCGGAATGGTTTTCGAATATAAATTTGATCTCGGTCTTTCCGTACCAACAATCGTATTGGACAGATTTGATAGTCGGTGATTTAACTATCAAAATAAACAGTGTTTCAATCATGACAACCAAATGGGTTTACTGGTTAGGTATTCGGTCTCACTTGGCCTTTTAATTTAAAACAAATGGGAATTCAATTATTAAATATTTCGATATTATAAATATAGTTTTCACGCTTCTTATTTAACATAAGAATATTCTTTAATAAATTCGTTTGAATAATTAGGAAAATCTCATAATATCTCTACTGGTTTCTCTTTCTAACTTTCAAAAACATTAGCCACATTCTTATAAAATGTTGTGAAAATCGATTTAGCCTGTTACTTGTAAACAACGTTACGAAATATATTTAATTCATTACTTGAAACAATATTCCACACTTACTCTTATAGAATATACTCATCTTTTACATTTCCTTTTCAAATCTTGACAATATCGTTATAATTTACAAAATCCCCTTTCCTTTGGAAATCTTTATTATATATACATATGTAGTCCAAATCTTCATCGAAATGTTGCGTTATTATTTCTCTAATGAAATAATAAACCATTACTATTTTCTTTTACCATTACAACTAATATCACCTTCAGATACTCCCGCTGTCGTTTAAGTTGGGGTATTTAGTTACCTCTTAGACCTTGACCAATAACGTTCATACCTAAAGATAAATATAATTCGTAATCCCAAAAACCAATATCTCAATCCAATATCAATTCAAATTCCATTTCACCTTTTTTCCAAAATATGGTTTCATAACCTTCTTATGCTTTGAAGATCTCTTTTCTCTGATATGCTCGTTCTTTCTTAATTCAATAATTAAGTAACATTTACTTCAAGCTATTTAATTCGATTGAATTCCTTTTACAACCTTGTTATAACAACTTATGTTTTAAAAGCTCGTTTATAAACTTCTTTCACCAAATCGATTAGATTTCATTTCAACTTCGATTTCATTCTAATGGATTTCCATTAAAAGAAATTTCTAAATTATGATTAACTAAAATAATAATTTATTTCAATTATTAACTACTTCAGTAGTTAATTTCTTTCTTTATTTAAATTAAATAGTAATTTCCTTTTAAAGCCTTATTAAAATTTTAAACCCATATTCATTAAACTATATTATTAGATCAACTCAAAACAAAACCAATTTCATAATCAAATTTTAGTTACAATGGTTGACTTAGTCCACTCAAGGCACGATTGTCTCATTAATCGATCCTCAATTATTCTCACTTTAAATTAATTAGTAATATAATTAATTTAAATTATTCCATATAACTGTTTCTTAACCAAACAGTTATTTACTTTAACTGTTAGGTTAATTTCTATTCGTGAGTTCATAAATCTGATTAACGTCAAAAGTTACATTATAAAAATCGATTTAAACTTAATTATAAACATACATATTTATTTCCTTTTAATTAAGTTTTATCCAAAAATATTTATTGCAAAATCTATCTCCAGTTATAAAATAAATGTAATAACTTTGTCTCTATCGACTCACCTGACGGTGAATCAATATAAACAAAGCAATTTATTTTTAGGCCATTTACTGCCAATTACTCAACCAATATAGCCCATTGGTTAAAACACAACACAGGTTGACTTTTTAGTAAATGATCACTACTAAATCAATAACCCAATCATGACAGTTCATATATGTTAATATGAAAATAAATAATATATTTGAGGAATCTGGTTAGATCCCATAACCTGTTCTTCCCTGTATACAAACGGCTGTCTCCACACGGTTCAAATCAATTCAAACAGATGCAACAATTCAAATCATTACACACATTTATTTATAAACGTGACCAATAAGGTAAGTTACCTTTATTGGAACCAATCATTAAAATAGCGATTTGGTATTTCACTGAAATTAAACGATGGTTTAATTTCATCAGTTAATTCAGCAAATAGATATATAACTAGCGAACAGTCAACCATTAGCAAGCAGAGCACACAAAATAATAACCCAATTTATATAAAATATAAATGGGAAAAACTGAGTGAGTTTAACTCACCTGATTTCCCTTTGTCGTTGAAACAGTTCATTTCAATAAATTAAACCAGCGTTCAAATTAACTGAAAAATTCCAGCTGCTTCCAATTTTGTCCAAACCAGTATTTTGCTAATCGATGGGGTTCCCATGCTTTCGGTCTGGTCGAGTTCACTTCAATAACCATTTCCATGTCCATGGTTATTTCCTACTCCAGCATAGCATACTTTCCTATACATGACCGATTTCAGAAATCAACATCACTTGCTACTTCCCTCCTACGTTACGCCTTCCTTCCGCCCTTTGATGTCCTTCTCTCTTTTTTTCTTTGCTTTGAAACTCCAGTACGCTAATAGCTTTCACTCCACACTCCAACTCCAACACGTCCTTCATCAGCAAGCCTGTACACCGCTCTACATCACCTAACCCCCACCAACTCTGGCCTGGTGCTCGCAAAAGCCTCTGAACCGACCCCCTCTTCAAGTCGAATTTCAATCAGCCCAAGCCCCAAACCCTGGTCATTTTCGTTCAAAAGCGGGATCTCATCACAGCGTATGCTTTAGTAGTTGTAGTTATTTTAAGTTGATAGTTTATTTGATCGGAAGTGGATGGACAAAGTAACGAAAATTTTGATTTGTTCTTTACTAAGTAGCGACAGAAATTTTGTGGGTATATATATATAGGAGAGAACCGTAGGGAGGAAGGTATCATGTGGTGTGGCGTGCAAGAAAAGACTGGGTGGCGTGGCTTCCACAGAAAGTCATGGATATAACAATCTAAGTGGAAAGGAATTAGATTTTAATGTTATATTATCAAACGAAACTTCACCGCGAAGTAACGCGATAAAATTCACATACGATTTCTGTTTACTGATAAAAAAGCTAATCCTGGTGTAAAAAGATATTCCGGATCCAACGGGACAAGTTTCGTCGAAATCTGTGGTCATATGAAAAAATTTCCTTTATAAAACCAGAAATAAACACGCGTTTAATTTTTCCACGATCACCAGATAAATCAAATCAACTTGAAACCTTGAAATCTTAAAATAATTTTTCAATATGAACCCAACGGCACCAGTTTCGTCGCATTCTGAGACTATTTCCCCGGTAGGCTATTTTTACGCGCACCGCAATGCCATTTTTGACACCCAATTACCCAGTCTCCAAAAATAACAAACCATATACATATCTTGACCCTAATCGACAACACAAACTCAACGAAATTAGTTTCGTGGCTTAATTTGATCATTTGCTCAAGTTATAACCAACTATCTCCATATTGAATTAATTACGCACTATAGAAATTGAAGGGTGTTTACAGTTACTGTGGTCACATACGACATCGGTTTGCCACGCAATTTGATTTTTTGACAATAGTTTAGCGATACGGTCCTAATGACACTAATTTCATCGAAAACAGAGTCTGTTTGCAAAATGGCTATTTTAACGCCCGATATGATTTCCATAGCTTTTATTTCAAAATTTGATTTAGCCATAACTTACAATCTATAATACGAAATCTGAATTTTTTCTCTTTCGTATGGAAATTATAATCAATACCGTTCTAAAGTTTCTCGTTTCACAGAAATCCGACTTATATTGGCTCTTGTATTCTCAGTTGAAGTTCAAAACTCTATATTACGAACTGCACGCCATTTTCAAGCTCGATTTATATTTAAATAAATTATGGCTTTTAAACTTCGTTTAAATAATGAATTAAATATATATAAAATCCATTTATATTCCAAATATAGTATTTAAAATAATAAATTAAATTAAATATTTGTTGGCCAAAAATACGGGTCGTTACATTCTTCCCCCCTTAAAATAATTTCGTACTCGAAATTGCTAATGTAAGAAAGAATATTACAAACGCATTATCTTTACAAAAACAATAAATTTAAAACTCGATTTTTATTTTCAAAACTAATCTAATTGGTTTTAAAACCAATTTATTTTAAATAAAAGAATTTTCCAAAAATCTTCAAAAATTTCTAACACCTCAAATTTTGGAAAATTTTTGGCAGAGTCTCCCCTGTACGGAGGACATCTGCAAAATCGCAGGCTCAAGAAATATATATCCATGGACCAATAGGGTCGAAAAAAATTAAAAAACCAATTTCAAAACCCAAATAAAAACCAAAATTTCATATTCTGCATAGGCGTACCTTTTTGCGAGCATCATTACGCGACAAATGATATTTTATATTCGAGCTTGCTTAGTTATTATGCAGCTCTATTCAAACTGGATTCGATTAACTCCAGAATTTTCTCTTGGATGGATTTTAAAGCTGAATTGGCGCTTCTGCACCTGTTCTCAACTCAAATAAATTTCATTAGTCCCTAAAACAACATCGATTAGTTTCAAATATCCATACCATCCTAGATTTATCTCAATAAATCAATTCTATTTCAAACTGGTTTCAATCAAGTTCATTCAACTTTTAAATCCCTATTTATGCAATCAAGCTTAACCAAATAATTCAAAATCATTCCATTTGGATATTTCTATTTCTCAACTTAATTCAAACCGGTGTTGACTTAAAGTTATATTTTATTTCAATATTTCAATGCAAATTTAATTCATACGATTCATTCAACCCAACATGAGTTAAATTTCCACATTTCACATTTCAAATTTGAAATGTCCCTCGATTGGTCCAATCCAACCTAGTAATCAAACACATTCAAACCAATCAACCAAGGGAATACAAATTCCACACAACCAGTCAACAATTTAAAATAATTACCTCTTTTTATTTATACAAAGTATAATCTAGGAAAAATTATTTTATTTATTCCATTTTCAAAATAATTTAAAAATAATTTTATATTCAAATTACAAATACGTGCACTCGTATATATACACTCAAACTCAATCTAGGGTATTACTAACCCTATCTCTATCGAGTGACACCACAGAGCCAAGGTTATCACTAAACCAATAGCTCTGATACCACTATAATGACCAGAGATTGCAGCCCTGAAAAAATGACATAAATACCTTTACCGTAACCTATGCCGACCTTCCAACATCGTAAACACTGGACGTTATTAGAAAGAAATTAGAGGGTGAGATAAGAAAGAAAGAAAGATTAGAATAGAAGAAGAACAACAACAACACAACACAGAGTCTCACATCGCAGTGGAACAAAATATAATACAGAAATAAAACTTTACTGAGAGCTTTTAAAAATACTTACAATATCAGAGTACATCAACAACTAGACAGCTATAATAATCTGTCCTCATGCACAACACACAGCGGAATAATAGCCATAAAAAATCATATGTCTGGACTCTTTCAGCTCGTCTCTTTACAGCGGCGATAACCTGAACCTGTACAACCCGGTCTAACCCGAGCATTTATAAAATACCGGGTCAGTCTGGTGAACCATAGTGAGATAAACTTGCACAGTATTAAGGTATCACACAACTTGATTTTTAAGTTAAAATCCTTTTGAAAGCAAAGGGTAATTGTAAGACCAAATCCACACATAAACACGGACGGTCTTTACCTTACGATAACCCAAACCATTTTTGAAACCAATATCTTATCTGATATTATAATAATGTCTAATTACAAGTAAATATCAATCTAGTAGAACGCTTGCATCTCACGCTCAATATATACAGTATACAATCAAAATCGCAGGCGCTTATTGGAATTTGGATTCTGACCATGACAAGGTATGGGACCACCTGTCGATCGTGTATCTCTAGAGGCGAATACACTGGGTTTAACAAGAACGTCTTGCAAACCGGCCCTCACATGACCGACCACTCATTTCACTTGAGTGTATCGAATGTATATCACCAACAGTTGGGAGCTACCCACCGTCTTCCCGAAAAGGGACAGCATCGAAATAGATTTAAGAAATAAAAGTAATTTTCTCTAGATAGGTGATTATACACCCTAATGGGCGCGACCCACATAGCCATGCTACCTGCCCGATTTCTGTCATTTCCCCGTTGATGAGGATTGAGGTTTGAATTTCCTTTACAACTTGGGGCCACCATTCACTTTGAATGCCACATCATCAGATCCTTCAAGTCACAAATTGACGTCCTCAACAATACATTATGTGTTAGCTAAAAGAAGTTTCCCTCTCTGCTTCCACTCTTGGTACAGTTGAAGAAATCGATATACGTGACCATCTGGAAATACTTTTCCAGACACTCGTCCATACAATTCATCCAGGAACAGGATGAACCGAAGGCACTCTCCCACTGCATCTTATATAGGAATCACCCCATGGATCTGTAACGAGAAGTCCTTGCAACCCATAGATTCCGACACGACAGAACCCTAGTACATCTCTGGCTGCAGACCAGAGATATTTAGTAGTTCTTCCATTTAGAAAATCCACGGTCTTCAATGCTCCATCTCGACCATATTCTAGTATCTTCACGTATTTGTTGGTCGGAATGGTTTTCAAATATAAATTCGATCCTGGTCTTTCCGTACCAACAATCGTATTGGACAGATTTTATAGTCGGCGATTTAACTATCAAAATAAACAGTGTTTCAATCATGAAACCCATTGGGTTTACTGGTTAGGTATTCGGTCTCACTTGGCCTTTTAATTTAAAACAAATGGGAATTCAATTATTAAATATTTCGATATTATAAATATAGTTTTCACGCTTCTTATTTAACATAAGATTATTCTTTAATAAATTCATTTGAATAATTAGGAAAATCTTATAACATCTCTACTGGTTTCACTTTCTAACTTTCAAAAACATTAGCCACATTCTTATAAAATGTTGGGAAAATCGATTAAGCCTGTTACTCGTAAACAACGTTACGAAATATATTTAATTCATTACTTGAAACAATATTCCACACTTACTCTTATAGAATAAACTCATCTTTACATTTCCTTTTCAAATCTTGATAACATCATTATAATTTACACAATCCCCTTTTTAATTCCCTTTCCATTGGAATTCTTTATTATATATACATATATAGTCCAAATCTTCATCGAAATGTTGCGTTATTATTTCTCTAATGAAATAATAAACCATTACTAGTTTCTTTTACCATTACAACTAATATCACCTTCAGATACTCCCACTGTCGTTTAAGTTGGGGTATTTAGTTACCTCTCAGACCTTGACCAATAACGTTCATACCTAAAGATAAATATAATTTGTAATCCCAAAAACCAATATCTCAATCCAATATCAATTCAAATTCCATTTCACCATTTTTCCAAAATATGGTTTCATAACCTTCTTGTGCTTTGAAGATCTCTTTTCTCAGATATGCTCGTTCTTTCTTAATTCAATAATTAAGTAACATTTACTTCAAGATATTTAATTCGCTTGAATTTCTTTTACAGCCTTGTTATAACAACTTAGGTTTTAAAAACTCGTTTATAAACTTCTTTCACCAAATCGATTGGATTTCATTTCAACTTCGATTTCATTCTAATGGATTTCCATTAAAAGAAATTTCTAAATTACGATTAACTAAAATAATAATTTATTTCAATTATTAACTACTTCAGTAGTTAATTTCTTTCTTTATTTAAAGTAAATAGTAATTTCCTTTTAAAGCCTTATTAAAATTTTAAACCCATATTCATTAAACTATATTATTAGATCAACTCAAAACAAAACCAATTTCATAATCAAATTTTAGTTACAATGGTTGACTTAGTCAACTCAAGGCATGATTGTCTCATTAATCGATCCTCAATTATTCTCACTTTAAATTAATTAGTAATATAATTAATTTAAATTATTCCATATAAAAGTTTCTTAACCAAACAGTTATTTACTTTAATCGTTAGGTTAATTTCTGTTCGCGAGTTCATAAATCTGATTAACGTCAAAAGTTACATTATAAAAATTGATTTACACTTAATTATAAACATACATATTTATTTCCTTTTAATTAAGTTTTATCCAAAAATATATATTGCAAAATCTATTTCCAGGTATAAAATAAATTATATAACTTCGTCTCTATGGACTCACCTAACGCTGAATCAATATAAACAAAGCAATTTATTTTTAGGCCATTTAATGCCGATTACTCTACCAATATAGCCCATTGGTTAAAACACAACACAGGTTGATTTTTCAGTAAATGATCACTACTAAATCAATAACCCAATCATGACAGTTCATATATGTTAATATGAAAATAAATAATATATTTGAGGAATCCGGTTGGATCCCCCAACCTGTTCTTCCCTGTATACAAACGATTATCTCCACATGGTTCAAAACAATTCAAACAGATCAAACAATTCAAATCATTACACACGTTTATTTATAAACGTGACCAATAAGGTAAGTTACCCTTATTGGAACCAATCGTTAAAATAACGATTTGGTATTTCACTGAAATTAAACGATGGTTTAATTTCATCAGTTAATTCAGAAAATAGACATATAACTAGCGAACAGTCAACCATTAGCAAGCAGAGCACACAAAATAATAACCCAATTTATATAAAATATAAATGGGAAAAACTGAGTGAGTATAACTCACCTGATTTCCCTTCGTCGTTGAAACAATTCATTTCAATAAATTAAACCAGCGTTCAAATTAACTGAAAAATTCCAGTTGCTTCCTATTTTGTCCAAACCAGTATTTTGCTAATCGATGGGGTTCCCATTCTTCCGGTCCGGTCGAGTTCACTTTAATAACCATTTCCATGTCCATGGTTCTTTCCTACTCCAGCATAGCATACTTTCCTGTACATGACCGATTTCAGAAAAAAAACATCACTTGCTACTTCCCTCCCACGTTATGCCTTCCTTCCGCCCTTTGATGTCCATCTCTTTTTTCTTCTTTTTTTCTTTTTTTTTTCTTTTTTTGTTTGCTTTGAAACTCCAGTACGCTACTGGCTTTCACTCCACACTCCAACTCCAACACGTCCTTCGTCAGCAAGCATGTACACCGCACCACATCACCTCACCCCTACCAACTCCGTCCTCGTGCTCGCAAAAGCCTCTGAACCGACTCCCTCTTCAAGTCGAATTTCAATCATCCCAAGCCCCAAACCCTGGTCATTTTCATTCAAAAGCGGGATCTCTTCACAGCATATGCTTTAGTAGTTGTAGTTATTTTAAGTTGATAGTTTGTTTGATCGGAAACGGATGGAGAAAGCAACGAAAATTTTGGTTTGTTCTTTACTAAGTGGAGGCGGACATTTTGGGGGTATATATATATAGAAGAGAACCGTGGGGAGGAAGGTATCATGTGGTGTGGCGTGCAAGAAAAGACTGGGTGGCGTGGCTTCCACAGAAAGTCATGGATATAACATTCTACGTGGAAAGGAATTAGATTTTAATGTTATATTATCAAACGAAACTTCATAGCGAAGTAACGCGATAAAATTCACATACGATTTCTGTTTACTGATAAAAAGCTAATACTGGTGTAAAAAGATATTCCGGATCCAATGGGACAAGTTTCGTCGAAATCCGAGGTCGTATGAAAAAATTTCCTTTATAAAACCAGAAATAAACATGCGTTTAATTTTTCCACGATCACCAGATAAATCAAATCAACTTGAAACCTTGAAATCTTAAAATAAATTTTCAATACGAACCCAACGACACCAGTTTCGTCGCATTCTGAGACTATTTCCCCGGTAGGCTATTTTTACGTGCACCGCAATGCCACTTTTGACACCCAATTACTTAGTCTCCAAAAATAACAAACCATATACCTATCTTGACCCTAATCGACGACACGAACTCAATGGAATTGATTTCGTGGCTTAATTTGATCGTCTACTCAAGTTACAGCCAACTATCTCCATATTGAATTAATTATGCGCTATAGAAATTGAACGGGCGTTTACAGTTACTGTGGTCACATACGACATCGGTTTGCCACGCAATTTGATTTTCTGACAATAGTTTAGCGATACGGTCCTAATGACACTAATTTCATCGAAAACAGAGTCTGTTTGTTAAATGGCTATTTTAACGGCCGATATGATTTCCGTAGCGTTTATTTCAAAATTTTATTTAGCCATAACTTACAATATATAACACGAAATCTGAATTTTTTCTCTTTCGTATGGAAATTATAATCAATACGGTTCTAACGTTTCTCGTTTCACAGAAATCCGAGTTATATCGGCTCCTGTATTCTCAGTTGAAGTTCAAAACTCCATATTACGAATTGCACGCCATTTTCAAGCTCGATTTATATTTAAATAAATTATGGCATTTAAACTTCGTTTAAATAACGAATTAAATATACATAAAATCCATTTATACTCCAAATATAATACTTAAAATAATAAATTAAATTAAATATTTATCGGCCAAAAATACGGGTCGTTACATTATAGATGGTTTTCCCTGTACTAAGAGAGGGAATGACAACATATGGGTGATCATGGATCGCTTCACAAAGACCACTCATTTCATACCTGTCAAGTCCACTCGAACTGCTCAAAGTCTGGCGCAAATCTATTTCAGAGAAATCGTCAGGCTACATGGGTAATGAAGCTAAATCTTCACTTTTTATCATTATCTGAATGAAAATTATCATTTTCTAATTGAATATTAAAATAAAAATCTTTTGTTTTAAACCGAGCTCCTAGTAGCATCGTTAGCGACCGTGATCCTATCTTTGCTAGCAAGTTTTGGGAAGCATTCCAAAATGAGTTGGGAATGAAGTTAAATCTTAGTACCGCAAATCACTCCCAGACAGATGGCCAAACTGAGAGGGTGAATCGCATTCTTGAGGATCTATTGCGAGCTTGCATACTCGATTTTGGAGGTTCTTGGGAGGATCACTTGCATTTAGTTGAATTCTCTTATAACAATAGCTATCAAGAAAGTTTGAAAATGTCTCCATTTGAAGCCTTATATGGTAGGCCATGTAGATCGCCAGCATATTGGGTTGAAAAAGGAAATCGTCTAGTATTGGGTCCAGACATGGTCCGAGAAGCTTCAGACAAAGTCGATTATATTAAGAAGCGATTATTGGCTGCCCAAAGTAGACAAAAGAGCTATGCATATTTAAGAAGAATAGAATTGGCTTTTGAAGTGGGTGACTATGTCTATTTGAAAGTTGCTCCAATGCGAGGAGTAATCCGTTTTGGAAAGACAGGAAAATTAGCACACAAATTCATCGGTCCCTTTCCTATTCTTGAGAAGATTAGTACCCTAGCTTGCAGAATCCAAGAAATCAAAATTTCTTAGCAGTAATTAAAAGTTAGGACCAGTTGAAATTTCAGAATAGTCGCTGTAGAATTTCTGTATATATTTTAATATTAAAAATAGCCATTTTTCAAATGACCTCTGTTTTCGACGAAACCACTTTCGTTGGACTCGGAATGTCAAATTGTTGTTAAGTTTAATTTTTCATAATTTTTAGAATTAATTTGTGACCGTGGCAAAAGATTTCAGTTTGGTTAATTTCGGTCAATTTTAAATCGACTTGAAAAAGGCCATTTTTCAAAAAGTCGCAGAATTCGATGAAATTAATTTTGTTAGGACCGTATCGTCAAAATAAAGCCATAAATATTTTTTCTGGAATTTTCTAAGTCCGTATGTGGCCTCGATGAATTTAATTCTATGACAGAATTAATTTAATAAAGGAATTAAATATTAAATTTAACAATTCAGGCCACGGACAGCCGTTTGGGCTGACGGGACCCAACCCATTGCATTCGGAATGGGGGTTATTGGGTAGGGTCACTTTCTGTTGGACTGAAATTGGTTTGGTTTGAAACTTATGGATTTTATTGTAAAATTTGCATTAAATATTATAAATAATGGATTTTAAAAAGGGTACTTTTGGCACAGGTCCCTGTTTATTTTCGAAATTAGGCTCACATCCGGTCTTAAACTTATTACAAATTAGGTCCCTATTTTTCTATTTAAAAAAATTTCATACATTTCTGCAACAATTCATCAACATTAGTTCAACTTTATTTGCATACATGTATGCAACAATTTACAATATTTGCATACATGTGTTCAAATATTCGTTCAGAATAGTTGCATACATGTATGTAAATATTTAGAACATTTGCATACATGTATGCAAATATTCATTAGAATAGTTGCATACATGTATGCAAATATTTTGAATATTTGCATACATGAATGCAACTATTCTGATGAATATTTGCATACGTGTATGCAAATATTCATTCAGAATAGTTGCATACATGTATGAAAAAATTTAGAATATTTGCATATATGTATGCTAATATTCATTAGATTAGTTGCATACATGTATGGAAATATTTTGAATATTTGCATACATGTATGCAACTATTCTGATGAATTATGCAACTATTCTGATGAATATTTGCATACATGTATGCAAATATTCATCAGAATAGTTGCATACATGTATGCAAAAATTTATCAAAATATTTGCATACATGTATGCAAATATTCATTCGGAATATTTGCACACATGTATGCAAATATTATGAATAATACGTAAAAATGAAAACATGGACCAAAATTATAATAAGTTTAAGACCGGAACTGAGCCTAATTTTGAAACATAATAGGAATGTGACACTAATTTTCACTTTTAAAAACCTAAAATCACTATTCAATCTTCTTCCAGCCGCCACCCCATCAGTCCAATAGCCACCGACATCCGTACCTTCCTCCACTAAGATCTCCCTCTCCTCCATGAATTAGACTCCATACTTTACATCATTTTGAAGCTCTTGTTCTCCTCTACGATTCCATACCGCTTGATCGCTCACTGGTGCCACCATCACCGAGCTTCACAAACCCAAACCCGCGCCCAAAAGCTTCGTCGGCCTCCCTCTGGGTCCCACCAAGCTGCACCATAGCGGGCCCCCATGGTGCGCCTCCCTGTACTCTCCGTCACGGCGTATTCTGATCGTGCCAATTCTCTCTACCTTGGTCGGAAAACTTAACCCTAAGTTTGAACAAAAGGGATAAGTTACGGCTGATTACTATGGTGAAGAAGAATAGAGGTTAATACCTTAATTACTTTGTTAATTTAATTTTAAACAATTACCAATCTTATTTAGACCATAACTAATGCATACGACGATGAAAATTAACAATTTCAGAAGCTTTGTGATCGTATTGACAAGATCTACGACTTTGGACTGAAATGGGACAATTCTGAACTGTTGAAATTTTGGACTAAATTTCGAACGACTGTGAGATTTCTTTTATTTTAAAATAATTAATCAATTCATTTATTTTATTTTATTTTATTTATAGTTATATATTTCAGATCTGTTTGTGCTGATATTTTATGATGATTGTTCCGTTGGTTGTGATGGATAATTATGCGTGTTAAATAAATATGATTATTCATCCCTTTATTTTACTGAATTGATTCAGATTATCAATTCAAGACCAAAATATGTATAATTATAGATCCATATGCTTTAGACAAATGTTATTATTCATCCTTTTATTTTATTGAATTGATTTAGATCATCGATTCAATATCAGAATTTGTAGTTTGTCTCTTTTATGGGATTGATCTAGTAAATCAATTCATATTTAGCCACTTTTTTTGAATTGATTTAGCTTATCAATTCAATATAAAAACAAGAATCATTTCGGTTGAATTGATTTAAATTGTTAATTTTATAATGATAGGCATTATTTTGTCAATCCAATGTATAATATCATTTTGTCACCTTATTGGATTGTCAATTAAATATTGTCAACTTTGTATACATGATTGAATTGGAATAGAAAAATGAGTATTGTCAACTTTGTATACATGATTGAATTGGAATACAAAAATGAATGACTCTTATTTGTGTTCTCAAACACAAACAAAACATAGAAAAATAAACATATCTATTATTTGTGTTCTCATACACAAATATAACGTAGAATAAAAAGAAAAAAGGTGATGTGAAAAGATCCGATTTTTTTATGTAATAAAGAATGAGATTTAAATTGTAAATTAAAAATTACATTTTTATATGTAATAAAGAATAAGATTTACATTGTAAATTAAAAATTACATTTTTCATATGTAATAAAGAATGAGATTTACATTGTAAATTAAAAATTACATTTTTCATATGTAATAAAGAATAGGATTTACATTGTAAATTAAAAATTACATTTTTCATATGTAAATAAAGGTGAGAATTTGCATTGCAAATTAAAAACACATTTTTGTTATGTAAATAAAGATAAGAATTTACACTGGAATTAAAAATACATTTTTGTTATGCAAATAAAGATGAGAATTTACATTGCAATTAAAAACTCATTTTTGTCATGCAAGTACATTTTATTGCATAATCAAAGAGTAGAATTTATATTGTAAATTGAAGAGGACTACTTTATATGTAATTGTAGATTAAGAATTACATAAAATTTCATTTTTATATGTAAGGAAAGATTAAGAATTTGCATAGCATATAAAATTTCATTTTTATATGTAATTAAGGTATAGAAATTTACATTGCAAATAAAAAGACAAGATTTGACGTGTAATATTAATTACATTTTTAATGTAATTAAAAAGTATGATTTTTATATTGTAAATTAGGAGACAAATTAAAAGATAGGAGTTTTACATTATTATGTAAATTACATTTTTATGTATTTAAAAGGTAGAATTTGACATTGTAAATAAAATTACATTTTTAATGTAATTTATAAAGATAAAAAATTTCACTGTTATGTTAATTACATACTTACGTAATTAAAAAGAATAATTTTGCATTGGAATGTAAATTTACATTTTTTTATGTAAATAAAAGAATAAAGAAGGGAGTTTACATTTTTAACGTAAATAAAAGAGTAAGGAATGGAACTCAACATTGCAATATAATTTACATTCCCAGGTAAATAAAAGAATTAAAGAATAAAGGGAGAAATTGGACTTTGTATTATAATATACATTTTTAAATGAATTAAAATTTAATGAAGATCGGTAGTTGTTTAGCTCGTTGTTAAATCAAACGACGTTAGTATAGTTGAACGATTATATTTATATTTATATATATAATTAAAATTAAACGAATCAAGCGTGGTAGTTCGTGTTTTGAAATCGTACCTTCAAACATCTATACCAAAAGATCCGATCGTCGGATTTTCGCAAAACTGAAAACATTAAGACCGTCTTGGGAAGATCTTTCTAACGATATAAACTACGTTAAGATCCAACGGTTAGATTTTGAGTAATGTTAAAATCAAAATTGGTTGAAAGCAGCGCCAGGGTCGCCCATTGACCCGAGGCGTCGTTATACAAAGTTTTGATTATTTTTAAAGAATTGAAATAGGAATTAATCGTTATAAAATAATATTAATGATAAGGAAGGATTTTAAATATACATACATACATATATATACACGAGGATTATTTGGAAAGTCCGAGTTACTCTCATTCCAAATAATCAAACGACATAAAGAATCGAAGGATGAAGACGGCGTATGAAGACCGTAAATCTTCCCTCGAATGGACAACGATCAAGATACTGAATTGACTTGCTCCCAATTCAAGGGTCGGGGTAATTGCCCAAACGTACGTGTTGATTTCACGGATATGCGGGTATCTCCTTTCCGTACTGGACATACGGGACAAGGGTTTCTCCAGTTTCGTTCAGACCCAGAACGGGCTTACAAATGGAATGTGTGTCCTACATTGTACTCCTTTTATTGTATTTATTGATTTTCTGTCGAATGTATGAATGTTTGGTGGTGGAGAATTTATTCTCTAGCTTAACACCCTTTCATATATTTCGGCAAAGTATTGGTAGTGTGATATGGAGTGATAGTGTGGCATACTAAGATGCAATGATCAAGGTTTCTTGTTGAAAACAAGAACTTTGTGGTGACGATCAAAGCACAGCTTGAATAAGCATAGCTTTGTGTATTACGTAGCTTCACAAGCCTCACAACCCGGTGGAGTCTAAAACGGGAGAAGGGAACGCAGGGAGGACAGCACGTTTCTTTCTAATTAGAAGTAGTGTTAGTGCTTAAACTGGCTGATATTTTACTTATGTGGATGATGGAATGAGGCGCCTCGGATGACAGGTCCTATAGGATTGGGAAACGTGTGTTCAGGAATTGCCAATCCACGAAGCTGTATGTGTGGACCGGCACTGCAGCTATCGAAGGGTTCTCTGCGGGGAATCCTGAGGCATTAGCTAGAGTGTCTCGAATCGGTAAGGAGCTCCTCCCTAGCCATGACTCATGATGGAAACCAAATTTCAAACATGACCCTACGAATTTGATTGTATTACTAGTACAGAGGCATACTATATGGTAGTTATGCTTCCCAGGATTGATACATTTAATTTGAAATGTTTTTTATATATACACTAATATTAGATTCGTATTTAGCATGTTTAATCACCATTAGGTAAAACTCTATCCTCTGGTTTGCGTTGCATTGTGTGATGGGACTTGAGTCTTATGGTGATTCCATTTTTCCAAAAGCATTGTGTTGTTTTACGTTTTACTTATTTATTTGTTCAATCACCTTAAATTATGCATGGCAGTTCATTGGAATAAACCCGTTCCGCGTTAGCGGCATGGTCTTTGGATTTTCCTTATTACTAGTAGTTAAAATTAGTTACGAATTCTCATACCAGTCCCATGACTGACTCGTAGTTTGTTTTCACCTTTTGCAAACTCGGGTGCCCTCTTTTGCACATGGGCAGCCAAGTGACAGGTCTAGCTTTCTTTGGAGTTGCTATCTTGGAGCTGTTTATCTATCTTGGAGTTGCTTATGTTGGACCACGAAGATTATATATCATTTCCCTTTTATTTGCATTTTATCGTTAGAACTTGAGACATCCAAACTTATTTTATTTCCAGTTGTTCTATTTTGAAGTTGAAACTTATTTCCTTTTTGCTGAAACCTGATGTAATAATGTAGAACTCTATGACTGTGGGATTCTGTGTTTGAAGACATTCATATTCCGCTGCTATGATGTTGTTATTTTATAGTTTTCCTTTGCTATGTTGTATCTGTGATCTGTATTGTTATATTTATGTTGTATTCCAAATGATTATTCCTTAATTTCATTCCGTGGATGTTTGGGGTCATCACACTTAGACTAACTGTACCAGGTGCAAAATAAAACGGATTTTAGTGAAACTAAAAATATTTAAATCTGTTAGTGAATATCTTTCTAACGAATCTGAAAAATTGAAGTTTCATAGCGGGAATCAAAATTTATGGCCAAATGAATTTTCAGAAAGGTCGCTATTGAATTTATATAGCCCGTGAAAATAGACATTTTGCAAACAACCTCGGAATTCAACGAAACTACTTTTGTTGGATCCGGGATGTCAAACTATTGCTAGGTTTCAAATTCCATAATTTTTGAAGTTAATATGTGAGCGTGGCAAAGGAAAATGTGCTTGGTCAATTACAGTTAAATTGGATCGACCAGAAAATGGCCATTTTTTAAACGGTCTTAGAATACGACAAAACTAGTTTTGTTGTGACCGTATCGTCAAAACATAGCTAGATTTATTTTTCGGGAATTTTTAGAATCAGTATGTGGCTCCGGAAAATTGAAATGTATGTTCAAATCGAATATCGAATGTTTTTATATTTTAATTTGAAGAAAAACTGACTGAAACAGTCGAATGGGCCTACGAAACATATCCCATTGTATTCGGAATTGGGGTATTTAACTAGGGTCGACAGTCGTTGGGTTTGGATTGGAGTTTGTACGAGATAAGGGATATTTTCGAATTTTAAAAAATATATAAATAAAAGGAAAAATCTGATTGGCCCTCATTCTTTTCTCTCTCCCCGATCTGCTCAGAAACCCGACGGCGGCTGTTCTTCATTCCTTCCCTCCTCATTTCCTCCTCCTACACGCATTGAAACCACATGCTTCTTTGGAGTTTTTCGTAGAGCCGAGCCTCCTCTTCAAATCCGTCCTACCCTCGCCCTCCCTCTCTTCGTCTGCGTCGAGATCTGCTAGCACGAAGTCGTCAACTTCAGGGAGACGCCGCCGCTAGGGGCGTTCGATCCCAGCGCCACCACCCTGCGTGGAAAGCTCTCTCCTTCCTCTTCCATGTGGTAATGACTGATTCCAACATCGTGCCACGGATCGAAAGCTATCGGCAAACCTAGTTTTGAACGAAATTTGAACGTAACGGGTTATATTATTTTAAACTATTCTATAGCACTTTAAAGCACTACGGTTTATGATTTTACAATAAAAATCATATCTTTTTTGTTTTTTGAAGAAATCAAGTGAAACAAGAGACAATGGACTCGTGTGGACGTCTTCTACATTCTAGAAGAGACCTCATATTTTTCTGAGCCTTCTACAATTTTTGGTGGAGTGGAACCCAATGTAAGATTTCTAATTTATAAACGATATGGAAAACAGCGATGTATAAATTATATAGTCAATGTATGAATTATATAAGCATTGCACACCTCATGTATAAGCGTTGTATAAGTTGTATGTTCGAAGTATAAGTTATATATGCATTGTAAAATTGATATATGTGTTGAAATAAATTGAAATGATATTGAAGTGAAATTGAAATATATTTATATACGTATATATATATATATATATATATATACACACACACACACACTCCCCTCGTCCATAGACCATGGACGATATATATTGGTTGTGATATTGTTTGGATTATTGATTGATGTCAAATTTGGTGAAAATCATGAATGATTGATTGTGGTTGAAAAATACCTGTTTTTGGTTGAGAATTATTTTTGATGAAACCACATAGGATTAGTTTGTGGAAAAGAAAAATAAACATGCTTGTTGGCGTACGAATTAGATGCATGAAATCCCCATTGTCAAAAACCACGAGGTTTTAAGGTAGAGCGAGGAGCCGTACTAGGGACGGTCCCGGTTTTAACTACCCTGCCGTTATGCTACCGAAATTTTCAATAATATTCATGTGTTAGAATTATTTTCATGTGTTGAAACTATATTCATGTGTTGAATAGAAATTCATGTGTTAAATGAAGTTCATGTGTTGAATAAATTATTTGAAAGATAAAAATCACATTTCTATTATATATATAGCCTATATAAAATATTACTATTTTAAATAAATTGTTTTAACACCAAAAATAACATTTTTATCTTATGTATAGCCTATATAAAATAATCGTGTTTTGAAATAAATTGTTTTACAATAAAAATCACATTTTTATTATATATATCAACTATAGAAAATATTCATGTGTTGAATAAAAGACTAGAACGATAAAAATCATATTTTGTCGTATATGTGAAGTCGAAAATGTTCATGTGTTGAATACATAGATTAAATAATAAAATCTACATTTTTATTGTGAATATGAAGTGTTAAAAATGGTGATGTGTGGAATAAATATTTTTGATGATAAAAAATATTTTTTTTTTCAAATATATAAAGTGGATATGTTTTTGAAATTGAAGAATGAATATTATATATATATAATTAAAATAAATCGAATAACGAAGCTGCAGTTCATGTTTTGAAACAGTGATTTCAAACGATTGTACCGGGAGATTCGACCATCGGATTTTCCCGAAACCGAAACCGTTGGGTTCGCTTTGGAAATATCTTTCCAACGACACCAACTTTGTGAAGATCAAACGGTTGGATTATCTGGAATGTTTAATTCAAATCTGAAGAAAAAGAGCACCGGAATCGATTATATTTATATATATATATAATTAAATTAAATTGAATAATGACGCTGCAGTTCGTATTTTGAAATCGTAACTTCAAACAATTGTACCTGGAGATCCGACTGTCGGATTTTCCCAAAACTGAAACCGTTGGATTCGTTTTGAAAGATCTTTCTAATGATATAAAATTTGTGAAGATCCAACGGTAAGATTTTCAGATATGTGTAAAACAAATCTGAAGAAAAATAGCGCCACGGCCGCGTTATGGCTTGAAGCGTCGTTTGAATGAATTGGCTATTTTTAAATAAATAAAAATAGCGATAAATCATGATAAAATATTATAAACGATATGGAATCAAACTAAACCGAATTTGCTTGGTTTATGTGATATTTGATGGTTGAATGTGTTTGGTGTGAAAATTTCATTAAAGAACAAAACTAGTGATATCGAATAATTAAACCATTGAAATGAATTGATTTGAAATTCTAAATATACGTGAATTATTTGAAAAGGCCGAGTTAATTCTCATTTCAAATAATTGATCGACGATTGAAAGTCGAAGATATGAAGACGGTGCAAGACTGATGATCTTCACGTCGAATGGAGGGGTGCTACTTATGCTCATAATCGGCTTGAAGGGGCTGAAGTAGTAGCCGTTCGGACGTACTTGTTGATTGTACCGATATGCGAGCTATTGAGTGCCTCCGGTTTCGTTCAGACCCCAGAACGAACTTGTAAATGGACTATGTGTCTGAGATTGGATTTTGTTTAGTGCTAATTGATCTCTATTAAATTTATATTTGTTTGGCGGCGGAGAATTTATTCTCTTGCTTAACGCCCTTCTCTGAGACGTACGAGCTCAGAGGTTATATATTGATAGAAATCAGTCGCATGGAGTGAACTGCCTGTGTGGCATGCCTGAGTGGCAGACGATCAAGGCTTCTATTGAAAAGCAAAGTCTTGTGGTTGTTGATCAAAGCACGGCCTTTGTGGCATAGCTTTGTGCATAGCGTTGTTTCGCGAGCCTTACACCCCGGTATGAGCTAGAAACGAGAGAGGACATCAGGGAGGACATGTGTTTCCTTCTAGCTAGGAGTGGTGCTTTGGATTTTGCACGCGCGGGTAGTTTACTTATGTGGATGATGGAAAGCGAGGCCTCGGTTTGCTTCGGTCTCTTCGAAGCCGATGGTGTGGTCGGATATGACCAGTGACGCCCCATAGGGCGGGGAAACGCAGTGCCTAGGCATTTTAATCCACATCGGTGGGCCGACCCTAACGATCCAAGGGCCCACCTGAGTCTGGGTCCTGAGGGGCGGGCTAGAGCATCTCGAATTCAGTAAGGATTGTCTTTTGCCTTGGTTCATGATGGAAATCTAATTTCCAAATACGACACCGTGCAGTTTTGATTGTGTGTATATATATATATATATATATATATATATATATATGGAAATACCCATGCCGTCTATGATTGATAGTTATGATTGAAATTGTTTTTGAAATATATATACACTAGCAATAATATCAAATGATTTGTTTTGCTCGTATCAAGCATATTTTGGCCATTATAAGGGAAAACTCTATCCTCTAGTTTGTGTTGCATTGTGTGATGGGAACTGAGTCTTATAATGGCTTCATTTTTATAAAACGCACTTCGATGTTTAAAAGATTTATTTGTTTTAAAGGACTGGCAATCCAATGGAGTGAACCCGTTCCACGAAAGTGGCGTGGTCCTGTGATTGGCCATATTATAAAATGTGTTAAGTAGATTTCTCAAACCAATCCCATGACAGACTCATAGTTTGTTTCATTTGCAAACTTGGGTTCCCCTATTTCCGCATGGGCAGCCTTGTATTCAGGTTTTAGCAGGCTCTTTCTGGATAGCTAGAGCTAAAGATGGATTCTGTCATTTATCTCTTTTTATGATGTTCAGCTCCTATTGTACATACATGTTTATTTTCCGCTGTAGACAATTATGTATAGCTGAACTATATTTGTTCTAAGTATGATCCTTTATACTGTGTAACTCTGATGATTATGTTTATCCAGTGTATCCTATTGTACATTATCTGGTGTATTCATTCATTTATTTAATTTCTGTTCTGCTGTTATCTTTTTATGTGTTATATTCCAAAGATTACCCTTGCTACCGTCTTATGGGTTTTGGGGTCATCACAAACGTGGTATCAGAGCCTTGGTTAGGCTTAGTTCTGGAATATAACATATGAACGAACTCGTCAGTAATAGAACCATTAGTGTTCTAGGACGAGTAACTCATTACAGATAGGATCAGTAATATCCTAGTATGAACATAGCAGAATGAAATACACCTCGATAGACACATTTACATTCAAGTATATGTCTCTATGTTTTAAAATTACCTTTTCTGTTGACCTGACACTTGATCCACTATTTACAGAATTACTAGAAAATGAGTGTCAGAAACAGAAGGAATGCAGCACAAGATCTAGAGGCTTTATTTAAGAGATATCGAAATCTGGGTCGAGTACAATTCTCGTGCAATGAATCGATTATTCAAACTCAAGCTTGGATGAGTTCTGCTAAAAGAATTTTTGAGCGTTTCCAGTTGAGAGATAATTAGAAAAGATTAGTGGCATCTTGGGCGCTCAAAGATGAAGCTTTAATCTGGTGGGAAACTGTTACTAAGGATAATCCAGAAGGTAATATTACCTGGGATAGATTTAAAAAAGTTTTCAGTGAAAGATTTATTCCTCCAGAAGCAACTGAGCGGTTATGTGATGAATTCTACTATTTGATACAAGGAGATATGAATATCCCAGAATATCATAAGATATTCAATGAACTTTCTCATTTTCCCTCATCTAATTCAAGATCCAAAGAGGAAGAATCTGAGCTTTATTAATGGTCTACAAAGAAAACACCAGAATAAAGTAATGGGGCATGTGAAGCTTCCTTTTTTTGAAATGATATATATGGCTTATCAGTATGAAGATCTAGATAAGCGAGGTCTTTTAGTCAATGAAGAGGAAGTCTGTTCGAGCAACAAAAGGAAAACTGAAACTGGTAGCCCAGAGACAAGTACATAGGTTGAGCCAGGTACGAAGTCTGAGTTCAGAAAGAAGCCTAGAGTCGATAGGCAAAAGGTTAAATCTGAAGAAGTACCAATAACAACTGCCACATGTTCGAGCTGCAATAAGCAAGGGCATTTGGCAACAAATTGCAGATCTTGGACCAACGAAAGAAGGGTAAATCGGAATCCAAGAACAAACTTCAAGAAAATACGGGATGCTATAAGTGCCACCAAGCTGGTCACATTTCTAAAAATTGCTGACTATCAAAGAAATCTGAAGTGGTTCAGGTAAATAAAGTAGTAGAAGTTCCTGCGTCCTCAGCCGGTCAGGGAAGGCCAGATGTTTTAGAAGGCACACTTACTATCAAAAACATTCCAGTTAAAGTACTGTTTGATACAGGCGCGTCGCGAAGCTTTGTTGCAAAGAATGCTGTTAAGAAACTAGATTTGAATTTGAAAAAGCTCAGAGAACCCATTATTGTTCATAATCCGGTTGGGGGTTCTGTCAATCTTAGTTGGGTTTGTGGGGTTCCAGTTTCTTTTTCCTGCTATCGATTACCTACTATCGCGATCGTTATGAATTTTACAGAGTTTGATCTGATTCTGGGAATGGATTGGTTAACCAAATATGAAGCTGAGGTTAAATGCGCTGACAGAGTCGTAAGGGCGAAGATTAAATCAGGCAATTATATAACCATTCCATGTGAAGGTTCAAATTCTGATAGAAAGGACTTCTGAGCAGCTCTAGATGTTTCTCCTGCTCAAATCAATCCTGTTCCTTTCGTTCCAGAGAATATTCCGATCGACATTGAAAATATTCCAGTTATCAAGAATTATGCGGACGTGTTCAAAGAAGTTGCTAGCTTACCTCTGTAGAGAGAAATTGATTTTAAAATCTATTTAGGTCCAAATGCAAGGCCAGTAGTTCACGCTATTCGAAGATGACCTTGAAAGAGAAAGAAGAATTAGACAATCAAACCCGACATCTTGTATGGAAAGGTCTAATCAGGCCTAGTTTCTCTGATTAGGGAGCAAATGTGGTATTTGTTCCGTAGTCAGACGGTACTCTCAGACTATATGTTGATTATCGTGACTTGAATAAGCAGACGCTAAAAAACAAATATCCATTATCGCGAATTGATGATTTGTTGAACCGATTGAATGGAGCACAAGTGTTTTCCCGAATGGACCTGGCTACAGGTTTCCATCAGCTTCGTATTGCCGAAGAGTGTGTTCCTTTGACAGCATTCAGGGGTCCAGACTTATTCTACGAGTGGTTAGTAATGTCGTTCGGCTTATGTAACGCTCCAGCTTATTTTGTTGATCTAATGAACCGGGTATTCAGAGGAGTATTGAATAAATTTGTTCTGGTTTTCATTGATGATATATTGATCTTCTCTAAATCAGAAAGCGAGCACGAAAAACATTTGGAACAAGTGTTAGAAATTCTCAGAAAGAATGTTTTAAAAGAAAATTTTTCCAAATGTATATTCTGGCAAGAAGAAGTTAAATTTCTTGGCCATGTCGTACCAAAACAAGGAATTTTAGTGGATCCCAGTAAAATCACTGCTATTCAGAATTGGAAACTGTAACACCCCGCCTCCGCTAGGGTCACTCGCAAAGGAATGCACTAGCTTTAGAGGGGCATTATTGGTAAACATGCACAGAAATATCACAAGACAGAACATATAAAATAGCGGAAGTAAAATCAAACTTTCATAACATGAATAAATAAGGTCTAAAGCCTTTTACATCAGAGTACATCAAAACCTGTCTTGCAATAGTAAAGAAGCATAAAGACATTTTCATAAATTATTCCCCAAGTAAAAACAGTAAAGTAGCCATTAGCCAAGAAAAGTTCAAGCCGTCCATGATGACCTTCGAGCAGAAGAAGTCCGAACTAAACAACAGTATTTCCTCCCTGTAACCTGGGGGGGGGGGGAACGGAAGAAAAGAGGCGAAACAAAACGGGTCAGTCAAAAAGACTGAGTAAGCCCTATCTACTATTAGCATAAAAACTAGTAAAGTTAACTAACATGAGAAACTGAGATGAACATAAGCATGATAACAAGATAGATAACCTAAATCAAAATAACAGGATGAACTACTGAACTCAGATAAACTAAGGTGTCATGATAAATTACGATGTCAAGATAAAACAAGGTATCACATCGTCAGGTTTCTATCAAGTATAATATCCCCAAGATATCTGTCACGTATAACGCCCCGTGATATCTATCCTGTATTTTAGCTCTGCACCTACCGTACTAGTATCCCCACCGTGTCATGTGTTAACCAAGAATGACCCTCACTCAAAAGTCGTGTAATGGTCCATGTCAACCTAATATATCGCATATATAGGTTACTCAACTTGTATGTTTTATTCCATGTAAATGTTCAGTCCCTTGCCGTAGACCATACGGGATTTCCCATGAGATTCTATATTACTTTAACATAGTTCCATGATCCTTAAGATCGGTTTGGACTGTTACCCTAAACCTAGCTAGGGTCTTCCAACATGAATTATTGTTTGTACAACTAGGACTTATGCTACCTAGGGCTGCTAGGGATTATGCTTACCTATTGCACGTTTTCGTATCTCGGTTTGGGTTCAACCACCTAGGGCCACTAGGGATTACGCTAACCGCCAACCGCGCCCTTTTTCCCACGCATTCATCGTGAATCGCTTTTCCATGACTGTATGCACATGTATCACATCGTGCCATCCGAGTCCTGTCACAGGGCAAATCAAGAAATACAGGACTCGGTCGGGAGCTTTCGATTTATCTGCCGATGCAGATGCTAAGGTCTGTTTTTCTTATACGTGGCTATGGTCCCACGAGACCACTCCCTCAACTAGTGAAAGACAAGACAGGATAAATCCTGTATGAGAACACAACACTGGCCAACCCACATCCAAGCCTTACCGCAACCATAATTAGATAGCAATTATGGTCTTTTGGGTGTTCTCTGCCTTTCCGTACGTACACGCTTGACCAAAGATGGTAGGTAGCCTGACGAAATGCTATCTAGGGTACGACCGTGTATCGTCGACTATCCCCTATCCATCCCCGTCTTTAGGTCGCTCGTATAGCAACCAAGGCATACTCTTGGTTCTTCTAACGCAGACCTTAACCTCTCATGAGCCTAGTATAATCACCTGGCAGCTCATAGAGGGATACCAAGAATATCCTCACGTTCCCCGAAGCCGCTGCTTCGTTACCCAGTTCGCTGGAGCCTTTATCTAAATCAGATACTTGCTCCTACTCGTATACTTAAACGATGACCTACCGTATCAGGTTACTCATCTATCTATGAACTGGTCTAAATTTCCTTGACTAAGAATCATTACTTAGTTATTCTTCAACTAAGGTTTACCACTTAGCATTGTTCCCGTTATCCTTGTTAACTACGGTTATCCACCTAATCCTCAGAACTAGGGTTTACATAATGGATTAAGTGTCACTTAAGTTCATGACTTAACCCGTCTACAAATCCTGTCAAAATTGGCTAAGTATCCAAGTTCAAGGCTTAACCCTACAAACCATGCTCAAGTTGGTTAAGTATATTAAGCAATTCACGACTTAACCTCATCCAATTATCATTCTAGATTGGTTAAGTATATATTAACTTGACCCTATCAATTTACTTAGTCAAATCGGTCAAGTGTATTCAAGCGATTCGTGACTTAGCCTTATCATGTTTTCACGTTATATTGGTTAAGTATTGGTTAACTTAACCACAATAAATTAACGAGTTAGATTGGATAAGTATAGGTCACTTAACCACATCAATTCATCATGTTTAGATTAGTTAAGTGTTTAACTTAACCCCATTAAACTACCAAGTGGGATTAATTAAGTCTAGGCTAACTTAACCCCATCCGATTTCTATGTTTAGACTAGTTGAGTCTAATCTTAACCCTATTCGTTAACTGTATTTTTCGGTTAAGCGTCATTAAGAAAACTTACTTAACCTTACCAAGTTATCGCGTTGGATTGATTAAGTGTTGGTTAACTTAACCCCATCCACTAGTCATATAAAAATGGTTAAGTGTCATTAGGCAAATCAAGTTACTTAACCTACCCAACCTTGTCATGTTTTGTTAAGTATCATTAGCCTAATCAAATAACTTAACCCATTTGTCCATGTCATATTTGGTTAAGAGTCATTAATCAAATTAACTTAACCCTATCATGTGGCATTAATTACTTAATGCACCTTCACCTCTCACATTAGACTTTGTTGTGGTTACTAGTTAAGCCGGTCGGTTCCGGGTAGCTTTACACCACAACTTGGTCTAACCTCGGGTTCAAGCACAACATGACCAATTTCTCACATTGGGTCCTATTGTTTGCATAGGCCGGTCGGTTCCGGGTAGTTTTACGTTGCAAACTCAACCCAACCTCGAGTTGGCCACACTTATATTATCTAAGTGTAATGTCCATCATGTTTCCCAAAACATGTTACAAGTTTTCAAGCATTTGGGTAGACCTAACTTAATAGGTAAATTCCCAAAGGGTAGACCTAACTTAATAGGTAAATTCCCAAGCTTAAGTTTTTATGCATACTTACATGTCAACTTCCATGTTATATTTCAAGTCATGTTTTCAAGTTGTATTTTCATGTCATTAGAAATTACCCATAACATAACCCAACGCTTTTAAACTCGCATATACGTTCGCGACAACGTAATGGATTAAAAGAAGAGACTTGGCAAAGGCATGACAAAAATGGATATTAAGCCACAAGTTAATCATGGTGGCAAATGAGGCACAAATGTGTTCATTAACTTGCATGTTACATTCTTAAGCCTCAAAACATGCATAAACCCAAACTTGGCACATAAGCGAATCATGGTGACAAAAGATATGGAATGATGACTAGTAACTCGCATATATCATCATATAAGGGTTATGACTTCATATGCAAGTTGACAATGAGGTTATGAGGGTTCTCATGTTGCCTAATGCAACATTTCAACATAAAGGTTGTAGCTTTTAACTCACAAGATCAAGATAATGACTTCATAAACTTGCATGACATGATAGCATGTATCATACTCAATGATCAAACCCAAACTTGCAACATGAACATTTAACTTCATAGTTAATATCTAAGAGTAGGGAAAGGGCTTACATTGCTATGAAGGCACAAAAGATATGACAAAGCCCTTATGCAATCAAATAGACCCAAAATGCAAGCTCTAACATAAAAACCCTTGAGCCAAAATGATCAAAACCCTTGCTTTATGATGCAAAGATAGAAACTTGACTTGAATGCAAGCTAATGACACTCATACAAGCTTGAAAACACTTGTATGCATGGAAAATCTCTCATAGAAACCATTTAGAAATTTTATGAAGAGAGTGGAGGCCATGAGAGGTAAAATTTTGCCATAGTTTAGTTGCATGAATGAATAATGAGTATTTAGGATAGGTTAGGGTCTTATTTATAGATTAGGCAAGTGTTTTAGGCCATAGGATTAAACCTAGATTTAATCCAAGCCATCAAAGCATGTCTTGGGGAAGAAGTCAAGTGTAGGAACCATCTAGGGCCTTTAGATTAAAGATGAACCATGAGAACCATCCAAATGCAAAATCTGCATTTGAGCGAATCGGCCCACGGGTTGACAGCCAAACACCCTAGATTAACCCCTAGTCGACCCAGCGAGCTCGGGTCGACCTCAAAAATCGGCCGGTTCGGTTATTCCCCTCTCCCAATTCGTTGTTTTGAACATTTTTGCATATTTATTTATTTAATTTTCAATTATATATATATATATATATCAATATATATATTTCTCTGCGGAACCCATTTCACTTAATTAAGTATACTTTAATTTGGGAATTTTTCGTGAAACTTCGCGAGGCCATATCTTGGTCATACGGACTCCGATTTTCGAAAACTCGGACTCTATTTCGCGTATTTTTCCGAGACGAACGCAATGGCATAGCCCGTTTCCCTTGATTCAGAATTTACAGTTTAATTCTGCCTCCATTTATGTTATAACAGGTTATTGAAAATACGGGTTGTTACATTCTCCCCACCTTTTAGGATTTCGTCCCCGAAATCTCCAAGTTAGGAAGAACATATCCTACCATCCATCATCCATCTACTCAAAACATCATCCACAAGCAACCATTGTCCTTAGATGATTTCTAATGCTGTATGAATATTTGCAAAACGTGTGTGTACATGTTCCTTAGCTAATGCTAATGATCAGGCCTGAATAATCTTTCTAATGCAAAATATGTATAGTGCCATGAATCCAACATGTATGCAAATAGTCCTAGTCATATAGATACTATATGCGTGCACAATCATTCATTCATATGCAACAACCGCATGATAATACATTCGATTTCATCCATAAACAAGTATAAATACTCGTGCATATGCAATATGAAATGTGACCGAGTCGAGCTAGTATCTAATGTGTATTCGCGCATCCACGAGCAACCACTTGCAACCACTTGCAACCATCTCAATCATAACATGTTTCAAATACATGTTTACATCCATAGGGTTCTACCTAGAATTCCCTGAAACAGGGTCGAGAAGATAAATAGGACAAACTCCTTACAGGGTTTGTAACGGAGAATAGGACCGAGAGGATGTCCACAAAAGATAGCCTACAAGTAAGCTCTACAGAAAACAGGGATCAAGGATATACTCCCAAAAAGAGATATCATGCGCGTATCTAGTCTTTGACCATCAAAGTCGTCTTTTAACTTCGCGATTTTGTAGCTTTTTATTCCTGTTTCCATAACATGAGCTGGAACTCATTTCTTCGTCGCCTCTCGTTCCACTTGCACTTATCCTTTTCCTAGAATACTTGACGCAAACATGACTACGTACTCATGATCTCATGCAAGCTTTCCAAAATTCACTAGTGAATCTAGGATCTTGTTTATATACTATAAGGCATTCCATGTAGAAGAACTTTCTCTTGAAAGTAAACAGATGTCAATCAGGTTATCATGCGCACTTACTAGGGTGATCTCAATAACCCATGCATAAATGAAGTAAACCATCTGTCTTATTGGCGAACACCACTCGATCGGGCTTCAAATTTCCAATAAAGGCATCAAGGGATTCTAAGTAACTAGTCATGACAGAACCTCAAAAAGGTTACCCGATACTTCGAGGGCATTACCAAGGCTAGTCAAAAGGTCTAACTACCCTCCTATCAAAACCGAGAGTGGCACCCCTTACTGGATAACCACTTCATCCCTAGAATCCATCCATAGCTTATAAACATAAGCATTATTTCCAAACTCAACACTTGGCATAGACATTCCCAAATCCAAACAAGTCATGTATAAATGGACTGATTTTCCAATAGGACTTTGAGACAAAAATGGGATTCTCTATTACGCTAGTACTTAAGGTGCAGAGACTCAACTATCGAAGCAGACTTAAATGATACGAACAACGAAGTCCTAACGGATGATAGAGAAGAAAAGCTAAACCTTTAACAAGATCGTTACCCTCCTTCCGAGGTACTCTAGAAATGAGAGCATACTACTGCCCTCCCGATGATATTGTCCTTGTCCCATAATACTTAACTATCCGCCCCGTTTTACAATGCAAAAGGTACTCTCTCGTCATGGGTTTCATTGTTCATCTTTCTCCCTCCTTTGAGGACTAAGCCATACCAACTAGTTGCTCATCCTTAAGCTCGTATCCTTTATCCTTCTTTCTCACGATCCTTTCTTATAACGCGGCCACTGGTCTCTCGAGAACCACCTCCATCGTATGGAAAGCACTTTCGTAGGTAGAAAAGACTAGTCGCAGTTAAAACTACTGTGACTACAGATGGAGGAAAGAAAGGAAAAGAGACTCAATTAAGGAAACAAGGATAGTGCTATGGCCTTTGGGGAATAACCTTTTTCTTTTAAAAGAAAATTTTCTTGAAAAATGCTTCTTTGTAAACGGTTTTTTTTTCAAATAGTTTTCAGAAGGTCTTTAAAAACTTTTGCCCAGTCTGGTAACCTTCTGCTCTGATACCACGTGTAACACCCCACCTCCGCTAGGGTCACTCGCAAAGGAATGCACTAGCTTTAGAGGGGCATTATTGGTAAACATGCACAGAAATATCACAAGACAGAACATATAAAATAGCGGAAGTAAAATCAAACTTTCATAACATGAATAAATAAGGTCTAAAGCCTTTTACATCAGAGTACATCAAAACCTGTCTTGCAATAGTAAAGAAGCATAAAGACATTTTCATAAATTATTCCCCAAGTAAAAACAGTAAAGTAGCCATTAGCCAAGAAAAGTCCAAGCAATCCATGATGACCTTCGAGCAGAAGAAGTCCGAACTAAACAACAGTATTTCCTCCCTGTAACCTGGGGGGGAAACGGAAGAAAAGAGGCGAAACAAAACGAGTCAGTCAAAAAGACTGAGTAAGCCCTATCTACTATTAGCATAAAAACTAGTAAAGTTAACTGACATGAGAAACTGAGATGAACATAAGCATGATAACAAGATAGATAACCTAAATCAAAATAACAGGATGAACTACTGAACTCAGATAAACTAAGGTGTCATGATAAATTACGATGTCAAGATAAAACAAGGTATCACATCGTCAGGTTTCTATCAAGTATAATATCCCCAAGATATCTGTCACGTATAACGCCCCGTGATATCTATTCTGTATTTTAGCTCTGCACCTACCGTACTAGTATCCCCACCGTGTCATGTGTTAACCAAGAATGACCCTCACTCAAAAGTCGTGTAATGGTCCATGTCAACCTAATATATCGCATATATAGGTTACTCAACTTGTATGTTTTATTCCATGTAAATGTTCAGTCCCTTGCCGTAGACCATACGGGCTTTCCCATGAGATTCTATATTACTTTAACATAGTTCCATGATCCTTAAGATCGGTTTGGACTGTTACCCTAAACCTAGCTAGGGTCTTCCAACATGAATTATTGTTTGTACAACTAGGACTTATGCTACCTAGGGCTGCTAGGGATTATGCTTACCTATTGCACATTTTCGTATCTCGGTTTGGGTTCAACCACCTAGGGCCACTAGGGATTACGCTAACCGCCAACCGCGCCCTTTTTCCCACGCATTCATCGTGAATCGCTTTTCCATGACTGTATGCACATGTATCACATCGTGCCATCCGAGTCCTGTCACAGGGCAAATCAAGAAATACAGGACTCGGTCGGGAGCTTTCGATTTATCTGCCGATGCAGATGCTAAGGTCTGTTTTTCTTATACGTGGCTATGGTCCCACGAGACCACTCCCTCAACTAGTGAAAGACAAGATAGGATAAATCCTGTATGAGAACACAACACTGGCCAACCCACATCCAAGCCTTACCGCAACCATAGTTAGATAGCAATTATGGTCTTTTGGGTGTTCTCTGCCTTTCCGTACGTACACGCTTGACCAAAGATGGTAGGTAGCCTGACGAAATGCTATCTAGGGTACGACCGTGTATCGTCGACTATCACCTATCCATCCCCGTCTTTAGGTCGCTCGTATAGCAACCAAGGCATACTCTTGGTTCTTCTAACGCAGACCTTAACCTCTCATGAGCCTAGTATAATCACCTGGCAGCTCATAGAGGAATACCAAGAATATCCTCACGTTCCCCGAAGCCGCTGCTTCGTTACCCAGTTCGCTAGAGCCTTTATCTAAATCAGATACTTGCTCCTACTCGTATACTTAAACGATGACCTACCGTATCAGGTTACTCATCTATCTATGAACTGGTCTAAATTTCCTTGACTAAGAATCATTACTTAGTTATTCTTCAACTAAGGTTTACCACATAGCATTGTTCCCGTTATCTTTGTTAACTACCGTTATCCACCTAATCCTCAGAACTAGGGTTTACATAATGGATTAAGTGTCACTTAAGTTCATGACTTAACCCTTCTACAAATCCTGTCAAAATTGGCTAAGTATCCAAGTTCAAGGCTTAACCCTACAAACCATGCTCAAGTTGGTTAAGTATATTAAGCAATTCACGACTTAACCTCGTCCAATTATCATTCTAGATTGGTTAAGTATATATTAACTTGACCCTATCAATTTACTTAGTCAAATCGGTCAAGTGTATTCAAGCGATTCGTGACTTAGCCTTATCATGTTTTCACGTTATATTGGTTAAGTATTGGTTAACTTAACCACAATAAATTAACGAGTTAGATTGGATAAGTATAGGTCACTTAACCACATCAATTCATCATGTTTAGATTAGTTAAGTGTTTAACTTAACCCCATTAAACTACCAAGTGGGATTAATTAAGTCTAGGCTAACTTAACCCCATCCGATTTCCATGTTTAGACTAGTTGAGTCTAATCTTAACCCTATTCGTTAACCGTATTTTTCGGTTAAGCGTCATTAAGAAAACTTACTTAACCTTAACAAGTTATCGCGTTGGATTGATTAAGTGTTGGTTAACTTAACCCCATCCACTAGTCATATAAAAATGGTTAAGTGTCATTAGGCAAATCAAGTTACTTAACCTACCCAACCTTGTCATGTTTTGTTAAGTATCATTAGCCTAATCAAATTACTTAACCCATTTGTCCATGTCGTATTTGGTTAAGAGTCATTAATCAAATTAACTTAACCCTATCATGTGGCATTAATTACTTAATGCACCTTCACCTCTCACATTACACTTTGTTGTGGTTACTAGTTAAGCCGGTCGGTTCCGGGTAGCTTTACACCACAACTTGGTCTAACCTCGGGTTCAAGCACAACATGACCAACTTCTCACATTGGGTCCTATTGTTTGCAACTACTAGTTAGGCCGGTCAGTTCCGAGTAGTTTTACGTTGCAAACTCAACCCAACCTCGAGTTGGCCACACTTATATTATCTAAGTGTAATGTCCATCATGTTTCCTAAACCATGTTACAAGTTTTCAAGCATTTGGGTAGACCTAACTTAATAGGTAAATTCCCAAAGGGTAGACATAACTTAATAGGTAAATTCCCAAGATTATGTTTTTATGCATACTTACATGTCAACTTCCATGTTATATTTCAAGTCATGTTTTCAAGTTGTATTTTCATGTCATTAGAAATTACCCATAACATAACCCAACGCTTTTAAACTCGCATATACGTTCGCGACAACGTAATGGATTAAAAGAAGAGACTTGGCAAAGGCATGACAAAAATGGATATTAAGCCACAAGTTAATCATGGTGGCAAATGAGGCACAAATGTGTTCATTAATTTGCATGTTACATTCTTAAGCCTCAAAACATGCATAAACCCAAACTTGGCACATAAGGGAATCATGGTGACAAAAGATATGGAATGATGACTAGTAACTCGCATATATCATCATATAAGGGTTATGACTTCATATGCAAGTTGACAATGAGGTTATGAGGGTTCTCATGTTGCCTAATGCAACATTTCAACATAAAGGTTGTAGATTTTAGCTCACAAGATCAAGATAATGACTTCATAAACTTGCATGACATGATAGCATGTATCATACTCAATGATCAAACCCAAACTTGCAACATGAACATTTAACTTCATAGTTAATATCTAAGAGTAGGGAAAGGGCTTACATTGCTATGAAGGCACAAAAGATATGACAAAGCCCTTATGCAATCAAATAGACCCAAAATGCAAGCTCTAACATAAAAACCCTTGAGCCAAAATGATCAAAACCCTTGCTTTATGATGCAAAGATAGAAACTTGACTTGAATGCAAGCTAACGACACTCATACAAGCTTGAAAACACTTGTATGCATGGAAAATCTCTCATAGAAACCATTTAGAAATTTTATGAAGAGAGTGGAGGCCATGAGAGGTAAAATTTTGCCATAGTTTAGTTGCATGAATGAATAATGAGGATTTAGGATAGGTTAGGGTCTTATTTATAGATTAGGCAAGTGTTTTAGGCCATAGGATTAAACCTAGATTCAATCCAAGCCATCAAAGCATGTCTTGGGGAAGAAGTCAAGTGTAGGAACCATCTAGGGCCTTTAGATTAAAGATGAACCATGAGAACCATCCAAATGCAAAATCTGCATTTGAGCGAATCGGCCCACGGGTTGACAGCCAAACACCCTGGATTAACCCCTAGTCGACCCAGCAAGCTCGGGTCGATCTCAAAAAACGGCCGGTTCGGTTATTCCCCTCTCCCAATTCGCTGTTTTGAACATTTTTGCATATTTATTTATTTAATTTTCAATTATATATATATATATATATATATATATATATCAATATATATATATTTCTCTGCGCAACCCATTTCACTTAATTAAGTATACTTTAATTTGGGAATTTTTTCGTGAAACTTCGCGAGGCCATATCTTGGTCATACGGACTCCGATTTTCAAAAACTCGGACTCTATTTCGCGTATTTTTCCGAGACGAACGCAATGGAATAGCCCGTTTCCCTTGATTCAGATTTTACAGTTTAATTCTGCCTCCATTTATGTTATAACAGGTTATTGAAAATACGGGTTGTTACAGAAACAGCCTTGTATGCCCACAGAAGTTAGAAGTTTTCTCGGTTGGCCAGTTATTATCAGAAGTTCGTTAAGAATTTTTCGAAGACATCTGGTTCCTTAACGAAACTAACTAAGAAACATTAGAGATTCAACTGGACTCCAGAATATGAGGCAGCTTTCTAGGGGCTGAAGTTAAAATTGACGACTGCTCCAGTGCTCACAATTATTGACGGCAACCAGGATTTAAAAGTCTAGACCGATGCTTCTAAAGAAGGCCTTGGCACAGTGTTAATGCAAAGAGGCCATGTTGTCGCTTATGCTAGCCATCAATTGAAACCACATGAAAAGAATTATGTAACTCACGATCTAGAATTGCTAGCTATTGTGTTTGCTATGAAAATCTGGAGGCATTATCTATTGGGTGAGAAGTTTGAATTATACACTGATCATCAATCATTGAAATATTTATTCACCCAGAAGGATCTAAATATGAGACAACATCGTTGGTTAGAATTTCTCGCAGCTTATGATCTAGATATTTTATATACTCCGGGAAAAGCCAATGTGGTAGCTGATGTGCTCAGCAGGAAGAATGTGATCGTCGCCAGTATTATCATTATGCCATCGTTGATTGATAAAATAGCTATTCTTCAGAAAGACGATAGTTTTATTAAGGAGATGATCAGAAGAATTCAAAAGGGAGAAGTCTCCAGTTTCCAAGTTGTAACACCCCGCCTCCGCTAGGGTCACTCGCAAAGGAATGCACTAGCTTTAGAGGGGCATTATTGGTAAACATGCACAGAAATATCACAAGACAGAACATATAAAATAGCGGAAGTAAAATCGAACTTTCATAAACATTAATAATTAAGGTCTAAAGCCTTTTACATTAGAGTACCTCAAAACCTGTCTTGCAATAATAAAGAAGCATAAAAACCTTTTCATAAATTATTCCCCAAAGTAAAGCGGTGAGGCAGCCATAGCCAAGAGAAGACCAAGCTATACATCAAGCCATACATGATGACCTTCAACAGAAGAAGTCCGAACTAAACAACATCATTTCCTCCCTGAAACCTGGGGACGGGGGGGGGGGAACGGAAGACAAAGAGGCGAAAGAAAACGGGGTCAGTCATAAAGACTGGTAAGTCCTATCTACTTCCAGTATAAAAACAGGTAAAGGTAACATGACATGCATAAACTGAAAGTAAACATAAGGATGACTACAAGATAGATAAACTAAACCAGGGTAACAGGCTGAACTACTGTAGCAAGCTAAACTAAGGTATCGTGATAAACCACGGTGTCATGATAAATCAAGGTATCTCATCGTCAGGTTTCTATCAAGTATACTATCCCAAGGTATCTACCCCGTCTAATATCCCATGGTATCTATTATGTATATTTTTCCTGGTTCTAACATGTATATCTGCTCTGCACCCTCCGTACTAGTATCCCAGCCTTGTTATGTGTTAACCATGAATGTCCCTTACTCAAAGTCGTGTAATGGTCCATGTCAACCTAATATATCGCATATATAGGTTACTCAAATCATATGTTTCTTTCCATGTATATAAGTTCAGTCCTTTGCCGTACCTCGTACGGGCTTCCTCATGTCGTATTATCCTTGAAATCGTTTGGACTGTCACCCTTGTTCTAGCTAGGCTCTTCTATATGAATCATCGTTTGAACTACTAGGACTTACGCCACCTAGCACCACTAGGGATTATGCTTACCTATTGCACGCTTTCGTATTTCGGTTTGGGTTAAACCACCTAGGCCACTAGGGATTACGCTAACCGTCAACCGCGCCCTTTTTCCCATGCATTCATCGTGAATCGTTTTCCTATAACTGTATGCACATGTATCACATCGTGCCATCCGAGTCCTGTCACAGGGCAAAACAAGAAATACAGGACTCGGTCGGGAGCTTTAGATTTATCTGCCGATGCATATACTAAGGTCTGCTTTTCTACACGTGGCTATGGTCCCACGAGACCCCTCCCTCAACTAGTTAAAGGCAACACAAGAGAAAATCTTGCATGAGAACTACACTCCGGCCAGCCCACATCCTACGGCCTACCTCACCCATAATTAGATAGCAAATTATGGTCTGTTGGGTGTTCCCTGCCTTTCCGTACGTACACGCTTGACTCAAGATGGTAGATGATCGACGAACTTGCTATCTCGGGCACCTTATGTATTCGTCGACTCACTGCTATCCACCCCAGTCTTTAGGTCGCTCGCATAGCAACCAAGGCATATTCTTGGTTCTTCTACCGCAGACCTCAACCTCTCGTGAGCCTAGTATAATGACCTGGCAGCTCGCAGAGGGATCCCAAGAATATCGTCACGTTCCCCGAAGCCGCTGCTTCGTTACCCAGTTCGTTGGAGCCTTTATCTAAATCAGATAGCCTGCTCCTACACGCATTCTTAAACGTTGACCTAATGTATTGGGTTACTAATTTATCTAAGAAATGGTCCAAACTTCCTTGACTAAGAATTATTACTTAGTTTCCCTTAACTAAGGTTTACCACTTAGCCTTATTTCCATAATCCTTGTTAACTATGGTTATTTACCTAATCCTACGAATTAGGGTTTATCTAATGGGTTAAGTGTCACTTAAGTTCATAACTTAGCCCGTCTACAAACCATGTCAAAATTGGCTAAGTATCCAAGTCCAAGACTTAACCCTACAAACCATGTGTCAAGTTGGCTAAGTATATTAAGCAATCCATAACTTAACCTCGTCTAATTACCATTTTAGATTGGTTAATTATATAAATTAACTTGACCTTGTCAAATTACCGAGTCAAATCGGTCAAGCGTATTCAAGTGATTCGTGACTTAGCCTTATCATGTTTTCACGTTAGATTGGTTAAGTATGGGTTAACTTAACCTCCATAAATTCACGAGTTAGATTGGCTAAGTATAGGTCACTTAACCACATCCAATTAACGAGTTAGATTGGTTAAGTTTAGGTCACTTAACCACATCAAATTAACGAGTTAGATTGGTTATGTTTAGGTCACTTAACCACATCAAATCATCATGTATAATTGGTTAAGTATAAGTTGCTTAACCCCATTAAATTATCACATTAAGTTGGTTAAGTATTGGTTACTTAACCTCATTGAATTACCAAGTTTAAATTGGTTAAGTGTTTAACTTAACCCCATCGAATTACCGTGTTTAGATTAGTTAAGTGTGGATTACTTAACCCCATCTAATTACCGTGGTTAGGTTAGTTAAGTATCAATTACCTAACCCCGTCTAATTACCGTGTTTAGGTTAGTTAAGTCTTAATCACTTAACCTCATCTAATTACCAAGTCTAAATTGGTTAAGTGTCATTACGGAAATCAAGCCCGGTCCCACTTAACCTACCCATTCGTGTCATATCGGTTAAGTGTCATTAGTCAAATTTACTTAACCTTATCATGTGGCATTAATTTAATTAATGCACTCTTAACCTCTCACATTAGACCTTGTTGTGGTTACTAGTTAAGCCGGGCGGGTCCGGGTAGATTTACACCACAACTTAGTCTAACCTCGGGTCTTAAGCGCGACATGGCCAACTTCTCACATTGGATCCTATTGTTTGTAGCTACTAGTTAAGCCGGGCGGGTCCGGGTAGATTTATGCTACAAACTCAACCCAACCTCGAGTTGGCCACTTTCATGTTTAGCCTAGTGTCATGTTCATGGTCAAGTTTTCAAGCAATTGGGTAGACCTAACTTAATAGGTAAATTCCCAATGGGTAGACCTAACTTAATAGGTAAATTCCCAAGCCCATGTTTTTATGCATATTTACATGTTAACTTCCATGTTATATTTAATGTTACATGTTGTCATATTATACCCATTTAACCCAAATCATGTTTCACGTCATCTTTTTTATGAAACTTCAAGTTAAGTTTCTCATGTATATTCACGCTCGTCTATCCTAACCCCAAAACGTGTTTCCAACGTAAGTATAGATGAGTCAACATAATGGGAATACTATGACTACAAATTGGCCTCGAACATGCATAGTGTCATAAAAAGGGTTTTGGCCACAAACACACAAAATGACACAAGGGAATTTGGCCACAAACATGCATATTATCAAAAAGGGTTTGGCCATAAACATGCACAACTTAAAAGAGGGGATTGGCCACGAGCATGCATAATCTCATAAAGGATTTGGCCACAAACTTGCATGTTAGCATAAGGGGTTTGGGTTCATAAACATGCATAAGCCCCAAAATCTTGTCTTAGCCAATGTTTCACAAGTAAAGTGGTTCCTAAAGGTTCATGCTAGCATTTCATGCATAAAGATCCAAACTTGCAAGTTAAACTAGGTTATGCATAGCATGAGAGGCATGATTAAGTCACTCACATCGCCTAAAATCATAAACATGAACACAAGAGGCTAAGTAAGGTTCATATAGGTTCGCATAATCATGTTTAGCCTCATTTTATCCCATGTCATTATCAAAACTACCGTTTCCATCTAAAAGTAGCTAGAACTTACTTAGGCAAGGCTTAGAAAAGGGGTCATGCATCATCTTGACGAAGAAAGGTGGCTCCTTTGAAGAAGAACCTTCATGAAACTCGCATAGTAATGTTGATTTGGCCTCTATTTGGTGTAGCAAGCTTGCACCTTTTGATTTGAACCCGATTTGAATGCATAGGCTCTAGGGATTTGAGATGGAGGCCATGAGAGTAGAAATTTGGCCATAGTTTAGTTACATGAGTGAATAATGAGGGTTTAGGGGTAGGTTTAGGGTCTTTTTATAGAGATTAGGATAGTTTTAGGCCCTTAGATTAACCCTAGGACCAACCTGAACCGTCAGATTTCAAACCAGGCCCAAAAACCTAGCCAAGATAGAAAATAGGTGCACCAGACCAGAATCAGCCTACAGGGCAAGTCGACAGCCCTGTCGACATGCCTGTCGACATGCCTGTCGACTTGCAAGTCGACAGCCCTATCGACAGCCCAGTCGACTTGTCTGGGCGGGAATTTTCCCGCCTGGCCCCATTTCTGCATGTTTCGAAATTCAAATTTCCCGAAAACTTCTTTGGGCCTTAACCGGGTCATACGGACTCCGTTTTTCGAAAACTCGGACTCTATTTCGCGTATTTTTCCGAGACGAACGCAATGGCATAGCCCGTTTTACTTGATTCAGAATTTAAAATTAAATTCTGCATTGATTCTCGTTTTAACATGTTATTGAAATACAGGTTGTTACATTCTCCCCACCTTTTAGGATTTCGTCCCCGAAATCTCTAAGTTAGGAAGAACATATCCTACCATCCATCATCCATCTACTCAAAACATCATCCACAAGCAACCATTGTCCTTAGATGATTTCTAATGCTGTATGAATATATGCAAGACGTGTGTGTACATGTTCCTTAGCTAATGCTAATGATCAGGCCTGAATAATCTTTCTAATGCAAAAATATGTATAGTGCCATGTATCCAACGTGTATGCAAATAGTCCTAGTCATATAGATACTATATGCGTGCACAATCATTCATTCATATGCAACAACCGCATGATAATACACTCGATTTCATCCATAAACAAGTATAAATACTCGTGCATATGCAATATGAAATGTGACCGAGTCGAGCTAGTATCTAATGTGTATTCGCGTATCCACGAGCAACCACTTGCAACCACTCGCAACCATATCAATCATAACATGTTTCAAATACATGTTTACATCCATAGGGTTCTACCTAGGATTCCCTGAAACAGGGTCGAGAAGATAAACAAGACAAACTCCTTACGGGGTTTGTAACAGAAAATAGGACCGAGAGGATGTCCACAAAAGATAGCCTACAAGTAAGCTCTACCGAAAACAGGGATCAAGAATATACTCCCAAAAAGAGATATCATGCGCGTATCTAGTCTTTGACCATCAAAGTCGTCTTTCCTGAGCTTAATTCCATCGTGCCTTGACCGTCTTTTAACTTCACGATTTCGCAGCTTCTTATTTCCTGTTTCCATAACATGAGCTAGAACTCATTTCTTTGTCGCCTCTCGTTCCACTTGCACTTATCCTTTTCCTAGAATACTTGACACAAACATGACTGCGTACTCATGATCTCATGCAAGCTTTCCAAAATTCACTAGTGAATCTCGGACCTCGTACCACAAGGTATTCCACGTAGAAGAACTTTCTCTTGAAAGTAAACAGATGCCAACCAGGTTAACAAGCGCACTTACTTGGGTGATTTCCATAACCCGTGCATAAGTGAAATAAACCATCCGTCTTATCGGCGAACACCACTCGATCGGGCTTCAAATTTCCAATAAAGGCATCAAGGGATTCTAAGTAACTAATCATGACAGAACCCAAAAGGTTACGCGATACTTCAAGGGTATTACCAAAGCAAGCCAAGAGTCTAACTAGCCTCCTTCTAAAACCGAGAGTGGCACCCCTTACTGGATAACCACTTCATCCCTAGAATCCATCCACAACTTATAAACATAAGCATTATTTCCAAGCTCAACACTTGATATAGACATTCTCAAATCCAAACAAGCCATGAGTAAATGGACCGATCTTCCAATAGGACTTGAGACAAAACGGGATCCTCTACTACGCTAGTACTAAGGTGCAGAGACTCAACTATCGAAGCGGACTTAAAAGATGCGGTGATCAAAACAAAGTCCCGACAGGATGATAGAGAAGAAAAGCTAAACCTTTAACAAGATCGTTACCCTCCTTCTGAGGTACCCTAGAAATGAGAGCATACTATTGCCCTCTGAATGATCTTGTCCCTGTTCCATGATACTTAACTATCCGTCCCGTTTCACCATGCCAAAGGTACTCTCTCGTCATGGGTTTCATTGTTCATCTTTCTCCCTCCTTTTAGGACTCAGCCATACCAACATGTTGCTTATCCCCGAGCTCGTATCCTTTATCCTTGTTCTTACTATCCTTTCATGCATAACTCTGCAACGGTCTCTCGAGAACCACCTCCATCGTAAGGGAAACACTTACGCAGCTAGAAAGACTAGTCGCAGTCAAAACCACTGTGACTACAGATGGAGGAAAGAAAGGAAAAGAGATTCAATCAAGGAAACAAGGATAATGCTAATGGCCTTTGGGGAATAGCCTTTTTCTTTTTAAAAGAAAATTTTCTTGAAAAATGCTTCTTTGTAAACGGTTTTTCAAATAATTTTCAGAAGGTCTTTAAAAACTTTTGCCCAGTCTAGTAACCTTCTGCTCTGATACCAAATGTAACACCCCGCCTCCGCTAGGGTCACTCGCAAAGGAATGCACTAGCTTTAGAGGGGCATTATTGGTAAACATGCACAGAAATATCACAAGACAGAACATATAAAATAGCGGAAGTAAAATCGAACTTTCATAAACATTAATAATTAAGGTCTAAAGCCTTTTACATCAGAGTACCTCAAAACCTGTCTTGCAATAATAAAGAAGCATAAAAACCTTTTCATAAATTATTCCCCAAAGTAAAGCGGTGAGGCAGCCATAGCCAAGAGAAGACCAAGCTATACATCAAGCCATACATGATGACCTTCAACAGAAGAAGTCCGATCTAAACAACATCATTTCCTCCCTGAAACCTGGGGGGGGGGGGGGTGGGGGAAACGGAAGACAAAGAGGCGAAAGAAAACGGGGTCAGTCATAAAGACTGGTAAGTCCTATCTACTTCCAGTATAAAAACAGGTAAAGGTAACATGACATGCATAAACTGAAAGTAAACATAAGGATGACTACAAGATAGATAAACTAAACAAGGGTAACAGGCTGAACTACTGTAGCAAGCTAAACTAAGGTATCGTGATAAACCACGGTGTCATGATAAATCAAGGTATCACATCGTCAGGTTTCTATCAAGTATACTATCCCAAGGTATCTACCCCGTCTAATATCCCACGGTATCTATTATGTATATTTTTCCTGGTTCTAACATGTATATCTGCTCTGCACCCTCCGTACTAGTATCCCAGCCTTGTTATGTGTTAACCATGAATGTCCCTTACTCAAAGTCGTGTAATGGTCCATGTCAACCTAATATATCGCATATATAGGTTACTCAAATCATATGTTTCTTTCCATGTATATAAGTTCAGTCCTTTGCCGTACCTCGTACGGGCTTCCTCATGTCGTATTATCCTTGAAATCTTTTGGACTGTCACCCTTGTTCTAGCTAGGCTCTTCTATATGAATCATCGTTTGAACTACTAGGACTTACGCCACCTAGCACCACTAGGGATTATGCTTACCTATTGCACGCTTTCGTATTTCGGTTTGGGTTAAACCACCTAGGCCACTAGGGATTACGCTAACCATCAACCGCGCCCTTTTTCCCACGCATTCATCGTGAATCGTTTTCCTATAACTGTGTGCACATGTATCACATCGTGCCATCCGAGTCCTGTCACAGGGCAAAACAAGAAATACAGGACTCGGTCGAGAGCTTTAGATTTATCTGCCGATGCAGATACTAAGGTCTGCTTTTCTACACGTGGCTATGGTCCCACGAGACCCCTCCCTCAACTAGTGAAAGGCAACACAAGAGAAAATCTTGCATGAGAACTACACTCCGGCCAGCCCACATCCTACGGCCTACCTCACCCATAATTAGATAGCAAATTATGGTCTGTTGGGTGTTCCCTGCCTTTCCGTACGTACACGCTTGACTCAAGATGGTAGATGATCGACGAACTTGCTATCTCGGGCACCTTATGTATTCGTCGACTCACTGCTATCCACCCCAGTCTTTAGGTCGCTCGCATAGCAACCAAGGCATATTCTTGGTTCTTCTACCGCAGACCTCAACCTCTCGTGAGCCTAGTATAATGACCTGGAAGCTCGCAGAGGGATCCCAAGAATATCCTCACGTTCCCCGAAGCCGCTGCTTCGTTACCCAGTTCGTTGGAGCCTTTATCTAAATCAGATAGCCTGCTCCTACACGCATTCTTAAACGTTGACCTAACGTATCGGGTTACTAATTTATCTAAGAAATGGTCCAAACTTCCTTGACTAAGAATTATTACTTAGTTTCCCTTAACTAAGGTTTACCACTTAGCCTTATTTCCATAATCCTTGTTAACTATGGTTATTTACCTAATCCTATGAATTAGGGTTTATCTAATGGGTTAAGTGTCACTTAAGTTCATAACTTAGCCCGTCTACAAACCATGTCAAAATTGGCTAAGTATCCAAGTCCAAGACTTAACCCTACAAACCATGTGTCAAGTTGGCTAAGTATATTAAGCAATCCATAACTTAACCTCGTCTAATTACCATTTTAGATTGGTTAATTATATAAATTAACTTGACCTTGTCAAATTACCGAGTCAAATCGGTCAAGCGTATTCAAGTGATTCGTGACTTAGCCTTATCATGTTTTCACGTTAGATTGGTTAAGTATGGGTTAACTTAACCTCCATAAATTCACGAGTTAGATTGGCTAAGTATAGGTCACTTAACCACATCCAATTAACGAGTTAGATTGGTTAAGTTTAGGTCACTTAACCACATCAAATTAACGAGTTAGATTGGTTAAGTTTAGGTCACTTAACCACATCAAATCATCATGTATAATTGGTTAAGTATAAGTTGCTTAACCCCATTAAATTATCACATTAAGTTGGTTAAGTATTGGTTACTTAACCTCATTGAATTACCAAGTTTAAATTGGTTAAGTGTTTAACTTAACCCCATCGAATTACCGTGTTTAGATTAGTTAAGTGTGGATTACTTAACCCCATCTAATTACCGTGGTTAGGTTAGTTAAGTATCAATTACCTAACCCCGTCTAATTACCGTGTTTAGGTTAGTTAAGTCTTAATCACTTAACCTCATCTAATTACCAAGTCTAAATTGGTTAAGTGTCATTACGGAAATCAAGCCCGGTCCCACTTAACCTACCCATTCGTGTCATATCGGTTAAGTGTCATTAGTCAAATTTACTTAACCTTATCATGTGGCATTAATTTAATTAATGCACTCTTAACCTCTCACATTAGACCTTGTTGTGGTTACTAGTTAAGCCGGGCGGGTCCGGGTAGATTTACACCACAACTTAGTCTAACCTCGGGTCTTAAGCGCGACATGGCCAACTTCTCACATTGGATCCTATTGTTTGTAGCTACTAGTTAAGCCGGGCGGGTCCGGGTAGATTTATGCTACAAACTCAACCCAACCTCGAGTTGGCCACTTTCATGTTTAGCCTAGTGTCATGTTCATGGTCAAGTTTTCAAGCAATTGGGTAGACCTAACTTAATAGGTAAATTCCCAATGGGTAGACCTAACTTAATAGGTAAATTCCCAAGCCCATGTTTTTATGCATATTTACATGTTAACTTCCATGTTATATTTAATGTTACATGTTGTCATATTATACCCATTTAACCCAAATCATGTTTCACGTCATCTTTTTTTTGAAACTTCAAGTTAAGTTTCTCATGTATATTCACGCTCGTCTATCCTAACCCCAAAACGTGTTTCCAACGTAAGTATAGACGAGTCAACATAATGGGAATACTATGACTACAAATTGGCCTCGAACATGCATAGTGTCATAAAAAGGGTTTTGGCCACAAACACACAAAATGTCACAAGGGAATTTGGCCACAAACATGCATATTATCAAAAAGGGTTTGGCCATAAACATGCACAACTTAAAAGAGGGGATTGGCCACGAGCATGCATAATCTCATAAAGGATTTGGCCACAAACTTGCATGTTAGCATAAGGGGTTTGGGTTCATAAACATGCATAAGCCCCAAAATCTTGTCTTAGCCAATGTTTCACAAGTAAAGTGGTTCCTAAAGGTTCATGCTAGCATTTCATGCATAAAGATCCAAACTTGCAAGTTAAACTAGGTTATGCATAGCATGAGAGGCATGATTAAGTCACTCACATGGCCTAAAATCATAAACATGAACACAAGAGGCAAAGTAAGGTTCATATAGGTTCGCATAATCATGTTTAGCCTCATTTTATCCCATGTCATTATCAAAACTACCGTTTCCATCTAAAAGTAGCTAGAACTTACTTAGGCAAGGCTTAGAAAAGGGGTCATGCATCATCTTGACGAAGAAAGGTGGCTCCTTTGAAGAAGAACCTTCATGAAACTCGCATAGCAATGTTGATTTGGCCTCTATTTGGTGTAGCAAGCTTGCACCTTTTGATTTGAACCCGATTTGAATGCATAGGCTCTAGGGATTTGAGATGGAGGCCATGAGAGTAGAAATTTGGCCATAGTTTAGTTACATGAGTGAATAATGAGGATTTAGGGGTAGGTTTAGGGTCTTTTTATAGAGATTAGGATAGTTTTAGGCCCTTAGATTAACCCTAGGACCAACCTGAACCGTCAGATTTCAAACCAGGCCCAAAAACCTAGCCAAGATAGAAAATAGGTGCACCAGACCAGAATCAGCCGACAGGGCAAGTCGACAGCCCTGTCGACATGCCTGTCGACTTGCAAGTCGACAGCCCTGTCGACAGCCCAGTCGACTTGTCTGGGCGGGAATTTTCCTGCCTGGCCCCATTTCTGCATGTTTCGAAATTCAAATTTCCCGAAAACTTCTTTGGGCCTTAACCGGGTCATACGGACTCCGATTTTCGAAAACTCGGACTCTATTTCGCGTATTTTTCCGAGACGAACGCAATGGCATAGCCCGTTTTACTTGATTCAGAATTTAAAATTAAATTCTGCCTTGATTCTCGTTTTAACATGTTATTGAAATACGGGTTGTTACACAAGTGGATGGCATAGACTAAGATTGAAAGGTAGAATTTGTGTTCCCGACAATCTTGAGCTCAAAAGTGAAGTAATGGACGAGAGCCACAAGTCCAAACTGTGCATCCACCCAGGGGTTAGTAAAATGTACAATGACCTCAAGCGAACCTTCTAGTGGAAGGCAATGAAAAGAGATATCTCTATATATGTTAGCCTGTGTTCTACATGTCAACAAGTCAAAAGCGATCAGCAGAAGCTCACTAGATTGTTGCAACCTTTGTAAATTCCAAGTGGGAAGTGGGAACAGATTTCTATAGATTTCATAGATGGTTCGCCCAGAACCAGGAAAGGAAATGACAATATTTGGGTGATCGTAGATCGTTTCACAAAGATCGCCCATTTCATACCTGTCAAATTGAATAGAACTGCTCAGAGTCTAGCGCTGATTTATTTTAGAGAAATTGTTAGACTGCATGGATGCAACGACCCAGGAATCTTCGGCCTCGAAAATCGACATAAATACCTTTACTGTAACTCATGCCGACCTCCCAAACACCGAAAACACTGGATAATTATTAGAAAGAAATTAGAAGATGAGGTAAGAAAGAAAGAAATATTAGAATAGAAGAAGAAGAACAAGAAGAAGAACCAACACAACACAGAGTCTCTCATCGTAGTGGAGCAATATATAATACCGAAATAACTTTATTGAGAGCTTTAAAACACTTACAATATCAGAGTACATCAACATCTCTGGACAGTTATAAAAACCTATCCCATATACAACACACAGCGGAATAGTATCATACGTCTGGGCTCTTCCATCTCGTCTCTTCATGGCTTTTGATAACCTGAACCTATATACCCCGGGCTAACCCGAGCATTTACAAAACACTGGGTCAGTCTGGTGAACCAGAGTGAGAAAACTCGCACAATATTAAGGGTATCACACAACCTGATTTTAAAGTAAAAATATTTTAAAGAAAAGGATAATCATAAGACCAGATCCATGCATAAACACGGACGGTTTTACCTTACGATGACCCAAAACATTTTTGAAACCAATATCTTGTCTGATATTATAATAGTGTCTAAATACAAGTAAATAGAATCTAATATTATGCTTGCATCTCACGCTCTACATAAATAGTATACAAAAAAAACCGCGGGCGCTTACTGGAGATTGGATTCCGACTATGACAAGGTATGGGACCACCTGCCGATTGTGTATCTCTTGAGGCGAATACATTGGGTTCAACAAGAACGTCTTGCAACCCGACCCTCACATGACCGACCACTCATTTCGCTTGAGTGTATCGAATGTATATCACCAATGGTTGGGTGTGAACCACCGTCTTCCCGAAAAGGGACAACATTGATAGATTAAAGAAGCAAAAGGAATTTCTCTAGATAGGTGATTATACACCCTAATGGGAGCGACCCACATAGCCATGTTGCCTGCCCAATTTTTTTCATTCACCGGTTGTGAGGCTTGAGGCCAGAATTTACTTTGAAACATATTATCGTCATTCACTTTGAATGCCACATCATCAGATCCGCCAGATATCACTAATTGACGTCCACAAAAATACCCTGAAAGTTAAGCTAAGAGAAGTGCCCTTCTCCGCCACTAACAGAAATACGTTTGTAAAAATCAATGTATGCGATCCCTTTGGAAATACTCTGTCAGACATTCGTCTATACAAGTCATCCAGGAACAGGATGAACCGAAGGTACCCTCCTGCTGCATCAAATAAAGGAATCACCCCATGGATCAGTAGCAAGAAGCCCTTACAATCCATAGATTTTAACCACGACAGAATCACAGTGTATCTCGGGCCGCTAAGCCAGAGATTATAAGTAACCCTTTCATTTCATGAAGGTCTACGGTCTTCAATTGCTCCATCTTTAATCAGCATCTTTTACGTATTTGCGGTTCGGAATGGTTTTCGAATATAAGTTCGATCCCGGCCTTTCCGTACCAACAGCACATTAGACATGATTTTGATAGTCGGTTATTTAACTATGAAAATAAACAAGCATAAAATAAATAAATCCATTGGTTGGCTATACAGCATCACTTGGACATTTAAAATACTAACTTTATTTTAATATATTTATTTTCAAATCATTTTATAATATATCTTGAAACCATATCAAATTCTCCTTTTAAAAATCATTTAAACATTTGGTACTCATTATTCATCATTTGTAAATCAATTAAATTTATCCTTTGTAAAATTATCCTTATGAACACTCCTTTTCATTTCCGTTTGGGAAACCATTATTACCACTTATAATTTTATGATAACCCTATTCCCAAATCTTGTCTCCTTACTTTTAGAGATTTCGTTATTTTCCATCAATCTCCTTTCTATTCCTTTCGCCATGGAAATGCCATTTAAATTCTTAAGCCCCTTTCAAATCTTCTTTTATTTTGAAATCCCCATGTATATATATTTCCAAAATCATCAAATATCGCTACATTATTATTTTCCAAAGTAATTTGTTTTATCATCTCCACTACTACGACCATTATCATCCTTCGCTAATCCCGAAGTCGTTCAAGTTGGGGTATTTAAGTTACCTCTCAGACTTTGATCAACAACGTTCTTACCTTAAGATAATATCAGTTGTAATAAAACCCGACATTCATTTTCAATATCCAAACAAATCCTCTTTTACTTATCTCTTGACGAAACATCATTTCTTTTATAAATGGAAAAACTATTGCATCTTATAACTCCATTTAACATGGAAATAAGACCAAAATAAGGATTAAATTTTAACTTTGAATTTAAACTTAATTCACCATCGTTTCCATTAACTTGTTTAAACCCTCACTTTACTATAAACAATGGTTTAAAACTTTATAACCCTTTTGTCTACAACTTCCAAATCCCAAGATGTCACTTTGGTTATCAATCAACTAATATCAACATTTAAAAAAATGGTTTAATTATCAATTCTATTTCCACTAATTAAATAATTTAATTTCAATTAACACAGTTGACTTAATCAACTCTACACATGATTACCACATTAATCAAATCCTAATTCGCCTTTCCATTTTAAATTAATTCTAAATTATTTAAAATAATTCTATTTGATTATGAGTAATAATCAAGTCAATATAATCTCATCTTAATTTGCTTCTTAAAATCAATTATCCTTGGTTATTAAATATCGCATTCATATCCACTCACTTCCTTATCAATATCGTAAGTGTTAGAATCAACTTCATAAGGTCATTTCATATGTTAGATAAAACACGTGCTTCACATACAGATATATTTTTGTGCCAAAATGGTTAAAATAATCTCTATTTTCTTTTTATAATATACTTTTAAAAACAGATTTCACATCTTCATTTCTAATGATTTACGGTAATTCTGCCTTTTATAAAAAAATGTATATTTAGGTCATCCACTACCAGTTTCTTAACTAATACAGTCTATTGGTTAATAACAAACAACCGTTGAATATAGATTCAACAATCGATAGCCAACTCAAAAATCCAATCATCACGATTCAACAGTTCATATAACCATCATATGAAAATAAATGATAATCAGTACAACTCATATGGGTCAAACAACAATGATTCAAGCGTCCAATCTAATTCAAATACGTTTATGTAACCAACAACGTAAGTTACCTCTATTGGAAATCATCGTTTAAAAATAACTGTGTTATTTTATTTAAATTAACCCGTGTTTAATTTAAATAGATGATATAACAATATATATAAACATCCAACCAATCATCGAATCAACCAATACTTAGCAAAACATGGCATACAAATAATAAACCCAATTTATAAAAATTATAAATGGGATAACTGAGTGAGTTAAACTCACCTTGGCTTGGTCGTTAGACGCTCGTTTTTCAATTAAATTAAACATCATTTAATTTAATTAAAAATCCTTCTTGCTTCTTAGTCCTGCCTGATCCTGCCCCATCACAATATTCTCGTCTCAACGGTCCTAACAAAACTGACCGTGTTCAAATCTGTCAACGTGTGTACGACATATCATTTAAACAATTTTAATATAATTAAATTATTTGAATTTAAATTAGGTTAATGAAAGTGGGCCTTTTACTTTCCTTGTTCGGCCCGCCATCTCCCCAACCCGTTTCCAACGTCAAAACCCTACCCCCAATCCTTGATCCTCAAATTCACGCCTCCCCAAACTCCACAAAAAAAACATCTTCAATGGCCGACAAATCCCCTTTTCATTTCCGGAAAAATCGAGATACTCTAAATCGAAACTCACCACCGTAAGATGCTTCTTCGATCCTCCATTCTACTCTCTACTCGGATCGGTCTGCTAACCTTTCACCATCCCGCCAACAACCACCACATTACCATGGTTTCGCAAATCAGCCTCAAAGCCTTCCAGATCCATCCGCAACCCAACTCGAAGGTTCCATTCGAGAATTCGATCAATCCAAGTATGCGGTCTTTCACCGATCCATCTGGAAATTTGTCCAGAGCATGTGGATCCGAAGTGATCATAGATAAGTATTTAAATTGATTTTTGTTTGCATTATTTTCTGTTTTGGTTTGAATCATTTTTCTTCTTCTCTCTCTTGTTTACTGTAATGTTCAAACCACTTGGAATTGATTAAATTCTTGTGCGTGGATCCTATATTTATAGTTGTATATTGATTCAGATAACAACGACGTCCATCACAATTAAGCTACTAGATTTTAGGCCATTGGTTTTCTTTGATTTGTAATAGTGATGGAATTTGACGGTTCAATCCAGTATGGAATTAGGACAGTGGTTTATATATATAGATTAGACGAGGCTAAGTTTATGACATGTTTATTTCAACGTAGAAATTTGATTTTTTATGAAATCTTATGTTCAGATCTGCCAATGTATAAATACATCTTTGTTGTGCAGATTTTATTATATGATTATATCTACATATATTAGTTCATTGCCTATAGATTCTGTGTCCCAAAAAAAATACGGCAGCAGTGAATGAAATCAAATATATATGTATATATATATATATATATATATATAATCTGTTTCGAATGGACTGTAGATTTGATAGTGAATATATACATAAATTTGATTTCTTTGTTGTTCATGTACTTAGGATTGATGCAATATATATATATATATTTAGTTGTCCAAAATTGATCTGCTTAGCTGTTTAGCTATTTTCGTTTCTGTTCATGATCCATGCTTGAGTCATGCATCAATATTTTCGAATAGACTATTTTCTTTTTCTTTTCTTCTTTTTAGACAATATCTGTTGACTTAGCTATACATAGGTTTTTCATATGAAATTTCGTTTTACTAATTTCCTGCTATTTAAGATCTGATGATCATGAAAAGTGAAAACCGTGCTTTACTGTTTCATGACTTAAACAAGACATGCTGCAAATTCTAAAAATTTAGAATTTTGCTTTGCATATGATCTTGGATTTGTATGTCTTGCATCTCCATTGATTTGGTTGGATTCTCTTTCATGCATGCCTAAAACAATATGAAAGCATAAATATATTGTTTTCTCTTACACTATATTGATATCTTGTACAGACCATATATGTATATACATACATACATACATACATATATATATATATATATATATATATATATATATATATATATATATATATATATATTCCCTTAACTGTTTTTTTTACTGTTCGGTAGCTGTTTTATTTAATTGAAAATTTCCTTACTGTTTTCACGAAAGGAGCATGACAGGAGCAAGACATGCACGAGACAATTCCGCTGAGCTTTCATGTTCATTTCGCTTTTGTGTTGCCCCGACAAATTTCGTATATGTTTTGCATTGTATAACATTTATGTATAAACATTTTGTTTTTTTTCTTTTGTATTCTCTTTTGTACAACAATAATATATGTTTAGTTACCAATTCAAACTTCATGTTGTGCATCATTTCAGTTTTTATGTTCTTATGTCCATGGAGCGATATTTTCCTATTAATTGTTGAACAATTTGGTGTAATTGTATTCGGTCCATATGTTTGCCGAACTAAGTGAAGTGCGGATGGCACGTATATATATATATATATATATATATATATATATATATGTATATTTATGTGCATGGGTTTGTATAAAAATACGACCGTGTTAAGGTCGGTTTATTATTTTAACTGCATATGATCTCAATACAATTTAGATTAAGTTTTTAAACGACTTACTTAACGATAATAAATTTATACCATTGTATTAAAACAAACACCTTCAATTCCATATAGTATAAAATTTAAAACTCAAAAATTAACGTTTTGGGTTTTAAAACGATATTCTATTTATATAAAAACCCTTTTATATTTATAAATAAAACGTTTTAAATTTAAAACCGTTCTATAGCGATTATCTGAAAATTTAAATTAGCCATAACTAACAAACTAAAATACAAAATCTGAATTTTTCTCTTTCGTATGAAAATTATAAATGACACAGTTTCAATGTTTCTCGTTTCACAGAAATATAACTTATATCGGATCCTGTATATCAAATTGAAGTTCAAAACTCTATTTTACGAACTGCCGCGTGATTTCGAGCTCGTTTTATATTATAAATAAAATTAACGTTAAAACTTCATTTTAAATAACGAATTAAATATTAAAACCCATTAATATTTCATATAAAATATTTAAAATAATAAATTAAATTAAATATTTGACTGCCAAAAATACAGAATGTTACATTCTTCCCCGCTTAAAATAATTTCGTCCTCGAAATTGCTAAGGTAGGAAAGGACGTTACAAACCCATAAATTTCCAAATCCAGATCATTTTAAAATTGAAATTAATTCAATGCCATATATAAATATTTTTAAAAATATCAAAAAATTACTAATGCATTAAATTCTCAGAAAAATTCGACAGAGTCTCCCCTACATGGAGTGACATCTTGATATCGCAGGAACAAATAATGTATATACATCGACCAACACGATCAGAAATCAAAAAGCAAAACCCCAAAATTTTATATTTTCACGTAAACGTACCTTTTTGCGAGTGCCATTTAATTTATCGCAATCTACTCAATCAAAATCTAATCCTCAAAATCCATCTAACACCTATAACTACTCAATTAACATATGAGTAATAATATTTGAAATTTTAAGATAATATTCCACTAATCAACTAGTACAACTACACCAATTGCAAAGTCGGTTGTTGATTATTCTTATTCAAATCTCAAACAAGTATTATCCAATTAGGAATAAATCATAATCAACAATCCATACACAACCAAATTAATTAAAGCAACTAAATTTCATTCAATATTAATATTTTACTTCGGTTTCACATATTTGAACATCAATCTTTTAATACCCGATTGATTTCTTTCTAATTATTATTTATTCATCAAGTTCCAAATTTATTTATTTCAATTAAATTTTCACTTAACCAGATTAAGTTCCAATTCAAATTTCCAATCCAATTTGAATATTTATTCAAATTAATCAAACATAGTAATATTTCAATAATTTGATAAAATCATTTCCGTTCTATATAGAAATATAATTTGGGAAAAATTATTTCATTTACCCTCTTTACAAAACAATATTGTATCAATTGCCAATCCAATGCTTCTCAACACTTGAACCAATTAACAAAACAATACAAAACATTTTTATATCAAATTTACAAATATTCTCTCATATATATACACTCAAAAACAATCTAGGGTGTTACTAACCACATCTCTATTCAGTTACGCCACAGAGCCAAGGTTATTACTAAACCAATAGCTCTGATACCACTCTAACGACCCGGGAATTTCGGTAGGCTTTTCAACCAGCCATTAACACCCAAGGCAGAGGGCTAACCTCCCCCCGTGGCTTACACTGGTACCTCAGAACTGCTTTTATGGCCAGCCTCGCGACTCGACCAACCCACATTGTCAGGAGATGTAGGGGTAAGACTCTCCCGTTCGCCACCTAACACGAAGCGAGAACCCCCTATCATCTGTACTAATTAAGCAACCAACTCTGATACCACTGTAATGATCGAGGAATTTTCGGCCTCGAAAATTGACATACATACCTTTACTGTAACTCGTGCCGACCTCCTAAACACTGAAAACACTGGATAGTTATTAGAAAGAAATTAGAAGGTGAGGTTAGAAAGAAAGAAATATTAGAATAGAAGAAGAAGAAGAACCAACACAACACAGAGTCTCACATCGCAGTGGAGCAATATATAATACCGAAATAACTTTATTGAGAGCTTTAAACACTTACAATATCAGAGTACATCAACAACTCTGGACAGTTATAAAAACCTGTCCCATATACAACACACAGCGGAATAGTATCGTACGTCTGGACTCTTCCAGCTCGTCTCTTCACAACTTTCGATAACCTGAACCTGTATACCCCAGGCTAACCCGAGCATTTACAAAAGCACTGGGTCAGTCTGGTGAACCAGAGTGAGAAAACTCACACAGTATTAAGGGTATCACACAACCTGATTTTAAAGTAAAAAATATTTCAAAGAAAAGGATAATCGTAAGAACAAATCCACACATAAACACGGACGGTTTTACCTTACGATGACCTAAAACGTTTTTGAAACCAATATCTTATCTTATATTATAATAGTGTCCAAATACAAGTAAATAGAATCTAGTAGAACGCTTGCATCTCACGCTCTACATATATAGTATACAAACAAAACCGCGGGCGCTTATTGAAGATTGGATTCCGGCTATGACAAGGTATGGGACCACCTATCGATCGTTTATCTCTAGAGGCGAATACATTGGGTTCAACAAGAACATCTTGCAACCTGGCCCTCACATGACCGACCACTCAATTCTCTTGAGTGTGTCGAATGTATATCACCAACGGTTGGGTGCAACCAACCGTCTTCCCGAAAAGGGACAACATTGATAGATTAAAGAAGCAAAAGGAATTTCTCTAGATAGGTGATTATACACCCTAATGGGAGCGACCCACATAGCCATGCTGCCTGGCCGATTTTTGTCATTGACCAGTTGTGAGGCTTAAGGCTAGAATTCACTTTGAATGACACATCATCAGATCCGCCAGATATCACTAATTGACGTCCACAAAAATACCCTGAAAGTTAAGCTAAGAGAAGTGCCCTTCTCCGCCACTAACAGAAATATGTTTGTAAAAATCAACGTACGTGATCCCTTTGGAAATACTCTATAAGACATTCATCTATACAAGTCATCCAGGAACAGGATGAACTGAAGGTACCCTCCTACTGCATCAAATAAAGGAATCACCCCATGGATTAGTAGCGAGAAGCCCTTGCAATCCATAGATTTCAACCACGATAGAATCACAGTGTATCTTGGGCCGCTAAGCCAGAGATTATAAGTAACCCTTCCGTTTCATGAAGATCTACGGTATTTAATTGCTCCATCTTTAATCATCATCTTTTACGTATTTGCGGCTCGGAATGGTTTTCGAATATAAGTTCAATCCCGGCCTTTTCGTACCAACAACGCATTGGACATGATTTTGATAGTCGGTTATTTAACTATCAAAATAAACAAGCATAAAATAAATAAATCCATTGGTTGGCTATACAGCATCACTTGGCCATTTAAAATACTATCTTTATTTTAGTATATTTATTCTCAAATCATTTTATAATATATCTTAAAACCATATCAAACTCTCCCTTTAAATATCATTTAAACATTTGGTACTCATTATTCATCATTTGTTAGTCGATTAAATTTATCCTTTGTAAAATCATCCTTACGGACCCTCCTTTTCATTTCCGTTTGGGGAACCATAATTACCACTTATATTTTTAGGATAACCCTATTCCTAAATCTTGTCTCCTTACTTTTAGAGATATCGTTATTTTCCATCAATCTCCTTTCTATTCCTTTCGCCATGGAAATGCCATTTAAATTCTCAAGCCCCTTTCAAATCTTCTTTTATTTTGAAATCCCCACGTATATATATTCCCAAAATCTTCAAATATCGCTACATTATTATTTTCCAAAGTAATTTGTTTTATCATCTCCACTATTACGACCATTATCATCCTTCGATAATCCCAAAGTCATTTAAGTTGGGGTATTAAATTACCTCTCAGACCTTGATCAACAACGTTCTTACCTTATGATAATATCAGCTGTAATAAAACCCGATATTCATTTTCAATATCCAAACAAATCCTCTTTTACTTATCTCTTGACGAAACATCATTTCTTTTATGTATGGCAAAACTATTGAATCTTATAACTCCGTTTAACATGGAAATAAGACCTCAATAAGGACTAAATTTTAAACTTCGAATTTAAACTTAATTCACCATCGTTTACATAAAATTGTTTAAACCCTCACTTTACTATAAACAATGGTTTAAAACTTTATAACCCTTTTGTCTACAACTTCCAAATCCCAAGATGTCACTTTGGTTATCAATCAACCAATATCAACATTTAAAAAAATAGTTTAATTATCAATTCTATTTCCACTAATTAAATAATTCAATTTCGATTAACACAGTTGACTTAATCAACTCTACACATGATTAACACATTAATCAAATCCCAGTTCGCCTTTCCATTTTAAATTAATTCCAAATTATTTAAAATAATTCTATTTGATTATGAGTAATAATCAAGTCAATATAATCTCATCTTAATTTTCTTCTTAAAATCAATTATCCTAGGTTATTAAATACCGCATTCATATCCACTCACTTCCGTATCAATATCGTAAGTGTTAGAATCAACTTCATAAGGTCAATTCTTATGTTAGATAAAACACGTGCTTCGCATACTGATATTTTTTGTACCAAAATGGTTAAAATAATCTATATTTTCTTTTTATAATATACGTTTAAAAATAGATTTCACATCTTCAGTTCTAACGATTTATGGTAATTATGCCTTTTATAAAAAAAAGTGTATATTTAGGCCATCCACTACCAGTTTCTTAACCAATACAATCTATTGGTTAATAACAAAAAACCGTTGAATATTGATTCAACAATCGATAGCCAACTTAAAAATCCAATCATCACGATTCAACAATTCATATAACCATCATATGAAAATAAACGATAATCAATACAACTCATAGTGGTCAAACAACAATGATTCAAGCGTCCAATCTAATTAAAATACATTTATGTAACCAACAAGGTAAGTTACCTCTATTGGAAATCATCGTTTAAAATAACGATGTTGTTTTGTTTAAATTAACCCGTGTTTAATTTAAATAGATGATATAACAATATATATCAACATCCAACCAATCATCGAATCAACCAATACTTGGCAAAACATGGCATACAAATAATAAACCCAATTTATAAAATTATAAATGGGATAACTGAGTGAATTAAACTCACCTTGGCTTGGTTTGGTCGTCATACGCTGGTTTTTCAATTAAATTAAACATCATTTAATTTAATTAAAAACCTTCTTGCTTCCTAGTCCTGCTTGATCCTGCCCCATCACAATATTCTCGTCTCAACGGTCCTAAAATAACTGACCGTGTTCAAATCTGTCAACGTGTGTACGAGATATCATTTAAACAAATTTAATAAAGTAGTTAAATTACTTGAATTTAAATTAGGTTAATGAAAGTGGGCCTTTACCTTTCCTTATTTGGCTCGCCATCTCCCCAACCCGTTTCCAATGTCAAAACCCTACCCCCAATCCTAGAACCTCGAATCCACGCCTCCACAAACTCCACAAAAAAAAAACGTCTTCAATGGCCGGCAAATTCCCTTTTCATTTCCGGAAAAATCGAGATCCTCTGAATCAAAACTCATCACCGTAAGATGCTTCTTCGATTCTCCCTTCTACTCCCTACTCGGATCGGTCTGCTAACCTTTCACCATCCCGCCAACAACCACCACGTTACCATGGTTTCGCAAATTAGCCTCAAAGCCTTCCAGATCCATCCGCAACCCTACTCGAAGGTTCCATTCGAGAATTCAATCGATCCTAGTCTGCGGTCTTTCACCGATCCATCTAGAAATTTGTCCAGAGCATGTGGATCCGAAGTGATCATAGATAAGTATTTAAATTGATTTTTGTTTGCAGTATTTTCTGTTTTGGTTTGAATCATTTTTTTTCTTCTTTCTCTTGTTTACTGTAATGTTCAAACCGTTTGGAATTGATGAAATTCTTGTGCGTGGATCCTATATTTATAGTTGTAGCTTGATTCAGATAACAACGACGTCCATCACAATCAAGGTTTTAAATCTCGGATATCGGTCGCGTTTCGTCTCGTGGATTTTATTGACTCGGTCTCGTATCGGGGGAGATCTCGGACGAGATGAGTCTAACTCGGGAGTTCATCTCGGATTTTCATCTCGGGTCTGAAAGTTCATATCGGAACAATCTCGAGGTACATGATATGTTAAAAATGATATTTTAACAAAATGATTTTTGTGAATGCTATCAAAAACATAGTTACTTAAACTTAAAATGCAAAATAACTTTATTCTTTATTTTGCGAAAGATCATTCATACTCTAAATCGTAATAAGCTTAAAATAGGAATATTGTTAGATAGAAAACATTAAAAGGATCCAAATCATTGAAAAATTCAGCATAGATAGACCATAAAATACATAATTTCATAAGTAACATGTATGTAAAAAGACGATTATGAAAATCATAAGCATTGTAAAACATATACGAACATGCAATATAGTCATTTAACATGCAAAATGTAAAATAACAAAAGATTGATATGGCTAGATTTAAGTTTTTTAATTATAGTTCTAGTTCAGGCACAAATTTAAATTTTAACCAAAAAAACTAAGATCTCGGACGATATTCCAGTATTTCGTCTCGATCGATATATCGTTCGATATTGCAATATCTTGGGCGATATATTCGAAAGGAGATTTAGAGTGATATTTGCTGTTTCATTTCGGAAGGAGCCCAAAAGGAGATCTCGGAAGAGATCTCGGGGGATATTTGCGAGATTTGAAACAATGATCACAATTAGGCTACTGGATTTTAGGCCATTGGTTTTCTCTGATTTGTAATAGTGATGGAATTTGACGGTTCAATCAGAAAATCTTGTGAATCGGTATGGAATTGGGACAGCGGTTTAGATATATAGATTAGATGAGGCTAGGTTTATGACATGTTTATTTCAACGCAAAAATTTGAATTTTTATGAAATCTTATGTTCATATCTTCCAATGTATAAATACATCTTTGTTGTGCAGATTTTATTATATGAATATATCTACATATATTAGTTCATTGCCTATAGATTCTGTGTCCCAAAAAAATATGGCAGCAGTGAACGAAATCAACTATATATGTATATATATAAAATCTGTTTCGACTGGCCTGTGGATTTGATAGTGAATATATACATAAATTTGATTTCTTACCTGTTCATGTACTTAGGATTGATGCAATATATATATATATATATATATATATATATATATATATATATATATTTAGTTGTCCAAAATTGATCTGCTTAGCTGTTTAGCTATTTTCTTTTCTGTTCATGATCCATGTTTGAGTCATGCATCAATATTTTCAAATGGACTGTTTTGCTTTTTCTTTTCTTCTCTTCTTTCAGACAAAATCTATAGACTTAGATGTACATAGGTTTTGCGTGTGAAATTTCGTTTTATTGGTTTCCTGCTATTCAAGATCTGATGGCCATGAAAAGTGAAAACTGTGCTTTACTGTTTCATGACAGAAACAAGACTTGCTGCAAATTTTAAAATTTTAGAATTTTGCTTTGCATATGTTCTTGGATTTGTATGTCTTGCATCTCCATTGATTTGGTTGGATTCTCTTTCATGCATGTCTAAAACAATATGAAAGCATAAATGTACTGTTTTCTCTTACACTATATTGATATCTTGTACAGAACACACACACACACACACACACACACACACACACATATATATATATATATATATATATATATATTCCCTTAACTGTTTTTTTACTATTCGGTAGCTGTTTTAATTAATTGAAAATTTCCTTACTTTTTTCAGGAAAGGAGCATGACAGGAGCAAGATATGCACGAGACAATTCCGCTCAGCTTTCATGTTCATTTCTCTTTTGTGTTGCCCAGACAAATTTCGTATATGTTTTGCATTGTATAACATTTATGTATGAACATTTTGTTTTTTTTCTTTTGTATTCTCTTTTGTACAACAATTATATATGTTTATTTATCACTTCAAACTTCATGTTATGCATCATTTCAGTTTTTATGTTCTTATGTCCATGGAGCGATATTTTCCTATTATTTGTTGAACAATTTGGTGTAATTGTATTCGGTCTATATGTTTGCCGAACTAAGTGAAGTGCGGGTGGCACATATATATATAGGTATGTATATTTATATGCAGGGGTTTGTATATAAATACGACCATGTTAAAGTCGGTTTATTATTTTAACCTCATATGATCTCAATACAATTTAGATTAAGTTTTTAAATGTCTTACTTAACGATAATAAATTTATACTGTTGTATTAAAACAAACACCTTCAATTCCATACAGTATAAAATTTAAAACTCAACAATTAACTTCTGGGTTTTAAAATGATATTCTATCTATATAAAAACCCTTTTATATTTTAAAAAAAAACATTATAAATTTAAAATAGTTCTATAGCTATTATTTGAAAATATAAATTAGCCATAACTAACAAACTAAAATACAAAATCTGAATTTTTCTCTTTCATATGAAAATTATAATTGACACGGTTTCAACGTTCTCGTTTCACAGAAATCCAACTTATATCGGATCCTGTATATCAAATTGAAGTTCAAAACTCTATTTTATGAACTACCGCGCGATTTCGAGCTCGGTTTATATTATAAATAAAATTAACATTAAAACTTCATTTTAAATAACGAATTAAATATTAAAACCCATTAATATTTCAAATAAAATATTTAAAATAATAAATTAAATTAAATATTTGACTGCCAAAAATACGGGACGTTACAATGGAGTTCCCATGAGCATCGTTAGTGATCGTGACCCGATTTTTGCTAGTAAATTCTGGGAAGCATTCCAAGCAGAATTAGGAACGAAGCGTAATTTGAGCACCGCATATCATCCCCAAACAGATGGCCAAACTGAGAGGGTGAATCGTATTCTTGAAGATCTATTGCGGGCGTGTATTATTGATTTTGGTGGATCATGGGAAGACCATTTACATTTGGCTGAATTCTCACATAACAACAGTTACCAGGCGAGCCTGATAATGTCTTCATTCGAAGTATTGTATGGTAGACCGTGCCGATCCCCTGCTTGTTGGGTTGAACCTGGTGATAGACTTGTATTGGGGCCAGATATGATTCGCGATGCTGCGGATAAAGTCGATTTAATTAAGAAACGATTACTAGCCACTCAAAGCCGACAGAAGAGCTATGCAGATAAGAGAAGAAGAGATATATCATTTGCTGTTGGCGACTATGTGTATTTGAAAGTATCTCCGATGAGAGGAGTAATCCGGTTCGGTAAAACAGGGAAATTGGCACCTAAATTTATTGGTCCGTTTCCCATTCTGGAACGGGTTGGAACTCTCACTTATAGGGTTCAATTACCTGATTGGTTGCCTAGAGTGCATGATGTATTTCACGTATCTCAACTACAAAAGCATGTGCATGATACAGATCTTGTTGTAGAAGAAGCCGCACAACAGAATTTGGAAATCACTCCAAAATTGGCAGTTAGAAAAGAGCCGATGAAGATCATTAGCAAAGAAACCAAAGAGCCGAGGAACAAGAAGGTTCACTTAGTCAAAGTGCAATGGAGTGGAGATCCGCGAGATTGTGCTTGGGAAATAGAGGAAAGCATTAAGAAAGCCTACCCTAAGTGCAGGGTGGATGTCTCCGATTGACTCTAGTGCAAGGTACATTTACCATATTTTACATTTCCGTGTTGTTCTTTATTTGCTGTTGTTTTCTTTGCATAGATGTAAACTTTTTAATTATATAGCCAGATTAATTTAAAAGAGTATACGAATTAATTAGTATGATTTTGAAAAGTTAAAAATAAAATTGATTGATGATTGCGTTGTGTGACTGTGAGTTTGATTAACCAAATTATTAGAATGATAGTTAATTTAATCAATGGTATAATTTGTACGATAAAATCAAGTATTGAACTGATTTGAAATAGATAGAAATATATACACGTGCATTATATATGTTTGAGCAATAAAATGGATTAGCTGTTGAGTAAAGAATTTATCTGCGTGCCCGACAAATAGGTAAACCTTAATGAGTTGGATGCGCAATTTTATTTATTATACTAACTCCTATGAATGCCATTGGATGCGGAGTGCTGGTTGTTGTGTGTGTAGTAATAAATGTCGCCATAAGATAGTAACAATTAATTTTGAACTACACTACATGGCATACTTCTTGAAGATAGGCATACTTCATCATATACCATATAAGAATTTGGAGCTTGTGTGACGAGGTAGAAGATTTACCATACGAGCGAGAGGCTTGTATGGCGATGACTATATTTTACAAGTTGAACTGATGACTGATCTAGACTATATAAATATAACGGTAAATTGCCAGATTAATAAAAAATCCCACACGGGTCTGGAGATGACAATAAACACGTCTCTCTGGTCATTAAGGTACAAAAACCATTTATAGGGTGACAAGAATTTATTCTCTGGAGTTATGATCTATATACACTCTCCTGTGGACACCGGAATATATCACTATAAATATGTGCATGATTGTTTGGATTTATTGGGTACCTAATACGGCCCAATAAATTTTCAAACCCCTCCCCGTACAAAGGACGTTATGGCGATTTTTTTTGAAAATTTAGGGTGTTAGCCAAATTTTTGAGGAATTTGAAAATTCTTAGAAACTAAAAAGTTGAAGAATAGAAGCTAGAAGGAAAGTAGAGTGGGTTAATTAAACCACTCTCGACTTTATTCCTTTTCGGGGACAAAAAGTTTTAATTAAGTGGGGAAGATTGTAACAACCCGGAAATCTGAGCCAGTTTAAAATTTTTAATTTGGCTATTTGAGTGGATTTTAGGTATTTAAAATAAATTATTTCAAATAATAACGACGAAAAGTGTGTTTGAATCGATGTTTGAAAATAAATATGATTAATTTAAATTGTTAACAAAACCTGAAATGGCGCGGCAGTTTCAAAATTTCAACTCAAACTTTGACTGACTGTACCGGGTGCAAAATAAAACGGATTTTAGTGAAACTAAAAATATTTAAATCTGTTAGTGAATATCTTTCTAACGAATCAGAAAAATCGAAGTTTTATAGTGGGTGTCAAAAGTTATGGCCAAATGAATTTTCAAAAAGGTCGTTATAGAATTTATATAGCCCGTGAAAACAGACATTTTGCAAACGACCTCGGAATTCGACGAAATTCTTTTTGTTGGATCCGGGATGTCAAATTATTGCTAGATTTCAAATTACATAATTTTTGAAGTTAATATGTGAGCGTGGCGAAGGAAAATGTGTTTGGTCAATTATAGTTAAATTGGATCGACCAGAAAATGGCCATTTTTCAAATGGTCTCAGAATTCGACGAAACTAGTTTTGTTGGGACCGTATCATCAAAACATAGCTAGATTTATTTTTCGAGAATTGTTAGAATCAGTATGTGGCTCCGGCAAATTGAAATGTAAGTTCAAATCGAATATTGAATGTTTTTATATTTTAATTTGAAGAAAAACTAACTGAAACAGTCGAATGGGCCTACGAAACATATCCCATTGTGTTCGGAATGGGGGTATTTAGCTAGGGTCGACAGTCGTTGGGTTGGATTGGAGTTCGTATGAGATAAGGGGTATTTTCGAATTTTTAAAAATATATAAATAAAAGGAAAAATCTGATTGGCCCTCATTCTTTTCTCTCTCCCCGATCTGCTCAGAAACCGAACGGAGGCTATTCTTCGTTCCTTCCCTCCTCATTTCCTCCTCCTACATGCATCTAAACCACATGCTTCTTTGGAGTTTTTCGTGGAGCCGAGCCTCCTCTTCAAATCCGTCCTACCCTCGCCCTCCCTCTCCTCATCTGTGTCGAGATCTGCTAGCACGAAGTCGTCGACTTCAGGAAGCCACCGTCGCCGCTAGGGGTGTTCGATCCCAGTGCCACCACCCTGCGTGGAAAGCCCTCTCCTTCCTCATCCATGTGGTAACGGCTGATTCCAACATCGTGCCACGGATCGAAAGCTATCGGCAAACCTAGTTTTGAACGAAATTTGAAGGTAACAAGTTATATTATTTTAAACTATTCTATAGCACTTTTAAAGCGCTACTGTTTATGATTTTACAATAAAAATCATATCTTTTTCGTTTCTTGATAAAATCAAGTGAAACAAGAGATAATGGCTCGTGTGGATGTCTTCTACATTCTAGAAGAGACCGCATATTTTTCTAAGCCTTCTACAATTTTTGGTGGACCGGAACCCAATGTGAGATTTCTAATTTATAAACGATATGGAAAACAGTGATGTATAAAATATATATAATCGATGTATGAGTTATATAAGCGTTGTACACCTCATGTATAAGCATTGTATAAGTTGTATGTTCGAAGTATAAGTTATATATGCATTGTAAAATTGATATATGTGTTGAAATAAATTGAAATGATATCAAAGTGAAATCGAAATATATTTATATACGAATATATATATATACACACTCCCCTCGTCCACAGACCATGGACGATATATATTGGTTGTGATATTGTTTGGATTATTGATTGATGTCAAATTTGGTGAAAATCATGAATGATTGATTGTGGTTGAAAATACCTGTTTGTGGTTGAGAATTATTTTGGATGAAACCACATAGGATTAGTTTGTGGAAAAGAAAAATAAACATGCTCGTCTGCATATGAATTAGATGCATGAAATCCCCATTGTCAAAAAACGTGAGGTTTTAAGGTAGAGCGAGGAGACGTACTAGGGACGGTCCCGGTTTTAACTACCCTGCCGTTATACTACCGAAATTTTCAATAATATTCATGTGTTAGAATTATTTTCATGTGTTGAAACTATATTCATGTGTTGAATAGAAATTCATGTGTTGAATGAAGTTCATGTGTTGAATAAATTATTTGAAAGATAAAAATCACATTTTTATTATATATATAGCCTATATAAAATATTAGTATTTTAAATAAATTGTTTTAACTCCAAAAATAACTTTTTTACCTTATGTATAAACTATATAAAATAATCATGTTTTTAAATAAATTGTTTTACAATAAAAATCATATTTTTATTATATATCAACTATAGAAAATATTCATGTGTTGACTAAAAGACTAGAACGATAAAAATCATATTTTATTGTACATGTGAAGTCGAAAATGTTCATGTGTTGAATATGTAGATTAAACAATAAAATCAACATTTTTATTGTGAATATGAAGTGTTAAAAATGGTGATGTGTGGAATAAATATTTTTGATGATAAAAAATATCATTTTTATCAAATATATAAAGTGGATATGGTTTTGAAATCGAAGAATGAATTATATATATATACAATTAAAATAAATCAAATAACAAAGCTGCATTTCTTGTTTTGAAACCGTGATTTCAAACGATTGTACCGGGAGATCCGACCATCGGATTTTCCCGAAACCGAAACCGTTGGGTTCGCTTTGGAAATATCTTTCCAACGACACCAACTTTGTGAAGATCAAACGGTTGGATTGTCTGGAATGTTTAATTCAAATCTGAAGAAAAAGAGCACCAGAATCGATTATATCGATATATATATATATATTAAATTAAATTAAATTGAATAACGTCGCTGTAGTTCGTATTTTGAAATCGTAACTTCAAGCGATTATACCGGGAGATCCGACCGTCGGATTTTCCCAAAACTAAAACCCTTGCATTCGTTTTGAAAAGATCTTTCTAATGATATAAAATTTGTGAAGATCCAACGGTTAGATTTTCAGATATGTGTAAATCAAATCTGAAGAAAAACAGCGCCACGGCCGCGTTATGGCCTGAAGCGTCGTTTGAATGCATTGGCTATTTTTAAATAAATAAAAATAGCAATAAATCGTGATAAAATATTATAAATGATATGGAATCGAAATAAACTGAATTTGCTCGGTTTATGTGATATTTGATGGTTGAATGTGTTTGGTGTGAAAATTTCATTAAAGAACAGAATTATGATATAGAATAATTTAACTGTTGAAATGAATTAATTTGAAATTCTAAATATACGTGAATTAATTGAAAAGGCCGAGTTAATTCTCATTTCAAATAATTGATCGACGATTGAAAGACGAAGATATGAAGACGGTGCAAGAACGATGATCTTCATGTCGAATGGAGGGTTGCTACTGATGCTCAAAATGGAAGTAGCTACCTTGAAGGGGCTGAAGTAGTAGCCGTCCAGACGTACTTGTTGATTGTACGGATATGCGAGGTATTAAGTGCCTTCGGTTTCGTTCAGACCTAGAACGAACCTGTAAATGGACTGTGTGTCTGACATTGGATTTCGTTCTGTGCTGATTGATCTCTATTAAATATATATCTGTTTGGCGGCGGAGAAATTATTCTCTTGCTTAACGCCCTTCTCTGAGACGTAGAGCTCAGAGGTTATATATCAATAGAAGTCAGTCGCATGGAGTGAATTGCCTGTGTGGCATGCCTGAGTGGCAGACGATCAAGGCTTCTGTTGAAAAGCAAAGTCTTGTGGTTGATGATAAAAGCACGACCTGTATGGCATAGCTTTGTGTATAGTGTTGTTTCGCGAGCCTCACACCCCGGTATGAGCCAGAAACGGGAGAGGACATCAGGGAGGACATGCGTTTCCTTCTATCTAGGAGTGGTGCTTTGGGTTTTGCACACCCGGGTATTTTGCTTATGTGGATGATGGAAAGCGAGGCCTCGGTTTGCTTCGGTCTCTTCGGAGCCAATGGTGTGGTCGAATATGACCAGTGATGCCCCATGGGGCGGTAAAACGCAGTGTTCAGGCATTTTAATCCACATCGGTGGACCGACCCTGATGATCCAAGGGTCCACCTGAGTCTGGGTCCTGAGGGGTGGGCTAGAGCATCTCGAATTCGGTAAGGACTATCTTTTGCCTTAGTTCATGATGGAAATCCAATTTCCAAATACGACACCATGCGGTTTTGATTGCGCATATATATATATATATATATATATATATATATATATATATATATATATATGACGACATGATATATGGTACCCATGCTGTTTATAATTGATAGTTATGATTGAAATTGTTTTTGAAATATATATACATTAGCAATAATATCAAATGATTTGCTTTGCTCGTATCAAGCATGTTTTGGCCATTAAAGGGAAAACTCTATCCTCTGGTTTGTGTTGCATTATGTGATGGGAACTAAGTCTTGTAATGGCTTCATTTTTATAAAAAGCACTTCGATGTTTAAAAGATTTATTTGTTTTAAAGCACTGGCAATCCAATGGAGTGAACCCATTCCACGAAAGTGGCGTGGTCCTGCGATTGGCCATATTATAAAATGTGTTAAGTAGATTTCTCATACCAATCCCATGATTGACTCGTGGTTTGTTTCACTTGCAAACTCGAGTGTCCCTATTTCCTTACGAGCAGCCTTGTATTCATTTTTTAGTAGGCTCTTTCTGGATTGCTGGAGCTGAAGATGGATTCTATCATTTATCTCTTTTTATGTTGTTCAGCTCCTATTGTACATATATGTTTATTTTCCGCTGTATACATTTATGTATAGCTGAACTGTATTTGTTCTAAGTATGATCCTTTATACTGTGTAACTATGATGATTATGTTTATCCAGTGTATCCTATTGTACATTATCTGGTGTATTCATTTATTTATTTAATTTCTGTTCTAATGTTATGTGTTTATGTTTTATATTCCAAAGATTACCCTTGCCACCGTCTTATGCGGTTTGGATCGTCACACTTTTCTTGTAGGTGGCTAATCATTCTAATTTGCAGATTTAGAATGAGTCGACGTACTTCAAGACATACTGCTAGTGAAGGGGTTGTTCCTAGAGGGGGTAATGGTTGTGCACTAGACTATCCAACCATGTTTGAGGTCACGATGGAAGCATTCATGTAAAGGATACCCGCTCCAGTGGTAGCCATGGTAGATGTAGGTGTTTAGTTGCCTAAGGTTGTGGATTTTGCAAAGCTGTGCAAAGATTATACATCTCTAGGAGGAAAGCAGTTCAAAGGAACGAAACCATCTGAAGAGGTTAAGAGGTGGATGGATTCTTGTATCCGTATATATGGAGACTTAGGGTTGGAGGATGCAACTAAGAGAAAGCTTGCATCAAGGCAGCTACAAGGCAGGGCCATGGAATGGTGGAATTCAGTTACACTTGATACTCTAGAGGAAGAGATTTCATAGGAGTAATTTCAAGCTAAGTTTGAGGCGAAGTTTATTTCCGCTGCTCAGAAGTATGCTTTGTTCAAAAAGTTAGTAGTGCTAAAACATGATGGTTGTTATGTGCTTCACTATGTTTCTGATTTCGAGGCCTTGTACAGATATGCTCATTCATACATTTATATGCCCTATCATAAGAATGAAAAGTTTTTTATGGGTCTGGATACCTATATAGGAAGACCATTGGTGGAGAATCTTGATGATTCATTTGAGAAGCTTGTGTAAAAAGTCGTGAGACATGAGTGCTTATTTCCAAAAGAGGAAGTTGTTATTGTTGCATCCAAGGAAGCTCCAAAGTCACAGCAGGGTGGTAACAATAAGAAGAGGAAGCAACAACATTAAAGGGAAAGGATGGCCAGAAGAAGCTAAAGGGAAAGGTGACTTGCTTTAACTGTTGGTAGAAGGGCCATTATTCCAAGGATTGAAAGAATCCCAAAGCTGAGAAGAAGTGCTTCAGGTGTGGAAAGCCTCGGCATGAGAAGAAGGATTACCCAGAAGCAACTATGGGTAAACAGGTTGTATAGGCTTATGCTTTGGAAGCTATACCATCTTCTTCAAGAGCTCATACTGCAGAGGTGAAGGTAAAGGGTGTCATTGTACATGGTACTCTTTCAGTTAATGGTGTTTCCGTTCATGTGTTGTACGATACTGGAGCATCGCATTCTTTCATTTGTAATGAGCTTGTGTGCCGCATGGGTTTGGAACCCGAGATTTGTAGTAGACCATTGATCGTGACTAATCCAGTTAGGGGCTTGTCCAGTTTGTTCATGTTGTGTGATGGTCTAGTATTGTCGAGTCATGGTCGCTCTTTTGTGTGTGATTGCTTTGTTCTTAACTTCGCTGGGTTTAGGATCATCTTGGGAATGGATTGGCTCAAGAGGTATGCGGTGAGGGTGAATTGCGAGAATCTAGATGTGAGAGTCTGGGATGTGAAAGGGCGAAAGGTGTTGATTAGATGTAAGCCCGAGGACGAGGTCTTCGTAAGCATCCTATATTCACTTGTGATTCTGCAGGAAGACTTGTCATCAGTGTTGATCGCGATTGAGTTTGAGGATATCTTTGATAAGGTCAAAGGGTTTCCGCCACATCGTGGAATCGAGTTTAGGATCAATTTGGTAAAAGGTGCTAGACCAATCTTTATGCCTCTTAGGCGGATGGAACCTAAGGAATAACGAGATTTAGAGGTGCAATTTCTAGACCTTTTGGGAAAATTATTCATTCAGTGGAGTGTTACCGATGGGGGTGCACCAGTCGTGTTTGCAACCAAGGCAGATGGCTCGTTGAGATTGTATGTGGACTATCGTGAGCTAAACATGGTGACAAGAAGAACAAGTATCGTTGCCAAGAATAGATGGCTTATTCGATTAGCTTCATGAGGCCAAAGTGTTTTCTCAAATGGATTTGGTAATGGGATTTCAGCAGTTGAGGGTGGAAAAGGATAGTGTGCCGAAGACTGCTTTTAGGACAGCATTCGGTTTCTTCTAATTGTTTGTGATGCCATTTGGGTTGACCAACGTGCCAGCATACTTTGCGGATCTTATGAATAGAGCTTTTAGAGATCAGTTGAACAAGTTCATGCTTGTGTTCGTGGATGATATTGTTGTTTACTCTCGGAATGAGGAAGAGCACAAGACACACTTAAGAGTTTTTTTGGAAATCTTACTAAAGAATCAGCTGAAGGTTAAGTTTTTAAAATGTCACTTCTGGAAGGGTGAAGTCAGGTTCTTAGGCCATGTTGTTCCTGAAAATGGGATAGCGATTGACCCCGCTAAAGTGACATGTAACGGCTGGAAATTTCCGACTCCTCGAGAGTCGGAAATTCCGAGACGTTAGAGAAAGAATTTAGAAGGTGAGAAAGAAAAGATAGAACTAATAGAATAGAAGAAGAAGAAGAACATCAGAATCATCAGAGTAACACGAATCTCACAGCGGAACGAATAACATATAATATATAACATAACTTTGAAGTACACAGTTATATATATACAATAGCACTTATCAGAAGTACAACACTTACAATACAGCGGAAATAACTATAGCTATCAAATCTTGCAGCCTCCTGCTCCAAGATCTCCAAGTATATCTGTAAATCCCGACTACTTGACTGCCCGTACAAATTTAGGCACCCAAGAGTTTAGGGAAAACAACAAAGTAAACTCCGGGTCAGTCATGGGACTGGTATGAGTAAAAAAATTTAAACAATTGAACAGGTATATGATATCTCATAAGACCACGCCGTGAATACGGAACGGGTTTTTCCTTATGAGTATCTAAACAACTTTGACAAGCAATATCATTGTGATATTATAATAATGTCTAAGTACAAATAGGTATCAATCTAGCAGAAACGCTTGCATCTCACGTTCTACATACATAGTATAAAATCATAAAACCACAGGGCTCTTATCGGAGAATGGATTCCAACATACAAGGTATGGGAGCACCTTCTGAATAGTGTACTCTAGAGGTGATACACTCAGGTTCAACAAGAACGTCTTGCAACCCGGCCACACATGACCGCTCACTCATTTAGCTTGAGTGTCGCGAATATATTGCCACCACGGTTGTAGGCCATCAAACCGTCATCCGAAGATACAGAATCAAAAAGAAGTATAAATATGGATATTCCCTAGATCGGTGACAATACACCCTGCTTGGGAATGACCCAACTAGCCATGCTGCCTAGCCCAACTTTTGTTACTTCTTGGTGTGAGGCTAGAAGCTACGTCTATCTTCAGAACATCTGATCACCATTCACTTTGAATGCCACATCGTCATACCCGCCAAATCACAAATTGACTTATCCAAAAATAACACGGGTATATAGCTAAGAGAAACGAATTCCTCCGCCACCAAACGTGAATACGTTTGAACAAATCAACTTACGCGATCCCTTGGATATACTCTGTCAGACCTTCTTCCATATACGTTGTCCTGGGACTGGACAAACCGAAGGCACTATTCAGTATATCCATCTTAGTCACTGTTATCTAAGACTTATACAACAGCCCTTGCACTTTACTCCGTCTCCAATTTATCTTTGGCATATATTGCTCGCAACGCTTATGCCAATACAGAGTGGTTCTTTGGATAATAATCCAACCGGTCTCTCCATATTAACAACGTTAAAATGGTAAAAACTTTGATAGTCTGTGATTCAACTATCAAATGAAAACATGTCGGTGTACAAACAACGATGTTATTTCCAAATGGAAATTCGATCGATCAATCATCATATTCATATATATGTTCATATTTCCTTATTTCATATATTTAGAAAATATATGATATTAATCATTGGAAAACATTTCCATAGCTTATTTTCACATCACTATTATTTCGCAACTATCAGTCCCTAACTGTAACTAGTATGAGAACAATTCTCTAAGTATCAATACGGAAGGTTGAGACCAACATCAGATCGTCACTTAGAAAACCGTTCAACTTACCCTCTCCAGTCAGTTTCTGAATTTGCTTAACTCTATTTCTTAAATTCTTATCATGAAACCATTTCATTTTCTATGTTTAGAAAACATATCTGACTATATTTGGAAAACGTTTCCAAAACTCATTTACGGATTTCCAATGAACGTTGTATAAAACATCGTTTCGCTTAATCCATTTATCGCTTATTCCTTAACTTTATTCCTAATCAACCTTTTAGATCGAACCACGACTATTCCTTTGTCAATTCTGAAGTCAATCAAGTTGGGGTATAATTACCTCTCAGACCTTAATTGAACAACCTCCTTCACTGTGAAATAGATGAAGCTCGTCACTCACTTTTTACAATCATCTGTTTTACGCAAATTCTCGGATTCAGTTTACGAATCCACTTCTTATATGAAAACATTTGATTATAACTATAACGTTATAATTCATACTTCTGCAATATCTAACCTAAATTATAACTTTACTTCCTAACTCGAATAATTTAATAGACACCTAATTTCTAAATCAATAACTAAATCTTGATTTAAACCCTGGAAAGTAAATAGTACTTTCCCGAATTCGCTATAATCGAATTCGACGTATAACTCTCTTTCGAGTAATCTCTATTTGATTAACTCTTCTTCGAATAACCTATATTCGATTATCTCTCTTCGAATAACTCATATTTGAAATCTCTCTCTTTCGAATAAACAATATTCGATCTCTTTCTTTCGAATATGCTATATTCGAAAATCTCCTTTCGATTTACTAATCGATAACTCCTTTCCATCAAACTTAAATCGATAACTCCTTTAACTCTATTCGAATAGCTAATACTCGACTAACTCCTTTGGATCGACTCATTTGATTAACTCCTTCGAATAACTAATTCGAATAACTTACCTTCGAATAACCAATATTCGATTTACTCTAACTCGATTAACTTAATTCTCATCGATTTACTCCATTTCGATTCAACTTAATTCAAATCGATTAACTTAACTCAAATTGATTAACTCCTTTCGAATAACTAAATTCGATTTAACTCATCTCGAATAACTACATTCGATTAACTCAAATTGAATAACTAATATTCAATTAACTCTTACGTGTTTAACTCTATTCAAATATCTAATTCGAATAACTCATTTCGAATAACTAAATTCGATTAACTCTTTTAACTTTACTCGAATAACAATATTCGATTAACACCTTCTTTCGAATAACTATATTCGATTAACTCTTCGACTAACTCCTTTGGATTAACTAACTTCGAATAACTCCTTTGGATTAACTCTTCGACTAACTCCTTCGGATTAACTCTTCGATTAACTCCTTCGGATTAACTAACTTCGAATAACTCCTTTGGATTAACTAACTTCGAATAACTCCTTTGGATTAACTAACTTCGAATAACTCTTCGACTAGCTCCTTCGGATTAACTAACTTCGAATAACTCCTTTGGATTAACTAACTTCGAATAACTCCTTTGGATTAACTAACTTCGAATAACTCTTCGACTAGCTCCTTCGGATTAACTAACTTCGAATAACTCCTTTGGATTAACTCTTCGACTAACTCCTTCGGATTAACTCTTCGATTAACTCCTTCGGATTAACTAACTTCGAATAACTCCTTTGGATTAACTAACTTCGAATAACTCTTCGACTAACTCCTTCGGATTAACTAACTTCGAATAACTCCTTTGGATTAACTAACTTCGAATAACTCTTCGACTAACTCCTTCGGATTAACTAACTTCGAATAACTCCTTTGGATTAACTAACTTCGAATAACTCTTCGACTAGCTCCTTCGGATTAACCCTTCGATTAACTCCTCCGGGTTAACTAACTTCGAATAACTCCTTTGGATTAACTAACTTCGAATAACTCTTCAACTAACTCCTTCGGATTAACTAACTTCGAATAACTCCTTTGGATTAACTAACTTCGAATAACTCTTCGACTAACTCCTTCGGATTAACTAACTTCGAATAACTCCTTTGGATTAACTAACTTCGAATAACTCTTCGACTAGCTCCTTCGGATTAACCCTTCAATTAACTCCTTTGGGTTAACTAACTTCGAATAACTCCTTTGGATTAACTAACTTCGAATAACTCTTCGACTAGCTCCTTCGGATTAACCCTTCGATTAACTCCTTCGGGTTAACTAACTTCGAATAACCAATATTCGATAACTACTCTTCGAATAAATAATATTCGATAACTCTTCTCAAATGAATCACATTTGATTTCTCCACTCGAATAGACTATATTCGATAGCTCTTCTTCGAATAAGTGATATTCGACAACGCTACTCGATTAACTCAACTTGGATAACTCTAACTGGTCAACTTTAACTGGTCAACTTTAACTGGTCAACTCTAACTGGTCAACTCTAACTGGTTAACTTTAACTGGTCAACTCTAACTGGTCAACTCTAACTGGTTAACTCTAACTGGTCACCTCTAACTGGTTAACTCTAACTGGTTTAACCTAACTGGTCACCTCTAACTGGTTAACTCTAACTGGTTTAACCTAACTGGTTAACTCGTCTCGATTAACTGAACTAATCCACTTAGTTTAACTTAGCTAATTCACTTAGTTTAACTTAGCTAATTCACGTTGATTAACTCTAGCCGATTCACTTAGTTTAAATCAACTACTTTACTTCGATTAACCACTTAGTTAATTTAACTAATTCACTTTGATTAACCACTTAGTTTAACTTAACTAATTCACATCGATTAATCCTTTAGTTTAACTTAACTAATTCACATCGATTAATCATTTAGTTTAACTTAACAAATTCACTTTGATTCACCGCTTAGTTTGACTTAACTAATTTACTTTGGTTAACTTAACCAATTACTTTGATTGACTCGACTACTCGCTTTGGTTAACCTAACCAATTACTTTGTTTAACCCGACTAAATTGCTTTGGTCAACCTAACCAATTACTTTGTTTAATCCTTTATACTCGATTAACAAATATTTCTCCTTTATAATTGATTAACCAATATTTTCCTTTATACTCAAAATCCCCTTTTCTTTATAATATAAAATCCATCGATTTTATATAAATAAATTATTTTCAAATTATAGTTTGAAAATCTCTTTTCTATATCCTGGTATTTCTTATGGTTTATAACACATCATCTAACAACGATGAATATCGTCCAACCACACATAATCACAATAGATTATATATATCACATTTTATATATCACAATACATAAATTTCAGTAAAAATAACTGTTGAGGAATCCAGTTGGATTCCTCCAACCTGTTTCCCTGCACCACAGATGTTAGACAACACTGGTATAATATTCTGATAAGAAGAATCAGCATATAAATATTTATCGGTTTATATATATATATATATATATATATATATATATTCCACTAACTGACTAGCAGTTCAATCAAACAGTCAACACACAGTCAAACAGACAATAGTTAACAGTTCTAAGAATACACTGTAAAAATAGAACTATTTAGAGGTTGTGAGTTTTACTCACATTTGCAGTTCATCGTTAAAGAACGATAAACTGTTGTTTGATTTGAATCAAACAATTTATTTCGCTATAAATTCAAACGAGCTCCACTCCACTCCCAGTCAATTCCTTTGGGTAGTGTCCGTCCATACGATCCTAACGCAACTTACGGTTCTTGATTCTGACCTCGTATGATCAAGTTATCGAGTTTACAAATTAATACACTATATATATTTAAAAATAAAACTAACTTATTTAATTAAATGGGCCTTACATTCTTTATTGGCCCAACATCACGTTTGACCCATGACCGCACTAAACAGGTGCTTCCTCTTCTCATAACACAGGCCGCTCCAGTAGACATCAACGCAGAGACCATGGCCATTTTCGGTCTTTCAAATCCACCTCCCTCCTCCAATACCTCACCGTTCAACAAACGGTGGCCACCACTGAACTCCCCTTCGCCATCTCCATCTACCGGTCCCTGTCCTATGAACTCCGGTCCCCTTCCCCCAATTGCGATCTGGAGCTAATAGTGGCGCTGCCACGATGTCGGACTTCGCTCCGACCATCAAACGGTGTCGCAAATACCACCAGAAAATCCATCGCCTCACCCTTCTCACTGCCATCACCTCGATTTCAACTCCGATGCCCCTTATTTTGCTCGCGCCAAATCCCTACTTGCTGGGTAAATGTCGAGCTTCACCTAATTAGTGCGCACCAAAAACTGAGGACAAACGATTGAAGCTTTCCCACTCACTAGTTGAAAGAATCCAACATCACTCCCTTTTACTAAGAATTGTTCAAGTTTTAGTTGAATGGAAGAATTAAAGAGGTCGGCCCTTTTTCTCGGTTTACAGAAGATGGAGTTTAAATATGTATATTGTTTGATTTTTGTGAGAGAGTGTTATCCACGTTTTTGCTTTGAGGAGCACACATTTGTGCGGCAGAAAATAATGGCAACGTGGCTTGTGTTTTGATCGGTGAGATGATTTTTGTTTTAAGTATAGTATGTTATTTAAAGTTCGGTTTTTCAAAGTACCGTGTTACCCAAATTCCACTCACGTACGGATAGAAATCAAGATACTGTTGTATCAAGCTCGGTTCCACGATCCCTAAAATATAATAGTACCGGTAGATTAACTCATATTTTGAAACCTCAAAATGTTGATTACAGGGTGCAAAATACTCCAAATAAAAAGTTGCTTATTTAATTAATTAAAAATTACAATAAAATTCTAAAAATTAAATTATCACTACGCCTCAAAAGAACCTTGTCTAAATTCACGCCTGATATCTAGTTATTTCAAATAAACCGTTACGGTCGATAAACGATTCCATAGCGACTATTTTAAAATTTGATTTGGACGTACATCAAAATCTACACGACGAAATCTTCATTTTTCTCTTCTATTAGAAAAATATAGTTTAACAGATTCAAACGTTTCTTGTTTCACAGAAATCCGACTTATAACGAATCTTGTATATTCAGTTGAAGTTCAACTCGCCAAATAACGAACTACCACATCGTTACGGGCTCGATTATAATTATTATTATAATTTATACGTTCAACTATCGTTTATTTAATATATTCGTTATTTAAATAATTAAATAACTCAATTATTATACCTTACAAAACGCGCCATTACAGACTTCCCTCCTTAAAATAATTTCATCCTCGAAATTGCTAAGCTAGGAAAATGCTACCAACTTTACTAAATAGATTCAAATATCTTTTAGTTTACTTCTCAACTCCAGTTTCAACTGAACCATTAAATTTGCAATCAAATTATTAATTCATTTCCAACCAACTAAAATTTTCAAAAATTCTGAAAATTTTCTAACACCTTAAATTTTCGAAAAATTTCGCCATAACCTCCTTTGTACAGCTCAATACGTCAAACCACAACTCGCCTCTCTAGGCCTCCTCCAATCCAAAAGAAAATCAAACAGCCAAGCGGCTTGCCAATTCGGCTCATAAAATCCAAACTCATATATAATATAAACTTGTACCTTTTTGTCGGTCGTATCATTATATCCCTACCCTTTGTTATCATTTCGGCATATATCATGGTCATTCCACTCAGTTTATATCCTCAAACCAAATCATTCGCTTATACCCAAGCCGAATTCCATCCAAACTCAAATATCAAATTTCAAACTATTGACTTATCAATTTGGTTCCATTCTAGATTATCTCTAATCCAATTCAATTTTATTTAACTCGGTTCAAGTTAAATTTCAATTTATTTTTTTACCATCTCATTTTATTTAACTTCATTAGTTAAATTTTCAATTCCAGAACTTAAGTTCTTGGGTTTCTTTCAAATCAATTTGAAATCATAATGCCAATTCAAAACCTTTGAATTTCTAAACAACTTGTTTTCTCAAAACAATTCAAAAACAAAACCTTTGGTAGTAATCCGTCACTTAGAACTCGAAAATGAACACTGATGATGTCTAGATTCATCAGGGTTATTTTCCAGTGATACAAGTGAGTTTAATAGTATATTTCTTTTCAAAATCATTTTAAACCTTTTCATTTTGAAATACATTTCAAATATTTTTCACACTGCTTGAAAACATTTCAAAATCTCCCAGGAACTTAAAATTTCCTTATTTTAAATTCCAAATTCTGATTTAAATTCATATTTAATTCAAACTATTTCATATATTACATTCATATGAATTCTGATTGGTCATTTATAACCATTTCACCCTTTTATAATCTTATTCGATTATAATAACAACCAACACAATCAATATACTATAATAATTTCAAGATATATATTTCTTCTATAAACAAATATATTTTGGGGAAAATTATTTCATTTACCCTCTTTCAAAACATACCATGACGGTTCATCGTATTCGAGTGTTTAGTAACCCTTATCGATACAGTGGGTCAACTGATCGACCAGAATTCATAAGCCACTCAACCAATGAGTCTCCACAATATAAAATCATTTTATATTGAATAACAATTACGCGCTCATATATATACACTCAAACTCAATCTAGGATATTACTAATCCCATCTCTATCGAGTTATGCCACAGAGCCAAGGTAATCACTTAACTTAAGCTCTGATACCAACTGTAACGGCTGGAAATTTCCGACTCCTCGAGAGTCGGAAATTCCGAGATGTTAGAGAAAGAATTTAGAAGGTGAGAAAGAAAAGATAGAACTAATAGAATAGAAGAAGAAGAAGAACATCAGAATCATCAGAGTAACACGAATCTCACAGCGGAACGAATAACATATAATATATAACATAACTTTGAAGTACACAGTTATATATATACAATAGCACTTATCAGAGTACAACACTTACAATACAGCGGAAATAGCTATAGCTATCAAATCTTGCAGCCTCCTGCTCCAAGCTCTCCAAGTATATCTGTAAATCCCGACTACTTGACTGCCCGTACAAATTTAGGCACCCAAGAGTTTAGGGAAAACAACAAAGTAAACTCCGGGTCAGTCATGGGACTGGTATGAGTAAAACAATTTAAACAATTGAACAGGTATATGATATCTCATAAGACCACGCCGTGAATACGGAACAGGTTTTTCCTTATGAGTATCTAAACAACTTTGACAAGCAATATCATTGTGATATTATAATAATGTCTAAGTACAAATAGGTATCAATCTAGCAGAAACGCTTGCATCTCACGTTCTACATACATAGTATAAAATCATAAAACCGCAGGGCTCTTATTGGAGAATGGATTCCAACAGACAAGGTATGGGAGCACCTTCTGAATAGTGTACTCTAGAGGTGATACACTCAGGTTCAACAAGAACGTCTTGCAACCCGGCCACACATGACCGCTCACTCATTTAGCTTGAGTGTCGCGAATATATTGCCACCACGGTTGTAGGCCATCAAACCGTCATTCGAAGATACAGAATCAAAAAGAAGTATAAATATGGATATTCCCTAGATCGGTGACAATACACCCTGCTTGGGAATGACCCAACTAGCCATGCTGCCTAGCCCAACTTTTGTTACTTCCTGGTGTGAGGCTAGAAGCTACGTCTATCTTCAGAACATCTGATCACCATTCACTTTGAATGCCACATCGTCATACCCGCCAAATCACAAATTGACTTATCCAAAAATAACACGGGTATATAGCTAAGAGAAACGAATTCCTCCGCCACCAAACGTGAATAGGTTTGAACAGATCAACTTACGCGATCCCTTGGATATACTCTGTCAGACCTTCTTCCATATACGTTGTCCTGGGACTGGACAAACCGAAGGCACTATTCAGTATATCCATCTTAGTCACTGTTATCTAAGACTTATACAACAGCCCTTGCACTTTACTCCGTCTCCAATTTATCTTTGGCATATATTGCTCGCAACGCTTATGCCAATACAGAGTGGTTCTTTGGATAATAATCCAACCGGTCTCTCCATATTAACAACGTTAAAATGGTAAAAAAATTGATAGTCTGTGATTCAACTATCAAATGAAAACATGTCGGTGTACAACAACGATGTTATTTCCAAATGGAAATTCGATCGATCAATCATCATATTCATATATATGTTCATATTTCCTTATTTCATATATTTAGAAAATATATGATATTAATCATTGGAAAACATTTCCATAGCTTATTTTCACATCACTATTATTTCGCAACTATCAGTCCCTAACTGTAACTAGTATGAGAACAATTCTCTAAGTATCAATACGGAAGGTCGAGACCAACATCAGATCGCCACTTAGAAAACCGTTCAACTTACCCTCTCCAGTCAGTTTCTGAATTTGCTTAACTCTATTTCTTAAATTCTTATCATGAAACCATTTCATTTTCTATGTTTAGAAAACATATCTGACTATATTTGGAAAACGTTTCCAAAACTCATTTACGGATTTCCAATGAACGTTGTATAAAACATCGTTTCGCTTAATCCATTTATCGCTTATTCCTTAACTTTATTCCTAATCATCCTTTTAGATCGAACCACAACTATTCCTTTGTCAATTCTGAAGTCAATCAAGTTGGGGTATAATTACCTCTCAGACCTTAATTGAACAACCTCCTTTACTGTGAAATAGATGAAGCTCGTCACTCACTTTTTACAATCATCTGTTTTACGCAAATTCTCGGATTCAGGTTACGAATCCACTTCTTATATGAAAACGTTTGATTATAACTATAACGTTATAATTCATACTTCTGCAATATCTAACCTAAATTATAACTTTATTTCCTAACTCGAATAATTTAACAGGCACCTAATTTCTAAATCAATAACTAAATCTTGATTTAAACCCTGGAAAGTAAATAGTACTTTCCCGAATTCGCTATAATCGAATTCGACGTATAACTCTCTTTCGAGTAATCTCTATTTGATTAACTCTTCTTCGAATAACCTATATTCGATTATCTCTCTTCGAATAACTCATATTTGAAATCTCTCTCTTTCGAATAAACAATATTCGATCTCTTTCTTTCGAATATGCTATATTCGAAAATCTCCTTTCGATTTACTAATCGATAACTCCTTTCGATCAAACTAAAATCGATAACTCCTTTAACTCTATTCGAATAGCTAATATTCGACTAACTCCTTTAGATCGACTCATTTGATTAACTCCTTCGAATAACTAATTCGAATAACTTACCTTCGAATAACCAATATTCGATTTACTCTAACTCGATTAACTTAATTCTCATCGATTTACTCCATTTCGATTCAACTTAATTCAAATCGATTAACTTAACTCAAATTCATTAACTCCTTTCGAATAACTAAATTCGATTTAACTCTTCTCGAATAACTACATTCGATTAACTCAAATTGAATAACTAATATTCAATTAACTCTTACGTGTTTAACTCTATTCAAATATCTAATTCGAATAACTCATTTCGAATAACTAAATTCGATTAACTCTTTTAACTTTACTCGAATAACAATATTCGATTAACACCTTCTTTCGAATAACTATATTCGATTAACTCTTCGACTAACTCCTTTGGATTAACTAACTTCGAATAACTCCTTTGGATTAACTCTTCGACTAACTCCTTCGGATTAACTCTTCGATTAACTACTTCGGATTAACTAACTTCGAATAACTCCTTTGGATTAACTAACTTCGAATAACTCCTTTGGATTAACTAACTTCGAATAACTCTTCGACTAGCTCCTTCGGATTAACTAACTTCGAATAACTCCTTTGGATTAACTAACTTCGAATAACTCCTTTGGATTAACTAACTTCGAATAACTCTTCGACTAGCTCCTTCGGATTAACTAACTTCGAATAACTCCTTTGGATTAACTCTTCGACTAACTCCTTCGGATTAACTCTTCGATTAACTCCTTCGGATTAACTAACTTCGAATAACTCCTTTGGATTAACTAACTTCGAATAACTCTTCGACTAACTCCTTCAGATTAACTAACTTCGAATAACTCCTTTGGATTAACTAACTTCGAATAACTCTTCGACTAACTCCTTCGGATTAACTAACTTCGAATAACTCCTTTGGATTAACTAACTTCGAATAACTCTTCGACTAGCTCCTTCGGATTAACCCTTCGATTAACTCCTTCGGGTTAACTAACTTCGAATAACTCCTTTGGATTAACTAACTTCGAATAACTCTTCGACTAACTCCTTCGGATTAACTAACTTCGAATAACTCCTTTGGATTAACTAACTTCGAATAACTCTTCGACTAACTCCTTCGGATTAACTAACTTCGAATAACTCCTTTGGATTAACTAACTTCGAATAACTCTTCGACTAGCTCCTTCGGATTAACCCTTCAATTAACTCCTTCGGGTTAACTAACTTCGAATAACTCCTTTGGATTAACTAACTTCGAATAACTCTTCGACTAGCTCCTTCGGATTAACCCTTCGATTAACTCCTTCGGGTTAACTAACTTCGAATAACCAATATTCGATAACTACTCTTCGAATAAATAATATTCGATAACTCTTCTCAAATGAATCACATTTGATTTCTCCACTCGAATAGACTATATTCGATAGCTCTTCTTCGAATAAGTGATATTCGACAACGCTACTCGATTAACTCCACTTGGATAACTCTAACTGGTCAACTTTAACTGGTCAACTTTAACTGGTCAACTCTAACTGGTCAACTCTAACTGGTTAACTTTAACTGGTCAACTCTAACTGGTCAACTCTAACTGGTTAACTCTAACTGGTCACCTCTAACTGGTTAACTCTAACTGGTTTAACCTAACTGGTCACCTCTAACTGGTTAACTCTAACTGGTTTAACCTAACTGGTTAACTCGTCTCGATTAACTGAACTAATCCACTTAGTTTAACTTAGCTAATTCACTTAGTTTAACTTAGCTAATTCACGTTGATTAACTCTAGCCGATTCACTTAGTTTAAATCAACTACTTTACTTCGATTAACCACTTAGTTAACTTAACTAATTCACTTTGATTAACCACTTAGTTTAACTTAACTAATTCACATCGATTAATCCTTTAGTTTAACTTAACTAATTCACATCGATTAATCATTTAGTTTAACTTAACAAATTCACTTTGATTCACCGCTTAGTTTGACTTAACTAATTTACTTTGGTTAACTTAACCAATTACTTTGATTGACTCGACTACTCGCTTTGGTTAACCTAACCAATTACTTTGTTTAACCCGACTAAATTGCTTTGGTCAACCTAACCAATTACTTTGTTTAATCCTTTATACTCGATTAACAAATATTTCTCCTTTATACTTGATTAACCAATATTTTCCTTTATACTCAAAATCCCCTTTTCTTTATAATATAAAATCCATTGATTTTATATAAATAAATTATTTTCAAATTATAGTTTGAAAATCTCTTTTCTATATCCTGGTATTTCTTATGGTTTTTAACACATCATCTAACAACGATGAATATCGTCCAACCACACATAATCACAATAGATTATATATATCACATTTTATATATCACAATACATAAATTTCAGTAAAAATAACTGTTGAGGAATCCAGTTGGATTCCTCCAACCTGTTTCCCTGCACCACAGATGTTAGACAACACTGGTATAATATTCTGATAAGCAGAATCAGCAAATAAATATTTATCAGTTTATATATATATATATATATATTCCACCAACTGACTAGCAGTTCAATCAAACAGTCAACACACAGTCAAACAGACAATAGTTAACAGTTCTAAGAATACACTGTAAAAATAGAACTATTTAGAGTTGGTGAGTTTTACTCACATTTGCAGTTCATCGTTAAAGAACGATAAACTGTTGTTTGATTTGAATCAAACAATTTATTTCGCTATAAATTCAAACGAGCTCCACTCCACTCCCAGTCAGTTCCATTGGGTAGTGTCCGTCCATACGATCCTAACGCAACTTACGGTTCTTGATTCTGACCTCGTATGATCAAGTTATCGAGTTTACAAATTAATACACTATATATATTTAAAAATAAAACTAACTTATTTAATTAAATGGGCCTTACATTCTTTATTGGCCCAACATCACGTTTGACCCATGACCGCACCAAACAGGTGCTTCCTCTTCTCATAACACAGGCCGCTCCAGTAGACATCAACGCAGAGACCATGGCCATTTTCGGTCTTTCAAATCCACCTCCCTCCTCCAATACCTCACCGTTCAACAAACGGTGGCCACCACTAAACTCCCCTTCGCCATCTCCATCTACCGGTCCCTGTCCCATGAACTCCGGTCCCCTTCCCCCAATTGCGATCTGGAGCTAATAGTGGCGCTGCCACGATGTCTGACTTCGCTCCGACCATCAAACGGTGTCGCAAATACCACCAGAAAATCCATCGCCTCACCCTTCTCACTGCCATCACCTCGATTTCAACTTCGATGCCCCTTATTTTGCTCGTGCCAAATCCCTACTTGCTGGGTAAATGTCGAGCTTCACCTAATTAGTGCGCACCAAAAACTGAGGACAAACGACTGAAGCTTTCCCACTCACGAGTTGAAAGAATCCAACATCACTCCCTTTTACTAAGAATTGTTCAAGTTTTAGTTGAATGGAAGAATTAAAGAGGTCGGCCCTTTTTCTCGGTTTACAGAAGATGGAGTTTAAATATGTATATGGTTTGATTTTTGTGAGAGAGTGTTATCCACGTTTTTGCTTTGAGGAGCACACATTTGTGCGGCAGAAAATAATGGCAACGTGGCTTGTGTTTTGATCGGTGAGATGATTTTTGTTTTAAGTATAGTATGTTATTTAAAGTTCGGTTTTTCAAAGTACCGTGTTACCCAAATTCCACTCACGTACGGACAGAAATCAAGATACTGTTGTATCAAGCTCGGTTCCATGATCCCAAAAATATAGTACCGGTAGATTAACTCATATTTTGAAACCTCAAAATGTTGATTACAGGGTGCAAAATACTCCAAATAAAAAGTTGCTTATTTAATTAATTAAAAATTACAATAAAATTCTAAAAATTAAATTATCACTACGCCTCAAAAGAACCTTGTCTAAATTCACGCCTGATATCTAGTTATTTCAAATAAACCATTACGGTCGATAAATGATTCCATAGCGACTATTTTAAAATTTGATTTGGACGTACATCAAAATCTACACGACGAAATCTTCATTTTTCTCTTCCATTAGAAAAATATAGTTTAACAGATTCAAACGTTTCTTGTTTCACAGAAATCCGACTTATAACGAATCTTGTATATTCAGTTGAAGTTCAACTCGCCAAATAACGAACTGCCGCGTCGTTACGGGCTCGATTATAATTATTATTATAATTTATACGTTCAACTATCGTTTATTTAATATATTCGTTATTTAAATAATTAAATAACTCAATTATTATACCTTACAAAATGCGCCATTACATGATAGCGATCCAGGATTGGAAAAGATCTAAAAATGCGACAGACGTGAGAAGTTTCCTTGGGTTGGCCGGTTACTACCGACGATTTATCAAGGATTTCTCCAAGATAGTTGCACCGTTGACAGGACCGACGAAGAAGAAATAAGTGTTCACAAGGGATGCAAAGTGCAAGCAAGCGTTTGGAATCCTGAAAGAGCGTTTGACGAGTGCACCTGTGTTGACCATTCCGAGTGGGAATGAAGAGATGGCGGTGTACACTGATGCATGTGGTACTGGGCTTAAAGAAGTGCTAATGCAGAAGGATAAGGTTGTGGCCTATGTGTAACACCCTAGATATTTTTATAAATATTTGATTGTGCGTATATGTAAATATATGCCTGGTCTTGATAATTTAAAAAATGTTATAAAGGTAATGCATGAGTATATGTTAAAAGAAAAAGATTCATGCATTTTAAAAAGGTTAATGCATTAAATGTGCAAATAAAATGAAGAAATCAATGTGTAAATGCATTGATGTAAAAAGAGAGATAAGTAGAAAAAAATTAATGAGAAAAATAAGGAAAGATGTAAAGTTTTAATACATGAAAAAAGGGAATTAACAATGTAAGCAATAAAGGTATGCAATAAATAGAAAGATAAGATAAAGAATTAATGTAATAAAATACATGCATATCATACATTAACGAGAAGATTAGTGCAAAAAAATGCATGTAACGCATGCAATAAAGCGCAGGTAATAATATATAAAAAAAAAGAAACATTAATGAATTGATGGCATGCATAAAAATGGTTAATAAAGAGGGAAATGTAATTGATGCAATTAAAGGAAGGTTTAGAAAGAGAGAGTTAAGGAATTAATTAAAATGTATGAAATGCATACGTTGAGAAGAAAATAGAATGTATGCATATATATATATATATATATATATAGGAAGTGATAATTTAACGAAGTAAATTGCAATGCAACATTAAAAATAAAAGTAGGTGAAAATTTTGGCGTTTGAAATTCAAAAGTAATGAATTAATTGCATGCAATATGAAAGGATTAAGGCATGCCATAAAACATGCAATTAATTAGGTGAATTAATTGCATGCAATATGAAAGGATTAAGGCATGCCATAAAACATGCAATTAATTAGGAGAAGAAAAAGAGGCACATTTAATTTAAAACAAAGGTAATTGAACATTTCAAAAAACTAAACGTTAAAAATAGAAAACAATGCAGCTAAATAAGTGCGCTAGGACCCCACTTGCTTCTTTATGCATGCACGCGTTTATGGTGCAGCATACCTGGATTGGTCTAGCCTACTCTAGAACGTTCTTTTCTTTAACAAGGTGTAAGGTTTAGATGGATTCTATTTAAATCCTAAGGCCCTAGTTGTTCTAACCTACCTATAAATAAAACTCTAAACCTAACCCTAAAATTCACAATCCCAAAGCTACTTTAAAGTTCTGCTTCTTATTCCTCAAGCAAATAAACAATGGCTCTTAGTCTATTCTTCTCCTTTCTCTCCAATTCTCCTCTTAAAATAAAAAGATAAGATTTATGATTCCTTCACTTCAAGCTAAAGAGAAAAGAATTCAGATGTCTAAATCTACGTTGCACAAAGAAAAAGAAAACCATGGATCAGATCTAAAACTTGGAACGCATACGTGTTAGTGGATTTAAAATACATTTTTTATAAAAATGGAACTATCGTTCACCACTCCCCATTCACACACACTTAATAAACTTACAACTGAATTGAATTGTAATTATGATGGGATTGAAACCTGAATCTAACATATATATCTGTCTAATCTATTTTACTGTTGTTCATTTCACATGCTTGTTTATATATTCATGACAATTGTAATATTCTGATTCTCTTCCCTTCTTCTTTGTTTTTACTTTTAAAATTAGGCTAACTTCGAGCCTAAATATGGTACGTTGGGATTTGCGAGTAATGTTGAGGTAATTGAGAATAGTTTAGAATATATATATATATATATATATATATATATATATATATATATATATATGTATGCAATAAGAATGACGTTTGACATGAATTATTGATAACCTTAAAGAACAATTAATTTGGACATAATTAAGTATAACTTATATACATGAAAAGTTTGGGCATAACATATAATAAGGATTGTTGGCATAACTATGTACGAAATTATATAATCATGGTAGAATTTATGTATCCAAAACAAATTTGAACTATAAACATGAAATTGGGTTTAGAAGCGTGAACATGAATTATTGGATTAGGATAAACAGGCATATAAAATCTAGAGCGAAATTGTATGAATTAGTTAAACAGATGAACATGCCTAACCCGAGGTTAAATTTAGTTGTGGTGTAAGTCTCCCCGGAACCGCCCGGCACATCCAGCAACCGCAACAAAAGGTCTAATTTGAGAGGTTAGCGCATTAATCCCAAAACCAGAGGTTAGAACGAGTTTGCGGTAGAAGTCTGCCCGAAACCGCCCGACAAGTCCAGCAACCACAAACGACATGTCTGCGGTAATCAAAAGATTAATGCTATGAAACAAACATGTCAAGTGTGCTACGGTTAAGTAAACTTGGGCATATAGAAAAATTTAACCAATATAACAACATTGGAGAAAAGAAGAATGGGGAATGATAGCAACATGTTATAAACAAACATGGGGATAATATAAAGATTGTATGATAAGTAAAATTGTCCTAGGGACAGAGAAAAATGAGAACGGACTAGAAAAAGGGGACAACTTATAAGTTAAACATAAATGGTAAAGTGACAGTGTGTAGTCTGTTGATAAAAATTTCACAAGTATGTGAATCAGTTAGAAAAACTTAGTTAAGAAGACTAAGTAAATAATGATGGATTGTGGCGACATCAACAAATGGAAATATAATTGAATACGAAGATACGAGGAAAGACTTATGAACGAAATATGTTAACATGTTGTAAACTCATTGATGAGCTAAGATATAAAGAAATATTAATTTGCAGAGGAAACTTGGTAATTGGAAATAAAAATAAGTCAACATAGGATAACCAAGTTATAAAGAAACCTGAAGAAGCACAACAATCACATAATTGAATAATTAGACATAGTTCTAATAACATGTAAGAATGAGGCTCTTGGACCAGTCCATATGTTAAAAGATGAATAACCATTAGGGGTAGATCATCGGAATGTCGAAAGACACAAAGGGGAGCACATGTCCATCTAGATATTCATGTATTCTCCAACGGACTGGGTTAAGAAGCACGCAGCTTCCGGGAACGTGAAGGTTACTCTTGGTATTCCTCTGTGAGTGGCAGATGATATGCTTGTGCTCACTGAGGTTAGGTCTGTGTAGGTGAGCCAATGAATATGCCTTGATTGCATTAATAAGGGAGGCAATCAAAAGACTAAGGTGGATCAGCATGATTCGGCGAGACCAGTTAGTGCCCTGTGATAGCAACTCGTCGTCTACCTACCATCTTCAGTCAGTACGAAAAGTGGAAAGGAGGAGAACTCCAAAAGACCATATACTTTGCTATCTAGTTATGGGTGAAGTTGGCCAATAGGTTTTAAGGGCATAGGGGGCTGGGTTTAAGTTCTCATTCTTGATATTCTTCGGTGCCTTTCATTAGTTAAGGGAGGGGTCTAGTGGGACCATAGCCACTGTAAAAGCAGGCCTTAGCATCTACAATTGGCAGATATTTGAAAGCTCCCGACCGAGTTCGGTGTTTCTTGATTAGCCCTTCCACGGGACTCGGGCGCACTTATAGAGAACATGTGCAATAGTCATCGAGAACTATTGACGATACGTACGTGGGAAAGCCTACGTACACTCATGTCGCTCTGGGTGGTGTATCATAAGAGTAGAGGGCATTATTCGATGACAGAACCTAGTAGGATCTAGAATGGTAGTCCAAACGCTTACGTAACACAATGATGATAGTTTCATGTGGACGTAGCATTGATATATATATACACACATATACATATATATGCATAGAAATCTGTAAGACACATGGCATTTGGTAAGGGACTGCGTACATACGAAGGAGACCATACGAGAAGAGTATGTCTTAGTTGGGGGTAGCTACATATACATTATATTATGTTAATCTACTAGTGGTAGATGGACACGATGTATGAGTAAGTCTAGAGAGCTAACATTGCAAGGAACCTAATCAATAAGAAAATGTAATAGAACGATGTATAGAATTATCCAGAAGTTTATTTTAAGTCTAGTCACACAGAACTTATGTTCTGACCCCTTGCTCATAACATTCGCAGGTTAGGTTCATGACAGAGATGGTATAGCTTTGGATACTGGTTTAGCAGTATCATTATTAAGGTAAAGTCGTGTTTTGATTATATTTTGTTCCTTCCGCCATGAGATGTTTTCCAAACTCTGACATATATTTATGCCTCTGTCCTTTCTGCACAATTCTAGAGCACTTAACTCGGGTTTCGATGGATTTGGTTTTTGAAAAAAAAAATCGGTCTGTCGGAATTCAGGTTGTTACATCTAGTTTCAGAGCTTCGGTTTAGTGTTCCTAGGGAGATAATGAGTGAGCGTATTTGTATTTTCTAAAATATAAATATATATAGTTAAGAGAATTGAATTTGTGAAAGAGTCTAGGAAAGCCTAATTGAGTTGAAAGACCCACTTTGAGTCTAACCCAATGATTAAATTTTAAGAACTGGAATTTGTATAAGTTTTCGCAAAAGAGTTTGTAGTGTTTTAAAGTTTTAGTCTTAAAAGTATTTTGATGTTTGAGAAAATTTTGCAAAGAACATATTTAGTGCACGTTGGGTTTTAAGGAAAAAGGGGCATGTTTTTGAAAACAATGATTTCTTGTTTTAAAAGAATTCTCTCAATAAAAAGGTGCATATTGTACAACATGTATAGCTCGCTAGTTTTCATATTATAATATATGAAAGGATTGAAAAGAAAGTGTTGCATTTTGTAAAAGAAGTTTTGAAATCTCTACTCTATTGATTATAAATTTTGATTATTGATTTGAAAAGAAATTTTGATGGGTAGACAAAATAAGTTGTAGGAATTAAGAATAGAATAGATGTCTATACCTTATAGCGAGTAGTTAAATTAACATTGTAATTGGAAATAATGTAAGCCTGATAGTTATCCTTGCCTACTCCAGTCTTGTGATTTGAAAAAAAAATGTTCTGCATTTTATTTTGTGACATGTTTTTATGGTTTGGCAAAAGCAAACTTCGGAAAAGAGAATAAATTTTTAAAACTTCTAATTTTTGGAAGAAAAATGTAATGGAAAAAAAAAGAGCCAAACCACGTTTTAAAAAGAATGGAGTAGGTAAGTATTAGTGCATAGAAAGAACGAGAGAAAGTTAAGGCTAAATCATTAGAACCAACTGAAGATCAGATGAGTTGAGTGATTCTCTGAGTGTCAATCTGATGTTGATTTCGATCTTCGGGGTTGAAACTTAGGAAGTTATTCTCTTACCAATTTACGGTCAGAGATTAGCTAATTTTGAACTAATGGAATTTCCCGTAGAATACATAGGCATTGTGAAGCCTAGGACTGTCCTTGAAAAGAAGAGTATAGGCTAGTAATGCATAGCATGGACTAGTAGTGACTACTAGGTAGTGAAGGGAAAGTAAGTGGGTAGATCCTGTTGTATGGGCTCGCAATTGTCGGAGGTGACATAGTCCTAAGATTGTTCGCCCAAAATAGTAGCTGTGTAGGATGTTGTTGAGTTGAAAACAGAAAAGCTTATTTGAAAAATAAACTTAAGTAATTGGATTAAGTCAAGAAAGAGAATAACCTAACTAACAAGAAAATAACAAATTCAGTAAAGCAACAAAATAATACGGGAAAAGAAAATGAAATTCTTCGAGAAAAGATGAATAAAAATGAAATTCTCCTAAGATAAGTTGAAAGGGAAAAGAAAATTTTCTTATGTGATTGTGCTTGGATAGGAAAATAGGAAATCTTTATAGAATAGTTATGTAAAAATCCAAGTACAATTATAAAAAGGTACATAAAAGAAAACCGGAAGATGTGAATTTTTCCATTTTATACCTTTTTATAACATAAGAAATCAAATTTAGAAAAATTGATTTTTCTAAATTTTGAATTTAATGATGATTAGTAGGGTTTTGGATACAACAATTGGATGAACTATGCTCTTACTCCATAAGAGTGGGAAAATTTAGGTGAAAAATGTTTTGATTTTTCAAAAATATTGCATACATACAGAACTGCAAGTATATTTAGGATGTGAGCATCATGTTTAAAAATATTAAATGGTTTGCATACATATAGGTGGTACCAATTAGGCATACATTCTTTATTATGATATATTTCACTTTGCACATGCGCACAATAGTTGCAAAAATTGTATGCACACATGATGGTTGAATATTATGCGAGGGATTATTTATTTTGCCCCTATCGAATTTTAGGGACGAAATTCCTTAAGGGTGGTAGAATGTAACACCCCGGATATTTTTATAAATATTTGATTGTGCGTATATGTATATATATGCATGGTCATTGATAATTTAAAAGAAATGTTATAAAGGTAATGCATGAATATATGTTAAAAGAGAAATATTCAGGCATTTTAAAACAGTTAATGCATTAAATGTGCAACTAAAAGGAAGAAATCAATGTGTAAATGCATTGATGTAAAAGATAGACAAGCAGGGATAAATTAATGAGACAATTTCATGCAATAATAAAAAAATAAGGAAAGATGTAAAGTTTTACTGCATGAAAAAAAAGGAAGTTAACAATGTAAGCAGTAAAGGTATGCAATAAATAGAAAGAAAAGATAAAGAATTAATGTAATAAAATACATGCTTAACATACACTAACGAGAAGATTAGTGCAAAGGAATGCATGTTGTAATGACCCGGGATTTTGTCGACTTTGGTTATCGCCATAAACTCAATGATGACTAACCAAACATCGAAAAATACCAGTCATTTGTGAAAGAAATTAGAGCGTGAGGAAAGATAAGATAGAAACTTAGAATAGAGGATGTAATAACCCGGAAATGCGAGCCAGTTTAAAATTTTTATTTTGGCAATTTTAGCGAATTTTGAATATTTAAAATGAATTATTTTAAATAATATCGACGAGAAATTTATTTTGAATATAATTCGAACGTATATATTTATACGCATCGTCGTTAGAATATAAATATTTATATATAATTGTAAATAGAATTGAAAATGGCGCGGTAGTTCGATAATTCGATTTCAAAATTCAATTGAATGTACCGGGTGCAAAACAATCCGGATTTTAGTGAAACCAAAAATAATAGGATATAATTGAGAATATCTTTCCAACGAATCCGAAAAATCAAGATTTCATAGCGGGAATCAAAAGATATGTCCAAATGAAAATTCAGAATAGTCGCTATGGAATTCTGGCCCTTAAAAATAGCCATTTTGCAAACGACCTCGAATTTCGACGAAAGCACTTTTGTTGGATCCGTGATGTCAAATTATCGCTTGGTTTCAAATTTAATAATTTTTCGAATCAATATGTGAGCGTGGCAAAGGAAAACGCGTTTGACCAGTTTCAGTTGATTTAAATCGACTGGAAAATGGCCATTTTTCAACGGTCTCAGAATTCGACGAAATTAGTTTTGTTAGGACCGTATCGTCAATACAAAGCTAGAAAATATTTTTCTGGAATTTTTCGAGTTATTATGTGACCCCAGTAAATTGAAATGCGCGTTCAAATTCTATATATAAAGTTATATGTTGATTTTGACGAAAACTAATCGTAACGATCGAATTGGCCTACGATACATATCCCATTGTGTTCGAAATAGGGGTATTATGCTAAGGACGATAGTCGGTGGGCTCAATTTTGAGTTCGAATTTTAAAGTAACTTTTTAGAGATTGAAAATAAATTAAATGATAAAATCCCTCTTTACAAATACCCCCCCCCCCCAATCTCCTTTCTCCCTCCATCGTAGACTTCTGAAATAAAAATTAAAAAAAAAAGGGAAAAAGAAAATCTCGTTCAACTCGTCTCCCTCTAGTTCCTCCACCCCGTCGCCCATCCTCCTCCGCTCACGCTTGCGCCCCCTCCACTTCACCGTCGTCGTAGCCTTTCACTATCGCCGGACCCCCCATCAGCTTCCCACGCTCTCCCTCCTCCTTCTCCGCCTAAAAAGCCTAGCCCTAGCCACCGGTTTCCGCGCCGCCGACCCTCTGACCACCTGCGCGGGCCCCCACTTCCGCCAAAGCCCGAACGCGAGCAACCACCAGTCGAAGGAGAAAACTCCGCAGCCACCGTACAACCCAAAACACGCCGCCACCTCCTTCTTGGGTTGCCGCCGCCCACTGCTGCACCAGCGCCGCCCCAACACCAGCGAACACCTCCTCTTTCCCTCTATTAGTTCGATCGACAGTGAGTTTTCTTCTTAACTGATTTTATATATTAATAACATAGCTAAAGATCTAACTTATATATATTAATGACATTGTTAAGGGGCTGATTTTATATATGGCATTATTTAATAAAAAGCTGAATTTTTATTTAAGTAGATTTGTTTTAAAAATGAAATTTTTATAGTTAATGGTTTTTATAATAGATTAGAACATGAAAAATACGATTTGTAGAACATGAAAAGTTGGGATTTTAAAATGATAAAGACTTGATTTTTATGTAAAGAAAGCATAGATTTTTATAGGAAAAACCATCGAATGAAAAATATGATCTTTATAATTGTAGAGTAATAAGAATACGATTTTTATATAGTAAATATAATAAAAATATAACTTTTAGATTTTATAGATAGTAAAAATATCATCTTTATATATGTAGCAAAATAAAAATGTGATTTTTATAGTGACGAAATTGAAAAGGAGAAATCTTTATATTTGAAAAGGAGAAATCTCTTTATTTGAGAAAGGAGAAATCGCTATATTTGAAAAAGGCGAAATTTTTATAGTTGAAAAGGCGAGATTTTTATATATTGAATAACGAAATAAAAATTCGATTTTTATATATTGAATAGCGAAATAAAAATTCGATTTTTATATATTGAATAGCGAAATAAAAATTCGATTTTTATATATTGAATAGCAAAGTAAAAATTCGATTTTTACATATGTAGTGGCTACGGGCGACGAAAGTGATAAGAGACGAGAACAGTGAAGATTTCCTACATTAGAAGTGTCGTGGAGTTGGAATAGCTATCTGTGAGAACTTCTCACTCTAAAATTCCTTTTTCTAGTTATATTATAATATATGCTAGGATGCAGACGGTGTTTAGTAGCACCTGACACCCGTCATCCACGGACCATGGATGGCTTGTTTGTTTGATTGATGTGTTGTGAAATTTGTTTGTGTTGTTGATGTGAAAATGATAATATTAATTAATGTGTTGAAAGGAAATAAAATATTTATATAGTTAAAAATATTTTATCGTTAAAAATATAATTTTTAACGTGAATGTGAATAAACAAATATTCATTTACAAACCGGACGGTTTGTTTATGTACACCTATTTGAATGACATTGATTGGGACGATAAATTTTACACATCGCCCAACTGCACAAATAAAATCTGTGTTTGATTGTTTGAAACCCCACACGGGTATTGGGATAAAATACGGCACACACTAATCCCAATAATTAGTTGTATGTCGATCGATTGATTGACAGGCTGTTATAAGCGTTAGATATCTATATTTGATGCTTATACAGTGTAGTGCACTTTGGATGATGGTTGATTATTTATCGTTGCTATTATATACATATGTTGTATGGAATCCATATAATTAACTTTATATGGTAATTGATTGGGCCTCATTCCATTTTAGAAGATAAAGAATATTATAAAATAAAGGTTCATGTGTTGACAGTACTCATCCGTTGAGATTAGTCATGTGTTGAACGAAATATTTTAACAATAAAATTTACATCTTTATCATTATAAAATAAAGGTTCATGTGTTGACAGTACTCATCCGTTGAGATTGGTTATGTGTTGAACGAAATATTTTAACAATAAAATTTACATCTTTATCATTATAAAATAAAGGTTCATGTGTTGACCGTACTCATCCGTTGAGATTAGTCATGTGTTGAACGAAATATTTTAATAATAAAATTTACATCTTTATCATATGTAGATTTAGAAATTAACTGGAAAATAGATAAGATGAGTGGTCTCCAGGATATTGATCTGATGTTGGTTTCGTCCTTCGGGGTTAATATTTAGGGAATCGCTCTCTTACTAGTTTACGGTTGGAGTCTGATTTGAAATCAAACGATAGATACCATAATTTTTATAAAATATATTAAATAACAAAAATAGCCACACGTGGACAGTACTCACTCGTTGAGATTAGTCAGGTGTTGACAAAAATATAGATTCACGTATTGAATAGAATAAATATTCATTTGGTGAATAGAATAACAGAAGTTTTTGAAATATATAAAGCCGTGTTGATTAGAGATGCGCTATTTTGACGCGAACGATATTTATATCGATTATATTCATTTTTATAATTGAATTGAATAGAAAACGAATTTGAATTGAATAGAATAGAAAACGAATTCGAATTGAATTGAATAGAAAAACGAATTCGAATTAAATTGAATATAAAAACGAATTCGAATTAAATTGAATAGAAAACGAATTTGAATTAAATTGAATAGAAAACGAATTTGAATTGAATCGAATAGAAAACGAATTTGAATTGAATCAAATAGAAAACGAATTTGAATTGAATTGAATATAAAGCAATTTCAAATTCGAATTGAATTAAATATAGAATGAATCGAGATTTGAATTGAATTGGAAATAGAAGTTGAAATGTTTTTGAAACGAATTTAAAACTATTCATAAAATTAGTTTATATAGAAATCGATGAAATATATATTATATATATTATATATATAATATAATGGCCGGAATAGAACGCGCCGCGCCGCGGCAGTTCGTAAATTTTGACCATTGACTTCGAACGAACATTACGGGAGATCCGACTGTCGGATTCTCCTAAAACTGGAACCGTTGGGTTCGTATCGAAAAGAGCTTTCTAACGAATATTAGAAACTTGAAATCTAATGGTTGGATTTGGAGATATGTCTAAATCAAAATTGAAAAAGGTCGTTGTAAGTGCAGTTCGATGGCCGTTGATGGAAATCGACTGTACGGGCCTTGATAAAATTATTAAAAATAGTAATAATTTGTGTAAAATCATAAGAAATGATTTGGGAAAAATTGGGATGAAAAACTCCATATTTGAAAAGGTAAAATTAGATTTTTATCGAAATGAACTAGTTTTGAACTAAAATTAGAACCCATTTATTTTTAAATAAATAAATTGGATTTGAAATGGGTTTTAAATAGAATTGATTAGTGGATTTATCGTGAAGGGTGTTTTAAATGACACTTGTTCTTTAACCCGATAATAAATAGAATGTGATTTGGGTTTATCGTGAACTGTGTTTTAAATGACATTAGTTCTTTAACCCAGAAAAAGGAGTTTTAAGGAATCTGCTATTAGATTGAAATGCGAATTGATTTAAATTATCAAATTTGGAAAATGAGCGAGAATGGAGTATCACCAGTTTTGCTCCAAAGCGATAGTTAAATCTTTAATTAGATTTGAACGTGGAATGGTAATTAATTTTACCGACAACACTGTGGAGTTAAATATGGAGTATTACCAGTTTTGCTTCATGGGATGAATAGGTTGGGATTGGGAAATAAAATAAATAATTACTTAGGTGTGGTTCGCTAATCTCAACTAGTTTGGAAAAACCATAATTTGGTTTGATACGACATCCAATGGAAGATTAAAGAATAAATTTTAAAGAATTTATCTTGGATAAAATTAATGGGAACCTTTCCCTAAGAATTGAGATTTAGAAACTAGCTGTAGGTTAGTTAAGAAGAATGGTTTCCTGGGTATTGATCTGATGTTGGTTTCGGCCTTCGGGGTTAATATTTGGGGAATGGCTCTCTTACTGATTTACGGTTAGTGACTAATGAATTGGAATGAGGCGTATGTTGTGTTTGTGTAACATTTGTTTATAATATACGCGGGTTGTTCGGAAAGGCCGGGTTTATACCGATTCTAAATAACCGATTCGACGATAAGTCGAAGATGATGACGGTGGTCGAAGACCAGAAGTCTTCACATCCTTTGGATAATTACTGATGATCCTGATTGGGCTGTACACCCAAGAGGATGGAAATAGTTGGTGGTCGTCCAGACGTACTTGGAGATCGATGGATATGCGAGGAAAGTGCCTCCGGTTTCGTTCAGACCCAGAACGAACTTGTAAATGGATTGTGTGTCTGACATTGGACTTTATTTTGTGTTGATTGATCTCTATTAAATATACATCTGTTTGGCGGCGGAGAATTTATTCTCTTGCTTAACGCCCTTCTCTGAGACGTACAAGCTTAGAGGTTGTATATCGATGGACATCAGTCGCATGGCATGAATTGCCTGTGTGGCATGCTGAGTTGCATGGATCAAGGCTTCTGTTGAAAAGCAAAGTCTTGAGGTTGATGATCAAAGCACGGCCTTTGTGGCGTAGCTTTGTGTATAACGTGAATTCGCGAGCCTCACACGTCGGTATGAGTTAAAAACGGGATAAGGACTGCAGGGAGAGCACAACGTTTCTTTCTAGCTTTGGTGGTGTCAGTGACTTACCAGCCCTGACATTTATATACTTTTCACCTATGTGGTTGTTGGATGAGGCGCCTCGATTTTAGGTCTGTAAGGACCGGGAAACGTGTGTTTAGGCATAATTAATCCTCAAACGTAAGAGAGGACCGGCCCTGAAGCATCCAAGGGTTACCCAGAGTGTGTAGTCCTAGGACATTTGCTAGAGTGTCTCGAAGCGGAGAGGAGCTTGCCCCTTGCCTCGACTCATGATGGAAATCCAATTTCCAATACGTGTATCACGGTTTTAATTCTAGAACTAGTATGGCGGCATGATATATGGTACCCATGCCGTCTATGATTGATATTTATGATTGAAATTGTTTTGACACTATACACTTATTATAGTATCAAATGATTTGTTTTAAACGTACCAAGAATGTTTGGCTATTATAAGGGAAAAACCTATCCTCCGGCTTGCGTTGCATTTTGTGATGGGACCTGGGTCTTATAATAGCTTCATTTTTCGAAAAAGCATTGCGCTGTTTATTCTATGCCCTGGTATTCTTGGGAGGAAACCCGTTCCGTGTTATACGGCGTGGTCCCTTGAATTACTCTCTTTTAAAGTAAAGTTTTAAATAACTGTTTTAGTTCTCACACCACTCACATGACTGACCTAGAGTTTATTGTTTTAACCTAAACTCTGGGTGCCCTTATTTTCGACATGGGCAGCTAGTAGTTTTGGTTTTGCAGATTTATATTCATAGGATCCTGATTTACAGCTGGAACGATGCTCGGAAAGCTCTGTATCCGTGCATTACTTCTAGTTGTGCTTTTGTGTTATTTTCCGCTGCGGTGTATTTAAATGTAATTTAAATCTCTGATATTTGTTGAATGTAATTTATTCATTTATACTCTGTATATTCTTGTATCTGATGGAATTGTTGTAATAACAATGAAATGTTCTTCCGTCTACGTTCTGATTTGTCCTGTTCTCAAAACGATCAGGGGTTTCGAACGATCTAGATCAGTTTAACGACTGATTCAGATCGAGCGAAATTCCTTGCCGTCACAGAGGAAGAAGAAGAACACAATATCAGAGTAACATGAATCTCACAGCGGAACGAATAAATATATTTCATAGCATAACTTTGAAATACAAATCTGTACTTGAATATACATATCATTATCAAAGTACAACACTTACAACCCAGCGGAAATAAACTATAGCTATACGATCCTGAAGCCTCCTGCTCCAAGCTCTTCCAGTATATCTATAAATCCCGACTACTTGACTGCCCATACAAATTTAGGCACCCAAGAGTTTAGGGAAACAAACAAATAAACTCCGGGTCAGTCATGGGACTGGTATGAGTAAAACAGTTTAAAACAGTTTGAACAGGCAAACGATATCTCATAAGACCATGCCGTATAATGGAACGGGTTTTTCCCTTATGAGAATCCAAAATATCTTTATATCAAAAACCTTTTGATATTATAATAATGTCTATCAACACAATATAATAATCATCTATCAGAAACGCTTTCATGTCACGTTCTACATATATAGTATACAATCAAAACCACAAGCATGTATTGGGTAATGGATTTCCAACTATGACAAGGTATGGAACCACCTTTCGATAGTGTACCTCTAGAGAGGAATACACTGGGTTCAAACAAGAACATCTTGCAACCCGGCCACACATGACCGACCACTCATTTCGCTTGAGTGTATCGAATGTATATCACCAACGGTTGGGATCAGCAACCGTTTCCCGAATGGGACAGCATCAACAATAGATTTTTAGAAGTAAATGAAACTCTAGATCAGGTGATTATACACCCTACTTCGGTGCGACCGACTTAGCCATGCTGCCTGCCCGATTTCTGTCATTTACCGGATGTGAGGCTAGATGCTACGCTTTATCATCACACCAGATTCACTCTGAATGCCACATCGTCAAATCCATCAAATCACCGATTGACGTCCTCAACCATACATTATGTGTTAGCTAAAAGAAGTTTCCTTCTCCGCTTCCACTCTTGGTACGATTGGAGAAATCAATATACGTGATCGTCTGGAAATACTCTGTCAGACATCCGTCCATACAAGTCATCTAGGAACAGGATGAACCGAAGGCACTATTCTGTAAACAGGATAGCCCTTGCATAACTCCATCTTCAATTTCCTTTGGCATATATGATTCGCAACTCTTATGCCAATACAGAGTGGTTCTTTGGATAATAATCCAACCGGTCTCTCCATATTAACAACATTAAAATGGTCAAAACTTCGATAGTTTGTGATTTAACTATCGAAGAAAAACAGGTGTGCAAACAACGGTATTATTTCCAAATGGAAATATATATCAATCAAACATCATTCAACATTTATCTCTTTAGTTCATTTTACATCTCCTGTTTCCCGATATCCAACATTTGCTATTTTCTATATTTAGAAAACAAAATTTATTAACACTGGAAAACATTTCCATTCCTTTACTGTTGAACCTTAACCATTCCTTAGTTAAAACGAAGACAATCAAGTTGGGGTAGAACTACCTCTCAGACCTTAACTGAACAACATTTCTAACTTTGAAATAGGAAAAGTTCACTTTATATTTCTTTAACTAACTTCCTTACTTAACCCTCCTTCGAATCATCTCTTATTCGATAATTCTTTCCTTCGAATAAGGTATATTCGATAACTCTATTCAATTTACTCTATTCGATTAACCCTTATCAATTAACTCTGTTGGACTAACGCTATTGGATTAACTCTATTGGACTAACGCTATTGATTTACTCTATTGGACTAACGCTATTGATTTACTCTATTGGACTAACGCTATTGATTTACTCTATTGGACTAAATCTATTGATTTACTCATTTCACTTAACTCCTTTCGAATAAACTATGTTCGATAACTCCTTAAACTCTATTCGAATAAACTATATTCGATTAACTCCTTTAACTCTATTCGAATAAACTATATTCGATTAACTCCCTTTACTTTATTCGAATAAACTATATTCGATTAACTCCCTTTACTTTCTATTCGAATAAACTATATTTCATTAACTCCCTTTACTTTCTATTCGAATAAACTATATTCGATTAACTCATTTGCTTTAACTCTAATCGATTAACTCTGTTTGATTTACTCTAATCGATTTAACTCTTTTCACTTAACTCCTTTCGAATAAACTATATTCGATAACCCTTTTAACTCTACTCAAATAAACCATATTCGATTTACCCCTTTAATTCTATTTGAATAAACTATATTTGATAACTCCTTTTACTTTATTCAAATCACTAATATTCGATAACTCCATTTGAATAACTCTAGTTCGATTTACTCTAACTGATTTAACTCTAACTGGTTTAACTCTATTCAATTGACTCGACTCGACTAACCCCTTTCGAATAACTAATTCGATTTACTACTTTCGAATACCATATTCGATTTAACTCCTTTTGAATAACTAATTCGATTTACTACTTTCGAATGCCATATTCGTTTTAACTCCTTTCGAATACCATATTCGATTTACTACTTTCGAATACCGTATTCGATTTAACTCCTTTATTCGCTTTATAAAGATGTCCTTTTTAACAACATTTATTCATTTTAAAGATTTACTTTTAGTAACGGTTCTCCACTTTAAAATGATTTCCTTCTTATACAGTTTCCTTTTTATAACGTTTTCTCTTTTTCTAAATATCTCCTATTTATAAATATTCCAATTTATAAATATTTCTTATTTATAAATATTCCATTTATAAATATTTTATTTTCAAACTTCACTTTGAAAATATTCCCTTATCAACATTTCGGTATGTTATGGTATTCAACATATCAAATCACGATGATCAGAATCGTCCAAACACATATAATCGACAACAGATTATATATCACATCATATATAACAATATATGAATAACAGAAAAATAAATGTTGAGGAACCCAGTTGGGTTCCTCCAACCTGTTTCCCTGCATCACAGATGTTAAACAATATAGATAACATCACTTTCAGTTCCATATGATATATTCTGTTAAACAGAATAAATATAGAAATTCAACTAACAAAATAGCAGTTCAATCAAACAATCAACACACAGTTAATCAGCCAATATTTAACAGTTCTAAAAATACAACATGAAATTATAAACTCTTCAGAGTTAGTGAGATTTACTCACATTAGACGATCATCGTCAATAACGATAACCATCGCTTGATTCAGCGTTGTTTTTATTTAATTTCAAATAGGTGTTTGAAATTAAATAATATTCTGAACTCTTCAGAATAATACAAATCCACAGCGTACATGAAGTACTCGATGATACGAACCCAACGCAACTGACGGTTCGTCAATCCGATTCCGTATGAGCTGGATATACGATGATCACAAGTTAAACGAGATTAAAAGTTAATTAAATTTAAACAAAATTTAAAACTCTTGGGCCTTTACCCTTCCTTCTTGGCCCATTCCCCTTGAATTAAATAACCGAACCCGTTTTACAACCTTCGTCTCCCAGTTGAAAATATTGAACCCGTCTGGTAAAATAAATCCCCCGTTGACCTTCCATTTGACCGCCGCTTCCGTCCACCTCGGCCACCAATCTCCGACGCCGACGCCACCACTGACCTCCCCACCCTAAACCGCACCTGGCGATCTCCATTTCACCCCACTCGCACACCCCGACATGAATCCGACCTGTAGCCCTAACGCTCCCTCAACCTATAGATGATCGACTTCTTTGCATTCGAAACTCCTCCCAACTCTGGCCATCAGTATGCCTTAGCACTAGAAACCCGCCTGCGACGTTAACTTCCCCTTCGGCCTCGCCTCCCATACCTACGACTCAACCCTAGCTCGCTGCCACAAATGTCGAGCCCAACCAAAGTTCATCGCACCAAAATTTGGAGGTACGAGCTTGAAGCTCTCCATTAGCCGAGTTCAACGGATCCAAGAACGCTTCAATTCATGGAGGAAAGAAGTGGATTTAATTGAATGAAGGATTCAAGAAAGTGGCGGCTTAATTTTATCGTTTGCTGTAGATGGAAATTAGGTTATAAGGACTTATGGTGGGGGTACTTATAAGGAGATTTGTTAGATATTTATTCAGATATTTATTCAGATATTTTCAACTTATATTCACTTGAGTGTTACAAGCTCGCATGACCTTTAAACAAACTCCAAATGCGACGAAATTTTGCAGTCTACTATAATACTCTATTCCGGACTCAAAAAAAATCTAGTTTTGCCGAATTCCAAAACCGTTTGCAAAAATGGCTATTTTTAAAGCTCTAAATAACCCATTCAAATATATAAATATATTTAAATATAATTAAATTAAATATAAATAAATTTATATTATCGTATATATATTCACAGTGGAATACCCTACAGCTCTAGAATATTCCTATATGAATTCCCAACTCGATATTCACTTCTGGGTCAACCCAATATTCGATTTATATTGAAATTCCTTTTTTAAAATATAATTAATTCCTTTATAAATTATAAAGGAATTCCACAATGACTTTTCTAAAATTTTATTTGGACGTGAATCAAAATCTACACGACGAAATCCCGATTTTTCTCTTCTGCTAGAAAGATATACACCACCAGCTCCACACGTTTCTTGTTTCACAGAATTCTGGCTTAAAACGAATCCTGTACATTCAGTTGAAGTTCAAATCGCCAAATAACGAATTGCAGCACCATTTCAAGCTCGAATTTAATTATAATAAAATTATATGTTCAAACTGTCGTTTATATAATATATTCGTTATTCAAATTCAATTCCAAGCTGAATTAAATATCACAGATGATCCGGTTCACACCATATCGTCATTTCAGCCAATTCTGATTATTTCAGAATTAAATATATTATTTAACTTTATTATTTTAATTAAATATTCACCATTATTTAATTAAACCACCATGAAATCCTTTTAAATCAACTTTTATATAATTAAATAAATTAATTATAATACTTCTGCCAATGCGGGTCATTACACATGTAATGCGTGCAATAAAGCGAATGTAATAATATAAAAAGAAAAAAAAGAGAAACATTAATGAATTGATGGAATGCATAAGAATGGTTAATAAAGAGGTAAGTGTAATTGATGTAATTAAAGGAAGGTTTAGAAAGAGAGAGTTATGGAATTAATTGAAATGTATGAAATGCATACGTTTAGAAGAAAATAGAATGCATTTAAATATATATACACACACACACACACACATATATACATAGGGAAATAAGCGATGAATTAATGAAGTAAATTGCAATGCAACGATGAAAATAAAAGTAGGTGTGAATTTTGGCGTTTGATATTCAACAGTAGTGAATTAGTTACATGCAATATGAAAGGATTAAGGCATGCCATAAAAAATGCAATTAATTAGGAGAAGAAAAAAAGGCACATTTAATTTAAAATAAAGGCAATTAAACGTTTAAAAAAACTAAACGTTAAAAATAGAAAACAGTGCAGCTAAATAAGTGCGCTTGGACCCAACTTGCTTCTGTGTGCATGCATGCATTTATGGTGCATCATACCTGGGTTAGTCTAGCCTATCAAGAACATTCTTTCTTTAGCAAGGTGTAAGGTTTAGATGGATTCTATTCTAATCCTAAGGCCCTACTTGTTCTAACCTACCTATAAATAAAACTCTAAACCTAACCCTAAAATTCACGATCCCAAGGCTACGCTAAAGTTCTACTTCTTCTTCCTCAAGCAAATAAACGATGGCTCTTATTCTATTCTTCTCCTTTCTCTCCAAATCTCCTCTTAAAATAAAAAGATAAGATTTATGATTCCTTGACTTCAAGCTAAAGAGAAAAGAATTCATATGTCTAAATTTATGCTGCACAAAGAAAAAGAAAACCATGGATCAGATCTAAAACTTGGATGGCATACAAGTGAGCGGATTTGAAATACATTTTTGTATAATAATGGATCTATCGTTCACCATTCCCCACTCACACACACTTAATAAACATACAATTGAATTGAATTGAATTGTAATTATGATGGGATTGATACCTGAATCTAACATATATATCTGTCAAATCTATTTTACTGTTGTTCATTTCTCATGCTTTTTTATATATTCATGACGATTGTAACATTCCGATTCTCTTCCCTTCTTCTTTTCTTTTACTTTTAAAATTAGGCTAACTTCGAGCCTAAATATGGTACGTTGGGATTTGCGAGTAATGTTGAGATGATTGAGAATAATTTGATATATATATATATATATGCAATAAAATGAGGTTTGACATGAATTATTGATAACCTTAAAGATCAATTAATTTGGATATAATTAAGTATAACTTATATACATGAAAAGTTTGGGCATAACATATAATTAGGATTGTTGGCATAACTATGTACGAAATTATATAATCATGGTAGAATTTATGTATCCAAATCAAATTTGAACTATAAACATGAAATTGGGTTTAGAAGCATGAACATGAATTATTGGATTGGGATAAATAGGGATATAAAATCTAGATTGAAATTGTATGACTTAGTTAAAAAGATGAACATGCCTAACCTGAGGTTAGATTGAGTTGCGGTGTAAGTCCGCCCGGAACCGCCCGTAACCGCCCGAAACATCCAGCAACCGCAACAAGAGGTCTAATGTGAGATGTTAGCGCATTAAGCACAAACCCCGAGGTTAGAACGAGTTTGCGGTCGAAGTATGCCCGTAACCACTCGGCAAATCCAGCAACCACAAGCAACATGTCTAATGTGAGAGGTTGAGTGCATTAATCAAAAGATTATTGCCATGAAACAAGCATGTTAAGTGTGCTAAGGTTAAGTAAACTTGGGCATATAGACAAATTTAACCAATATTGGAGAAAAGAAGAATAGGGAATGATGGGAACTTGTTATAAACAAACATGGGGATAATATAAAGATTGTATGATAAGTAAACTTGTTATAGGGACAGGGAAAAATGAGAACAGACTAGAAAAATGGGACAACTTATAAGTTAAACATAAATGGTAAAGTGACAATGTGTAGTTTGTTGATAAAAATGTCATAAGTATGTGAACCAGCTAGAAAAACTTAGTTAAGAAGACTAAGTAAATAATGATGGATTGTGGTGACATCAACAAATGGAAATATAATTGAATACGAAGATATGAGGAAAGACTTATGAACGAAATGGGTTAACATGTTGTAAACTCATTAATAAGCTAAGATATAAAGAAAGATTTATATGCAGAGGAAACTTGGTAATTGGAAATAAAAAGTAGTCAACATAGGATAACCAAGTTATATAGAAACCTGATGAAGCACAACAAGCGCATAATTGAATAACTAGACATAGTTCTAATAACACGTAAGAATGAGGCGCTTGGACCAGTCCATACGTTAGAAGATGAATAACCATTAGAGGTAGATCATTGGGAAGTCGAAAGACACAAAGGGGAGTGCATGTCCATCAAGATATTCTTGTAGGCTCCAATGGACTGGGTTAAGAACCACGCGGCTTCCAGGAATGTGAAGGGCACTCTTGGTATTCCTCGGTGAGTGGCGGATGATACGCCTGTGCTCACAGAGGTTAGGTCTGCATAGGTAAGCCAATGAGTATGCCTTGATTGCATTAATAAGGGGGCAATCAAAAGACTAATGTGGATCGGCGTGATTCGACGAGACCAGTTAGTGTCCTGTGATAACAACTCATCGTCTACCTACCATCTTCAATCAGTACGAAAAGAAGAAAGGAGGAGAACTCCAAAAGACCATATACTTTGCTATCTAGTTATGGGTGAGGTTGGCCAATAAGTTTGAAGGGCATAGGGGGCCGGGTATAATTTCTCATTCTTGTTATTCTTGGGTGCCTTTCATCATTTGAGGGAGCGGTCTAGTGGGACCATAGCCAATGTAAAAGCAGACTTTAGCATCTGCAATTGGAAGATACCTGAAAGCTCCCGACCGAGTTCCGTGTTTCTTGATTAGCCCTATCTCGGGACTCGGGCGCACATATAGAGAACTTGTGCAATAGACATCGAGAACGATTGACAATACGTACGTGGTAAAGTCTAGGTATACTCATGTCGCTTTGGGTGGTGTATCATAAGATTACAGGGCATTATTCGATGATAGAACCTAGTAGGATCTAGAATGGCAGTACAAAGGCTTACGTAACACAATGATGATAGTTTCATGCGGACGTAGCATTGATATATATATACACACACACACACACAAACACACACAATAGATATATATATATATATATATGCATAAAAATATGTAAGACACATGGCATTTGTTAAGGGACTGCGTACATAAGATAGAGACCATACGAAAAGAGTATATCTTATTTGGGGTTAGCTACATATACACTATATTAGGTTAATCTACTAGTGGTAGATGGACATGACGTATGAGTAAGTCTAGAGAGCTAACATTGCAAAGAATAACAGAACGGTATATGTAGGATTATCCTGATGTTTATTTTAAGTCTATTCACACAGAACTTATGTTCTGACCCCCTCCTCATAACATTCGCAGGTTAGGTTCATGACAGAGATGGTATAGCTTTGGATACTGGTTTAGCAGTATCATTATTAAGGTAAAGTCATGTTTTGATTATATTTTGTTCCTTCTGCTATGAGATGTTTTGCGAACTCTGACATATTTTTATGTCTCTGTCTTTTCTACAAGATCCCAAAGCACTCAACTCATGTTTCGATGGATTGGGTTTTTGAAAAAAAATCGGTCTGTCGGAATTCGGGTTGTTACACTACGCGTGTGAAAACCCGTAACTTCCCCGGTGAGGAAAGCGCGGATAGTTCGAGAACAAGCCACAACAGAACGCAGACGGAAGAACATTTCATTGTATATTACAACAATGCATCAGATTACAAGAATATACAGAGTATAAATGAATATTACACAGAAATATTAGAGATTTAAATTACATTTAAATACATAGCAGCTGAAAATAATACAATACACAACTAGAAGAGATATACGAATACACAGCTTTCCGGATATCATCCCAGCTGTAAACCAGGATCCTGTGAATATAAATCTGCAAAACCAAAACTACTAGCTTCCCGTGTCGAAAATAGGGGCACCCAGAGTTTAGGTTAAAACAATAAACTCCAGGTCAGTCATGTGACTGGTGTGAGAACTAAAACAGTTGTAAATCTTTATTTTAAAGTTAGGTAAATCAAGGGACCACGCCGTATAACACGGAACGGGTTTCCTCCCAAGAATACCAGTGCATATAAGTAAACAACGCAATGCTTTTCTAAAAATGAAGCTATTATAAGACCCAGGTCCCATCACACAATGCAACGCAGCCGGAGGATAGGGTTTTCCCTTATAATAGCCAAACATGCTTGGTACGTTTTAAAAATCAAATCATTTGATACTATAATAAGTGTATAGTGTCAAAACAATTTCAATCATAAATATCAATCATAGACGGCATGGGTACCATATATCATGTCGCCATACTAGTTCTACAATTAAAACCGCAATACACGTATTGGAAATTGGATTTCCATCATGGTGGCTCCTGATTCGAAAGATCGATCGCGGAATGAAATTCACCATGGCTTACATCCCAACAAGAGAGAACACCGTCTGCACATCCGCACATTTAGGACCAGAGTATCACCGCGGCTTACGTCCCAGCGAGAGAAAACACCGCTTACTCTATATATCCCTGAGCACTAAGCTCATCTCGGTCGACCGAATCCACGACACCACTAAGGTGCCCATCCACTAAAAAGCATACTGATCAAACCATCAGTTTACCACCATACCGGGATGTGAGGCTCGCGGATCAACGCTATACTCAAAGCCATGCTATATCAGCTGTGCTTTGATCATCAACCACCAAACTTTGCTTTTCAACAAAAGTCTGGATCACTGCATCTCAGCATGCCACACTATCAATCCATATCGTACCACTGATTTCTGCCAATATATAACCTCTGAGCTCATATGTCTCAGAGAAGGGCGTTAAGCAAGAGAATAAATTCTCCGCCGCCAAACAGATATATATTTAGCAGAGATCAACAAATACAATATAAAGGAATACAATGTCAGACACACCATCCATTTACAAGTCCGTTCTAGGTCTGAACGAAACTGGAGGCACTTTCCTCGCATATCCATCCATCTCCAAGTACGTCTGGACGACCACCAACTATTTCCATCCTCTTGGGTGTACAGCCCAATCAGGATCGTCAGTAATTATCCAAACGATGTGAAGACTTCCGGCCTTCAACCACCGTCTTCATCTTCGACATATCGTCGAATCGGTTATTCAGAATGGGAATAAACCCGGCCTTTCCGAACAACCCGCGTATATTAAAAATAAATGTTACACAAACACAACATACGCCTCATTCCAATTCATTAGTTACTAACCGTAAATCAGTAAGAGAGCAATTCCCCAAATATTAACCCCGAAGGCCGAAACCAACATCAGATCAATATCCAGGAAACCATTCTTCTTAACTAACCTTCAGCTAGTTTCTAAATTTCAATTCTTAGGGAAAGGTTCCCATTAATTTTATCCAAGATAAATTCTTTAAAATTTATCCCTTAATCTTCCTTTGGATGTCATTTCAAACCAAATTATGGTTTTCCAAACTAGTCGAGATTAGCGAACCATACCGAAGTAATTATTTAATTTATTTCCCAATCCCAACCTATTCATCCCATGAAGCAAAACTGGTAATACTCCATATTTAACATCAAAGTGTTCGGTAAAATTAATTACAATTTCAAGTTCAAATCTGATTAAAGATTTAACTATCGCTTTGGAGCAAAACTGGTAATACTCCATATTTAACATCACAGCGTTCGGTAAAATTAATTACCATTTCACGTTCAAATCTGATTAAAGATTTAACTATCGCTTTGGAGCAAAACTGGTAATACTCCATATTTAACATCACAGTGTTCGGTAAAATTAATTACCATTTCACGTTCAAATCTGATTAAAGATTTAACTATCGCTTTGGAGCAAAACTGGTAATACTCCATATTTAACATCACAGTGTTCGGTAAAATTAATTACCATTTCACGTTCAAATCTGATTAAAGATTTAACTATCGCTTTGGAGCAAAACTGGTGATACTCCATTCTCGCTCAATTCTAAATTTGATAATTTATATTATATATTCACATTTCAACCTAATTGCAGATTCGTTAAAACTCCTTTTACTGGGTTAAAGAACTAGGTGTTATTTAAAACATAGTTCACGACAAATCCAAATCACATTCTATTTATTATCGCGTTAAAGAACTAGTGTTATTTAAAACACAGTTCACGATAAACCCATGAATCAATTATATTTAAACCTATTTCAAATCCAATTTATTTATTTAAAAATAAATGGGATTTAATTTCAGTTCAAAACTAGTTCATTTCGATAAAAATCTATTTTTATCTTTTCAAATATGGAGTTTTTCATCCCAATTTTTCTATAATCATTTCTTATGATTTTACACTAATTATTACTATTTTTAATAATTTTATCAAGGCACGTACAGTCGATTTCCGTCAACGACCATCGAACTGCACTTACAGCGACCTTTTCCAAATTTGATTTGGACGTATCTCCAAATCCAACCGTTAGATTTCAAATTTCTAATATTCGTTAGAAAGCTCTTTTCGATACAAACCCAACGGTTCCGGTTTTAGGAGAATCCGACGGCCGGATCTCCCGTAATGTCCGTTTGAAATAAACGGTCGAAATTCACGAACTGCCGCGGCGCGGCGCGTTCTATTCAGGCTATTATATTATATATATAATATATATTTTTTGATTTCTATTTAAAACGAATTTTTTAAATAGTTTTGAATTCGTTTCAGAAACAATTTCAACCTTTATTTCAAATTCAAATCAAAATTGAATTTTTCCTTATAAATTCGTTTTAAAATCCATTTCTATTAAATTCAAATTTAAATTCAATTTGAATTCATTTCAATTCATTTTCAATTCAATTCGAATTTGGTTTCAATTCACTTCAAATTCGTTTTATATTCAATTCATTTCGAATTGGTTTTCTATTCGATTCAATTCAAATTTGTTTTCTAGTCGATTCAATTCAAATTTGTTTTCTAGTCGATTCAATTCAAATTTGTTTTCTATTCAATTCAATTCAAATTTGTTTTCTATTCAATTCAATTCAAATTTGGTTTCAATTCACTTCGAATTCATTCATTTCAGTTCAAATTCAGTTTGAATTTCAATTCTTTTCAAAATATCAGATTTTGAAATCACTTTCGATATTCATTATAAAATGAATAAAATCGATATAAATATCGTTCACATCAAAATGGCGTCAATCTAATCAACACGGCTTCATATATTTCTATTTTCTAATATTCTACTTCAAATATTTCTTTTTCAAATATTTCGATTTCAAGTATTTCTATTTCAAATATTTCTATTTTTAAAATATTTCGTTCAACACATGACTAATCTCAACGGATGAGTACTGTCAACACATGAAACTTTATTTTATATTGTTCTTTATTTTCTAAATTGGAAGGAGGCCCAATCAATCACCATATAATGTTAATTATATGGATTTTCATACATCACACGCATATAATAGCATTGAAAAATAATCAACCATCAACCCAAGTGCACTACACTGTATAAGCATCAAATATAGATATCTAACGCTTATAACAGCCTGTCAATCAATCGATCGACATATTTAATCAATCAGGATGAGTGAACTTCAAATTTCATCCCAACACCCGTGTGGGGTTTCAAACAATCAAACACAGATTTTAGTTGTGCAGTTGGGCAATGTGTAAAATTTATCGACCCAATCAATATCAGTCAAATCAGTGTATATAAACAAATCGGCCGATTTGTTTATAGATATTTATTTATTCACATTCACGTTAAAAATTATATTTTTAACGATAAAACATTTTATTCAATCTATGAAAATATTGTATTCATTTCATTTATTAAATAAAATGGTTTCTTTATATTTCTAACTTATTTTAGAAAATTTTGGCGGCATAATGGCATGATACTAGAAACGGGACGAGGCCTAGCCTTATCCCCGATCTAGTGAAGGCCCACGCCATTCACACATCAATCAAATCCATTCAATTCAACAAACAATTTAATTCCAACCAAATAATCTAACCAACTACGCAACCAAACAAACAAGTCCATGGTCTGTGGACGATTGTGTCGGGTGCTACTAAACACCGTCTGCATCCTAGTATATATATATATATAACTAGAAAAAGAAATTGAAGAGTGAGAAGTTCTCACCAATAGCTATCCTAACTCCACGGCACTTCCTATGTAGAACATCTCCACCGTGCTCGCCTTTCTTCACTTTCGTTGCCTGTATCCACTACATATATAAGAATCAAATTTTTACTTTGCTATTCAATATATAAAAATCAAATTTTTACTATGCTATTCAATATATAAAATCGTATTTTTACTATGCTATTCAATATATAAAAATCGTATTTTTACTATGCTATTCAATATATAAAAATCATCTTTTTAATCTGCTATTCCTATTTTAAAAACAATGTTAATTTTATTTTCAAAATCAATGCAAAATTCATTTTCAAAAAGAATGCAAACTTTTATTTCAAAGCTAATTCAGTTTTTGTTTCTAAAGCAAATTCAAAATTTTTTTTGTCAAACTGATTTTTAACAATGTATATATTTTATTACAAAAACAATGTATATATTTTATTTCTAAAAACAATATATATATATTTTATTATAAATAAATAAAAAAGGAAACAAAACCTTCCTGTCTCGTTCCAGTCTCGTGCTTAGCCCCTAGGGCTCGATGCCACCACCGCCACGCTTGACCAGAGGTTGATCGCCATCCTCCACCAGCTGCGCCGAAGCGCCACCTCCCTCCCCTGACCATCGCCTGCAACTCGACGCACCCCAGGACCAACAAAACCGCCGTGAAGTCGGCCTGTTTGAGGAGGAAGTTCTCCCGATTCTTGAAATGAAAATCGATCTATGCGGTATCAATTTGAAGATGTGAAGAAGCACGACGATTTTTTGTTTGGGGCTTGAAGTAATTCGCTAGGGATTGAAAGAATTTGGCTGTAGAAATTTCGATCTTTTCTGGACGTTGAATTGAAGAGGGCGGCGGCTTTATTTGGGAATTAGGGTTTCCTTTGACTGGGTTTTGACCATGGCCTTTAATAGAAAAAAATATTATTAATTTAATCAATTTTTAAGTCAAAATCACAAACGAACCCCAAATCAAACCGAACAACTGTCGCCCCTAGCTAATAACCCCCATTCCGAACACAATGGGATATGTCTGGTAAGCCAATTCGGCCATTACGATCAGTTTCCGTTGAAATTCAAATATAACTCTATATATTCAATTTTGAACGAACATTTCAATTTACCGGGACCACATACTAACTAGAAAAATCCCAAAAAAATATTTTCTAGCTTCTTTTTTACGATACGGTCCTAACAAAACTAATTTCGTCAAATTCTGAGACCGTTTGAAAAATGGCCATTTCCCAGTCGATTAAAATCAACTGAAACTGGTCAAACGCGTTTTCCTTTGCCACGCTCATATATTGATTCGAAAATTATGAAATTTGAAACCTAGCAATAACTAGACATCCCGGATCCAACAAAAGTGGTTTCGTCGAAACCCGAGGTCGTTTGCAAAATGGCTATTTTTAAGGGCCGAAATTCCATAGCGACTATTCAGAATTTTCAACTGGACATATCTTTTGATCCCCGCTATGAAATTTTGATTTTTCGGATTCGTTGGAAAGATATTAACAAATAGTTCCTATTATTTTTGGTTTCACTAAAATCCAGATTGTTTTGCACCCGGTACGTTCAATTGAAGTTTGAAATCGAATTATCGAACTACCGCGCCATTTTCAATTCCTTTTATAAATATAAATAAATATTTATATTCTAACGACGATCTATATAAATATATTCGTTCGAATTCTATTCAAAATAAATTTCTCGTTGATATTATTTAAAATAATCTATTTTAAATGCTCAAAATTCGCTAAAATTGTCAAAATAAAAATTTTAAACTGGCCCAGATTTTCGGGTTGTTACAATCTCCCCACTTAAAACTTTTCGTCCCCGAAAACGAACAAAGTCGAAAGTGGTTTGATTAACCAACTCTACGTTCGATCTGGCTTCCATTCTCCAACTTTTCAGTTTCTGAGAATTTCCAAAAATTTCAAAATTTTCGAAAATTTTCGCCATAACCTCCCCTACACTGGGAGCCACGGGAAAATCCCGAAATTGCCATATAGGCCTTCTGATCTCTAAAAGAAAGAGAAAAAGCCAAGCGGCTAGCCCATCGGCTCATAAAATCATCATCACCCAAACAAAACAGGAAATTATGGTAAACATGTACCTATTTGTCGGGCAAACAAATTTTATTCTTCTGCTCTAGCCTCTTTGCTATGACCTGTTCAATGTAAGTACATGTATATGCAAGAAAATGCGACCAATTTTCAATACAATTCAACATTTGATACAATTAGGCGTAATGGTTCAAAATTATCAAACAAATAAATAAACAACACAAACATCAATCCATTAGTTGGTTAGCTTTTCAAATTCATAACTTTGATACATAGTCAAAAAAAAATCAGATTTTTGATGCCAAATCCCAACAATAGGTCCTATCTAATTTTGGTTCTCACACCAGTCAATAGGAAATATATAGAAATCTCACTTTCGTCACTCGAATATAAACACTGATAATGTGATCACAATTATCAGCATCATCCCCGGGCGACTAGAGTGTGATTCTATATCTATCCAGTATATTAAAACTTTGAATACACGCGGATCAGACGTATACGCAAAATCTTTATATACTGCATTGTCCAAATCAATATAAATAAATCATCAAATACGAATAATTGATTTAAATTTTCAAAACAAAATTTGTTTCATTTTAAAAATATACTCTTCACACTCGTTCTAGGATACTACTAATCCCATCTCTAACGAGTCATTCTAATTGGATATTACTAATCCAATATCTGATGAATTCTTTCATATGGTTCTAATGTGCCTTGTTCTCTGAGCTTTGTAAACCAAAGCTCTGATACCAACTGTGAAAACCCGTAACTTCCCCGGTGAGGAAAGCGCGGATAGTTCGAGAACAAGCCACAACAGAACGCAGACGGAAGAACATTTCATTGTATATTACAACAATGCATCAGATTACAAGAATATACAGAGTATAAATGAATATTACACAGAAATATAAGAGATTTAAATTACATTTAAACACATAGCATCGGAAAATAATATAATACACAACTAGAAGAGATATACGGATACAAAGCTTTCCGGATATCATCCCAGCTGTAAACTAGGATCCTGTGAATATAATTCTGCAAAACCAAAACTACTAGCTGCCCGTGTCGAAAATAGGGGCACCTAGAGTTTAGGTTAAAACAATAAACTCCAGGTCAGTCATGTGACTGGTGTGAGAACTAAAACAGTTGTAAATCTTTATTTTAAAGTTAGGTAAATCAAGGGATCACGCCGTATAACACGGAACGGGTTTCCTCCCAAGAATACCAGTGCATATAAGTAAACAACGCAATGCTTTTCTAAAAATGAAGCTATTATAAGACCCAGGTCCCATCACACAATGCAACGCAGTCGGAGGATAGGGTTTTCCCTTATAATAGCCAAACATGCTTGGTACGTTTTAAAAATCAAATCATTTGATACTATAATAAGTGTATAGTGTCAAAACAATTTCAATCATAAATATCAATCATAGACGGCATGGGTACCATATATCATGTCGCCATACTAGTTCTACAATTAAAACCGCAATACACGTATTGGAAATTGGATTTCCATCATGGTGGCTCCTGATTCGAAAGATCGATCGCGGAATGCAATTCACAACGGCTTACGTCCCAACAAGAGAGAACACCGTCTGCACATCCACACATTTGGGACCAGAGTATCACCGCAGCTTACGTCCCAGCGAGAGAAAACACCGCTTACTCTATATATCCCTGAGCACTAAGCTCATCTCGGTCGACCGAATCCACGACACCACTAAGGTGCCCATCCACTAAAAAGCATACTGATCAAACCATCAGTTTACCACCATACCGGGATGTGAGGCTCGCGGATCAACGCTATACACAAAGCCATGCTATATCAGCTGTGCTTTGATCATCAACCACCAAATTTTGCTTTTCAACAAAAGTCTGGATCACTGCATCTCAGCATGCCACACTATCAATCCATATCGTACCACTGATTTCTGCCAATATATAACCTCTGAGCTCATATGTCTCAGAGAAGGGCGTTAAGTAAGAGAATAAATTCTCCGCCGCCAAACAGATATATATTTAGCAGAGATCAACAAATACAATATAAAGGAATACAATGTCAGACACACCATCCATTTACAAGTCCGTTCTAGGTCTGAACGAAACCGGAGGCACTTTCCTCGCATATCCATCCATCTCCAAGTACGTCTGGATGACCACCAACTATTTCCATCCTCTTGGGTGTACCGCCCAATCAGGATCGTCAGTAATTATCCAAACGATGTGAAGACTTCCGGCCTTCAACCACCGTCTTCATCTTCGACATATCGTCGAATCGGTTATTCAGAATGGGAATAAACCCGGCCTTTCCGAACAACCCGCGTATATTAAAAATAAATGTTACACAAACACAACATACGCCTCATTCCAATTCATTAGTTACTAACCGTAAATCAGTAAGAGAGCAATTCCCCAAATATTAACCCCGAAGGCCGAAACCAACATCAGATCAATATCCAGGAAACCATTCTTCTTAACTAACCTTCAGCTAGTTTCTAAATTTCAATTCTTAGGGAAAGGTTCCCATTAATTTTATCCAAGATAAATTCCTTAAAATTTATCCCTTAATCTTCCTTTGGATGTCATTTCAAACCAAATTATGGTTTTCCAAACTAGTCGAGATTAGCGAACCATACCGAAGTAATTATTTAATTTATTTCCCAATCCCAACCTATTCATCCCATGAAGCAAAACTGGTAATACTCCATATTTAACATCACAGTGTTTGGTAAAATTAATTACCATTTCACGTTCAAATCTGATTAAAGATTTAACTATCGCTTTGGAGCAAAACTGGTAATACTCCATATTTAACATCACAGTGTTCGGTAAAATTAATTACCATTTCACGTTCAAATCTGATTAAAGATTTAACTATCGCTTTGGAGCAAAACTGGTAATACTCCATATTTAACATCACAGTGTTCGGTAAAATTAATTACCATTTCACGTTCAAATTTGATTAAAGATTTAACTATCGCTTTGGAGCAAAACTGGTAATACTCCATTTTTAACATCAAAGTGTTTGGTAAAATTAATTACCATTTCACGTTCAAATATGATTAAAGATTTAACTATCGCTTTGGAGCAAAACTGGTGATACTCCATTCTCGCTCACTTCTAAATTTGATAATTTATATTATAGATTCACATTTCAACCTAATTGCAGATTCGTTAAAACTCCTTTTACTGGGTTAAAGAACTAGGTGTTATTTAAAACACAGTTCACGACAAACCCAAATCACATTCTATTTATTATCCTGTTAAAGAACTAGTGTTATTTAAAACACAGTTCACGATAAACCCATGAATCAATTCTATTTAAACCTATTTCAAATCCAATTTATTTATTTAAAAATAAGTGGGTTTTAATTTCAGTTCAAAACTAGTTCATTTCGATAAAAATCTATTTTTATCTTTTCAAATATGGAGTTTTTCATCCCAATTTTTCTCAAATCATTTCTTATGATTTTACACTAATTATTACTATTTTTAATAATTTTATCAAGGCCCGTACAGTCGATTTCCATCAACGGCCATCGAACTGCACTTACAGCGACCTTTTCCAAATTTGATTTGGACATATCTCCAAATCCGTTAGATTTCAAATTTCTAATATTCTATAGAAAGCTCTTTTCGATACGAACCCAACGGTTTCGGTTTTAGGAGAATCCGACGGCCGGATCTCCCGTAATGTCCGTTTGAAATAAACGGTCGAAATTGACGAACTGCCGCGGCGCGTCGCATTCTATTCAGGCCATTATAGTATATATATAATATATATTTTTCGATTTCTATTTAAAACGAATTTTATAAATAGTTTTGAATTCGTTTCAGAAACAATTTCAACCTTTATTTCAAATTCAAATCAAAATTGAATTTTTCCTTATAAATTCGTTTTAAAATCCATTTCTATTAAATTCAAATTTAAATTCAATTTGAATTCATTTCAATTCGTTTTCAATTCAATTCGAATTTGGTTTCAATTCACTTCGAATTCGTTTTATATTCAATTCATTTCGAATTGGTTTTCTATTCGATTCAATTCAAATTTGTTTTCTAGTCGATTCAATTCAAATTTGTTTTCTAGTCGATTCAATTCAAATTTGTTTTCTGTTCAATTCAATTCAAATTTGTTTTCTATTCAATTCAATTTAAATTTGGTTTCAATTCACTTCGAATTCATTCATTTCAGTTCAAATTCAGTTTGAATTTCAATTCTTTTCAAAATATCAGATTTTGAAATCACTTTCGATATTCATTATAAAATGAATAAAATCGATATAAATATCGTTCACATCAAAATGGCATCAATCTAATCAACACGGCTTCATATATTTCTATTTTCTAATATTCTATTTCAAATATTTCTTTTTCAAATATTTCTATTTCAAATATTTCTATTTCAAATATTTCTATTTTTAAAATATTTCGTTCAACACATGACTAATCTCAACGGATGAGTACTGTCAACACATGAACCTTTATTTTATATTGTTCTTTGTTTTCTAAATTGGAAGGAGGCCCAATCAATCACCATATAATGTTAATTATATGGATTTTCATACATCACACGCATATAATAGCATTGAAAAATAATCAACCATCAACCAAAGTGCACTACACTGTATAAGCATCAAATATAGATATCTAACGCTTATAACAGCCTGTCAATCAATCGATCGACATATTTAATAAATCAGGATGAGTGAACTTCAAATTTCATCCCAACACCCGTGTGGGGTTTCAAACAATCAAACACAGATTTTAGTTGTGCAGTTGGGCGATGTGTAAAATTTATCGACCCAATCAATATCAGTCAAATCAGTGTATATAAACAAATCGGCCGATTTGTTTATAGATATTTATTTATTCACATTCACATTAAAAATTATATTTTTAACGATAAATCATTTTATTCAACCTATGAAAATATTCTATTCAGTTCATTTATTAAATAAAATGGTTTCTTTATATTTCAAACTTATTTTAGAAAATTTTGGCGGCATAACGGCACGATACTAGAAACGGGACGAGGCCTAGCCTTATCCCCGGTCTAGTGAAGGCCCACGCCATTCACACATCAATCAAATCCATTCAATTCAACAAACAATTTAATTCCAACCAAATAATCTAACCAACTACGCAACCAAACAAACAAGTCCATGGTCTGTGGATGATTGTGTCGGGTGCTACTAAACACCGTCTGCATCCTAGTATATATATATATATATATATATATATGTATAACTAGAAAAAGAAATTGAAGAGTGAGAAGTTCTCACCAATAGCTATCCTAACTCCACGGCACTTCCTATGTAGAACATCTCCACCGTGCTCGCCTTTCTTCACTTTCGTTGCCCGTAGCCACTACATATATAAGAATCGAATTTTTACTTTGCTATTCAATATATAAAAATCGAATTTTTACTATGCTATTCAATATATAAAAATCGTATTTTTACTATGATATTCAATATATAAAAATCGTATTTTTACTATGCTATTTAATATATAAAAATCATCTTTTTAATCTGCTATTCATATTTTAAAAACAATGTTAATTTTATTTTCAAAATCAATGCAAAATTCATTTTCAAAAAGAATGCAAACTTTGATTTCAAAGCTAATTCAGATTTTGTTTCTAAAGCAAATTCAATTATTTTTTTGTCAAACTGATTTTTAACAATGTATATATTTTATTATAAAAACAATGTATATATTTTATTTCTAAAAACAATGTATATATTTTATTATAAATAAATAAAAAAGGGAACAAAAACTTCCTGTCTCGTTCCAGTCTCGTGCTCAGCCCCTAGGGCTCGATGCCACCACCGCCATGCTTGACCAGAGGTTGATCGCCATCCTCCACCAGCTGCGCCGGAGCGCCACCTCCCTCCCCTGACCACCGCCTGCAACTCGACGCACCCCAGGGCCAACAAAACCGCCGCGAAGTCGGCATGTTTGAGGAGGAAGTTCTCCCGATTCTTGAAATGAAAATCGATCTATGCGGTATCAATTGGAAGATGTGAAGAAGCACGACGATTTTTGGTTTGGGGCTTGAAGTAATTCGCTAGGGATTGAAAGAATTTGGCTGTAGAAATTTTGATCTTTTCTGGACGTTGAATTGAAGAGGGCGGCGGCTTTATTTGGGAATTAGGGTTTCCTTTGACTGGGTTTTGACCATGGCCTTTAATAGAAAAAAATATATTATTAATTTAATCAATTTTTAAGTCAAAATCACAAACGAACCCCAAATCAAACCGAACAACTGTCGCCCCTAGCTAATAACCCCCATTCCGAACACAATGGGATATGTCTGGTAAGCCAATTCGGCCATTACGATCAGTTTCCATTGAAATTCATATATAACTCTATATATTCAATTTTAAACGTACATTTCAATTTACCGGGACCACATACTAACTAGAAAAATCCCAAAAAAATATTTTCTAGCTTCGTATTGACGATACGGTCCTAACAAAACAAATTTCGTCAAATTCTGAGACCGTTTGAAAAATGGCCATTTCCCAGTCGATTAAAATCAACTGAAACTGGTCAAATGCGTTTTCCTTTGCCACGCTCACATATTGATTCGAAAAATTATGAAATTTGAAACCTAGCAATAACTATACATCCCGGATCCAACAAAAGTGGTTTCGTCGAAATCCGAGGTCGTTTGCAAAATGGCTATTTTTAAGGGCCGAAATTCCATAGCGACTATTCAGAATTTTCAACTGGACATATCTTTTGATCCCCGCTATGAAATTTTGATTTTTCGGATTCGTTGGAAAGATATTAACAAATAGATCCTATTATTTTTTGTTTCACTAAAATCTGGATTGTTTTGCACCCGGTACGTTCAATTGAAGTTTGAAATCGAATTATCGAACTACCGTGCCATTTTCAATTCCTTTTATAAATATAAATAAATATTTATATTCTAACGACGATCTATATAAATATATTCGTTCGAATTCTATTCAAAATAAATTTCTCGTCGATATTATTTAAAATAATCTATTTTAAATGTTCAAAATTCGCTAAAATTGTCAAAATAAAATTTTTAAACTGGCCCAGATTTTCGGGTTGTTACAACGCGAGATGACAAATGAGGCCACATAAAAGGAATTACCTAACTCATGATTTGGAGTTGGCAGTGATTGTATTTTCACTAAAGATGCGGAGACATTACCTGTTGGGAGTTCGATTCGAGTTGTTCACAGATCACAAGTCATAGAAGTATGTTTTCTCCCAAAAGAATTTGCATATTCAGCAGCAACGATAGTTAGAATTTCTGGTATGGTATCGTATGATTTTGTATAACCTATACTCCTTATAATGGTAACGCGGTTGAAGATGCTTTAAGTCGAAGACATGCAAGTTTGGGAGTGATGTTTTCTGAATGGAAGAGTCTTGAGTATTTGGCAAGGTTCAATTTCAGGTCAAGGTGCGAGATGGAACCTGAAATATTGGCAAGCTTATCAATAAGACCTACTCTTATCGAAAGGATTGGCGAGATTCAAAAGCCAGATGTGAATCTTGTCGAGTTTATCCAGAAGCTGGAGCCAGAGAATAAAGAGTTTGAGGTCGATCGAGAAGGTTGGCTTCGAAAGCAAGGACGATTAGTTGTTCCTGATATCGACGGAAGATGTATCAGGACTTGAAGCGAATCTACTACTGGGAGGGGATGAAGCACGATATTAGAAAGTTTATTTCCAAGAGCATGAACTGTCAGTTAGTGAAAGCTGAACAGAAAAAGCCAAGTGGTTTGCTTCATCCACTAAAAGTTCCAACATGGAAGTGGAAGCAGATATCGATGGACTTTATTGATGGACTACCTAGAACCAAGGCAGGAAATGAAGGGATTTGGGTCATTGTGGATCGTTTGACAAAAAGAGCAAGATTCATTCCTGCCAAATCGACTAGGACCGCACCAAAGTTAGCTGAACTTTATGTGAAATGGATAGTTCGAGTCCATGGTATCCCAAAGAGCATAGAGAGTAACTGAGATCCATTGTTCACAAGTGGATTTTGAAAGAGTTTGCAAGAAGCTTTGGGAACCAAGTTGTGCTTGATTACAGCTTATCATCCCCAAACCGATGGTCAAACCGAGAGGGTTAACTGAGTTTTCGAAGATCTCCTAAGAGCTTGTATGTTAGATTTTGGGTGATCATGGGAAGACCATATACATGTAGTTGAGTTTTCTTATAATAATAGCTACCAGTCGAGAATTAGGATGGCAACATATGAGGCATTGTATGGTAGGCCGTGTAATTTTCCAGCCTGCTGGTTAGAGGCTGGAGATAAGTTGATACTTGGGCCGGATATGATAAGAGAGACATCGGATTGTATCGAGATCGTTCTACAACTAATGAAGGCAGCACAATATCGTCAGAAGAGTTCTGTTGATAAGCATCAAAAAGATCTGGAATTCGACGTTTGCGATATGGTTTTCCTAAAGATTTTCCCGTTGAAGCATGTGGTCCGGTTCTGAAGTAAACGATAGTTAGCTCCTAGGTTCATTGGGCCATTTCCGATAGTCGAGCGAATAGGAAAGCTTGCATATAGATTGGAGTTACCCGAGAAGATGTCAAGTGTGCATAATGTGTTCCATGTGTCACTTCTACGGAGGTTCATGCATGATTCGAATGTGGTGGTATCTCCAGAAAAGTATGAAGGTCTAGAAGTAGAGACTGTAGTTACGAGACCTCATAAGCCGCTTCGTGTTGTGGGGAATGACATGAAGCAACTTAGAGGACGACGGTTAAGCTAGTCAAGGTACAATGGAGTGAGGATGGTGACGATTGTACATGGGAGACGCAAGAGAGTATGAAGGCAACCCATCCAGAACTCTTCGTCGGTATGACCCATTAGTATCGTGCCACCTTAACTTGTACTATGGTGTTTGTTTCTAGAGTTCCGCGTGCTAGGATAAGGCTATGGATGGATGGTTTGATGGCTGCTAGTTTGGATGACAGAATTGGCTGCTCATGAGTGATAGGCATGCAAAATTGTTGTGATTGCTTGTGTTTGTTGGGACTTCGAGGGCGAAATTCCTAAGGGGGGGGGGGGGAGAATGCAACATCCCGTATTTAACGTACCGAAAGATCATAAAATATTTTTATTTTATTCCCTGAGGGTTGGATCATTCTCATACTTTAGTATGTTTTTTATGGGGATGTGAGACATATCCATAATTTTTAACAATTTTGTTTGTGACCATTTTTCCCCTATCAGTCTTGTACAGGGAATAACCTTTGATTAGGATTGAATCAGGTATTGAGACCTGTGTCATTGGAAAGGAAATGATGTTTCCCTTTCCGTAGAGTGGTCATATGAAAGATTTGGCTCAGCGGTTTGGGAGGAATCGCTGTTTTAAGGTCTAATAGTTGGTTGTTTAGGTTTGGTAAGCCATAATGGGCTGATTTGGAGAGGCCCATTAGTGGGCTAGTGGAGGCTATAAATAGGGGTAGGGGCATGAAGAATAGTTTAATTTCCCTATTCTCTCATTTGGAAGAGCTAGAGTTCCTCCATTTCTCCATTCTCTTCACCTTTCCACCATTAAAGCTTAGAGAATCGAAGATCTACATCGTTTTAAGCTAGATCAATGTCATTCCAAGGGAGAGTTCATCGAATTGAAGAGTTTGGATCAAACTCTTCGTTGTCCGGATATAGATCTAAGTGTTTTTGGATTTTTTTGAAGAATATGTGAATGATATGCATCTCTCACACGGATTCAAGCAAGTATATGAGTTATATGCACATATTTTCATCGTTTTAAATCGATTTCTCCTAGATCCACATCATGATATATTTTCACGTGAATCGCCATAGGGTCTAATTAGCAACTTAAACATGTGATTTCTATGCTATTTCATCTATTTATGCAAGTCAGATTCATAATTTAGTTCATATATTCATTTATCATGATTTTGGTGAAATTTGCATAATATTGGTGAAAAATCGTCATATTAATGTTATTAGTGAATTCATAACATGTTTGTGGTTGTGTTAGATGAATTGGATGAGTAGATTTCGTCGATCTTGTGGATTAGTGAAGTTTTGGTCAAAATTGGACTTGATGTGGGTATGTCTAGGTGTTGGATTGGCCAGAATATGGACCAGTAGCAATATGGGTCGGTCGGGCACCCAGGGTCGGGTCAGTCATGGAGAAAGGGTCAGTCGGTCGGCAGGCAGGCAAAGTGCGTGTCAGTCGTGGGTCTTCTGAAGTGAGTGGACCTGGTCGGTCGAACCTGGTTGGTCAAGGAGGAGTCGAGTCGGTCGGTCGGGGGGGGGGGGGGGGGACGGGGCTTCCGGGTCGGTCGATCGGGAAGAAGTCAGGTCAGTCGGTCAGGGAGGTGGGGCTTCTGGGTCAGTCGCACTCATTAGGTTCAGATTGGGTCTGGTTGGTCGTACAGGGTAATTTTTGAAAAAAATTCGGATATTCCCCCGAACCCGTGCTGCAGCGCAGTGCGTTAATTGATGTTGAACTTGGTGCTGATATTTTTCTTTGGTTCAAGAGTGATGTTGTGACTTCGAAGGGAATTCAATAGCGAATTTCAAAGTGATGTGGAGTGTTCGTTGTTAGTTGTAATGCAATGGGTGTGAGGACAACTCAAAAGTGTTCTAAGCTTGTTGGAAATAGTTGGATAGTCCCCATCGATGGTGACTAGAGATACTGAAGGCCTAGGAATTATCATTATCGTAAGTTCTAGGCAGCTTAAAGGTAGGGTTACATGATTTCGTCGTATGGTCGAGTACCCTAGGCGTAGTGTATGGCCTATACATGTTTCGTCGTATGGGGTGTGAGGTTTTAACTAGAACCGAGGTTTACCATTGTCCCTTGACAATTGATAGCAAATTGTTTTGCCAGTCATACGATTAACTATAGTTTCGAAGCAGGATTGGCGTTGATGGCCAGAGTTTATCGTGCATGTTGGACGTTTTGTCTGTACCGTCTCACGTAGATTATTTAAATTCAAAGGAGATGTTCCATGGGTGCTTGTCTGATATTGGTTTAGGACTCTGGGGCTTGTGCTTGAGGGATGTTAAATTCGATTAGGATGGTTTACGTGAGATCTATAACCTGGATGCTATGGGTGCTATTGATGGTTGTTCTGATTGCCATAAACAAATGATTGTTCTGGTTTCTATGGATGAACGGTTGAAATGTTTGGTGTAAAGGCTACCACTATCCGATATAGGGAAGACGGGAGTTGAGTTCTTCTTTGTTGTTATGGGTATATTAGTTTATTTATTTACCCATTCTCGTATACTTTATTGATGATGTTAGTTAGCTGTTTTATAGCTCACTAAGACTGTTGTCTGACTCAAAGTTTTATGTTTCCCTCTTATTAACTTGGGTTGTTCACCTGATTGTTGGATGGGCAGACTAGGTGATAGATGATAGCTCAGTGGGACGATGTTGCAGTTCAGAGGTGAGCAAGAGGCTGACGTATTATCTTACCTACTATGTAGTATTTGGATTTCTGCTATTTGTTATTATTCTCTGAGTGTTGTAGTGAGGCAAAGTTGTATAAACACTATTGTTGTTATCCACGTGTATGGATATTATTTTCTAGTTGTTATAGAAGTTTGGTGTTTTCTGCTTCACTATGAATACCTGTTGTATATGTTCAATTATATTTTATACTCGCGCTGTGAGTTACGACAGGTTCCGCTCATGTTGTTTATCTTTGATGATCGTCCATAGTTACCTGACACAACTTTCAATGCACTATTCCTCTTGTTTAGTGCAGGGGTAATGGGCGATCGTCACAACTCTATTTCCGTGACACTGTTAGATATAGGTTATTTGGACATTTATTATAATGGATACTTATGTGCTAGTTTAGGCACTTGGATGACTATTTGTTGCATAGCCGAATTGTTTTCGTAGTTTAGATTAAAATGTCATTCAAAGGTGGTCTAGTATTAGGAAATCTTACTCGTTAGATTTTAGGGTGCTTATCGATTAAATGCACATGCCAGTGTATATTAATTAAGCGTACAAGGATGTTAGACTCGAACAGATGAGATCAATTCTGGAAGCAGCTTCAGAGCTTTTGATGGATTCGACGACTCAACAATATTGGAGCTCGGCAACGAATTGGACAATGGAGCAACATTGGGGCTCGACGATAAATTTGAGGACAAAGCAGCGCTGGTGCTTGATGGCCCCTCTAAGGACGATGGATGGACTTGGTGATGAGCTGGATTTCGCAAGGAATGCCAGACATTTTCTTTGGATGCGTATTTAACCAATTTTTGTTAAATAGGTGATTTGGGTAGTCGTTATCGATTATCATAAAGAAGTCGATATCGATTACTATTTTTGTTGGCCAATTTGACATGGATAGTGGTGAGATTTCGTGGAGAAGGACATGATGGTCTATTCGATGATGATTTCGACACGATAGCTCTGCGACTAGTGTTTTGTTATCCAATGATGATGATTCCAGGATGGGAAGCAAAAGAAAGTCTTCAAAGATGGATAGAGATATTCCGAGATGCATAATAGTGATGATGGATCGAGATGGTACTACTAAAGAGGAGTCATGATAGTTATCCTCGGATTAGTTATACTACGGATTTCCTATCCAAAGGGATTATCGACGCACAAATTTGATAAGTACTTGGGGAGAAGGGGTAGTAGATGTGATGTCCAATAGACTAGATTCGGGGACTTATCTCTAGGTTCAGAAGATTGTTTCTAGGTTTGGAAACTCATGGCATTCACCTGGACCATATTTGGGTTTTACTTTGGGTTGTATGTTGGTACAGCTAAATTCCTAGCTGACCGAATGGTATGGATTTGAGTACCAATAAATGAAGGCATTATCGTATGTCCAACGCACTGAGCGAGTGAATGTAAGGATGGATGATGGATGTTATGTTTGATTACTCATTTATCACCTCAAGGGAGTCATGTAATATGGATATCATCGATTTAGATATTTGAACATCTTTAGTATTCTGATGTAGGATATACCCATACTTGTTCTCATAGAGTGATATATATACCTTTATATGTGCAAAATTTGTGGATGTAGGGGAAGGGGAGGTATGATTCTCCATACCCTCCATGTCGTATATACTTTACAACTTTTACAGCACTTTTCGCTCACACTAGTCTTTCGTTGGACCCAAGGTTTTATTTCCCTCTTATTACCTTGGGTGGTCATCGACGATGATGACGAGCATACCAGGTGATAGGTATATGTATTATTCAAAGCTGCGTAGGTGGATTATCCATAGGCAACATCTTTCCTATTTATACTTGTATTATCATTGTTTATTCCGTTGTATAGTACTGTGGAGCCTAGATAGTGTTGTGTATCCTTAACAGAGATAGATTATAGGTTTAAGTTTATTTATCACTTGTATAAACTATAGTACTATTTTATATAATTGTATGAGCTTATGTACTCTGGGTTTATATAGTTATTACTATCTCACATATTTTATGTCTGTAATTGTAATTATTGTATGTTATCTAATGCAATGTGAGATATACGACAAGTTCTGTGATTTTGTTTATTTTATGTTCTTGACTTCTCTTCTATTTCCTACTTTTCTTTCCCTTTTCTCTTCTTATCGACTATTTTTTCTCTTGACGACCGCTTTACATCGATCGGATGCTTATATGATGTAAAACTAAAGTTATGATCACTGCTAGTGTATTTTAGGTCATTAAAGTATATGAGTATTCAGACGTATTTGAGGAGGTGAGAGGATTATCTCCTAAGTGAGAGATTGATTTTTGGATCTATCTTAGTGAGGACGTGAAGCTTGTATCATTGCATATTCATCTTATGGCTTCGAGGGAACGTAGCGAGCTTAGAAAGCAAGCGAGTCAGCTTTCGAAGAAGAGCTTTATTAGATGGAGTATCTCTGAGTAGGGAGCACCGATCGTCTTTGCTATCAAGGAGGATGGTTCCCTCCTACTTTGTGTGAGTTGTAAAGAGTTGAATAAGCTCACAAAGAAAAATCGCTATCTGGTTCCTCGGATTAATGACTTGTTTGACCAATTGGTTGGTGCATCAGTGATTTTCAGTTGGATTTAGCTACTGGTTTCTATCAGCTTCGTATAATAGAGGATAGTATCGATAAGACAACTTTTTAGGACTCCTAATGAATTCTTCGAGTGGTTTGTTATGCCAGTTGGGCTGACCAATTCACCAAAATATTTTTTGGGTTTGATGATTTGATGTTCGTTGGTGTTCTTAGTAAGTTTGCCGTTGTCTTTGTGGATGATATTTTGTTATTCTCGAGAAGCGAGGACGAGCTGCAATACATTTGGGAGAGGTTCCCCATACTCTTGGCACGCATCATCATATGGTGAATTTTTCTAAGTGCCAGTTTTGGTAGAAGGAATTACGTTCCTTGTGGCGCATGGTTTCTCGGGATAGATTTGATGTGGATCCCGCCAAAGTGGTGGTGGTACATGGTTGAAGACCTCTAAGAATAGGATAGAGGTAAGGAGATTTCTAGGTTTGGCATGTTACTATAGAAAGTTTATTAAGGAATTTTAATGGACTTTAACACCGCTTACCCGTCTCACTATGAAGAATTTGGTGTTCTCATCAGATGCTGATTGTGGGGATTCTTTCTTGAGATTGAAGAAGACTCTCACTAATGCATCAGGTTGACGCTTCCTAATGGTTCTAAGACATTTATTGCGTACACTAATGCATGCAGACTAGCTTGGGTATGGTTTTGATGTATGAGGATAGAGTTGTGTGCTACGGGATCAAACAGCTAAGACTTACGAGAGGAATTACCCTGCTCATGACTTGGAATTGGCTGGGATATTTTTTATACACAAGTCTTAGAGGCATTATCTGTTAGGCCAGAAAATTTAGCTTTTCATGAATCATAAGTCTCTAAAGTACTTGTTCTCATAGAGAGACCTTAATATGAGGCAGCAGCGTTGGATGGAGTTCTTGGCGTCATATGACTTTAGGATTGCTTATACCCCGGGCAAAGGGAATATAGTTGCAGATGTCTTGAGCAGACAGAAGGCGTCGTTGAGTCCCCTATTCATAGAGTGGTAGAGCTTAGAGTTTATTTCCACATTTATCTTTAGAACCTCTACGAACTATATAACTGGATATTTGGCCTCCTTGGAGGTACAACCTACTCTGTTAAAGCAGATTGGGTCGTGGTAGCAAGAAGATCTCGAGCTTGTGGATATGTTGTATAAGCTTGGTAGACGAGAGACTTCTAGACCTATTCTTCAATATTTTGTTGGTAGTAGAGGATGGTCGCGCTGAGATGGATGAATTTTTGTTCCTTGCACGGAATATTTGATAAGTGTGGTTTTGCCTGAGGCACACCACTCTCAGATGACTGTCAATTCAGATGATGATAAGATGTAACGAGACATGAAGTGGGTTTTCTATTTAATCAGCGTGAAAAGTCTATAGCTGAATTTATGGAAAGATGTAAGACATGTCAAAGAGTAAAGGCGATGCAAAGGAAGCCCAATGGATTACTCCAACTACTAGACACGCCATGGTAGAAGTACGAAAGTGTTTATATGGACTTTATTGACGATTTGCCTTGATCGAGGCAAGGAAACACTAGCATCTGCGCTATAGTTGACCGACTAAGAAAGAGTGCCCATTTCATTCATGTTAAGAGTAAAAGAATAGCTTTGTCATTAGCTTCAGTTTATTTGAGAGAGAAAGTCCAACTCCAAGGTGATCCTTTTAGCATAATAAGTGACAGACGCCCTATTTTCAACAGTGAGTTTTGGAGGAGTGTAATAACCCCGAAATCTGAGCCAATTTAAATTTTTTATTTTGGCGATTTTAGTGAATTTTGAATATTTAAAATGAATTATTTTAAATAATAACGATGAGAAATTTATTTTGAATAGAAATATAATGTATATTTTTATTTGAGTCGTCGTTAGAATATAAATATTTTATTTTAAATATAAAAGAAATTGAAAATGGCACGGTAGTTTGAAAATTCGATTTCAAATTTCAAATGAATGTGCAGGATTCAACATAAACCAGATTTTAGAGAAACCAAAAGTATTTGAATCTATTTGGGAATATCATTCCAACGAATCGGAAAAATAGAAATTTCATAGCGGGAATAAAAAGATATGTCCACTTGAAAATTCAGAATAGTCGCTATGGAATTCTGGCCCTTAAAAATGGAAATTTTGCAAACGACCTCGGTTTTCGACGAAACCACTTTTGTTGGATCCGTGATGTCAAGTTATTGCTAGATTCCGAAATTCATGATTTTTCGAATCAACATGTGAGCGTGGCAAAGGAAAACGCGTTTGACCAGTTTCAATTGATTTTAATCGACTGGGAAATGGCCATTTTTCAAACGGTCTCAGAATTTGACGAAATTAGTTTTGTTAGGACCGTATCGTCAATACAAAGCTAGAAAATATTTTTCGGGAATTTTTAGAGTCCATATGTGGCCCCAGTAAATTGAAATGCGCATTCAAATTCAATATATAGAGTTATATTTTGATTTTGATGAAAATTGATCGAAATCAGCTTACGATACATATCCCGTTGTGTTCGGAATGGGGGCAATTAGCTATGGACGACAGGCGGTGAGTCCTGTTTTGAGGTCGAAATAAAAGGGTACCTTTTTGAAATTAAAAATAGTTAATTAAATATATATATATATATGTATATATATTCTCACCGACCCCCCTTCTATTTTCAGAACAAAATCAAAATAAAGAAATAAAAAAAACCCTAAAAACTAAAACCGCCACTCGAAGCCAGAGCCGGCCACCGCGACGTGCGCCACCGCTCCACGCCGGAGACCACCCCGAGCCCCTCCCTCCTCTTCTCCCCCTTCTTCGATTGAAACCGCACACCCCTTCAGCCAAACCACCTCCGACGCCCTAGCCACCAAACCCCCTCACCTGACGCCGCCAATGCGCAGCTTCGACACCCCCTAAGCCTCTTTCAACCACCGAAAACTGAAAAATAGTGTGTTTTGCTTATTTATATACATTAATTTGATTTTCAGTTTTATCATATATAGCATGTTTAAAAAGATCTGATTTTTAATGAGGAAAAAGGTTTGATTTTTATTAGAAAAATAAGATTTTTATTTTTATTTTCAGTTTTATTTATATAAATCAATTAGTTGTAAAAATGGATTTTTAATAGGTAGAAAGATTTGATGTTTATATAAAAGAAATATCATATTTTTGTTAAAGGAAAAGTATGATTTTTATATCATAGAAAGAATAAAAATATGATTTTTATATCATAGGAAGATTAAAAATATAATTTTTTATATGATGAGAAGATTAAAAATATAATTTTTATATAATGTATAGAATAAAATATGATTTTTATATAGGTAGTGAACCAAAAATATAATTTTTATATAGTGAGCAGAACAAAAATAGAATTTTTATTTATATAGTGAGCAGAATAAAAATATAATTTTTATCTATATAGTAGCGGGAATAAAAATAGAATTTTTATCAATATAGTAGCGGAAATAAAAATAGAATTTGTATCTATATAGTAGCGGTAATAAAAATAGAATTTTTATGTATATAGTAGTGGTGTAAAAATAGAATTTATATCTATATAGTAGCGGTATAAAATAGAATTTTTTTTATCTATATAGTAGCAGTGTAAAAATAGAATTTTTATCTATATAGTAGCGATGTAAAATAGAATTTTTATATAGTGGCATTACAAAAATGTGATTTTTATATACACAGCAACAATATAAAAATGTTTTTTTTTATATACATAGCAACAATATAAAAATGTGATTTTTATATATGTAGTGGCTACGGACAATGAAATTGACAAAAGGCGAGCACGAGGAAGATTTCTACATACGAAGAGTCGCGGTGTATTGGTTTAGCTTGTCGGTGAGAACTCCTCACTTTTATTTTTATTTCTAGTTTGAAATGTATACTAGGATGCAGACGGTGCTTAGTAGCACCCGACACCCGTCGTCCACAGACCATGGATGACTTGCTTATTTGGTTGCTGTGTTGTGAAATTTGATTGTGTGATGTGGAATGAAATAAAATATTTTATAGTGGAAAATATTTTATAGTTAAAGATATGATTTTTAACGTGTATATAAAATAAATAGTAATAAACAAATCGGACGATTTTTTTATATACACTGATTTAACTGATATTGATTGGGATGATAAATTTTACACATCGCCCAAATGCACAAATAAAATCTGTGTTTGTTGATTTGAAACCCCACACGGGTATTGGGATGATATTTGACGTACACTAATCCCCATTTTTTAGTTGTATGTCAACCGATGGGTTGACAGACTGTGTAAGCGTTAATTATTTATATTTAATGCTTATGCAGTTGTGTGGTGCACTCTGGATGTTGGTTGATTATTTATCGTTGTTGTTATATACATGTGTTGTAGGGAATCCATATAATTAACGTTATATGGCAATTGATTGGGCCTCATTCCAATTTGGAAAATAAGAAATATAAATTCATGTGTTGAATAGAAATATAAATTCATGTGTTGAATAGAAATATATATATTCATGTGTTGAATAGAAAAATAAAATTTCATGTGTTGAAGAAAATATTCATTTGTTGAATAGAATAACGAAGTTATTGAAATATATATAAAGCCGTGTTGGTTAGATATGCGCCATTTTGACGTGAACGGTATTTATATTGATTTTATTCATTTTCAAAATGAATACAGAAAAGAAAGTGATTTCAAAATATAATGTTTTGAAAATATTATCATTTATATATCGATGATGTGGAATATTCAATTATGATTCGAAATTGAATATGAAGTTGAAATCGTTTTGAAAATGAATTTAAAACGATTTAAAAAATACGTTTTAATAGGAAATCAACGAAATATATAACACACACACACACACACACACACACACACATATATATATATATATATATATATATATATATATATATAACGGCCTGAATAGAACGCGCCGCGCCGCGGCAGTTCGCGAATTTCGACCATTGACTTCGAATGGATATTACGGGAGATCCAACCGTCAGATTCTCCTAAAACTAGAACTATTGGGTTCGTATCGAAAATAGCTTTCTAAGAATATTAGAGATTTGAAATCTAACGGTGGGATTTGGAATTATGTCCGAATCAAATTTGGAAAAGGTCGCTGTAAGTGCAGTTCGATGGTCGTTGATGGAAATTGACCATATGGGCCTTGATAAAATTATTAAAAATAGTAATAATTTTTGCAAAATCATAAGAAATGATTTGTGAAGAATTGGTATGAAAAATTCCAAATTTGAAAAGATAAAAATAGATTATTATCGAAATGAATTAGTTTTGAACTAGAATTATAAACCATTTATTTTTGAAATAAATAAATTGGATTTGAAAGGGTTTTAAAGGTAACCAGAGATTTCCAATATATAAAGTAGAAATGGATTTGAATCGAAATTGTCTTTGGAATATTTCGATGTTGGATTTCGTGATTATACAGATATTGTTATGGAAAATTGAAAGATATATTCATATCGTTATTTCCAACAAGATATTTGTTGGTCGTAGAATTTGATATTGAATATAAGTCGATATATTTTCTATTCAGAGCCTTGTATTTATAACAAATGGGATTTGGGTTTGTTGTGAATGGTGTCTTCATTAACACTGTTCTTTAACCCAGTTGAGAAAAAGATTAAATCTTTTTATTTAGATTTAATGAAGTATACCAATTAAATGATATTTAATTTGAATTGAAATAGAATGTTATTTTGGGTTTATAGTGAACCGTGTCTTAAATGACATTGGTTCTTTAACCCAGTTAAAGACAGGATATGATTTCCCAAGTTAAATAATCATTGATAGTGATTTTTGGGAAGATTAAAACCAAGTGGAGTTTTAGTGAATCTTTAATTAGATTGAAATGAGCGAGAATGGAGTATCACCAGTTTTTCTCCAGGCGATAGTTAAATCTTTAATTAGATTTGAACGTGAAATGGTAATTGAATTTACCGATAACACCGTGGTGTTAGATATGAAGTATGACCAGTTTTACTTCATGAGATGAATAGGTTGGGATTGGAAAATAAAATAAATGATTACTTCGGTGTGGTTCGCTGATCCCGACTGATTTGAATTGATATTCAAAAGAAGATTAAAGAATAAATTTAAAGAATTTATCTTTGATAAAATTAATAGGAACCTTTCCCAAAGTGTAAGAATATTTGAATAAAAGAATATTCTGAATTGGAATGAGGCGTATGTGGTGTTTGTGTTACACTTGTTTATTATATACGCGAGTTATTCAGAAAGACCGGGTTTATCCCATTCTGAATAACTAATTCGACGATGTATCGAGGATGAAGACGGTGGTCGAAGACCGGATGTCTTCACATCGTTTGGGTGATAACTGATGATCTTGATTGGGATTTACACCCAAGACGAGGGAATCAGTTGGTGATCGTCCAGACGTACTTGGAGATCGATGGATATGCGAGGTACAAGGTGCCTCCGGTTTCGTTCAGACCCAGAGCGAACTTGTAAGTGGACTGTGTGTCTGACATTGGATTTTATTCTGTGTGATTGATTTCTATTAAATATATGTCTTCTTGGCAGTGGAGAATTTATTCTCTTGCTAACGCCCTTCTCTGAGACGTACGAGCTCAGGGATTATATATTGATGGATATCAATCGCATGGAGTGAATTGCCTGTGTGGCATGCCTAAGTGGCAATTGATCAAGGCTTCTGTTGAAAAGCAAAGTCTTGTGGTTGATGACCAAAGCACCTCCTGTGTGGCATAGCTTTGTGTAAAGTTGATTCGTGAGCCTCACACCCCGGTTGTGAACCAAAAACGGGAGAGGACCTCAGGGAGGACATGTGTTTCCTTCTAGCTAGGGCAGTGCGTCAGTGACCTACCAGCCCTGACATTTATATTATTTTCACCTGTGTGGTTGTTGCTATTGCAAGGCGCCTCGGATATATCAGTGACTATTCGGAGCCGATGGAGTCATTTGGCTCATTTACGCCCCAAAGGGCGGGGAAACGCAGTGTTCAGGCATTTTAATCCACATCGGTGGATCGGCCCTGACGATCCAAGGGTCGATGCGTTTTGATCCTGAGACTTGGGCTAGATAGTCTCAAATTGGTGAGGACTATCTTTTGCCTCGGTTCACAGAGGGAAATCCAGTTTCCAATACGTGACTTTGCGGTTTTGATTGTAGAACCTATATATGGCGACATAGTGGTGTGGGGCGCTTATGCCGTCTATGATTGATACTTATGATTGAAATTGTTTTGACACTATACACTTATAGTAATAATAAAACATGAAATTTCATGTACCAAGAATTCTTAGCTGTTATAAGGTAAAAACCTTATCCTCCGGCTTGTGCTGCATTGTGTGATGGGACATGGGTCTTATAATAGCTTCATTGTTCTTTATTTAGCATTGCGATGTTATTTTATGCACTGGTATTCTTAGGAGGAAACCCGTTCCGTGTTATACGGCGTGGTCCCTTGATTTACCTAACTTTAAAATAAAGATTAATAATTGTTTTAGTTCTCACACCAGTCACATGACTCACCTGGAGTTTATTGTTTTAACCTGAACTCTGGGTGCCCCTATTTTCCGCACGAGCAGCTAGTAGTTTGGGTTTACAGATTTATATTCACAGGATCCTGGTTTACAGCTGGAACGAATCTCGGAAAGCTCTGTATCCGTGTATCTCTTTCAGTTGTGTATTGTATTATTTTTCCGCTGCAGTAATGTATTTAAATCTCTGATATTTTCTGATGTATATTATTCATTTATACTCTGTATATTCTTGTATTATGATGAATTGTTGTAATTAACAATGAAATGTTCTTCTGTCTGCGTTCTTTTGTGTGTTGTTCTCAAAGTATCCGCTCTTTCCTTACCGGGGAAGTTACAGGTTCCTACAAGGAGTCTACAGAAGGCTTTAGGGACATAGCTTAGATTGAGTACAGCTTATCACCCTCAAGCTGATGGGCAGACTAAGATGGCGAACATTATCTTAGAGGATTTGCTGAGACCATGCATCTTGGATTTTGAAGAGACATAGGAGGTGCATCTACCTCTTGTGGAATTTGCATATAACGATAGCTACCAGACATGCATTGGCATGGCACCCTTCGAGCCCCTATATGGACAATCTTCCAAATCAACCTCATATTGGTGGGAATCGACTTACAGACTACTTCATGGACCATATATGATTAAAGAGACCTCTGATAAGATATACTCGATAAAGAGAAGAATGAAAGTGTCACAAGACTGATAGAAGTCTTATGCAGACAAAAAGACTGATCTAGAGTTTGGAGTTGGGGACCTAGTCTTCATAAAGGTATCTCCCCAAGGGAATGCATTAATATTTACTCTGTGGGCCTTGGCATCGAGGTTCATAAGACCATTCCTGATTATCGAGCGAGTGAAGAAGATGTCTTATAAGGTTAAGATACATGAGAGACTTTCTAGAGTGCATGATGTATTTCATGTTTCACACTTGCGGAAGTTCCTATACGATTCAGCATTAATGGCAGAGCCTTGTCAGTTAGAGGATGTGAAGATTAAGAGAGAGGCATCTGTCTATCAAGCAACTACATGGATTCTAGATTCTGAGATCAAGAAGTTGAGGAATAAGGAAGTGTGACTTGTAAAGGTTCAATTGAGATATGGTATCGGCGAGGCTACGTGGTAACCTAAGGAGAAGTTAGGCATTTCTTATCCATTTTTCGTTGACGGTCCGCTTTGATCTTCTCCCATTGTTATTTTTGAATAGGCTTTATCTTTCCTATCCTTTGAATCTTAGGATTTAACCTGTGGATGATAATATATGGTTGAAACATGTTATTAGAACATGTTATTGTTGTTGTTTGCAAGTGGATGCAAGTGTTTGCAAGTGGATGCAGTGGATACATATATGCACACTATACACTATTAGGGATTGGCTAATAGGGCACTTACATATGCATATGGATGTGTGTGCATTTTATATTATTTTTATGGATGATGTAAATGGATGTTATTATATGGTTCTTGCATATGAATGATGGTTGAAGCATACGTGTAGAACTAACTATCTGTTATCATTAGGGCTTTTTGCATACATTTGAATACATGGCACCGACATGATTTAAAAAGGAGGTTAACTGAATCAATAGACCGCCAAATCCTTTGCACTAATTAAGGACATATACACTAAACTATTGCATAACTACATGAAAAGCATTATAAAAAGTAAGAATAATGGGTGCTAATTGATGATGTTTAAGTGGTAGGTTGTAGATATTTGCATGGAAACATTTATCTTATCCTTTACCCATAGAGATTTCAGGGATTAAATCCTTTAAGGACATAAGAATCTAACTATCTAAATTTTAATACATGATAACTAATTAACAAATTAATTAATTAAACAACCAACGGTAAAATCATCAGAATTTGACAATAGAATTGCACCATTAAGTCCATTACAATTTTCTGGTTTAGATATATATGTATATGGTTAGCGAAAAACAGACATAAAACAAATAAGATATAACAATTAAAAGTTTTGAAATTTGAGTGAACAAGTACAGGAAAAAACTTAAACGTTGGATGGGATGACCAACTCATCATCCAGGTCAACCTATGGGTAGGCCCGAACAATGATAGGTTGACCTATCGCGTGATAGGTACGTTTACGTGCTTGGCACGAAATCGAATTGAACAAACGAAATTTTTGATACATAATTTGCTGATGTGTTATTTTATGGATTGCCTATTTCAAATCCATGGCTGTCGTAGCAACCCTTGGTTTTTCTGAGGACAAAGTTGGTTCAGATTTAATCTCTAAATCTAGCGGCGTAGTATCTTTTGCTCCACTTACAAATAAACCTTCAACCCCCCTCATTCTTCACAACACAAATTTCTTCCCCTCCTAGGACATTCTTCTATTTGGGGAAAGGCCAACCTAAATCAAATTTTAGGTAATTGAGATTTGTTAAGAAAATATTTTATCCTTTATATATATATATATATTTATATTTATATTTATATTTTACAGGTGGGTTCTACTAGGACCACGAGGGAAGATTTCTGGTGAGTTTCTATGATTATTTAGATTTTTGTTATGTTTAGGCAAATAGGTCTAATAGTAGTTGTAGTATTAATTTATAGTTTTATTTAAAGTACTTAATATTGTTATTCATTTTTTTTAAAATACGTTTTTTCTATAAATGTTTTTTTGTTAGTTATTTTATTATTATTCTTTCTTTATTTAATACATTTTTATTTAGTTTATGTTTAAAATATTGTAAGATATCCTCTTGTGAATAATGTCGACCACCCTCCTGGTTGAAAGTGGGTGAATGGCACAAATTTAAGTTTTTTTTTTATAGTTTTGCTTCATTGGACTGCCCAGATTAAAACTAACTAATCATACAGTCCATATCCACACTAGCAGCTATGAAAAGACCCCTTAGTCTCTCCTAAAAATCCTACCTTTGTCTTCCTCTATGCCTATATTCTATCTCTCCATCATTTTACTAATTCCACAAACATGTTAGGTTTCTTCTCTTCTTCTAACCTATATTATATCCCTTCTTATTTGAATTCTTATATAGATTTTAGAATTAAGTATAATATATGTATGATATTGTAAATAGATTCTTATATATATATAAGAGAATTTGGAGTACACCGATTAAAAAGTTCAATCTAAATCAGTAGGTTCAACACAAAATTGCTATTTTTCTATCCCTACCTCTATGAGTGGAAATTACATTAGTTTTCTATTTTCTACATGATGTTAGTGTAGATTTGGATTGTTATGCCTAAAGAGACCTGGATTTACATGAAAACAAAACATTAAAAAATCGTCCAATTCTCTTATAGTTTGTTGAAATGGTCAATCAGAATTGTTTATTAGGTTTTGATTTTTAGGTAATAAAAGATGCGATTTTTGGTGTAGTACAGTTTCTAATAATGATCTAATTCATTTTTTTGTTAATATTATAAATTTCATATGTAAGTGTACAAAGGCATAAGACTTGAGTATTGTGAATCTAAGAGGTTTAAGCATCTATTTTAAAATAGATAGTTTGAACATATTACACAAATCAGTGAAGTCTTAAGTTTTTGTTATATAAGAAACTTTACATATATTATTGAATTACCGCACCTTATCTTTATTTTATTGTTGAAATAACCATTTAAACCTTGGTTACAAGTTTTACGTATATGTTGTAACACCCCACGTCCATTAATGTCACTCACGAAGGGAATGCATTAACTTCCATGGAGGTTATAAGTGAATATAGAACAGAAAAATTACAACAAGGCGGATAATAAATAGTACTTGGAAATCTAAAACTTCATTTTATTGCAGCGGAAATTAAACATGTTTGTTACATCATAAAACCATAGATCATAACCAAGTACAATATCCATCTTCATAAAAACAAAATACATAATCCCATTACATAAATAGCCATTAAAAAGATAACAAGATGGACTTTACTTCAACGGTCCAAGCTTTCCAAAGAGAGATGAAGCAATTCAATCAAACTCCACTAGAGCTGGGCCCAACCTGAGGACCTGGAGGGGGAAAAAGGATAGAAATAGAAGGGGTCAGACATAAAGTCCGACGAGTATGATAATTCTAACAATACTATTATCAAAATAACTAGACTAAGGCATAAGCTGGAAGACAAGTAAATGTCTATGAACTCTTAGGAAGATAAAGATAGCGTTTAAGATAACGTTAAAGATAACGGTAAAGGCACACCTCATTACTAACGAATGATTACTACACTACACCGCACATTACTACACTGCACCGCACCAGTCACCCTAAAGGTTGATCCCACTTGCTTCACGCAGAAACTTTATAAATAGCCTTGCGTACCCCTAGCTGACTACATAGGTGCCGTCTGCCCCTATCTCCACTAAGTGTACCCCACTACCCACTTTCGATCGGCTCCCTACTCGTAGATACCCGTGCTGGCCCCACAGTGGGGTGTATCACTCCCCTAAAGTGGCAACCCGATACAACTTGAGAATGCACGGCTTATACCTACACGATGCAACAACGTCTTACCTACCTGCCCGGGTCCACACACACATACGAAACCAGTTGGACTTGCGTTGCCACCGCTCCCCGTTTTGGCCTCTTACAGTCGAACCCAGCATGCGTGTCCCGTCCTCGACTTGGGTCGAGCCCACAAAGATACATTTGGGATACTGGTCGAAATGGGCCCCCACAAGCTACCCACCTAAGCTTGTCACTAGTATATCCCACTTAACCCTCTTAGTCATGTTCATTTACATGTGTGTTTGGTTAAGTCTTACTAATCGTATTTCACATGCCACTAAGGGCACCCCCTAGATTCCTCATGCCACCCAAGGCACCTACTTAACCCCCATGTCCCACCTTACATGTTTATCTGGTTAAGTATTTCTTAATTCATTCAGGCCATAACCTCATAAAGACCTCTCACATTAGACTGGCATTTATGGCAGCTGGATTTACCGGGCGGGTCCGGGCAGTCTTACACCATAAAAGAGTCTAACCTCGTGTCTTTACAACTGTTATGCTTTAGTTTAGGCCTAGGACCTCTCACATTGGGCTGACATTTGTGACCACTGGATTTGCCGGGCGGGTCCGGGCAGGTTTACGTCACAAACGAGTCCAACCTCGTGTCCTAAGCATTGATTAACACTTAAAATCTTTTACCCCAGTTTTAATAATTCCCTATTAAAATTATTAATTAAGTCAACTTTTAATGATGTCCATAATTGACTCAATTATGGCCATCCACTTATGGCATGCAAAATCATATCAGTTGTACCCCAACTTTTTAATATTAAATCCTTGATACTACCCCTACCCCATGTTTATACGTTCGCTTATTCAACGCATAATGTAGGCTAGACTTGTATAGTCTAACACCTAGCACAAAGATAAATTATCACAACATATAGACAATTAAAATAAATCTAATCATAATAGGGGTGAAACTTGCATAAACTACACATGTTAATGATCAAAAGTTGTCAACTTGTTAAATGTCTCAATTTACATGATATGATCATAGCCCAAATCTATACATAAACTTGCATATGGGGTTTTTAGGCAACATAATGATGGTGTGAACTAGCATAGGATATCACATATGTCATAGCATAATTCTAGATGTCATAATAGATGTCTTGGCATATGTTCATAACTTTTCTAATCAATCTAACTTGCATATGTGACTTGTCAGATAGATCAACATAACCCAAACATGACGATTTAATAAATATGAACTAACTAGCATAGATGGTAACATCATGGCCTTTTTAACATGTATGATTCATCACAACTTAGCATAGAAACTTTCAACATACATAACATCATCATAGCATGATTTACAACATATAAGATATCATCATCACATAACATTGGATTTACAATATACATGATAGCAAAAGGGGTTTACAACAACATATATGATAATTCACAACATCTACTCATAATCCATTCATAACTCAACCTAATTAAAATGATAATAATCTTGTTAAGATCATCATACTCACAATTTAGAGAAGAAAAGAGAGAGTTTTGCTTTTCTTTAGGGTTGAGAGAATTAGAATTGAATTTGTTTTTCTTCTTTCTTAGTTGGCGGCGACTCCATTGATTTCCATGGAGACGGTATGACGGTAACTATTTTATTTTAATTAGGTTTAGGGTTAGCATTAGGATGTATTTATAGGTGTAGGAAGTTATTTAGGACCATTAGATTAACCCTGAACCATGAGAACCAATCAAATGCAAAATTTGCATTTGAGCGAATCGGCCCATGGGTTGACAGCCAAACACCTTTGATTAACCCCTAGTCGACCCAGCGAGGCTTGGGTCGACCTCAAAAATGGGCCGGTTCAGTTTTTCCCCCTCCCAATTCGTTGTTTTGAACTTTTTCGCATATTTATTTTTTAATTTTTATATATAGATATATCAATATATATATATATATATTTCTCTGTGCAACCCATTTCACTTAATTCTTTTCTAAAAATTAAGTATACTTTAATTTGTGAATTTTAATGTTATAAAATTACGGGATGTTACATTCTCCCCTCCTTAAAGGATTTCGTCCCCGAAATCTCCAAGTCAAGAAGAATGTATATCCTACCATCTAATCGTCCATCTACTCAACCATCAAACACCAGCATCCATTGTCCTTAAAAGACTTCTAATGCTTTAATGTTTATATGCACAGTGTGTGTATATGTCCATATCTAATGCAAAATTAGGCGGTCTACTGATTCAGTCGACCTCCTTAGTGCAATTCATGATAGTGCCATGCATCCAATATGTATGCAAAAGATTCCTAATGATACATATTAATTCTATATGCATGCACAATCATCCACCCGAATGCAGCAACTATATGATAATACAGCCATTATACATCCATTTTACTAAATACATCCATATATATGCAATATGCAATATGAAGTGACTGAGCCGATCTGGTGCCTAATAGTGTGTGTATATGCATCCACGAGAAACCACTAGCAAATACTTGCATCCACTTTGCATCCACCATACATAACATGTCTCAAACACATGTTTCAACCATAGGATTATCCTAACTAAAGGTTAAAGATACTAGCGAGAGGATATACTAAAGATAAGATAAGTACAAGCTAAGCGATAAAGGAGAAATTAAAGGACATACCCTCAAAAAGAAAAGGGTATCGTGAACGCATCTTCTCTTCCGTCTCCCAAGTAGCGTTGCTCTCATCATCTCCCCATTGCACTTTGACTAGTCTGACCTCTAGATTCCTCAACCTCTTGATCTCCGACCCAAGAATGCGCGTAGGAGCTTGTCGAATTGTCGCATCACGCTCTATCTCCACCTCTCTAAGCAAGCTCGGCTCTACCGCTTCAGCGGTCTCGTGCAAGCACTTCCTCAAATGTGACATATGGAATACGTCATGTACACACTAAGTCTCTCGGGCAACTCCACTCTATATGTCATCCGTCCAATCCTCTCCTTAATAGGGAACGGCCCTACAAACCTTGGTGCTAATTTCCCAACGGACCCAAATCGAACAACGTTTCGTAATGGAGACACTTTGACAAAGACCATGTCCCCAACTTCAAACTCGAGATCTGTCCTCCTCTTATCCGCATAAGATTTCTGCCTATCTTGCGCTGCTTTCATCCTCCTTCGAATCAAGTCGATCTTCTCCGAAGTCTCCCTAATCATATCGGGCCCAAGTAAGATCTTATCCGTAGATTACCACCAACATGTAGGTGAACGACAAGGTCGTCCATAAATAGCTTCGAATGGTGCCATACCAATGCTAGACTGAAAGCTATTATTATATGCGAACTCAACCAATGGAAGATGCTCTTCCCATGTACCCCCAAAGTCTAGGATACATAGCCTCAACAGATCCTCTGGAATGCGATTCACCCTCTCGGTCTGGCCGTCCGTCTGAGGATGATATGCGGTGCTCAAACATAACTGAGTCCCTACCGCCTCTTGTAAGCTTCTCCAAAATTCTCGAGTGAAAATAGGATCGCGGTCGCTCACTATGCTAGAAGGAACATTGTGCAAACGAACTATTTCTCGGACATATACAGAAGCTAACCATGGAACATTCCTCTTGCTCTTCATGGGAATGAAATGGGCGATCTTAGTAAGTCTATCTACTATAACCCAAATTCCCGTATTACCCTTCCTCGATCACGGTAATCCATCCACAAAATCCATCGAGATGCTTTCCCATTTCCATAGTGGAACCTCCAATGGGTGAAGCAACCCACCAGGTTTCTTTTGCTCCGCTTTTACTTGTTGGCACACCAAGCATCTAGCGACATACTCGGCCACGTCTTTCTTTATGCCGGCCCAAAAGTAAACTCTCTTCATGTCTTTGTACATCTTGTCCCCGCCGGGATGAATGGTCATCTTCGAACGATGTGCTTCGTCAAGAATAGTCTTCCTTAGGTCATCGTCTTTTGGTACACAAAGTCTACCATCCCTACGTAACCAACCCTTATCGTCTAGGGTATACCTACGGAGATGGCTTGATGAATCCCCTCCTTTGAGTTTTTCTACTAACTCAACCAACTGCGGGTCGTCTCGCTGTGCCTCGCCAATCCGTCCCAAAAGTGTAGGTCTGACCTCTAAGGATGCTAGCAAACCGGGTACGAAGTCAACGGAAGGTCTAAAGTCAAACATCGATATGAATTCTAAACTTCACCGCTCAACAAACAAAGGACTTAAGGATAATCTTTTTCTACTTAAGGCGTCTGCCACCACGTTACCCTTGCCAGGGGTATATGCTATCTCAAAGTCGTAGGACGCTAAGAACTCCATCCACCTTTGCTGCCTTAAGTTCAAGTCCTTTTGAGAGAATAGGTATTTTAAAGATTTGTGGTCAGTGAATAATTCGAAGTTCTCGCCAAGAAGATAATGACGCCAAGACTTAAGCGCAAAAACAATAGCGGCCAATTCTAGGTCATGTGTAGGATAAATTTTCTCATGCGCTCTCAACTGCCTTCCACCATTGGCTATTACCCTACCCTCTTGCATTAAGACTACGCCTAGTCCTGTCCCACAAGCGTCATTATAAACGGTAAACGGAGTACTCCCGTCTGGCAATACTAAGACTGGGGCTGAAGTCAAAGCTCTCTTCAAATATTGGAACGCATCATCACAATCTACGTCCCATGTGAAAACTAGGTTCTTCTTCGTCAAGCGTGTCAATGGAGCTGATATCTTTGTGAAGTCTTTGATAAACTTCCTCCAAAAGTGACACTTAGAAAATTTAACTTTAAGCTTATGCGCTCGAAGAGTCTCCAACACTTCCCTAAGATGTAGGGCATGCCTTTCTTCATCCTTAGAAAAGATCAAGATGTCATCTACAAAGACTACCACAAATTTGTTAAGGTACTTCCTAAACACCTTACTCATCAAATCAACAAAGTATGCGGGGGCGTTTGTCAAACCAAAGGGCATCACTAGCCATTCATAGAAACCGTTCGGAGTCCTAAAGGCCGTCTTTTCAATGCTATCCTCGGCCACTCTCAACTGATGGAAACCAATGGCTAAGTCCAACTGCGAAAACACTGAGGTGCCAACTAATTGATCGAAGAGATCGTCAATCCTCGGCAGTGGGTGTATGTTCTTCTTAGTAAGCTTATTAAGTTCTCTATAGTCCACACAAAGTCTAAGGGACCCATCCGCCTTCGTGACAAATACTACTGGAGCACCCCACTCCGATATACTTCGTCTTATGAACCCCTTCTCAAGCAACTCCTTCACTTGCTTATCGAGTTCCCTCCTTTCACGTGGAGCCATGTGGCGTACTGGCAAAGATACTGGTTTCACATTATCCACAAGATATATTCGAAAATCTATCTCCCGCTTCGGAGGCGAGCCCTTCACCTCCTCAAACACATCCGAGTATTCTCGGACCACTCTAACAGATCGTAGATTTTCCTCAGACGCGTTAAGCCATTCTAGATAACTTAGCATAACCGAATTTATGGGATTACAAAAGATTTCGAGAGTGTTGCCAAGGCGAGTCACGAGCCTAACTACTCTCCTTTCACAATCAAGAACGGCCCCATTTATGGATAACCAATCCATTCCTAAAATTAGCCCATAGCCCGTGAAGCCCAACACATAAGCATCACATCTAAACTCAACGCTAAGTATAGAAATTTTCAAATCCAAACACATCATGGACTAATAAGCTGAGCCCCCAATTGGATTCGAAACAACTAAGGGATCCTCTACTAAACTGGTGTTTAAGTGCAGTGATTCAACTAATGATGTAGAGATAAATGAATGTGATGCGCACGAATTGAATAAGGTACGGACAGGATGATCAAGCAGAAAAACTAAGCTTTCAACAGAAATGGTTCTACCTCGTTCTTGTAGCGGTGGGACCGCGAGAGCCTGAACTTGTCCCCTTGCCTGCCCTGGTGCCATAAGAGCCTGCACCTGTCCTCCCGAGGTAGCTCCTGCCCTCTGCCCCTTCTTTGGGCAGTCCTTCACTAAATGTCCCGCATCGCCACAATGAAAACAGCCTGTCTTCTTTTTCTTTCGGCAATCCTTGCTGAGATGGCCTGGTGTCCCACAGTTAAAACATTTCTTCTTTCCCTTGCCATTATTGTCTTTACCACCCTTCTTTTTTTGCTGTTGTGGTTTCTTCTGATCCCCCTTCTTCTCGGGTGCCTTATCGGCTTTAGCGCTTTTCTCCTCATGCATAAGCGCCGTTTCTACTAACTTCTCAAAGGTGGCCCCCATAGGGATGTGGGTCATAGCCAACCCTTGCAATGGTTCATTCAAGCCATTCACGAACCTCAGCGCCTTCTTCTCTGGCGTGTTCACTAAGTCCAAGCCAAACCTTGCTAACTGATTAAATTTATTGACATATTCTTTCACTGATGAGCTTCCTTGCTTCAATATCAAGAACCTTTCCATATATAGATTTTCTTCCGCCCTTGAGAGAAACTTCGCCTCTAACCTACGTCTAAAATCCGCCCAAGAGTCAACAGGACGCTCCCCATTAGTGACCTCCCACCAAAACGAGGCCTCTCCCTTCATCAACCAAGCTGCTAATCGAACTCTCCTCCCTTCTTCCACTTCAAAGATTTCTAGCAATTCTTCCACCTCCTTAAGCCAATCTCTAGCTTCCACAAACGTTTCTGACCCTTGAAATGGTTTTCCACCCATAACCTTGAATTCCTTGCACGTCTTTGCAAAAGTATCTACGCGAGGAGGAGGAAGAGGAACGGGTGCAACTGGTGTTGGAGGAACATTGGCTGGACCTGCAGCGGCCCTAGCGTCTAATAACCTCCTATACCATCCTGGTATCGTTACACCGTCGGGTAGATTAAGATCTTCAGCCATGCTGAAACGAAAAAGGAAAGACTCAGAACGGAGAATTCGAAAGATAAAGATATGGGCTTTTGGGGATTATGTTTTTTTTTTCTTAAAAACTTTTCTCTTTAAATTTCTCATTAAAACATGTTTTTGAAAGCACTTCTTCCAAAAATAACTATTTTTCTAAAGTATTTTTATCTGTTCTGGTAACCTTAAGCTCTGATACCACGTGTAACACCCCATGTCCATTAATGTCACTCACGAAGGGAATGCATTAACATCCATGGAGGTTATAAGTGAATATAGAACAGAAAAATTACAACAAGACAGATAATAAATAGTACTTGGAAATCTAAAACTTCATTTTATTGCAGCGGAAATTAAACATGTTTGTTACATCATAAAACCATAGATCATAACCAAGTACAATATCCATCTTCATAAAAACAAAATACATAATCCCATTACATAAATAGCCATTAAAAAGATAACAAGCTGGACTTTACTTCAACGGTCCAAGCTTTCCAAAGAGAGATGAAGCAATTCAATCAAACTCCACTAGAGCTGGGCCCAACCTGAGGACCTGGAGGGGGAAAAAGGATAGAAATAGAGGGGGTCAGACATAAAATCTGGCGAGTATGATAATTCTAACAATACTATTATCAAAATAACTAGACTAAGGCATAAGCTGGAAGACAAGTAAATGTCTATGAACTCTTAGGAAGATAAAGATAGCGTTTAAGATAACGTTAAAGATAACGGTAAAGGCACACCTAATTACTAACGAATGATTACTACACTGCACCGCACATTACTACACTGCACCGCACCAGTCACCCTAAAGGTTGATCCCACTTGCTTCACGCAGAAACTTTATAAATAGCCTTGCGTACCCCTAGCTGACTACATAGGTGTCGTCTGCCCCTATCTCCACTAGGTGTACCCCACTACCCACTTTCGATCGGCTCCCTACTCGTAGATACCCGTGTTGGCCGCATAGTGGGGTGTATCACTCCCCTAAAGTGGCAACCCGATACAACTTGAGAATGCACGGCTTATACCTACACGATGCAACGTCTTACCTACCAGCCCATGTCCACACACGCATACGAAACCCGTTGGACTTGCGTTGCCACCGCTCCTCATTTTGGCCTCTTACAGTCGAACCCAGCATGCGTGTCCCATCCTCGACTTGGGTCGAGCCCACAAAGATACGTTTGGGATACTGGTCGAAATGGGCCCCCATAAGCTACCCACCTAATCTTGTCACTAGTATATCCCACTTAACCCTCTTAGTCATGTTCATTTACATGTGTGTTTGGTTAAGTCTTACTAATCGTATTTCACATGCCACTAAGGGCACCCCCTAGATTCCTCATGCCACCCAAGGCACCTACTTAACCCCCATGTCCCACCTTACATGTTTATCTGGTTAAGTATTTCTTAATTCATTCAGGCCATAACCTCATAAAGACCTCTCACATTAGACTGGCATTTATGGCAGCTGGATTTGCCGGGCAGGTCCGGGTAGTCTTACACCATAAAAGAGTCTAACCTCGTGTCTTTACAACTGTTATGCTTTAGTTTAGGCCTAGGACCTCTCACATTGGGCTAACATTTGTGACCACTGGATTTACCGGGCGGGTCCGGGCAGGTTTACGTCACAAACGAGCCCAACCTCGTGTCCTAAACATTGATTAACACTTAAAATCTTTTACCCCAGTTTTAATAATTCCCTATTCAAATTATTAATTAAGTCAACTTTTGATGATGTCCATAATTGACTCAATTATGGCCATCCACTTATGGCATGCAAAATCATATCAATTGCACCCCATCTTTTTAATATTAAATCCTTGATATTACCCCTACCCCACGTTTATACGTTCGCTTATTCAGCGCATAACATAGGCTAGACTTGTATAGTCTAACACCTAGCACAAAGATAAATTATCACAACATATAGACAATTAAAATAAATCTAATCATAATAGGGGTGAAACTTGCATAAACTACAGATGTTAAGGATCAAAAGGTGTCAACTTGTTAAATGTCTCAATTTACATGATATGATCATAGCCCAAATCTATACATAAACTTGCATATGGGGTTTTTAGGCAACATAATGATGGTGTGAACTAGCATAGGATATCACATATGTCATAGCATAATTCTATATGTCATAATAGATGTCTTGGCATATGTTCATAACTTTTCTAATCAATCGAACTTGCATATGTGACTTGTCAGATAGTCAACATAACCCAAACATGATGATTTAATTAATATGAACTAACTAGCATAGATGGTAACATCATGGCCTTTTTAACATGTATGATTCATCACAACTTAGCATAGAAACTTTCAACATACATAACATCATCATAGCATGATTTACAACATATAAGATATCATCATCACATAACATTGGATTTACAATATACATGATAGCAAAAGGGGTTTACAACAACATATATGATAATTCACATCATCTACTCATAATCCATTCATAACTCAACCTAATTAAAATGATAATAATCTTGTTAAGATCATCATACTCACAGTTTAGAGAAGAAAAGAGAGAGTTTTGCTTTGCTTTAGGGTTGAGAGAATTAGAATTGAATTTGCTTTTCTTCTTTCTTATTTGGCGGCGGCTCCATTGATTTCCATGGCGACGGTATGACGGTAACTATTCTATTTTAATTAGGTTTAGGGTTAGCATTAGGATGTATTTATAGGTGTAGGAAGTTATTTAGGACCATTAGATTAACCCTGAACCATGAGAACCAATCAAATGCAAAATCTGCATTTGAGCGAATCGGCCCATGGGTTGACAGCCAAACACCCTGGATTAACCCCTAGTCGACCCAGCGGTGCTCGGGTCGACCTCAAAAATGGGCCGGTTCGGTTATTCCCCCTCCCAATTCGCTGTTTTGAACTTTTTCGCATATTTATTTATTTAATTTTTAATTTATATATATATCAATATATATTTCTCTGCGCAACCCATTTCACTTAATTCTTTTCTAAAAATTAAGTATACTTTAATTTGTGAATTTTATTGTTATAAAATTACGGGGTGTTACATATGTTATTGCTTCTGTGTTGTTGATTATGATATACATGTTGATGCCATATTTAAAAAAGTTATTGTTAGACCAAAAACGACACTAACACCCAATTGACTAGATTTTGTAGGGAACAATGAGGAATAATAATTAAAAACAAAGAAAAAGCAATAGATACACGAGATTTATAGTGGTTCAGTGTTAATGATCATACGTCCACTATATAGTTCATTGATTCATTAAGTAATTACAATTACAAGGAGTATGATCACTCAGCCACTCGAATTCAATGAATAATTCTCTCTTATTAATTTTATTGAAGAAGATAGTGATTATCTACTATAGAGCCTTGGACATGGCAGATGTGGATAACCGAAATGCCAAAAAGTCCACCAAAGTATCATGTGTAAGTGTATTTATAGGCGTTGGAGAGCTGCAGGTCAGATGCCATGTAGCGGCCATAGAGGGAATCTCGAAATATGATGGAGTGTGATTCTTTATTCGATGCCATATCATGTGTTCTCCAATTCGAATTTATAGGCTAAGGAGTAGGTCGTTGTTGATTAGGTAACCGCTTTTGCTACGTAGTAATGGGATCGGGTAGATATCCATTCGAACTGATCCGGTTGAGATACAGTGCAGGCCTTCAACATTCAAGCAGGCCTTTGAATGTGTTGTCAGGTCTCGTATGATTCGAACCAAGGACGTTCATTTGTCCAATCTCCAGTACATGTGGGTCAGATATACCATTCTCCAATCTGAAATAATGGTGTCATGACAGCTTGTAAATATGCTCAAGTAGGTCAGATGGGTGGTTCCTCGACCTGATCCAATGCTTGTCCGTTTAAACTCAGTCCATATGTGAGTACGAGTCTAGTCCGACCCGACTCCTATCCTCTACAAAAATTGAAGTTGTTTCTCCGACTTGAGGCACTGTACGGGATCCGATCATTTCCATGGACTTTATATAGTTACAGTTCCTGCTTCGTTGAATGGATGATTATGATGCCTGTACTTTGTGTGGCCTTGTCACAATGTAGGCCAACGGTTAGGGAAATAAACTTATAAACCTTATTTTGATGTAGGATTGACATTTCAAATGAATTAGGACGTTTATTCTCATGCGCTTAATTTATGTTTTATGTTCGGATAATGTGATATGTCTTTTGTCTGTATATATATGTATATATTTGTGTGAAGAAGGCCTGTCTCGATAAGGTATTGAGTGGATGACATACCTATTTTGGGTATTAAGTAGTTAAATCTAGGTCAATTCCTAAAGTTCACTCCTTGGTTGAGGACCCAATACCTGGGACTCACCCTTACAAAGGTCTTAAGTGGTCACGAGTTCCACCTTTCTCTTTAAAAAAGAATTAAATGATTTTAAATTAAAATAATATATGATATTTGTTTGAGTGTGGTAGTTCATTGGAAGTTGTCTGCTTTTTCTCTATGACTGTGTAAGGGCATAACCAGAGGGATAGGTAACATGAAAATTTTCTAAAAGATTGCCTATCTAAGGGAAGTATTAGATGGTTAGGATTTCACCCGTAATACTAGTTAATTAGTAGCGATGGGTCAGTCGAGGGTCTTAAATTACTATAAGAGTCTACTAAACTGGTATTAAGCGGCTTCGTACTATTTCTCATATTACAAGAGAGACAGAATATTTTATAACTTTGACGATTTTAAAATGAGGTCTTAAATGGCTAGAGTCTGTCGTAGGATCTTAAGTGATCGAAGGGATCCACCCTTAAATAAATATTTGTAGATTGGCCTTAATTGACCAAGTGGTAGTTTTTCACATACGGTATTAAGTGATGATAGAACCTGCCCTTATAATTTTGCATGTTGGTCTTAAATGATTATGGGATAGTCCTCCTAACTTATACATGAATTTGTGTGTGTTAAACTTGTGTAGATAATTTGATAAATTTATACTTCCATTTATAGGAAATATATATTCCTTCAACTTATGTGATTTTCATTCATAAGAACCTTCTTGTTACCCATCCTCCCACTTAACCAATAAACAGGTTAGTAGGTAGGAACGCTCGATTGATGCAGTTGGTGATTTGAAAGCCTGGAGAAGAAGGATTCTTAGTTATTTTCTTTAATACCATTATTGTTGTTTATTGGGATATTACTATTATTATTGATGTAACCTTATTGACAACTGAGAATTTTATGTAATTAAACGTTAATGGGTTTGCATAAATGCAAAATCATGCTTAATTTCCATACGATGTTAAATCTCTAACAGGGTTGTTTGCTTAATTAATAGTTAAATAACTGACAATCAAATCTTTGTCAGTTTTGAAATCGTCCATTATTGGTTCGAATCGATTGTTTTTAGATAACATCAAGAGTCTGATGTCCCTCCATCCTTAACCATGTTAACATCGAGAATATCCTTCTCTGCATCTTCATCCTCTTCCCGTAGAAATTTGTCTACTTCGGAGGAGAATTCGCCAAGGCCTCTCAGTTGGTCTCAATATTGAAAGACTTTGATGTCTGAGTTATCCAGAATACCAGATACTGCTACCATACCGATGCCACTGCGGCATTGAATCTTTCCAGGAATGAATGCAGGGTCTTGGCGCTCTGTTCAGTTGATGTGAAAAATATGATGTTCTTGGGTCGAGAGATGTGGACTTTTGACTGCTCAATGAAGCAGGCGACCAATGTGTTCTCGCGGTTGATTGATTCAGATGCAGGCTACCAAAATTGGATAGCAACAATTTGAGCCAATAACAGAGGGAAGCCCTTAGCCATGATGTTTTTTGATATCGATAACACTTCTATACGACACATTCAACGCATTAGATGCATGATAGGATCATTGTAAGTCGCCAGAGATGGTAGTTTGAAGTCCATGGGATTGTGGAAATCCCTGATGTCTCGTGTGAAAGGGTGAGATTTGCTACCTCTGGTTAAGCGTCGAATGATGTCTGTAATCTGACCTCCATCTTTGAGAAGTTGTCGCTAATTGTCCAATTTAGCGTTGTTTCCCTTAGCATGAAGTATTAAGTGGTAGTCGGCCTTGGGCTTCTTGGCTCCGCATATGCATTAGTTGTCAATCATACTTCTGTCATTTAATTCTGACTGATAATTTGTTGCTCAGATGTATGCTGGTTAATCTTGAGGAGTTATTTTTTTGGTTGTGGTCTGGGATCTTGCGGAACTTTGAGGATAGTAAATGTGCATGGATTCATCAGAGGGTCGAATCGTGTTTCTCGAAGCTTGTATCCCATGCCCTCATCCATGAAGGTTTTGCTGAGTAGTGAGCATCAAATCTGTGTCTTCTCTGAATTCATATGCCCTCATCAAGTCGGCGGTTGGAGTTGGATGCAAAATGATATGTTGGTATTTAGCCCATGCTAATCTCTAGTCTTCCATCCAAGCTTTGAGGATCAGAGTTCGGTGGTGAAAAGACAAACCGCAGTCGCCTCAAATGCTCCCGTTATCCTCCAACATCGGGTCAAAACCGCCCTCGGGTCGCGGTTCGAATGGTTTGACCCGACCTGGTTTGTGTGTTCCAATCTAGGGAGCTTCATGTTGAAATTGATTTGAATTTGAAGCATTCATTTAAATTGGAGCAGAGCTTGGTCAGACTCTATTTGAGTATCTAATTGCTCTTTCCTTGCCGACGCTTTCATCCACAACGTTACTGTCAAAAGTTCCATGCTGCACATGTCCAGAAGGAGGTTGATTGCCCCTTGTTTCATTCAAGCATATGTTGTCAAAGTGTCCTAGGGTCTTGTGCGATCTGACCCGTGGAGCATTGAGTGTTTGAGCCAAGTTCATTTCCATTTGAACTCCCATGTTTCTCCCTCTAGCGAGTAAGTGGTAGTTGCTCGGTCTTCCATCTATCTGAGTAAAGAAGTTATCCATCATTTTCTATTGCTTCTAGAGAAGTTCATCTTGCTGAGCCGTTTGGGTTCTCAATTCAGCAAGAGCACCATCCATTTCATGTCTAGTTTAATATGTTGAGGGAACACCACGAGAGGAAATTTCCTGACTTCCTTCGTTCTTAGTGCCTTCGGTGCCAACATCCTCTGCATGGAAGAAGGTTCTGTCTTTCTTCCTCTTAACCCTCGAATCGAAGTATCAAGCAATCCATTTCATTGCAAGCTAGAAGTCAAAGTAATAGCGTTCCCCTTTGTCCGAGGCCTTCCAATCGGGAAGTCGGTTAGGACTAGAAAACGGGCGTTCACTTTGCAACCACTTCGTGGTCCCCAAGCGACCAGTCAGGATCAAAGCATAAGTTAGATATAGACAGATAAGTTATGAAACACCCCACCTCCGTTAGGGTCACTCTCAAAGGGAATGCCCTAATTTTGGTGGAGGTTTATAAGTATAAGTCACAGATATACAAGACAGATATAAGAACACATATTTGTAAACAGCGGAAAATCAACAATCTTTTATTTCATGAAAGCAAATACGTGCTACAACAACTTCACCATAATTGTCTTACATCTTTTCCAAAACATAACATAACTCTTTCATAATCTGTCTTGATTACATTATTTAAAGAAGCATAAATAAAACATAGATAGACTGCAAAGGCCCCCATAGAGTTTGTCCAAAGCCATAGTTTCAAACGAAAAGGTCCAAGCAATACATTTCTCTTCTTCAAGCTGGATGTTAAGGCTGGTCAAGCTGCAGTGTTCCCTCCCTGTGGACCTTGGGGGGGGAGGGAACAGAAGAAAAGAAGACGAAAGAAAAGTAGAGTCAGACATAAAGCCTGAGTAAGTCTAGTACTATTTTGTCTATGAATAAAGAACTGGGTATGATAAGTATAAACAAGAAGTGGGAAAGCACTATAAACTTGGTTATGTTGTCTAGGGTCGAATATGCTATCGTACCCCATGTTAATCTCTGAACCCATATAAACTAGTTTCCAATTGGCACCCCATAATCGGGGTGATGTGATCCGTTCTATGATGATCGGCTCCTACTCGCATAGTTACATGTGTCTTACGGCCCCCGATGTTGTAGTTACCTATGCTGGTCCCACCATGGGGTGTATCAAGTCCCATGGCGGCGGCCCGACACAACCTTAGAATGCACAGGTATGCTACTGGTGCCCAGTGCTTTATTTTTCTGCGCCGGAGTGTGTGCACGCCCGCACCCCGTTAGAACCTACACTGCTACACCACCGCCGTCGATTTGACCTCTTACAATCAGCCCAGTAATCGTGCCCCACCCTGCCTAGTTTCAGGGTATCCTGATACACCTTCTAGGGTTACTGCTGAAAAGGGTCCCCCGTTACTAGGTTTTCTATCTCTAGCCAACATGCTAAGTTGGTTAAGTGTTTCCTAACCTAACCCCCACCAGTCCGTTTAGTTTAGCATGTTCCATTTTGATTAAGTCTTTAGTTCACTTAATCCTAACAATCCTGACTCAGCCTTAATTGTCTTATTAAAGCCTTGACCTCTCACATTAGACAGGTATTGTTGTGGCTGCCTGTTGCCGGTTGGTTCCGGGCAGTCTTACGCCACAACTCAGTCTAACCTCGGGTCCTTATTGGGCTCCATGTTTAACCTCCCACATTGGATAGGTATTGTTGTGACTACTGGACAGCCGGGCGGTTCCGGGCAGGTTTACATCACAACTCAATCCAACCTCGGGTTAAACACATCGTATGTTCTACATTTACATATTTTGTCTTTCTTCTTTATTTTCTTATATGTAAATATTTGCGGCCCATTATTAAGTTAATGGTGTAAAGGTTACACCAATCATGGGCCCAACCCATACTTGAATTTGGGCCCTTCTATTTTATATTTTCATTCATTAGTAATTTTAACCCAACGTTATTTTCCCCCGTTTAACACGTCCGTTTATTATATATATGTTGGGCTTAGCCTTTTAAAGCCCAACTTAGCCATGCGAAAAGGGGAGGCTTAAAGCGTGATTACATACACGAAAAGGGGAATGTGAACGCATGAACTTGCAATATGACGTTGGAAATACAAAATAGAAACTGGTGTACTTGCATAGTAGTGACATATACTTTGGTCATAAAGCATAAGTGACATGAATGAAGGCATGTAAACTTGTAGTTAAGTTAAGAATATCACTATCGACACATAGGCTTTAACTACAACATAAACCTATATTTTTATTCAGGCATAATGTCAAACATAAGCAAATCATGTTCATAAGGCTACTACATGCTTACAAAGGTGTCTACTTTTGTGACTAATACAAAAGTATAATTAAATTTGTTCACATAACCATGGCATAAATATTTCTAACATAAAATCATGATTTTTACTTTAGTCATGCAAACTTGCAAAAAGGGATTTTGAATCTAACCTAGCTATGTACCACATATGTCATCATATAATTCTTGTAAACAATATAGACTTAACATGGATTTCAATTATGCCAAATCTCAATCATAGCCTAGTAATATTCATAAGTTTGCAAATAGGTTTTCTAGTACAAAAGCATGTCTTAATACATAAATCATGGTGCCAAAATTTCAACATAGTTTCATATGAACTTATAACAACCAAACTTGTTCCAATTACGTACAAAATGATTTATGCACAAAAATATACATCATGATGGCATAGTAGCAAAACCCCAAACTTGCATGAATTTCAATTAAACAACTACATACATGTAGCTTCAACAAGGATTACATAATTTGCGAATATTCCAAACGTATACTTGCATAAAACTACCGCATGTAGTTTTTCATAATTGAATAACATAATTCGAGAGTATCCAAATGTATACAATATTCCAAATCGATAAGAATCATAGTAACGCACAAATTATGAATTATTTATCACCACAACCAAGTATACAAACCAACACAGTTATTTGTTCATACCAAAGTAATACTCTACTTACAATGGTGAGGCGAATTCTCAAATTTAGGGATTTGAAGATGCGATTTGATTTGATTGAGTTGCTTTATGCCTTAGAATTTGCCTCCTAATCCTCTCTCCAATTGGTGGCTACCCCTAGTCGTTCCTCAACAACATGGCGGCCTTGTTCTTATTTTTGAATGAATAGATTAGGGTTAAGTCTAGGGTCCTTTTTATAGGGGTTATGAACTGATTAGGGTCATTGATGTTGCTTGGATTGATCATAGCCATTCATCCTAAGGAGAGACCAATTAGAGCCTGCCACCTAGCCCTAATGACAAAGCAGACCACAGAAAATCGACCAACATAGAATAGGCCAGCTAGGTTGGACTGGGTTCGACCTGGCTTTGGACCAGGTCGACATGCCTGTCGACAGCCCTGTCGACAGCCCTGTCGACCTGGTTAGACCAGGTCGACAGCCCAGTCGACCTGGGTGCGTTAGGCGGGTGTTTTTCCGCCCTAGCCCATTGGGCCCGATTTTAGAATTTTAAACTGTTTTATTCTGTTTGAATTTTAAACTTAATTCAGAAATTTCCGAAGGCCATATCTTCTTCATACGGACTCCGTTTTTCGAAAACTCGGACTCTATTTCGCGTATTTTTCCGAGACGAACACAATGGCGTATCCCGTTTCCCTTAGTTCTTTGATTTCAAATTAATTATACTTTAATTTATGAATTTCACAGTTATAGAATTCGCGGGGTGTTACATTCTCCCCCACTTAAAAGGATTTCGTCCCCGAAATCTTCAAGTTAGGAGGAATGTATATTCTAACATCCAATCATCCATCTACTCATCCATCAAACACGAGCATCCATTGTCCTTAAAAGACTTCTAATGCTTCATGATCATATGCGAAGTGTGTGTGTACATGTACTTATCTAATGCAAAATCAGGCGGTCTACTGATTCAGTTGACCTCCTTAATGCGAATTATGTAAGTGCCATGAATCCATTATGTATGCAAATTTTCCTATTCTTGATTCTACATGAGTGCACAATCATTCAATACAAATGCAACATCCACATGACAACACATTAAAGTTCAACCATATACGAATGCAAACATATATGCATATGCAATATGAAGTGACTGAGCCGATCTAAACCCTAGATTGTGTGTGTATATGCAACCACGAGCAACCACTAGCAATCACTTGCAACCACTTGCAACCATCATCCATAACATGTTTCAATTACATGTTTCCATCCAAAGGGTTTCTTCCTAAAAGATAAGGTCGAGGAAATATACCTAAAAAGATAGATAAAAGCGTAACTTAAGGAAAAGGAAAGATCAAGGATGTACCCTCGAACAGAAAAGGGTAGGCAGTGCGTATTCTAGCTTCAGTTTCCCAAGTCGTGTCTCCCTCGGCGTCGCTCCACTGAACTTTGACGAGCTTGACTTCGCGGTTGCGTAGCTTCTTCACTTCCGTTCCTAATATGCGGGTTGGAACTTTCCTTATGGTTGCTTCGCGTTCCACTTCGGCCTCTTCGAGGATATTTGGCTCTACCACTTCAGCAGACTCATGTAGACATTTCCGGAGATGTGAAACGTGAAAAACGTTGTGGACTCCAGCCAACTTCTCGGGTAGCTCTAATCTATAGGCCATTTTCCCAATTTTCTCGATGATAGGGAATGGCCCTACGAACCTTGGTGCTAGCTTTCCTGTGGTTCCAAAACGAACAACGTTTCTTAGCGGTGATACCTTGAGAAAAACTCTGTCTCCAACCTCAAATTCAAGGTCGGTCCTTCTCTTGTCGGCATAGGACTTTTGTCTGTCTTGGGCCGTCTTCATCCTTCTTCGTATTAAGTCTACTTTCTTTGAAGTCTCTCGGATCATATCTGGTCCAAGTATGAGCTTATCAGTAGACTCCCACCAACAAGTGGGCGATCGGCACGGTCTTCCATATAAACCTTCGAAGGGCGCCATTCCGATGGTTGCTTGATAGCTGTTGTTGTAGGCAAATTCCACCAAAGGAAGGTGGTCTTCCCATGTCCCTCCGAAGTCAAGGACGCATAGCCTTAAAAGGTCTTCCAAAACTCTGTTCACTCTCTCTGTTTGGCCGTCGGTTTGGGGATGATAGGCTGTGCTCAAGCATGACTGCGTTCCTACTGCTTCTTGCAGACTCCGCCAAAACTCGCTGGTGAAGATGGGGTCTCGGTCACTAACAATGCTAGATGGTATTCCATGGAGTCGAACGATTTCCTTGAGGTAAAGTGATGCTAGGGATGAGGCAGTTCTCTTACTTTTGACAGGTAAAAAGTGGGCGCTTTTAGTAAGCCTATCCACTATTACCCAAATGCTAGTTTTGCCTCTCCTAGACCTAGGCAGCCCATCGATGAAGTCCATTGAGATGCTATCCCATTTCCACTGCTGGACCTCCAGAGGATGTAGCAGTCCGCCAGGCTTTTTCTGTTCCGCCTTAACCTGTTGGCACATCATACACTTAGAAACGAACTCTGCCACGTCCTTTTTCATGCCGTTCCAGAAGAAAGTCCTTTTTATGTCTTTGTACATTTTATCTCCGCCTGGGTGTATCGTCATCTTGGAGTGATGTGCTTCCTCGAGAACCTCCTTTACTAAATCTTTTGTCTGTGGGACGCATAGTCTTCCGTCTCGCCTTAGCAAACCCTTATCGTCGACGGAGTATCTGTTGAGGTGACTTGAAGTCTCACCCCTAATTAGCCTATCAATTGTTTCCACAAGCTGAGTGTCTTCGCGTTGTGCTGCCCCTACTGAATCCACTAAAGTTGGGCGCACTTCGAGAGATGCTAGCAAGCCTGGTACGAAATCGGAGGAAGGCCTAAAGTCGAAGCTGGCTATAAACTCTAGGCTTTGTCTTTCAACAAACAACGGGCTTAGGGTCAATTTCTTTCGGCTCAACGCGTCTGCTACTACGTTGCCTTTGCCCGGAGTGTAGGAGATTTCGAAATCGTACGAGGCAAGAAACTCCATCCATCTTTGTTGCCTCAAGTTAAGATCCTTCTGCGAGAAAAGATATTTCAACGATTTATGGTCAGTGTAAAGTTCGAACTTCTCACCTAGGAGATAGTGTCGCCAAGACTTGAGTGCAAAGACGATGGCGGCTAACTCAAGATCGTGGGTTGGGTAGTTCTTTTCGTGCACTTTCAACTGCCTCCCGCCATAAGCTACTACCATTCCTTCTTGCATTAAGACGGCGCCTAGCCCTGTCCCACATGCATCCGTATAAACAATGAACATCTTGCTCCCATCTAGCAGCGTCAAAACTGGGGCTGTTGTGAGAGCCCTTTTCAGTCGTTGGAAAGCAAACTCGCAATCCAAGTCCCAATTGAACACTAGATTCTTCTTGGTCAATTTCGTGAGCGGAGCTGAGATTTTCGCAAAATCCCTTATGAATTTTTGATAGAAACCCGCTAGTCCTAGAAAGCTTCGGACCTCAGTTGCATTCCTTGGTGTCTTCCAATCCTGTACCGCCACTACCTTCGCAGGGTCCACTGCTAACCCTTGTTTGGATACTATGTGCCCAAGGAACCTCACCTCTTCCCTCCAAAAGTGGCATTTGGAGAATTTGGCTTTTAGTTGATGGACGCGCAAAGTTTCCATGATTGCCCTTAAGTGTTGAGCATGTTCCTCTTCACTCTTTGAGAAGATAAGGATATCATCTACGAAGACCACTACGAATTTGTTGAGGAAATCTCTAAATACCCTACTCATCAGGTCCACGAAGTAAGCAGGTGCATTTGTCAAGCCGAAGGGCATGACAAGCCATTCAAAGAAGCCGTCTGGGGTTCTGAACGCCATTTTATCGATGCTATCTTCAGCCACCCTTAGCTGATGAAAACCGGTTGCTAAATCGAGCTGGGAGAAAACAGACGCTCCTACAAGCTGGTCAAATAAATCGTCAATTCTAGGGAGAGGGTGCCTATTCTTTTTCGTTAGCTTGTTGAGCTACTTATAGTCAACACATAGACGGAGTGAACCATCCGCCTTTGTAGCGAACACCACCGGAGCGCCCCATTCTGAAATGCTCCTCCTAATGAACCCCTTTTCTAGAAGCTCTTTAATCTGTTTACTGAGCTCTTTCCTTTCTCGTGGAGCCATGTGTCTAACGGGCAACGCAACGGGCTTTGCATTATCTACAAGATATATGCGGAAGTCTATTTCCCGCTTCGGAGGCAAGCCCGTCACCTCTTCGAAGACATCCGGATATCCCCGGACCACTCTAACTGATTGCAAATTTTCAACAGAGGCATCTAGCGATTCAAGATAACTAAGCATAACCACATACGAGGGATTACAACAAATTTCCAAAGTATTACCGAGCTGGGTTAGGAGCCTAACAACCCTTTTCTCACAATCAAGGATGGCCCCATTACTGGATAGCCAATCCATACCCAAAATCAAACCATAACCCGAAAAGCCCAAAACAAAGGCACTACATTGAAATTCTATACTTAGAATAGAAATTTTCAATCCCAAACAGATCATAGACAAATGAGCTGGGCCCCCAATTGGGTTTGAAACAATTAAGGGGTCCTCTACCATACTAGTTTTTAGGTGCAGAGATTCTACTAAAGCAGACGAGATAAAGGAGTGTGATGCGCCAGAATCAAATAAAGTGCGAACGGGGTGATCATAAAGATAAACTACACTTTCTACAGAAGTATTTATACCTCGCTGTTGCAGAGGTGGCGCTTCCAGCACATGGACCTGTGCCCCTGGGGTGGATCCAGCCCTCTGCCCCTGTCCTCGTTTCTTTGGGCAGTCCTTAGCCCTATGGCCTGTCTCACCGCAAGAAAAGCACCCACCATTCTCCTTGGCCTTCTTTTTCCGGCAGTCCTTAACTAAGTGCCCCACTTTGCCACAGAAATTGCACTTCCTCTTCTCTTTGTTGCCTTTCCCGCCTTTATTAAAGTCTGTCTTCTTCGGCTGCAAACCTTCTTTCTTCCCTTGAGAGCTTTCTGCCTTTGTCTCCTTCTTGCCCTTATCCTCTTCATTCAGCAATGCCATTTGCACCAATCTTTCATACGTGGCTCCCATGGGTATATGGGTCATGGCCAAACTGTGTAATGGCTCATTCAACCCTTTGACGAAACGGAGAGCCTTCTTGTGCGGGGTGTTGACTAGGTCAAGCCCAAACCTAGCCAGCTCATCGAACTGATTCACATATTCTCTGACTGTCTTGTCCCCTTGTTTAAGAAATAAGAATTTTTCCAACTGCAAACTTCTTTCTGCATCTGAGAGAAATTTAGTCTCAAACCTTGCCCTAAAGTCCTCCCATGTCTCCACTGGTCTTTCCGCATTAGTGACTTCCCACCAGTAGGAAGCCTCGCCCTTCAATAGCCACACTGCCAATTGTACTTTTTGTCTATCCTCTACCTCAAAGATGATGAATAGGTCCTCCGTTTCTTTCAGCCAATTTCTAGCTGCCACGAAGGACTCAGTTCCATGGAAATCCCTTCCTCCCATAGCTTTAAAATCTTTACATATCTTAGCAAACGTGTTTCCCCGAGGAGGAGGTGGAGGAAAAGGTGCCGCTGCAACTGGATGATTTCCGGCAGCTGGGGGAGGAGGAATGGTAGGACCTGGCTGAGTGGCTCTTGCTTCTAAGAACCGTCTAAACCAACCAGGTATTGGCACCCCTTCCGGCAAGTTAAGATCTTCGGACATGCTGAAACAAAAAGGATAGATTCAAAACGAAGGATAAGAGATAGTACCTATGGCTTTGGGGAGTGGACTTTGCCGTTTTTAAAATAAAATAATATTTTTCTTTTAAAAATGCTTCTTTAAATTTCTTTTTTGAAAATAATTTTTCAAAACTATTTATCTTATCTGGTAAACCTATGCTCTGATACCAAGTGAAACACCCCACCTCCGTTAGGGTCACTCTCAAAGGGAATGCCCTAATTTTGGTGGAGGTTTATAAGTATAAGTCACAGATATACAAGACAGATATAAGAACACATATTTGTAAACAGCGGAAAATCAACAATCTTTTATTTCATGAAAGCAAATACGTGCTACAACAACATCACCATAATTGTCTTACATCTTTTCCAAAACATAACATAACTCTTTCATAATCTGTCTTGATTACATTATTTAAAGAAGCATAAATAAAACATAGATAGACTGCAAAGGCCCCCATAGAGTTTGTCCAAAGCCATAGTTTCAAACGAAAAGGTCCAAGCAATACATTTCTCTTCTTCAAGCTGGATGTTAAGGCTGGTCAAGCTGCAGTGTTCCCTCCCTGTGGACCTGGGGGGGAACGGAAGAAAAGAAGACGAAAGAAAAGTAGAGTCAGACATAAAGCCTGAGTAAGTCTAGTACTATTTTGTCTATGAATAAAGAACTGGGTATGATAAGTATAAACAAGAAGTGGGAAAGCACTATAAACTTGGTTAAGTTGTCTAGGGTCGAATATGCTATCGTACCCCATGTTAATCTCTGAACCCATATAAACTAGTTTCCAATTGGCACCCCATAATCGGGGTGATGTGATCCGTTCTATGATGATCGGCTCCTACTCGCATAGTTACATGTGTCTTACGGCCCCCGATGTTGTAGTTACCTATGCTGGTCCCACCATGGGGTGTATCAAGTCCCATGGCGGCGGCCCGACACAACCTTAGAATGCACAGGTATGCTACTGGTGCCCAGTGCTTTATTTTTCTGCGCCGGAGTGTGTGCACGCCCGCACCCCGTTAGAACCTACACTGCTACACCACCGCCGTCGATTTGACCTCTTACAATCAGCCCAGTAATCGTGCCCTACCCTGCCTAGTTTCAGGGTATCCTGATACACCTTCTAGGGTTACTGCTGAAAAGGGTCCCCCGTTACTAGGTTTTCTATCCCTAGCCAACATGCTAAGTTGGTTAAGTGTTTCCTAACCTAACCCCCACCAGTCCGTTTAGTTTAGCATGTTCCATTTTGATTAAGTCTTTAGTTCACTTAATCCTAACAATCCTGACTCAACCTTAATTGTCTTATTAAAGCCTTGACCTCTCACATTAGACAGGTATTGTTGTGGCTGCCTGTTGCCGGTTGGTTCCGGGCAGTCTTACGCCACAACTCAGTCTAACCTCGGGTCCTTATTGGGCTCCATGTTTAACCTCCCACATTGGATAGGTATTGTTGTGACTACTGGACAGCCGGGCGGTTCCGGGCAGGTTTACATCACAACTCAATCCAACCTCGGGTTAAACACATCGTATGTTCTACATTTACATATTTTGTCTTTCTTCTTTATTTTCTTATATGTAAATATTTGTGGCCCATTATTAAGTTAATGGTGTAAAGGTTACACCAATCATGGGCCCAACCCATACTTGAATTTGGGCCCTTCTATTTTATATTTTCATTCATTAGTAATTTTAACCCAATGTTATTTTCCCCCGTTTAACACGTCCGTTTATTATATATATGTTGGGCTTAGCCTTTTAAAGCCCAACTTAGCCATGCGAAAAGGGGAGGCTTAAAGCGTGATTACATACACGAAAAGGGGAATGTGAACGCATGAACTTGCAATATGACGTTGGAAATACAAAATAGAAACTGGTGTACTTGCATAGTAGTGACATATACTTTGGTCATAAAGCATAAGTGACATGAATCAAGGCATGTAAACTTGTAGTTAAGTTAAGAATATCACTATCGACACATAGGCTTTAACTACAACATAAACCTATATTTTTATTCAGGCATAATGTCAAACATAAGCAAATCATGTTCATAAGGCTACTACATGCTTACAAAGGTGTCTACTTTTGTGACTAATACAAAAGTATAATTAAATTTGTTCACATAACCATGGCATAAATATTTCTAACATAAAATCATGATTTTTACTTTAGTCATGCAAACTTGCAAAAAGGGATTTTGAATCTAACCTAGCTATGTACCACATATGTCATCATATGATTCTTGTAAACAATATAGACTTAACATGGATTTCAGTTATGCCAAATCTCAATCATAGCCTAGTAATATTCATAAGTTTGCAAATAGGTTTTCTAGTACAAAAGCATGTCTTAATACATAAATCATGGTGCCAAAATTTCAACATAGTTTCATATGAACTCATAACAACAAAACTTGTTCCAATTACGTACAAAATGATTTATGCACAAAAATATACATCATGATGGCATAGTAGCAAAACCTCAAACTTGCATGAATTTCAATTAAACAACTACATACATGTAGCTTCAACAAGGATTACATAATTTGCGAATATTCCAAACGTATACTTGCATAAAACTACCGCATGTAGTTTTTCATAATTGAATAACATAATTCGAGAATATCCAAACGTATACAATATTCCAAATCGATAAGAATCATAGTAACGCACAAATTATGAATTATTTATCACCACAACCAAGTATACAAACCAACACAGTTATTTGTTCATACCAAAGTAATACTCTACTTACAATGGTGAGGCGAATTCTCAAATTTAGGGATTTGAAGATGCGATTTGATTTGATTGAGTTGCTTTATGCCTTAGAATTTGCCTCCTAATCCTCTCTCCAATTGGTGGCTACCCCTAGTCGTTCCTCAGCAACATGGCGGCTTTGTTCTTATTTTTGAATGAATAGATTAGGGTTAAGTCTAGGGTCCTTTTTATAGGGGTTATGAACTGATTAGGGCCATTGATGTTGCTTGGATTGATCATAGCCATTCATCCTAAGGAGAGACCAATTAGAGCCTGCCACCTAGCCCTAATGACAAAGCAGACCACAGAAAATCGACCAACATAGAATTGGCCAGCCAGGTTGGACTGGGTTCGACCTGGCTCTGGACCAGGTCGACATGCCTGTCGACAGCCCTGTCGACCTGGTTAGACCAGGTCGACAGCCCAGTCGACCTGGGTGCGTTAGGCGGGTGTTTTTCCGCCCTGGCCCATTGGGCCCGATTTTAGAATTTTAAACTGTTTTATTCTGTTTGAATTTTAAACTTAATTCAGAAATTTCCGAAGGCCATATCTTCTTCATACGGACTCCGTTTTTCAAAAACTCGGACTCTATTTCGCGTATTTTTCCGAGACGAACGCAATGGCGTATCCCGTTTCCCTTAGTTCTTTGATTTCAAATTAATTATACTTTAATTTATGAATTTCACAGTTATAGAATTCGCGGGGTGTTACAAGTTATGTCATTTGTAAATACTTTCAATGGTTATTCCCCCGGTCTGGGAGTAATGGAAAAAAGACAGTTGGTCATATCACATCCCTTTCAAATGTAGACATGTATGCATGGAAAAGCGGCATTTATTTCAGAACTTAAGTGATTGAGTTGTCCAAGTGCTCGAGTCATTTCATTTTCCATTCAGTGCACTTGCAAGGTAGTGTTCATCATTGTACCTAAGATATCACTGCCAAGGCCTCCTTTCGGTTGTTGCCTTAGGTCGCGTGATATGTTATTGAACATGCCGCTCCTAAGGCCTCCTTTCGGTCGCTACCTTAAGTCATTCGGAAAGTTAGGTTCAGACATCTGTGTCATTCTTATGGACGTGGCCCTTTCTTTATCTTCCACTGGCCCGCTATTGCTGTTGAGAGTTCCTGCCCTTGTGTCTATGTCCTGTTATTTTGCGTAGATCTGCATTCGTCAAATGAAGTTGTATTCCTGTAGTGTCACATATTTGCAAGTTGGTTATACATTTCAGTCAAATACACTTGTAGTCAAAACATTACTATGCTAAGTATTGGAAAATAAATCACATAACGAATCAAACAAGGATTTCAATCCAGCATTCGTGCAAACAAAAATTCTTGAAATAAATTATTATTACTGAACTAAGAAATAAACAACAGAGGGGTGTGTTGTGTATGTGTACGCCCCTAATTAACCTTGAATAAACTACCTGGCCAGGGCATGTTCGGGATTGATTATTAGCGACATTCTATTACCCCCAATCCTTCTATAGGGAGTGCAAGCTCAGCTTTCAATCATGCCCCTAATCCTTCAGTGGGGTAGGAACCTATTCCCTTTGATGCTTGGTCTCAATGCCTTTATACTCTCCTGTCTTATGCCCAGGTTAGAATTCGAGCTTGGCTTTCAATCTTGCCTCCAATCTTTCAGTGGGCTTGGAGCCAACTTCTTTAAGCACTTGATCTCAGTGCTTTTATACTCTTATGTCGTATGCCTAGGTTAGAGTTTGGTTAAGGCGGTCTCTAATCGTGGTGCACCAATCACACCTATTTTTATACTCACTCTTGAATTAGGAGAGTTTGAGTTGGTCAGGCGAAGGATTGAGTCGTTCACCCCGGCTTTCCTTTTATGCTCTATTTCCAAGAGTAGGATTCTGCCAGATCGAGTGTCGTTCTCGCACTCGATTTTAATCCTCGCTCCACGCTTCACTCTGGCGGATGGAGCTTATTTGGAGAGTGGTTGTGTCACACTTTCCAAGGCGCTGCCTCCTAATCCTCTATCCAAGGGTAGGGGTGGCACTTTGCCATGATCAAGTCTAACTCACCCCGTCAAGTCATTGGATAGGGTTAGCATGGTGGACGTCGTAGCTCGTCCTTTATATTCTCCCATAGTAAGTCAGGGTTAGAGTTAAGGACCAAGTGGTCTTAAACCTTGGTGTACCAATCACACTTGTTAGTGGTTTGCACTCCTATTAAAGCTCTAAGGATTAGAGCTAATCGGACAAGCAATCGAGTCACATTTGCCTTGGCGACATACCCTTTGCCGCGACGTCAAATGCAAAGACCGCCTTGAGGATGTTCGAGCCTCATCTATATCAGATTATTGGTATAAGTTGAAGAGTAAGCAGGTGAAAAATCAAATCGCGTTCACCAAAGCTTTTCGTTCCTCCGATATATCTAGGTGAAGACTGGTTGGCACCAAACTTTGGGTTCCTGCATCACTCATATCGCACGAATTATTCATATCAATAACACAGGAAGCATGCAAAAATAAGTTACATGATTAAAAATTATCCTATTGAAGGAATGAATATCATTCTAAATGAAAATGGCATTGCATGTTCTTTGCATTTCATTTTGCCTCTCCTTGTCTCTGCCAGGGGATGACTGCCAAAGTCTTTAGCTAGTGGAGAATACCTTTTCAAATTATTGTAGAGTGGCAGTCCCAAGGATAAATAGACCTTGATCAAGGTCTTGGAATGACAAAGGCGGTTAGGCGGACCCTGATGAGCGAATGGCGAGGTCGCATCTCCTTTGAATCGCCTTCTTGCCCCCACGTCAAGGGCAAGGAATGAGGGTCAAGTAATCAGATCAAAACCGCTAATGGTTGCATTTCATCTTGGTGGTGCTATAATGGACATTGCTAGGAGAGTAAGAACTCTGTTCTTATAAAAAATTCGCTCTTTCCATGCTAGAAAGTAAGATATGGGGGCTATGAAGATAGACATGCTTCGTCCATCTGCATCTATCTTCGATCCCACATCGGGAATAAGAGATGATGTATGGACAATCAATCAACATTCAATCCTAAGTGTACTAAACCTTTAACTTGCCAACTTCGAGCACTGAGGCAGTCGATCATGCGATGTAAAATTGGATCAATTTTGGATTGGATAGTGGAATCATGAGCAATCCATGCTAAGATTTCCGTGTTATCCCCTGCGTCTGGTGTATGAATCAGTCAATGAATGGTGACACCCCCACGTCCGTTAATGTCACTCACTAAGGGAATGCATTAACTTCCGTGAAGCGTTATAGGTAAATAGACATAGAATATTACAAGACAGATATAAAATAATAGCAGAAATACAAACTTTATTTATCATAAAATACCGGGGTCCAAAAGCATCACATGCCTGAAATACAAAAGTCCATTACAACATAAAAGCTACTCTCTTGTACATCAAAATTATCAGAGTATATGAAAGAAATAAAATTCCCCAAACAAAATATAGCCATAGCAACATGGATAGGAGCTTGAGCCATACGTCTAGCAGCTCCAGCAAAAGTAAGCAGAACCACGGTCAAAACTGAATATTCCCACCCTGAGAACCCAAAGGAGGGGGAGACAGAAGAAAGAAGAGGAAACATAAAGGGTCAGACATAAAGTCTGGCTAGTCCAATTACTTTTAGAAAGTAAATAAATAAAATTAACATGACAGGCATATAAAGTGGATAGGAGAGAGATAACTACATAAAGGTAGGTATGAAAAGCAAACAAGATAGGGTGTATATGCTTCTAATGATTACTCTGCACTGCTACTAGTATATCCAGAATGAGACGATCCCTTCTACTATAAGGTGGTAGACTTAGGCATAGGTCCAAATGAACCCTAACTTACTACCCTAATCGATCAGCTCCCTAATCCACGTAGATACTCTGTGTCGGCTCCACCGTAGGATGTAGCACGTCCTAAAGTGGAAACCATCCGCTGATATGCACAACCCCATATCTACAGGTGTCACGGTCGTCTTATGCCCCTCTGCCCGGCCCATGCACGCACAAGGCCTGGTTGGTTTGCGCCACCCACACAGAACTCCATGTTTGAATCTCTTACAATCAGTTCAGTAAGCGTGCCCATCTCCGATCTAGTTCGGAGTATTCTATTCGATACCTACTCCGATTTATTGACTGAAACGGGTCCCACACAATATGATACAAGCTCTCCCCGTTGTCTTGTATCCCCCACTAGGTTTTCCACAGGTTATATTTACCCTAAAAGGTGTCTTGCTTATATAACCCCAATCTTGCTACCGGGTATGCTTACCTATAGGTGTCTTTAATATATAATCCCCAATCGGTTAAGTCTCGTGGGCCTGTATCAAATATTACCCACCCAACTCTGATATACCAACTTAACCCTTCCATTGTTCAACTAAGTTTACTTAAGCCCTATTTATATTCACATAGTCCCTATGGATTCAACTAGGTTAAGTATTTCAACTCATTATCATGTCCATTTATGGTTTATATTGGGCTAAATCTCCCACATTAGGCCTACGGCTTATGGATGCTGAATATGCCGGTCGGGTCTGGGCAGACTTATTCCATAAGTTGGGCCTAACCTCATGTCTTAGCCTGTCTCGTATTTGCGCACTTAGGCCACTCACATTAGGTTCAACATTAGTGGTTGCTGGATATGCCAGTCGAGTCCGGGCAGACTTCCACCACTAATGCAACCTAACCTCACGTTATAAGTGCAATTACAATTTCTAGTTGTAATCCTAGGCATTTCATTCTTATCCAATTTTACCTATGTCATTATAGGTAATAGGTAATAGGTTTTATGCCCCTTTTTCCCAATTATATTCATAGTGTATTATATCTCCATATTCATATTCATTAACCAAGTTATGCCAATTCTAATATTTCCCCCCATTCCCTAACTAACGCATTCACATAATTTTGGTGGCATGCCTTAGGCTAGAACGTAGCCTAGTCATGATCAATAAAAAGGAAAAGGTAATGGAAAGATGACAATAGTGATTAGTCTAACATTACTGGCATAATCATATACATATTGGCATAGACATATAATTGGCATAATAATAAGGTGGACATAAAAATAGATCTAGTGAGCAAAGGTGATGATAAAACTAGATTTAACATAATAAAGATGTCACAAGAAGCATGAATGGAACTTAATAGTAATTCATATGTCCAATTACAACAAGATGATCTAGAACTAAACAAGAATTTAACTGTCCAAATAATGATAGATCCAAGTTAGCCACAATCCTAGGTAAAGTTTCAGATCCACAAAGGTGACATGATACACTATCCACAAGTGAATTATATTTATTGAAATAGATCTAGCATATTAAAGTTTGAGATCCAAGAATAACATAGATTCAAGATTTTAGACAGATCTAAATCACATTACTATCACGTTTTACTTTTAATCATTTAAATCTAAAAGTAACCTAGAACTCACAATGTTTGGATTAAGAAGAGAAAACTAGAAAAAAATCTTATTGAGTTGCATATCTACACTTGAATCTCTAATTGGTTTTCTTTAGTTGATTGATGTAGAAGATAATTCAGTTGAGTTCAGTCACCGGTAGAGTTTGGCCCCCCATGGATTCTCAATGAAGAAAACAAGAAAAATGGACATCTATATATAGCTTTGGGGTCGACACCATTGGGGAGGGAACTTTGCTACCAACGATTTTTCGAATTTTGAACTGAGATCTGATTCTCTGGACCTTATACACACACACGCACACACACACACACACACATATATATATATATATAACTATTTTACGCATATAAAAACTTCAAACCTTTATAACATCTTCATACGGTGTCCGTTTTATGCAAACCAAATGTCTATCTTGACCAAAATTTAGAGACGGACGCAATGGCGTAGTCCATTTCCCTTAATTATGAATATTAAATTAATTATTATTTAATTTATCCTCTTCTAATCTTGTTAAAATTAAGGGGGGTTAGATTCCCCCTACTTAAAGGATTTCGTCCCGAAATCTCCAAGTTGAAAGAAATGTAGATCCTACCATCCATCACCCATCTACCTAATCATCAATCACAGGCATCCATTGTCCTTAAAGACTTCTAATGCTTATATGAACATATGCAAAGGTGTGTGTATATGCCTTAATACTAATGCGAAGATTAGGTGGTCTACTGATTTAGTCGACCTCCTCAATGCTATATATGTTAGTGCCATGAATCCAGTATGTATGCAAATAATCCTGTTATAATATGTAAGTTCTACATGTGTGCATACTCATTCATCCAAATGCAACATCCATTTGATAATACATCCATTTCCATCCATTAAAGAAAAGAAAAATGCACACACATCCATATGCAGTATGAGAGTGATTGAGCCAATCTAGTGCATAATGTGTGTGTATATACATCCACAGGCAACCACTAGCAAAGATTTGCATCCATCAAACATAACATGTCTCAAACACATGTTTGTATCCGTAAGATTCCTTTCTAAAGTTTGAGAATACTATTGATAGGACATACTCAAATGATAGAAGCAAGCGTTGATAAAACTTTGGAAAAGGAGTTAAGAACATACCCTCGAAAATGAAAGGGTACGAAGCACGAATCTTGTCTTCGGTCTCCCAAGTCGCATACTTTCGGTTATCTCCCTATTGGACCTTTATCAGCTTGATTTCTTTATTGCGTAGCTTCTTAACTTTTGATCTAAGAATAAGGGTAGGGACTCGTCTAACTGTCACCTCCCGTTCCACTTCTACCTCCTCTAATATACTTAGCTCAACAACTTCCGCGGTGTCATGCAAGCACTCCCATAGATGAGAAACGTGGAAAACATAGTGAACATCATATAGATTCTCTGAGAGCTTTACTCTATAAGCCATTTGGCCGATCCTTTCGGTTATGGGAAATGGTCCCACAAATCCAGGTGCTAACTTCCTTACAGATCCAGAGCGAACCACATTCCTCTGAAGTGATACTTTAATGAAAACTAAGTCTCCCACTTCAAAACAAATGTTAATCCTTCTCTTGTCTACACAGGATTTCTGCCTATCTTGAGATGTCTTCATCCGTCATCGAATAAGGTCAATCTTCTCGGACATTTCTCTAACTATATAAGGTCCAAGTAATAATCTTTCTGTAGATTCCCACCAACAAGTTGGTGATCTATAGGGTCATCCGTACAATGCTTCGAAGGGTGGCATGCCGATGCTGGCTTGATAACTGTTGTAATAGGCAAACTCTACTAAAGGAAGGTGCTCTACCCAAGTCCCTCTGAAGTCTAGGATACACAACCTTAAAAGATCCTCTAAAATTCGGTTCACCCTCTCCATCTGTCCATCGGTATGAGTACGATAAGTGGTGCTCAAACACAACTATGTACCTAATGCTTTTTGGAAGCTCCTCTAAAATTCACTGGTATAGATGGGGTCACGATCGATTATGATGCTGGAAGGTACTCCAAGAAGATGGACTATCTCATGAACATAAATTGTTACCAACCATGATGTCGTCCTCTTACTCTTAACTGGAATGAAATGAGCGCTTTTAGTCAGTCTATCCACCACAACCCAAATACTGGTGTTGCCTTTCTTTGATCTGGGCAAACCTTCTATGAAGTCCATGGAGACGCTCTCCCATTTCCATTGTGGAACCTCCAAAGGATGAAGTAAACCACTGGGCTTCTTTTGTTCAGCTTTAACTTGTTGGCGTACTAAACATTGAGAAACAAATTCTGCCACATCTTTCTTTCCGACCCAAAAGAAAACCCTCTTCATGTCTCTGCACTTCTTATCATTGCCTGGATAAATAGTCATCTTAGAATGGTGGGTTTCTTCTAGGACAACCTTTATCAAGCCTCCCGTTTGAGGAACACAAAGACTTCCATCTCGTCGCAACCACCCCTTTTCATCTATGGAATATCTTCTGAGGTGACTAGAAGCCTCCCCTTTTCTGATCTTATCCATGATGCCTAAAATCTATAGGTCACCATGTTGCGAAGCTCATATCTGATCCATAAGAGGGTCTAAATTCAAAAGTTGATATGAACTCCAAGCTCTTCCTCTCCATGAACAGAGGACGTAAGGCCATCCTCTGCTACTTAGTGCGTCGGCCACCACATTACCCTTACCGGGGGTATAAGCGATTTCAAAATCATAAGAAGCTAGGAACTCCATCCACCGTTGTTGCCTTAAATTTAGATCCTTTTGCGAGAATAAGTACTTGAGAGACTTATGGTTGGTGTATAATTCGAACTTCTCTCCAAGTAAGTAATGACGCCATGTATTAAGTGCGAATACTATGGCAGCTAACTCTAAATCATGGGTGGGGTAGTTCTTCTTCTAATGAACTCTCAACTTTCTACCCCCATAACACACTACCTTTCCATCTTGCATTAGAACCGCACCAAGCCCTATACTACATGCATCAGTGTAAACAGTAAACACTTTGCCCCCATCGGGCAAGGTCAAGACTGGGGCTGTTGTCAGAGCCCTCTTCAAACGTTGGAAAGCAACATCATAATTTATATCCCATGAAAATGCCAAGTTCTTCTTCTTCAACCTAGTGGGAGGGGATGATATCTTTGCGAAGTCCTTAATGAACTTCCTATAATAGCCTGCCAATCCAAGAAAGCTTCTCATCTCCGTTGCATTTTTCGGAATTTGCCAATCTACCACTGCAACTACCTTTGCGGGATCTACAACTATCCCTTTTTTAGAGACCACATGGCCTAAGAACCTCACCTCTTCTCTCCAAAAGTGGTAGTTGGAGAATTTTGCCTTAAGCTGATGTGCACGGAGAGTTTCCAAAACCTCTCTCAAAAATATCAGAATAATCTCGGACTACTAGAACAGATCGCAAATCATCTATGGATGCATCAAGAGACTCTAGGAAGCTAAGCATAACAGACCCCTGTGGGTTACAAGAAATCTCGAAGGTCCTCCCATGGCAAGTCAGAAGTCTAACGACCCTCCTTTTACAATCTAGAATGGCACCAGATGTGGTTAGCCAATCCATCCCTAGAATCAACCCATAGCCCATGAACCCAAGCACATATGCGTCACATTCAAATTCGATGCCTGACACTAATATCCTCAAACCCTGACAAATCATAGATAAATGAGCCAAACCACCAAAGGGGTTTGAGACAACTAAGGGATCCATTACCGTACGAGTAATTAAGTGCAGAGATTCTACCAAAGAACTAGATATAAATGAATGTGAAACACCAGAATCAAAAAGTTTTCTAATAAGATGATTTGAAAAAGAAATTAAACATTCTATAGAAATTTTTCTACCTCTATCACGAGCACTGATCGCGAGAGCATGCACCTGCCCTCTAGAAGTTCCTGCCCTCTGACCTTGTCCCTGTTTCTTCGGGCACTCCCCAGCAAAGTGTCCGACCTCTCCATAGTTGAAGCAAGAATTTTTCCTTCTTTTGGAATCATTCACAAGTGACCCTCTTGTCCACAATTGTGACACTTTCTCTTATCCTTTTCCTTGTCATTCTTTCCACTCTTCTTCTGTTGCTGTTGCCCTTTCTTGGGCCATATCTTATTGGTTGTTTCCTCAGCTTTGACCTCTTTTTTTTCTCCTTCTCTTCCTCATGCATCAAGGCCATATCAACAAGCCTTTCAAAGGTTGCCCCCATTGGAATATGGGACAAAGATATCCCATGAAGTGATTCATTCAGCCCTTTAGCAAACTGCAAAGCTTTCTTATGCGGAGTATCCACCAATTCCAGTCCAATCTTGCCAGTTGGTTGAATTTGTTCACATACTCTTTAACTGTAACGACCCGCATTCTACGCATCATAGGATCGTAGAATATTTATTTCTGTCACATACAAAGTCGTATGGTCATGTAACTTTGGGAGACGACTATTGTGGTCATTTCCCATGTTCATGATTTTTCCCGATTTTTAAATGTCCATTTTACCCCTAGTTATCACTGTTTTGGCCATAACTTTTGACTGGAAAGGAATTTTGACCTGAAACCACTTCCATTGGCTCCGGATGATGGTTTACAATTCCGCAGAGTGGTCACGTTAGCAAAACGGACTCACCGTTTGGGAGATATGGCTGAAACAAGTTTCAAATGGTGAAAAACAGCTTAATTGGGCTTAACCGGGTGATTAGCAGCTAGGCCCAGAGGGGAATTTCGGGTTTAGGGGTATATAGGGGCTGATTAGGGTTAGAAAACATTTCTTTAGACATTTTCCAGCCGCCACTTTCATCCTTAGACACTCTAACAATGGCCTCCTACATCTAAAACACCCCAAATCACTTTCTAATTGGAGATTAGGCTTAGCAACATCAAATTAAGAAGAAAAGCACCAAAGCAAGATTAGAGCTGCTGTTGGACATCAGTATTCGCCCCTAATCAGAGGAGTTTCAGTTCTGAGAATTTTGTTTGTGGCCAAGGTGAGTGATAGCATCGTTTTGACACTCATTAAAGTTAATTAAGGGTGATTAGTGAAGATTAGCAAATTTATACACTAATAAATTCTAGAAAAATATTTAGAAATTCTTAAATAATATTTTATGCCTCTGTTAGAAATTTGGTTCGATTTGATTAAGTTTCGTTAACCCTATGATCAGTTTTACTTAAACATGCTTAAGGGAAAATAAGGAGTTTTGGCCACTTTTGATCCATTTTGCTTCATTTGAATTGTTGTTTGTGGTTGCTATGACTGTATGGTGTGTTTTATGATTGATTAGAAGTGTTAGATTTGTCAAAAACGCCATCGAATGGCGTAAACTGCTTGCTGGAAGAACTGCAGGAAATCAGCCCGAACCGGACCGGATCGGAGGAAGTAAGGGCGATCCGAACCGATGGAGCGATCCGATCCGTCGATGCTTGAAGACCACGATCCGAACCATTCGTGAGCAGAAAGTGCGACCCAAACCGACCCAGTGATGTGACCACGATCCGAACCATTCGTGAGCAGAAAGTGCGACCCGAACCGACCCAGTGAGGTGACCACAATCCAAACCGCTACCAGATGGACGCCACGAACCGCACTGCGTTGATGATGGGGAGCTAAAGGCCGAACCGAACCGATGGCTAAGAGGGGATCCGAACCGATCCGGTGATGACAGAAGTCCGAGATGCAAAGGTAGTCCAAATGGAAGTTAGAGCTCAGGATCCAGTTGGGAACCGACGAGTTCACTTCATGAGTTGGGCTTTGCTGCGGGACGCGTGCCAAGGGGTTATCGATGTCTATAGCTTTGGACCACTATGTTAGGAGGCACGAAGGCGGATTCAGGGCCATTATGGCATTGGTAGAACCAAGGGCTATGACCAATGTGGTGGGTCATTGAAATGTTTGGTCATGACTCCATGTGTTTAGTTTGGTCACAGCAGGGTTTCTACAAGTCGGGATCCGTCGTTACCTCAATTTGTCTAGTCTTCCAAAGTGGTAGATATCGTATGCTTTACGCACCGAGTGAGAGATGTGAGGATGGTTGCTATGGTTGATTTGTTTGCTATCATTATGACATGCACACCCCACCTCCGTGATCTTACACTATTTATTATGGCACCTTAGAGTATTGTACGGTATGTGGTACTAACTCTTTGGTTGAAGGTCCAGGTTCAGGTATGGTTTAGTATACCTGTTATTATTTTGTTTATATGCTTATCACTCATACCAGGCTTTATGTCTGACCCAGAGTTTTATGTCTCCTCTTATTACTCTGGGTGCTCACACTAGTAGACTAGAGACAGGTTAGCTGGTGATGCACGGGTAGATGATCCGGAGACGAGCAGGAGGCTTCCTCGTAACACATATATATAGTATTCTCCCTGTGTTGTTGAAGATCACTGCTTGGGCATTGGTGGTGTATCTTCTACTTTGGCTTTCTTTTGTTTAGAGACAGTAGATTTTGAAAAATTGTAATAAGCTGTATTGGGATTTCTGCTGCTTTGATGTTGATGTTGATTTTAGTTATCAGCTTATGCACTGTCTCACCTGTTTTATGTCAAGTATGTTATTATTATTATATTTTATTCCATGCGCTGTGAGACATTCTACAGGTTTCTCGTTAGTTAATTCCCTTCTTTCCTTTCTTCTGACAATCGTCTCGTGCTAGTCGGGCGTGTGTACAGCGCACTCTCGGAGGAAATGCAGGCTGGTACGGGGCGGGCCGTCACACTTGGTATCAGAGCTCTAGGTTGTGTAGTTAACCTAGGGAAGTTATCAGGGAGAGATAGTATACGTATATGAGAGAGCGTATTTGTGATTATTTTGGTTTTTAAAAGCTTTATATATATACTATTACCAGTATAAGGATGAAGTCGTACTGCACTAGCACCACTATGGAGTCGTTAATCGTTTCCTTTTTCAGATTGACGATGAGCCGAGATACTAGAGGTGCTGGTAGGGGAGCCAATAATGGGAATGTTGCTGACATGAGGACAATGTTTACTGACCTCATGAGAGAGATGCTTAGAGATGTACGGAGGGCAGCTCCCAATGATGGAAATGTTGGTGGTCCAATAGTGCAGGCGCCGAGGGTCGACATCGCCAAGCTGAATAAGGATTATACTAGCCTTGGTGGGAAGCCGTTTCACGGAACGGAGTCGGCCACGGATGTTCAAGATTGGTTGGATAGTTGCGAACGTATCTTCGAGGATTTGGGTATCGAGGATGCGATGAAGAGAAAGCTAGCATCCCTTCAGCTGCAAGGGCGAGCAATGAATTGGTGGAATGCTATAAAGGCAGCTACTCCCGAAGATCAGATTACTTGGGAGCAGTTTAAGGCTCGCTTTAGCGAGAAGTTCATTCCAGCTGCTCAGAAGTCAGTGCTGTTTAAGAAATTCTTGGAGCTCAAGCAGAATGGCAGAGCTGTATCGGAGTATATTGCTGAATTCGACACTCTGTCGAAGTACGGGTTATCCCTTATTGATACTGCCGAGAAAAAGAATGAGAAATTCATAACTGGTTTGGGTTAGTACTTGGGGGAAAGACTTATTAATCACATCGATGAGTCATTTGAGTCGATTATAGGGAAAGCATTGAGGTCAGAAAGTCTCTACCCTAAGCCGAAGACTGAGGTTGCATCCGCAGGTGAGCCAAAGCCACAAGCAAGTGGTGAAGGCTAAGGTGGTTCCCAGAATAAGAGAAAGCAGAATCAGAGTAAGGATGGCCAGAAGAAGAAGAATAAGCAAGATGTTGAGTGCTTCAGCTGTGGTAAGAAGGGCCATTATGCTAGTAATTGTCGGGCCAAGCCAGCGGATAGGAAGTGCTTCAATTGTGGCCAAATGAGACATCACAAGGACAAGTGTCCGCAAACCCCTAAAGAAAAGCAAATGGTGAAAGCATACACCCTTAATGCTATTCCTTCTTCGTCGAATGCCCCAACTGTGGCGGAGAAGGGAAAGAATGTCGTCATTCATGGTATGCTTTCTGTTTACGATGTTCCTGTTAAAGTTTTGTTTGATACCGGAGCTTCCAGTTCTTTCATATCTAGTGACTTGGTAGATAGGTTGGGATTGGAGCCCGAGATTGTCGATAGACCTTTAGTAGTGACGAACCCGATTGGTGGTTCTACTAGCCTTAGCATGATTTGCCGTAATGTGGTCTTATCGAGTCATGGATGCATGTTTGTTTGTGATTGCTTTGTTTTGGGCTTTACTGGGTTTGGCATTATTTTGGGAGTAGATTGGCTCCGAAGATACGCGGTGGTGGTAGACTATGAGGGCTTTTTGGTGACAGCTAGAGCGGATGATGGGCGGAGGATAGTGTTTGGTGGTCTACCCAGTGAGGGGATATTGGCTAGTTTTCTAAACTCCCTTGACATTCCGCATAGTGAGTTGTCAGGTTTGCCCGTGGTTGGCCAGTATCCGATGTTTTCGAAGAAGTGACCGGACTTCCACCACACCGAGAGATTGAGTTCCGTATTGATTTGGTAAAAGATGCCAGACCTATAGTGATGCCACTTCGTCGTATGGCACCAAGGGAGCAGCGAGAGCTCGAGGTGCAAGTCAGCGATCTTTTGAAGAAGGGATTTATCAGAAGGAGTGTTTCTGAATGGGGAGCACCAGTTGTGTTTGCTACCAAGGCGGATGGTTCCCTTCGTTTGTGTGTAGATTACCGCGAGTTGAATAAAGTGACGAGGAAGAACAAGTATCCTCTACCGCGGATAGATGATTTGTTCGATCAGTTGAGTGGCGCGAGAGTATTTTCTCAGTTAGATCTCGCGACAGGTTTTCATCAGCTTAGAGTGGAAGCTGAGAGTATAGCTAAAACGGCATTTCGGACACCGTTTGGGTTTTATGAGTGGTTGGTCATGTCATTCGGGCTGACCAATGCCCCAGCATATTTTGTGGATCTTATGAATAGGGTATTCAGAGATCAGTTGAATAAGTTTGTCCTTGTGTTCGTTGACGATATTTTGGTCTACTCGAGGACAGAGGAAGAACACAAGGGACATTTAAGAATAGTGATGGAGGTGTTGAGAAAACACCAATTGAAAGCAAAGTTTTCTAAGTGTCACTTCTGGAAGAGGGAAGTGAGATTCTTGGGCCATGTTATATCAGAAAATGGGATTGCCGTGGACCCGGCAAAGGTGGCTACGGTACAGGATTGGCCTACACCCAAGAATGCAACAGATGTAAGAAGTTTCTTGGGGTTAGCTGGATATTATCGTAAGTTTATCCAAGGTTTCTCCAAGATAGCAGCACCATTGACCCAGTTGACCAAGAAGAATCAAGCTTTTGTCTGGGATGGAAGGTGCGAGAATGCATTCAAGAGTCTAAAGGACAAGTTGATAAGCGCACCAGTGTTAGTCATTCCTAAGGGGAACGAAGAGATGACGGTATACACGGATGCCTGTGGTACCGGACTGGGTGCTGTATTGATGCAAGGAGGTAGGGTTGTTGCTTATGCAAGTCGGCAATTGAAACCGCACGAGAAAAGATACCCTACCCATGATTTGGAATTGGCAGCGATCGTGTTCGCGTTGATGATGTGGAGACACTATCTCTTGGGAGAAAGATTTGAGCTGTTTACAGATCATAAGTCGTTGAAGTATCTCTTCTCCCAGAAGGATTTAAATCTCCAGCAACAAAGGTGGTTAGAATTCTTGGCTTCCTATGATTTTGACATCGCATATACACCGGGAAAGGGTAATGCGGTGGCTGATGCATTGAGTAGGAGACATGCCAGCTTAGGCGCTATGTTTCTAGAATGGAAGCAACTGGAGTATATCGCGGGGTTTGATTTCAGACCAAAGTGCGAACTGAATCCAGAAATGTTAGCAAGTTTGACGGTCAGACACACTTTGATTGAGCGGATCAGATCTAGTCAGAGGAACGATCCTAACCTATTGGAAATCATCTCCAAGTTAGAGATGGGTATCGATGAGGAGATGAACAAGTATGGGCTTGATCGAGATGGATGGCTTAGAAAGAATGGAAAGTTTGTTGTACCCAATGTCGATGAATTAAGGGATGAAGTGCTTAGAGAGTGTCATCACTCGAAACTGACTATACACCCCGGTGGTAATAAGATGTATCGAGATATGAAGCAGACTTACTACTGGGAAGGGATGAAGAGGGACGTTGGGAAGTTTATATCCAAGTGCATGAATTGCCAGCTAGTTAAAGCCGAGCAAAAGAAACCTAGTGGGTTATTACAACCATTAGAAATTCCCGAATGGAAATGGGAGCAAGTCTCAATGGATTTCATCGATGGTTTACCAAGGACAAGATCGGGACATGATAGCATTTGGGTGATTGTGGACCGATTGACCAAAAGTGCAAGATTTATACCATTCAGATCGACCAGAACGGCAACCAAGTTGGCAGAATTGTATATGAAGTGGGTAGTGAGATTCCATGGAGTACCTAAAAGCATTGTGAGTGACCGAGACCCGTTGTTCACTAGTGGGTTTTGGAAGAGCTTACAAGAGGCTCTAGGGTCAGAGTTACATCTCAGTACCACATATCATCCTCAGACCGACGGTCAGACGGAGAGGGTGAATCGTATTTTGGAAGATCTCTTGAGAGCATGTATATTGGATTTTGGTGGATCATGGGATGACCATTTGCATCTAGTAGAGTTTGCATATAATAATAGCTACCAATCCAGTATCGGTATGGCTCCGTTTGAAGCCTTGTACGGAAGACCATGTAACTCACCATCATGTTGGATAGAGACTGGCGAGAAGTTTATGCTTGGACCAGATGTGGTGAGGGAAACTTCAGATAAAATCAAGACCATTCAACAACGAATGAAGGCTGCCCAAGATAGGCAGAAGAGTTATGCTGATAAGAAGAGAAGAGACTTAAAATTCTCCGTTGGCGACTTGGTGTTTGTCAAGATTTCTCCGCTGAAGAGCGTAATACGATTTGGCAGGAGAGGCAAGTTGGCACCAAGATTTGTTGGCCCATTCCCTGTTCTTGAACTAGTCGGGAATTTGGTATATAGAATTAACTTACCAGAGAAGATGGCAGGAGTTCACAACGTATTTCATGTTTCCCAACTAAGGAAGTTCGTTCACGACTCAGATATGACTATTTCACCTGATCAGTTAGAGGACTTCGAAGTAGAACCCGAGGCGGTTGGAAACCGCAAGCCGGCCCGTATTGTCGAGTACGACATGAAGCAACTTCGAAGGAAGGCGGTGAGGCTAGTCAAGGTTCAGTGGGGCGAGGACGAGAATGATTGTACTTGGGAGACAGAGGAGAACATTAGGAAGACACACCCAGAACTCTTTGCCTGGTAAGATTTTGACTTCGATTTAATTTTCCGCATGCTAGGATAGGCTTATTTGCTTGTTTTGCATGTTTGATTGTTGTATGTGGTTGTTAGGCATGCGGGATCCATGGTATGTTTTGGGTTAAGGAATTTCGGGGACGAAATTTCTTAAGGGGGGAAGAGTGTAACGACCCGCATTCTATGCATCATAGGATCGTAGAATATTTATTTCTATCACATACAAAGTCGTATGGTCATGTAACTTTGGGAGACGACTATTGTGGTCATTTCCCATGTTCATGATTTTTCCCGAATTTTAAATGTCCATTTTACCCATAGTTATCACTGTTTTGGCCATAACTTTTGACTGGAAAGGAATTTTGACTTGAAACCACTTCCATTGGCTCCGGATGATGGTTTACAATTCCGTAGAGTGGTCACATTAGCCAAACGGACTCAAAGTTTGGGAGATATGGCTGAAACAAGTTTCAGATGGTGAAAAACAGCTTAATTGGGCTTAACCGGGTGATTAGCAGCTAGGCCCAGAGGGGAATTTCGGGTTTAGGGGTATATAGGGGCTGATTAGGGTTAGAAAACATTTCTTTAGACATTTTCCAGCCGCCACTTTCATCCTTAGACACTCTAACAATGGCCTCCTACATCTAAAACACCCCAAATCACTTTCTAATTGAAGATTAGGCTTAGCAACATCAAATTAAGAAGAAAAGCACCAAAGCAAGGTTAGAGCTGCTGTTGGACATCAGTATTCGCCCCAAATCTGAGGAGTTTCTGTTCTGAGAATTTTGTTTGTGGCCAAGGTGAGTGATAGCATCGTTTTGACACTAATTACAGTTAATTAAGGGTGATTAGTGAAGATTAGCGAATTTATACACTAATAAATTCTAGAAAAATATTTAGAAATTCTTAAATAATATTTTATGCCTCTGTTAGAAATTTGGTTCGATTTGATTAAGTTTCGTTAACCCTATGATCAGTTTTACTTAAACATGCTTAAGGGAAAATAAGGAGTTTTGGCCACTTTTGATCCATTTTGCTTCTTTGAATTGTTGTTTGGTGTTTGTGGTTGCTATTATATGTTGCTATGACTCTATGGTGTGTTTTATGATTGATTAGAAGTGTTAGATTTGTCAAAAACGCCGTCGAATGGCGTAAACAGCTTGCTGGAAGAACTGCAGAAAATCAGCCCGAACCGGACTGGATCGGAGGAAGTAAGGGCGTCCGAACTGATGGAGCGATCCGATCCGTCGATGCTTGAAGACCACGATCCGAACCATTCGTGAGCAGAAAGTGTGACCCGAACCGACCCGGTGAGGTGACCACGATCCGAACCATTCGTGAGCCAAAAGTGCAACCCGAACTGACCCAGTGAGGTGACCACGATCCGAACCATTAGTGAGCAGAAAGTGCGACCCGAACCGACCCAGTGAGGTGACCACGATCCGAACTGCTACCAGATGGACGCCACGAACCGCACTGCGTTGATGATGAGGAGCTAAAGGCCGAACCGATGGCTAAGAGGGGATCCGAACCGATCCGGTGATGACAGAAGTCCGAGATGCAAAGGTAGTCCAAATGGAAGTTAGAGCTCAGGATCCAGTTGGGAACCGACGAGTTCACTTCATGAGTTGGGCTTTGCTGCGGGACGCGTGCCAAGGGGTTATCGATTTCTATAGCTTTGGACCACTATGTCAGGAGGCACGAAGGCGGATTCAGGGACATTATGACATTGGTAGAACCAAGGGCTATGACCAATGTGGTGGGTCATTGAAATGTTTGGTCATGACTCCATGTGTTTAGTTTGGTCACAGCAGGGTTTCTACAAGTCGGGATCCGTCGTTACCTCAATTTGTCTAGTCTTCCAAAGTGGTAGATATCGTATGCTTTACGCACTGAGTGAGAGATGTGAGGATGGTTGCTATGGTTGATTTGTTTGCTATCATTATGACATGCACACCCCACCTCCGTGATCTTACACTATTTATTATGGCACCTTAGAGTATTGTACGGTATGTGGTACTAACTCTTTGGTTGCAGGTCCAGGTTCAGGTATGGTTTAGTATACCTGTTATTATTTTGTTTATATGCTTATCGCTCATACCAGGCTTTATGTCTGACGCAGAGTTTTATGTCTCCTCTTATTACTCTGGGTGCTCACACGAGCAGACTAAAGACAGGTTAGCTGGTGATGCACGGGTAGACGATCCGGAGACGAGCAGGAGGCTTCCATGTAACACATATATATAGTATTCTCCCTATGTTGTTGAAGATCGCTGCTTGGGCATTAGTGGTGTATCTTCTACTTTGGCTTTCTTTTGTTTAGAGACAGTAGATTTTGAAAAATTGTAATAAGCTGTATTGGGATTTCCGCTGCTTTGATGTTGATGTTGATTTTAGTTATCAGCTTATGCACTGTCTCACCTGTTTTATGTCAAGTATGTTATTATTATTATATTTTATTCCATGCGCTGTGAGACATTCTACAGGTTTCTCGTTAGTTAATTCCCTTCTTTCCTTTCTTCTGACAATCGTCTCGTGCTAGTCGGGCATGTGTACAGCGCACTCTCGGAGGAAATGCAGGCTGGTACGGGGCGGGTCGTCACATTAACAGACAAGTTTCCTTGTTTAAGTGCTAGGAACCTCTCCATTTGCAAGCTTTTCTCAGCTTGGGAAAGAAATTTCATTTCAAACCTCTATCTAAAGTCATCCAAAGTTTCCACTAGATGACCTGTTTGGGTTACCTCCCACCAAAACGAAGCTTCATCCTTCAGTAGACAAGGAGCTAACTGAATCTTCCTTCAATTTCTACTTCAAAGATTACAAACAAGACCTCGGTCTCCTTGAGCCAGTTCCTTGCCTCCACAAATGTCTCGGTTCCATGGAATGACTTCCTTTCCATAGCACGGAAGTCCTTGCAGATCTTAGTGAAGTTGTCTGCACACAGAGGAGGAGGAACAACGGGTGCAGCTGGGGAAGGAATGTTTCCTCGGCCTTCGGCACGCGCCGCAGCCACCAAATACCTATGGAACCAGCCTGGTATCGTAACGCACTCTAGAATGTTATGTTCCCCAGACATGCTCAAAGAAAAGGAAAGAGATTCAGGTAAAGGATCAAAAGATATTACTTATGGCTTTTTGGCGAATATTTTTCAAAATAGACTTTTCTTTTTGAAAATGCTTTCTTTTAAACCTTTCTGAAAATAGTTTTCAAAAACTTCTATCTAATCCGGTAACCTTCAGCTCTGATACCAAGTATGACACCCCACGTTCGTTAATGTCACTCACTAAGGGAATGCATTAAGTTCCATGAAGCGTTATAGGTAAACAGACACAGAATATTACAAGACAGATATAAAAAACAGCGGAAATAAAAACTTTATTTATCATAAAATACATGGTCCAAAAACATCACATGCCTGAAATACAAAAGCCCATTACAACATAAAAGCTACTATCATGTACTTCAAAATCATTAGACATAAAAGAAATAAAATTCCCAAAACAAAATATAGCCATAACAATAAGGATAGGAGCTTGAGCCATACGCCTAGCTGCTCCAGCAAAAGTAAGCAGAATCACGGTCAAGCCCGGATATTCCTGCCCTGAGAACCATTGGGGGGAAACGGAAGAAAGAAGAGGAAACATAAAGTCTGGTGAGTCCAGTTACTTTTAGCAAGTAAATAAATAAAAGTAGCATGACAGGCATATAAAGTGGATAGGAGAGAGATAACTATATAAAGGTAGGTATGACAAGGTAAATAGGATAGGGTGTATACACTTCTAATAATTACTTTGCACTACTACTAGTATATCCAGAATGAGATGATCCCTTCCACTATAAGGTGGTAGACTTAGGCATAGGTCCAAATGTACCCTAACTTACTACCCTAATCGATCAACTCCCTAATCCGCATAGATACACTGTGCCGGCCCCACCATAGGATGTGTCACGTCCTAAAGTAGCAACCGTCTGCTAATATGCACAGCCTTATATCTACAGGTGTCACGGTCGTCTTATACCCCTCTGCCCGGTCCATGCATGCAAAGGCCCGGTCGGTTTGCGCCGCCCACACCGAACTCCACGTTTTGATCTCTTACAATCAGTTCAGTAAGCTGCCCCTTCTCCGACCTAGTTCAGAGTATTCTTTCCGATACCTACTCCAGTTTACTGACTGAAACAGATCCCACACAATATGATACAAGCTCTCCTCTTGTCTTGTATCCCCCACTAGGTTTCCCATAGGTTATATTTATGCTAAAAGGTGTCTTGCTTATATAATCGCGATCTTTCTACCGGTTATGCTTACCTATAGGTGTCTATAATACATAACCCCCAATCAATTAAGTCTCGTGAGCCTATATCAAATACTACCCACCCAACTCAGATATACCAACTTAACCCTTCCATTGTTCAACCAAGTTTACTTAACCCCCATTTATATTCGCACAATCCCTATGGATTCAACTAGGTTAAGTATTTCAATTCATTACCATGTCTATTTATGGTTTATATTGGTCTAGACCTCCCACATAAGGGCTACGGCTTGTGGATGCTGGATATGTTGTTCAGGTCCGGAAAAACTTATTCCATAAGTTGGGCCTAACCTCGTGTCTTAGCCCGTCTCGTATTTGCTCACTTAGACCTCTCACATTAGGTTCAACATTAGCGGTTGCAGGATATGCCGGTCGGGTCCGGGCAGACTTCCACCACTAATGCAACCTAACCTCTTGTCATAAGTGCAATTACGATTTCTAATTGTTGTCCATCCCAGGATGACTTGCTTTGTCGTGATTGTGGTCAATTGTTCAACTTCTTCCTATAAAGTAGTTTACAGCCGCGATTGCATACATTGTTCCGCCTTTAGCAATCGGAAGGCTTCTGATGACGTCCATCCCCTATATAGCGAACGACCATGGACTCGCCATCGAGGCGAGTTAGGTAGGAGGTGCTCTGGGAATAAACCTACTCAGTGCTGCCACCTTCCGTGCCAAGCTTTGAACATCTGTAATTCTCTACCAAATCTAAAATGTGGTCAGTTGATTGCTTGGACTTCACAAGCTATCATCTACATAACCTTCCATGGACTTTCCAATTTGGTTGTGGAACATACGATTCGCCAACACTGGGACATTGCTCTGATATTCTTGAGTTCGAAAGGCATCACTACATAACAGTATATTCCAAGGTCTCTGATAAAACTAGTATGACTTGATCAGGCACGTGCATAGGAATTTGGTTGTAATTTGAGTATGCATCTATAAAAGAGAGAAGTTCATGTCTAACCATCGAATCCACTAGCTGATCAACTCTTGGTAATGGGAAGCTGTCTTTTGGGCAAGCTTAGTTCAAATATGAAAAATCGTTGCATGTATACCATTTTCCATTAGCCTTTTCACTTGATTTGATATCCAGTTAGGATATGTTGCATCTCTTATAAAACTGTTGCCTTTCAGCCTCTCGACTTCTTCTTTTAAGGTAGCTGACCTCTTTGGGCCGAGCATACGTTTCTTATGCTTGACGGAAGCATACTTTAGGTTAACGTTCAACGCATGACTCATTATCGATGACGAAATCCCACACATTTCGGTATGGGTCCATGCAAATACATCTAGATTGAATCATAGAAAATCTGTCAGTCCCCTCGTTCGGAGGTGGTCTAAACGAGATCTGATTCTGAAGACCTTTGTCAGGTCATCGTTATCAATCGGAATATCCACAGTTGCTTCATTAAGCGTCGCCTGCATCCAAAATCTTCATCCTCTCTGGGATCTATGTCTTAAGACAGGTAATCAGGCGACTCCTTTTGCGATGCTTCCTTTACTTTCTATGTTGATGCCTCCTTTGCAGAAGGGGAAGCGTCCTTGGGTTCCACACCATCTCCGTCATGTAGCATATTCCATTCAGCCAAATAGCAGGCCCTTCCAGTAATTTGGTCAAAATAGACCATTCTCACTCCAGCTTTAGTTGGAAATTTTAACAATAAATACCAAGATGTGATGAAAGCTCCAAGTTCTGCTAGGGATGGTCGCATGGTAGCTGACGAGCAGTCAAGTTGCTATCATATAGGTAAGGATCCATAGGACCAATCATGGCTTGCAGTGGCTCAACTGGTACCTGATGTTGGGCACCAAAGTATGTTAGTCTAACCCTCATCCAGTGGTAATCAATTTCCAGGTACAGTTGATAGCAACTAGGCATTGCAAAGGTTAGTTAAGTTTTTTAGGAATGAATCGCGAGACATATGTCCTTCATCACATCGTACTAGTGAAGTGTAGCTTTGGAATCTTTAGTCGCTTTCTGGGATCCCATCATTAAGAATCGTCGTTGCTAAGATCATTCGAGTCATCTTCGTAATAGTGCCCAGACTGTTCCATATCAATGTCATTCGAGACTCCGCTGGTTGGACAGGGTCACATCATGTAAACCAAGTGGTCATTACTCATTCAGGAACATCGTCAATTGCATCAGTGAAGTCTATTCACCATACAAACTTTAAAAAAAGGAGGCTTCCAGAGAACAATCTCTCTCTCGTATTCTGTCATAGTTAGCATGCTGAATCTGCTAGATATCTCCTAACATTGAATAACATCAGGGGATAGGGGTCATGTCTCTTGGAAGAATCCCAGTCGTTGCCATTTTTCTTAAAATCTCGGACTATCCACCGAATCTCGATTAATTAGCCTTGATGACTATTGTCAGACAAAAAATATTACGAGCCGAGGGCGAGCTGAGTGCAAAGCCGAAGGCGAGCCGTCAGCGGGTCTGGGCATAGCACTGGTGGGGGTCTAGGGCCCTACAATCCCAGTGATGTCAATTAGGCCGAACAAGTGGGAACCTCCTGATTCATTCGATTTTGGAAGACTGAGTTTTCTTTGAAATGATCAGAAAATTGCATTTTCCCCCAAAAATGACTGTATCGGGTTGGGTCGAATTTTGTGTTCAATTCGGGTCGGATCGTTCCCTCGGTCCAGATTTAATCATGTACTCTTTGGTTCGGGTCGAATTTTTTATTCAATTCGGGTCGGATCATGCGCTCGGTCGGGATCTAATCATGTCTTCTTCGTGTTCGATTGAGCAAGTTTCACCAGTTCGGGTCATAGATCCTGTCTCGGGTCATAAGTGTTTTGGGTCGGGTCAATCCCTCTTCGACTTGAGTTGGTGATGCCAGAGTGTCAGGCCTTCACATATATATGGCTTGGTCGTATTAGTTCAACCCGGTTACTTTGGTCTAATCCCCTTGTTTCTACAGAAGCTGAAGTGCATGCTTCCTCTGACCCCATGCACTGTTCTACATCCGGTCTAAGCCCTGCTCAACTCACAAGCTTCATCTGTATCTAATCCGAAGGATTCATCCAAACCCGATCCGGAGGCTTCATCTAACTGGAGACATATTCGATGTGATCCAGAAGCTTTACTGGACTCTATTTTTGTTCTTTGGCGATTGCTGGTAGATGGCATGAAGGTGACTTCACATCTTTGTAAAATCAATATAAAATATTGAATTTAGAGGATCTCCTTATCGAATTTGGCGATCCGTTAAGTATGCTGGAAAATTCTTAAATGCCGAGAATCTTCATTTCTCAGTGAAAACACAAAAATGTTAGATCGAAAAGTGGCACTAACACCCAATTGACCAGATTTTCCATAGAATAATGAAGAATAATAATCTAAAATCAAAGAAAAATCATTTGATACATGAGATTTATAGTAGTCCGGCGTTAACAATCCTACATCCACTTTATAGTTCTGTGATTAATTATGAAATTACAATTACAAGGAGTATAGTCACTTAATCACTCGAATTTAATGAATAATTCCCTATGAATTCATTAATTTTATTGAAGAAGTTAGTGATTATCTATTGTAGAGCATTGTCCAAGGCAGATGTGATAACCAAAGTGCCAAAAAGTCCCCCAAAATATTATGCGTAGGTGAATTTATAGGCATAGGAAAGCTGCGGGTTGGATGCCACGTGACGGCCGTAGAGGGAATCTCGAATTCTGATGGAGAGTGCATCTTCATTCGATGCCATATCATGTGTTCTCTGATCCGAATTTATAGGCTAAGGAATAGGTCATTGGGTGACTGGGTAATCGCTTCTGCTACGTAGTAATGGGGTCGGGTAGACATCCATTCGATCCAATCCGATCGAGATACGACGCAAGCCTTCAAATTACTAGTAGGCCTGTGGACATGGGGTCAAATCAGGTATTGTTTGATCTGAACCAAGGAATTTCATTTGCCAGTCTCGAGTACACGCTGGTCAGATATGCCATTCTCCAATCCGAGAAAATGGTGCTAGAACATCTTGTAAATATTCTCAAGTGGTTCGGATGGGTACTTCCCCAACCCGATATGATGCTTGTCCGTTGAAACTCAGTCCTTGTGTGAGTATGGGTCTGGTCCGACCCGACTTCTACCCTTTGCAAAAATTGATGTTGTTTCCCCGACTCAAGGCACTATACGAGATCCAACCCGATCCATGGAGTTTATATAGTTATTGTTCCTACTTCCTTGAATGGATGATCATAATGCCTGGACTTTGTGTGGTCTTGTCACACAGTAGGCCAACAGTTAGGGAAACAAACTTGTAAACCTTATTTTGATGTTAGGATTGACATTTCAAATGAATTAGGACATTTATTCTCATGCACTTAATTTATGTTTTACTATTACTTATTAGCATAATCAACGTATTATTAATGCGTATTAAATTCATACAAAATGCGTTAAAATTTGAAATTAGAATTATAGATTTCCTCATAGGAAAATTGTATGCATATGAGTTTTAATGGCTTTTATCAGTATTAAATGACACATGGACACGAGGTTAATCCCTACTTGCTGTACAAGCCTACTTGGAATTGATCGAAATATCCAACATCTACAAGTTAGTTGGGTTAATGTGAGAGGTCCAGGTGCCATGAGCTAGTATAATTATTACATAAAGATGCGAGTTAATACCAACTTGTTGTAGAAGCCTACCAAGAACCGCTCAACAAATTCAACATCTACTAGTGGTTATTTTAATATGAGATGTATTTTGTGTGTGTGTATGTGTGTGTATATATATATATATATTTGTGCTAAGAAGGCTTGTCTCTATAAGGTATTGAGTGGATGATCGACCTAGTTTGGGTATTAAGTAGTTAGGACTAGTTCTATTCCTAAAGTCCTCTCCTTGGTTTAGGACCCAAGCCCTACGACTCACCCCTACAAAGGTCTTAAGTGGTCACGAGTTTTGCCCTTATCTTTTAAAAAGAATAAAATGGTTTTAAATTAAAATAATAAACAATATTTGTTTGAGTGCATTAGTTTCTTTGTAACTTGTCTACTTCCTCTCTAGGCCCATGTGAGGGCATAACTAGAGGGATGGGTAATATGAAATTTTTCTTAAGGACTGTCTGTCTAAAGGAAGTATTATATGGTTAGGATTTCACTTGTAATACCAGTTAGTTAGTAATGTCGGGGTCCGTTGGAGGATCTTAAATGACTATGAGGGTCTACCTAAACTAGTATTAAGTGGCTTTGTACTATTTATCATGTTACAAGAGAGAGATAATATTTAATAACTTTGACGATTTTAAAACGAGGTCTTAAGTGGCTAGAGTCTTCCATAGAGTCTTAAGTGATTGAAGGGATCCACCCTTAAATAAGTATTTGTATATTGGCCTTAAGGCACCAAGTGGTAGTCTTCCATGTAGGGTATTAAGTGATAATAGTCTTCCATGAATTTTTGTGTGTTATACTTGTACAGATATAATTTGATAAATTTATACTTCCATTTATAGGAAATAGATATTCCTTAAACTTATGTGATTTTCATTCACGAGAACCTTTTTTGTGACCTATCCTCCACTTAACAAATAAACAGGTTAGTAGGTGGGAACGCTCGGTTGATGCAGTTGGTTGTTTTAGAGCCTGACAAAGAAGGACCCTTAGCTATTATCGTTGTTACCATTATTGTTGTTTATTGGGATACTACCATAATTATTGATGTACCCATATTGACAGTTGCGATTTTTATGTAATCAACATTTATGGTTTTGCATATATGCAATATCATGCTTAGTTTCCATACGATGTTAAATCTCTGATAGCATTGATTGCTTACTTAATAGTTCAATAATTGACAATCAGATCATGGTCAGTTTTAAAAACATCGATTATTGGTTTGAAGCGATCGGGTATAGATAAGCATGAATTATCTGAAAACCACTTCAAACTAGCATAAGAGTTGGAACTGAATACAACTTGAAGCTGATAGAAATCGAACATAGAGTTCTTTGAAGTGCAAGGAATATATGCTATTAATCGTAAGAATGTAACAGATGTAGTGATTTTGATTTGTTCACATCTCGAATAACTTGCAGGGATGAATGTTAACATTACAGTGTGCTTGGAAGGCAGTATTAGCATTCTAAGTAGAGTTTACTAAATAGGTGAAATATAATTGTTGGAGAATGGAATGTTGATGATGTTTTGATGACAACAACCTTGTTTCGATAATTATTAGTATTGATTATAAAATATATATTAACACTTTTATCCATAATATATATATATGAAGGATTTATATGCAGGTTAGTAATATTGTAGACTGTACAGTTAAGAGATTTAAGATTTCAAAGGAGAATCAAGACTCGTGAGTATTAAGATATCAAGAGTCCAGGTTATCCGAGTAATAGAGTCTAGTTAGTACGTAAAACTCTGAATAGCACTCCAACTCTATTTTCAAATTATTTCTTTCAAACTATTTTCGAATTGATTTCAAACTTCTCTCAAAATAATTTTTTTAAGAATTTTTAAACTTATGACTCCAAATATATATATTTCCTAAGTTTTTTATATTTATATATCATAAAATTTTAATTATATTATATGTGTTTATAATTATTTTATATAGTTTTATATCACTTATATATATATAGTTTTTAAATCATATGTTTAAATAATAATTTATTATGCTTTTATACTTAAAGAATTATATTTCAACCAACTAGTTTTATTTCAGGAATTTCCAGAATTATATATATATTGGTTTAAATATTTGAAAAAATGATTTAAAATTTAAATATATATAAAGAATTATATTTTAAGAAACTAGTTTTATTTCATGAATTTCCAATATATATATATATATTGGATTAAATACTTGAATAATGATTTAAAAATTAAATATATGTGAGTGTGTGTGTGTATGTAGACACACATGATTTTATATGTTGACATATAACAGTCATATTTTATTTAAATTTAAAAGATGTGCCTTTTCAACTTAAATTGTTTCAGAAATAGTTGTATCCTTTGGAACACTATATAAAGGCCTTGATTTTGACACTTTTTATAACTAATCTTCTCCTTCTTCCTCCTTTAACATACCACCATTATTCTTACCAACTTTCTAAAATTCTACACTTAATACTCTACCAATTTCAATACAAATTATGTCATTCTTCTTCTATTTTCATTCTCTATCAATTACTCTCTGATTGGAAGTGATATTCAAGAGTTGTAATGCGATTGTGATACAAAAACCATGAGGGTGTGTTCCTTGTAGCCTATAAATCAAGGAAAAGGATAGCGTGCGTTAATTGTAGCTCATAAATCAAGGAAAAGGAGCGGTGTTAACCTAGTAGTTGTTGAATCAAGGGTGTTGAGCAGTGTTAACCTTATAGCCATGAAATCGAGGGGGTTGTATTTGGATACTGAGATTAAAAAAACTCTGCGCAATCCAGCGTTGTGCGGGACTGGACGTAGGATCAGTCCGAACCAATACAAAAACCTGGTGCATTCTTTCCTTTTATGCATTCTACTTTTATTTATATCTGCATCTGTGACTGTTTCTGTTGTGATATTTATTCTGTGATTCATATAGTCGTTCAAGTAATTGATGATTATTTAAGATTTATATAAGTTCTTTAAAACACTGTTAACCCCCCTCTAGTGTTAATTCTGCCTTAGGATTCTTGATACTCACCCTAAAAATTGGTATTAGAGCATAGGTTTTCAAAATTTCATCATCTTAATTTTTGGAAATATTATATTGCAACCAACACTGGAATTGATAATAATAATAGTTGTTTTATAGGATTAGACACTTGGAATATCACATAAACTGAATATGTTGAATCGACTACAAATTATGCACAATGGACTAATGGATAGAAGACCTCTGCACAAAATAATTCAAAAGCTATGAATATGTTATTTTGTTCATTAGATAGAAATGAATTTAGTAGAGTATCAGTTTTAAATGTAACACCCTTCATTTTGTAACAATTAAATAATGCATATGTTTATATATATGCACAAACATAAACATTTAAAACAGAAATATAATAATGATGATATGTGGTTGCATGTAATAAATATATGCACTGAATCAGAAGAAAATATATGTGTAAAAAAGATGTAATACATAAAAAAGAAGAAAGGTTGGTTACATGAAGTGTAAATATGTCTCATCCACTAATTTACAAATATTATGCATTAATAATAAAAGAGAAATAATAGAAAAAGATGCATGCAAAATGATAAAGTTACATGCAATGATTTAAATAAAGGATTACAACAATATGAAAAAGAGGAATGAGAAAAGAACAGTGACCACCATTGTTCTAAGCATTGTTAACTTAATAGTCAGGTTGGTTAGAGCATGTGGCTTGCATACAAGAGGTACAGAGTTTGCTCGCCAGCGTTATATTTTTGTTTTAAGGGAACGGCTAAAATAACACATGTTCATAAGAGAAAAATATGTATAAATGCACATATAAGGAGAAATATATATATAAGGATGTAAAGAAAATATATGTATACGTATATGAGAATATATATGTATATATGTGCAAAAATATATATATTCAGGAGAAAAATTCAGAATAAGGCTGCAATAAAAGAAATATTGTAAGAATCAAATAACGGTACAACACTGTGTGACTTGTGAAATCGGAATGAAAGTTGTGCGTATATATATACGCTTAAAATGGTCATTAGAGAATTTGTATACATATAAGGACCTTATATATGAATATAATTCAAATCAATTCAAAACTGATGGGAAGATAATATATGCATTATATTAATGCAATGGATTGATTGAAATAAGGGGAAAAACATGGTAAAACAATTGCATTAAAGAAAAAGATAAGGCGTGTAAAATAAAATTGAGACGACCCCAGACCCCGTACCGACGGTGGCAAGGGTAATCTTTGGAATATAACACATAAGCAGATAATAGCAGAACAGAAATAAATAAATAAATAAACCAGATAATGAACAAATAATACACTGGATAAACGAAATCATCAGAGTTACACAGTATGCAGGATCATACTTAGTACAAATACAATTCAGCTATACATAAATGTCTAAAGCGAAAAACAAACATAATATGTACAATAGGAGCTAGACAACATAAAAAGAGAAAAATGATAGAATCCATCTTCAGCTCCAGCTATCCAGAAAGAGCCTGCTAAAATCTGAAGACAAGGCTGCCCATGTAGAAATAAGGGCACCCGAGTTTGCAAGTGAAACAAACTACGAGTCAGTCATGGGACCGGTATGAGAAATCCACTTAACACATTATATAATTTGGCTAATCACAGGACTACGCCACTTTCACGGAACGGGTTTTCTCCATTGGATTGCCAGTGCTCAAATAATTCTTTTAAAATATCGCAATGGTTTTTTTTATAAAAATGAAGCCGTTATAAGACTCAGTTCCCATCACACAATGCAACGCAAACCGGAGGATAGATTTTTACCTTATAATGGCCAAAATATGCTTGATATGAATAAAACAAAAGAATTTGATATTATTTCTAGTGTTTATACGTTTCAAAAACAATTTCAATCATAACTATCAATCATAGACGGCATGGGTACCATATATCATGTCGCCATATATATATATACACAATCAAAACCGCACGGCCACGTATTTGGAAATTGGATTTCCATCATGAACCAAGGCAAAAGATAGTCCTTACTGGCTTCTAGACTCTCTAGCCCGAGCCTCAGGGTCATAGCGCATCGACCCTTGTAGCGACAGGGCCGATCCACCGATGTGGATTAAAATTCCTGAACACTACGTTTCCCTGCCCTTTGGGGTATAAATGAGCCAACGAATGACTCCATCGGCTTCACATAGTCACCGATATATCCCAAGCGCCTCGCAATAGTAACAACAAAATAGGTGAAAATAATATAAATGTCAGCCAGTTCAAGCACCGACACCACCTCTAACTAGAAAGAAACACATGTCCTCCCTGAGGTCCTCTCCCGTTTCTGGTTCATACCAGGGTGTGAGGCTCGTGAATTCACGTTATACACAAAGCTACGCCACACAGGCTGTGCTTTGATCATCACCACAAGACTTTGCTTTTCAGAAAAAGCCTTGATCAATGCATCTTAGCATGCTACACAGGCAATTCACACCATGCAACTGATGACTATCAATCACATAGAATGAAATCCAATGTCAGACACACAGTCCATTTACAAGTCCGTTCTGGGTCTGAACGAAACCGGAGGCACTATATACCTCGCATACCCATCGATCTCCACGTACGTCTGGACGATCACCACTCATTATCCATATTTCGGGATGCCTCCCAATCAGGACATCAGTTACCATCCAAATGAGGTGGAGATCTCCGGTCTTCAACCACCGTCTTCATCTTTGACTTCTTATCGTCGATTCAGTTATTCAGAATGGGATAAACCCGGTCTTTCTGAGCAACTCACATATATAATAAACAAGTTCTACACAAACACAACATACGCTTTATTCCGATTCATTAGTCACCAACCGTAAATTAGTAAGAGAACGATTTCCCAAATGTTAAACCCGAAGGCCAAAACCAACATCAGATCAAAACCCAAGAAACCATTCGACTCAGCTAACCTTCAGTTAATTTCTAAACTTCACATTCCATATCATTTATAATATTTTATAACGATTTATCGCTATTTTTATTTATTTATTTATAGTCAATTTATTCAAACGACGATTCGGGCCATAATGCGGCCGTGGCGCTGTTTTTCTTCAGATTTGATTTACACATAACTGAAAATCTAACCGTTGGATCATCACAAATTTTACATCATTAGAAAGATCTTTTCAAAATGAATCCAACGGTCGGATCTCCCAGTACACTCATTTGAAGTTTCGATTTCAAAATACGAACTACAGCGTCGTAATTCGAAATATAATCGATTCTGGCGCTAATTTTCTTCAGATTTGAATTAAACATTCCAGACAATCCAACCGTTGGATTTTCACAAAGTGGGTATCGTTGGGAAGATATTTCCAAAACGAACCCAACGATTTCGGTTTGGGGAAAATCCGATGGTCGGATCTCCCGCACTAATCGTTTGAAATCACGGTTTAAAACACGAACTTCAACTTCGTTATTCGATATATTTCAATTATATTTATATATATATAAATATAATCGATTCTTCGATTTCAAAACTATTTTCTTTTCATACATTTGATAAAAATGATTTTTTTATCCAACAGACATTTATTCCGACACTTCACTATTTTTAACGATTCATGTATATAGTAAAAATGTGATTTTTATTGCAAAACAATTTATTTCAATACACGACTTATTTATATAGTTCATATAGGTGATAAAAATATGATTTTTATTATAAAACAATTTATTTCAAAACACGATTATTTTATATAGTTCATATAGATGATAAAAATATGATTTTTATTATAAAACAATTTATTTCAAAACACGATTATTTTATATAGTTCATATAGATGATAAAAATATGATTTTTATTATAAAACAATTTATTTCGAACACGAATACCTTTCAATACATGAATATTTATTCAACAAATGAATTTCTATTCAACACATGAATGTTTTCTATAGTTCGTATATATATAAAATAAAATTGTTATTTTTATTGTTAAAACAATTTATTTAAAGCACGAATACCATTCAACACATGAATTTCTATTCAACGAATGAATTTCTATCCAACACATGAATGTTTTCTATTCAACACACGAATATAGTTTCAACATATGAAAATAATTCTAACACATGAATATTAGTCAAAATTTCAACAGCATAACGGCAGGGTAGTTAAAACCGGGGCCGTTCCCAGCACGGCTCCTCACTCTACCTTAAAGCCTCGCAGCTTTAGACAATGGGGATTTCATGCATCTAGTTCGCACGCAGGCGGCATGTATATTTTTTCCATTTCCACAAACTAATCCTATGTGGTTTCAACCAAATAATTCTCAACCACAAACGGGTATTTTTCAACCACAATCAATCAATTTCAACCACAAACAATTCTAATCAACCATTCGCTATCAACCAATTTTCACACCAATCACAACCAATAAATATCGTCCATGGTTTGTGGACGAGGGGCGTATATATATATATATATAAAGGAAAATTTCACTTCTATTCAACACATATATAATTTTTACAATGCATATACAACTTATACAACGCTTATACATGTGGTGTACAACTCTTATATAACTCATACATCGACTATATAATTTATACATCGTCGTTTTCTATATCGTTTATAATTCAGAAATCTCACCTTGGGTTCCACTCCACCCAAAATAGCAGAAGGCTCAGAAAAATATGGGGTCTCTCCTAGAATGTAGAAGACGTCCACACGAGTCCACTGTGTAACAACCCATATTTTTATAACATATTAAAACAAGAAATCTAGGCAGAATTAAATTTTAAACTCAGAATCAGGGGAAACGGGTTGCGCCATTGCGTTCGTCTCGAAATTTTACATGAAATTGAGTCTGAGTTTTTGAAAATCGGAGTCCGGATGAAGAAGTTATGGCCTGTACAAGTTTCAGCAGTTTTCAGGCAGCACTGAACCAGGGGGTCGACCTACCTCCCCCCCCCCCCCCCAGGTCGACCATAGTGTCGACCTCCCCCCCCCCCTTATAGGTAGACTTGGTCGGCTTGGTTTGACCCAGAACTCATTTTTGAAGCCTAAGACATGTTTTGATGGTCCGGATTGATTCTAGGGTTAATCAAGGGCCTAAACTAGTTCCTACACCTATATAAACATTCTAAGGCCTAACCTAATTCATACAATAATTCATATGGCACCAAAATACTGCTGGACTTCCTCTTGATCATGGCCGCCGCTCTCTAAACTTTTCTCTTAGCCTCCAAACTAGATTCAAACTAGAGATTAAAGCTTCTACAACAATTCTACAACAATTCAAGAAGATAAATCAACGTCACTGCAACATTCCACAACAAATTCAGTTCTTAATTCATTAGCCATGCTCTGTAAGTTCTAATTATTTTCAGATCTAAATGTTTAATTACGATGTGGCCATGGAATAAAGTGGAATTGGATTTAAGTATGTTTATCGATTCTGATCTATTTCTGTTGCCTTGAATCTTCTGTTTTGGGACTTGTCTATCTTTATGTTCATGACAAGTTTATGATCTATTCAGCAGTTTTCTTGATTCGTAATGACGTTATCATCAAGTTGTAACATTTATGCCTATGATGATGTTTTCCTCTGATCTCATTTTTATTCAATTTCTATCTCCCCTAATTTATTTTCTTTTCATGAACCTTGGTCAATTTCGGACCTTGGCCTAAAATCGCGATTTGCGTACAATATGTATACGGGAGAATTATGGGATTATTGCCTATATGAATATGATGTAATAATTGGCAACATGAAATTGGATATTATCATTGTATTTGCAAGTTTGGGCTTGATCTGTAAATTTTGGTATAATCTTGTTATGGACAAATTTGCATAAATATTATATACATGGAATTTGGATCAAATAGGATCTATGTAATGTAACATGAGACTTGGTATATATAACATGTATGTAATTTGGCAGGTAAATTAAACCACGAGTTCGGGCCTATGTAAATTAAATCAAAAGATTAGGCTTACGATTGGGCATATGTAGAATTGGGGATTTGAATATAAAAGCGATTGTAAATTTGATAATTGGCATAAATATGTATTATGAACTTGGGTTGTTGGCATGTGTTGTAATAAAAAGATTACAGTTTGGGATAACTACATCGTGAATCATGATTTGGGTTTATTTGGGCATGATACATGCAATTTTGGCTAGAAATCGATATGGGTGAAATAGCATAAACATGGCATACATGTAAATAGGCAAGAATTGGACATATGTAAACTGACTAGAATTGGGTATATATATCCATATGTATATATAAATTGGCATGTAATATTGGAACTTGGGCATATGTTTATTAATATGTAAAGTTGAGAATTTGAAACATGAAAATGACTGTGTATTGGATAATTGACTTGAACATGAACATTTCTATATGTTAAACACATGAAATGATATTGGGGTTTTGGGGGGAATACGACCATTAATGAACCTTTGACACGAGGTTAGACTCAGTTTGTGGTGTAGATCTGCCCGGAACCGCCCGGAAAATCCAGTAGCCAGAAAATGTCAGTCTAATGTGAGAGGTCAAAGGTCGAATTGTAGGCGTAACGATTTATGACACGAGGTTAGACCCAGTTTGTGGTGTAAATCTACCCGGAACCGTCCGGCAAATCCAGTGGCCACAAAGCGCACGGTCTAATGTGAGAGGTCATGATTCGTTCATCATAATGAATGAATCAAGGAATATCAACCATAATAAGACGTGGGTATGGTTAGAGGGTTAAGTGGGATACATGGAAATTTGACATGTAAATGTGGACCTAACCGGTATGAGTTAAGAACATGTAAAACTTATAAATGTGGGCTTAACCAACATAACTGTTAATCAGACCAATGGGTGGGTTCAGTAACATAGCTAGGCTAATGACACCTGACCGTTATAACATGACTAGCGGATGGGTTGGGCTAACTTGAATAGGTCGATAACACCCAATCGGTATAACCTGATGCTTGGTAGGGTTAAGTAAACACACGAGGGTAACACTTAACCATTATAATATGACTGGTGGAGGGGGTTAAGTTAACATGCACTTAACCAATATAACGTGATGCGTGGTAAGGTTAAGTAACAACAGAGGGTAACACTTAACCGTCACAACATGATAAGTAGGTGGGCTAAGTCAATGTACGCTTAACCAATATGACATGACATGCGGTGGGGTTAGGTTAACACAAGGGAGAATACTTAGCCAGTATAACAAGGCTTGCGGTAGGGTTAAGTAACATAAGGAACAACACTTAACCGATATAACATGATGTGTGGTAGGGTTAAGTAAAACAAGAGAAAACACTTAACCAACTTAACGTAATGGACGGAGAGGGTTAAGTACATATCGGGTTGGTGGGTAATATTAGTAAATATAGGCCCACAAACTTAACCATTAATAAGCACGCTTGAATCGGTGGGTTAAGTACATCACGGGAAGGTGGGTAATATCTATATATATAGGCCCACACACTTAACCAGTAGGAAACCCTAGTAACGGGAACCCATTTCAGTAGTAACCCAAATCAGGTATCAACGGTACCCTGAAACTAGGCAGGATGTGGCACGATTACTGGGCTGATTTTAAGCGGTCAAAGCGACGGCGGTGGGTGCAACAGTATAGGTTCTAACGGAGTGCGGGCGTGCACACACTTCGGAGCAGACAAACAGGGCACTGGGGGCACCAGTAGTATAACCTATGCCTTCTAGAATTGCGTCGGGCCGCCACCATGGGTCTTGATACACCCCATGGTGGGACCAACATAGGTATCTACAATCATTGGGGGCCGTATGACACACATAGGTAGCATAATCCCTAGGTTGGACCTAGGTGGCATAAACTCTAAATCCGAGAAGTGTTCAATAGGTAGAATAATCCCTAGGTTGGACCTAGGTGGCATAAATCCTGGTTGAATCTAGGAAGCGCTCGATAGAAAACCCTACATTAGATCTAGGTAATAAATGATAAATGTACACGTGAAAGCAACCTTAATTTCGGGGATTGGGATCACGTTATGATTTTATCATTTTATATAGATTACTAGTTGGGACACTAGTTAAGTGGTGCAGAGCAAATAGATATCATTTTAACGGTGAAGCAGAGAAATCTTACGATGCTTGATAGAAATCTTGCGAAACTATACTTAGTTCATCTTGAATGGGAACCTTGCAATGTTATACTTGATTCATCGTGCCTGTAGCTTACATTGTCATCATGCTTATGTTTACTACCACTTTATTCATGCCATGTTATCTTTACTTGTTTTTATGCTGAAAGTCGCTAGGACTTACTCAGTCTTTATGACTGACCCGTTTTGTTTCGCCTCTTTTTCTTCCACTCCCCCCCCCCCCAGGTTCGCAGGGTGGGACTACAGCTTAGTTCGGATCTTACCAAGCTCCTAGGCTCTTTCATGTACTGCTTGGATTTCTCTTGGCTATGGCTTGCTTTACTGTTTTACTTGGGGAATGATTTATGACTATGGTTTTATGCTTCTTTACTATTGCAAGACAGATTTCGATGTAATGGATTTAATGGCATTTTGATGTAAAAGGCTTTAGACCTTTCTAGATTTTAAAGCAATGAAATTTGGTTATTCTTCCGCTGTTTTATATGTTCTGTCTTGTAATATTTCTGTGTATGTTTACCTAGATAATGCTCTACCAAAGCTTGTGCATTCCCTTTGTGAGTGATCCTAGCGGAGGTGGGGTGTTACACACTGTCTCTTGTTTCACTGAATTTCGTCAACAAACGAAAAAGATATGATTTTCATAGTGAAATCAAAAACCGTAGCGCTTTAAACTGCTATTAAATAGTTTAATATAAAATAGCTGTATACCTTCAGCTATTCGTTCAAAACTAGGTCTTCATTTTTCTCGAAATCCGCACCACTTCAGAACGATCGGCCAGCTCCATGAAAAAGAAGGAGGAGGGGCGCCTCCGGCATGGTGGTTGCACGCAGTTCGGTGCTGGGGCTGAGGAGAATCGGCGGTGCAAAGTGGCGCACTTCGGGGGCTTGAAACTCAAGAAATACTGCACGATAATTGCCAAACTTCATATGGATTTGAAGCTCGTTCTGAGATCTTCAAAATGTTCCAAAGGAGGGGCTGGTTTCGTTGAGAGATGGAAGAGAAAAAGAGGAGGGAAGTATTTCCGCCGTGCGCTGGGGGTATCGGGGAAGAAGAACGGCTGCGTTGACCAATGAGATTTTATTTATTTATTTATTTTTAAAATCTCCAAAATACCCTCTTTCGCACACGAACACCAATCCAAACCCAACGACTATCATCTGTAGCTAAATACCCCCTTTCCGAACACAATGGTATATGTTTTGTAATGACCCGTATTCTACACATCATAGGATCGTAGAATATTTATTTCTTTCCCATGTGAAGTTGTATGGTCATGTAACTTTGGGAAACATCTATTAGAGTCATTTCCCATGTTCATGATTTTTGTCGATTTTTAAATGATCATTTTGCCCCTCGTTGGTACTGTTTTGGCCATAACATTTGATTGGAAAGGAATTTTGACCTGAAACCACTTCCATTAGATTCGTTTGATGGTTTACCTTTCCGTAGAGTGGTCACATTAGCCAAACGGACTTACCGTTTGGGAGATATGGCTGAAACAAGGTTTGGAGGGTGAAAAACTGCTTAACCGGGCCAAATCGGGTGATTAGTGGGTAGGCCCATAACCCATTTCGGGATTAGGGTTATGGGAGGGCTGAAATGAGATGGAGAATCATTCCATTTCAGTTTTCTAGCCTCCACTTATCACCAAGGATCCCTAAAAATGGCCTCTAACCTCTAAATCACCTCCAAATCATCTTTTGGTCAAGGATTTGGCTTAGCAACCCCTAATCAAGGAAGGTTTCACCAAATCAACATAGGAGCTGTTGTTGGCATTGAGATTCACATCAAATCAGAGAATCATTTCAGATTTTAGTTTATTTTGGGGCTAAGGTGAGTGATTTGCATAGTTTTACACTAATTATGGCTAATTAGGGGTGATTAGTGCTAATTAGCGAATTTAAGCATGATAAAATTCGGGAAAAATGTTCATAAATTCCTAAATGATGTTTTAGACCTCTGATATGAGTTTGGGTTAATTTGGTTAAGTTTTGCTAATCCTAACATTAGTTTCACCTAAACATGCTTAAGGGGAAATATGGGATTTTGGGTATGTTTGATCCATTTTAACCTATGATATTGATGTGAATGATGTTTGTGGTTGATTATACATGTTGCTATGACTGTATGAAATGCTTTGTGATTGGTTTCAATAGTTAGAATGGTTGAAAACGTCGTCGAACGGCGTAAACACTTGTTGGAACAGTTTCAGAAAACAGTGCAGGGTTCAGATCGGATCGGATAAGGGGGCTCGGATCGGATATGTGGAACTGAGCAAAGAATCTGATCGGATCGGAACCCAACACTTGGGAAAAGTGGCAAAAAGGAAGGCCACGCTAGCTGAACTGGGATCGGATCGGATAGAGGAAAACGGATCGGATCGAGAAGGACGGATCGGATCGAAGAGGACGGATCGGATCAGAAACACGAAGGCGAATCAGAGCAGGAGCACGAAAGCTGATCGGATAGGAGCACATGAAGGGAGCATGGAGATGGATCGAAGACACGTACCAAGAAGGGACACCCGACCCGACCCGAAGGGAAGCACCCGACCTGACCCGAAGAGAAGTATCTAACTCGAACCTAAAAGGAATACCCGACCCGAACCGCACTAGGAGAAGACCCGACCCGAACCAGTGGATGATACCCGACCCGAACCGATGGCTTGATGAGGAACCCGACCCGACCCAGTATTGACCAATAACCCGAGATGCAAAGGTAGTCCAATATGGGAAGTTAGAGCTCAGGATCCAGTCGAGAACCAATGAGTTCACTTCATGAGTTGGGCTTTGCTGCGGGACGTGTGCTAAGGAGTTGACGACGTTCATAACTTCGATTCACCACTAAAAATGAAGGATGGCTACTTATCAGTGCAGTAGGGTCATTATGACCTGAGGGGCAAGGTGATGGTAGCAAGACTACGTTATCAGTGCAGTAGGGTCATTATGACCTGAGGGGCAAGGTGATGCGTAGTAAGACTATGAGCCAGCGCAGATGGGGTGAATAACTCCATGGGGCAAGTGGACATAGTAAGGATTAGTAAGGCTATGAGCCAGCGCAGATGGGGTAAATAACTCCATGGGGCAAGTGGACATAGCGAGGAATTAGTGGCTACGTTATCAGTGCAGTGAAGCCATTTATGACTTCATGGGGGCAAAGTGATCGTAGCAAGGAATGTTGGGTGATCGAAGTGGTGAATATCGTATGCTTTATGCACTGAGTGAGAGATGTGAGGATGGATGCTATGCTTGATTGTTTGCCATCATTATGACATGCACACCTCCCCCACCTCCGTATCTTTACACTGTTTGATGTGATACCTTAGAGTGTTGTACAGTATGTAGTGCTAACTCTTTGGTTGCAGGTCCAGGTTCAGGTATGTTTTAGTCTACCTGTTATTGTCCACTTTAGATGCTTATCGCTCATACCAGGCTTTATGTCTGACCCAGAGTTTTATGTCTCCTCTTATTACTCTGGGTGCTCACACGAGCAGACTAGAGACATGTTAGCTGGTGATGTGCGAGTAGCTGATTCGGAGGCGGGCAGGAGGCTTCCACGTATGATATATATATACACATTCTCCCTGTGTCGTTGATGGTCGCTACTTGGGCATTAGTAGTGTACCTCGCTTATCTTGTTTTGCTTTGAGACAGTTTGAAAGTTGTAATAAGTTGTGTTCTGAATTTCCGCTGCTATGATGTCTAGTTCTGATTTTCAGCTTATGCACCGTCTCTCCTGTTTTATGTCAAGTATATTATTATTATATTTTGTTCTATGCGCTGTGAGACATTCTACAGGTTCTTTGTATGTTCATTTCCTTCTTCCTTTTTCCTTCTGGCGACCCGTTCCGTGCTAACTGGACATGTGTACAGCGCACTTTTGGAGTAAATGTCGGTTGGTGCGGGGCGGGCCGTCACATGTTTCGTAGGCCCATTCGACTGTTTCAGTCAGTTTTCCTTCAAATTAAAATATAAGACATTCAATATTTAATTTGAACGTACATTTCAATTTGCCGGGGCCACATACTGATTCTAAAAATTCCCGAAAAATAAATCTAGATATGTTTTGACGATACGGTCCCAAGAAAACTAGTTTCGTTGAATTCTGAGACTGTTTGAAAAATGGCCCATTTCTGGTCGATCCAATTTAACTGTAATTGACCAAAACACGTTTTCCTTTGCCATGCTCACATACTAGCTTCAAAAATTATGAAATTTGAAACCTAGCAATAATTTGACATCCCGGATCCAACAAAAGTGGTTTCGTCGAATTCTGAGGTCGTTTGCAAAATGGTCATTTTCACGGGCTATATAAACTCTATAGGGACCTTTCTGAAAATTCATTTAGCCATAACTTTTGCTTCCCGCTATGAAACTTCGATTTTTCAGATTCGTTAGAACGATATTCGCTAGAAGATTTAAATATTATTGGTTTCACTAAAATCCGTTTTGTTTTGCACCCGGTACTGTCACTCAAAGTTTGAAATGAAAATTTGAAACTGCCGCGCCATTTAAGGCCTTGTTTATAATTAGAAATAATTATATTCCTTTTCAAATGTCGATTCAAACTTACTTTTCATCATTATTATTTAAAATATTTAAAATCCACTAAAATAGCCAATTTAAAATTTTCAAACTAGTTCAGATTTTCCGGGTTGTTACAAAAATAATAAAGGAAGATGTGTATAATTATATACACAAAATATTTGAAATTCAAAAGTAAAAGAATTAATGATAGGCACTAAAAGGTAAACAATATGTATTAACAGAAAGAGAAAAATTAAACAAGGAACAATTTATAAGGTTATACAAAATGTGCATGCAAATATAAAAAAAAGGAAAATAGGTGCATAATCAATTCAAAAGGAGTAAATCAAGGAATTGATATAATGAATTAACTGAAAGGGGATATATGTGTATATACTTTGAAATATATGAAGAATGTATGCACATAATAAATAAAGATGAAAAAGGAATTAATGTGCATAATGGTAGAAAATTTATGTGGTGTCTAATTGGCACATTTAATTGGTAGGAAATGACAATGCATGCCTTGCTCGCTTTATTCTTTTGGTCCAATTCAAAATTATTATTGATTTGGCAACTTCCTATTGGCCTTAAAACGTGGAGAGAATAGATTTCATTAAGGAAAATAGACGGTCAGTGTCAATTTGAGCTTCATATATAAAGGATCCGATTGGTCTCCATTCTCATTTGCTGTTTCTTCACTGTCTTCTTCCTCCATATAATTTCCGAATAAAATTATTAATTATAATGTTGGAGCGCAATCCAAATGATGATTAAAAAGAAAAATTATCGTCTACAACAACAAATTCAGAAAATAAGGCGTTTTCAACTACAAAGATAATACAAATTCAAGTCTTTCCATTTGCAACCAATCCAAAGAGATTCTCTTCTAGATCTTCATATCAAAGTGAGTGGATTTAAGTTATATCATTTTCGATAATTGTATATTATCGTTTGACATTGCCCGTTAATAGGCAATGTAAATCCGTTAGAATGATTAAAGTGATGGAATGCTAATATGATATATTGAAATATTGATATGTTAAAATATTAATATGTTGGAAAATTCATAAGTTGAAACGTTTAATATGCTGAAATGTTTATATGTTGAAATGTAAACTTGTTAAAATATGTGTAGTGATTACTGTTGTATACATACATGTTCTAATTACACGATTAACTTGTGGCATATTATGTACTTGAATTATTAACTGTAGAATTGAGAAAATTACATGTTAATTTGTTAGATTTGAACAGTTACATGATTAAATGATTACATGTTAGAATAGAATTAATTACATGTTAGAAAGAACATGCGAAATATAATGGGCTTAATATAATGACGTGTAAAATATAGATTACAGTGAAAATTCGAAAGAATGGACATGCCCAAATTATATAGAAAATTTACAATAAATAGAAAACTATAGCTACACTTACACATAAGGTTAAATTCAACTTGTGGTAGAAGTCTGCCCGGAACCGCCAGGCCAATCCAACGTCCACAGGTTAGTAATTCAGTGTGAGGGGTCTAGTGCGTAAATAAACATGTAACAGTGCTAAGACACGAGGTTAAGACAACTTGTGGAGGTTGTCTTCCCGGAACCGCCGGCAAATCCAGCGTCCACAAGTGCTAGGCTTATTGTGAGAGGTCTAGTACGTAAACATATATATAAATATATGTATATAAGAGGATAGAAATAAATGGAACTAATTGTGATTAATGGAAATGAATGAAAGATAATTACAACAGTAAAAGAAGTGGAATGAATGGGGAATGATAATAACCTATTATAAATAAATTACATTAATGAGAATGTTGTATAATAGGTAGGCTTGTCCTAGGGATAATTGGAAATTATAACTTAGGTTATATTAAATGATAATGGAAATGGAATAACTTATGTAATGGGATAAGTTGTACTTAATTGTAAATTAAGTTATCTATAAAAACGAGAATCTGAAATCTACTGATAAGGACAACATAAGTTATATTGATGAAAAGGAAACTTATTAGTAAGCCTTAGTTAAGAGAACTAAGTTAATAAGTAAACAACGATAGGTTTTAGCAACAATATAAGATGGAATTATGATTAAATAAGAAAGAATGAGTCAAACTTATGAAATGAAATATGTTATATTCAATCATACATAATGAGTGACATGTTAAACAGAAAACATGTGAATTGAGATATACTTAATTACATATTAAGTAGAACATGTTATTGTAACTATGAATTCAAACAATAATAAAAAAGGGGTTGTGGAGTACAGACCTTGGATCACAATGTAGAGTATAATTTGTTGTGGGCTTATTAATAAACTTAAAATGGTTAAGTTATATGACTCAAATTAATAAGCAAGAGGAACTTGGTAACTTGAATAAGAAGTCGATGTAAATGGAAATAACCAAGTTAGATGGGAACCCGATGAGGTAGAATAAGCGCATAATTGAATGTTTAGACATAGGGTCTAGTAACACATTAAACTGAGGCGCTTGGACCAGTTCGTACGTTTGAAGGTGAATAACCCAATATGGTATATCATCATGGTGTCATGAGGCACGAGGGGATCGCACGTTCATTAGATTATTTTGTCGACTCCGAAGGACTGGAAGGGGAAGCACGTGGCTTCCCGGGACGTGGAAGGTTCCCTTGGTGGTCCTCTGTGGTGGTGTAGTATTCGGGCTGTGCTCACAGAGGTTGGGTCTATGCGTAACTACTCGGTGAGTATTCTTGACTGCAAAAGTAGCTTTGCAGTCAGAAAGCTGTGACGAGGTGACACTAGGGTGATTCAGCAATCGCCTCAATAGGGAGGCGGAGTCAGGACCAACAAGGATAGTAGATCGTCGGGTATCCATCATCTGCAGCTAGTGGGATGCGATAAGACTAGAGCTAAACCTAAGACGACATCCGCCTTTCACTATCGAAGCACGGTGGTCGAGGGGAGACACCAACTGGATATTTAGATTATCTATTAGGGGCAAGTCGCTTAACTCTTGTAGTCTTTACTAGTTGAGGTAGGGGACGAGGTAGGGCCATAGCCCCGTGAAAAGTATTTTGAGGCCCTTAACGGTGTGCCTATACAAATATGGAAAAGCTCCCGACCGAGTTCCGCGTTTCTTGTACAGCCCTTCCATAGAAATCGGTGCACATTAGAAGTTATGTGCAGTCAAGGCATCAAGTACGATTGATGATACGTACGTGGGAAAGTCTAGATGCATGCATGTTTGCTCTGGGCGGTTTATCGTAGGCTCTAGGGCATTACTCTACAATCTGATTCAATTAAAGGTGGCATTCCGTACGTCACTTCGGCGTAGAATGAGGGACTGCGTATATTTCTCTGGCTTTACGGCAGGGACCGTGCGAGTGGGTGCCATGGGGTGTACCTTAGCTTGGGGGTAGCTACATATATAATTTATTAGGATAATCCACTAGGGAGTTAATGGGTACGACCTGTGTGTAAGCCTTGAGTGTTGTTGACCCAAGTAACCTAATAAATATGAAAATGTGATTGAACGGTATATGTAGGGTTATCCAAAATGTGTAGTTTAAATCCAACCACCAGAACCTGTGTTCTGATCCCCTCCTCATCACATACTCACAGGTTAGACTTGTGGCAGAGATATGATAGCTTTGGATACTAGTTAGGCAATATTATAATTGGGTAAGGCTATATTTTGATTATATTATATTTTATCCATTCCACTGTGAGATATTTTCTGAGCTCTGATATATTTTATATCTCTGTCTTTTCTGCAGGATACCAGAGCAACTAACACGAGTTTTGATGGATTAGAATTTAGAAAAAAATGGTCCGTCGGAATTCGGATTGTAATAGTAAACATGCTTATAAAATATGGAAAACCTTGTAAGTTACTCATAAAGTGACTAATAAAGTTAAACAAACAAAGATATCAATGTTAACCAATCAATTTGAGTTATTTAAAATGAATCAGAATGAAACTGTCTCTGGTATGTACTGCAGGTTCCAGGAAATCGTACATACGTTAATGGCTTTGGGAAAAACTTATTCTGAAGAAGATAAAGTCGGAAAAATCATTACTTCCCTAACTCCAGAGTGGGATCAGAAAACATTGGTAATTTAAGAGGCCAATAATATTAGTGAAATAAAGATTGAGGAGTTAATCAGGAATTTGATGTCATTCGAAGTACAATTACAAAAAAGAAAAGAGAATAAGTAGTCAGGAAAGAAATCTATAGCGTTCAAAACAACAACTGATGGTTCTGATTCAAGCTGTAAGGATGATGAAAAATTGCCTTAATGATAAGGAATTTCATAAAAAAATTGAGATATAAAAGGAGAAATAAATTTTTAGAAAAATAATCAAGGAAGCTCGGGAAAAAATACCATGAATGATAATGCTACAATTGTAACGAACCGGGCCATATAAAAGTTTGTATCCATACCGTGATAGATCAAATCAACAAAAAACAAAAATTTGTCATAAAAGGGGAAAAGAGCGTATGCAACAACTTTAGATGATTTGGATTCACCATCCAGTGATGAAGAGCCAGAAACTAGAAAGTCAAATATGTGCTTCACAGCGATTCAGGAATTAAAAAATATCGAAAGAATGGATCTAAAAACCAGGTACGCCTTAATTAATAATTTTTTATTGAAATGGTTGAATGGATGATTTTTGCTTGCTTTTTTGAAAATTTAAATTCTAAAATTCAAATTTGAAATTTGAATTTTAAAATTCAAATTCAAATTTTGAAATTCAAAATAATAATATAATAAATAATAATATAAAAATAAATATAAATTAATTTTAAAAAGCATTTTAAAAAATTAATATCATCTTAGGGAATAATCAAACAGAGAATACAAAATATTAAAATAATAAAAACAAAGTCAAAAAGTAACTTAAATTTTGAATTAACACATATATGTCGATATATACATATATACATGTTGACATATGCACCAGAATTTGAAATTCAAACTTTGAATTTCAAATGTTTATACTTTCAAACTTCCCGCCACCTTTGCACCAACTCCTAAATCTAAAAAATTGTACTTTTATTATGAAAAGATGTGTCCCCTTGATCTCTATTCAATACTTCTCTTTCTGCCTCTCATTCAAAATTCAAAACTATTTTTCTTCATCCTATACTCTATAAAACTATTCTCTAATGGCTTCCTCAAGTACTCAAAAGACCATGAGACCAACCAAGACTCTCAAACGTCATTTCTACAACAACCCAGAGGCTATCAAAGCATACATATGCTATGTTACGAATGGAAAAGTCAATACAGGAACTTTTGCTATTTTGAAGATTTTGAATCTTATAATCTTCGTAATCTTTTCAATCAAAATGAGATTTTGTGTTTGGCTGATTCTTGGGATAGCGATGAAGTATGTTACCCGAATCTTGTCAAAATATTTTATGCGAATTAAAATCATAATTTTTACGAAGGGAATGAAAACCAAGTTTGGAGTAGTGCCAACGGCAATCAAATTATTTTGGATAGTGATGTTTTGGAAACTATTTTGAATTGCAAAAAAACGGGTATCGATTTTTCGGAATTTGAAATTAATGGACGTGATTTGGAAACTTTTCATCATATTTTTGAAAGCGATGAATATATGTAATTCAAAATTTTCTTTTTCCGCCCAAGAGCTAGAATTATCAACCATTTCTTTAACACAATCTTAGTCCTCATTCCGGGAATATTAATTACCCTACTCTCAAGGTCCAAAAAACTCTTTTTGCCATCTTTGGCACTCATGATATTAATTTGGCCGAAGTGATTTTAAGAGAATTTAAACCCAAGGAAATGTCAAAAAAAGAAAACACTCTCTACCATGGAATTCATCTAATCCGAATCTTTAAGTATTGGAGTGAATTTCAAAGGAGAGGAATTATTACCTAGAAAGATCTTTAATTTGGAAAATATATCCCTTATGCAAATTCCAATCATTTTCAAACCATACGAGTCATATGCCGAAAAAGAAGCTAGCACGGAACAAGAAGGAAATCAAATGGATATAGAGGAAAGTGAATCCGCTGAAACCATAGAATTTCCACTTTAACTAGAGCTATATCCAAAGATGCAATTTTTCAAAAGCAAGTCAAGCTAGCCAAAAACCAAAGAAAATCAAGAGGACTCTCAGTCAAATGTCGTCCAAAATGGACAAGTTTTTCAGAAAAATTGGCAGAAAACTTGGATTACCATCCTCCTCGTCTTCATCCACTGAGATCTAAGTGTATTTGCTTATGTTATCTTTTTATATTATCTTGTATTTCCTTTTCTGTGTTTCGTATTTTAGTGTTTCATGTGTCATTTGAATGTAATATCTCATTAATAGTAATGCATAGTTTTATTTTCTGTCAAATCCACTTTTAAACATCTATAAGAAGATATATTAGAATTAAATAAACTAAAATATTATAATAAAAATTAATTCAAAATAGTGTATAAAGTTAAATTATCCAAATAAATATGGGTATGTCGACATATAAGAATATATATGTTGACGTATAACTGCCAGAAATTTGAAATTGTTCAAATTTGAATTTTTTGATAAATACCTTGTGTCAAATTCAATTTCAAACGAATTCCAGACTATATATATATATATATATATATATATATATATATATATATATATCATTTTCTTGTAGAAAAACTCATTTTTATTTCTCTATTTCTTCTCTAACCACTCTTTATCTATATAATCAAATTAATGGCTACTCCTATTCATAATATAAGAAAAAATATTTAATAAACTCTAAACTCTTTCCAGAATATCCTATCTATCATTCTCCACAATCAACGTCATTTAGAATTAAGTTGGATAAAGATGTTTGAACAACAAGAAAAACACTTTAATGATATCCGTTGGATGATCACTTCTCTTTCCAGAGATGAAGATAACAATATCACTGGAATACCTCTCACCAAAGACAACGAAGACTGGAAAGTCATAAAAGCGGATCCAATATTTGGTGAAGATGGATAGGTGTATGTTCCAAGAAATGTATGAATAAATAATTTGTTTGATATGATTTGAATAGTTTGCTTTATGGTATGCTTTTGAATTTAAAATTAAAAATTGGTAAATTTTTAACTTCGAAAATATTACGGATTCATTATTTGGATTGAAATATGCAATGATAATCTTCTATATTTTACATATTAGAATTACAATGGTACTACCGTAGAGTTAGGAGGAGTTATAAGAAATTTATAGATGAAGAGAAATATTGATTTAGGGGGAGTTATATATAGAATTAGTCACTAATTATTTTGAGTTGAGATAAGTATATTTTTTTGGTTGATGACAAAGTGGGAGAAAATATAAAATAGGTATAAAATAGTTTAAGGGGGAGTTAGAAGGAAGTCATGGAAAAAGGGGAGTAATCGAAGAATCAGACTGACACGTGATAACAGGTATGTATATTTTATAAACCAAGGTTGTCATCATCAAAAAGGGGGATATTATTAGAGAATGGAATGTTGATGATGTTTTGATGTCAACAACCTTATTTCAATATATCATTATTTATTATAAAATATATACTAATACTTTTATCCAATATATATATATGTATGTATGTATATGCAGGTTAGTAATTTTTAAGACTGTACAGTTAAGAGATTCAAGATTTCAAAGGAGAATCCAGACTCATGAGTATCAAGATATAAAGAGTCCAAGATTATCAGAGTAATAAAGTTTAGTTAGTATGTAAAATTATGAATAACACTCAAACTCTATTTTTCAAATTATCTCTTTTCAAATAATTTTCAAATTAATTTCGAACCTCTCACAAAAGGATTTTTTTAATTTTAAACTAATGATTTCAAATATATATATACCCTAAGTTTCTTATATTTATAAATTATAAAGTTTTAATTATATTATATGTGTTTATAATTATTTTATATAGTTTTAGATCATTTTTATATATATAGTTTTTAAATCACATGTTTAAATAATATTTTATTATGTTTTTATACTCAAAGAATTATATTTCAAACAACTAGTTTTATTTCAGGAATTTCCTGAATATATATAAATTGGTTTTTATACTCAAAGAATTATCTTTACGATGTGAGAACCATTTCTATCAATTATTTTCTTTCATTGCAACAATCTATTTTTTGGTGGACATGGATGCTCAATAGATATATACATTGGATGTATTAGTTATGATTTTAATTTTTAAAAAGGATAAGTCATCTATAACAATCTATTTTCAAAACTTTAATGTTAAATTAATTAGAATTATCATGTTGAATACAATATTTATGATCAATATTTTTTAAATCAAATTATTATGTAGTTAAGGTGTATTTAGTAAAAAAAAATTATTATGAGTAAAATTTAGTTGACTGATATTACTTTTTCTGCAATTTGAAAATTTTAATTTGTGAATGAAATGTGAATCAAATTATTTTAAACAAGAATAGATTTACAACCTCTAGTTTCCTAACATAAGGCCAAATTTCTCTTTAATTCTCTTAATTGGCTAATTAAGCCCACTAAGTACCAATTGGGAAGGGAATTTCTGGGGAAAAGTTACAATACATGCTCCTCTCCAAAAACACAATCTCCTTCTTCTCCAAAAACATATTGTAAAAGAAAACAAACATCGTCTTTGCCAAATTCTAATCCCTGAAGCTAAAAACCAATATAAAGTGAAATTAAGAGTAAAATAAAGAGCTAAGACAAGTAATCTATCCAAAACCATGAATTTACCTCTTTTATTCTCTATTTTGTGAAATTTCATTACAGTAAGTTGAGAATTTCTTTGCATGTTACTGTTATTGGAACTTTAGGTGCTAAAGCAAGAAAATAGGCCACCAAACATCAAATTTGATCTAAATCCATGAAGTTTTGAGTTAATCTTTTATTGAAACCTAAGGTAAGGTTGCTTCTCATACTTTTTAACTTGAATCAAGATCAAAATGTTTACTTTGTGTAATAATTTATTGAAAATCATTTACTATAATTGATTTTTGTTTAACAATAGCAAAACATGGCCTAAGTCCATGTCTGGGGCTGCATATCTCCTTCATTCCATGTCAAATGCTATGATTATTTTCCAATTGATAGTTTTGGTTAAACTATGGAAAAATCATTTTTTAGCACAATATGAAATGTTTGATAATCTAAAATTCATGAGAAAGTTGAACCAAGAGCGGTTTTCTAGCTTGGGCACATTTCCGTGTTTGAGTTGAGCCATCATTGACTTGGGTCGACCCAGGCATCATAGAGGTCGACCCAACCTAGGCAAAATATCCAGATGATTTTATGTGAGTTCATGCTTTTGTTTCTAGGCTCTGTTGCACTTTTATTGAGTTCAAGGCATGGTTTTAGTGATAAAATTCAATTATTTACCAGAAGCCTTGATTATCAACAATCTGTAGTTGCATTTTAATGTATTTTATGTAAAAAAATTGTGTCATTTCTCTTAGGTTTTCTCAAACACATACACATATTTTTAAGCCATTTTGAAAGAGTTTAATGCACATAGATATTGTTTTAAAGAAGATTATATTTACAATATGATTTTATACAAAGTAAATACATTTATAATTTTAATAATAAAATAATTTCCCAAAATTGATGATTTTTTGAATATTTTCTAAAAATTCAAATTAAAACCCAATTTTCCTAAATTGTATTTTTATAATATAAAATCATGTATCTTTGCATCCTTTGAAAAGGCGAAGTTGTGAATTAAATGGTTTAGTAAACCGTAAGGTATGGGACACGGGAGTTTATTATATTGGTTGATTCCCAACTTGTATGTTTGAGGCTATTGTTTTCATGAGTTTTTTAATGTGGAACTGACTTACACAAGTAAACCAATAGTGAGAATGTGTGGCATGTGATGCAAACTTACCACTATTCAGTTTACTATTTTAGAGCTCATGAAACATTCTTCAGATCAGCCAATACTAGTCTTTCGGGTCAATCGTGTGACATCTATGACCTTTAGGTCAATCTTTCATACTTATGACCATCGGGTCAATCTTGTGGCATATATGACCTTTCGGTCAATCATATGACATTATGACCTCTCGGTCATTGGAGGAAGGTGCCTATCTTATCTTCATTAGTATTAGTACGACTTTAGCCCAATGATGGTTAGCACATACAGGCGTAGCTTTGGCTTGCCAATTTGTGCTTGGATCCAAATCTTGTTGTATTTGAATTCTTTGTTTACTGATGATTTCACCATCTTGGAGATGACTATTATTTTATGTATACATAGCCTTCAACTATCCAAATATTCATGGGTATATGTTGATTTCATTTCTCATATTTTGAACTATTAATTAAGTTCCTAAGTTTTCGTGGTTTCTGCGGTTTTTATTGTTTCCCTCCTGAGATTTCATGTGATTTATAACCTACGTAGTTTATTGAATGAAGCATTTGTGTTAATATAGATGTCTTTCATGCGTAAAATCTTAGTGTGGTTCTGTGTAGTCATCACATAACCCGTGGAAATCTGCGTTATATTATTCTTTTACGATTTAAAGGAATGTTTCCCTTTAGTGAACATTATTGTTATTTTATCATATGTTGATTATCCTATTCAAGTTAAACTGATCCTTGTATTTATTGCTCAGGTCAGATCGAGTTGCAGGTTAGGTCTTATAGCCTATGCATAGCTACCCTTTCATGGATTTCACTACCGACCTTTCTGGACTTATGCATAGTTTTTTGGTTGTTCGACTTGTAGTTATATCGTGACTTGATGATGCACATGCTCTTTTATGGGACTTTTATGTGTATATATATAGTGGTTTATATAACCACTTATGTGTATCGATTTGTATTGTACATGACGTACTTGTATATATACGTCTGTGCCTACTGTTATATGATCTATGTTTATTGTTTTTTATTTTAAATAGATCCAGTGGCCATCATAGTATTATATTAAAGAGAATTAATATGTTGATCCATTGAGGAAAAATTTTAGTATATCAAAATATTTAATGCACGTTTAATACACGATCATGGATGGTCGTTCCTAATCAGCCATATTCTCTATATTAACAAATGTCATTAATTGCTAATGCTCTTTGTTAATATGGGTCTTCGGGTGGGATGTCACATTTTCACTACAATGATACATAAAAGAAGTTTGCAATCTACATTCATTATTGTTTGCATTCTCTATGTCCATTAAAGATTAGAAACGTGTACGCTTTCATCATTTAGAATGTTTTAGTTAATATTTATACATTTGGACATTGTAAGTATTTCAAACGTTTTTACTACTTTTATCAATCCAATTATTTCTTACATAATATGTAACTTTTATCAACCTTCTTAGCATTGAATAATATTGCCATATTAAATAATAATCCACTTTGAATTCTCATTTTGATCATTATCACATTTCTACCAGCAAATACATTATATAGCTATATATAAGTTATAGGAGGATAATAAAGAAGATAATCCATTTATTAGTTGATGAGATGCATTCATGTAATATTGTTAATTTTCATTCACATAACCACTTAGAGTAATTTTCTTATTATATGGATCCTTTGTATACATATATGATTTCAGGTCTACATTTATGATGATTGATTTTAAATCACTGAATGATATTTATGCACAATCTATAAGACGAGCGTATATTAATTTAGTTAGACAGCCTTCAACTTGTTAGTAAAATATCTAGATATATGGATATATACGTGCATCCATGTATTATAGAGTTTTACATATTGCAACAACCCGCATTTTACGTATCGGAAGATCGTAAATTTTTTTTATTTTATTCCCTGAGGGTTGGATCATTCTCATCTTTTAATATGTTGCTTGTGGGGATGTGAAACTTGTCCATAATTTTCACCAATTTTTATTGTAACCATTTCTCCCCATTCAGTCTTGTACATGGCATAACTTTTGACTCAGGTCGAACCAGATGGTGAGACCTGTGCCGTTGGAAAGGAATTAATGTTTGCCTTTCCTTAGAGTGGTTACAATAAAAATTGGGCTTAGTGATGTGGGAGAAATCGCTGTTTTAAGGTTTTTCAGTTGGCTGTCCAAGTTTTTAAGGTCTAATGGGCTGATTTGGGGAATGCCCGGCTGATGGAAGGGTATAAATAGGGGGAAAGGGATATGGGAAATAGTTTAGTTTCTCATTCTCCCATTTGGTACCTTGTGCTCCTCCTTCCTCTAACACCTTTCCACCATTAGAAATCATAATCCAAGGAGGGAAATCATAGATCTACACCATTTGAAGCTAGATCTACTTCAATTAAGGCAAGGATTCATCGGATCAAGGTGTTTGGTGCGAGGTGCTTGCTGTTTGGATTCTTATTTCATCAATTTTAGCATGTTTTGGAGAATCGATGAGTGATTTATATCTCTCACATAGATTCAATGAAGTATATGAGTGTTTGTCCATGTTTTTCATCAAATTAAAGTGTCTTTCCGTTGATCTATATAATGGTAATTCCATTTTCATATAAATCACCCTATGATCTGATTTAGCAAGTTTAGATAAGTAATTTCAATGATTTTTCATGTGAATGTGCAAGTTAAATCCTTGATTTCATTCATATGTACATTTATGGTGATTTTGGTGAATTTTACATGATTATTGATGGAATTGCCATATTGGTGCTATTATTGATTTCATAACATGCTTATGGTCATATTGGGTGAACTGGTTTCGTCGAACAAATCATTTTGGCGAAATTTTGATCGAAATTGGAGTTGCATTGGAGGATGCATGTTTTGGGTTGAACCTGGTGGGTTGGTCGAACCATGGGGAGGTTGTCTTGGAGGAAAATAAATGGGTTGCTCGGTCGAGCACTTCAGGGTCGGTCTCTCCTGAATGGCTGGGCTGGTCACGCGATGAAGTTGGGTTGGTCGGTCCTCTTTGGGTTGTGCAGGAGTGGACCGGTCCAGCGAGCCAAGACTCGAGCACGGGATCAGTCGTACTTAGGTACTGGGTCGGTCGAACATGGCATAACCGAATAGTTTGGTGTCGTCATGGCATGGGTCGAGCACAGATTGGGTCGGCCTGGCATGGTATGGTCGAGCAGAACAGGGTTGTTTTTCTGAAAATTTATATTTTTGGGTACGACCTAGATGTGAAGAAAAGATCATGAAAAAAATATTTTTTGAGGGATACCCCCCGAACCCTACTCAAGCCACAGCACAGTGATGTAATTTAGCTTGGTAATGGTGTGACTTCGAGGTAAACTCAAGTAAAGATATTTGAAGTGTTGAATGTGTTCGTTGATCATGAATGTTATGACAATTCAAATTTTTGCTGAGTGGGGTGGTAATACTATAAACTATATTGAACCTTATATTAAAGTTGTTCCGTTTGATGGTGATGGTGACTTCGACGAGAGCCCAAATGAGGATGTTTGAAGTGATGTGATTTTTTCGTTGTTTGTTGTATACAACAAATGTGGAAATGACTCAAGGATGTATTGAGTTCATGTGAAAGAACGACTCAAGAATGTATTGAGCTCGTGTGAGGTAATGGTTGCTCTAAAGTGTTCTGAGATTATTGATAGTCGTAAGTGAAGATGACTAGAGATATTAAAGGCTGAGGAATTATCGTTGTCGTAGGTTCTAGCCGGCCCAAAGCAGGGGTATAATGGGCACCTAAAAGACTGGATGTAGGTCGAGTACCTTGGGTATCATTGAAAAGGACTAGGTACGTATCGATGCAAATGCGTACGGGGAGTTGCTAAAAGACCGGTTTTATGTTTCCTCTTATTACCTTAGGCTGTTCATACATTTCTGGGTGGGCAGACTAGATGGTAGGTGATAGGTGATATCTTAGTAAAGACGATGTAGTAGTTCGGAGGCTAGCGGGAGGCTAGCATGCTATCTCTCTTACTATATAGTATTTGTGTTTTCCGCTTTTTGATATTATACTCTTAAGTGAGGAAAATTTGTACAAACATATGTTGAAATCCTGGTGTATGGATATCTTTCTTATTGCTTGAAAATTTGAGATTACTGCTCAAATATGCTTCACCACTATTACCTATTGTATATATGTTCTACTATATTTTATCTTTGTGCTGTGAGATTTACGATAGGTTCTGCTTGTGTTAACATACCTTAATTGTCGTCCATAGCTGCTTGGCACACCTTTCAGAGCACTTTTCCTCTTGTTTAGTGCAGGGATTATGGGCGGTCATCACACATATTCTTTCTAGTTAAGTTTGTGATAAAAAAACTACTGCGATTCAAAATATTAATTTATGTTTATCATTCAATGCCAATGTGAATTCTTAAAGACCACATGATAATGTTTAAAACATATTGTTTGGAGACATATTGAATTTCTAATTCAAATTAATTGTATACAAAACATCAAGTTATGAAAGTTTATTCTTCAATATATTTAGATATCCTAGTTAATCATTATTTATAATTACTTGCCAGATAATTGTACAAAGTTGAATTACATATCGACATCCCTTCTATGGCATTAAATAAAATGAGATACATTTACAACAAAAATAAGAATATATTCTAGATACTTGTAATATTATATAAGTATGTTATTATATTAGTTAACGATCTTATAGATTTTGTTAGAACTATGATATAACATAATATCATCTCTTTTGGAGAATATTCAAAGATGATTCTTTAAATATAGTTTTGCATGCGATGTTCAGTTCATGGAGTGCAATAAATCACAAATCACTATTTACTTTTAAATGTGTCTAACAAAGCCAAGTCCGTTACAATGGTAGACTGAATTTTGGTAATGCTTTTCGCACCTATTTTTACTTGTAATGTTTTGATTTAAAAAAAAATTGGGTCGTTTATTACCATGTTGCTTCTTAAAGTGTTAAGTCAAATTTGAAAATATTTCATAGACAATGCTTCTATAGTGTTATATAAAGATATAATATCTCTTTTGGAGATATTATAAAATATAATTTTTAGAGTGTGATAGTAAAATTGTTGACAAGCAAGAAAATCAGAACCAATTTAAAAAATTTATTTCAAGTAATTTGGTTAGAAAATACGTCAAAATTTAAAAATTCGATTTTTTAAATTAGAATATAGCCCTTAAAAATAGCCATTTCGCAAACAACCTTCGTTTTCGACGAAACCACTTTTGTCGGATCTGAAATGTCAAATTATTGCTATGTTTAAAATTCCATAATTTTTGGAATTAATATGTGAGCGTACTAAATTAAAATGCGCTTGGTAACTTCAGTTTGAATTGGATTGACCACAAAATGACCATTTTTCAAATGATCTCCAAATTTGATGAAATTAATTTTGTTATGACCGTATCGTCCAAACATAGCTAGATTTATTTTTTGAGAATTTTTCGAATTAGTATATGGCCCCGATAAATTAAAATGTACGTTCAAATTCAATATTGAACGTAATATATTTTAGTTTGAAAAAAAAATGTCTGGAACAATCGAATGGGCTTACGAAACATATTCCATTGCTTCCGGAATGAGGGTATTTAGCTAGGGGCAACATTCGTTGGGTTCGAATTGAAGTTGGGATGGGAAAACTGGAATTTTCAGAATTAAAAGAATTAAATAATTTAAATATAAATATTCCGGCCAATAGAATAATTCCATAACCCTAATTCTATTCATCTTGAAAACTGCCGCCCTCAAAAGCATTCAATGCGGAAAATTGCTCCCCCAAAGATCGAGTTCGATCTTGAAATCCTCTTAGTAAATCATGAAATTTCTGAAGCAACATTGTTGTACTCTCTCCAATCTTCAAATCTAACGGGTGGGAACAAATATAATTGTGTATTGCGCTCGAATCCTCTCTCCAAAAACTGCGCTTGACCTTGATTTCCGCGCTGAAATAGTACACCATACTCGAAGAATTGGGTAGCAGTTGGGAGCTTTCTCGGAGGCGAAGAGGGCGGTGTAATCGGATCATCACCTGATGGCTCGGTTTGCAAGAAAATTTCAAACCTAGGTTTGAACAATTGGGTAAAATGATGACCATTGTTTTATTGAAGAGGAAGGTGAATTATTTAAACCATTTACAACATTTAAAAAGCGTTGTTAATTTAATTTATTTATAAAAATCATATCTTTTTGATACGATGTTGAAATCCAATGAAACAGGAAGCATTGGGACCGTGACATTGTACACTACATTCTAGTAGTGACCCGAGGAATTTTAGAGCAATCCATCAATTAATGAAGAGTTGTGAAGACCCGTAACTTCCCCGTAAAGGAAAGCGTCGGATAGTTCGAGAACAAACCACAACAGAACGCATATAAAAGAACATTTCATTGTATATTACAACAATGCATCAGATTACAAGAATATACAGAGTACGAATAAATATTACACAGAAATATCAGAGATTTAAATTACATTTAAATACATAGCAGCGGAAAATAATACAATACACAACTAGAAGAGATATACGGATACAAAGCTTTCCGGATATCATTCCAGCTGTAAACCAGGATCCTGTGAATATAAATCTGCAAAACCAAAACTACTAGCTGCCCGTGTCGAAAATAAGGGCACCCAGAGTTTAGGTTAAAACAATAAACTCCAGGTCAGTCATGTGACTGGTGTGAGAACTAAAACAGTTATTATTCTTTATTCTTAAAGTTAGGTAAATCAAGGGACCACGCCGTATAACACGGAACGGGTTTCCTCCCAAGAATACCAGTGCATGAAACAAACAGCGCAATGCTAAATAAAGAAAAATGAAGCTGTTATAAGACCCAGGTCCTATCACACAATGCAAACGCAAGCCGGGGGATAGGGTTTTCCCTTATAACAGCCAAAGAATGCTTGATACGGTTAAAACAAGTCGTTTGATACTATTATAAGTGCATAGTGCATAAAACAACTTCAAATCATAAGTATCAATCATAGGCGGCATGAGCGTCCCATGCCACTATGTCGCCATATATAGGTTTACAAATAAAACCGCAAATGTCACGTATTTGGAAATTGGATTTCCATCTATGAACCGAGGCAAAAGATAGTCCTCAACCGATTCGAGACGCTCTAGCCCGCCCCTCAGGAACAGCCGCAACTGCCCCTTGGATCGTCAGGGCCGGTCCACACGGAGTGGATTATTATGCCTGAACAATACGTCTCCCCACCCTATGGGGTGTAAGTCTGGTCCGTCAGCCGACCAGAATGCATTCGGCCGAAACCGATATAACCGAGGCGCCTCGCAACAGCAACAACCACATAAGTCAAACTCGTCAGGGCGTGTAAAACCACTGACGCCACTTCTAGCTAGAAAGAAACGCAAGTCCTCCCTGAGGTCCGTCTCCCGTTTTTGGTTCATACCTGGTGTGAAACACGCGAGGTAAACGTTACACAAAGCTACGCCACAAAGGCCGTGCTTTGATCATCACCACAAGACTTTGCTTTTCAACAGAAGCCTTGATCATTTGCATCTTAGCATGCCACACAGGCAAACCATCCTATGCAACCGATATCAGTCACACAGAATGAAATCCGATGTCAGACACACAGTCCATTTACAAGTCCGTTCTGGGTCTGAACGAAACCGGAGGCACCTAGTACCCCGCATATCCATCGATCTCCAAGTACGTCTGGACGATCACTAACTGTTTCCATCTTCTTGGGTGTACAGCCCAATCAAGATCATCAGTTATCACCCAAACGACGTGAAGACCTCCGGTCTTCTACCATCGTCTTCATCTTCGACTTATCGTCGTATCAGTTATTCAGAATGGGATAAACCCGGTCTTTCCGAATAACTCGCGTATATTTTAAATAAGTGTTACACAAACACAACATACGCCTCATTCCAATTCATTAGTCACTAACCATAAATTAATCAAGAGAATAATTCCCCAAATATTAACCCCGAAGGCCGAAACCAACATCAGATCAATATCCAGAAAACCATTCTGCTTGGCTAACCGACAGTTAGTTTCTAAATTTCACGTTCAAATCTAATTAAAGATTTAACTATCGCCTGGAGCAAAACTGGTGATACTCCATTTTCGATCTTTTCAATCTAATTAAAGATTCATTAAAACTCCACTCAGTTTTAATCGTTAACTGGGTTAAAGAATCAGTGTCATTTAAAACACGGTTCACGATAAACCCAAAATCACATTCATTAATTATCGGGTTAAAGAACAAGTGTTATTTAAAACACTGTTCACGATAAGCCCAAAAATCAATATCTATTCAATTCCAATTAAATATTATTTAATTGGTACACTTCATTAAATCTAAATAAAAAGATTTAATCTTTTCTCAACTGGGTTCAAGAATAGTGTTAGTGAAGACACCATTCACGACAAACCCAAATCACATTCGATATTCAATACAAGGCTCTGAATAGAAAATATATCGGCTTATATTCAATATCGAATTCTACGACTAACAAATGTCGTATTGGAAATAACGATATCAATATATATCTTTCAAATTTCCATAACAACACCTGTATAATCACGAATTCCAACATCGAAATATTCCGAAGACAATTTCGATTCAAATCCACTCCAATGCAATCATTGGAAATTTTGGTTATTTTTAAAACCCTTTTCGAATTCAATTTATTTATTTAAAAATAAATAGGATTATAATTCTAGTTCAAAACTAGTTCATTTCGATAAAAATTTATTTTTATCTTTTCAAGTATGGAGTTTTTCATCCCAATTCTTTCTAAATCATTTATTATGATTTTACACAAATTATTGCTATTTTTAATAATTTTATCAAGGCCCGTACAGTCGATTTCCATCAATGGCCATCGAACTGCACTTACAGCGACCTTTTTTGAATTTGATTTGGACATATCTCCAAATCCAACCGTTAGATTTCAAATTTCTAACATTCATTAGAAAGCTCTTTTCGATACGAACCCAACGGTTCCGGTTTTAGGAGAATCCGACGGTCGGATCTCCCGTAATGCCCGTTTGAAATAAATGGTCGAAATTCGCGAACTGCCGCGGCGTGGCGCGTTCTATTCAGGCCATTATATTATATATAATATATATATAATATATATATCGTCGATTTCTATTTAAAACGAATTATATAAATAGTTTTGAATTCGTTTCAAAAACATTTTCAACTTCCATTTCAATTCAAATCAAAATTGAATTCTTCTTTATAAATTCGTTTTAAAATCCATTTCTATTCAATTCAAATTTCAATTCAATTTGAATTTATTTCACTTCGCTTTCAATTCAATTCGAATTCGTTTTCAGTTCAATTCATTTCGAAATCGTTCTCAATTCAATTCATTTCGAAATCGCTTTCAATTCAATTCCTTTCGAATTCGTTTTCAATTCAATTCATTTCGAATTTGTTTTCAATTCAATTCATTTCGAATTCGTTTTCAATTCAATTCATTTCGAATTTGTTTTCAATTCAATTCATTTCGAATTCGTTTTCAATTCAATTCATTTCGAAGTCGTTTTCAATTCAATTTGAATTCGTTTTCAATTCAATTTATTTCAAAATATTTGATTTCGAAATCACTTTTCAATATTCATTTTAAAATGAATAAAATCGATATAAATATCGTTCACGTCAAAATGGCGTCAATCTAATCCTCACGGCTTCACATATTTCTATTTTCAAATATTCTATTTCAAATATTTCTATTTCAAATATTTCTATTTCAAATATTTCTATTTCAAATATTTCTTTTTTTTCTTCGAAACTGGAATGAGGCCCAATCAATTACCATATAATGTTAATTATATGGATTTTCTACAACACATGGATATATCAACAACGATGAATAATCAACCATCAACCAAAGTGCACTACACTGTATAAGCATCAAATATAGACATTTAACGCTTATAGCAGCTTGTCAATCAATCGATCGACAGATTTAATCAATCAGGATGAGTGAACTTCAAATTTCATCCTAACACCCGTGTGGGGTTTCAAACAATCAAACACATATTTTATTTGTGCAGTTAGGCGATGTGTAAAATTTATCGACCCAATCAACGTCATTCAAATAGGTGTACATAAACAAACCGTCTGGTTTGTAAATGAATATTTATTTATTCACATTCACGTTAAAAATTATATTTTTAACGATAACACATTTTATTTTAACATATGAATTTCTATTCAGTTCATTCGTTAAATAAAATGCTATTTTTATTTTTCTAACTTATTTTAGAAAATTTCGGCGGCATAACGGCACGATACTAGAAACGGGACAAGGCCTAGCCTTATCCCCGGTCTAGTGAAGGCCCACGCCATTCACACATCAATCAAATCCATTCGTTATGCAAACCACAAACTTTGGAGTAAGGATCTAACCTAGCCTTACCCCTTCGCCTTATAACGGCGCACGTCTAATCCTAACCAATTTATCGATTCGATTTTTCACACCACAAACCACATTCAAACCAATATCGCAATCAATCACCAAACAGTCAAACAAACAAGTCCATGGTCTGTGGACGATTGTGTCGGGTGCTACTAAGCACCGTCTGCATCCTAGTATATATATATAACTAGAAATATAAATTGAAAGGTGAGAAATTCTCACATTTAGCTATCCAACCATCTCGACTCTTCTTTTGCAGAAGTCTTCATTGTTTTCGCATCTTCGCCAGCTTCGTCGTCCGTAGCTACTACATATATAAAAATCGAATTTTTACTTCGTTATTCAATATATAAAAATCAAATTTTTAGTTCGCTATTCAATATATAAAAATCGAATTTTTAGTTCAAAGTTCAATATATAAAAATCGAATTTTTATATCGAAGTTCAATATATAAAAATCGAATTTTTATTTCAAAGTTCAATATATAAAAATCATATTTTTATTTCAAAGTTCAATATATAAAAATCGAATTTTTATATCGCTATTCAAATGAATAAAAATCTCATTTTTGTCATGATGTTTATATAATAAAAATCACTTCTTTAATATGACAAAAATCATGTTTTCACGTTCGCTTTCAACATATAAAAAAATATGATTTCTACTTTTGCTTTCAAATCTTTTTCTACTAAAAGATTAATCTTTTTCCTATTTTAAAGTTCAAAATAAAATCAGTTTTTCTCTTTCAAAAATAAATCAGTTTATACTTTAAAAAAATAAATCAGTTTATACTTTTTTAAAAATAAGTTTTAAATCAAAATAACATTCAGTTTTTAAATACTTTAAAAATCATTTTTCAAATTCAGTTTTTTTTATAAAATCAGTTTTTATTCCTTTTTATAAAATCAGTTTTTAAATTTTAATAAAATCAGTTTTCAAAACTTAATAAAAACAGTTTTTAAATCTTAATAAAAACAGTTTTTAAATCTTAATAAAAACAGAAATCAGTTCTTTTTTTTTTTTTTTTTTTTTATATATATAAACAAAATCAAGATCTTACTGTAATTAGAGGAGGGGGTGGGCTGCGTCCTCAGGTGGTGGCGGCGGACCCATGCTGGTCGGAGGCGAGAGGGCATCTGATCGGAGGGGGGCCATCGGCTTCGTCGAGGGGATTCGTGGTTCCTGCGAGGCGGAGGAGAGAGAGGGAGGCAGAGGGGGGAAGGGCGGAGCCTCGCAAGTGGTGGCGGCGGTGGGCGCTGGGCGCGGTGGTGGCTGGAGCGACGGGGGGGGTTATCGCGATTTTTGTTTTCTTTTTCTTTTTTGTTTTTTTTTTCCTTCTGAGATAAACGAACGGGGGGGGGGCCTAGGTTTTAAGGGAAGGGATATTATATTTTTTTTTTTTTTTTTTTTTTTTATTTATTATTTATTTATTAAAGAGTTGACTTTCACATATGACCACTAAACGAGGTCCACCGCCTGCCGCCCATAGCGTTTTACCCCCATTCCGAACACAATGGGATATGTATCGCAGGCCAATTCGATCGTCTCGATATGTTTCCTTTGAATTTACATTTAAATCACTATATTATTTTAAACGCACATTTCTAATTACCGGGGTCACATACTAACTAAAAAATTCCAAAAAAAATATTTTCTAGCTTCGTATTGACGATACGGTCCTAACAAAACTAGTTTCGTCGAATTCAGAGACCGTTAGAAAAATGGCCAATTTCAAGTCGATTAAAATCAACTGAAACTGGTCAAACGCGTTTTCTTTTGCCACGCTCACATATTGATTCGAAAAATTATGAAATTTGAAACCTAGCAATAACTTCACATCCCGGACCCAACAAAACTGGTTTCGTCGAAATCCGAGGTCGTTTGCAAAATGTCCATTTTTAAGGGCCTGAATTCCATAGCGACTATTCAGAATTTTCAACTGGACATATCTTTTGATTCCCGATATGAAATCTTAATTTTTCGGATTCGTTGGAAAGATATTCACTATTAGATTCCATTATTTTTGGTTTCACTAAAATCCGGATTATTTTGCACCCGGTACATTCAATTGAAGTTTGAAATCGAATTATCGAACTACCGCGCCATTTTCAATTCTATTTATAATTATATATAATTATTTATATTCTAACGACGACGTGTATAATATAAACGTTCGAATTATATTCAAAATAGATTTCACGTCGATATTATTTAAAATAATCTATTTTAAATAATCAAAATTCGCTAAAATTGCCAAAATAAAATTTTCAAACTGGCCCAGATTTTCCGGGTTGTTACAATCTCCCCCACTTAAAACTTTTCGTCCCCGAAAAGGAACAAAGTCGAAAGTGATTTGATTATTCAGCTCTATGTTCGATCTGGCTTTCATTCTCCAACCCTTTGGTTTCTGAGAATTTTCAAAATTTCAAAAATTTGGCTAACACCCTAAATTTTTGAAAAATTTCGCCATAACCTCCCCTGCACCGGGAGCATCGGGAAATTGCAAATAGCGTTCCCGGTCCTTCAGATCTCAAAAAGAAAAAGAAAAAGCCAAGCGGCTAGCCAATAGGCTCACAAAATCATCATCACCCAAACAAAACAGGAAATTATGTAGTAAACATGTACCTATTTGTCGGGCAAACAAATTTTATTCTCTGCTCTAGCCTCCTTGCTATGACCTGTTCAATGATATATATGTATATGCAAGCAGATGCGACCAATTTTCAATACAATTCAATATTTGATTCGATTAAGCATAATGGTTCAAAATTGGCAAACAAATAAACAAACAACACAAACATCAATCAATTAGTGGATTAACGTTTTAAATTCATAATTTTGATACATATACAAAAAATCATGTTTTGATGCCAAATCACAACAATGAATTCTAGCTATATATAAGTTTTGGTTCTCACACCAGCCTAATGGAAATATATAGAAAATCACACCTTCGAAACACGAATACCAATTCTGATGATGTTCGAACTATCATCAGAATCATCTTCGGGCGACTAGAATGTGATTCCATATCTATCCAGTATATTAAAATTTCGAATACACGCGGATCAGACGTATATGCAAAATCTATATATACTGGATTGTCCACATCAATATAAATAGATAATCAAATACGAATAATTGATTTAAATTTTCAAAACAAAAATTTGTTTTCATTTTCAAAAATATACTCTTCACACTCGTTCTAGGATACTACTGATCCTATCTCTAACGAGTCATTCTAATTGGATATTACTAATCCAATATCTGATGAATTCTTTCGTATGGTTCTAATGTGTCTTGTTCTCTGAGCTTGGTAAACCAAAGCTCTGATACCAACTGTGAAGACCCGTAACTTCCCCGTAAAGGAAAGCGTCGGATAGTTCGAGAACAAACCACAACAGAACGCATATAAAAGAACATTTCATTGTATATTACAACAATGCATCAGATTACAAGAATATACAGAGTACGAATAAATATTACACAGAAATATCAGAGATTTAAATTACATTTAAATACATAGCAGCGGAAAATAATACAATACACAACTAGAAGAGATATACGGATACAAAGCTTTCCGGATATCATTCCAGCTGTAAACCAGGATCCTGTGAATATAAATCTGCAAAACCAAAACTACTAGCTGCCCGTGTCGAAAATAAGGGCACCCAGAGTTTAGGTTAAAACAATAAACTCCAGGTCAGTCATGTGACTGGTGTGAGAACTAAAACAGTTATTATTCTTTATTCTTAAAGTTAGGTAAATCAAGGGACCACGCCGTATAACACGGAACGGGTTTCCTCCCAAGAATACCAGTGCATGAAACAAACAGCGCAATGCTAAATAAAGAAAAATGAAGCTGTTATAAGACCCAGGTCCTATCACACAATGCAAACGCAAGCCGGGGGATAGGGTTTTCCCTTATAACAGCCAAAGAATGCTTGATACGGTTAAAACAAGTCGTTTGATACTATTATAAGTGCATAGTGCATAAAACAACTTCAAATCATAAGTATCAATCATAGGCGGCATGAGCGTCCCATGCCACTATGTCGCCATATATAGGTTTACAAATAAAACCGCAAATGTCACGTATTTGGAAATTGGATTTCCATCTATGAACCGAGGCAAAAGATAGTCCTCAACCGATTCGAGACGCTCTAGCCCGCCCCTCAGGAACAGCCGCAACTGCCCCTTGGATCGTCAGGGCCGGTCCACACGGAGTGGATTATTATGCCTGAACAATACGTCTCCCCACCCTATGGGGTGTAAGTCTGGTCCGTCAGCCGACCAGAATGCATTCGGCCGAAACCGATATAACCGAGGCGCCTCGCAACAGCAACAACCACATAAGTCAAACTCGTCAGGGCGTGTAAAACCACTGACGCCACTTCTAGCTAGAAAGAAACGCAAGTCCTCCCTGAGGTCCGTCTCCCGTTTTTGGTTCATACCTGGTGTGAAACACGCGAGGTAAACGTTACACAAAGCTACGCCACAAAGGCCGTGCTTTGATCATCACCACAAGACTTTGCTTTTCAACAGAAGCCTTGATCATTTGCATCTTAGCATGCCACACAGGCAAACCATCCTATGCAACCGATATCAGTCACACAGAATGAAATCCGATGTCAGACACACAGTCCATTTACAAGTCCGTTCTGGGTCTGAACGAAACCGGAGGCACCTAGTACCCCGCATATCCATCGATCTCCAAGTACGTCTGGACGATCACTAACTGTTTCCATCTTCTTGGGTGTACAGCCCAATCAAGATCATCAGTTATCACCCAAACGACGTGAAGACCTCCGGTCTTCTACCATCGTCTTCATCTTCGACTTATCGTCGTATCAGTTATTCAGAATGGGATAAACCCGGTCTTTCCGAATAACTCGCGTATATTTTAAATAAGTGTTACACAAACACAACATACGCCTCATTCCAATTCATTAGTCACTAACCATAAATTAATCAAGAGAATAATTCCCCAAATATTAACCCCGAAGGCCGAAACCAACATCAGATCAATATCCAGAAAACCATTCTGCTTGGCTAACCGACAGTTAGTTTCTAAATTTCACGTTCAAATCTAATTAAAGATTTAACTATCGCCTGGAGCAAAACTGGTGATACTCCATTTTCGATCTTTTCAATCTAATTAAAGATTCATTAAAACTCCACTCAGTTTTAATCGTTAACTGGGTTAAAGAATCAGTGTCATTTAAAACACGGTTCACGATAAACCCAAAATCACATTCATTAATTATCGGGTTAAAGAACAAGTGTTATTTAAAACACTGTTCACGATAAGCCCAAAAATCAATATCTATTCAATTCCAATTAAATATTATTTAATTGGTACACTTCATTAAATCTAAATAAAAAGATTTAATCTTTTCTCAACTGGGTTCAAGAATAGTGTTAGTGAAGACACCATTCACGACAAACCCAAATCACATTCGATATTCAATACAAGGCTCTGAATAGAAAATATATCGGCTTATATTCAATATCGAATTCTACGACTAACAAATGTCGTATTGGAAATAACGATATCAATATATATCTTTCAAATTTCCATAACAACACCTGTATAATCACGAATTCCAACATCGAAATATTCCGAAGACAATTTCGATTCAAATCCACTCCAATGCAATCATTGGAAATTTTGGTTATTTTTAAAACCCTTTTCGAATTCAATTTATTTATTTAAAAATAAATAGGATTATAATTCTAGTTCAAAACTAGTTCATTTCGATAAAAATTTATTTTTATCTTTTCAAGTATGGAGTTTTTCATCCCAATTCTTTCTAAATCATTTATTATGATTTTACACAAATTATTGCTATTTTTAATAATTTTATCAAGGCCCGTACAGTCGATTTCCATCAATGGCCATCGAACTGCACTTACAGCGACCTTTTTTGAATTTGATTTGGACATATCTCCAAATCCAACCGTTAGATTTCAAATTTCTAACATTCATTAGAAAGCTCTTTTCGATACGAACCCAACGGTTCCGGTTTTAGGAGAATCCGACGGTCGGATCTCCCGTAATGCCCGTTTGAAATAAATGGTCGAAATTCGCGAACTGCCGCGGCGTGGCGCGTTCTATTCAGGCCATTATATTATATATAATATATATATAATATATATATCGTCGATTTCTATTTAAAACGAATTATATAAATAGTTTTGAATTCGTTTCAAAAACATTTTCAACTTCCATTTCAATTCAAATCAAAATTGAATTCTTCTTTATAAATTCGTTTTAAAATCCATTTCTATTCAATTCAAATTTCAATTCAATTTGAATTTATTTCACTTCGCTTTCAATTCAATTCGAATTCGTTTTCAGTTCAATTCATTTCGAAATCGTTCTCAATTCAATTCATTTCGAAATCGCTTTCAATTCAATTCCTTTCGAATTCGTTTTCAATTCAATTCATTTCGAATTTGTTTTCAATTCAATTCATTTCGAATTCGTTTTCAATTCAATTCATTTCGAATTTGTTTTCAATTCAATTCATTTCGAATTCGTTTTCAATTCAATTCATTTCGAAGTCGTTTTCAATTCAATTTGAATTCGTTTTCAATTCAATTTATTTCAAAATATTTGATTTCGAAATCACTTTTCAATATTCATTTTAAAATGAATAAAATCGATATAAATATCGTTCACGTCAAAATGGCGTCAATCTAATCCTCACGGCTTCACATATTTCTATTTTCAAATATTCTATTTCAAATATTTCTATTTCAAATATTTCTATTTCAAATATTTCTATTTCAAATATTTCTTTTTTTTCTTCGAAACTGGAATGAGGCCCAATCAATTACCATATAATGTTAATTATATGGATTTTCTACAACACATGGATATATCAACAACGATGAATAATCAACCATCAACCAAAGTGCACTACACTGTATAAGCATCAAATATAGACATTTAACGCTTATAGCAGCTTGTCAATCAATCGATCGACAGATTTAATCAATCAGGATGAGTGAACTTCAAATTTCATCCTAACACCCGTGTGGGGTTTCAAACAATCAAACACATATTTTATTTGTGCAGTTAGGCGATGTGTAAAATTTATCGACCCAATCAACGTCATTCAAATAGGTGTACATAAACAAACCGTCTGGTTTGTAAATGAATATTTATTTATTCACATTCACGTTAAAAATTATATTTTTAACGATAACACATTTTATTTTAACATATGAATTTCTATTCAGTTCATTCGTTAAATAAAATGCTATTTTTATTTTTCTAACTTATTTTAGAAAATTTCGGCGGCATAACGGCACGATACTAGAAACGGGACAAGGCCTAGCCTTATCCCCGGTCTAGTGAAGGCCCACGCCATTCACACATCAATCAAATCCATTCGTTATGCAAACCACAAACTTTGGAGTAAGGATCTAACCTAGCCTTACCCCTTCGCCTTATAACGGCGCACGTCTAATCCTAACCAATTTATCGATTCGATTTTTCACACCACAAACCACATTCAAACCAATATCGCAATCAATCACCAAACAGTCAAACAAACAAGTCCATGGTCTGTGGACGATTGTGTCGGGTGCTACTAAGCACCGTCTGCATCCTAGTATATATATATAACTAGAAATATAAATTGAAAGGTGAGAAATTCTCACATTTAGCTATCCAACCATCTCGACTCTTCTTTTGCAGAAGTCTTCATTGTTTTCGCATCTTCGCCAGCTTCGTCGTCCGTAGCTACTACATATATAAAAATCGAATTTTTACTTCGTTATTCAATATATAAAAATCAAATTTTTAGTTCGCTATTCAATATATAAAAATCGAATTTTTAGTTCAAAGTTCAATATATAAAAATCGAATTTTTATATCGAAGTTCAATATATAAAAATCGAATTTTTATTTCAAAGTTCAATATATAAAAATCATATTTTTATTTCAAAGTTCAATATATAAAAATCGAATTTTTATATCGCTATTCAAATGAATAAAAATCTCATTTTTGTCATGATGTTTATATAATAAAAATCACTTCTTTAATATGACAAAAATCATGTTTTCACGTTCGCTTTCAACATATAAAAAAATATGATTTCTACTTTTGCTTTCAAATCTTTTTCTACTAAAAGATTAATCTTTTTCCTATTTTAAAGTTCAAAATAAAATCAGTTTTTCTCTTTCAAAAATAAATCAGTTTATACTTTAAAAAAATAAATCAGTTTATACTTTTTTAAAAATAAGTTTTAAATCAAAATAACATTCAGTTTTTAAATACTTTAAAAATCATTTTTCAAATTCAGTTTTTTTTATAAAATCAGTTTTTATTCCTTTTTATAAAATCAGTTTTTAAATTTTAATAAAATCAGTTTTCAAAACTTAATAAAAACAGTTTTTAAATCTTAATAAAAACAGTTTTTAAATCTTAATAAAAACAGAAATCAGTTCTTTTTTTTTTTTTTTTTTTTTTATATATATAAACAAAATCAAGATCTTACTGTAATTAGAGGAGGGGGTGGGCTGCGTCCTCAGGTGGTGGCGGCGGACCCATGCTGGTCGGAGGCGAGAGGGCATCTGATCGGAGGGGGGCCATCGGCTTCGTCGAGGGGATTCGTGGTTCCTGCGAGGCGGAGGAGAGAGAGGGAGGCAGAGGGGGGAAGGGCGGAGCCTCGCAAGTGGTGGCGGCGGTGGGCGCTGGGCGCGGTGGTGGCTGGAGCGACGGGGGGGGTTATCGCGATTTTTGTTTTCTTTTTCTTTTTTGTTTTTTTTTTCCTTCTGAGATAAACGAACGGGGGGGGGCCTAGGTTTTAAGGGAAGGGATATTATATTTTTTTTTTTTTTTTTTTTTTTTATTTATTATTTATTTATTAAAGAGTTGACTTTCACATATGACCACTAAACGAGGTCCACCGCCTGCCGCCCATAGCGTTTTACCCCCATTCCGAACACAATGGGATATGTATCGCAGGCCAATTCGATCGTCTCGATATGTTTCCTTTGAATTTACATTTAAATCACTATATTATTTTAAACGCACATTTCTAATTACCGGGGTCACATACTAACTAAAAAATTCCAAAAAAAAAATTTTCTAGCTTCGTATTGACGATACGGTCCTAACAAAACTAGTTTCGTCGAATTCAGAGACCGTTAGAAAAATGGCCAATTTCAAGTCGATTAAAATCAACTGAAACTGGTCAAACGCGTTTTCTTTTGCCACGCTCACATATTGATTCGAAAAATTATGAAATTTGAAACCTAGCAATAACTTCACATCCCGGACCCAACAAAACTGGTTTCGTCGAAATCCGAGGTCGTTTGCAAAATGTCCATTTTTAAGGGCCTGAATTCCATAGCGACTATTCAGAATTTTCAACTGGACATATCTTTTGATTCCCGATATGAAATCTTAATTTTTCGGATTCGTTGGAAAGATATTCACTATTAGATTCCATTATTTTTGGTTTCACTAAAATCCGGATTATTTTGCACCCGGTACATTCAATTGAAGTTTGAAATCGAATTATCGAACTACCGCGCCATTTTCAATTCTATTTATAATTATATATAATTATTTATATTCTAACGACGACGTGTATAATATAAACGTTCGAATTATATTCAAAATAGATTTCACGTCGATATTATTTAAAATAATCTATTTTAAATAATCAAAATTCGCTAAAATTGCCAAAATAAAATTTTCAAACTGGCCCAGATTTTCCGGGTTGTTACAGGAACCCAATGTAAGATTTCTAAATTCAAATAAAATAGAGAAAAGTATATTAGGTTGCAGACGGAGCTTAATAGCTTACAACACTACTTTTTATTGAACCATGGATGATTGTGTGATGGTTGTTATTGTGAATGATTGGTTGTGATTGTGAATGATTGATTGTGTTAGTGGTAAATTCATTGTGTTGTAAAAATGAATGGTCTGGTGGAAATTATGGAAATGAAATTATTGTAATGTTGCAAGGCCTAGGTTAGCAGAGGAGTCGTGCTCAGACATGGTGCCGGTGCTAAATACCCTGCCATTGTAATGCTGAAATTTTCTGAAATAAAGTATATAAAATATTCATGTTAGAAATAAATTGTTTGAACAATAAAAATGACATTTTATTATATGTATGAAGTATATAAACTACTCATGTTTGAAATAAATTGTTTGAACAATAAAAATAACGATTTTATTGTACGTATGAAGTACATAAAATATTCGTGTTTGAAATAAATTGTTTGAACAATAAAAATGACATTTTTATTGTACGTACGAAGTATATAAAATATTCGTGTTTGAAAAAAATTGTTTGAACAATAAAAATAACCTTTTTATTGTATGTATGAAGTATATAAAATATTCATATTTGAAAAAAATTGTTTGAACAATAAAACAACATTTTTATTGTATGTATGAAGTATATAAAATATTAATGTTTAAAATAAATTGTTTGAACAATAAAAATAACATTTTTATTGTAAGTATGAAGTATATAAAATATTCATGTTTGAAATGAATTTTTTGAACAATAAAAATAACATTTTTATTGTAAGTATGAAGTATATAAAATATTTACGTTTGAAATAAATTGTTTGAACAATAAAAATAACATTTTTATGGTATGTATGAACTAAATAAAAAGGTCATTTGTTGAAGTATATTTTATTCGCTAAAAATATTACTTTTATCATGTATACAAAGTGTTAAAAATGGTCATGTGTTGAAGTATATTTTTGTTCGCCAAAAATATTATTTTTATCATGTATATGAAGTGCTAAAAATGGTCATGTGTTGAAATATATTTTTATTCGCCAAAAATATTATTTTTATCCTGTATATGAAATGTTAAAAATGGTCATGTGTTGAAATATATTTTTATTCACCAAAAATATTATTTTTATCGTGTATATGAAGTGTTAAAAATAGTCATGTGCTAAAATATATTTTTGTTCGCCAATTTCTTTATTTTTATCATGTATGTGAAGTAATAAAAATGACCATGTGTTGAAACATATTTTTGTTCGCCAAAAATATTATTTTTAACATGCTAATGAAGTAATAAAAATGACCGTATGTTGAAATATATTTTTATTGGTTAAAATTATTATTTTTATCACATATATGAGGTGCATAAAAATAATCGGGTGTTGAAATATATCTTTATTAGTTAAAAGTATTATTTTTATCCCATGTATGATGTGTATAAAATAACCATGTACTGAAATGAATGTTTGTTCGCTAAAAATATTACTTTTAGCATAGATATGCCTATATATACATATGCTAAGCATGTCAATGGATTGGTTGTTGCGTAGAGAAATATATTGCATGCCCGACAAATAGGTAAACCATAATGAGTTGGCTCCGCAATTTTATTTATTATATAAACTGCTGTGAATTCCATGGATGCAGTGTGCTGGTTGTTCTGTGTGAGATTATAAACAACACCATAGGATAGTACTAATTAATTTTGAACTACACTACGTGGCATACTTCGTGAAGATAGCATACTCTATCATATTCCATATAAGCATTTGGAGTTTGTATGATGAGGTTGGAATTACCATACAGGCGAGAGGCTTGTATGGCGATGACTATATTTCAGGTCGAATCGAAGACGAACCATTGATGTCATAGTATATCATATTCCATATGAACATTTGGAGCTTATATGACGAGGTTGAGATTACCATGCGAGCGAGACGCTCGTATGGCGATGACTGAATTACAGGTTGAACTGAGGACTATTATGGACTAAATAAAATATAATGGTAAATGGCAAGATTAATAAAAACCCATACAGGTCTGGAGATGACAATAATTCAAGTCTCTCCTGTTTTTAGATACGGCACGTGGATTAATTATTTTCCAACATTGGACAAGGTGATGAGATTTATCTCTGGAGTTATGATTTTTACATACTCCCTTGGGCATAGAATAAGTCACTAAAAATTGTGTATGCTGTTTCTGGATTTATTGGGGGCCTAATACGGCCCAATAAATTTCCAAACCCCTCCCCGTACAAAGGAGGTTATGGCAAAAAAAAAATCGAAATTTAAAGGCGTTAGTGAAAATTTTGAAGTGTAAATAGTTTGGAAATCATCGAACAAAATATATACATATATATAAATTAAATTAAACAAATAACGACATTGTAATTCGCGTTTTCGTATTGTAACTTTAAACGATTATACCGAGAGATCCGACCATCGGATTTTCCCGAAACTGAAACCATTTGGTCCGCTTTGAAAAGATCTTTCCAATGATATAAAATTCATTAAGATCCAACGGTTATATTTGGTGAAATGTTTAATTCAAATTTGAATGAAAGCAGCGCCAGGGCCATCGAATGACCTGAAACGTCGCTCGATGAAATTGGGTTATTTTTATATATATAAAAATAGTGATAAATCGTTATAAAATATTATAAACGATATGGAATGGAAATATACCAATTTTACTTAGTTTATTGGATATTCGAATGGTTAGATGTATTTGACATGAAATTATAATAATGAATTGAAACGTGAATGTCAAATAATATAACCAAGGAAAGAATTAGTTTGAATTCTATTTATACATGGATTATTTGAAAAGGCTGAGTTAATTCTCATTTCAAATAATCAAACGACGACCAAAAGTCGAAGATATGAAGACGGTGTAAGACTGATAATCTTCACATCAAATGGATGGCTACTGATGCCTTTGATTGGAGTTGCTGCCTTGGAAGTTTTACAATGGTAGTTGTCTGGACATATTTGTTGATTGTTCGGATGTGCGAGGGCCTCTCTCCTATATTGGACATATGGGACGATGAATAAGGAGCCTCTGGTTTCATTCGGACCCATAACGAACTAGTAAATAGATGTGTGTCTGAAATTGGAATTCATTCTGTGTTGATTGATCTCTATTAAATATATATTTGTTTGGTGGCGGAGAATTTATTCTCTTGCTTAACACCCTTCTCTAAGACATAAGAGCTTAGAGGTTATATATAGATAGACATCAATCGCATGGCATGGAATGTCAATGCGACATGATGAGATGCAAGTGATCAAGGCTTTTGTTGAAAAGCAGAGCCTTGCTGTTGATGATCAAAGCACGTCTTTAAATAGCATAGCTTTGTGTATAGCATTAATTAGAGAGCCTCACACCCTGATATGAAGCAGAAACAGGAGAGGACTGCAAGAAGAACATGTGTTTCTTTCTAGCTTGGAGTGGTGTCTTGGTATGGAGCCCAGACATCTTTACTTGTGTGGATGATGGAAAGTGAGGCGCCTTGAAATATCGGTCACTACGGGGCCAATGGATGATATGGTCGAAATACTGACTAGATTTACTTTAACGACGATGTACTTCGCGTTTTCGAGTCGTAATTTTAAACGATTATACCGAGAGATCTAACCATCGGATTTTCCCGAAACTAGAACTATTGGGTCCGCTTTGATATGATCTTTCCAACGATATAAAATTCGTTAAAATCCAATGGTTAGATTTGGTGAAATGTTTAATTCAAATTTGAATGAAAGTAGCACTAGGGCCATCAAATGACCTGAAACGTCGTTCGATGAAAATGAACTATTTATATATATATATATATATATATATAATAGTGGTAAATCGTTATAAAATATTATAAATGATATGGAATGGAAATAAACCGATTTTACTTGGTGTATTGGATATTTTGATGGTTAGATGTATTTGACATGAAAATATAATAATGAATTGTAACGTGGATATCAAATAATCTAACTAAGGAAAGAATTAGTTTAAATTTTTTATATACATGGATTATTTAAAAAGGCCGAGTTAATTCTCATTTCAAATAACCAAACGACGACTAGAAGTCGAAGATATGAAGACGGTGCAAGACCGATAATCTTTACATCGAATGGATGGCTACTGATGCCTTGATTGGAGTTGCTGCCTTGAAAGGGTTACAGTGGTAGTTGTCCAGATGTATTTTTGATTGTCCGGATGTGCGAGGGCCTCTTTCCTGTATTGGACAAATGGGACGAGGAATAAGGTGCCTCCGGTTTTGTTCGGACCCAGAATGAACTAGTAAATAGATGTGTGTCTGACATTGGATTTCGTTCTGTATTGATTGATCTCTATTAAATATATATCTGTTTGGTGGCGGAAAATTTATTCTCTTGCTTAACACCCTTCTCTAAGACGTACGAGCTTAGAGGTTATATATCGACAGACATCAGTTGCATGGCGTGGAATGTCAATGTGGCATGCTGAGATGCAAGTGATCAAGGCATTTGTTGAAAAGCAGAGCCTTGTGGTTGATGATCAAAGCATGGCTTTAAATAGCATAACTTTGTGTATATCGTTAATTTGTGAGCCTCACACCCCGGTAGGAACCAGAAATGGGAGAGGACTGCAGGGAGAACATGTGTTTCTTTCTAGCTAGGAGTGGTGTCATGGTATAGAGCCCAGACATTTTTACTTATGTGGATATGGAAAGCGAGGTGCCTCGGATATATCGGTCACTACGGGAACGATGGATGATATGGTCGACAAACTGACTAGATTTACACGCCATTGAGCGGGGAAATGCATTGTTCAGGAATTACTAATCCTCAAACGTAAAGGAGGACCGACCCTAAGGATCCAAGGGCTCACCTGAGTCTGAGTGCCGAGACATGGTAGGCTATATTGTATCGAATTCAGTAAGCCCGATCCCATGCCTTAGTTCATGAGGAAATCCAACTTCCAATGCGACATTATGCGTTTTTGATTGTAAACCTATATTGGCGGCATAGTGGCATGGGATGTTCATGTCGTCTATGATTGATACATTATGATTGAAAATTGTAACACCCCACCTCCGCTAATGTCACTCACAAAGGGAATGCACTAGGTTTGGTGAAGCATTATCGAGGTAAACATGCACAGAAATATTACAAGACAGAACATATATAAAACAGCGGAAGTAAAACAAATTTCATTACCTTATAAAATAAGGTCTAAAGCCTTTTACATCAGAATACATCAAAACCTATCTTGCAATAGTAAAGAAGCATAAAACCATTTCATAAATTATTCCCCAAGTAAAACAGTAAAGTAGCCATAGCCAAGAAAAGTCCAAGCCATGCGTGATGACCTTCAAGCAGAAGAAGTCCGAACTAGATAACAGTGTTTCCTCCCTGAAACCTGGGGGGGGGGGGGAACGGAAGACAAAGAGGCGAAACAAAACGGGGTCAGTCATAAAGACTGGTAAGTCCTATCTACTTGCAGCATAAATACAGGTAAAGGTAACATGACATGCATAAATTGAAAGTAAACATAAGGATGACAACAAGATAGATAAGCTACACCAAGATAAATGGATGAATTACTGTAGCAAGGTAAACTAAGGTATCATGATAAACTACGGTGTCAAGAATCAAGGTATCACATCGTCTGGTTTCTATCAAGTATACTATCACAAGGTATCTATCATGCATAACATCCCACGGTATCTATCATGTATATTTGCTCTACACCTCTCGTACTAGTATCCCAACCCGCGTCATGTGTTAACTACGAATGCCCCTCACCCAATGTCATGTAATGGTCCATGTCAACCTAATATATAGCATATGTAGGTTTTCCCAACTCGTATGTTTCTTTCCATGTATAAGTTCAGTCCTTTGCCGTACGGGCTTCCCCCATGTAAATCTATACCACCTCAACGTAGTACCATTTTATCCTTGAAGTTGTTTTGGACTGCTACCCTTGATCTGGTTATGTTTTCTTACCATGAACTATCGCGTGTTCACTTAGGATTTATGCCACCTAGGACCACTAGGGATTATGCTACCTAATGAACGTTTTCGTGCCTCGGTTTGGGTTTTGGCCACCTAGGACCACTAGGGATTATGCCACCCGTCAACCGCGCCCTTTATCCCGCGTATGTATCGTGAATCGTTTTCCATGTCTAGACGCACATGTTCCTCAATGTGCCATCCGAGTTCCGTGCCAGGGCAAATCAAGAAATACGGAACTCGGTCGGGAGCTTTAAGTCATCTGCTGATGCAGATATCAAGGTCTGTTTTTGTATCCGTGGCTATGGTCCCACGTGACCCCTCCCTCAACTACTGAAAGGCAATCCAAGAAAAATCATGTATGAGAACTACATCCCGGCCCCACTATAGCCTCACTTTCCTATGGGCCAACCTCACCCATGACTTGATAGCAAGAACATGGTCTGTTGGGAGTTCTCTGCCTTTCCGTTCGTACACGATTGACTAAAGATGGTAGGTAGTCGGCGACGTGCTATCCAGGGCAAAAACAAGTATCGTCGACTCCACGCTAATCCATCCCAGTCTTTAGGTCGCTCGCATAACAACCAAGGCATACTCTTGGCTCTTCTACCGCAGACCTTAACCACTGTGAGGCCGGGTTTCACGGACCACCTGTAGTGACTCGAAAATCCGGTAGAATTTGAGCTGACCAAAAACACAAGTCCAACCCCAAATATCACGGAAATTCGAACCATTAATAGAAAGAAGTTAGAGGGTGAGGATAGATAAGATAGAAACTTAGAATAGAAGAAGAAGAAGAACACAACATCAGAGTAACACAAATCTCACAGCGGAACGAATAACATATAATATATATAACATAGCTTGAAATATACATCTGTACTTGAATATACATCAATATCAAAGTACATCACTTACAACACAGCAGAAATAACTATAGCTATATGATCCTGAAGCCTCCTGCTCCAAGCTCTTCCAGTATATCTGTAAATTCCCGACTACTTGACTGCCCGTACAAATTTAGGCACCCAAGAGTTTAGGGAAAAACAACAAAGTAAACTCCGGGTCAGTCATGGGACTGGTATGAGTAAACAGTTTAAAACAGTTTCAGAAAACTAAACGATATCTCATTAGACCACGCCGTATAACACGGAACGGGTTTTTCCCTTATGAGAATCCAAATTATCTTTATATCAAAAACCTTTTGATATTATAATAATGTCTATCAACCACAACTATAATAATCATCTAGTAGAAACGCTTTCATCTCACGTTCTACATATATAGTATACAATCAAAACCGCAAGCACGTATTGGGTAATGGATTTCCAACTATGACAAGGTATGGAACCACCTTTCGCTAATGTACCTCTAGAGAGGAATACACTGGGTTCAACAAGAACATCTTGCAACCCGACCACACATGACTGACCACTCATTTCGCTTGAGTGTATCGAATGTATATCACCAACAGTTGGGATCAACAACCGTTTCCCGAATGGGACAGCATTAACAATAGATTTTTAGAAGTAAATGAAACTCTAGATTAGGTGATTATACACCCTACTTCGGTGCGACCGACTTAGCCATGCTGCCTGCCCGATTTCTGTCATTTACCGGATGATGAGGCTAGAAGCTACGCTTTATCATCATACCAGATTCACTATGAATGCCACATCGTCAAATCCATCAAATCACCGATTGACGTCCTCAACAGTACATTACGTGTTAGCTAAAAGAAGTTTCCTTCTCCGCTTCCACTCTTGGTACGGTTGAAGAAATCAATGTACGTGACCTTTCTGGAAATAATCTGTCATACATTCATCCATACAAGTCACCCAGGAACAGGATGAACTGAAGGCACTATTTCTATTAATAGAAAAAGTCCTTGCACTCTACTCCGTCTTCGATTATCTTTATATAATCTGATTCGCACGCTACTGCCGATATGGAGTGGTTCTTCGGATAATAATCCACCCGGTCTCTCCATATTGACAACGATGGTCAAAACTTCGATAGTCTGTGATTTAACTATCGAATAAAAACAAGTGTTTCGATAGTCGATGATTTAACTATCGAATAAAACAAGTGTTCATCCAAACATCCAACAAATCAGTGAGCCTTTAATTAATATTCCATTAATTAAATCTCTTCTCTATTTCTTTATCAATATTTGTTAACCAAATATTTTCAATAACCATATTGGCCTTATACGTTCTTTGGAAAACATTTCCATATATCGTCTTCCTTTATTTTCTATACTAGGAAATATTCATTATTCTATTTCCCAGCTTACACTTATTTGGGTTAAAACAGATGTTGTGTAAAACATCGTTACGACCACCCAAATACAGTATTTAACTAATTCTTATTCCACATTGATCTTCGAGCCTGAATCTTGCTACTTATCGGTATATCATGAAATCAACCAAGTTGGGGTATAATTACCTCTCATACCTTGACTGAATAACATTTAACGTCAAAACAGACAAGTCTACTTACTCGAATAATCAATACCATACAACTGATTATTCACCTTTAAACACATATACATTTTCTCTTTCTATTCCTACGAGATTTTATTCTTATGCTTCCCTTTTTAATTATACTATTCTATTTCTAAATTCGTTTCCTTATCGACTTCTATATAATTTGATATGTTGATTTCTAACTATCAAATTATCTTAAAAATATTCTATCTCCTTAAATTCCCGGAAAAATTCGCCATAACCTCCTTTGTACCGGGAGCATCGGGAAATTTCAAATAGCTTTCCCGGTCCTTCTCATCTCAAAAAGGAAAAAAAAAGCCAAGCGGCTTGCCGATACAGCGCATAAAATCTCATATATGAATTAAATACGTACCTTTTTGTCGGGCATTCTATTTATTTCACTTCTATACTTTATTCCATACCTGTCTCCTGTATATTTATGCCTGTCCAATCTATTTTAACTATACCAATCGTTTTAACTCAATTTGTTAAATTAAATCTGTTACTTAACTTTTCAGTCTATTTCACCTTCATATTTGAATATGACTTGTTCAAATATATTTTAACTGCATATTAACAAATTCTAATTATACTCATACTCTCGTTTCCTTATCGACTTCTCTATTCAAATTCCAATTCAATTCTATTTGAATTCTCTTTATTTAAAACTTCATTTGAATTCTATTTTCAAATTCTATAGTTTAAAGTCCATTTGAATTCTATATTCAAATTCTATAGTCAAAGTCCATTTGAATTCTATATTCAAATCGTTTAAAGCCCCTTTGAATTTCTATATTCAAATCTATAGTTTAAAGTCTATTTGAATTTCTATATTCAAATCTATAGTTTAAAGTCCATTTGAATTTCTATATTCAAATTCTATAGTTTAAAGTCTATTTGAATTTCTATATTCAAATCTATAGTTTAAAGTCCATTTGAATTTCTATATTCAAATCTCTATTTCAATTCCTTATACTCAAAGTCCATTTGAATTCTCGGCATTATTTATAAACAACGTTTATAACTTCAATTCAAATCCCACCTTTCCATTTATAAACAACGTTTATAAATTCAATTCAAATCCCATATTTTCATTTATAAACAACTTTTATAAATTCAATTCAAATCCCATATTTTCATTTATAAACAACTTTTATAAATTCAATTCAAATTCCAACTTTTCATTTATAAACAACTTTTATAAATTCAATTCAAATTCCATCTTTTCATTTATAAACAACTTTTATAAATTCAATTCAAATTCCATCTTTTCATTTATAAACAAATTTTATAAATTCAATTCAAATTCCATCTTTTCATTTATAAACAACTTTTATAAATTCAATTACTTGTTTTATATACCTTCGAACAAGTTAAATATTTTCTATAGTTCCTTTAAAATTTAAATTCTATTTATAAAAATAGAATTTCATTTTTAAATCTCAAATACCCTTTTCGATATTTTTATAAATCAATATTCAAGCCTCATTGATATTTTAAATAATCAAATCAACCAATTTTCAATCATTTGATTTTTAACACATCATATATGAATATATATGAAATCAAACAAACAACAGATAATATATTTTTGAGGAATCCAGTTGGATTCCTCCAACCTGTTTTTCCTGCATCCACAAACGTTAGTCAACATAGTAATACCCATCCTGCTTCGAGGCAGGATATCGCGGTATGAAGGTCATCCACTAATCATAGCGTGGGGCGTATAGGGTAATCATCCGCTATGAAACTGCGGGCATCCGCTAATGAGACTGCGGGAATCCAACCAATCATCAACCCAATATATATATATATATATATATATCCTAAATAACTAATATATATTTTAAAACAATCAGCCAGCATTCAAACAAGCATAACAATTATTTTTAACTATATAAAAATAAATTCTAAATAAAAGGTGCGATTTACTCACCGAGATTTTCTTTGCTGAATATCTTGTGGAAATTCAAATCTTACGGCTTCGAATCGCCTCGAATGAGTTTTATCGTGCTCCTACGAATATTTATTTAACGATTAACATTTCAATTTAACGAATAAATAAATGTCTTATATATATCCCTTTTCTCATTTAATTAAATCATCAAATTGTTTTTAATTAAATATCCAACTTCTTTTATTTATTTTGAGTTTGAAATCTGAATCAAACTAATATAGTTTAAATAAAAGAAACACAAACTATCTAATTCATTTTCTATAACTAATTATATAAATTTATTTGCTCTTTATATAACTAATCCCTCAAAATAAATTTCTAATTGCCTTATTTATTTTTCCAAATAAATAAAAACTAAATCTAAAAAGAAAAATACCTTAATCGTGCTAAATTCTTTCTTCGGCAATTCATCGAACACGTTCTCGGCATCTACCATTGCTACTGTCCTAAGTTGATCTTGTTCAACTCAGTCCAAACTCTGGCATCACATTCACCGCCAACTCCATTCAAGATCGATAGTCCACCCTCCAAAAATCAACGCAGACCCTGTAATGAACCCATCGCCTCTTCCAACTCGATCATACCGCAAGCCCTAATCCACTGTTCGAGCACCGTTTAAATCGAATACCAGTGAGAAGCTTCTGGTTTTTCACTCATAGTTTTTGCCATCCCCAAGTAGTGCTTGTCGCGGCCAACCCAGATCCACGAGTTCATCGTCGAACTCCCAAAAACGAATCGCACCAGATTCGAACCTCGTCTTCTCATTCAACTCCATCAGCGCAACTACTTCGAGCTCACCACTATTTGTCTGAATCGCAACTCCTCCTTGCCACCGCGGTTACTGGAAATCTCGAGTGTCGATAACCCGCATCTCGCGATAGGATTCCCTGATTCGAACTCAAAAGCCTCGGCAGTTGTTCAAGTCGTGATTCTCTGGCCTTTGATGGCTTTAGATTAGCTCGCGAGATTTGTTTTCGATTTTGGTTTTGTTTGGGAGCTTTGGTTTCCAGAAAAACGAAATGGAAAGGAAGATGGGGAGTTAGCGATTTATAGAGAAAAAATGGGGTGCGTGGCCATTCTGATTTCCTTTTGTTGTTGAGTGGAAGGAGATAGAGCATGTTAGTTATAAATGTGCATTCATCTGCACCAAGGAATTAAAGTGGGTATTATATTAAATAAAAAATCTTTTTATTTTAAATAAATTTCGAATCGGTGTCCTTTAATTAAAAATACACCTTGCTTTTCGAACTCCTTTTTGAATGCAACGACTGTCAATTCTAGGGTAATACCCCTATTCCGGACACACTGGGGAAGGTCACGTAGTCCCATTCGATCATCTGAAGGAGATATTAATTTTAAACCAATATAAATTAATTTCAGACAATTTATTCTTCGAAAATAAGTTAATATTATTCTTCTAATTCAAACAGAATTTTCTATTGATCGATTGAACTGTAATTTAATTCAGAATTAAATTTTTAATTCAATTCACTTCGCATTCTGATAACTTGATATATTCGATATTAAATCGAAACTGATTATTAAATTGATAACTAAAAATAAAAAATCCATTTATATTTATCCACCCAATATTTAAAACTGTATTAAATATTCAAATCTAACCGACGGAATATCCAGGTCATTACAATCTTCCCCACTTAAAATAATTTCGTCCTCGAAATTGCTAAGGTAGAAAAAGTGCTACAAACCCATTAACTTTTCAAAACTTATTTATGTTGATACTCAACATTTCAAACTTCCTTACGTCTCTCTTTCGAATAAATCCTTATTTGATAACTCCTCCCTTCAAATAACTATATTTGATAATCTCTCTATCGAATAACTAGATTCGAAAACCTTTCTTCGAATAACTATATTCGATTTACTCTATTCAATTTACTCTTATCAATTAACTCTATTGGATTTAACTCTTTTCGATTAACTCCATCGAATAACTAAATTCGATAACTCCTTCGAATAACCAATATTCTATAACTCACTTCGATTAAACTAATCGATAATTCTTTTCGATTAAACTATAATCGATAACTCATTTCGAATAAACTATATTCGATAACTCCTTTCCAATAAACTATATTCGATAACTCCTTTCGCTTGACTCTAGATCGCAGCGATCACAATGGTTACGCCTGATTCCCTCAGGAAACTTCCGACCGCCCTAGGCTATCTGCAGCCCTGCGAATTACGCTAGCAGTCGTACGAAATGGCACTTATCCTGAGTAACTATGTTTGACTAATTCTATTTCAATAACTATAATTGATCAACTTTAATTGAATAACTATCATTCAATTAAATTTTAATTCGATTAACTATGTTCAATTAACTCTATCAGGTTAACTCTAAATTTGAATAACAAATATTCGATAAATTCTGATTGAATCACTAATATTCAACTAACTCTATGGATTCCCTAACTGATTAACTCTAACTGGTTAATTCCTACTCTAATCGATTATTTCTAACTCTAATCGACTATTTCTAACTCTAGTCGATTATTTCTAACTCTAATTGACTTCTCCTATTCGAATAACTCATATTGGATAACATTTATTCATCTATAAAGATTTACTTTTAATAACGGTTCTTCACTTTATAAATGTTCTCTTAAATAACGTTACTTCACTTATACAAGTGTTGTGTACCCCTTCTATTTAAAACTATCGGTGTTAAAAACCAATATCTCTTCTCTAGATAAGTTCAGACTTATATATTCCATTTATCGAATGACAGATATTTAATTTAATTTATAAATTGTTATTTATAAATTTATCTTTTCTATTTATCTGTTAAAAAAAGATTTCCATTTTCTATTCATCTTCTGAATATTCCTTTGATTAAATTCTATTTATTTAACAAATAAATATCTCATCCATAACATTCTATTTATTATCTATAAATAAATATTTCCATTTAATCTATTTGTAAATGTTTTACAAATATTCCCTTCTATTTGTTTGCACATAACTTTATTTGTTTTACAAATACATTTCCTTTTTCATTCCCAATTCATATTTCATTCACATTGATTTTACTCAATTTATTCATTTCGGTCCATTTAACTTACTTAAGTTAAATTTAATTTCAATCATTCAAATTCCCATTAACTAGTTGCTAATTAACCGTTTTTCCTAGTTCACCTTCATATTTGAATATAACTTGTTCAAATATATGTCAACTTAATTATAACTAATCTAATTATATTTTCAACTTGAGTTATATGTTCGATTTCGAATATAAATTCTCAATCTCTTTCACTTATTCAAAAACCCAATTTTGATTCAAATTTCCTTTAACTAATTATTTTCCAATTTAGTTAATTCTATCTAACCATTCAAAATATGATTTTTGTCTTAAAAATCATTTCACTTACTTCACTAGAGTTCATATTTATTTTATATCTCCAGTTTGGATTTTTCTAGTGCCAACCCAGATTTTATTTCCTAAAAATCCCTTTATTTATTTAATTAAACCGTTATGGTTTTATAATGGTCATGGCGCTGCTTTTCTAAAAATTTGATTTTGACATAACTCAAAATCTATACGACGAAATCCAGATTTTTCTCTTTCGTTAGAAAACTATCGTTCAACCGGTCCCGAAGATTCTTGTTTCAAAGGATTCCGACTTAATTTGAGTCCTGTATACTCGATTGAAGTTCAAGTCGCCAATTTACGAACTGCCGCGCTACGACGAGCTCGTTTTAATTATATTTATAAATATAAACGTTTTAACTTCGTTTATAATAAATTCAACTCCATTCTGATATATTTTTAATATGTATCAAATCCATTCCAACATAATATTCCCGATCTATTTCTCTTCAAATATTCAAGTCCTCTACCTTTACAATATTCAAATTCCATTTGAATTTCTTTATTCAAACTCTATATTATTTCCTTTTATTCAATTTCTATTTGAATTTCCTTCTATTCAAATTCATTTGAATTCCTTATCTTTAAATTCCATTTGAAATCCTTTATTCAACTTCTATTTAAATTCCTTTGTTCAATTTCTATTTCAAACTTTATATTTTCTTTGAATTCTAATATTCAACCTCCACTTTATATTCTCTTTGAAATTCTATTTAACCAAATTCCATTTGAATTCTAATATTCAAATCTCTATTTGACTTTTCTTTATTCAAATCCATTTGAATTCCTTTGAATTCAAATTCCATTTCAATTTTCTTATACAATTTCTATTTGAATTTTCTTTATTCAAACTCATTTGAATTCCTTTGAATTCAAATTCTATTTCACTTCTATTTGAATTATATATATATTCAAATTCCTTTATTTTACTTCTATTTGAAATCTATATTCCAATTCCCATTTCAAAATTCTTTTGAAGTAATATAAATATATACATATATTTATATCTATCTCAAATTCAAAACATTTGAATTTTCAAACAACTTGTTTCTTTCAAACAAATTTCCATCAAAACTTTTCTAAGGCAGCAATTCGTCACTTAGAAACTCGAAAATGAACACTGATGAGGTTGCGATCATCATCAGAATTATTTCCCAGCTACTGAATGAGTTCAGTACCATATTTCTTTCAAAATCCATTTAGAAAAATATTTTCCAAACTCCCAGGATTTTAAATTCTGAATTCTGGTTGGAATTCAATTTTAATTTATCTCATTTATATATTTGATTTCATATACAAATTCCATAGGTTATATATATAACTATTTCAGTTTTATAATCTAATTTGATTATAATCCTAACAATCAACTTAACTATTTAAAAACAATATCGTGTCCAATCTTCTGTTCAAGTGTTTATAAACTCCTATCGACATCGTGGCGTCCCACGATTCGACCAAAATTTATAATCCACTCAACAGACTAGTCAACACAATATAAAACGGTTTTTATATCAAATAACAAGTACGCTCTCTCGTATATATATACACTCAAACTCAATCTAGGGTATTACTAACCCTATCTCTACCGAGTCACGCCACAGAGCCAAGTAATTCTTAACTTAAGCTCTGATACCAACTGTAGTGACCCGAAAATCCGGTAGAATTTGAGCTGACCAAAAACACAAGTCCAACCCCAAATTTCACGGAAATTCGAACCATTAATAGAAAGAAGTTAGAGGGTGAGGATAGATAAGATAGAAACTTAGAATAGAAGAAGAAGAAGAATACAACATCAGAGTAACACGAATCTTACAGCGGAACGAATAACATATAATATATATAACATAGCTTGAAATATACATCTATACTTGAATATACATCAATATCAAAGTACATCACTTACAACACAGCAGAAATAACTATAGCTATATGATCTTGAAGACTCCTGCTCCAAGCTCTTCCAGTATATCTGTAAATTCCCGACTACTTGACTGCCCGTACAAATTTAGGCACCCAAGAGTTTAGGGAAAAACAACAAAGTAAACTCCGGGTCAGTCATGGGACTGGTATGAGTAAACAGTTTAAAACAGTTTCAGAAAACTAAATGATATCTCATAAGACCACGCCGTATAACACGGAACGGGTTTTTCCCTTATGAGAATCCAAATTATCTTTATATCAAAAACCTTTTGATATTATAATAATGTCTATCAACCACAACTATAATAATTATCTAGTAGAAACGCTTTCATCTCACGTTCTACATATATAGTATACAATCAAAACCGCAAGCACGTATTGGGTAATGGATTTCCAACTATGACAAGGTATGGAACCACCTTTCGCTAATGTACCTCTAGAGAGGAATACACTGGGTTCAACAAGAACATCTTGCAACCCGACCACACATGACTGACCACTCATTTCGCTTGAGTGTATCGAATGTATATCACCAACAGTTGGGATCAACAACCGTTTCCCGAATGGGACAGCATCAACAATAGATTTTTAGAAGTAAATGAAACTCTAGATCAGGTGATTATACACCCTACTTCGGTGCGACCGACTTAGCCATGTTGCCTGCCCGATTTCTGTCATTTACCGGATGATGAGGCTAGAAGCTACGCTTTATCATCATACCAGATTCACTATGAATGCCACATCGTCAAATCCATCAAATCACCGATTGATGTCCTCAACAGTACATTATGTGTTAGCTAAAAGAAGTTTCCTTCTCCGCTTCCACTCTTGGTACGGTTGAAGAAATCAATGTACGTGACCTTTCTGGAAATAATCTGTCAAACATTCATCCATACAAGTCACCCAGTAACAGGATCAACTGAAGGCACTATTTCTATTAATAGAAAAAGTCCTTGCACTCTACTCCATCTTCGATTATCTTTATATAATCTGATTCGCACGCTACTGCCGATATGGAGTGGTTCTTCGGATAATAATCCACCCGGTCTCTCCATATTGACAACGATGGTCAAAACTTCGATAGTCTGTGATTTAACTATCGAATAAAAACAAGTGTTTCGATAGTCGATGATTTAACTATCGAATAAAACAAGTGTTCATCCAAACATCCAACAAATCAGTGAGCCTTTAATTAATATTCCATTAATTAAATCTCTTCTCTATTTCTTTATCAATATTTGTTAACCAAATATTTTCAATAACCATATTGGCCTTATACGTTCTTTGGAAAACATTTCCATATATCGTCTTCCTTTATTTTCTATACTAGGAAATATTCATTATTCTATTTCCCAGCTTACACTTATTTGGGTTAAAACGGATGTTGTGTAAAACATCGTTACGACCACCCAAATACAGTATTTAACTAATTCTTATTCCACATTGATCTTCGAGCCTGAATCTTGCTACTTATCGGTATATCATGAAATCAACCAAGTTGGGGTATAATTACCTCTCATACCTTGACTGAATAACATTTAACGTCAAAACAGACAAGACTACTTACTCGAATAATCAATACCATACAACTGATTATTCACCTTTAAACACCTATACATTTTCTCTTTCTATTCCTACTAGATTTTATTCTTATGCTTCCCTTTTTAATTATACTCTTCTATTCTAAGTTTCTATCTTATCTTTCCTCACCCTCTAATTTCTTTCACTAATTACCAGGATTTTACGATGTTTTGGTTATCGACATCGAGCTTATGCCGATAACCAAAGTCGCTAAAAATCCGGGTCGTTACACCACCTGCCACCTCGCAGAGGGATACCAAGAGTACCCTCACGTCTCCCGAAGCTACCGCTTCGTCACCCAGTTCGTTGGAGCCTTTATCCAAGTCGGATAATTTGCTCCTCCTCGTGTGTTTAAGCGATGACCTACCATATCGGGTTACTCATCCATTCATGAACTAGTCCCATGTCCTTGGCTAAGAATTATTACTTAGTTATACTTAACTAAGGTTTACCACTTAGCTTCTTTTCCCCGTTACCCTTGATTAACCACGATTTTCTACCTAGTTCCTCTCACTAGGGTTTTGTCTATTGGGTTAAGTGTTGTTATTCTGGTTCATGACTTAGCCAGCCTACGAATCATGTCAAGATTGGCTAAGTATTTAAGTTCAAGGTTTAGCCCTACAAGTTGGTTAAGTATACCAAGAAGCTCATGACTTAACCCTATCAAGTCAAATTGGTTAAGTATTTATTTGTCTTAACCCTATCAGATTATCATGTTAGATTGATTAAGCATAGATTATCTTAATCCCATCAGGTTATCGAGTCGGATTGGTTAAGTGTAGGTTAACTTAACCCCATCCACTAATCGTATTACCATGGTTAAGCCTAATTTAAAAGGTCTTGTGACTTAACCCTACCAGGTCCACATATTAGATTGGTTAAGTGTAGGTTACTTAACCTCATCAAATCACAATATATAATTGGTTAAGTATAAGTTACTTAACCCCATTAAATTATCATGTTAAGTTGGTTAAGTATTATTTACTTAACCTCATTGAATTACCAAGTTTAGATTGGTTAAGTGTTTAACTTAACCCCATCGAATTACCGTGTTTAGATTAGTTAAGTATAGGTTACTTATCCCCATCTAATTACCGTGTTTAGATTAGTTAAGTATAGGTTACTTAACCCCATCTAATTACCGAGTTTAGATTAGTTAAGTCTAAGTTACTTAACCCCATCTAATTACCGTGTTAGATTAGTTAAGTATGGATTACTTAACCTCATCGAATTTACCATGTTTAGATTAGTTAAGTGTGGATTACTTAACCCCATCTAATTATCAAGTCGGATTAGTTAAGCGTAAATTACTTAACCCCATCCCCTAATTGTCTTGTATGGTTAAGTGTCATTAAGAAATCAAGCCCGGTCCGACTTAACCTTCCCATTCGTGTCATATCAATTAAGTGTCATTAGTCAAATTTACTTAACCTTATCATGTGGCATTAATTTAATTAATGCACTCTCAACCTCTCACATTAGACCTTGTTGTGGTTACTAGTTAAGCCGGGCGGGTCCGGGTAGTTTTACACCACAACCTAGTCTAACCTCGGGTCTTAAGTGCGACATGACCAACTTCTCACATTGGATCCTATTGTTTGTAGCCACTAGTTAAGCCGGGCGGGTCCGGGTAGATTTATGCTACAAAACTCAACCCAACCTCGAGTTGGCCACTTTCATGTTTGGTCTAGTGTCTTTTTACACTTACAACCCACCCATGTCTAGTTCAAGTTCCATGTTTTCCCACGTGTCATGATCATATTTAAATGTATCATGAATGTCATGTTCTCATGTAAGCCCCATGTCAAGGTTTTCATGCCATACCCACGTTTTTCCTAAGCTACCCAAACGTATTTCCAACCCAAGTGGAAGCGAGTCACATAGTAGGGTATTATGCTAACATATTGGCCACAAACATGCATAGTATCATAAGGGAATTTGGCCACAAACATGCATAGTATCATAAGGGAATTTGGCCACAAGCATGCATAGTTTCATAAGAGGATTTGGCCACAAACATGCATAGTTTCATAAGAGGATTTGGCCACAAACATGCATAGTGTCATAAGTGAATTTGGCCACAAACATGCATGATACATAAGGGGTTTGGGTTCATTTACATGCATAAGCCCCAAAGTCAAATCTTTGCCAATGTTTCACAAGTCAAATGGTTCCCAAAGGTTCATGCTAGCATTCCATAGATAAAGATTCAAACTTGCAAGATATACTAGGTTATACATAACATGAGTGGGATGATTAAGTCGCTACAACTTAGCCCAAGGTCATAGATCATAGAAAAGGGCAAAACTAGTTTCACATAAGCTAGCATACTTATGTTTCATCGCATTTTATCCCATGTCACATTAGAACCACCGTTAGAATCTACAAGTAGCTAGAACTTACATAGCGTGGCAAGAGGGCTAGGAGCATGAATCGTTTTGATGAAGAAAGGTGGCTCCTTTGTTGAAGAATCGTCATGAAATTGGCCTAGCAACCTTGATCCACTCCCTTGATTTGATGTAGCAAGCTGGCACCTTTGATTCGGATCTTGTTTGAATGCATAGTCTCTTGGAGTTGGAGATGGAGGCCATGATCAATGAAGATTTGGGCAGCACTTCGTGGCATGAGTGATTTGTGAGGGTTTAGGGTAGGCTTAGGGGTCTTTTTATAGAGATTAGGAGTAGTTTAGGCACTTAGATTAACCCTAGGATAAATCCAAGCCCTCAAAAATCGTCACAAGCCTCCAAAACAGGACCCAGGAGCCAAAACAGGTGCACCAGGCCGACCTGGCCGACCAGGGAGGTCGACCCCCAGGTCGACTCTAGAGTCGACCTGGTTGGGGGGGAGGTCGACCCTAGTGTCGACCCCCCTGTCGACCTGCCTGGGAGGGATTTTTCCCGCCTACTCTGATTTCTGTGTTTTTGAAATCTGTTTTGAATTCTGATTTTTCGTGAAACTTCCGAAGGCCATATCTCGACCATACAGACTCCGATTTACGAAATTTCGGACTCTATTTCGCGTATTTTTCCGAGAGGAACGCAATGGCATAGCCCATTTCTCCTGGTTCAGATTTTATATTTTAATTCTGCCTTGATTCTTGTTTTAACACATTGTTAAATTTCGGGTTGTTACATTCTCCCCTCCTTTAAGGATTTCGTCCCCGAAATCTCCAAGTTAGGAAGAACGTATCCTACCATCCATCATCCATCTACTCAAAACATCATCCACAGGCAACCATTGTCCTTAGATGATTCCTAATGCCATATGAATATATGCAAAACATGTGTGTATATGCTCCTTAGCTAATGCTAATGATCAGGCCTGAGTAATCTTTCTAATGCAAAATATGTTTAGTGCCATGAGTCCAACATGTATGCAAATAGTCCTAGTCATATAAGTACTATATGCGCGCCCAAACATTCATTCATATGCAACATCCGCATGATAACACATTCAATTTCATCCATAAACAAGTATAAATACTCGTGCATATGCAACATGAAACGTGATCGCGTCAATCTAGTATCTAATGTGTATTCGCGCATCCACAAGCAACCACTTGCAACCATTTGCAACCATATCAATCATAACATGTTTCAAATACATGTTTACATCCATAGAGTTCTATCTAAGGTTCCCAAGATAAGATCGAGGAAATAAACAAGAAAAACTCCTTACGGGGTTTGTAACAGAAACAGGACCGAGAGGATATCCACCAAGCGATAGCATGCAAGTAAGCTCTACAGGTGAACCAAGGATCAAAGATATACTCTTAAAAAGAGACATGATGCGCGCGTCTAAGCCGCATTTCCATGAGCTTAATTCCATTGTGCCTTGACCGCCTTTGACTTCATGATTTCGTAGCTCCTTGATTCCTATTTCCAAGATATGAGTTAGAACTCATTTCATTGTCGCCTCTTATTCCACTTTCACTTATCCTTTCCCTAGTGTACTTGTCTCAAACGTATCCACTTACTCATGCAAGCTCTCCAAAATTCACTAGGGAATTCTGGATCTCGTTTGCCGATGCCAATCCATGTTGCCAAGAGTACTTACTAGGGTGATTCCCATAACTCATGCATAAGCGAAATGAACCAACCGCCTTAGCGGCGAATTCTATTCGAACGGATTACCAACAACTGCATCCCGAGATTCTAGGTAACTAACCATGACAGGACCCAAAAGGTTACACGAGACTTCGAGGGTATCACCAAGGTGAGTCGAGAGTCTAACTACCCTCTTTCCAAAACCGAGAATGGCACCCCTTATTGGGTGACCACTTTATCCCTAGAATCCATGCGTAGCCGAGACATATCATTCTCAAATCCAAACAAGTCATGAAGAAATGGACCAACTCTCCAACCAGATTTTTGGGACAAAAACTGGGATCCTCTACCATGCTAGTACTAAGGTGCAGAGACTCAACTATCCAAGCAGACTTAAATGATACGATGATCAAGACAAAGTCTGGACGGGATGATAGAAAAGAACGACTAAACCTTTACCAGAAACGTTACCATCTCTTTTAGGTCCCTAGAAATGGGAGCGTACTATTGCCCTCTCCGATGATCTTGTCCTTGTCCTCCTTGATGGACTAAACCATACCAACAAGTTGCTTATTCTTAAGCTCGTGTCCTTTATCCTTGCTCTCATTATCCCTTCTTATAACTTCGGTGACAGGTCTCTCGAGAACTTCTGCCATCGCACGGGAAAACACTTACGTATCTAGACAAGGTTTAGTCGCAGTTAAAACTACTGTGACTACAGATGGAGGAAAGAAAGGAAAAGAGATTCAATCAAGGAAACAAAGGATAGTGCTAATGGCTTTTGGGGAATAGCCTTTAACAACAAAATTTTCTTGAAAAATGCTCCTTTGTAAATGGTTTTTCAAATAGTTTTCAGAAGGTTTTAAAAACTTTTGCCCAGCATGGTAACCTTCTGCTCTGATACCAAATGTAACACCCCACCTCCGCTAATGTCACTCACAAAGGGAATGCACTAGGTTTGGTGAAGCATTATCGAGGTAAACATGCACAGAAATATTACAAGACATAACATATATAAAACAGCGGAAGTAAAACAAATTTCATTACCTTATAAAATAAGGTCTAAAGCCTTTTACATCAGAATACATCAAAACCTGTCTTGCAATAGTAAAGAAGCATAAAACCATTTCATAAATTATTCCCCAAGTAAAACAGTAAAGTAGCCATAGCCAAGAAAAGTCCAAGCCATGCGTGATGACCTTCAAGCAGAAGAAGTCCGAACTAGATAACAGTGTTTCCTCCCTGAAACCTGGGGGGGAACGGAAGACAAAGAGGCGAAACAAAACGGGGTCAGTCATAAAGACTGGTAAGTCCTATCTACTTCCAGCATAAAAATAGGTAAATGTAACATGACATGCATAAACTGAAAGTAAACATAAGGATGACAACAAGATAGATAAGGTACACCAAGATAACTGGATGAACTACTGTAGCAAGGTAAACTAAGGTATCATGATAAACTACGGTGTCAAGAATCAAGGTATCACATCGTCAGGTTTCTATTAAGTATACTATCATGGAGTAACACATATTTTCTTATTCAATATATTTTACAAATCTTTTCTAAAGATATTCAACCATTACTTCTAGAGTTTTGTATTTCTCATCTAATGATATTTTGTAAGCATTTCTTTTGGAATGTCACATCAATACACAATATGTTTTTCTACAGGAGTTAAATAGTTGCTACTTTTACAGTAGCATAAAATACCCTTATTAGAGATTCTTGGTGCAATTATTTTTGAAATGACATATTAAATATTAAATATAGCGACTAAATTATGTGTTCTAAATAAAAAAGGGAGATAAAACCTCTACTTTGAAAGTGTAGTATTGTCATATAATATTTATTTTGTAGATGTATTATCACTGCTTCGAAAATTTTATATGATATATCCTAAAGGGACATAACATTGCTTTTTAAGAAATTGAAACTTCTTAATGAAAATCTGTAATATCTCTTTTAGGGTGTTGGATTTTCCAATGTAAATAAAAGTTCAAAATATCCTTTCAAGGTATATATATATATATAAACAAACATTTATACATATCAATAATATGATATATGTGTTATCCTTGTCAAAGAATATTAAAATATATTTCTTCAAATAAATAGCTAGGAAAATACACACAGAGTAGTTTATCAAAACTTCAAGATTTTACCATGTATAATTAATAAAAATTGGATCTACTATACTTTTGTAATGCTTATTTGTAACAACCTTGAATTTTATCATAAGAATATTTAATAATTTAAACATTTTAAATTATTAATTTTAAGATTTAATGAAATGGATTATAATTTAATTGAGATTCGAAATGTGAATTTAAAATTAACTTAAGTTTATTTTAAGCCATGTATAGTTTTATTTGGTTGTGAATGACGATAAGAAATTAATATCAATAAATTTGAATGTTCGAAAATCAAATTATTATTAATCGATTTGATTTAACTTACGAAAATAACAATTTTTCATCAATCTCATAATCTGACGGAACTAGTTTCAATTAATCTAGAATGGCTAATTATTATAAGATTTCAATTTTTGTATCCAACGGAGTTATTATATGGTCGTGCGCAATATAAATGTATTTACTGGAAAAAAATGATTTGAATTTATAATTTGATTTTATAAGTAGATGTTAAATACGTCCCAATTGGCTTTCAAAACTTGTTCCATAAAGTCCAAAACATGGGTAATTAGCTGGTAACTATAATGAGCACGCTTTATTTGGAGTTCATCGGTTTTTGGGAGTGAGTAGTATTTTATTTTAATTCTCTATATAAGGATCATATACACCCTTAACCCTAAATTCTTTTTCCTAGCCGTCACCTCTCTTCTAACTCATCTAAGGGTCGAGATTCTTCCACTAGATCGGAGCAGAGTTTAGCCTTCCAACTAGAGAAAGGTGCAGGGTGGTCGCATGACTTAATTGATCGTGGTGGCTCGTCATATGGTGGTGTAGGTTAATCGGAATTTCCCTTCAATGTCGTGTCGGTTTTGGTTCTTATATGGTGAATTGAGGCAATGATGGGTGGTTAACTTGACGACACTGGGTCACGAGGGGTCAGAGTCAACTATGGTGCAGTGGCGGTCGGAGGTGTCGGCTTGTAAAGGCGAAGGTGCTCGAATTTTGTCGATGTTGGATTTTTTTCGAAGTCGTGACCTAGAACATTTTAAGTTACGATTATTTAAACATAATTACTTATGTTAATGAATTGATTAGTTTAACGATAGCAGTTAATGGTTTAAATTCATTTTAATTCAAACAGTACTTGTAACTACTAGTATATGAGGTTTAAATCAAGCACCGTCATTCATGATATGTTCATTGAGATGTCATCTGCATTTTGGATTTGGATTGAACATTGTCTGAGCTTTTTGGAATTTACTCAAAAATCAAATTAACTCTGTTAAATCCAGTCTCTATGTCTATAACTAAAATTAAGGTGAGTTAAACCTCGCACTTTCTGAAGTACTATATTATCATACCGGATAACAAAAATATTTAATATTAAATCGAATATTGGTGTGATATTTATGATTATTTGTTTGATTGATTGGAATATATTCTCGTCTATGAATGAATAACCTTTGACATTACCTATTTTTAAGCAGAAAATTCACCTTAAATGATATATATTATATTGCTTGTTCTATATGCATAAAAATAAAATTTTGTTGCAGAGGAGAATATAAAAGGAAAAGCGGAGTGTACATAGCGAATTAGGGATGGAACACTCCGAGATATTCACATTTATGATTACTGATAAGGAAGTAAGTGTTCAATTGTTTATTTTATATGTTATCCACATTCACCCATTCATTTATAATTATCTTCTATTTGCATTTGTGGCTTATCTCAATTATGGCCTTCATTTACTTATATGTATTCTCATATTATTTATAATGCTGTTAATTGAAGTAAATTAAATATTCTGTTTAATTTATGCTTGTGTTTTCACAGAATGATATTTGAATAAAATTATCATTTTAATTAATAATATTTATAAATTTACTTATTAATCGAGTAAATAATAATGAGATTCAATTATCTATTTTAACAAATGACAATTGAGTCTAATTTTGCATAAAAGTAACAAATTCAAAGTTGATTATTCATTTTGACTAATGATAATACGATTTAATTTACTATTGCAGCTATCAAAACTTTATTTTAATTAGTTATTAACTGAAACTTAATAATCTTTATAATGAATGATGCTTTAGTTCCAATAACATTTCAACTAGTGAGATTTGATTGGCCTATATTTACTAAGTTGCTTCTAAAGCAAATTTGAATTGATTTAATGAAATGAATAAAACTAATTTAATTTATTAAATAAATAGAATAATCAGGAGATACATAAAAGGTTTTAAACTTATTTATTGATTTAATCAAGTTTTGTAGATGGTGACGTCAAAAGTTGGTCTAGTGACGATCAACCCCTAAGGTGCGTTAAACACACACAAAAATAATCACAGAGACGGGAGGAAAAGTAAATAAACAAGGGAGATACAATATTTTATAGTGGTTCGGCTTATATCGTAGCCTATGTCCACTTATAATCTTCGTTTATACTATCGATTACAAGTTATAATGGTTTTTTTAGTGAAAGAAAGTGAAAAAAGAAATGATTTAAACACAAAATCCTTGTGTCGAATCTAGAGTATACGACATGCTCTTTTGAGATGTTGAATATGAAGCTTTTTGTAGTCGATTCAAGATGTCTCTCGATTTATGGAAAAGGTTGTATATATATGAGAGCTATTGGGCCAATTTTGCATGTGGCGTGGCAAACACCTTTTTTGGGATTTAACACGTAGAGCTCGTTCCTATGGAATAGTTGTAGGTGGAAGGACCCGGTACTTCTCATGAATAGTTCTTCCTCGAAATACATGGCATAAATGGAGTTGAATACTTGGAGTGTAAAAAGAAGTGTTGGTCAAAGCTTATTCGTCGCTCCAGCCTTGGGAATGGAACTTCGTTTGATAGCGTACAACTCTCTCTGATCCGATACTATAGGATATAGTTTTTACTTAGATACCTCTGCTCCGACATTCCGGCCTGATCCAACTTTTTAGGTGCAGATCAGTCGATCTATTGATGACTCGACCAATTGGATTGATCTTTTCTTTAGGAGGATGTTGTCTTTACTTGTTTTGACATAGCTTCGAGTCAATCCATAGTCGATCGACCTACGGTGATTGTTATCCATTAGGGTCCGGAATGGGCCGATTTCTGGTTGCAATTCTTTACCTTGGGTTGGAATGACTTTTTGCTAAAAAAAGGTTCAACACTTTGCTCCCTAGAACACATCTTCTTAAGGAAAGGAGATGTGCTCTGGATCTTCCAGGGATGTTGAATAGCAGAAATTCTGTAAACCTTGGTTACAACGAACCATATTAAGGCCAAAAAATTGACGATCATCAATATTTGTATTAAGACCATAAGTTCGTCGACCGCTAGAGATCATATTAAGGTCGGAAAACTTACACCACTGAGGACCGGATTAAGGCCAAAAACTTGTGAATGCCGGAAAACAAGTCGAACATTTTGAGTTAATCTTGGTAGAAGCAGAAGAATCGGGATCCCTCCTATTAAATGATACCTGCAAAGAACTAGGGTACGGGCGAAATCCATGCTCAGTTTATAAACTGGGGTATAGACCATACCTGAAGGACAAGTATAAGCTATACTCGATTTTGCTTTGCAAGACGGTATAGTCTTTTGTACCAGAGTTCTAAAGATCGAACATTTACCATGTCTGGTAAATGAACAAAAGATTCGAGTATAAATCAAACTCTAAAGTTAATAGTTTTTACTTATCACATCCTAACAAGGTTTGGTTTGAGTATTATCCCGACTCATACTGGGAGAGAGAAGTTTTGTCATATCCTGATAGTTAGAATATTAGTGTCGGTATTATCCATACCTAAGGGAGGAGCATAAGTTAAGCTTGGTTTTATAAAGTGGGCGAGTGTTAGCCGTACTCGGCTTCGAAAAGGAGGGCGAGCATAAACCATACTTGGCTTACGAAAGTGGTATAGGGATGGTGGCAGGAGTTGACCATGCTCGGTTTAGAGACGGTAGCTAGCGCTGACCATATTTAATATAATGATAAATTAAGAATACTTAATGTAATATTGATGTAATGACCCGGATTTTTCGAACAATTCATTTTTAATATTTAATATCATTTTAAATATTGTATTGAGTATATAAATGAATTTTTCTATTTTTGTTATCGGTTTAAATATCGATTTCAATTTAATATCATACATATTAAATTATTAAAATAAGGAATCAGCGAATAACTGAATTCGAAGTTAAAACTGAATTGAAAACAGTTCAGATAATAAATACAAACTTTTGTTTGAATTAGAATTACAATATTCAATTATTATCGAAGAACTTAAATGGTTTGAAATTTAATTTATATCAATTTAAATTAATATCGTCTCAAGACGATCAAATTAGACTTCGGAAATTATCCCAGTGTGTCCGAAATAGGGGTATAACCCTAGGAATGCTTTATGTTAGGTTCAGAAAGGAGTTCGAAATCAATGGGAAAAATTAATTAGTTAAATCGCATTGTTTAATTTAAATTAAAAAAAATATACGTTCCTTTTTGTGGACGGAGACAAAACACCAAGGCAAGGATTAAATGACCACAAACTAAAACACCGTGTTTCTCCTATGACCACAAACCAAAACAAAAATATAAGGCCTCGTTATTCAATTTGATACCGCACCCTTCCTCTTTAAAATCACAATCCCTCTCCTATTTACATTTACTCCTTCAATTAAAGCCTCTCCCCTTTTTTCATTTATTCCTTCAGGCAACTGAAAATCGAAATCCCCTTACTATACAAAAATTAATTCGAATCGTGGAAAGAAGAAGGGATCGAAGGAGAGAATCGCGAGTGACACCGTACGTTTCCTAAAGCTCGACAAACGTTAGGGACTCTCGCGATAAGGGTTCGTGTTCTGTAGCCGTTCATGAGAAATCGAGGTTGCGGATTAGAGAATGGTATGCGCGAGGATGTTAAGGAGGATGCTGCAGTAGTTCGTGATCAGTAAGGGTTTCAGGGGGTTCGATATGGGGTCAGTTGGTGATCGAGATGACAATCATGATGTGGAAGTTGGAGATTGCAGGTGTTGCGATTTGTGGTTGAGGTGCGATGGCAGAGAAGGATGCGACGGTGTTCATTAGGGAAGACGCAACGTTGAGCTTCGGTGTTTAAAACACTACAGGTCGCGATGAAAAGGGACATAGGATTGCAGCTGACAGGGACTAACGGGTGTGGATTTTAGGGATTTTATGGAGTTCAATTTATTGATGATCAAACATGGGGTGATGTTGAAGTTCAGCAGTGGAGTTCGGCCTGTAGTTGGGGATGGAAGCGTATGTGTTTATGTGGAGGAAATTGGGTGAGTATGGAGCAGGGTTTCGAATGGGAATGTAGTGCTGGACTAGTGTGATTTGCCGATGGTTAGACACTTGAATTAGAAGAGGAGATGCAGAAGCTGGTAGTATTTAAAAAGGAGCAAGGTATATGTCTCTACCGAAATTTAAAACTTCGTAGAACAATTTATTTGTGTTAAGTTAATTAAATTGATTTAAAATGGTTAATTTAATAAATATAATTAGTTAATTCTTCTAAGAAAATTTATTTAAATAGTTTGAATAAATATTTCAAATTGATGAATAAAGATTTAATCAATCGTAGGAGCAAATAAAATTCATACGAGATGACTCGAGTAATTCGTCGCCGCAACAATTTGGAATTTAACGAGATATTCAAAAAAGGAAAAATCATTGTGAGTAAATCTCACTCACCTGTTATTTAGAATTATTTTTATTCGGTAAAAATAATTGTGGTTGCTTGTTTGATTGCTTTCTGGTTGATTTAAATATATTAGTTATTTAGGGTTGACTATTATATATATATATATTGGGTTGATGATTGGATTGTTCCCGCAGTCTCATTGGCGGATACCCGCAGTTTCATAGCGGATGATTTCCCTATGCGCCCCACAAATATATACTAGTGGATGACCTTCTATACCGCGATATCCTGCCTCGAAGCAGGTGGGTATTATTTATTTTCTAACGTATGAGGATATAGGAAAACAGGTTGGAGGAATCCAACTGGATTTCTCAAAATATATATTATCTGTTTGTTTATTTGTTTGCATATATACTATCGTATATGATGTGTTAGAGAACCTATGATTGTTGAATTGGGTGTTTTGTGTGTTTAAAATACCACTGGGCCAAAATGTTGATATTTATAAATATCGTATAAAGGAAATTTTCAGTTTAACAAGGAAATTCTATTTTTCTAAATAGAATTTGAATTTTTGAATGAATTAGAAATATTTACTTGTTTTGAAAAATAAAAACAAGTAGTTCATTTATAAATGAAGTTTATATCGGAAGTGAAATGAATTATCATTTGGATAATTCAGGAAATATAAATATAAGTGTGAATTTGAAAAGGGAAATTTATTTTTCGAAAGTAGAAATATTTATTTCAAACAAATTTGAAAGCGAGACTTGTTAAATATATAAACAAGTAAAATAAATGGTGTTTGTAAATAAAAAGGATTAATTTTCAAATAGGGTTGAAATGAAGACTTGGGTTAAAGGTAGGTAATTAACAAGTTAATTTATAAATGAGATTTACAATTCAGGTGAAATAGGCAAAACAGTAAATTAGCAAATCGATTAACGGATTAAGTTAACATGATTGTATTAAGTTGAAATGAATTAGAATAGTATTGATATACATGAGACAGGTTTGGAATGAAGTGATTGAACAGTATAAATATAATGCTCGGCAAAAAGGTACGTATTTAATTTGAATATGAAATTTTATGCGCCGTATCGGCTAACCACTTGGCTTTTCCTTTTTCTTTTTGATTTGAGAGGGCCTGTATGGCAGTTTGTGGATTTGCCCGATGCTCCCGGTACAAAGGAGGTTATGGCAAATCTTTCCGGGAATTTAAGGAGTTAGAATATTTTAAGAAGATTTGATAAACTATAAATCGATATATCGATATATATAGAATTCGATAATGAAACGAACTTAAAATAGAACATTATAAACGAAAGGGAATTTTATAAATAAAATCTTGGGAGATATACGTTTTAAAGTGAACGATGATTTAAAAGCAAATGATTTGCAGATTTAAAAGGATCGTGTTGATAAGAAGTTAAAGAAATAGAGTTAAGCAAAATTAGAAACAGACTGGAATTTAGTTGAGTTGAACGACTTTTTTAGTATCGATCTGATGTTGGTTTCGGCCTTCGGGGTTAATACTTAGAGAATTGTTCTTTTACTAGTTTACAGTTAGAGTCTTGGAAGAATAGTGATATGTAAATATGCAGTGGGAATGTTTTCCAGAGTTAATAACATATATTTTCTTAATATAGAAAATAAGGAAATATGATTATAAATATGAATATATATATATGGTTGATGATTTGATCGATAATTCCATTTGGAAATAAGATCGTTGTGTGTACACGGACATTTTTCCATTTGATAGTTAAATCACCGACTATCAAAGTTTTGACCATTTTAACGTTGTTAATATGGAGAGACCGGTTGGATTATTATCCGAAGAACCACTACGTATTGGCATAAGCGTTGTAAACCAAGTATCCTGAATATATTAAAGACAGAGTAAAGCGCAAGGGTTGTTGTATAAGTCCTAAGTAGAGATTGCCTAGGATGGATGTACTGAATAGTGCCTTCGATTTCGTTCATTCCCAAAACGAACGTATATGGACAAGTGTCTAACAGAGTATTTCCAATGATCGAATATGTTGGTCTATATAAATATATATGGTGGCAACAAATTTAATCCCTTAGCATAATATCCAGAATATTTGTGTAGATCAATTATTGATTAACGGATCTGATAATGTGGCATTCAAAGTGATCGTGTTATCAATGAATGGAAAGTAATCGTAGCCTCTGGCCTCAACAATTGGGAAATGACAAAAATCGGGCAGGCAGCATGGCTATGTGGTTTGCTCCCATTAGGGTGTATCATCACCTATCTAGAGATTCATTTAATTTCATATTCTATTCGATGTTGTCCCTTCGGAAAACGGTTGCTGATCCTAACCATTGGTGATATACATTCGATACACTCAAGAGAAATGAGTGGTCGGTCATGTGTGGCTGAGTTGCAAGATGTTCTTGTTGAACTCAGTGTATTCTCCTCTAGAGATACACCAGCGGAAGGTGGTTCCATACCTTGTCATAGTTGGAAATCCATTACCCAATAAGTGCTCACGGTATTTGATTGTATATTATATATGTGGAACGTGAGATGCAAACGTTCCACTAGATTCTATTTGTTTGATTTAGACACTATTATAATATCAAAAGAGTTTTGAGATAAAGATTATCGTTTTCTTTTAAAGTATTTGAAAGTTAAATCAAGTGTTTGTGGATCTCATAAGGTAAAAACCCGTTCCGTGTTATACGGCGTGGTCTTATGAGATATCGTTTGGTTTCTCAAACTGTTTTAAACTGTTTACTCATGCCAGTCCCATGACTGACCCGGAGTTTATTTTGTTTTGTTTTACCTAAAATCTTGGGTGCCCAATTTTGTATGGGCAGTCAAGTAGTTCAGGATTTTACAGATTTATATTAAGGAGCTTGGAGCAGGAGGCTTCAGCGTTAGTTATACAGAGTTTTGTTCCGTTGTGTTGTAAGTTGTACTTTGATAGTGATACTCTGATAAGTGTATGTTATACAATTGAAATATTTTTATTTCAAAAATATGATATATTATATTTTGCTCTGCTATGATGTGAGATTCTGTGTTTTTATTTCTGTTCTTCTTCTTCTTTTTTCTTCTAAAAAAATGATTCGTATTTTCGTGATATTTTGGTTGGATGTATGATGTATGTAGTCAACTCTGATATTACGGATTTGCGGGCCATTACAGTTGGTATCAGAGCTTAGGTTGAGCGAACACCTAAGCTTTGTGGAGTTGTGCTCATTAGAGATAGGGTCAGCAGTACCCTAGAATGAGTTGAGTGTATATATACGAGAGAGCGTATTTGTTAGTTGATATAAAAGTTGTTTTATATTGTGTTGGCTAGTCTGTTGAGTGGATTATAAATTTTGGTCGAATCGTGGGATGCAACGAAGTCGATAGGAATTTCTAAACACTTGAACAGAGAATTCAACACGATATTGTTTTAAATGGGTAGATGAAATAATTTTATCCAAAATTCTATTTTGATGTAGAAAGAATAATTTTCTTAAATTATTATATGATATGGATGAGTTGGTTGTTAATATTATAATCATATAATATTGTAAAATTGAAATGGTTATATATAACCAAATATAACCTATATGTAAATGAGATGAATTGAAATTGAATTCTGAAATTTGAATTTAACTTAATCAAGTTAAATAGATCGAAGTGAATAAATTGAGTAAAATCAATTTGAATGAGTTTAATACATATGACTAGAATATGAATTAGATGTGTATATATTGATTTTAAATCATTCAGATTTAATGAATATAAGCCTATATGATGCGGAATATGAATGTGAACCAAAAGTTTTGGTTAGAACTAAATTAGTTGAAATATAGGAGTTGAGAACCAACAAAAGTAAGATTTTGAAAGTTTAATAGGTTAGTAACATTTTTTTCTACCTTAGTAATTTGGGGACGAATTTCTTTTAGGAGGGTAAGAATGTAAAGACCTGGATTTTTCGAACAATTCATTTTTAATATTTAATATCATTTTAAATATTGTATTGAGTATATAAATGAATTTTTTTATTTTTGTTATCGGTTTAAATATCGATTTCAATTTAATATCGTATATATTAAATTATCAAAATGAGGAATCAGCGAATAACTGAATTCGAAGTTAAACTGAATTGAAAACAGTTCAGATAATCAATACAAACTTTTATTTGAATGAGAATAATAATATTCAATTATTATTGAAGAATTTAAAAGGTTTGAAATTTAATTTATAACAATTTAAATTAATATCATCTCAAGACGATCAAATTGGACTTCGGAAATTATCCCAGTGTGTCCGAAATAGGGGTATAACACTAGGAATGCTTTTTGTTGGGTTCAGAAAGGAGTTCGAAATCAACGGGAAAAATTAATTAGTTAAATTGCATTGGTTAATTTAAATTAAATTAAAATATACGTTCCTTTTTGTGGATGGAGACAAAACAACAAGGCAAGGATTGAATGACCACAAACTAAAACACTGTGTTTCTTCTATGACCACAAACCAAAACAAAACCGTGGTCACTTTTATCTCCACAAAATATAAGGCCTCGTTGTTCTATTTGATACCGCACCCTTCCTCTTTAAAATCACGATCCTTCTCCCTTTTACATTTACTCCTTCAATTAAAGCTTCTCCCTTTTTTTCCATTTATTCCTTCAGGCAAATGAAAATCGAAATCCCTTTACTCTACAAAAATCAATTCGAATCGTGGAAAGAAGAAGGGATCGAAGGAGAGAATCATGAGTGACACCGTATGTTTCCTAAAGCTCGACAAACATTAGGGATGCTCGCGATAAGGGTTCACGTTTTGTAGCCGTTCATGAGAAATCGAGGTCGCTGGTTGGAGAATGGTGTGCGCGAGGATGTTAAGGACGATGCTGCAGTAGTTCGTGATCAGTATGGGTTTCAGGGGGTCCGATATGGGGTCAGTTGGTGATCGAGATGACGATCGTGATGTGGAAGTTAGAGCTTGCAGGTGTTGCGATTTGGGGTTGAGGTGCGATGGCAGAGAAGGATGCGATGGTGTTCATTAGGGGAGATGTGACGTCGAGCTTCGGTGTTCAAAACACTACAGGTCGCGATGAAAAGGGACATCGGATTGCAACAGACAGGGACTAACGGGTCCGGATTTTGGGGATTTTATGGAGTTCGATATATTGATGATCAAACATGGGGTTACGTTGAAGTTCAGCAGTGGAGTTCGGCTTGTAATTGGGGATGGAAGCTTATGTATTTATCTGGAGGAAATTGGGTGAGTATGGAGCTGGATTTCGAAAGGGAATGTGGTTCTAGACTGGTGTGATTTGTCGATGGTTGGACACTTGAATTAGAAGAGGAGATGCAGAAGCTGGTAGTATTTAAAAGGGAGCAAGGTATATGTCTCTACCGAAATTTAAAACTTCGTAGAATAATTTATTTGTGTTAAGTTAATTAAATTGATTTAAAATGGTTAATTTAATATATATAATTAGTTAATTCGTCTAAGAAAATTTATTTAAATAGTTTGAATAAATATTTCAATTGATGAATAAAGAATTAATCAATCGTAGGCACAAATAAAATTAATACGAGATGACTCGAGTAATTCATCGCCGCAACAATTTGGAATTTAACGAGATATTCAGAAAAGGAAAAATCACGGTGAGTTGATGTGCACGTCAAAGTGCACATTTATATTCACATATTTATTCTTGTTTAGTTTAATAAATGAACATTGTTGGGTATTTTATGTGATCAAATCATGTTTTAAATATTTATAAAATCACCACTTATTTTGGGAAAAAAGGGGGTCACTTATGTATGTTTTAATTTGTGAAATCTTTTACTCGTTCCTTGTTATTTACTATTGTAGGAATTTAGGAGCTAAAATGATACATACACATGAAGAAATGAAGGAAAGCATGCACATACACAAGAGAAGGCAAAGAATTAATACATCTTATGGATAGTGGAGGGCCCATCTTTCAACTAGCCCACTTGCTTCATATTATTGAATGGGACAAAAGGCCTCATGCATTCTACATGACATATTAGTGGCTAAGATCAATTAGAAGCTTCATGAAGGGCCATTTTGGGGAATTCCCAAGAAAAGTGATTAGGGTTTTAGGGTTTTAGATCATGTATATATACCCCTTTGTTTCAAGTATTTTTCATCTCCTTTTTAGCATATGAAAGTGTAAGTGATCAAATAAATAAAAATGGCTTCCAAGCCTATTTCTTTTAAATTCTATGCTTTACTTTCATGTTCATAGTTTAGATTTATTTACATTCATGTTCATGGCTTAGATTTACATTCATGTTCATAGCTTAGATTTACTTTCATGTTCATTTAATTTATGTTCATAGCTTAGATTTACTTTATGTTCTTAGTTTAGTTCTCTTCTTGTTTTACTTAGTTTTTCTTTCATTTTGCTTTATTTTCTAATGTTGAAACTTACATGTGTTGATATGATAACACATATGAGTGGCTAATCCCTTGATTTAGGGGTAATGATGCTCTCTAACTTTGTGTAAGTTCAACAAGTGTATGATTTGTGAACTTTAATATGTGCTTAATGTTAATGAATATGGATGTAAGTTTATACATATGGGTTTGATAGGTCATGTTGCATTTGCAAATGATCTATGCTTATTCAATATAAACACAAGTTACGTCAATATTTGCTAAGTGATTATTGATTTTGAAATGAAAGTATGAACAAAATTTGATGGTCTATAGTTCTAGCCAATAGTTCATAGACCATACTTAGAATAGTTTTGCTTTAGTTTCATTTTCATGAGAATCATAAGTGGTTTAAATATTGCATTTATATCACTTATTGAGATCATACATTGTACATTTGATAACTTACATAAATGTGAGAGTGGATTTACCTCTAAATTACTCTCTAATTTCATTTTTAGCTCTCAACTTCGTTTCTAGTTCATTAGTTCTAGTTCATTAGTTTTTATTAGATAAAACAATTCAAAGTTTGGTTTAATTTGAGTGAATAAAATTGAAATCACTTCTTTCCCTATGGATCGACTCGCACTCACTACGTACTACAATAGTACGTCGTGCTCTTGCGGTTATTTCGATAATTCGTGCGACGGTTTTCTAATTCGATAGAAAATCCGTTGTAGCGAACAAGTTTTTGGTGCCGTTACCGGGGAAAGAATTTAATTTTAGTTTTGTTCTTCGGATTAGTATTCTTGTTAGTTTCATCACTAAAAGAAAAAAAAACGTTTGTGTTTTGTTCATTTGCATTTGTTGTTAGTATTTGTTTTGTGTGTTTACATTGATTGTGTGTGTTTATTTTGTGTGTGTTATTTCCTATTTTGTTGTTCTTCTTTTATTAAAAAAAAACCTTGTGTTTGTTTTTATGTTTCCTTTGTGTGTGTTTTTGTGTTTTGTTTCATTTTTATTCTTGTGTTTGTTTTGATTAAAAAAGCAAAGAGTGTGTTACATTGTGTGGTTGTTCCATTCACTTGCATTTGCATGTTTGTCGGTTTTTGTTTGTGATCGTTGTTTGTTCTCTTAGTGTTATCGTTAAAAAAAAAAAAAAACCTTCTCATTGTCTGTTGCAATTTTACACTGTTTCTCATTAGTGTCTTTCTGTTTTTCTATTTGTATTTTCACCAAACACCTCTTACTGTTTTTCTGTTAGTTCACTCTGTCAATCTGCATATTTTCATTCTTACCTTTCTTCAACTTTTGTTTATAAGTATGTATTTTGCAATTGTTATACCACTGCTTACATTTCAGTCCCCTTATTAAAAAAAAAAAAACAAACAAACAAGCAGGGAGACTGTTCTTCATTTGATTTCAACTTCAAAATTCATTTCACATTCTGTTTACATCTCTATTCATATTTGAAATGTTTACATCACATTGACTTTTGTTTTACATTTTGACTGTCATTCAATTTCAGCTGTCTTCTGCCTCCTCAAACACTCCCCACTCACTGTCTTATCAAACCTCACCTGCATTCTGTGCTTCACCGCAGTTCATTTCTCGGCCATTCGTCTCACTGCCCCCTCTTCAACATGACAGAAACCAAATAGCGTCGCCCTCCAATCCAAAAACAAGCTTCTACATCTCAATTGCTAACCTGCTATCAACTCAGGTAAACACTAAAACCATCTTCTCATACTCCCCCAATAATACATACCCTCTGCCAATCCATGTCCTACACAGCGTGCACTGTGCACAAATAAACCGACTACCTCGGCTCCCACTTAAACAAATATTGTCTCTCATCACCTTCTACACTCGAAAACCATCCGCAAACCCACATCATACAAGTTCTATCAGGCCAACCCCAAACTTCTCTGACCATAAACTGCCTCCCACTTTCATTCACAGTCCCAAAGCCATTCACCATTAAACAAGATTTCCATAAACCCTCTCTGCCTCGGCCACAAGCATACAACTTCTACCTCATCTTCTCTGTCTCACCACAAAACACATCAGCAATTGTCCCATTCAACCCCACCTCTCAACCACAGTAATCACCATCTCCCGTGTCAAAAACACCCCTCAACAGAAAATTGCTTCCAAAACTGCCGTCAACAGCACCCTCTGCTTAAACATCTCCATTCCCCTCCCACGGTAACTTCATACCCACTGCAATATCTCACTTCCTCCTTGTTGTCAACAATTCCATCCACCACTTCAAGTTCAACAGTAGCTTACCCAAACAGACCCCGACCAGAATCACAACACCTTCCATCAACTGTTGCACCCCCTTACCAGCACACTAACCAACCAAGTGAACCTTCTTCAACCAAAACTACCATCCACATCATTACACAGTTCAAACTGTCAACATGTCTACCCTCCATCACTGCAAAACAATCATCATACACCATTTTACTTCCCTCGACAAACACCGATCCGGTTCTCCACATTCAAACCAACTGTCCTTAACCGAAACCTCACTCAATCCAACCCAGAATCACGCAGCACCTAACCAGCCTTAGCTAAAACCTCTACCAACTGAGCTTCAATTCCAACCAATCCAAGACAGTCACCATCCACTTTATTCATCAGTCTTACTACCCTCTGCCTAACTCCGACACACTTCCAATCACCGCAATTCACTACATCCACTTGAACCCCAAAACCGAACAGAGCTTGTCCCCAAATCACTTCAACATCGACATACACACATCCCCTCATACCAAAACTGATACACATCCCATAACCAATACAGAACACTGCAGTCCACTCCGTTACCCAAGTCTCCCTCCCAATCCACTCCTGACCACCTCATCCACAGCTCCGACCAATTGCTAATTCAAACGCAAGTCACCCAAAAACATCTCCGCAAACCACCAAATCAAATTCGCTAATCCCCTCAAACCCCACTGGCCTCAACGCACCTGCTTACTCCATCCAATCGAAAATCGCCTGAACGCCAGAAATTGAATTCAGCAATTCGAAACCCAGAAACCCACAGGCTAATCGAACCGAAATCCCAAATCACCAACCCTAAATTCGCTAACCCTCCAATTCAAGGCTAACCAAATTCGAATTTAAATAAACTTTTTTTTGGGCGATTTTTATTTCCGAACTTCGGGATTTAATTTGTGGAGACTTTTGAGCTTTTGTACGTTGGCAGGGATGTAGAATTGTGTGGAAATTGTTTTCTATCTTGCGTAGTGGGTCTGCTTTTCACTTTGGGCTTACTGGGCTTACGGGCTATTTTGATTTTTTTTGTTTAACTGATTAGTGTGATATAGTAGACTGATTTCATTTTTAAGCTTAGTTAGTGTTTTGTTTTAATTTTTATTTAGTTATTGAGTTTTTTTTTCTTTCTTTCTTCTTTTTCTTTATTTTTAGTTTTGATTTTCTCTAAAAAATAAAGAGATCTGTTCAAGGATAAAACAAAGCATTTTCTTTTATTTTTAGAGAAAATCAAAAGATTTTCTTCTAGTGAAATTTCAATATCAAGTTTCTAATTCCGACTTTCCATTTTCGAAATCCGATATCTTTTCTGAAAATTTGGAATTTCAATTTCTTCTGGAAACTGGAATTTCGACTTTTGTTTTAAACGGTAGTCTGTTTTCACCGAAGTGAGAATTAAAAGTGAAGAAAGGTTGCGTATTGGGCCAGTATGTGAGAATTAAAAGTGAAGAAAGGTTGCGTATTGGGCCAGTATTTCTCTTGGGCGTTCATCTAAAGTATTTTAATTTCATTTGGGCCGGGGTGTGTTGTATTAGTTCTTTTATTTTAGTTTTTGGTTTAGTGCTTTGTGTGTTATTGTTTGGTTTTTAGTTTAGTTTTTTTTTACTTTCTTTCTTATTTTGGTTTTTGCTTTAAATTTTTTTTCTCTCCTCTTAATTTTAATTTGGGTGACTTGAATCTAGTTTAGTTTTTTTATTTTTATTATGTTCTGTTGATTTTTTTTTCTTTTCCTTCTCTAGTCTTCTCTTCTAAAAAAAATCGTTTTCTATTATCCTTGTATAAAATCTTTTCAGGTTTCCCCAAAAAAAAAGCTCGAAGAATCACATTGCTTTGCTTCAAGACCGCTTTGCTTAGCTTGGGACCTTTGCTTGCGCGCTCGCTTGAAAAAAAAAATTGCCGCTTAAAAATTTGCAAAAAAATCCGCATGCACTGGTATATGTTTTCTTTCTCTGTTTTTATTCTCCTTGCATTGTTGCTTGCTTACATTTGCATTCATAAAAAAATTCAAAAACCAAATAAAAATTCATCGTAGTTGCATCATTAATTCACGTTTAATTTTGGTTTTGCATTCATCTCGTTTTATTTTTAATTTTTAGGACATCGTTATATAATGACAAATTGGTTTATTTCCAACGATTTTTTTCTCGGTGTCTAGACTACGGCAGAGTAATAACCATTTATAAATATTACGGTGATTCGTAAATATTATATTGGTTGTTCCTCTTAAGGTACTTAAACCTTCGGCTGCATTGCTAGGGTGATTCCTGGTGTACCGGTAATTCATGTCCGTTAACTGGTTGAGAAATCTTTTATTGAAATTAATCTAACCGTCATTATATAATTTTAGAAAATTTGTAAATATTTAGTTTGCATTCATATAGTTGCATTAGTTCATGCATACATAAAAAAAAGCTTCTTGGAAATGTCTCAATTTTCTTATTTTCACGGATTTTACGATAGTTGTGAAAATCAATATAATCCATACAATTTTACACCAAATTCATATGGATATTTTAATAACAACTATCGTATAAATGACTCTAATTTTGCACCACATAATTTTCAAACTAACGATCAACCTTCAACTCTTGAAACACAAATTGAATCTTTACTTGAAATGAGCACACAACAAAATCAAAGAATAAATGAATGGTGTAATTCATATTTGTGCAACAATTCAAGTCAAAGTTTTCAAAATAATCAAAATTTGAATTCACTTCCAAATTCAAATGATTTTGATTATATCCCTTGCCAAATCAATTTCGAACTCCAAAATGAATTTCAAATTCAAAATGAAAATGTGAATAATTTTTCAAAGGATTTTGGCAATGGGAATAATTTCAATGATGGTGCGATTAATGATTTTCGTTATCAACAATTTCAAACTACTCAAGTTAATAATTATAAGTTTGATTTTATCGAGCAAATGAACGAATTTTTTTATAATCACACAGATTTAGTATTTGAAACATACTTGAAATGACGTGACCAACAAAATCAAGTTTCAACGTGTGATGAGTCGAGTAATAATCCATCTTTTACCAAAATCGATGATTTTGAAATAACAACTTTTGAAATTGAAAATGATGATCTTAATGAAGTTGTTAATAATACGGTAATTGGGTTGGAATTCAATTCTTTTGAGAAGGTGGAACAAAATTTACAATTCGATCTTCCTTTTTCTGAAAATAACGAATTTCGAACCACAACTTTAGAATTTGAAAATGATTTTTGCAACGAAGTTGTGAATAATTCAAAGGACGATGAATTTGATGAACACAAATTTTTTGGTCTTTTCGATGATGAGATGAATTCTAAACGTGTAGATTTGAATCACCATTTCGATGTTCAAATCAATATTTTTGAACAAATTTTCAATGATAAATTTGAAATTCAAATTAGTGAATTTAAAAATGAATCTCAACCATTTATTCAATCTACCCCAAAAACCATCGAAAATAAAGCAACTCAATCGATTTTTAATAAAATGACATTTGTTTTTCCAAATCCACGTTCAAATTCGAAATCTTTTACGATTTGGTTTTTCGTGCTTAAGCCGTGTCTCACATACTTGAAGAGACAAATGAATCGGTCTTTAGAAGACCGTTTCATTTACTTTTTGTCAATTTTTTTTTGATATACTATAAATAATTTTTTCTTTCTTTTCTCTTGTAAATATAGCACATATTTTCAAAATTTTCTTTTCTTTTTTCCTTCCACTTGGTTTAACTGTGGGGACACAGTTAAAATCAAGTGTGGGGGAGTTTCATATTTATTTGTTTTTGCATAGATTTCAACTTTCTTTTCTTTTTCATCCCAAAACAAAATTTAAAAAAAATGCATTTTAATTTACTTTTAAATGGGCACGATAATGTAGATATAAGGTTTTGGTCATATGATTAAAATATTTGAAATTTTACTTCTCTTAACGGATAACGAAAGAAAAGTTTGAATTATAAGCAAATTTGGTGTAACTGGTTTATAGGGAGATTCGTAGGTGATGAGTATGAAATGTTTTCTAAATTGTAATCCGATTAAATGAATGGTTAATTTAGATTACTTAAGTTAACATTTTAGATCGTTTAAGTGAAGTTGTGCTAAGATATGCTCGCTAAACTCTCTCTATTAAAAAAAAACAATATATGTATATATAATAATCCAAGGGTATCCAACATTGCTGGTACATCTGGCGTTGGTGTGCAAACCCGTTAAGCTCTATCCGGCACCTTGTTGACAAAGTCAGCGTCGGTATATCTTGGTCTCATTTTATGAGTTGGACACCTTAGGATTACTGACCCTAACGTAAGTCGTAGTGCAGTGTAGGGGTGGTATACCTAGGTATTTGTAAATAATAATAATGTAAATATTTTATAATAAAGAGAGAGTTAGCACTTGAAACCCAAGCACACTCTTCACTTATTTGACCTAACTTGCTAACCAAAAGTAATTAAAGATGCCATCTTACGATTGTTGATATCGATTACAGAATTCATTTCATATTTGCACTATGTTTTTACCAAAACAACTGGCCAAGCTGGAGGAGTTTGTAGTGATAACTGACTTTTGTTTGAAGTTTTGATTAGTAACGGACTCAAATTTCATAGTGACAACCCAAACTTGTGTTAACTCCTTCGTGTAAAAATTTAAAAGTAAATTACCCATTTGTAAATAATCTTGCATTCACCTTATACATATTTTATAATCTTGCATTTTGTAAATACTTTTTACATTCAACATTTGGATTTTGTTGGCAGTATCCGCTGAAAACCCTCATGAGACAACACTCGTCCTACTGGGGACACCCAGATGTTTAACGGCTTGTTGCATACGCTCACTGCAATCGTGCTCCATATGAAAGTGGATTTATCTTAGTTTCTTTACTTTATTCGAGGACAAATAAAAAGATAAGTGTGGGGGTATTTAATGTGCACGTCAAAGTGCACATTTATATTCACATATTTATTCTTGTTTAGTTTAATAAATGAACATTGTTGGGTATTTTATGTGATCAAATCATGTTTTAAATATTTTCAAAATCATCGCTTATTTTGGGAAAAAAGGGGGTCACTTGTGCATGTTTTAATTTGTGAAATCTTTTACTCGTTCTTTGTTATTTACTCTTGTAGGAATTTAGGAGCTAAAATGATACATACACATGAAGAAATGAAGGAAAGCATGCACATACACAAGAGAAGGCAAAGAATTAATACATCTTATGGATAGTGGAGGGCCCATCTTTCAACTAGCCCACTTGCTTCATATTATTGAATGGGACAAAAGGCCTCATGCATTCTACATGACAGATTAGTGGCTAAGATCAATTAGAAGCTTCATGAAGGGCCATTTTGGGGAATTCCCAAGAAAAGTGATTAGGGTTTTAGGGTTTTAGATCATGTATCTATACCCCTTTGTTTCACGTATTTTTCATCTCCTTTTTAGCATATGAAAGTGTAAGTGATCAAATAAATAAAAATGCTTCCAAGCCTATTTCTTTTATGTCTATCTTATGTCTCTTTTAATTTCTATGCTTTACTTTCATGTTGATAGTTTAGATTTATTTACATTCATGTTCATGGCTTAGATTTACATTCATGTTCATAGCTTAGATTTACTTTCTTGTTCATTTACTTTTTGTTCATAGCTTAGATTTACTTTATGTTCTTAGTTTAGTTCTCTTCTTGTTTTACTTAGTTTTTCTTACATTTTGCTTTATTTTCTAATGTTGAAACTTACATATGTTGATATGATAACACATATGAGTGGCTAATCCCTTGATTTATGGGTAATGATGCTCTCTAACTTTGTGTAAGCTCAACAAGTGTATGATTTGTGATCTTTAATATGTGCTTAATGTTAGTGAATATGGATGTAAGTTTATACAAATGGGTTTGATAGGTCATGTTGCATTTGCAAATGATCTATGCTTATTCAATATAAATACAAGTTACATCAATATTTGCTAAGTGATTATTGATTTTGAAATGAAAGTATGAACAAAATTTGATGGTCTATAGTTCTAGCCAATAGTTCATAGATCATGAGAATCATAAGTGGTTTAAATATTGCATTTATATCACTTATTGAGATCATACATTGTACATTTGATAACTTACATAAATGTGAGAGTGGATTTACCTCTAAATTACTCTCTAATTTCATTTTTAGCTCTCAACTTCGTTTCTAGTTCATTAGTTCTAGTTAATTAGTTTTTATTAGTTAAAACAATTCAAAGTTTGGTTTAATTTGAGTGAATAAAATTGAAATCACTTCTTTCCCTGTGGATCGACTCGCACTCACTACGTACTACAATAGTACGCCGTGCACTTGCGGTTATTTCGATAATTCGTGCGACGGTTTTCTAATTCGATAGAAAATCCGTTGTAGCGAACATGAGTAAATCTCACTCACCTGTTATTTAGAATTATTTTTATTCGGTAAAAATAACTTTGGTTGCTTGTTTGAATGCTTTCTGGTTGATTTAAATATATTAGTTATTTAGGGTTGACTATTATATATATATTGGGTTGATGATTGGATTGTTCACGCAGTCTCATTGGCGGATGCCCGCAGTTTCATAGCGGATGATTTCCCTATGCGCCCCACAAATATATACTAGTGGATGACCTTCTATACCGCGATATCCTGCCTCGAAGCAGGATTGTATTATTTATGTGCTAACGTCTGTGGATGCAGGAAAACAGGTTGGAGGAATCCAACTGGATTCCTCGAAATATATATTATCTGTTTGTTTATTTGTTTGCATATATAATGTCATATATGCTGTGTTTGAGAACCTGTGATTGTTGAATTGGGTGTTTTGTGTGTTTAAAATACCACTGGGCCTAAATGTTGATATTTATAAATATCGTATAAAGGAAATTTTCAGTTTAACAAGGAAATTCTATTTTCTAAATAAAATTTGAATTTTTGTATGAATTAGAAATATTTACTTGTTTTGAAAAATAAAACAAGTAGTTCATTTATAAACGAAGTTTATATAGGAAGTGAAATGAATTATCATTTGAATAATTCAGGAAATATAAATACAAGTGTGAATTTGAAATGGGAAATTTATTTTTACAAAGTAGAAATATTCATTTCAAACGTATTTGAAAGCGAGACTTGTTAAATATATAAACAAGTAAAATAAATCGTGTTTGTAAATAAAAAGGATTAAGTTTCAAATAGGGATAATGAAGACTTGGGTTAAAGGTAGATAATGAACAAGCTAATTTATAAATGAGGTTTATAATTCATGTGAAATAAGCAAAACAGTAAATTAGCAAATCAATTAACGAATTAAGTTAAAATGATTGTATTAAGTTTCAATGAATTAGAAATGTATGGATATACATGAGACAGGTTTGGAATGAAGTGATTGAAGAGTATAAATAAATGCTCGATAAAAAGGTACGTATTTAATTTGAATATGAGATTTTATGCGCCGTATCGGCTAGCCGCTTGGCTTTTCCTTTTTCTTTTTGATTTGAGAGGGCCTGTGTGGCAATTTGGGGATTTTCCCGATGCTCCAAGTACAAAGGAGGTTATGGCGAATTTTTCCGGGAATTTAAGGAGTTAGAATATTTTTAAGAAGATTTGATACACTAGAAATCGATATATCAGTATATATGGAATTCGATAATGAAACAAACTTAATATAGAATATTATAAACGAAAGGGAATTTTATAAATAAAATCCTCGGAGATATACGTTTTAAAGTGAACGATGATTTAAAAGCAAATGATTTGCAGATTTCAAAGGATTGTGTTGATAAGAAGTTAAAGAAATAGAGTTAAGCAGAATTAGAAACTGACTGAAATTTAGTTGAGTTAAACGACTTTTTTAGTATCGATCTGATGTTGGTTTCGGCCTTCGGGGTTAACAATTAAAGAATTGTTTTCTTGCTAGTTTACAGTTAGAGTCTGATAGATGTGGAATAATAGTGATATGTAAATATGCAATGGGAATGTTTTCCAGAGTTATTAACATATATTTTCTTAATATGGAAAATAAGGAAATATGATTATAAATATGAATATATATATGGTTGATGATTTGATCGATAATTCCATTTGGAAATAAGATCGTTGTGTGTATACGGACATTTTTTCATTGGATAGTTAAATCACCGACTATCAAAGTTTTGACCATTTTAACATTGTTAATGTGGAAAGAACGGTTGGATTATTATCCGAAGAACCACTCCGTATTGGCATAAGTGTTGTAAACCAAGTATGCTGAATATATTGAAGACGGAGTAAAGTGCAAGGGCTGTTGTATAAGTCCTAGGTAGAGATTGCCTAGGATGGATGTACTGAATAGTGCCTTCGGTTTCGTTCAGTCCCAGAACGAACGTACATGGACGAGTGTCTGACAAAGTATTTCCAATGATCGAATATGTTGGTCTATATAAATATATATGGTGGCAACAGATTTATTCCCTTAGCATAATATCCGGAATATTCGTGCCGATCAATTAGTGATTAACGGATCTGATCATGTGGCATTCAAAGTGATCGTGTTATCAATGAATGGAAAGTAATCGTAGCATCTGGCCTCAACAACCGAGAAATGACAAAAATCGGGCAGGCAGCATGGCTATGTGGTTAGCTCCCATTAGGGTGTATCATCACCTATCTAGAGATTCATTTAATTCCTTATTTTATACGATGCTGTCCCATTCGGGGAACGGTTGCTGATCCTAACCGCTGGTGATATACATTCAATACACTCAAGAGAAATGAGCGGTCGGTCATGTGTGGCTGAGTTGCAAGATGTTCTTGTTGAACTCGATGTATTCTCCTCTAGAGATACACCAGCGGCAGGCGGTTCCTTACCTTGTCATAGTTGGAAATCCATTACCCAATAAGTGCTCGCGATTTTTGACTGTATATTATATATGTGGAACGTGAGATGCAAACGTTCCACTAGATTCTATTTATTTGATTTAGATACTATTATAATATCAAAAGAGTTTTGATATAAAGATTATCGTTTTCTTTCAAAGGATTTGAAAGTTAAATCAATTGTTTGAGATTCTCATAAGGAAAAACCCGTTCCGTGTTATACGGCGTGGTCTTATGAGATATCGTTTGGTTTCTCAAACTGTTTTAAACTGTTTACTCATACCAGTCCCATGACTAACCCAAAGTTTATTTTGTTTGTTTTACCTAAACTCTTGTGTGCCCAATTTTGTATGGGCAGTCAAGTAGTTCAGGAATTTACATATTTATCTAAAGGAGCTTGGAGCAGGAGGCTTCAGCGTTAGTTATATAGAGTTTTGTTCCGCTGTGTTGTAAGTTGTACTCTTATAGTGATACTCTAATAAGTGTATGTTATACAGTTGAAATTTTGTATTTCAAAAGTTATGATATATTATATTTTGCTCCAATGCGATGTGAGATTCTGTGTTGTTATTTCTGTTATTCTTCTACCTTTTTCTTCTAAAAAAATGATTCGTATTTTCGTGATATTTGGGTTGGATGTATGATGTATGTAGTCAACTCTGATATTATGGATTTGCGGGCCATTACAATTGAGAAATAAGTAAAATGGACTGCGACATTGCGTTCGTCTCGGAATTCTACTTAAGATAGACACCAAGTTTGCGTAAAACGGACATCGTATGAAGAATATATTGAGGATAGAATTTTGTATACGCAAAAGAGAGTTATATATATACAAAATAACTCAAAACTTTCAAAATAATTCGAAATTAGAAGACACAGGCTAGGGCAGGAGTTCGAACCGTTAGGTGGCCGACCCCATCCAAGAGGTGTTGACCCGTCAGTCAACACCACAACAGGGGTGTCGACACCCATGTCGACACCCTCCAGATCGGAGGTAGATCCAGTTCTGCGTATGTGGACTTCTTTTCTGACTAGATTCGTTGACCCTAGGCTATAAATAGGACCCTATATCCATTGTTTTATTCATATAATTCAATGGCGATAATGAGATGCTGCTTCAACATTGTTTGATATTGCCTGCTTCTTCTTCATCAAATAAGTTATACGTATTCAAGGATCTATGATTCAACGTCTGTAATCATTCTTGTTTTTCTTATATCCAATCACAGTGAGACTATGTTATTTTTAGATGTAAATGCTTGAAAGTTGTCTTGACATGTCTATAAATTGGATCTAAGCCTGTGACTATTTGAATCATATCAGATCTACCATTATTTGTATATCTAGTTCACTATTTAGATCTCATCATGCTTGTTTATAATACCCTTATTAGGTTAGTTTGCCTAATTATGTCATCATATGCTTGTTATGTTAGATTGCCTAATCATGTCACTATGCCTATTCTGTTAGTATGATCAATTCCATCATCTTATGCCAGTTTTTATTTGCTATGCCTATTCTTGTTCTCTTCTTCCCTTTTTTCTCTTTTTTTAAAGCCAGGATAAGCCTAGGCATATCGCTGAAATACGCGAACACACTAAATTGGAAATGATTAGGAATGATAATTTGGGGCATAATTCTTATTGTAACACATAATTGGGAATTTTGTGCATAATTTGTACCTTGAGCCAAAACTTAGAATTTGGGGGCATAATCCAAATCTTGATCTAAATTTAGGGCATAACTTGTATTGTAGAACGGACGAGGAATTGGGGCATAATGAACATGATATTTGGTTAATAATGAAAATTCCTGGATTTATAGTAATTAGAAACTATAACGACGCTAATACATGTGGTAATATTACACTTGTGGTAGAAGTCTGCCTGAAACCACCTGGCATATCCAACGCCCATAGGTGGTAAATCTAAAGTGAGGGGTCTAAGTGCATAAACATGTAACGTGCCAAGACACGAGGTTAAGTCCGACTTGTGGAAGAAGTCTTCCCGAACCCGGCCAGCATATCCAGCATCCACAGGTAGGTTTAATGTGGGAGGTCTAGTGCATTGTAACCATAAATGAATAATTGGTAATAAACTAGTAATACTTAACCTGTTTGAATCTATAGGAATCACATGAACATGTTAACTTGAGTAGGGGTTATGTAAACTTGTTGAATCAGAGGGAGGGTTAAGCAAACTTGCTGAATCAGAGGGAGGGTTAAGTAAATCTTGGGGCGATGGGTAATATTTATATATATGCCCACAAACTTAACCTCTGGGGTTATGCAATCTTGTTACATTGGTAGGCATAACCTATTGAAATCCTTGCAGTGGGAACGCAAGCCTGAAGGAAGATTGTATTATCTAGTGTATGGGATCCATTTCAGTTAGTAACCTATATAGGTATCAAACGAGTACTCCGAACTAGGGCGGAATTGGGGCACGCTTACTAAGCTGATTATAAGAGGCCACTTAGGAAAAGGTGTCTGACAGCGCATTCCATCGGGGGCATTTGCGTGCATGAGTCTGCCTGCTCGGGAAAATAAGACGTTGTGACATCAGTAGATATAGTTGTGCACATCCTGTAAACGAAGGGTTGCCACTTTAGGAAGTGATACATTCTACTGTGGGGATAACACAAGGTATCTACGGAGTTAGGGAGCCGATCGACTGGGGTAGTGATTAGAGTACATATAGTCTCGCTTGTTTAGGAGCCCATTATTATCCTTAGGGGTAACACCGGTAAGTTCAATTGGGCTACCTATTATTGTATGGGGGTAAAACCTCTCACTATAAGTATGCCAAAGTCTACCATCTTGTACTTATTGGGGATCATCTTGTTCTTGTTATACTAGTGATTGTGCAGAGAAAAGTATTAGAGAAGTGCCATGCTTGTTCTGTTTGGTTTATCCTGTTTACCTTGTCATACCTACCTTATATGTTGTTATCTCTCTCCATCTTGTATACCTGTCATAATGCTTTTACTTATTCATATGCTAAAGTAACTGGACTCGCCAGACTTTATGTTTGATCCATTTTGTTTCCTCTTCTTTCTCCTCCGTTCCTTCCCCACTTCCTCCCCCATCCCAAGGTTCTCAGTGTGGGAATACTCAAGCTTGACTAGGATTTTTCTTTTCTTCTGCTTGAGTTGCTTAGATGTGACGCTTGATTTCGTATCTTCTCTACTGTGGCTATATTTTGGGGACTATACTCTTTTATGTACCATTGTACTCTGTTAATGATTTTGTACAAAGCAAAAGTTTTATGTTTTATGTTTTCAGTATTTCAGACTTATGGTGTAACCATGTTTTGGACCACGATGTTTTGTATTAAATGAAGTTTTAAATTCCACTGCTATTTATATCTGTCTTCTAATGTTTCTGTTTCTATTTACCTATACCGCTTTGTGAAACTTAATGCATTCTGATAAAGAGTGACATTAACGGACGTGGGGAGTCACACATGGTATCAGAGATGAAGGTTACCGGATCGGATAAAAGATTTTGATTTTTTTTTAAAAAGGCTTAAAAAGAAAGCATTTCCAAAAAAAAAGTCTATTTCGAAAAACATATTCCCCAAAGCTATATGTAATATCTTTCGATTCTCTGTTTGAATCCTATTTTCCTTTTCTTTTCAGCATGACTGGGGAACTTAATATTCCTGAGAGCATTACGATAACGGGATGGTTCTATAGGTATCTTGAGGCCACGACGCCTGCCGGTGGTCAAGAAGACGTTCCTCCCCTAATTTTACCCATTGTTCCCCCTCCTCCTCTGCGTATTGGTAATTTTTCTAAGATATGCAAAGATTTCTATGCTATAAGCGGAAATCAATTCCTTGGAACTAAGACTTTTATAGAAGCAAGGAATTAGCTTAAAGAGACAGAGGATTTGTTCAGAATTCTTGAAGTTGGCGATCGTAGGAAGATTCAGTTGGCCGTTTGGCAGCTGAAAGATGAGGCTTCATTCTGGTGGGAAGTTATGCAAGCAGGGCATCCAGTGGAAACTTAGGATGATTTCCGACAAATATTCGTAATGAAGTTTCTTTCATAAGCCGAGAAAAGCATGAAAATGGAATGGTTTTTGGCACTTAAGCAAGGAAGCATGTTTGTGAAAGAATACTTTAATAAATTCAGTCAATTGGAAAGGTTTGGTTTGGAGCTAGTCAATACCCCGCACAAGAAGGCTTTGAGGTTTGCTAAAGGATTGAATGAACCCCTCCATGGGTTGTCTATGTCTCATATTCCGATGGGAGCAACTTTTGAGAAACTCGTTGATATGGCATTGATGCATGAAAAGATATAGGTGAAAAGAAAGAAGCTAAGATTGAGGAAAAACAAAATAAGAAAGTGCGGCCCAAGAAAGGACAACACAACAACAAAAGAAGGGCGGGAAGGATGACAAGGCTAGAGATAAGAGGAAGTGTCATAACTGTGGACGCGAGGGTCACTTGATCAAGGACTGTAAAAGAAAAAGAACGCCTGTTTCAATTGTGGAGTGGTCGGACACTTTTCTAAGGAGTTCCCGAAGAAGCAAGGGCAAGGTCAAAGGGCAGGATCTTCGGGAGGGCAGGTGCATGCTCTCATGCCGGTGCGCTAGATAGAGGTAGGAAAATTTTCGTTGAAGATTTGATTTCTCTTTCCAATCATCATGTTAGAACTCTTTTTGATTCGGGCACTTCGCATTCCTTTATATCTGATTATGCGGTTGATCTATGCACCTTAGTACTAGTATGGTTTTGGATCTCGTTGTTGTCTCAAACCGATTAGGGGTATGACTCATCTGCCTATGATTTGTCGGGGTTTGAGAATATTTGTGTTGGGCGTTGAGTTTGAGTGCGACGCATATGTGCTTTGTTTCATGGGATATGGTTTGATTCTAGGGATGGATTGGCTATCCATGTACGGCGTCATTCTAGATTGTGAGAGGAGGGTCGTTGGACTTTTAACTTGCCACAAGAGGACCCTCGAGATTTCTTGTGACCCTAAAGGAGCTGTTATGCTTAGTTTCCTAGAGTCACTTGATGCATCTATCGATGATCTGTGATCTATACCAGTAGTCTGTGAGTACCCTGATGTTTTTGAGGAGGTTCGGGGCTTACCTCTGATGCGCGAGATTGATTTCCATATATACTTGGTGGACAGTGTAAAGTCAGTTGCATTTCCAGTGCGCCATATGGCTCTAAGAGAAAGGAGGGAGCTTAGCAAGAAAGTAGGGGAGCTACTTGAGGAAAGATTTATTAGGCGAAGCATATCTGAATAGGGTGCTCTAGTAAGTATTCACAACTAAGGCTGATGGTTCGCTTCGCTTGTGTGTGGACTATAGAGAGTTGAATAAGCTCGCCAAGAAGAATAGGCACCCACTTCCGAGGATAGATGATCTGTTTGATTGGCTTGTTGGTGCATCTGTTTTCTCCCAGGTAGACTTGGCAACGAGGTTTCATCGGTTGAGGGTGGCCGAGGACAATATAGACAAGACCTTTTTTATAACTCTAGATGGTTTCTTCGAGTGGCTCGTCATGCCTTTTGGGTTGACAAATGCACCCTCCTATTTTGTTGATCTGATGAGTAGGGTGTTTCGGGAGTTTCTAAATAAGTTCGTTGTGATCTTTGTTGATGACATCTTGATTTTCTTGAAGAGCGAGGAAGAGCATGCCTAACATTTAAGGGAGGTTTTGAAAACTCTCTACGCGCACCGGCTTAAGGTGAAATTCTCCCGATGTCATTTTGGGAGAAAAGAAGTGAGATTTTTAGGGCATGTGGTCTCTAAAGATGGGATAGCAGTGGATCCAGTGAAGGTAGTTGCAGTTCAAGATTGGCATATCCCAAAAAATTCAATGGAGGTGAGAAGTTTTCTTGGATTGGCGGGCTATTATAGGAAGTTCATTAAGGACTTCGTGAAGATATCAGCCCCACTCACCCGTCTAACAAAGAAGAATCTAACATTTCTTAGGATATAGATTGTGATGATGCTTTCCAGTCGTTGAAGAAGGCTTTGACAACAGCCCCAGTCTTGACCTTGCCCGACAGGACCAAAGTATTCACAGTATACATTGATGAATGTGGTACAAGGCTCGGTGCAATTTTGATGCAAGAAGGAAGGGTAGTATGTTATGAAGGTAGAAAACTAAGAGTTCATGAGAAGACTACCCTACCCATCACTTAGAGTTAGCTACCATAGTATTCACACTTAAGACTTGGCCAATTATCTACTTGAGGAGAAGTTCAAGTTGTACACTGATCATAAATCTCTCAAGTACTTGTTCTCGCAGAAGGATCTTAATTTAAGGCAGCAAAGATGCATGGAGTTCCTAGCATCCTATGATTTTGAGATTGCATATACCCCTGGCAAGGGTAATGCGGTAGAAGACGCATTGAGTAGGCAGAGGACGACTCTGAGTCCTCTGTTTGTGGAGAGGAAAATTTTGGAGTTCATATCGACTTTTTATTTTAGACCCTCCATCGAGTTCATAGCTGGTTTATTGGCATCATTAGAGGTATGACCTAATCTTTTGGATCAGATAGGAAATTCGCAGTGAGAGGATCCACAGATTTCAGACATCTTGGATAGGCTCAGTAGAGGGGAGACTTCTAGTCACCTCAGTAGATATTCCGCGAACGATAGAGGGTAGTTGCGATGAGATGGAAGGCTTTATGTTCCCGAGTTGGGAGTCTGATGAAGACAGTCCTTGAGGAAGCCCATCATTCTAAGATGACCTTTAATCCAGTTGGTGATAAGATTTGTAGAGATATAAAGACGGTTTTCTTTTGTACTGGGATGAAGAAAGATGTGGCATAATTTGTTTCTCGATGATTGATTTGCCAGCAAGTCAAAGCTGAGAAAAAGAATCCCGGTGATTTGCTTCATCCTTTGGGCAGTGGATTTGGAAGAGCGTCACAATGGATTTCATTGTTGGTTTGCCTAGATCAAGAAAGGGCAACACCAGTATTTGGGTTATAGTGGACAGACTTACTAAGAGAACTCATTTAGTTCTTGTAAAGAGCAAGAGAACGAAAACATGGTTGGCAGTGGTTTATCTTCGTGAGGTAGTTCGTTTATAAGGAGTACCTTTCTGCATAGTGAGTGATCGAGATCCTATATTCACTAGTGAGTTCTGGAAGAGTATGCAAGAGGCACTTGGTACACAGTTATGTTTGAGCACCGCATATCATCTTCAGACCGATGGACAGACGGAGAGGGCTAATTGAGTTCTCGAGCATCTTTTGAGGCTGTGTATCCTTGACTTCGGAGGGACTTGTGAGGAGAACCTTTCATTGGTAGAGTTCGCCCACAACAACGGTTACCAGGCTAGTATTGGCATGGCACCCTTCGAAGCATTATACAGACGACGTTGTAGATCACCAGCTTGTTGGTGAGAGACTACAGAAAGACTTCTACTTAGACCAAATATGGTTAGAGAAACTTCAAAAATGATTGATCTTATTAGAAGACGCATGAAGACAGCTCAGGACAGGCAGGAGTCCTACGCATACTGGAGAAGGACTGACATTGAGTTTGAAGTAGGAGACATGGTTTTCATCAAAGTATTACATTTGAGGAATGTAGTTCGCTTTGGATCTGTAGGGAAATTGGAACAAAGATTTGTAGAGCTATTTCCCATAACAGAAAGGATTGGTCAAATGGTCTATAAAGTAAAGCTACTAGAAAGACTGTCCGGCATTCATGATGTTTTCCACGTTTCTCATTTACGGAAGTGCTTGCATGATATTGCAGAAGAAGTGGAGCCAATTATACTTGAGGAAGTAGAGGTAGAACAGGAGGCGACAGTTAGACGAGTTCCTACCTGTATTCTTGGATCAGAGGTTAAGAAGCTACGCAATCGAAAAGCTAAGTTGATGAAAGTACAGTGGGGAGATGACCAAGAGGATGCAACTTGGGGGACTAAGGACAAGATTCATGCTTTGTACCCTTTTCTTTTCAAGGGTATGTTCTTAACTTCCTTTCCAAAGCTTTTATTCATGCTTGTTTTTATCATTTAAAATATACCATATCAATCGAATCTTCGACCTTTAGGTAGGAATCCCATGGGTGTAAACATGTGTTTAAGACATGTTATGTTTGATGGATGCAAGTGGTTGCAAGTGGTTGGTCGTGGATGCATACACACACACACACGGCACTAGATTGACTCAATCACTCTCATACTCATATGGATGCGTGCGCATTTTTCTTCTTTTTATGGATGAAAGCGGTGTATCATCATATGAATGTTGCATTTGGATGAATGATTGTGCACACATATAGAACTTACATGTTATAATAGGATTATCTGCATACATGTTGGATTCATGGCACTAACATACATTGCATTAAGGAAGTCAACTGAATCAGTAGACCGCCTAATCTTTCGCAGTATTATAGGGACATAGACACACACCTTGGCATATGTTCATAAAAGCAATAGAAATCTTTAAGGACAATGGATGCCTGTAATTGGTAGATGAGTAGATGGATGATGGATGTTTGGATATACATTCTTCTTAATTTGGTCCCTGAAATCCTTTAAGTAGGGGAGAATGTAACACCCATAATTTTTAAAAGAAACTATAATGGTAAATTAAGAATACTTAATGTAATATTAAGGATTAAGTAAAACAAACTGCGCCATTGCGTTCGTCTCGAAATTCTGCTTAATATAGACACCAAGTTTGCGTAAAATGGACATCATATAAAGAAGATATTGAGGATAGAAGTTTGTATACACACAAATGAGTTATATATACGAAACAACTAAGAACTTTCAAACTAATCTGAAATCAGAAGACGCGGGCTAGGGCGGGAGTTCGGACCGTTGAGGGTCGACCCCACCCTAGGGGCGGGGTCGACACCATAACAGGGGTGTCGACACACCCCAAATCGAAGGCAGATTCATTTCTGCGTATGTGGACTTGTTTTCTGACTAGATTCTTTGAACCTAGTCTATAAATAGGACCCCATGTCCATTATTTTATTCATATAATTCAATGGTGACAACGAGGTGCTGCTCCAACATAGTTTGATCTTGCCTACTTCTTCTTCATCAAAAAACTTATATGTATTCAAGGATATGTGATTCAACATCTGCAATCATTCCTCTGTTTCTTAGATCCAATCACAGTGAGTCTATGTTATTTTTAGATGTATACACTTAAAAGTTATCTTGACATGTCTATGAATTGGATCTAAGCCTATGACTATTTGAATCGTATCAGATCAACCATTATTTGTATATCTAATTCACTGTTTAGATCTCATCATCCCCATTTATAATACCCCTATTATGTTAGTTTGCCTAATTATGTCACTGTATGCCTATTACATTAGACTGCCTAATCATGTCACTATGCATATTTTGTTAGTATGTTCAATTCCATCATATAATGCTAGTTTTTATTTGTTATGCCTATTCTTTTTCTCTTCTTCTCTTCTGTCCCTTTTTGTTTTTATAGCCAGGCTACCATCGAGACTAGGCATGTCGCTGAAATACGGGAACACATGAAATTGGGAATGAATTGGAATGATAATTTGGGGCATAATTCTTATTGTAACACATGATTGGGAATGTTGGGCATAATTTGTACATTGAGCCAAAACTTAGAATTTGGGGGCATAATCTAGATCTTGATGTTAATTTGGGGCATAACTTGTATTGTAGAACGGACAGAGAATTGCGGCATAATGAACATGATAATTGGTTAATAATGAAAATGCCTAGACTTACAGTAATTAGAAACAATAACGACTCTTAGACACGAGGTTAGATTACACTAGTGGAAGAAGTTTGGCCGGAACTGCTTGGCATATCCAATGCCACAGGTGGTAAATCTAATGTGAGGGGTCTAAGTACATAAACACGTAACGTGCCAAGACATGAGGTTAAGTCCTACTTGTGGAAGAAGTCTGCCCAGACCCGACCGACATATCCATCATCTACAAGTGGTAGGCTTAATGTGGGATGTCTGGTGCATTATAACCATTTATGAATAAATGGAAATGAACTTGTAATACTTAACTAGTTGAATCCATAGGGATCACATGAACATGTTAACTTGAGTAGGGGTTAAATAAACTTGCTGAATCAGAGGAAGGGTTAAGTAAATCTTGGGGTGGTGGGTATTATTTATATATAGGCCCACAAACTTAACATGTGGGGTTATGTAATCTTGTTACATTGGTAGGCATAACCTATTGAAATCCTAGTAGTGGGGATGCAAGCCTAGGGGGAAGCTTATATCATTTGGTGTGTGGAATCTGTTTCAGTCAGTAACCCATATAGGTGTCAAACGAGTACTCCGAACTAGGTCGGAGTCGGGGCACGCTTACTGAGCTTATTATAAGAGGTCACTTGGGAAAAGGTGTCTGATAGCGCGTTCCATCGAGGTCATGTGCGTGCATGAGTCCGCCTGCTCGAGAAAATAAGACATTGTGACATCAGTGGATATGGTTGTGCACATCATGTAAACGAAGGGTTGCCACTTTAGAAAGTGACACATTCTACTGTGAGGCCAGCACAAGGTATCTACGGAGTTAGGAAGCTGATCGATTAGGGTAGTGATTAGGGTACATCTAGTCTTGTTTGTTTAGGAGCCCGTTATTATCCTTAGGGATAACACTAGTAAGTTCAGTTGGGCTACCTGTTATTGTATGGGGGGAAACCTCTCACTAGTAGTACGACTATGTCTACCATCTTGTACTTGTTGGGGATCATCTTGTTCTTTATATACTAGTGATGATGCAAATAAAAGTATTAAAGAAGTGCAGTGCCTGTTCTGTTCAGTTTATCATGTTTACCTTGTCATACCTGCCTTATATGTTGTTATCTCTCTCCAACTTATATGTCTGTCATGTTTCTTTTATATATTTATATGTTAAAAGTAAATAGACTCACCAAATTTTATGTCTGACCTATTTTGTTTCCTCTTCTTTCTCTTCCGTTCCCCCTTCCCTCCCTCTCCCAGGTTCTCAGGGTTGGAATACTCAAGCTTGATCAGGATTCTTCTTTCCTTCTGGTTGAAGCTGCTTATATGTACTGCTTGATTTCGTATCTTCTCTGCTATGGCTATATTTTGGGGATTATGCTCTTTTATGTATCATTGTACTCTGATGATGACTTTTGTACAAGGAATAAATTTTATGTTTCCAGTATTTCAGACTTATGATGTGACCATGTTTTGGACCACGATGTTTTCTATTAAATAAAGTCTTAAATTCCTCTATTATTTTATATCTACCTTGTAATGTTTATGTTATTGTTTACCTATAACTCTTCACGAAACTTAATGCATTCGGATAAAGAGTGACACTGACGGACGTGGTGTGTCATAATATTCGGGTTGGCAAGCATTAATTATGCCTGGCTTAAAGAGTTTGTTTAAGTATAGTGACGGGCGTTGACCATGCTTGGTTTAGAGATGGTGGCTAGCTCTAACCATATTTGGCGAACATTAACCATGCTCAGCTTAGATTAAAGATCCTTCCAAATCCTGACAAGATGCTTAAATCAATCAAACATGATCCATGTTCAAGAAAGAAAGAAAGTTTATTGTTGCTAATCGAGCTATTACGGAAACAAATCCTAAGAGATTGATAGTTGAATCCAGAGCACGCCTAGGGATTAAATCCTATCCCCGTATGTGTGTACTTTAACATAACCATATTATTGAAAAAAAAAGTACGTTTCTTATGTCTTAAGAAATGAGAAATATCCACGATGATCTAAACTAGATCAGTTGAAGATGATGCCGCGATTGCTGGGCTCAGGGTCCTTTCTGTTTCGAGGAGCACAGGGACCGACCTGAGGAGCTTGGGAAGAAGGTTATGGCGGCGTGTCCAATGCAGGTTTCTTGATGTACTCGAGTAGTTCTCATTGCCTAACCCTACCTTAGATGAGGTCGTGTAGATGCCTGCATTCACTGATGTTGTGACCAGCCATATTGTGATACATGCACTGCTTTCCTGATCCGAGTTCCTTTTGGGTCGACTCCCTTCGAGGAGGTTTAAGGAAAGGTAGAGATCCTCATGCATCAAGGTAGATGTCTAACAAGGATGAGTTGAGTTCGATGTATAGATCATACTTGTTCTCTCTCTGGAGTTGTACGTTCTGTTCGTTCTTTTCCGAGGCTTTACCTTTTCATTTGTTCTGTCCATTGGTAATGGATGGGCCTCCTTCTTTGGTAGAGAGAACCTCAAGATTTTCCATCTTGATACTAGCATCTTATGGCCAGAGGAATCTATCTGCTTCTACATAGAAGTCTTCAATATCTTTGGGCGATCTCTGGTTAAAGAGATCCGAAATTCAGATCCACTTTGGATGCCGGCTATGGAGGCCATAAGCACCATCGATGGCTTAGGTCGATCAACTGATGCAACGGCCGCGTTAAATCTTTCTAAGAAGGAGCGTAGGGTCTTGTCGGACTGTTGCTTAATGGATGTGAGGAACATGACACTTTCCAGCCGAGAGATATGAACTCTGAACTACTTGATGAAGTGAGTGAAACCATGTTCCAGCTGCTGATTGATTCAGTTGTTAACTACCTAAACCACATGCCAGCTATGTCGGTGAGAAAGAGCACGAAACACTTGGCCATAAAATTAATCGACGTTGATAGTACTTCCATTTGGTGCATGTATCACATGAGATGTTTGATCGGGTCAGTCCTGTCGTTGTTTGGATCCAGGACCGGAAGCTTGAAGCCGGGTGCATTTCGGGAGTTCCTGATCTCCAATGTTAACAAACTTCGATAGATATTATCCACATCCTATTGAGAATTGTTTCCTCTTGTGAAGCGTTTGATGATACTTGCAATATGACTTCCATCCCCGAGGAGTTGTTGCCATGTATCCAATTCTGCATTGGGGACATAGGTGAGACCCCAGTACTAGGCCTAGGGGGAAGCGTTCCCCGAGCCTCTGGGATCGGTTTAGTTTGAGCTCCGAGAGTTGAGTGAAGGTGGTCCCCAGCTTCTGGCCTTGATTCGGTAATAACTGGAGCGGCTTGGTTAAAATAAGTATTGGTTTAAACCGTACTCATAGCGGTTGGACCAGAGCGATCCAGGTGAGTGGTATCCATCCGGGGCTCGGCATTGCCCCCGCTCAGGATGATGTTAGAGTGGTTTATAGTAGCGTTTCCCTCCGTCACATGGGGGTCTGGTATGGTAGAGTGGTCTTGGTGACACGGAGGGTTGCTGCCCCCAGCATGGTCTTGATCGGCAGGATGGGAAGGCTGTGTGTGAGGCTGCATAAGATGGGTTTGCAGTCTGACATTGTGTGACGGCCCGCCCCAAACTAGCCGACACTTCCTTCAAAATGCGCTATACCGATGTCCAACTAGCATAGGACGGTCGTTGAAAGAAAAGAAAAGAAAAGAGAAGAGAAGAAAGGAATTTGAAACTATGAACTGACAAAGAACCTATAGTATATCTCACAACATATGGAAATATCTCACAACATATGGAACAAAATATAATAATAACATAACTTGATATAAAACAGGCGAGATAGTGCATAAGCTGAAAACTAAATCATCATAGCAGCGGAAAAATTCAAATGCAGCTTATGATCCAAACCATCATTATTACACTATAAAACTGACTATAAACCAAAATACGAAGGTACACTACTAATGCCCAAGCAGTGACCGGCTACAACACAGGGAGTATATATGTATATCATACGTGGAAGCCTCCTGCTCATCTCCAAACAGCGCATTACCACCTAACCATCTCTAGTCTGCTCGTTTAGGAGCACCAGGGTAATAAGAAGAGACATAAAATTCTGGGTCAGACAAAAGTCTGGTATGAGCGATAAGCAACAAAACAAAACAATAACAGGTATAATCCAATCATACCAGAACCTGGACCTACAACCAAAGAGTTAGCACAACAAGATGTATAGTACTCTAAGGTAACACTAACATAAAGTGTAAAAGTAATATGGGGTGTGCATGATATGGTGATAGCAAACATCAAACATAGCAATTATCCTCACATCATTCACTCAATGGGTAAAGCATACGATATCCACCACTCGATCACCCAATCCTTTGCTACAATCACTTTGCTCCATGGAGTCATAATGACCCCATTGCACTGATCCATAGCCACTCATCCGTCTCTCAGTGGTGAACTAAAGTTAGGATATCGATAACCCCTTTGTGCACGTCCCGCAACAAAGTCCAACTCATGAAGTTAAATCGTTGATCCCTTTTGGGATCCTGAGTAATAACCTCTCATTTGGACTACCTTTGCATCTCGGGTTTTGGTCATCATCCCCGTTCGTCCACCAGTTCAGTTCGTGATCCTCCATATCGATCGTGGTACTTCGAAGCTCTGGTTCATGATCAGCTTCCTCGGCTCGTGGTTCTCTCCAGTTTGTGACACGTGGTCGGATCGTGGACCACCTTTGGGTCATGGGACCCACTGGTGATCCCTATCTTGGTCGTGGTCTTCTGGCTCGCCATCCTAGGGGTTGTCCACCGAGGGTTGGCCCTATTCCTCACGGTCAGGGTGTGAGGGTTTTCCATCTTCCTCAAGTTGGGGTGTGAGGGTTCGCCATCTTCCTCACAGTTGCGGTGTGAGGGTGCTTCACGGTCCTAGGGGTCTGGTCGTGGGGATACTTCGCCATCCTAGGAGTCGGGGTGTAAGGGTGCTGCAAGATCCTAGGGGTCATGGTGTTAGGGTGCCGCACGATCCTAGGGGTTGGGTCGTGAGGGACAGGTGCTTCACGAACGGGACTCTACATTATTTCCTGCAACGTTTCCAGCGAGTTGTTTACGCCTACGACGGCGTTTTCGATGAAACTAACTTTCCTATGCAATCACAAATCATTCCAAACAGTAATAACAATATATATAATCAAGCATAAACACCAAATCAACAATTTAACATGCAAATATGGATCAAACATACCCAAAACTATGATTTTCCCCTTAATCCCCTTACCCAAGATTTAACCTTACGATTAGCAAAACATGTCCAAATTAACCCAAATTTCAAACAAAGTCATAAAATAATATTTCGGAATTTTTAAATATTTTTCCAAAATTTTTTGAGTTATAATTTAGCTAATTAACACTAATCACCCCTAATTAGCCGTAATTAGTGAAAAGCAATGCAAATCACTCATTTTAGCCACAAGTTAATCTTAGACCAGAAAATATCTCTGATTTGGGTTGAATCTCTATGCAACACAACAACTCCAACTCTGATTTGATGCTATTTTAACTTGATTTGATGTTGATTAGCTTAATCCTGGATTAGAAGGTGATTAGAGGTTTTTTTAAGAAGGTAGAAGTCATTAATAGGGTTGAAGGAATGAAAGTGGCGGCTGCAAAAATGACAAAAAAGGGTTTCTCTAGTCCCTTTCAGTCCTTAAATACCCCTAATCCCGAAATCCTCCAATGGGCCTAGTTTGCTACAAATTTGGGATCAAACACCAAAGGTGTAAAAGCTACACTTCACCTATTCGGTAAGAATATGAAACCGCAAAATCGCAAAATAAACGGATAAAAGCAAGCAAGAGCACAAAGGAATTTTTAGAGTGGTTCAATTCTCTAAGAATCTACATCCACTTTCAATCCATTCTCATTATGATATTCAAGCTTACAACATATGAATTTTCCCTCATTACAAACATTTCTCTCTTTTTTCCTTCCTTATGATATAATTCCACTTGAATTTGGTGAAGAAAATGAAGAGATCTTTTAGCTTTGTGATGAACCTTCAACCACTTGTGTACTTTGATCCTTTTCCATGATCTTCATAGATTTCATAGTGAATTAGCATTCAATTTAGGATTTGGAGAGGACTTGAGATCGTTTGAATGATGCTTGAGAGATTTATTATGTAGCTTGAATGAGATTGAAGGAGTTTAGATTCAGCTGTAAAAAGCTCTAATGATCATTGATTTGGATTTCATCTTCATGAAGTTAGAAAAGTGTTGTTGAATCCATGGAAGCCATTAGAGAAGTTGTAGATGAGCTTTGAATTTTACGGAGTCTCCTTGTAGCCATCAATTTTCGGTCCCCCTCCAAATGAATTATGAGGGGTATTTATAGGTAATTTTAGCCCGGGTGGCAGTTCTGTAATTATACAGAAAAACGCCATGACTCAGTTTCGCCATGGTTCAACTCGCCATGACCCAATTTTTACATGACTCAATTTCGCTATGGTGAGTTGGTGTATAAATTTTGGTGGTATTTTGGTAAATAGGCGTGTACAGCTGTTTGGCGAAATGCGCCATGACTATGTTGGCACACGACATGGATTCTGCGGCATGCTCTACCAAACGAGGTAGGCTAAAGTATGCCTCTATGAGTATATTTATTCCACGTGGCATGATGTAAATCGGTACCCGCTTGAACTTTTTTTTACTTTACAGCTGGCACTGTACACGCATAGATTTTGCGGCATGGCTCTCACGATCCACTCATGCATATACGACTTCGATACTTGCCAATTATTTTAGGTAACTTGCTTTAATATTATACCCTGACGACTTGGGTTTAGAAGCATACCAACATGAATGTACCACATGTGAGATGGTGTCTTATATTTTAACTTCAGCACTGGCCATGTGTCCTCAAGCCTCCCGTCTCACTTAACCCACTCGCAATCAACCCGGTACTTGCAACTTGAAAAATTACGGCATGAATTTAAATCAGAGCTGGCACGGCTTTGTCCATACAAACGACATGAGAGGATGGAACGACATGCTGACCAGAACATTATGAACTACCAGAATGCCATGGTCCATTGCGACATGAATTATGTCCAGCGGCATAAATGGTTAAAATAATGTGTGACATGCTTTTTCCTATGCCACGTGTACCGTTTGGACAAACCTTATGTTGTATTTTTATATTCTCCACGTTGAACTATAAAAGGAATACAATAGTATGTGACTCCATGAATATTGGAACGGCCTAATGCTAAATTGCTCATGTTAGCACGCCATGACTGTGTCTGAACGACATACAACATTATTACGGGAACTAACAATATGATTCTGCCCTATCTTCACACCACTTAGGTTATTGTGAAACCATGCTAAGAACATGTCGTGTTCTATGAATTAATTGAATACCGGGTCACGGCTTGAACTCTTGTGTACTAGCTAGCGACATGAACGAAATGGATGACTCGACTTATGTCGTACCGACGACTTGTTGCGCATGCACGACTTGAGTTATGTCGAATCCGAACGACTTGAGCTATGCCGTGGTTGAACAACTCGAACAAATCGAATGACATATGGATTGTATTCATGTTGTGGCGAACGACTTAAGGCCATAAGGCGTGCCAAACGCCCTAAGACCGTGTTGTGTAAATAAACTTCACATCGTGCTAACGACTTTGAGACCACGGTGTCAGGAAAATATTCTGTGAAACCATCTGGTCTGTGTCGTCAATGCATTTTTCTTGGACTACGTTTCAAAAATGGGGTTAACATTTGCCCCTCGTAGTTCGCATCTTCTTGCTTGTGAGCAATGCGGGCTTCGAAATGAGTGCAGTTTGTGTCGACATTCTGTCGTAGCTTTTTGTTTGCTATCGAAAATCATGCTTTGAACTTCGTGATCCCTGCTTTGTAATAAAGACAATTATTTGCATGATTTTTGGACTTATACTTTGTCATTGATTGCCCACATCAATAACATATTAGTTTAATCATTAGAAAATGAACTATAGCGAATTTCATTTTTGAACTGAATGAAGTATCTGTACAAAATTGTTTTACTCAGCGGTTAATAACTCACTGAATATTGTTTGTGCAAATACGACATTCAAATTCGAATTTATATTTAACGATTAAAATCAACTAATTGACTAGAGCCGACTGTTGATTTCAAATGTTATTTCATATGTTGGTGTACGATATTTATTATTTGATAAATACGTATTTTTAATTTATTCTCCGTTTCTCTTTGGAGAAGTATTTGATTATCTGTGTCCCGGCTGAGGTCATTACTAGTCTTCATTATGAGAAGAATTTCACTGCTCGGTGTTTGCTTGTCATGCTGATCAGTTTTGGCATTGAAGATTCCGCTGGATGCCCCATGTTTTAGTGAGGTCCTTTTAATCCAATGTCCTGTCTTTTTCTTGCAATTGAATTATTAATGATGGATTTCATTGAATGTTGTCGATATCTCCTATGGAGAAGTCGCTTTCTCTATGGAAAGGGATTTTTGGTTGTTGCATCGTTTCGCAGTGCGAACTCCCGCGAGGTTTGGGTTAAGGCTGCATCGCACTGCGCTTACGAACTCGCACGCTTCTTCTTGCATTAGCAAGCTCCCGCGCTTCGTTTCGCGCCTACAGATTCCCGTGAACCATTGGGTTAAGGTTGCATCGCTCCGCGCTTACGAATTCCCACGTCTTGCTTTAGCAAGCTCCCGTGCTTCGTTTCGCGCCTACGGATTCCCGCAAACCATTAGGTTAAGGTTGCATCACTCCGCGCTTACGAACTCCCATGCTTCGTCTTGCTTTAGCAAGCTCCCGCGCTTCATTTCGCGCCTACGGATTCCCGCAAACCATTGGGTTAAGGCTGCATCGCTCCGTGCTTACGAACTCCCACGCTTCGTCTTGCTTTAGCAAGCTCCCGCGCTTCGTTTCGTGCCTACGGATTTCCGCAAATCATTGGGTTAAGGCTGCATCTATCCGTGCTTACGAACTCCCACGCTTCGTCTTGCTTAAGCAAGCTCCCGCGCTTTGTTTCACGCCCACGGATTCCCGCGAACCATTGGGTTAAGGCAGCATCGCTCCACGCTTATGAACTCCCACGCTTCGTCTTGCTTTAGCAAGCTCCCGCACTTTGTTTCGCGCCTACGGATTCTCGCAACCTTTGGGGGATGAGCTTTTGGATCCACGACAGCTTGTTGCTCTATTCGCCGTTTGATTCATTGGGACTTCCTTGATCAATCGTCGAGTTGGTGTTATCGGAGTGGCCTCATTTCATCGGATCTTGAGGAAGCAAACGCTATGGAACAGCCTGCAATGAGAAAATCATCTTTTAGCATATTTTCATGTATATTTTGCAAGTCAGAGATTTACACAAGCAGGCAACATTTCATTCGTAATACTTTTGTTCAATATAGTGCACGTAAACAATTATAGACTTTTTACAGGAAGGTAAAATATAGTAAAGAGTAAAGTAATGCAGAGAGGCGATAGTGATCGCTTATTCTGAGTTTTAGATATTAGATCATCATCAACAGTCGTCAGTTGATTATCAGCCTTGGAGTGATCTGAGCAGAAGATACGTTGCTTGGACCAGAATAATCATCTGATGTCCCTTGCCCCTGGGGAGTTGCAAAAGGATTTGCATCTTAGGGGTTCTTCACAAATTGTTGCAGACGGTTCTTTCTAATCAACTCTTCAATTAATGATTTCAGATATCTGCATTCGTTGGTGCTGTGGCCCGGCTGATTATGATACCAACAGAACTTCCCGGATTTAGTCAGATGGTCATTCATTTTTATTGGCCGAGGCTCTGGGAAATCTTCTGTGTCCTTTGTGGCAAGTTAGATGTTCTCGGGAGTGTTATTCAGAGGAGTTAACTTAGATGATTCAAGAAGGCGAAACTTTTTATTAGCTTTGTTTTGGTTTCTGTCATTTACTCGCTTCTGCCCCTGAGTATTCTTTTGATCACAGTGAGTAGCAGCACTTTTTGGAGCTTCAAGAAGTTGGTTACCACCGATGATCTGGAGAGGTATAGGATAATCATCCACTCTCATGTACTCCTCCACTTTCTTATAGAACTTGTCAGGTGTAGTTGGTTCCTTCTTCTTTATCCATCTTCCGAATTCGCTTGTTTTGTCTATAGCATCGGGTAAAGCCATGAGAATTATGCGTGGCTTTGGATTCCTCACTTCAGACAAGGCAACATTGAATCGACTGAGGAAGGCTTTGACAGTTTCCCCTGGATTATGTTTCATTGCTGAAAGTGTTATAGAATCCTTGGCTTTAGTAGCATAGATACGGAACTGCTCCTTGAACTTTTTTGTGAGGTCAGAAAATCGATCGATAGACTTGGGTGGCAGCTTTGTGAACCATAGTGATGCGGAACCTTCTTAGTAGAGAAGAAAGTATGTGCATCTCATCTCATAGGTCGCCTTAGGTACACTCATATGCCATTCATATTTGAATAGGAAGTAGTTCGGATCAACGAGACCGTTGTATGGAGGCAAAGTCAGAGGATTGAACTTCTTCGGACATTCTGCTTCAAGGATTCTTCCGGTGAATGGAGTCCTATCGGGAGAGAAGTCCCATTCTCTTTCGTCGTCCTTGCTAGCATGATTCTTTTTCATGGCTCGTTCTATCATGTCCGAAATGTATTCTTCGGTGCTATGGCGCTCTGTGAAGCCGGGCTCTTTACCAAATGTTCGTCTAGGCATATGATATCGATTAGAGAGCTTAGACCCTTTGCCTTCTCGACGAAGAGGTGCCCTCGTGATAGGATTAGCGGCTTTTTGAGCATTCTCTTTGGAATGGTCCTTATCTTTTGATCTCAAATTCTCGATGTTAGCTTTGTTCCTGTCACATGCCCAATCATAATCGTCTTCCATGTTGTCATTGCGGTTATGATCGGAAGCGAGTGATTTATCATTCTCCTCGAGATCCACATGCACTTTTGGAGGGGCTGGATTTTATCGAGCATTAAGGATGGCATCAAGTTTCTCCATCATCATTTTAGTAGAGGCATCCACTCGGTTGTTGACGTTGGCAATAGTGGCATTTAGTTCATTTCTAGTCACGCCAACTCCACTTATCGAGTTTTCACCAACATCGAAATGGTTTGTGAGCGGTGTTTCTTCATGAATAACATCATCGGCTTCTATCACGGTCTTGCTAGTGGTCTTCTTAGATTTGGCCATGATTTTGGAGAAGAATGCGGTTTAGAGCTTTAATGCAAGAATCTTAACTTTGGGAGAGTGTGAGAAGAGTAGGAAAAGCGAGCGCGGCCCCACAGTGGGTGCCAAATGTTTGCTCCAAATTTGGGATCAAATACCAAAGGTGTAAAAGCTACACTTCACCTATTCGGTAAGAATATGGAACCGCGAAATCGCTAAATAAATGGATAAAAGCGAGTAAGAGCACAAATGAATTTTTATAGTGGTTTAATTCTCTATGAATCTACATCCACTTTCAATCCATTCTCATTATGATATTCAAGCTTACAACATATGAATTTTCCCTCATTACAATCATTTCTCTCTTTTTTCCTTCCTTATGATCTAATTCCACTTGAATTTGGTGAAGAAAATGAAGAGATCTTTTAGCTTTGTGATGAACCTTCAACCACTTGTGTGCTTTGATCCTTTTCCATGATCTTCATAGGTTTCATATTGAAGTAGCATTCAAATTAGGATTTGGAGAGGACTTGAGATCATTTGAATGATGCTTGAGAGATTTATTATGTAGCTTGAATGAGATTGAAGGAGTTTAGATTCAGTTGTAGAAAGCTCTAATAATCATTGATTTGGATTTGATCTTCATGAAGTTAGAAAAGTGTTGTTGAAGCCATGGAAGCCATTAGAGAAGTTGTAGATGATCTTTGAATTTGACGGAGTCTCCTTGTAGCCATCAATTTTCGGTCCCCTTCCAAATGAATTATGAGGGGCATTTATAGGTGATTTTAGCCCGGGTGGCAGTTCTGTAATTATATAGAAAAACGCCTTGACTCAATTTCGCCATGGTTCAACTCGCCATGACCCAATTTTGACATGACTCAATTTCGCCAGGGTGAGTTGGGGTATAAATTTCGGTGGTATTTTGGTAAATAGGCGTGTACAGCTGTTTGGCGAAATGCGCCATGACTATGTCGGCACACGACACGGATTCTACGGCATGGTCTACCAAACGAGGTGGGCTAAAGTATGCCTCCATGAGTATATTTATTCCACGTGGCATGATGTAAATCAGTACCCGCTTGAACTTTTTTTTACTTTACAGCTGGCACTGTACATGCATAGATTTTGCGGCATGGCTCCCACGGTCCGCTCATGCATATACGACTTGGAGACTTGCCAATTGTTTTCTGCAACTTGCTTTAATATTATACCCTGACGACTTGGGTTTAGAAGCGTACCGACATGAATGTACCACGTGTGAACTGGTGTCTTATATTTTAACTTCAGCACTGGCCATGTGTCCTCAAGCCTCCCATCTCACTTAACCCACTCACAATCAACCCAATACTTGCAACTTGAACAATTGTGGCATGAATTTAAATTAGATCTGGCATGGCTTTGTCCATACAAACGACATGAGAGGATGGAACGACAAGCTGACCAGAACGTTATGAACTACCAGAATGTCATGGTCCATTGCGACATGAATTATGTCCAGCGGCATAAATGGTTAAAATAATGTGTGACATGCTTTTTCCTATGCCACGTGTACCGTTTGACCAACCTTATACTGTATTTTTATATTCTCCACATTGAACTATAAAAGAAATACAATAGTATGTGACTCCATGAACATTGGAATGGCCTAATGCTAAACTGCTCATGTTAGCACGCCATGACGGTGTCTGAACGACATACAACACCATTACGGGAACTAATGATATGATTCCGCCCTATCTTCACACCACTTGGGTTGTTGTGAAACCATTCTAAGAATATGTCGTGTTCAATGAATTGATTGAATACCGGGTCACGGCTTGAACTCTTGTGTACTAGCTAGCGACATGAACGAAATGGACGACTCGACTTACGTCGTACCGACGACTTGTTGCGCATGCATGACTTGAGTTATGTCCAATCCGAATGACTTGAGCTATGCCATGGTTGAACGACTCGAACAGATCGAACGACATATGGATTGTATTCATGTCGTGGCGAAAGACTTAAGGCCATTAGGCGCGCCGAACGCCCTATGACCGTGTTGTGCAAATAACCTTCACATCGTGCTAACAACTTTGAGACAACGGTGTCAGGAAAATATTCTGTGAAACCATCTGGTCTGTGTCGTCAATGCATTTTTCTTGGACTGCATTTCAAAAATGGGGTTAACAGGCCGAGCTGCTAATCACCCTATTTGGCCCGGTTAAGCTGTTTTTGACCTTCTAAACCTTAATTCAGCCATATCTCCCAAACGGTAAGTCCGTTTTGATTAATGTGACCAGTCTACAGAATGGTAAACCATCATCCAAATCTAATGGAAATGGTTTTAGGCCAAAACTCCTTACCAATCAAAAGTTACAGGCGAAACAAGATTTGCCAGGGGCAAAATGGTCATTTAAAAATCGGCAAAAATTGTGAATATGGGAAATGACCCCAATAGTCGTTCCCCATAGTTACACGACTATATGACCTCATACGAAAAAGAAATAAATATTCTATGATCCTCCGTTGCGTAGAATGCAGGTCGTTACACTCCTCCCTCCCCCTCCCCCCCCCCCCCCCCACCCACACAAAAGAAATTTCGCCCCCGAAATTCCTTAACCAAAAACATACAAAGGTGTTCCGCATGCGTATCAGTCATCAAACATACAGAACAAGCACAACAAGTCTATCGTAGCATGCGGAATAACTAAATTGCAATTTAAATTCTTACCAGGCAAAGAGTTCTAGATACGTCTTCCTAATGCACTCCTCTGTCTCCAAAGTACATTCATTCTCATCCTCGCCCCATTGAACCTTAAGTAGATTCACCGTTTTCCTTCGAAGTCTCTTTGTATCGTGCTCGACAATACGAATTGGCTTGTAGTTCCCAACCACCTCGGGTTCTACCTCGATGTCGCCCAACTGATTTGGTGAAATATTCACATTAGGGTCATGCACAAACTTAACTAGGAAACATGAAATACATTGTGAACTCCCGCCATCTTATCTGAAGTTTCTCTTATTACTTCTGGTCCAAGCACAAATTTCTCACTGGTTCCCAATTAACATGATGGTGAATTGCACGTTCTTCCGTACAAAACTTCAAATGGAGCCATACCAATACTAGATTGATAACTGTTATTATATGCAAACTCTACTAGATGAAAATGGTCATCCCATGATCCACCAAAATCCAATACACAAGCTCTTAAGAGATCTTCTAATACATGATTCACCCTCTCTGTCTGACCGTCGATTTAAGAATGATATGCAGTACTGAGATGTAGTTCTGATCCTAACGCCTATTGTAAGCTCTTCTAAAATCCACTAGTAAATAACGGATCTTGGTCGCTCACAATGCCTTTGGGTATTCCATGAAATCTCACTACCCACATCATATACAGTTCTGCTAATTTAACTGCTATTCTATTCGACTTGACGAGTATAAATCTTGTACTCTTGGTCAATCGGTCCACAATCACCCAAATGCTATTATGGTCCAATCTAGTCCTTGGTAACCCATCAATGAAATCCATTGAGACTTGTTTCCATTTCCATTCGAGAATTTTTGACGGTTGTAACAACCACTAGGATCCTTTTGCTCAGTTTTAACTAACTAGCAATTCATGTACTTCATCTCTCAATCCATTAACAATAGATACAATTTCAAAGCCATCCTTCTCTATCAAGTCCGTACTTGCTCATCTCCTTGCTATCGATATCCATTTCTACCTTGGAGATGATTTCCAATAGGTTAGGATCGTTCCTCTGGATGGAATCAATCCGCTCAATCAAAGTCGGTCTAACCATCAAACTTGCTAACATTTCTGGATCCAATCCATACTTACGTCTGAGGTCATATCCAACGATATACTCCAGTTATTTCCATTCAAGAAACATATCATCTAAACTGTCGTGTCTCCTATTCGATGCATCAGCTATCGCACCTAGTCTGGTAGCACAGGCATCCGTGTATGCCGTCATCTCTTCATTCTCTATTACGAGAATCCTACAGGTGATAGTCTACTCAAGGGAATAAAAATAGGAACAAACATAGCAACCATAGCATCCGCCAAACATGTCCTATCTATCAACTGCTAAAGCAATTAATACATCGATACCTACCTGACTGGTCCAACCAAATCCACGGCTAATGGAAGCCCCGCCTCCATACATACATCAAAGCCTACTTGTCTTTTCCAACCAATCCTAAGGCTAATGGAAGCCCTGCCTCCATACGGACTACCGTACGTCCAACGTACGTTTATCCTCCAAGGATAACTACATCACGTCCAACGGATTCAAGGTAACGGGCATCCCCAGATACCCATGCTTCGAGTCTGCCTAGAACATTCTAAGTATCAACGATTTCTTGGTATTCTCATCAGTAGATCTACCCACATACTCTGACCCAGTCTCGAGCATCCATTACTGACAAATCTCAAGTCCAATATGAGTCGTATGTCTATTCATTGCATCTCCGAGATCAATGAGCAACCATTTTTCTTTTACAAGTTCAAGTCCAACTTGAATCGTCCTAGCCCTCGTTGCATCTCCACGATCAATGAGCACATCTTATCCCTTTGAAGTTCTACCATTCTTGAACCAAAGAGAACATCAACATAGGGTCTTAAACAATCCATTACCTTGAAACTTCCTCAAGTTCCGCTCGAGTCATCTCTTAGCCCTATCGAATCTGTAACACCCCACGTCCATTAATGTCACTCACAATGGGAATGCATTAACTTCCATGGAGGTTATAAGTGAATATAGAACAGAAAAATTACAACAAGACAGATAATAAGTAGTAGTTGGAAATCTAAAACTTCATTTTATTGCAGCGGAAATTAAATATGTTTATTATATCACAAAACCATTAATCAGAGTAGAGTACATTATCCATCTTGATAAAAACAAAATACATAATCCCATTACATAAATAGCCATGAAAAAGATAACAAGCTGGACTTTACTTCAATGGTCCAAGCATTCCAAGAGAGATAAAGCTATCCAATCAAACTCCACTAGAGCTGGGCCCAACCTAAGGACCTGGAGGGGGAAAAGGATAGAAATGGAGGGGGTCAGACATAAAGTCTGGCGAGTATGATAATTCTAATAATACTATTATCAAAATAACTAGACTAAGGCATAAGCTGGAAGACAAGTAAATGTTTATGAACTATTAGGAAGATAAAGATAGCGTTTAAGATAACGTTAAAGATAATGGTAAAAGCACACTTAATTACTAACGAATAATTACTACACTGCACCGCACATTACTACACTGCACCGCACCAGTCACCCTAAAGGTTGATCCCACTTGCTTCACACAGAAACATATAAATAGCCTTACGTACCCCTAGCTGACTACATAGGTGCCGTCTGCCCCTATCTCCACTAGGTGTACCCCACTACCCACTTTCGACCGGCTCCCTACTCGTAGATACCCGTGCTGGCCCCACAGTGGGGTGTATCACTCCCCTAAAGTGGCAACCCGATACAACTTGAGAATACACGGCTTATACCTACACGATGCAACAACGTCTTACCTACCAGCCCGGGTCCACACACGCATATGAAACCCGTTGGACTTGCATTGCCACTGCTCCCCGTTTTGGCCTCTTATAGTCAAACCTAGTATGCGTGTCCCGTCCTTGACTTGGGTCCAGCCCACAAAGATACGTTTGGGATACTGGTTGAAATGGACCCCCACAAGCTACCCACCTAAGCTTTTCACTAGTATATCCCACTTAACCCTCTTAGTCATGTTCATTTACATGTGTGTCTGGTTAAGTCTTACTAATCGTATTTCACCTGCCACTAAGGGCACCCACTAGATTCCTCATGCCACCCAAGGCACTTACTTAACCCCCATGTCCCACTTTACATGTTTATCTGGTTAAATATTTCTTAATTCATTCAGGCCATAACCTCATAAAGACCTCTCACATTAGACTGACATTTATTGCAGCTGGATTTGCCAGGCGGGTCCGGGCAGTCTTACACCATAAAAGAGTCTAACCTCGTGTCTTTACAACTGTTATGCTTTAGTTTAGGCCTAGGACCTCTCATATTGGGCTGACATTTGTGACCACTGGATTTGCCGGGCGGGTCCGGGCAGGTTTAGTCACAAACGAGTCCAACATCGTGTCCTAAGCATTGATTATCACTTATAATCTTTTTACCCCAGTTTTAATAATTCCCTATCCAAATTATTAATTAAGTCCACTTTTTATTGATGTCCATAATTGACTCAATTATGGTCATCCACTCATGGCATGCAAAATCATATCAATTGCACCCCAACTTCTTATTATTAAATCCTTAATATTACACCTACCCCACGTTTATACGTTCGCTTATTCAACGCATAATATACGCTAGACTTGAATAGTCTAACACATAGCACAAAGATAAATTATCACAACATATAGACAATTAAAATAAATCTAATCATAACAGGGGTGAAACTTGCAAAAACTACACATGTTAAGGATCAAAAGGTGTCAACTTGTTAAATGTCACAATTTACATGATATGATCATAGCCCAAATCTATACATAAACATGCATATGGGGTTTTTAGGCAACATAATGATGGTGTGAACTAGCATAGGATATCACATATGTCATAGCATAATTCTAGATGTCATAATAGATGTCATGGCATATGTTCATAACTTTTCTAATCAATCTAACTTGCATATGTGACTTGTCATATAGATCAACATAGCCCAAACATGATAATTTAATTAACATGAACTAACTAGCATAGATAGTAACATCATGGCTTTTTAACATGTATGATTCATCACAACTTAGCATAGAAACTTTCAACATACATAAAATCATCATAGCATGATTTACAACATATAGGATATCATCACCACATAGCATAGGATTAATAACACACATGATAACATATACGAAAATTCATATCATCTACCCATAATCCATTCATGACATTAATAACATACATGATAACATATACGACAATTCACATCATCTACTCATAATCCATTCATGACTTAACCTAATTAAAATGATAATAATCTTGTTAAGACTATCATACACACAATTTAGAGAAGAAAAGAGAGTCTTTCTTTGCTTTAGAGTTGATTAGAATTAGAATTGAATTAGCTTTTCTTCCTTCTTAGTTGGCGGCGGCTCCACTAAGTTCCATGGCGGCGGTATGACGGTAGCTATTCTATTTTTCTTATGAATTAGGGTGAGAGACTACCTAGGTATTTATAGAGTTTAGAGTTTATTTAGACCGTCAGATCAATTCAGGACTAATCCCAGCCAACCAGATTAGGTCAAAACCCTAATGGGTCATTACTCAGTCAAAAACAGGCTCAGTCGAAAACCCTAGCCGCCAGACCCAGGTCGACACCATAGTCGACCTGGGGGGGGGGGCAGGTCGACACTAGTGTCGACCCCCCAGTCGACCTGCCTGGGCAGGAAAATTCCCGCCCAGCCCGCTTCTGCACTTCGGTTTGAATTTTAAATTTTCTGCGAGCTGTTTTGAATTTTCTGAAACTTCCGATGGCCATAACTTCTTCATCGAAGTCCAATTCATGCAAACTCGGACTCTATTTCGACCAGAATTCCGAGACGAACACAATGGAGCAACCCGTTTCCCACAATTCTCACATCTGAGATTAGTTATTATTTAATTTGTGAATATTAATATTAACAGAATTACGGGATGTTACAGAGTCTAACTCGGGGCAGTCCATACCATTGAATTGTCTTATCATGCCAAGGCTGCACATCTCTCCTTGCGTAAGCCGAGATATCATTCAATGGAATCACAACAACTACTTATATCTCACGCAAACCATCCTAGTCAAACTCGGCATTCCCTAAGCACAAGCCCTAAATAACTAAAGCAATATCAGACAAGCACTCAAGGAACGTCTCCTCCGAATTCAGACAATCTACATGAGATGATACTAGCAAAACAACTAAGCAATCACAAGCAAAAATACACCCATAACTTGATAAGACCACATTACAACAAATCATGTAAAGATTAGTCGAACCACCAATCAGGTTCGTCACAACTAAAGGTCTATCGACTATCTCAGGTTCCAATCCAAACTCATCTACCAGGTCACTAGATATGAAGGAATGGGATGCCTCGCTATCAACAAAACTAGAACAGAAACATCATAAATAGAAAGCATACCTCGAATAATGATGCCCTTTCCCTTCTCGTCGCAGTTGGGGCATTTGACGAAGAAGGAACAGCGTTGATAGCATATGCTTTCACAATCTGCTTCTCATTAGGGTGTTGCGGGAAATTATCCTTGTGATGTCCCACTTGGCCGCAATTGAAGCACTTCCTTTACCCAGGCTTTTCCTGACAATCTCTAGCTTAGTGGCCCTTCTTTCCATAAATAAAGCACTCTTTATCTTTCTTGTCCTTCTTTTTCTGACCACCCTTGGTCTGATCCTGTTTTCTCTTATTCTGAGACTCCTTCTTACCTCCATCACTTGCTTGCGGCTTTGGTTCCTCTACAGATGCAATAGCAAAATTGACCTTTGACTTAGGGTAAAGACTCTCTGATCTCAATGCTTTCCCCACTATAGACTCGAACGTCTCGTCGATGTGGTTTATTAGCCTTTCCCCTAAGTTCTCATCTAAGCCAGTTATGAACTTCTCGTTCTTCTTCTCGGTGGTGTTGATGAGAGATAATCCATACTTCAATAAAGTATCGAACTCAGCAATATATTCCGAGGCTGCCCTACCATTATGCATAAGATCCAAAAATTTCCAACAACTAAGGTTTGTAAGTAGCTGGAATGAACTTTTCGCCGAAACAAGTCATAAACTGATTCCAAGTAACTTGATCTTCAGGAGTAGCTTCTTTAATAGAATTCCAGCAATTCATAGCTCGTCCTTGAAGCTGATGCGATGCTAACTTTCTCTTCATGGCATCATCGATTCCCAAGTCCTCGAAGATGTGCTGCTAACTTTCTCTTCATGGCATCATCGATTCCCAAGTCCTCGAAGATGCGCTCACAACTATCTAACCAATCTTGAACATCTATAGCCGACTACGTTCCGTGGAACGGCTTCCCGCCAAGACTAGTATAATCCTTGTTAAGCTTGGCGAAATCGGCCCTAAGCGCCTGCACTACTGCATCACCACCGTTAGCAGCATTAGGAAATGCCATATGAACATCCCTAAGCTTCTCTCCCATGAAGTCAGTGAACATCGTCCTTATATCAGGAGCATTCCTATTATTGGCTCCTGAATCACTATTCCTCGTATGTCGGCTCATCGTTCAATCTGTAAGGAGAAAACGATTAATCATCCCTTTACTGGTGCCAGTGCAGTGTGACTTCATCCTTAGATATACTAATAGTGTGTGTGTGTGTATATATATATATATAGCTTTTTGAAAACCCAAAATATAACAAATACTTGCTCTCATATATGTATAATATCTCTCTCTCTGATGTCTTCCCTAGGTTAACTACGCAACCTAGAGCTCTGATACCAAATGTGACGGCCGCCCCGAACCAACCGACATTTCCTTCGAAATGCGCTGTATCGATGTCCAACCAGCAAGGGACGGTCGTCGAAAGAAAAGAAAAGAAAAGGAAAGAAAGGAATTTGAAACTATGAACTAACAAGGAACCTGTAGTATATCTCACAACGAGTGGAACAAAATATTATAATAACATAACTTGATATATAACAGGTGAGACAATGCATAAGCTGCAAACTAAATCATCATAGCAGCGGAAAAATTAAAATAGCTTATGATCCAAACCATCATTGTTACACTTTAAAACTGACTATAAATCAAAATAGGAAGGTACACGACTAATGCCCAAGCAGTGACCAGCTACAACACAGGGAGTATATATGTATATTATATGTGGAAGTCTCCTGCTTGTCCCCAGACAGCGCATTACCACCTAATCAATCTCTAGTCTGCTCGTTTAGGAGCACCCAAAGTAATAAGAAGAGACATAAAACTATGGGTCAGACAAAAGTCTGGTAAGAGCGATAAGCAACAAAAAAACAATAACAGGTATAATCCAATCATACCTGAACCTGGACCTGCAACCAAAGAGTTAGCACAACAAGATGTATAGTACTCTAAGGTAACAATAACATAAAGTGTAAAAGTAATATGGGGTGTGCATGATATGGTGATAGCAAACATCAAACATAGCAATCATCCTCACATCTCTCATTTAGTGCGTAAAGCATAAGATATCCACCACTCGATCACCCAATCGTTTGATACAATTACTTTACTCCATGGAGTTACAATGACCCCATTGCACTGATCCATAGCCACTAATTTGTCTCTCAGTGGTGAAATAAAGTTATGGATATCGATAACCCCTTTGCACACGTCCTGCAGCAAAGTCTAACTCATGAAGTAAACTTGCTGATCCCCTTTGGGATCCTGAGTAATAACCTCTCATTTGGACTACCTTTGCATCTCGGGTTTTGGTCATCATCCCCATTCGTCCTTTGGTTCAGTTCATGGTCCTCCATATCGACTAATGGTGCTTCGAATCTCTGGTTCATGATCATCTTCCTTGGCTCGTGGTTCGCACCAGTTCGTGACACGTGGCTGGATCGTGGACCAACTTCGGGTCGTGGGACCCACTCGAGATCCCTATCTTAGTTGTGGTCTTCTGGCTCGTCATCCTAGGGGGCACCCTCCTAGGGTTTGCCCTATTCCTCACGATCGGGGTGTGAGGGTTCACCATCTTCCTAATGGTCGGGGTGTGAGTGTGAGGGTGCTTTACGATCCTAGGGGTCGGATCGCGAGGATACTTCACCATCCTAGGAGTTGGGTCGTGAGGATACTTCGCCGTCCTAGGGATTTGGTCGTGGGATACTTCGCCATCCTAGGAGTTGGGTGTGAGGGTGCTGCACGATCCTAGGGGTCGTGGTGTGAGGGTGCCGCATGATCCTAGGGATTGGGTTGTGAGGGACAGGTGCTTCACGAACGGGACTCTGCATTATTTCCCGCAACTTTTCCAGCGAGCTTTTTACGCCATATGATGGCGTTTTCGACCAATCTAACTTTCCTATGCAATCACAAATCATTTCAAACAGTAATAGCAACTTATGTAATCAACCATAAACACCAAAACAACAATTTAACATGCAAATATGGATCAAACATACCCAAAACTATGATATCCTCGTTAATCCCCTTAACCATGATTTAACATTATGATTAGCAAAACATGTCCAAATCAACCCAAATTTCTAACAGATGCATAAAATAATATTTTAGAATTTCTAAATATTTTTCCAAATTTTTCTAAGTTATTATTTAGCTAATTAACACTAATCACCCCTAATTAGCTTTAATTAATGAAAAACAATGCAAATCAGTCACCTTAGCCACAAATTAATCTTAAATCTGAAAATATCTCTGATTTGGGTCGATTCTCTATGCAACAAAATAGCTCCAACTCTGATTTGATGCTATTTTAACTTGATTTGATGTTGATTAGCCTAATCCTTGATTAGAAGGTGATTAGAGGTGTTTTTAGAAGGTAGAAGCCATTACTAGGGTTGAAGGAATGAAAGTGGCAGCTGCAAAAATGACAAAGAATGGTTTCTCTAGTCCTTTTTAGTCCTTAAATACCCTAATCCCGAAATCCCCCAATGGGCCTAGCTGCTAATCACCCTATTTGGCTCGGTTAAGCTGTTTTCACCTTCTAAACCTTAATTCAGCCATATCTCCCAAACGGTAAGTCCGTTTGATAAATGTGACCACTCTACGGAAAGTAAACCATCATCAGATCTAATTGAAGTGGTTTCAGGTCAAAACTCCTTACCTATCAAAAGTTATAGACGAAATAAGATTTGCCAGGGGTAAATCGGTCATTTAAAAATTGGCAAAAATCGTGAATATGGGAAATGACCCCAATAGTCGTTCCCCAAAGCTACACGACTATACGACCTCATACAAAAAAGAAATATATATTCTATGATCTCCGATGCGTAGAATGCGGGTTGTTACACATTAGGTTGAACCGGATGCTGCAACATTCTTGGTTCTGGTCGACCCAAATGTTGCCTTGGTTTAGGAGTTGTTTGTCCAGGGAGCTGAGTTTGAGTCGATCCCTTGGGCGGAGGCAAAACGGCCGACTGGTCTGAAACTTGGCCATGACCAACCTGAGAGTCTACAGCTACCAAAGCTCCGTAAAATGCTGGAAGTGATGATCTTAGTATTCACCAATCGGGAAGTGAAGTTGAACCAGGAGGAAGCGAAGGTCCTATCGGGGGCTTGGGTCTCCGCAGACCGAAGATCAGTTGTTTCCCCAATTTCGCCCAATGTAGGAAATGATACTGGAATGTGAGGCCCTTTTCCATCACAGCGATGAGGTTGTTCATCATCTCCTACCAATGTTTGAGAAGTTCACCCTGGTGTGCCATCTTATTTTTGAACTCGGCCAAGACTTTATTCATGTCATCCCTAGTTAGGTATTGGGACGAGTCTTCATGGTAGGAAGCCTCATGGCTTGCCTCCGTTGCTACTGCTCCTGTTGCATCAACTGGTCGAGGTTGAGAGTGATAAGGTGCGGCTTCCTTCTTTCTCTTTGTCAATGTTTCCTTAAGAGTTGCCGAAGGTCGTAGGGAAAATCTACGTGCCCCTGGCGTGCCAAAGTGTTGACGTCAAAAGTTGGTCTAGTGACGATCAACCCCCGACGCGTGTTAAAAACACACGAAAATAATCACAAAGATGCGAGGAAGAATAAATAAACAAGGAAGAAACAATATTTTATAGTTATTCGGCTTATATCGTAGCCTACATCCACTTATAATCTTCGTTTATACTGTTGATACAAGTAAAAGTGTTTTTTTCAGTGAAAGGAAGTTTGGAGAAAGGAATGAATTAAACACAAAAATCATGTGTTGAATCTAGGGTATACGACATGCACTTTGAGATGTCGAATATGAAGCTTTTTGTAGCTGGTTCAAGATGTATCTCCATTCGGGAAAATGATGTATATATAAGTGAGCTAGTGGGCCAAGTTTGCATGCAGCGTGGCATACACCTTTTTTGGGATTAAACACATGGAGCTCGATTCTATGGAATAACTATAGGAGGCGGGACCCAGTACTACTCATGAATAGTTCGTCCTCGTTATATGCGGCATACGTGCAGTAGAATAATTGGCGTGTAAAAAGAAGTGTTGGTCAAAGCTTATGCATTTCTCCATCTACGGGAATAGAACTTCGTTTGATAGCGTATAACTCGCTCTGATCCGATACTGTAGGAGATATTTTAACTTAGATATTTCTACTTCGACATTCCGGTCCGATCCGACATTTTATGTACAAGTCAGCCAATCTGTTGATGAATCAACCGATTGGATTAATCTTTTCTTTAGGAGGATGTTGTGTTTACTTGTTGTGACATAGCTTCGGGTCGATCCATAGTCGGTCGACCAAAGATGATTATTGTCCATTACAGTCTGGAATGGGCAAATTTCATGTTGCAAGGTTTTACTTTGGGTTGGAACAACTTTTTGCCAAAAAAAGCTGGTCAACAGTAGATAATCGATTTATTAATTGTAAAATATCATAAGTGCGATTAATTATATTACACGATAATTATTGTTATTTAAAATTTATACGCAAATCTTTGTATTCAATTTACTTTCCCTATTAGAGTAATAAAGGTTGTTTTTAAAGTTATGAAAGGAGTTATGTAGATTGTCTTTCAAGAGGACTAATATTTTCTTAAAGTACTTAAATATAATTTCTATTACCTTTGGATAAATATTATAGTTTTGATCTTATAAACATTAATTTTCAATAAGAATGGCCAAATAGTTTAAAATATAATGTAAGTGTAAAGTGTGTTGGGATTTATCGAAATCGGCGATTCAACCTAACATCGGTTTTGACTTGTCTTTGAATACTCTTAGAATTTTAGTTACCTCTTTAAAACTAATTTTTTAAAGAATATCGTTAAATGCGTTTCTTTCAAATATCTATAATGTGGAAAACAAGCATAATTTCGAGGTTTGAAGTTAAAGGTATTTAATACGAATATGGAGCGAAATTTTCATAAATGATATCATTTAAATGGAAAATATTTAATTATACTTTTATCACTAGATACCGAAGTATAAAAACTTTCCCATATCTCGAAGTTCGAAAATATTGTCCAGACGATGCCTAGAGGTAACACTACCTCAGCTTGTTCGACTTTGTTTTTAATCAAGAGATACTATAAGTTTGGGATCAATAAATAATGGTAAGAGAATGTGATTTAGTTTCCATATACAATCATTTTTAATATCCTGATAGTTGATTTAACATCTATTGGTTCATCTTTCTTGAGTTGTATCATAAACTAGAACGATTTGGTTGCTCTTTATGCATTGTTATCCTTTGTTTTGAATGACTAAATCCAGAAAGCGAATGGATGTCTAGTTATGTGAGGTTTCCCCTATTAGAGTAATTTCACATCTAGTCTAGGGTTAGCTTGGTAGTATGCACTCAAGATGTGAAATAATCAGATACTCGGTAAAGTTGGATAGGTCCGGCTAGTACATTTTCGAGAACATGTAGTTCTCAAGTATATTCTAGAGGTATACTTTTCAGTCAGGTGGGCCACCCTACTAGTCATTTGTTGGAAATTTTCTCATTATATTTCTTTAATTATGAATTTATGAGTTTTCCTACTTTAATTGAATTGGGAAGATAAAACCTTCGTGGTGTTTAATTACTTGTATCCATGGTGAGATTGGATGTTGTTGTAAGTCTGTAGTAACCGTTGCTATCCAATTAGTTCAGGAAAATTAACCTTTTCCTTGTTCGATCCAAGTTTTTGGGTCAGTTTCTTTTTTACCATTGAGAAGTGTTGTACACTCTTCTCACTAGGGTGTTGATCCGTTATTACTCTTCTGTTGGCAAATTTTACATATGACACATTCCTTGTTGCTTCGGTGATTTTTTTATGTGTTGTTGCTTATAAATATATGTTGTTCTTGCAAGGTTAAAACACATTGTACAATCAGCGATGTGGTCTCACACAATTATTGTATGTTTACTTTTACTTGAATTTTCTCGTGTTGGTATTCCAGGCTAATCCATGTGTTATTTCACTATAATGCTCTAGTCAAATCGAGCTTGTTTCGAGGTTGTTTCAGCTGGATACGGAGTTCATGGAATGGAGTTGGAAGTTCATATGTCGTATTAATTTATTTTTGTTATATTATTTTTTCTTATCACATTTGTAAGGTCCGATTTTACAACTTTCCAAATGATTGGATTTGTTTTTAACTTTGATATACATTGTATCTTGGAGTGACAGTTCATTTATCACTATTATTTTATGTTGTCGATTCAATGTGAGATTCTACATTTTTCCTGTTCTTTCCATTTACTTTTTCTTTTACCCTAACAATCTGCGTTTTCAATGATTGAATGTTCGACACTGAATATAGTGGTCATATTTGATGTCGATTTCGATGGCTGGAAAGTTAGGTCATTACATTTGGTATTAAGTTAAAGGTTATGAGAGAACCTTGGCTCTGGTGAGTTAACTCATTAGGATTGGGTAAGAGAGACCCTAGATTGAGTTTGAAAGTGAGTATATATATATATATATGCATATATATATATATATATACACGAGGGTGTATTTGTTAGTGTTATAAAAACGCATTGTGTTAATTAATATGTAGAGTTGTTTATTAATTTTGGTTGGGACGTGGGATGCCATAGTGTCGAAAAGGATTCCTAAACACTTGAACAAGAAAAGTATACTCAATATTGGTTTTTTTAAAAATGAAATATTTTACCTAGAATATATATTTTATGTAAAAAATAATTTTTCTAAAGTATGTTGTTATATATTGTTGTTGGTTGATGATAATACTAAATTATTATCATTATTCTTTGATTTTTCATGTTCAAATAGTTTAAGAGAATTGACTATTGTGTGTTGATTGTCAATTTATGTTCTATTAATGTATGAATATTTATTAACTATTTAATTGTATTGGAATCGAGCCCCTTGTGAATTAAGTTTCACAATTTGAATATAAGGTGTTCGATATAAATATTAAGTTAAAATCAACATTTAATAGAATGTTGGTTAATATAATCTCAGTAGCAAATTGGATGTTTAGAAAAGAAAATTTTAAGAATTTTTTTATTATAATACAAGTTCATTATATGTATATTGGCAATCAAGTAAGTAGGATGATGAAATATATTTGAAAATAGTTTTGATAAACATAATCCTAATATGGTTTAAAATGTTTTTTTTAGAAAAAGTTAATAGAATAGAAATAGTTGTTCTACTTAAAAATATTTCAAAGTTTAGATATTCCAAAATTTTGAATTTTCCTCATTAAAAATTGTTTTGAATTAAAATCCATTTTGTACAACAAATTCATAATTAGAAATTTTAAATTCTTGATTGTTAAAGAAACATTATTAGCTAATGTTCAAATGAATTAAGTGTGTAGGAAAGTTTTAACAAGCTCTATTTATTAAACCTATACATTAGTATAAACATCTAAGTTTAATAAATCATTTGATGTAATTTGATCTAGTACATAGTTGTCTTTTCTCTAGACCACTAAGGTATTGGAAGGGGTTGGCTCATTTGGAGAACCCATATTTTGTTTAGGTAGCTATCTGAATTTTTTTGAATGAAATAAATAAATCGATAAGTAAAGATAAATTTGGTTCTATGTATATGCTCTTGAGAATTAAAATAGTATTATGCACATCAAGTCGAATTAGAGTTGTTTGTGTTTGTTTTTCACTTAATCTGATGTTTCCTATGTTTATTTCTAGATGAAAAGGAATATTTGACGATTCCGAATAGTCGAGATTTCCAAGTTGAACTTGGAAACAAAGCTTAACTTATATGTAAACTTAAGAGAAGATGATTATGATTTGTTAATTTAACGAAGTTTGAACTTATAATTTAAATTTAATTAAATCGAGCTCTCCGCATAGCGGTAGTTCATTAATTTCCGATTTAAAGTTCAAAATGAATATATAGGATCCAATATAAGTTAGAATTCTTTGAAACAAGAATCTTCTGGATTTGTTGGGTCATATTTTCCTAATGGAAGAGAAAAATAAAGATTTTTTTATCTTGTAGATTTCGAGTTATGTCAAAATCGGTTTTTCAAAAGTAATCGCGGTTCAGTAGTTTATAAACTAAAAGTTAAGAATTTAGTACAATAGAGATAATGGTTTTGGGAAAGATTGGTATAATTAAGAAACCATTCAAAAAAGAAGGTTATAGGTAGATTGCTTGATTCGCATGATGTATGGTCTAAATTTTGTTTCGTAACTTCATGGTAATTTAAACTAAAAAGAAAAAGGATTTCTCGGTTGATTCTGATAGTGAATACCTGATTTGGATTTTCGGTGTGATACAAAAGTTTTCCTTCCTAGTTGAATGCTATGTTACGAGGATAGGTGTTCTAATCAAGAAACCCAATCGGAGTCTGCACTGGGAAAGTCGACTAAGCGGTGCTAGTTCTAAAGTGAAGTTGTTGCATACGAGAAATAGATTAGGTCAAATTTAGCGTATGAATGATTTATGTATAACACATGAACTTGAGTATAATTAAACTAGTAGTTTATAACTCATCTAAAAAAGTTTGGGTGACATTTTAAATTATGTCAAGTGTTAGATTTTCATTTATGGAATTTGTTCAATTTTTACATTGGTTTATTCCATTTTTGAATTTGATTATTTCAGATTGGTTAATTCTATTTTTATGGACTACGATTTACAAAAAAAATTGATGCTTCATTAGAACTTAAATCGTGGAAAATTAAAAAAATGATTTCAAAGGAATTTGAAAGAAATCATTTGACGTAAATTCTCAAATATTAAGTTATGATACAAAAGGGCTTTCGGTAGTTTTCCCAATAAACTTGTCAGGTATATTTAATTACTCTAGTTGTTATTTTCGGAGGAACCATAATATCACTGGACACTCTATATTGTTATTTTATACTTATACCATGATTTGGTAGGGGGATCCCTCTCCTCGCCATAATTGATTTTGATTTGGTTTTGGTTACTATTCAAAGAGATTTGAAAGTATGGTTTGAATATTAACCCGATAAGGTAATTTTCCTTTTAGAAAACTGGGTGCATATTTGTCTATCATAGGATAACCTAAAGTGATTTGGGTGCCTATGCTTGTTTGTTATTCAATGCACCATTATTTCCAATTGCAACATGTCTTGGCTGACGCTATGATTGTTGTATTGTGTAGGCATATGTTAGTTGTCACTATCTTACTTGTTTATTTGCTTGACTCTCTTTTGGGTTATGTATGTAAATATATACATGTATATGAAAGCAAAAGCTTGTTAGCTTGCTTATTTCTTTTGGTTTCATGATAAAGGTTTTTTTGACAAAATGGTACATATTTCAGATTACATACTGTACGTGGATCTGATATTGTTTCCCTCTGGTTTGGGATGCCTCATCACTGAGATGAGATGTATAGTGTCATATATTATTATTGTGAAAACTTTCGAATCGAGCCACGCAAAGAAGTTACTGCCGAAATTTTTCGAAAATTTCCTACATTAGAAAATTTTAACAAAATTTCAGTCAGAAATGTTTCTAAAGTAAAATTAATTAGTTTATCACAATCTTCTTAACTTGTGATTTCAGGGATGAAATCTTCTCAAGGGGAAGAATGTAGCAACCCTAATTTTTATAACAGGAATATTCAATTATTTAAATATTTAAAACGATTAATTTTAAGGTTTAATGACTTGGATTATATTTTAATTGAGATTTGAAATGTCAATTCAACCTAAATTTGAATCCACTGAATTTAAAATCAACTTAAGTTTATTTTAGAGCCATGTACAATTCTATTTGAATGTGAACGATTGAATGTTTGAAAATCGATTTAATATTAATTGATTAGAGTTAATTAATGAAAATAGTTGTTTTTCATTAATCTCAGAATTCAAAGGAACTAGTTTCATCGGATCCGGAATGGTTAATTATTGTATGATTTCAGTTTTCTTAACATAGGATTTGTTATATAGTTGTGCACAATATAAATGCGTATTGGAAACACGATTTGAATTTATAATTTTACTTTAAAAGTAACTATTAATTTCATTCAAATTTTCTTTTGAAACCTGTTCCGTTAAACCTGATACATGGTTAATTAGCTAGTAACGATAGTGAGCATGCTTTATTTGAAGTTCGTCGGTTTTCGAAAGTGAATAGTGTTTAATTTTAATTTTCTATATAAGGATCATATACACCCTTCTTTTCAAATCCCTAGTTTCTTTTTCCTAGCCCTTACCTCTCTTTAACTCATCTAAGGGTTGAGATTCTTCCATTAGATCGGAGCAAAATTTGGCTAGACTTTCAACTATAGGAAGGTGCGGGGAGGTCTCAGGAGTTGATTGATGGTGGTGATTCGTCATATAGTAGCGTAGGATGGTCGGAATTGCTCCATAAAGTCACGTCATTTTTGGTCTTGTGTGGCAGATTGAGGCATTGATGGGTGGTTAACTCAACGATGTTGGGTTGTGTGGGTTCGGCGCCTACTATGGTGCAGTAGCGGTCAGATGTGGTGGCTTATTGAGGCAGTAATGCTCGAATTTTGTCGGTGTGATGTTTTCTTTTTTTGCTCGAAGTCGCGACATGGAACATTTTTAGTTAGGGAGTACTTAAGTGTAAAAAATTATGTTAATGAATTGATTAAATTTTCTAATGACAATGGTTAATGATTAAAATTTATTTTAATTCAAACAATACTATAACTAGTGCAATTGACTCATACTAGGTCAAAATCGAGCGTCGTAAACCACGCTATGTTCGTTAAGATGTCACATATATTCTAGATTTGGACTGAACATTGTTTGAGCTTGTTGGAATTTATGCTAGAATCAAATGCATGTTTATTTAGTTTAAATCAAATCGCTTTGGCGTCAACCATAATCAAGGTGAGTTAACTCTCATACTTTCTGGAGTACTATTGTAATAACCCAGAATTTTGGCAACAATTAATTTAGTTAAATAGCTATCGAAAATGGAATTTTCACAACAGATAGAGTTTTACTGTGAAACCAACACCGTTGTGTTCATGGAATTCTGGTCTACTTTCTTGTTTGGAACTTTGCAAACAGAGTCCGTATGAAAAAGTTACGGACAGAAAATAAATCAACAGAATAATATAATTAATATATACCATTTATAACCGCCTTTGCTGGGCGAATACAACCAGGGCAATCGACCCCCTTGAACTCAACTTCGCCCAATAGCGGCTAAGGCTGGTGGGTTTATTTCTATTATATAAAATTTTATAACAGACGAGTTCTATTAAAGTTAATCTAACGGTCTAGGGCCATTTTAATCCCTATAAATAAAGGGTTAGACCTAACTCTTTTGTGCATAATTCTCATGGCAGCAATGAAGCTCTTCGATATCCCTGTTCTTACAAACCTCTTCTAAATCAGAGCTATATATATATATATATATATATATATATATATATATATATATATATATAAACAAAACAAACATAGATTGAAGAAGATTGGAATCAGATTTATGTGCAAAGGAGATAGTGTTGCGATTAGGCTTTCTTTCATTAAAATTTCTTCCCTTTTTCCAATTTTCTTGCAAATCTACAAATTTGAAAGAATCTCTTTTTTAGAATAATTGTAGATTGGTAAGAATTTGGGAATTATAGGTCTAAAGGTTTATCTAGATTCAGATTTGGGTAGCTTTCAGGTAACTGGGAAATTTATATACATCGTTTATTATAACTTATTTAGTTTGTTTGTAATAAATCTGAGATGTATGCCTAAAAATTTATCAAATTTTTTTACTTATTTTTTCAATTCTAAAATAATAGGCTGGGGTTTGAATATTGAGTTTGTACGCCATTTTTGTTAATTAAATTATATTGCTTATAATTGTTCACAGAATTATTTGTGGTTATTTTATATACCTTGGATCAAGAAATCAGTCTAAAACCATTGTCAAAATTGTAGTTTTATTCCAGATCCTTAGTTTTAATGTTATTTGAGGTTTATATAAATTTATATTAAATGATTTTTCCTTTTTATGTTTGATGTTGTCGGCGTTTTGCTTGATTATTGTAGAAATGTCATTTTTGTTCTTTTTGTTAAAAAGAACATTGTTTCCAATCAGCACGAAATATTAAAAAAAACAATTAGGAAGGGATGTGTAAATTTACTTATATTTGTACGTAGATTACAACAACCATTCCAAAAACATATATTTTTTATTTCTTGTGATTCAAAATATGTTCATGTCCTCCTTTTAATTATTTTGGGAAATTTTACAATAACTATGGTTATTGATCTTTTTATAAGATTTTGAATCTTAAAGAATATTAAATATAAAAAGGTTTGTTTTGGTCGTTAGTTTGGACCAAAACATAAATGGTTGCTAATAATAAATAAAATAAAATATAACGTTAAATGCACTTAAATAATATATATATATATATATATATATTCATATCCGTCCAAATCCACACAACGTAAATATGTTATTATAATAAATGTTTGTTATTGTTGTATGTTTGAATAGTTTCCGGTTTTGTTGAAATGTATATGGAAATATAATCCATAATAAATGGAAATAGGTATTATAGTCGTTGTAGCAATAAATGGATTTTATTAGCTATAAATAAGGTCATAAACAAAATAAGAAATGTTGTAACCATCTTTGATTAGGGAATGAATTAAATAAAATAAACAAGCCTAAATGGTTACAATTTGAATTAAGTTTAGGAATAGGAAATGTAACTCCAATTAGGAAAGTAAATATATAATACCCATAAACATATATATATATATATATATATATGTATGTGTGTATGTATGTATGTATGTATGTATGTATGCAAACAAGAATTTAATCAAATTAAAGTTATATAGAAAAATTTAAGGAGTCACAGTAAATCGATTATAATTTAAAATGGGATAGATATAAAAAGGCATTTAATGCCTTAGGAAATATGACCGTTAGGTTCATACAATGACATTAATGGTAATAAATTACATTTAATAGGTTAATTAGTGCCTTAGGAAAATATGACCGTTAGTGTCATTTATGGAAGGAACGCTAATTAATAATAGTAAATGGGAAACTAATGGAGATTGATTGGCGTAGTAAATGCTAAGTTCAATAAGGAAATTAACAAATAAACATTCTAGGGTAGGAAGTTATAGGTTTTCCTTATTATTTCAATTTAATCTTGAATTATTATAATTTGAAATAGGAATTGGATTTAGTAGGTTAATGATGCGATGTCAGTCGCCTTGTTTGATAGAATTCTGTACTTTCCAGCAGTCGAATATATATACAACTAATGTGAGACATCGTTAACCATAGGAACCTGTAATGATAGTTAATTTTATAATGATCGTTGACTGTATAATGAGGTTTATTTCCCGAAACATGGTTTATCTCAAGAGTGAGGTCCCCTCTTCCCATCTCAAAAGGGAAAACCTTGGAAAGGAAATAATTCACAGTGTAGCCTGTTTCGAGGCAAAGGTCTTAAATAGTTAGATCCACCCTTTATTAAGTGATCGTGTATCCCACCTCCCCATTTAATAGCTATTGGGTATGAACTTGGTAATTCTGCACATTAGTTCACTTCCTCTAGGTAGTAAGTGATTGGGTTACGGGTCCGCCTTGGGAATAGGCGTTAAATAACCGCTCTAGAGGTATAAAGGTCCGCCTCTCCTGCGGGAAGTATTAAGTGACTAAGGAAATCACCCAATAAGCCCAGCTAGATAGTAACGAGGGGGTTCGCCGGGGAAAGTCAACAATGGTGAGATATCGCCAACCTATCCTGTAGGTAATAAGTGACTACTTACTATCTTTTGACTTATGGGAAGCATGGTTATACGCGTGAATGATGGAAGCCTTGGATTAGTTAGACTTAGTAGCTAGTGTCCTCTAATTTATATTATAGTAGAATAAACACTCATATAAGGTATCAAGTGACCAAAATGGTTCTCCTTGGGTATTAATTGATTGTGAGTATCCGCCCTTACCTTACATAGGTAACGAGGTCTTGATTAAGAGCGACCCAATTAACCATGCTTCCTACCCGATTTCTATCATTTCCCGGTTGAAGAGGGTTGAGGTTTGAATTACCCTTTTAGACAGCACAATTCACTTTGAATGCCACATCATCAGATCCACCAGAAAACACTAATTGACGTCCATAAAATTACACTGGAGTTAGGCTAAGAGAGGATGACTTCTTCACCATCAACAAAAATATGTTTGAAGAAATCAATATGCGTGACCCTTTTGGAAACATTCTATCAGGCATTCGTTCATATAAGTTGTCCTGGGAATGGACAAACCGAAGACACCCTCCTACTGCATCCTAGGAATCATAGATCAGTAGCGGGTACTCCTTGTAATCCGCAGATTCTAGTCACGGTTGAATCACAAACTAAGTAACTCTAGATGCATGCTAGAGAGATTCGATAAGTCGTTCTTCTACTTATGAAAATCCACGGCCTTCACTGCCCCATCTTTAATCTGCATCTTCAACGATTTTGTATTTGCTGGTTCAGGATGGTTTTCGAATATAAATTCGATCCCAGTATTTCCATACCAACAATCGTATGGGTCAGATTTGATAATCGGTTATTTAACTATCATATAAGCAACCATTCAATCATGAAAATAAAAATGAGTTCACTAGTTTAGTAATCAACATCACTTGGCCTTTTTAAGTAAAAAAAATTAATGAACGTTAATTTAAAACTCTTAAATATTTCAATACTTCAAATATAGCTTTTCACTTCTTATCAAAATAATTTAAATACTTTAGAATTAAATCATGTTTATTTCCTCACTTTGGGTTTAAATCAAATTCCACGTAAAAATCATTATGACATCTCCTTTGTTTCATTTCTCAAAAGTAATAACTAAAACTTTCTCTTTGAATAAAATTATTCAAACACATTTCGTTAATTTCTCAAATCTCGAAAATATCGTTATATTTTCTCAAAATCTCTTTTTATTTACGTTACTTTGGAAATAATATTTTACATTCTCAAATCCCTTTTATCGTTGTTACTTCAACATCCATTAGTCCCTGACCGTAAATTGGTAAGAGAATAACTTCATAAGTATCAACCTCGAAGACCAAAATCAACATCAGATTAACACTGAGAAAATCACTCAACTCAGCCAATGCCCAGTTAGGTTATGAATCTCTAATAAACTCTTTATCAACCCATATAATCCATTTCTCATTCATTCAACCATTTCTTGCTTTGAAAATCTCGTTCCAATCCATCCATTTCACTTTATATCATTATCAAGTATCGCCAACCTAAAAAAACATTTTAACTTCACGCTTCTTTTATAAACCTTATTTATTAACTCGAGTTTAATATAAACTCTTTTTATCTCAATTTCTTCTTACTTAATTTTAAATGTTAAGTAAACATCAATTTTAAACCATCGTATTCACTAAAAATCTCTTTTATAACCTCATTCATAAAATTGGGGTTTTAATATAAACCCGATCATAAACTCGTTTCACCATTTAACTTTATTTCATTACACCTCAACTTCTTACTTAAATGATTTTCATTTAAGAAGTATTCACTTAAATAATAATTTACTTACTTATTAAATGAAATAAAATATTAAATTCCTTTTTAAAATCTTATTAAAACAATTATTCGTTAACCATTTCATTTGATTTATTAATAACAACTAATTTAATAATCAATCCTAGTTACAACGGTTGACTTAGTCAACTCAAAACATGGTTATTTCTTTAACCATTTCCAAGTAATTCTTTATTTAAATTAATTAATAATACATTTAATTTAAATAATTCCATTTAATTATTTCTTAGAACAATTAATCCAACTCTTAACCGTTAGGTTAATTTCTGCTCATTTGTTTATAAAATCTTATTAACATAAGAATTTGCATTATAATACCCTTTTAATAATACTTATAAACTTAAATAATAAATATTTATTAACTTTTAATAAACTTTTATTCAAAATAATGTATTTGGAAATCCATCTTCAATTATAAATTAAATTTTATAACTTCATTTCTGTCTATTCACCTGACATAATTCTTCATTTATGAAATGATTGGTTATTAGGCCAACTACTGCCGATTACTCAACCAATACTACACAGTGGTTAAAACAAAACAAACGTTAATTTTCCAGTCAACGGTCAACTACTAAATCAATCATCCAATTAGAACAGTTCATATAATGATAATATAAAAATAAATAATATTTAATATATTTGAGGAATCCCAGTTGGATCCCTACAACCTATTTTTCCTTGCATCCAAATATGTTATCTCAAATAAAATCATTTATTTCAATAAATAGATATAATATTCAACAGTTAAACAATAACCGTAATTCAACGTTCATATTTTAATTTAATCCGTTTATATTATAATGTAACTAATGAGGTAAGTTACCTCATTTGGAAATAATCATTAAAAATATAACGATTGATTCTAATTAAATTAAAAAAATGTTTAATTTAATCATTTTAGTCAATATAAATAAATATATGCGATAATCATCGAGCAATAAACAACCATAACACACAATTATTTGACCCGACTTAGATAAAATATAAGTTGGATAAAACTGAGTGAGTTGAACTCACCTTGATTTCCATTTGTCGATAACCGGTTTGTTTTTAATTATTAAACAGGCGTTTAATTTAATTAAAAATTGCACTATCAACCACCTTTGACCAAACCATCTCCATAATGAAGCACTCATCATATGGTTCCAACGCTTCTGATCTTGTTAAATTCGAACAACATACGAGGATGTTACGGAATTTATATGGTCATTGTTTAAATTAAACTAATTAAATCTTAATTAATTTTAATTAACATTATTTATATAAAAGCATGTAAAATGGTTAGGCAGGCCACGTTAAGGGTTAGGCACTATTTGATGGCACATTTCAAAGTTCCTATTTAATTTATTAAATAAACGTTATTGTTTATAAATGAATTCCATAGCGACTATTTGAAAATTTGAATTGGACATAACTCACAATTAGTAATACGAAATTTCCCTTTTTCCCTTCCACTAGAAAATTATAATCAAATAGATTCAAACGTTTCTTGTTTCATAGAATTATGACTTTTATTGGATCTTGTATATTCAATTGAAGTTCAAACCGTAAATTACAAACTACTGGGACGTTTCGAGTTCGTTTTACTATTATATATAAAATATACATTCCAACTTCATTATATAAACGAATTATATATTATAAATCCATTTATAATTCTGAAATCAATATTTAAAATAATAAATTGAATTAAATATCTGACTACCAAAAATATGGGATGCTACATTCATTCCCCCTTAAAAGAATTTCGTCCTCGAAATTAATAAGGTAGGAAAAGTGTTATAAATACCATTAAATCTCAAAAATCCAATTTATTAAAATTGAAAACAAATTTATTCAACTCCTTTATTAAATCTTTTGATGAATTTATATTCAAGCAATCTAACAAACAATCAATAGCCAATGCACAACCAACTTAATCAAATTAATTGTATTTATATCCAATATTAATATTTACTTTGGTTAAGATACCTTAATTATCAATAGATTAATATCCAATTGATTTCCATTTAATTATTATTAATTAAATTTCAAGTCCAAATCGATTTAATATCAATATCCATTCTCAATTCCACTTATCCAAGTTAAGTCTCAACTCCGCATTCAATTAACTAATTGAATTTCAAATTAGATTACTTCTATTTCAAAATCCAAATTCTGCTTTTGTTCCAATTTTTCTTTTTAATTTCATATGTGGAATATTCTGGTTATATTAAACCATTCCAGTTCATAATCTCATCTGAATTCCATTTAAATCAGCCAAATACATCAATATTCAATAAATTTGATGACAATTATTTCTTTTCTATACAAAATATAGTTTGGGAAAATTTATTTCATTTACCCTCTTTACTAACAATATCGTGCTAGTTGACAGTTCAAAATTGAACCGATTAAATAACACAATAAAAATATTTTCAAAATTTAGAGTATTGTTAACCCCATCTCTATCGAGTTACGCCACAGAGCCAAGGTTATTCCTAAACCGTATGATCAAATACCACTGTAATGACCCAGCAAATTCAACATCCGAATTTCGGCAATAATACTTAAAATCTGTATTACTTGCCAAAACCCAAGTATCAAAAACACCAGATAATTAATAGAAGAAATTAGAAGGTGAGATAAGAGAGAAAGGAATATTTGAATAGAAGAAACATACAGAATTAGAGTCTCACATCGCAGCGAAATAAAATATAATATAGAAAAAAAAATCTTTATTGATGGCTTGAAAAATACTTACAACATCAGAGTACATCAATACACCTGGACAATTATACTAATATATCCTCATATACATCACACAACGAATAAACACTAACATTTCTTAACTCCTCCAACACATCTTCTGGACTTTACAACATCTGATAACCTGAACCTACAAAACCCGGTCTAACATGAGCATTACAAAAGCCGAATCAGTCTGGTGAAACAGAGTGAGAAAACTCGCTGATTTTAGAATATCATTTAACTTGATTTTAAAGTCAAAACATTTCTTTTCGAAAGAAAAGGATAATCGTAAGACCAATCCATACATAAATACAGACGGCTTTTACCTTACGATAACACAAAGCAATTTTTGAAATCATATCTTATTCTGATATTATAGTAGTGTCTAAATACAAATAAATAACAATCTAGTGGAATGCTTGCATCTCATGCTCTACAAACATAGTATACAATCAAAACCGCGGGGGCTTATTGGAGACTAGATCCCGACTATGACATGATATAGACCAACCTAACGATAGTGTATCTCTAGAGGGAATACACTGGGTTCAACAAGAACATCTTGCAACCCGGCCACACATGACTGACCACTCATTTCGCTTGAGTGTATCGAATGTATATCACCAACGTTTGGGATCAGCAACTGTAACGCCCCGCCTCTTTACCCACTATCATCCGGTTCATTTCATAGAAATGTCGCAGACCATAACGGAGAATGAAGTTTGTGGAGGGAAAACGATTGTATAATTGCTCCATGTGAGGAATGCACATCAAATTCTGATACCGGTTAAAATTTCGTCATGACCATTCGGAACATAGGGCAACTACACAACGGCTATATGCAATTCGGAAAGCAGTATAAAATAGCCAACAACAAAAATATAAATATGGTATATCTCAAAGCCAGACACAGAATAATCATATCACAAAGGCGGAATAAATATGAATAAACTAAGAATGTGTACAACAAACAAGTGGTCAACAAAGATCCACTAATACATGTACCAAGATCAACATAAAAGAATATGTACACTGCGATAGGTAATGTCATAGATACAAAAGTACATAAAACTGCAGAGATAGAGTAGCAAGCAGAAAGTGGAAGATCAATCCCGCTATGAGTCCCAGAGGATTACCTAAAATGACTCGGCCTGACCCGAGTATTATTTATAAGGAAATAAACAATAAACGAATCAATCTAGTTGTACTTATCAAATAAACTGAGATAATAAGAGATATAACACAGGATGACATGATGCTACTAATACATCTAATCATAACTAAATATGAAACATGGCATGTCAACACAACTATCTCTAAATAATCTCCTAGCTAATGTAGAACGTAACATTCCAATGATCATAAATCATCAAGAAATCATAAATCATCAAGAATCATAAATCACCATGTAATCATAAATCATCAAGTTATCATAAATCACCAAGTAATCATAAATCATCAAGACATCATAAATCACCAAGACATCATAGAAAACATCACCAAGAGGCAGGCATGCTCACCATGATGAGATATGATCTCTAGGTAGCGAATCCATAAGTTTGAGCCAAAGTTTTCCAGGGTGTCGGGCTGTCGAAGCTCCCTACCGTGCCCGGGTTGTGACCCTGGAGAGAGGAAATCATAAATCATAGAAAATCATATAAAGTTGGACTGAAGTCTCATAGATGAAGGTCACAAATCGTATATTCCCACTCGGGCGATCGCGAACCAAACAACTATGTTATAGAGGTGGATACCATGGATCCAGGCGAATAGAAATTACTCTGAGCTAGTGAATATAAGAAAACAGCAACATGTCCCATAACCACATGCTATTCTCGAATATTTATGAACCCGTAATTGGTTTCTACTCAAAACAGAGAAAATCATAGAAGGAGCATTGCCAAGGTTTTCAATCGGACGAGTCCAACAATTAACCATCGAAGCAAAAGCAAGGGTTCACGGTCCTTGATTTTACTAAGACGTTTAATTAGATTTCTCATACAAATGAGGAAAAGGTTTATAAAATATATACTAGTAGGTTTGAAGAAGGTTCATAAAACGATTTCATAAATTAGCTTCGTATAATGAAGTAAGATTGGAAACCATTTTAGTACAAGAATTTGATATATACTAATAACATAAAATCTCTTTATATAACTTCAAAGTGGCAATAAACAATAGTATGATTGTCGTGGCAATCGATCAAGGGGGTTCATGTCACAATGGCGTGATCTCAAATCATAAATCATAAACTCACATCACGACAACATACATGAAATCAAGGGATAACAGTTGTAATTTCGATCAACGAACGAATCGAAATCCCAAACTAGCACCCCGAAGGTTTTAAACTACATCGGAATAGACTCGAAGGATATCGAGTCGATAATTCACGTTTTAGAGGTGTGAATCATCTTAACAAGAGTATACGGGCTTTAGAATGATCACTTATTCAATTCACATCGTAAACAAATGTAAATCGGCCAATAAGGATCAACATTGGAAGAATCACATGAAAATCAAAGTCGATGAATCGAGCTGCTGGAATCCGTGAATTCGTAAAGCTGAAGTTCACAAACGAAGTCTGAACGGGCCAAAACTTGGCCGGGAATGAGCTCAAACGATACTAAACTATTGACCGTCGTCCACTGGTCAATAGCAGTTTCAGGCAGACAGACGTCTGACCTATAGTGGGAGACGTCTGTCACTGCAGGAAGCAGTTTTTTATTTTTCCCGAGAGCCGGGACAGACGTCTGACCCATTTTGGTCAGACGTCTAAGCTGAAGCAATTATTTATTTTCTCACCCAAACATTGACAGACGTCTATCCCCCTGTAGTGACAGACGTATGAGCTGAAACAGGGACGATTTTGCTTAAGGAATGAGGTGCAAACGACTCACGGACGAGCCCGTATCAATGGTGATGGCTTACAACATTTTCGAAGTGAAAGTGAAGCATCAATAACATGCCGAAGCAACCCATAACACCAAACAAACATGTACAAACATATATATATACGAGATTGCTTATGATTTCGATTATATATTCAAAAATGAATAAATTCCAACCCAAAGCATACCGAAGCGATTCAAGCGAGTTGCGAAGATTTAGAACTTTGTCGGGGGACAATAGAGCTTCACAACAATGCCAAACAACACGCAACATACTGATGGATCATATGAGTACTCCAAATCATAATTTTCCAACTCAATGAAACATGAATACATGGAATCAACTTAGTTACACTAGCTTAACCAATTCACTAGCATATGCAAACTCAATGAACACTAAATTACACTTGTGTAAGCCATAAACGTGTGGCATAGATGTGAGTTCAATGAAGAACTCACCTTGGTCTCATTCGATGAAGAACAAGCTCCAATTCGAGCAAGAACCCACTTTTCTTCATTAGAAACAAAGAATCAACCCAAAAGCAAGCTAGAGCAACCTCTCTTCAACCAATACTCATGAATCTCCAATCTATGAGCATATCAACAAGATTCCTAAGAGTTAGGTCATAGGAACTATCACAAATCAAAGAGGAGTGGAGTTGGAGAAGATGAAGAGGAAGATGGAGAAGCTTACCCAAGCTTTCGCACTTGATTTCCTCTTGGATTGGATCCCTAAGACAAGCTAGGGCTTAATGGAGTTTTAATTTCCCTTTCCCTCTCCCATTTTCTATTTCTTTGTTGAAGTGAGAATGAATGAAGAAGAGGAGGATTTGGGTGGTTTATAATGTAGGCCAGATTAGCCAAAACAAGACCTAACCAAAGTACCGGATTTCCGAAGCTCGGAATATATCGAAGTTTATACTTTTCGAACAGCTAAACGACGTTTTGAACTCAATGGAAGTAGTTTCGAGTACAAACTCGTCCATATGTAGAAAGTGTTATTTTGGTCTTATATCCAAACGAAAAAGACCAAAATTGCCCAACTCAAAAGGTATCGATGTTTATAGTCAAAAAGGTCGTAGACGATGATCCGTACTCAATGGAAGTGGTCTCCAGTCCTAATTTTATCTTTTGTGAAAAACCACTTTTTGAGCGACACATCGGATACGACGGTATATTTAAATAAAATATTTAAATCTATTATCATGGAATGAGCGGGTTGTTACAGACTTCCCCCTTAAAAGAATTACGTCCCCGCAATTCCTTAAGAATGAAGTAATAAGTAACAGCCAAAAACAATACCACAGAGTGGTTCCACAAGAACCGACGCGAAATGAAAAGATCACACCAATAGCTAGGTTAGATCCCAATTTCGTCTCGCAAGATCATAAAAGTGTAAGTTCAATCTCGAACTTCATTACCCATGAAGGTAGTCATCCCAAACGGGTAAAATAATTCCAGAAAAATTCATAAGCACTATGAATTCAAATAGACTCGCCTTTCGTCGTATGATTCTCAAAGGAATGAGAATCGATGGAATACGCAAAAACCAAGCAAATCTAATTTGGAATTTAAGGAGCAACAGGACTGCGTCCTACGGACGCGAGATATCAATAATAGATATTTCTCTTAGGATATGAAATGGCAATTTACAATGGTTGACTAATCCATTCCCAAACTCAATCACGGCGAGGTAGTAAACATCAAACCTGGGCACTTTAGTCTTGCGACAAGGTAGCTGACACCAAAAAAAAGCACAACACAGAGATTCCAACTGATTTAGCTAAGGAGAGTAATTCTCGAAGGAATAATCAATCTTAATATCAACGATTCAAGGTTGGTAATGGAATACCAACTAGCTAGAAACCAATAAACAAATATTGGTAACGGAATACCAATGAACTACAAGTCGATAATCAAATATTGGAAATGGAATACCAATGAACTAGAAACCGATAACAAATATTGGTGACGGAATACCAATGAACTGCAAATCAATAATCAAACATTTGGTAACGGAATACCAAAGAACTACTCTGGGAAATCGATTTCTAACTAGGTACTAAATCTCATTTAGTAACTATAAGAACGAGTCATTGGGAATTATACGAAATTCCCAATATTCAGAAACTCGAGTATCGATTTTAGAAAATCAGAAACATCGAGAAGGTGATGGATAAGTAGTGCACAACTTATCACTTCAAACCGACATGGTTTAAGATAATTTTCCACCAAAAATCTCAAATCGCAAAAACATCAGCAACTAATCAAAGAGGCAATAGACAATTTCTATAACAAGATGAGATTAAACCAAAGAGGCCATAATCCCCAAAGATTTGATTGACAAAGGTTAACAAACGTGCGGAGACAATTGTCAATCCAAATGATTCAAACATACAAAGGAAGAATTTAAAAAGAGCTCATCCTTTCGATATTCATTTCTAAGAACAACGCAAGGCTAAGTCCATAAGTTAATTGACCATAGCACTTCCGGATGATCGACTAGATCATAGACTCGAAGAAAGGAATTATTGAGTTTGCCGTGGATCGCACAACACAAATATCCCCTTCCCCCATTGGACTCCCAATCTCTCAAGTGATCGTTCGCTAAAGAAAATTGGGGGACCAATGGAATCACAAGAATACTAAATTCTTTTTAGCAAATCGAAACAAGGTTTAAGAATTAGGCGAGATTCTCAATCACTAAGAATTCTCGAAAATCAAAGATCTGAAATCCAGAAACAAGAGACATAAATGAATAACTCTTTGGGTTGTTCCTGGAGTTATTTAATTTACTCAAAGAAAAGATTCAAGATAATTATTAATTGAAAATCTTGAACCACTCAAATTCTTGGAATTGCTTCAAGGAAATCTAGAAATAAATTATCTACAAAGATAACGAACGATTACAAAAAATCGCAAAAATCCAAAATATTATTATTCTGATTAACTTATTAATGGTTAATTTAATTTTAGGGATCATTTCAAATGTCGGATTGTCACATAATGGTGTTTAGGAATTCCGAACTACCACATGGCGTCCCATGTTTCGTTCGAGATCCTTAACGCACCTGATGGACAAGTTAACACAAGAAAGTCCTCACAATTTCTAACATTCATGCAGATCTCGCGAAAATATACAATTTCAATAAATCGTTCGGGATGGCATAAAGGAAATAGAATCCCTTTATCAACTTACGAATAAAACACAATTGATATCTTTTGATAATGAAGAACACGATCGACGTATATCAAAAGAACATAAATAAATAATCTCTGAACAAGGTAAATGACATTAAAGAATTAATGACACATACCCTGACTCAAGAGGAGAGATCACAAGAAGTGGGATGCTTTCCCTCATTCTTGATCTTAAGTTAATTTAGCACAAATGCTTGGTGACTCACACTGGCACAACGAGGTAACAAATGAGTTGTTTTAGCCCGAAGGCTTGGTGATCTCACACCGAACTAGAACTACCAAGAAACCAATAGACTATGTTAGGTACGTAACGACGTACGAAACAATCTTAACTAGAAAACACGAAATATTAGGATCAAAGGCGCTTACGACGTGCGTAACAATGCAAGGGGAAGATATCCAATGATCAATCAACTACAAGGATCATAAATGATCAACAAGATAAGTGTGATACACAATAGGCCAGTTAATAAACAAATTCAGCCGAACATCCCATACCGCCAGCTTAACTCAAGAATTAACAAACGAATTGTTGAATCCCACTCGAGTATTCAAAATGGTTATTATCATAGTTTTCAAATGCATAAGTCCGGTAATTATCCGTCAAAGCAACACAAGGGTCCATAGTCCCCATGTTTACTAAGGCGTTTAATTAAATTTCTTGTACGATTGATGTAGTCATGACAAATGTCAAAATACGATCACCGAAGCAATCGACAACTTGAAATTTACGTTCTAATAACACAATTTATTCAAAGACAGACATCGATTAGCAACTTGAGGCAAAGAATAAAACAGAAGCACCACTAGAGCACACGGGCCCTAGATGAACTATAGAATCAACCCGAAAGAGAACAAGTCGATAACTATTCTAAAAGATTAAAAACAGGACACTTGAGACATAATCACCCCTCCCGTAGGAGGTACACTGGGTGAACCGGCACTTGAACGGCTGCAACCAACTATTTCGCTTCTTTAAGGAAAAAGAAGGAAGACAAAGTTAGTCTCAAGTTGAATTCAAACGGTGCGAATTCATTCAAAATGTAATAGTATTGGAAGATAAGCTATGATGGGTCTTAGGACTCTAACTAAAACCCTAAGGCGCGATTCCCGAGAGAGGCTTAAGACAGTACTATCGTCATGCTATCTTACACTGTTCCGAAAAGTGGTTCTGGTACCAACAGTAACACCCCGCCTCTTTACCCACTATCGTCCGGTTCATTTCATAGAAATTTCGCAGACCATAACGGAGAATGATGTTTGTGGAGGGCGACCGATTGTATAATTGCTCCGTGTGAGGAATGCACATCGAATTCTGATACCGATTAAAATTTAGTCATGACCATTCGGCACATAGGGCAACTACAAAATGGCTATATGCAATCCGGAAAGCAGTATAAAATAGCCAACAACAACAATATAAATATGGTATATCTCAAAGCCAGACACAGAATAATCATATCACAAAGGCGGAATAGATATGAATAAACCAAGAATGTGTACAACAAACAAGTGGCCAACAAAGATCCACTAATACATGTACCAAGATCTACATAAAAGAATATGTACACTATGATAGGTAATGTCATAGATAGAAAAGTACATAAAACTGCAGAGATAGAGTAGCAAGCTGAAAGCGGAAGATCAGTCCTGCTATGAGTCCCAGAGGAGTACCTAAAATGACTCGGCCTAACCCGAGTATTATTTATAAGGAAATAAACAATAAACGGATCAGTCTAGTTGTACTTATCAAATAAACTGAGATAATAAGAGATATAACACAGGATGACATGATGCTACTAATACATCTAATCCTAACTAAATATGAAACATGGCATGTCAACACAACTATCTCTAAATAATATCCTAGATAATGTAGAATGTAACATTCCAATGATCATAAATCATCAAGAAATCATAAATCATCAAGAATCATAAATCACCAAGTAATCATAAATCATCAAGTTATCATAAATCACCAAGTAATCATAAATCATCAAGACATCATAAATCACCAAGACATCATAGAAAACATCACCAAGAGGCAGGCCTGTTCACCAAGATGAGATACGATCTCTAGGTAGCGAACCCATAAGTTTGAGCCAAAGTTTTCCACGGTGTCGGGCTGCCGAAGGTCCCCACCGTGCCCGGGTTGTGACCCCGGAGAGAGGAAATCATAAATCATAGAAAATCATATAAAGTTGGACCGAAGTCTCATAAATGAAGGTCACAAATCGTATATTCCCACTCGGGCGATCGCGAACCAAACAACTATGTCATAGAGGCGGATACCATGGATCCAGGCAAATAGAAATTACTCCGAGCTAGTGAATATAAGAAAACAGCAACATGTCCCATAATCACCCGCTATTCTCGAATATTTACGAACCCGTAATTGGTTTCTATTCAGAGAAAATCATAGAAGTAGCATTGCCACGTTTTTCAATCGGACGAGTCCAAGAATTAACCATCGAAGCAAAAGCAAGGGTTCACAGTCTTTGATTTTACTAAGACGTTTAATTATATTTCTCATACGAATGAGGAAAAGGTTTATAAAATATATACTAGTAGATTTGAAGAAGGTTCATAAAAGGATTTCATAAATTAGCTTCGTATAATGAAGTAAGATTGGAAACCATTTTAGTACAAGAATTTGATATCTACAAATAACGTAAAATCTCTTTATATAACTTCTAGGTGGCAATAAACAATAGTACGATTGCTGAGGCAATCGATCTAGGGGGTTCACGTCACAATGGTGTGACGGCCCGCTCCGCACCAGCCGACATTTCCTCCGAAAGTGCGCTGTACACATGCCCGACTAGCACGGAACGGTCGCCAAAGAAAGGAAAGAAGAGAATGAACTAACAAAGAACCTATAGAATGTCTCACAGCGCATGGAACAAAATATAACAATATACTTGACATAAAACAGGCGAGACAGTGCATAAGCTGAAAACTAAACCAACATAGCAGCAGAAATCCAAATACAGCTTATTACGACTTTCTAAATTTACTGTCTCTAAAACAAAAGAAAGGTAAAGTAGAAGATGCACGACTAATGCCTAAGCGGTGATCTTCAACAACACAGGGAGAATACTTTATACATCATACGTGGAAGCCTCCTGCTCGTCTCCATATCAGCTACCCGTGCATACCCAGCTAACCTGTCTCTAGTCTGCTAGTGTGAGCACCCAGAGTAATAAGAGGAGACATAAAACTCTGGGTCAGACAAAAAGTCTGGTATGAGCGATAAGCAGCAAAACAAAACAATAACAGGTATAATCATACCTGAACCTGGACCTACAACCAAAGAGTTAGCACTACATACCATACAATACTCTAAGATGCCACTAACATACAGTGTAAGAAATATGGGAGTGGGGAAGTGCATGTCATAGTGATGTCAAACAATCAAGCATAACAATCATCCTCACATCCCTCACTCAGTGCGTAAAGCATACGATATCCACTACCTTGGTTACCTAATCCTTTGGGCCATGACGGAATCCAATCCAGTACAACTATCACTACAAGCCCCTAAGCTATTTGTCAATAGTGAACCAAGGTTACGGATACCGATAACCCCTTTGCACACGTCCCGCAGCAAAGCCCAACTCATGAAGTGAACTCTTGGTTCCCAACTGGATCCTGAGCTCTAACTTCTCATTTGAACTACCTTTGCATCTCGGGTTTTTGGTCATCACCGGATCGGTCTTCATTTGGTTCGTAATCCATGCCTCACATCCAAGCTTCCATCCAGTCCTGGTTCGATTCGTGGCCCGTGGATCGCCCCATGACGTCAGCTCATGCTCCCTCCAACGGATCGGATCGCAGTGCTTCAACTCCATCGGGTCGCGGTGCACCAACTCCATCGGATCGCGGTGCTTCAACTCCATCGAGTCGCGGTGCTCCAACTCCATCGGATCGCGGAACTCCATCGGATCGCGGAACTACATCGGATCGCGGAACTTAATCGGATCACGGAACTACATCGGATCGCGGAACTTCATCGGATCGCGGAACTACATCGGATCGCGGAAGAAGGGGGCTATCCATTTTCTGCACAATTTCCTGCACTCTTCCGGCGACTGTTTTACGCCATACGATGGCGTTTTTGACCAATCTAACACTTCTAAACAATCACAAAGCATAACATACAGTCATAGCAACATGTATAAACATTCACAAACATCAAAACAATAATTTTGATAAGTTAAAACGGTAGCCAAAACCCCATATTTTCCCTTAAGCATGTTTAACAACAACTAATGATAGGATTAGCAAAACCTAACCAAATTAAACCAAATTTCTAACAGAGGCATAAAATGATGTTTTATAATTTTTCAGATTTTTCTGAGCCATAATTTCACTAATTATCACTAATCACCCCTAATTAGCCGTAATTAGTGTAAAAACAATGCTAATCACTCACCTTTGCCACAAAGTAAACTATAGATCTGAAATGATTCTCTGTTTGGGTCGAATTCTAATGTATTCCAGCAGCTCTAATCTTGATTTGGTGAAGATCTCTCTTGATTTGATGTTGCTAATCCCAATCTTCAAGTTGTAGGTGATTTGGAGATGTTTTGAAGAGATTTAGAGAGTGGAGGCCATGGCTAGGGTTTCAAGAATGAAAGTGGCGGCTCAAAAACTGAAATGAAATGATTTCCCAAACCATATCAGCTTCCCCATAATCCTAATCCCGAAATGGGTTATGGGCCCAATTACTAATCACCTTATTTGGCACGGTTAAGCAATTTTTCACCTTCCAAACATTATTTCAGCCATATCTCCCAAACGTTAAGTCCGTTTTTCGCATGTGACCACTCTACGGAAAGGTAAACCATCATCCGAAGCCAATGGAAGTAGTTTCAGGTCAAAACCCCTTTCCAATCAAAAGTTATGGACGAAACAAGATCAGCTAGGGGCAAAATGGTCATTTAAAAATCGGCAAAAATCATGAACATAGGAAATGACCCCAATAGTTGTCTCCCAAAGTTACACGACCATACGACTTCATACGAAAAAGAAATAAATATTCTACGATCCTAGATACGTAGAATGCGGGTTGTTACATTCTCCTCCCCTTAAGAAATTTCGTCCCCGAAATTCCTTAACCCAAAACATACAAAGGATCCTGCATGCCTACCAACCATATACAACAATCAAACATGCAAAACAAACAGAACCATTTTACCCTAACATGCGGTTTACTAACAAGGGAATAATCATCGCCGCTAAAATCTTACCAGGCAAAGAGCGTTGGATACGAATTTCTTATGTCATTCTCTACTTCCCAAGTATAGCCGTTTTCTCGCCATCGATTCCCATCTCTACCCTAGAGGTAACTTCCAATAGGTTGGGATCGTCCCTCTAACTAGAATCGATCCATTTAATCAAGATCGATCTAATCGTCAGGCTTACTAGCGTTTCTGAATCCAATTCACACTTAGGTCTGAAGTCATATCCCGTGATACACTCTAGTTGCTTCCATTCCAGAAAAATAGCCTCTAAACTGGCATGTCTCTTACTCAATGCATCAGCTATCGCACCCAGTCCGATACTATGGCATTTGTCTATACTGTCATTTTCTTAGGTAATCCAAACCTATATGCCAAATTTTCAACTAAATTCCAAATGTCCTTTCAAGTCCAACTTGAGTCCTTCTTACATTCGTATTGCACGTCCAACGTACATTCACTTCCTAGAGGCAGACTAGACCCATCCAATGACCCTAGGCACTACACCAATATCTACACTGTACGTCTAACGTACAGTCACCTTCTAAAGGTGAACTAGATTCATCCAATGAACCCAGGTACCCTACCCATATTCATACTGCACGTCCAACGTACATTCACCTTCCAAAGGTGAACTAGACTCATCCAATGAATCTAGGTACTCTACCTATATCCGTACTGTACATCCAACGTATATTCACCTTCCAAAGGTGAACTAGACTCATCCAATGAATCTAGGTACTCTACCTATGAGTCCAAGTCCAACTGAAACTCCTATATCCGTTGAATCTCCAAGACAACAGATGCTCCACAATGCCCAACATACTTCAAGTCTAACGTAAAGTATCTTACACTCGTCATATCACCATGATCAACGAACTTACCCTATTTCCATTCAATAGGATCCTACAGGTGATACTCAAGAGAAGAAAGGTAAGAACAAACACCACAACCATAGCATCCATCAAACAAATCCTATCTATCACCTGCTAAAGCCATGAATACGTCAATGCCTATACGTCTGGTCCAACCAACATCAATAACTAATGGAAACTCTGCCTCCAAACGGACTACCGTACGTCCAACGTACGTTTATCCTCCAAGGATAACTAGATCACGTACAACGGATCCAAGGTAAGTGGGCGTCCCCAGATACCCCTGCTTTTAGTCCGCCCAAAATACTTAAGTCCCACCTAAGTCTATCCATTATATTGCTGCCCTCTCGAGTCCAACTCGAGTCAATCCAATTCTTTGCAACCTTCTTGAGTCCAACTCGAGCCAATCTATTACCCATAAACTCAGACCCAATCTTGAGTATCCATTACCTACCAACCCTAGTCCAACATGAGTCGTCCCCCTATTCGTTGCAGCTCCTAGATCAACGAATACCAATTTTCTTTTATGAGTTCAAGTCCAACTTGAATCGTCCTAACCTTCGTTGCATCTTCCATGATCAACGGACTCATCCTATTCCTTCAAAGTTCTACTATCCAAAGAGAACATCAGCATAGGGTCCTAAATAATCCATTACTTTGCATCTTTATCGAGTCCCAGTCGAGTCATCTCATAACCTTATCGAGTCCAGCTCGGGGCAGTCCATACCATCGAATAGTCTTATCCTGTCACAGATGCCCATCACTCCTCGAGTAAACCAAGATATCATCCAATGAAAATCACAACGACTACTTATCCCTCATGCAAACCATCCTAGTCAAACTCGACATTCCCCAAGCACAAGCCCCAAAGGCCTAAACCAATATCAGACAAGCACCTAAGGAACATCTCCTCCGAATTCGGACAATCCACGTGAAGTGATACTAGCGAGACAACTAAGCACTGAAGCACTCATTTGCCTCCCAGAGACAACGATAACCTCTCAGCTTCCCTAACTCCAGTTGTTACCACCATCACTAGGTAGGTACCTAATACCACCTCATTCCTTTAAAGTAGATTGACTCCCCAAAATAATGCTAAACCTAGTAAAGCCCAAAACAAAATAATCACAAACAAACATACATTCATGACTCGTTAAGACCACGTTACGGTAAATCATACTGAGGCTAGTCGAACCACCAATCGGTTCGTCACTACTAAAGGTCTATCGACTAACTCAGGTTTTGTCAAACAAAACCCGATCAAAACATCTTAAATAGAAAGCATACCTCGAATAACGACACCCTTTTCCTTCTGCGCCGCAGTTGGGGCATTCGACGAAGAAGGAACAGCGTTGATAGCATATGCTCTCACGATATGCTTCTCCCTAGGAGGTTGTGGACATTCATTCTTGTGATGTCCCGCTTGGCCACAATTAAAGCACATCCTTTCCCCGGGCTTTTCCCGACAATTTCTGGCATAGTGGCCCTTCTTACCACAACTAAAGCACTCGCCATCTTTCTTATTTTTCTTATTTTGACCATCCATGGTTTGGTCTTGTTTCCTCTTGTCCTGGGAATTATTCTTGCCTCCACCGCTTGCTTGCGGCTTTGGCTTCCCTGCAGATGCAATAGCAACCTCAGTCTTTGGCTTAGGGTAAAGACTCTCTGAACTCAATGCTTTACCCACAATCGATTCAAACGTCTCATCGATGTGGTTAATAAGCTTTTCCCCCAAGTACTGATCCAATCCTGTTATAAACTTCTCGTTCTTCTTCTCGGGAGTATCGATAAGGGATAATCCATACTTCGACAATGTGTCGAACTCAGCAATATACTCCGAGACTGCCCTACCACTCTGCTTAAGCTCCAAGAACTTCCTAAACAATTCCGACTTCTGAGCAGCTGGGATAAACTTGTCGCTAAAGCGAGCCTTAAACTGATCCCAAGTAACCTGATCCTCTGGAGTGGCTATCTTAATAGCATTCCACCAATTCATTGCCCGTCCTTGTAGCTGACGGGATGCTAGCCTTCTCTTCATCGCATCCTCAATACCCAAGTCATCGAAGATACGATCACAGCTATCCAACCAATCCTGAACATCTGTGGTCGACTCCGTTCCGTGGAACGGCTTCCTAGGTTAGTGTAATCCTTGCACAACTTGGCAAAATCGGCCCTAGGCGCCTGCACTACTGGACCACCACCATTACCGGCATTGGGAGCTGCCCTCTGAACATCCCTAAGCATCTCCCTCATGAGGGTAGTAAACATCGTCCTCATGTCAGCGGCATTACCATTATTAGCTCCCCTACCGGCACCTCTTGCATATCGGCTCATCGTTCAATCTGTAAAGAGAAAAGGATTAACCATCTCCATAGTGGTGCTAGTGCAGTACGACTTTATCCTTATACTACTAACAGTATATATATAGCTTTTGAAAATCAAAGTAATCACAAATACGCGCTCTCGTATACGTATACTAACTCTCCCTGATGACTTCCCTAGGTTAATTTCGCAACCTAGAGCTCTGATACTAAATGTGACGGCCCGCCCCGCACCAGCCGACATTTCCTCCGAAAGTGCATTGTACACATGCCCGACTAGCATGGGACGGTCGCCAAAGAAAGGAAAGAAGAGAATGAACTAACAAAGAACCTGTAGAATGTCTCACAACACATGGAACAAAATATAATAATAATAATATACTTGACATAAAACAGGCGAGACAGTGCATAAGCTGAAAACTAAACCAACATAGCAGCAGAAATCCAAATACAGCATATTACTACTTTCCAAATTTACTGTCTCTAAAACAAAATAAAGGTAAAGTAGAAGATGCACGACTAATGCCCAAGCAGTGATCTTCAACAACACAGGGAGAATACTATATACATCATACGTGGAAGCCTCCTGCTCGTCTCCAGATCAGCTACCCATGCATACCCAGCTAACCTGTCTCTAGTCTGCTCGTGTGAGCACCCTGAGTAATAAGAGGAGACATAAAACTCTGGGTCAGACAAAAAGTCTGGTATGAACGATAAGCAGCAAAACAAAACAATAACAGGTATAATCCAATCATACCTGAACCTGGACCTGCAACCAAAGAGTTAGCACTACATACCGTACAATACTCTAAGGTACCATTAACATACAGTGTAAGAAATACGGGAGTGGGGAAGTGCATGTCATAGTGATGTCAAACAATCAAGCACAATCATCCTCACATCCCTCACTCAGTGCGTAAAGCATACGATATCCACTACCTTGGTTACCTAATCCTTTGGGCCATGACGGAATCCAATCCCATACAACTATCACTGCAAGCCCCTAATCTATCTGTCAATAGTGAACCAAGGTTACGGATACCGATAACCCCTTTGCACACGTCCCGCAGCAAAGCCCAACTCATGAAGTGAACTCTTTGTTCCCAACTGGATCCTGAGCTCTAACTTCTCATTTGAACTACCTTTGCATCTCGGGTTTTTGGTCATCACCGGATCGGTCTTCATTTGGTTCGTAATCCATGCCTCACGTCCAAGCTTCCATCCAGTCCTGTTTCGATTCGTGGCACGTGGATCGCCCCATGACGTCAGCTCATGCTCCCTCCAACGGATCGGATCGCGGTGCTTCAACTCCATCGGATTGCGGTGCTCCAACTCCATCGGATTGCGGTGCTTCAACCAATACTCATGAATCTCCAATCTATGAGCATATCAACAAGATTCCTAAGAGTTAGGTCATAGGAATTATCACAAATCAAAGAGGAGTGGAGTTGGAGAAGATGAAGAGGAAGATGGAGAAGCTTACCCAAGCTTTTGCACTTGATTTCCTCTTGGATTGGATCCCTAAGACAAGCTAGGGCTTAGGGGAGTTTTAATTTCCCTTTCCCTCACCCATTTTCTATTTCTTTGTTGAAGTGAGAATAAATGAAGAGGAAGAGGATTTGGGGGGTTTATAAGGTAGGCTAGGTTAGCCAAACCAAGACCTAACCAAAGTACCAGATTTCCGAAGCTTGGAATATATCGAAGTTTATACTTTTCGAACACCTAAACGATGTTTTGAACTCAATGGAAGTAGTTTCATGTCCAAACTCGTCCATATGTAGAAAGTGATATTTTGGTCTTATATCCAAACGAAAAAGACCAAAATTGCCCAACTCAAAAGGTATCGATGTTTATAGTCAAAAGATCGTAAAGGATGATCCAGACTCAATGGAAGTGGTCTCGAGTCCTAATTTTATCGTTTGTGAAAAACCACTTTTTGAGCGACACATCGGATACAATGGTATATTTAAATAAAATAATTAAATCTATTATCATGGAATGAGCGGGTTGTTACAACAACCGTTACCCAAAAGGCACAACATCGAATAAAATAAAGAAGTAAATGACATTTCTCTAGATAAGTGATTATACACGCTAATTGGGAGCGACCCACTTAGCCATGTTGCCTGCCCGATTTCTGTTATTTCCCTGTTGAAGCGGCTTGAGCTTTGAATTACCCATTTTAGATAGAACAATTCACTTTGAATGCCACATCATCGGATCTTCCAGAAAACACTAATTGACGTCAACAAAAATATTTTGGAGTTAGGCTAAGAGAAGGTGTCTTCTCCGCCGCCATCAGAAATATGTTTGAAGATATCAACGTACGTGACCCCTTTTGGAATATTCTATTAGACATCCATCCATACAAGTTGTCCTAGGAATGGACAAACCGAAGGCATCCTCCTACTGCATCCAATGAATCACCCTAAAAATCATTAGTAAGTAGTCCTTGTAATTCACAGATTCCAAATACGTCAGAATCACAAATAAATAACTCTAGATGCATGCTAGAGAGATTCGATAAATCGCTCTTCCACTTATGAAAATCAACGGTCTTCATTGCTCCATCTTCAGTTTGCATCTTTGATGATTTTGTGTTTGCTGGTTCGGATGGGTTTTCGAATATAAATTCAATCTCGGTCTTTCTGTACCAACAATCGTATAGGTCAAAGTTGATAGTCAGTTATTTAACTATCAAATAAACAACCATTCAATCATGAAAATAAAAATGAGTTCACTAGTTTAGTAATCAGCATCACTTGACAATTTTAAGTAAAAATAATTAGAGATTTAAAACTCTTAAATATTTCAAATATTTCGAATATAGCTTTTCACTTCTTATCAAAATCATTTAAATACTTTAGAATTTGGGTGCGTTTTTTACAGGTCCTTATTATGTTTTAAAATGTAAAAAAAGTCCAGCCATAAAAAGTATACGAATTACATCCCTGTTTTTGATAATCGGATAATAAAATTCCAATTATATCCTTCGAAACTGTCAAAACCCTTGTTCACCGAATTATTGTTTCATTAATCAAATCGCATAGTTAGGTCAGATGATCAATGGAAAAAATCAAACTTTTCAGCCATTTTTCGGTTTGTTAATCTAGATCGAGTGAAAAGACCTAAAATCAGTGCCGATTATACCTTTCGTGTTAATGCCGGCGGCATCTTCTTTCTGAATTTCTGAACTTCGAATTCGTACGATATGAAATTCAATTTCATTGGCAATTTTTCCAGAGATTTATTTTGATCGAGCTTTTATTTATAAACTGGATCCATCCCCGTCAAGGTAATTTACACTGTATATTTTTTTTTAAATTTTGTATACTGATTTCATTTTGCAATCGATTCTTGTTGATTCATTATTCTGCATTAATTTAATCGTCTAGTTTAATTGATGGATTGTTTAATTATTTCATAAATTTTAACTTTTATTGCTGATTGTGCAGTCGTATAAATTAATTTTTCAACATATTTCTTCATCTGTTGTGCATAAGTGTATAAAAATATGCATACAATGTGAATATGAGCATATAATAATGCAACTATTGGCATAATACGTGTGTTTGGATGTATTCAGAAAAGTTTGCGTATAAGTATGCATATTTTCTGTATATATGCATACAAATAATCAGCCCTTTTGAATTTCTGTTTGTTTGTGTGCCTGTTGATTAGTTGCGTACATGTATGAATATATTCTAAATATATGCATATTACAAGTGTTCTAGATCCATTTTTAAATAAAATATTTGCAAATATTTTGAAATTTTGCATATAAGTATGCAGATGTTACTGTTATTTGCGTATAACTATGCAGCTTGTTATAGTTATACGAATATGTTTTTGTAATTTTATTTGATTACTGCAGATTAGTCTGATTTTTTTTTTTCAAACAGTGGTCCTGCAAATATTGGTGTATCGGCTGTGACAAACTTAAGTCCGTCTTCATGAAGTTTCTTTTTCTTGGAATAGCGTTTTACGTCTTGTTGATGAAACTCGGTTACGGAATCTACATGTAGAAAGAGCTTCGTGCTTTGTCACTAAATCAAGTGAATATAATGTTGAAGTTCATTTTCCAATCCATTAATCTATTGATTTATATGATAGATTTTATTCTTCTAACGTGTGGCAAATTATTCTACGTAGCTGGACAGAAGTATGCAATTATCATGTATAGTTGGATAGATGTATGCAATTATTATGTATAGTTGGATAGATGTATGCAATTATACTGCATATCAGTATTTTAACGATAATTCTATGTTTTTAACAGTTATTTTTGTTCAAAACTCTTGTGTACCCAATTATTGTATATAGTTGGATAGAAGTATGCAATTACTTTGTATAGTTGCATAGATATATGCAATTATACTGCATATTTCTATCAACTTTGTCACTATTTTTCATATATGAATAAATGTATGAAAAAATTCATAGTAGCTACATACAGGTACGGAATTATTCTTGTAAAAGGATAATTTATACAAGTATTATTCATTGTTCAAAACAAGTATGCAACTATTCTCTTTTTTTACATGCAAGTATTCAAAATTTTTAAGCATACTTTTTTTTTAACTTTGACTATTTTCCCCCTTTTTATCCCTGAATTATTTAATTTAACCAAATAATTCTATAATTTGGATTTCAACTTATTCCTTGCATTTTATGACGTTTAGTTCTTACAGTCAGTATTTAATATAAAAAAATAGAATCATCTGTTGGAGTAATGCTTCAAATATTTGCAATTACCTCAGGAATTATATTGAATACATGCATATAAGTATGCAAAATATTATGAATAACTGTACACATGAACACATCAATTCATAATTTCATGTAAAAGTAGAAGAACTTAATTAAGTGCACAAAATAACAAAGTAATTCGATTTACACATGTATAATCATGCCCAAGTAGTTCAAAAAAACAAAATAGCAATCAACATTTTTATAACAAATATAAACACCCCTTTTATACATTTTAATCACTAAGTTTGTTTTTCTTTTGATAGCAAGAACTTCTATGTCAGGTGATTCTCTTCAGTTCAACTATAAAGTTTGCAATTGAGTATTTCGTGAGAAAGCTCAGCAAGTTGTTGATTAATAGCCACAGCACTATATATTTCTTTATCTTTATTGATTTCTTTGTTCTCACATCTATGTTTCATTATGTTAATAAGAAACATACCATAATCGACACTGCAGAAATTTATAAAACATTATTCATTTGTTTGAATAAATTTATTTCATATTATAACAAGCGTAAAAATATGTAATCATTCTAAATATCTTGGAACTAGTAAATGTATTCAACTTTGTAAAAAAATGTAATAACCCGGAAATCCGAGCCAATTTAAATTTTTTATTTTGGCAATTTTAGCGAATTTTGATTATTTAAAATGAATTATTTTAAATAATAACAACGAGATTTTTTTTATTATAGAATTAGAATGTATATATTTATTTGAATCAACGTAAAATATAATATTTTATTTTAAATATAAAAGGAATTGAAAATGGCGCTGTAGTTTGAAAAATCGATTCCAAACTTCAAATCAATGTACATGATTCAAAATAAATTGGATTTTAGCGAAACCAAAAATATTAGAATCTATTTGAGAATATCTTTCCAACGAATCCGAAAAATTGAAATTTCATAGCGGGAATAAAAAGTTACCTCCAGTTGAAAATTCAGAATAGTCGCTATGGAATTTTGGCCCTTAAAAATGGAAATTATGCAAACAACCTCTGTTTTCGACGAAACCACTTTTGCTGGATCCGGGATGTCAATTTATTGCTAGATTCCAAAATTCGTAATTTTCTGAATTAATATGTGAGCGTGGCACAGTTAAACGCATTTGACCAGTTTAAGTTGATTCTAATCGACCAGAAAATGGCCATTTTTCAAATGGTCTCAGAATTCAATGAAATTAGTTTTGTTAGGACCGTATCGGCAATACGAAGCTAGAAAATATTTTTCGGGAATTTTTAGTCCGTATGTGGCCCTGGTAAATTGAAATGCGCGTTCAAATTCAATATATAGATTTATATTTTGACGAAAACTGATCGAAACGATTGAATCAGCTTACGATACATATCCCATTGTGTTCGGAATGAGGGTAATTAGCTAAGGGCGATAGCCGTTGGGTCTCGTTTGGTGGTCGAATGAAAAGTCAACATTTTTGAAATAAAAATAAATAATTATATATATAGCCCCCCTTTCTTTCCCTCTCCCCGATCTATTCATTTCAGAAATTAAAAGAAACAAAAACTCGTCGGAGCCCTAAACCCGCGCCCCCTCTGTCCTCGTCCGCCGCTCCCCCTTCACCCACGCCGTCGCCGGCGAGGCGCCAGCCGCCTATCGACATCCCCGCCTCTCTCGCCTCACGCTTCTCCCTCCCCCCTTCTTTTAACAAGACCCTTACGCCCCCCCTCAGCCCCCACAGTCCACCGCTCTGCCCTGCCTCCAACCGCCTCCACCTCCGTGCAGAAAACCCCACCTCCGCAGCTCTGAAACCCCACACCCCTGATTGACTTCGAATCAGGAAACACCCCCTCCTCTTTTTCACTGTAAGTTTATTCATTTTTAAGCCCTTTTTGATTTTGGATTTTTGGTTAGCAAAAAAGAAACGATTTTTCGTAGCAAAAAGAAATGTTTTTTTTATGAAAGGATAGGATTTTTTCAAATGAGAAAGGTAGGATTTTTCAAAATGGAAAAATAGAATTTTTAGAAATGAAAAGATACAATTTTTAGCGAGGTAAAAACATGATTTTTATATAAAGAGATTCAATATAAAAATATGATTTTTATATAAGGGATTTGAAATAAAGATATGATCTTTACTATGAAGTTAGATTTATAAAAATAGAATTTTTATATAGAGATTAGCAAAGTAAAGATTCGATTTTTATATAGAGATTAGCGAAGTAAAAATATGATTTTTATATTATGGAAAGAATAAAAATATGATTTTTATATTATAGAAAGAATAAAAATATGATTTTTATATTATAGAAAGAATAAAAATATGATTTTTATATAAGTAGTGAATCAAAAATAAAATTTTGTATAGTGAGAAGAATAAAAATGTGATTTTTATATGAACAGCACAAGAAGAAAAATGTGATCTTTATAATATGTGTAGCGTATAAAAATAGAATTTTTATCTATATAGTAGCAGTATAAAAATGTGATTTTTATGTATTTGACAACAAAATAAAATTACGATTTTTATATATGTAGTGGATACGGTCGACGAAAGTGACAAAAGGCGAGCATGGAAAAAATTTCTACATATGAAGAGTCGCGGCGTTTGGTTTAGCTTATCGTTGAGAACTCCTCACTTTTATTTTGATTTCTAGTTGAACTATATAATAGGATGTAGATGGTGCTTAGTAGCACCCGACACCCGTCGTCCACAGACCATGGATGACTTGTTTGTTTGATTGTTGTGTTGTGAATTTGATTGTGTGATGTGGAATGAAATAAAATATTTTATAGTGGAAAATATTTTATAGTTAAAATATGATTTTTTTTACGTGTATATAAAATAAATAGAAATAAACAAATCAGACAATTTGTTTATATACACTGATTTGACTGATATTGATTGGGACGATAAATTTTACACATAGCCCAACTGCACAAATAAAAATATGTGTTTGTTGATTTGAAACCCCACACAGGTGTTGGGATGATATTGACGTACACTAATCCCAATTGTTTAGTAGTATGTCGACCGATTGGTTGACAGACTGTGTAAGCGTTAATTATTTATATTTAATGCTTATGCAGTTGTGTGGTGCACTCTGGACGATGGTTGATGATTTATCGTTGCTATTATATGCATGTGTTGTAGGGAATCCATATAATTAACGTTATATGGTAATTGATTGAGCCTCATTACAATTTGGAAAATAAGGAATATTATAAAAGGAAATTCATGTGTTGAATAGAAAGAAAATTCATATGTTGAATAGAATAAATATTCAGGTGTTGAATAAAAATATAAATTCATGTGTTGAATAATATATATATTCAAGTGTTCAATAAAAGAAGATTCATGTGTTGAAGAAAATATTCATTTGTCGAATAGAATAATGAAGTTATTGAAATATATAAAGCCGTGTTGGTCAGATATGCGTCATTTTGACGCGAACGATATTTATATCGATTATATTCATTTCTATAATGATTATAGTAAAAGAAGTGATTTCAAAATATAACGTTTTGAAAATATTATCATTTGTATATCGATGATGTGGAACATTCAATTTGGTTTGAAACTGAATATGAAGTTTAAATTATTTCGAAAATGAATTTAAAATGATTTATAAATACGTTTTGATAGGAAATCGACAAAATATATATAATATATATTATATATATATATAATGGCCTGAATAGAACGCGCCGCACCGCGGCAGTTCGCGAATTTCGACCATTGACTTCGAATGAACGTTACGGGAGATCCGACCGTCGGATTCTCCTAAAACTGGAGTCGTTGGATTCGTATCGAAAAGAGCTTTATAACAATATTAGAGATTTGAAATCTAAAGGTTGGATTTGGAATTATGTCCAAATCAAATTTGGAAAAGGTCGACGTAAGTGCAGTTCGATGGCCGTTGATGGAATTCGACCGTACGGGCCTTGATAAAAAATTTAGAAATAGTAATAATTTGTGTTAAAATCATAAGAAATGATTTGTGAAGAATTGAGACGAAAAATTCCAAATTTGAAAAATAAAAATAGATTTTTATCGAAATGAACTAGTTTTGAACTAGAATAACAATTTATTTATTTTTAAATAAATAAATTGGATTTGCAAGGGTTTTAAAAGTAATCAGAATTTCCAATAATTGAATTGGAAGGGATATGAATCGAAATTGTCTTTGGAATATTTCAATGTTGGATTTCGTGATTATATAGATACCGTTATGGAAATTTGAAAGACATATTTATATCGTTATTTCCAATATGATATTTGTTGGTCGTAGAATTTGATATTGAATATAAGCCGATATATTTTCTATTCAGAGCCTTATATCCAATATCAAATGGGAATTGGGTTTATCGTGAACTGTATTTTAACGCCATTTGTTCTTTAACCCAATTTACAGTGAAATGTGATTTGGAATTTATAAATCTTTTGTTAAGATTTAAAGGAGGTTTTCCAAAGTAAAGTTCTCCAATTTAATAAAATAAATTGGAATGGAATAGAATGTGATTTTGGGTTTATAGTGAACCGTGTTTTAAACGACATTGGTTCTTTAACCCAGTTAAAGACAGGATATGATTTTCTAAGTTAAATAATCATTGATAGTGATTATTGGGAAGATTAAAACCTAGTGGAGTTTTAATGAATCTTTAGTTAGATTGAAATAATTGAGAATGGAGTATCACCAGTTTTGCTCCAGGCGATAGTTAAATCTTTAATTAGATTTGAACGTGAAATGGTAATTGAGTTTACTGATAACACCGTGGTGTTAGATATGAAGTATCACCAGTTTTACTGCATGGGATAAATAGGTTGGGATTGGGAAATAAAATAAATGATTACTTCGGTGTGGTTCGCTAATCCCGACTAATTTGAATTGATATTCAAAGGAAGATTAAAGAAATTTTTTAAAGCATTTATCTTTGATAAAATTAATGGGAACTTTTCCCTAATAATGTGAATATTTGAATAAAAGAATATTCTGAATTGGAATGAAGTGTGTGTTGTGTTTGTGTAACACTTGTTTATTATATACGCGAGTTATTCAGAAAGATCGGGTTTATCCCATTCTGAATAACTGATTCGACGATGTGTCGAGGATGAAGACGGTGGTCGAAGACCAAAGGTCTTCACATCGTTTAGGTGATTACTGATGATCTTGATTGGGATGTACACCCAAGAGGAGGGAATCAGTTGGTGATTGTCCAGACGTACTTGGAGATCGATGGATATGTGAGGTACAAGGTGCCTCCGGTTTCATTCAGACCCAAAACGAACTTGTAAATGGACTGTGTGTCTGACATTGGATTTTATTCTGTGTGATTGATTTCTATTAAATATATATATGTTTGGCGGCGGAGAATTTATTCTCTTGCTTAACGCCCTTCTCTGAGACGTACGAGCTCAGGGGTTATATATTGATGGATATCAATCACATGGAGTGAATTGCCTGTTTGGCATGCCTAAGTGGTAAATGATCAAGGTTTTTGTTGAAAAACGGATCTTGTGGTTGATGATCAAAGCACGTTCTGTGTGGCATAGCTTTTTGTAATGTTGATTCGCGAGCCTCACACCCCGGTATGAACCAGAAACGGGAGAGGATCCAAGGAGAACACGTGCGTCTCTTTCTAGTTAGAAGTGGTGTCAGTGACCTACCAGCCCTGACATTTATATTATTTTCACCTGTGTGGTTGTTGCTGTCGTGAGGCGCCTCGAATATATTGGTGACTGTGTGGAGCCGATGGAGTCATTTGGCTCATTTACGCCCCAAGGGTGGGGAGACGTAGTGTTCAGGGTTTTATTTAATCCACATCGAGTGGACCGGCCCTTTGGCTCCTAGGTGCAGTTGTGGCTGTAGTCTGAGACATAGACTAGATTGTCTCGAATTCAGTGAGGACTATCTTTTGTTTCAGTTCATAGATGAAAATCCAACTTCCAATACGTGATTTTGCGGTTTTGATCGTCGAACCTATATATGGCGACATAGTGGTATGGGGCACTTATGCCGTCTATGATTGATACTTATGATTGAAATTGTTTTGACACTATACACTTATAGTAATAATTAAAGATGAAATTTAGCGTATCAAGCATTCTTTGGCTATTATAAGGTAAAAACCTATCCTCCGGCTTGTGTTGCATTGTGTGATGGGACCTGGGTCTTATAATAGCTTCATTGTTCTTTATTTAGCATTGTGCTGTTGTTTTATGCACTGGTATTCTTGGGAGGAAACCCTTTCCGTGTTATACGGCATGATCCCTTGATTTACCTAACTTTAAAATAAAGACTAATAACTATTTCAGTTCTCACACCAGACACATGACTGACCTGGAGTTTATTGTTTTAACCTAAACTCTGGGTGCCCTTATTTTGACACGAGCAGCTAGTAGCTTTGGTTTTGCAGATTTATATTCACAGGATCCTGATTTACAGCTGGAATGATATCCGGAAAGCTCTGTATCCGTATATCTCCTTCGGTTGTGCTTTGTATTATTTTTCCGCTGCTATGTATTTAAATGTAATTTAAATCTCTGATATTTCTGCCTAATATTTATTCATACTCTGTATATTCTTGTAATCTGATGGAATTGTTGTAATAAGCAATGAAATGTTCTTCTGTTTGCGTTCCGATTTGTCGTGTTCTCAAAACAATCAGGGGTTTCGAACGGTCTTGGTCAGTTTAGCGATCGATTCGGTCCGGGCGAAATCCTTATCGTTACAAAAAACCGGCATACATGTATGTTATTATTTACAAAATCTGCATACTTGTACGCTAGTATTCAAATTACATACATTGAAAATACCTTTAACTTGCATACAAGCATGCAAAGATAGCCATTATCTGCGTACACGCATGCAGATATTGCCAATATGTGCGTACAAGCATTCAGATATAGTCAATATCTGCATACAAACATGCCGATACTGCAAATATCTGCATACATGTATTCAAAGAACACTAGATATTTTCATATAAGCATGCATATATTAACAATTTTTGTATAGGTCTTTGCAAATGAACTGGGTTTATTTACTTATGTATGGCCTTGTTGTGGGGAATTAACCTTTTCAAGCTGTTTGGGTTGCTGAAAATTCTTCTTATCCAATTTTTTCATCACTCCATTGACGTAAGTTCTTTGCATCAAAACAAATATATACATACGAGCATATATATATATGTGTGTGTGTGTGTGTGTGTGTGTGTGTGTGTGTGTGTGTGTGCGTGCGTGCGTGCGTGTGTATATACACACACAAATGTTGTTAATGGTTTATATGACAACTTGCATATAAATATGTTCAATTTACATACAATATATTAAAGATGGTAGAAATATATTAGTACTGATCTAAACAACTAATCTGAATTCTTGCATAATTGTATGCAACAGCTTATTATATTTCAATACAAGTATTCAACATTTACTTCTAATTTCTAAATGTGCATATAAACTCGGAATTTTTCGATACAAGTATGAAAAAATAATTTATATCCTCATAGAAGCATGCAAATATTGTCAATATCTATTACAAGAATGCATATACTCAGAAAATTTGTAGTAGATATATGCATTCAGAAATACAGAAATTGTCAATAGCTGCATACAATTGTGCAATAATTCGTATTAACATCATACAACCTTGCAAGAATTCTTATTAGCAGTTAACAATCACGCAAAATTATTATGAACAATATACAATGATGAAAATTATTTCGTCTACTCTTATTAGAGTATATTATAAGAAGTTCTTATTGATAGTCGGATAAGAAATAATACAATCAGAATTATACCTTCATTCTCGCTGTTCTCGCCGTCTTCCTCAAAGGTTAAACATCCATCCTATAAACAAAGGATCGATCCAATTCCGTGTAACACCCCACGTCCATTAATGTCACTCACAAAGGGAATGCATTAACTTACATGGAGGTTTTAAGTGAATATAGAACAGTAAAATTACAACAAGACAGATATAAAATAGTACTTGGAAATTCAAAAACTTTATTTCATTGTAGCAGAAGTCAAAACATGTTTGATTACATCATAACACCATATTCAATGTCAAGTACAATATCTATCTTGATAAAACAAGTACATAATCCCATTACATGAATAGCCATTAAAAAGAAAGATAACAAGCTGGACTTTACTTCAGCAGTCCAAGCTTTCCAGAAGATAAGCGATCCAACTAGACTCCACTAGAACTTGGCCCAACCTGCGGACCTGAAGGGAGAAAAGGATGGAAAAGAGGGGGTCAGACATAAAGTCTGATGAATATGATAATTCTACAATACTATTACCAAAATAACTGGACTAAGGCATAAGCTGGAAAACAAGAAAATGTCTATGAAGAGCAGATTAAGGACATAGACAATCGCTAAAGGCAACGTTATAGGCGCTCCTAAATACTAAAGGATAAACACTATACTGCACTACACCAGTCACCCTAAAGATTCATCCCACTTAGCTTCACTTAGAAACTTTCCCAATGGCTTTACGTACCCCTAGCTGACTACATAGGTGCCGCCTGCCCCTATCTCCACTAGGTGTACCCTACTTCCCATTATTCGATCGGCTCCCTAACTCGTAGATACCCGTGCTGGCCCCACAGTGGGGTGTATCACTCCCCTAAAGTGGCAACCTGATACAACGGACATGCACGGCTTATACCTACACGATGCAACAACGTCTTACCTACCAGCCCGGGTCCACACACGCATATGAAACCCGTTGGACTTGCGTTGCCACCGCTCCCTGTTTTGGCCTCTTATAGTCAAACCCAGTATGCGTGTCCCGTCCTCGACTTGGGTCGAGCCCACAAAGATACGTTTTGGGATACTGGTTGAAATGGGCCCCCACTATTTACCACAAGCATTCCACCTAAGCTTGTCCCCATTAGTCCATCCCACTTAACCCACTTAGTCATGTTCATTTACATGTGTGTTTGGTTAAGTCTAATCGTATTTCAAATGCCTCTAAAGGCAACCACCAGATTCCTCATGCCACCCAAGGCACCTACTTAACCCCCATGTCCCACCTTACATGATTATCTGGTTAAGTATTTCTTAGTTCATTAAGGCCATAGCCTCATAAAGACCTCTCACATTAGACTAGCATTTATGGCAGCTGGATTTGCCGGGCGGGTCCGGGCAGTCTTACACCATAAAAGAGTCTAACCTCGTGTCTTTACAACTGTTATGCTTTAGTTTGGGCCTAGGACCTCTCACATTGGGCCGACATTTGTGACTACTGGATTTGTCGGGCGGGTCCGGGCAGGTTTACATCACAAACGGGTCCAACCTCGTGTCCTAAGCATTGATTATTAATAATAATCCACTTTCCCCCAATTTTAATAATTCCCTACTTGAATTATTAATTACTTCCAATTTTTAACAATGTCCATAATTGACTCAATTATGGACATCCATTCATGGTATGCAAAATCTTACAAAATTGCACCCAATTTATTAATTCCTAATATTACCCCTACCCCACGTTTGAACGTTTATTCGCAAAATATATGTTAGACTCGAATAGCCTAACTCATAGCATAAAAGAGATTATCATAATAACAACATGTATATGTGACCAAATGAATCATAATAAGGGGTGAAACTTGCATATGTCCAGCTTGCATAGATTATACATGTCATGGACCTAAAGGTGTCAACTTGTTCAAAATTCACCTAATATAATCTCAATCAATTTTCATAAACTTACATATGAACATGTGTAAATCAACATCATCTAATTTTTTAACAACATGGTTTTATATGGGTACACCTAACTCAATAGGCAAATTCCCATAATCAAGTTTTATTTACTTATAGTTTCAAGTTTATGGGTACACCTAACCTAATAGGCAAATTCCCATAAACAAGATCCATTTAAATTAAGAAGAAAAAAACATAACTTTAAGCATGATCCAACAACATCATGATTTTTCAACATAATATAGCATGATTTATAACATGGCATAGTATGATAGTATAACATAGCTTGACATGATTCTCAACATAGCACGACATAGCATAAGAGAATTTACAACATAGCATGACATAGCATATATAATTTACATCATACGACAACATAATAACATAATAAGAGATCCACAATATATAGAATTTACAATTACAAATCACATCACTTTCTTGTGATCCATTCATAACTGAGTCAAATTAGTTTGTAATAGTCTTGTGAGAATCATCATACTCACCAACAAAAGAAGAGAATTAGAGAGAGAGAGTTCTTTGGTTTGATTTGTTTTGTTGAGTAGAATTTAGTTGTAGTAGATTAGGCTTCCTCTTCTTAGTTTGTAACGGCTACGCTGAACTCCATGGCAGCAGCATGACGGTAGCTTCTCTAATTTTACAAGTGATTTAGGTCTAGGGTCTACCCACTTATTTATAGATTTTAGAATTAATTTAGGCCATTAGATTTAACCTAGAAATAACCGCAGCCGTTCAGACAAGATGGGGTTTATCTTGTTGACTCAGCAATGAGTCAGAAGTGACTCAGCAAACACTCAGCAATATATATATATATATATATATATATTCTACAATGTACACATTAGATACATCCCCCCTTTTTACACACTTATTATTGTTTTTATATACATATTAGATACATCCCCTCTCTTACACACTTGTTAATATTTTTATATTCATATTAGATACATCCCCTCTCTTACACACTTATTAATATTTTTATATTCATATTAGATACATCCCCTCTCTTACATACTTATTAATATTTTTATATTCATATTAGATACATCCCCTCTCTTACATACTTATTAATATTTTAGCAACTTTAGTGTTAATAGAAAATTCGGGGTGTTACATTCTCCCCTCCTTTTAGGATTTCGTCCCCGATATCTTCAAGTCTGGAAGAATGTATATCCTACCATCCAAACGTCCATCTACTCATCCATCATACACAGGCATCCATTGTCCTTACAGACTTCTAATGCTTTCATGTTTAAATGCACAGTGTGTGTATATGTCCGTATCTAATGCAAAATCAGGCGGTCCACTGATTCAGTTGACCTCCTTAATGCAACTATGATCGTGCCATGCATCCATTATGTATGCAAAAGATTCTTAATGCCACATAATACTTCTATATGTGTGCACAACCATCATCTGAATGCAGCATCCACATGATAATACAACCATCGTTCATCCATTTTACTAAATACATCCATATATATGCAATATGCAATATGTAGTGACTGAGCCGATCTAGTGCCTAAAGTGTGTGTATATATATGCATCCACGAGCAACCACTAGCAAACACTTGCATCCATTTTGCATCCATCATACATAACATGTCTCAAACACATGTTTCAACCATAGGATTATCCTAACTAAAGGTCAAAGATACTAATGAGAGGACATACTAAAGATAAGATAAGATAAGCTAAGCGATAAAGGAGAAATTAAAAGACATACCCTCAAAAAGAAAAGGGTACAACGAACGCATCTTCTCTTCTGTCTCCCAAGTTGCGTTGCTCTCATCATCTCCCCATTGCACTTTAACCAGTCTGACCTCTCGATTCCTCAACTTTTTGATCTCCGACCCAAGAATGCATGTAGGAGCTCGTCTAATTGTTGCATCACGCTCTATTTCCACCTCTTTAAGCAAGCTCGGCTCTACCACCTCCGCGGTCCTGTGCAAACACTTCCTCAAATGTGATACATGGAATATGTCGTGTACTCCACTAAGTTTCTCAGGAAACTCCACCCTATATGCCATCTTCCCAATCCTGTTTTTTACAGGAAACGGCCCTACAAACCTTGGTGCTAATTTCCCCATGGACCCAAAGCGAAAAACATTCTGTAACGGAGATACTTTGATAAAAACCATGTCCCCAATGTCAAACTCAAGATCTGTCCTCCTCTTATCAGCATACGATTTTTGCCTATCTTGTGCTGCTTTCATCCTCCTTCGAATCAACTCAATCTTCTCCGAGGTTTCCCTAACCATATCGGGCCCAAGTAGGATTTTATCGGTAGATTCCCACCAACATGTAGGAGAACGGCAAGGCCTTCCATAAAGAGCTTCGAAAGGTGCCATGCCAATACTAGACTGAAAGCTATTATTATATGCGAATTCTACTAACGGAAGGTGCTCTTCCCATGTACCCCCAAAGTCTAGGATACAAAGCCTTAAAAGATCCTCTAGAATGCGATTCACCCTCTCGGTCTGGCCGTCTGTCTGAGGATGATATGCGGTGCTCAAACATAGCTGAGTCCCTACCACCTCTTGTAAACTCTTCCAAAATTCGCTAGTAAAGATGGGGTCACGGTCGCTTACTATACTAGAAGGAATACCGTGCAAACGAACTATCTCCTTAATGTATACAGAAGCCAACCACGGAGCAGTCCTCTTACTTTTCACGGGAACAAAATGGGCGCTTTTAGTAAGTCTATCTACTATAACCCAAATCCCCGTGTTACCCTTCCTTGATCTTGGTAATCCATCCACAAAATCCATTGAGATGCTTTCCCATTTCCATAGTGGAACTTCTAATGGGTGAAGCAACCCACCGGGTTTCTTTTGTTCTGCTTTAACTCGTTGGCACACCAAGCATCTAGCGACGTACTCGGCCACATCCTTTTTCATACCGGCCCAAAAGAAAACCCGCTTCATATCTTTGTACATCTTATCCCCGCCGGGATGAATGGTCATTTTTGAGCGATGAGCATCATCAAGAATGGCCTTCCTTAAGTCTTCGTCTTGTGGTACACAAAGTCTATTATCCCTTCGTAACCAACCCTTATCGTCTAGGGTATACCTACGAAGATGGCTTGACTACTCCCCCCCTTTGAGCTTTTCTACTATCTCAACCAACTGTGGGTCGTCTCGCTGTGCCTCACCAACCCGTCCTAGAAGTGTAGGTCTAACCTCCAAGGATGCTAACAGACCGGGTACTAAGTCAACGGAGGGTCTAAAGTCAAACATAGAGATGAATTCTAAGCTTTGTCATTCAACAAACAACGGACTCAAGGACAACCTTTTCCTACTTAAGGCGTCTACCACCACGTTACCCTTGCCCGGGGTATATGCTATTTCAAAATCGTAGGAGGCTAAGAGTTCCATCCACCGTTGCTGCCTTAAATTCAAATCCTTCTGAGAGAATAAGTATTTTAATGATTTGTGGTCAGTGAACAGTTCGAATTTCTCACCAAGAAGATAGTGACGCCAAGACTTAAGCGCGAAAACAATTGCGGCTAGCTCTAAGTCATGCGTGGGGTAATTCTTTTCATGAACCCTCAACTGCCTTCCACCATAGGCTATTACTCTTCCCTCTTGCATGAGGACCGCGCCAAGTCCCGTCCCACAAGCATCAGTATAGATGGTAAACGGTTTATTCCCGTCTGGCAGCACTAAGACTGGGGCTGAAGTTAAGGCTCTCTTTAAACGTTGGAACGCATCATCGCAATCTTTGTCCCATGTAAAAACCAGGTTCTTCTTCGTTAACCGTGTTAATGGAGCTGATATTTTTGCGAAGTCTTTGATAAACTTCCTATAATAGCCAGCCAACCCCAAGAAACTTCTTACTTCGGTTGCATTTTTAGGGACCTTCCAATCTTGGATGGCCACCACCTTTGCGGGATCCACTGCTATCCCTTCTTTGGAAACCACGTGCCCTAAGAACCGTACTTCCTTCCTCCAGAAGTGACACTTAGAAAATTTTGCCTTAAGGTTATGCGCTCGAAGGGTTTCCAACACTTCCCTAAGATGTAGGGAGTGCTCTTCTTTATTCTTAGAAAAGACTAAGATGTCATCCACAAAGACTACCACGAATTTGTTAAGGTATTCCCTAAACACCCTACTCATCAAATCAACAAAATATGCAGGGGCGTTTGTCAAACCAAAGGGCATCACTAGCCATTCATAGAATCCGTCAGGAGTCCTAAAAGCAGTCTTATCTATACTATCCTCAGCCACTCTCAGTTGATGAAAGCCAATGGCTAAGTCCAACTGCGAAAACACTGAGGCGCCAACTAACTGATCAAAGAGATCGTCAATCCTCGGCAGTGGGTGTCGGTTCTTTTTAGTAAGCTTGTTTAGTTCTCTATAGTCCATACAAAGTCTAAGAGACCCATCCGCCTTTGTGGCAAAAACTACTGGAGCACCCCACTCCGATATACTACGTCTTATGAACCCCTTCTCAAGCAACTCCTTTACTTGCTTATTGAGTTCCCTCCTTTCACGAGGAGCCATGTGGCGCACTGGCAAAGATACGGGTTTAGCATTATCCACAAGATAAATTCGAAAGTCTATCTCCCGCTTTGGAGGTAAGCCCTTCACCTCCTCAAACACATCCGGATATTCCCGGACCACTTCTACCGATCGCAGGTTCTCTACAGACGCGTCAAGCGATTCAAGATAACTTAGCATAACAGAATTTATGGGATTACAAAAGATGTCGAGAGCATTACCAAGGCGAGTCACAAGCCTAACTACTCTCCTTTCACAATCAAGAGTGGCCCTATTTCTAGACAACCAATCCTTTCCTAAAATTAGCCCATAGCCCGTGAAGCCCAATACATAAGCATCACATCTAAATTCAACGCTAAGTATCATGGTCAAATGAGCCGAACCCCCAATTGGATTTGAAACGACCAAGGGATCCTCTACTAAACTGGTGTTCAAGTGCAGTGATTCAACTAATGATGCAGAGATAAACGAATGAGATGCGCCAGAATCAAATAAGGTATGGACAGGATGATCAAACAGAAAAACTAAGCTTTCAACAGAAATTGTTCTACCTCTTTCTTGCAGCGGTGGGGCCGCAATAGCCTGAACTTGCCCCCTTGCCTGCCCTGGTGCCATAAGAGCCTGCACCTGTCCTCCCGAGGTAGACCCTGCCCTCTGCCCCTTCTTTGGACAGTCCTTCACTAAATGTCCCGCATCTCCACAATGAAAACAACCAGTCTTCTTTTTCTTTCTACAATCTTTGCTGAGATGGCCAGGCGTCCCACAATTGAAGCATTTCTTCTTCCCTTTGCCATTATTGTTTTTACCACCCTTCTTATTTTGCTGTTGGGGTTTCTTCTGATCCCCTTTCTTTTCAACTGCCTTATCCTCATGCATAAGTGCCATTTCTACTAGCTTTTCAAAGGTGGCTCCCATAGGGATGTGGGTCATAGCCAACCCTTGCAACGGTTCATTCAAGCCTCTAACGAACCTCAAAGCTTTCTTATTTGGCGTGTTCACCAACTCCAAGCCAAACCTTGCTAACTGATTAAATTTATTGACATATTCCTTTACTGATGAGCTCCCTTGCTTTAGTGCCAGGAATTTTTCCATATTTAAGTTCTCCTCTACCCTTGAAAGAAACTTTGCCTCAAACCTTCGTCTGAAATCCGCCCATGAATCAACTGGACGTTCCCCGTTAGTGACCTCCCACCAAAACGAGGCCTCTCCCTTCATTAACCAAGCAGCTAAACGGACTTTCCTCCCATCTTCCACTTCAAAGATATCCAACAATTCCTCAGTCTCCTTAAGCCAATCTCTGGCCTCCACAAACGTCTCAGTCCCTTGAAAAGTTTTTCCTCCCATAGCCTTGAATTCCTTGCACGTCTTTGCAAAAGTGTCAACACGAGGAGGAGGAGGAGGAATGAGTGCAACTAGGGGTGGAGGAGTATCCGCTGGGCCTGCAGTGGTGGCCCTAGCCTCCAAGTATCTCCTAAACCACCCTGGAATCGTCACACCTTCTGGGAGATTAAGATCTTCAGTCATGCTGAAACGAAAAAGGAAAGATTCAAAATGGAGAATTCGAAAGATAAAGATAAGGATGTGGCTATTTGGGATTAAGTTTTTCATAAAAACTCTCTTTAAATAACATGTTTTTTTTTTTTTGAAAGCACTTCTTCCAAAAATACTTTAGAAAAAAAATATTTTTCTAAAAAAATTTTTATCTGTTCTGGTAACCTTATGCTCTGATACCACGTGTAACACCCCACATCCATTAATGTCACTCACAAAGGGAATGCATTAACTTCCATGGAGGTTTTAAGTGAATATAGAACAGTAAAATTACAACAAGACAGATATAAAATAGTACTTGGAATTTCAAAAACTTTATTTCATTGTAGCAGAAGTCAAAACATGTTTGATTACATCATAACACCATATTCAATGTCAAGTACAATATCTATCTTGATAAAACAAGTACATAATCCCATTACATGAATAGCCATTAAAAAGAAAGATAACAAGCTGGACTTTACTTCAGCAGTCCAAGCTTTCCAGAAGATAAGCGATCCAACTAGACTCCACTAGAACTTGGCCCAACCTGCGGACCTGAAGGGAGAAAAGGATGGAAAAGAGGGGGTCAGACATAAAGTCTGGTGAATATGATAATTCTACAATACTATTACCAAAATAACTGGACTAAGGCATAAGCTGGAAAACAAGAAAATGTCTATGAAGAGCAGATTAAGGACATAGACAATCGCTAAAGGCAACGTTATAGGCGCTCCTAAATACTAAAGGATAAACACTATACTGCACTACACCAGTCACCCTAAAGATTCATCCCACTTAGCTTCACTTAGAAACTTTCCCAATGGCTTTACGTACCCCTAGCTGACTATATAGGTGCCGCCTGCCCCTATCTCCACTAGGTGTACCCTACTTCCCATTATTCGATCGGCTCCCTAACTCGTAGATACCCGTGCTGGCCCCACAGTGGGGTGTATCACTCCCCTAAAGTGGCAACCTGATACAACGGACATGCACGGCTTATACCTACACGATGCAACAACGTCTTACCCACCAGCCCGGGTCCACACACGCATATGAAACCCGTTGGACTTGTGTTGCCACCGCTCCCTGTTTTGGCCTCTTATAGTCAAACCCAGTATGCGTGTCCCGTCCTCGACTTGGGTCGAGCCCACAAAGATACGTTTTGGGATACTGGTTGAAATGGGCCCCCACTATTTACCACAAGCATTCCACCTAAGCTTGTCCCCATTAGTCCATCCCACTTAACCCACTTAGTCATGTTCATTTACATGTGTGTTTGGTTAAGTCTAATCGTATTTCAAATGCCTCTAAAGGCAACCACCAGATTCCTCATGCCACCCAAGGCACCTACTTAACCCCCATGTCCCGCCTTACATGATTATCTGGTTAAGTATTTCTTAGTTCATTAAGGCCATAACCTCATAAAGACCTCTCACATTAGACTAGCATTTATGGCAGCTGGATTTGTCGGGCGGGTCCGGGCAGTCTTACACCATAAAAGAGTCTAACCTCGTGTCTTTACAACTGTTATGCTTTAGTTTGGGCCTAGGACCTCTCACATTGGGCCGACATTTGTGACTACTGGATTTGCCGGGCGGGTCCGGGCAGGTTTACATCACAAACGGGTCCAACCTCATGTCCTAAGCATTGATTATTAATAATAATCCACTTTCCCCCAATTTTAATAATTCCCTACTTGAATTATTAATTACTTCCAATTTTTAACAATGTCCATAATTGACTCAATTATGGACATCCATTCATGGTATGCAAAATCTTACAAAATTGCACCCAATTTATTAATTCCTAATATTACCCCTACCCCATGTTTGAACGTTTATTCGCAAAATATATGTTAGACTCGAATAGCCTAACTCATAGCATAAAAGAGATTATCATAATAACAACATGTATATGTGACCAAATGAATCATAATAAGGGGTGAAACTTGCATATGTCCAACTTGCATAGATTATACATGTCATGGACCTAAAGGTGTCAACTTGTTCAAAATTCACCTAATATAATCTCAATCAATTTTCATAAACTTACATATGAACATGTGTAAATCAACATCATCTAATTTTTTAACAACATGGTTTATATGGGTACACCTAACTCAATAGGCAAATTCCCATAATCAAGTTTTATTTAATTATAGTTTCAAGTTTATGGGTACACCTAACCTAATAGGAAAATTCCCATAAACAAGATCCATTTAAATTAAGAAAAAAAACATAACTTTAAGCATGATCCAACAACATCATGATTTTTCAACATAATATAGCATGATTTATAACATGGCATAGTATGATAGTATAACATAGCTTGACATGATTCTCAACATAGCACGACATAGCATAAGAGAATTTACAACATAGCATGACATAGCATATATAATTTACATCATACGACAACATAATAACATAATAAGAGATCCACAATATATAGAATTTACAATTACAAATCACATCACTTTCTTGTGATCCATTCATAACTGAGTCAAATTAGTTTGTAATAGTCTTGTGAGAATCATCATACTCACCAACAAAAGAAGAGAATTAGAGAGAGAGTTCTTTGGTTTGATTTGTTTTGTTGAGTAGAATTTAGTTGTAGTAGATTAGGCTTCCTCTTCTTAGTTTGTGACGGCTACGCTGAACTCCATGGCAGCAGCATGACGGTAGCTTCTCTAATTTTACAAGTGATTTAGGTCTAGGGTCTACCCACTTATTTATAGATTTTAGAATTCATTTAGGCCATTAGATTTAACCTAGAAATAACCGCAGCCGTTCAGACAAGATGGGGTTTATCTTGTTGACTCAGCAATGAGTCAGAAGTGACTCAGCAAACACTCAGCAATATATATATATATATATATATATATATATATATATATATATATATATATATTCTACAATGTACACATTAGATACATCCCCCCCATTTTACACACTTATTATTGTTTTTATATACATATTAGATACATCCCCTCTCTTACACACTTGTTAATATTTTTATATTCATATTAGATACATCCCCTCTCTTACACACTTATTAATATTTTTATATTCATATTAGATACATCCCCTCTCTTACATACTTATTAATATTTTTATATTCATATTAGATACATCCCCTCTCTTACATACTTATTAATATTTTAGCAACTTTAGTGTTAATAGAAAATTCGGGGTGTTACATTCAATATCTGAAAGAAATTGCCGATCTAAGTTAAAAAAATTAAAATCGAAGACCGCGCCGCCAATAACGCAGAAAGGGTTAAGAAAAAAATTAAAACCCTAATACATAATATCGATCATGTTAATTACGTCGTGAACTTGAAGAAGGGCAATTATGGAAAAGTAATAGCGGCTATTTAAAAATAGGAATGAAATTTATATGTTTCAAAACAAGAGGATTTGAGCTTAATTAACTTTGGTTTTAGGGATGTGTGCCTAATTTTCACTTTGAATAAAATCATATTTATTTCCTCACTTTGGGTTAAATCAAATTCCACGTAAAACATCGTTATGACATCTCCTTTGTTTCATTTCTCGAAAACAATAGCTAACACATTCCCATTGAATAACTTACTCAAACGCATCTCGTTAATTTCTCAAATATCAAAAATATCGTTATATTTTCTAAAAATCTCTTTGTTTATACATTACTTTGGAAATAATATTTTAGATCCTCAAATCCCTTTTATTGTCGTTACTTCAGCATCCATTAGTCCCTGACCGTAAATTGGTAAGCGAATAACTTCAAAAGTATCAACCTCGAAGACCGAAATCAAAATCAGATTAACACTGAGAAAATCACTCAACTCATCCAATCTCCAATTAGGTTCTGAATATTTAATTAACTCTTTATCAACCCATATAATCCCTTTCTCATTCATTCAACAGTTTCTTGCTTTGAAAATTTCATTCCAATCCATCCATTCACTTAATATCATTATCAAGTATCGCCAACCTAAAAAAAATACATTTTAACTTCAAGCTTCTTTTATAACCCTTATTTATAAACTTGAGTTTAATATAAACTCTTTTTATCTCTATTTCTTCTTACTTAATTTTAAATATTAAGTAAAAATCTATTTTAAACCATCGTATTCACTAAAAATCTCTTTTATAACCTCATTCATAAATTTGGGGTTTTAATATAAACCAGATCATAAACTGGTTTCACCATTTAACTCTATTTCATTACTACTCGAATTCTTACTTAAATGATTTTCAGTATTCACTTAAATAATAATTTGCTTACTTATTAACTAAAAATAAATATTAAATTCCTTTTTAAAATCTTATTAAAACAATTATTCGTTAATCATTTCATTTGATTTATTAACAACGACTAATTTAATAACCAATCCTAGTTACAACGGTTGACTTAGTCAACTCAAAACATGGTTATTTCTTTAACCATTTCCAAGTAATTTTTCATTTAAATTAATTAATAATATATCTAATTTAAATAATTCCATTTAATTGTTTCTCAGAACAATTAATCCAACTTTGAACCGTTAGGTTAATTTCTACTCATTTGTTTATAAAATCTTATCAACATAAGAATTTGTGTTATAATACCTTTTTAATAATACTTATAAACTTAAATAATAAATATTTATTTACTTTTAATAAACTTTTATTCAAAGTAATGTATTTGGAAATCCATCTTCAGTTATAAATTAAATTTTATAACTTCATTTCTGTCTATTCACCTGACGGAATTCACCATATATAAAACGATTGATTATTAGGCCAACAACTGCCAATTACTCAACCAATACTACACATTAGTTAAAACAAAACAAACGTTAAATTTCCAGTCAACAGTCAACAACCAAATCAATCATCCAATCAGAACAGTTCATAAAATGATAATATGAAAATAAATAATATTTAATATATTTGAGGAATCCCAGTTGGATCCCTCCAACCTGTTTTTCCTTGCATCCAAATACTTTATCTCAAATAAAATCATTTATTTCAATAAACAGATATAATATTCAACAATTAAACAATAACCGCAATTCAACGTTTATATTTCAATTTAATCTGTTTATATTATTATAAATGTAACCAATGAGGTAAGTTACCTCATTTGGAAATAATCATTAAAAATATAATGATTGATTCTAATTAAATTAAACAAATGTTTAATTTAATCAGTTTACTCAATATAAATAAATAAATATATGTGATAATCATCCAACAATAAAGAACCATGACAACAAATATTTAGCCCGACTTATATAAAATATAAGTGGAATAAAACTGATTGCGTTGAACTCACCTTGATTTCCATTTGTCGTCAACCGGTTTGTTTTTTAATTAAATTAAACGGGCATTTAATTTAATTAAAAATTGCACTAGCAAATATCTGACCAAGCTAGCTCCATAATGAAGCGCTCGTCATACGGTTTCAATGCTTCTGATCTTGTCAAATTCTGACAATATATGGCCATGTTAAAGAAGTTATACGGTCATTGTCTAAATTAAAACTAATTAAATCTTAATTAATTTTAATTAATGTTATTTATATAAAAGCATGTAAAATGGTTAGGCAAGCCACGTTAAGGCTTAGGACTGTTTAATGGCTCATTTAAAAATTCCTATTTAATTTATTAAATAAACCGTTATAGTTTATTAACGAATTCCATAGCGACTATTTGAAAATTTGAATTAGACATAACTCACAATCTATAATATGAAATGTCCATTTTTCTCTTCCATTAGAAAATTATAATAAAATAGATTCAAATGTTTCTTGTTTTACAGAATTCCAACTTATATCGGATCTTGTATATTCAATTGAAGTTCAAATCGTAAATTACGAACTACCGCGATGTTTCGAGTTCGTTTTATGTATTATAAATTATACATTCAAACTTTGTTATATAAATGAATTATATATTAAAAAGATATTTATAATTCACAAATCAATATTTATTAAATATCTGACTGTCAAAAATATAGGACGTTACATTAGCGTTACACCTAGAGTCAACTAGTTGATGAATTTTGGTATAACTAGAACGTAGGACTTAGCTATAAAATTATGTCCAAATTTCCCTCCTTAAATCTCTTTCTTTCGTCCTTCCTTCCACGTTTTGCTAAATCATATCTCTATTTTTCTTCTCTTTCTGTGTTGTCGCCTCATCTACTCGTTTTCCGCACTGGTTCGCGCATTAGATCTCGCCCCGCTAGTACTTCAAGATGTAAACCCTATTTCTTCTCTCCGACCATTTCTTAGCCTATAATACCAATTTTCACTATCCGATCCTTCTCGTGTCATTTAAGACTCATTCCTAGGGATATGGACCATTTGGTTGGATCAGATCGAGCATAAGATTTCATCTCTTGAAGGCTAAGGGAACTACTCGTAGTAGTTGTACTTGCACTGGTCCTTTGCTCCAAATTTTTTTGTAGGGTCTTTTTTTTGTGCCACATCTTCCTTTGCTATTTCTTGTTGGAATAGATTTTTGACGAAGGAAATCATCATTTTGGAGATGAAGATTGAGCAGTCTTTGGATGGTCTTTCAGAAGAAGGTCTCGATGAGATTTCAGAGGCATCCGTGTTGTACAAGGACTTGAATGGTCTTTGGCTTGACCAGCTTTGGAGATTTTGCATCAAATCTCTCTTATTCCTAAGTGTCGGTTCTTGAGTTTGGAAATCTATGTTCTGAATACCCATATAGCTGTGTGATTCATTTAGCACATTAATCCAAAGATGGGAAGTTACGACTAGGTTTGTCTTATGACATGAGAATCGATCTTTTTCTCGGTCGATGGCCTAACCATCATTTAGTACGCATCATATTTAATCCAGCTTGTTGTTCTTGTGTGCTGTTTCGCGGAGATGCTTTCTATTTTTTTACCTATCCAATTTTGTCTTTAGGCAATATTAGGTAAATCTCCGTGAATGTCAGTTTCGTGGTGGGTTCTTTTTCTCATCGCAAAATTCTCTCTTGGAAGGAATGGTGATGTGGAAACCTTCAACAATAAAAGCAATGTCTACAACACGAGATTGAGCTTTTTGCTACCATGATATGACTAGTCGAAGGTCGTGGAAATGGCTTGAGTCTTAGCAGCGAAGCAAGATGTCTCGTTGTTTTTATAAGCAATGTTTTAGAATTTCGGTGTTGTTGTCTTTGTTCTTTTTCTTTCTAGTAAATTTCTCTTATCTTTTTGGTAGCTCATGATTATGATTGTTGGCATTGTTTTTTCTGTAAATACGACAATTAATGAGATTCTATGTTTAAAATATTTTGTGTCATTCACGCTTATTTATTTGAACGGAATCTCATTTTCTTTTCTAACTAACAGTTGTCTTAGAGTTGGAAAGTATAAAATTTTGTAGTAGACAAATTTTTGCGAAGGACGGGTTTTCACATTGTTTTGTTATGAGTTTTTATTGTTTGTCGCCTGTTCCTTTTAAGAAAAAATTTGTTTTTGAGTTTGCTTATGTGGTTTTAGTTTTCACATTTTTGCGCGATCGACTTCCTTCAACGCCAAAATGTGACTTGGATCATTTAAGTTTCCATAAAATATATTTTTAACTTTTTGCAAATGTCATTTTAAAAAAAATAACAAATCTTTTTCATTTTTAAAGTTTCATGTTTTCGTCTATTTTTACTTTTCCATAAAATCCGTTTTGTATATAAAAATAGATTTGGGTATGATAGTTTATGAATATTTAAACATCTGTTTTGTACAAAACTAGATGGTTCAAATACAGTAAAGAACACGTTACCGAAATTTTGTTTTTATGGGAATCTGATATGGAAACTGAACATTATCAAAAGGAAAATTTAAGTTTTGCATAAATAATTCTTCAAGCGGATATTTATTTTTATGGAAAATTATCGATTTTTAATCACGTGAAAAGTGTAAGAAAGATTTTTTAGATGATTGTTTATGTGTTTTACCGGTGCATAAGAAACGACGATGCATTAAAAATGTTAACGATAACAAGGAAAATGTTGTTTTAGCCAAGGAGATGTTGTTCCATACCTTGTCGACGGTACACGCGAGTTATTCATTACCTCGTTTTACAGATCGTGTCAAGCCTCCTATGCGGTCCATAAATGGAAATTTTTGGAGTATTTTGGGCAATTAAGGTAAAATTCCGTTGTAGGACGGGGACTGGAATAATTGTAAGCGGAAGGAACATTAAATTTTTCGCTTTGATTTCTTTTTTCGGCTTAGGAGAAATACATAGAAAACGATTTAGATATGTTAACGGATTAGATGGTAGAATTTGAATGCAAAATTGGTTGCTTCGCACCTCTATTAGTAGAAGTGTGAGGGTTATGGACGGATATTTTAGAAATTTGCATTCATATAGAACAGTCAATATATTTAGGATGTTTTGCACTGTGTTTTCCAAAAGGGTTTTCAAAAATAAAATACACACATATATGAGGATCTGATTTAGAATCATTATGCATACATGATATATGGTTGCGATGCATTAGTACACCATGCACATGCATAGTTGTTTGCAAAATTAGATGAACAATAATTGGTCATTTAGTTTAGAAAAATTAGGCGCCAACACCATGATTTAGTCATTGGTAAAATTTCGGGACGAAATTTCTTTTAAAGAGCGAAGAATGTACAACCCGAAACTTTGGTAGTAGTTAATTTAATTATTTAAGTAGGTGTCAAAATTGGAATTTGACCATGAAACCTACACCGTTGCATTCGTGATGAAATTTTGGCCAACTTTCTTGTTTGGAACATTGCGAACAGAATCTGTATGAGAAAGTTACAGAACAAAAAAGAAAACGGACAGAAAATAAATCAATAAACTAATATAATAAACATATAACATTTATGACCCGCCTTTACTAGGTGAATACGACCAGGGTGGTCGACCCATTGGGCGCGACTTTCCCCAGTGGCGGCTAAAGCTGGTAGGTTTATTTTTATTATATAAAATTTTACAACGGACGGATCATTCTAATCCCTATAAGTAAAGGGTTAGACCCCATCCATTTGCACAAAATTTGAAGACAGCAACGAAGCTTTGCCATTTCCCTCTTCTTCTATATCTCTCTAAATCAAATCTAAATATATATATAAACAAAACGAACATAGATTAAAGAAGATTAGAATCAGATTTATGTGCAAAGGAGATGGTGCTGCGATTAGGACTTCATCCATTCATATTTCTTCTCTCTTTCCTATTTTCTTGCAGATCTATAAATCTAAATAATCCCATTTTTATAATAATTGTAGATCTGTAAGAATTTGGGAATTGTAGGCCTAATGGTGTAACACCCCCACATCCATTAATGTCACTCACAAAGGGAATGCATTAACTTTCATGGAGCATTTTAAGTGCGTATAGAACAGGAACTTAACAACAAGACAGATATAAACAGTACTAAAACTTTAAAACTTTATTTCATTGCAGCGGAAAATACATAAGTTTTGTTGCATCATCAAATACCAGAGTCAAAGTACATAATATCCATCTTGACCAAATCAAAGTACATAAATTGAAAGACATAACCCTAGTACAAAATATCCATAAATAAGAGAGACTGAGCTTTACTTCAGCGATCCAAGCAACTTCTAAAAGCAAGCGATACAGCTGTCCAAAATCAAGCTCCACTGGTGCTAGTTCCAACCTGAGCACCTGGGGGGGGGGGAAGGAAGAAAAGAGGAGGAAACAAAGAGGGTCAGACATAAAGTATGGCGAGTGCGATAACTTTAACATATAATTACCAAAATAACTAGGCTAAGGCATAAGTTGGAAAATAAGGAAATGACTGTGAACAATTGATTATGGCAGAGTAAACAAAAAGGAAATAAGATGAACGGAAATAACGTTAAAGGCGCACCTAAACCACCGTGAGATAATTACTACACTGCACCACCACTATAAGGTAATTGCTATACTGCACCACCACTTGTCACCCTAAGGTTGATCCCGCCTACAAAACTTAATAATGATAATGGTAGTTTCGTGCACCCCTGGTTTCCTTCATAGGTGCCTCCTGCCCCTTTCTCCACTAGGTGTACCCACTACCCCCTTGCGATCGGCTCCCTAACTCGTAGATACCCATGCTGGCCCCACAGTGGGGTGTATCACTCCCCAAAGTGGCAACCCGATATCCCCAATAATGCACGGCTTATACCTACATGATGCAACAACGTCTTACCTACCAGCCCGGGTCCACACACGCATATGAACCCGCTGGACTTGCGTTGCCACCGCTAACCCAGTTTGGCCTCTTACAGTCAAGCCCAGTATGCGTGTCCTGTCCTCAACTTGGGTCGAGCCCACAAACATACGTATGGGTTACTGGTTGAAACGGGCCCCCTTTACTTGACATAAGCTATCCACCTAAGCTTGGTCCCCTCTGGTACATCCCACTTAACCCTCTTCTTATTCATGTTCGCTTACATGTTTCAATTTTGGTTAAGTGTTTCTAATCGTATTTAAAATGCCACCCAAGGCACCCATTAAATTCCACAAGCCACCCAAGGCACCCACTTAAGCCCCTCATGTCCCATTACATGTTTATCTGGTTAAGTGTTTCTTAATTCATTAAGACCGTAACCTCATAAAGACCTCCCACATTAGACTGACATTTGTGGCAGCTGGATTTGTCGGGCGGGTCTGGGCAGTCTTACACCACAAACGAGCCTAACCTCATGTCTTTACAACTGTTACGCATTTAATTTATGCTTAAGACCTCCCACATTAGACTGGCATTTGTGGCAGCTGGATTTGTCGGGCGAGTCCGGGCAGTCTTACACCACAAAAGAGCCTAACCTCGTGTCTTAGACGATTAATTACACCTAATTAATCATTCCCCAATTTGAATTAATTGTCCTATTCAAATTCCAAATTTAACTATGGCCATAATTGACTCGATTATGTCCATCTTTTTATGGTATGTAAAATCATACCAATTTTCATCACAGATTAATTTTATGCCATTTAAGGCATTTATGCCTATTCTTAATTTAAAATCTTTTTAATATTATCCCATTACCCCACGTTGTACGTTCGTTCGTTTAACGTAAAATATATGTTAGACTCGAATAGTCTAACTCATAGAATAAAGAGAAAACATCACAACATACATATAGATAAAACTAGATTTAAAAATAGGGGTGAACTTGCATGTGTGAATGATGTTCTACATCTAAAACTTGCATAGGCCAAAATTACAACTTCATAAAACTACATACGTCATAGATCCAAATCTAAAGGTGTAAACTTGTTAGGTAATTTGCATAAATCATGTTTGTCATAGATCTACATCTAAAAGGTGTAAACTTGCGTAGGCAATAACCACAAAATTGCATAACATGATTCATATTCCAAACTCATATATTTATATAAACTTGCATATGTGATTTATGCAACATAACAGTGGTGTAAACTTACATCTGAACATGTAAACTAGCATGTAGAATTTATCATAGAACTCACACATGTCATAGCCTAACTTTAGATCAAATTTTCACATAAACTAGATGTCATGAAACATGTAAAGTTACATATAATTTTCCCCAATTTGCATATTATTCATGCCTAAATCAAAATCTAAACTTTCATACATACATATGATTTATCATATGAATCAACATAACCAAATTAGCATATGAACAACATGATGATTTGATTATACATAAGCCAATAATAGAATTACAACATAGATGATAGAATTGTAACTTTACAACATAGATGATCACAACATAACATCATAGAATTTACAACATGTATGATAACATCACAATTTTACAACATAAATAATAACATGCGGTCAATTATTCACATCATGTCAAAATAATCCACATCATAACTCAATCCAATTAAATTGCTAATTATTTTATTAAAGAAATCGAACTCACAACTCAAAGAAGGTCTTGAGTTCTGAATTCTGAGTTCTGAAGTTGTATTAGCTTTCCTTTGAAGAAGATTCGTTGTTAGAGTTGAATAGAATTGAATTTTGTTTGCTTTCTTCCTCTCTAATTGGTGGCGGCTATTCTGAATTGCTAGGTGACGGCATGGAGGCCATGAATCTAATTTTATTTTGATTTTAGGGTTTGAGTCTAAGGTGTTTTTAAAGAGTTTAGGATTAGTTTAGGCCATCCGATCAACCCAGAATTAATCACAGCCAATCAGAGCAGATCAGAAACCCTAATGATTTTATAGTCATTAACAGGTCACTAATCAAATCTGCCTGGGGGGGAGGGGGGCAGGTCGACCCTTAGGTCGACCTTATGGTTGACCTGGTCAGGGTTGGTCGACCCCCAGGTCGACCCTATGGTCGATCTGGCCCTGGCGGGAATTTTCCCGCCTAGCCTGTTTGACTCTGAAATTTGAATTTTCTGAAATCTGTTTTGAATTTTCTGAAACTTCCGATGACCATAACTTCTTCATACGAAGTCCAATTCACGCAAACTCGGACTCTGTCTCAACCAGAATTCCGAGACGAACACAATGGCGCAACCCGTTTCCCTTAATTCTCGCATCTGAGATTAGTTATTCTTTAATTTGTTACTATAGTGTTAACAGAAATACGGGGTGTTACAAATGGTTTATTCAGATTCAAATATGGGTAGCTTTCAGGTGAGTGAGACATTTATATACATCGTTTAAAATAACCTATTTAGTTCATTTGTAATAGGTCTAAGATGTATGCATAAAAGTTTATCAGATTTGTTTATTGTTTTTATAAAATCTGAAATAATAGGTTGTGGTTTGAATACTGAGTTTGTAGGCTATAAATTATATTGCCTGTAACAGTACATAGAATTATTTATGGTTATTGTACGAACATTGGATCTAGAAATCAGTCCCAAAACCATTTTCAAAATTGTAGTTTTATTCTAGATCCTTAGTTTTGGTGTCAATTTGAGGTTTTTGTAAATTCAGATTAGAAGATTTTGCTTGTTTATGTTTGATGTTGTTCGTGATTTACTTGATAATTGTACAAATGCCCATTTTGTTCTTTTTGATAAAGAAAACATTATTTCAAATCAACAAGGAATATGTACAAAATAATTAGAAATGGATGTGTAAATTTGCATATATTTGTATGTAGTTTACAACAACAGTTCCAAAAAAAAAAATATTTCTTATTTCTTGGGATTTGAAATATATTCATGTCCTCTTTTTAATTATTTTGGGCAATTTTACAATAATTATAGTTATTGATCTTTTTGTGAGATTTTGAATCTTAAACAATATTAAACGTAAAAAGGTTTGTGTAACAACCCGAATTTTTGGTAAGGAGCTGTAATAGCCTAGATAATTTTGGCATTTAAAAATAAATTAAATTAAGGTTAATCCTTGAAATTAAATGTTTGTATTTGGGATTTGGTCGTCGATCCAATTTGAATGAAGTATTTACATTTAAAATGAAGATGCTTTTGTAACCTCAGTGTAAACATTTTGCCAAAGTTAACGTTATTAACAAATACTAGCTTGAAACTCGTGCTTCGCACACGGGTCAGTGATGAAAGCAGTGTGAACTTAAATCTGTTTTGTTAAATTTTTACAGTATTAATATTTTAAACTAATTTCAACATATTGTTGAGAAATTATAATTTGATTTTAATTTAACTTTTTTATATATTCTTTAAAATATTTGTTTGCCACTAGTTGAATGTTGACCAAAATAAGGAACACTTATAAAATTGCTTAATATATGTAGGGACGCTCGTTCGTTTTCTTCTGAATTGTTCACCGTGTGGTCCTTTTGAAATTAGTCTGTCCCTTTGTTCCATCTAGAGAGTTCTCCTCTCCTTTATATATTTCGAACATCTTCTTCTTAGGGGAGGATATTTTTCTTTGAGCTAAGAATATCACCTTTTCCCTAAAAAAAATCAATAATTGCACCGAATTACTAAATCGTTAGCTTTCCACCTATTTGGCTCCAACGCCGCCGCCTCCAATCGCTGCTCAATCGAGCTCTTCCTTTGATCGTAGTCCCTCCACCTTGGATCCGCGTCAAAACCACTAGCCTTGTCAGTTGTCACCAAGTGAAATAGCGAACACTACGCCGTACACTGTAGTCATTCTCCTATGTCACCACAAGGTTCCCATACTATGTTAGCTTTGGATTAGCGTCGACAATGGCTCCTCCTCTTCAGTGCTTCCTTTCTAGTTTCATTCGGGTTGCCACTGTCGCCACTGTCGCTGTTCGGCATCATCAGAGGTGAGTCAATTTCATTATTAAACCCATTTCAAGTATCTGACTTTGCATAAGCACTAAGTACAATTTGTATGTTTCTTCATTTTTGGATGCCTTCATTAGTATTGTATTGGGTAGGTAAAAGGGGAATTCTAATTCCTTGTTTGTGCTGAGTTATTATTGCTGCAACTTAGTTTTTGTGAACATCCTCAGTTTTGATGTCTTGCTGGTTTAACTTTGAGGAAGAATGTCTTTCTCATTCTATGTTCATTGGTATGATGATTATTTTGTTGGGTTGCCTGAGAATTTGTTTGCGTTCTTAATTGTAAAACATAAAGTTTCATGATTGCGTTACCAGTATTTGGTTTTAACAAAACTGCCATGTCTATGCACATTATTGTCAAATATATATATATATATATATATATATATATATATATATATATATATATATATATTGGTACTTAAAAGGCGGGTGCCTGTATGGCTTGTAAATTTCGAAGCATCTCCCTTTTCATGCTTTCACGTAGTCTATATGCTAAAAGTTAATTATTTTTATCTGAGGGCCACACTTTAAAGTTTCTGATATTTCAATGGGATTTAAAAGTAAGTACTAACCAGCCTTTGTGCCTAGTTGGCAGTTGATCTGTTGTTTCTATATTTAAATTATTGTAAAACACAATGTTTCATGGTCACTTACCAAAATTAATTTGTTTTGAAGTCCTTGATTATATGCTTTTCTGTGGACTTGCGGAGAAATAGTGTTTAAATCTTCAGTTCGAGGATTTTATGCTTTTATGGCAACCAAGTAATTGTACATACAAATTCAAGAAATCACACATACGTTAGTTACTAAGTTGGGTGGATCTTCTTCTTCCTTGCATAATCGGCTAAGTAATTATTCTTGAAAAGTGAGTAGTCAAGAGTTATTTATGATAAAATAATCTATAGAAACCACCTTCAAGTATTCTAAGCTAACTACAACTTGTTCCTTTATATTATTAACAGTATACAGTTGCCTTCAGACTTGATATTCTTTATTAGCTAAAAGTTGATCAAGTTACTTAAGCTTACCTTAATTAATATGTGTGTTTATGTACTAGTCTGTATGGTGCTATGATCATTGATGACTGGTTAATGATCCGCCTAAACTTTGACCGTATGTGACAAATTTTAAAGTGTTATTGAGAAGAAACTTAGATTAGATGCTTTGAGCTTTAATAAACGAAGGGTATGATAAAACTTGGAAGAGAACGTGCATCAGTTGAGTTGTTAGGGGCGCATTCATCTATTTTGTTTGTATTTATACTTCTTTGAATGCATTGTTAATTATGACCTTCTCCTTCAAATTGGCAACTATCAAACTCCTATGTCCGTTCTTAAACATTTTATTTAAGTTGGTTTCCTGGAAAAAAAAAGTTATTCCTTATTGGGCGTGACATGTTGGAATAACTTTTCATTTTAATCCGATGTGATTTTAACAAAATTTTAAGTTTTTGGACTTGTTTTGCTCCTGGACTTTTTATGTTGCTTCTGTATATACCAATTTTGATTATATAACTAAGTTAATAATAATTTTATGGTTCACTTATATCTTTTGAAATTGTATAGTAATCATGTGTAATTTCATTTTCTATGATCAGTTGCCTATGATGCATGTCAATAATGTATTATTCAAAGCTGAAATTTGAATATAATGATTTTAAAATATAAATATTTATATATATATATATATATTATTGATTAGTAAAAGGAGATATGAACTCAACAACAGTTGCAAGTACAATGTAGTAACAACGCGTGTGCGAAGCACGGGTCCACAATTGTTCTTTTATAATTTGTAGGGATTAAACTGGTTATATTTATGTGTTCATTCAAAGTTTAATCTTGACATAAGTGTTTTATGTTTGTGCATGGAATGCTCGGGTCAAATATGAGTGTTGCAGATTTAAATTTTTAGCTAGCAAAGGGAGAGGCATGAGAAGATGCATGCGCGCGCAAGGCTCGACCGAATTGTAAACTTTATTTTTTTTAAATTCATGTACATATTTATAATTTTTTTCCGCTATATAAACATTGTAAACTATGATATTTGCATAAAAATTTATTTTGCTATAAATATTATGTATTGTGATTAATACTGTTTAAACCCAGTAAGCCAATAACAACCCGTAGTTTTGAACACTTCGAATCGATTTAACCATCAACTTGAGGTGGTCAAAGTGGATGATTGTTACATTTGGTATCGGAGCAGGGTTTATATATAAAATTTAGCTTACTGTGTGTAAAAACTCGTTAGATATAGGGTGGAAATACCCTAGAATGAGTGGAATTGACACTAGAATTGCTCTAGAGAGAGTGCATTTTGGGAAGAATGGAATATTTTAACGAGATTTTGAAAAAAAAAAGAGAGAGAGAGACTATCGGTTAGAGATCAAGATGGGTTTTTGAAAAATATTTGGAGTCTCCACGAAGAGGAATGCAACGCTGTTCGTGAACGGTTGACAAGTGAGAGCTGAATCAGTTTTGAAATTTGACTCGGATCAAATTGGAGTCTGTATTAATCGATTTAACACAATGTCGGTTGTTTTTAGAAATAAAGTAAGAGTATTAGTGATTGTTAATAATTGAAACAACCAAGTGTAAACTAATTGTTTTCCCTTTGATTATTTAAAGGCTTTGACATATATATCGTTTTAATTTAATACAATCTTCATTGAGATTTGTGTGAAATTTTGTATGAAGAGGATTTTGAGTAAATGGTTTAGAAATACCAATCGATATGGGACGTTTGGTAATATTTTACTGGTTACTCTCTTGACTTCTCATAAGGAATATTTGTTTGTCTTGTACTCCTAGTTAGTGCAATTTGTTTCTCTTATCATTAATATTAAAGGAATGTAATATGGGATGCATGTGTAAATACTGTTTAAAAGTATACCATTTCTAAATTAAAGTGTTTTGGGCCATCTTTAGGTTGACATGCATGCATTTATGTCATTTGCATGATGATACTTTTATTCTATATCACAACTAGTGTGACTCGATTTGAGAAGTTAAACCACCGCACTTTATAAATAGGCCTATAATAAGCTTGTCCTTATTTACTATTAGATAATTAGATTGGTGGTTAAATATTGGTTTTGTTTTGTTAATTTGGGTTTTATGTATTTATTAATGAGTCTTTATGAATTTCGAGCATACATTGCTCGATTTAAACTAGTTTTCTGATATACGTATAAATCAAGTTTTCATTATAGTTTTGAGGCTAAATGAGATTTATAATTTTAGTTTTTGCACCAAGTGGCCTCAAAACAATAGTATAAAGTTATTTTCATAAACATATGGATTTTATAAAGAAAAATATTGTTTCGTAAAATATTTCATAACTTGTTTTTGAAATCAATAATTTTTATATATAAAATACACAACCTTGCGCCCTTCGAGACAATGTATTGGATTTTGAATGACATCGCACACTCTGTTGTAACACCCTGTATTTCCTATGGATATTAAAGTAACGAATTAAAGAGTACTTAATTTTAAAAGTAGGATTTAAGGGAAATGGGGTACGCCATTGCATTTGTCTCAGAATTCTGCTTGGGATAGAGTTCGAGTTTGCGTAAATCGGACACCGTATGAAGAAGTTATAAGCCTTAGAAGTTTGTATACGCCCAAGGAAGTATATATATATACATATAAAATAATCCCAAAAGTCAAAACAGGGTTCAAATCTCGAATTTAGGACAAAGCAGGCTGAGCGGGAAATTTCCCGCACAGAGGTTTCGACCCCCCCAAGGGGGAGTCGACATAGGCGTTGACGGCCCTTTAGGGGTGTCGACCCCCCTATAGGGGAGTCGACCCCTGTTGGCCCAGATTTGGTCGATGATGTGTTTCTCCACGTGTCGCTTTCTGATTTGCTGTGTGACGTGGTATTCTGTTGTAGACGATTCTGATGACTTCTAGACCGAGTTGAAGGCCCTAAATCTCCTTATACACCTATAAAAAGGCCCTTAAACCTATTGTTTTCTCCACACGAATTCATAGGTGTTTACATGCTGCTAAAACCTGAAGTGACCTAGCCTCCACCTTAATTAATCAAAATAGAGTTTTCAAGTTAACAATCAAAGTCTACATAAAAGGAATAGCTAATCAAATTTAGAAATCAGATCCTAGAATTCAATATCGTTCTGTAATTTGTAAGTTCATGTTACTTTCAGAAACAAAATTTAATTATGATTCTGACATTGTAATAAATCTGAATCTGAGATTATGCCTATTTCTATCTGTCTTTCTGTATCCATTGGATCTATCTCATTGATATTATTATGTCCATTCTTTGTCTCTTCATTCCTTCTTCCCTTTTTGCTTTTATACCCAGGCTACTGCGAGCCTGAGCCAAATCTTATAAGAGATGAACGTACGTTGGGAAAAATTGGACATAATATATGATTTGGACATGGCCAGTGCTAAAATTGGGAAAAGTATTAAATTATGTATAGATTGGCATAACTGATTTTGTAACGGATTTGAGGACATAACACATGTTGTATTTAAAACATAAAGTGTATCGAACATATGACTTGAGATTTGAGGCATAAAGTATATTGGAAATATGACTTGGGATTTGGGGCGTAAATTGAACTGTAAACAAGTAAGGCATAGTACATATTGTGGTTCAAGACCTAAAATTGGGGCATATATATATATATATATATATATATATATGATAGTTTATGACTGGGAAGAAGGAGATTATTGTGTATAGTGATATATGGCTTAGGCATGAAAACCTATAGTAAGATACAGATAACTGTTAAATGTGAACATGCCTAAATTGGGATTTTGGGTAATTGGCATGCACTGTTATTAAAGGCTATAATTTGGCATAGTTTATACTGTGAATCATGATTGGGGTTTTTTTGGAGAATATTTTGTACAGTGAAATATGACTAAACCTTAGGGCATGTGTTGTGATTTTTGGGGCATGACTATTATTGCAAATTTGGGAAAAGTGGGTGTAACCTACTTTGAGTAATAACTTGAATTTGAATTTGTGGTGCATAACATGCAATCAGCTTTGTTGGGGTATAATTTGAGAATTAGAACATGACCAGTTTTGTGAATTTGGGATGATTAGCGTATAAAATCTAGACTTGGACATGTATAGTAAGTATGCTAAAAGAAAAACATGCCTAACCCGAGGTTAGATTGAGTTGCGGTGTAAAACTACCCAGAACTGCCCGGCACATCCAGTAACCGCAACAACACAGATCTAATGTCAAAGGTTAGCGCATTTAGCCCAAAACCCGAGGTTAGAATGAGTTTGCGGTAAAAGTCTGCCCGAAATCGCCCGGCACATCCAGTAACCGCAAACAACGGTTCTAATGTGAGAGGTTGGGGTATTAATAAATTAATTAATACCAACAAACATACATGTTAAGAATGGTAAGGTTAAGTTAAATTTAGAACACTTAACCATTATAACACGTTAATTAGACAAGAAGGTGGGGTTAAGTAAATTTAGAACACCTAACCGTTATAACATGTTAATTAGACAAGTGAGCAGGGTTAAGTCAACCAGTACAATGTGATGAATGAGAAGGGTTAAGTTAATAAGAAACACTTAACCAATATGACATGTTGAATGTGTAGGGTTAAGTTAATAAGAAAAACTTAACCAATATGACATGATGAATGGGTAGGTTTAAGTTTAAACAAGAGAGAAACATTTAACCAATATAGCAGGATGCGTGGAAGGGTTAAGTTAACACAAGAAGGAAACACTTAACCATTGTAACACGACAAGTGGGTGGGTTAAGTTAACTTGAATTGATTGATGACACTTAACCAATACAGCATGATGAACGCGTGGGGTTAAGTTAAAAAGAAACACTTAACCAATGTAACTTGATAAAGGAATGGGGTTAAGTTAATGGGAAATACATAACCAATATAACATGATGAATGAATGGGGTTAAGTTAATAGGAAACACTTAACCAATCCAACATGACGAGTGAGAAGGGTTAACAAGAAACACTTAACCAACATGACATGATGAGTGGGTGGGTTAAGTTAACATGAATGGACAAAACTTAACCATTAAGTAAACATGTTTGAATCAGTGGGAGGGTTAAGTACATATCAGTTGGTGGGTAATATTAGTAAATATAGTCCCACAAACTTAACCAGTAAGAAACCCTAGTAACGGGGACCCATTTCAGCAGTAACCCACATAGATGTATCAAGGTACCCTGAAACTAGGCAAGGTGGGGCACGATTACTGGGCTGATTATAAGCGGTCAAAATAGTGGTAGAGGGTATGTCAGTGTAGGTTCCGACGGATTACGGATGTGCACGTACTCCGAAGTGGGAAAAAGCAGGCACTGGGTACCAGTAGTTGTACACTGTGCATCTTGAATCGTGTCGAGTTGCTATCATATGGATTGATATACCTTATGGCGGGACCAGCACAAGGTATCTACATGCAATAGAGGGCCGATTGACATAGACACAAGGAAAATTAATACGAGTAAGGAGCCGATCGATAAGGTAGTAAGGGTACATCTAACATCTTTAGGGCAAATAGGCTGACTGAGGTAAGATCCTCATACTAGATGTACACCTGAAGGCTACCATAGTTGCTGGGATTGGGATCACGTTATCATTTTACACAGATTACCAGTTGGAACACTAGTTAGGCGGTGCAGAGGTATAAAAATCAGAAATAACAAGGTAGTAGCGAAGCAGAGAAAGAGTAGAAGCGCATTCAGTTTATCTTGCCTTATCATATCTATACTAATCGTATGTTATCTTGTTATCCTTGTTCTCACGGTATTGCCTTATATTCAGTTTATTCATGTCATAATGCTTTTGGCTATTTACATACTAAAAGTAACTGGACTTACCAGACTTATGTCTGACCTAGTTTGTTTCGCCTCTTTTCTTCCGTTTCCCTCCCTAGGTTCACAGGGAGGAAATATTACCTCTTAGCTCAGTTTTCTTTCCAAGCTCGAAGATAGTCGATGTATTTCTTTGGACTCTCTCTCTTCCACTACTATGGATGGTTCATGCTTTATTGGGGAATATCATTGCTATTTTTATGCTTCTTTTATACTTGGAAGTTTTTGAATCATGATAGAGGTTCTATGTATTAGTTTTAAGTATGATTGAGACAATTATTGTAAATGTTTGACTAAACCACATTGTTTATAAAATGACTTTATTTTCCGCTGCTTTATTTGCCTATCTTGTAATTTATCTGCATCTTTTACCTAAAATGCTCCATCGAAGTTAAGGCATTCCCTTTGTGAGTGACCTTAACGGAGGTGGGGTGTTACACTTGGTATCAGAGCTGAAGGTTTCCAGATCAGATAAAATATTTGAAAATTTATTTTCAAAACAGTTTTAAAAGAAGCATTTTCAAAAGAAATGTTTTGTTTTAAAGGTATATTCCCCAAATCCATATGCACTATCTTTTGATCCTCTGTTTGAATCCTTGTTTCCTTCTTTCCTGAGTCTCCGGGGCTCCTAGCTTTCTGGGAGGTAACCTCATTGCGGCATGGTTCCGTAGGGTTGATGAGACTACAACATCCGTCAAAGGGCAAAGTAGTGCCCAACTTCGATCTATAGCTGCAATAGTTTCACCTACGGCTAATTTTCTTTCAAGCTTTGTTGGGATTTCCGTGCGATGGAGGCAGCTTTCAAGAGACATGTCAACAAGCTACATAAAGATGGCAAAGATGAGAATAAGGGGGTTTGGCTAAGGAACACAACCCAAGGATGAGAAACTCGTAGATATGGACTTGGTTCACGAAGGAGGAAAGAATAGAAAAATCTAAGACAAGAGGAAGTGTTGTTATTATGGTATAACGGGTCATATAATTAAGGACAAGGGCAAGAACAAAGGACTTGATTTTCTGGAGGGCACGTGCATGCTCTCACCGCCAGCGTACCTAAGATAGATGTAGTAAAGATTCGATTGAAAAGGTCTAGTTTCTCTTTTTGATCATCCTGTTAGTACTCCTTTTGATTTTAGCGCTTCACATTCGTTTATATCTGCTTCCATAGTTGAGTCTCTGCACATTAGTACTTGTATAATAGAAGATCCCATTATTGTCTCAAATCCGGTTGGTGGTTCGACTCGTTTATCTTTGGTTTGTAAGGATTTGAGAATTGCTATGTTAAGTATTGAGTTTAAGTGTAATGCTTATGTTTTTGATTTCATGGGCTACGGGTTGATTCTAGGCAGGGATTGGTTAGATAGTAATTGTGAAAGAAGGGTAGTTAGACTTTTGGCTCGCTTCGGGAATACCCTCGAGATTTCATGCGATCTTAAGGGATCAGTTAAGCTTAGCTACCTAGAATCACTTGATGCATCTATCGACTATTTACGATCTATTAGAGTAGTTCATGAGTACGTAGATATTTTTAATCAGGTTAGGGGTTTATCCCCTAAAACGCGACATAAACTTCCGCATATATCTAGTTGACAATGCAAAGCCAATTGCATTACCTGTATGACACATGACTTCAAGGGAAAGGAAGGGCTCAGTAAACAAGTAAAAGAGTTACTTGAAAAGGTTTCATAAGGAGAAGTATTTCTGAATGGGGTGCTCCAGTCGTTTTTGTTACAAAGGCGGATGGTTCACCTCGCTTGTGTATAGATGATATTTTGGAATGAGGAAGAACATGCTTTGCATCTAAGGGAAGTCTCGGATACGCTCCAAGCGCATCAACTTAAGGCGAAGTTCTCCAAAAATGTCATTTTTCGAGAGAAGAAGTAAGGTTTCTAGGACATGTGGTGCCCAAAGAAGGGATAGCAGTAGATCCCACAAAAGTTGTTAAGGTGCAAGATTGGAAGGTCTAAAGGAATGCAACAGAAGTAAGAAGCTTTCTTGGACTAGCAGGCTAATATAGGAAGTTAATTAAGCACTTTATGAAGGTATCGGCCCCACTTACTAGATTGACAAAGAAGAATCTAATCATCTTAGTATATACACTTGGTAGCATGGTTAGCATCTGTTTATTTTCAAGAGATAGTTCTGGGAATGTTAGCATGACATGGCAGAAGTTGTAATGCCAAGTATACTATAAGAACAAAAGGTGGAAAGGGAGGCGATAGTGAAATGAGTTCCAACGCATATTCTGGAAATAGAAATTAAGAAGCTACGCAAATCATGAAGTTAAGACAGTCAGAGCAATATGGAATGAATCTCAAGAAGATGTGACTTAAAAGACTGAAGACTAGATAAGCGCATCATACCCTTACTAAGGGTATATCCTTGATCTCTCTTTTTTCTGTAAAGTTTATTTGCTAGTCTTTATCTTTTAAGTATATCCTCTTAATCCTATCCTAGATCCTTAGGTAGAAGCCAATGGATGTAAACATGTGTTTGGGACATGTTGTGTTTGGTGGATGCAAGTGGATGTAAGTGCTTGCTCGTGGATACATATACACAAATTAGGCACTAGATCGGCTTAATCACTTTCATATTACATATGCATGAGTAAATTTATATATATATGAATTGAAACTTGATGTGTTATCATATGGATGTTGCATTTGTATGAATGATTGTGCACTCATGTAGAAGTTATAAAGTACGATTAGGAATAATTGCACACATGATGGATTCATGGCACGGACATAATTCGCATTAAGGAGGTCAACTGAATCGGTAGACCGCCTGATTTTGCATTAGATAAGGACATGTACACACACTATGAATATGATCATGAAAGCATTAGAAATCTTTTTAAGGACAATGGACACTTATGATTGAATGGTTGAGTAGATGGATGTTGGATGTTAGGCTACATTCTCCTTGACTTGGAGATTTCGGGGACGAAATCCTTTAAAGGAGGGGAGAATGTAACACCCCGTATTTCCTATGGATATTAAAGTAAAGAATTAAAGAATACTTAATTTTAAAAGTAGGAATTAAGGGAAATGAGTTACGCAATTGCATTCGTCTCGGAATTCTGCTTGGGATAGAGTCCGAGCTTGCGTAAATCGAACACCGTATGAAGAAGTTATAAGCCTTAGAAGTTTGTATACGCCCAAGGAAGTATATATATACATATAAAATAATTCCAAATTTCAAAACAGGGTTCAAATCTCGAATTTGGGACAAAGCAGGCTGAGCGGGAAATTTCCCGCACAGAGGTGTCGACCCCCCCCCCCCCAAGGGGAGTCGACATAGGTGTGGACCCCCTATAGGGGTGTCGACACCCTAAAGGGGAGTCGACACCTGTTGGCCCAGATATGGACGATGACTTGTTTCGCCATGTGTCGCTTTTTGATTCGCTGTGTGACGTGGTATTCTGCTCTGGACAATTCTGATGACTTCTAGACTGATCTGAAGGCTCTAAATCTCCCTATACACCTATAAAAAGACCCCTAAACCTATTATTTTCTCCATACAAATTCATAGGCGTTTATATGCTGCTAAAACCTGAAGTGACCTAGTCTGCACCTTAATCAGTCTAATTAGAGTTTTCAAGTTAACAATCAAAGTTCACATCAAAGGAATAGCTAATCAAATTCAGAAATCAAATCTCAGAATTCAAGACCGTTCTGTAATTTGTAAGTTTTTGTTACTTTCAGAAATAAAATTTAATTATGATTTTAACATTGTAATAAATCTGAATCTGAGATTATGCCTATTTCTATTTGTCTTTCTATATCCATTGGATCTATCTCATTGATATTATTATGTCCATTCTTTGTCTCTTCTTTCCTTCTTCCCTTTTTTCTTTTATAGCCAGGCTACTACGAGCCTGAGCCAAATCTCATAAGAGATGAACGTACGTTGGGAAAAATTGAACATAATATATGATTTGGACATGGCCAGTGCTAAAATTGGGAAAAATATTAAATTATGTATAGTAGGGCATAACTGATTTTGTAACGGATTTAAGGACCTAACACATGTTGTATTTAAAATGTAACGACCCGGGATTTTCGACTGCAAAAATCAACACAAAACTACCATGTTGACTATTCAGACATCGGAAATACCTGATCATTTATAGAAAGAAATTAGAGGGTGAGAATAGATAAGATAGAAAATTAGAATAGAAGAAGAAGAAGATCACCACAAAACAGAATCAGAGTAATACGAATCTCATAGCAGAATGAGTAAAATATAATCTATAACATAACTTTGAAATAAAACAGTATATATATACAATAACATTATCAGAGTACAACACTTTCATACAACGGAAATAACAATCGCTATATAATCCTGAAGCCTCCTGCTTCAAGCTCCTCCAAGTATATCTGTAAAGACATGAACTACTTGACTGCCCATACAAATTTGTGCACCCAAGAGTTTAGGGAAAACAAAACAAAAATAAACTCTGGGTCAGTCATGGGACTGGTGTGAGTAAACTCAAATCATTTAACTTTTCAAAATCCTTTTCAAAAGAAAAGATAATCGTAAGACCGATCCACACATAAACACGGACGGTTTTTACCTTACGATAAGCCCAAACTGTTTTGGAAAACCAATACTTTTTTCTGATATTATAATAATGTCTAATCACAAGTAATTAACAATCTAGCAGAACACTTGCATCTCGTGTTCCACATTTATAATATATAAACAAAAACCGCGGGCTCTTATTGGAAATCGGATTCCAAATATGACAAGGTATGGGACCACCTGCCGATAGTATATCTCTAGAGGCGAATACTCTGTGTTCAACAAGAACATCTCGCAACCCGGCCCACACATGACCGTCCACTCATTTCGCTTGAGTGTATCGAATGTATATCACCAACAGTTGGGAGCTACCCACCGTTTCCTGAAAAGGGACAGCATCGAAAGTAGATACAAGAATGAAATGGATTTTCTCTATATTGGTGATATACGCCTAATGGGTGCGACCCACATAGCCATGCTGCTTGCCCGATTTCTATCATTTCCCGGTTGACGAGGCTTGAAGTCATTATGTATCCTTGGACACCTGACCACCATTCACTTTGAATGCCACATCGTCATACCCGCCAAATCACAAATTGATTTCCCCAAAAGTACCACGGGTATAAAACTAAGAGAAACGATTTCCTCCACCACTAAAATGTAAGTACGTTTGAAGAGATCAACTCACGCGATTCGTTAGATATACTTTGTCAGGCATTCGTCCATTCACGTTTGTCCTAGGACTGGACAAACTGAAGGCACTATTCTGTAAACAGGATAGCCCTTGTATAACTTCGTCTTCAATTATCTTCATCATATTTGATCGCAACGCTAACATCCATATGGAGTGGTTTTAATATAATGAATCTGATCACGGTCTCTCTGTATTGACTACGGAAAAATGGTCAAAAACTTCGATAGTCGGTGATTTAACTATCAAAGAAAAACAGGTGTGCAAACAACGATACTATTTCCATGTGGAAATTCTATCTATCAAACATCATTCAACATGTATCTCTTTTTAGAATAAATTATCCTTAATTTCTCCATTTATTCATTTATTTACATATATATATTCGTAACTTCCTATTTTTTTTTCTAAATTTAGAAAATATACTTTAGTAATCAGTGGAAAACGTTTACATATTTACTTCCATTTCTTATCTTCTCTATCAGAAAACATTTCTGATTCTTATTTGGAATGTTTTTCCAAATCTCCTTTATTGGATTTAAACTGATGTTTAAATATAACATCGCTATGCGAACTCTAACCATTTTTTTCATTAACTAAATTCACTTAACTAACCTTCACAATCGAACGTTACCCATCCCTTGGTTAAAAATGAAGTCTATCAAGTTGGGGTAAAATTACCTCTCAGACCTTAACTGAACAAAATTTCTAGCCTCAAAATAGACAAAGTTCACCCTTTACAACTTTAACAACTTCCTTACATAACTCTCAGTAACTATTTACGAATCCCTTTCTTTTACAGAAATCATTTGATTATAACGATAGTGTTATAATCCCATGCCTTTGAAATATAATAACTTAAATATACCTTTTAATTATTAACTTGAATAATTTAACCGACGACTAATTTATTAATAAATAAATCTCGATTTGAAAACGGAAAGTATATAGTACTTTCCCAAATTCGATATAATCGAAATTCAACTTAAAATTCTCTCTCAAATAATCTTTATTTGATAACTGCTCTCAAATAACTATATTCGATTTAACTCCCTTCAAATAACTTATATCTGATTTCACTCAGTTCGAATAACTTATATTCGATTTAACTCACTTCGAATAACTTATATTCGATTACTCTTCTTGAATAAACTATATTCGATGACTCTACTTCGAATAAGTGATATTCGATTAATTATACTTCGAATAAGTGATATTCGATTAATTCTGCTTCGAATAAGTGATATTCGATTAATTCTACTTCGAATAAGTGATATTTAATTAATACATTTTTACTAACTCTATTTAATTTACTAATACTCGACTAACTCGAACTTAATTAACTCCATTTGAATGACTCTAATTCGATTTAACTCCAATCGATTAATTCTAATAGATTAACCATAACTGGTTACCTCTAACTGATTAACTCTGATTGATTAACTCTGATCGATTAACTATAACTCGACTAACTCGAGTTATTTAACTCAACTTGACTAACTCGACTTATTTAACTCAACTTGACTAACTCAACTTGATTACTCCTATCGGTTAACTAATATTCGATTTAACTCCATTCGCTTGACTCTACATCGCAACGATCACAATGGTTACGCCTGATTCCCTCAGGAAATATCCGACCGCCATAGGCTATCTACAGCCCTACGAGTTACGCTAGCAGTCATACGAAATGGCAACTCATCCTGAATAACTATGTTTGACTAACTCTATCTCAAATTACTGTATTCAATCAACTCTAATTGAATAACAAATATTCAATTAAATCCTAATTCGATTCACTATGTTCAATTAACTCTATCTGGTTAACTCTTTATTTGAATAACTAATATTCAATTAACTCTAATGATTATAAATACTTCCTTTTCTATTTGTCTATATTTATTTCATATAAATATTTCCTTTATATAATTCCATTTATTTTCTAAATAAATATTTCCTTTTACAACTTTATTTATTTCTAAAATCTTATTACCATTTAATCTATTCGAAAATATTTTACAAATATTTCCTCTTTAAATTCTATTTGTAAAACATTTTACCAATATTCCTCTTTCCAATTCCATTTGTAAATGTTTTACAAATGTTTGCCTTTCTATTTTATTTGTAAATGTTTTACAAATAATTTCCTTTTATTCCTTTCTAACCCTTTGATTTTATAAACTTTCCCAATTTAATAACCACTTCAAGCTTCCTTTTATATAAAATCCTTTGATTTTATATATGTAAATATTTTATTTCAACTTATTGTTTGAAATTTCCTTTCTCACATTCTAGTATTTCTTATGGTATTAAAAATACCAAATAACAGCGATCAACACACATAATAAACAATAGATTATAAATCACATCATATATCACAATATATGAAAACAGTCAAATAAATGTTGAGGAATCCAGTTGGATCCCTCCAACCTGATTCCCTGCATCCACAGATGTTAATCAACATAAATAACACGAATATGAAATATTCTGATAAACAGGACCAATATTCGATTACGATTTATAAATATCGTTATCGATATTTTCAACCAATTAACTAGCAGTTCAACCAAACAGCCAACACACAGCAAACAACCATTATTTATCAAATCTAAAAATATTTTATAAAAATATAAATTGAGTAGAGTTAGTGAGATTTACTCACATTGGACGGTTATCGTTAAATAATGATAATTGGTCATTGATTTGATTCAGACGTTTAATTTCACCATAAATACAAATGAGCTCTAATTCACTCTCAATCAGTTCCACGGTGTAGCCACCGTCCATACGATACCAACACAACCGGCAGTTCGCGATTTCGATTCCGTATGACAAAGTTATGATATTTACAAGTTAGTGTACATTTTAAATAGATTAAACATGGAATTAATCATGTAAGTGGGCTTTACCCTTTCATTTCATCCCATCACCCATTTAAACACAACCCACCCATGTAGCCTTCTTCCCCAAACGCTAGACATAGCCCTCCTCCCACTTATATGGCCATTTCCTCACGTTCCCTTGATCCATTCTCCCTCCACACTTCACTGAATCACATGAAACTACCACCATTCTCCTTCTCTTCCCTTCCTCTTCCTCTTCCTCCCCAACCCCTTCATCTCCAACTAGGTGCTACCATAAAAATCCCATTTTCATCCTCCTCCACCGCTGTACCGTGATTGTGCGACACCTCTTGGAACCAAATAACACAAAAACTTCACACAACATGCTATTCAACCTCCTGAATCCAAAAACAGTAATAGAAACGAGCATCGATCCTTGTATTCGCCAATAATCTCAACCCTAGGCTATGGAACCCATACGGTTCGAATTTCCAGCGAATGAAAACTTCACCGAACCTTTCAATGTTTATATCAGATCGAAGAGCATCCCTTAGTGAGTCCAAATATATATGTAAGATGATTTTTAGTATTTGTTTTAATTTGGTTTTCCAATAAGGAGGTTTAGTGTTTTTGGGTGGCGGCGTGAGTTTTGGATGTTGGGTAAAACGGGATTAGGGTTAGGAAGGTTAAGGATTATTTATAGGTAGGTTATTTGATTTTTTTTGTTAATTTTTATATTGATTTTTAAGCAAACATTATTTTTATTTGTCTTCTAAAATTCCTGTAATCACACATGACATCCAAAAATCACAAAACTGGACAAGCAGCTATAGTTCGACATTACGGACCCAATGAAACTGGTTTCGTCAAATTCCGACTCCGTTTGCTCACACAGCGTATTTTTAACCATAGAAATACTGACTGTTTTTCACATCAAAAATCCGTACGGCAACATACTGACTCTAAAAATCACGAAACTTGAAATATAACAAAAAATTAATGTTACGGATCCAACAAAATTAGTTTTGTCAAAAACGGAGTTCGTTTGCAAAACTAGCTATTTTTAAAGCTCTAAATAACCCTTTTAAATATATAAATATATTTAAAAATAATTAAATTAAATATAAATAAATATATATTATCGTATATATCCATAATATATATCCATACAGCTCCAGAAAAATCCTACATGGATTTCTAACTCGATATTTCATCATCAGAGTTATATCGATATCCGATTTATATCTAAATCCTTTTAAAAAATTAAATAAACCGTTATGATTTTATGGCGCTGTTTTTCTGAAAATTTGATTTGGATATAGATCAAAATCTGCACGACGAAATCCCGATTTTTCTCTTCCACTAGAAAAATATACTTCACCAGCTCCGTACGTTTCTTGTTTCACAGAAATCCGATTTAAAACGGACCCTGTATATTCAGTTGAAGTTCAAATCGTCAAATAGCGAACTGCCGCGACGTTATGGGCTCGATTATAATTATAATATAATTATACGTTCAAACTGTCGTTTATAGTAATTCAACTCTAAACTGAACTGTATATTTTAAATAATCCAAATTACACAATGTTGGTGAATTCCACTATTTCCGACCATTTTAGAATTAAATGTATTATTCTATTATTTATATTAATTAAATATTCAGTATTATTTAATTAAACCACCCTTTAATTCTCTAAATCACTAATTAAATAATCAAATTAATTAATTACTCTATCGCTGAAAATATGGGTCGATACATAAAACATAAAGTGTATCGAACATATGACTTGAGATTTGAGGCATAAAGTATATTGGACATATGAATTGGGATTTGGGGCGTAAATTGAACTGTAAACATGTAAGGCGTAGTACATGTTGTGGTTTAAGACCTAAAATTGGGGGCATATATATATGATCGTTTATCACTTGGAAGAAGGAGATTATTGTGTATAGTGATATATGGCTTAGGCATGAAAACCTATAGTATTGTAATAACCCGGAAAATGCGAGCCAGTTTAAAAATTTTATTTCGGCAATTTTAGCGAAGTTTGAACATTTAAAATGAATTATTTTAAATAATATCAACGAGAAATTTATTTTGAATAGAATTAGAACGTATATATTTATATACGTCGTTGTTAGAATATAAAATATTTATTTTAATAATAAAAGGAATTGAAAATGGCGCGGTAGTTCGATAATTCGATTTCAAAGTTCAAATGAATGTACCGGGTGAAAAATAAACCGGATTTTAGTGAAACAAAAAATAATAGGATCTAATAGAGAATATCTTTCCAACGAATCCGAAAAATCGAAATTTCATAGCGGGGATCAAAAGATATGTCCAGTTGAAAATTCTGAATAGTCGCTATGGAATTCAGGCCCTTAAAAATGGGGATTTTGCAAACGACCTCGGATTTCGACGAAACCACTTTTGTTGGATCCGTGATGTCAAGTTATTACTAGATTCCAAATTTCATTATTTTTCGAATCAATATGTGCGCGTGGCATAGAAAAACGTGTTTGACCAGTTTTAGTTGATTTTAATCAACTGGAAATTGGCCATTTTTCAAACGGTCTCAGAATTCGACGAAACTAATTTTGTTAGGACCGTATCGTCAATACGAAGCTAGAAAATATTTTTCTGGAATTTTTCGAGTTAGTGCGTGACCCCAGTAAATTGAAATGCGCGTTCAAATTCAATATATAGAGTTATATGTTGATTTTGACAAAAACTGATCGAAACGATCGAATCAGCTTACGATACATATCCCATTGTGTTCGGAATGGGGGTAATTAGCTATGGACGATAGTCGTTGGGTTGGATTTCGAGTTCGAACAAAAAGTCATATTGAGAATTAAATTAAATAAATAAATTATATAAACCCTTGGCCCATTTATTCTCTCAGATCGAAGTCGTTCGAAAAAAAAAGGAAGAGGAGAGCGACGGGGGGCCGCCGCTGCCATCGCCCCCCTCGAATCGCCGTCGCCGCCCAAGGCGGGGCCACCGCATCCCTTCCCTTTCGTCCTCCTTCCCCTCTTATAAATACGCCGCGATCCAAGCCCAACCCCCTTTCCAGCGACGAAACCCTACCCTAGCCCAAACCGCCGTTGACCCCCTAGCATCCCCTCCTGACCGCCGCCAGAAGCCTGACGCCCTCGCCTCGTTGCCACGTCAACGCGTCAATGGACCCCGCCTCCACAGTATAGCTTCGGTTTTGCAAAAAAAACAAAGGTGAGTTTTTTTTCTTTTATGTTAGCTTTGTTTTAGGTTTGTAGTGTTAATCAAAAATCATTTTCTTTATATACGGAGCACTGTTTTAAAAAGAAAACTGATTTTTATAAATAAAAATATGATTTTTATTAGAAATAACATTATACAAAAGTATAGATTTTCAATGGAGTGAAAGTATAGGTTTTTATTCATGTGAAAGATTAGATTTTTTTATTCATGTAAAGGTTTAATTTTTACACATAAAGATTTGATTTTTATTTATATATGAACACCATAAAGGTTTGATCTTTATATATATGATGTAGACAATAAAATATGATTTTAAAAACTGTAAGGATTCGATTTTTAAAATGAAATTTGCCTTGCTTTTAAAATGAAATTTGCATGGTTTTGAAAAATAAAAATATGACATTGTTTTAAAATTGTTTTTATAAAATATATAATAACATAGCGGGTGAAAGCTATGATTTTTATTGATAAAAATACAATTTTTATACAAGTAGGAAGTTAGAAATATAATTTTTATATCATAGAAAGGATAAAAATATGATTTTTATATTATATAGATAGTAAAGATTTGATCTTTATATAGATAGTAAAGATTTAATATTTATATTTGAAAAGGCGAAATCTTTATATTTGAAAAGGCGAAATCTTTATATTTGAAAAGGCAAAATCTTTATATAGAGAATAGCGTGATTAAAATATAATCTTTATTATATGAACATCGATGTAAAAATGGAATTTTTATCCATATAGTATCGATGTAAAAATAGAATTTTTATCTATATAGTAGTAGTATAAAAATATAATTTTTATATACATAGCAACAATATAAAAATGTGATTTTTATATATGTAGTGGCTACGGACAACGAAAGTGACAAAAGGCGAGAACAGTGATGATTCCCTACATTTGAAGTGTCGTGGAATTGGGATAGCTTTGGTGAGAAATTCTCACTTTAAATCTTCATTTCTAGTTAAATATATATATTAGGATGCAGACGGTGCTTAGTAGCACCTGACACTCGTCGTCCACAGACCATGGATGGCTTGTATGCTTGTTTGATGTGTTGTGAAATTTGTTTGTGATGTTGATGTGAAATCGATAATATAGATTAATGTGTTGAAATAAATTAATTATCGTTAAAAATATAATTTTTAACGTGAATGTGAATAAATAGATATTTATAAACAAATCGGCCGATTTGTTTATATACACTGATTTGACTGATATTGATTGGGATGATAAATTTTACACATCGCCCAACTGCGCAAATAAAAATCTATGTTTGTTGATTTGAAACCCCACATATTTGGCGTACACTAATCCCAATTATTTAATTGTATGTCGATCGATCGGTCGACAGGCTGTGTAAGCGTTAATTATTTATATTTAATGCTTATGCAGTAGTGTGGTGCACTTTGGATGATGGTTGATTGTTGATCGTTGCTATTATATACATGTGTTGTATGGAATCCATATAATTAACGTTATATGGTAATTGATTGGGCCTCATTCCAATCGGGAAAATAAGGAATATTATAACAGAAAATTCATGTGTTGAATATAAAAATAGTCATGTGTTGACGATGTTCATGTGTTGAAACTATTTATGTGTTGAGTAAAATATTTTAATAATAAAATTTACATCTTTATCATATTTAAAATTAGAAACTACTTCACTGTGGAGTCTGATTGAAAATCAAATGATAGATACCAAAATTTTATAAAATATTTTACATAAAAAAATAGTTGTGTGTTGACAGTACTCATGTGTTGAGATTGGTCGTGTGTTGAAAGAAATAAATATTCATTTGTTGAATAGAATAACAAATTTATAGAGATATATATATATATATATATATAAAGCCGTGTTGATTAGAGTTGCGCCATTTTGACGTGAACGATAGTTATACCGATTATATTCATTTTTATAATGAATATAGAAAAGAAGCGATTTCAAAATATAACGTTTTGAAAATATTATCATTTATATAGTAATGATATGAAACATTCAATTTTGATTTGAAATTGAATATAGAGTTTAAATGGTTTTGAAAACGAATTTAAAACGATTTATAAAATGCGATTTAAAAAGGAAATCGACGAAATATATATAATATATATTATATATATATATATATATTATATATATAATGGCCTGAATAAAACGCACCGCGCCGCGACAGTTCGTGAATTTCGACCATTGACTTCGAATTGACATTATGGGAGATCCGACCGTCGGATTCTCCTAAAACCGGAACCGTTGGGTTCATATCGAAAATAGCTTTCCAATGAATATTAGAAATTTGAAATCTAACAGTTGGATTTGAAATTATGTCCAAATCAAACTTGGAAAAGGTCGCTGTAAGTGCAGTTCGATGGCCGTTGATGGAAATCGACTGTACGGGCCTTGATAAAATTATTAAAAATATCAATAATTTGTGTAAAATCATAATATATGAATTGCTAAGAACTGGGATGAAAAATTCCACATTTGAAAGGATAAAAATATATTTTTGTCGAAATGAACTAGTTTTGAACTAGAATTAAAATGAATTTATTTTTGAAATGAATAAATTGAATTTGAAAGTGATTTTAAAAAATAATCAATATTCCCAATATGTGAATTGGACTGGAGTTGAATCGAAATTATCTTCGGAATATTTCGATGTTGGATTTCGTGACTATACAGATATTGTTATGGGAATTTGAAAGATATATTTTATATCGTTATTTCCAATACGATATTTGTTGGTTCAGAATTTGATATTGAATATAAGCCGGTATATTTTCTATTCAGAGCCTTGTATTTAATATCAAATGTGATTTGGGTTTGTCGTGAATGGTGTCTTCATTAACACTATTCTTAAGCCCAATAGAGAAAAAGATTAAATCTTTCTATTTAGATTTAATGAGGTGTATCAATTAAATAATATTTAATTGGAATTGAATTTGAATTGGTTTTTGGGTTTATCGTGAGCGGTGTTTTGAACAACACTTGTTCTTTAACCCGATTAACAATAGAGTGTGATTTTGGGTTTATCATGAATCGTGTTTTATATGACAATGGTTCTTTGACCTAGTTAAAGGCAGGATATTGGTTTTTGAAAAGATTAAAACTAAGTGGAGTTTTAATGAATCTTTAATTAGATTGAAATGTGATTTGATAATTTAAATTATCAAATCTGAAAGGTGATCGAGAATGGAGTACCACCAGTTTTGCTCCAAAGGGATAGTTAAATCTTTAATTAGATTTGAACGTGAAATGGTAATTAACTTTACCGATAACACCGTGGTGTTAGGTATGGAGTATTTCCAGTTTTTCTCCATGGGATGAATAGTTTGGGATTGGGAAATAAAATAAATAATTACTTAGGTGTGGTTCGCTAATCCCGACTAGTTTGGAAAACCATAATTTGTTTGAAATGATATCCAAAGGAAGATTAAAGAATAAATTTAGAAGAATTTATCTTTGATAAAATTAATGGGAACCTATTCCCTAAGAATGTGATTTTGTGAATAAAAGAATATTCTGAATTGGAATGAGGCGTTTGTTGTGTTTGCGTAACATTTGTTTATCATATACGTGGGTTATTCAGAAAGGCCGGGTTTATACCCGTTCCGAATAACCGATTCGATGAGATGTCGAAGATGAAGACGGTGGTTGAAGACCGGAAGTCTTCACATCGTTTGGGTGATTACCGATGATCTTGATTGGGCTGTACACCCAAGATGAGGGAAACAGTTGGTGATCGTCCAGACGTACTTGTAGATGGATGGATATGCGAGGAAAGTGCCTCCGGTTTCGTTCAGACCCAGAACGAACTTGTAAATGGATTGCGTGTCTGACATTGGATTTTATTCTGTGTTGATTGATCTCTATTAAATATACATCTGTTTTTGCGGCGGAGAATTTTTTTTCTCTTGCTTAACGCCCTTCTCTGAGACGTACAAGCTCAGAGGTTGTATATCGATGGACATCAGTCGCATGGAGTGAATTGCCAGTGTGGCACGCGTAAGTGGCAATTGATCAAGGCTTCTGTTGAAAAGCAAAGTCTTGTGGTTGATGATCAAAGCGCGGTCTGTGTGACGTAGCTTTGTGTATAACGTGAATTCGTGAGCCTCACACCTCGGTATGAGTCAAAAACGGGAAAGTGACTGCAGGGAGAGCACGACGTTTCTTTCTAGCTAGGGTGGTGTCAGTGACCGACCAGCCCTGACATTTATATACTTTTCACCTGTGTGGTTGTTGAAATGCGAGGCGCCTCGAATATAGGTCTGTAAGGACCGGGAAACGTGTGCTCATGAGTAATTAATCCTCCAAAGTTAGGTGAGGACCGTCCCTGAAGATCCAAGGATCATAGTGGGGTCCTGAGACATTTGCTAGAGTGTCTCGAATCGGAGAGGTGCTTGCCCCTTGCCTCGACTCATGACGGAAATCCAATTTCCAATACGTGATATTGCAGTTTTAATTGTAGAACTAGTATGGTGACATGATAGATGGTACCCATGCCGCCTATGATTGATATTTATGATTTAAATTGTTTTGACACTATACACTTATAATAGTATCAAATGATTTGTTTTAAACGTACCAAGCATGTTTGGCTATTATAAGGGAAAACCCGATCCTCCGGCTTGCGTTGCATTGTGTGATGGGACCTGGGTCTTATAATAGCTTCATTTTTTCAAAGAGCATTGCGCTGTTTTGTTATACGCACTAGTATTCTTGGGAGGAAACCCGTTCCGTGTTATACGGCGTGGTCCCTTGAATTACTACCTTTTAAAGTAAAGTTTTAAATAACTATTTTAGTTCTCACACTAGTCACATGACTAACCTGGAGTTTGTTGTTTTAACCTAAACTCTGGGTGCCCCTATTTTCCGCATGGGCAGCTAGTAGTTTTGGTTTTGCAGATTTATATTCACAGGATCCTAATTTACAGCTGGAACGATGCTCGGAAAGCTCTGTATCCGTGTATTACTTTCAGTTGTGTTTTATATTGTTTTTCCGCTGCTATGTAATTTATTGTAATCTCTGATATTCTTTGTTGTATACTATTTATTCATACTCTGTATATTCTTGTATTCTGATGGAATTGTTGTAATAAACAATGAAATGTTCTTCCGTCTGCGTTCTGATTTGTCTTGTCCTCAACGCAATTTGCGCTTTCCTTCATGGGGAAGTTCGGGTCGTGTCAGTTTGGTATCAGAGCTTTGGTTTACAGAGCTTGAGAACAAGACATATTAGAACCATACGAAAGAATTCATCAGATATTGGATTAGTAATATCCAATTAGAATGACTCGTTAGAGATAGGATCAGTAGTATCCTAGAACGAGTGTGAAGAGTGTATTTTTCAAATGAAAACAATTTTGTTTTGAGATGTATATCGTTTTATACGTATTTGGATATTTATTTATTTTGAATTTGGACAATCCAGTATATAAAGATTTCGCGTATACGCGTCATGAACGTATATTCGAAGTTTTAATATACTGGATAGATATAGAATCACACTCTAGTCGCCCGGAGATGATGTTGATAATGACCATGGCATCATCAGTATTTATGTTCGTGTTTCGAAGGTGTGATTTCTATATGATTCCATAGACTGGTGTGAGAACCAAAACTTACATAGATTTATTATTGTGATTTGGCATCAAAAACATGATTTTCTGTATATGTATCAAAATTATGAATTTGAAATGATAATCTACTAATTGATTGACGGTTGTGTTGTTTGTTTATTTGTTTGATAATTTTGAACCATTACGCCTAATAGAATCAAATATTGAATTGTATTGAAAACTGGCCACATTTGCTTGCATATACATGTACTTACATTGAACAGGTCATAGCAAGGAGGCTAGAGCAGAAGAATAAAATTTGTTGCCCGACAAATAGGTACATGTTTACCATAATTTACTGTTTTGTTTGGTGATGATGATTTTATGAGCCGGTTGGCTAGCTGCTTGGTTTTTTCCTTTTCCTTTTGAGATCAAAAGGCCTATATGGCAATTTTGGGATTTTCCCGGTGTTCCCGGTGCAGGGGAGGTTATGGCGAAATTTTTCAAAAATTTAGGGTTTTAGCCAAATTTTTGAAAAAATTGAAAAGTTCTTAGAAATTGAAAAGTTGAAGAACTTAAGCCGTAGTGAAAAGAATGTAAGTTGAGTTGATTATTTAAACAACTTTCGGCTTCGTTCCTTTTCGGGGATGAAAAGTTTTAAGTGGGGGAGATTGTAACAACCAGGAAAATGCGAGCTAGTTTAAAAATTTTATTTCGGCAATTTTAGCGAAGTTTGAACATTTAAAATAAATTATTTTAAATAATATCAACAAGAAATTTATTTTGAATAGAATTAGAACGTATATATTTATATATATCGTCGTTAGACTATAAAATATTTATTTTAATTATAAAAGGAATTGAAAATGGCGCAGTAGTCCGATAATTCGATTTCAAAGTTCAAATGAATGTACCGGGTGCAAACTAAATCGGATTTTAGTGAAACCGAAAATAATAGGATCTAATAGAGAATATCTTTCCAACGAATCCGAAAAATCGAAATTTCATATCGAGGATCAAAATATATGTCCAGTTGAAAATTCTGAATAGTCGCTATGGAATTTAAGCCCTTAAAAATGGGGATTTTGCAAACGACCTCGGATTTCGACGAAACCACTTTTGTTGGATCCGTGATGTCAAGTTATTGCTAGATTCCAAATTTCATAATTTTTCGAATCAATATGTGAGCATGGCATAGAAAAACGCATTTGACTAGTTTTAGTTGATTTTAATCAACTGGAAATTGGCCATTTTTCAAACGGTCTCAGAATTCGACAAAACTAGTTTTGTTAGGACTGTATCGTCAATATGAAGCTAGAAAATATTTTTATGGAATTTTTCGAGTTACTGTGTGACCCCAGTAAATTGAAATGTGCGTTCAAATTCAATATATAGAGTTATATGTTGATTTTGACGAAAACTGATCGAAACGATCAAATCAGCTTACGATACATATCCCATTATGTTCGTAATGGGGGTAATTAGCTATGGAAAACAGTCGTTGGGTTGGATTTCGTGTTCGAACAAAAAGTCAACTTTTTATTGAGAATTAAATTAAACAAATTAATTATATAAACCCTTGGCCCCTTTATTCTCTCAGATCGAAGTCGATCGAAAAAAAAATGGAAGAGGAGAGCGACGGGGGGGCCGCCGCTGCCATCGCCCCCCCTCGAATCGCCACCGCCGCCCAAGGCGGGGCCACCGCATCCCTTCTCTCTCTTCCTCCTTCCCCTCTTCTAAATCCGTCGCGATCCAAGCCCAACCCCCTTTCCAGCGATGAAACCCTACCCTAGCCCAAACTGCCGTTGACCCCTTAGCATCCCCACCTGACCGCCGCCAGATGCCTGACGCCCTCCCCCTCGCCTCGCTGCCATCTCAGCGCGTCTGTGGACCCCGCCTCCACAGAATAGCTTCGGTTTTGAAAAAAAACAACGGTGAGTTTTTTTTCCTTTTATGTTAGCTTTGTTTCAGGTTTGTAATGTTAATCAAAAATCATTTTCTTTATATACGGAGCACTGTTTTAAAAAGAAAACTGATTTTTATAAATAAAAATATGATTTTTATTAGAAATAACATTATATAAAGTATAGATTTTTAATGGAGTGAAAGTATAGGTTTTTATTCATGTGAAAGATTAGATTTTTTTATTCATGTAAAGGTTTAATTTTTACACATAAAGATTTGATTTTTATTTATATATGAACACCATAAAGGTTTGATCTTTATATATATGATGTAGACAATAAATATGATTTTAAGAAATGTAAGGATTCAATTTTTAAAATGGAATTTGCCTTGCTTTTAAAATGAAATTTGCATGGTTTTGAAAAATAAAAATATGACATTGTTTTAAAATTGTTTTTATAAAATATATAATAACATAGAGGGTGAAAGCTATGATTTTTATTGATAAAAATACAATTTTTATACAAGTAGGAAGTTAGAAATATAACTTTTATATCATAGAAAGGATAAAAATATGATTTTTATATTATATAGATAGTAAAGATTTGATCTTTATACAGATAGTAAAGATTTAATCTTTATATTTGAAAAGGCGAAATCTTTATATTTAAAAAGGCGAAATCTTTATATTTGAAAAGGCGAAATCTTTATATTTGAAAAGGCGAAATCTTTATATAGCGATAGCATGATTAAAATATAATCTTTATTATATGAACATTGATGTAAAAATGGAATTTTTATCTATATAGCATCGATGTAAAAATAGAATTTTTATCTATATAGTAGTAGTATAAAAATATAATTTTTATATACATAGCAACAATATAAAAATGAAATTTTTATATATGTAGTGGCTACGGGCAACGAAAGTGACAAAAGGTGAGAACAGTGATGATTCCCTACATTTGAAGTGACGTGGAATTGGGATAGCTTTGGTGAGAACTTCTCACTTTAGATCTTCATTTCTAGTTAAATATATATATTAGGATGCAAACGGTGCTTAGTAGCACCCGACACCCGTCGTCCACAGACCATGGACGGCTTGTATGCTTGTTTGATGTGTTGTGAAATCTGTTTGTGATGTTGATGTGAAATCGATAATATAGATTAATGTGTTGAAATAAATTAATTATCGTTAAAAATATAATTTTTAACGTGAATGTGAATAAATAAATATTTATAAACAAATCAGCCGATTTGTTTATATACACTGATTTGACTGATATTGATTGGGATGATAAATTTTACACATCGCCCAACTGCACAAATAAAAATCTGTGTTTGTTGATTTGAAACCCCACACGGGTGTTGGGGTGATATTTGGCGTACACTAATCCCAATTATTTAATTGTATGTCGATCGATCGGTCGACAGGCTGTGTAAGCGTTAATTATTTATATTTAATGCTTATGCAGTAGCGTGGTGCACTTTGGATGATGGTTGATTGTTGATCGTTGCTATTATATACATGTGTTGTATGGAATCCATATAATTAACGTTATATAGTAATTGATTAGGCCTCATTCCAATCGGGAAAATAAGGAATATTATAAAAGAAAATTCATGTGTTGACGATGTTCATGTGTTGAAACTATTTATGTGTTGAGTAAAATATTTTAATAATAAAATTTACATATTTATCATATTTAAAATTAGAAACTACTTCACGATGGAGTCTGATTGAAAATCAAACGATAGATACCAAAATTTTATAAAATATTTTACATAACAAAAATAGTTGTGTGTTGACAGTACTCATGTGTTGAGACTGGTCGTGTGTTGAAAGAAATAAATATTCATTTGTTGAATAGAATAACGAATTTATTGAGATATATATAAAGCCATGTTGATTAGAGTTGCGCCATTTTGACGTGAATGATAGTTATACCAATTATATTCATTTTTATAATGAATATAGAAAAGAAGTGATTTCAAAATATAACGTTTTGAAAATATTATCATTTATATAGTAATGATATGAAACATTCAATTTTGATTTGAAATTGAATATAGAGTTGAAATGGTTTTGAAAATGAATTTAAAACGATTTATAAAATACGTTTTAAAAAGGAAATCGACGAAATATATATAATATATTATATATATGTATATAATGGCCTCAATAGAACGCGCCGCGCCGCGGCAGTTCGTGAATTTCGACCATTGACTTCGAATTGACATTACGGGAGATCCGACCGTCGGATTCTCCTAAAACCAGAACCGTTGGGTTCGTATCGAAAATAACTTTCCAATGAGTATTAGAAATTTGAAATCTAATGGTTGGATTTGGAATTATGTCCAAATCAAACTTGGGAAAGGTCGCTGTAAGTGCAGTTCGGTGGCCATTGATGGAAATCGACTGTACGGGCCTTGATATAATTATTAAAAATATCAATAATTTATGTAAAATCATAATATGTGAATTCGAAAGAACTGGGATGAAAAATTCCACATTTGAAAGGATAAAAATATATTTTTGTCGAAATGAACTAGTTTTGAACTAGAATTAAAATCAATTTATTTTTGAAATAAATAAATTGAATTTGAAAGTGATTTTAAAAAAATAATCAATATTCCCAATACGTGAATTGGACTGGAGTTGAATCGAAATTATCTTCGGAATATTTCGATGTTGGATTTCGTGACTATACAGATATTGTTATGGGAATTTGAAAGATATATTTTATATCGTTATTTCCAATACGATATTTGTTGGTTTCAGAATTTGATATTGAATATAAGCCAGTATATTTTCCATTCAGAGCCTTGTATTTAATATCAAATGTGATTTGGGTTTGTCATGAATGGTGTCTTCATTAACACTATTCTTAAGCCCAATAGAGAAAAAGATTAAATCTTTCTATTTAGATTTAATGAAGTGTATCAATTAAATAATATTTAATTGGAATTGAATTTGAATTGGTTTTTGGGTTTATCGCGAGCGGTGTTTTGAACAACACCTGTTCTTTAACCCGATTAACAATAGAGTGTGATTTTGGGTTTATCGTGAATCGTGTTTTAGATGACATTGGTTCTTTGACCCAGTTAAAGGCAGGATATTGATTTTGAAAAGATTAAAACTAAGTGGAGTTCTAATGAATCTTTAATTAGATTGAAATGTGAATTGATAATTTAAATTATCAAATTTGAAAGGTGATCGAGAATGGGGTACCACCAGTTTTGCTCCAAAGCAATAGTTAAATCTTTAATTAGATTTGAATGTGAAATGGTAATTAACTTTACCGATAACACCGTGGTGTTAGGTATGGAGTATTGCCAGTTTTTCTCCATGGGATGAATAGGTTGGGAATGGGAAATAAAATAAATAATTACTTCGGTGTGGTTCGCTAATCCTGACTAGTTTGAAAAACCATAATTTGGTTTGAAATGATATCCAAAGGAAGATTAAAGAATAAATTTAGAAGAACTTATCTTTGATAAAATTAATGGGAGCCTATTCCCTAAGAATGTGATTTTGTGAATAAAAGAATATTCTGAATTGGAATGAGGCGTTTGTTGTGTTTGTGTAACATTTGTTTATCATATACGTGGGTTATTCAGAAAGGTCGGGTTAATACCCATTCTGAATTACCGATTCGACGAGATGTCGAAGATGAAGACAGTGGTTGAAGACCGGAAGTCTTCACATCGTTTGGGTGATTACCGATGATCTTGATTGGGCGGTACACCCAAGATGAGGGAAACAGTTGGTGATCGTCCAGACGTTCTTGTAGATGGATGGATATGCGAGGAAAGTGCCTCCGATTTCGTTCAGACCCAGAACGGACTTGTAAATGGATTGTGTGTTTGACATTGGATTTTATTCTGTTTTGATTGATCTCTATTAAATATACATCTGTTTTGGCGGCGGAGAATTTATTCTTTTGCTTAACGCCCTTCTCTGAGACGTACGAGCTCAGAGGTTGTATATCGATGGACATCAGTCACATGGAGTGAATTGCCAGTGTGGCACACGTAACTGGCAATTGATCAAGGCTTCTTATGAAAAGAAAAGTCTTGTGGTTGATGATCAAAGCACAGTCTGTGTGACGCTTTGTGTATAACGTGAATTCGCGAGGCTCACACCTCGGTATGAGTCAAAAACGGGAAAGTGACTGCATGGACAGCACGACGTTTCTTTCTAGCTAGGGTGGTGTCTGTGACCTATCAGCCCTAACATTTATATACTTTTCACCTGTATGGTTGTTGGAATGCGAGGCGCCTCGGATATAGGTCTGTAAGGACAGGGAAACGTGTGCTCAGGAATAATTAATCCTCCGAAGTTAGGTGAGGACCGGCCCTGAAGATCCAAGGATCATAGTGGGGTCCTGAGACATTTGCTAGAGTGTCTCGAATCGGAGAGGAGCTTGCCCCTTGCCTCGACTCATGACGGAAATCCAATTTCCAATACGTGATATTGCGGTTTTAATTGTAGAACTATTATGGCAACATGATAGATGGTACCCATGCCGCCTATGACTGAAATTGTTTTGACACTATACACTTATAATAGTATTAAATGATTTGTTTTAAACGTACCAAGAATGTTTGGCTATTATAAGGGAAAACCCTATCCTCCGGCTTGCGTTGCATTGTGTGATGGGACCTGGATCTTATAATAGCTTCATTTTTTCAAAGAGCATTGCGCTGTTTTGTTATATGCACTAGTATTCTTGGGAGGAAACCTGTTCCGTGTTATACGACGTGGTCCCTTGAATTACTACCTTTTAATGTAAAGTTTTAAATAACTGTTTTAGTTCTCACACCAGTCACATGATTGACCTGGAGTTTATTGTTTTAACCTAAACTCTGGGTGCCCCTATTTTCCACACGGGCAGCTAGTAGTTTTGGTTTTGCAGATTTATATTCACAGGATCCTGATTTACAGCTGGAACGATGCTTGAAAAGCTCTGTATCCGTGTATTACTTTCAGTTGTGTTTTATATTGTTTTTCCGCTGCTATGTAATTTATTGTAATCTCTGATATTCTTTGTTGTATAATATTTATTTATACTCTGTATATTCTTGTATTCTGATGGAATTGTTGTAATAAACAATGAAATGTTCTTCCGTCTGCGTTCTGATTTGTCTTGTTCTCAACGCAATCCGCGCTTTCCTTCACGGGGAAGTTCGGGTCGTGTCAGTTTGGTATCAGAGCTTTGGTTTACAGAGCTCGAGAACAAGACACATTAGAACCATATGAAAGAATTCATCAGATATTGGATTAGTAATATCCAATTAGAATGACTCGTTAGAGATAGGATCAGTAGTATCCTAGAACGAGTGTGAAGAGTATATTTTTCAACTGAAAACAATTTTGTTTTGAAATGTAAATCGTTTTATACGTATTTGAATATTTATTTATTTTGAATTTGGACAATCCAGTATATAAAGATTTCGCGTATACGCGTCATGAACGTATATTCGAAGTTTTAATATACTGGATAGATATAGAATCACACTCTAGTCGCCCGGAGATGATGTTGATAATGACCATGGCATCATCAATATTCATGTTCGTGTTTCGAAGGTGTGATTTCTATATGATTCCATAGACTGGTGTGAGAACCAAAACTTACATAGATTTATTGTTGTGATTTGGCATCAAAAACATGATTTTCTGTATATGTATCAAAATTATGAATTTGAAATGATAATCTACTAATTGATTGATGGTTGTGTTGTTTGTTTATTTGTTTGATAATTGTAACAACCCGTATTTTTGAATAACATGTTATAACATAAATGGAGGTATAATTAAGCTGTAAAATCTGAATCAAGGGAAACGGGCTATGCCATTGCGTTCGTCTCGGAAAAATACGCGAAATAGAGTCCGAGTTTTCGAAAATCGGAGTCCGTATGACCAAGATATGGCCTCGCGAAGTTTCACGAAAAATTCCCAAATTAAAGTATACTTAATTAAGTGAAATGGATTGCGCAGAGAAATATATATATATATATTGATATATATATAATTGAAAATTAAATAAATAAATATGCAAAAATGTTCAAAACAGCGAATTGGGAGAGGGGAATAACCGAACCGGCCGATTTTTGAGGTCGACCCGAGCCTGCTGGGTCGACTAGGGGTTAATCCAGGGTGTTTGGCTGTCAACCCGTGGGCCGATTCGCTCAAATGCAGATTTTTCATTTGAATGGTTCTCATGGTTCATCTTTAATCTAAAGGCCCTAGATGGTTCCTACACTTGACTTCTTCCCCAAGACATGCTTTGATGGCTTGGATTGAATATAGGTTTAATCCTATAGCCTAAAACACTTGCCTAATCTATAAATAAGACCCTAACCTACCCTAAATCATCATTATTCATTCATACAACTAAACTATGGCAAAATCAATCCTCTCATGGCCTCCACTCTCTTCATAAAATTCCTAAATAAATTCCTAAGTGATTTTCCATGCATACAAGTGTTTTCAAACTTGTATGAGCATTATTAGCTTGCATTCAAGTCAAGTTCTTGTATTAGCATCATAAAGGAAGAGTTTTTGATCATTTTGGCTTGCATTTTGGGTTTAATAAGGGCTTTGTCATATTTTTGTGACTTCTTAATCATTGTAAGCCCTATTCTACTTTCATACTTAAACTTTGAAGTTAAATGTATGATATGCAAGTTTATATGCGAGTTTACTATGTTATGAAATGCAAGTTTATCATGTTATGCAAGTTTTCTATGATGTAATATACAAGTTTATCATGTTATGCAAGTATGCTATGATGTAATATACAAGTTTATCATGTTATGCAAGTATGCTATGATGTGATATGCAAGTTCATCAAGTTATGTTATGCAAGTTTGATATGCAAGTTGTCATATGATATGCAAGTTATGTTATGCAAGTTTGATATGCAAGTTGTCATATGATATGCAAGTTATGCTATGCAAGTTTGGGTTGAACATTTTATTCATGCTATCATGTTATGCAAGCTTATCTTGGGTTTATGAACATAAAGCTTCAAGCTTTATGCCAAAGGTTGCATTTTGGCAACATGTAAGTTATCATATCTCTTATGATAACTTGCATGTGAGGCTAAATGCGAACTTATGGCCATTTCTACATGTCATTTAGCACCATGTATCTCCAATATGCTAAGTTTGGTTTTATGCATGCTTTTGAGGCCAAAATATGTAATATGCAAGTATATGAGCACATGAACATTTCATATGCCACCATGTTGAACTTGTGGCTTCAATACCTTTATGTCATGATTATGCCAAGTTCCCTCTTTCTATCCTTTATGCGTTATTGCGATATGTAAGCGATGGGATTGCGTTTGGGGTTGGGTAAAATTAAAAGACATAAAACATAAGCATGGGAATTTACCTATTAAGTTAGGTCTACCCATTGGGAATTTACCTATTAAGTTAGGTCTACCCAATTGCTTAAAAACTTGTAACATGCTTTGGAAACATGATGGACATGACACTTAGAAAAGATAAGTGTGGCCAACTCGAGGTTGGGTTGAGTTTGTAGCGTAAACCTACCCGGAACCGACCGGCTTAACTAGTTGCTACGAACAATAGGACCCAATGTGAGAAGTTGGTCATGTTGTACCTTGAACCCGAGGTTAGACCAAGTTGTGGTGTAAAGCTACCCGGACCCGCCCGGCTTAACTAGTAACCACAACAAGGTCTAATGTGAGAGGTTAAGGCGCATTAAATTAATTAATGCCTCGTGATTAGGGTTAAGTCATGGTCCACTTAATACTTAACCAATTTGGGCTTGGTAGATTAATCGGGGTTAAGTCGTGAACTCATCGTTACACTTAACCAAGTTAATCCAGGATTAGCAAGAGGGTTAAACCGTACTTAACCCACTAGAAAAATCCTAGCAATGGGGGCCCACTCCAGCAGTAATCCTAAGTTAGTATCATCATGACCCTAGGGACTAGGCTAGGGTGGGGGCACGATTACTAGACTGGAGGTAAGTGACCAAAAGCGACGGTAGAGGGTACGCCGGTGTAGTTCCGGGCGGACTCTAGTCGTGCACATAGTCCGTAGCCGGAGAAAACATGCACGGGTACCAGTAGATCGGGACTGTGCACTCATGTTCATGGTGTCCAGGGGTTGACACCCTAGGGCTTGATACACCCGAAGGGTGGACCCGGCACAGTTCGACTACAATTATGATTGGGCCGTATTGACACCAACACGTGACGAGTTAGGCTTAGGGAGCCGATCGACTAGACCGTTTGGTTGGACCTTGTATTAGGGTCATTTCATGTTATTGGGCCAAAGCTTGGGCCAAGGGATCAATACTTGTTTATTCAAGTCATGTTAGTTTGCTAGTACACCTGTGGTGCAAAACCTTAATCCTGATTATGCGATGACACCTTTATCTACCTTGTTAGTTAATCATCATGCTAGTATATTGTTATCCTTATGTTCATCCCTGCTGCTCATGCCAGTTAACTTTATCAGTTTACATTGATTGTAGTAGGGCTTACTCAGTCTTTTTGACTGACCTGTTTTCTTTCGCCTCTTTTCTTCCGTTCCCCCCCCCCCCCAGGTTCTCAGGGAGGGAATACTGGAGCTTAGCTTGGATTTCAGATTGCTTGCTTGTGGGATTTCAGCTCATGTACGGTTTCGACATGAAGCTAGCTATGGTTACCACTTAATTGAGGATAGCACTTATTTGTTTCAGTTTTTCAGTTGATGTTGTTTTATCTAGACTTGTTTATTTGGAAAGCTATGTTGTACCAGACTTGTTTTGAAATGTTTTGAAATCTTCCGCTGTTTTATCTATGTTATTTACTCTGTTTACATATATACATATGTTCTTGTTCTGCCTTGATATATCATTATGCATGTTTACCTGATTCAAACGCCCCTCCAAAGTCAGAGTGCTTGCAAGAGCCACCCTGGTGGAGGTGGGGTGTTACATTTGGTATCAGAGCATATGGTTCGAGAAGGAAAAAAAAAAGCTTTTAGAAAACTTTTGGAAAACTATTTTCAAAACCAAGTATAAAGTATTTTCCAAAGAAAAGTCTAGTTTATTTTAAAGGCTATTCCCCAAAAAGCCATTAGCAAAATTCCTTCGTTTTTCTCCATTCTGAATTTGTCTTTTTCTTCGTTTTCAGTATGGCCGATAACTTTGCTATTCCGGAGGTAGTACACGTACCTATTTGGTATAGGAGACTTTTGGAGGCTAGGGCGACCGAAGCCGGCCCCGCAGATGTTCCTCCTCCTCCTCCGGTAGTTAATGTTCCTCCTCCTCCTCTTCCGGTGGTTAATGTTCCTCCTTCTCCTGTCGCTGAGGTTCCTCTTCCTCCTCCCCCTCAGCATCCTCAAGTGGACTTCGCAAAGACTTGCAAAGATTTCAAAGCAATGGGTGGCAAGAACTTTCAAGGCACTGAGACTTTTGTAGAGGCCAGAAATTGGTTGAAAGAGACCGAGGATTTGTTTGCTATCTTTGGGTTAGACGATCAGAGGAAGCTCTTGTTGGCGGTTTGGCTTATGAAGGATGAAGCCGCTTATTGGTGGGAAGTAACCAATGGTACTAGGCCTGTTGAGACTTGGGCCGATTTCAGGGCAAGGTTCATGCTTAAGTTTCTATCTTCTGCTGAGGAGAATCTGCAAATGGAGAGGTTCATAACTTTGAAACAAGGAGATATGTCTGTCAAAGAATATGTGAACAAGTTCAATCAGTTAGATCGTTTTGGCTTGGATATGGTGAATACTCCTCAGAAGAAGGCTCTTCGTTTTGCTAGAGGATTGAATGAGCCGTTGCAGGGATTGGCTATGTCACATATTCCCCATGGGGCCACGTTTGAGAGTTTGGTTGATATGGCGTTACTTCAGGGAGATGTCAAGAAAGAAACCAAGATGAATGATACTCAAGCCAAGAAGACTGATTCCCAGGGAAAAGGAAATCAGGGTAATCCAAGTGGTCAGAGCAGTCAAGGCAATCAGAACGAGAACAAGAGTCAAGGCAACAAGGGGAACAACAACAAGGGCAAGAACAACAAGGGGAAGTGCCATTATTGCGGTTCAGTTGGGCATCTTATTAAGGATTGTAAGAAGAGGAAAAGGAAGAATGGTGAATGCTTTTTCTGCGGTGAGACTGGACATTTCAGTAAGGATTGCCCGAGGAAGCAAGGGCAAGGCCAGGGTCAGACTCAGCGTGCTGGACCTTCAGGAGGGCAAGTTCATGCTCTCAATGTCGCTCCAGTTCCCGATCGAGGTAGTATTTCTGTTGAGATCCTTGTATATATTTCTGATTTTCCAGTTCGTACCTTGTTTAATTCTGGTGCATCGCATAGCTTTATCTCATTTGATCTTGTTGATAGTTTGCACCTTAGTACTAGCTTGGTAGATGATCCCGTCTGTGTCTCAAATCCTATTGGGGGTTCCTCCCATTTGTCTATGATATGTGGGGATTTGAGGATCTCTATACTGAGTGTAGAGTTCTTGTGCAGTGCTTATGTTCTTGGTTTTAGGGGATACGGATTGATATTGGGCATGGATTGGCTGTCCAGATATGGAGCCATTCTTGATTGTGAGCATAGGGTTGTGAGGCTCGTGACTCGCCTCGGAAACACCCTAGAAATTTCTTGTGATCCGAGAGGTCCCGTCATGTTGTGCTATCTGGAATCACTCGACTCGTCAATGGAAACTCTTCAGTCTGTGAGAGTGGTTCGAGAGTATCCGGATGTTTTGGATGAAGTTAGGGGGTTGCCCCCTAAGCGAGAGATTGATTTCCGCATTTATCTGGTGGATAATGCAAAGCCTGTTTCTTTGCCTGTTCGGCACATGGCTCCGCGTGAAAGGCGGGAGCTAAGTAAGCAAGTGAAAGAGTTGCTTGAGAAGAACTTCATTAGACGAAGTATATCTGAATGGGGAGCGCCTGTGGTATTTGCTACCAAGGCGGATGGTTCTCTCCGACTTTGCGTTGACTATCGAGAGTTGAATAAGCTGACTAAGAAGAACAGACACCCGTTACCGAGGATTGATGATCTCTTTGACCAGCTTGTCGGTGCTTCTGTTTTCTCTCAGCTTGATCTTGCTACGGGGTTCCATCAGCTCAGGGTAGCTGAAGATAGTATAGACAAGACTGCGTTCAGAACTCCAGATGGATTCTTCGAATGGCTTGTCATGCCGTTCGGCTTGACTAGTGCACCCGCATATTTCGTGGACTTGATGAGTCGGGTGTTCAGGGAGTTCTTGAACAAGTTTGTCGTGGTCTTCGTAGATGATATTCTGGTCTTCTCTAAGGATGAGGAAGAGCACGCAAGGCATCTCATGGAGGTGATGGATACGCTTAGAGCGCATCAGTTAAAGGCCAAGTTCTCCAAGTGTCACTTTTGGAGAAGGGAAGTTAGATTCCTTGGGCATATAGTATCTAAGCAAGGCTTAGCGGTGGATCCTGCTAAGGTAGTTGCAGTTCAGGATTGGATGACTCCAAGGAATGCAACCGAAGTGAGAAGTTTTCTAGGTCTTGCGGGTTTTTACCGGAAGTTCATCAAGGACTTCGCAAAGATATCCGCTCCTCTCACTAAATTGACGAAGAAGAATTTAGTTTTTGCTTGGAGCATAGAATGCGAGCTTGCTTTTCAGAAGCTCAAGAGAGCCCTCACATCAGCACCTGTTCTAGCTTTGCCCGATGGAGGGAAGTTATTTACCGTATACACCGATGCATGTGGCACGGGGTTAGGAGCTGTTCTTATGCAAGAAGGAAGAGTGATATGCTTTGGCGGTAGACAACTCGAAGTGCATGAGAAGAATTATCCCACTCATGACTTAGAGTTGGCAGCAATAGTATATGCACTCAAGGCTTGGCGCCATTATCTTCTGGGAGAAAGATTTGAGCTTTATACTGATCACAAGTCATTGAAGTATCTCTTTTTTCAGAAGGATCTAAATCTGAGGCAACAAAGATGGATGGAATTCTTAGCGTCCTACGATTTTGAGATAGCTTATACCCCTGGCAGGGGGAATGTGGTAGCAGATGCATTGAGTAGAAGAAGGTTGACCCTAAGTCCTCTATTCGTTGAGATGAAGAATTTAGAGTATGTGGCAACCTTTGATTTCTCTTTGGCGATTGAGTCGATGACCGGTTCTTTAGCATCTCTGGAACTCAGACCTACCCTTCTTGATCAAGTTGGGGCTTCGCAGAGAGAAGATCCTCAGATAGTTGAGACTATGGATAAGCTAATTCGAGGAGAGACGTCTAGTCATCTCGCTCGATATTCTATTGATGACAAGGGTTGGCTGAGGAGAGACGGAAGGTTATGTGTTCCAATGGTAGAAGATCTAGTAAGAAGAGTTCTTGAGGAAGCGCATCGCTCTAAGTTGACTATACATTCGGGCGGAGATAAGATGTATAAAGATATGAAGCGCATTTTCTTTTGGCCTGGGATGAAGAACGGATTTGGAGTTTGATGTTGGGGATATGGTTTTCGTGAAGGTTTCTCCTTTGCGGAATGTGGTCCGATTTGGAGCTATTGGGAAGTTGGCACCGAGGTTTGTTGGACCATTCCCTATTATAGAGAGGATCGGGCAGATGGCTTATAGAGTGAAGTTGCCCGAGAAGCTTGCTGGAGTACACGATGTTTTTCATGTCTCGCATCTTCGGAAGTGTTTACATGAATCAGCAGAGGTTGTTGAGCCAAGTGTTCTAAAAGATGTAGAAGTGGAGAAAGAGGCTACCTTGAGGAGAGCTCCGATTCGTATCTTGGGGACGGAGACCAAGAAGCTAAGGAATCGAGAGGTCAAATTGGTGAAGGTTCAATGGGGTGAAGCCAAAGAAGACGCAACTTGGGAAACCGAGGAGAAGATGCGTGGGCTTTATCCATTCCTTTTTGAGGGTACACTCTCAATCTCTTTTCTTTGTTAGCATATCTTTCTCTTTGCTATCCATGTTTATCTAGTTTATCGTGTTAACTTGTCATGAGAACCTTAGGTAGAAACCCTTTGGATGAAACATGTGTTTGAAACATGTTATGCTTGATGGTTGCAAGTGGTTGCAAGTGTTTGCAAGTGGATACTCGTGGATGCATAATACACATTAGGCACTAAGATCGGCTCACACACTTTCATACCGCATATGCATGAGTGTTTATGCTTATTCATGGATGAAAACTTGTTATGCTATCACGTGGATGTTGCATATGGATGAATGTTATGTGCACTCATGTAGAGATTATAAATTATGTTAGGAATTTGCATACATATGGACTCATTTCACTAACATATTTTGCATTAAGGGGGTTTACTGAATCAGTAACCTCCTGATTTTCGCATTAGATAAGTACATATACACACACCTTTGCATATGATCATACAGCATTTAAAACCTTTTAAGGACAATGATTGCTCGTGGATGATGTTTTGAGTAGATGGATGATGGATGGTAGGATACGTTCTTCCTAACTTGGAGATTTCGGGGACGAAATCCTTTAAGGAGGGGAGAATGTAACAACCCGTATTTTTGAATAACATGTTATAACATAAATGGAGGTAGAATTAAACTGTAAAATCTGAATCAAGGGAAACGGGCTATGCCATTGCGTTCGTCTCGGAAAAATACGCGAAATAGAGTCCGAGTTTTCGAAAATCGGAGTCCGTATGACCAAGATATGGCCTCGTGAAGTTTCACGAAAAATTCCCAAATTAATGTATACTTAATTAAGTGAAATGGATTACGCAGAGAAATATATATATATTGATATATATATATAATTGAAAATTAAATAAATAAATATGCAAAAATGTTCAAAACAGCGAATTGGGAGAGGGGAATAACCGAACCGGCCGATTTTTGAGGTCGACCCGAGCTTGCTGGGTCGACTAGGGGTTAATCCAGGGTGTTTGGCTGTCAACCCGTGGGTCGATTCGCTCAAATGCAGATTTTGCATTTGAATGGTTCTCATGGTTCATCTTTAATCTAAAGGCCCTAGATGGTTCCTACACTTGACTTCTTCCCCAAGACATGCTTTGATGGCTTGGATTGAATCTAGGTTTAATCCTATGGCCTAAAACACTTGCCTAATCTATAAATAAGACCCTAACCTACCCTAAATCATCATTATTCATTCATACAACTAAACTATGGCAAAATCAATCCTCTCATGGCCTCCACTCTCTTCATAAAATTCCTAAATAAATTCCTAAGTGATTTTCCATGCATACAAGTGTTTTCAAACTTGTATGAGCATTATTAGCTTGCATTCAAGTCAAGTTCTTGTATTAGCATCATAAAGGAAGAGTTTTTGATCATTTTGGCTTGCATTTTGGGTTTAATAAGGGCTTTGTCATATTTTTGTGACTTCTTAATCATTGTAAGCCCTATTCTACTTTCATACTTAAACTTTGAAGTTAAATGTATGATATGCAAGTTTATATGCGAGTTTACTATGTTATGAAATGCAAGTTTATCATGTTATGCAAGTTTTCTATGATGTAATATACAAGTTTATCATGTTATGCAAGTATGCTATGATGTAATATACAAGTTTATCATGTTATGCAAGTATGCTATGATGTGATATGCAAGTTCATCAAGTTATGTTATGCAAGTTTGATATGCAAGTTGTCATATGATATGCAAGTTATGTTATGCAAGTTTGATATGCAAGTTGTCATATGATATGCAAGTTATGCTATGCAAGTTTGGGTTGAACATTTTATTCATGCTATCATGTTATGCAAGCTTATCTTGGGTTTATGAACATAAAGCTTCAAGCTTTATGCCAAAGGTTGCATTTTGGCAACATGTAAGTTATCATATCTCTTATGATAACTTGCATGTGAGGCTAAATGCGAATTTATGGACATTTCTACATGTCATTTAGCACCATGTATCTCCAATATGCTAAGTTTGGTTTTATGCATGCTTTTGAGGCCAAAATATGTAATATGCAAGTATATGAGCACATGAACATTTCATATTCCACCATGTTGAACTTGTGGCTTCAATACCTTTATGTCATGATTATGCCAAGTTCCCTCTTTCTATCCTTTATGCGCTATTGCGATATGTAAGCGATGGGATTGCGTTTGGGGTTGGGTAAACTTAAAAGACATAAAACATAAGCTTGGGAATTTACCTATTAAGTTAGGTCTACCCATTGGGAATTTACCTATTAAGTTAGGTCTACCCAATTGCTTAAAAACTTGTAACATGTTTTGGAAACATGATGGACATGACACTTAGAAAAGATAAGTGCGGCCAACTCGAGGTTGGGTTGAGTTTGTAGCGTAAACCTTCCTGGAACCGACCGGCTTAACTAGTTGCTACAAACAATAGGACCCAATGTGAGAAGTTGGTCATGTTGTACCTTGAACCCGAGGTTAGACCAAGTTGTGGTGTAAAGCTACCCGGACCCACCCGGCTTAACTAGTAACCACAACAAGGTCTAATGTGAGAGGTTAAGGCACATTAAATTAATTAATGCCTCGTGATTAGGGTTAAGTCATGGTCCACTTAATACTTAACCAATTTGGGCTTGGTAGATTAATCGGGGTTAAGTCGTGAACTCATCGTTACACTTAACCAAGTTAATCCAGGATTAGCAAGAGGGTTAAACCGTACTTAACCCACTAGAAAAATCCTAGCAATGGGGGCCCACTCCAGCAGTAATCCCAAGTTAGTATCATCATGACCCTAGGGACTAGGCTAGGGTGGGGGCACGATTACTGGACTGGAGGTAAGTGACCAAAAGCGACGGCAGAGGGTACGCCGGTGTAGTTCCGGGCGGACTCTGGTCGTGCACATAGTCCGTAGCCGGAGAAAACATGCATGGGTACCAGTAGATCGGGACTGTGCACTCATGTTCATGGTGTCCAGGGGTTGACACCCTAGGGCTTGATACACCCGAAGGGTGGACCCGGCATAGTTCGACTACAATTATGATTGGGCCGTATTGACACCAACACGTGACGAGTTAGGCTTAGGGAGCCGATCGACTAGACCGTTTGGTTGGACCTTGTATTAGGGTCATTTCATGTTATTGGGCCAAAGCTTGGGCCAAGGGATCAATACTTGTTTATTCAAGTCATGTTAGTTTGCTAGTACACCTGTGGTGCAAAACCTTAATCCTGATTATGCGATGACACCTTTATCTACCTTGTTAGTTAATCATCATGCTAGTATATTGTTATCCTTATGTTCATCCCTGCTGCTCATGCCAGTTAACTTTATCAGTTTACATTGATTGTAGTAGGGCTTACTCAGTCTTTTTGACTGACCTGTTTTCTTTCGCCTCTTTTCTTCCGTTTCCCCCCCCCCCCCCCAGGTTCTCAGGGAGGGAATACTGGAGCTTAGCTTGGATTTCGGATTGCTTGCTTGTGGGATTTCAGCTCATGTACGGTTTCGACATGAAGCTAGCTATGGTTACCACTTAATTGGGGATAGCACTTATTTATTTCAGTTTTTCAGTTGATGTTGTTTTATCTAGACTTGTTTATTTGGAAAGCTATGTTGTACCAGACTTGTTTTGAAATGTTTTTAAATCTTCCGCTGTTTTATCTATGTTATTTACTCTGTTTACATATATACATATGTTCTTGTTCTGCCTTGATATATCATTATGCATGTTTACCTGATTCAAACGCCCCTCCAAAGTCAGAGTGCTTGCAAGAGCCACCCTGGTGGAGGTGGGGTGTTACAATAATTTTGAACCATTACGCCTGATAGAATCAAATATTGAATTGTATTGAAAATTGGTCGCATTTGCTTGCATATACATGTACTTACATTGAATAGGTCATGGCAAGGAGGCTAGAGCAAAAGAATAAAATTCGTTTGCCCGACAAATAGGTACATGTTTACCATAATTTACTGTTTTGTTTGGGTGATGATGATTTTATGAGCCGATTGGCTTTTTCTTTTTCTTTTTGAGATCAGAAGGCCTATATGGAAATTTCGGGATTTTCCCGGTGTTCCCGGTGTATGGGAGGTTATGGCGAAATTTTTCGAAAATTTAGGGTGTTAGCCAAATTTTTGAAAAATTTGAAAAGTTCTTAGAAACTGAAAAGTTGAAGAACTTAAGCCGTAGCGAAAAGAATGGAAGTTGAGTTGATTAGTTAAACAACTTTTGGCTTCGTTCCTTTTTGGGGATGAAAAGTTTTAAGTGGGGGAGATTGTAACAACCCGGAAAATGCGAGCCAGTTTAAAAATTTTATTTCGGCAACTTTAGCGAAATTTGAACATTTAAAATGAATTATTTTAAATAATATCAACGAGAAATTTATTTTGAATATAATTAGAACGTATATATTTATATACGTCATCGTTAGAATATAAAATATTTATTTTAATTATAAAAGGAATTGAAAATGGCGCGGTAGTTCGATAATTCGATTTCAAAGTTCAAATGAATGTACCGGGTGCAAAATAAACCGGATTTTAGTGAAACCGAAAATAATATGATCTAATAGAGAATATCTTTCCAACGAATCCGAAAAATCGAAATTTCATAGCGGGGATCAAAATATATGTCCAGTTGAAAACTCTGAATAGTTGTTATGGAATTCAGGCCCTTAAAAATGGGATTTTGCAAACGACCTCGGATTTCAACGAAACTACTTTTGTTGGATCCGTGATGTCAAGTTATTGCTAGATTCCAAATTTCATAATTTTTCTAATCAATATGTGAGCGTGGCATAGAAAAACGCGTTTGACCAGTTTCAATTGATTTTAATCGACTGGAAATTGGCCATTTTTCAAGCAGTCTCAGAATTCGACGAAACTAGTTTTGTTAGGACCGTATCGTTAATAAGAAGCTAGAAAATATTTTTCTGGAATTTTTCGAGTTAGTGTGTGACCCTAGTAAATTGAAATGCGCGTTCAAATTCAATATATAGAGTTATATGTAGATTTTGATGAAAACTGGTCGAAACGATCGAATCAACTTACGATACATATCCCATTGTGTTCGGAATAGGGGTAATTAGCTATGGACGACAATCGTTGGGTTCGATTTCGAGTTCGAACAAAAAGTCAACTTTTTATTGAGAATTAAATTAAATAAACAAATTATATAAACCCTTGGCCCCTTTATTCTCTCAGATCGAAGTCGATCGAAAAAAAAGAATGAGGAGAGCGATGGGGGGGCCGCCGCCGCCATCACCCCCACTCGAATCGCCGCCGCCGCCCAAGGCGGGGCCACCGCATCCCTTCCCTCTCATCCTCCTTCCCCTCTTCTAAATCCACCGCGATCCAAGCCCAACCCCCTTTCCAGCGACGAAACCCTACCCTAGCCCAAACCGTCGTTGACCCCCTAGCATCCCCACCTGACCGCCGCCAGAAGCCTGACGCCCTCCCCCTCACCTCGCTGCCACCTCAGCGCGTCAGTGGACCCCGCCTCCACAGAATAGCTTCGGTTTTGGAGGAAAAAAAAACAACGGTGAGTTTTTTTTTCTTTTTTTGTTAGCTTTGTTTCAGGTTTGTAATGTTAATCAAAAATCATTTTCTTTGTATACGGAGCACTGTTTTAAAAAGAAAACTGATTTTTATAAATAAAAATACGATTTTTATTAGAAATAACATTATATAAAGTATAGATTTTTAATGGAGTGAAAGTATAGGTTTTTATTCATGTGAAAGATTAGATTTTTTTTATTCATGTAAAGGTTTAATTTTTACACATAAAGATTTGATTTTTATTTATATATGAACACCATAAAGGTTTGATCTTTATATATATGATGTAGACAATAAAATATGATTTTAAGAACTGTAAGGATTCGATTTTTAAAATGGAATTTGCCTTGCTTTTAAAATGAAATTTGCATGGTTTTGAAAATTAAAAATATGACATTGTTTTAAAATTGTTTTTATAAAATATATAATAACATAGCGGGTGAAAGCTATGATTTTTATTGATAAAAATACAATTTTTATACAAGTAGGAAGTTAGAAATATAACTTTTATATCATAGAAAGGATAAAAATATGATTTTTATATTATATAGATAGTAAAGATTTGAACTTTATATAGATAGTAAAGATTTAATCTTTATATTTGAAAAGGCAAAATCTTTATATTTGAAAAGGCGAAATCTTTATATTTGAAAAGGCGAAATCTATTTGTGATGTTGATGTGAAATCGATAATATAGATTAATGTGTTGAAATAAATTAATTATCGTTAAAAATATAATTTTTAACGTGAATGTGAATAAATAAATATTTATAAACAAATCGGCCGATTTGTTTGTATACACTAATTTGACTGATATTGATTGGGATGATAAATTTTACACATCGCCCAACTGCACAAATAAAAATCTGTGTTTGTTGATTTGAAACCCCACACGGGTGTTGGGTGATATTTGGCGTACACTAATCCCAATTATTTAATTGTATGTCGATCGATTGGTCGACAGGCTGTGTAAGCATTAATTATTTATATTTAATGCTTATGCAGTAGTGTGGTGCACTTTGGATGATGGTTGATTGTTGATCATTGCTATTATATACATGTGTTGTATGGAATCCATATGATTAACGTTATATGGTAATTGATTGGGCCTCATTCCAACCGGGAAAATAAGGAATATTATAAAAGAAAATTCATGTGTTGAATATAAAAATAGTCATGTGTTGACGATGTTCATGTGTTGAAACTATTTATGTGTTGAGTAAAATATTTTAACTATAAAATTTACATCTTTATCATATTTAAAATTAGAAACTACTTCACGGTGGAGTCTGGTTGAAAATCAAACGATAGATACCAAAATTTTATAAAATATTTTACATAACAAAAATAGTTGTGTGTTGACAGTACTGATGTGTTGAGATTGGTCGTGTGTTGAAAGAAATAAATATTCATTTGTTGAATAGAATAACGAACTTATTGAGATATATATAAAGCCATGTTGATTAGAGTTGCGCCATGTTGATTAGAGTTGCGCCATTTTTACGTGAACGATAGTTATACCGATTATATTCATTTTTATAATGAATATAGAAAAGAAGTGATTTCAAAATATAACGTTTTGAAAATATTATCATTTATATAGTAATGATATGAAACATTCAATTTTGATTTGAAATTGAATATAGAGTTGAAATGGTTTTGAAAACGAATTTAAAACAATTTATAAAATACGTTTTAAAAAGGAAATCGATGAAATATATAATATTATATATATATATATATATATATATATATATATATAATGGCCTGAATAGAACGCGCTGCGCCGTGGCAGTTTGTGAATTTCGACCATTGATTTCGAATTGACATTACGGGAGATCCGACCGTCGGATTCTCCTAAAACCAGAACCGTTGGGTTCGTATCGAAAATAGCTTTCCAATGAATATTAGAAATTTGAAATCTAACGGTTGGATTTGGAATTATGTCCAAATCAAACTTGGAAAAGGTCGTTGTAAGTGCAGTTCGATGGCCGTTGATGAAAATCGACTGTGCGGGCCTCGATAAAATTATTAAAAATATCAATAATTTGTGTAAAATCATAATATGTGAATTGGAAAGAACTGGGATGAAAAATTCCACATTTGAAAGGTTAAAAATATATTTTTGTCGAAATGAACTAGTTTTGAACTAGAATTAAAATCAATTTATTTTTGAAATAAATAAATTGAATTTGAAAGTGATTTTAAAAAAAATTCATTATTCCCAATACGTGAATTGGACTGGAGTTGAATCGAAATTATCTTCGGAATATTTCGATGTTGGATTTCGTGAATATACAGATATTGTTATGGGAATTTGAAAGATATATTTTATATCATTATTTCCAATACGATATTTGTTGGTTTCAGAATTTGATATTGAATATAAGCCGGTATATTTTCTATTCAGAGCCTTGTATTTAATATCAAATGTGATTTGGGTTTGTCGTGAATGGTGTCTTCATTAACACTATTCTTAAGCCCAATAGAGAAAAGATTAAATCTTTCTATTTAGATTTAATGAAGTGTATCAATTAAATAATATTTAATTGGAATTGAATTTGAATTGGTTTTTGGGTTTATCGTGAGCGGTGTTTTGAACAACACCTGTTCTTAACCCGATTTACAATAGAGTGTGATTTTGGATTTATCGTGAATCGTGTTTTAGATGACATTGGTTCTTTGACCCAGTTAAAGGCAGGATATTGATTTTTGAAAAGATTAAAACTAAGTGGAGCTTTAATGAATCTTTAATTAGATTGAAATGTGAATTGATAATTTAAATTATCAAATTTGAAAGGTGATCGAGAATGGAGTACCACCAGTTTTGCTCCAAAGCGATAGTTAAATCTTTAATTAGATTTGAACGTGAAATGGTAATTAACTTTACCGATAACACCGTGGCGTTAGGTATGGAGTATTGTAAGTTTTTCTCCATGGGATGAATAGGTTGGGATTGGGAAATAAAATAAATAATTACTTCAGTGTGGTTCGCTAATCCCGACTAGTTTGGAAAACCATAATTTGGTTTGAAATGATATCCAAAGGAAGATTAAAGAATAAATTTAGAAGAATTTATCTTTGATAAAATTAATGGGAACCTATTCCCTAAGAATGTGATTTTGTGAATAAAAGAATATTTTGAATTGGAATAAGGCATTTGTTGTGTTTGTGTAACATTTGTTTATCATATACATGGGTTATTCAGAAAGGCCGGGTTTATACCTATTCTGAATAACCGATTCGACGAGATGTCGAAGATGAAGACGGTGGTTGAAGACCGGAAGTCTTCACATCGTTTGGGTGATTACCGATGATCTTGATTGGGCTGTACACCCAAGATGAGGGAAACAGTTGGTGATCGTCCAGACGTACTTGTAGATGGATGGATATGCGAGGAAAGTGCCTCCAGTTTCGTTCAGACCCAGAACGAACTTGTAAATGAATTGTGTGTCTGACATTGGATTTTATTCTGTGTTGATTGATCTCTATTAAATATACATCTGTTTTGGCGGCGGAGAATTTATTCTCTTGCTTAACGCCCTTCTCTGAGACGTACAAGCTCTGAGGTTGTATATCGATGGACATCAGTCGCATGGAGTGAATTGCCAGTGTGGCACGCGTATGTGGCAATTGATCAAGGCTTCTGCTGAAAAGCAAAGTCTTGTGGTTGATGATCAAAGCATTGTCTGTGTGACGTAGCTTTGTGTATAACGTGAATTCGCGAGCCTCACACCTCGGTATGAGTCAAAAACGGGATAGTGACTACAGGGAGAGCACGACGTTTCTTTCTAGCTAGGGTGGTGTCAGTGACCTACCAGCCCTGACATTTATATACTTTTCACCTGTGTGGTTGTTGGAATGCGAGGCGCCTCAGATATAGGTCTATAAGGACCGGGAAACGTGTGCTTAGGAATAATTAATCCTCCAAAGTTAGGTGAGGACCGGCCCTGAAGTTCCAAGGATCATAGTAGGGTCCTGAGACATTTGCTAGAGTGTCTCGAATCGGAGAGGAGCTTGCCCCTTGCCTCGACTCATGATGGAAATCCAATTTCCAATACGTGATATTGCGGTTTTAATTGTAGAACTGGTATGGTGACATGATAGATGGTACCCATGTCGCCTATGATTGATATTTATGATTGAAATTGTTTTGACACTGTACACTTATAATAGTATCAAATGATTTGTTTTAAACGTACCAAGCATGTTTGGCTATTATAAGGGAAAACCCTATCCTCCGGCTTGCGTTGCATTATGTGATGGGACCTGGGTCTTATAATAGCTTCATTTTTCCAAAGAGCATTGCGTTGTTTTGTTATACGCACTAGTATTCTTGGGAGGAAACCCGTTCCGTGTTATACGGCATGGTCCCTTGAATTACTACCTTTTAAAGTAAAGTTTTAATAACTGTTTTAGTTCTCACACCAGTCACATGACTGACCTGGAGTTTATTGTTTTAACCTAAACTCTGGGTGCCCCTATTTTCCGCACGGGCAACTAGTAGTTTTGGTTTTGCAGATTTATATTCACAGGATCCTGATTTGCAACTGGAACGATGCTCGAAAAGCTCTGTATCCATGTATTACTTTCAGTTGTGTTTTATATTGTTTTTCCGCTGCTATGTAATTTATTGTAATCTCTGATATTCTTTGTTGTATAATATTTATTCATACTCTGTATATTCTTGTATTCTGATGGAATTGTTGTAATAAACAATGAAATGTTCTTCCGTCTGCGTTCTGATTTGTCATGTCCTCAATGCAATCCGCGCTTTCCTTCACAGGGAAGTTCGGGTCGTGTCAAGTAAGATAGGGATAACTGTTAAATGTGAACACGCCTAAATTGGGATTTTGGGTAATTGGCATGCACTGTTATTAAAGGCTATAATTTGGCATAGTTTATACTATGAATCATGATTGGGGTTTTTTTGGGGAATATTTTGTACAGTGAAATATGACTAAACCTTAGGGCATGTGTTGTGATTTTTGGGGCATGACTATTATTGCAAATTTGGGAAAAGTGGGTGTAACCTATTTTGAGTAATAACTTGAATTTGAATTTGTGGGGCATAACTTGCAATCAGCTTTGTTGGGGCATAACTTGAGAATTGAAACATGACTAGTTTTGTGAATTTGGGATGATTAGCATATAAAATCTAGACTTGGACATGTATGGTAAATATACTAAAAGAAAAACATGCCTAACCCGAGGTTAGATCGAGTTGTGGTGTAAAACTGCCCGGAACCGCCCAGCACATCCAGTAACCACAACAACACAGATCTAATGTGAGAGATTAGCGCATTTAGCCCAAAACCCGAGGTTAGAATGAGTTTGCGGTAGAAGTCTACCCGGAACCACTGCGCACATCCAGCAACCGCAAACAACAGTTCTAATGTGAGAGGTTGGGGCATTAATAAATTACTTAATGCCAATAAACAGACATGCTAAGAATGGTAAGGTTAAGTAAAATTTAGAACACTTAACCGTTATAACATGTTAATTAGACAAGAAGGTGGGGTTAAGTAAATTTAGAACACTTAACCGTTATAACATATTAATTAGACAAGTGAGCAGGGTTAGGTCAACCAGTATAACATGATGAATGAGAAGGGTTAAGTTAATAAGAAATACTTAACCAATATGACATGATGAATGAGTAGGGTTAAGTTAATAAGAAAGACTTAACCAATATGACATGATGAATGGGTAGGGTTAATTTAAAACAAGAGAGCAACACTTAACCAATATAATAGGATGCGTGGAAGGTTTAAGTTAACACAAGAAGGCAACACTTAACCATTGTAACACGACAAGTGGGTGGGTTAAGTCAACTTGAATTGATTGATGACACTTAACCAATACAGCATGATGAATGCGTGGGGTTAAGTTAAAAAGAAACACTTAACCAATGTAACTTGATAAAGGAATGGGGTTAAGTTAATGGGAAATACTTAACGAATATAACATGATGAATGAACGTGATTAAGTTAATAGGAAACACTTAACCAATCCAACATGACGAGTGGGAAGGGTTAATATGAAACACTTAACCAACATGACATGATGAGTGGGTGGGTTAAGTTAACATGAATGGAAAAAACTTAACCATTAACTAAACATGTTTGAATTAGTGGGAGGGTTAAGTACATATCGGGTTGGTGGGTAATATTAGTAAATATAGTCCCACAAACTTAACCAGTAAGAAACCCTAGTAACGAGGACCCACTTCAGCAGTAACCCACATAGATGTATCAAGGTACCCTGAAACTAGGCAAGGTAAGGCACGATTACTGGGTTGATTATAAGCGGTCAAAATAGCGGCAGAGGGTACATCAGTGTAGGTTCCGACGGATTACGGGCGTGCACATACTCCGGAGTGGGAAAAGAAGGCACTGGGTACCAGTAATTATACACTGTGCATCTTGAATCGTGTTAGGTTGTTATCATAAGAATTGATACACCTTATGGTGGGACCAACACATGGTATCTACATGCAAGAGAGTGCCGATTGACACAGACACAAGGAAAATTAATACGAGTAAGGGGCCGATCGATATCTAACATCTTCATGGCAATTAGGCTGACTGAGGTAAGATCCTCATACTAGATGTACACCTGAAGGCTACCACAGTTGCAGGGATTGGGATCGCGTTACCATTTTACACAAATTACTAGTTGGAACACTAGTTAGGCGGTGCAGAGGTATAAAAATCAGAAATAACCAGGTAGTAGTGAAGCAGAGAAAGAGTTGAAGCGCATTCAGTTTATCTTGCCTTATCATATCTATACTAATCATATGTTATCTTGTTTTCCTTGTTCTCATGGTATTGTCTTATATTCAGTTCATTCATTTCATGATGCTTTTTCCTATTTACATGTTGAAAGTCACTGGACTTACCAGAGTTATGTCTGACCTAGTTTGTTTCGCCTATTTTCTATCGTTCCCCCCCTCCCCCCCCCCCCAGGTTCACAGGGAGGAAATATTACCTCTTAGCTCAGTTTTCTTTCCAAGCTCGAAGATAGTCGATGTATTGCTTTGGACTCTCTCTCTTCCACTGCTATGGCTGGTTCATGCTTTATTGGGGAATATCATTGTTATTTTTATGCTTCTTTTATACTTAGAAGTTTTTGAATTAGGAAGAGGTTCTATGTATTACTTTTAAGTATGATTGAGACAATTGTTGTAAAAGTTTGACTAAACCACGTTATTTATAAAATGACTTTATTTTATGCTGCTCTATTTGTCTGTCTTGTAATTTATCTGCATCTTTTACCTAAAACTCTCCACCGAAGTTAAGGCATTCCCTTTGTGAGTGACCTTAATGGAGGTGGGGTGATACATCTGTGGTATGGGACACGGAAGTATACGAAGTCGGTTAATTCCAGTATAGTTAGATAGAAGGTGATGTCTTATTAATGATGATTTGGTGTTTTCGATGTTTTCCAAAGTTGATAAGGAGCTAGTGAACCAGTAGTGAGAATGTGTGGTATAGGACGCACTGTTACCACTACTAGGGTTACTGACTGTGATTCAGTGACGCATATTGTGTTTGTTGAGCCAGTACTTTATTTCGAGGGGAAGCCGAGACTCGGGGGAAGTCATGTATACGTATTCACTTGACCGGGTGGGTAAGATACACTCGGCCGGGGGGGGGGGGGGGTCGCAGTGGAAGCCGAGACTCGGGGGAGTCACGTATATGTATTCACTTGACCGGGGGGTCAAGGTACACTTGGCCGGGGGGGTCGCAGTGATAGGTGCCTAACTTGAATACGTATAAGTACTGAGCTTAGCTCGGGGGGAGCTATATTATCATGTGGTTGCACGTGCATGTTTATTTCTAATGGATCCATATTGTGATGATATTTTGTGATTTGATCTATACGGTCGTACATTAAAGATTATTGGATTTTAAATTTACATAAATGTTTGGTGATTTTATATGATGGAGTAAGACGCTCTTTCCGTGATATTTGACTCGCTCGAATTATATGACGATTTCGATGTTGGTGATTTTTCCTTTGCTAATACTTGACTATTGCCCAAGATGAGCAACATTATACCTCGCGATAAGCTTTATTATTATCGCATGCGCACATTTTTTATGATTTCTTTTATAAGTTGTGTTTGATGATTTTAACTCGATCGGGATGATCGTACATTTGTAGAGTGCATTCGGATTTCTAATCCATTATATTGTGAGATTTTGAAGTTTTGGAGTGAGGTGTTTCCTTTATTGATGATGTTATTTTATGTATATGAAAAGTGTTATGAGTATCTTACTGACTCATATATGATAATCTAATTTGATTTATTTTTTCATATTGTTTTATATGATAAGTGAAACGAGGATTATATTGAGTTATGATACGCTGACTTGATTTGTTATGATTATCATATTGATTTAAGAATGATATTTGTTGTGAGTGACATGTTGGTTTATACATGGTACTCTTTGTTGATTCATTTTTTCATATTATTTTATAGATGATAAATTCCATATAGATTTAATTGGTTCATCTTTAAACTATTTTATCATATTGTTCATGTATATGATAAATGTTATAAAGATTTTAATGGATTTAACTCCATTCGTTATCATATTGTATGTGATATTTGTTATGAATATCATATTGGTATATATATGATATCTTGTCTAACTTTATCATATTTCCCAAAATTATTATTGTTAGAATCATATTGATTTATATACGATACCCTTTTTAATTATTATGTTGAAAATGGTGAGAGTATTTTCTAATTGGTGAGAGTTGATTTTTTTACAAAAATTAAGTAATCAAGTTTGAATTTTTCTGTTGCTACAATCTAAATAAGTTGGGAGAGACTATAGAAATTTCAAACTCTATATGTAAGATACTTAAATAAAAGGGAAGAAGTGAAGATGTGACATTGGAATCTTGTAATGATGTGTACTAACCCAAGTAAATTGCAAGGACGCAATTTTATTAATTGGGGGAGTCTGTAACAACCCAGATTTTTGGAAGGGAGCTGTAATAGCCTAGATAATTTTCGCATTTAAAAATAAAAAATTAAGGTTTAATCCTTGAAATTAAATGTTTGTATTTAGGATTTGGTCGTCGACCCATTTTGAATAAATTTTTTACTTTTAAAATGAAGATGATTTTGTAACCTCAATGTAAACATTTTGCCAAAGTTAACGTTGTAATAAATACTAGCTTAAAACCCGTGCTTTGCACTCGGGCCAGTGATGAAAGCAATGTGAATTTAAATTGGTTTTGTTAAATTTTTACGGTATTAATATTTTAAACTAATTCCAACATATTGTTGAGAAATTATAATTTGATTTTAATTTAACTTGGGTATATATTCTTTAAAATTTTTGTCTGCTACTAGTTGAAGGTTGGCCAAAATAAGGAACACTTATAAAATTGCTTAATATATGTAGGGACACTTATCCGTTTTCTTTTGAATTGTTCACCGCGTAGTCCCTTTGAAATCAATCCGTCCCTTTGTTCCTTCCAAAGAGTTCTCCTCTCCTTTATATTTTTTGAGCATCTTCTTCTTATAGGAGGATATCTTTCTTGGAGCTGAGAATTTCACCTTTTCCCTAAAAAAAATTAATAATTGCACTGAATCCCTAAATCATTAGCTTTCCACCCATTTGGCTCCAACGCCATCACCTCCAATCGCTGCTCAACTGAGCTCCTCCATCAATCGTAGTCCCTCCACCTCGGATCCACGTCAAAACCACTAGCCTTGTCAGCTGTCACCAAGTGAAACAGCGAACACTACGTCGTACACTGCAGTCGTTCTCCTGCGTCGCCACAAGGTTCCTACACTATGTTAGCTTCGGATTAGCATTGCCAATGGCTCCTCCTCTTCGGCGCTTCCTTTCTTGTTTCAATCGGGTTGCTGCTGTCGCCGCTATCGCTGTTCGGCATCATCGGAGGTGAGCCAATTTCACGAGTAAACCCATTTCAAGTATCTGACTTTGCATAAGCACTAAGTATAATTTGTATATTTCTTCATATTTGGAAGTCTGCTTTAGTATTGTATTGTGTCGATAAAAGGGGAATTCTAATTCGTTGACTGTGCTGAGTTATTACTGCTGCAACTCAGTTTTATGTGAATATTCTCAGTCTGGATGTCTTGCTGGTTTAACTTTGAGGAAAAATGTCTTTCTCATTCTATGTTCATTGGTATAATGATTATTTTGTTGGGTTTCTTGAGAATTTTCTTGCGTTCTTAATTGTAAAACATAAAGTTTCATGATTGTGTTACCAGTATTTGGTTTTAACAGTATTGCCATGTCCGCGCACATTATTGTCAAATATATATTCTGGTACATAAAAGACGGGTGCATGCATACATGTAAATTTCGAAGCATCTCCCTGTTTATGCTTTCTCATAGTCTATATGCTAAAATTTAGTTCTATTTATGTGAGGGCCACGCTTTAATGTTTCTGATATTTCAATGGGATTTGAAAGTAAGTACTAACCAGCCTTTGTCTCTAGTTGACAGTTGATCCGTTGTTTCTATATTTAAATTATTGTAAAACACAATGTTTCATGGTCACTTATCAAAATTTGTTTGTTTTGAAGTCCTTGATTAAATGTTTTTCTTTGGACATGCAGAGAAATAGTATTTAAATCTTCAGCTCCAGGATTTTATGCTTTTATGGAAACTAAGTAATGGTACATACAAATTCTAGAAACCACACATACGTTAGTTACTAAGTTGGGTGGATCTTCTTATTCATTGCATAGTCAGCTAAGTAATTATTCTTGAAAAATGAGTGGTCAAGAGTAATTTATGATAAAATAATTTATAGAAACCAACCTCAAGTACTCTAAACTAAATAAAACTTGTTCCTTTATATTATTAACAGTATACAGTTTCCTTTAGACTTGATATTCTCTATTAGCTAAAAGCTGATCACGTTAATTAAGCTTATGTTAATTAATATGTGTTTTAATTTACACTAGTCTGTATGGTGCTATGATCATTTATGACTAGTCAATGATCCGCCTAAACTTTGACCGTATGTGACAAATTTTAAAGTGTTGTTGAGAAGAAACATAGATTATATGCTTTAAGTTATAATAAACGAAGGGTATGATAAAACTTGGAAGAAAACGTGCATCAATTGAGTTATTGGGGGCGCATTCATCTATTTTGTTCGTATTTATACTTCTTTGAATGCATTGGTAATTATGACCTACTTCAAATTGGCAACTGTCAAACTTGAGAAGACCCGTAACTTCCCCGGTAAGGAAAGCCCGGATACTTCGAGAACAACACACAAAAGAACGCAAACAGAAGAACATTTCATTGTTAATTACCCACAATTTCATCTGAATACAAGAATATACAGTGTATAATTCGATATTACACATTTACTAAATATCAGAGATTACAATACATTACATAGCAGCAGAAACTAATACAATACACTACTGAAAGAGATATACAGATACAGAGCTTTCGGATATCATTCCAGCTGTAAACCAGGTTCCTGTGAATATAAATCTGCAAAACCAAAACTACTAGCTGCCCGTGTCAAAATAGGGGCAAAAAGAGTTTAGGTTAAAACAATAAACTCCAGGTTGGTCATGGGACTGGTGTGAGAACTAAAACAGTTATTAATCTTTATTTTAAAGTTAGGTAAATCAAGGGACTACGCCGTATAGCACGGAACGGGTTTCCTCCCAAGAATACCAGTGCATAAATGTGAAAACCCGTAACTTCCCCGTAAAGGGAAGCGTCGGATAGTTCGAGAACAAACCACAACAGAACGCATATAAAAGAACATTTCACTGCATATTACAACAATGCATCAGATTACAAGAATATACAGAGTATAAATGAATATTACACAAAAATATCAGAGATTTAAATTACATTTAAATACATAGCAGCGGAAAATAATACAATACATAACTAGAAGTAGATATACGGATACAAAGCTTTCCGGATATCGTTCCAGCTGTAAACCAGGATCCTGTGAATATAAATCTGCAAAACCAAAACTACTAGCTGCCCGTGTCAAAAATAGGGGCACCCAGAGTTTAGGTTAAAACAATAAACTCCAGGTCAGTCATGGGACTGGTGTGAGAACTAAAACAGTTATAAATCTTTATTTTAAAGTTAGGTAAATCAAGGGACCACGCCGTATAACACGGAACGGGTTTCCTCCCAAGAATACCAGTGCATAAAACAAACAGCGCAATGCTAAATAAAGAAAAATGAAGTTGTTATAAGACCCAGGTCCCATCACACAATGCAACGCAAGCCGGAGGATAGGGTTTTTACCTTATAACAGCCAAAGCATGCTTGATACGTTTAAAACACATTATTTGATACTATTATAAGTGCATAGTGTATAAAACAACTTCAAATCATAAGTATCAATCATAGGCGGCATGAGCGTCCCATGCCACTATGTCGCCATATATAGGTTTACAAATAAAACCGCAAAGTCACGTATTTGGAAATTGGATTTCCATCTATGAACCGAGGCAAAAGATAGTCCTCAACCGATTCGAGACTGTCTAGCCCGAGCCTCAGGACCCAGACTCAGGTGGGCCCTTGGATCGTCAGGGCCGGTCCACCGATGTGGATTAAAATGCCTGAACGTGCGTTTCCCCGCCCTTTGGGGCGTAAATGAGCCAACGAATGGCTCCATCGGACCCGGATCGTCCGATATAACCGAGGCACCTCGCAACAGCAACAACCACATAAGTCAAACTCGTCAGGGCATGTAAAACCACTGACGCCACTTCTAACTAGAAAGAAACGCATGCCCTCCTTGAGGTCCGTCTCCCGTTTTTGGTTCATACCGGGTGTGAAACTCGCGAAGTAGACGTTACACAAAGCTACGCCACAAAGGCCGTGCTTTGATCATCACCACAAGACTTTGCTTTTCAACAGAAGCCTCGATCAATTGCCACTTAGGCATGCCACACAGGCAATTCACTCCATGCGTTTGATATCCATCAATATATAACCCCTGAGCTCGTACGTCTCAGAGAAGGGCGTTAAGCAAGAGAATAAATTCTCCGCCGCCAAGCAGATATATATTTAATAGAGATCAATCACACGGACTAAAATCCAATGTCAGACACACAGTCCATTTACAAGTCCGTTCTGGGTCTGAACGAAACCGGAGGCACCTAGTACCCCGCATATCCATCGATCTCCAAGTACGTCTGGACGATCCCTAACTGTTTCCATCTTCTTGGGTGTACAGCCCAATCAAGATCATCAGTAATCACCCAAACGACGTGAAGACCTCCGGTCTTCGACCATCTTCTTCATCTTCGACTTTTCGTCGTATCAGTTATTCAGAATGGGATAAACCCGGTCTTCCCGAATAACTCGCGTATATTTTAAATAAGTGTTACACAAACACAACATACGCCTCATTCCAATTCGTTAGTCACTAACCGTAAATTAATCAAGAGAATAATTTCCCAAATATTAACCCCGAAGGCCGAAACCAACATCAGATCAATATCCAGAAAACCATTCTGCTTGGCTAACCGACAGTTAGTTTCTAAATTCCACATTCATAGGGAAAGGTTCCCCTTAATTTTATCCAAGATAAATTCCTTGAATTTATTCTTTGTTCTATTTTTGAATCTCAATTCAAACTAGTCGGGATTAGCGAACTTTACCGAAGTAATCATTGGTTTTAATTTCCCAATCCCAACCTATTCATCCCATGAAGTAAAACTGGTAATACTTCATATCTAACACCACGGTGTTATCGGTAAATTCAATTACCATTTCACATTCAAATCTAATTAAAGATTTAACTAACGCCTGGAGCAAAACTGGTGATACTCCATTTCGATTATTTCAATCTAATTAAAGATTCATTAAAACTCCACTTAGTTTTAATCGTTAACTGGGTTAAAGAATCAGTGTCATTTAAAACACGGTTCACGATAAACCCAAAATCACATTCATTAATTATCGGGTTAAAGAACGAGTGTTATTTAAAACACTGTCCACGATAAACCCAAAAATCAATATCAATTCAATTCCAATTAAATATCATTTAATTGGTACACTTCATTAAATCCAAGAAAAAAAAAGATTTAATCTTTTCTCGGCTGGGTTCAAAAACAGTGTTAGTGAAAACACCATTCACGACAAACCCAAATCACATTTGATATTCAATACAAGTCTCTGAATAGAAAATATATCGGCTTATATTCAATATCAAATTCTATGATTAACAAATGCCGTATTGGAAATAACGATATAAATAGATATCTTTCAAACTTCCATAACAACATCCGTATAATCACGAATCCCAACATCGAAATATTCCAATGACAATTTCGATTCAAATCCACTCCAATGAAATCATTGGAAATTTTGGTTATTTTTAAAACCCTTTTCAAGTTCAATTTATTTATTTAAAAATAAATAGAATTATAATTCTAGTTCAAAACTAGTTCATTTCGATAAAAATCTATTTTTATCTTTTCAAATATGGAGTTTTTCATCCCAATTCTTTCTAAATTATTTCTTATGATTTTACACAAATTATTACTATTTTTAATAATTTTATCAAGGCCTATACAGTCGATTTCCATCAACGGCCATCGAACTGCACTTACAGCGACCTTTTTCAAATTTGATTTGGACGTATCTCCAAATCCAGCCGTTAGATTTCAAATTTCTAACATTCGTTAGAAAGCTCTTTTCGATACGAACCCAACGGTTCCGGTTTTAGGAGAATCCGACGGTCGGATCTCCCGTAATGTCCGTTTGAAATAAATGGTCGAAATTCGCGAACTGCCGCGGCGCGGCGCATTCTATTCAGGCCATTATATTATATATATAATATATATTTCGTCGATTTCTATTTAAAACGAATTATATAAATAGTTTTTAAAATCGTTTCAAAAGCAATTTAAACTTTCTTTTCAATTCAAATCAAAATTGAATTCTTCTTTATAAATTCGTTTTAAAATTCATTTCTATTCAATTCAAATTTCAATTCAATTTGAATTCATTTCAATTCGTTTTCAATTCAATTTGAATTCATTTCAATTCATTTCGAAATCGTTTTCAATTCAATTCATTTTGAAATCGTTTTCAATTCAATTCATTTCGAAATCGTTTTCAATTCAATTCATTTCGAAATCGTTTTCAATTCAATTCATTTCGAAATCGTTTTCAATTCAATTCAATTTGAATTCATTTCAATTCCAATTCGAAATCATTTTCAATTCAATTCATTTCGAAATCGTTTTCAATTCAATTCATTTCGAAATCGTTTTCAATTCAATTCATTTCGAAATCGTTTTCAATTCAATTTGAATTCATTTCAATTCGTTTTCAATTCAATTTGAATTCATTTCAATTCCAATTCGAATTCATTTACAATCAATTCTTTTCAAAATATCAGATTTTGAAATCACTTTCGATATTCATTATAAAATGAATAAAATCGATATAAATATCGTTCACGTCAAAATGGCGTCAATCTAATCAACACGGCTTCATATATTGATATTTTCAAATATTCCATTTCGAATATTTCTATTTCAAATATTTCTATTTTAAAACTGGAATGAGGCCCAATCAATTTCCATATAATGTTAATTATATGGATTTTCATACATTACACCCATATAATAGCACTGCAAAATAATCAACCATCAACCAAAGTGCACTACACTGTATAAGCATCAAATATAGATATCTAACGCTTATAACAGCCTGTCAATCCATCGATTGACATATTTAATCAATTAGGATGAGTGAACTTCAAATTTCATCCCAACACCCGTGTGGGGTTTCAAACAAACAAACACAGATTTTATTTGTGCAGTTGGGCGATGTGTAAAATTTATCGACCCAATTAACGTCCTTCAAATAGGTGTACATAAACAAACCGTCTGGTTTGTAAATGAATATTGATTTATTCACATTCACGTTAAAAATTATATTTTTAACGATAAAACATTTTATTTTAACTTATGAATTTCTATTCAGTTCATTCTATAGATAAAATGATATTTTTATTTTTCTAAATTATTTTAGAAAATTTCGGCGGCATAACGGCACGATACTAGAAACGGGACAAGGCCTAGCCTTATCCCCGGTCTAGTGAAGGCCCACGCCATTCACACATCAATCAAAATCACCAAACAACCAAATTCAAATCAAATCCTATAACTAATCTATGCAACCAAACAAACAAGTCCATGGTCTGTGGACGATTGTGTCGGGTGCTACTAAGCACCGTCTGCATCCTAGTATATATATATAAATAGAAATGAAATGGAAAGGTGAGAAATTCTCACAGATAGCTATCCAGCTCCACGACACTTCATTGATATAAATCTTCTTTTGCAGAATTCTTCGTCGACCTCGCCTTTTTGTCGCTTTCGCCCGTATTCTCTACATATGTAAAAATCGAATTTTTACGATGCTATTCAATATATAAAAATATGATTTTTACTTCGCCTTTCAATATATAAAAATCGAATTTTTACTTCGATGTCATATAGATAAAAATTCCATTTCAAAAATAAAGTTTTCGCCTTTATAAAAATAAAGTTTTCGCCTTTATAAAAATAAAGTTTTCGCCTTTATAAAAATAAAGTTTCATCATTATAAAAATAATCACTTTACTTCAACGTATATAAAATAAAAATCAGATTTTTATTTCGCTACATATACAAAGATGATATTTTTATATTCTCTATCCTATAAAGATTATATTTTTAATACTTTAAAAATATAAAAATCATATTTTAATATTTCTATATAGTAAAGATTATATTTTTAATACTTTAAAAATATAAAAATCATATTTTTATTTCTCTATGTTCAATATATAAAAATCATATCTTTACAAGGGTAAAGATCAAATCTTTCCTTGCTTTAAAATTCTAATCTATTTATAGCCATTCATATCTATAAAAATAAACCTCCCTACTTATGAAAATCAAACTTTTCATGTTAATGATATATATATTAAATAAATAAAAAAAACTATAATTAAAACTGAATTATAGGAATTAAAACTGAATTTAAATATATATATAACGATCACCTTTCGGATTTGGGGAGGGGCTGCTGCACCATAGTTGGAGGGGATCGGAGAGGAGGCCGTGGGGGTGGGGACGGGCGTAGGCGGTGGTCGGGGGTCCAGGGGATGGCGGCTAGGTTTTCCGGCGATGTGGGTTTGGGCGCTCGCGTTCTTCGATGCAGGGGGGGTCTGCGTCGCATCGAGGTGACGGAGGAGGAGCAGAAGGGGAGGGCGGCGAACTTGGACGGAGGTGGGCGCCTCCGGTGGCGGCGACGAGGGAGGAGGCCGCTCCGTCCTCTTCTCTTTTCCCTTTTTTTTTAATTTGATTTCTGAGAAAAAAATAAACGGGGGGGGGGGGGGGGCAGAGTTAAAAAGGGGGAGAAATATATTTTATATATTATTTATTTTATTATTTTATTATGAAAAAGTTGACTTTTACATACGACCTCGAAACGAGGCTCACCGCCTGCCGTCCATAGCGTTTTACCCCCATTCCGAACACAATGGGATATGTATCGCAAGCCGATTTGATTGTTACAATCAGTTTCCGTTGAATTTTCATTTAAATCACTATATTGAATTTTAAACGTACATTTCAAATTACCGGGGTCACATACTAACTAGAAAAATTCCTGAAAAATATTTTCTAGCTTTGTATTGACGATACGGTCCTAACAAAACTAGTTTCGTCGAATTCTGAGACCGTTAGAAAAATGGTCATTTTCCAGTCGATTAAAATCAACTGAAACCGGTCAAACGCGTTTTCCTTTGCCACGCTCACATATTGATTCGAAAAATTATGAAATTTGGAATCTAGCAATAACTCAACATCACGGACCCAACAAAAGTGGTTTCGTTGAAATCCGAGGTCGTTTGCAAAATTTCCATTTTTAAGGGCCTGAATTCCATAGCGACTATTCAGAATTTTCAACTGGACATATCTTTTGATTCCCGCTATGAAATTTTGATTATTCGGATTCGTTGGAAAGATATTCACTATTAGATTCCATTATTTTTGGTTTCACTAAAATCCGGATTGTTTTGCACCCGGTACATTCAATTGAAGTTTGAAATCGAATTATCGAACTACCGCGCCATTTTCAATTCTATTTATAATTATATATAATTATTTATATTCTAACGACGACGTATATAATATATGCGATCGATTTATATTCAAAATAAATTTTCTCGTCGATATTATTTAAAATAATTCATTTTAAATATTCAAAATTCGCTAAAATTGCCAAAATAAAAATTTCAAATTGGCTCGCATTTTACGGGTTGTTACAATCTCCCCCACTTAAAACTTTCCATCCCCGAAAAGGAACAAAGTCGAAAGTGGTTTGATTAATCAACTCTACGTTCGATCTGGCTTCCATTCTCCAACTTTTCAGTTTCTGAGAATTTTCAAAAACTTCAAAAATTTGGCTAACACCCTAAATTTTCGAAAAATTTCGCCATAACCTCCCCTGCACTGGGAGCATCGGGGAATTTCAAATAGCTTCCCCGGTCCTTCAGATCTCAAAAAGAAAAAGAAAAAGCCAAGCGGCTAGCCAATAGGCTCACAAAATCATCATCACCCAAACAAAACAGGAAATTATGTAGTAAACATGTACCTATTTGTCGGGCAAACAAATTTTATTCTCTGCTCTAGCCTCCTTGCTATGACCTGTTCAATGATATATATGTATATGCAAGCAAATGCGACCAAATTTCAATACAATTCATTATTCGATTCAATTAGGCTAAATGGTTCAAAATTAGCAAACAAATGAACAAACAACTCAAACATCAATCAATTAGTGAATTAGAGTTTCAAATTCATAATTTCGATACATAGTCAAAAATCATGTTTTTGATGCCAAATCACAACAATTAGCCCTATCTAATTTTGGTTCTCACACCAGTCTAATGGAAATATATAGAAAATCACACCTTCGAAACACGAACATAAATACTGATGATGTCATGACAATCATCAGTACCATCTCCGGGCGACTAGAATGTGATTCCATATCCATCCAGTATATTAAAACTTTGAATATACGTTTGCAAGGCGTATATGCAAATTCTTTATATACTGAATTGTCCAAAATCAATATAAACAAATAATCAAATACGAATAGTTGATTTAAATTTTCAAAACAAAATTTGTTTTCATTTGAAAAATATACTCTTCACACTCGTTCTAGGATACTACTGATCCTATCTCTAACGAGTCATTCTAATTGGATTTTACTAACCCAATATCTGATGAATTCTTTCATATGGTTCTAATGTGCCTTGTTCTCTGCTTTGTAAACCAAAGCTCTGATACCAACTGTGAAAACCCGTAACTTCCCCGTAAAGGGAAGCGTCGGGTAGTTCGAGAACAAACCACAACAGAACGCATATAAAAGAACATTTCACTGCATATTACAACAATGCATCAGATTACAAGAATATACAGAGTATAAATGAATATTACACAGAAATATCAGAGATTTAAATTACATTTAAATACATAGCAGCGGAAAATAATACAATACATAACTAGAAGTAGATATACGGATACAAAGCTTTCCGGATATCGTTCCAGCTGTAAACCAGGATCCTGTGAATATAAATCTGCAAAACCAAAACTACTAGCTGCCCGTGTCAAAAATAGGGGCACCCAGAGTTTAGGTTAAAACAATAAACTCCAGGTCAGTCATGGGACTGGTGTGAGAACTAAAACAGTTATAAATCTTTATTTTAAAGTTAGGTAAATCAAGGGACCACGCCGTATAACACGGAACGGGTTTCCTCCCAAGAATACCAGTGCATAAAACAAACAGCGCAATGCTAAATAAAGAAAAATGAAGCTGTTATAAGACCCAGGTCCCATCACACAATGCAACGCAAGCCAGAGGATAGGGTTTTTACCTTATAACAGCCAAAGCATGCTTGATACGTTTAAAACACATTATTTGATACTATTATAAGTGTATAGTGTATAAAACAACTTCAAATCATAAGTATCAATCATAGGCGGCATGAGCGTCCCATGCCACTATGTTGCCATATATAGGTTTACAAATAAAACCGCAAAGTCACGTATTTGGAAATTGGATTTCCATCTATGAACCGAGGCAAAAGATAGTCCTCAACCTATTCGAGACTGTCTAGCCCGAGCCTCAGGACCCAGACTCAGGTGGGCCCTTGGATCGTCAGGGCCGGTCCACCGATGTGGATTAAAATGCCTGAACGTGTGTTTCCCCGCCCTTTGGGGCGTAAATGAGCCAACGAATGGCTCCATCGGACCCGGATCGTCCGATATAACCGAGGCGTCTCGCAACAGCAACAACCACATAAGTCAAACTCGTCAGGGCGTGTAAAACCACTGACGCCACTTCTAACTAGAAAGAAACGCATGCCCTCCCTGAGGTCCGTCTCCCGTTTTTGGTTCATACCGGGTGTGAAACTCGCGAAGTAGACGTTACACAAAGCTACGCCACAAAGGCCGTGCTTTGATCATCACCACAAGACTTTGCTTTTCAACAGAAGCCTCGATCAATTTCCACTTAGGCATGCCACACAGGCAATTCACTCCATGCGTTTGATATCCATCAATATATAACCCCTGAGCTCGTACGTCTCAGAGAAGGGCGTTAAGCAAGAGAATAAATTCTCCGCCGCCAAGCAGATATATATTTAATAGAGATCAATCACACGGACTAAAATCCAATGTCAGACACACAGTCCATTTACAAGTCCGTTCTGGGTCTGAACGAAACCGGAGGCACCTAGTACCCCGCATATCCATCGATCTCCAAGTATGTCTGGATGATCCCTAACTGTTTCCATCTTCTTGGGTGTACAGCCCAATCAAGATCATCAGTAATCACCCAAACGACGTGAAGACCTCCGGTCTTCGACCATCTTCTTCATCTTCGACTTTTCGTCGTATCAGTTATTCAGAATGGGATAAACCCGGTCTTCCCGAATAACTCGCGTATATTTTAAATAAGTGTTACACAAACACAACATACGCCTCATTCCAATTCATTAGTCACTAACCGTAAATTAATCAAGAGAATAATTTCCCAAATATTAACCCCGAAGGCCGAAACCAACATCAGATCAATATCCAGAAAACCATTCTGCTTGGCTAACCGACAGTTAGTTTCTAAATTCCACATTCATAGGGAAAGGTTCCCCTTAATTTTATCCAAGATAAATTCCTTGAATTTATTCTTTGTTCTATTTTTGAATCTCAATTCAAACTAGTCGGGATTAGCGAACTTTACCGAAGTAATCATTGGTTTTAATTTCCCAATCCCAACCTATTCATCCCATGAAGTAAAACTGGTAATACTTCATATCTAACACCACGGTGTTATCGGTAAATTCAATTACCATTTCACGTTCAAATCTAATTAAAGATTTAACTAACACCTGGAGCAAAACTGGTGATACTCCATTTCGATTATTTCAATCTAATTAAAGATTCATTAAAACTCCACTTAGTTTTAATCGTTAACTGGGTTAAAGAATCAGTGTCATTTAAAACATGGTTCACGATAAACCCAAAATCACATTCATTAATTATCGGGTTAAAGAACGAGTGTTATTTAAAACACTGTCCACGATAAACCCAAAAATCAATATCAATTCAATTCCAATTAAATATCATTTAATTGGTACACTTCATTAAATCCAAGAAAAAAAAAGATTTAATCTTTTCTCAACTGGGTTCAAAAACAGTGTTAGTGAAAACACCATTCACGACAAACCCAAATCACATTTGATATTCAATACAAGTCACTGAATAGAAAATATATCGGCTTATATTCAATATCAAATTCTATGATTAACAAATGCCGTATTGGAAATAACGATATAAATAGATATCTTTCAAACTTCCATAACAACATCCGTATAATCACGAATCCCAACATCGAAATATTCCAATGACAATTTCGATTCAAATCCACTCCAATGCAATCATTGGAAATTTTGGTTATTTTTAAAACCCTTTTCAAGTTCAATTTATTTATTTAAAAATAAATAGAATTATAATTCTAGTTCAAAACTAGTTCATTTCGATAAAAATCTATTTTTATCTTTTCAAATATGGAGTTTTTCATCGCAATTCTTTCTAAATCATTTCTTATGATTTTACACAAATTATTACTATTTTTAATAATTTTATCAAGGCCTGTACAGTCGATTTCCATCAACGGCCATCGAACTGCACTTACAGCGACCTTTTTCAAATTTGATTTGGACGTATCTCCAAATCCAGCCGTTAGATTTCAAATTTCTAACATTCGTTAGAAAGCTCTTTTCGATACGAACCCAACGGTTCCGGTTTTAGGAGAATCCGACGGTCGGATCTCCCGTAATGTCCAATTGAAATAAATGGTCGAAATTCGCGAACTGCCGCAGCGCGGCGCGTTCTATTCAGGCCATTATATTATATATATAATATATATTTCGTCGATTTCTATTTAAAACGAATTATATAAATAGTTTTTAAAATCGTTTCAAAAGCAATTTCAACTTTCTTTTCAATTCAAATCAAAATTGAATTCTTCTTTATAAATTCGTTTTAAAATTCATTTCTATTCAATTCAAATTTCAATTCAATTTGAATTCATTTCAATTCGTTTTCAATTCAATTTGAATTCATTTCAATTCATTTCAATTCATTTCGAAATCGTTTTCAATTCAATTCATTTCGAAATCGTTTTCAATTCAATTCATTTCGAAATCGTTTTCAATTCAATTCATTTCGAAATCGTTTTCAATTCAATTTGAATTCATTTCAATTCCAATTCGAAATCGTTTTCAATTCAATTCATTTCGAAATCGTTTTCAATTCAATTCATTTCGAAATCGTTTTCAATTCAATTCATTTCGAAATCGTTTTCAATTCAATTTGAATTCATTTCAATTCGTTTTCAATTCAATTCGAATTCATTTCAATTCCAATTCGAATTCATTTACAATCAATTCTTTTCAAAATATCAGATTTTGAAATCACTTTCGATATTCATTATAAAATGAATAAAATCGATATAAATATCGTTCACGTCAAAATGGCGTCAGTCTAATCAACACGGCTTCATATATTGATATTTTCAAATATTCCATTTCGAATATTTCTATTTCAAATATTTCTATTTCAAATATTTCTATTTTAAAACTGGAATGAGGCCCAATCAATTTCCATATAATGTTAATTATATGGATTTTCATACATTACACCCATATAATAGCACTGCAAAATAATCAACCATCAACCAAAGTGCACTACACTGTATAAGCATCAAATATCTAACGCTTATAACAGCCTGTCAATCCATCGATCGACATATTTAATCAATCAGGATGAGTGAACTTCAAATTTCATCCCAACACCCGTGTGGGGTTTCAAACAAACAAACACAGATTTTATTTATGCAGTTGGGCGATGTGTAAAATTTATCGACCCAATTAACGTCCTTCAAATAGGTGTACATAAACAAACCGTCTGGTTTGTAAATGAATATTGATTTATTCACATTCACGTTAAAAATTATATTTTTAACGATAAAACATTTTATTTTAACTTATGAATTTCTATTCAGTTCATTCTATAGATAAAATGATATTTTTATTTTTCTAAATTATTTTAGAAAATTTCGGCGGCATAACGGCACGATACTAGAAACGGGACAAGGCCTAGCCTTATCCCCGGTCTAGTGAAGGCCCACGCCATTCACACATCAATCAAAATCACCAAACAACCAAATTCAAATCAAATCATATAACTAATCTATGCAACCAAACAAACAAGTCCATGGTCTGTGGACGATTGTGTCGGGTGCTACTAAGCACCGTCTGCATCCTAGTATATATATATAAATAGAAATGAAATGGAAAGGTGAGAAATTCTCACAGATAGCTATCCAGCTCCACGACACTTCATTGATATAAATCTTCTTTTGCAGAATTCTTCGTCGACCTCGCCTTTTTGTCGCTTTCGCCCGTATTCTCTACATATGTAAAAATCGAATTTTTACGATGCTATTCAATATATAAAAATATGATTTTTACTTCGCCTTTCAATATATAAAAATCGAATTTTTACTTCGATGTCATATAGATAAAAATTCCATTTCAAAAATAAAATTTTCGCCTTTATAAAAATAAAGTTTTCGCCTTTATAAAAATAAAGTTTTCGCCTTTATAAAAATAAAGTTTCATCATTATAAAAATAATCACTTTACTTCAACGTATATAAAATAAAAATCAGATTTTTATTTCGCTACATATACAAAGATGATATTTTTATATTCTCTATCCTATAAAGATTATATTTTTAATACTTTAAAAATATAAAAATCATATTTTTAATATTTCTATATAGTAAAGATTATATTTTTAATACTTTAAAAATATAAAAATCATATTTTTATTTCTCTATGTTCAATATATAAAAATCATATCTTTACAAGGGTAAAGATCAAATCTTTCCTTGCTTTAAAATTCTAATCTATTTATAGCCATTCATATCTATAAAAATAAACCTCCCTACTTATGAAAATCAAACTTTTCATGTTAATGATATATATATTAAATAAATAAAAAAAACTATAATTAAAACTGAATTTAAATAAATATATAACAATCACCTTTCGGATTTGGGGAGGGGCTGCTGCACCATAGTTGGAGGGGATCGGAGAGGAGGCCGTGGGGGTGGGGACGGGCGTAGGCGGTGGTCGGGGGTCCAGGGGATGGCGGCTAGGTTTTCCGGCGATGTGGGTTTGGGCGCTCGCGTTCTTCGATGCAGGGGGGGTCTGCGTCGCATCGAGGTGACGGAGGAGGAGCAGAAGGGGAGGGCGGCGAACTTGGACGGAGGTGGGCGCCTCCGGTGGCGGCGACGAGGGAGGAGGCCGCTCCGTCCTCTTCTCTTTTCCCTTTTTTTTTTAATTTGATTTCTGAGAAAAAAATAAACGGGGGAGGGGGGGGGCAGAGTTAAAAAGGGGGAGAAATATATTTTATATATTATTTATTTTATTATTTTATTATGAAAAAGTTGACTTTTACATACGACCTCGAAACGAGGCTCACCGCCTGCCGTCCATAGCGTTTTACCCCCATTCCGAACACAATGGGATATGTATCGCAAGCCGATTTGATTGTTACAATCAGTTTCCGTTGAATTTTCATTTAAATCACTATATTGAATTTTAAACGTACATTTCAAATTACCGGGGTCACATACTAACTAGAAAAATTCCTGAAAAATATTTTCTAGCTTCGTATTGACGATACGGTCCTAACAAAACTAGTTTCGTCGAATTCTGAGACCGTTAGAAAAATGGTCATTTTCCAGTCGATTAAAATCAACTGAAACCGGTCAAACGCGTTTTCCTCTGCCACGCTCACATATTGATTCGAAAAATTATGAAATTTGGAATCTAGCAATAACTCAACATCACGGACCCAACAAAAGTGGTTTCGTTGAAATCCGAGGTCGTTTGCAAAATTTCCATTTTTAAGGGCCTGAATTCCATAGCGACTATTCAGAATTTTCAACTGGACATATCTTTTGATTCCCGCTATGAAATTTTGATTATTCGGATTCGTTGGAAAGATATTCACTATTAGATTCCATTATTTTTGGTTTCACTAAAATCCGGATTGTTTTGCACCCGGTACATACAATTGAAGTTTGAAATCGAATTATCGAACTACCGCGCCATTTTCAATTCTATTTATAATTATATATAATTATTTATATTCTAACGACGACGTATATAATATATGCGATCGATTTATATTCAAAATAAATTTTCTCGTCGATATTATTTAAAATAATTCATTTTAAATATTCAAAATTCGCTAAAATTGCCAAAATAAAATTTTCAAACTGGCTCGCATTTTACGGGTTGTTACAATAAAACAACAGCGCAATGTTAAATAAAGAACAATGAAGCTATTATAAGACCCAGGTCCCATCACACAATGCAACACAAGCCGAAGGATAGAGTTTTACCTTATAATAACCAAAGAATGCTTGATATGCCTAAATTTCATCTTTTATTATTACTATAAGCGAAGAAAGCAACTTCAAATATAAATGTATCAATCATAGGCGGCATGGGTACCATATATCATGTCGCCATACTAGTTCTACAATTAAAACCGCTAAATCACGTATTTGGAAATTGGATTTCCCTCTATGAACCGAGGCTAGGGATCGTCCTCACCGCTTCAAGACTGTCTAGCCCGAGTCTCAGGAACAGAACGCATCGTCCCTTGGATCGTCAGGGCCGGTCCACCCGATGTGGATTAAACTTAAACCCTGGACACTGCGCTTCCCCGCCATTTGGGACGTAAATGAGCCAACAAATGACGCCATCCGCTTCACATTGTCACTGATATATCTGAGGCACCTCGCAACAGCAACAACCACATAAGTCAAACTCGTCAGGGTGTGTCAAACCACTGATGCCACTTCTAGCTAGAAGGAAACGCATGCCCTCCCTGAAGTCCTCTCCCGTTTCTGGTTCACAACGGCGGTGTGAGGCTAGCGAATTAATGCTACACAAAGCTGTGCCACACAGGCTGTGCTTTGATCATCAACCACAAGACTCTGCTTTTCAATAGAAGCCTTGATCATTTGCATCTTAGCATGCCACACAGGCAAACCACTCCATGCAACCGATATCCATCAATCACATAGAATGATATCCAATGTCAGACACACAGTCCATTTACAAGTCCGTTCTGGGTCTGAACGAAACCGGAGGCACCTTGTACCTTGCATATCCATCGATCTCCAAGTACGTCTGGACGATCACCAACTGATTCCCTCCTCTTGGGTGTACGACCCAATCAAGATCATCAGTAATTATCCAGACGATGTGAAGACCTCCGGTCTTCAACCACCGTCTTCATCTTCGACTCATCGTCGAATCAGTTATTCAGAATGGGGTAAACCCGGTCTTTCTGAATAACTCGCGTATATCATAAACAAGTGTTACACAAACACAACATACGCCTCATTCCAATTCAGAATATTCTTTTATTCAAATATTCTTACACTTTGGGAAAGGTTCCCATTAATTTTATCAAAGATAAATTCTTTTAAATTTATACTTTAGTCTTCCTTTGGATATCGAACCAAATTAAAGTTTATCCAAACTAGTCGGGATTAATGAACCTTACCGAAGTAATCATTTGTTTTAATTTCCAAATCCCAACCTATTCCTCCCATGAAGTAAAACTGGTAATACTTCATATCTAACACCACGGTGTTATCGGTAAATTCAATTACCATTTCACGTTTAAATATAATTAAAGATTCAACTATCGCCTGAAGCAAAACTGGTGATACTCCATTCTCGATCATTTCAATCTAATTAAAGATTCATTAAAATCCCACTTGGTTTTAATCTTCCTGTCTTTAACTGGGTTAAAAAATCAATGTCATTTAAAACACGGTTCACGATAAAACCAAAATCAGATTCCATCCTATCATCCTTTAACCGTAAAATAGCAAGTGAGCAATTCCCTAAGTATTAAGCCCGAAGGCCGAAACCAACATCAGATCAATACCCAAGAAACCATTCAACTTAACTAATCTCCAGTTAGTTTATGATTTTCTTAACTCCGTTGGGTCTAAGAACAGTATTATTGAAGATTCCGTTCACGACAACCCAAAATCACATTCCATTAATTATTGGGTTAAAGAACAACTGTTATTTAAAACACCATTCACGATAAACCCAAAAATCAATTCAAATTCAATTCCAATCAAATACCCTTTAATTGGTACACTTCATTAAATTTAAATAAAAGATTTAATCTTTTTCTCAACTGGGTTTAAGAACAATGTTAATGAAGACACCATTCACGAAAAACCCAAATCCCATTTGATATTAAATACAAGGCTCTGAATAGAAAATATATCGGCTTATATTCAATATCAAATTCTACGACCAACAAATATCGTATTGGAAATAACGATATAAATATATCTTTCAAATTTCCATAACAATATCTGTATAATCACGAAATCCAACATCGAAAGATTCCAAAGACAATTTCGATTCAAATCATTCCAATTCAATTATTGGAAATTCTGGTTACTTTTAAAACCATTTTTAATCCAACTTATTTATTTAAAAACAAATAAATTATTATTCAAGTTCAAAACTAGTTCATTTCGATAAAAATCTATTTTATCTTTTCAAATATGGAAATTTTCATCCCAATTCTTCACAAATCATTTCTTATGATTTTACACAAATTATAATTATTTTTAATAATTTTATCAAGGGTCGTACAGTCGATTTCCATCAACGGCCATCGAACTGCACTTACAGCGACCTTTTCCAAATTTGATTTGGACATAATTCCAAATCCAACCAATAGATTTCTAATTACAAATATTTGTTAGAAAGCTCTTTTCGATACGAACCCAACGGTTCTGGTTTTAGGAGAATCCGACGGTCGGATCTCCCGCAATGTCCATTCGAAGTCAATGGTCGAAATTCGCGAACTACCGCAGCGCGGCGCGTTCTATTCAGGTCATTATATATAATATATATATATATATATATTTCATCGATTTCCTTTTAAAACGTATTTTATAAATCATTTTAAATTCATTTTCAAAATGATTTCAACTTCATATTCAATTTCTAATCAAAATTGAATATTACACATCATCGATATACAAATGGTAATACTTTCAAACATTATATTTTGAAATTATTTCCTTTTCGGTATTCATTATAAAAATGAATAAAATCGATATAAATATCGTTCACGTCAAAATGGCGCATTTCTAATCAACACGGCTTTGTATATTTCAATAACTTCGTTATTCTATTCAGCAAATGAATTTTCTTCAACACATGAATATATATTTTTATTCAACACATGAATTTTCTTTCTATTCAACACATGAATTTTCTTTTATAATATTCCTTATTTTCCAAATTGGAATGAGGCTCAATCAATTACCATATAATGTTAATTATATGGATTCCCTACAACACATGTATATAATAGCAATGATAAATCATCAACTATCATCCAGAGTGCACCACACAACTGCATAAGCATTAAATATAAATAATTAACGCTTACACAGTCTGTCAACCCATCGATTGACATACAACTAAACAATCGGGATTAGTGTACGTCAAATATCATCCCAATACCTGTGTGGGGTTTCAAATCAACAAACACAGATTTTATTTGTGCAGTTGGGCGATGTGTAAAATTTATCATCCCAACCAATATCAGTCAAATCAGTGTATATAAACAAATCGTCCGATTTGTTTATAAATATTTATTTTATATACGCGTTAAAAATCATATTTTTAACTATAAAATATTTTCAATTAAAAAATATTTTATTTCATTCCACATCACACAATCAAATTTCACAACATAACAATCAAACAAACAAGTCATCCATGGTCTATGGACGACGGGTGTCGGGAGCTGCTAAGCACCGTCTGCATCCTAGTATATATTTCAACTAGAAATCAAAATAAAAGTGAGGAGTTCTCACGGATTTCTAAACCAAACGCCACGACTCTTCTTATGTAGGAAATCTTCACCGTGCTCGCCTTTTGTCAATTTCATTGTCCGTAGCCACTACATAAATAAAAATCGCATTTTTATATTGTTGCCATGTATATAAAAATCACATTTTTATACCGCTACTATATAGATAAAAATTCTATTTTTATACCGCTACTATATAGATAAAAATTATATTTTTATAACGGTGCTCATATAATAAAGATCAAATCTTTACTATCTATATAATATAAGAATCGTATTTTTAAAGAGAAGTTCTCTAAATGAAAATCATATTTTTATATAGTGATATATGTAAATAAAATCGCTTCTTTCTATATAAATATTATATTTTTATATTTCCACTTCTTATATAAAGATCGAATTTTTATATCATCGCTATAAAAATCACATTTTTATTTCAACATATATACAATAAAAATCAGATTTTTATTTCGCTACATATATAAAGATAATATTTTTATATTCTCTATTATATAAAAATCATATTTTTAATCTCCCTATGATATAATAATCGAATCTTTTCTATTTAAAAATATAAACTCGTTTTCTAAATAAAAATTCAAACTTGTTTTCCAAATAAAAATCATATTTTATTTTAATAAAAGTAATAAATAAAATAAAAGAAAAACTTACAGTCGAAGTTTGGGAAAGGGGAGGACTACCGCAGCGGCGTTGGGGGGTGTTGAGGGGAGTGGCGGCATGACTGGTGGTCGGGGTTGGCCAGCGCTGGCAGGGCAGCGGCGTCGCTCGATTTGGGGGAGGCTGGGGTTCGGACTCCGAATGGGGGACAGAGGAGAAGGTCGCGGCCGGAGGAGGAGAGAGGGAGGCCGATCATCCATAGCGGCGGCAGAGTAAGGCAACGGCGGCTCTGAGGGAAGGGTGCGACTGGGAATAGCGATGGGGGTTTTTCTGTAAAGTAGTTGGGAAGAGAGAGTATGGGAAGAGAGAGAGTATGTGGGGGGTTATATAATTAATTTATTTATTTAATTCATTCTCCTTAAAGTTGCTTTTTCATTTAACCTCTAAATCGAACCCAAGGACTATCGCCCCAAGCTAAATACTCCCATTCCAAACACAATGGGATATGTTTCGTTGGCTGATTTGGCTGTTTCGACCAGTTTACGTCAAAATCAAAATATAACTCTATATATTGAATTAGAACGCGCATTTCAATTTACTGGGGTCACATACGGACCCTAAAAATTCCCGAAAAATATTTTCTAGCTTCGTATTGACGATATGGTCCTAACAAAATTAATTTCATCGAACTCTGAGACCATTTGAAAAATGGCCATTTTTCAGTCGATTAAAATCAACTGAAACTGGTAAACGCGTTTTCCTTCGCCACGCTTACATATTGATTCATAAAAATACGAATTTTAAAACCTATCAATAATTTGACATCGCGGATCCAACAAAAGTGGTTTCGTCGAAGACCGAGGTCGGTTGCAAAATTTCCATTTTTAAGGGCCAGAATTCCATAGCGACTATTCTGAATATTCAACTGGGCATAACTTTTTATCCCCGCTATGAAATTTCAATTTTTCAGATTCGTTGGAAAGATATTTTCAAATAGATTCTAATATTTTCGGTTTCACCAAAATCCGGTTTATTTTGAATCCTGTACATTCATTTGAACTTTGAAATCGAATTTTCAAACTACGGCGCCATTTTTAATTCCTTTTATATTTTAAAATAAATATTTATATTCTAACGACGATCTGTATAAATCTATACGTTCGAATTCTGTTCAAAATAAATTTCTTGGCGTTATTATTTAAAATAATTCATTTTAAATATCCAAAATTCGCTAAAATTGCCAAAATAAAAAATTTAAATTGGCTCGGATTTCCGGGTTATTACAAAACTCCTAGGTTCGTTCTTAAACATTTTATTTAAGTTGGTTTCTGAAACGACCTGAACTTCCCCGGTCTCCGAAGAGAAGAGAAAGAACGAATTGTTTTGAGAACACGACAAAATAGAACGCAGGCGGAAGAACATTTCATTGTATATTACAACAGTCCATCAGATTACAAGAATATACAGAGTATAAATAAATATTACAGTTCATAAAATATCAGAGATTACAATAAATTACATAGCAGTGGAAAATAACACAATACACAACTAGAAATAATACGCGGATACAAAGCTTTCCGAGTATCGTTCCAGCTGTAAACCAGGGTCCTATGAATATAAATCTGCAAAACCCAAAACTACTAGCTGCCCGTGTCAAAATAAGGGCACCCAGAGTTTAGGTCAAAACAATAAACCCCATGTCAGTCATGGGACTGGTGTGAGAACTAAAACAGTTATTTAAAACTTTACTTTAAATCAGATATACCAAGGGACCACGCCGTATAACATGGAACGGGTTTCCTCCCAAAAATACCAGTGCATATAACAAAACAACGCAATGCTTTTTGGAAAAATGAAGCTATTATAAGACCCAGGTCCTATCACACAATGCAACGCAAGCCGGGGGATAGGGTTTTCCCTTATAATAGCCAAACATGCTTAGTACATTTAAAACAAATCATTTGATACTATTATAAGTGCATAGTGTATAAAACAACTTCAAATCATAAATATCAATCATAGGCGGCATGGTTACCATATATCATGTCGCCATACTAGGCTCTACAATCAAAACCGCAAATGTCACATATTTGGAAGTTGGATTTCCGTCTATGAACCGAGGCAAAAGATAGTCCTCAACCGATTCGAGACGCTCTAGCCCGTGTCTCAGGAACAGAACGCATCGTCCCTTGGAGCGACAGGGTCGGTCCACCGATGTGGATTAAAATGCCTGAACACTGCGTTTCCCCGCCCTTTGGGGCATAGGTGAGCCAACTAAATGACTCCATCGGACCCGGATCATCCGATCAAACCGAGGCGCCTCGAAACAGCAACAACCACATAAGTCAAACTCGTCAGGGCGTGTAAAACCACTGACGCCACTTCTAACTAGAAAGAAACGCATGCCCTCCCTGAAGTCCTTCTCCTGTTTTTGGTTCATACCAGGTATGAAACTCGCGAAGTAAACGTTACACAAAGCTACGCCACAAAGGCCGTGCTTCGATCATCAACCACAAGACTTTGCTTTTCAACAGAAGCCTTGATCATTCGCCACTTAGGCATGCCACACAGGCAATTCAATCTATGCATTTGATATCCATCAGTATATAACCCCTGAGCTCGTACGTCTCAGAGAAGGGCGTTAAGCAAGAGAATAAATTCTCCGCCGCCAAACAGATATATATTTAATAGAAATCAATCACACAGACTAAAATCCAATGTCAGACACACAGTCCATTTACAAGTCCGTTCTGGGTCTGAACGAAACCGGGGGCACCTAGTACCCCGCATATCCATCGATCTCCAAGTATGTCTGGACGATCACTAACTGTTACCATCTTCTTGGGTGTACATCCCAATCAAAATCATCAGTAATCACCCAAACGACGTGGAGACCTCCGGTCTTCGCCCACCGTCTTCATCTTCGACTTATCGTCGTATCAGTTATTCAGAATGGGATAAAACCGGTCTTCCTGAATAACTTGTGTATATAATAAATACGTGTTACACAAACACAACATACGCCTCATTCCAATTCATCAGTCACTAACCGTAAATTAACAAGAGGATAATTCCCCCAAATATTAACCCCGAAGGACGAAACCAACATCAGATCAATATCCAGAAAACCATTCTGCTTAGCTACCCGACAGTTAGTTTCTAAATTTCACTTTCATAGGGAAAGGTTCCCATTAATTTTATCAAAGATAAATCCCTTGAATTTATTATTTAATCTTCTGTTGAACTTCGATTCAACTAGTCGGGATTAACGAACCTTACCGAAGTAATCATTTGTTTTAATTTCCCAATCCCAACCTATTCATCCCATGAAGTAAAACTGGTTATACTTCATATCTAATACCACGGTGTTATCGGTAAATTCAATTACCATTTCACGTTTAAATCTAATTAAAGATTTAACTATCGCCTGGAGAAAAACTGGTGATACAACATTCTCGATCATTTCAATCTAATTAAAGATTCATTAAAACTCCACTTAGTTTTAATCTGTGACTGGGTTAAAGAATCAGTGTCATTTAAAACACGGTTCACGATAAACCCAAAATCACAACACATTTCAATCAGTCCCTAACCGTAAATTAGCAAGTGAGCAATTCCCTAAGTATTAACCCCGAAGGCCGAAACCAACATCATATCAATATCCAGAAATCATTCAACTTAACCAATCCCCGGTTAGTTTCTGATTTTCTTAACTCCTTTGGGTCTAAGAACAGTATTATTGAAGATACCATTCACGACAACCCAAAATCACATTCTATTAATTATCGGGTTAAAGAACGAATGTTAATTAAAACACTGTTCACGATAAACCCAAAAATCAATACCAATTCAATTCCAATTAAATATTATTTAATTGGTACACTTCATTAAATCTAAATAAAAAGATTTAATCTTTTCTCAACTGGGCTTAAGAACAGTGTTAATAAAGACACCATTCACGACAAACCCAAATCACATTTGACATTAAATACAAGGCTCTGAATAGAAAATATACTGTCTTATATTCAATATCAAATTCTACGACCAACAAATATCGTATTGGAAATAACGATATATAAATATCTTTCAAATTTCCATAACAACATCCGTATAATCATGAAATCCAACATCGAAATATCCCGAAGACAATTTCGATTCAAATCCATTCCAATTCAATTACTGGAAATTCTGGTTACTTTTAAAACCCTTTTCAAATTCAATTTATTTATTTAAAAATAAATAGAATTATAATTCTAGTTCAAAACTAGTTCATTTCGATAAAAATCTATTTTTATCTTTTCAAATATGGAGTTTTTCATCCCGATTCTTCCCAAATCATTTCTTATGATTTTACACAAATTATTACTATTTTTAATAATTTTATCAAGGCCCGTACAGTCGATTTCCATCAACGGCCATCGAACTGCACTTACAATGACCTTTTCCAAATTTGATTTGGACATAATTCCAAATCCAACCGTTAGATTTCTAATTTCTAATATTCATTGGAAAGCTCTTTTCGATATGAACCCAACGGTTCCAGTTTTAGGAGAATCCGACGGTCGGATCTCCCGTAATATCCATTCGAAGTCAATGGTCGAAATTCGCGAGCTGCCGCGGCGCGTTCTATTCAGGCCATTATATATATATATTTCGTCGATTCCCTTTTCAAAACATATTTTATAAATCGTTTTAAATTCGTTATCAAAACGATTTCAACTTCTATTTCAAATTCAAATCAAAATCAAATTTTTTCAACATAAATTCATTTTAATTTCATTTCAAATCGATTTAATTCAAATTGATTTCTAATTCAATTTCAGTTCGTTTTCAATTCAATTTCAATTCGAATTCATTTCTATTCAATTTCAATTTGAATTCATTTCTATTCAATTTCAATTTGAATTCATTTCTATTCGATTTCAATTTGAATTCATTTCTATTCAGTTTCAATTTGAATTCATTTCTATTCAGTTTCAGTTTGAATTTCAATTATTTTCAAAATATCAGATTTTGAAATCACTTTCGATATTTATTATAAAATGAATAAAATCGATAGAAATATTGTTCACGTCAAAATGGCATCAATCTAATCTACACGGCTTCATATATTTCTATTTGCCAATATTCTATTTCAAATATTGCTATTTCTAATGCTTCTTTTTCAAATATTTCTATTTCAAATGTTTCCTTTTCAAATATTTCTATTTTCAAATATTATTTTTCAAATATGGAATGAGGCCCAATCAATTACCATATAATGTTAATTATATGGATTTTCTACCACATGTATCTAACAACAACAATAAATCATCAACCATCATCCAAAGTGCGTTCTACACTGTATAAGCATCAAATATAAATATTTAACGCTTATAACAGTCTATCAATCAATCGATCGACGTACAACTAATTATTGGGATTAGTGTATGTCAAATATCATCCCAATACCCGTGTGGGGTTTCAAACAATCAAACACAGATTTTATTTGTGCAGTTGGGCGATGTGTAAAATTTATCGTTCCAATCAATATCAGTCAAATGTGTGTATACAAACAAATCATCCGATTTGCTTATTTTTATTTCATTTCATATACACATTAAAAATTCTATTTTTAACTATAAAATATTTTCAACTATATAAATATTTTATTTCACATCACATCACACAATCAACTACACATCAAAATTAAACAACCAAGCATACAAGCCGTCCATGGTCTGTGGACGACGGGTGTCGGGTGCTACTAAACACCGTCTGCATCCTAGTATATATTTTTAACTAGAAATAAATTAAAATAAAGGTGAGGAGTTCTCACAGAATAGCTAATCCAACGCCACGACTCTTCTTATGTAGAAATCTTCGTCTTTCTTGCCTCTTGTCACTTTCATTGCCCGTAGCCACTACATATATAAAAATCACATTTTTACTTCGCTATTCAATATATAAAAATCGAAATTTTACTTTGCTATTCAATATATAAAAATCGAATTTTTACTTTGCTATTCAATATATAAAAATCGAATTTTTACATTGCTATAAAAATCACTTTTCTATTTCAACGTATATATAATAAAAATCCGATTTTTATTTCTCTATATAATTAAAGATAATATTTTTATTATCTACATCATATAAAAATCGCATTTTTATTCTTTCTATAATATAAAAATCATATTTTTATACCTCCTACATAATAAAGATCGAATTTTTATCTTACTACACTTATAGAAATTATATTTTTAACCTTCCTATAATATAAAAATTATAATTTCTATATAATATAAAAATCCTATTTTTATCTCTACATACACGTGCAAATCCCATCTCCACCTAATTAAAAATCTTAACTTTATGTGATAACAAATATTAACTTTATAACACAGTTAAAAACAGATTTTGCATATATAAAAAAAACTAATTATATAAAGCAGAAGCACCTTTAATTTGATTTTTTCTATAGAGGAAGGGGGACCTTTTTGCTTGCGGGTGGTAGAGGAAGAGGGCGGAGGGGTCTGGCTCGCGGATCGAGGTGGCAGGGAGGGGGTCGTAGGTCGGCGGTGGTCAAGGCAGGGTGGCGGCGCGGGTTTGCTCCGGGTGTGGGTGGTTTAAGGGGGAAAGAGAAGCAGAGGAAGAAGGAGAAGGAGGGGGGTGGTGCGCGGGGAAGAAGAAGGCGCAGGGGGGAAGGTACGGCGGTCTCTGGCGTGGCGTGTGGCTCTGGGCGGCGGCGATGATGGGTGGAAGCGGCGGCGCGATTTGGTTTTGGTTTTTTTCTGTGTCGTGAACGATGTGGAGGAGGGAAAAGGGGGAAAACCTTTTATATAATAATTTAATTAATTTATTTATTTTAATCTTCCTTTAAAGTTGACTTTTCATACTCACACCAAACGAGACCCAATGACTGTCGTCCCTAGCTAATTACCCCCATTCCGAACACAATGGGATATGTATCGTAGGCTGATTTGATCGTTTCGACCAGTTTTCGTCAAAATCAACATATAACTCTATATATTGAATTTGAACGCGCATTTCAATTTATTGGGGTCACATACTAACTAGAAAAATTCCCGAAAAATATTTCTAGCTTCGTATTGACGATACGGTCCTAACAAAACTAGTTTCATCAAATTCTGAGGCCGTTTGAAAAATGGCCATTTTCTATTAGATTAAATTCAACTGAAATGGTCAAAACACGTTTTCCTTTGCCACGTCACATATTGATTCGAAAAATTATGAAAATTGGCATCTAGCAATAACTTGACATCGCGGATCTAACAAAAGTGGTTTCGTCTAAATCCGAGGTCGTTTGCAAAAATTCCATTTTTAAGGGCCTGAATTCCATAGCGACTATTCAGAATTTTCAATCGGACATATCTTTTGATTCCCGCTATGAAATTTCGATTTTTCGGATTTGTTGGAAAGATATTCCCAGTTAGATTCTATTATTTTTGGTTTCACTAAAATCCGGTTTATTTTGCACCCGGTATGTTCAATTGAAGTTTGAAATCGAATTATCAAACTACCGCGCCATTTTCAATTCCTTTTATAATTTAAAATAAATAATTATATTCTAACGACGATCTATATAATATATACGTTTTAATTCTATTCAAAATAAATTTCTCGTCGTTATTATTTAAAATAATTCATTTTAAATAATCAAAATTCGCTAAAATTCCCAAAATAAAATTTTTAACTAACTCAGATTTCCGGGTTATTACAATCTCCCCCACTTAAAACTTTTCGTCCCCGAAAAGGAACAAAGCCGAAAGTTGTTTAACTAGTCAACTCAACTTTCATTATTTTGATTACGGCTTAAGTTCTTCAACTTTTCAGTTTCTAAGAACTTTTCAAAAATTTCAAAAATTTGGCTAACACCCTGAATTTTCGAAAAATTTCGCCATAACCTCCCCTGCACCGGGAGCACGGGAAAATCCTGAAATTGCCATACAGGCCTTCTGATCTCAAAAAGAAAAAGAAAAAGCCAAGCGGCTAGCCAATCGGCTCATAAAATCATCATCACCCAAACAAAACAGTTAATTATGTTAAACATGTACCTATTTGTCGGGCAAACAATTTTATTCTTCTGCTCTAGCCTCTTTGCTATGACCTGTTCAATGTAAGTACATGTATATACAAGCAAATGCGACCAAATTTCAATACAATTCACTATTTGGTTCAATTGGCTAAATGGTTAAAATTTTTAATAAATCAACCAATAATCAACAACACAACCATCAATCAATTAGTTGATTAGCTTTTGAAATTCATAACTTTGATACATAGTCAAAAATCAAATTTTTGATGTCAAATCACAACAATAAGCCCTATCTGATTTTGGTTCTCACACCAGTCTAATGGAAATATATAGATATCACACCTTCGACACTCGAATATAAATGCTGATGATGATGCACCATCATCAGGATCATCCCCGGGTACTAGAGTGCGATTCTATAACTATCCAGTATATTAAAACTTCGAATACACGTTTGCAAGACGTATATGCAAAATCTTTATATATCGGATTGTCCAAATTCAACATAAATAAATATTCAAATACATATAATACGATTTAAATTTCAAAACAAAAATTGTTTTCATTTTAAAAATATACTCTTCACACTCGTTCTAGGATACTATTGATCCCATCTCTAACGAGTCATTCCCATTGGATATTACTGATCCAATATCTGATGAATTCTTTCGTATGGTTCTAATGTGTCTTGTTCTCTGAGCTTTGTAAACCAAATCTCTGATACCACGCTGAAACGACCCGAACTTCCCCGGTCTCCGAAGAGAAGAGAAAGAACGAATTGTTTTGAGAACACGACAAAATAGAACGCAGGCAGAAGAACATTTCATTGTATATTACAACAATCCATCAGATTACTAGAATATACAGAGTATAAATAAATATTACAGTTCATAAAATATCAGAGATTACAATAAATTACATAGCAGCGGAAAATAATACAATACACAACTAGAAATAATACGCGGATACAAAGATTTCCGAGTATCGTTCCAGCTGTAAACCAGGATCCTGTGAATATAAATCTGCAAAACCCAAAACTACTAGCTGCCCGTGTCAAAATAAGGGCACCCAGAGTTTAGGTCAAAACAATAAACCCCAGGTCAGTCATGGGACTTGTAATAACCCGGAAAATGTGAACCAATTTAAAATTTTTAAAATTGGTTATTGTCAAAGAATTTGAACAATTGAAATAACATATTTCAATAAAATAATGAATTGAGAATAGTAAGGCAGTTTGAAAATTTGAATACAAACTTTGTCTGACTGTACCAGGTGGAAAATATAAAAGATTTTAGCGAAACTGAAAATATTTAAATCTGTTTATGAATACCTTTCCGACGAATCTGAAAAATCGAAGTTTCATAACGGGAATCAAAAGTTATGGCCAAATGAATTTTTAGAAAGGTCGCTATATAGAATATATAGCCCTTGAAAATAGATATTTTGCATACGACCTCGGAATTCGACGAAACCACTTTTGTTGGATCCAGGATGTCAAATTATTGCTAGGTTTCAAATTTCATAATTTTTGAAGCTAGTATGTGAGAAGGGTAAAAGAAAATGTGATTGGTCAATTTTTGTTAAAATGGGTCGACCTGAAAATGGACATTTTGCATATGAGCTCAGAATTCGACGAAACTGGTTTGTTGGGACCGTATCGTCAAAACAAAGCTAGATTTATTTTTCTGTAATTTTTCGATTCAGTTTGTGGCCCTGGCAAATTGAAATGTACGTTCAAATTGAATATAAAATGTTTTATACTTTAATTTGAAAAATAACTGACTGTAACAGTCGAATTGGCCAACGAAACATATCCCATTGTGTCTGGAATGGGGGTATTTGGCGAGGGGCGACAGTCGTTGGGTTGAAATTGGTGTACGTTGGCTAGAAAGGGTATTATAAGAATTTAAAAATATAATAAATTAGAAAATATCTTTCATTTTCTCTCACTACAGAAAAGTCGATCGACCCCCTGAAACGAACGACATAAATCGTTCAAACCTTTCCCCCTCGATCGCCGCCGCCATAGTCAATTTCGCCGCCGCCTCCAGTTGGCAATTCCGACCGCCTTCCTCCCCTCTTCAAATCAAAACAACCCTCGACAGAAATCGTGTAGTATTCGCGTCGTTCTACCTCGAGGAAGTTCACCCCTTTGGAGCGTCGCCGATCGCCATAGGAGCCGCCGAGTTCGCTGCCACCGCCGTCGATAGGAAGCCAGTTCGAAGCCCTTCGACGCCGTATAGTCTGATCGGGACAACGAGGTACGGTTTTGATTTAAATTCAAAACCTAGTTTTGAAGGTTTGCAAACCCTTCTGCTTTGAATTTCTGAATTGAAAATAACACTTTTAAGTGTTGCAAAACTTTGAAAAATCATATCTTTTTAGTGTGTTAACGAAATTCGATGAAACAGGAAACATCGGGACCGCAGGGAGGCTCTCTACCATCTAGTAGAAGTCGCAGATTTTTCTGATCTTCCTACGATTTTTAGCACTGCAAAAACCAATGTGAGGAATCTAAACTAAATTGTGTGAATGGAATCGTGTTGTATAAATTATATAAGCGAAGTGTAAATTATATACGCATTGTATACCTCTTGTACATGTGTTGTATAAGTTATATTAGCGATGTATAAATTATACAAGCGTTGTATGAAACATATACGCTTTGAATTGTGATGAAATGCAAGTGAATTATAGAAATAATATATATATATATATATACACACAATCCCCTCGTCCACAGACCATGGACGATATTTATTGCTTGTGATTGACGTGATATTATATGGTATGACGAATGGTTGGAAATAATTGTTTGTGGTTGATGTTGTGGTTGAAAAATACCTTTGTGGTTGAAAAATACCTTTGTGGTTGGAAAATACCCTCTTGTGGTTGAAACAAATTAGAATAGGATTGTGGAATTGAAAATAAAACATGTCGCCTGCGTGCGAACTAGATGCATGATCCCCATTGTCAAAAACCGCGAGGTTTTAAGGTAGAGCGAGGAGTCGTACTAGGGACGATCCCGGTTTTAACTACCCTGCCATTATGCTGTCGAAATTTTCTGAAATATTCATGTGTTAGAATAATTTTCATTTGTTGAAAGTAATTACATATGTTGAAACCAATATTCACGTGTTGAATTGAAATTCATTCGTTGAGTCGAAATTCATGTGTTGAATATTATTCGAATTTTAAACAAATAGATTTAACGATAAAAATCACATTTTTATATGTATACAAACTATAGAGAATATTCATGTGTTAGAATAATTTTCATTTGTTGAAAGTAGTTACATATGTTGAAACCAATATTCATGTGTTGAATTGAAATTCATTTGTTGAGTCGAAATTCATGTGTTGAATATTATTCGAATTTTAAACAAATAGATTTAACGATAAAAATCACATTTTTATATATATACAAACTATAGAGAATATTCATGTGTTAGAATAATTTTCATTTGTTGAAAGTAATTACATATGTTGAAACCAATATTCATGTGTTGAATTGAAATTCATTCGTTGAGTCAAAATTCATGTGTTGAATATTATTCGAATTTTAAACAAATAGATTTACCGATAAAAATCACATTTATATATATATACAAACTATAGAGAATATTCATGTGTTGAATTGAAATTCATTCGTTGAGTCGAAATTCATGTGTTGAATATTATTCGAATTTTAAACAAATAGTTTTAGCGATAAAAATCACATTTATATATATATACAAACTATGGAGAATATTCATGTGTTGGATTGAAATTCATTCGTTGAATTGAAATTCATGTGCTGAATGTTATCGTATTTTAAAATAAAATGAATAGACAATAAAAACTACATTTTTATTGTGGATATGAAGTGTTAAAAACATTCACGTGTTGAATAAATATTTTTGATGATAAAAATATTTCTTTTATCATGTATACGCTTTGATAAAAATACACACGTGTTGAAATAAATATTAGTTGCTAGAAATGTTATTATTAGCTTTGTTCTGCATATATATACATGTGTCGAACAAGAAAATGGATTAGCTGTAGAGTAAAGAAATTATTTGCATGCCCGACAAATAGGTAAGCCTTGATGAGTTGGCTGCGCAATTTTATTTTTATATCAACTCCTGTGAATGCCATTGGATGCGGAATGCTGGTTATTCTGTGTGAAATAATAAACATCGCCATAGGATAGTAACAATTAATTTTAAACTACACTACATGGCATACTCCTTGACGATAGGCATACTTCATCATATTCCACATAAGCATTTGGAGCTTGTGCGACGAGGTGGAAGATTTACCATACGAGCGAGAGGCTTGTATGGCGATGATTTTATACTACAGGTTGAACTGATGACTAATATGGACTATATAAAATATAACGGTAAATTGCCATATTAATAAAAACCTCACACGGGTCTGGAGTTGACAATAATCACGTCTCTCTAGTCATTAGATACGGCACATGGACTATTTATTTCCACACGGAGCGGGGTGACGAGAATTTATTCTCTGGAGTTATTATCTATACACGCTCCCCCGTAAATACCAGAATATATCACTATAAATATGTGGATGCTTTATAGGAATTATTGGGTATCTAACATGGCCCAATAAATTTCCAAACCCCTTCCTGTACAAAGGAGGTTATGGCGAAATTTCTCGAAATATTAAGGCGTTAGTGAAATATTTGAAGTGGAAACGATGTTGAAATTAATGAATGAACTATATTTGAAATTAAAGAATGAACTATATATATATATATATAAATAGAATTAAAAGGAATCGAAGCCGTGCAGTTCGTGTTTTGGAATCGTAATTTGAAACGATTAGTACGAGAATTCCGACCATCGGATTTTCCCGAAACCGCAACCGCTGGGTTCGCCTTGGAAATACCTTTCCAACGACACCAACCTTGTAAAAATCCAACGGTTGGATTGTCTGGAATGTTTAATTCAAATCTGAAGAAAAACAACGCCAGAATCGATTATATTTATATATAAATATAAATATAATTAAATTAAATCGAATAACGATGCTGCAGTTCGAATTTTGAAACCGTAACTTCAAACGACTAGTGTGGAAGATCCGACCGTCGGATTTTCACGAAACTGGAACCGTTGGGTTCGCTTTGGGAATATCTTCCCACTGATATAGACTTTGTAGAAATCCAACGGTTAGATTTTCCGATATGTGTTAAACAAATTAGGGGAAAAACAGTGCCACGGCATGACCTGAAACGTCGTTTAATTAAATATGGTCATTTTTAAATAAATAAAAATGGCGAAAAATCGTTATAAAATATTATAAGCAACATAGATTGGAAATAAACCAATTTGGCTTGATTTGTTTGATATTTGATGGTTGTATGTGTTTGACACGAAAATTATACTAAAGAACTGAAATGTGATTGTCGAATAATATAACCATGGGAAGAATTGATTTGAATTCTAATTACGTGAATTATTTGAAAAGGCCGAGCTAACCCTCATTTCAAATAATTGATCGAGCGATTCGAATTGGAAAATACAAAGAGGATTCAAGACCGACGATCTTCGTATCGGTTGGATGGGCGCTGCTGAGGTTCCTGACTGGAGTAGCTACCGTGAAGGAACGGAAGTAGTAGCCGTCTGAGCGTATGTGTTGATTGTACGGATATACGAGGAATTTGACGCCTCCGGTTTCGTTCAGACCCAGAACGGACTTGTAAATGGACTGTGTGTCTGACATTGGATTTTGTTCTATACTGATTGATCTCTGTTAAATATATATCTGTTTGGCGGCGGAGAATTTATTCTTTTGCTTAACGCCCTTCTCTGAGACGTACGAGCTCAGAGGTTATATATCGATAGAAATCAGTCGTATGGAGTGGATTGCCTATGTGGCATGCCAAGATGTTGTGATCAAGGCTTCTATTGCAAAGCAAAGTCTTATGTTTGATGATCAAAGCACGGCCTACGTGGCCTGGCTTTGTGTATAGCGTGGACTCGCGAGCCTCACACCTCGGTATGAGTTAAAAATGGGATACGGACCGCTGGGAGGACACGACGTTTCTTTCTAGCTATGGTGGTGTCAGTGACCTACCAGCCCTGACGTTTATATCTACTTTTCACCTTTGTGGTTGTTGGAATGCGAGGCGCCTCGATTATAGGTCTGTAAGGACCAGGAAACGTGTGTTTAGGAATTGCCAATCCTCAAACGTAAGAGAGGACCGGCCCAGCCGATCCAGGGGTTACCCAGAGTGTGTAGTCCTGAGGCATTTGCTAGAATGTCTCGAAGCGGAGAGGAGCTTGCCCCTTGCCTCGACTCATAACGGAAATCCAATTTCCAATACGAAATAACGGATTCGATTGTAGAACTAGTAGGGCGACATAGTAGATGGTAGCTATGCCGCCTATGATTGATATTTATGATGCTATTCGTTTTTGAAACATATATGCACTAGTAATAATATCAAATGATTTTGCTTTACACGTATTAAGCATATTTGGCCATTATAAGGTAAAACTCTATCCTCCGGCTTGTGTTGCATTGTATGATGGGACTTGAGTCTTATAATGGCTTCATTCTTTTTAAAAGCATTGCGTTGTTTTAAAGAATTTACTTTGTTTTAAATGCACCAGCAATCACTGGAGTAAACCCGTTCCGCGAAAGTGGCGTGGTCCTATGATTTGCTTTTACCGTTGTTTAAACTGTTAAGTAGATTTCTCATACGAGTCCCCATGACTGACTCGTTGTTTGTTTCACTTTGCAAACGCGGGTGCCCTTATTTTCACACGGGCAGCCTAGTTCACAGGTGACAGGTTGTTTTTGGCTCAGCACTATAGTATGGAGTGTGTTTTGGCTCATGGCGAGGCTGACTTCAGCGAGATGACTTTGACATTTTCCGCCATTATTGTACTTATATTATAATTCCGCCACAGGCGATGCAGACTGCTTTACTTTTAGTACTTATTATCGTATGTATATGTACCGCCTTCGGCGATGTAGACTGATACCCTTATTATGTCTCACTGCATGTATATATTTCGCCTCTGGCGATGGTGACTGATCATTTCCCTTTTATTTACTAAGTTATATCCTACGTTGTGCTATTCTGATGTTGTTACATGTTGTGATTCCGCTGTCATATCCATGTAAAATTATTCTATTTATTGTTTTTTCTATTATCTGTTCTCTGCTATGATGATTGATGTGCTATATTCCAATGATTATCCTTAATACCGTCACACGGATTTTGGGATCGTCACAGGAATGGTGTGAGAACTAAAATAGTTATTTAAAACTTTACTTTAAATCAGATATACCAAGGGACCACGCCGTATAACACGGAACGGGTTTCCTCCCAAGAATACCAGTGCATATAACAAAACAACGCAATGCTTTTTGGAAAAATGAAGCTACTATAAGACCCAGGTCCTATCACATAATGCAACGCAAGCCGGGGGATAGGGTTTTCCCTTATAATAGCCAAACATGCTTAGTACGTTTAAAACAAATCATTTGATACTATTATAAGTGCATAGTGTATAAAACAACTTCAAATCATAAATATCAATCATAGGCGGCATGGGTACCATATATCATGTCGCCATACTAGGCTCTACAATCAAAACCGCAAATGTCACGTATTTGGAAGTTGGATTTCCGTCTATGAACCGAGGCAAAAGATAGTCCTCAACCGATTCGAGACGCTCTAGCCCGTGTCTCAGGAACAGAACGCATCGTCCCTTGGAGCGACAGGGCCGGTCCACCGATGTGGATTAAAATGCCTGAACACTGCGTTTCCCCGCCCTTTGGGGCGTAGGTGAGCCAACTAAATGACTCCATCGGACCCGGATCATCCGATCAAACCGAGGCGCCTCGAAACAGCAACAACCACATAAGTTAAACTCGTCAGGGCATGTAAAACCACTGACCCCACTTCTAACTAGAAAGAAACGCATGCCCTCCCTGAGGTCCTTCTCCCGTTTTTGGTTCATACCGAGTGTGAAACTCGCGAAGTAAACGTTACACAAAGCTACGCCACAAAGGCTGTGCTTCGATCATCAACCACAAGACTTTGCTTTTCAACAGCAGCCTTGATCATTCGCCATTTAGGCATGCCACACAGGCAATTCACTCTATGTGTTTGATATCCATCAGTATATAACCCCTGAGCTCGTACGTCTCAGAGAAGGGCGTTAAGCAAGAGAATAAATTCTCCGCCGCCAAATAGATATATATTTAATAGAAATCAATCACACAGACTAAAATCCAATGTCAGACACACGGTCCATTTACATGTTCGTTCTGGGTCTGAACGAAACCGGAGGCACCTAGTACCCCGCATATCCATCGATCTCCAAGTACGTCTGGACGATCACTAACTGTTTCCATTTTCTTGGGTGTACATCCTAATCAAGATCATCAGTAATCACCCAAACGACGTGGAGACCTCCGGTCTTCGTCCACCGTCTTCATCTTCGACTTATCGTCGTATCAGTTATTCAGAATTTGATTAACCCGGTCTTCCTGAATAACTCGCGTATATAGTAAATACGGGTTACACAAACACAACATACGCCTCATTCCAATTCATCAGTCACTAACCGTAAATTAACAAGAGGATAATTCCCCCAAATATTAACCCCGAAGGCCGAAACCAACATCAGATCAATATCCAGAAAACCATTCTGCTTAGCTAACCGACAGTTAGCTTCTAAATTTCACTTTCATAGGGAAAGGTTCCCATTAATTTTATCAAAGATAAATCCCTTGAATTTATTCTTTAATCTTCTTTTGAATTTCGATTCAACTAGTCGGGATTAACGAACCTTACCGAAGTAATCATTTGTTTTAATTTCCCAATCCCAACCTATTCATCCCATGAAGTAAAACTGGTTATACTTCATATCTAACACCACGGTGTTATCGGTAAATTCAATTACCATTTCACGTTTAAATCTAATTAAAGATTTAACTATCGCCTGGAGAAAAACTGGTGATACTCCATTCTCGATCATTTCAATCTAATTAAAGATTCATTAAAACTCCACTTAGTTTTAATCTGTGACTGGGTTAAAGAATCAGTGTCTTTTAAAACACAGTTCACGATAAACACAAAATCACAACACATTTCAATCAGTCCCTAACCGTAAATTAGCAAGTGAGCAATTCCCTAAGTATTAACCCCGAAGGCCGAAACCAACATCATATCAATATCCAGAAATCATTCAACTTAACCAATCCCCGGTTAGTTTCTGATTTTCTTAACTGCTTTGGGTCTAAGAACAGTATTATTGAAGATACCGTTCACGACAACCCAAAATCACATTCTATTAATTATCGGGTTAAAGAACGAGTGTTATTTAAAACACTGCTCACGATAAACCCAAAAATCAATACCAATTCAATTCCAATTAAATATTATTTAATTGGTACACTTCATTAAATCTAAATAAAAAGATTTAATCTTTTCTCAACTGGGCTTAAGAACAGTGTTAATAAAGACACCATTCACGACAAACCCAAATCACATTTGACATTAAATACAAGGCTCTGAATAGAAAATATACCGTCTTATATTCAATATCAAATTCTATGACCAACAAATATCGTATTGGAAATAACAATATATAAATATCTTTCAAATTTCCATAACAACATCCGTATAATCACGAAATCCAACATCGAAATATCCCGAAGACAATTTCGATTCAAATCCATTCCAATTCAATTACTGGAAATTCTGGTTACTTTTAAAACCCTTTTCAAATTCAATTTATTTATTTAAAAATAAATAGAATTATAATTCTAGTTCAAAACTTGTTCATTTCGATAAAATTCTGTTTTTATCTTTTCAAATATGGAGTTTTTCATCCCGATTCTTCCCAAATCATTTCTTATGATTTTTCACAAATTATTACTATTTTTAATAATTTTATCAAGGCCCGTACAGTCGATTTCCATCAACGGCCATCGAACTGCACTTACAACGACCATTTCCAAATTTGATTTGGACATAATTCCAAATCCAACCGTTAGATTTCTAATTTCTAATATTCATTGGAAAGCTCTTTTCGATACGAACCCAACGGTTCCGGTTTTAGGAGAATCCGACTGTCGGATCTCCCGTAATATCCATTCGAAGTCAGTGGTCGAAATTCGCGAACTACAGCGGCGCGGCGCGTTCTATTCAGGCCATTATATATATAATATATATATATATATATATATTATATATACTTCGTCGATTCCCTTTTCAAAACGTATTTTATAAATAGTTTTAAATTCGTTTTCAAAACGATTTCAACTTCTATTTCAAATTCAAATCAAAATCGAATTTTTTCAACATAAATTCATTTTAATTTCATTTCAAATCGATTTAATTCAAATTGATTTCTAATTCAATTTTAGTTCATTTTCAATTCAATTCAATTTCAATTCGAATTCATTTCTATTCAATTTCAATTTGAATTCATTTCTATTCAATTTCAATTTGAATTCATTTCTATTCAATTTCAATTTGAATTCATTTCTATTCAGTTTCAATTCGAATTCATTTCTATTCAATTTCAGTTTGAATTTCAATTCTTTTCAAAATATCAGATTTTGAAATCACTTTCGATATTCATTATAAAATGAATAAAATCGATATAAATATCGTTCACGTCAAAATGGCGTCAATCTAATCTACACGGCTTCATATATTTCTATTTGCCAATATTCTATTTCAAATATTGCTATTTCAAATGTTTCTTTTTCAAATATTTCTATTTCAAATGTTTCCTTTTCAAATATTTCTATTTTCAAATATTATTTGTCAAATATGGAATGAGGCCCAATCAATTACCATATAATGTTAATTATATGGATATTCTACCACATGTATCTAACAACAACGATAAATCATCAACAATCATCCAAAGTGCGTTCTACATTGTATAAGCATCAAATATAAATATTTAACGCTTATAACAATCTGTCAATCAATCGATCGACATACAACTAATTATTGGGATTAGTGTATGTCAAATATCATTCCAATACCCGTGTGGGGTTTCAAAAAATCAAACACAGATTTTATTTGTGCAGTTGGGCGATGTGTAAAATTTATCGTCCCAATCAATATCAGCCAAATGTGTGTATACAAACAAATCATCCGATTTCTTTATTTTTATTTCATTTCATATACACATTAAAAATTCTATTTTTAACTATAAAATATTTTCAACTATATAAATATTTTATTTCACATCAAATAACACAATCAACTACACATCAAAATTAAACAACCAAGCATACAAGTCGTCCATGGTCTGTGGACGACGGGTGTCGGGTGCTACTAAACACCGTCTGCATCCAAGTATATATTTTTAACTAGAAATAAATTAAAATAAAGGTGAGGAGTTCTCACAGAATAGCTAATCCAATGCCACGACTCTTCTTATGTAGAAATCTTCGCCTTTCTTGCCTCTTGTCACTTTCGTTGCCCGTAGCCACTACATATATAAAAATCACATTTTTACTTCGCTATTCAATATATAAAAATCGAATTTTTCCTTTGCTATTCAATATATAAAAATCGAATTTTTACTTCGCTATTCAATATATAAAAATCGAATTTTTACTTTGCTATAAAAATCACTTTTCTATTTCAACATATATATAATAAAAATCCAATTTTTATTTCGCTATATAATTAAAGATAATATTTTTATTATCTACATCATATAAAAATCGCATTTTTATTCATTCTATAATATAAAAATCATATTTTTATACCTCCTACATAATAAAGATCGAATTTTTATCTTACTACACTTATAGAAAATATATTTTTAACCTTCCTATAATATAAAAATTATAATTTCTATATAATATAAAAATCCTATTTTTATTTCTACATACACGTGCAAATCCCATCTCCACTTAATTAAAAATCTTAACTTTATGTGATAACAAATATTAACTTTATAACAAAGCTAAAAACTGATTTTGCATATATAAAAAAAACTAATTATATAAAGCAGACGCACCTTTAATTTGATTTTTTTCTAGAGAGGAAGGGGGGACCTTTTTGCTTGCGGGTGGTGGAGGAAGAGGGCGGAGGGGTCTGGCTCGCGGATCGAGGTGGCAGGGAGGGGGTCGCAGGTCGGCGGTGGTCAAGGCAGGGTGGCGGCGTGGGTTTGCTCCGGGTGTGGGCGGTTTAAGGGGGAAAGAGAAGCGGAGGAAGAAGGAGAAGGAGGGGGTGGTGCGCGAGGAAGAAGAAGGCGCGGGGGGAGGGTACGGCGGTCTCTAGCGCGGCGTGTGGCTCTGGGCGGCGGCGATGATAGGTGGAAGCGGCGGCGCGATTTGGTTTTGGTTTTTTTTTCTGTGTCGTGAATGATGTGGAGGAGAGAAAAGGGGGAAAACCTTTTATATTATAATTTAATTAATTTATTTATTTTAATCCTCCTTTAAAGTTGACTTTTCATACTCACACCAAACGAGACCCAATGATTGTCGTCCCTAGCTAATTACCCTCATTCCGAACACAATGGGATATGTATCATAGGCTGATTTGATCGTTTCGATCAGTTTTCGTCAAAATCAACATATAACTCTATATATTAAATTTGAACGCGCATTTCAATTTATTGGGGTCACATACTAACTAGAAAAATTCCCGAAAAATATTTCTAGCTTCATATTGACGATACGGTCCTAACAAAACTAGTTTCGTCAAATTCTAAGGCCGTTTGAAAAATGGCCATTTTCCAGTCGATTAAATTCAACTGAAATAGTCAAAACACGTTTTCCTTTGCCACGCTCACATATTGATTCGAAAAATTATGAAAATTGGCATCTGGCAATAACTTGACATCGCGGATCTAACAAAAGTGGTTTCATCTAAATCCGAGGTCGTTTGCAAAAATTCCATTTTTAAGGGCCTGAATTCTATAGCGACTACTCAGAATTTTCAACTGGGCATATCTTTTGATTCCCGCTATGAAATTTCGATTTTTCGGATTCGTTGGAAAGATATTCCCAGTTAGATTCTATTATTTTTGGTTTCACTAAAATCCGGTTTATTTTGCACCCCGTATGTTCAATTGAATTTGAAATCAAATTATCGAACTACCGCGCCATTTTCAATTCCTTTTATAATTTAAAATAAATAATTATATTCTAATGACGATCTATATAATATATACGTTTGAATTCTATTCAAAATAAATTTCTCGTCGTTATTATTTAAAATAATTCATTTTAAATAATCAAAATTCGCTAAAATTGCCAAAATAAAAATTTTAAACTGGCCCAGATTTCCGGGTGATTACAGTTTCCTGGAAAAAAACTTGTTCCTTATTAGGCGTGACATGTTGGAATTACTTTTCATTTTAATCCGATGTGATATTAACAAAGTTTTAAGTTTTTGGACTTGTTTTGCTCCTGGCCTTTTTATATTGCTTCTGTATATACCAATTTTGATTATATAACTAAGTTAATAATAATTTTATGGTTCACTTATATCTTTTGAAACTGTATAATATTCATGTGTAATTTAAATTTCCTATGATCAGTTGCCTATGATGCATGTCAATAATGTATTTTCAAAGCTGAAATTCGAATATTATGATTTTAAAATATATATTTTTTCTATTGATTAGTAAAAGGAGATATGAACTCAACAACAGTTGGAAGTACAATGTAGTAACAACCCATGTGCGAAGCACAGGTCCATATTTGTTCTTTTATAATTAGTGGGGATTAAACTGGTTATATTTATGTGTTTATTCAAAGTTTAATCTTGACTCAAGTGTTTTATGTTTGTGCATTGAACGCTCGGGTCAGATATGAGTGTTGCAGATTTAAAGTTTTAGCTAGCAAAGGAAAGAGGCATGAGAAGACGCATATGCGGGCAAGGCTCAACCGAACTGTAAGCTTTATTTTTTTAAAATTCATGTACATATTTATATTTTTTTTCTGTTGTATAAACATTGTAAACTCTGATCTTTGCATAAAATTTTATTTTGCTGCAAATATTTTGTATTGTGATTCTATGTTAATTCTGTTTAAACCCCATAAGCCAATAACAACCCGTCGTTTTGAACGCTTCAAGTCTGTTTAACCATTGACTTGTGATGGTGAAAATGGATGATTGATATAATTTGTTTTGGTCATTAGTTTGGACCAAAACATAAATGGTTAGTAATAAAAAAAAAATATAGTTACTATGTTAAATGCACATAAATTATATATATACACATATATATATATATATATATATATATGAATCCACGTAAATAATGTGAATATATTATTATAATAGATGCTTGTTATTTTTGTATGTTTGAATAGTTTCTGTTTTGTGGAAATGTATATGGAAATATAATCCATAATAACCGGAAATAGATATTATGATCGTTGTAGCAATAAATAGATTTGATTTGCTATAAATTAGGTCATAAACAAAATAAGGAATGTTGTAACCATCTTTGATTGGGGAATGAATTGAATAGGACAAACATGCCTAAATGGTTACAATTTGAATTGGGTTTAGGAACAGGAAATGGAACTCCAATTAGGCATGCAAAAATATTTATGCAAACAAGAATTTAATCAAATTAAAGTCATATAGTAAAATTCAAGGAGTTATAGTAAATAGATTATAACTTAAAATGGAACTGATATAAAAAAGACGTTGAATGCCTCAAAAAATATTACCATTAGGTTCATACAACTACATTAATTCTGATTAATGGTAATAAACGGTTAATGATTTAATTAGTGCCTTAGGAAAATATAACTGTAGGTGTCATCAATGGTAGGAGCCCTAATTAATAATAGTAAAGGGGGTAAGTAATGGGGACTGATTGGTGTTGTAAATGCTAAGTCAAATAAGGGAATTATCAAATAAACACCATAGGATAGGAATATAGGTCTTCTTTATTTATTTATAGTTAATCTAGAATTATTATAATTTGAAATAGGAATTGTATTTAATAGGTTAATGATGTGAGGTCAGTTGCCTTCTTCAACAGAAGTTTGCACTTTCCAGCCGTCCGATATGTGTACAACTGATGTGAGACACCGTTAACCATAGGAACACGTGACGATAGTTAATTGTATAACGATAGTTTATTGTATAACAATAGTTGATTGCATAACAAGGGTTATTTCCCAAAACAAGGTTCATCTCAAGAGTGAGGTTCCCGCCTCCCATCCCAAAAGGGGAAACCTTGGAAAGGAAATAATTTACAGCGTAGCCTATTTCAAGGTAAAGGTCTTAAGTTATTAGATCCAACCTTTGAACGGTATTAAGTGATCGCGTATCTTACCTCCCCGTTAATGGCTATTTGGTATGAACTCGGTGATTCCCACTCTAATATGTTTCCTCTATGCAATAAGTGATTGGGTTACGGGTCCACCTTGAGAATAGGTATTATATGACCACTCCGGGGGTGCCAAAGGTCTTCCTATCCTATGGAAAGTATTAAGTGACCAAGGGAATTATCCAGTAAGGCCAACTAGATAGTAACGAGAGGGTCCGTAGGGGGAAGGTCATAAATGACGAGATGTCGTCTACTTATCCTATAGGTAATAAGTGACTGCTTACTATCTCTTGTCTTATACGTACATGGTTATATGTGTGAATGGAAGAAGCCTTGGATTAGTTGGACTTAGTAGCTAGTGTACTTTAATTTATATTATGATAGAATAAACCACTATATAAGGTATTAAGTGACCAAAAAGTTCCGCCTTGGGTATTAAGTGACTGTAAGTATCTGTGCTTACCTTACATAGATAGCGAGGTCTTAGGTGACTATATATAAAATAAGTACCCTCCTTGTGTGATAGTTAGAAGCTAGTTGCCCGCCTCTTAATTAGTCAATGGTGGTTGTAGGACTTCATATTTATGTGTAAACGATCTATCTCGGTATTACGATACCGCCAGGTGTAGAATATTACCTTGAGTTTTTTAGTTAGTCGTCGTGCGTAAATTCTAAATGCGTTGGGTTAGAATTACTAGCCCTTTTAGACATATGTTTTGGTTTTTACCAAATAGTGTACATCTGTGTAATGTAGACAGTGTTATACAGGTTTATCTTGGGTAATACAGGTCTTAGCAAATGTTCATGTTTGGTTTCTGGTTCTCGTTCTCTCGTGCTCAATGTCAATGTGGTTATAAGCCTTAAGGTAGTCGCCTTAATCATTATTTTTTATCATGTTTCGTTTCCGTTGTGAGTTAGTTTTATTTTTCTCTGATCATGCTCATGCTCATTAATTGCAGGTACCAGATTCATATTCTTCGTGCTTGGATGGGTTTGATTTTCGATTTTTTGTCATTCGGGCTCGAAAAAGTGTGGGGTGTTACAAATATATTATCATATCGTATAACATAAATATATATTGTTAAATTGATATTTATTTGTGATATATTTGATTGTTTGTTTGATTAATTAGTTGATTTACTACTTTGTTGGTATATATATTCCCATCTATGAACAGATGACCTTTGATAGTACCTGTTTCTTGTGCAGTTAAAGTCCTTAGTGGATCCAATGCGGTGGAGGTCCAAAAAGTCATAGAGGGGATAAAGTGAGGAAATAGCAGGATATAGCAAATGACTCTAAAATAGCATATGTTGCTCGTTTCTAATGTTTCTACGAATGTAAAAACAATAATTAAATGAAAAACTTGCACTCGTTTTAACTATAATTAGAACATTCCAACTTTTAAACAAAAACATGTGCAAATATTTGTAAATAAACATAAATTGCTATTTAACTTAATTAAATTTTATAGATCATGGAGTATTTTTGTTTCTAAAAATACATATTAAAAATGTCAATTAAAAATTTTATCTTCATAATTTTTATAAATCATGGATGTCATTTTTTAATTCGGTTCTTTTATCAAAGATATAGCAAGAATTACATAATATAGCGGAAATAACTAGATATAACAGGAGAAGCGGAATATAGTGGGGTTTAAAGTGGAGGGGATATAACAGAGGCTATTTGGGAAAAGTATAGCGGTGTTAGTCTGCTACGGGATATATCAAGGTTATAGCGGGGTAATAGCAGGGCATTAACTGCATAGCTTGTTTCTAAGCAGAAGATTCATCTTAAATGAATTACATTATATTATATGTTCTACGTGCATATAAATAGCCATTTTATTGCAAAGGACAATATAAGAGGAAAAGCAGAGCGTACGTTTTGAATTAGGTCACGATGGAACACTCCGAAATATACACACTTATTTGTGGTCGATAAGGAGTAAAGTGTTCATTTGATTATGTTCATATATTATCCTCATTCACCCACATTTATAACTATCTTCTATTTGTATTTGTGGCTTATGCTCAATTATGGCAATCATTTACTTATGTGTATTCTCATATTGTCTACATTGTAGTTAACTGAAGTAAATTAAACGTTCTGTTTAATTTAGGATTGTGTTTTCATAGAATCTTTGTTAATAATAATGAGATTCAACTACCTATTTTAACAAATGACAACTGCGTCTTATTTTGCATATAAGTAACGACTGAATTTTTTTGTTCATTCTAATCAATGATTATAGGATTTAGTTAACTATTTTAGCTATTGAAACTTTATCTTATTTGATGATTAATTGATATTTAATAATCTTTATAATGAATTATGCTCGAACATTTCAACTAGTGAGATTTAATTTGACTGGTATGTTCTTACTAAGTTACTTTTAAAGTAAATTTGAGTTGATTTAATGAAATGAATAAAACTAATTTACTTTATTAAATAAAAAGAATAATCAATCAATACATAAAAGGTTTTAAACTTGATTTATTAATTTAATAAAGGTTTGTAGATAATCGATTTATTGATCATAAAATATCATAAATACGATTAGTTATATTGCACGATAATAATTATCGTTTAAAAGTTATACGCAAATCTATGTATCCGGTTAATTTCCCCTTTTAGAATAATAAAGATTGTTTTCCAAGTTATGAAAGGAGTTCTATAAATTGTCTTTCAAGAAGATTAATATTGTTTAAAGTATATTTAAGTATATAAATTTAATTTATATTACTTTTGGATAAATATTATCGTTTAGATCTTACAAACGATAGTTTTAAATAAAAATATCCATTTTAAATAAAAATAGTTTGAAATTTAATCTAAGTGTAAAATGTGTTGGGATTTATCAAAATAGACGGTTTAAATTAACATTGATTTCGAAATTTCTTTTGAATATGGTTAGAATTTTAATTACATCTTTAAAACTAATATTTTAAAGAATATTGTTACTACCAAAATAAAATACCAAAATAGGATGACGGTAAAGGGGTATCAGACCATCATAAGTACAAGAGAGCGATCCAGAAGCAAAGAATCGGCACAGCATAAGTCCGAAAGCATGAGAGAAGCCTTCGGAGCAATAAGAAACCGGCACCTTCTTCAAAGGAGAAAGCTTAGATTTGATAAAAGAAAGAGTATCGGTAGGATAATGCTGGCACGAAGGGTAATTAGCATAAGCACCTACATAAAAGAATAATCCGGAAATAAGAATCAGGCACAAGGTAGAGCCGAGAGCGCAGAGGAATAATCCGAGAGCTATGCAACCGATATAATCACTAAAAGAGCTCAAAAGCTATACAAAGAAAGGGTACCGGTAGGGTGGTTCCGACACTATGGATAAACAATAGAGGGTCACCCAAAACCAAAAGTCAATGAAGAGAGGGACCAAGAATCCTATAAACCGAGACATAGAAGGACAAAAGGGCTATCAGTATTAACTTGCTTAATACCGATACATCAAGGGACAAAAGCATCAAAGGCACAAAGTTAAAAGCATAAGAGGATTATTTGGGAACTAGCCACCGGAACCCATATCAGTGATTACCGAAAGGCCCCTCTAGTAAACAAAAAATGATGCACCAGAAGTAACCCTCTGTAAGGCCAAGATACAAGTTGGAAACCTACCGAAAGGCAAGCCAGAACCTTAAGGAAAGACAATCAATCCACACTAATTTGTTTAGTGTCGATACCGGTGGGGGTGACGGATCCGGAAGCCATTTGTTTGAATCATGAAGGCAAGCTCCATAAAGTGTTAACAGCAAGACCGAGGACCCATGACCGGAAGTATACATCCAGAAGCCCACATCTGGAAGCAGAAACCTTCCGAAAGCTGTTCATACCGCCAGGATTAGTAGCAATACAAAGAAGATAGACATGACATTAGCCGAAAGCCCCAAAGACGGGGACCATGCTCCTGAGTGTCAGAGCTAACATCTTAAAAAGTCATAAGAAAGGCCTTCAGAACCACAAGAAAGATAGCCGAGAGCTAAAACTTCCGGGACCAAAGGGAAAGCGGCTGACAGGGGCTTCTGCTGGCCCAATAGCAAAAGGGGGCCCGATTTGTCTATAAATAAGACCCTATGTGTCCCATTTTAGGGACCAATTTCTCATTTATCATTCTTGTACTCTTTTCCTTTAGAGTAAACCCTAATTCTAAATCAATTTGGGGATTTATATTGTAACCACTTATGTATTCCAAATCAAAGATCAATAAAAGGCATATCAATACTTAGCATATTTTCTTAGGAGTTTCTTATGAGATTTCTTAGCTATTTCCTACATGACCTATTATTGACTTCCTACATGGTCGCAGTTTCCTACCCAGGCTTAGACCCTTCCGAAGAGTTCTGCAAGAACCCCATCCTACAAGCTGTTTAGCCTCTTTATCAAGGGTTGTGTTTAAGGAACCTTTATCCCAAGATAACTGTTGGTTCTTGAGTCACTTAAGCATAATACTCACCCAATTGAGGGAAGAATAACTAATATTTTGGGCTCTAAACCTTGATATCTAGGAAACGGTGAACTAGCTTAGACTCGCAAAATCTAAATAACCACATTTTCCCCTTAGGTCCACTTCCATAGACCTTTCTCCGGTGTTGACGAAAAATATTGTTAACATTTTGGCGCTAGAAGGAGGGATTGAACCTCTAATCTTGTGGTTAACAGCCACACAATATCTAACTGTGTTGTTTCGTCTAAGTTTGGACTAGGGTTTGAAGAAGCAGAAATCATGAACAGAAGGTCTCTACAAGTAAATAGTGCATTTCCTATAGTTAAATTAAGCATTAATGGGCCATGGACATTCGAAAAGGTTAAGTTAGAAACCTTACGCATTCAAAATAAAGAAGGAAATGTAGAGCCTTATGGTCCTAATCATTAGATCATTAACCCTTTCCTTTTCGGACTAACCCCAATCTTTGCCCTAAGAAATTCTACAATGGAAGAACATAATCCTTTTCTTTGTATCAAGGAAACCATCCAAACACAAGCTAAAGGAACAATATTTGAGCAAAGGGTTGAAAATGGTTCCGCTTACCTTACTACAAAAGTGCCTAAAAAGAGTACGCCCCTGTACCAGGATCTGCTAAAAGAAAGCTTAAGGATAAAAAAGAGGTAAAGGAGTCCAAGGGTAAAAAGGCTAAGTTCCAACGTCCAAGGAAAGCCTTCGAATCAAGATTACCAAAAGGTTATGAGCTTGCTACATCACTCGAGGATATATACTGTCTAACTAAGCGTGAGTTAAACTTTTGGTCTTCATCAAAGAAGAAACCAAGAATGAAACCAAGTTGGGAGGAACTTATTGCTACTACCATAGGATGAATGGACATGATACCAATCATTGGAGAGTCTTAGAGGGAATGATTATCAACTTCTTAAGCCAAAAAATGCTACAAAGATATTTAAAGAAAACATAGCTAACTATGACAACAGATTCTTTGAGAATAGGATTATTTACCTAGTTACGAGGATGAAAGCCCCCCTCAAAACTTGAAATGCCAAAAGGTGGATCAAATCGCAAATGGATAAAAACCCTTGTCACCGCCGAGTTGGCCAAGGCAAGGCACGCCCCGGAGGGGAGTGGTGTGTAATCCTTTCTCCGCGCCCGAATCAGAAAGGACCAGGTTAAAGCATAAAAAGCGTAAGCCTCCGACCCACAACAGAAATGGTCATGACGAAGCATCTAATTAGCACGCCCTGCCTTTGCTCGCAGAAGAGTATGCCCTGCCTCTGCTACGGACTGAGCACGTCCTACCTCTGCTCGCAAAAGAGCATGTCCTACTTCTACTTATGTTCTACATTACCCGTAGAAGGGAACGCAAGCCCCTATCATTGCCTACAATGGTCAGGATATGGCACCCTTTGGAGGGGGTGGAGTGTAAGCCTCTATCACTGCGTACGATGGCCAGGGTAGAGCATCAAAAGAGTAAGCCTTAATTCCGCATCTACGATGGCCCGGTTTAAGCATCTAAGAACTTATCATCGCATATGATGGTCAAGATAAGGCACCTCCTGTAGGAAGGTCGGGTAAGTCCTTGGGCCCTACTTGTGGATAAGCTAGCCAAGCACACCAGATGCACAGGCCCACAGAGTGGCCAACAAAGCACGTACATCATCTTCTTTGATAACCAAAAGCCCAAAGAGTGGCTCAAAAAGCATGTACATCCTTTGCTTCTAAAAACAAACCCAGAGGGGGAAACAAAACTAATTACCAGAAATGGGTTTCTGGTCTTCTATTTAATGCCTGAATCTGGGTTAGTTTGGGTTTTCTATTTAATGCCCGAATCTGGGTTAGTTCGGGTCTTCTATTTAATGCCTGAATCTGGGTTAGTTCGGATTTTCTATTAAATACCCAAATCTGGGTTAGTTCGAGACTTCTATTAAATACCTGAATCTGGGATAATCCAAGATTCCTATTAAGACACCAGAAGATAGTTCCTAATTCTCTATTGAGCAACTCGAGCCTGAGTTAGATCTAAAATTTTTATTATTACAGAGAGGAATTCCTGGATCTCGTCCTAAAATGCTGATTTAAAGTATCGACCAAAGCTTCTAGCCATTAACAGAATGGGTGCTCTGGCTGTCTTCTGTTAGAACTCTCATTTGGAACACAAAGACTTAAAACCTCGCTCCCGAAGAGGGATCAACAAAACAAAACTTAGAGGAAAATTCATAATTTATTATTAAAGGGTTTTCGAGCAAAGATAACCATTTTCCATCTTGTTCAGGGAAATTTCTTAAACCTCTTATGTGCAAATCATTATTATTTCCATTCAATACAAACAATAAGCCACACGACAAGTAGCACATACGATTTTCAAGTTCAATTACAAGAATTATGTCATTGACCATTTAAATAAAGGTATGTACATATTACAATTACAATCACAGTAAAACACCCGGATTCCCATCATCCTCGGGTAAAGGGGGATTGATAGCATGACGAATTGCGATGCTTAGGATCTTGTTGAGCTTATGCACTTTTCTGCTTACTTCGGCAACATTGTCGGAAGATTTGACCTGAAGTTTCAAAGCCCTATCATAAGCCCTGCACATGGCCCTAAAGGACTTGTTGTCTTTCTCCAACCCAAAAACACTAGCATGTAGATCATGCTTTTCATCTTGAAAATGCTTAATTTGGTCAAGATATCGGCTAGCACAGTCGAATGAATCCTTAATCAATTTGGTGTCGTAGATACTCTTCATCTCAGTTATCACTTTCTTGCACCAGTCAAAAATGACTGATTGTTTTAATCCTTCGGGGGTGTTCGTTAAATAAAAATACTTTTTTGAAACAGAGGCCCTAGGCGCAGTCGTAGCACTAGGAGGCAGGGACACCGTTATGATTGGGATATTTTTGAAGGAGTGTTCCCATGTATTACATTTTGCGTTGACATTATCTAACTCAATTTCCAAGTCAATCACGCGTTGACTAAACCTCTTAACTCATTTTCGAACTCAATAGAGGGTTTAGTCCTTATATATGTTTTCATTCCAAGTATAAGTCTGTCTTTCTTTTCTTGTTGACCTTTCAGAGCATCTATTCTTTCATTCAAATGCTTGATAGATAAATCTCGAAGCAAGATCGTTCTCTCTCGAGATACAAAGAGTTCCTCATTTGTTCTACCCTTTTTCTCAGTAACTAATGGAAGCTCATCTTGAAGTGGAAAAAAAATCTCATGTTGACCTACTTGCTCACAAAACTAAAAAAAGTGGTTATGCATGTCTTTTTTCCTAGAAGGATGGTATTGATCTTTTAGATAAAAATTTGTACATAAACTTTATTTAGAACCAATTTTTGATCGCTTTGATACACATGAAAACCAAATGGAGTTACAAGGGTCCAAACTCACATATCGATACACCTGTTATTTACATATCAACTCGGCATGCTCAATCCTAAGCCTTTTTAAGGTCACCTCACGATCTTCACCTAAGAAGTTAAGGAGGAGATGAGTGAATTTCGTGTAAATACTCTTAAGCTTTCTTAGAAAACACTTTCATCCGAAAATTCAAGGTCACACTGAAAATTCCTTTCTCAACTCGCAAATCAAACATAATATGTCTTCATGGTAAATGAAATTCTGTCATAACATAAATAGGAGAATTAACGACCGTAAATACCAAGTAAAATTGCAAATACATTTTGTACATTCACAACATCAAGTTTACGAAAACTCCTCTTGCTCGTACAAAATCGACCTCTTGAATAATTCAGTAATAAACCTATCCTTGTTATACTCAAGCTGTTCTGGGGGAAGATCTCCAGGAATTGAAAGAACCCCTTCGAGGTTCCAACAAACCCTGGGATATGGTTCAACTCCAAACTCGTCTAGATAAAACCTATGAAGGCGACGTATTAAACCCCCGCTGCGCTCCCCTAGGAAAGAAAAATCCACCGTTGTGTATCGTTTGTAAACTTCATATAAAAAGTTAACTAATACATCTCTATCATCAATCATCAACACCGTTGGGTCCACCATCATCGCCTCTGTCATCATCAACAAAAGCCAGATACTCTTCTTTGTCACCAGAGTCATCATAATGGCCATCAATATATAAAATATCTTCAGCTTATAATTTCCCCTTCTGTGACATCCTGACTCCTTGCTTGCTTGACCTAACCTTTCCATAACTCTATCCCTGATGAAAGGAGGGATGGTAGTAGTTTGAATCTTGGGAAGAATTTGAAGGTTATCAGAAAAGATGTGAAGTAAGGCTTCCCCGTAGTATTCAGTCTTGAACTGGGGAAGATGAACTTGCAAAAAATCAAAAGTCCTACCCTTGGCCTCATAAATTATCTGCGTAGCATGGGAAAGTTTCTCATCCTTCCTCTTAAGTTCAACAGCATAACTAACTACATTTTCTGCTGTTTGGTGCTCTAAGGCCGAAAAGTGATCATGTATTGAATTCTTCGCCTGCCTTTCTTTTCCAAGAGCTACTTCGGCATGTTCTAAGGAAGCCTTCAATCTTTAGCTTCCCGAAGGCGAATAACCTCGGGAGAAGATGAGGAAGGAGTTGCTTTAGACAAAAGCAATCTTTTAGTCACCTGCAAAGGGAATAGAATCCAATTAGTCATCATAGCAAATTAAGGATAAAAGAAGGATTAAGAAAGAAAAATCTATACTAAGAGCTGCTGATTGATTAAATGCTGATGAAAATCCTCCCCGTCTGAAGAAGTGGATGGTAACAAAATGTTCGTAGCTTCAGGACAAAAATGTGACGGCCAACCCCGAACCAGTCGACATTTCCCTAGAAACATGTTGTGCAAATGCCCGACTAGCATGGGATGGTCGTCAAAGAAAAAGGATTTGAAACTATGAATCACCAAAGAACCAATAGTACATCTCACAGCGTATGGAATAAAATATAATAATAACGTAACTTGATATAATACAGGCGAGACAGTGCATAAGCTGAAAAACTAAACCATCATAGCAGCGGAATCCAAAATACAGCTTACGATCCAAACCATCATTATTACAACTTCAAAATACTGTCTCTAAAGAAAAATAGAAAAGGTACACTACTAGTGTCCAAAGTAGTGACAAGCAACATCACAGGGAGAAAATATGTAAATAGTACGTGGAAGCCTCATGCTCGTCTCCAGACAGCTACTCGTGCATACCAGCTAACATGTCTCTAGTCTGCTCATTTAGAAGCACCCAGAGTAATAAGAAGAGACATAAAACTCTGGGTCAGACGAAAATCTGGTATGAGCGATAGCAGCAAAATATAACAATAACAGGTATAAATAATCATACCTGGACCTGGACCTGCAACCAAGAGTTAGCACAACAAAATGTATAGTACTCTAAGGTAACACTAACATAAAGTGTAAAATGGAAGTGCATATGTCATGGTGATAGAAAACGTCAAACATAACAATCATCCTCACCTCTCTCACTCAGTGCATAAAGCATACGATATCCACCACTTTGATCACCAAATCCTTTGTTACGACCACTTTTCCCTTGGAAGTCTTAATGATCCCATTGCGCTGGTCCATAGCCACTTATCCTTTGCTACGATCACCTTGCCCTTGGGAGTCCTAATGATCCCATTGCGTTAATCAATAGCCATGCTACGATCACATACCCTTGGGAGTCTTAATGATCCCATTGCACTGATCCATAACCATTAATCCGTCTCTCAGTGGTGAACTAAGGCCATAGATATCGATAACCCCTTTGCGCACATCTCACGGTAAAGTCCAACTCATGAAGTTAACTCATTGGTTCCCATCTGGATCCTGAGTAATAACTTCCCACTTAGACTTCCTTTGCATCTCGGGTTTTGGTTGAATTGGAGTTGGTCTTCAGAAGAGTCGCCACGTAGAAATAAAAGCACACATCCGGTTCGGTTCGGACCTCCGGTTCGGTTTGGGTACTATGTACTCAAGCTCCCTGTTCGGTTCGGTACGACATCCTTCCCTCGCTTCGGTTCGGTTCTCCAGTCTCGGTTCGGTTCGGTCCTTCTATCTGGCTTCGGTTCGGTCCTTCCGTCTGGGTTTGGTTCGGTCCTCTTTTCCTCCAGCTGATCCGATCTGATCCCATGCCAAGGTTCGGTTCAATCCCAACTCCAACTCAATGCAAGGGGCCTTCCTTTTTTCCATGCTTCCTTACGCTCAAGCTCCAGGTCAGTTCGGCTATGCCTGTTCGGTTCGGCCCCCATCCAATCCGGTCTGGAACACTACAGATTTTCCAACAACCTTGTATCGTCCATTCTCACCATATGACGGCATTTTCAACTATTCTAACTTTACTAAACAATCATAAAGCATTCCAAACAGTAGTAATAACACGTGTAATCAATTAACAAGGTCAAAACATCAAGCATATAGGTTATTTAGATCAAACATACCCAAAATCCATGATTTTCCCCTTAGTCCCCTTAACCATGTTTAACCATAGGATTAGCAAACTTAATCCAAATTTATATCAGAGGCATAAAATAATATTTCAGACTTTATACATATTTTTCCAAATTTTTTATGATGCGTAATTTCGTTAATTATCACTAATCACCCCTAATTAGCCGTAATTTGTGAATAAAAGTACAAATCACTCACCTTAGCCACAAATAAATCTCAGATCTGAAACTCTAATTGATTTGGGTCGAATCCCTATGTATTCCAGCATCTCTATCTCGATTTTGATGCTAATCCGCCTTAATTCGATGTAAATTAGCTTAATATTGGATTAGAATGTGATTAGGAGGAAGTTTAGAAGGTGGACGCCATTGTCAGGTTTGAAGAAATGAAAGTGGCGGCTAGAAAACTGAAATGAAATGGTTTTCTAACTCATTTCAGCTTTGCCATAACCCTAATCCCGAAATGGGTTATAAGCTTGGCAGCTAATCGCCTGGTTAAGACCAATTATGTTGTTATTCACCTTCCAAACCTTATTTCAGCCGTATCTCCCAAACGATAGGTCTGTTTGATTATTTTGACCACTTTACGGAAAGGTAAACCATTATTTGAATCCAATGGAAGTGGTTTCAGATCAAAACTCTTTACCAATCAAAATCTATAGGCGAAATAAGTTTTGCCAAGGGCAAAATGGTCATTTAAAATTCGGCAAAAATAGTGAACATGGGAAATGACCGCAATAGTCGTTCCCCAAAGTTACACGACCATATGACTTCATATGAAAATGAAATAAATATTCTACGATCCTATGATGCATACAATTCGGGTTGTTACACTCCCCCCCCCCCCCCTTTAAGAAATTCCGCCCCCGAAATTCCTTAATCAAGAAAACAACCAACAGGTCCCGCATGCCCATCAGCCACTTACTATCAATCGAACATACATGACAAACACAACAAACCTATCATAGCATGCGGAATAACTATATTACTATTAAAACCTTACCAGGCAAAGAGTTCTGGATGCGACATCCTTATGCTTTTCTCGGTTTCCCAAGTATAATCATTTTCATTATCACCCCCACTGGACCTTGACTAGTTCCACCGTCTTCCTTCGAAGTTGTTTCGTATCATGTCCGAAAATATGAATCGTCCTGCAGCTCCCAACTGCCTCGGATTCTACCTCGATATCATCTTACTGATCTGGTGAAATAGTTATATCATAATCATGCATGAACTTCCTTAACTGGGAAACATGAAATACGTTGTTCACTCCTGCCATCTTGTCTGGTAATCCAACTTTATATGCCAAATTCCCAACTTGTTCGAGAACTGGGAATGGACCAACAAACGTTGGTGCCAATTTACCTCTCCTACCAAAACAAATCACACTCTTCAATGGAGAAATCTTGACGAATACCAAGTCACCAACGGAGAATTTTAAATCTCTCCGCCTTTTATCAGCGTAACTCTTCTACCTATTCTAAGCAGCCTTCATTCGCTGTTGAATAACATTGAATTTATCTGAAATCTCTCTTATTACATCTGGCCCAAGCACAAACTTCTCACCGGTTTCCAACCAATACGATGGTGAGTTGCACGGTCTTCCATACAAAGCTTCAAATGGAGCCATACCAATACTGGACTGATAACTATTATTATATGTGAACTCAACTAGATTCAAATGTTCATCCCATGATCCTCCAAAGTCCAATATACAAGCCCTTAAGAGATCCTCTAATACACGATTCACCCTCTCTATTTGACCGTCGGTTTGAGGATGGTACGCGGTACTAAGATGTACTTCTGATCCTAAAGCCTCTTGTAAGCTCTTCAAAAAACCACTAACGAATAATGGATCTCGGGCACTCACAATGCCTTTAGGTACCCCATGAAATCTCACTACCTACTTCATATGCAGTTCGGCAAACTTAGCTGTCGTTCTAATTGCCTTGACCGGTATAAACCTTGTACTTTTGGTCAATCGATCCAAAATCACTCAAATACTATCGTGACCTGATCTGGTCCTTGGTAAACCATCAATAAAATCCACTGAGACTTGTTCCCATTTCCATTCGGGAATTCCCAATGGTTATAACAACCCACTAGGCTTCTTTTGCTCGGCTTTAACTAACTGGAAATTCATGCACTTGGATATAAACTTCCCAACGTCTCTCTTCATCCCTTCCCAAAAGTAGGTCTGCTTCATGTCTCGATACATTTTGTTACCACCGGGATGTATAGTCAGTTTCGAGTGATGACACTCTCTGAGCACTTCATCTCTCAATCTACTAACATTGGGTACAACCAGCCTCTCATTCTTTCGAAGCCATCCTTCTCAATCCAATCCATACTCGTTCGTTGCCTCACCGTCGATACCCATCTCTATCTTAGAGATGATTTCCAATAGATTAGGATTTTCCCTCTGACTAGAACCAATCCGCTCAATCAAAGTCGGTCTGATCGTCAAACTTGCTAACATCTCTAGATCTAGTTCACACTTAGGTCTAAAATCATATCCCGCGATATACCCCAGTTGCTTGCATTCTTGAAACATAGCCCCCAAAATGGCATGTCTCCTACTCAATGCATCAGCTACCGCATTGCCCTTCCCGGGTATATATGCGATATTGAAATCATATGAAGCGAAGAACTCTAACCATCTCTGCTGACGAAGGTTTAAATCCCTTTGAGAGAAAAGATACTTTAATCACTTACGATCGGTAAACAATTCAAATATTTCTCCCAAGAGATAATGTCTCCACATCTTCAATGCGAAAACGATTGCTACCAATTCTAAATCATGGGTAGGATATCTTTTATCATGCGGTTTATGCTTTCGACTAGCATAAGTTACAACCCTACCCCCTTGCATCCGTACAACACCTAGTACGGCACTACAGGCATCTGTGTATACCGTCATCTCTTCGTTCCCTTTAGGAATAACCAACACTGGTGCACACGTTAACTTTTCCTTTAGGATCTTAAATGCATCGTCTCACCTTCCGTCCCAAGCAAAAGCTTGATTCTTCTTGGTCAACTGAGTTAACGATGCCGCTATCTTGGAGAAGTCTTGGATAAACTTATGATAATATCCAGTTAACCCCAAGAAACTTCTTATGTCTGTTGCATTCTTGGGCGTAGACCAATCTTGTCCCGTAGCTACCTTCGCAGGATCCATAGCAATACCATTCTCTGAGACAACATGGCCCAAGAATCTCACTTCCCTCCTCCAAATGTGACACTTAGAAAATTTTGCTTTCAGTTGGTGTTTCCTCAACACCTCCATCACTGTCCTCAAATGTTCCTTGTGTTCTTCCTCTGTCCTCGAGTAAACCAAGATATCGTTCACGAACACAAGAACAAACTTATTCAACTGACATCTGAAAACCCTATTCATAAGATCCACAAAATATGCGGGTGCATTGGTCAACTCGAATGGCATGACCAGCCACTCAAAGAATCCAAACAGCGTCTGAAATGTCGTTTTATGAATACTTTCAGCTGCTACTTGGAGCTGATGAAAATCTGAAACACCCCACCTCCGTTAGGGTCACTCTCAAAGGGAATGCCCTAATTTTGGTGGAGGTTTATAAGTACAAGTCATAGATATACAAGACAGATATAAGAACACATATTTGTAAAACAGCGGAAGAACAACAAACTTTATTTCATTAAGTCAAATACGTGTTACAACAACATCCTTTCCAAAAACATAACATAACACTTTCATAATCTGTCTTGAGTACATTATTTAAAGAAGCATAAATAAAACATAGATAAACTGCAAAAGCCCCTTAGTGGATTGTCCAAAGCCATAATTCAAAACAGGAAAGTCCAAGCAATACAGTTCTCTTCTTCAAGATGGATGTTGAGGCTGGTCAAGCTGCTGTGTTCCCTCCCTGAGGACCTGGGGGGGGGGGGGAAACGGAAGAAAGAAGACGAAAGAAAAATAGAGTCAGACATAAAGCCTGAGTAAGTCTAGTACTACTTTGTCTATGAATAAAGAACTGGGTATGATAAGTAAAACAGGAAGTGGGCAAGCACTATGAACTTGGTTAAGTTATCTAGGGTCGAATATACTATCGTACCCCATGTTAATCTCTGAACCCATATAAACTAGTTTCCAATTTGCACCCCATAATCAGGGTGATGTGATCCATTCAATGATGATCGGCTCCTACTCGCAAAGTTACATGTGTCTTACGGCCCCCGATGACTGTAGTTACCTATGCTGGTCCCACCATGGGGTGTATCAAGTCCCATAGTGGCAACCCGACACAACCTTAGAGTGCACAGGTATGCTACTGGTGTCCAGTGCCTTATTTTTCTGCGCCGGAGTGTGTGCACGCCCGCACTCCGTTAGAACCTACACTGCTACACCACCGCCGTCGCTTTGACCTCTTACAATCAGCCCAGTAATCGTGCCCCACCCTGCCTAGTTTCAGGGTATCCTGATACACCTTTTAGGGTTACTGCTGAAAAGGGTCCCCCGTTACTAGGTTTTCTATCTCTAGCCAACATGCTAAGTTGGTTAAGTGTTTCCTACCTAACCCCACCAGTCTGTTTAGTTTAGCATGTTCCATTTTGATTAAGTCTTTAGTTCACTTAATCCTAACAATCCTGACTCAGCCTTAATTGTCTTATTAAGGCCCTGACCTCTCACATTAGACAGGTATTGTTGTGGCTGCCTGTTGCCGGTTGGTTCCGGGCAGTCTTACGCCACAACTCAGTCTAACCTCGGGTCCTTGCTGGGCTCCATGTTTAACCTCCCACATTGGATAGGTATTGTTGTGGCTACTGGACAGCCGGGCGGTTCCGGGCAGGTTTACATCACAACTCAATCCAACCTCGGGTTAAACACATCGTATGTTCTACATTTACATATCTTGTCATTCTTCTTTATTTATATGTAAATATTTGCGGCCCATTATTAAGTTAATGGTGTAAAGGTTACACCAATCACGGGCCCAACCCATACTTGAATTTAGGGCCCTTCTATTTTATATTTTCATTCATTAATTCATTTTAACCCAACGTTATTTTCCCCCGTTTTACACGTCCGTTCATATATATTGGGCTTAGCCTTTTAAAGCCCAATTTAGCCATGCGAAAGGGGAGGCTTATGGCGTATACACAAAGAGGGGAAGGTGAGTGCATGAACTTGCAATACGACGTTGGAAATACAAAATAGAAATTGGTGTACTTGCATAGTGGTAACATAGGTGACATGAATCAAAGCATGTGAACTTGCATAGGTTTAACTACAACATGAACCTATATTCTTATTTAGGCATAATGTCAAACATAAGCATGTCATAAATATTCCTAGCATAAGCATGGCATAATGTCAAACATAAGCATGGCATAAATACTTCTAGCATAAACATGGCATAATGTCAAACATAAGCATGGCATAAATACTTCTAACATAAACATGGCATAATGTCAAACATAAGCATGGCATAGGTAAAGTTCAATTTGTTCATGGCATAAACATAAACAAGTCATGTTCATAAGGTTTCTACATGTTTACAAAGGGGATACTTTGTTACTAACACAAAAGCATAGTTCAACTTAATCATGGTTTAAGTCTAATCACATAACGATGATATAAATATACTTATGCATAAATATTCCTAATCATGGTGTTTGCTTTAAACTTGCAAAAAGGGATTTTTGAGTTTAACCTAGCCATGTCTCACATATGTCATCATATAACTCTTTTAAACAAGATAGACTTAATCATAGATTTCAATTATGCCAAATATCATTCATAGCCTAGCCATATTCATAAGCATGACTTAATACATGGATTAAGGTGTAAAAATTCCAACATAGTTTCATATGAACTATAACAACCAAACTAGTCTCAATTGCTTGCAAAACGATTTATGCACAAAGTATACATCATGACGACATAATAACAAAGCCCCAAACTTGCATAAATTTCACTCAACTACATACATGTAGCTTCAACATAGATTACATAATTTGCGCAATATTCCAAACGTATATTTGCATAGAACTACCGCATGTAGTTCTTTATAATGAATAACATAATTTTGCACAAACATGAATTACTTCCATTGCCACAATTCAAGCATACACATCAACACAGTTGTTTATTATACCAAAGTAATACTCTACTTACAATGGTTGCGGCGAATTCTCTAATTAAGAGACACGATTCCTTTGTTGAATTGATTAGCTTTAGGTTGCTTGAATTGCTTTAGGCTTTAGAACTTTCTTCCTAACTCTCTCTCTAGTCGGCGGCTACTCTTTGTCGTTCCTCAGCAACATGGCGGCTATAATCTTATTTTGAATGAATAGATTAGGGTTTAGTCTAGGGTTGTTTATATAGAGGTTAGGAATTGATTAGGACCATTGATGTTGCTAGGTTAGATCGTAGCCATTCATTAGGAAGAGAGACCAATAAAAACCCGCCACCTAGCCCTAATGACAAAGCAGACCACAGAAATTCGACCACACACCGACCTGGCCAGCCAGGGCTAGACCAGACCTGGCCAGCAGGTCATTTTTGACCTGGGCGCACTTGGCAGGTGCGCCAGGTCAAAAATGTACTGGCGCACTTCACAGGTGCGCCAGTTCATTTTTGTTCTGGCGCACTTCCCAAGTGCGCCAGTGCATTCTGGCCCTTTTTTTCGGTTTTTCGCCCAACTTCGTTCGTCCATAACTTCTTCATACGATATCCGTTTTTCGAAAACTCGGACTCTATTTCGCGTATTTTTCCGAGACGAACGCAATGGCGTATCCCGTTTTCCTTAGTTCTTTGATTTGAAATTAATTATACTTTAATTTGTGAGTTTCACAGTCATAGAATTCACGGGTGTTACAAAATCTGTCGCGAGATCTAACTGGGAGAACACTCTTGCTCCATTCAACTAATTAAACAAATCGTCGATCCGCGGAAGAGGATACTTATTCCTTCTCATCACCTTATTCAACTCGCGGTAGTCCACACACAGTCGAAGGGAACCATCTGCCTTAGTAGCAAATACAACTGGTGCTTCCACTCGGAAACACTTCTTCTGATAAATCCCTTCTTCAAAAGATCTCCCACTTGCACCTTGAGCTCTCGCTGCTCCCTTGGTGCCATACGACGAAGAGGCAACACTATAGGTATGACATCTTTCTCTAAATCAATACGAAACTCGATCTCTCGGTGTGGTGGAAGTCCGATCACTTCCCCGAAGATGTCTAGATACTCGCCAGCAATAGTCACATCTGACAACTCATCATGTGAGATGTCAAGGGAATTTAGAAAACTTTCCATTAACCCATCACTAGGTAGGCAACCAAACAGTACCCTCCGCCCATCATCCGCTCTAATGGTCACCGAAGACCCTTCGCAGTCTACCACCACCCCATACCTTCGAAGCCAATCGACTCCCAAAATAATACTAAACCCAGTAAAGCCCAAAACAAAGCAATCACAAACAAACATGTATCCATGACTCGATAAGACCAAATTACGACAAATCATATTAAGGCTAGTCGAACCACCAATCGGGTTCATCACAACTAAAGGTCTATCGGCAATCTTGGGTTCCAATCCCAACCTATCTACCAGGTCACTAGATATGAAGGAATGAGAAGGCCCGGTATCAAACAATACTCGAACAGGAACATTATAAATGGAAAGCATACCTTGAATGATGACACCCTTACCTTTCTCCGCCGCAGTTGGGGCATTCGACGAAGAAGGAACAACGTTTTAGCATATGCTTTCACAATCTACATCTCTTTAGGGGGTTGTGGACATTTATCCTTGTGATGTCCCACTTGGCCGCAATTGAAGCACTTCCTGTCCGCTGGCTTTTCTCGACAATCTTTGGCATAGCGGCCCTTCTTGCCATAGCTATAACACTCAAAATATTTCTTATTCTTCTTCTGACTATCCTTAGCTTGGTTCTGTTTTCTCTCATTTTGCGAATTATTCTTGCCTCCACCGCTTGCCTACGGCTTTGGCTCCCCTGCAGATGTAATAGCAACCTCGGCCTTTGACTTAGGGTAAAGGCTCTCGGATCTCAATGCCTTTCCCATAATAGACTCGAATGTCTCATCTATATGATTTATCATTCTTTCATCGAAGTACTCATCTAAGCCAGTTATGAACTTCTCATTCTTCTTCTCGGCAGTATCAATAAGAGATAATCCATATTTCGATAAAGTATCGAATTCAGCAATATATTCCGAGACTGTCCTACTATTCTGCTTAAGTTTCACGAATTTCCTAAACAATTCTGATTTCTAAGCAGTTGGTATAAACTTGTCACTAAAGCGAGTCTTAAACTGATTGCAAGTAACTTGATCCTCAGGAGTAGCTGCTTTAATGGCATTCCACCAATTCATATCTCGTCCTTGCAGTTGACGCGATGCTAACTTCCTTTTCATTGCATCATCGATTCCCAAATCCTCGAAGATGTGCTCACAACTATTAAGCCAATCTTGAACATCAATAGCCAATTACGTTCCGTGGAACGGCTTCCCACCAAGGCTAGTATAATCCTTGTTAAGCTTGGCGAAATCGGCACTAGGCGCCTGCATCGCTGCACCAACACCGTTAGTAACATTAGGAATTGCTCCCTGAACATCCCTAAGCATCTCTCTCATGAAGGTAATGAACATCATCGTCATATCAGGAGCATTCGTATTATTGCTCCCTGAACCCGTACTCCTCGTATATCAGCTCATCGTTCAATCTGTAAAGAGAAAACGATTAATCCTCTTCATAGTGGTGCCAGTGCAGTGTGACTTCATCCTTAGATATACTAATAATAATATATATATATATATAGCTTTTGAAAACCAAAATATCACAAATACGCGCTCTCATATACGTATACTATCTCTCCCTGATGTCTTCCCCCAAGTTAACTATGCAACCTAGGCTCTGATACCAAATGTGACGGCCCGCCCCGAACAATTCGACATTTCCCATGAAACACGTCGTGCCAATGCCCGACGAGCAGGGGATGGTCGTCAAAGAAAAAGGATTTGAAACTATGAATCACCAAAGAACCTGTAGTACATCTCACAGCTCATGGAATAAAATATAATAACAACATAACTTGACATAAAACAGGCGAGACAGTGCATAAGCTATAAAACTAAACCATCATAGCAGTGGAATCCAAAATACAGCTTATGATCCAAACCATCATTATTACAACTACAAAATACTGTCTCTAAAGCAAAATAGAAAAGGTACACTACTAATGCCCAAAGCAGTGACCAACAACATCACAGGGAAAATATATATGTATATAATACGTGGAAGCCTCCTGCTCATCTCCGGACAGCTACTCGTGCGTACCACCTAATATGTCTCTAGTCTACTCGTTTAGGAGCACCCAGAGTAATAAGAAGAGACATAAAACTCTAGGTCAGACGAAAATCTGGTATGAGCGATAGCAGCAAAACAGAACAATAACAGGTATAAATAATCATACCTGGACCTGGACCTGCAACCAAGAGTTAGCACAACAAAATGTATAGTACTCTAAGGTAACACTAACATAAAGTGTAAAATGGAAGTGCACATTTCATGGTGAAAGCAAACATCAAACATGGCAATCATCCTCACATCTCTCACTTAATGCGTAAAGCATACGATATCCACCACTTTGATCATCAAATCCTTTGCTACGACAACTTTGCCCTTGGAAGTCTTAAACGCCATTGCGCTGGTCCATAGCCACTAATCCTTTGCTATGATCACCTTTCCCTTGGGAGTCCTAATGATACCATTGCGCTGATCCATAGCCATGCTATGATCATTTTCCATTGGGAGCCTAATGATCCCATTGCGCTGATCCATGGCCACTAATCCGTCTCTCAGTGGTGAACTAAAGCTGTAGATATCGATAACCCCTTTGCATACGTCCCGCAGCAAAGTCCAACTCATGAAGTTAACTCGTTTGTTCCAATCTAGGTCATCGGTAATAACTTACCACTTGGACTTCCTTTGCATCTCGGGTTTTGGTTGAATTGGAGTTGGTCTTCAGAAGAGTCGCCGCGTAGAAATAGAAGCACACATCCGGTTCGGTTTGGGTATATAGTACTCAAGCTCCCTATTCGACTCGACCTCCTTCCCTCGCTTTGGTTCGGTTCTCAAGTCTGGGTTCAGTTTGGTCCTTCTGTCTGGGTTCAGTTCGGTCCTTCTGTCTGGGTTCGGTTCAGTCCTCTTTTCCTCCAGCTGATCTGATCCGATCCCATGCCAAGCTTCGGTTCAATCCCAACTCCAACTCAATGCAAGTGACCTTCCTTTTTTCCATGCTTCCTTATGCTCAAGCTCCAGGTCGGTTCGGCTATGCCTATTCGGTTCGGCCCCCAACCAATCTGGTTCGGAACACTGCAGATTTTCCAGCAATAATTGTATCATCCATTCTCGCCATACGACAACGTTTTCAACCATTCTAACTTTACTAAACAATCATAAACATTCCAAACAATAGTAATAACATATGTAATCAATCAAAAAAGTCAAAACATCAAGCATATAGGTTATTTAGATCAAACATACCCAAAATCCATGATTTTCCCCTTAATCCCTTTAACTATGGTTAACCATAGGATTAGCAAACCTAATGTAACGTCCCGCATTTTTATCGATTTGTATTTGAATATTAAAATCATTTTAAATATTGAATTCATAATATAAGTGGATTTATATATTAATTAAAATGAAGATTAACGTATAACGATATATATTAAATATAATCGAGCTCGTAATATCGCGGCAGCTCGTAATTTAACATTCTGAACTTCAACTGAGTGTACAGGATCCATTATTAGTCGGATTACTTCGAAATAAGAAACGTTGGAATCCGTTGAAATATATTTTTCTAAGGAAGTGGAAAATGGAGATTTCGTCGTATAGATTGCAGGATATGTCCAAATCAAATTTTCAAATAGTCGTTATAGAATCGTTCATCGACCGTAACGGTTTTTTGGAAATAACTGCATACTGGACGCGAATTTAGACAAGGTTCTTTTGAGACGTAGTGATAATTTAGTTTTTAGAATTTTACTGTAATTTTTAATTAATTAAATACACAACTTTTTATTTGGAGTATTTTGGACCCTATATCAGTATTTTGGGGTTTCACAATATGAGTTAACCTACCCATATTATTATATTTTGGGGATCACGGCACCTTACTGAACATGACTATATTTTTATTTCAGTCTGCAGCGCTCATATATGAATATAACTGTACATAGTGGAGTGGGTAGCTTTTAAAACTTTAAAAGAAAAATGCCTGGACTATTTTTAACGTAAAACAAGACATATACATGCGGTTCCTTTATTTATCTACCTTCCACATGTACAGTACGTACCTTTCTAAACTGATGCACCATGCATTATTTTTCGTATTTCCAAAGGCCACTATGGGAGACAAAAAAATCATACCTAAACTAACGTTTAGCAACTGATACAAGTAACTGAAACACGAAGGACTTTGGGTCAACATCTTGTGTTTACAAGAAAAAGAAACCCCCTATGATTTTATACCAGCCTACCCTAAGCAAGGAGATCACGCAACATGCTTTAAATATTTCAGAAAGCTTGTGCATTTAACCCAACGAAAATCCTATATAAAATCTAACACGGTATGGAAATTTATTAACAGACATGCTAACTTCAAATCAACAGTAGCCTATGTTAAACAAACCCATCACTGTATTCCTTACTCTCCATGGTTTAGTAATCCTATAAGTAAACACTGCTTCAGTCTTCTTCTGAAGAAAATTAAATCGCAATCCTAAACTCAATAGAAAAATGCGAGCTTGAATTCATTTTAATCCTTGTCTAACAACCTCCCTACTAATACCTATTTCACTGAGTTCAAACTCAACGTGCGCACTAAGTTCAGTAGGCGTAGACTGGGAGGAAGATCTGCAGGCGTTCGCATGGGAGGATGGAGGTCGCCGGAAGTCCGACAGGTGGTGCAGTTGTGCTAGCGGTGGCAAGGCGTGGAACTGGAAGGAGGTTGGCGCCATGTGAGGTGAAGTAAGGCCGGGGACTGTAGCAGAGGACGACCTGGTTTCTCGATCTGAACAAAGAAAAGGGTGAGATTTAGAAGGTAAATGGTGGTCTTGATTCTAAGTCTCGTGAAGATTTCGAGGAAAGTAAGAACTCGAGACAAAGGAAAATGGTTGTTTAAATTATGAGGAGGGAAGGGGGTCTGCATATGAACTGAGAAACGAAAGGGAATGGGGCACTGGAGTTGCGTGGAAATGGCGTGTCGTTGTTTTGCATGGACGCATCGGCATTGAAGTGGACGTGATAGCATGCAGCGTGTATGAAGTAAATAAGGGAAGGTTTAACTGGAACGGAGAGCATCTTGCGGATCTGAGCAGTAATCGAAGTTACGGTATACGGTTTCTAATGCATCAGGGAAGGAAAAGCTCATCAGTGGTTTTGAGTGTGAGGTGTACTGTGAATAAAAAAAAGTGGAAGTTGATGGCTTTTGAAGATGGAGCGGATATTTCATTTTGGTAGAAAACTGGAAGTTGCTTTGGGGACATGGCATGAAAATGGATGAGTTTGGTGATCAAAGAATGGAAAATGACGTGCAAGATGAGGAGCTGTGGATGGAGAGCGAAACACAGTAGTTGTGAAAGAAAGGTTCTGTAATGGGTATTTGCAGTCTTACGAAGGGACTGTTGCGTTTTAAACATTAGAGAGCACGGTGATGGTTTGCAAAAATATACGAATGGAAGTCTGACACTGTTCATTCAAAGAAAATCATGGGAAAAGGTGACGTCGGGCCTCTGGGTTAATGTATGAACGATGTTGATTTCGGTCTTAGCAACAACAGTAAATGAGAGGAGGGAATACTCGAAAGTTGGCACAAAATCTGAAATGAAGAGCAGGTAGCAAAAGTCTAACTTGGGAAACAAATAAAGACGGCTCCTTTGTTTGTGAAGTAGGCTAATGTTTTGGACAGCGTCAGAATTATGAATCATCTATCACATTGGGATCGTACGTACGCATGGAATTGGTTTAAAGCGAATTGGAGCTCATCACAATTTTAGACGAATTAAAACGCTGGTTTGATCAACCGACGCAAATCGTTATTTAACGGTTAACGCGTAAGGTGAGTAAACTCACTAACTCTGATCCTTTTTATAATATTATAATCGTTATTTAATATTGACAAATAGTGGTTAAATGATGCGTGATGGTTGTTTGGATGAATTGCTGATGAATTGGTTGAAATAATCATATTTGTCGTTTTCATATATTACATTAGCTGATGTGACAGATAATCTATTATTTATTGTTGTTTGTTGGGGATGTGGGGTTACACTGGCTCTGAAATAACTGGTATTTAAATACCATAAATTATATTTGGTGGGAACGCAAATGAATTTAGGATTTTGGGAAAGGAAAAAACTATTTTTTAAAATGGAAATTAAATTGGAATATAATAGCTTGTTTTATTTATACAAGAACGAACATTTTGGTTTATAAACGGAGTTTATAAATAAGATAAAAAAATTATTATTAAATAATTTGGAAGTGGAAATTCAAGAATGAAAAATAAAAGAGAAGTGGTAAGAAAACGATAGATTTTATTATGTTTGAAATGGAAATAAAATAAATCAAAATAGATCTATAATTTTAATTCGACTGTATCGAATTATGTGTAAATAATCTATTGTTATAAATTGTATAGTATATAATTAAGAAATTGATAGGATAGTTGATATTTGGTTTTAAACCAATAAATTATAATAGAGTATGAAATCAATATTTAGTTATAAACTTGATATTGATTTAATAAGAACCTGACTTAGAAACAGAGTTTATCAAATGAAATGGGAATATGGCAGCGTATTGCATTAGTTATAATGGAAAATATGGCAGCGTATTGCAATAGTTATAAAGGAGAATATAGCAGCGCATTGCATTAGTTATAAAGGAAAATATGGCAGCGTATTGCAGTAGTTATAAAGGAGAATATAGCAGCGTATTGCATTAGTTATAAAGGAAAATATGGCAGTGTATTGCAGTAGTTATAAAGGGGGATATAGCAGCGTATTGCATTAGTTATAAAGGGAAATAAAGAAGAGTTTGAAAAAATATAGGAAACTAGAAAGTTAGTATTAAATAAAAGGGCCAGTGTGATGTTTGGTTGTACATTTGAATGGATCTTTGTTTTTACTTCGATAGTTAAATAACCGACTATCGAAGTGCTTTGACCATCGTTGTCAATACAGAGATACCGGTTGAGTTTATTATACGAAAACCACTCCGTATAGGCATAAGCGCTGCAAATTATAAAATGCTGAAGACAATTGAAGACGGAGTGAAATGCAAGGGTCGTCCTGTTCCAGAATGGTGTATTTTGTTTGTCCAGTCCCAGGACAACTTGTATGGACGAGTGTCTGACAGAGCATACATAATAATCACGTATGATTGATCTCTTAAAGGTATTACGTCTGGTGGCGGAGGAATTCGCTCCTCTTAACTTTTTATACCCGTGATATTTTTGGAAATCGATCAGTGAATTGATGGGTTTGACGATGTGGCATTCAAAGTGAATGGTGATCAGATATTCTGAAGATAGACGTAGCCTCTAGCCTCACAACCAGGAAGTAACAAAAGTTGGGCACGGCAGCATGACTAGTTAGGTCATACCCAAGGAGGGTGTATTGTCATCGATCTAGAGAAAATTCATATTTGTTCTTCTTTTTGATTCTGTATCTTCGGATTACGGTTGGATGGCCAACAACCGTGGGTGGCAATATATTCGATACACTCAAGCTAAATGAGTGGTCGGTCATGTGAGGCCGGGTTGCAAGACGTTCTTATTGAACCCCAGTGTATCCCCTCTAGAGTACACTGATCGGAAGGTGCTCTCATACCTTGTCTGTTGGAATCCAATCTCCAATAAGCGCTCTGCGGTTTTTGATTTTATATTATATATATGTGGAGCGTGAGATGCAAGCGTTCTGCTACTTAGATATTTATTTGTTTAGACATTATCATAATATCACTGGATTTTGATATCAAAGTGTTTCGGGTTATAGTAAGGTAAAAACCGTCCATGTTTATGTGTGGGCCGGTCTTACTATTATCTTTTTCTTCAAAAGGATTTCCAAAATTAAACAGTATGGTTGGACCCAGGACTGACCCAGAGTTTATTTTGTTGTTTTCCCTAAACTCTTGGGTGCCCAAATTTGTACGGGCGGTCAAGTGTTTCAGGCTTTGCAGATATACTTGGAGGAGCTCAAAACTAAAGGTTTCACCAATTAGTTATTTAGAGATTATTTCCGCTGTGATGTATACGAGTTATACTCTGATATGATATGTAAGTACAAATTCAGATTTTATATTTCAAAGTTATGTTATAATACATTTTATTCGTTCCGCTGTGAGATTTGTGTTTACTCTGATTCTATTTAGTTGTGATTTTCTTCTTCTTCTATTCTATTAGTTCTATCTTATCTTTCTCATCCTCTTATTTCTTTCTATTAATGATCTGAACTTTCGTGCACTTTGAGTTGAATGTGTAGGATATTAGTCAGCTCAAATTGGTACGAATTTTCGAGCCACTACACCTAATCCAAATTAGTCCAAATTTATATCAGAGGCATAAAATAATATTTAAGAATTTCTACATATTTTTCCAAATTATTATGATGCATATTCACTAATTATCACGAATCACCACTAATTAGCCGTAATTTGGGAATATAAGTGCAAATCACTCACCTTAGCCACAAATAAATCTCAGATCTGAAACTCTAACTGATTTGGGTCGAATCCCTATATGTTCCAGTAGATCTATCTCGATTTTGATGCTAATCCGCCTTAATTTGATGTAGATTAGCTTAATATTGGATTAGAATGTGATTAGGAGGTAGTTTAGAAGGTTGAGGCCATTGCCAGGTTTGACGAATTAAAAGTGGCGTCTATAAAACTGAAATGAAATGGTTTCCTAACTCATTTCAGCCTACCATAACCCTAATCATGAAATGGGTTATGGGTTTGGCTGCTAATCACCCGGTTAAGCCCAATTATGTTGTTTTTCACCTTCCAAACCTTATTTCAGCCATATCTCCCAAACGGTAAGTCCATTTGATTAGTGTAACCACTTTATGGAAAGTTAAACCATCATTTGAATCCAATGAAGTGGTTTCAGATCAAAACTCCTTACCAATCAAAATTTATAGGCGAAATAAGGTTCTCCAGGGGCAAAACAGTCATTTAAAATTTGGCAAAAATCGTGAACATGGGAAATGATCCCAATAGTCATTCCCCAAAGTTACATGACCATGCTACTTCATATGAAAATGAAATAAATATTCTACGATCCTCTGATGCGTAGAATGCGGGTCGTTACAAAGAAAGAGCAAGATTCACCAAGTCATCAAAGCTCATTGGGGGTGTGGGAAACCTCGAAGCTCGACATATTGAGAAGTGGAAGTTCGAGTCGTGGCATGCTTGTCCACTTCTAACGTACTTGGAAAGGTTGACGACAGAACACGGCCCTCACGTTCTCTACCAAGGGAGCCCTCGGGAGAGACAATAGTATACACCACGGTAGAATCAACAGTAGGTGCTATAGAGACAGAAACTTCTTGACCGATTACCCCAAAAATGGCATCCTGAGAAAGAGGAATAGAAGTGTCATGTTTTAATCTTTTAGCCGGTAGCTCAACAGTTTATTCGGCCAGCCTCTTGATAGCGACCGCGGTGGATTGATCTAAGGCATCAGTGAGAGTTACAACTTAAGAATCCAAGGCCCATGTTCAAATGTAAATACAAAGGTAAATTCAGGAATGAGTATCTTGTACATTAAAGTTGTTTTAAAACCAGTAAGGATACGTGGAAACAAAGGAAAGGAAATAGTGAACGCATTCAAACCCAAAGTCAAACGGACGCATCAAGATCTTTTTCCCATCAGGGAGAAGGTTATATTAATGCAATTTATCCGAGGTCAACAAAACCGATCGACTCAGCGGTTTTTCAAATGCTTTAGTGATAATTTCAAATACGCAAGACTCACTCTCCGTTAAATCAACTCTTTTGGAAGCAGGGTCTGGAAAGCAAATAAAGTTAAACAATGCACAGGAAAATTATGATTACTCATGGAAAATAGGGGAACTCACCAAAATCTACAAAGTTTCCTGAGATACCAACAGGACGCTTGTTGAAAAATAATTAGTCTTCCCAGCGTATAGTCTTACTAATGCCATCGCTAATAATCTTCTTCAAAGGGTTGGCACGCAAAATGGGTGAGTCTGTTCCTTTCGAAAACTGCACCAAATGCTGAATAAGGTTGGAAGTAAGGGAAGCCTGGCCCAATTCAAGTGCTAGAACTTCGAGACATAGAAGCAAAGTGCAGGTGTTCGATAGAAGTTGGATAGGTGTAATTTCCAGATCCCGTAAGAGTCGAGATATGAAAGTCGGAAAGGGAAAGAAGCTCCCATGCCAGATGTGGATGGCTGAATAAGCAAAGTAACCTTCCGGGGAATTCTTGATATCATCCCGATTAGTGGCGGGAATAACATCTATGTCAGATGTTTCAAAATCGTTAAGAATGGAGGCCACTTCGTCCTGAGAAGTAATTAGAGATTTCTTCAAATAGAATGGTTTCTTCTTCCGGAAGGTGCTGGGAACACCAGGTTTTGATTGACTAGAGCTCTTCTTATCATACATAGTGCTACCAGGTGATATAATTTCATAACCTATGAATTAGTACCGCATTCATCAATGTGAAATGGTTAGATAACATGTAAACTTACTAATGCTAAATACTCAAATCATTGCATACTAAGATAGTCAGAGATATTAATCTAAGCAAAGTTCATGATAAGTTTGCGTTTACTTAAGAGCAGTTTAGCACTTAGTGATGACAAGATTAATCATCCCGACCCCGAAAGAAAAAAGAAGTGCAAGAACGATGCCGGGAAGATTAAAAGGACTGGTAACGGTTAGACGGGAACCAAAATGATCCTAAGTCATCACCAAAAGCATGATTGGCCCTCGAAACCAAAGTCAAAAGATTATGGCAACAAAGCTCCAAAACTTTACCGACACCAAAAGTGGAGAAAGAATCATCTCTTCGACAGCCCTTTCAGACGATTCACCACTTTTGAGTGAATCCGACACTTACACACTACATAAATGTTGGGATTGGTGTCGATAAAGTTGGAACGATCGAGTCGATAACTTTGGCGGTAAATTCACCAGCACCGAAAGCATGAATTTCACTTTTATTTGTAAATAACCATTCTTATGGAAATTGTACATCTCAAACTCCCAAGTAATAACATTGGGGGAAAAAACATTCGTGTAGTTTGCCATGGATCATAAACTAAATCACCTACGATTAAATAACTTGCATTTAACACACGAAACCCTAATTGATTCAAGTAATAAACTTAAATTCCTGATCGTAATTTAAAGTAAGAATGCTCACCAGGGATTGAATCAGAAGTAAAAAAAAGATTTGGCAATTCTCGATGAACAGTAATCTAGTTTGAGTAATTAATATCGTAGGTAAAAATGTGGAAGAAGAAGCAATGGCAATTATACCAAAATTACTTTAACCCAAGCCGTACAAGCAAGAACCAATCAACGGGTCCGATCAAGGAAGATCAAGAGATAGAAAACCAAAACACCGAAAGGACATCGATGTTTGACTTGGCTGCCAAAATAAAACACCGAAACATGCTAACGGTGAAGGGGTATCAGACCATCATAAGTATAACAGAGCAATCCGGAAGCATCAGCACAGGATAAGTCTGAAAGCATAAGAGAAGCCTTCGGAGCAACCGACACCTTCTTCACAGGAGAAAGCTTAGATTTGATAAAAGAAAGAGTACTGGTAGGATAATGTTGGCACGAAGGGTAATTAGCATAAGCACCAGCACAAAAGAATAACCCGGAAACAAGAATCAGGCACAAGGTAGAGTCGAGAGCACATGGGAACAATCCGAGAGCTATGCAACCGACATCATCACTAAAAGAGATCAGAAGCTATACAAAGAAAGGGTACCAACAAGGTGGTTCTGGCACGATGGATAAACAATAGAGGGTCACCCAAAACCGGAAGTCAATAAAGAGAGGGACCAAGAATCCTATAAACTGAGACACAAAAAGACGAAAGAGCTATTGGTATTAACTTGCTTAATACCGATACATCAAGGGAAAAAAGCATCAAAGGCACAGAGTTAAAAGCATAAGAGGATTATCTGGGAACTAGCTACCGGAACCCCTATCAGGTGATGGCCGAAAGGCCCCTCAAGTAAAAAACTAATGAAGCACCGGAAGCAACCCTCCAGAAGGCCAAGATACATGTCGAAAACCTACCGAAAGGCAAGCCGGAACCTCAAGGAAAGACAAGCTATCCACACTAATTTGTTTAGGGTCGATACCGACGGGGGTGACGGATCTGGCAGCCATTTACTTGAATCATGAAGGCAAGCTTCACAAAGTGTTAACAGCAAGACCGAGGACCCATGACTGGAAGCCTATGTCCAGAAGCCTACATCTGGAAGCAGAAACCTTCCCAAAGCTATTCACACCGCTAGACTTAGTAGTAATACAAAGAAGATAGATATGACATCAGCTAAAATCCCCAAAAACTGGGGCCATCCTCCCGAGAGCCAGAGATGACATCTCAAAAATCCATAAGCAAGGCCATCGGAAGCACAAAGAAAGCCGGCCGAGAGCTAAAACTTCCGGGACCAAAGGGAAAAGCGGCCGACAGGGGCTTCTGCTGGCCCAGTAGCAAAAAGGGCCCGATTTGTCAATAAATAAGACCATAGGGGTCTCTTTTTTGGGACCGATTTCTCATTTCTCATTCTTGTTGTAACACCCCGGATTTTTGAATAATCGAATTAACTAAATTAAAGAATAATAAATCTCAGACGTGAGAATTGTGGAGATTGGGTTGCGCCATTGTGTTCATCTCAGAATTATAGTGGAGATAGAGTCCGAGTTTGCGGGAAACGAGTACCGAATGAAAGAGTTATGGACGAACGAAGTTTGGTGGCAAAGTAAAGAGAAAAAAAATATAAATGCACTGGCGCACTTGGGAAGTGCGCCAGTACATATTTACACTGGCGCACCTGCCAAGTGCGCCCAGGCCGAGGCTGGAGCCTGCACAGCTTTCTGGTTCAGGCTGACCCGTGTTGTTGAGTCCATTCTGACTCCTTGCTGAGTCATTAGAGCTGACTCATCACCCTATCATAATTGAATCGTTTTTATTAACCCTAAGAACATCCGACGGCTTAAATTAATTCATAACTCTATAAAAAGACCCCTAGACACAAACCCTAAATCAGAATTAAAACAAAGTCCATGGCCGTCATGCTGTTGTTTTGAGCCCTAGAGCAGCCGCCACCAAATCAAAGAGAAAGAACAGCAACCAAATCAGAACTACCCAACCCTAACAGCGATTCTTCATCAAAGGAGCGCTAATTCGACTGCTTTTGAGTGGTGAGTTCGATAATCTTAGCAAAATAATTAGTAATTTAATTAGATTAAGTTATAACACGGATTTGTATGGATGTGATATGAAGTATTGATTGTATGTTGTAATGATGTTGTAGGATTATGATTTAAATATCTATGATGTTATATTGTGATGCAAAGTTATGTTGCTATCATCCATGTTGTAATTATATATATAATTATATATATATATATATATATATATTTAAATCGTCATGATTCTTTTGCTAGTTTGTGGTATTGATTCATATGATAATCCATATGTAGGGAAGTTTAGATGTTGATTCTAACATGAACCATATACAAGTTTGGGTAGAATTACATGTGACCTTACATGATTATGGCACCTAGTTTATGTGAGAATTTAATTGAAAACTAGGCTATGACATGATACTTTACATGTTAGATATTAGTTTACACCATTATTGTGATGTATAAATCACATATGTGAATTTATGAGTTGGACATGAATCATGTTATGTTATTACCTATGCAAGTTTAACCCCTTTTAGATATAGGTTTATGACATTTGTTGTCTATGCAAGTTTGTGGCCATAATTTCATTAAGTTCACACCTTTAGATTTGGATCTATTTTATACATGATGTTTATGCAAGTTTGTGGCCAGTTTCTCATCAAGTTCACACCTTTAAATTTGGAACCATGACATAAGTTGTTATGCAAGTTGTAATCTTGGCATATGCAAGTTTTAGATGTAGAACATCAATCACATATGCAAGTTCACCCCTATGTTAGATCCATGTTTTAACTATGTATGTGATGTTTTCTTTTATTTCATGAGTTAGACTATTCGAGTCTAACGTATATTTTTACGTTAAACGAACAAACGTACTACGTGGGGGAAAAAGGGAATAATATTAAAAATATTTAATTGGCATAATTGCCTTAAAAGGCATAAAATAAAATTGTGGTGAAATTGGTATGATTTTACATATCATAAATGGATGGACATAATTGAGTCAATTATGGACATCGCTAAATTTGAAATTGATTGATAATTTGAATAGGGAAAGTAATTCAAATTGGGGGTGATTAATTAGGGGTAATTAATCGTCTAAGACACGAGGTTAGACTCTTTTGTGGTGTAAGACTGCCCGGACCCGCCCGGCAAATCCAGCTGCCACAAATACCAGTCTAATGTGAGAGGTTTTAGGCATAAACTAAATACGTAACAATTGTAAAGACACGAGGTTAGACTCTTTTTTGGTGTAAGACTGCCCGGACCCGCCCGGCAAATCCAGCTGCCACAAATGCCAGTCTAATGTGAGAGGTCTTTATGAGGTTACGGTCTTAATGAATTAAGAAACACTTAACCAGATAAGCATGTAGTAGGACATGAGGGGGTTAAGTGGGTGCCTTGGGTGGCATGTGGAATCTGGTGGGTGCCTTGGGTGGCATTTGGAAATACGATTAGAAACACTTAACCAAAATATGAAACATGTAATTGAAACATGAATAAGAAGTGGGTTAAGTGGGATGTACTAGAGGGGACCAAGCTTAGGTGGATAGCTTGTGTCAAGTAATGGGGGCCCATTTCAACCAGTAACCCATACGTATCTTTGTGGGCTCGACCCAAGTCGAGGACGAGACACACATACTGGGCTTGACTGTAAGAGGCCAAACTGGGTTAGCGGTGGCAACGCAAGTCCAACGGGTTCATATGCGTGTGTGGACCCGGGTTGGTAGGTAAGACGTTGTTGCATCGTGTAGGTATAAGCCATGCATTATTTGCTGTATCGGGTTGCCACTTTGGGGAGTGATACACCCCACTGTGGGGCCAGCACGGGTATCTACGAGTTAGGGAGCCGATCGCTTGGGGGTAGTGGGTACACCTAGTGGAGATAGGGGCAGACGGCACCTATGAAGGCAGCTAGGGGTGCACGAAACTACCAATATCATTATTAAGTCTGTAGGCGGGATCAATCTTAGGGTAACTAGTAGTGGTACAGTATACTAGTGGCGGTGAAAATTAGGAATTATCCCATAGTGTTGGTGTAGTTCAGTAGTTATCCTATAGTAGTTTAGGTGCGCTTTAACGATATCGTAATACATCTTGTTTCCTCGTTTACTCTGCTATACTCAATGGTTCATGGTAATTTCCCTATTTTTCCAACTTATGCCTTAGCCTAGTTACTTTGTTAATTATATTGTTAGAATTATCGCACTCGCCAGACTTTATGTCTGACCCCCCCTTTTTCCATCTCTTTCCTTTTCCCCCTCCATGTGCTCAGGTTGGAACTAGCACCGGTGGAGCTTGATCTTGGACTGCTTTAGAAGATTTCTTGGACCACTGAAGTAAAGTTCAGTTTCTCTTTATTTATGGCTATTTTAATGTTGGGGGATTATGTCTTTTAGTTTATGTACTCTGTTTTATCAAGATGGATATGATGTACTTGACTTTGGTTTATGGTTTTGATGGTGTAATCAAACACATGGGTTTATCCGCTGCAATAAAGTTTTAATTTTCAAGTACTGCTTTATATCTGTCTTGTTGTGATTTTCTGTTCTATATTCACTATAAACGCTCCACTGAAGTTAAGGCATTCCCTTTGCGAGTGACCTTAATGGAGGTGGGGTGTTACACGTGGTATCAGAGCTGAAGGTTACCAGAACATATATGAATTTTTGAAAAAAACTATTTTTTTTCAAAACAATTTTTATAAAGAAGTACCTTCAAAAGTATGATTTAAGGAAAGTATTTTCAAAAGAAAAGTATATTTTGGAAAGCATAACCCCAAGATCCATATATCTTTCCTTCGGTCCTTTTTGTATTGAATCTTTCCTTTTTCGTTTCAGCATGTCTGAAGCATCTGAGATACCAGAGGGCGTTCATGTGCCCGGTTGGTTCCGTCAATATCTTGAGGCTAGGGCCGCCGCCGCCGCAGGTCCAGCAAATTCTCCTCCTCCTCGTGTCGATAATTTCGCAAAGATATGTAAGGACTTTAGAGCTATGGGTGGAAAACCTTTTCACGGGACGGAGGCATTTGTTGAAGCTCGTAACTGGCTAAAGGAGGTGGAAGAATTGTTTGGAATTTTTGAAGTGGATGACGGAAGGAAAGTCCAGCTAGCTGCGTGGCTAATGAAGGATGAGGCCCCGTTTTGGTGGGTGGTCACAAATGGGGGTCGTCCAGTCGATACATGGCAAGATTTTAGGCAGAGGTTTGAGGCAAAGTTTCTCTCACGGGCTGAAGAGAATCTATACATGGAAAGGTTCTTGTCACTGAAGCAAGGGAATTTATCGGTGAAAGTGTATGTTAACAAATTCAACCAATTGGCAAGGTTTGGCTTAGACTTGGTGAACACTCCAGAAAAGAAGGCTCTAAGATTTGTTAAGGGTTTAAATGAGCCGCTCCATGGGTTAGCTATGACCCACATTCCCATGGGGGCTACCTATGAGAGGTTAGTTGACATGGCACTCATGCATGAAGAGGAGAAGGGCGCCAATGCTAATAAGGCACCCGAGAAGAAAGGGGATCAAAAGAAGTTGCAATAGCAACAACAAAACAAGAAAGGTGGCAAAGGCAATAATGCTAAGGGGAAGAAGAAATGCTTTAACTGTGGGACACCCGGCCATCTAAGCAAATATTGTAGGAAGAAGAAGAAGACCGGTTGTTTCCACTGTGGCGAAGCAGGACATCTTATTAAGGACTGCCCAAAGAAAGGGCAGAGGGCAGGGTCTACCTCGGGAGGACAGGTGCAAGCTCTTATGGCACCCGGGCAGACAAGGGGACAAGTTCAAGTTCTCGAGGTCCCACCGCTGCAAGCACGAGGTAGAGAAATTTCCATTGAAAGTTTAGTTTTTCTGTTTGATCACCCTGTCCGTACTTTATTCGATTCTGGCGCATCGCATTCGTTTATCTCTACATCATTAGTTGAAACACTACACCTAGATACTAGTCTTGTTACTGATCCCTTAGTAGTCTCAAATCCTATTGGTGGTTCAGCTCATCTTTCTATGATTTGTCGGGATTTGAGAGTGTTTATCTTGGGTGTTGAGTTTGAATGCAACGCTTTTGTTCTTGGCTTCATGGGCTATGGTTTAATTCTAGGTATGGATTGGCTAACTAGATATGGGGCCATCCTAGATTGCGAAAGAAGTTAGATTGTTGACTTGTTCGGGAAAGACCCTTGATATTTCTTGTGACCCTAGAGGTCCGGTAATGCTTAGTTACCTAGAATCCCTTGACGCATCCGATGATGATTTACATTCTGTTCCCATAGTCTGTGAATATGCTAATGTCTTCGATGAGGTGAGGGGTTTACCCCCAAAACGTGAAATCGACTTTCGAATATATCCAGTGGACAATGCAAAGCCAGTTGCATTGCCAGTGCGCCACATGGCTCCAAGAGAGAGAAGAGAACTCAGTAAGCAAGTGAAAGAATTGCTTGAGAAGGGGTTCATCAGACGTAGTATATCGGAGTGGGGTGCTCCAGTAGTATTTGCCACGAAGGCGGATGGGTCCCTTAGACTTTGTGTGGACTATAGGGAGCTTAATAAACTTACTAAGAAGAATAGACACCCACTGCCGAGAATTGACGATCTTTTCGATCAGTTAGTAGGCGCCTCGGTGTTTTCGCAGTTGGACTTAGCCACTGGTTTCCATCAGTTGAGAGTGGCTGAGGATAGCATAAACAAGACTGCCTTTAGGACTCCAGGTGGTTTCTTCGAGTGGTTGGTGTTGCCCTTCGGTTTGACAAACGCCCCCGCATAATTTGTTGATTTGATGAGTAGGGTGTTTAGGGAGTACCTTAATAGATTCATGGTGCTCTTTGTAGATGACATCTTGATCTTTTCTAAGAGCGAGGAAGAGCATGCCCTACATCTTAGGGAAGTGTTGGAGACTCTTCGAGCGCATAGCCTTAAAGCTAAATTTTCCAAATGTCACTTTTGGAGGAAAGAAGTGCGATTCTTAGGGCACGTGGTTTCCAAAGAAGGGATAGCCGTGGATCCCGCGAAGATAGTGGCCATCCAAGATTGGAAGGTTCCTAAAAATGCTACCGAGGTGAGAAGTTTCTTAGGTTTGGCTGGCTACTATAGGAAGTTTATCAAAGACTTCGCAAAAATATCAGCTCCATTAACACGTTTGACGAAGAAGAACTTAGTCTTCACGTGGGACGTAGATTGTGATGATGCGTTCCAACGTTTAAAGAGAGCTTTGACCACGGCCCCAGTCTTAGTATTGCCAGATGGGAGTAAGCCATTTACCGTTTATACAGACGCTTATGGGACAGGACTAGGCACGGTCCTAATGCAAGAGGGAAGGGTAATAGCCTATGGTGGAAGGCAGTTGAGAGTGCATGAAAGAAATTACCCTACACATGACCAAGAGTTGGCCGCTGTTGTTTTCGCGCTTAAGTCTTGGCGTCATTATCTTCTTGGCGAGAAATTCGAATTATTCACTGATCACAAATCGCTAAAATACTTATTCTCTCAAAAGGACTTGAACTTAAGACAGCAAAGGTGGATGGAGTTCTTAGCATCCTACGACTTCGAGATAGCATATACCCCTGGCAAGGGTAACGTAGTGGCTGATGCCTTAAGTAGAAAAAGATTATCCTTAAGTCCTTTGTTTGTTGAGTGGCGAAGTTTAGAGTTCATTTCTACGTTTGACTTTACACCTTCCATTGACTTCGTACCCGGTTTGCTAGCATCCTTAGAGGTTAGACCTACGCTTTTGGGACGGATTGGCGAGGCACAGCGAGATAACCCACAGTTGGTTGAGTTAGTAGAAAAGCTCAAAGGAGGGGAGTCATCGAGCCATCTCCGCAGGTATACCCTAGATGATAAGGGTTGGTTACGTAGGGACGGTAGACTTTGTATACCAAAAGACGATGACCTAAGGAAGACCATTCTTGATGATGCACATCGTTCGAAGATGAGCATCCATCCCGGCGGGGACAAGATGTACATGGACATGAGACGAGTTTACTTTTGGGCCGGCATGAAGAAAGATGTGGCTGAGTATGTCATTAGATGCTTGGTGTGCCAACAAGTAAAAGCGGAGCAAAAGAAGCCCGGTGGATTGCTTCATCCATTGGAGGTCCCACAATGGAAGTGGGAAAGCGTCTCCATGGACTTTATTGACGGATTACCGAGATCGAGGAAGGGTAATACGGGTATTTGGGTCGTGGTAGACAGACTTACTAAGAGCGCCCATTTCATTCCCGTAAAGCGTAAGAGGACTGCTCCATGGTTAGCCTCCGTATACATTCGAGAAATAGTTCGTTTGCACGGTGTTCCTTCTAGTATAGTGAGCGACCGCGATCCTATTTTCGCTAGCGAATTTTGGAGAAGCTTGCAAGAGGCGGTAGGGACTCAGTTATGTTTGAGCACCGCATATCATCCTCAGACGGACGACCAGACCGAGAGGGTGAATCATATTCTAGAGGACTTGTTGAGGTTATGTGTCTTAGATTTCGGAGGTACATGGGAGGAACATCTTTCGTTGGTAGAATTCGCATATAATAACAGCTTTCAGTCTAGCATTGGCATGGCACCATTTGAAGCTCTTTACGGACGGCCGTGTCGTTCGCCTACATGTTGGTGGGAAGCTACAGATAAGATCTTGCTTGGGCCCGATATGATTAGAGAGACTTCGGAAAAGATTGATTTGATCCGAAGAAGGATGAAGACGGCGCAAGATAGACAGAAATCTTATGCAGACAAGAGGAGGTCAGATCTTGAGTTTGAGGTTGGGGACATGGTCTTTGTCAAAGTGTCTCCATTACGAAACGTCGTTCGCTTTGGGTCCGTTGGGAAGTTAGCACCAAGGTTCATAGGGCCATTTCCTATTAAGGAAAGGATTGGGCAGATGGCGTATAGAATGGAGTTGCCCGAGAGACTTAGTGGTGTACACGACGTATTCCATGTATCACATTTGAGGAAGTGCTTGCACGAGACCGCGGAAGTGGTAGAGCCGAGCTTGCTTAGAGAGGTGGAGATCGAGCGTGATGCGACGATTCGACGAGCTCCTACGCGCATTCTTGGGTCGGAAATTAAGAAATTGAGAAGTCGAGAGGTCAAGCTAGTCAAAGTGCAATGGGGAGATGATGAAAGCAACGCTACTTGGGAGACGGAAGCGAAGATGCGTTCATTGTACCCTTTTCTTTTCGAGGGTATGTCTTTTAATTTCCCCTTTATCGTTTATCTTGTACTTATCTTATCTTTAGTATATCCTCTCGCTAGTATCCTTGACCTTTAGATAGGATAGTCCTATGGTTGAAACATGTGTTTGAGACATGTTATGGATGATGGATGCACGTGGATGCAAGTGTTTGCTAGTGGTTGCTCGTGGATGCATATACACACACTCTAGGCACCAGATCGGCTCAGTCACTTCATATTGCATATTGCATATAAATGTGTGTACATATTTAAGTAATGAGTGAATAATGGTTGTATCATCATATGGATGTTGCATTTTGATGAATGGTTGTGCACACATGTAGAAATGATATGTATCGATAGGGTACTTTCGCATACAAAATGGACGCATGGCACTATCATGGTTTGCATTAAGGAGGTCCGCCTGATTTTGCATTAGATAAGGAACATATACACACACTTCTTGCATATGTTCATACAGCATTAGAAATTTTATAAGGACAATGGATGCCGTGTTTGATGGTTGAGTAGATGGTTTTTGGATGGTAGGATATACATTCTCCTTAACTTGGAGATTTCGGGGGCGAAATCCTTTAAGGAGGGGAGAATGTAACACCTCGGATTTTTGAATAATCGAATTAACTAAATTAAAGAATAATAAATCTCAGACGTGAAAATTGTGGAGATTGGGTTGCGCCATTGTGTTCGTCTCGGAATTCTAGTGGAGATAGAGTCCGAGTTTGCGGGAAACGAGCACCGGATGAAAGAGTTATGGACGAACGAAATTTGGTGGCAAAGTAAAGAGAGAGAAAAATGCACTAGCGCACTTGGGAAGTGCGCCAGTACATATTTACATTGCCGCACCTACCAAGTGTGCCCAGGCCGAGGCTGGAGCCTGCACAGCTTTCTGGTTTAGGCCGACCCGTGTTGTTGAGTCCATTCTGACTCCTTGCTGAGTCATTGGGGCTGACTCATCACCCTATCATAATTGAATGGTTTTGATTAACCCTAAGAACATCCGACGGCTTAAATTAATTCATAACTCTATAAAAAGACCCCTAGACACAAACCCTAAATCAGAATTAAAACAAAGACCATGGCCGTCATGCTGTTGTTTTGAGTCCTAGAGCAGCCGCCACCAAATCAAAGAGAAAGAACAGCAACCAAATCAGAACTACCCAACCCTAACAGCGATTCTTCATCAAAGGAGCGCTAATTCGACTGCTTTTGAGTGGTGAGTTTGATAATCTAAGAAAAATAATTAGTAATTAATTAGATTAAGTTATAACATGGATTTGTATGGATGTGATATGAAGTATTGATTGTATGTTGTAATGATGTTGTAGGATTATGATTGAAATATCTATGATGTTATGTTGTGATGCAAAGTTATGTTGCTATCATCCATGTTGTAATTATATGTATATTCAAATCGTCATGATTCTTATGCTAGTTTGTGGTATTGATTACTATGATAATCCATATGTAGAGAAGTTTAGATGTTGATTCTAACATGAACCATATACAAGTTTGGGTAGAATTACATGTGACCTTACATGATTATGGCACCTAGTTTATGTGAGAATTTAATTGAAAGCTAGGCTATGACATGATACTTTACATGTTAGATATTAGTTTACACCATTATTGTGATGTATAAATCACATATGTGAATTTATGAGTTGGACATGAATCATGTTATGTTATTACCTATGCAAGTTTAACCCCTTTTAGATATAGGTTTATGACATATGTTGTCTATGCAAGTTTGTGGCCATAATTTCATCAAGTTCACACCTTTAGATTTGAATCTATGTTATACATGATGTTTATGCAAGTTTGTGGCCAATTTCTCATCAAGTTCACACCTTTAAATTTGGAACCATGACATAAGTTGTTATGCAAGTTGTAATCTTGGCCTATGCAAGTTTTAGATGTAGAACATCAATCACATATGCAAGTTCACCCCTATGTTAGATCCATGTTTTAACTATGTATGTGATGTTTTCTTTTATTTCATGAGTTAGACTATTCGAGTCTAACGTATATTTTTACGTTAAACGAACAAACGTACTACGTGGGGGAAAAAGGGAATAATATTAAAAATATTTAATTGGCATAATTGCCTTAAAAGGCATAAAATAAAATTGTGGTGAAATTGGTATGATTTTACATATCATAAATGGATAGACATAATTGAGTCAATTATGGACATCGCTAAATTTGAAATTGATTGATAATTTGAATAGGGAAAGTAATTCAAATTGGGGGTGATTAATTAGGGGTAATTAATTGTATAAGACACGAGGTTAGACTCTTTTGTGGTGTAAGACTGCCCGGACCCGCCCGGCAAATCCAGCTGCCACAAATGTCAGTCTAATGTGAGAGGTCTTAGGCATAAACTAAATACGTAACAATTGTAAAGACACGAGGTTAGACTCTTTTGTGGTGTAAGACTGCCCGGACCCGCCCGGCAAATCCAGCTGCCACAAATGCCAGTCTAATGTGAGAGGTCTTTATGAGGTTACAGTCTTAATGAATTAAGGAACACTTAACCAGATAAGCATGTAGTAGGACATGAGGGGGTAAAGTGGGTGCCTTGGGTGGCATGTGGAATCTGGTGGGTGCCTTGGGTGGCATTTGGAAATACGATTAGAAACACTTAACCAAAATATGAAACATGTAATTGAAACATGAATAAGAAATGGGTTAAGTGGGATGTACTAGAGGGGACCAAGCTTAGGTGGATAGCTTGTGTCAAGTAATGGGGGCCCATTTCAACCAGTAACCCATACGTATCTTTGTGGGCTCGACCCAAGTCGAGGACGGGACACGCATACTGGGCTTGATTGTAAGAGGCCAAACTGGGTTAGCGGTGGCAACGCAAGTCCAACGGGTTCATATGCGTGTGTGGACCCGGGCTGGTAGGTAAGACGTTGTTGCATCGTGTAGGTATAAGCCGTGCATTCTTTGTTGTATCGGGTTGCCACTTTGGGGAGTGATACACCCCACTGTGGGGCCAGCACGGGTATCTACGAGTTAGGGAGCCGATCGCTTGGGGGTAGTGGGTACACCTAGTAGAGATAGGGGCAGACGACACCTATGAAGGCAGCTAGGGGTGCACGAAACTACCAATATCATTGTTAAGTCTGTAGGCGGGATCAATCTTAGGGTAACTAGTAGTGGTGCAGTATACTAGTGGCGGTGCAGTTTAGGAATTATCCCATAGTGTTGGTGTAGTTCAATAGTTATCCTATAGTAGTTTAGGTGCGCTTTAACGATATCGTAATACATCTTGTTTCCTCGTTTACTCTGCTATACTCAATGGTTCATGGTCATTTCCCTATTTTTCCAACTTATGCCTTAGCCTAGTTACTTTGTTAATTATATTGTTAGAATTATCGCACTCGCCAGACTTTATGTCTGACCCCCCCCCCCCTTTTTCCATCTCTTTCCTTTTCCCCCCTCCAGGTGCTCAGGTTGGAACTAGCACCGGTGGAGCTTGATCTTTGACTGCTTTAGAAGATTTCTTGGACCGCTGAAGTAAAGTTCAGCTTCTCTTTATTTGTGGCTATTTTAATGTTGGGGATTATGTCTTTCAGTTTATGTACTTTGTTTTATCAAGATGTGTAACACCCCACCTCCGCCAGTGCCACTCTTGCAAGGACACTGACTTTGGAGGGGCGTTTAAATAAGGTAATCATGCATGCAGATATCACAAGACAGAACATATAAGTAAAAAAACAGAGTAAGTATAGCAGCGGATAAAAGCTAGCATATCAAAACCATAGGTTAAGTTACAACACAGTACTTAATTATTTTCCATAAACAAAGTCTAGAAACATAAAACTTGTAACTGAAAAGGAAAACATGAAGTAGCTATCCCCAAGTAGAAAACCATAGCAAGCTCAAGTCCGAAGCATACATGAGCTATCCAAGAAAAGCAGCTAAGATCCAAGCTAAGTGCTGGTATTCCCGCCCTGTAAACCTGGGGGGGGGGGGAACGAAAGAAAAGAGGCGAAAGAAAATGGGTCAGTCAAAAGACTGGTAAGTCCTATCTACAATTGTACAACAACTAATAAAGTTAACAGTATATATAAACAAGGATGAGTCATAGGATGATAACTGGCATGGTAAGAAGTCAACAAGATAGATCAAATGTGGTACCGCATAAAGAAGATTGAGGTTTGCACCAAGTGTACTAGTATCACAAGTCGTGTCAAGTGTAAACAAGAGGTGATCCCCAGGCCCAAGTTTGGCCCACCATCATGAATGACCTAAATCAAGGTCCAACTAGCACGGTCTAGTCGATTGGCTCCCTACAGCCTAACTCGTCAAGTGTCGGTGTCATACGGCCCAACTACGAAGTGTAGCTAAACTGTGCTAGGTCCACCCTAGGGTGTATCAAGTCCTAGGGTGTCAACCCCTGACACAAACCAAGCACGCACAGTTTAAACCTACTGGTGCCCGTGCCTGCTTTTTCAACTCCGGACCATGTGCACGACCATGGCCCGCCTGAACCTACACCGGCGCACCTACACAGCCGTCGTTTTGGTCGCTTACATGTCATCCCAGTAATCGTGCCCCACCCTAGCCTAGTCCCTAGGGTATCATGATACATCCAAGAGGGTTACTGGTGCAAAGGACCACGTAACTAGGGTTTCCTTAATGGGTTAATCGTGGTTAACCTAACTCATCTAAGTACCAAGTTGGTTAAGTGTACCCAAGGTTCATGACTTAACCCTACCAACCCACCGTGTTTAATTGGTTAAGTATTCAAGCGGTCCATGACTTAACCCTACCATGTGGCATAAATTAATTTAATGCACCCAACCTCTCACATTAGACCTTGTTGTGGTTATTAGTTAGGCCGGGCGGGTCCGGGTAGGTTTACACCACAACTTAGTCTAACCTCGGGTCTTACGTGCAACATAACCAACTACTCACATTGGGTCCTATTGCTTGTAGCCACTAGTTAAGCCGGTCGGTTCCGGGTAGGTTTATGCTACAAGCTCAACCCAACCTCGAGTTGGCCATTCTCATGTTTTCTAAGTGTCATGTCCATCACATTAAAAGTTTTCAAGCAATTGGGTAGACCTAACTTAATAGGTAAATTCCCAATGGGTAGACCTAACTTAATAGGTAAATTCCCAAGCTTATATTTTTATGTCTTTTAAGTTTACCCAATCCCAAACGCAACCCCATCGCTTACATATCGCAATAGCGCATAAAGGATAGAAAGAGGGAACTTGGCATAATCATGACATAGAGGGGTTGGAGCCACAAGTTAAACATGGTGGCATGAGACAAAGATGTGATCATAAACTTGCATATCATGTTATCAACTTGCAAAATATTCATAAGCATGCATAACATCATTTTAACTTGCATAGTGTTCATATGCATGCATAACATGGTTTCAACTTGCATAAGGTTCATATGCATGCATAACATCAAACTTGGCAAATAGGTGGAACATGGCCATAGATAGCATGAGATAAGGGCTAGTAACATGCATATAACATTATATGCCTGTTAATGCAAGGGTTATGAGAGTTTCAAAGTTGCATTATGCAACATTTCCAACCAAAGATCATATCTTTCTATGCATAAAGCCAAGGTAATGACTTTACTAACATGCATAGAGTAATCTTATGCATAAAATCATAAGATCAAAGCACATATCATGATTAACCCCAAACTCAAACTTGAAACATAACATATTAACTTCATAGTTAAAATACAAGAGTAGAAATAGGCTTACAATGCTATGAAGACTCAAATGAGTATAGCAAATGTAAGAAACCCCTTATGCAACTAATTAAAACCCCAAAATGCAAGCAAACTTGATCAAGACTCCTCCTTTATGATGCCAATAGAGAAACAAGACTTTAATGCAAGCTAAAGAGGATCATACAAGCCTAAATACACTTGTATGTATGGGAATCTCTTGAAAATTGATTTAGGAATTTATGAAGAGAGTGGAGGCCATGAGAGGATTGATTTTGCCATAGTTTAGTTGTAGGATAGATTAATGAGGATTTAGGGTAGGTTAGGGTCTTATTTATAGATTAGGCTAGTGATTTAGACCATAGGATTAAACCCTAGTTCTCATCTCAGCCCTCCAAATCGAATCTGACCTTCTAGCTCAACACATTCTCAAGATGGTGCACCAGGCAGGACTGGGCGTCTGAGCCAAGTCGACAGGGCTGTCGACCTGGTCAGACCCAGTCGACTCCCAAGTCGACAGGGCTGTCGACTTGGGTACTGGGGCGGGAATTTTCCCGCCTTGGCCCAACTAGCCCAATTTCCAAGCTTAGATTTGAATTTGAAAATCTGTTTTTATTTAGAAATTTTCTGAAAACTTTGTTGGGCCTTAATCGGGTCATACGGACTCCGATTTTCGAAAACTCGGACTCTATTTCGCATATTTTTCCGAGACGAACGCAATGGCATAGCCCGTTTCCCTTGATTCAGATTTTATTATTTAATTCTGCCTTGTTTTGTGTTATATCTTGTTATTAAAATACGGGTTATTACATTCTCCCCTCCTTAAAGGATTTCGTCCCCGAAATCTCTAAGTTAGGAAGAACGTGTCCTACCATCCATCATCCATCTACTCACCACATCATCCACGAGTAACCATTGTCCTTAACAATTTCTAAATGTTGTATGATCATATGCAAAGGTGTGTGTATATGCACTTATCTAATGCGAAAATCAGGCGGTTACTGATTCAGTACACCTCCTTAATGCGAAGTATGCTAGTGAAATGTGTCCATATGTATGCAAATTCCTAGCCTAATTTTATAATTTCTACATGAGTGCACATAACATTCATCCATATGCAACATCCATGAGATAGCACAACAAGTTTCAGCCATGAATAAGTATAAGCACTCATGCATATGCAATATGAAGGTGTGTGAGCCGATCTTAGTGCCTAATGTGTATCATGCATCCACGAGTATCTACTTGCAAACACTTGCAACCACTTGCAACCATCAAGCATAACATGTTTCAAATACATGTTTCATCCAAGGGGTTCCTACCTAAGGTTCTCATGACGAAGTTACAAGATAAACAGGATAAACATGGATAGCAAAAGAAAGATATGCTAAAGAGGGAAAAGAGGTCGAGAATGTACCCTCAAAAAGGAATGGATAAAGCCTAAACATCTTCTCCTCTGTCTCCCAAGTTGCATCCTCTTCGGCTTCACTCCACTGAACCTTCACCAATTTGACCTCTCGATTCCTTAGCTTTCTGATCTCCGTTCCCAAGATACGAATCGGAGCTCTCCTCAAGGTTGCCTCTTTCTCTACTTCCACGTCTTCAAGAATGCTAGGTTCAACCACCTCAGCGGACTCATGTAGGCACTTTCGGAGATGCGAGACATGAAAGACATTATGCACTCCGGACAGCTTCTCGGGCAATTGCACTTTATAAGCCATCTTCCCAATTCTCTCTATGATAGGGAAGGGTCCTACGAATCTGGGTGCCAGCTTCCCAATTGCTCCGAAGCGAACCACATTACGCAAAGGAGAAACCTTCACGAAAACCATGTCTCCAACTTCGAACTCCAAATCTGTCCTTCGCTTATCAGCATAGGATTTCTGTCTATCTTGGGCCGCTTTCATCCGTCTTCTCACCAATTCAACTTTCTCAGATGTGTCTCATATCATATCGGGCCCAAGTACAAGCTTATCTGTTGTCTCCCACCAACAAGATGGTGACCTACACGGCCTCCCATATAAAGCTTCGAATGGTGCCATCCCTATGCTAGCTTGATAGCTATTGTTGTAAGCAAACTCCACAAGAGGAAGGTGGTCTTCCCAAGTACCACCAAAATCAAGAACACAAAGCCTCAGAAGGTCTTCTAGCACTCTATTCACCCTTTCGGTTTGGCCATCCGTCTGGGGGTGATAGGCTGTACTCAGATTCAATTGCGTACCCATTGCTTCCTGCAAACTATTCCAGAATTGGCTAGTGAAGATTGGGTCACGATCACTGACTATGCTAGAAGGAACCCCATGCAATCTCACTATTTCTCGAAGGTAAACAGATGCCAGCCATGATGCAGTCCTTTTGCTCTTTACTGGGATAAAGTGAGCACTCTTCGTAAGTCGATCAACGATGACCCATATGCTCGAATTCCCTTTTCTTGATCTAGGCAATCCATCCACAAAGTCCATAGAGATGCTCTCCCACTTCCATTGCGGGACCTCCAATGGATGTAATAGCCCACCTGGTTTCTTCGACTCAGCTTTCACTTGTTGGCACACCATGCACTTTGAAACATAGTGTAACGACCCGCATTCTACGCATCATAGGATCGTAGAATATTTATTTCTTTCACATACGAAGTCGTATGGTCGTGTAACTTTGGGAGACGACTATTGGGGTCATTTCCCATGTTCATGATTTTTCCCGATTTTTAAATGACCATTTTACCCCTAGTTGGCACTGTTTTGGCCATAACTTTTGACTGGATAGGAGTTTTGACCTGAAACCACTTCCATTGGCTCCGGATGATGGTTTCTCTTTCCGTAGAGTGGTCACATTAGCCAAACGGACTTACCGTTTGGGAGATATGGCTGAAACAAGTTTCAGATGGTTAAAAACAGCTTAATTGGGCTTAACCGGGTGATTAGCAGCTAGGCCCAAGGGGAATTTCGGGTTTAGAGGTATAGGAGGTCTGATTAGGGTTAGGTTATCACTTTCATTTCAGTTTTGAGCCGCCACAAACCTCCTTGAGACCTTAGTAATGGCTTCCTACATCTAAAACACCCAAAATCACTCACTAATTGAAGATTAGGCTTAGCAACACCAAATTAAGGAGAAAAAGCACCAAAGCAAGGTTGGAGCTGCTGTTAGACATCAGTATTTGCCCCAAATCAGAGGAGTTTCAGTTCTGAGAATTTCATTTGTGGCCAAGGTGAGTGATAGCATCATTTTGACACTAATTACGGTTAATTAAGGGTAATTAGTAAGGATTAGCGAATTTATACGTAAATAAATTCTGGAAAAATTCTTAAAATTCTAAAATAATGTTTTAAGGCTCTGTTAGAAATTTGGGTTAATTTCGATGTGTTTTGCTAATCGTATGCTTAAACATGATTAAGAGGGATTATGGGCAAATGTGAGGTTTTAGCCACTTTTGATCCATTTTGGTTCATTTGAATTGTTGTTTGCTGTTTGTGGTTGCTATTACATGTTGCTATGACTCTATGGTATATTTCATGATTGATTAGAATAGTTAAATTGCTCGAAAACGTCGTCGAATGGCGTAGAAAGCTCGCTGGAAAGTTGCAGAAGTGTGCAGGCTCCGAACCGGTTCGGATCGGAGAAAGGGGTCGGATCGGACTAGGGAACTGACCAAGGGAATCCGAACTGGATGAGGACTTGCCACTGGAAGAAGTTTGGCAGGAAGGAAGGCCATTGTTTAGAGTTGGAGTTGGACAGAAGATCGGATCGGAGCGATGGAGCGGATCGGATCGGAGTAAGCTAGGGAGCGGAGCGGATCGGATCGGAAGAGTGATTGGAGGCCAGATCGGATCGACTTGGAGATGCAGGGCTCGGATCGGAAGCAAAGAAGAAATAAGCTAGGGATTGGAGCGTTGGAAGGAAGGACACCCGACCCGACCTGGAGGAGGACCCCGACCTGACCCGGAGGAAGACACCGACCCGACCCGAAGTGGACTACCGACCCGAACCAAGCTAGACGAGGACCACCAATCCGAACCGATCAGGAAGGTTATACCGAACCGAACCAAGCTAGATGAGGAGCACCGAACCGAACCATACGTGGGCTATTACTACTACGCGATGACTCTTCTGAACACCCACTCCAATTTGACCAAACCCGAGATGCAAAGGAAGTCCAAATGAGAAGTTAGAGCTTAAGATTCAGATGGGAATCAACGAGTTCACTTCATGGTTGGGCTTTGCTGTGGGACGCGTGCTAAGGAGTTATCGATGTCTATAGCTTTGGACCACTATGGTAGGAGGTACGAAGGCGGATTCAGGGCCATTATGGCATTGGTAGAACCAAGGGCTATGACCAATGAAGTGGGTCATTGAAATGTTTGGTCATGACTCCAAGTGTTTGGCTTGGTCACAGCAGGGTTTCTACAAGTCGGGATTCGTCGTTGCCTCAGTTTGTCTAGTGTTTCAAAGTGGTAGATATCGTACGCTTTACGCACTGAGTGAGAGATGTGAGGATGGTTGCTATGGATGATTTGTTGCTATCATTTTGACATGCACACCCCACCCCCGTATTCTTACACTATTTATTATGGCACCTTGGAGTATTGTACGGTATGTGGTACTAACTCTTTGGTTGCAGGTCCAGGTTCAGGTATGGCTTAGTATACCTGTTATTATTCTGTTTAGATGCTTATCGCTCATACCAGGCTTTATGTCTGACCCAGAGTTTTATGTCTCTTCTTATTACTCTGGGTGCTCACACGAGCAGACTAGAGACAGGTTAGCTGGTGATGCACGGGTAGATGATCCGGAGACGAGCAGGAGGCTTCCACGTACTATATACATAATATTCTCCCTGTGTTGTTGAAGATCACTGCTTGGGCATTGTTGGTGTATCTTCTACTTTAGCTTTCTTTTGTTTAGAGACAGTAAATTTGGAAAGTTGTAATAAGCTGTATTTGGATTTCCGCTGCTTTGAGATTGATGTTGGTTTTAGTTATCAGCTTATGCACTGTCTCGCCTGTTTTATGTCAAGTATGTTATTATTATATTTTATTCCATGCGCTGTGAGACATTCTACAGGTTCTTTGATTAGTTCGTTCCCTTCTTTCCTTTCTTCTGGCGACCGTCTTGTGCTAGTCAGGCACGTGTACAGCGCACTCTTGGAGGAAATGCAGGCTGGTGCGAGACGGGCCGTCACACTTGGTATCAGAGCTCTAGGTTGCGTAGTTAACCTAGGGAAGTTATCAGGGAGAGATATTATACGTATACGAGAGAGCGTATTTGTGATTACTTTGGTTTTTAAAAGCTATATATATATATACTATTAGTAGTATAAGGATGAAGTCGTACTGCACTAGCACCACTATGGAGTCGTTAATCATTTCCTTTTTCAGATTGACGATGAGCCGATATGTTAGAGGTACCGGTAGGGGAGCCAATAATGGGAATGCTGCTGACATGAGGACGATGTTTACAGACATCATGAGAGAGATGCTTAGGGATGTTCAGAGGGCAGCTCCCAATGGTGGAAATGGTGGTGGCCCAATAGTGCAGGCGCCGAGGGTCGACTTCGCCAAGCTGAATAAGGACTATACTAGCCTTGGTGGGAAGCCGTTCCACGGAACGGAGTCGGCCACGGATGTTCAAGATTGGTTGGATAGTTGCGAACGTATCTTCGAGGATTTGGGTATCGAGGATGCGATGAAGAGAAAGCTAGCGTCCCGTCAGCTGCAAGGGCGGGCAATGAATTGGTGGAATGCCATAAAAGCAGCTACTCCCGAAGACCAGATTACTTGGGTTCAGTTCAAGGCTCGCTTTAGCGAGAAGTTCATTCCAGCGGCCCAGAAGTCAGTGTTGTTCAAGAGGTTCTTGGAACTCAAGCAGAATGGAAGGGCAGTTTCTGATTATATTGCTGAATTCGACACTCTGTCAAAGTATGGGTTATCTCTTATTGATACTGCCGAGAAGAAGAATGAGAAATTCATAACTGGGTTAGATCAGTACTTAGGGGAAAGGCTTATTAACCACATCGATGAGACGTTTGAGTCGATTGTGGGGAAAGCATTAAGATCGGAAAGTCTCTACCCCAAGTCGAAGACTGAGGCTGCATCCGCAGAAGAGCCAAAGCCACAAGCTAGTGGTGGAGGCAAAGGTGGCTCTCAGAATAAGAGAAAGCAGAACCAGGCTAGGGATGGCCAGAAGAAGAAGAATAAGCAAGATGTGGAGTGCTTCAGCTGTGGTAAGAAGGGCCATTATGCTAGTAATTGTCGGGCCAAGCCAGCGGATAGGAAGTGCTTCAATTGTGGCCAATTGGGACATCACAAGGACAAGTGTCCGCAACCTCCTAAAGAAAAGCAAATGGTGAAAGCATATGCTCTTAATGCTATTCCTTCTTCGTCGAATGCCCCAACTGCGGCGGAGAAGGGAAAGAGTGTCGTCATTCAAGGTATGCTTTCTGTTTATGATGTTCCTGTTAGAGTTTTGTTTGATACCGGAGCTTCCAGTTCTTTCATATCTAGTGACCTGGTAGATGGGTTGGGATTGGAACCCGAGATTGTCGATAGACCTTTGGTAGTGACGAACCCGATTGGTGGTTCTACTAGCCTTAGCATGATTTGTCGTAATGTGGTCTTATCGAGTCATGGATGCATGTTTGTTTGTGATTGCTTTGTTTTGGGCTTTACTGGGTTCGGCATTATTTTGGGAGTAGATTGGCTCCAAAGATACGGGGTGGTGGTAGACTGTGAGGGCTTGTTGGTGACAGCTAGAGCGGATGATGGGCGGAGGATAGTGTTTGGTGGTCTACCCAGTAAGGGGGTATTGGCTAGTTTTCTAAACTCCCTCGACATTCCGCATAGTGAGTTGTCAGGTTTGCCCGTGGTTGGCCAGTATCCGGATGTTTTCGAAGAAGTGACCGGACTTCCACCACACCGAGAGATTGAGTTTCGTATTGATTTGGTAAAGGATGCCAGGCCTATAGTGATGCCACTACGTCGTATGGCACCAAGGGAGCAGCGAGAGCTCGAGGTGCAAGTCAGCGATCTTTTGAAGAAGGGATTTATCAGAAGGATTGTTTCTGAATGGGGAGCACCAGTCGTGTTTGCTACCAAGGCGGATGGTTCCCTTCGTTTGTGTGTGGACTACCGCGAGTTGAATAAAGTGACGAGGAAGAACAAGTATCCTCTACCGCGGATAGATGATTTGTTTGATCAGTTGAGTGGCGCGAGAGTATTTTCTCAGTTGGATCTCGCGACAGGTTTTCATCAGCTTAGAGTGGAAGCTGAGAGTATAGCTAAAACGGCATTTCGAACGCCGTCTGGGTTTTATGAATGGTTGGTTATGCCATTTGGACTGACTAATGCCCCGGCATATTTTGTGGACCTTATGAATAGGGTATTCAGAGATCAGCTGAATAAGTCTGTCCTTGTGTTCGTTGATGATATTTTGGTCTATTCGAGGACAGAGGAGGAACACAAGGAACATTTAAGAGTAGCGATGGAGGTGTTGAGAAAACACCAATTGAAAGCAAAGTTTTCTAAGTGTCACTTCTGGAAGAGGGAAGTGAGGTTCTTGGGCCATGTTGTATCAGAGAGTGGTATTGCCGTGGACCCAGCAAAGGTGGCTACGGTACAGGATTGGCCTACGCCCAAGAATGCAACAGATGTAAGGAGTTTCTTGGGGTTAGCGGGATATTATCGTAAGTTTATCCAAGGTTTCTCCAAGATAGCAGCACCATTGACCCAGTTGACCAAGAAGAATCAAGCTTTTATTTGGGAAGAAAGGTGCGAGAATGCATTTAAAAGCCTAAAGGACAAGTTGACAAGCGCACCAGTGTTAGTCATTCCTAAGGGGGATGAAGAGATGACGGTATATACGGATGCCTGTGGTACCGGACTGGGTGCTGTATTGATGCAAGGCGGTAGGGTTGTAGCTTATGCAAGTCGGCAATTGAAACCGCACGAGAGAAGATACCCTACCCATGATTTAGAATTGGCAGCGATCGTGTTCGCGTTAAAGATGTGGAGACACTATCTCTTGGGAGAAAAGTTTGAGCTGTTTACAGATCATAAGTCGTTAAAGTATCTATTCTCCCAGAAGGATTTAAATCTCCGTCAGCAGAGATGGTTAGAGTTCTTAGCTTCCTATGATTTTGACATCGCATATACACCGGGAAAGGGCAATGTGGTGGCTGATGCATTGAGTAGAAGACATGCCAGCTTAGGGGCTATGTTCCTTGAATGGAAGCAACTGGAGTTTATCGCGGGGTTTGATTTCAGACCAAAGTGCGAATTGGATCCAGAAATGTTAGCAAGTTTGACGATCAGACCCACTTTAATTGAGCGGATCGGCTCTAGTCAGAGGGACGATCCTAACCTATTGGAAATCATCTCCAAGTTAGAGATGGGTATCGATGAGGAGATGAACAAGTATGGGCTTGATCGAGATAGATGGCTTAGAAAGAATGGAAAGCTTGTTGTACCCAATGTCAATGGATTGAGGGAGGAAGTGCTTAGAGAATGTCATCACTCAAGACTGACTATACATCCCGGTGGTAACAAGATGTATCGAGATATGAAGCAGACTTACTACTGGGAAGGAATGAAAAGAGACGTTGGGAAGTTTATATCCAAATGCATGAATTGCCAGCTAGTTAAAGCCGAGCAAAAGAAGCCTAGTGGTTTGTTACAGCCCTTAGAGATTCCCGAGTGGAAATGGGAGCAAGTCTCGATGGATTTCATCGATGGTTTACCAAGGACTAGATCGGGATATGACAGCATTTGGGTAATCGTAGATCGACTGACTAAAAGTGCAAGGTTTATACCAGTCAAATCGACCAGAACGGCAGCTAAGTTAGCAGAATTGTATATGAAGTGGATAGTGAGATTTCATGGAGTACCTAAAAGCATTGTGAGCGACCGAGACCCGTTGTTTACTGGTGGGTTTTGGAAGAGCTTACAAGAGGCTCTAGGGTCAGAGTTACATCTCAGTACCGCATATCATCCTCAGACCGACGGCCAGACAGAGAGGGTGAACCGTATTTTGGAGGATCTCTTGAGAGCATGTATATTGGATTTTGGTGGGTCATGGGATGACCATTTGCATCTAGTAGAGTTTGCATATAATAATAGCTACCAATCCAGTATCGGTATGGCTCCATTTGAAGCTTTGTACGGAAGACCATGCAACTCACCATCATGTTGGATAGAGACTGGCGAGAAGTTTATGCTTGGACCAGATGTGGTGAGGGAAACTTCAGGTAAGATCAAGATCATTCAACAACGAATGAAGGCTGCCCTAGATAGGCAGAAGAGTTATGCTGATAAGAGAAGAAGAGACTTAAAATTCTCCGTTGGCGACTTGGTGTTTGTCAAGATTTCTCCGTTGAAGAGCGTAATACGATTTGGCAGGAGAGGCAAGTTGGCACCAAGATTTGTTGGCCCGTTCCCTGTTCTTGAACTAGTCGGGAATTTGGCGTATAGGATTGACTTACCAGAGAAGATGGCGGGAGTTCATAACGTATTTCATGTTTCCCAACTAAGGAAGTTCGTTCACGACTCAGATATGACTATTTCACCTGATCAGTTAGAGGACTTCGAAGTAGAACCCGAGGCGGTTGGGAACCGCAAGCCGGTCCGTATTGTCGAGTACGACATGAAGCAACTTCGAAGAAAGGCGGTGAAGCTAGTCAAGGTTCAGTGGGGCGAGGACGAGAATGACTGTACTTGGGAGACAGAGGAGAACATTAGGAAGACGCACCCAGAACTCTTTGTCTGGTAAGATTTTGACTTCGATTTAGTTTTTCCGCATGCTAGGATAGGCTTGTTTGCTTGTCTTGCACATTTGATTGTTGTATATGGTTGTTAGGCATGCGGGATCCTGTGTATGTTTTGGGGTTAAGGAATTTCGGGGACGAAATTTCTTAAGGGGGGGAGAGTGTAACGACCCGCATTCTGCGCATCATAGGATCGTAGAATATTTATTTCTTTCACATACGAAGTCGTATGGTCGTGTAACTTTGGGAGACGACTATTGGGGTCATTTCCCATGTTCATGATTTTTCCCGATTTTTAAATGACCATTTTACCCCTAGTTGGCACTGTTTTGGCCATAACTTTTGACTGGATAGGAGTTTTGACCTGAAACCACTTCCATTGGCTCCGGATGATGGTTTCTCTTTCCGTAGAGTGGTCACATTAGCCAAACGGACTTACCGTTTGGGAGATATGGCTGAAACAAGTTTCAGATGGTTAAAAACAGCTTAATTGGGCTTAACCGGGTGATTAGCAGCTAGGCCCAAGGGGAATTTCGGGTTTAGAGGTATAGGAGGTCTGATTAGGGTTAGGTTATCACTTTCATTTCAGTTTTGAGCCGCCACAAACCTCCTTGAGACCTTAGTAATGGCTTCCTACATCTAAAACACCCAAAATCACTCACTAATTGAAGATTAGGCTTAGCAACACCAAATTAAGGAGAAAAAGCACCAAAGCAAGGTTGGAGCTGCTGTTAGACATCAGTATTTGCCCCAAATCAGAGGAGTTTCAGTTCTGAGAATTTCATTTGTGGCCAAGGTGAGTGATAGCATCATTTTGACACTAATTACGGTTAATTAAGGGTAATTAGTAAGGATTAGCGAATTTATACGTAAATAAATTCTGGAAAAATTCTTAAAATTCTAAAATAATGTTTTAAGGCTCTGCTAGAAATTTGGGTTAATTTCGATGTGTTTTGCTAATCGTATGCTTAAACATGATTAAGAGGGATTATAGGCAAATGTGAGGTTTTAGCCACTTTTGATCCATTTTGGTTCATTTGAATTGTTGTTTGCTGTTTGTGGTTGCTATTACATGTTGCTATGACTCTATGGTATATTTCATGATTGATTAGAATAGTTAAATTGCTCGAAAACGTCGTCGAATGGCGTAGAAAGCTCGCTGGAAAGTTGCAGAAGTGTGCAGGCTCCGAACCGGTTCGGATCGGAGAAAGGGGTCGGATCGGACTAGGGAACTGACCAAGGGAATCCGAACTGGATGAGGACTTGCCACTGGAAGAAGTTTGGCAGGAAGGAAGGCCATTGTTTAGAGTTGGAGTTGGACAGAAGATCGGATCGGAGCGATGGAGCGGATCGGATCGGAGTAAGCTAGGGAGCGGAGCGGATCGGATCGGAAGAGTGATTGGAGGCCAGATCGGATCGACTTGGAGATGCAGGGCTCGGATCGGAAGCAAAGAAGAAATAAGCTAGGGATTGGAGCGTTGGAAGGAAGGACACCCGACCCGACCTGGAGGAGGACCCCGACCTGACCCGGAGGAAGACACCGACCCGACCCGAAGTGGACTACCGACCCGAACCAAGCTAGACGAGGACCACCAATCCGAACCGATCAGGAAGGTTATACCGAACCGAACCAAGCTAGATGAGGAGCACCGAACCGAACCATACGTGGGCTATTACTACTACGCGATGACTCTTCTGAACACCCACTCCAATTTGACCAAACCCGAGATGCAAAGGAAGTCCAAATGAGAAGTTAGAGCTTAAGATTCAGATGGGAATCAACGAGTTCACTTCATGGTTGGGCTTTGCTGTGGGACGCGTGCTAAGGAGTTATCGATGTCTATAGCTTTGGACCACTATGGTAGGAGGTACGAAGGCGGATTCAGGGCCATTATGGCATTGGTAGAACCAAGGGCTATGACCAATGAAGTGGGTCATTGAAATGTTTGGTCATGACTCCAAGTGTTTGGCTTGGTCACAGCAGGGTTTCTACAAGTCGGGATTCGTCGTTGCCTCAGTTTGTCTAGTGTTTCAAAGTGGTAGATATCGTACGCTTTACGCACTGAGTGAGAGATGTGAGGATGGTTGCTATGGATGATTTGTTGCTATCATTTTGACATGCACACCCCACCCCCGTATTCTTACACTATTTATTATGGCACCTTGGAGTATTGTACGGTATGTGGTACTAACTCTTTGGTTGCAGGTCCAGGTTCAGGTATGGCTTAGTATACCTGTTATTATTCTGTTTAGATGCTTATCGCTCATACCAGGCTTTATGTCTGACCCAGAGTTTTATGTCTCTTCTTATTACTCTGGGTGCTCACACGAGCAGACTAGAGACAGGTTAGCTGGTGATGCACGGGTAGATGATCCGGAGACGAGCAGGAGGCTTCCACGTACTATATACATAATATTCTCCCTGTGTTGTTGAAGATCACTGCTTGGGCATTGTTGGTGTATCTTCTACTTTAGCTTTCTTTTGTTTAGAGACAGTAAATTTGGAAAGTTGTAATAAGCTGTATTTGGATTTCCGCTGCTTTGAGATTGATGTTGGTTTTAGTTATCAGCTTATGCACTGTCTCGCCTGTTTTATGTCAAGTATGTTATTATTATATTTTATTCCATGCGCTGTGAGACATTCTACAGGTTCTTTGATTAGTTCGTTCCCTTCTTTCCTTTCTTCTGGCGACCGTCTTGTGCTAGTCAGGCACGTGTACAGCGCACTCTTGGAGGAAATGCAGGCTGGTGCGAGACGGGCCGTCACACATAGTCTGCCACATCCTTCTTCATTCCAGGCCAAAAGAAAATGCGCTTCATATCCCTATACATCTTATCTCCACCAGGATGTATAGTCATCTTTGAGTGATGTGCTTCTTCGAGAACTTTATGCACCAAGTCTCCCACTTGTGGAACGCAGAATCTTCCATCACGCCTTAGCCAACCCTTGTCATCAATAATATATCTAGCAAGGTGACTAGACGTCTCACCACGAATCAACCAATCCATGATCTTCACTATCTGTGGGTCTTCCTTCTGCGAAGTCCCTACTTGATCAAGAAGTGTGGGTCTAAGCTCGAGAGATGCTAACGATCCTGTCATCGACTCAACTGCTGTCGTGAAATCAAAGGTTGCCAGGAACTCTAGGCTCTTCATCTCAACAAACAAGGGACTCAAAGCCAACCTTTTTCTGCTTAGTGCATCAGCCACAACATTACTCTTGCCAGGGGTATAAGCTATCTCGAAGTCATAAGATGCCAAGAATTCCATCCACCTTTGCTGCCTAAGATTCAGATCTTTCTGCGAGAAGAGATACTTGAGTGATTTGTGATCAGTGTAAAACTCAAACCTTTCGCCTAAAAGATAGTGGCGCCAGGACTTGAGTGCAAAGACAATCGCCGCTAACTCCAAGTCATGAGTGGGTAGTTCTTCTCATGAACTTTAAGTTGCCTACCCCTATAACATATCACTCTTCCTACCTGCATTAGAACAGCGCCTAACCCTGTGCCACATGCATCGGTATACACGGTAAACATCTTACCGCCATCGGGTAATGCCAAAACTGGAGCTGTGGTAAGGGCCCTCTTGAGCCTTTGAAAAGCCAGCTCACACTCTAAGTCCCATGCAAAGACTAAGTTCTTCTTCGTCAATCTAGTGAGAGGGGCCGAAATCTTAGCGAAGTCTCTAATGAACTTCCTATAGTAGCCTGCCAGACCGAGAAAGCTTCGCACTTCGGTTGCATTCTTAGGAGTCTTCCAGTCTTGAACTGCAACCACTTTCGCGGGATCCACAGCTATACCCTGCTTAGAAACTATATGCCCAAGAAATTGGACTTCTTTTCTCCAAAAGTGGCATTTGGAGAACTTGGCTTTCAACTGATGGGCTCTAAGCGTATCCATCACCTCCTTGAGGTGTCTAGCATGTTCTTCCTCGTCTTTTGAAAAGATCAGAATATCATCCACGAAGACAACAACAAACTTGTTAAGGAACTCCCTGAACACCCTACTCATCAAATCTACGAAGTAGGCGGGTGCATTAGTCAAGCCGAATGGCATGACAAGCCATTCAAAGAATCCGTCTGGAGTCCTAAATGCAGTCTTATCAATGCTGTCTTCGGCCACTCTAAGCTGATGAAATCCGGTGGCTAAATCAAGCTGAGAGAAAACAGAAGCACCAACAAGCTGGTCGAAGAGGTCATCTATCCTCGGTAATGGATGCCTATTCTTCTTGGTCAGCTTGTTCAGCTCTCGATAATCAACACATAGACGAAGCGAGCTGTCCGCCTTAGTAGCGAACACCACAGGAGCACCCCATTCGGAAATGCTTCGCCTAATAAAATTCTTCTCAAGAAGCTCCTTGATTTGCTTACTGAGCTCTCTCCTTTCCCGCGGGGCCATGTGCCTAACTGGTAAGGAGACTGGCTTAGCATTATCAACCAGATAAATGCGGAAATCTATCTCTCGCTTAGGGGGTAACCCCTTAACTTCTTCAAAAACATCAGGGTATTCTCGAACCACCCTTACAGATTGCAGATCATCGATAGACGAGTCAAGAGATTCAAGATAACATAGCCTGACGGGATCTAGCGGGTTGCAAGAAATCTCTAGGGTATTGCCAAGGCGAGTCATGAGTCTCACCACCCTATGCTCACAATCGAGAATGGCTCCATAGCGGGACAACCAATCCATGCCCAAGATCAATCCGTATCCCGTGAACCCGAGAACATAAGCATCACACGAGAATTCTATGGTCAAGATAGAAATCCTCAAATCCATACAGATCATAGACAAATGGGCTGAACCCCTAATCGGATTTGAAACACTAACGGGATCCTCAACAAGACTAGTACTTAGGTGCAAACTTCCAACAACATCAGAGGAAATAAAGGTATGTGATGCGCCAGAATCAAACAAAGTGCGAACAGGAAAACCAGAAATATAAACAAGACTTTCCACAGAAATAGTACCTCGGTCCTGAACTGGAGCAGTGTTGAGAGCATGCACTTGCCCTTCAGATGAACCTACGCGCTGAGTTTGTCCATGCCCCTGCTTCTTAGGGCAATCCTTGCTAAAATGTCCCGTCTCTCCACAATGAAAGCATCCACCCAATTTCATTTTCTTCTTCCTACAGTCCTTGGCTACATGCCCAACAATCCCACAGAAGTGGCACTTTCTTGTGTCCTTTGCCTTGTTCTTGTTGCCCTCGTTGTTCTTGTTGTTCTTGTTGTTCTGATTACTCTGATTCCCTCCCCACTTGGAGTATGTCTTCTTAGGCTGAGTTTCATTGGGCTTGACTTCCTTCTTCCCATTCTTATCCTCTCCCTGCAGTAATGCCATGTCTACCAGGCTCTCGAAAGTGGCCCCCATGGGTATGTGTGACATAGCTAGACCTTGTAATGGCTCATTTAACCCTCGTGCAAAACGTAGAGCCTTCTTCTCGGGAGTATTGACCATGTCCAAACCGAATCGGGCAAGCTGGTTGAACTTATTCACATACTCTCTCACTGTCATGTCTCCTTGCTTCAAAGCTATGAACTTCTCTAGTTGCAAATTTGCCTCTACAGATGATAGAAACTTAAGCCCAAACCTTGCCCTAAAGTCGGCCTAGGTTTCTACGGGCCTTGTAGCATTGGTGACCTCCCACCAATAAGAAGCTTCCTCCTTTAGTAGCCAAACCGCCAACAGAACCTTTCTATGGTCCTCTATATCAAAGATGGCAAAAAGATCTTCGGTCTCCTTCAACCAATTTCTTGCTTCCACGAAAGTCTCTGTCCCAATAAATTTTTTGCCACCCATGGCCTTGAAGTCCTTGCAAACCTTGGCGAAATCGGCTTGTGGTTGCTGAGGAGGAGGAGGAGGAGGGGGTGGAACCTCAGTGATAGTGGGAGTGGTTGCTGGACCTGCATTATTGGCCCTAGCTTCCAAGTACCTCCGGAACCATCCGGGAATGGTGACTCCCTCAGGAAGATTGAGATCGGCCATGCTGAAAAAGGAAAAGATAGATTTAGAACGAGGAAACGAAGGATAGTGCTTATGGCTCTTGGGGGATAGCCTTTCAAAATAAACTAGACTTTTCTTTGGAAAAATACTTAATTGGTTTTGAAAATAGCTTTTAAAAGTAACTTTAAAACCCTTTTTGCTCCAATCTCGTAAACCTTAGGCTCTGATACCAAATGTAACACCCCACCTCCGCCAGTGCCACTCTTGCAAGGACACTGACTTTGGAGGGGCGTTTAAATAAGGTAATCATGCATGCAGATATCACAAGACAGAACATATAAGTAAAAAAACAGAGTAAGTATAGCAGCGGATAAAAGCTAGCATATCAAAACCATAGGTTAAGTTACAACACAGTACTTAATTATTTTCCATAAACAAAGTCTAGAAACATAAAACTTGTAACTGAAAAGGGAAACATGAAGTAGCTATCCCCAAGTAGAAAACCATAGCAAGCTCAAGTCCGAAGCATACATGAGCTATCCAAGAAAAGCAGCTAAGATCCAAGCTAAGTGCTGGTATTCCCGCCCTGTAAACCTGGGGGGGAAACGAAAGAAAAGAGGCAAAAGAAAATGGGTCAGTCAAAAGACTGGTAAGTCCTATCTACAATTGTACAACAACTAATAAAGTTAACAGTATATATAAACAAGGATGAGTCATAGGATGATAACTGGCATGGTAAGAAGTCAACAAGATAGATCAAATGTGCTACCGCATAAACAAGATTGAGGTTTGCACCAAGTGTACTAGTATCACAAGTCGTGTCAAGTGTAAACAAGAGGTGATCCCCAGGCCCAAGTTTGGCCCACCATCATGAATGACCTAAATCAAGGTCCAACTAGCACGGTCTAGTCGATCGGCTCCCTACAGCCTAACTCGTCAAGTGTCGGTGTCATACGGCCCAACTACGAAGTGTAGCTAAACTGTGCTAGGTCCACCCTAGGGTGTATCAAGTCCTAGGGTGTCAACCCCTGACACAAACCAAGCACGCACAGTTTAAACCTACTGGTGCCCGTGCCTGCTTTTTCAACTCCGGACCATGTGCACGACCATGGCCCGCCTGAACCTACACCGGCGCACCTACACGCCGTCGTTTTGGTCGCTTACATGTCATCCCAGTAATCGTGCCCCACCCTAGCCTAGTCCCTAGGGTATCATGATACATCCAAGAGGGTTACTGGTGCAAAGGACCACGTAACTAGGGTTTCCTTAATGGGTTAATCGTGGTTAACCCAACCCATCTAAGTACCAAGTTGGTTAAGTGTACCCAAGGTTCATGACTTAACCCTACCAACCCACCGTGTTTAATTGGTTAAGTATTCAAGCGGTCCATGACTTAACCCTACCATGTGGCATTAATTAATTTAATGCACCCAACCTCTCACATTAGACCTTGTTGTGGTTACTAGTTAGGCCGGGCGGGTCCGGGTAGGTTTACACCACAACTTAGTCTAACCTCGGGTCTCACGTGCAACATGACCAACTACTCACATTGGTTCCTATTGCTTGTAGCCACTAGTTAAGCCGGTCGGTTCCGGGTAGGTTTATGCTACAAGCTCAACCCAACCTCGAGTTGGCCATTCTCATGTTTTCTAAGTGTCATGTCCATCACATTACAAGTTTTCAAGCAATTGGGTAGACCTAACTTAATAGGTAAATTCCCAATGGGTAGACCTAACTTAATAGGTAAATTCCCAAGCTTATGTTTTATGTCTTTTAAGTTTACCCAATCCCAAACGCAATCCCATCGCTTACATATCGCAATAGCGCATAAAGGATAGAAAGAGGGAACTTGGCATAATCATGACATAGAGGGGTTGGAGCCACAAGTTAAACATGGTGGCATGAGACAAAGATGTGATCATAAACTCGCATATCATGTTATCAACTTGCAAAATATTCATAAGCATGCATAACATCATTTTAACTTGCATAGTGTTCATATGCATGCATAACATGGTTTCAACTTGCATAAGGTTCATATGCATGCATAACATCAAACTTGGCAAATAGGTGGAACATGGCCATAGATAGCATGAGATAAGGGCTAGTAACATGCATATAACATTATATGCCTGTTAATGCAAGGGTTATGAGAGTTTCAAAGTTGCATTATGCAACATTTCCAACCAAAGATCATATCTTTCTATGCATAAAGCCAAGGTAATGACTTTACTAACATGCATAGAGTAATCTTATGCATAAAATCATAAGATCAAAGCACATATCATGATTAACCCCAAACTCAAACTTGAAACATAACATATTAACTTCATAGTTAAAATACAAGAGTAGAAATAGGCTTACAATGCTATGAAGACTCAAATGAGTATAGCAAATGTAAGAAACCCCTTATGCAACTAATTAAAACCCCAAAATGCAAGCAAACTTGATCAAGACTCCTCCTTTATGATGCCAATAGAGAAACAAGACTTTAATGCAAGCTAAAGAGGATCATACAAGCCTAAATACACTTGTATGTATGGGAATCTCTTGAAAATTGATTTAGGAATTTATGAAGAGAGTGGAGGCCATGAGAGGATTGATTTTGCCATAGTTTAGTTGTAGGATAGATTAATGAGGATTTAGGGTAGGTTAGGGTCTTATTTATAGATTAGGCTAGTGATTTAGACCATAGGATTAAACCCTAGTTCTCATCTCAGCCCTCCAAATCGAATCTGGCCTTCTAGCTCAACACATTCTCAAGATGGTGCACCAGGCAGGACTGGGCGTCTGAGCCAAGTCGACAGCCAAGTCGACAGGGCTGTCGACCTGGTCAGACCCAGTCGACTCCCAAGTCGACAGGGCTGTCGACTTGGGTACTATGGCGGGAATTTTCCCGCCTTGGCCCAACTGGCCCAATTTCCAAGCTTAGATTTGAATTTGAAAATCTGTTTTTATTTAGAAATTTTCTGAAAACTTTGTTGGGCCTTAATCGGGTCATACGGACTCCGATTTTCGAAAACTCGGACTCTATTTCGCATATTTTTCCGAGACGAACGCAATGGCATAGCCCGTTTCCCTTGATTCAGATTTTATTATTTAATTCTGCCTTGTTTTGTGTTATATCTTGTTATTAAAATACGGGTTATTACAAGATGGATATGATGTACTTGACTTTGGTTTATGGTTTTGATGATGTAATCAAACACATGGGTTTATCCGCTGCAATAAAGTTTTAATTTTCAAGTATTGCTTTATATCTGTCTTGTTGTGATTTTCTGTTCTATATTCACTATAAACGCTCCACTGAAGTTAAGGCATTTCCTTTGCGAGTGACCTTAATGGAGGTGGAGTGTTACACTTGTACTCTTTTCTTCTTGAATAAACCCTAATTCCTAAATCAATTTGGGGAATTATACTGTAACCACTTATGTATTCCAAATCAAAGATCAATAAAAGGCATATCAACACTTAGCATATTTTCTTATGAGTTTCTTATTAGATTTCTTAGTTATTTCCTACATAACCTATTATAGGCTTCCTAATGGTCACGGTTTCTTGCCTAAGCTTAGACCCTTCCGAAGAGTTCTTGCAGAACCCCTTCCTACAAGCTGTTTAGCCTCTTTACCGTGGGTTGTGTTTAGGGAACCCTTATCCCAAGATAATTGTTAGTTCTTGAGTCACTTAAGCGTGATGCTCACCCCATTGAGGGAAGAGTAACTAATCTTTGGACTTTAAACCTTGATATCTAGGAAACGGTGAACTAGCTCAGACTCGTGAAAGCTAAACAACCTCATTTTCCCCTTAGGTCCACTTCCATAAACCAATCTCCGGTGTTGACGAAAAATATCGTTAACAAATATTGTTAAAAGTATTTCTTTTAAATATCAAAATGTGAAAACCAAGCATAAGTTCGAGTTTCGAAGTTTAAAGGTTTTCGATCCGAATATGGAAAGAAATTTCCATAAATGATATCGCTTATATGGAAAATATTTAGCCATATTCTTATCACTAGATATCGACGTTTTCCCCTATCTTGAAGTTTGAAAACATTGTCTGGGCGATGCTTAGGGGTAACACTACCTCAACTTATCTGACTTTGTTTTTAACCAAGAGATAGCATAAGTTTGGGATCAATAAATAATGGTAAGAGAATGCGATTTAAATTCCATATACGATCATTTTGAATATGCCTGATAACTGATTTAACAACTATTAGTTATGCTTTCTTGAGTTGCATCTTCAAGTCAAAACGATTTGTTGCTCTTTGAGTGTTGTTATCCTTTGTTGTAAATGATTAAATCCAGAAAGTGAATGAACGTCTAACTATGTGGGGTTGCTCCCATTAGGGTAATTTCACATCTACTCTAGGGTTAGTTTAGTAGTACGCGTGCAAGAAGTGAAATACTTGGATACTCGGTAAAGTTGGCGGTGTCCGACTAGTACATTTCCGAGAACAGTGTAGTTCTTAAGTATATTCTAGATGTATACTTTTCGGTTAGGTGGGCACACCCTAACAGTCATTTGTTGCAAAATTTCTCATTTTATTCCTCTAATTTCGAATTTATGAGTTTTTTAATTTTAATTGCATCTGGAAGATGAAACCTTCGCGATGTTTAATTACCTGTATCCATGGTGAGATTGGATGTTATTATAAATGGATTAGTCCACAGTAAGCGGTGCAGTCCAATTATTTTGGAAAAAAATAACTTTTCCCTTGTTCGATCCAAATTTTTGGATCAGTTTCTTTGTTTCCATCGAGAAGTGTCGTACATTCCTCTCAATGGGTTGTTGATCTATTATTACTTTTGTGTTGACAAATTTTACATATGACACTCATTCCTTGCTGTTTCGATGGTCTTGTTTTGCGCTGATGCTTATACATATATGTTGTTCTTGTGAGATAAAAACCTATTCTATGATCAACGGCGTGATCTCGCAGGATTATGGTACGTTTCCTTTTACTTGGGTTTTCTCCTGTTGGTAATCCAGGCTGATCCGTGTGTTATTTCATTATAATGCTCGGGTCAAACCGAGCTTGTTTCAGCTGGATATGGGGCTTATGGGGTGGATTTGGAAGTTCACCTGTCGTATTATTTTATTTTATCTATATTATACTTACCTATCAGCATTTGTAAGGTCAGGATTTTATAACTGTCCAACTGATATGATTTCTTTTTAACTTTGATATACATCGTATCTTGGAGTGACAGTTCATCTGTCGGTATTATTATTATATGTTGTTAATTCTGCTGTGAGATTCTGCGATTTTCCTGTTCTTTCCGTTTTCTTTTTCTTTTACCCTAACAATCTACGTTTCGATGATTAAATGTTCAACATTGAAATACAAGATCATATTTGATGTCGATTTTCGATGGTCGAAAAGGCGGATCGTTACATTATTCAAACTTCGAGTTTGAGTTTTATTATATATATTAAGAAGAAAGCAGCAAACAAAATAATTATTCGATGTTACATGTGTTGAAATGAAAGTAAACAAAAATATGTAAATTGGCCTTTGGTACTTTACCATAATTTGAAGTAAACAATTAAGAGAAACATTTTAAGTTAACTTGAACATTGAAATGAAATAGAAGAAACATAAACTGAAATGTCAATTGATTTTATTTTTGTAAATAATGAACGCCCCATTTTGAGGCTAGATTATTATATATATATATATATATATATATATATATATATATATATATATAAATCAATCTTGAGATGGTTGAAATGTCATTCAACACAATAACTTCAAGATATTTGGTCAATATACCATGTAAATCTAAAATGTAAGTAAGATATAATTTATCCGGAGATTTTTGAATTCTAATGAACGCAACATCATTACTCATATAATTTATCTCTTTTGACTTCTTTAGGAAGTATAATCATGCCATTTCACGGAGTTTCAATAAAATTTCGCACTTCTAATTCATGAATTGCTTCAAATTCATTGATTGACGAACTCCAGGTTCTCGCAACCACTGATTTATGATAAACTTCTGTTTCTCAAACTTTTTACAATTTTCCATTTTAGAAGATTTTACATTTCACCCGATTAAAAGTAATAATGTTAAGATTACAAATTTGTAGACATTATCAATATTTTTTCATAATTCAAAACTTCAGCTCTTAAACTTGAGTTATGCAATTTCTACTTTTTAGCTCAATTTTTTTGTTTTTGTTTGGGACAATCTTAGGTTGTTTTAACCTTCTTCTTTCATTACATCAAATACTACTTAACAAAATAAATACATCAAATGATAAATCATATGTTTATTCTTATTCCACTGGAAAAGATGTACAAATCATTCAATTTACTATAATCAATGCATATAACGCGTTTATTCGATACAAAATAAATATGTAGTTTTGAAATCAACACAAGTTGTTTCCATAGTTTAAAGAATTAAGATTTATCATCCAAAAAAAAGACATTTCAGGATTTAATTTCATTACACGTCATCTACATACCATATTGATCTTTCTTTTTACATGAAAAACAACTTTATTACCGGATCAAATATTGAATTGTTAAAAATAAACTTTCAATATAGATCAAATGTTCAGTTGAATTCAACGGCTTGTATAGAAAGTCGATTCAAAACTTTTACACAATAAAACTCCCAATGAAATCAATCACTTGCTAAATTTTTGAATAAACTCAAATTAAATTATTAATCAAAAACAAATTTTGAAAGAATAAAGTAACTTGATTTCAGTTAGAGGAAATGTAAAATAAGTAATCTTGGACATACATGATTTCACTAACTAAATAAGAGAAAAAGATATGCATAAAACATAATATTTCCAATGAATGAAATTTATAGGCATCAAAGACACCATTTGAGCATGACATTACAATCTTAAAGAGATCTTAATAATCAAAATTAAGTTTATATATATATATATATATATATATATATATATATATATATATATATATATATATATATAAGACTGAAATCTAAAAAATTAGATCAACGATAGAATATAATCTAAAAGCAATAAAATTAATGCAATGAAACTTGAAAGATTAGATCAATATAATCAAGTATGGTGATTTTCTTATCAATTTGAGATCTACAAAAAATAGACTTTGATCTTCAACATGATCACAACCCTCGATCAATAATTTATATTTAGAGATTGTACTGATAAACAAGAGTATAAGCCATTAGAAGAATAAAGTGAAGAATAACAATATACTGACAGAATTTTCAATAACAAGAGTATAAGCCATATAGTTTAATGTTTCTTCCACACCATATCAAGAGTTCAAAAATCAAAACTAAGAGTTCAACCAAATAGGCCAGTATTATTTTCGTTCCAAACGCAATATAGATACGAAATCGGTCCAACAACATCCAGCAACTAAAAGAGTTTCCTCACCCAAACTTTAAGAGAAAAAAAGACACCTTATTAAAAGCTTCACCATTACTCAATCCAAAAGCCTCCATCATACAGTTTTATCCAACCAAACAGAATATCAACAAAGCACAGAACCCCAGCTAGTAATCAAAAGGCCACCCTGAGTAATCCATCTCATGGTTAATGCTGTCTTCATCACGACCACCACCAGCAGCAGCTGTAGTTGAACTAGAGCCATTGCTTCTGGCAGTAGAACCACGAAATGGCCAAAGGTGAGAGAACGGGTTCCTTCTCGAGCTACCTTCTCCTCCATTTATATTAACTTCACGACTAGAAGAAGACGACGAAATAGCAGAACTACTATTGCTGTTGCTGCCATAGCCAGGAGGAAGCTGAACGCGGCAAACAGGGCAAGAATTGTGCTGAACCAACCAAGGCACGATGCAGTCCGAATGATACAGATGTTTGCACGGCATCTCCCTTACTTCACATCCGAGCTCGAACCTCTCTTTGCAGACGGGGCAATGAGAGTCTCCTCCTCTGAGATGCCTGCCGTTTATCTCGACCGTCGGGATCGCGTTTATTGAGGATCGAGCAGCGGGGGACGGTCCGCGCCGATCGCTCCTTGTAAGCATCCCGAGCAGTTCTTCTATCCCGATCAAACCATGGTCGGTGGTCGTGAGACTCGGTCTACGGTGGTGGACGTCGATCTCGCGGATCCTTCCAGAAGCGTGCTGCCTCATGAATGCGGATAGGGCCCGCATCGCGCCAAATGGATGGTCGGGATCGTGGATGGAGTCCAGTTGGAGAAGGTCAAACGGTGTGGATAGGTCATCGTCCACTTCGTCGAGTTGTTGGAGGAAGCCTTCAGCGCAGAATGGGCATAGCATTTCACGTCCGAAAGGCTGTACTAGCTGTCTGCATTTGTAACACCAGTGACTGTTTCTGCCTCCCGACATTGCTTTATATAAAAATCTCAACCTATGATCCAAAAAAACCATCAATGCGAGTTTGTTTCTATTGAAATTAAAACTATCACCATCATTTTCTCAATGCCCAAGGCTCTCGCTTGAGCGAAGTTACGATAAGTTGTTGGCAAACATAACCTCATCAGTAGAGAGGGGGGGGGGGGGGGGGGGGGGCTGTTTTTGACACTTTATTAACAGTGAAAATTTAGCTTTGTCCTTTATTTTTAGATTTGAAACAGGAAAAACTCTTCCTCAAAAACATGTTTCACGATTCTCAGCAAATATTTATCATACAGAATTAAAGAGATTTCTCGGTAAATAGTTGCATATTAATCAGATATCCTGAGACTTGAAAATATGGATTCTCTTCTTACAAGTCCTTCAAAAGGGGCGACTGTGTGTTTTGAAACTTTTGAAGGGTGTTTTTACAAAAATTCAATTCATCGATGTGTGAATACAAAAACACAATAAGCTTACATATTCAAAGCAAACTGTACCACATATAGCAAAAAGCAGCTAATGGATACAAGGAAAATCCGATATCCATTTGTATCTGTATCCGAAAAGCGGATAGATATTTAATATTCGAGAAAACAGATACGGACGCAGATACGACAACATCTATATCCAAAAATTATACATTCATTTTTTTTTAGACTATGGTTTAAATCATGTGTATATTTGTATAATTGGTGATATTTATTTAGTGTTTTATTATCTTAAGAGTATATATTATATGCGACGGATGCATAATAACTGCTCAAAACTATTTATTATAATCATATTTGTTTGTTTTTTTTAATACTTTAATAATCAATGGGATTAAAAAAACGTTTATATTAAACTATAATTTTCTATTTATGTTTCTTAGTTTATCGGCCGTTAGCGGATAAAATAATTATCAGATATCTGTCAAAATTTGTGGATCCAGATATCCAATATCCAAAAATGATTTCGGATGCAGACGCGGATATGCCAATATCCGCATCCGAAAATATACGCTGATAGCCCTAATATGTTTCCGCTCATATGGTGAGTTGTCCACTTGATTAATATAGATTAGACGTCAATGAAACTAAAACAAAGTACAATTTCAGATGTCGGATTATCGTACAAAATGCAACAGTTTCTAATGTTGTTGTGCATTAGAGGTATGCATTTGCACTGAAATGAAAGGAGGTGCACGGTGCACCTGGTACATATAATAATGCATAATGACAATATCAAGTTTTCTTATGAGTCTTATTCTTGTCTCACACAGGATAGTACTCAAACAAGTTAACAAATGGGTAGAAGAAGTAGACTATATTTCATTTTTAAGGTCAAAATGTTTGAGTTGGAGAAGAAAGGGGATGACTATTTGGACATAAAAATTTAACTGAAACTAGAACACACAAAATCTCAGCCATGGGATCAATTTTTAAGGAAGTGGTGGAAATCAGGGGGTAATCCAATGATGGAGATTTATCGTGTCATCGATTATGTCCATATTTTGTGTCTAAATAACCTTTTCCAGGAAGAAATAACTAGTCTAACAAGGCATGTGATATTTATGCCTTAACAAAGGCACCCAACTGTACAAATTTAAGAGAAGGTTTGATGTTTCAGATTCCAATCATTAAACACACATTATGGACAGCCAGCTCACATAAATAAATAAAAACCTCTAGTTGTATTCACACTAGAGTGTGTTCTGTATACAAAAGAACCAAAATCAACACCAAGATAAACCATCTCCATCATCAACTAAATGGAATGGGTAGGTTTTTCAACAACAGTAAGAAGGCGTTCAGAAAGTATCAATTACCTGTAATAAGAGGAAGAAATAAAGTGGTGTACTTGGGTAACCTCTTGTTTGCACTACTATTTGTTCAAAAATAAACAAGAAATGCCAACCTATTTGATGCAAGAAAATGAAAATGTATTCCAGAAATCCTATTTCTTTGTTCATATCAAAAGGATATCAAATCACGTATAGCCTTTGATTGAACATGCATGAATACCGTAGAATGTATGTATACATGAAATAAGACCTTTAATAACTAGCATTCCAAAAATATTATCTTCAGATATCATGAACTCAGTGACTAGCATTAAATAGGGAACATGGACCAGTAAACAATACAACTAGGTCAATTTTACAACTGCTCGACATATGAATGCAAAATCAAAAGAAGAAAACTGCATACTCATGCATCCAATAGTATATTAAATTCAAAATAGAAATATGGAACCCGTAGAAAAACAATACACTGGGACAAAAGATATGATGTGAACTACACGTGGTATACTCGACTGAGATTACAAAACTAGATAAAAATAAAATACTATCCAACCAATTAAGGGAAATTTGCATAATAATTAAGTAACTTTTATGGAACACAAAACCGGACAATGATATATGCAATAACAATATATGAACAAAAATTTTGTTTTTTCCTTTTCATCATTATTTATTTTAAAAAAAATGTATAGGAGAAATGCAATAATTATGTTATGTCATAATTACACCACTGCAGATCTAATACATGTTAGGTTCAGACTAATAGCAAAGGCTAACTAGTTGTTTATATCAGTGCAGGTGTGCAAAGAATACATAATAATAACAACTGGGACTTTAGCATAAAACATACATAGTAATGCACATACATAGAAATATAGGGAGTAAAGCATACATATAAGTTTCCAAAAAAATTAGCATAAAACATACATATAAATTTCTAAAAAAAATTAGGTGCAAAGCATGTCATTAATGTAACATAAAACATACATAATCATAGCTGGGACTTTAGCATGTGCAATGCACATGCATAGAAAAATAGCTATTAACATCTCAAAATAAAATTCTTATTGACAAATATAATAGGGTTTGAATGTTTTTTAGTAGATATGAATTTACAGCCAAATACAAATTAAACAATACTGGATAAAATAAGGGACTTCTTTTGAGTTCAAATAGGATAAAAGAAAAGAATTTATTCATTTCATTATAAATAATTTATGTAAGGGTGGACATTTAGGAAAAGCTTCACCCAGTCAAGTTATTTGCTTTATATAATAGAAGACAGATAGATGAGTAGACGGATGGATAGATAAGCTTGATAATTAAAATGTAATGAAGTGCCGAGATCAGAAACAACCTTGCTTGCTAGGTTATAATTTGAATTCTAGCTTACGACCAAGGTTAAGATACGTTAAATACAGTTTACTAACCCAAAACTTGAACTTAGAACAATACTTCTATTGCTTATGACCAAGTTTACGTAAATCATGTTTCAAATGTATTTCAGATTTTGATGCTAAGAAAATATGTTAGTTCATCAAGTTGCATTCAACTGTTTAGAAAAGATGAGCAAGCTTTAACTCTAATACATTAAATTTGCATAAATAATTTTCATAAAAAGTGAAATTTTGCTAATAATATTTGATCATGACAGATTGCTTGTTAGACATAAAAGCACTCAACTTATGAAGTAAAACTTGGTATTTTTCAGGAGGTTAAAAAGCTCTAATGTCAAATATTACTTGCACATTCTCCCTTGATTATCCAACTATACCTAACAAACAATTTATGCTGTAGTGGTTATAGAATTCATGGTGATACTCATGGTTATTAATGGAGCATACCGCAAAAAAAGGCAAAGCCTTAGCTCACGGCACAGAAAATGGAGTGTGCCTTTGTAATTTGACGTGCATGTCTAGAAAAAAAAAAAAAAAAAAGTGTATTGTCAATGCCACTCCAAAAAGGGTTTTTTTTTTTTTTTTTTGGGGGGGGGGGGTGGGGGGGGGTCATTTTTTGTTTTTTGTTTTTCTAAAAATTTACTAAGGGGATGATCATTTAACATAGCCCCCTTTAACAATTTATAAAATATAGACCAAAATGCCCTTTTATTATTTTACCCTAATTACATTTTACCGTTTCGTTAAACCCTAATCATCTTCTTCTTCTCAAAGTAAACAATTAATCACTTTTTTCAGGGAGGAACCAATTTCTAACAAAATTTCTGATTTTGAAAAAGACGACAACATGATTTTCACTCAAAAAAACGAACGGCATGTTGAATTTGTTGAAGAAATTACCAAAAATGTAACAATTTACTAGAAAAAACGGAGATCCATTTTTGATCATCTATTTTCGGCATGTTATTTCCAAACTTTGTATTGAATCTCAATATGTTCTTGTCGACTTATAATGTGTTTTGTGTATTTGAATGGAGGGTAAAATCGGGTTCTTTTATTTATTTTTCATTGTGTTTGCCCCCGCCCCCCTTATCCGTATTTGGATTAGCATTAACAATACTCAAAAAAAATTATAGACGGAATATTAGATACAACAATAAATTTAAAGGAGCTAAAGCATGCACCAAAAAACCTTTATCATCGTCAAATATAAACTCATCTTCAGCATCAAAAGCATCGTCCATATTTACCATTAATCATATAGTACAACCATAAGGACGTTGGATCAATGGTGTTAAGGATATCGTACCTTTTTTAATGTTTATAATACGATAAATACTGATTTTTATACAATTTGGATTATAACAAATAAAACAACAACAATATAATGAAAAAGCAAGTCATTTTACGCTATACACCAATCATCATGCCTTTTCATGTTGCCGAGCCACAAGGAAGAAAGGCTCAAACGTCACGCTGCACCATAGCGCGAGGTGCATTTCACAAGTATGGTGGCACTGTACATCTTTTCTATGGACTACTAATTACTATACTCAAGTATAACCCAGAAACATTGTATGTTCACAATATTTGACAGACATGGCTGTCCACTCATTTGAACGTATGAATACGTCAATTTCAGAATTAAGCACTTAAGCAGCATTATTTACAACTATCGTAAAAATAAAAACTATGACTATGCTACTACTATCTCTGATCTATCGTTTTACCATACAGGCCAAAACTTAAACATAATTCCCAAAAATGCAAACGAATCCGAGGTATATACGAATTAAATTAATTCGTACGACTGAAATTTAAAATTCCCTTCAGAGGAATATATTTTAATAAAGGAGTAAATACTGGAAAGATTCGTACCTTGTTAAATCCTGAATTTAAAATAAAACTAGGGCTTGGATATGATTCACAGATTCAGTGGATAAGAGCAAGACGAGACTGTAGATGATTCGAGAATTCTGATGTATGAAGGTTTTGGTAATTCGAAATCATTAGACGCAATTTTGCAAAAGAGTACACTACTAAATTGAGCCATTTTAAAAAAGGAATTCATTCTTTAGTAATACTGAGGATCAACCCAAAATAATATGCAAACTTTGATCAAAAAATTTGATAAGTTTGTCCTTCAACTTATTTTTCATATATGAATTAATCTCTAAGCAAGAAAATAATTGAATTGTAACCATCATTTATGTTTTGGTAACTCCTAGTTTATTTTTTGATCTAGTAACAAAACTGCTGCCTGATTTTACCTCATTTCTTTACCTTTCTTTTGAATTTTGTTTTCGAAAATTTTTATTTTTTATTTTTTTGGTGGAGTTTCTTTAAAATTAATTCTTTCTTGCTCGGAATTGGAGTTCTTCTACCAATACCTCTAAATTGGACATACAGGATACAAAGGAAAAAAATACACAACTTAAGATTGGAAAATTCACGCAGGTTCTTACCTACTTAAAATGTAAGTTGGTTGAGTAAACACTTATTTCGGTTTAGGACTAGAAAATATTAAAAACCAGGGTAACAATTCAAAATCAAAATTTAAATCAAATAAAATCGATATTTTTTTAAACTAAGTCAACCAAACTAAAAATAATTTGTTTGATTTGATTGGTTAATTAGTTATTCTTAACATAAGATATATATTCTGGTTGCTAATGTAATACAGGATTTGAACAATTTACTGAGTTTGTATCATATAATGATGATGGTATAATTCTACAAAATGATTATTTTTCCAAAATGTTAATAGTAAAAAACATGGTAGGGCAAATAATGAATTTGACATTAATAATTATGGGAATATTGACAACATTAATGTCCTAATAGTTAAGCATTTCGACTTTGATGCGGGAGTTCATAGGTTCGGAATTTGAACAACATGGTCTGAATATATGTTCGTGTATATATAGTATGTTGTATACTACCTAAAATTAGTACTAATATGTACTACCACACAAGTACCCAGTTTCAAAAGGGAAAAAATGAATATTTGTTTTCTTTGGTTGGCTCAGTTTAGACTTAAAAAAATCAAAATAGACTAATAAACCGATCAAAGACGAAAATAGAAACCAAACTCAGCGATTAAATAAGAAACAAAATCATTCTAATCAAACTTATTTACTCTGTTGTTTGGTTTGAACTAGTGAATGACCACATCTAGGTAAGTTTGTTGAAAAATGGATTTTTTTAGTTAAGAATTGTTTGTTTCTTTCAATGAGCACTGGTTAACTAATTCACAATTAATTTCTAACACCTCTGGATATAAGGAAAAGACATGTCATTACTTAACAAAAGATATCTTATGAAAATAATACTCGAAACGAAAGAGAGACTAAATTCATATTTCATAATGTTATTTATTATGTTTTATTTGATTTTAGTAAATTAAATACAAAATTAATTAAATAACACAAAAATTCAAATTATGTAAGAGAAAAATTATATATAGGAATATATAGAAACATTAAAATTTTCTACTTCATTGTTGGAACATTTTAATATGCCTTTAACCCCAAACCCAATCCAAAGAAACATTCTTCTTTATTTATTTTAACGTTCACTAATTATTTTTTATGAGTTGCATAATAATGGTCAAAGCATCGCCTACACCAAGTTCATCTCCAAATTTTTGAATGGTCAAAAGGCTTACTGTGTTGTTTGAGACAAATAAAAACCATATTAAATACCCATGCACTACTAATCTCGGATTGTAAAGCCGAAGGAGCAAGTTGCACTGCCTCTACTTTAGTATATGACTATTAATGAAATTATTCAGGCTAATTTTCTTATCTACAAAAGTTTCAAATCATTGGTTGTAAATGTGGTTAAAAAACATGCGATATAATAGACACTTCCATACAAACCCAAATTAACCACTCTCACACGAAATAATCAATGCCGGCCCTAGCCCAGTGCTAACTGGGCCATGGCACAGGGCATCAAATGCCTAGGGCATAAAATTGTCGGAAGAAAAACCGTCAACCAAAGAAGAAGAAAAAATTACAGAATTGCGGAAAAAAATAAGATGAAATAAGGCATTCAAGCATCGCATTAAAAACAGAAAAGGAAGGAAGAGGCCAACTATTGAGGGATGTAAGGAGCCAAACAAAACTGTGGACCATGATCTGCTGTGTTTGTGAAGAAGAAGAAGAAGAAGAAGAATTTATGTGCTTTGAAAGCAAATAACCCTAATTTTAAGAATTATTTTGATTTAGATTTACATAAGTAATTACTTTTCCTATTAGTGATTTTAGAAAGAAAGAAAACTTTGGTGTTAGATTTTGGTTTTAAATGAACGATAAGGGTAAATAATTGATTTTCTTTGTATTAGGGATTGCAGAAGAATATAGATTTAGCTACAAGTTATATATTATAAATTCCAGGAACTGATTAAGTTAAAAATAATGTTAGTTTTTGTTTGTATTAGGTGTCATATTTTCCAAGTGAAAAAACTAAAATCTAATTATAATTCTCCCATGAAAATAATTGTTTTGGAAATTGTAACAAGGACAAAACCGAACATAAATGATGGTAGATGTATTATTACGAATGTTAAATATATTCGATGGAACAAAGAAGCAAATGATGGTTTCTCGTACTTAAAGACACTTCAATTATTGTAAAATTTCATCATTTAGAACTTATTATTAGTATTTTTTGCATTATAACCATGTCATTGTCATTTATCATGTTTGAATATTATTTCATAATAACAGTACATAGTTTTCAAAAATTAATTATGCATTACAAATAAGTAATTGATTTAGTATGGTTGCACAAATTTTAGAATAAGGCATTATTTAATATGTCGCACTGGATATGGTAAACCCCAGGATCGGCTCTGGAAATAATCATATATAGTATATGAAAATAAAAGAAGGCAATAAATGGCACATATGATTTATCGTGTTTCGGCATTAGCTTGATAATGTACATACGCTTTGGAGATCAAGTTTGATGTTTATGTGAGAAGAAGTTTCACTACATAATGTATATTTCTCTTTTCAATAGAGTCTTCAAAAGTACGTAAGGAAGAAAAATTGGCTTAACATCAAACCCTAGTAGACGTGATGGCCTATATGAAGTCCAAAACAAATCTGAATTGTCTAATTTAGTATAGGAAGTCCAAAAGAAAAAATGCAAAGTTAGAGGACCAAATACTAAGACTGGCCTTTAAATCTTTTTCATACTTCGATTAAATCATCAAAAAATTCACCGATTTCAATCGTCTGGGTTTGGAATGCCAATCAGTTGACTTCAGATTAAATATATTTGTCTCTAAACCTTAGTGGAGACTACAATGGTTTTTAATTCAATTTTAACTTTTAAAATCATATTATTTTATTCCATATACATCATATGAGATCCGTTTATTTAGTTATAATATTTATAGAGGATTGTTAAAGGGACTCCACTTTTGGTTAAGGTGGGAACCTTTTTAAGGGGACTCCACCTTAAAAAAAATGTTAAGGGAGGGTTTGGTTTTTTTAATTTTAAAATAAGCATGGACTAGACCGCCCCTCATAACCTTAATCAATTAGACATGCAATTGTTAACTATATTTTAAATTTGTTAATTACTTTTCATAATACCAGGCTGAGTTTTGGATATGTTTGGTATTGACTTTCTTTGGATACTTGCGTAGAATCATCTACGCTATTTATATCATTACCAAATACAAGGTGCATGCAACTGTAATTATCGTTTTTTTTTTCTCTGCTATTTATTTATTTATATATATATGAGTGATAAAAGCATTATTTAAAATGGATTACTGATGTTATATGAACTTTTTTTGAATCAGGGAGAGTTGAAGGAGGTGGATCTTCGTTTGATTGTTATTTCTTTTTGTTTTCCTTTTAAGTTGAATTATAGAAGGTCAGCGTATATTGTTTCTAAATTTATTTTGCAATTTGCAGAGTTAATTATTCATGTATCTTATTAGACCAAGAAATGTTAATAAGTGATGGTCTGACTTATGCTTAAGTGTTTGAATTCATGCAAGTGTGGTTTGGCTTATGCTTAAGTGTTTAAATTTATATAGTTACTTGTAGGTGTGCATTAGTTTTTCTCTGTTAGGAGCGCTTATGTGTTATGCATTTGTATGTATGTGGGTAATGCTGGTGTGAGTTCATGTGTATGTATATGTGCAGGTATAAAATTTTTAAGGACAAAAGCCCACTAAAATTTATCCATAAGGACAGCCGCCTAATATTTTATCCTAAAGGACAATACACTAGAAAAAAAATCGACCGCTTCTTTCTTCCTCACGTGCGCTCTATTTTCTCTCTTCGCAATCGATTCTCGTCCGCTCCATCTTCTTCCTCTGTCGCTCTTATCTCAAATCGTAAATCATAAATCCCGAAAAACAGAAGAACATCAGATTCGAAATTGCAATCGAACCCAAAAATTCGAATTCATAAATCGCTCGAAACAGAAACCCTAGAAAACTAAAAAGGCCTTCGAACAACAAAAATCCATTGGAAATCGCAAGCGAATTGAATAAAAATATTTTTCAGACGATGGAAAACACAAATGAAGAAGTCGATATTGTTGAAACATTTTTTTCGTGATTGGAAATGTTTTTTTTTTTCCGTTAATACTATAACAGTTCGTAGGTATCATTTTTGTATTTTTTTAGTTATCATTTTTCCTGTTTTTAACTTTAAAACATAGCAGCACTTTTTAGTTATCATTTTTCTATTTTTTTAGTTATCATTTTTCCTGTTTTAACTTTGAAAACAAAGCAGCAGTTTTTAGTTATCATTTTTCTATTTTTCTGGTTATCATTTTTAGTGTAACTTCTGTGTTATGTTTATATGCATCTTTTTTTTACCTACAATATTAAAAAACTGATATCCATGAACTGTTTTTAGTTATCATTTTTCCTGTTTTAACTTTAAAAATATAGCAGCAGTTTTTAGTTATTATTTTTCTATTTTTTCTGGTTATCATTTTTAGTGTAACTTCTGTGTTATGTTTATATGCATCTTTTTTTTACCTACAATATTAAAAAACTGATATCCATGAACTATGAATATGAGAAAAACTTTAGCTTAGCCCTACCAACTTATAAAACTGATAACAGAATAAAAAATCACATTAAAAAACAATTAACATAGTTAAAATAGTAAAACTGATACGTAAGAAAATAGGAAACTTATACCTAAAACCTGATTCAATGTTTTGAAGTAAAAGTAATGGAAAAAATGTTTACTTCAAAGTTTGATTGAATAAAATGAAATTAGTTCGACTTAGTTACAAAGTTAATGCAACAGTACAACTGCAAAATTAACACAACAACAAAATCACATGAAAAAAACACATAACACAGTTAAAACATGAAAACTGATAATTAAAAAAATAAAAAACTGATACCTACAAACTGCATCAATGTTGTAAAGAAAAACTAATGAAAAAAATGTTTACATCACAGTTTGATTGTATAAAATTAAATAAATTCGACTGAGTTAAAAAGTTGATGCAACAATATAACTTCAAAATTAACACAGTAATAAAATCACATGAAAACAACACATAACATAGCTAAAACAGTAAAAATGATACCTAAAATATTAGAAAAATGATACCTAAATACTGATGCAATGCTTTGAAGATAAAAAAATGAAAAAAAAATTATATCACAGTTTGATTGATTAAATTGAAATAAGTTTGACTTAGTTTCAAAGCTGATACAACAATATAACTTCAAAATTAACACAGCAACCAAAATCTCATGAAAAAAACATATAACACAGTTAAAACATGAAAAATGATAACTAGAAAAATAGAAAAATGATACCTAAAAACTGTTGCTATGTATTACAGTTAAAATAGGAAAAATGATAACTAGAAAAATAGAAAAATGATAACTAAAAACTGCTGCTATGTTTTAAAATTAAAAACAGAAAAAATGATAACTACAAAAATACAAAAATGATAATTACGAACTGCTGTACTGGTAAAATGAAAAAGAAAAAAAACATTTCCAATCTAAAAAAATTGATTCAACAATTTCGACTTCTTCAATTGTGGTTTCCATCGTTTGAAAAATATTTTTATTCAATTCACTTGTGATTTCCACTGGATTTTGTTGATCGACATTTTTTTTTTATTTTTTAGGATTTCGAATGATTTTCTTCTCGATTTTGATTTCGTGATGTTTTCCTTATATTTCGAATTTCGATTTTATTATTTTCTGAAATTCGTAATATCGCGTTTTCTGATTTTGCGATTTCGTGATTTAAGATGAAAAAGAGAACGACGTGAGAGAAGGAAAAGTTGAAAGTAGCGGCCGACGTGAGAGAGGGAGAAGATAAAAGTAGCGGCCAGAATTATTTTTGAATGTATTGTCCTTCTGAGTAAAATTTTAGTGGGCTGTCCTTATGGATAAAAAGGCCTTCAGTTTTGTCCTTGTAAATATTTTCCTGATTTTTAATTATATGGTTAAGGGGGAGCTATCTTATTTTGTCCTCCCCTTAACAATTCATCAAAAATTGGAAAATTATCCCTCCCTTAACCAAAAATGGAGCCCCTTTAACAATCCCCTATTTATAATGTAATTTCAAGTTTCATATTTATGTATATATTTTTATTAATGAACAGCTAATTAATGTTACACTAATGTCGTGACATTTTATGAATTATTACATTTATAATTGATACGATAATTTAAAATTATCTTGGACTCTTTTACTTGTAACTTTCTACATTAAATTCAACTTTGTTCATAGCTTTTATAAATTATAACTTTATTTTCAAAATTTTAGATTAATTTATTTATAATTTGTGAATACTAATTTTAATAACGATGCTTAAATTTCTTCATAACTACATTTAAATTTAATTTTAGACTACTTGCAAATTCAAACTTTATTGTTATCAAAAAATTAAAAATTTGTACATTACTTATAGGGATAGTTTGGCTAAGGTACTTGTTAAGTTTCAAAATACACAAAAACTCTTAGTCTTAAAACTTTATAAATTAGATCACTTTTTTTTTGAAAATTTTCAAAATCGACATAAAAAACTAACAAACTTCAAAACTTAATTCAATATATATTATCTTCATACCTATTAAGTAATAATAAAGCAGAATATTTTAGAGCTATCTCCTCAATTCTCTATTTTATCTCTATTCGGCTTAAAACTCTCTAGATGTTTTGTATTAGATTTAAAATTTAACACCATATTTTAGGAGAAAGCTTAATCTTTATCTTCATTAATACTTGTTATACCTTTAATGCCAATATTTTTACTATCAACATAAACTATCAAAATGACCTCTTTATAAATATTAACAAATTTCAATGCCGCCTAAAAATAGAATCCAGTGTCAAACTACTTCTTTACAATTTCAAAATATAACTTCATGCTTTAAATAGGATTCAACGGCTAAACTTTTTTTTTTTTTTTTTTGCAAATTCAAAATATGTCTTAGTTCCTAAAATAAAATCTAACAGATAAACATCATTTACAAATTTGTTGTCTACTAATTGATTGTATAAATAAAATTTGAAACCAAAAAAAAAAAAAAAAAATTGTTACAACTAAGAAATAAAAAATTAAATTAAGTATCACATGAATTCAACATAAAAATATGGTTAAACATATGTGTAGGTTATTCTCTTGAATGCGTTAATCATATATAATTGTAGAAGAACAATTCACGCATGAGGCATACATCATCATCATGCGCGAAGAACGTGTCGTAAAGCTTTTAATAATGAATGATTTTTTACTCGATCGTCAATTCAATATCCAAAAGCAGAAGAAATTTCAGCTCTCTTGTTAATTCTTGAATTTCTCCATTCTCTCCTTGATTAGCTCTAGATATTTTACTTAAAATGTTCAATATCCATTCATTATTGTAATTATAGAAAAATTTATGTTGGTTCCCACTTTTATTGTTTTAAATTTAAATATAACATTTAATAGATTTTGAAATATAAGTATACTTCTTTTAGATTTTCTTATACTATTTGACAATTAAGTACATATTTAAAAATTAATTAGGTGATCTTAAGTTAAAACTATTTAAATAAACAATAAATATCTGTTACCTAGTATATTAAATTCTAAAAAATGACAATTCAATATTCTTTTCACATTTATATTGTCAAAACGGTAAAGCTAACTTTTGTTTCAAGTCCACAGAGCTTAAAATTTTGAGAATTATATATAAATTACTACAGTGTTGTCATTTTATGTAACATCCCATATTTTTGGTAGTCAGATATTTAATTTATTATATTAAATGTTGATTTGGAATGTTAAATGGATTTATAATATATAATTTGTTTATTAAACGACGTATGAACGTATAATTTATATATAATTATAATTCGAACTCGAAATGTCACAGTAGTTCGTAATTTACAATTTGAACTTCAATTAAATGTACAAAATCCTATATAAGTCAGAATTCTGTGAAATAAGAAACGTTTAAATCGATTTGATCGTAATTTTCTAGTATAAGAGAAAAATGGGGATTTCAGCTTATAGATTGTTAGTTATGTCCAATTCAAATTTCAGAATACTCGTTATGGAATTCGTTAATAAACGATAACTTTTATTAATTAAATATTGAGGGATTATATATATATATATAATATCATTTAAAACAGGATTTTTAATATTTAGTTTAAAATATATATTTGGTTATTTTGAAGCTGTAAAATATTTTATTTGGAGATATACAATAATAATAACTTATTATTATATGATTGTTTTTGGATTTAAATATATTTTATCATTATTGTATAAGCCTTAGAAATACTTGTTCTTCTAAATGACCTTTATTTCCAACCAAACAAATTTTATTAGAGTACGTACAACTAATTATTGCTATATTTCCAGTTTGAAGCCAATCGGGCTTGTTTTATCTGTGCGTGCAATTTAGGGTGAACCGATAAATAAACTGGAAATAAAATAATGTCGTCATTTAAACGGAGTCGGTTTTCAACGAATTAGTCTCATTAGGGCGGAAACATCAAGGCATATGATATGTCTATTTTCATTGTGTTTGGAGTTTGTGTGCGATGGTACGAATTTAACGGTTATCGGTGAACAACGGTTATAAGCAGTACAATTAAATACCCTATTAAAATGAATAAAAATAAAAATGAAACTTAAGCTTTTAAGCCAAGGTGCTTGCTAACAGACCAAAAACTAAAATGGATATGTTGATCGATCAATCCCAAACTGCTTTTATCAAGGGTAGGAACATTCTTGATGGTGCGGTGTTAGTTGGAGAAGTTATTTCTTATTGTGATAAGTTTGATGTCCCTTGTGCTATTCTTAAGTTGGATTTTGCTAAAGCATTTGATATAGTTGACTGGCGATTTATGATCGAAGTGTTGAAGGCTATAGGATTTCCTATCAAGTGGATCAATTGGATTCATTTGATCGTTTCGTCTAGTTGATCAAACATCCGTGTTAATGGCGTTGCTGGCTCCACTATTCATTCAAAACGTGGGTTGAGGCAAGGGGACCCTCTTTCTTCTCTGCTCTTTGATCTGGCGGCAGATGGTTTTTCAAAAATTCTGAAATTGGGGTGCACAGAGGGCATTATCAGTAACTTTGGTATCGAACTTGTGGTTGGGGCATTAATTTTTTACAATATGCTGATGATACGATCATTTTTAGTAAACCGGACTGTAAATATCTTGCTGCTCTTAAATTCATTCTTTATGCTTTTGAAAGTCTGTCTGGTTTAAAAATTAACTTTCATAAAAGCAGTGTTTACACGCTGGGTTGTAGTGATGATTTGCGCAGGTCATGTGCTGAGATGTTTAACTGAAAGACTGAAGTTTTCCCTTTGAACTATCTGGGTATGTGCATTCGTCCCAAAAATTTGATGAAGAAAGATTGGTAACATTAGATTGAGAAGGTTGGCACAAGGCTGGCGAGGTGGAAAGGAAATTCATTGTCAAGAGCTGGCAGACTCGTACTTGTGAATTCGGTTTTGTCTTCAATCCCATTATACTTGATGTCTTTTTATAATTTTCCTGGATGGGTGCTGGAGAAGATTGATACCATTCGTCGTAATTTTTTCTGGACTGGTAACAAATAGACGAAAAAACTTAGCTGTTTGATTTCATAGGAACAGGTTTGTAAATCGAAGGAGCAGGGAGGCCTTGGTGTCACCAATTTGAAAGCCATGAATTCAACGTTACTTTGTAAGTGGTTATGGTTCATGATTTCTGATAAGAAGGCTTTATGGAAAGAATGGATCATCAGTTCTGGCTACAACGACAACTTTGATTGGAATTCTGACTATTCAATGTGTTCTTCGTTTTGGCGTAATGTTATGGTCCATGCTCACTGGTTGAAGTTGAGTACTAAAATTGTGGTGAAAAATGGTCATAACACTTCATTCTGGTTTGATAATTGGCTCTCCCCTATCCCTTTGTGTATGGAGTTTTCAGATCTTTTTGCAATTACTTGTAACAAGAATTTCACAGTTGGCGAGATGTATGACTTTGATGCTCCGGGTTTCAAATGGAAGCTAACTTTCTCTAGATTGGTGGCTGGTAATGCGTAGGTCCAGTTGTGATGTATCTTTGATTTTCTTGAAAATGTGAGTTTATCCAATGAGCATGATGATTTTGTATGGATGCTTGAGGGGGAGAGAAAGTTGTTCAGCATTCGCAGTTTATAAAAATTGATTAACTTTGCTGGAACTAAGAGGTTGGGATTCGTACATATGTGGCACTTCAAAATTCCTGATAAAGTTAAAATCCACATGTGGATTGTGATGCATGGTCGTTTGAATACGGTCTCCAGGCTTAGACAGAGAGGTGTAAACGTAGTGGGTGGCTGTGTGTTTTGCGAGCATGACGATGAAGACTACCATCACCTTTTTTTGAATTGTGATCTTGCGTTTTACATCTGGACTAAGTGTTTAGTTTCTCTTTACTTGGACTTGCATTGGGGTGATTTCATTTATGATCAATATAACTTTTGGCACTTCATTTACCCGGCCTTAGATGATTCACACAACAGTTTTCTTTTTTCTTTGCTACACCTTGCTTATACTTGGATTTTATGGCATGAGCGCAACTCCAGAAAATTTAAATGCAAGATGAAAGCCCCTAATAGTATCATTTACTTCATCCTTAACTTTGTTTATGACTGGGCAGGCATGGAGAGGAAAAGGCATGTGGAGAGCATCGCTGACCAGGTGCGCAAGCGTGTGCGACACATCACCGGTCCTGACGCTTAAGGATGTTGGCTGCTACTTATTTTGGCTTTAAGTATTATGTTTTGTAATGTCATGTAGTATTTGCTCTCTCTCTTTTGGCCTAGCCGTATGTATTTATTATGATCGCTGTGTTGGAGCGATAGCCTGTTTTTTGGTTGTACATATGTTGTATATACACGACTTTTTATGCTATGGTAATATATTAAGGCGTGAATCATGCTGATTCACTACCTTTTCCTTTAAAAAAAAAAGGAAACTTAAGCTTTTAAGTAAAAATAAAAACAACCTATGTATATAAAAACTGTGGAAACAAGTGACGACCAAATTATCATGACTGGTCATATAAACCCCAGTAAGGTTTTCAATAACTCCTTCTGAATCTTGTGCTTGAAATGTGAAAATTTCGTCATTCCCCTTACTCCGTTGGGTGATTCGATGACAGTGCTTCCAGTAACCAGACTAAAGTCATATGATATAAACTGAAGTCGCTACAACACCACGTTGAGTATTAGCAATAGGAACATCTGTGCGCCATCCCCCTTACTCCGTTAGGTGATTCGATGACAGTGCTTCCAGTAACCTTAACTAAAGTCATATTGATATGAACTGAAGTTGCTACAACACCATGTTGAGTATTAGCAATAGGAGCATCTGTGATTTCCTCGGTTGAAACCTCCATTTCCACTGAATATGACAGCCTCTGTATTCTCCTTTTAAATGTATCTACGTCATAAGTTAGCTTACTTAACTTATTAATTAAAAGACACTAGTTATTTGCATTTGTGACTGCATGTACAGTTCTATGTTAAGGGAAATTATTTGAAGCATTCATTTATTTATACGTTACCTTATTGAATAAAACAAAACCCAAGATAGCTACCCTATGTATAAACACTCAATTGTATACTAAGAGCATTCCCAGCAGCTGAAGACATTCAGAGCGGGAATCGCTCATTTTGAGCGTTGACCCCCCCTCCCCCGCTGTTCCAACAGCCGGTGGGGGGATGCTCTAAACTTTTTTTTTTTTTTTTTTACCGTAAACAATTTTCTGAAAACCGTTTATGGGTTAAACGGTTTTTAGAAAACCATTTAACAAAGGGTTTTCAGAAAACCGTTTTTTTTTCAAAATTTTTAAAACTTGGTCGAACGGCCAAAATGTAGTCAACGGGTGTAAAAATTTAAAATAAATTATTATATAATACATATAGAGCCGTTTTGAAATATTAGAATATAGTTTAAACAATTTTTAAAGTCTGTTCCGAACATTAAAATACAATTAAACAAGTAACCGTTGCTGAATAGTAAAATACAGTTCAAATATATAGCCATTACAGAATATTAATATTAATATTCTATTTGAATTTATAGCCGTTAACGAATATATTTAGTTATATATTATTCTTTATATAGCCGTTGCAACTGAGGACTGAAGAAGCTATAAAACCGCTTCTGTTATGCACATTTAGCTTCACAACACAAAAATGTCTCATAATGTCCACAACGACGATGCTGTTTACGAATCAGATGTGCAAACCGAAGATTCAATATACTATACCCAGAATGGTGTGGATGATAATGATTCTGATTCTGATTCCGATTCCGACGAAGGCGATGATTTGTATGGGCATACAAAATTTCTTCAGTTTTCTTCTAATAGCTCGACCGATAGCGATACTTTAAAGATTATGATGCAAGCTGTTGTCGTGCAACAATTAAGGATTAACCAACACTTCTTAACGGAAGGTTCATCTAGGGGTACTCGAGGAGGCAGCATATACGGTCGTGTAGACAAACGGAAGCTGCGGGATCATAAAGGAGGTACTGCAAGATTACTTAAAGATTATTTCAACACCCCCTGTACGTATGGTCCTGATGACTTTAGACGCCGTTTTCGTATGAGCAAGAATATGTTTATGCACGTTTTTAATGGAGTTGTTGAACCCGATAATTATTTTGTTCAAAAACGTAATAGTGCTGGTACCTTGGGATGTTCGCCGTATCAAAAAATTATAGGCGCATTACGTGTACTAGCTTACGGAATAGCTCCAGATGCGTTTGATGAGGTTGTCCGAATGGGTGAGAGTACTATTACCTTAAGCCTTGAAAGGTTTTGTGTAGCCATAATTGAAATCTATGGTGATGAGTACCTACGTGCACCGACGCAAAGCGATATCAACAAATTGAAAAGGTTGGGAGCCAAAAGAGGATTTCCCGGCATGTTAGGCAGTCTGGACTGTATGCATTGGGAATGGAAAAACTGTCTTACAGCATAGCACGGTCAATTTATTGGACATTACCCTAAAGCGACAATGATACTAGAAGTTGTTGCTTCACATGATCTATGGTTTTGGCATGCTTTTTTTGGATGTCCTGGCTCAATGAACGATATTAATGTACTTCACCAATCACATTTGTTTAAGAGCATTGCACATGGAAATGCACCTGCATGTGATTTTAATATTGCAGGAAATGCGTACGACATGGGGTATTATTTAGCAGATGGCATCTATCCTTCTTGGGGTACGCTTGTCAAAACAATTTCAGCTCCTGAAACAGAGAAAGAAAAATACTTTGCTAAAAGGCAAGAGGCAGCAAGAAAAGACGTTGAACGTGCATTTGGGGTTCTCCAGGCAAGGTTTGCCATCGTAAAAAACCCTGTTAAATTATTTAAGCCACAGGTTTTGAGCAACATTATGCGTGCTTGTATTATAATGCATAACATGATCATTGAAGAAGAAAGAGGAAAATTTCCGTCTTATTTGGGATATGATCCAGATAACACCCAAACTGTTGTTGTTGATAGAAATCCAGCGACCCTTGAGGTATTTCTTAGGCGACTGCGTAAAATTAGGTCTAGGGAGGTCCATAGTAAACTGCAGGACGACCTGGTTGAGCATTTATGGCATACGAAAGGTACTGCTTAGATAAAGTCTATGCGGTTGTTGAGCTATTGTGTTTGTAATTGATTATTGTATTATTGTACTGTTTTATTGCTGTATTGTCTAGGGAGGTCCGTAGTACTCGATTATTGTATTGTTTTATGTACTTCAAATATATCGCATTTCTATTTTATAATGTGTCTATTGTAACGTTTGATGAGGACGACCCAAACCGTACGTAACTCCTTAACTCCTTAAACGGCCTAACACTTTATTTTCATAATTCAAAAGAGGACGACCCAAACCATACGTAACTCCTTAACTCCTTAAATGCCTTAACACTTTATTTTCACAACTCAAAAGAGGACGACCCAAACCGTACCTAACTCCTTAATATCCTTAACACTTTATTTTCACAATTCAAAAGAGGACGACCCAAATCTTTAACTTCTTGACTCTTTCTTTCCAGCGCGACTTTTAATGTGAACGGAACACGACTTTTAATATTAGTGGTGCACGACTTTTAATGTGAGTGGAGCACGACTTTTAATGTTCGTGTAGCATGCCTTGTAGTGTCCATAGACTAGTCATTTCAGTTGAATAACACACATACTATAGTTATGAATTGAAATTGAAGTCTACGGATACATCTACACTTTCCAACTACATAAACCAAACGATACATATTGAATACGACACATAATATAACGATATACTACTCAAACTGTATAATATGATTGTACCATAACCTGTACGCTTCGTGGCGGACGAAATTTGAATGGTACCGGAAAAGATAGAATGAGTCATACGTCGACCGTTTCTCTTGAAAGACGCCATCCTTTTTTATCTCGTCAATTACTTTGCGGTAATACATACAGTCGGTACTAAATAAGCAGAAAGCGCTTCTGGTTGCTAAGTTGGGCCTCTGTATTCTACAACTAGTATGATTGTTGTAAAAATCATTGAGGGTTTCCCAGAAATCTGGTTCCACCTCTTCTTCCATATGTAGTATGTCTGCTTCAATGTACGCCTTTATCAAAACAACGTAGTCTGAAGTAGTCCAATTTTCGTTTGCCATTTCGAATTGTGTAGTTAAACTACAATTCAAACGTTTAATATAGGCAAGGCAAAGCAAAACAAAGTAAGACAAAGTAAAGTAAAGCAAAGTAAAGTAAAGCATCGCACCATTCAAGGGAATCATTAAAGTTGATTTGATTAAACAACTTGACAGGGTCAGAGCAATTAAACTTACCCAGTTTTCTACAGTTGATTGGAAAACACATTGCAGAACATTGAATGGCTTATTGTAATTTTCAAGCCTACTTGCATTCTATGTCTTTATAAATACAGGGGTACGGTAGTTTTCCTCACACTCACAAACAATTCTATTTCTTAGCAAACAACAATGTCTGATCCCAACAACAACAACTTCTCTACCTAAACCAATGATAACATTGGTAATTTTACTAGTTTATTATCTCAAGCCGAAGCCCTGTCAATGATTCCATCCCCTTTCCTAACTCCAGAACAAAGTCAATTTCTCCACCAAATAAACCTCACTCAGCAGTACGGTAACATATACGACCAACTTCATAATCAAAACGTACACCAAGAGATGGTTGCTCCGACCCCGGTACCTGACAAAGGACAAACCAAGGCTAAACGGTCATATACCAAGCGAAAAACAAAAGAAACTCCCGTTCAAAGTAGCATGGAAAAAACTGTAGGTACTGGTAAAATATGGAGAGCAGCTGACTATAAAGTGTTAGCTAATGCATGTGTAAGCGCTTCTGTCGTTGCTGATGGTCGTTCTGCTGGTAAGTTTTTCAATCAGAGGGTTAATGATTTGTCAATGGAGACACTGAATGCGTCACACGAAGATCAATTGAGAGCACAAAGACTGCATGGTATAATTTGAATGCTATGTGTACCAAGTACAATGGGATAAAAGCACTAAGGGGAGATTCGCTTAGAAGCGGTCAAACTTTCAGAGATTTGAAGGAAGATTATGATAGCATCTATCGTGACACCTGTAAAACTGAATTCATTGCTCATGAAGCATTGGAAATTCTTTCTTTTTGTCCACGTAGGGCCAATATATGCGAACCAGATGATGTATATCTTGTAGACACTGAAGAATCTAACTTAAGAAATGTAGCTTCTAGACTTTCGGTGGATTCATCCCCGGGCAATACAACTGAACGTCCTATAACTACAGACGATGATGGGAATAACAGTACACCTGTGACTCCTAATTCGGGAATGATGTATGGTGAGGTTGAAGCAAGGCCAGAAGGAATAAAATCAAGCATATTATGTCAAAATTTATTTTAAAATCCATGTTTTAAATTAACTTGAAAACTTTAAGTTAGATAAATTTACAACGTAATTCAGACATATTAAAATAAAACATCGACAATTGGATTATTATTTTTTAAAAAAACCATGTTTTGTATGGTTCTATGAAATCCGTATAAAACAAAAAGGGTTTTATGAAATCCGAAAAGACACTAAACGGTTTTCAAAAAACCGTTTATACCTAAAACGGTTTTATGAAAACCGTTTATGTCTTATTCGGTTTTCATGAAACCGTTTAGGTCTCGACGCTCTGTGTAACGTCCCAGATTTTTACGGCTATTTAAATTCGAATATTTAAATTTGTTTATATATTATATTTGAAATATAATGGATTTTTAATCTAATTTATTTATATAAATTAGAGTTCGAATATATATATATATATATATTTATAAATTAATTAAATCTAGAATTTTAATGTTGAGTTTTGAACTTTATACCGATTTAATTGAAACTGCTATTTTAAATAATATGATGATATAAATTTATCATGAAATTTAGCTATTTCATGTAATAAGATGTGTAAATAAACCCAATTAAAGCTTGGGTACTACGCGTACGTTATACATATCCAACAAAAACAAAGCTGCTCCATTTAACATATTAATGGGACATTCATTATAGATCTTCAACCATACACTGTACGAAAAGGAAACAAGAAAACATACTATAATGAAACAACAAACCTGCACATTGTCATTTGTACAATGGGATAAGACAATACATAGCAAAGCAGATAAACTTATATAGACCTTGTACAAATAGCTAAGGATATTGACATTGCATAGATAAGAGGAAAAACAAGTATACATCAACCATACTATACGAACAGCTAAGGAATGGGTGAAGAACAGATAAAGAAAGAATTTCTCAAAACATTAAATCTGTACAGAACAAAAAAGCTTAATTACATGTTTTATATACACAGAAAATTCATAACAGGATTGTGCATACAAATAAAAAAAATATATATACAAACAGGATGCAATTTTTAACATCAACGGCCCTTTGTTCTTTCAAGAATCAGGGAATCATCTCGATCTCTTTGATCTGCGAACAAGAAAGAAAAACCCATTAAAAGGGATGTTTCATGACAGAAATAAACAGCTAAGAAAGGAAAAATAAATAGCTATAGAACAGCTAGAAGAAATCAAATCAAATCTATGTATATATATAGATCAGTATACACACATATCCATGTGGATATATATATATATATATATATGTATACATAAATCGTGAACAATTTCAAGATTTGAAAGGAAACAGCTAATAAACTAGCATGGAAACAGCAAAAGGAATGGTACAAGAATTTCCAAGAAAAACCAATATATATATATATATATATATTGATATATAAAGTGAAAGATATCCAATGAGGAAAATACCAAATCAAAGCTCAGATTTTTGTCATACGGAAAATCAAACAGCAAAGAAAATATATACCATCAAATCTTTAGAAAATCAGAACAGTAAAAGTGATTCAGAAAAGAAATACGCCATCAAATCTATGAGGATTGGAACAGGAATTTTATATTCGCATTTACAGTAAAGCTATCACAAATCTGTGCACTACCATGTGAAAGATATCACGCAGAAATCAAGTGGCCATCACAAAACAGTGCGGTCACATTGCACTTGTCTGATATAAAAAGTGATAAGCACCTAAGAAATAGGTACAGCTAATACATGTGCATTTAAACAGGGTTTGCACAGGGAAAATCCAATAGCTAATATACAGTATGATCCATCTCGAAATTCACCATTTTCATACACTGGAAAACTGAACACAAATCTAAGGACAAATCCGAATGTATATAACTGAATAAACAATACATAGCAGCTACGTAAAACCTATCCAAGTTACATCAAAATACTATACCCAAAATCCGAACAGAAAATCTAAGTACAGGTTTGAATATCGATTGAAAGAACAATTCATGGGGGTTGATAGAAATGCATCTCATCTCAAGCAAACCGCAAGTATAAATACTCTAGCCCATAGGGTGTTTTATCAACAAATTCGGATAAACACAACAATCAGAGAAAATCAAATCAAATATTACTGCAAATTAGAAATCAAGTAAAGGAAGAACTTAGCTTTCTAGGTTGGACCGTTTTCTGCTGAAATCGTTCGCGATGGAGACCTCGTCTTGAATCCGAGATGGATCTGGGTGTTTTGGGGTTCGTCGTGGTCTCGGTAGGGAGTCGAAGGATGTGAGGATGGTGGCTGACCGGTCGACGGACGTAGAGGAGTGCGAGAAGGGGGTTGCGATGCCATTTGGGGACTAGGGTTTCTCGAGTTTGAGATCAATTTGGTGGCGGCTGAACAAATGAATGAGAATCAAAGTGGGGAGGGTTTTAAGGGGGATCGGGTATGGGTTGTGGGCCGATGGTTTGAAGTAAGGGCCCAAGTTTTTTTTCTTTAAAATTTTAGTTTAAATACTTTAATTATTGTACGAAATTGTTTGTGTGATATCTCGTGCACACGGTGTCAGAATTAGGCGCGGTCAGGTGCGTTGGGACCGTGTAGTCGAGTACTTCGAGATGGAGCAGACGCAGTCCGGATCTGGAATGACTGGAATTTTTAATCGAATTAAACGTCAGCTAAATTGATCAGAACAGACCAGTTATCGACAGATTCCAACCGAGGTGAGTTAAACTCACTCAGCCTCCTCGTTTATATTTTATATAAACTGGGAATTTTATTTTGAGCATTCTGGTTATTAGTAGTTGACTGTTAGGTATATACGTACTGTTGATCATCAATCGTTTAAATTTATCTATTGGGGACGACCCATAACAAAGTAACTCCTTGGGTTGATCACGTTTATAAACGTGTTTGGAATTATTGGATTTGTTTGAATTGGATGTTAGTTGATTTGATAATTGGCAGTAAATGGCCAAATGTGAGGTTTTAACGTCATTCGGCCAGACAGGTAAAGTGATGTATTTTTTTAAAAGTTATAAATTCATTTATAACTGAATTCAAGTTTCAAATTATTTTGTACAGGATTTAAAATTGGAAATTTAACAAATAAATATTTTTAATCGAGATAGTAAGGAATTGAGTTAAATAGTTTAGCCCAGTTGGGAAGCAGAAATCAAGAATTTTCCATGGGTTAGTAAAAAGTAAATAATTGTTTCAAACAATTAAAAAGTGACTTAAATTAATTAAGTTAATTAATTAATTTAAGAAAGGGGAATGACAAATTGGAATTCAGTTAATAGTTAACTGATGTGTATGGTTGGTAAAATCCTCCATTTGAGTAGAATGGACAGAGGAGATAAATATTGGTTTAAACATTCGTTAGAGTTTAACAAATAGTGTTAGATATTAGTTAATCTTCGATTAACTATAATCTAAAGGGTGTAACTAAATTGGTTATTGTTAATAACCTTGATTCTTATCGATTAAGCATGTAAATATGATAATAATGCTATTTTTGGGTTAAGATCAAAGTTAACTATATTTAATTATAGTAGATGTTAAAGCAAATCATTCTTTAATTAAAAATGATTTAAAGTGGTGAGTTCAATTTAATGCCAAGTAAGAAGTTTATTAAAGGGATTTTTAAATCCAAGTTTCAAATAAGTTTGATAAAAAGGAAATTCAATTAACCAGTGAGTAATTGACGAGGAGGTCTAGAAAAGAGGCGATAAAAGTTTATTATAGAAGGTAAATGGATGGAGATCAAATTATTGGTCGAGGGATTTATATTATAAATCAAAGGATTATAAGGGAAAGGTCACTTGGAGTTAAAGTGGTGTTTTAATGGATGTTTATAAATTAAGAAGACTGTACATGAGGATTTCAAGTATAAGGACGGTTTTATAAAAACCAGACTTGGATCAGAAGGGGAAATAGGATTATATATATACGTAGAGCGTGAGATGCAAGCGTTCTACTAGATTGATATTTACTTGTATTTAGACACTATTATAATATCAGACAAGATATTGATTTCAAAACTGTTTTGGGTTATCGTAAGGTAAAAACCGTCCGTATTTGTGTGTGGATTTGGTCTTACGATTACCCTTTTTCTTTCGAAAGGATTTTAACTCTAAAATCAAGTTGTGTGATACCATTAATGCTATGCGAGTTTTTCTCACTCTGGTTCACCAGACTGACCCGGTGTTTTGTAAATGCTCGGGTTAGCCCGGGATGTACAGGTTTAGGTTCTCAGATACCGTGAAGGCCAGTGACAAGCTGAAGGTGTTCAGATGTGCGATATGATTAATATTCCGCTGTGTATATGAGGACAGATTATTATAACTGTCCAGAGATGTTGAGGTACTCTGATGCTTGTAGGTATTTTAAAAGACTCTCAGTAAAGTTATTTCTGTATTATATTTTGTTCCGCTGCGATGTGAGACTCGGTGTTGTGTTGATACTTCTTCTTCTTCTATTCTAATATTTCTTTCTTTCTTATCTCACCCTCTAACTTCTTTCTAAACGCTCGAGTGTTTTCGGTGTTTGGAGGATCGGCATAAGTCATGGTAAAGGTATTTATGTCGATTTTCGGGGCCGAAAATCCCTGGGTCGTTACAGTGGTATCAGAGCTATTGGTTTAGAAATAACCTTGGCTCTGTGGTGTGACTCAATAGAGATGGGGTTAGTAATACCCTAGATTGAGTATGAGTGTATATATATATATGAGAGCGTACTTGTAGATTTGATATAAAATTTGTCTATATTGTGTTGACTGCTTTGTTGAATGGTTTAAGGATACTGGTCGATACAGGGTGTACAACTGTATCGATAGGTGTTCCTAAACTTTCGAACAGAACAATTCGATACAGTACTGTTTTAAAAAAAAGTAAATAGAATAAATTTTACCCAAATATATTTTGGTATATAAAGAAATAATTTTTCTCAATTTTTGAAATATTGGTTGATGATTAATTTGAATTTAATTCAAATTGGATTTGAATCGTTTAAATGAACTAGAATGGGAATTCAAATTTGATTTTTTTTTAAAAAAAAAAGAAAAAAAAGGGTCTTTGTAACCAGTGGAATTTGTAATTTAAAATAAGAAATCAAACAAATCAGAAGTTAATATATAAGTTAATATGGAATGATTGGATTGTGTTGATTGTTGATTGTTTGTATAATCAGATTCATCGACAATTGGATGAATTAAAATTAGAAAATAAATTTAAAATATTATTAATCTGAATAAAATCGAATATGGAAGAAAAACATAACTTGGTTAAGTAAAACCAATTTAAGAATGAATTCAAATAAATTGGGGATTAAAAATTTATTGGATAAATAAATTGGGATTCAAATAAAATAGATTGCCGTTTGGATTTTGAAGTTTCAAAGAGGTTGAGGCCCGAAATAGCAGTTGTAGTTATGTCGATCGAGCCTTACAGAGGAGGTGCTGGTAAAATTTCAGAAAATATTTGGAGTTTGAATTTATTTTGAGTTTAATTCAACAGTAATGATTTTAAATAATACGGTTCAGAATATTCTTCTTACTTTGCAATTTCGAGGACGAAATTATTTTAAGGGGGGAAGAATGTAACGTCCCAGATTTTTACGGCTATTTAAATTCGAATATTTAAATTTGTTTATATATTATATTTAAAATATAATGGATTTTTAATCTAATTTATTTATATAAATTAGAGTTCGTATATATATATATATATATTTATAAATTAATTAAATCTAGAATTTTAATGTTGAGTTTTGAACTTTATACTGATTTAATTGAAACTGCTATTTTAAATAATATGATGATATAAATTTATCATGAAATTTAGCTATTTCATGTAATAAGATGTGTAAATAAACCCAATTAATGCCTGGGTACTACGCGTACGTTATACATATCCAACAAAAACAAAGCTGCTCCATTTAACATATTAATGGGACATTCCTTATAGATCTTCAACCATACATTGTACGAAAAGGAAACAAGAAAACATACTATAATGAAACAACAAACCTGCACATTGTCATTTGTACAATGGGATAAGACAATACATAGCAAAGCAGATAAACTTATATAGACCTTGTACAAATAGCTAAGGATATTGACACTGCATAGATAAGAGGAAAAACAAGTATACATCAACCATACTGTACGAACAACTAAGGAATGGGTGAAGAACAGATAAAGAAAGAATTTCTCAAAACATTAAATATGTACAGAACAAAACAGCTTAATTACATGTTTTATATACACAAAAAATTCATAACAGGACTGTGCATACAAATAAATATATATATATATATACACAAACAGGATGCAATTTTTAACATCAACGGCCCTTTGTTCTTTCAAGAATCAGGGAATCATCTCGATCTCTTTGATCTGCGAACAAGAAAGAAAAAACCATTAAAAGGGATGTTTCATGACAGAAATAAACAGCTAAGAAAGGAAAAATAAATAGCTATAGAACAGCTAGAAGAAATCAAATCAAATCTATGTATATATATAGATCAGTATACACACATATCCATGTGGATATATATATGTATACATAAATCGTGAACAATTTCAAGATTTGAAAGGAAACAGCTAATAAACCAGCATGGAAACTGCAAAAGGAATGTTACAAGAATTTCCAAGAAAAGCCTATATATATATATATATATATATATATATATATTGATATATAAAGTGAAAGATATCCAATGAGGAAAATACCACATCAAAGCTCAGATTTTGTCATACGGAAAATCAAACAGCAAAGAAAATATATACCATCAAATCTTTAGAAAATCAGAACAGTAAAAGTGATTCAGAAAAGAAATACACCATCAAATCTATGAGGATTGGAACAGGAATTTTATATTCGCATTTACAGTAAAGCTATCACAAATCTGTGCACTACCATGTGAAAGATATTACGCAGAAATCAAGTGGCCATCACAAAACAGTGCGGTCACATTGCACTTGTCTGATATAAAAAGTGATAAGCACCTAAGAAATAGGTACAGCTAATACATGTGCATTTAAACAGGGTTTGCACAGGGAAAATCCAATAGCTAATATACAGTATGATCCATCTCGAAATTCACCATTTTCATACACTGGAAAATTGAACACAAATCTATGGACAAATCTGAATGTATATAACTGAATAAACAATACATAGCAGCTACCTAAAACCTATCCAAGTTACATCAAAATACTATACCCAAAATCCGAACAGAAAATCTAAGTACAGGTTCGAATATCGATTGAAAGAACAATTCATGGGGGTTGATAGAAATGCATCTCATCTCAAGCAAACCGCAAGTATAAAGACGCTAGCCCACAGGGTGTTTTATCAACAAATTCGGATAAACACAACAACCTGAGAAAATCAAATCAAATATTATTGCAAATTAGAAATCAAGTAAAGGAAGAACTTAGCTTTCGAGGTTGGACTGTTTTCTGCTGAAATCGTTCGCGATGGAGGCATCGTCTTGAATCCGAGATGGATCTGGGTGTTTTGGGGTTCGTCATGGTCTCGGTAGGGAGTCGAAGGATGTGAGGATGGTGGCTGACCGGTCGACGGATGTAGAGGAGCGCGAGAAGGGGGTTGCGACGCCATTTGGGGACTAGGGTTTTTTGAGTTTGAGATCAATTTGGTGGCGGCTGAACAAATGAATGAGAATCGAAGTGGGGAGGGTTTTAAGGGGGATCGGGTATGGGTTGTGGGCCGATGGTTTGAGGTAAGGGCCCAAGTTTTTTTTCTTTAAAATTTTAGTTTAATAATTATTGTACGAAATTGTTTGTGTGATATCTCGTGCACACGGTGTCAGAATTAGGCGCGGTCAGGTGCGTTGGGACCGTGGAGTCGAGTACTTCGAGATGGAGCAGACGCAGTCCGGATCTGGAATGACTGGAATTTTTATTCGAATTAAACGTCAGCTAAATTGATCAGAACAGACCAGTTATCGACAGATTCCAACCGAGGTGAGTTAAACTCACTCAGCCTCCTCGTTTATATTTTATATAAACTGGGAATTTTATTTTGAGCGTTCTGGTTGTTAGTAGTTGACTGTTAGGTATATACGTACTGTTGATCATCAATCGTTTAAATTTAACTGTTGGGGACGACCCATAACAAAGTAATTCCTTGGGTTGATCACGTTTATAAACGTGTTTGGAATTATTGGATTTGTTTGAATTGGATGTTAGTTGATTTGATAATTGGCAGTAAATGGCCAAATGTGAGGTTTTAACGTCATTCGACCCGACAGGTGAAGTGACGTATTTTTTTAAAAGTTATAAATTCATTTATAACTGAATTCAAGTTTCAAATTATTTTGTACAGGATTTAAAATTGGAAATTTCACAAATAAATATTTTTAATCGAGATAGTAAGGAATTGAGTTAGATAGTTTAGCCCAGTTGGGAAGCAGAAATCAAGAATTTTCCATGGGTTAGTAAAAAGGAAATAATTGTTTCAAACAATTAAAAAGTGACCTAAATTAATTAAGTTAATTAATTAATTTAAGAAAGGGGAACGACAAATTGGAATTCAGTTAATAGTTAACTAATGTGTATGGTTGGTAAAATCCTCCATTTGAGTAGAATGGACAGAGGAGATAAATATTGGTTTAAACATTCGTTAGAGTTTAACAAATAGTGTTAGATATTAGTTAATCTTCGATTAACTATAATCTAAAGGGGGTAATTAAATTGGTTATTGTTAATAACCTTGATTCTTATCGAGTAAGCATGTAAATATGATAATAATGCTATTTTTGGGTTAAGATCAAAGTTAACTATATTTAATTATAGTAGATGTTAAAGCAAATTATTCTTTAATTAAAAATGATTTAAAGTAGTGAGTTCAATTTAATGCCAAGTAAGAATTTTATTAAAGGGATTTTTAAATCCAAGTTTCAAATAAGTTTGATAAAAAGGAAATTCAATTAACCAGAGAGTAATTGACGAGGAGGTCTAGAAAAGAGGCGATAAAAGTTTATTATAGAAGGTAAATGGATGGAGATCAAATTATTGGTCGAGGGATTTATATTATAAATCAAAGGATTATAAGGGAAAGGTCACTTGGAGTTAAAGTGGTGTTTTAATGGATGTTTATAAATTAAGAAGACTGTACATGAGGATTTCAAGTATAAGGACGGTTTTATAAAAACCAGACTTGGATCAGAAGGGGAAATGGGATTATATATATACGTAGAGCGTGAGATGCAAGCGTTCTACTAGATTGATATTTACTTGTATTTAGACACTATTATAATATCAGACAAGATATTGATTTCAAAACTGTTTTGGGTTATCGTAAGGTAAAAACCGTCCGTATTTGTGTGTGGATTTGGTCTTACGATTACCCTTTTTCTTTCGAAAGGATTTTAACTCTAAAATCAAGTTGTGTGATACCATTAATGCTATGCGAGTTTTTCTCACTCTGGTTCACCAGACTGACCCGGTGTTTTGTAAATGCTCGGGTTAGCCCGGGATGTACAGGTTTAGGTTCTCAGATACCGTGAAGGCCAGTGACAAGCTGAAGGTGTTCAGATGTGCGATATGATTAATATTCCACTGTGTATATGAGGACAGATTATTATAACTGTCCAGAGATGTTGAGGTACTCTGATGCTTGTAGGTATTTTAAAAGACTCTCAGTAAAGTTATTTCTGTATTATATTTTGTTCCGCTGCGATGTGAGACTCGGTGTTGTGTTGATACTTCTTCTTCTTCTATTCTAATATTTCTTTCTTTCTTATCTCACCCTCTAACTTCTTTCAAACCCCTCCAGTGTTTTCGGTGTTTGGAGGATCGACATAAGTCATGGTAAAGGTATTTATTTCGATTTTCGGGGCCGAAAATCCCTGGGTCGTTACACTCTGATTTGTGAAATGGCGAGCGTCGCCATTTCAAAATGCTCCCCACGCTCCTCTTGCCTCTGCTGGACAGCGTGCCTCCCCTTTCTCTCTCCATTTCCCCTCCTCCTCACACTGCTGGGAAAGCCCTAACTACTACATATCAAAAGAAAAGGCAATAGTAGTAGTTTACTTTTGATATATATATATATATATATATATATATATATATAAACTTCATGGTTAAGTAACGCAGGTACCATGCACAACTACACCTTTTTTCTTTACATCCTATGTTCGCACAGGCAGTTTTGTTTAATCACCATCAACTGCCTTCACCATCAATGTTGAAATGAAAATACAATGCAGACTTCACCTACCCTCCAAGTCTAACCACCTAGAAACCTTGGGAGCCAAGTATTTCATCGCTACAAATAATGCACATTCGTTATTTTTCTTTCTCCGGAATTTGAGCCGAACTACCTTGGCTAAATATATATATATATAAATAAAAATAAAATTTGTGAAGATACGGTTCAAACTGGAAATGGATGGTGGCGTACAAGTGCAGTGGGGTTTGTATGTGCTGGAACGTGGTGTTCTGGTCGAGGTAGTGTAGGAGGCCGGCGGAAGAGGGTCAGCGCGAGGTTCTGGTCAGGCAGCGGTTGAACATTGCGTAGTTTGAAGGTGAGTGGAGTAGTGCGTGGTTTTGCTGGGAGTATACTATTCGAGAAACAAGAAAAAAAGAAATAATGTAAAAGAAAATTGGTTGAGCATGACTGGAGAGGTCGGCCGGGGAGGACTACATGGTGACAGTCGGAGATGATCTCCGGTAGTAGGAGATAGGGGGGCCGCGGTGGATCTTGATAGTTCGAAATGGTTTGTGAAAAACATGTGGGGAAGTGGCTTCGAAAGAAAAAAAGAGACAGTAACGAAGGGAGAAGAGAAGGGCTGGGGTGCGTTGTGTTTGGAGAAGAACGTGGTGGTAGGATAGCAACAACAGGTGTTGGCGTTCGAGATCAGAAGGTGGGAATACACGGTGGAACGAGGATAGAATGGCAACAGGTTGAAATATAATATTTGGAGAAGAAGAAAGGGAGGCGGACTGCGGATTGGGTCTGAAGGGTCGAGATTGGCTCATTCGAATGCTGTAAGGCCATATAAACTTTGATTAAGTTTAGTCTAATGTTTATATATATATATATATATATATATATATATATATATATATATATATATACAACGACCTGTTTGTTCAACGTAACAAGGGCCTGTTATGTTTTTAAAGGAGAAAGAAAATAATTAACATATCTGATCATTTAAAACTACCAGATCCTATCTTGTGCCAAACCATATTGAACGAGGCCAATTCTTTTCTTTTTGTTTTATTTCAAGTTTTCAACTGTGCCTAATTATATGAGCATGCCTAACAAAGGTATTAAACAAAAGGTAGAGGTTTATTAATTTGTTATTATTAAGATATTATATATATATATGTATGTATGTATGTATGTATGGTGGATGGGTTAGAATATGTCTGTTTGTTTATATTAAATGGCCTAATCCAAATTTAAGATGGTCGGCCGTATATAATGTGTATATGTACTATTCAAGTAGTAGGTAAGATGCAAAGGAGTTTATACATGCACAATCTTTACTAACGTGACTATATTTATAATTAAATGATTTGCGTAAATTAAATAATTTTTTAAAAAGTTTAATTAATTTTAATTAAAGATGTGAATGTATAATTCATGTAACGTTCTCATATGTTAACAGAATGAAACAAAACCAATGAAGTCGGAACCGGATCAACAAGCATGAAATTTAGGAGCTCATTTGACAGAGTTGGGCGCAGATGGAAATTTTAATTAAATTAAATGCTTGTTTAATTTAATTAAAACAAACCATTTTAGCGACAAATGGAAATCAAGATGAATTCACTCACTAAGTTTTTATCCCACTTATATTTTATATAAGTCGGGTTTGATATTTGTGTGCTATGGTTGTTTATTTTGGATGTTTACTGAATGTATTATTTTATGGTGACTAAACTAATTAAATTAAATGTTGTTTAATTTAGTTGGAATTAATCGTTATTTTTAACGATCGTAACCATCTAAGGTAATTAACTTACCTTGTTGGTCATGTTTATAATAATATAAACGTTGCAATAAGTAATTGGATGCTTAAATTACTGTTATGGGTTGATTTTTGAAATTTTATCTGTATACTGAATTGAATGATATTATTTGAGATAACATATTTGGATGCAGAGAAAAACAGATTGGATGGATCCAACTGGATTTCTCAAATATATTACTGTTATTTATTTTCATATTATCATCATACTGTTCTAATTGGATGATTGATTTGATTGTTAATCGTTGATTGGAAATTTAACGTTTGTTTTGTTTTAACCAATGGGCAGTATTGGTTGAGTAGTTGGCAGCATATGTCCTGTAAATCAATCGTTTTATAAATATTGATTAACAGTCAGGTGAATCGACAGAGATGAAGTTATAAATTTTATTTTATAACCGAAAATGGATTTCTAAATCTGTTATTTTAAGTAAAAGTATATTAAAAGGAAATACATATTTATTATTTAAGTTTATAAGTGATTATTAAATGGTTTTTATATTGCAAATACTTATATTAATCAGATTTATAAGCAAATGAACAAAAATTTACATAACAGTTAAGAATGGATTAATTGTTTCTAAGAAACAATTGAATGAAATTTATTTAAATTAATTATAAAATTAATTAATTTAAAGGAGGAGTTAATTGGGATTGGTTAAAGAAATAACCTTGTTTTTAAGTTGATTAAGTTAACGGTTTTAACTGGGATTGATTATTTGATTAGTTTGTTTTAAATTAACCGAATGAAATGGTTAACGAATAATTGTTTAATAAGATTTTAAAAAGGAGTTTAATATTTATTTTCAGTTAATGGGGAAGTAAATTATTATTTTAATTGATGATAATTTAAGTGAGTACTTTTTAAATGAAATCATTTTAGTAATCGATGGGTAATGAAATAGAGTTATATGGTGGAAAGAGTTTATGAATGAGTTTATATTAAAACCCGAGTTTTATGAATAAAAGTTACAAAAGGGATTTTTAAGGAATACGAATGTTTAAAATAGATGATTACTTAATACATAAAATTAAGTAAAAAGAAGTTGAGATAAAGAGGAGTTTATATTAAACTCGAGTTTATAAATAAGGTTTATGAAAAGTGGCGTGAAGCTAAAACATTGATTTTGAATTGGGAATACTCAATAATGAAATTAAGTGAAATGAATCGCATTGAAACTAGATTTTCAAAACGGGGAATGATTTAAAAGAAAACGTTTTGTATATTCGAATGGAGTTAAGGAAATTAGAAATTGGCTCGAGATTAGTTGAGTTGAACGACTTCTTGAGTGTCGATCTGATGTTGGTTTTGGCTTCCAGGGTTTATATTCAGGGAGTTGTTCTCTTATTAGTTTTCAGTTAGGGACTAATGAATATTGAAGTAACAGGAATAGCAAGAGATGTTGAGAATATAACGATATTTTCGAGATTTAAGAAGTTAACGAGATGTTTTGAATAAGTTTATTAAAAAGGGGAAATGTTAGTTATTGGTTTTTTTCGAGAAATAAAACCAAAGTGATTTCGTGACAATTTTTACGTGAAAGGGTTTAAACCAAAGTTGGTATATATATATATATAACCGAATTTTAATGCAATTAAAGGTTTTTTTTTTAAAATACTCTTATAATTAAATAAAAAGTAAATACTATGTTTAAAATATTGAAAGAAGTTAATTAGTTTTTAAGTTAAAAAAGCCAAGTGGTTTGAGTACTGAACTAGTAAACTCATTTTATTTTCTTGGTTGAATGATTGTTTATTTGATAATTAAACAACCGTCTATCAAGTCATACCTATACGATTGTTGGTACGGAAAGACCGGGATCGAATTTATATTCGATAACCATTCTGAACCAGCAAATACGAAAATCATCGAGATGCTGATTAAAGATGGAGTAGTTGAAGACCGTGGTTCATAAATGGAAGGGCTACTTGATAAATTACTCTAATTTGGAACCAGAGTATTTTGATGGTAATTCGATTGTGATAGAATCAGCGAATTTGCAAGGACTACTTGCTATTGATCCATAGGGTAATTCAAGGATGCAGTAGGAGAGTGCCTTCGGTTTGTCCAGTCCTAGGACAACTTGTATGGACGAGTGTGTGACAGAGTATTTCCAAAGGGATCACGTACATTGAATTCTTCAAACGTACCATAGTTGGTGGCAGAGAAGGGCACTTCTCTTAGCTTAACAACCTGAGTATTTTTGTGGAAATCAATTAGCAATTCTGGGGGATTTGACGATGCGACGTTCAAAGTAAACGGTGATGTGCTAATTTAAAAGGGTAATTTAAACCTCAAGACTCACAATTAGGAAATGACAAAAATCAAACAGGTAACATGGCTAAGTGGGTCGCTCCCATTAGGGTGTATAATTACCTATCTAGAGAAAATTCATTTACTTCTTTATTTTATTCGATGTTGTCCCTTTTCGGGAAACGGTTGTTGATCATAACCGTTGGTGATATACATTCGATACACAAAAGCGAAATGATGGGTCGGGCATGTGTGGTCGGGTTGTGAGGTGTTCTTGTTGAACCCAGTGCATTCCTCTCTAGCGATACACTATCGGCAAGTTGTTACATACCTTGTCATAGTCGGAATCTAGTCTCCAATAAGCGCCAACGGTTTTGATTGTATACTATGTATGTGGAGCGTGAGGTGCAAGCGTTCCGCTATATTGATATTTATTTGTATTTAGGCACTATTATAATATCAGAATAAGATATGATTCCAAAATGTTTTTGGTCATCGTAAGGTAAAAACTATCTATATTTATGTGTGGATCGGTTTTATGATTATCCTTTTCTTTCAGAAAAGATCTGTTAACTTTAAAATCAAGTTGGATTTTGTTTATAAACTTAGTGGATTTCTCACTCTAGTTCACCAGACTAATTTGGCGTTTGTAAATGCTCGGGTTATATCGGGTTTCGTAGGTTCAGGGTTGCGATGTCAGTAGACCACGTCGTACATGGTGCGACATTTCTTGTTCTAGGGTTTCACTAAGCTCCAGCAAATCATGCTCCTTAACCCCACAATTTCAATGCCATTCATCTCATCCCCTATCTCCATTCGAACGTGAGTGCGTCGAGCTCTAAGAACCGGCGGTTTCAAAATCACAATATTTATTTCCTCTCTGAACCACGTTATTACACCCCTCGATCAAAACCTTGAGACCTAACTTAACATCGAAGAATCGAGCATCAGAAAATCCACGAATTCCTTTCGCGGTCCCTTAATCAAGCACCTTACCTTGAAAGATATAAATATGAAGACTCTTCTGGAAATAAACCGACGGCTTGCTCAATTTTGATTTTGAAGTTTTAGGGTAATATGCCATTTCTGATTTTATTAATGCTTACGAACAAATGAGATGGAAAAGGAATGAGCCACGATTTTATTTCATTGCCTGGGAATGAACTGATTTTTTTGAAATTAAGGAAGTTGCGGCCATTTTATTTTACAGTAAGCTTCGATTTTTTTCTTTGTAAAAATGAAGTGGTTCGCGATATATAGAAGAAGAAGCGGTCAAACGTACACAAGAAATTAAATGGTTGTCTCACCAAGTACAAACATTTTTAATATGAAAAGAAATTTGAAAAGAATTTGATTTTATATTAAATACGATTTGATCTTGATTTAACTGTGATTTGACTTCGAGCTTATCTACTAAATTTTATCATAATATATTTTGGGATCCTGAATTCCTATTTTGATTGTTCAGAGAAGATACAATTTAAATTTACGACTTTAAATTAAGTTCAATTCAATTACTGTCAGTTTCATATTACAATAATTTAATATATTCGAAACTAAATCATATATCGATTATTAAATCGATAAAATTCCATATTAAAATGCATTTATATTTCCAATTCAACATTTAAAATAAATTTAAATGTTTAAAATTAGATGACTAAAAATCTGGGATGTTACATTCCTTCCCTCTTAAAAGAATTTCGTCCCCGAAATTACTAAGGTACAAGAAATGCTATAGACCCATTAATTTTTCAAAAGCCCACTTTGTCATAACTCAGCAATTCGTATTCTATAAATCAAGTCCCATAAAATTTTAAGTTTCATGGAAATATTTAGTTTCCTATTTCCCATTCAAAATCTTCAAATTGAATTCAATTTGAAAATTAGCTCTTTTATCATTATAAAAAATTTCAAAACTTTTGAAAATATTTCTAACTCCCAAGATTTTGGAAAAAATTTGGCAGAATCTCTCCTGTACGCAGGAGCTTTTACAATATACCGAAAGAGATGAAAAAGTATACATTGACCCATATGGTCAGAAAACAGTTCATATATCCTAATTTGATATTTTTGCGTAGGCGTACCTTATATAAGCATTTATTAAGTGTGCACGCTTAGCATATAAGCAATCTACACATCCAAAATCACGTTAGGTAACTCCATGTACCTGTACTACTCAATTTAAACTCATTAGCCTCATAATATTCATGTTTCAATAAATTTCATTCATTTACATGGTTAAACACATAGATTCATTTCCAAACAAGTCATACCATGTATATTTAGCACATATATGTTAATACAAGTTCCAACATTTATTTTGTACCTCATTTCATTCCTATTACACATCATATATACTCGTACTTGTTTAATTCAAATGATTTACAGTCAATACTTTTACATTCCACCCATATTTCATTCATATGCATTCAACTTCATTCAAATTGATTCTAATCAATTTATTTACTTCGTTTATGACAACGAAAAATTTGCTATGTATATTTGATATCCTCTGGTTAATATATTAAATACTTCTTTTTTCTAGTTAATTTTAATAGATTTCAAATCATTTTTTAGCTTCACTTTTACCAATTCAATTTATTTAACTTGCATAAGTTAAAATTTAAATTCCAGAACTCAAATACCTGGCTTTTATTTCAAATTCTCTTTTTGAAATCGTATAAACATATATACATATATTTATTTCCATCTCAAATTCAAAACACTTGGATTTTCCCACAACTCGTTTTCTAAAATAATTTTCCATTGGAAATCTCACTATGGTAGCAATCCACCACTTAGACTCGAAAATGAACACCAATGATGTCGCGATCATCATCAGAATTATTTTCTTGCTACTGAAGTGAGTTCAGTGCTTTATCACTTTCAAAATCCATCAAAAACCCTTCCCAAAACAATGCTATATTATTTCAATATATTTTTCGAACTATCCAGGATTTAAATTCCAAATTCTGGTTTCAATCCAATTTTTAATTCATCTCATTGTATATATTATTCGTATACAATTTCTATTTGATTATGGATAACCATTTCCAATTTTATAATCTCATAATAGCAACCAACTGATCCATATAAATAATTCTATAAAATTATTCCTTTATATCAAAATATAACTTTGGGTAAAATTATTTCATTTACCCACTTTAAAATAATATTATGTCAATTTTTTGTTCTAGTGTTTAGAAACTCCTATCGACGAAGTGGTGTCCCATGATTCAATTAGAATTCATAAACCACTCAACAGACAAGCAACAAAATATAAAAAGTAAATTATATCGACTTACAAATACGCTCTCTCGTATATATACACTCAACTCATTCCAGGGTACTCCTAACCCTATCTCTAACGAGTAAACCCCTACCAAGGCCTAAGTGTTCGCTCAACCTAAGCTCTGATACCAAATGTGATGACCCGCAAATCCGTACTATTTGAGTTGACTAAAACAATACATGTCCAACTCAAATTGCACAGAAATACGAGTCATTAAGGTTAAAAAATAGAAATAGAAGATAGAACAAAAGAAAACATTAGAATATCACAGCGGAACAAATATTATATAACATAATCCAGAGTACAAATTTTTTATATCATATATACATACCAACATCAGAGCACAATACAATATTTGATACAGCGGAAATAACTCTAAAATAACTAACGGTGAAGCCTCCTGCTTCAAGCTCCTCCAAGTGTATCTATAAAATCGTAAAACACTTGACTGCCCGTACGAATTTGGGCACCCAAAAATTTTGGTAAAACAAACAAAATAAACTCTGGGTCAGTCATGGGACTGGTGTGAGTAAAATCCAACCATATTGTTTAATTTTAAAATCCTTTGAAAGAAAGGGTAATAGTATGACCAACCCACACATAAACATGGATGGTTTTTACCTTACTATAACCAAAACATTTTTTATATCAAAATCCAGTGATATTATAATAATGTCTAAACAAATAAATAATCAAATAGCAGAACACTTGCATCTCACGCTCCATATATATAAAATCAAAAACCACGGGGCGCTTATTGGAGATTGGATTGCAACTATGACAAGGTATGGGACCACCTCCCGATCAGTGTACTCTAGAGGGGATACACTGGCGGTTTAGCAAGAACATCTTGCAACCCGACCACTCATTTAGCTTGAGTATACCAAATATATTGTCAACCACGGCTGTCGGCCATCCAACCGTAATCCGTAAGATACAGAATTGAAAGAAGAATAAATAATGAATTTTCTCTGGATCGGTGACAAATATACCCTACTTGGGTATGACCCAACTTGCCATTTGCCATGCTGCCTACCCGATTTTTGTCATTTCCCGATTGTGAGGCTTGAGGCAACGTTTATCTTTTTAGAACATCTTGCCACCATGCACTTTGAATGCCATATCATCAAATCCGTCAAATCACAAGTTGATCTTTTGAAAAATATTATGGGTATAAAAGCTAAGAGAAACGAATTCCTCCACTACTAGATGTAATACCTTGAAAAGATCGTCTTATGTGATCTGTTAGGAATACTCTGTCAGACATTCGTCCATACAAGTTATCCTGGGTATGGACAAGCAGAACAACCCTTGAAATTAACTCCGTCTTCGATTATCTTCAAATAATCTAATTTGCAATGCCTATGCCTATACATAGTGGTTTTCAGATATTTATCCAACCGGTCTCCCTGTATTGACAATGATGGTAAAAAACCTTTGATAGCCGGTGATTTATCTATCAAAGGAAAACAAACATCCATCAAACAATCACTGTCCCTTTTTAATTAATATTCTATTTTCCAAAGTCGTTATCGAATTTAAATATTGATATATTGATTTCTAGGTATCCAAATTTCTTAAAAATATTATAACTCCTTAAATTTCCGGAAAATTTCGCCAGCACCTCTTTTGTACCGATCAATATCTCAAACCTCAACTCACCTCTCTATGCCCTTTTTGGAACAACCAGTATATTTAATGATAATATATTTAAATATTTTGTTTAAATATAATGTCATTAATCGATAATTAAATGTGTGTCCAAAAATTCACATTTTGCAGACGGATGAATTAGAACTCGGAACCACTTCCATTGAGTCCGGATCATCGTTTACAACCTTTTTGACTATAAACATTGATATGTTTGGAGCTACGGGAAATTTGGACTTTGGACTTGGGTTTTTGGCTAGGCTAGCCAATTAGCCTACATGATAAAAACAACCCAAGCCCCTCCCCTTTCCTCTCATTCACTCCATTCCTCTTCCTAACACATTTCTTTCTTTATAAATGGGGAAAGGATCATTGGAAATTAAAATCCGAACTAGGGCTTCATGCTAGAAGCTTCAATTCGTGTGCAAATTCGAACAGAAGAAAGGGAATTTCTCTCTACCTTCTCTGGCTTATCTCCTCTTCCAATTTCAAGAATTCCTAAGCTTAACATTTAGGGGTTTTGTTTGCATGTGCATTAGGATTGAAGATTCTAGTGTTTTGATTGAAGAGAGGTTGTTCTAGCTTCCTATTAGAGCTTGTTCTTGTCATTCAAGAGCAAAAGGTGAGTTCTTTAATGAACTCACACTATGCCATAAGCCTAGAGGCTTGTAAATTGTAATTTAGCTTCATTTTGATTTGTGTATATGAATATGAATTGGTTAGATAAGTATACACTTTCTGGTTCATGAGTTTTAGTTTCACTAAATTGGAATTTCTCATTTAGATTGTGCACACAATCGAATTCATATGCTACAAGTCGAATTGGTGATCTTGTGAAGCCCCATTGTTGCCACGGCAAAGTCCTAAATCTTCACAAGTCGCTTGAATCACTTTTGCATGCTTTAGTTTGGAATTTAGTTCACCTTTGAACTTATAATCAAAATCATTGCAATCTCATTATATAAGTTTATGTATGTTTGTGTGTGTTGTTGAGTTGTTTCGACGAGCTTATGAGACCTTATTATCACCTAGATCAAATGCATTGCCTCCATAGTTCATCAAAAATGAATCATATACGATTTGGCTAAAAAAATAGCCAAATTGGGTTGTTTGACAATCACCAGTCGACTGGTCAAAATGGACTAGTCGACTGGTCAAAATGAACCAGTCGACTGTTACCCTTTACTAAAATTTATGTCCGTTAGAAAAATAACCAGTTGGTTGGTGAAAAAAGGACCAGTCGACTGGTGAAAAAAGGACCAGTCGACTGGTCCTGCTATTTTTCTGTAGCAGACCGATAGTCACACCGGTCTACTGTATAGGTCCATTTGAGCTCATTCACGGCCGAGTTTCGGCCCATTTCGACTTTAATTGTAACTTTTCAGTTTCTCAACAACACAGATTTATGCAGCTCGATTTCCATAGATTTTCGATTTGTTCATTGTGAATGAATGTTATAATCTATATTTATGAGATTTAATTTACCTTAGTAAGAAGTGAGTTCTTTTTTCGGTCGTCATTTCGATCGCTATTTCACGAGATTTGCCACTTTCAAAACTATATAAAAGGGTTTCTAAATTATTAGTAGATACCAAATCTTTTACTAAATGGTTTTTAATTCTACTTCATTATATGAAGTTATTTTCCAAATTGTTTTACTATCTACTAGTATATGATTTCATAAACCTTTTTCTTGTTCGTATGAGAAATCTAATTATATGCCTTAGTAAAAAGAAGGACTATGACCCTATGTGTTTGCTTTGACGGTTAATTCTTGGACTCGTCTGATTGAACACTGTGGCAATGATCGTTTTGTATTTTTAATGGAATATATAACTTGTTCGTAAATATTCAAGTAAAGCAAGTGGTTATGGGTCATGTTTCTCGACTCATATATTTACTATCTTGGCGTAGTTTACACTATACTTGATCAATTTTGATCATATCGATGATCTTCGATCATCCCGAGGATCTTCAGATCATCCTGACCTTCGGGTCACTTTGATGATCTTCGGATCATCTTGATGAACTTCGGTTCATTTGTTTATGTCAATGATCTTCGGATCATCTTGAGGACCTACGGTTCATTTCCTAATATTGATAATCTTCAGACCATCTTAGCGTGGTCGCGACCCGCGGTCTTTGGACCATCGTAGGAGCTTCGGCTCAACACTATGGTTTATGCCTTGAGATCATGTCTCACCTTCGAAATTTGCTTGGTTAAGTCTTCCGACTCCCATATTGATTTTGATGAGCCTTCGGGCTCCCTCCTGAACTTAGGTCTTTCCCTTCTTTCGGATCTTCGAGATTTCTAATTTATTGATTTCTTCGATCTTATTTTTATTGACATATGTGCTATCAATCTCGCACTGATATTAATTTATCAACCTTATTTTTATTGACATATGTGCTGTCAATCTCTTATTGATATTAGTTTATCAATCTTAGTTTCTTTGATATTAAGATATCCTTATATAGTGTCAAGATTTCTTTGGCATATTTTTTGGACATATCGAGTCTTCACATTTTACATGTGGACATTGTTGATGTTTTATATGTTATATTCTATTTATATCTCTATTTCTGTCTCAGTTTATTATGATGAGTACAACTAGACCATTCTGTTTATTGTTTATTCTTATAAAAAAATACTTGGGTCAAACCAAGTATTACAGGTGCCTCACCTTGACTGTAGCATGGGCTTGTCTTCCTTTGGTTAACCACACTTGTTTTAGTAGTTTTATCTTTCATGTATTTAAGATTCTGACTCTTATGTGTACATATTCTTTTGTGTTATACATGGATCTATTATTTTATGATGTAGTGGGTCTTGCATGACCACTTATGTTATTTCCACCACTTCTGTAGTATTATTCATATCTATTTCCGCCTTAGCAATGTGAATATCTATGTATAACTCTGATTTTATTATTATGTATTTTATATTGATTCCGAATTATATATAGCCACTGTGTAGTAAATTTGAACTTGAACTAGATGTGTTGGATTTCCTCATGAGATTTAAAAAGTTAGACCACATTATCTGACATATTTAACACTTGTTTAAAGCTAATATACAGATAGTCGCTCCTCAACAGCCTTATTCTTCAGGTTAGTTGACACCATTGCTTGCAATGGCCTTGGCTAACGCGAGTATAGAGGTAGGGCGTTACACTTGGTATCATAGCCAAGTTCGGAATAATATAAGATATTATTGCGAGGATCATTGTCCTAAGTTTCTTAGGAAATCATGTTTAGGATTTTATTCAAGTCTTAGGACCCGTCATATCCTATCTTATATTTTGATCCTTTGTTTGACCAATCAAATTTATTTGACTTCATCTTTGTGACATCTTGGCCTTGACAAACCTAGAGTCCAGTCCCATTCCTTATGTAGGAATTCAAATTGTTTTCATTTGTGTTGTAATAACTTTTGGGATTTAGTTTTGAAGATTTCTAAATTATGTCATAAAAAGGTTTAATAAATTAATTTTGGCCAAGTAAAATACTAATCCATTTGAGATTAGCTTTGCGAGGCAAAAATGAATAAATTATTTGCGATAAGCACTGTGAAATATTTTTACTTATTTAATTGTTATTTCAAATTTAGTTCATAAATAAATGGTTGTACTTTCGGTTATTTATTTACAAATTCACGCCCCTATTTGGACGTAATTTGTTTTATTGTGTTGAGTTACCCATTGAGTATGTTAGCAATTCTAATCGAGAAGTGGGACGCCGCGATATCGATAGGAGTTTCTAAACTTTTCGATGAGATGATTCTGACACAACACTTATATTAAATATTAATGATGTGCATCGCCCTTGAACCTTAGCATTATAAACTTTATCTAAATAAGTGGCGAGGGAAATCATTAGTATTGATTGTTAAATTGCATCCGTAGGGATTTTAATAATATAACGATTTAAGAATAGGATATGTATGACCATCATATATATCCTTTACACCTTTCATAATTTGAATATTTTTAACTATGAATTTTGAGATTTCTTATTTTGAACATATGTTTTGTAAAAAATCCTTACATCTATCTAAAATTTTCGTTACCCATTTATTTTGCTATCAAGATAACTTTAGTTTTCTTAGGGTAATGATTTTGTGTTCTCGTTTTATTTTGAGTATTACTTGTTTTAAATAAGTCACTTTTTTTTGGTTGAATAAGGACTTTAATTAAATGTTTTGGTAAAAACAAGGGGGTCGACACTCTTGTGTTTATTTTGGCGGTTAATTTTTGTACTTATACGATTGAAAAAATTTGTATCCTAGTTGGTCACTTAAGTCTTAGATAAGCAATGATTTTGCACTTCTTGAGTTATCTGGATCATTTTTATGAAGTGGAAATATATTGTTTTTACTGACCTCTTAGGAACTTTCTAGTCGGACTTGGTTCAGGGGTGTATCTGTAGGTGCATTGCCGATTTGTCCGAGTTCATTTATTTTAGAGGTTCGTCTGATGTGCTTATAGGCTCATCGATGATCCAATCTTTGTTGATCACAAGTGTTGTATATCTTTTGTACACCGATGTTGATCATTCTCTTTGGGGTGTGAAGCCACCGCGTCGGTGAGACAAAACTGCTTCGTATGGTATGGAGCCACCTAGTCATGGGACGTAACTGCTTCATATAGTGTTAAGCCACCTAGTCTTATGACGAATTGCTTACTCAACTTTCTTTGCGGTGTGGAGCCACCACGTCGTTGAGACGGAATTGCTTCGTACAGTGTTAAGCCACCTAGACTTATGACGGAATTGCTTACTCAACTTTCTTTGTGGTGTGGAGCCACCACGCCGGTGAGAAGGAATTGCTTCGTATGGTGTACGACCAACTAGTCTTCAGATGTAATTGCTTTGTATGGTGTGGGTCCACCTAGTCTTCGGACATAACTGCTTCGTATGGTGTTAAGCCGCTAGTCTTATGACGGAATTGCTTAGTCAACTTTCTTTGCAGTGTGGAGCTACCACGTCGGCGAGACGAAATTGCTTCGTATGGTGTTAACCTACCTGGTCTTATGACGAAATTGCTTACATAACTTTCTTTGTGGTTTGGAGCCGCCACGTCGGTGAGACAGAATAGCTTCATTGGGTGTTAAGCCACATTGTCTTCTAACGAAAGGCTCAGCTAGATTTATTTGTGGTGTCGACAACCTGACCATTATAGACAAAACTGCTTTTGGGTGGTGTCAGCAAACTTGATGTTATTGTCAAATTGCTTTTGGAAGGTGTCGGACCACCTTGTCGAAAGGCAAAAGGTTCCGTGTGATTATTTGCAACTTTGTGGTGAACGAAGTTGCTTATCCCTTCTCCAAGTTTAGAACTAAACAACTTGGTGATTTTCGGTTTGGAATCGGCTGTTTCTTTCTTTTGGCTAGTTCCGTGTTCATGAATATCCAAACTCTTTTTCTTGAAGAGTGATCATCCTATTCATGCACGTTTGCATGCCTTGTTTGTTTGGAGTTTGTGGTGATTTTTGGGAATGAATTGGCATAATCGCATTGAGTTCCATATTTTATTCTCCAAAAGGATCATCCATCCTCGACATCTCTTTTCTATGACACATATTTGTTATGTGTTCATCTTTGGAGTTGTGTGCTCATTCGTGTTAATAATGGATTTTGCACTACAACAAAAAACACTTTTCGCAACAGGCGATATCTGTTGCAGTAGACCTATTGCAACATGCCTGCGCCTGTTGGTATAGCCGAAGTTGCAAAAAGTCTGCAACATTTTTTGCTTGTTGCAATAAGATGTTGTGGTATTCTTTTTTGCAACAGGCTTTTGCTGTTGCAACAGATCATTTTGCAACAGTATATGCCTGTTGCAATAGATCCATAAATCTATAAAAAAAATATTACAGCTTATAGATATTACATATTAAACGTATTCGTTTTAGTAATAGTGTATATCACAAAATAAAATAAACAAATAAATTTTTTATTTTAACAAAGTTTTAATACTACAAACAATTATAACAAAAATTTCTACAATTTTCATATACCACTCATGTATAACAATTTCTTTTCTCACACAACACATTTTTTCGAATAGAATATTTTCTAATCATATTTCTGCTCTATCATCTAGTGTATATCTGGGACATCAACAAAAGGCTCTCTGCTTGCTTCACCGTGCTAGCTAGGTCCAAACTAGTGTTTAGGCTGCTCTTTGAGTAATCTCCGGACATTTTTCCCCTGCAGTATGCGAAGCATAGGTAGCGTCATTCATTTGAAATGAATTGATGCAGTTTCTTTCTATAATAATTTTTAGATATGTATCCTCGCAACATGCAGATTACAGTGCTATTCAAATTACTTGCAAAAGTTTGTTGCTCCTATATATATGCCAGAAATATGAACACAAATAACAACACATTCTTTATAACTAAGAAACAAAAAATATAAGCAATCCCGGTATCCATAGCAAGTGGACAAGCCCACAAACGAGGAGCCAGTCAATAAGAACAAACCAAGAAAAAGAGGGAAGGTTACCTTCAACGAACTTGACATAGGATATGACATAACCGAACAAAAATCAAAGTTGCAAAATGTCTGTTCATTTTCGCTTTACTGATGTCACCCTCTTTTTTTGGGTACTTTCTATCATGTTATTGCTGCAAAATGGAAGGAAAAAAGACCTGTCTGCATAGCATAGGAGTTAGTATATAGTTAAGACTGAAGGATCAAAATTGGCATACTATAGCAGGCTTGTATATAGAAAATGTACAAGCAAATATGTATCCTCAAAATTAAGCATAGAGTTGTTGATTAAATAAGACATATTCATTGCTTTATTCAAGCGTACATTCTTGTTGCTTTTATGGTAATTAAAAATGTCAATTTAAGTACAAAAAATGATAGAATTCTCACCATGCTAGCCGGACGTTGACTGATCAAGGAAAATCATACCTAACAGCAAACGCCAGAAAAAGAAAACAAAACTGTATTGATTAAGGGCCACCCAACTCTCCAAACTCCATCTCCAACACTTATGTTATCATTATTCCTAAACACAAAACTGAACAATCCAGGAAAAAATAACATCAATGTGGAAAACCCAAGCGTTAAACACTTCACCTTTTTTTTCTTCCTAGCTAATTTAACTCCCCCCCCCCCCCAATATGCTGCCTCCTTCTCGAAAACCCCTAAAAACCCCGCCTAAAACGAAAGTGACATTCCCCAAACACGCCCACAACCTACACTGATGTTATCATTTTTCCCATACAAGAAACAACCAACTCGATCCCAGCTTCTGAAAAGGGCAAAAAACGCGATGAAGAGAAACAAACCCTAAAAGCTTCCTGGTTCTCGAAAAGATTTTGGTGTGAAGGAGAAAACGAGGAGGGAGAAGGAAGGGTAGGAGGAGAGGGAGTAGAGGGATCAGAGCGATAGGAAGAGAAGGAGGATGAAAGAGGAGGAGGAAGGGTACAAAGATGGTATCTTCGAGGAAGCTATTGAAGAGTGGATCTGTAGATTTAGGGGAAATATAATTTAGGGTTTCGTTTGGGAAGCGGGAAATGAAATTAGAAAGTGGGAAACGAAAGTGAGTGCACGAAGTTTGTTTGGAGCGGAAATTATGGTTTTGAAATCAATCCACGACTTTGGAGCTTCAGATAACTTATAATAAACAAAAAATACGTTACCATACACAATTATAAAATTTGTTGCTAGTTGAAAAACACAATTATGAATCTGTAAAAATATAAAAACAAGTTTATTATTTAGTGATTATTAATTATAACATTATAAATATTAAGTATTTTATATAATTATCAACTATTATAATTAAATAGTAAATATTAAATGCATGTAAAAGTATATTTTATTTCATAGGTATTTTTCATTTATTTAAGAAACTTTCGATTTTTTTTAAATATTAAATATATTTATAAAATATTAAATAGTATTACTTATTTATTATTAAAAACATTAATTATAAATCATAATATAATATTAAAATTACAGTTATCACAAGTGGCTTTACCTGTTGCAAAAATATTACAGTTATCGCAACTGGTGAAAGCAGTTGCTAAGTATATAATTTTTGCAACTGGTTTGAAAGTGTAGTTGCAAATAATATGTCTATTGCAACAGGAATGAAAGTGCAGTTGCTAAAAGTATGTTTTCGCAACATGCACGAAAGCGCTGTTGCGAAAAATATACTTTTCGCAACAGGAAGGAAAAACCTGTTGTTAAATGTTATCTATTGCAATTGCAACAGCAACAAAAGGTCTGTTGCTAAACATCATTTACTACAACTGACATTTGAGGCCTGTTGCAAATAGCTAGTTGCAATATGCTATTTTTCTTGTAGTGTTGCAATCTGTTTGTAAATACTTGAGTTAAGTCAGTGGTTATGGGACATTTGGTAAACTCGCCTATTTACTAACTTATGTAAAATTTCGCTTTTCTTGTTGATCGTTTATGATCATTTGGCTATTTATGGAATTTGTAGGCTCTCACTTATTGCTGTTCGAGCATCTTTCCATATTTGGATTTTTCTAGATCTCTTTGCGTGAATTCTAGAATTTGATTTTTTGTTTGAAAAATTATCTCGAATCCTCTTTCGAAAAATGATAAGCTATATTTTGCTTATCTATTGTAGTCTCTTGTTTCCGGATTTCGAATTTGATATTTCCGGGCTCTCATGAATATGGGTTAATAATTATTCCAGTTTGTTTTGTTAACCTCATTCGAGATCATAACCCAATTGGTTTGATCTCCTTCTTCTTGGTAACCTCCTTATGAATTTGAAAACCAAAAGTTTTCGAGTTTTATGAGATTCTTCCAACTTCTACCATTTATCATGTTTACATGATTTAGAAGTTATTCGTGAAATATTAGAGGACGTGTTAATGTTTCAAATTTGACATTTTTAGGGTTTATTGAAAACTTAAAAGTTCCCATTTATTTGTTATTCAAATATTAGACAACGTGCTAATATTTCCTATTTAGGGTGTATAACCTGGATTTTATTTCATGATCTTGTTTCCCCAATGAGGTCGCTGATCCTTTTCAATTTAAGGATATTTTGTAAGCTAGAGTACTTCTGAGAAATTTTATAAGAGAAAAAAATTAAAAAAAATCTTGCTGAAATGTGATAAGAAATGTTCGACGATTTTGGACAGTCGATATTTCCAACTTTTAATTTAATTGATTAATTATTTTGTGTTTAAAACATAAGAGTATAGGCTTATAATTTATAAACTTATTAAACATCAAACAAATTGATCAAATTTAATTAAAATGAACTTGTCGCATAGCGGTAGTTCATAATTTTGAGAAATGAATTTCAAACGAGTACGTAGATCCAATATAAGTCTGAATTCTTCGAGATAAGAATTATCCGGACCTATTGAATTATTATTTTCTAACAAAAGAAAAATATTTGAATTTCATCTTGTAGATTTTGAGATATGACTAAACCAAGTTTTCAGAAAAATGGCGGTAAGGTAGTTCGCGATTAAAATTTAAATAATTATTGAAATTGAGGTTTAGAGTAAGAAAATTCTAATTTCTTAAAGATACTTATAGGAAAAATAAGTTAGTTGCTCGTATATGTTCGTGACTTTTATTTGAACATTATATGTATATAAACTTAAGTTATAAAGTGATTTATAACTCAAAGTTTAAATTTTATTCGAAAGTGAATTTTGAGTTAATCTATCTTTAAATAGATCTTGTTGATGCTTGGTTGTTACTATATGGGTGTTTCCTTAAGTAATTGCGAGGACGCAAATTTCTTTAAGGGGGAAGTCTGTAACAACCCGCATATTTAACAATAAAATATTTAAATATTTTATTTAAATACAATGTCGTTAATTGATAATCGAATGTGTGTCCAAAATGTCACATTTTGCATACGGATGAATTTGGACTCAAAACCACTTCCATTGAGTCTGGATCATCGTTTACAACCTTCATGACTAGAAACATCGATATGTTTGGAGCTATGGGAAATTTGGACCTTGGACTTGGGTTTTTGGCTAGGCTAGCCAATTAGCCTACATGATAAAAACAACCCAAGCCCCTCCCCTTTCCTCTCATTCACTCCATTCCTCTTCCTAACACATTTCTTTCTTCATAAGTAGGGAAAAGAATTGGAAATTAAAATTCCAAACTAGGGCTTCATGCTAGAAGCTTCAGTTCATGTGCAAATTCGAAGAGAAGAAAGGTAATCTCTCTCTACCTTCTCTAGCTTATCTCCCCTTCCATTTTCAAGAATTCCTAAGCCTAACATTTAGGGGTTTTGTTTGCATGTGCATTAGGATTGAAAATTCTAGTGTTTTGATTGAAGAAAGATTGTTCTAGCTTCCTATTGGAGCTTGTTCTTGTCATTCAAGAGCCAAAGGCGAGTTCTTTAATGAACTCACATCTATGCCACAAGCCTAGAGGCTTGAAATGTGTAGTTAAGCTTCATTTTGATTTGTGTATATGCATATGAATTGGTTAGATAAGTATACACTTTCCGGTTCATGAGTTTTAGTTTCATTAAATTGGAATTTCTCGTTTGGATTGTGCACACAATTGAATTCATATGCTACGAGTTGAATTGGTGATCTTATGAAGCCCCGTTGTCGCCACGGCAAGTCCTAAATCTTCACAAGTCGCTTGAATCACTTTTGCATGCTTTGGTTTGGAATTTAGTTCACCTTTGAACTTATAATCAAAATCATTGCAATCTCATGTATATAAGTTTATACATGTTTTTTTGTGTTGTTGAGTTGTTTCAACGAGCTTATGAGGCCTTATTATCATATAGATCAAGTGCATTGCCTCCATAGTTCGCCGGAAATGATTCATATACGATTTGGCTAAAAAAGCAGCCAAATTGGGTTGTTTGACAATCACCAGTCAACTGGTTAAAATGGACCAGTCGACTGGTTTCCTGTACTGAAATTTATGTCCTCTGGAAAATAATCAGTCGGCTGGTGAAAAAAGGACCAGTCGACTGGTCCTGTTATTTTTCTACAATAGGCTGCTGATCACTACGGTCTACTGTATATGTCCATTTGAGATCATTCGCGGCCAAGTTTCAGCCCATTTCGACTTAGTTGTGACTTTTCAGTTTCCGAGCAACACAGATTTCTATAGCTCGATTTCCATAGATTTTCGATTTATTCATTGTGAATGAATTTTATAATCGATATTTATGAGATTTAATTTACCTTATTATAACGTGAGTTCTTTGTTCGATCGTCATTTCGATCGATATTTCACGAGATTTGCCACTTTCAAATCTATATAAAAGGGTTTCTAAATTATTAGTAGATACCAAATCTTTTACTAAATGGTTTTTAATTCTACTTCATTATATAAATTTATTTTCCAAATTGTTTTACTATCTACTAGTATATGATTTCATAAACCTTTTTCTCGTTCGTGTGAGAAATCAAATTAAACGCCTTAGTAAAAACAAGGACTATGACCCCTTGTGTTTGCTTTAACGGTTAATTCTTGGACTCGTCTGATTGAACATTGTGGCGATGATCATTTCGTATTTTTAGTGGAATATATAACTTGTTCGTAAATATTTTAGTAGAGCAAGTGGTTATGGGACATGTAGCTCGAATCTTATATTTACTAACTTGGCGTAGTTTACACTATACTTGATCAATTTTGATCATATTGATGATCTTCACATCATCCTAAGGATCTTCGGATCATCCCAACCTTTGGGTCACTTTGATAATCTTTAGATTATCTTGATGAACTTTGGTTCATTTGTTTATGTCAATGATCTTCGAATCATCTTTAGGAACTTCGGTTCATTTCTCTATATCGATAATCATCGGATCTTCTTAGTGGAGTCGCGACCCACAGTCTTTGGACCATCGTAGGAGTTTCGGCTCAACACTATGGCTTATGCCTTGAGATCGCGTCTCACCTTCGATATTTGCTTGGTTGAGTCTTCGGACTTCCATACTGATTTTGATGAGCCTTCGGTATCCCTCCTGGAATTAGGTCTTCCCCTTCTTTGGGATCTTCGAGATTTCTAATTTATTGATTTCTTTGATCTTATTTTTATTGACATATGTGCTGTCAATCTCGTACTGATATTATTTTATCGACCTTATTTTTTATTAACATACGTGCTGTCAATCTCTTATTGATATTAATTTATCAATCTTAGTTTCTTTGTTATTAAGATATTCTTATATAGTGTCAAGATTTCTTCGGCATATTTTTTGAACATATCGAGTCTTCACATTTTACATGTGGACATTGTTGTTAATTTATATGTCATTTTGTATTTATAACTTTATTTCTGCCTCAGTTTATTATGATGAGTACAACTAGACTGATTCATTTATTGTTTATTCTTATAAATAATGCTCGGGTCACACCGAGTATTACGGGTGCCTCACCTTGACTACGGCATGGGCTTGTCTTCCTTTTGGTTAACCGCACTTGTTTTAGTAGATTTATATTTCATGTATTTGAGATTCTGACTCTTATGTGTACATATTCTTTTGTGTTGTACATGTAACTATTATTTTATGATGTAGCGGATCTTGCATGACCACTTATATTATGTCCACCACTTTTGTAGTATTATTCATATATATGTCCGCCTTAGCGATATGAATATCTGTGTCTAACTCTGATTTTATTATTATATATTTTATATTGATTCCGAATTGTATATAGCCACTTTGTAGTAGATTTGAACTTGAATTAGATGTGTTGGATTTCCTCATGAGATTTAAAAAGGTAGACCACATTATCCGACATATTTAACACTCGTTTAAAGCTAATATACAGATGGTCACTCCTCAACAACCTTATTCTTTGGGTTAGTTGATGCCATTACTTGCAATGGCCTTAGCTAACGTGAGTATAGAGGTGGGGAATTACACTTTCCATCCAAAAAGAAAAACAAAAAGCCAAGCGGCTTGCCCAATAGGCTCATAAAATCTCATATGGGAATTTAAACATGTACCTTTTTTTTGGGCACTTAAATTATAATCTTCATTCACCTCATATTCTTCATTCCATACCTATTTACATATATACGTCCATTTCCAACTTATTTAAATCAATCCATTCAGTTTCAACAAAAGCCACTAACCACCTCTTTAATTAGCTATTTTGCCTAATGCACTTTCGATTTGAACATATCATATTCGAATATACTTTAATTCGCTTATACGCAAATCAAATTTCATTTCTAACTCGAGTTTCATATTCAATTTCAATTTTAAAACCATAATTTCAGCTTAGTTAAGTTCAATTCCCAAATTCCTTTAACTAATTTGTTCCAATCAGTTAACTTTATTAAATAATCAAAATCTGATTTTGTTCCAAAAATCGATCCATTTACTCGACTTGAGTTCATATTTAATTTTTAGCTCAAGTTTGGATTTTACTAATGGAAATTCATATTTTTATTCACTAAAAATCCATTTATTTAATTAAATAAACCATTACTGTTTAAAACGATCATGGCGCTGTTTTTCTGAAAAATTGATTTTGACATAAGTGAAAATCTATAAGACAAAATTTAGTTTTTTCTCTTCCATTAGAAAACTATTAATCAGTAGATCCGGATGTTTCTTGTTTCATCGAATTCCAACTTATATTGAGTTTTATGTACTCAATTGAAATTCGAAACGCCAAAGTACGAATTACCATGCTGTGGCGAGTTCTGTTTAATTAAATTTAAATATAAATGCTAAACTTCGCTAGTAAATAAATTTCAATTCCACTTTCAAAAATAACACTGTTATCCAAATCGATTTCTCAAACTCGTCGATCATTTTATTCCATATCCATAACTTAGTTCAAAACTCAAATTTCTATATTCAAGTCCAATTTACATTGAACTAGATTATTTATAAAATGTCGATATCATCGAATTCTAATTATAAATTTTCCTTTATACAAATAATTTACTAATTCAACTTATCTTACCATTACAAACTAATATCTTTCCTTCATAATAGTGAAGTCATTCAAGTTGGGGTATTTTATTTACCTCTCCGACCTTGACCGTTAATGTTCTTATCTTGAGATAGATACAAGCTTGTAATTCAATAACTCGATTTAAATCTCACCTTTTTATTTCATTAAATATATGGTTTTATAAACCATACTTTTTTTAGGAAAATCTATTTCTGAATTATTTAATGAAAATTATTACATCATTTTTATAAACATAAATTAACTTTCTTATTATATATATTAAAACAAACTTCCCATTTAATAATCCTGTTTGAAACTCGATTCTCATTTTATTTGATTATTATAACATATATATTTAATAATTTTCGTATTAAATTTAAAATTCTAGTTTCTATTAATATAATTTCAATATCCTTTCTAAAAATGATTTATTTCTATGAATTCAACATAGCTGAATCCTAGTCATAAATCTGTATGGATTTATTCTAATTTTATTTATATTTTGAACATCGAAAATGGTTTTATCGTTTTCTTTGAAATGATTCCCAATTCCCCTTTTTAATTCATATTTGAATTTAGATAATCCAATTATTCTATGATAATTATTCACTTCTATTTATAAATTTCAACTACTTGTTTCAAATACTGAAACATGTTTCTACTTCATATTCCATTTCTGCTTTCGGAAAATAATTTCCCTTTTTATATTAGCACTTGAGTTCCCATTTCTAAATTATCCAATGGTAATTTTTCTATTCAATTATAAACATCGTTTATAAATTCAACAACTTGTTTTTATTTCTAAAAAAAAGTTAATATTTCCCCAGCTAAATCCGAAATTTCTATTTCTACTTCAAAAAAATAAAATTTCCTTTTTAAATCTAAGAATCCCTTTTATGATATTTTTAAATATCAACCTCTAAATCCAGTGATATTCAAACATTCAAATACAAAAACATCATTTCAATTCAACATATCACGCATATATAAATATATAAACAATGATAAATAAATTTTGAGGAATCCTGTTGGATCCCTCTAACCTGTTTCCCTCCATTTACAGATGTTAGACAATATAACTCCCTCTTCAAGGCAGGATATCGCGGTATAGAAGGTCATCCACTCATATATCATGGGGCGATAGGGTCATCCACTAATGATACTGCGGGCATCCGCTAATGGTACCGCGGGAAATGTCCAATATATATATATATATATATATATATATATATATATAAAATAGCCATAATCACCAAGCCTAAATAACTAATATATATTATATAATAACCACAATGTTTAAATAATCCTTGCATGCATTCAAATAGCCAACAATTTATTTTTAATGATAAAAATAAATTAAATATAATTTTTGAGTGAGATTTACTCATCTTGATTCACATTTGTTGAATATCTAAATTAATTCCATATTGTTGCGTCTTACGAATCAAATCGAGTGAAATCTATACCTACGAACATTTAAATTAATCGATTAAATATTATTCATCAGACTACTTAAAATAAATAAACGAACTGATCCTTCTATGCATTTTTAAATTTCGTTAAAAATATATACCTTATGGTTATTGCACCATGACAACCCCACTTCATCGCGAGCTCCAACAACAAGTCGATCTAACAAAGCAATCACCCCTTTCCACTATTGTACCTTTATACTGCCAGCACTCACAAACCACTGATTGCGCTTGAAATCACTAGATTGAACCACTATTGCTCTGTCCATCCCTTCAGATAACAGTTTCAGTCATTACAACCTCCCCTCATTTACCCCGATTCATAAATCAAACTCCCACATATCAACATACTGACCTCACCTCCTCAATTCGTTCAAAACCACACCATCAACAACCATCTCATCCATTCACATTATTTCAACTTAGGTAGCCTTGTAGATTAGAAAATTAGATTTTCATTGAGTTCTTTTTATGATGGAAAAATTAAAAGGTAGGTCAAAAAACATTCTTGTTCTTCGAATGCTCTCAAATTAAAAATCAAATCCATTCCTGTCATCACCAAAACATGTCCCCAGACCCGAGCTCAATGGTTCCAGGTAAGTTGCGATGTTAGCAGGCCACGTCGTATAGGGTACGACACTTCTTGTTCCAAGATTTCACTAAGCTCTAGCTAATCGTGCTTCTCAACCCCACAATTTCAACGCCGTTCATCTCATCCCCTATCTCCTTCCGAACTTGAGTGCGTCGAGCTTTGAGAACCATTATTTTCAAAATTGTGATCACTATTTCCCCTCGGAGCCACGTTATCGCACCCCGCGATCAAAACCCTGAGACCTAACTTAACAATGAAGAATTGAACATCAGAAAATCCACAAATTCCTATCGCGGTCCCCCAATCAAGCACCGCACCCAATTTGAAAGGTATAAATATGAAGAATCTTCTGGAAATAAACCGGCGGCTTGCTCGATTTTGATTTTGAAAATTTGAGGGAAAAGGCCATTTCTGATTTTATTAAAGTTTCCGAACGAACGAGATGGAAAAGGAGCGAGCCACAGTTTTATTTCATTGCCTAGGAACAAACTGACTTTTTTGAAATTAAGGAAGTTATGGCCATTTTATTTTCCAGTGAGCTTTGATTTTTGCTTTGTAAAATGAAGTGGTTCTTGATATGTAGAAGAAGGAGAAGACAAACGTACACAAGAAACTAAATGGTTGTCTCACCAAGTACAAGCATATTTAATTAGAAAAGAAATTGATTTGATTTTATATTAAGTATGATTTGATCTTGATTTAACTGTGATTCGACTTCGAGCTTATCTACTAAATTTTATAATAATATATTTTGGGGTCCTGAACTCCTATTTGATTTTTTCGGAGAAGATACAATTTAAATTGATGACTTCAAATTAAATTCAATTCAATTATTTTCAGTTTCATATTATGATAATTTAATATATTCGAAACTAAATCGTATATCGATTATTAAATCAGTAAAATTCCATAATAAAATTCATTTATATTTCCAATTCAACATTTAAAATAAATTTAAATGTTTAAAATAAATTTAAATGTTTAAAATTAGACGACTAAAAATCCGGGATGTTACAATACCAAATTAGCCCACTAATGGCTTACAATACTGGAACAGAAAATGTGTAACGCTAAAAGAACAATTCCTCCCAAACCACTGAACCAAATCTTTAATGTGACAACTCTACGAAATTGGCAACACCATTTCCTTTCCAACGAAAAATATTAGAACCTGATTCGATCCCAATCAAAAGTTATCCCTATACAAAACTGACAGGAGTTAAATGGTAACATATAAAACTGGTAAAATTATGGACTGTCTCACATCCTCATAACCAACATAACAAAATTTGAGAATGATCTAACCCTTAGGGAAATAAATAAAAATATTTTATGATCCTCTGATACGTAAAATGCGGGCTGTTACAATGCGCTCTAAAGCTCCTCTGAGAATATGCCTCTCCCATTCGAGTTTACCGTCTTTGTACATTCAATCGATATACACCAATATGTGCATTTGACCGGTAAGCACCCTAACTCGAATAAACAAAATATTTCCTAATATTAAATCGCTTGTGAATGGCGTTTTAAGCTAAACAAACAAACAATTCAACCATGCGTTACAGGAGTGTGCATTTTGTGTCATGTAGTTTGAGTGTGTACATAGTTAGTTACTTTGGTTCTTTGTTATTTCTCTTTGCTGTTGTTTATATTTGTTGAGCTTTCATGTAGATGGGCATTATTAGGTCGTGTATAATTGTTGTATTTCTTGTATATATATACTTGTTTGTAAAGACTGGAGAACTTGATCGAAATAATAAGCATTTAAACTATTTTTCTCTCTCTAATTTCGTAATATGGTATCAAAGCATCTCGCTCCAAAGTAATCTGATATGTATCCTCTTGCTTCTAATCGACTTCCGCCATTACTGAGAGTGAATCAATCATGGATATTATGCCAGTAATGTCAAATATTACTGACCATAAATTGAGGGAATCGAATTATTTTGATTGGAACAAAACTATTCGACTTTATCTTCGTAGCATTGATAAAGATGATCACCTCCAGAAAGATCCACCTAAAGAAGACTCAGATGATAAAGATGATCAAGTATGGCTTAGAGATGATGCTCAGTTTTTTTGCTTTAAATCAGAAATACCATTGAATGTAATGTCATTAGCTGATTTAATCACTGTGGATTTGTGAAAGAATTAATGAACTATTCGGAATTCTTATATTCTGGTAAAGGAAATATGAGTAGAATGTATGATATATGAAAGTCATTTTATCGAGCAGAGAAACAAGATTTGACATTGATGAACTATTTTACGAATTTTAAGAAGATATATGACAAATTTAATCTACTCCTTCCTTTCAGTTCTGATGCTAAAATTCAACAGCAAAAACGTTAATAGATGGCTATCACGAGCTTCTTAGGTGGTCCTCCATATGATCTTGAATCATCTAAGGCATAAGTGTTATCTGGATCTGATCACTGCACCAAAATGTGGATTTAGCTACTCCCTGTTGGATATGGCTGTTAGTCATATCAAATATGATATGGTTATTAGCTATATTTAAATTTAAGTACGGCTATCAGCATTATCATATGTGATATAAGTTTTAGCCATATCCAATTTCATGCCTATTTTTTTGTCGTATCCAGTTACCCTCTAATTAATTGGCTTTCCCACTCATTTGGGTACGTATTATAGTCATATCAAATCAGATATGGGTAGAAGCTGTATCTCAATGTGTATCTTATTGTGTACATGCAAAATTCACGCTCACCCTATTCACTTCCCCCGCAATTTATCTATTCTTTCCCGAAAATATTTCCCCCCAAAAACCCTTATGTGCAAATCTACAAATCCCCCAAAAACTATAGTCATACCGGATAATCATGAGAATTCCATCATTGTCAGATCCGAGTCCCTCCATCCTACATCTACTTTGGTTTTTGACTTTCAACTGTCGTTAAAGAGGTATATTCTATATCATCCAGGTGAATTAGTATATATATATATATATATATATATATATGTTATTTCAAAAAAGAGGCGCAAATTGCTATTTTATAAATATACATCTAGCTTTTGTCTTTTTATATAAATAGATACATGGTCTTGATGTATGATATGTAGGTTTGTGTATGTATGATATGTAGGTTTGTGTATAAATATAAAAGTTTTATTTGATTTCTATATATATAAAGACAGAGAGGAATATATATATATAGTTATTATATATATATATATGTATATAAAATAAAACAAAATGAATATGGATTTTGTTTTGGTTATATATATATATGAGTTGATTCCAAGATATAATGCAGTGAAGTTTATACAAAATTGATGTTGTGGTTGATATAAGCTTCAGTGTTGCACATACATTACATAAGTTAATGTCATTGTGTTTCACTTAAATGTGTTGCACTATCTTGTTAGCCAAGATAAAAAAAATTTAGCTTGACATTTAATGTCGACTGAATATCCAACCTCATAAGAATACAATGACATTTTATGCTGATTGTTTCAATTTATTTTAGGTTGAAGAATGGACTTCAGGGTAATGGTCTGGACTGCACGAGCATAAAAAAACCAAGTAAGGTTTACTTTCTTGGAGCAATTATATGACCTAACCATTGAGATATATATGTTATTTGTTTTAAAGACAACCAATAATTAAGTCTAGTTACAAAATTGTTTCAAAATAAAGCAGGACAAAATACATGTATTGGATATGTATGGATTTGTTGTGGTGTTGGATGTTGGGTACATGATTTGTTGAGGTGATACCGGATATTTGATTTGTTGTGATGTTGGATATAGTATATGGGGTTAGTTGTGCTGTTGGATATTGGACATGTGAATTGTTACGGTGTTGGATATGTGATGTGTATGTTATTTGTTGTGGTATTAGATATATATGGTTATTATATTAGGTTCAGGTTAATTAGTCAATTAGATGTGGTTATAAGCTATATCCAATAGCTAATTTACATACGACCATTAGCGATATCTGTTGTACAATTTAGATACGGCTTGTAGCCATATCTAATGCGGTCTTTTAGATACAATTTAAATCCATATCTAATCATTAATAATGTCACTTTTAGACACAGATAAGAACAATATCAAACTTCGTTAGAAACGGCTTTTAGCCATAGCATAATCCATATTTATGTTTCGTCTTTACAAGAAGTGTTTAGTCGAATTTTGAGATCTGAGAGTTCAAACACTCAAAATTCTGCTGCATCAAATAATAGTGCCTTGATTATCCAAAGAAGTTCAAGTGAACTGAATAAATCTGAGAACAGAGCGATCAATCTTAATTCATGTAATTATTGTAAGAAGCCTAGACATAAATATCAGAATAGTTGGAAATTGGCTAGGCAAAGATAAAACAGTGGAAACAGTGGATCATGTAATAGATGGCATAATTGACCCAGTCAACTGTTAACGTGCCAAAGAAGAATGAGGATGGATCTGTACGGATTATAGGAGTAGAATATGTAAGTTTGCTTACTACAAAGAAGAGTTGAAGAATTCATCTAATTCAGTGCCTACTGTGGCTAAATCCAGTAAGTGGATAATTAACTCGAGTGCAACAGATCATATGGCTGGTAACTCACTCTTACTGTGACACTCCACGTCCGTTAATGTCACTCTTTTTCAGAATGCATTAAGTTTTATGAAGCGTTATAGGAAAACAGAAACATTACAAGACATATATAAAATAATAGCGGAATTAAAACTTTATTAAATAGAAAAGGTTCGTGGTTCTAACCATTTACATAACAAGTCTGGAATACTGAAAACATAAAACTTCTGCCTTGTACAAAAATCATCATCAGAGGTACAATAATACATCAAAAGAGCAAAATCCCCAAAATATAGCCATAGTCGAACAGATATGAAATCGAGCAATACATCTAAGCAGCTCCAAGTAGAAGGAAAGAAGAATCCTGATCAAGCATGAGTATTCCCACCTTCAGAACCTGGGGGGAGAAATGGAAGAGAAAGAAGAGGAAACAAAAATGGGTCAGACATAAAGTCTGGCGAGTCCAGTTACTTTTAGCAGATAAATAAGTAAAAGCATTATGACAGACATAAGTTGGAGAGAGACAACAGTGTCATAAGGCAGATATAATAAGGTAAACAGGATAAATAAAACAAAACAAGCATCGAGCTTCTCTCATACTTTTCTCTGCGCTAATACTAGTATACAAGAACCATATGATCCCAACAAGTAAAAGATTGTAGACTTATGTGTACTTCTAGTGAGAGGTTTTACCTTATACAATAATAGGTAGCCCAAATAGAACCGACAGGTGTTAACCCCCAATGACAATAACAGGCTCCTAAACAAGCAAGACTAGATGTACCCTAATTACTACCCCCTATCGATCGGCTTCCTAACTCGTAGATACCATGTGTTGGCCCCACAGTATGATGTATCACTTCCTAATGTGGCAACCCCGCTATTTTCAACATGTACAACCATATCTACTGATGCTATAACGTCTTATTTTCCCTAGCAAGCGGATCCATGCATGTGTATGAGTCCAATGGAACGCGCTATCAACACCCTCACACAAGTGACCTCTTATAATCAGCTTAGTAAGCGTGCCCCAATGCCGACCTAGTTCAGAGTGTTGGTTTGATACCAAGATGGGTTACTGACTGAAACGGGTCCCGCACAACAGATAATACAAGCTTCCCTCCTAGGCTTGCATCCCCACTACTAGGATTTGAACAGGGTATGCCTAACAGTTCAACAAGGTTGCATAACCCCCACATGTAAAACAGGTTAAGTTTGTCGGGTTTACATATATAACCCGTCCCCACATATTTAACAAGATTAACTTGACCCCACGCTGATTCAAGCAAGTTTACTTAACCCCCTACTAAAGTTAACAGGTTCATGTAATCCTTATGGATTCAAATAGGTTAAGTATTACAAGTTTATCACCATTCATTCATCTATGGTTATTAATGCGCTAGACCTCCCACATTAAGTCTACCACTTGTGGATGCTGAATATGTCGGTTGGGTCCGGGTAGCCTTCTTCCCCAAGTTGGACTTAACCTCATGTCTTAGCATCGTTACGTGTTTATGCACTTAGACCCCTCACATTAGATTTACCACTTGTGGATGTTGGACACGCCGGGCGGTTCCAGGCAGGCTTCTACCACAAGTGTAATCTAACCTCGTGTCTAAGCGCGATTACAGTTTCTAATTACTGTAAATCTCGGTATTTTCATTACTAACCAATTTTTATGTTTATTATGCTCCAAATCCCCATCTGATCTACGATACAAGTTATGCCCGAGATTAAGGTTTAGACCAAGACATAAATTCTTCCCCCAAATCCCATGTGTTGGCTCAAGGTACAAATTATGCCCAAAATTTTCAATCATGTTTTACAATTTGAATTATGCCCTAAATTAATCATTCCCAATTATTCCCAATTTCGTGCGTTTGCGTATTTTAGCAATAGGCCTAGGCTCAAAGGTAGCCTGACTATAAAAACAAAAAGGGAAAGAGGGAGAGAAGAGAACAAAGGCGTAGTAAATAAAACTGGCATATGATGATAAAATTGGTCATACTAACAGAATAAGCATATATTGACATGATTAGGCAAACTAACAGAATAGGGATATCATGAACAGGCATACGAGATCTAAGCAGTAAATTAGGTATACAAGTAATGACAGATCTGTTATGATTTAGGTTACGAACAGGCACTTAGATCCAAACTTATAAACATGTCAAGATCACAATTTAGGTGTTTATATCTAAAAGCAACATAAAGTCACTGTGATTGGATATAAAGAACAGAGGATTGATTATAGATGATTTAACATAGATCCTTGAATACTATGAATCATTGTTGAAGAAGAAAAGGCTAGTTCGAACTGAGTTGGGGCAGCACCTCGTTGTCTCCATTGTTTTTGGTGAATAAAAATAATGAGAATGAAATCCAATTTATAGCCCAGGGTCAACGAATCTAGTCAAGAAATGAGTCCACATTCGAAAACTGAATTCTGCCCAGATCTCGGAGGGGTCGACACCCCTGTGTTGGTGTCGACCCATTGGTCGACACCCTTAGGGTGGGGTCGACCCCTAATGGGTCGATTTCCCCCCATTTTTCCAGCCTCTGATTTTGATTTTATGGAATAGTTTTATTTATATATAAATGGCATATATGTATATAAACTTCAAACCTTAATATCTGCTTCATACAATGTCCGTTTTACGCAAACTTGGAGTCCATCTTAAGAAGAATTCCAAGACGAATGCAATAGCGCAGTCCATTTTACTTAATTCCAAATATTTAATTAAGTATTCTCTAGTTTATCATTTTTACTGTTCTTAGAATTACGGGGTGTTACATTCTCCCCTACTTAAAGGATTTCGTCCCCGAAATCTCTAAGTCAAGAAGAATGTATATCCTAACATCCATTACCCATCTACTCATCCATCAATCAGAGGCATCCATTATCCTTAAAAGATTTCTAATTCTTATATGAACATATGCAAGGGTGTGTGTATATGTTCATATACTAATGCGAAAGATCAGGCGGTCTACTGATTCAGTTGATCTCCTTAATGCAATGTATGTTAGTGCCATGAATCCAACATGTATGCAAATAATCCTATTATAACATGTAAATTCTATATGTGTGCACTATCATTCATCCAAATGCAACATCCATATGATGGTACACCCACTTTCATCCATCAAAAGAAAAACGTACACACATTCATATGCAGTATGAGAGTGATTAAGCCGATATAGTGCCTAATGTGTGTGTATGCATCCACGAGCAACCACTAGCAAACACTTGCATCCATCAAACATAGCATGTCTCAAAAACATGTTTACATCCATTGGATTCCTACCAAAAGGTCGAAGATTCGATCGATAGGATATACTTAAACGATAGTAACTAGCATTAATAAAAGCTTTGGAAAGGAACTTAAGAACATACCCTTGAAAAGAAAAGGGTATAAAGTGCGAATCTTGTCTTCAGTCTCCCAAATTGCATCCTCTTGATTATCTCCCCACTGTACTTTCAACAACTTGAGCTCTCTGTTGCGTAGCTTCTAAACCTCTGACTCAGAATACGGGTAGGAATTTGTTTAACTGTCGCCCCCATTCTGCCTCTACTTCCTCAAGCATACTCGGCTCAACTACTTCCGCGGTATCATACAAGCACTTCCGTAAATGAGAAACGTAGAAAAAATCATGAATGTTAGATAGTCTCTCTGGTAGCTTTACCCTATATGCCATTTGGCCAATCCTTTCTGTTATGGGAAATGGCCCTACAAACCTTGTTGCCAATTTCCCTACAGATCCAAAACGAACTATATTCCTCAAAGGTGATACCTTGATGAAAACCATGTCTCCCACCTCAAACACAATGTCAGTCCTTCTCCTGTCTGCGTGGGACTTCTGCCTTTTCTGGGCTGTCTTCATGCGCCTGCGGATAAGATCAGTCTTTCCTGAAGTTTCTCTTATCATCTCAGGTCCATGTAGAAGCCTTTCTGTAGATTCCCACCAATAAGTCGATATTCTACATGGTCGTTCATACAATGCTTCGAAGGGTGCCATGCCAATGCTAGCCTGGTAACTGTTGTTGTAGGCTAACTCTACTAAAGGAAGATGCTATTCCCAAGTCCCTCCGAAGTCTAGGATACACAGTCTTAAAAGATCCTCAAGGACTCTATTCACCAACTCCATCTACCCATCGGTCTGAGGGTGATAAGCGGTGCTCAAACACAACTGCGTACCTAATGCCTTCTGCAAGCTCCTCCAAAACTCACTGGTGAATATGGGGTTACGATCACTCATAGACTGGAAGGTACTCCATGCAGACAGACTATCTCACAAAGATAAACTGCTGCCAACCATGTTGTTGTCCTCTTACTCTTAACAGGGATGAAATGAGCGCTCTTAGCAAGCCTATCAACTACAACCCAAATACTGGTGCTGCCTTCCCTTAATCTAGGCAATCCATTAATAGAATCCATAGAGACGCTCTCCCACTTCCACTGTAGGACTTCCAATGGATGAAGTAAGCCACTGGGCTTCCTTTGCTCAGCCTAGACTTGTTGACAAATCAAACATCGAGAAACAAATTCTGCTACATCTTTCTTTATTCTAGCCCAAAAGGAAACCCTCTTCATATCCTTATACATCTTATCACCACCAGCATGAATAGTCATCTTAGAATGATGGGCTTCCTCAAGGACCGTCTTCAACAAACTCCCAACTCGGGGAACACACAGCGTTCCATCTCGTCACAACCACCCTCTATCGTCTATGGAATATCTACTGAGGTAACTAGAAGTCTCCCCTCTACTGAGCCTATCCAATATATCTGCTAGTTTTAGGTCCTCTCACTGCGAAGTCCCTATTTGGCCCAACAGAGTAGGTCGCACCTCTAATGATGCCAATAAACCAGGTGTAAACTCGGTGAAGGATTTAAAATCATAAGTCGATATAAACTCCAAGCTTTTCCTCTCCACAAACAGAGGACTCAATGTCATCTTCTTCCTACTTAATGCATCTGCTACCACATTACCCTTGCTAAGAGTATAAGCAATCTCAAAGTCATAGGATGCTAGGTACTCCATCCATCTTTGTTTCCTTAAATTCAGATCCTTCTGTGAGAACAAGTACTTGAGAGATTTATGATCGGTGTACTACTCGAACTTCTCTCCTAGTAGATAATGGCACCCAGTCTTAAGCGCGAATACTATGGCAACTAACTCTAAGTCATGAGTAGGGTAGTTCTTCTCATGAACTCTTAGCTGTCTACCTCCATAACATACTACCCTTCCCTCTTGCATTAGAACAACACTAAGCCATATACCACATGCATCAGTGCATACTGTGAACACTTTGTTCTCGTCAGATAAGGTCAAGACTGGGGTTGTTGTCAAAGCCCTCTTCAATCGCTGAAAAGTATCGTCACAATCTATATCCCAAGAAAATGTCAGATTCTTCTTCGTCGGTCTAGTGAGCGGGGCTGATATCTTTGCGAAGTCCTTAATGAACTTTCTATTATAGCCCGCTAATCCAAGAAAACTACTCACCTCTGTTGCATTCTTTGGGATCTGCCAATCTTGAACTGCAACTACCTTCGCAGGATCTACTGTTATCCCATCTTTAGAGACTACATGCCCTAGAAATCTCACTTCTTTTCTCCAAAAATTACATTTGGAGAATTTTTCCTTAAGCTGGTGTGCATGGAGAGTTTTCATAACCTTCGTCAAATGTAGGGCATACTCTTCCTCATTCTTCAAGAAAATCAAAATGTCATCAACAAAGACCACAATGGACTTATTTAGAAACTTCTGAAACACCCTACTCATCAGATCAACAAAATAGGTGGGTGCATTCGTCAACCCAAAAAGGCATGACGAGCCACTCGAAGAAACCATCCGGAGTTCTAAAAGTTGTCTTGTCTATGTTGTCCTCGGCCACCCTCAACTGATGAAACCCCGTGGCCAAGCCTAATTGTGAGAAAACAGATGCACCAACACGTTGGTTAAACAGATCATCAATCCTCGGAAGTGGATGCCTATTCTTCTTAGTGAGTTTATTTAACTCTCTATAATCCACACATAAGCGAAGAGAACCATCCGCCTTAGTGGTGAATACCACTAGAGCACCTCATTCAGATATACTTCACCTAATAAACCCTTTCTCAAGTAGCTCCCCTACCTGCTTGATGAGTTCCCTCCTTTCCCTTGGAGCCATATGGCGCATAGGCAATGCAACTGGCTCTGCATTATCCACCAAGTATATATGGAAATCGATCTTGCGCCTTGGAGGTAATCCCCGAACCTCCTCAAAAACATCTGGATACTCCTAGACTACTAGTGCAGATCGTAAATCGTCGATAGATGCATCAAGTGAATCTAGGTAACTAAGCATGACATACCCCTTAGGGTCACAAGAAATCTCGAGGGTCCTCCCATGGCAAGTCAAAAGTCTAATGACCCTCCTCTCACAATTCAGAATGGCACCATACATAGCTAGACAATCCATCCCTAGAATCAAACCATAGCCCGTGAAACCAAACACATATGCATCGCACACAAACTCAATGCCTAACATAGATATTCTCAAGCCTCGACCAATCATAGACAAATGAGTCGTACCACCATTGTGGTTTGAGACAACAGCGTGATCCAAAACCATACTAGTACTAAGGTGTAGAGACCCAACCGTAGAATCAGATATAAAAAAATGCAAAGTGCTAGAATGAAAAAGAGTTCTAACAGGATGATTGGAAAGAGAAATCAAACCTTCAACAGAAACTTTCCTACCTCTATCTGGCACACTGGCCCACGAGAGCATACACCTGCCCTCCAAAAGATCTTTCCCTTTGACCTTATCCTTGCTTCTTCGGGCAATCCTTAACAAGATGTCTGACTTCCCCACAATGGAAACAAGTGATCTTTATTTTCTTGCAATCCTTGATCACATGAACCTTGCATCCGCAATGATGACATTTCCATTTATCTCGAGCTTTGTCGGTCTTACCGCTCTTCTTTTGTTGCTGTTGTTCTTTCTTGGGCCACATTTTCTTGTTTTGTGTTTCCTCAACCTTAGCCTCTTTATTTTCACCTTTATCATCCTTGTGCATTAATGCCATATCAACGAGTTTCTCAAAAGTTGCTCCCATCGGAATATGAGACATAGCCAACCTATGGAGGGGTTCATTCAATCCTTTAGCAAACCTCAAAGCTTTCTTGTGCTGGGTATCTACTAGTTCCAAACCAAACCTTGCCAATTGATTAAACTTATTAACAAACTCTCTAACAGACATGCCTCTTTGCTTAAGCACCAAAAACCTTTCTATTTGCATACTTTTCTCGGCTTGATAAAGAAACCTCATTTCGAATCTCTGTCGGAAATCACCCCAAGTCTCCACTGGACGCCCTGCTTGCGTCACTTCCCACCAAAATGAAGCCTCGTCTTTCAACTGCCAAATGGCTAACTAAATCTTCCCACGATCATCAACTTTGAAAATTCTAAACAAATCCTCTATCTCTTTAAGCCAATTCCTTGCATCTATCAAAGTCTCAATTCCTTGGAATGGCTTCCTGCCCATAGCACAGAAATCTTTGCATGTCTTAGAGAAATTATCAACATGCAGAGGAGGAACAGTGGCTGCAGCTAGAGGAGGGGCGTCTGCTTGGCCCTCAGCAGGTGTCGTAGCTTCCAGATACCTACGAAACCAAGCTGATATCTGAATGCCCTCATGAATATTAGGTTCCCTAGACATGATGAAAAGAAAAGAAAAAAGGGATTCAAACAGAGAATCGAAAGATATTTCATATGGCTTTGGGGAATATGTTTTTCAAAACAGACTTTTCTTTTGAAAATGCTTTCCTTTAAAACCTTTTTGAAAACAATTTTTAAAATCTTTTATCCGATCTGGTAACCTTCAGATCTGATACCAAATGCGACACCCCATGTCCGTTAATGTCACTCTTTATCAGAATGCATTAAGTTCCATGAAGCGTTATAGGTAAACAGAAACAGAAACATTTCAAGACAGATATAAAATAACAGCGGAATTAGAACTTTATTAAATAGAAAAGCTTCATGGTTCAAACCCAATTACATAATAACTCTGGAATACTGGAAACAAAAAACTTCCACCTTGTACAAAAATCATCATCAAAGGTACAATAATACATAAAAAGAGCATAATCCCTAAAATATAGCCATAGTCGAACAGATACGAAATCGAGCAATACATCTAAGCAGCTCCAAGCAAAAGGAAAAAAGAATCCTGATCAAGCATCAGTATTCCCACCTTGAGAACGGGGGGGGGGGGGGGGGGGGGACGAAAGAGAAAGAAGAGGAAACAAAAATGAGTAAGACATAAAGTCAGGCGAGTCCAGTTACTTTTAGCATATAAATAAGTAAAAGCATCATGACATGCATATAAGTTAGAGAGAGATAACAGTGTCATAAGGCAAGTCAAGGTAAATAGGATAAACAGAACATAAAATGCATTGTGCTTCTCTAATACTTTTCTCTACACCAATACTAGTATACAAAAACAAGATGATCCCAACAAGAACAAGATGGTAGACTTAGGTGGTCTTCTAGTGAGAGATTTTACCCCATACAATAATAGGTAGCCCAAATAGAACTAACAGGTGTTAACCCCCAACGACAATAACGGGCTCCTAAACAAGCAAAACTAGATGTACCCTAATTACTACCCCTAATCAATCGGCTTCCTAACTCGTAGATACCCTGTGCTGGACCCACAGTAGGATGTATCACTTCCTAAAGGGGCAACCCCACTATTTTCAAGATGCACAACCATATCTACTGATGCTATAGTGTCTTATTTTCCCTAGCAAGCGGATCCATACATGCACATGAGTCCGTTGGAATGCGCCATCAACACCCCCACACAAGTGACCTCTTATAATCAGCTAAACAAGTTTATGCCGATGCCGACCTAGTTCGAAGTGCCGGTTTTATACCAAGATGGGTTACTGACTGAAATGGGTCCTGCACAACAGATGATACAAACTTCCCTCCTAGGCTTGCATCCCCACTACTAGGTTTTTAACTTGTTATGCCTAACAGTTTAACAAGGTTGCATAACCGCCACATTTAAAACAGATTAAGTTTGTCGGGTTTACATATATAACCTATCCCTGCATAACTAACAAGCTTAACTTGACCTTCCCACTGATTCAAGCTAGTTTACTTAACACCCTACTCAAGTTAACAGGTTCGTGTAATTCTTATGGATTCAAACAGGTTAAGTATTACAAGTTTAACACCATTCATTCATCTATGGTTATTAATGCGCTAGACCTCCTACATTAAGTCTACCACTTATGGATGCTGGATATGCCGGTTGGGTCCGGGCAGACTTCTTCCACAAGTCGGACTTAACCTCGTGTCTTAGCACCATTACGTGTTTATGCACTTAGAACCCTCACTCTAGATTTACCATTTGTGGACGCTGGATATGCCGGGAGGTTACGGGCAAGCTTATACCACAAGTGTAATCTAACCTTGTGTCTAAGCGCGGTTACAATTTCTAATTACTGTAAATCTAGGTATTTTCATTACTAACCAATTTTCATGTTTATTATGCCCTAAATCTCCGTCTGATCCACGATACAAGGTATGCTCGAGATTAGGTTTAGATAAAGATATAAATTATGCCCCCAAATCCCAAGTGCGGGCTCAAGGTATAAATTATGCCTAAAATTCCCAATCATGTTTTACAATATTAATTATGCCCCAAATTAATCATTCCCAATTTCGTGTGTTCTCGTATTTCAGCGATAGGCCTAGGCTCGAAGGTAGCCTGACTTTAAAAATAAAAAGGGAAAGAGGGAGAGAAGATAACAAGAATAGGCATAGTAAATAAAACTTGCATATGATGATAGAATTGGTCAGACTAACAGAGTAGGCATATAGTGACACGATTAGGCAAACGAACAGAATAGGGATATAATGAACAAGTATATGAGATCCATGCAGTAAATTAGGTATACAAGTAATGGCAGATCTGTTATGACTCAGGTTACTAACAGGCATAAACTTAGATCCAAACTTATAAACATGTCAAGATTACATTTTAGGTGTTTATATCTAAAAGCAATATAAAGTCACCGTGATTGGATCTAAAGAAAAGAGAATTGATTATAGATGATATAGCACAGATCCTTGAATACGTATGAATCATTGTTGAAGAATAAAAGGCTAATTCAAACTGAGTTGGGGTAGCACCCTGTTGTCTCCATTGTTTTTGGTGAATAAAAACAATGAGAATGATGTCCTATTTATAGCCCAGGGTGAACGAATCTAGTCAAGCAATGACTCCACATTCAGAAACTGAATTCTGCCCAGATCTCGGAGGGGTCGACATGGATGTCGATACCCCTGTGCTGGTGTCGACCTATGGGTCGACACCCTTAGGGTGGGGTCGACCGCTAACGGGATGATTTTCCCCTATTTTTCCTGCCTCTGATTTTGAGTTTTTGGAATATTATTTATATATAAATGGCTTATATGTATGTAAACTTCAAACTTTAATATCTTCTTCATACGATGTCCGTTTTACGCAAACTCGGAGTCTATCTTAAGTAGAATTCCGAGACGAACGCAATGGCGTAATCCATTTTACTTAATTCCAAATATTTAATTAAGTATTCTATAATTTATCATTTTTAGTGTTCTTAGAATTACGGGGGTGTTACCTTTATTCTCAGAATTTCAATATAATAGACCTACTAAAAATGTAACTTTAGTTGACGAATTAGTATCGAATACAAATGGTTTTAGATTAGTTAATCTTAATCCACAATTGTCTCTAACTTCAGTTTTTACATACTCCAAAGTTGGCATTTAATCTTTTATCAGTTAGTTAGATAACTAAGAAGATGAATTGCTACATATCCTTTTAAACTACTCATTGTGTGTTCCACGAGCTAATGAGAAAGAGGATTATTCTTAAAGGACGTACACTTAAAGGATTATATGTTGTAGATAATTGTTCATCGGTTACTGTTGCTTGTACGAGTGATAATCAAGCGTTCATGACTCACTGCCAGCTAGGTCAACCTTCTTTACCTATACTCAAGAAATTGCATCCACAATATAACTCTCTACAAGTTTTAAATTGTGAATCATGTCAATATGCTAAACATCATAGACTTAGTTCAGGTCCAAGAATAAATTAAAGAGCTAATTCTATATTTAAACTTGTACATTATGATATGTGGGGACCAACAGCTGTTATTTCTAAACCTTACTTTAAATATTTTATCATATTTGTAGATGATTATACTCATACTGCATGGTTGTTTCTTATAAAAAGCATATCAGAATTATATTCTGTGATTCGTAAGTTCTGTGTTAAAATTGAAACACAGTTTAATACAATGATTAAAACATTGAGAACTGATATTGCTTAGGAGTATACATCAGAGTTGTTTTATAAGTTCATGAGTGATAAAGGCATGATTCATGAAACCTCTTGCCTAGACACAAATACACAAAATGGTGCAGTCGAATGAAAGAATAAGCATCTATTAGAAATAACAAGGGCTTTATTATTTCAAACAAATATGCCAAAGCATTTTTGGGTTGATGTTGTTTCAACTTCATATTTCCTCATAAATAAAATGCCATCGTCTGTGTTAAATGGTGAGATAACATATAAGTTACTATTTCTAAATAAGTAATTGTATCCTATCAAACCCAAAGTATTTGGATGTACGTGTTTTGCTAGAGTTATTAGGCCACACTTATCTAAATTTGATTCTAAGTCAGTTAAGTGTGTGTTTATTGAATATTCTCGAGTTCAGAAGGTTTACAAGTGTTATCGTCCTAAACTTGGGAAATATCTTGTTTCTAGTGATGTTACATTTCATGAGGATATAACCTATTTCGAAGCACCACAAGAATTATTAGTGATTCCTCAGCAAGGAAATGATGAAAGTGATTGCTTTCTTATTTGTTCAATTGATAGTGATACAGAAGAAAGTGCTAATGATACATAGCCATATCCAATTCATGAACCAGTACCCATTATTAAACCTGAATTTATCTCCCTATTGCATTGAGAAAAGGAAAACATCAGTGCATATATCTTATATCATCATATGTGCCATACAATAATTAACCATCTCCATCTTGTCTATTTCTTGAATCACTTGACAATATTGCTACACCAAGAAATGTCAATGACTCTTTATCTGATTCAAAGTTGTATGCTGCTATGGTTGAAGAGATGAATGCACCGAAGCTAAAAAAGACATGGGATTTAGTTCATCTACCTCATAACAAGAAAGCAATAGGTTGTAAGTGGAAATTTTGGTTAAACTTAACCCAGATGGAATTATGGCACATTATAAGGCTAGACTTTTTGCAAAGGGATATGCACAAGTATATAAAGTAGATTACTTGGAAACCTTCTCTCCAGTGGCTAAACTAACTTTTATAAGATTATTTGTGTCTCTTGAAGCTATTCACAACTGGAAATTGCATCAATTAGATATCAAGAATGTTTTCTTGCATGGTGACTTGCAAGAAGAAATGTACATGTTTCAACCTCCAGGTTAATGTTCAGGGGGAGAATGAGTTGGTGTTTAGACTTAATAAGACTTTGTATGAATTAAGACAAACTCCAAGGGCTTGGTTCGGGAAATTAAGTTAGGTAGTTGAATCATTTGGAATAGTTAAGAGCAAATTTGATCATTTAGTTTTCTATAAGAAATATAAAACTGGTATTATTCTCTTAATTGTATATGTAGATGATATTATTATCATGGAAGTGATGATGCAAGAATTTTATCTTTAAAGCAGTTTATTCATACACATTTTCATACTAAAGAACCAGGAGAATTTAGATATTTTCTGGGCGTCGAAGTTATCAAAAATGGTAGAGGAATTTTTCTATCACAAAGAAAGTATGTGCTGGATTTGTTGAGTGAGACAGGGAAACTTCGGGTGAAACCAATTAAAATACCAACAATTTCAAATGTTAACTTAGCAATTAAAGGAAAATTATTCGGTGATCCTGAGAGGTATAGAAGATTAGTTGGAAAACTGAATTACCTAATTGTGACCAGACCTAAAGTGTCATATGTTATGAGTATTGTAAGCTAGTATATGAATGCACCTAATATACATCAATGGAAGGCAGTGGAGCAATTTTTAAGCTATTTGAAAGGAACAGCTGGATAGGGACTTATGTACTCAAACCATCATCACACTAAAGTAAAGTGTTTCCCTGGTGCTGACTTAGCAGGTTCAAGAGTTGATAGAAAATCAACTTCTCGCTACTGTGTGTTTGTAGGTGTAAACTTAATATCATGGAAAAGCAAGAAGCAAAACATAGTAGCTCGGTCAGGTGCGGAATCTAAGTATAGGGAAATGGCCAAGGCAGTTTGTGAACTTATGTGGGTTGATCATCTTATGACTAAAATAGGATTAAAGGTTGAGAAACCAATTGTATTAAATTGTGACAATCAGAAGCTTTGCATATTGCTTCGAACCCTGTTTTTCATGAGAGAACCAAACATATTGAGGTGGATTGTCATTTTGTGAGAGAATTTTTTTAGCATGGGATTGTGTCTTGGAGACATGTGAGGTCAGGAAAGCAAGTAGCCGTTATATTTGCTAAAGCTGTTGATGGGAACAAGATGAGCTATTTGTCTAGCAAGTTGGGCATGGTAAACTTACATGCTCCAACTTACGGGAAAGTGTTACAAGAGTGTGCATGCTATGTCATGGAGTTTGAGTGTGTTCATAGCTAGTTACTTTGGTGCTTCGTTATGCTTTTTTTATATCTATTGGACTTTCATGTAGTTAGGCCATTCGGGGCCGTGCATTTCTTGTATACAGAAGAACTTGATCGAAAAAATAAGCATTTGAACTATTTTTCCCTCTCTAATTTCGTAACACACACAAATTCAAAAACTAGCACATAAACATCCATAATAGCAATAATAAATCAAATGGAACCTATCTATAGCAATCAAAGTGAAATAAATATCCAAACAACGTATATGTAATAATGTGGTCAAAATAGCGCACAATAGCGCGAAAACGGGTAAATAGCGTGCACAACAGCGCACAACTAGGTAAAATGCGATAATCAAGTTAAAACTACCTAAATCAATTTCTAATATTTTTATTTATTATTTACTAGGTCTAGTAAACCTAAATATCACGTTTTATAATTAGAAAATAGTTTAAAACATCAAATTTATACCATATGAAAAAATACATCCCAACTGGATACAATATCAATCGTTTTAGCCAAATCAGCCCAAAACAAACTCTAAAGCGTGGAGCTCGTCAACATGAGTCCAACGGAAGAAACAACATCCAATGATGACCTTGTATGCAAAAGTTGTATATGATATAAGTTATAAAATTTAAATCGGAAACAACTAAACCAAACCATCAATATATTACTAAAATGCACAAACCTTCTTCCATAAAATGTAAAATGTCATAGCCTGCCATACCCGCCCAAAAACATGCATTCATCAAATAAGTGATAAGCTTTACTTGACGGTTTTCAAAATAATTTAGGTTGTTGAACTCCTCTTCCCGAACACGACTCGCTCATACCAAAAATTCCAGGGTCAGACTCCTTCTCCCAAAACACGTCGTCCATGAATGTTATGGCAATAACAAAAGTCAAATCCCATTTTATGATCGAAGCACCTCAAATTCGCAACAGTTGTGCATCTCTCCAAGCTAGAACCATTTACGATCTCAAAATCACCTAACTCCGCTTACACGCGGAGAAAACTCGAGCCATAGGTTGTATGGCGCGACGTCAATCATCATCGGGTTGCACTAAATGGGTATAGAATCGAAGCTTTCTCCGATTCATGAATTTAGAGACTAGTTTCGTGACTTTTGCTGAGTAAATCAACGGGAATAAATTTTTAGAAGTTCAGGGAGGAATGACATTGATCTTAGAAACGATGATAGCTACAGTGAAAGTGAATAGTGACCGACCAAGAAAATTCTAGGGTTTAGAATAATTAGGCTTTTAATTGTATCATTTAAATATTCTCCAACGAGCACAAAAACCCGCGAACTCTAATCGACACATGTCGCTTGCTATCATCTATGTAAAAATATCTTTTGAAATTAACGTGACTAGCCTTGATATCGAAATCGATCGTATGTGCAAGTTAGCTTTTAAAACTCAAAATACAATGTCAGCTTCTTACAAAAATAGGCACACGTTTGATTTACGCCCCGTCGAACAGTACGTCTGTTCGTATTGAAACTTGATGATGTGCGACAACTCACTATTATGATTCCTTAAATATAAGTTTCATCGCAATCCGACACTATGCTCCCAAAACGACTATTTGCATGCATTTCGATATCGTTGTGACAACCAACTAGTCCAAATTAGAAATATAACGATCTAGATACTCATATTCCATGTAATGAATAATCCGGACTCAATGAAACTGGTTCCAAGTCCTGATTTTATCATTTACAAAAAAAACATCTTTTGGAACCACCAACTGAATAATTAGCGACCAATATTTAAATATCTAATCGTTAAAATGCGGGTCGTTATAGGCCATCAAACTAATCATCATTCCTATCTTGGAGCTCCCTACACGAAATATATCGGTCAATTAATACCATTAGACTCAACATTGGCATTGTGCCTAAAAGCCCTAATTTCTTTGTCTTTGGCTTCTACTATTATGGAAGACATGCTGGTTTGTAGTTATCCCTTGTTTCACTCACTCCTCGACGAGTTGACTGAAGTGACTATGTTTAAGTTACTTGCAATAATCAAAGTTTATACCACTACCGATCATTGATGGTTGGATGTTGATGACTTGCGCATGCATGGTGACATGCGTCCGCATGCAAAAAACTAGTTTTTAATGAAAAAATATATATACAAGCATGAAATTAATTTTAAAACAAATATTAATTTAAATCACACCTCAAACCATCAACTTCGATTTCTATAACTCAATAGCAGAGGTTAAAAGTTCACCATTAAGACATATATGAAGAGATAAAATAAAATTTTGTTTTTTTTCAATGAGGCATCTTTGTATATTTATAATACAAATTGACTATGTAATGCCATAGCCAAACTACTATTTAAGATATGACTCGTTTCGAGTGAGATTTTATCTCATGTAATTCAATTAACTTATACACAAGTATATATATATTTTTGGCAAAACCGACTGATTTTATAGTGGTCGTACCACTTTGTGTAATAAATTAGAAAACAGGTGTTCTGCATATGCATAGAAACAACTATGCTGAGTTTATAGTGTTTAAGCCACTTATACTATACATAAAAGTAAAACATGTGTGTAGCCATAACGCTAGCACAACTAGGCATATTAACTTCCTTATTAGAGAAGGTGTTGTGTGTACAGGAAACCGGATGAAGTATCGTTCCTCAATAGAGGACTCGTGACCATTTACATAAGGAACCGCATAAATGAAAAGTCAACAAAAATCGAAGCAAGAACAAGGACATACTGCGCATACTCACTGAAATACATGTAAGTCTGTCCCATGAAGAATCATCAAGAATGGAAAACTCATCATCTAAGACCAAGAAATATAAACAATGTTTCACACCTACTTCCCCAAAGATGAAGTCATATAAACATTTACGCTTAGGATTGTATCGCAAGTCAGACGAGAAGTGCATTCAGGATTTCTCAGCAGGATTCCATGAAATGGAGGGACAAGAAAGATTAGGGACAACTGTGCACTCTACAGACAAGGGTTCCAGAGGATCAATGGAAGGAGGAGAAGACATAGCATTGAGGTTGGGGATAATAACAATAGCCGAAGGGGGCGAGTCTACTACGACACTAGGAATAACCAACGGGACCCATTGACTAGAAGGTGGTTTAGGCATGGGAATCTTAGGAGGTGGGGGAGTAGAGGAAGGAATCTTGTAAGAGGAGGCAAGATGTCCAAGGGATTGGTAAGTGAAACAGATTCAAGGTCCTTGACTTCCAATAATGTTATTAGCTGCCTGGACCGAAATAGAAGTAGGAAAGGTTTATCTAGGGAAATTTCAGTAAGAGCTTGTTGGCTAGCTTTTTGACCAAGCCACCAAGGTTCACACACAAGAAGAAAGTATGAAACTACGTTCCTCAAGTCCATGAAAGATCGAATCGCACCAGCGGATCGCACTCACGGATCGCGCCCCTCGGATCGCCATTATTGTTCGCGACCCGATCCGTCCACCTCATCACAACTCGATCCGCACCTGCGCCACTACCTCGCTCCGATCCGATCCCCCGAAGCGCAGCGAAGCCCCGGACTTGTTCAACCACGAACTGGTCTTCAGCGATCCGAAATGCACGGATCTCGCGACACCTATCCACAACTGTCATATTGACCAATTCTTCCTCATTGCTCGATCCGATCCGATTTTCTCGGGATCTACACCACGTGTGACCGCGAACCGCCTGACAGAATCAGCTATAAATAGCCCAGAGACTGGCATTTTTGAGGATCTTTTGGTAGTATTGAGTATTTATTCCACCATTACTGTCGCACCACTAATTCTTATCAATTTTATTTCGAGATTACTGAGAGAAATCATAATTGTAAGAGTGAGTTTGAGAGAAATTATTGGTTGTACTAGCATTCAAAATATAATCAATAGCATATAAAGTGGACGTAGGCTCATTAACGCCGAACCACTATAAACCTTGTGTGTTCTCTGCTTTTTTCTCATTTTTCAGTTATAATTCCCTACAAATCAGAGCAATTTGGGTGTTAGAGCCAAATTTTGATCTAACATTTTGGTGCTTTCACTGAGAATTGAACCCAAGATATTGGATTGTTGTTCCGTTGTTTCGATATTCAATTCCGAAGAAAACAGTCCCAAAACTTCACTATTCAGATTTTTGAAGATTCCAACGGCATCTAATATCATGGCTAGAAAGAAGTCTAAGGAAGTGCGAGCTTCACAGGCGAATGAAGCAGTTGAAGAAAGCGTACATGAACAGGTCGAGGAAGGCCTCGTGGATCGCAGAGACGTGGACATGATCCGATCCGAGCGTGGCATCACGAGCCAATCAGAAGGGGTCGCCGCGATCCGAAACGTTGAGGGCGACACGATCCGAACTGCAGAAAGAGTCGTCACCCGATCCCGAGACAACACCGCGAACCCTCCTCGTAATGCTACTACGATCCGACCCCAGGTGGGCGCTACGAGCCACATGCACAGGTCCACCGCGATCCGGAGTGATGACCAGACTACAACACGACCTGGAAAGGAGCCTATGGTTCGCTCTTCCCGTCCTGGTCCCTCTGTTCAACCTGGTTCAAGCTCTCTGCGCATAAGGGAAAATATTGATGATCAGTATGACCCCTCTGCTCCAGTTACTGAAAGAGATCACTCTCGCTTCGTTGAAATGTGGGATAAGCTGTTTGATGAAATAGCTGCTCAAAGGCAGGAAAACTCCATGATGCGACAGAATTTGACTGCTATGGATAGACGTCCGGATGATCTTGTAAGGCAAAGAACACCTCCTCCAGTCCATCCGCTCACCCCAGAATATTCCTCTTCAATCGAATTTGACTGCTATGGATAGACGTCCGGAAGAATCGCCAAGACCTCCACGGCGACCATATGAGCGGGCAGAAAACATAGAGCAGCTCCGATTTGGAACCTTGCCGTCACGGGAGGAAGAGACACTTGGTAAGGGACCTTCAAACTGCAACTTGAATAATCACGCTGCAACTCCTAGAGCTCGAGTTGTGAATAATCCTGTCGAGAATAGACCACCTCAGCTCCTCCGCCATGCAAATGCTCACAGTAACAGGGGGCAGCGAAGCCCAATCCGAGCTCCGGACTTCATGGATGTTCATAGAAAAGAGATCGGAGAAATCCACCGAGCTAGAAGCGCTGACCCCGAGCCTCCGATGACCAGTGCAAATGTTGCAGTTATGGTCCATCAAATCCTGGAAGATAGCCGTGGACAAAGGAATGAAGACTGGGGGATTGATCGCAGCCACACCCCTTTTACCAATGACATTCTAGATGTAACATTCCCTAGGCGCTTCAACATGCCTCAAATGAACCGTTACGTGGGTAGATCTGATCCAATCCAACATCTAATGAGATATTCTTGGTCAATGACCGCGGCCTCCGACGCTGTAAAGTGCAAAGCATTCCCTATATTCCTAGAGGATGTAGCGTTATTATGGTTTACTCGCTTACCAGCAAGATCAATTTCCAGTTTCAGGGAATTGAGTGAAAAGTTCGTAGAACAGTTCCGTATCTATGCTCAAAGATCGAAAAGTGTGATTGACCCGTTCCTTGTCAAACAACGACCAGGTGAGAGTTTGAGGGGGTATCTGGATCGTTTCAACCTAGCCGCCACCGAAGTGAAGGATCCTCATGAGCCGACCGTTGTGGAAGCCCTAATTGATGGGGTAGATAAAGATATTGAATTTGGGAGATACCTAGCCGGTAAACCACCTCATACTAGAGAAGTGTTTTACGAGAAAGCAAACGTACGCTTACGTCAGGAGGAGGTATATGCTAACCGAGAGACGAAAAAGGCAAATAAGGAGGAAATCCAAAGTAATGTCGCCATCAAGCAAACCGGAGACAGCTCGGGAAAGGTTGAAGTCAACGTTGGAAATCGAAACCAGGGTGGCGGCCGCCAGTCAGGAAACAATGGTAACAACAGTAATGGCAATAATCGAAAGAGAAATCGAGGGAACGATTCGCAGAGAAGGACCCGTCCTAGGTCTTTCGAAAATTATACGCCAATAAATGATACTTTGGAAAATATATTCGTCGACTCGTTCAACATTCTCCAACATAAAAGGCCTCCTCCAAGAGATTCGACGGAGAAAGAACGTGAGACAGGGAAGTTTTGTCTCTTCCATCAGACTCATGGCCACTCTACAAATGAATGCCGTCATCTGAGAGACGTAGTTGAGAGGCTGCTCCGAGAAGGAAAATTGGATGAGTACCGAGTGACTCCTAGAGACAGGGGGCAAGGTATTCAGACTCCGAATCAAAACCAGAATCAACCTACCGTCAGGCCAACTGCCCAGCAAAAAGGAAAGGATCTTGTTATTAATACCATAATCGGAGGGCTTCACCTAGCCGGGCATAGTTTCAGGGCGATGAACCAGTACGTAAACGCAGCAAAGCATCATCTCGAGGCAGAAGATTGCAGCAACCCTGAAGACAATGCCCAGGTAAAACAACAAAAGATGATGTCGGACGACGTCATTTTCCGCAACCGAGAGAGTATTGGAGTCCACGCTCCGACCGAAGATCCATTTGTAATCACAGTTCCTATTGGCCCGACCATTGTCCATAAAGTTTTAGTGGATAACGGGAGTTCAGTCAACATTCTATTCAAAAAGACGTTCAATCTAATGAACCTTGAATCGAAAGATTTGAAGCCGTGTGAAGGATGGATCAGTGGATTTAATGGGGCATCAACTACTCCTATGGGATATGTAGAACTGCCAGTGACACTTGGGGAAGGAGAACGCCAGAGAGTGAGAATTCTTCCCTTCGTAGTTTTGGATATTGAATCACCTTATAATGCCTTCTTGGTCCGACCAGCCCTAGCAAAGTTTAGAGCTTGCATAGCCCCCTGGTGCTTGTTATTGAAGTTTCCTACAGAAGCTGGTGTTGGCATAGTCAGAGGAGATCAGGTTGCTGCACATGCATGTTACGTTGCAGAGCTAAAGCTGCTCCGTAAAGGAAAGATATTGAGATTAAAGACGCTTCTTCCCCCGCGAGGGAGGGGACGTCATAGCAATTAAAGAAAATCACTATAGGTGAGTCGCCCAGAGAACTGCCCGAGGACATAGATCCCAGAGAGGACGAAAAAACTGGGAATAGAATGGCGGCTCCCAACGGAACGACTGTGGATGTACCGATCGATGATAGTGACCCAGAGAAGGTCCTGAAGATTGGATCCCATTTGGATCCAGTTCGAGCTAAAGAACTGACGGATTTCCTGAAAGATAACTTAGACATATTTGCTTGGACCCACGTGGACATGTGTGGGATATCTCCATCAATCATGAGCCATTCGTTAAACATTAATCCAAAGCATCCCCCTGTAAAACAAAAAAGGCGAATGCTGGGCCCGGAGAGGTCCGCAGTCTTAAAAGAAGAAGTTGAAAAGTTAAGGAGTAACGGGTTCATCAGAGATTCAACCTACCCAGATTGGATTCCAAATCCAGTTTTGGTAAAGAAAGCCAATGGAAAGTGGCGTACGTGTATTGATTTTTCGGATTTGAATAAAGCTTTCCCAAAAGATAGCTTTCCATTACCCAGAATTGATCAGTTGGTAGATTCAACGGCAGGTCATGAGCTTCTCTCTTTCATGGATGCTTATTCAGGATATAACCAGATTCCTATGCATGTTCCAGATCAAGAGCACACTAGCTTCATTACTAATCTAGGATTATACTGCTACGTGGTAATGCCTTTTGGTTTGAAGAATGCAGGTGCTACATATCAATAGTTAGTGAACAGAATGTTCTATAACCAGATTGGGAAAACGATGGAGGTGTATGTTGACGACATGTTGGTTAAGTCCAGACAATCGTCCGATCACACTACAAACTTGACAAAGATGTTTGGCATTCTTCGAAAGTATGGGATGAAACTCAACCCAACAAAATGCTCATTTGGAGTTGCATCCGGGAAATTCTTGGGATTCATTGTCAGCTCGCGCGAGATTGAAATTAATCCACAACAGATTGCAGCCATTAGAGACATTCAGGAGCCTAGACAAATCAAAGATGTGCAGAGCCTTGCGGGGAAAGTAGCGGCGTTAAGCAGATTCATCTCTAGAGCGACAGACAAATGCATCCCGTTCTTTGAATTGATAAAACGAGGAAAACGCAACTTTAAGTGGACTCCTGATTGCACTGAAGCATTCCAGAACTTGCTGAATCATCTGGAGAGACCTCCGATACTGTCTAAGCCGGTGGATCACGAGGATTTATTCGTATACTTAGCGGTGTCATCCCACGCGATCAGTTCAGCATTAGTGAGAGAAGAAGACAAGATTCAAAGGCCAGTATACTACATGAGTAAAAAATTGGCGGCAGCTGAACGCAATTATCCGAGGATCGAAAAGCTAGCGTACAGTTTATTGATTGCATCTAGGAAACTCCGACATTATTTCCAAGCTCATCTTATTACCGTGTACACAGATCATCCGCTCAAGCAAGTTCTACAGAGACCAGAAGCTTCTGGAAGATTGCTTAAGTGGAACATTGAACTGAGTCAATTTGATTTAAATTTTCAGCCTTGACGGTCAATACGGGGGCAAGTGCTGGCAGATTTCATAGCAGAATTTACTGCCTCGGAGGACGACATGGTAAACGAAGAGGCAGACCCACCAAAGTTACTTCTCGATCCTAGTGCATGGAAATTGTATGTTGATGGCGCTAGGAATGATAAACGATCTGGTGCCGGAGTGGTGTTTGAAACTCCTGAGAAAAGGCTGATATCATATGCTATCCGGCTGGAATTTCACGCCACTAACAACGACTCCGAATATGAAGCCCTGATAGCCGGGTTAAGGATCGCAAAAGAATTAAAGATCGCGAAACTGGACATATTTTGTGACTCCAAGTTGGTTGTAAATCAGGTTTCTGGAAAATTTCGAGCTAAGAGCCCAAGATTGATTTCGTATTTGGAGAAAGTAAAGGAGTTGCTGATAGGTTTTGATTACTACAGTATCTCTCATATTCCGCGGTTAGAGAACCAACAGACAGATAAATTAGCCAAGATGGCTAGTTCTGACGATCTTGAAGAGATCAGACTAGCCCCAATTGAAGTGCTTTGGTTCCCTTGTATAGATCAGATGGAAATTGATCTGGTACTAGAAACTAAGCCAGAGAGGGAATCATGGATGACCCCACTAAAGAATTTTCTAATGAATGTAACGCTTCCGACCAAGAAGAGCGAGAGGCGTAAAGTAATTCGTAAAGCTTCCCGATATGTTCTGAAAGACGGAGTCCTGTATAGACAGGGATTTTCGATGCCTCTCCTTCGGTGTATAGCCCATGATGACATCAAATGTGTACTGCAGGAAGTGCATGAGGGTGAATGTGGCGATCACACAGGAGGACAAGCTCTGGCAAAAAAGGTGTTGCGGTATGCTTATTTCTGGCCTACCATAAACAAAGACGCAACAAAGTACGCGCGACGTTGCGATGCTTGCCAAAGATTTTCGAGGATTCCCAGGGCACCTCCTGGTCAGTTAAAAACAATGACAAGTCTGTGGCCTTTCGCTATGTGGGGAATTGATATCATTGGAACCCTCCCAATAGCAAAAGGCGGAGCAAAGTTTGCCATTGTAGCCGTAGACTACTTCACCAAGTGGGTTGAGGCCGAACCGTTGACTGCAATTACAACCAAGCGAGTGATCAATTTCGTTGTTAGGAACATTATTTGCCGGTTCGGGATTCCGAAGATCCTCATAACTGACAATGGAACCCAGTTTGACAACAGCGAATTCAGAAACTTCTTCCAGAAATACCACATTCAGAAACGATACACCTCTGTGGCGCATCCGCAGTCGAACGGACAGATCGAAGCAGCAAATAAAGTGATTAAGTCCATTATCAAAAGAAGATTGAAGCGGGCCAAAGCTATGTGGGTCGATGAATTACCCTTGGCATTATAGGCCTATAGGACGACATATAAATCAGCAATAGGCCATACCCCCTTCTCCCTTGCTTTTGGAGCAGAAGCGGTCATCCCGGTTGAGCTAAAAGTACCATCTCACCGAGTTACTTATTACGATCCAATGACTAATAACGAGTTGCTCCTCGAATCCCTAGATTCAATAGAAGAGAAGAGGGATGAAGCAGACTTGCGTGCCTTGAGACACAAACAACAGGTCGCCCGATACTACAATAAAAAGGTTCGAGCCCGAACCTTTGGACCCAGAGACTTGGTTCTGAAGCGTGCCTTTCCACCCCTGACTTATATGGGTGCGAAGTGGGAAGGACCGTACTCCATTCTACGAAAGCTTGATAATGGAACCTTCAAGCTAGCTACAGTGGATGGAGAGGAAATCCCCAGAGTGTGGAATGCTCAACATTTGCGGCCTTACCTGACATAAAGATGTCGAATTTATTCTTTTGTTTCATAGGACCATGTAAAAGGCACGACTTTCCTAGAATAGTCCTATTTTTTTAGGCAAAATGTTATAAAGTGGACGTAGGTTACGATTTAACCGAACCACTATAAAAATACCGTGTGTCGCTTACCCTTATTGCACTATTATTTATCCGCTTTTCTATCTTTATGAAATTCGCTGTAAACTATGCGGTAATCATAGGAACACGTGACTCCAGGTGCCTTCCATTAGAATGGAGAGCAATCCGCAGCTAGAACTTTGAAGGTACAATAGAGTGAATCACGTCATTGACAGAACTCTAACCTTGGCGACCGCCAGGAGAGTATAAAAGCGTCCATGATTAAGCGTTGAGAAAGAGATCTTACCCCGCTGAAGGATCGGGGGGCGGCTGAACAGCCGAGTTCGAACTCTAACCTTGGCGACCGCCAGGAGAGTATAAAAGCGTCCATGATTGAGCGCTGAGAAAGAGCCCTTACCCCGCCGAAGGATCGGGGAGCGACAGAACAGCTGAGCTCGCACTCTAACCTTGGCGACCGCCAGGAGAGTATAAAAGCGTCTATGATTAAGCGCTGAGAAAGGTGCTGGAGACTCAGCGCCACCAGAACTCTCTCCCCGCTGAAGGATCGGGGAGAAGAATGAAAACCAAGCTCGAACTCTAACCCGCTGAAGGATCGGGAGAGTATAAAGGCGCTAAAGACTTAGCGTCATACAAACTCTAACCCGCTGAAGGATCGGGAGAGTATAAAGGCGCTAGAGACTTAGCGTCACACAAATTCTAACCCGCTGAAGGATCGGGAGAGTATAAAGGCGCTAGAGACTTAGCGTCACACAAATTCTAACCCGCTGAAGGATCGGGAGAGTATAAAGGCGTTAGAGACTTAGCGTCACGAGAATTTCTACCCCGCTGAAGAATCGGGGAGCAAACGGGCATGATGACATATGCCGTTAAAGGGCTCTTATCCCGTTACACGACTGGGAACAAGAATGAAAAATGGAGCCCGAACCCCTCATTTCCGGGAATTGGGGCGACACACACATGACTCTAATCAATCCCCAATAAACCCTGGCCAGGCACCATATTAATGGTTGATTGGGGATACACCCATACACATATATGCACGCAGAAGTGTAGTGCAGAAATTTTAAAAAAGTTTTATTGCTAGAATGATTCATGATTTGAGTATTTGTGTTCGTGACTAAGTATGATAAACTTGCAGGAACACAGCAGTGTAAAAAGAAATAAACTTTCATTCATAAGCTGCAAACCTACAAGACAAAGAGGAACCTAAACAAAAGTGAGGGCCATTCTCACAATTACATTTCATGGCCAGTGGAAAGCCTAAAAAATCCTAAGGACAAAATATGAACTGATATTTGCCTCCTACTTATGCTGGGGGGAGGGGACTATGTAGACTTCTTGCTCTTTTTCTGCTTCCCCGATGCCTCCTTGTCAACATCCGAACGACCACCTTTTTTCCTCTTCCTCTTATCAATGAGAGGCTCCGGTGAAGAACTAGAGGACTGAGAGGCTAGTTGCGAAGTTATCGATCTGGAGGAAAATCTTACGACCAACCCAGTTTTGGGGTCGATCTCAAAGATAGGGGGCACATATACTGGATCATGTCTCCCTTTCATAAGAAGCAACTGCTCCTCCCCTTCAGCCTGTTGTTCAGCTAAGATTTCCTCATCACCGCCTCTGCTCTCTTTGGTAATGGCGACTTCCTCTTCATCACCGTCGTGGCGCCCGTCCATGACTCTCAAAGCCTCGATAGTTTCAGCATCCGGGGGGACATCAGCACCAACGCCTGGCAGGATGTCAATCTTCTCCGCCCCTGCCTTCATTTCGGCATCCTTATCAATCGGCCCGCTACCTGTATCATGAGAAACAAATGTTATTTTGGGAGAGAATGCGGTTTGCTCAGTTGACTGTCCAACAAAGCGACGACAAGTGACAATTGCTTTGGCAAGTTGCGGAGAAAATATAGAGATACCTTCCGCCGATCCTCCATCCAAGCCAGCAGCAGAACCCCCGACAGCTGGAGGAGTTGGACCCAGAGGAATCAATGGATAATCTGGATTGTATTCCTCGATTTCGGAAGCCTCGGGCTCTACGGCTGAGCTCGGGCCTTCTCCCATTTTCTCTTTGCCCTTCGCCTGAGTTTTCTCTTTTTCTATTTCTTCTTAGAGCAGGCGTCTGCCTTTCTCTAAATCCTCAGGCTCATTATCTCTCAGAATGGTCCGCATCAACTCATTCTCATCAATCTCGTCAACTCCTAATCGCTGTTTCTCGCTCTCAACGATTGCGTCCCATATGTTGGCTAGAGTGACATGATAGTCTGGGATCCAGGAGATGTTACGGGTCTTGATGACCTGACCAAGGAAGTCGAATAACATTTCTTCAAATCCTTCGATCTCCTTCTCTCTCTCAAGGAGCTTTTCATTAGAAACAGTGGCCATTTCAATGGCACTCTCCACATTATTTTCAGCAAGAATAGCGCGCTTCTCTGCACGCGCGAGTTGATCATTCAGAATCGCCTTCTCCTTTTCGGCCAGAGCTAAGCTATCCTTCAAACTTGCCTTTTCTTTCTCCCAAGCAGCTCTTTCGGCCTCGAAGTGATCCTGTGCTGTTTTCAATTCAGAGTTGGTCATCCTGAGATCTTCTACCTCTTGCTTCAATAACACTCGCTCTTTGCTATTAGAATCAAGCTTATTATGGAAACGTTGCCTGGCCTCCTCCAGCTCTGTTTTGCAAGCTTTAGCATCTCGTTGAGCCAAGGCAAGCAGAGATTGTGCATCCTCTAAGTCCTTCTCCATTTTTGCCCTGGCCCTTTCATTGTTATCTATCTTCACTTTGGACCTATGTGCTTCCATCTCAAGCGTTCGGATGACCTCTGAAAGATTAACAGCATGTTTCTTCATCGCCTCATATTGCTTGGCTACATGGCGAATGTGCCTGATGACTTCAGTATCCCAGTTCCTAGGGACTGGTTCCAAGGCTGGAACAAACATCATCCTTTCGAAGAAGATGTCGGGGAATTGTTCTCGCAACTTTTCCAGCTTAGCCTGAGTCTCAGGATCATGGATGTAATCTCGTGACCCGGGGGCAATCAAACCTTGTTGGCTGGAAGGGACAATGTCAATTTTCTCCTTCTCAGAATCCTTGATTGGATCCTTGCTTTTATCCTAGGGCTCGTAGTGTCTTTTTGATGACCTGCTGTGAGAGGGTGCACTCTTCGGAGGAGTTAAGTCTTTAGGAAGTTGTTTTCCCCCTGTAGGTGGCACCGAATAACTGGGAAGCTTGCCAGAGGTTGGTTTTGATGGAGACCTGGATTGTGAAGAAGTAGGCTTGTGAGAAAGGCCGCGAGCACGCTCAGGATTTGGATGAAGGCTGGGTGTACCTTCACGGAGAGAGCGATAGGAATAAGATCGCCTGCGAGACATCTTTCCTGCAAAAGAAACAAGAGCATATTAAAACCTTGAATACTGTTGATATAAAAGTGTGGGGTCAGGCAGTGCGTGTGATTTGTGCATCCCATATAATTCCCCCTAACAGACCAGGGCCCGAAGTCAGGCTCATCTGAGTAGTTTCTTGTTCTCCAACTGGAACAGTTGTTTCCTCAGAAACAGGGAAAAATGGCTCCCCTTCAAAGTCTCCCTGTGTGTATACATCATCAGGCAAAGGAATTTTGCTCAGCTCTTTAAATAGTTGTTCTTCTGTTAAATCATCGGGAGCAGTAGGTTCAATCGGAAGAGAGGCCCTTGAGGGGAAACCCCCCCGGAGAAACTGGGATTTCCTTAGACTTATCACCACGGGCCTCATCTCCTCTATATATGTTTAGTTCTTGGTCGTCCTGAATGACTATCGGTGAAGGACTCTTACAAAATTTAATTGTTTCTACTGCCCGTGACGTTCCTTCTCCCTCTGTCGGGGGCACGTATTTGTAGGGTTTGCCGCCTGCACCAAGTCCAAACCTTATATCCAGAAGGCGGTGCTTGTGAAGGTTCTCGTCAGTAATGCACTTCTTGATCTTTAGAAAATCGGATTTGCTTTGCAGAAGAAGAGACAGTCGATTATTGTATACCAAACCTTCCGTCTTGGGGAAGGCGTGATCTGCTTAAAAAAAAGGGCATGTTAATGCTTCGATTTCTTAAACAAGTTGTTCAGTCAAAAGTTTAAAGTTTACTTGATTTAAGCCATCTTCTTGAACACCCAGCCTGTCTCTTTATATAGAACCAGTCGGCCTTGGGATCCCCTATGTTGCTATATCCGTCAGACAAAACCTTCCTATTTGCTATCGATTCGAAAAAAGAGAAATTTGGGGTTGCCTTGGAGCGATGCTTGAAAAGATAAAAGAATTTTAAATCTTTAAATGTGAGCTCGGTATGCAGGATTTCCGCGTATGCGATATATAGAGTGTATAGAGCCGCGTAGGCATTGGGATGAAGCTGCATCGGAGCAATACCCAATCGTTTTAAGGTCTCAATGGCGATTGGAGGAAATGGAGGAATAGCGCCTACCCAACACATGAGTCGGCTAACTGTCATATACCCCTCCGGAGCCAAATGAGGTCTATCTTCGCTGCCGGGTGTCCTCACATCATCCCAGGGGATACCATGTCTCAAGCAAATTCTCTTAAGCTTTATGTCATCAAGTTTGGAAGCTAAAGAGTCTGTGAATTTATCTATTTCTATTGCACCAGGAACTTCGTCGGGAGCTCGGCCGTCTACCTCTGACTCTTCATCAAGCGAGGTACTCTCAGACGGATTCGATTCTGTTTCTGCCTCATATTCGGATCCAGAATCCGCACCCTCTGGATTAGTTGGAAGAACCTCGGGGTTGAGATGCTCATACACCTCGGGATCCGTCTCTGTGTCAGATCTTGAAGGGGAACGATTATCCGACATTACTGTTTAGGCGAGTAAACATGAGAAATAAGATTATAATTACCCGTCCCCCCTGTGTGTGTGAGTGCAAGTGTGAGCCTGTGCATGTCTTAAAGAAAAAGCATAAAGGTTATCAAGATCATCGAAATGTTAGGTCATATGCTGTTAAGTAATGCATTTGGTCAGTCCAGAAAGTCCATCATGAAGGCTTTAACCTAACTGTCCAGATTCTTGTGATGATAGTGCATTGTTTAAAGTTTAAAACGTGTATTGGATCCTCGACTAAACACGGATCGTGAAGCAGCAGGGATCGCCCCTCTCTCGGATCATGAAGCAGCAGGGATTGCCCCTCTCTCGGATCGTAAGGCAGCAGGGATCGCCCCTCTCTCGGATCGTGAGGCAGCAGGGATCGCCCCTTTCTTGGATCGTGATATCGCGTGGGTCGGTGTTCCCGTCGGATCGAAGCAGCCCCCTACGATTCGCAACTCTTCCACCACCACGATGGATGAGCTAGGATCCGTCCCATTACCGTCACCACGATCCCCTGCCTCGACATTCTTCTTCCTCTTCCTCCTCGTTCTTCCCTCTGATCCCGCGATCCGAACCGACCTGCTCTGTCCTTCCTCTCCTCTCCTCTTCTTCTCCATCGCCGAACGCAAGCAATCAAATCCATCAGCCATGGCGCCACGCCAGCTTCCAAAACCTCGAACACCATAAATTATACCACTTTCTCCCTTCAAGTCAGTGAAAATTCAAGACAAACGAAAGTGAAATCTCATGAAAGCTTTTTCGAGTGTAATTACCTTTCTGAAAATGGTGAAACAATTGGATGATCGGTGGTTTAAAAGCTAGGGTTTCGCCTAAGGGAACTGGCGGCGCAACGATAAAGAAAAAAGAAAGGAGGAAGATAAGGGAGGGCTCGGGTTTATATAGGAAAACCCGCGACCGTTAGCCTTCCCTTTTTTGTTTTATTCGATTCGTGGGCCTCTGTTGGTCACCGAACCTAGCCCATCTGAAATTCAGGAGACCCAATCCCTTGATGGCCTCGTGACGAAGCCCATTGAAACACCCCACCTTCGTTAGGGTCACTCTCAAAGGGAATGCCCTAATTTTGGTGGAGGTTTATAAGTATAAGTCACAGATATACAAGACAGATATAAATACACATATTTTTGAACAGCGGAAAACAACAGCAATTTTTATTTCAACAAAATACGTGTTACACAAACCATGTCATAACTTGTCTTACAATACTTCCAAAAAAACCATTACATCTTCATAACTGTCTTGATTACATTATTTAAAGAAGCATAAAAACATAAGTAAACTGCATAAGTCCCATAATTACTGTCCAAAGACATAGTCCAAAACGAAAAAGATCCAAGCAATACTTTCTTTCTCTTCAAGCTGGATGTGAAAACTGGTCAAGCTGCGGTATTCCCTCCATGTGGACCTGGGGGGGGGGGGGGGACGAATGAAAAGAAGGCGAAAGAAAAGTAAAGTCAGACATAAAGCCTGAGTAAGTCTAGGACTATTCAGTCTATGAATAAAGAACTGGGTATGATAAGTATAAACTGGAAATGGGAAAGCACCATAAACTAAGTTAAGTTGTCTAGAGTCGAATATACTATCGTACCCCATATTAATATCTGCATCCATATAAACTGGTTCCCAACAGGCACCCCATAATCAGGGTGAAGTGATTCGTTTCTAATGATCGGCTCCTACTCGCATAGTTACATGTGTCTTACGGCCCCCGATGTTGTAGTTACCTATGCTGGTCCCACCATAGGGTGTATCAAGTCCCATGGTGGCGGCCCGACACAATCCTAGAATGCACAGGTATGCTACTGGTGTCCAGTGCCTTATTTTTCTGCGCTGGAGTGTGTGCACGCCCGCACCCCGTTAGAACCTATACTGCTGCACCACCGCCGTCGATTTGACCTCTTACAGTCAGCCCAGTAATCGTGCCCTACCCTGCCTAGTTCAGGGTGTCCTGATACACCTTATAGGATTACTGCTGAAAAGGGTCCCCCGCTACTAGGTTTTCTATTTCTAGCTGTTAGACCCAAATGTGGTTCTAACACCCAAATTGATTAGAAACAAGATAAAATAAAACAGAAATAAAAATGAACACACAAGATTTATAGTGGTTCGGCGAAGAAATGCCTACGTCCACTTAGTTCTAACTATATTCAGTAATTCAGTTACAAAGACAATGTAAGATTCACTCACAACTCACTTTTGTTCACTCAAATGATTAAAACAAGAAATGAAAGATGGTTTGGATTTTCCGGGAGTAAAGGAGTTCGGATGATGGAGGTACTTGGATTCTCAAAAGTGCTGAAAAAAGATCCTTCTCTTTGTCTCTAGATGGGGTATTTATAGGTGTGAATTTGCCTGAGATTCAATCCGGGTCGGAACACGTGTCATCCATCGCACTCTCTTCGGGTTCGGATGGGCTATCAAGCTGACAACGCATCAATGAGATGGACGTTAGGGGTAGGAATTAGTCATATCCGGTCCGGTTCTCCAGGCGACTTTATAGGAGATTTTCCAGGATCATGGGTGCGGGTCGGAGACGTGCAGGTTGGGGGCTCGGATCGGAATACCCGATTCGAACCGGAGTAGCTTGGACGTCTCTCCTTCTCTAATCATACTCCGCTCCGCTCCAGCGTCGTGGCAAGCAGATGGCTTTCCGATCCACTTGAGATTTATTGGCCTTCCGATCCGAACAGAGATGCTTTGCCAATTTATCCAGTAAGAGACATCCGATCCGAACAGAGAATTCTACCCGATCCGAACCGATATGCTGCTATCAATCTGAATTGTGGTGTTTCCTTCCGATCCGAACCGGAGTCTTATAACTTGAAATACTCTTCAATGGTTAGTTTCTTGACTTTGTGTTGCCTAGTTCACAAAGTATGCTAACATTTTGCCCCCTCAAAGGATGCTTTCGTTGTACAAAGCGTGCTTTGATGTCGTTTAACCAGAATTGTCAAGAGTAATGCACAGATTTCTGTTCGGTTCGGCGTCCGACCCGAACACATTTTCTTCATTTCTGAGCAAATTTGGGAACTTATCTCGCCATGTAATGCTTCTTGCAGGTATGCTCCTCCTTTACTCTCCTTCTCTTCAATTCGAGTCGGATGCTAAATCAATCGTGTGAAGTTTCCACTCGGTTCGGATTCCGATCCGAAGCGTATTCGTGGATTTATTTCTTTAACATTGGGCCTTCAGAGAGAGTTGTGCTACTGGGCTTCCACTCCGGTCCGAGCGGGCGAGACAAAATAGGGAGACGAGGAGTCAACACCATTCTTTATATAAACCCATCACCATCTTCATTCCTTCCTTCTTCGTTTCAATTGCCGCTCGGACCTAAGTATTGAAAACATCAGAAACTCGAATATTCTGAAACTATCCCTTGTAGATTTCTTAACTCGAACACGTAGGTAGCTCTTTAATCTCGAATAGCTTCATAGTAATTGCTCTTGATTTCAATTTGTGTTGGATTGGGATGGTTTAGCCACAGGCTTCGCTTGAACTCCACATCGTTACTGGTGGACGCGCCGTCGCTTCGAGGCGTTGCGAAGCTGGAGAGGGCAAATTTCTGCCCTCGACGATAGCTTTGGTGATAATATGGACCTGTTTGTGAGAAAAGGGGGGAAAGAGGAAGAAGACGAGGAGCGTGGTGACCAACTAAAGTCGGTTCGGGTAGAAGACGGAGGAGCGGAAAGGAAGAAGTAGGATAAGGGGTCGGTTCGGGTTACACACTTTAGAAAGACAGGGAGGACAGAAAACGTCGGTTCGGGTCGGAGAAGTGAAGGTTGAAGTAAATGGATCGGTTGAGTGGTGCTAGTTCGGTTCGGATCGGGCCATCCGATCCGATCAGATCAGTCTTGCTTCCAGACCCATTGCTTCCCTTGTCTTGAACTGGCCCTGCTCTAATGACGCATCCGAACCGATTACTATCTGTGTTTGTATTGAGCCAGCCATCATACGTATATCCGAACCGAACCGAACATATTAAACTTGGCACATAAAATCTACCCAATTAATTCAACTAACGCTTACTCTAGACGAATATGCTTCGCGAACAGTTAGGATAGTGCCTTGCGAACATAAACGAGAATCAAGGACAACTCTGACTATTACTTTCTCTTTAAAGCTTCGTCATGCATTGCTGTACTTCTATTTTGTATTTCCCACATTTGTTGCACACACTTTAGTTCACACACATACACAAAAAGGGGACACGGGATAATTCACTCTAATCCGTGTTATTGCTTCTTCAATAGTTCCATGACAATGAGGCCCAGACGCTCTTCTCGTTTAGCTGAGAGGAAAGAAGCTCCAGAAACTGCCAACAAAACCACTCTTGAGGATATATCTTCTTCATCTGACCCAGAATGGGACAGCGAGGGTCCGGATTACGGAGTTGGTCATCGGGAAAGCGATGAAATGTCTTCAGAAAATGAAGTTTCCCTAGGCTTTGAGGAGGAAGGAGGGATTGGTGACAATCGAGCACCTGATGAATTTGACTCAGCCATTATATTGGAATCACCTCCAGATTCCGTAGAATCAACAATTGACAATGACCGACTCGTGAGAATTTGCTTGAAGTATGGAATAATGAAGAGAGACACTTTAGTGCCCTCACGTTCTGACCGTCCCCATAACCCTCCAGAAGGATATATGACGGTCACTCGTCTGATGTGCATGGTTGGCGCCATTCCTCCATTCTCGCCTTTCATCGTCGACTTCTTAAGACAAATGCGGATTGCCCCCATGCAGCTGCATCCTAATTCATATGCCTACCTGCATACCTTATTCATAGCATATCGTGAAATTCTAGGCGTGGAGCTTACGTTTGACGATGTTCATTTCTTCTATAATTTCAAACATCGGACTAGAGAAACCCCTTCTTTCTGTTACTTTGAGTCGGTCCCAAAGAGGAAGATAATCTCTACGCCGTTTAGCAGCAAAGCTGGAGATTCCAGACTAGAGTGGTTCTATATAAAGCAACAGTCTGGATGCGCCAGAAGATGGACAAAATCAAGTAAAGCACTGATTTTCTGACCCTGGACTCTATACACTTGAATCATCACCCTGACCTGTTTTCCTTTTTATTTGCAGTCGACAATCCCAAACAGGTATCAGACCAAGCGTTCTTTGATCGAATGCACCGTCTCCTCAATGGCGACCAAAAATTCCTTACTATTGACGAGGTTCTTAAAGATGAGTACCTTCACTTTCACGGGCTGCTATCCGTTTTCCGTAGCATCGGTCATGGGACGGTCCCTTATGCATATATTCCTCCAGTGGAAACAGTTCCAGAAATAGGAGAAGGCTCGGGAATTCCTGCAGCTTCTCTTCAAACTTCACCCTCTCCCTCTTCCACTCAAGATGATGAACTGGCTAATCTGGCCAAAAAACATCGTGAAGGGTATATTGCCCCCGAGGAAACTACCTCGGTAGAAAAATCAAAATCTCTCCAAGGGTCGCCACTTCACGCTTCCGAAGGGGATGTTCCTAGCACCGACGAGCACATATTTCAGGGTTTGGGGGATCTCCCCTTACCCGAGACTATATATACTTCGGAAGATTTCAGAAAGGACCCTTTAGTCTTCACTTCTTCTGAAGAGACTACTCCTGCTAAGGCCAAAGAGCCTGCCCGCACCAGTCTAGCTTCAGACTCGGGTTGGTTGGGGGGACACACACACCACATAGGATGCACTTTACACCGTAGCACTAGCATTCATTGCACTTCTTTCTCCATGGATCCGTCGATTCTAAACTTTGTTTAATTTATCGTGCAGGTACAATGTCTCGATCCTCTTATGATATAAGAAAGCTTCGCCGCAGCATGTCCAATCCTCCTCAGGATGCTGAGTATAATCGCCGAGATGACCGTGGTAGGGAGGAAAGAAGACCCTATGATCCTTATCGATCTCGATCCTCACGCTCCCGCTCACCAGTTCGACCGGAACAAGAAAAATACAAAAGCTATCAAGGTTGTAGGGAGGAGGATAGACCACAATCCAGGGATTCCACTTCCTCCCATGAAAAGCGGAGTAGAGAGAAGACTCCTCCAAAGGAAACTGGGTCTAGAAGCAAGCAAAAAGTCCCTGCTACTAAGCGACCTCGGACAGACAAAGGTTCTACAGAATCTTCTTCAGGAAGGGACACTGAACTAACAGTCCTCGCCCCTCCTCCACCAGATGCGGGAACCGCAGTAAGGCTGGCATATTTAAAGGAGCAATTTCCCGAGCACTACTTCGAGACTCTGACCTTTCTACCTTCCCTTGAACCTATTTCTTCTAATTGGGCAGAGGAGGCCAGAGCAAAGATTGATTTGGTGGAAAAACAATATACCGAGATGTTCAAGTATTCCCGCACTCTTTCTAGAATCATCCGCACGCTAATGACAAATGCTGACTCAATGCACAAAACTGCGGAGGAAGATGCTAAGGCCCTAAAAACTTTAGGAAAAAATTTAGAGGATACTCAAGCTCAACTAGCTATCGCTCAAAAGAACGCTTCTAACTTCAAACTACAGTTTGAGGACATGCAAAAGCGCTATCATGATTTGCTAGAATCCCACACTCAGGAGCGTTCTGAGTTGAAGAAACAAGCTGACGAGGCCAAATCAGAGGCTGCGAAGACACGTCTTGCTTATGCTGAGCTTGAGCAGAAAAACGCCGAGTTAGCGAAAAGGAGCGCTGAGTTAGAAAAGAAAAACGCTGACTTGGCTTCAAAATTGTTAGAGGCGGAAAACAGGGCTGCTCTGGCTGAAGGCAATGTGGAATGCGCTATTAAATCTGCGGAGGAAACCCGCAAACAATTATCAGAGGCGGAGGCCGATATTCAGGGCTTCGGCGAGCTAATGATCGAATTCTTTGCGCACATTATTCGTCGTCGAAACATTTCCTGGATCGAGGACTATCCATCCACTTTGGTTCATGTGTGGAATCAAATCGTCGAGTGGGAAAAAGAAGAGCTTAAGGTCGATTCCCTCGATGAAGATAAGTTGATGGAGAAGTACTTGAGAGACGACGAACCGGAGCGCCTAGCTGAAGGTCGCCGTCTAATTGCTGAGGCCATGGAAGAAGAGAGGCGGAAGTCTAAACAGAAAACCATTCCTGAAGCTGGTTCCTCTTCTTCTGCTCCTATAACTCCTGAAGTAGAAGGGTATGATCCCGAAAACCCGGGAATTCCCCGAACAACTTTACTATCTCCCATTCCTGAAATAACTCCAGAGGTAGTAGTCACCCCCGCTGAAAAGTCTTCAGAAGGTATCCCTATCTTTTCTCCTCAATTTGTCAAGGCTACTACTACCTTTGGCTACATGACTGAACGTTCGATGAGAAATCCTTTGCTCTTGCCTGAGTTGATAACCGATGTTTCTCATTTTGTAGGCGTTGAATCCTCCGCGAAGACAGATGTAGTTCAAGGAACTACCACTGGGACAAAGCCCGCTGATAGGGTCAAAGAAGGAGAAGACAAGGCTGCTTCCACAGACCTGGGGGAAAGAAGTGAACCAACTAAGGTCACTACTCCCCATGATGAAGAAATGATTGCAGCTTTAAAAGACGACGGAGGAGACGAGGGGCATGATGAGGAACCGGAGATTGTAATAACTGGGGAATCGAAAAGCGCTGATGACATTACCTTGGCTGCCATGAAGGCTGATCAAGACAAGCGCTTGCAATTAAAGGCTGAAGAATTAGACCCTGAGGTCCTCAAGCCCCTTGCAGTTGTGGATGCAGGTTCAAGGTTAGTTGTTAAGCTCTCAACTAGATCTATCACCGAAGAACTTGCTAAAAAATCTTCTTTTGATTCCAGTGCCCAGCCCTCCGGGAAGAAGTCTGCTGGCTCCAGTGCTACACCTTCAGGGAAAAAGAAATCAAAGCGAATTTTGACTGAAGCCGAGAGGGAAGCAAAGGATGCGGAAAAAGCTGCCAAGAAATCGAAGGCTCATCCCAAACCCAAATAGTGGGTTCTCCTGTGTCCTTTTAGCATCTTTGTAAATCAATAAGTGCTGCCACAACAGCAGCTCCCGCACTTTCTTTTTAAGTCATTTCCCTGTACAAATTCATTCATTTGTAAATAAAAATAATTCACTTTCTGCAATGTTTATTTGTTAGCAGTTCTGCACTTATGTAAAAATGCATATCTATAGTTATGAAACAAGGTTGTGGAGAGGGGAGTTATGTGTATGTGCCCCCAGCCAGTCTACACAAGTTATTCAGTGCTTAACCATGCAATCTGAATGCTCCCGATTCTCTAACAGGATAGCATTTCCTGGGTCATCAACACCTGTTGTTTTTCCTGGCATTTCTTTTATACTCCCTCTCATTCTCTCGAGAGTTAGAGTTCGAGTTCAGCTATTTGTTTATCCCCCGGTCGTTCAACGGGAAAAGATTTCTTTCTCGGCGCTCGATCGGAGACGCCTTTATACTCTCTTTCTCTCTGGAAAGTTAGAGTTCAGAATAGAATTTCCTTTTCAGCGCTCAGTTTGAGACGCTTTTATACTCTCTCTCTTTCTCTGGAGAGTTAGAGTTCGGAGTTAATCCTCCTTTCTCAGCGCTCAGTCGGAGACGCTTTTATACTCTCTCTCTTTCTCTGGAGAGTTAGAGTTCAGAATGTCGTTTTCTCATTCTTTTATGTCTTATTGCACAAATAATCATTGTGCTTCTTTTTATGCCCAAACTGTTTCAACCTTTTTAGGCTCTAAGTTATCCTGTATTTTATAATCACAACAGAACAACTAACGAATGTAAATGCATAAAAGTAAATAACACACAATATTTTATAGTGGTTCAGCTAAGTCATAGCCTACATCCACTTTATAGTCCTTTATTCATATCGTCATATTTTCCAAAGGCAAGTCGTGCCTTATTACAGAGTTTACAGGAAGAACAGCAAAAAGTATAGCATTTCTAATCCAAATATCGCATTAAGTGTTGGGCATTCCATGCTCGAGGGACTTCTTTGCCATCTACGGTCGTTAACTTGAATGTTCCTTTATCAAGTTTCCGTTGGATGACAAAGGGTCCTTCCCATTTTGGGCCGAGGTGAGGAAGAGATGGAAAAACTCTCTTTAGCACCAAATCTCCTGGTTCAAAAGTTCTGAGGCGAACATTTTTGTCATAATAGCGCGCCATCTGACGCCGATGTCTTGCTGCACGCAAGTCTGCTTCGTCCCTCTTCTCTTCGACTTCATCAAGAGACTCAAGTAAAAGTGCCCGATTCGTCATCGGGTCATAATACGTAACCCTGTGGGAAGGAACTTCCAGTTCAACTGGAATTACTGCTTCCGAGCCAAAGGAGAGAGAAAAAGGGGTATGACCGGTAGCCGTTTTAAACGTTGTTCGATATGCCCACAAAGCTAGGGGCAATTCATCAACCCATTTTGCCTTTGCACGCTCTAATCGCTTCTTGAGGATGGTTTTTATTACCTTGTTTATTGCCTCTACTTGCCCATTAGATTGTGGATAGGCAACTGCAGTATATCGTTTGTCTATCTTATATTTCTGGCAAAAGTTTCTGAATTCAGTGCTATCAAATTGGGTCCCGTTGTCGGTAATAATCGTCCTTGGGATCCCGAATCGGCATATAATATTTCGGACTACAAAACTTATCACCTTTCTTGTGGTGATCTTAGTCAAGGGTTCAGCTTCCACCCACTTTGTGAAATAATCCACGGCTACTATGGCATACTTAGCTCCCCCTTTAGCAATCGGTAAAACTCCAATGATATCGATTCCCCATGTGGCAAATGGCCAAGGACTCACCATCGATTTAAGCTGAGTTGACGGTGCCCTGGGGATTTTGGCGAACCTCTGGCACTTATCGCAGCGTCGTGAATAATCAGCTGGATCTTTGTTAATCGTAGGCCAGAAGTATCCATACCGCAATATTTTCTTTGCTAAAGTTTGACCTCCTGTATGATCTCCACACTCACCTTCGTGCACTTCTCTCAGTACACGCTTGATGTCGTCGTGTGCGATACATCGTAACAGGGGCATAGAAAATCCCTGTCTATAGAGGGTATCGTCTTGCATAACATATCTGGCAGCTTTGCGAACTACAGCTCTTTTCTCACTTTTCTTCGATGGGAGAGTCCCATTCTTAAGAAAACTCTTGATTGGAGTCATCCATGACTCCTTCTCTGATTCCGCTTCATGAACGAATTCAATTTCCATTGACTCAAAGCTTGGCGATTCCAACGTTTCAATCGGAATTACCTCAATCTCTTCGGGATTGTCGGAACTAGCCAACTTTGCTAATCTATCCGCTTTCTGGTTTTCTACTCTGGGAATATGTGTTATGTTGTACCGTTCTAAGCTACTTAATAGCTCTTTCACTTTCTTGAGGTAAGCAACAAGTCGAGGTCCTCGAGCCGCGAACTCCTCTCGCACTTGACAAACAACAATCTTAGAGTCACAAAATATGTCCATCACTTTTACTCCGAGGTCTTTAGCGAGTTTCAGCCCGGCAATCAGGGCTTCATACTCAGAGTCATTGTTTGTTGCCGAAAATTCTAATCGCAGGGCGTAATATAACGACCGTCCCTCCGGAGTGACTAAGACAATTCCAGCTCCGGATCTTCGGTCATTTTTAGCTCCATCTGTATATAATTTCCACGGATTCATCTCTAGCTTATCCTCGGATTTAACCACTCGGTCATTGATTATTTCTTCCTCTGGAATGGTGAACTCCGCAATAAAGTCTGCTAGAGCTTGCCCCCTGATTGACTTTCGTGGTTGAAAATTCAAATCAAACTGGCTTAGTTCTATGTTCCATTTAATCAACCTTCCCGACGCTTCGGGTCTCTGCAACACCTGTCTTAACGGCTGATCGGTGTATATGGTTATTGGATGGGCTTGGAAGTAGTGACGAAGTTTTCGGGATGCAATCAGGAGGCTGTAAGCGAGCTTCTCGATCTTTGGGTAGTTGCGCTCTGCCGCTGCTAATTTCTTACTCACATAGTATACTGGCCTTTGTACTTTGTCTTCTTCTCGAACCAGAACTGTGCTGACAGCGTGAGCCGAGACTGCTAGATAAACAAATAGTTCTTCGTGATCTACGGGCTTTGATAAGATTGGCGGTTTCTCTAACAGCTCTAACAAATTTTGAAAAGCCTCGACACAATCGGGAGTCCACTGGAAGTTCTTCTTTCCCCTTTTTATCAAATCAAAAAATGGAACACATTTATCGGTGGCTTTGGAGATGAATCTACTTAGCGCCGCTACCTTCCCTGCCAGACTTTGGACGTCTTTAATTTTCCTTGGTTCTTTGATATTTCTAATCGCCGCTATCTGGCTAGGGTTGATCTCAATTCCTCGGGAACTCACAATGAAGCCAAGGAATTTTCCCGACGCCACTCCAAATGAACATTTTAAAGGATTCAATTTCATACGGTATTTTCGCAAGATACCAAACATTTCTGCTAAGTCTTGCGTATGACTGGAGGACTGCTTTGATTTAACAAGCATATCATCCACATAAACTTCCATAGTTTTTCCTATCTGATCATAAAACATTCTATTTACCAACCGCTGATAAGTAGCTCCAGCGTTTTTTAATCCGAACGGCATTACAACATAACAATATAATCCCAAATTCGTAATGAAACTTGTATGCTCTTGGTCTGGCACATGCATAGGAATTTGATTGTATCCAGAGTATGCATCCATGAAAGAGAGAAGTTCATGACCTGCTGTCGAGTCTACAAGCTGGTCAATCCTGGGAAGTGGGAAACTATCTTTTGGGCAAGCCTTATTTAAATCTGAAAAGTCAATACAAGTTCGCCACTTTCCGTTTGGCTTCTTTACCAAGACAGGATTCGATATCCAGTCGGGATAAGTCGAATCTCGAATAAATCCATTTTGCTTCAATTTCTCTACTTCCTCTTTGAGAGCAGCCGACCTCTCTGGGCCCAGCATGCGTCTCTTTTGCTTCACAGGCGGATGCTTCGGATTTACATTCAGTTTGTGACTGATAATGGAAGGCGATATCCCACACATGTCAGCATGGGTCCATGCGAACACATCTAAGTTTGCCTTCAAGAAGTCCGTCAGTTCTTCAGCGCGACGTGGATCCAATTGGGAACCAATCTTCAAAACTTTCGTCGGATCAGCTTTATCAACAGGAATTTCCACTGTCGCTTCATTAGGAGTTGCATTTCTAGCCTCTGGTTCCTCGTCTTTTCTAGGATCCAGGTCTTCAGGCGTTCCTTTGGGCAACTCCCTTGGGTTCAATCTCTCTAATTGCTATGTCGAGTCCCCCTTTGAGGGAGATGAGGCATCCTTACTCTCAACATTTACTCCTTTCATCAACATCTTCAGTTCGGCCACATAGCAGGCCCGTCCAGAGACCTGATCCCCTCTTATTACTCCAGTTCCGGCTTCGGTTGGGAACTTTAGTAACAAGCACCAAGGGGCAATACAAACTCTAAATTCAGCGAGGGCAGGTCTCCCTAAAAATGCGCTATATGGCGAATCTACGTCCAATACTACAAACTGAAGCATTCGCACTCTTCTACGTTCTCCTTGCCCTAGGGTCACGGGCAACTCTATATATCCCATGGGAGCTGTCGTCGCTCCGTTGAAGCCTCTAATCCATCCTTCACAAGGTTTCAGATCTTCGGGCTCAAGTTTCATCTGATCAAATGACTTCTTGAACAAAATATTAACGGAACTTCCGTTGTCTACTAATACCTTATGGACCAAGGCCGGCCCAATAGTGGTAGTAATAACCAACGGATCATTGGTGGGAGATTGTATCCCCGTATTGTCTCGGCTGCGAAATACCACGTCATCGAACATGGTTTTTTGTTGTTTTATGGGGGTGACATCTTCCAAATCGTCACCTTCGTTCACATCCAGATGCTTGGCAGCATTCACATATTGGTCCATTGACCTAAAACTTCGGATTGCCGGGTGAGGTCCACCTACTATGGAGTTGATGACGATCCCTTTACCTTTCTGCTGCGTGGTAGGCTTAGGAGCAGGTAGAATCTGTTTTGGAGCCTGCTCTCCTTGCCCCCTGTCCCTCGGGGCAACCTTGTACTCATCCAACTTTCCTTCACGCAGCAGCTTTTCAATTACATCCCTCAAATGTCGACACTCATTGGTCGAATGTCCATGTGTTCCGTGAAACAAGCAAAATTTCCCTGTCGCCATTTCTTTCTCGGTCGAATCACGAGGTGGCGGTCTTTTATACTGCAACACGTTGTATGTATCCAGGTAAATATTTTCCAGGGTGTCATTCAATGGCGTATAGTTCTCGTAGTTTTGGAATCGGGGCCTTTTGTTAGGGTCACTTCCCCTATTTCTGTTTCTCCTGTTGCCGTTCGAATTACGGTTGTTGTTGTTTCCCCCGTTTCCAGTATTGCTGTTTCCACCCTTGTTTCCTACATTTACTTCGACCTTGCCAGAACTTTCCCCAGACTGCTTCACGACAATATTACTCTGCACATTCTCCTTTGAAGCTATCTCAGACTTTCTCTTCCGGTTTGCCCGGGCCTCTTCTCGTCTTAGATAAATATCGGCTTTTTCGTAGAATATCGCCCTTGTGGGGGGTGTCTTCCCAGAAAGGTAGTCTCCAAATTCAGATTCAGGATCGACTCCTTCCTTCAATGCCATTAGAATAGTGGGCTCATGCGGGTCACTGACCTCAGTTACAGCTTGGTTAAAACGATCTAGATATGCCCTTAAAGATTCCCCTGGTGCCTGTTTGATCCTTGACAATTCAATGACACTCTTGGACTTGCGGGCATGTAGTCGAAACTGGTTCATGAAACGCTCGCTTAGTTCTTTGTAATTAGAAATTGAACGAGGAGGAAGCCGGGTAAACCAGAACAATGCCACATCTTCCAGGTAGATTGGGAATGCTTTGCACTTTACTTCGTCAGGGGCAGCAGCGACGTTCATGAGCCACGAATACCGCATCAAATGCTGTCCCGGATCAGTCCTTCCGTTGTATTTGTCCATCTGCGGCAAGTTAAAGCGTCGGGGAAACTGGAAATCTAGGATATCATCAGTGAACGGTGTATGGCTTCGCTCAATGCCATAGTCTTCATTCGTATAATTCCGGCTCTCGGACATAATTCGGCGAACCATTGCCTGCACATCGGCACTAGTTAGGGGCTGCTCAGGTTCCCTGGCCCTAGTGTCCGAGTTCCTTCGGGGCTCTTGCTCTGGAGATGCCCTTCTTCTTCGAGCTGCCTCTACTCGATTCCTTTCCCTGTGTTCCCGGTCGATCTCGGGAAGAGGGGACTGGAGTCTTTGCCCCCGAGTAGGGCTATCGTTTCCTAATGCTCGTGCGATATCCTCGCGAGATCCTAAAGATCCAAACGTTAGCAGCTCCACGTTCTGAGGTCGTACGAGTGGCCTTCGTTCACGGGGCCTCTCTTCCTCGGAAGATGAAGATTGATCTACGGGTGTGTGACGAACCGGTGATGGAGTTCTTTGCCGGCGGAGCTCATTGATTTCCCGACTCATGAGCCTCATATTTTCCTGCATCATGAGATTGGTGCGCTCATGAACTCTCATAGCTTCCCTCGTGCTCTCAAGCATATCAAGCAAGCGCGAGAAATCTCCTTGGGTGATGGGAGCAGATGGATTGACCTGGTCTCCAACCCTGGCAGCTGGAATTGGAGCATTCGCGGGGACTCGAGTAGATGTTCCAGCTTCACCAAGCATCGGGTCGGATCGGAGGTAGGAAGTCGGGTCGGATCGGAGCTGGGGTGCCTGGTCGGATCGGTGTGCAGCGAGCAAGTCGGGTCGGTTCAGACTGGGGGAGTGCACTGCTTCGGAGTCCCCTACCCGGATCGGATCGGAGCTCTCCCCTTGCTATCGGTTCGGATTTCCTGCATTGATTCTTCCTGCTGCTGAACTCTGCCCCCGAGACCTTGTTACAACAGCATGTTGCTGATCTTCGCCAGCTCCATTTCCTTGAACAGACTGAACTTCCTTGCCTTTTCCTTTGGCCATTAGTCTTTGACAATTGCTTCAACGAATGTAAAAAAGTGGAGAAACTTAAGGATTCACTTCTTTGAACTCAACGGTCCAAAAAGTAGAAAGAGATCCCGGAAAATAAAGAATTTAGATGAGGATTCTCAGTGAAAGCACCAAAATGTTAGACCCAAATGTGGTTCTAACACCCAAATTGATTAGAAACAAGATAAAATAAAACAGAAATAAAAATGAACACACAAGATTTATAGTGGTTCGGCGAAGAAATGCCTACGTCCACTTAGTTCTAACTATATTCAGTAATTCAGTTACAAAGACAATGTAAGATTCACTCACAACTCACTTTTGTTCACTCAAATGATTAAAACAAGAAATGAAAGATGGTTTGGATTTTCCGGGAGTAAAGGAGTTCGGATGATGGAGGTACTTGGATTCTCAAAAGTGCTGAAAAAAGATCCTTCTCTTTGTCTCTAGATGTGGTATTTATAGGTGTGAATTTGCCTGAGATTCAATCCGGGTCGGAACACGTGTCATCCATCGCACTCTCTTCGGGTTCGGATGGGCTATCAAGCTGACAACGCATCAATGAGATGGACGTTAGGGGTAGGAATTAGTCATATCCGGTCCGGTTCTCCAGGCGACTTTATAGGAGATTTTCCTGGATCATGGGTGCGGGTCGGAGACGTGCAGGTTGGGGGCTCGGATCGGAATACCCGATTCGAACCGGAGTAGCTTGGACGTCTCTCCTTCTCTAATCATACTCCGCTCCGCTCCAGCGTCGTGGCAAGCAGATGGCTTTCCGATCCACTTGAGATTTATTGGCCTTCCGATCCGAACAGAGATGCTTTGCCAATTTATCCAGTAAGAGACATCCGATCCGAACAGAGAATTCTACCCGATCCGAACCGATATGCTGCTATCAATCTGAATTGTGGTGTTTCCTTCCGATCCGAACCGGAGTCTTATAACTTGAAATACTCTTCAATGGTTAGTTTCTTGACTTTGTGTTGCCTAGTTCACAAAGTAGGCTAACACTAGCCAACATGCTAAGTTGGTTAAGTGTTTTGTAAACCTAACCCCAATCAGTCTGTATAGTTTAGCATGTTCCATTTTGATTAAGTATTAATTTAATTTACTTAATCCTATCAATCCTGACTCAGCCTTAATTGTCTTATTAAAGTCTCGACCTCTCACATTAGACAGGTATTGTTGTGGCTGCCTGTTGCCGGTTGGGTCCGGGCAGTCTTATGCCACAACTCAGTCTAACTTCGGGTCCTTATTGGGCTCCGTGTTTAACCACCCACATTGGATAGGTATTGTTGTGACTACTGGACAGCCGGGCGGTTCCGGGCAGGTTTACATCACAACTCAGTCCAACCTCGGGTTAAACACATCTTATTTTCTAAATTTACATATTTTGTCTCTTTTCTTTTTATATGTAAATATTTGCGGCCCATTATTCAAATCCATCTTTATCGGGTAAAATTAATTTATATCGCTTAATTGTTTTTTTCAAGGTTGTTGGCATGCGTCAAACATGCCAACACCTATGTTCTATATTTAACCCAGTCGTCATTACCCCTGTTTTATACGTTCTCTACAATATAACATATGTTGGGTCTAACATTTAAACCCAACTTAGCCACATGAAAAAGGGGAGGCTTATAACATGGTGTTTATATATTCTAAGTAACATAAAAGGGGAGTGTGAACGCACGAACTTGCAACATAGCGAACTAATTAATCATAAGTTTGACACTTGTGAACTTGCATAGTAATAGCATATAATCATGGCATAAACATACTTAAACATCAATCATTCTATTCATATAATCATGGCATAAACATACCTAAACATGAACCATTCTATTCATATAATCATGGTTTTTAATCTATTCATGTAAATTTGCAATTGGAATGTAAATCTAACTTAATTATGTGTCACATATATCACCATATGATTTTGATAACAACCTAGGCCTAAAACATGTTTTTCAACTAGGCATAACACCAAACATAGTTTAGTCATGTTCATAAAGATGCTTACTTTTGTCTCTAATACAAAAGTATGGTTTTACACTTGAATCACGATGCCAATTCCAACATAAATTCATATAAACCATAATACTTAGTTGAATCCAATTACACACTAAAAGTGATCATAAAAGTATGTACATCATATTGGCATAATAGTGAATCATATACTTGCATGAATCTCAATTAAACTACCGCAAACATGTAGTTGTTAACTTCCAACATGAATCACATACTTGCAAATATCCAATCGTTATACCACATCATTCCAAATCATTTAGAATCAAAGAAACATACAAATATAGATTATTATCACCACAAATCTAATACAATTCTATTTCTCATTTTACACAAATCAAAACACAATTATTTATTCACATCGGAATAGCACTCTACTTTCAACGTATGACGAATCTTCAATTCAGGAATCTGAATTCTGAATTTGGAAATGCTATCCTTTGTTGTAGGCGTTGTTTTGATTTAATTGACGTTGCTTTAAGCTTTCGAATTGTCTCCTAATTATCTCTCAATTTCTGACAGCTATTCCTAGTCTTTCCTCGGCAGCATGACGGTCTCATCTCCATTTTTGTTTGTATGAATTAGCGTGAGTCTTAGGTCCTTTTTATAGAGTTTATGAGTTGATTAGGACCGTCGATGGAGTTTGGTTTAATAATAGCCGTTCGTTTGAAGGAGAGACCAATCAGGAGCTGACACCTAGCCCTAGTGACAAGGCAAGACCCAGAAAATCGACCAAACACAGACCAGTCCAGCCAGGGGGGTTGGGTTCGACCTGGCTCAGGGGCCAGGTCGACTACCCAGTCGATCCCCAGGTCGAATATGTAGTCGACCTGGGTGCCCCAGGTCGACTACCAAGTCGACCTGGGTAGCCCAGGTCGACTACCCAGTCGACCTGGGTGCCTTGGGCGGGAAAATTCCCGCCCTGGCCAATCCGGCCCGATTTTTGAAATTTAAATTTGTTTTCTAAGCTATTTTGGTCTGTTTGAATTTTAAACTGAATTCTGAAACTTCTCGAGGCCATATCTCCCTCATACGGAGTCCGTTTTACGCAAACTCGGACTCTATTTCAAGCAGAATTCCGAGACGAACGCAATGGTGTATCCCGTTTCCCTTAATTCTTTGATTTGAAATTAGTTATACTTTATTTTGTGAATTTTATTGTTATAGAATACACGGGGTGTTACATTCTCCCCCACTTAAAAGGATTTCGTCCCCGAAATCTCCAAGTTCAGGAAGAATGTATGTCCTAACATCCAAACATCCATCTACTCATCCATCAAACACGAGCATCCATTGTTCTTAAAAGACTTCTAATGCTTCATGATCATATGCGAAGTGTGTGTACATGTACTTATCTAATGCAAAATCAGTCGGTCTACTGATTCAGTTGATCTCCTTAATGCGAATTATTTAAGTGCCATGAATCCATTATGTATGCAAATTCTCCTATTCATGATTCTACATGAGTGCACAATCATTCATATAAATGCAACATCCATATGACAACACATTAAACTTCAACCATATACGAATAAATACATATATGCATATGCAATATGAAGTGACTGAGCCGATCTAAAACCTAAATTGTGTGTGTATATGCAACCACGAGCAACCACTAGCAATCACTTACAACCACTTGCAACCATCATCCATAACATGTTTCAATTACATGTTTTCATCCAAAGAGTTTCTACCTAAAAGATAAGGTCGAGGAGATATACCTACAAAAATAGATAAAAGCGCAACTTAAGGAAAAAGAAAGATCAAAGATGTACCCTCGAAAAGAAAAGGGTAGGCTGCGCGTATTCTAGCTTCAGTTTCCCAAGGTGCGTCTCCCTCGGCGTCGCTCCACTGAACTTTGACGAGCTTGACTTCGCGGTTGCGTAGCTTTTTCACTTCCGTTCCTAATATGCGGGATGGAACTTTCCTCACGGTTGCTTCGCGTTCCACTTCAGCTTCTTCTAGGATTTGGCTCTACCACTTCAGCAGATTCATGTAGACATTTTCGGAGGTGCGAAACATGGAAAACGTTGTTAACTCCGGCCAATTTTTCGGGTAGCTCTAATCTATAGGCCATTTTCCCAATTTTCTCGATGATAGGAAATGGCCCTACGAACCTTGGTGCTAGCTTTCCTGTGGTTCCAAAACGAACAACGTTCCTTAGCGGAGATACTTTAAGAAAAACTCTGTCCCCAACCTCAAATTCAAGGTCGGTCCTCCTCTTGTCGGCGTAGGATTTTTGTCTGTCTTTGGCTGTCTTCATTCTTCTCCGTATTAAGTCTACTTTTTCTGAAGTCTCTCGGATCATATCCGGTCCAAGTATGAGCTTGTCAGTAGACTCCCACCAACAAGTGGGCGATCGGCACGGTCTTCCATATAAAGCTTCGAAGGGCGCCATTCCGATGGTTGCTTGGTAGCTGTTGTTGTAGGCAAATTCCACCAAAGGAAGATGGTCTTCCCACGTCCCTCCGAAGTCAAGGACGCACAGTCTTAAAAGTTCTTCCAAAACTCTGTTCACTCTTTCTGTCTGACCGTCGGTTTGGGGATGATAGGCTGTGCTTAAGCATAACTGTGTGCCTACCGCTTCTTGCAGACTCCGCCAAAACTCACTAGTGAAGATAGGGTCTCGGTCACTAACAATGCTAGATGGTATTCAATGGAGTCGAACAATTTCCTTGAGGTAAAGAGATGCTAGGGATGAGGCAGTTCTTTTACTCTTGACAGGTAAGAAGTGGGCGCTTTTAGTAAGCCTATCCACTATTACCCAAATGCTAGTGTTGCCTCTTCTAGACCTAGGCAGCCCATCAATGAAGTCCATTGAGATGCTATCCCACTTCCACTGCGGGACCTCTAGCGGATGGAGCAGACCGTCAGGCCTTTTCTGTTCCGCCTTAACCTGTTAGCACACCATACACTTAGAAACGAAATCTGCCACGTCCTTCTTCATGCCATTCCAAAAGAAAGTCCTTTTTATGTCTTTGTACATTTTAACCCCGCTTGGGTGTATCGTCATCTTGGAGTGATGTGCTTCCTCGAGAACCTTCTTTACTAAATCCCTTATCTGTGGGACGCATAGTCTTCCATCTCGCCTTAGCCAACCCTTATCGTCGATGGAGTATCTGTTGAGGTGACTTGAAGTCTCACCCCTGATGAGCCTATCAATCGTCTCCACAAGCTGAGGGTCTTCGCGTTGTGCTGTCCCTATTGCGTCCACTAAAGTCGGGCGTACTTCGAGAGATGCTAGCAAACCCGGTACAAAATCGGAGGAGGGCCTAAAGTCAAAGCTGGCTATAAACTCTAGGCTTTGTCTTTCAATAAACAACGGGCTTAGGGTTAATTTCTTTCGGCTCAACGCGTCTGCCACTACGTTGCCTTTGCCCGGAGTGTAGGAGATCTCGAAATCGTACGAGGCAAGAAACTCCATCCATCTCTGTTGCCTCAAGTTAAGATCTTTCTGCGAGAAAAGATATTTCAACGATTTATGGTCAGTGTAAAGTTCGAACTTCTCACCTAGGAGATAGTGTCGCCAAGACTTGAGTGCAAAGACGATGGCAGCTAACTCAAGATCGTGGGTCGGGTAGTTCTTTTCGTGCACTTTCAACTGTCTTCCACCATAAGCCACTACCCTCCCTTCTTGCATCAAGACAACGCCTAACCCTGTCCTACATGCATCCGTATAAACTGTGAACATCTTGCTTCCATCTGGCAACATCAAAACTAGGGCTGTTGTAAGAGACCTTTTTAGTCGTTGGAAAGCAAACTCGCAATCCAAGTCCCAATTGAACACTAGATTCTTCTTGGTCAGCTTTGTGAGCGGAGCTGATATCTATGCAAAGTCTCTGACGAATTTCCGATAGAAGCCTGCTAGCCCGAGAAAGCTTCGGACTTCTGTTGCGTTCTTTGGTGTCTTCCAGTCCTGCACCGCTACTACCTTAGCCGGGTCCACTGCTAACCCTTCTTTGGATACTATGTGCCCAAGAAATCTTACTTCCTCTCTCCAAAAGTGGCATTTGGAGAATTTGGCTTTTAGTTGATGGACTCGCAGGGTTTCCATGATTGCCCTAGGTGCTGAGCATGTTCTTCTTCACTCTTTGAGAAGATCAAGATATCGTCTACGAAGACCACTACGAACTTGTTGAGGAATTCTCTGAACACCCTACTCATTAGGTCCACGAAGTAAGCGGGTGCGTTTGTCAAGCCGAAAGGCATGACAAGCCATTCAAAGAAGCCGTCTGGGGTTCTGAATGCTGTCTTATCGATACTATCTTCAGCCACCCTTAGCTGATGAAATCCGGTTGCTAAATCGAGTTGGGAGAAAACAGACGCTCCTACAAGCTGATCAAACAGATCGTCAATTCTGGGGAGAGGGTGCCTATTCTTTTTCGTTAGTTTGTTGAGCTCCCTATAGTCAACACATAGACGGAGTGAACCATCCGCCTTTGTAGCGAACACCACTGGAGCGCCCCATTCTGAAATGCTCCTTCTAATGAACCCCTTCTCTAGAAGCTCTTCAATCTGTTTACTGAGCTCCTTCCTTTCCCGTGGAGCCATGTGTCTAACGGGCAACGCAACGGGCTTTGCATTATCTACAAGATATATGCGGAAGTCTATCTCCCGCTTCGGAGGCAAGCCCTTCACCTCTTCGAAGACATTCGGATATTCCAGGACCACTCTAACCGATTGCAAACTGTCGACAGAAGCATCTAGCGATTCAAGATAACTAAGCATAACCGCATACGAGGGATTACAAGTAATTTCCAGAGTGTTACTGAGTTGGGTCAGAAGCCTAACAACCATTTTCTCACAATCTAGGATGGCACCATACTGGATAGCCAATCCATGCCCAAAATCAAACCATATCCCGAAAAGCCCAAAACAAATGAACTACATTTAAATTCTACGCTTAGAATAGAAATTTTCAATCCCACACAGATCATAGATAAATAAGCTGGGCTCCCAATTGGATTTGAAACAATTAAGGGGTCCTCTACCGTTCTAGTTTCTAGGTGCAGAGATTCTACTAAAGCAGATGAGATAAAGTAACGTGATGCGCCAGAATCGAATAAAGTGCGAACTGGGTGATCATAAAGATAAACTACACTTTCTACAGAAGTATTTATACCTCGCTGCTGCAGAGGTGGCGCTTCTAGTGCATGAACTTGTGCCTCTGAGGTGGATCCAACCCTTTGCCCCTGCCCTCGCTTCTTTGGGCAATCCTTAGCCAGGTGGCCGTCTCACCGCAAGAAAAGCACCCACCATTCATCTTGGCCTTCTTTTTCCGGCAATCTTTCACTAAGTGCCCCACTTTGCCACAGAAATTACACTTCCTTTTCTCTTTGTTGTCTTTCCCGCCTTTCTTAAAGTCTGTCTTCTTAGGCTGCAAACCCTCTTTCTTCCCTTGAGAGCTTTCTGCATTTGTCTCCTTCTTGCCCTTATCCTCTTCGTTCAGCAATGCCATCTGCACCAACCTTTCATACGTAGCTCCCATGGGTATATGGGTCATGGCCAAACTGTGTAATGGCTCATTCAACCCCTTGACAAAGCGGAGAGCCTTCTTGTGCGGGGTGTTGACTAGGTCCAGTCCGAATCTAGCCAGCTGATCGAACTGGTTAACATACTCTTTGACTGTCATATTCCTTTGCTTAAGAAATAAGAATTTTTCCAACTGAAGACTCCTTTCAGCTTCTAAGAGAAATTTAGCCTCAAACCTTGCCCTAAAGTCCTCCCATGTTTCCACTGGTCTTTCTGCATTAGTGACTTCCCACCAGTAGGAAGCCTCGCCTTTAAGTAGCCATACTGCCAGTTGTACCTTCTGCCTATCTTCTACCTCAAAGATGACGAATAAGTCCTCGGTTTCTTTCAGCCAATTCCTGGCTACCACGAAGGACTCGGTTCCATGAAAGTCCTTTCCTCCCATAGCTTTATAATCTTTACATATCTTAGCAAAAGTATTTCCCCGCGGAGGAGGTGGAGGAAGAGGTGCTGCTGCAGCTGGATGATTTCCTGCAGTTGGGGGAGGAGGAACGGTAGGACCTGGCTGAGTGGCCCTTGCTTCTAAGAATCGTCTAAACCAACCAGGTATTGGTATACCCTCTGGCAAGTTAAGTTCTTCGGACATGCTGAAACAAAAAGGATAGATTCAAAACGAAGGATAAAAGATAGTGCCTATGGCTTTGGGGGGGGACTATGCCTTTTTAAAATAAAATAATATTTTATCTTTAAAAATACTTCTTTAAATTTTCTTTTGAAAATAAGTTTTCAAAACTTTTATCTTATCTGGTAAACCTATGCTCTGATACCAAGTGAAACACCCCACCTCCGTTAGGGTCACTCTCGAAGGGAATGCCCTAATTTTGGTGGAGGTTTATAAGTATAAGTCACAGATATACAAGACAGATATAAATACACATATTTTTGAACAGCGGAAAACAACAGCAATTTTTATTTCAACAAAATACGTGTTACACAAACCATGTCATAACTTGTCTTACAATACTTCCAAAAAAACCGTTACATCTTCATAACTGTCTTGATTACATTATTTAAAGAAGCATAAAAACATAAGTAAACTGCATAAGTCCCATAATTGTTGTCCAAAGCCATAGTCCAAAACGAAAAAGATCTAAGCAATACTTTCTTTCTCTTCAAGCTAGATGTGAAAACTGGTCAAGCTGCGGTATTCCCTCCCTGTGGACCTTGGGGGGGAAACGAAAGAAAAGAAGGCGAAAGAAAAGTAGAGTCAGACATAAAGCCTGAGTAAGTCTAGGACTATTCAGTCTATGAATAAAGAACTGGGTATGATAAGTATAAACTAGAAATGGGAAAGCACCATAAACTAAGTTAAGTTGTCTAGAGTCGAATATACTATCGTACCCCATATTAATCTCTGCATCCATATAAACTGGTTCCCAACAGGCACCCCATAATCAGGGTGAAGTGATTCGTTTCTAATGATCGGCTCCTACTCGCATAGTTACATGTGTCTTACGGCCCCCGATGTTGTAGTTACCTATGCTGGTCCCACCATGGGGTGTATCAAGTCCCATGGTGGCGGCCCGACACAATCCTAAAATACACAGGTATGCTACTGGTGCCCAGTGCCTTATTTTTCTACGCCGGAGTGTGTGCACGCCCGCACCCCGTTAGAACCTATACTACTGCACCACCGTCGTCGATTTGACCTCTTACAGTCAGCCCAGTAATCGTGTCCCACCCTGCCTAGTTCAGGGTATCCTGATACACCTTATAGGGTTACTGCTGAAAAGGGTCCCCCGCTACTAGGTTTTCTATTTCTAGCCAACATGCTAAGTTGGTTAAGTGTTTTGTAAACCTAACCCCCAATCAGTCTGTATAGTTTAGCATGTTCCATTTTGATTAAGTATTAATTTAATTTACTTAATCCTATCAATCCTGACTCGGCCTTAATTGTCTTATTAAAGCCTCGACCTCTCACATTAGACAGGTATTGTTGTGGTTGCCTGTTGCCGGTTGGGTCCGGGCAGTCTTACGCCACAACTCAGTCTAACCTCGGGTCCTTATTGGGCTCCGTGTTTAACCACCCACATTGGATAGGTATTGTTGTGACTACTGGACAGCCGGGCGGTTCCGGGCAGGTTTACATCACAACTCAATCCAACCTCGGGTTAAACACATCGTATTTTCTAAATTTACATATTTTGTCTCTTTTCTTTTTATATGTAAATATTTGCGGCCCATTATTCAAATCCATCTTTATTGGGTAAAATTAATTTATATCACTTAATTGTTTTTCTCAAGGTTGTTGGCATGCGTCAAACATGCCAACACCTATGTTCTATATTTATCCCAGTCGTCATTACCCCCGTTTTATACGTTCGCTACAATATAACATATGTTGGGTCTAACATTTAAACCCAACTTAGCCACATGAAAAAGGGGAGGCTTATAACATGGTGTTTATATATTCTAAGTAACATAAAAGGGGAGTGTGAACGCATGAACTTGCAACATAGCGAACTAATTAATCATAAGTTTGGCACTTGTGAACTTGCATAGTAATAGCATATAATCATGGCATAAACATACTTAAACATGAATCATTCTATTCATATAATCATGACATAAACATACCTAAACATGAACCATTCTATTCATATAATCATGGTTTTTAATCTATTCATGTAAACTTGTAATTGGAATGTAAATCTAACTTAATTATGTGTCACATATATCACCATATGATTTTGATAACAACCTAGGCCTAAAACATGTTTTTCAACTAGGCATAACACCAAACATAGTTTAGTCATGTTCATAAAGATGCTTACTTTTGTCTCTAATACAAAAGTATGGTTTTACACTTGAATCACGATGCCAATTCCAACATAAATTCATATAAACCATAATACTTAGTTGAATCCAATCACACACTAAAAGTGATCATAAAAGTATGTACATCATATTGGCATAATAGTGAATCATATACTTGCATGAATCTCAATTAAACTACCGCAAACATGTAGTTGTTAACTTCCAACATGAATCACATACTTTCAAATATCCAATCGTTATACCACATCATTCCAAATCGTTTAGAATCAAAGCAACATACAAATATAGATTATTATCACCACAAATCAAATACAATTCTATTTCTCATTTTACACAAATCAAAACACAATTATTTATTCACATCGGAATAGCACTCTACTTACAACGTATGACGAATCTTCAATTCAGGAATCTGAATTCCGAATTTGGAGATGCTATCCTTTGTTGTAGGCGTTGTTTTGATTTAATTGACGTTGCTTTAAGCTTTCGAATTGTCTCCTAATTGTCTCTCAATTTCTGACGGCTATTCCTAGTCCTTCCTCAGCAGCATGACGGTCTCATCTCCATTTTTGTTTGTATGAATTAGGGTGAGTCTTAGGTCCTTTTATAGAGTTTGTGAGTTGATTAGAACCGTCGATGGAGCTTGGTTTAATAATAGCCGTTCGTTTGAAGGAGAGACCAATCAGGAGCTGACACCTAGCCCTAGAGACAAGGCAAGGCCTAGAAAATCGACCAAACACAGACCAGGCCAGCCAGGGGGGTTGGGTTCGACCTAGCTCAGGGGCCAGGTCGACTACCCAGTCGACCCCCAGGTCGACTATGTAGTCGACCTGGGTGCCCCCAGGTCGACTACCCAGTCGACCTGGGTAGCTCAGGTCGACTACCCAATCGACCTGGGTGCCTTGGGCGGGAAAATTCCCGCCCTGGCCAATCCGGCCCGATTTTTGAAATTTAAATTTGTTTTTTAAGCTGTTTTGGTCTGTTTGAATTTTAAATTGAATTCTGAAACTTCCGGAGGCCATATCTCCCTCATACGGAGTCCGTTTTACGCAAACTCGGACTCTATTTGAAGCAGAATTCTGAGACGAACGCAATGGCGTATCTCGTTTCCCTTAATTCTTTGATTTGAAATTAGTTATACTTTATTTTGTGAATTTTATTGTTATAAAATACACGGGGTGTTACACCCATCGTGCCTAAATCCCTCACGAAGGACGGAGCATAATGAGCATCACGCATATCGGATCGTGTAGTACCATGGCGACCCGATCCGACTAACACCCGTCAAAATGAAAATTCGGAAATAATTTGCAAAAAATTCAGAAGTTTACCTGGTATACTTGACGGCGAAGTCTCTAAAAAATTCCAGAAAAGAATTGTTCAATGAACGAAAAATGATCGAAGACTATACTAATATTTATACCTATCAAAAGATACGACTTTTCCGAAGTAGCAAGACTTTTCAGACAGGCACGACCATTAAATTGTGTCGCTTCGTGAAAGGACGTCTCTGCAATTTCGAAGCACGTTCCATCCTTGATAAAACATACTTCGAGGGGGCAAAATGTTGGCTAGCTTTTTGACCAAGCCACCAAGGTTCACACACAAGAAGAAAGTATGAAACTACGTTCCTCAAGTCCATGAAAGATCGAATCGCACCAGCGGATCGCACTCACGGATCGCGCCCCTCGGATCGCCAGTATTGTTCGCGACCCGATCCGTCCACCTCATCACGACTCGATCCGCACCTGCGCCACTACCTCGCTCCGATCCGATCCCCTGACGCGCAGCGAAGCCCCGGACTTGTTCAACCACGAACTGGTCTTCAACGATCCGAAATGCACAGATCTCGCGACACCTGTCCACGACTGTCATATTGACCAATTCCTCCTCATTGCTCGATCCGATCCGATTTTCTCGGGATCTACACCACGTGTGACCGCGTACCGCCTGACAGAATCAGCTATAAATAGCCCAGAGACTGGCATTTTTGAGTATCTTTTGGTAGTATTGAGTATTGATTCCACCATTACTGTCGCACCACTATTTCTTATCAGTTTTATTTTTAGATTACTGAGAGAAATCATAATTGTAAGAGTGAGTTTGAGAGAAATTATTGGTTGTACTAGCATTCAAAATATAATCAATAGCATATAAAGTGGACGTAGGCTCGTTAACGCCGAACCACTATAAACCTTGTGTGTTCTCTGCTTTTTTCTCATTTTTCAGTTATAATTCCCTACAAATCAGAACAATTTGGGTGTTAGAGCCAAATTTTGATCTAACAGAGCTTTAACATATACTTACGGACAAATTTTCAAAATAAGCTTCTTTTTAAAACTAATAGCAGATTTATGCTAGTTTTGAAACTGTTTGCAGAAGTAGGCTTGTTTTTAGCAATAGTTGTTCAAAAATAAGCCTATTTCTGCAAATAATTTCAAAACTAGCCTAAATCTGCTATTAGTTTAAAAACAAACCTATTTTGAAAATTTGTCCCTTATATTTTTATAAGGGGCGCACTTCACAAGTCCGCTCACGTGTATTTTTTTTAAACAACTGGCCATCTCAGCGTTGAGGTGGAAAAAACAAGCATATTTCTGCAAATAATTTTAAAACTAGCCTAAATCTGCTATTAGTTTTAAAAACAAGGCTATTTTAAAAAAATTTCCTATACTTATTTATCATGGGAAGTCGAACTAACATCAAAACATCTCAACTTACCAATGATGCAAAACCAATTTGGATCAATCAAAGTTTAAAGAACAAACGAGATTTGGGAGAAGTATGTCCAGACAAAGGTAGATAGTACTTTCACTCTAGCACTATAAAATGATAGAGACAATTTGAAAACTATAAAAGACTTGCCTTTAACAAGGGAATGCTCAGATCGTAAAACACGAAGATGCTTTTCAACAGAAGTGATGCTTAAGTAATACATCGAATTTAGATAAATAACCTTAATATTACCTTTAAGCTTCTAAAGCCGTCTACATAAGGCCCTAGGCTAGTGAATATGATGCAATGGATCCAGGAAGAAACCCACTGAAAAACCCAACCAAAAGCCAGCACCAGCTTCAACTAGTTCAAGAGTAAGCTATGACACCCCGTTAGCAACAATATTACGTTCAAAGTCTATCAGTGGTATTCACTAACATTGCCCGGTAGAGAAGTGAAAAGGGAGGACCATTGCTCGGTGAGAGCTGCCTTTAAATCAGTTCCAAAAAGAGAATTAGGAAGATTTCAGCATTTGATCGAGCATCCTGCAGGCTTGAAATAGACGTATGCAATTCACTGCTGTTAGGACAAGAAACTTCAATCAAAACGTTGTCTATGCCTCGGCACTCAAAATTTTCACTTACACCAATCACATTCAAATTAGTTTCATTCAGATTTACAGTCTTTAGAATGTTATTTCAACAGGAGCAGGTTTTTTTAAAACTAAAGTAGAGGTAGTCAGATCTGGAGCGGAGAAATTTGAAGTTGTCAATAGGGCCAGGAATACAATAGAGAGGAGCTTTCAGGCGGTAGCATCGACCCAAGCACAGGAGAAGGAACACAACTTTCAAAAATTATATCGACGGTGGCTGGTCGTTCGATTCAAAGAGGCGAGTTCTTCCTGGTTTTACGAGGAATGATGTAGGGTTGCAATGGAGGGTGGAGGGTGAAGGAAGGGCTATGGCAAGCTAAATGCAGGGGAACGACAGTGGAAACCAATATTGCAAGGAGGCCATTAGAAGAACATCAACTGTGGAAACCAATGTTGAAAATGTGCATATGTATATTTTAACCTGTCATATTATTAAAAGCGCTAAACTTATATATAGAGAGAGCTAGGATCGGTAGTACTACCATCTAAGAAATTTTTTTGTTACCCCTTTATATAACCAAAAATTTATATTTAAACCTTTTCCTCCTCTAAAACCACAAGTTTCTTTTTAAATCCTATTTTTTTCTCTCCTGACTAACAAGTTTCTATTTAAATACTTGTTTTCTCTTTGTCTTGTCACATGTATCAAACATTTAAATATAAATTCGTTGCTCATATTGAAGATTAAGAAAGAGTGCTAAATAAAAGATGTTATGGATCGTAACTCGTATATATATTTAAGTAACTTAATTATAATACTAGCCAAAAACTAATCGCATAAATGGTAGCAGTTATATGTCTTACTAACTAATTTTAGGCTCTTTTATAATAACTAAATAATAATAATAAATTAAACTCGTTTACTTTGATTATGTTAACAAGCAAAGAAAATTGCATCATTTGCTTGCCCCCCTTAACAACGAAAGTAGTTGATACATGCAAGATGCTAAAATGTCAATAAATACAATTTGCTTCGATCGTCCACAACTAAAGAAAATGCTTAGTGATAAATAAGATTACTTGTTTTCGTTTTGCTTGTCACTAAAGAAAATAAGGTTATTTGCTTATATTTATTTTTAGGGATAGATGTAAATACGGTAATTTTCCTTCATTAGAATTTCTAATTCTTTTTAATAGCCTTTCAATTCCGATGTGCCTAAAAATGTTCCAAATCTTTAACCAACTCATTGTAAGGTGTTCTTAACTATACCCTCCATGTATAAATAGCATTTCCCTTTTTCATCTTTGATTTTCTTAAATTTCTTCTTAATCGCATTTTTGGTTTTATATTTCAAATTCTATAAGTAGGATAAGAAAACATTGTTAATGATGAATAGGGTTTAACTAGAGATAAAAACCTCAATCTTCTTTTGTTGCCTCTATCAGTTCTGAAGGCTCCAACCAAGCTAGGATGTGGAGAGGCAGGCTATAAGACCAGTCTTCTCACTCCAGTGATGAGGAGGATAAAATATGGAACATCATCGTATGAATCGAAGCATGATTTGTCTATTCTCGACGATGATTTTTTTGCGGATGGAAATAACAACATGAAATATTATTGATACAGTACCAATAGTGTGTTTCAACACCTTTTGTCGAAAGGATCATATTTATTTGATCATTCTGTTGTAAATTTAAGTTTTTGTTTTAAGTTTGCTTTATAAATTTATAATTAATTTTTGTTATTGTTTTAGAATTTTATGTGATGTCCAGCCTACGCATTTGACATCCAAAGTTATCCCTTATAGTGCATTACAACAGTGCCCAGTGGATGTAAAAGGATTGTCAAGATGGTTGTAAAGTAAATAAGCATCACTGAATTTGTCGTATATCTCACCGTGCATCAAATAAAATGTAATTGTCATCGTAGACGTTTAATTAAAAAAAAGACATCAACAACTAAATTGATTGTAGCATTAGAATACATAGATCCATATAGTCGATAGTCATGCATAAGTAATAAAATTTATACAAATAATAATAAACTCAATAAACGTTGATGTGAGAAATGGCTCCAACACCCAAATCTATATGAAAGCATCAATAATACAAATAGCTCACTTTGATACATAAATATTAGCACTAGAAATGACAGTAGCTCTAAACCTATTGCTATAGAGAAAAACAAATGAAGATATAAAATTTAAAATAGTAGGAAAAGAAGACTAATGATTTTATAATAATTCAGCTACGTCCATCATATGTCCACTCCAGAACTTACCTTTTATTTATATTGTAGATTGATTATAGTTACTATCTAATTGAATGCAAGAACTAAAAATGGCATAATCTGGTTCAGGGAGGGGGAGAAGACACATTTCCTTTTGTATAAGATCCGATATTTATAAGTGAAGGAAAAGATATGCTTAATTTTTTTTCAAGAAGGTCTGAAGACCAAATTGAGCACCCCATGAGATATGGGCCTCAACGAGCCCATCATGGGGGGCTGATTCCTTAAGTAATGATTTAATGGATGTAGCCCTTGTGGTTGGCCCTCATTTGGATGCATTTTAAATCTCCAATGTCATTTTATAAGGTCACTGTTGACGTTCAGACACTAACACCCAAATCCGAAATATAATCATAGAATAACATCAGTAATTCAAACACATAGTATTGTAATGAAAAAAACACAATATTTATAGTGGTTTAGCAAATCCTGTCTACATCTACTGTCAAATAATCTTTGTTGAACATATTGTACAATTACAAATACAGTTCTTTTGACTGTAAGGAAATGAAGAGATAAAGATTATTATTGGAAGACAACAACGAAGTTCTCGCGCATAAATATCAATGTCCTAGCCTAAAAAGATCCTTTGAAATGGCCACATCCTCATGTATTTATAGGTGCAATGATATCCCATTTGCCAGAGGATAGTTGTAGAAACCTAGAGCAGTGGAAGTAGTGGTGCAGGCCATGTTGAATGGTAGAGAGTGTGGGGAGATTCTAAATCGGCCACCCATTCTTAATCGGTACCAAACGAGTATGCCGATATGGATAAGGAATTCCGCGAGGTCAAATTGCTTGCCTTACCTTATACCAATCCCATTTCTTTGAAATTGCACTAACCCAAACCAAGTGGTCCCCATGTTGAACCGAAATATGAAAGAAATGCCGAACCACCTTGGGACAAATCGGGCATTTAAATTATACAAATCCGGATTGCGAGGGAGTGAGAACGCCGATCCAGGCTTTGGGGAGTCATACAGATCCACGGGTCATTATTCATGCCAAATCGGGGTTCAATGAAGCAATGTCGAACCCTACGAACCGATTTGGGGTTTTCCACCCAAAATATAAGTTTCCATGAACTCTGTGGCTCCAACTAAGAATTTTGAGTTCACCTGAGTCCATGCTCACTTCCTAAGCAATATGCTAGTCAGAAATCAAAGCGTAGATGCCTTGAAAAAGGTGGGTCAACACTTAACCGCCCAAAACATGTCTTTTAGCATATGCATTTTGAATAACATAGAATCCTTGAATTTGAAAGAAGTCCAAATAGAAATCCAATAACCATAGATTAGAAAACCACATTCGCTTTAGATCGCGTTAACAGAAAACCAGAATCCAAAATCCTAAGAAATTCATGTTCGAAAGCCAATAGAGTCCCATGATCATTTCAGATCGTGTTATAAGAGAAGATCAAATCCATAATATCCAAAATCTAGAATTGGGAAATCCAAGTACCAATAAAACCATAGAAATATGATAAATCCAAAACCTTAAATATCCAATCCAAAACACATGATCCTGCTGAACTTAGCCAATGTGGGTAATCCATACCTATAAAAAACCAAGTGAACTATTTTTCTAAGTCCTGACAAATCAATTTAAATCCCATCGAATATTGTCCATACATGAGTCTTGATTGATTAACCTTTCCAAGTCCTGCCAAGATAGCCAACTCTTTCCAAACATAGTCCATATTTGGGGACAACGTTATTAGAGTTTGAAATTCTAGTTATTAATTCCATAACTCACAAGCATAGTCCATACGAGTAAAGTATTTTTTACTAAAGTTCCCAAAGTTCAAAGATTTTACAAAACACAACGATTTTATAGTTAGGTATAGAGCACGCCTAGGGGTTAAATCCTAACCCCATACGTGGGTTGGCCATTTTTAATTACTAATTTATTATCTAGGAGCCGGCTTATTGTCCGGTACGGAGTATGCCTAGGGATTAAGTTCTAATCCTGTATATGGGTGAGCTGACTTAGCCCTCCAAAACGAAAATCCAAGAGGTCAAAGTCATAACTAAAGTCCAAAGAATCCAAAATGCTGAAAATCGAATGTCCGCATAATCCAATGTCCATAGAGATCCAAAGCAGTTGATAATCAATCTAAGCGAGCTAGATCCTTGCCAACATACTATGTTAGCTCTTCGCCTATGACATGTTCCTCAATCATATCCCACAAATGTCAGCACCCATTTGTAGTACGACCATCTAGCTCATGAAATAAACAGTGATTTCCAGACTACCACTCTTTTTGCATAGACTCCCTCTTAAGGTGCTTCTGAAGGGCAAAACCTCATGAGTGTTCAAATAAATGTCTTTTTTTAGATGAATTGAGTTCCATATACAAACAGAATTTGAGTTCTCTTTGTTTCTATTTATTCCGTTCGTTCCTAACTGCAGTCTTTCCTTTGCCTTTATTCTTGTCCTTTTTCTATCAGATTTAGATAGTCGTCCGCCCTTAGCCATATTATCCTCAGGTATTTCTTTATCGACTCTTACATCCTATTCCCATAGAAATTAGTCTGCTTCAAAATAGAACTCGCTAAGTTCTCCAGGCGACCCCTTTGCAATAAAATCTTAAAATCCGACTCATCTGAAATGATAGATACAACAACCATAAGCACCATGGACGGTTCTGATCGATCCACCGATGCTACTAACACATTAAACCAATACAGAAAAGAGTGCATATTTTCTCCAATCCTTTGTTTATTGATGTAAGGGTCATAATATTCTTTGATCGAGAGATGTGGACCCTGAGTTGTTCAATAAACCTTGCACCAACGCATTCCAGCTATTAATCGATTCTGATTCCAATTTCCCAAACTGCATTGCAGTTATATCTGTAAGATAAATTGGAAAGCACTTTTATCCGTAAGATAAATCGGAAAGCACTTTGCTATATGACATTGTCTAACGCTGACAACACTTCCGTGTGTTGTATATAAAGCATAACCAGGATAATAGTATCCCTTTTACCATCGTAAGATCCCAATATCGGCAGTTTGAAATCTGGTAGGTTCCAAGAATTCCTGATATCCTGAGTTAAGGGGTTGCGGTTAACGCAGTCCATATACGTCTGAGGTACTTCACCTCGAGTAAACTACTGAATTACATCCATGATTTGATTTCCATCATGAAGAATTTGTCTCTAATCATCCATTCCTAGACTATTTCCCCAGTGTCCAATCTAGCAGAAGTAGTATGCATATCCATAGTGTTAATGTTTAGATCGACAGTGACCCTAGGATTAGGTTCGGCACTGAACCGAAGTCCCTGTATCATGGTAGCCTCATTTCCACACAAGTCCACCCCACCCACGTTTAAACTAGATTCCCAAAAATAATATACAAGGTGCAAAAGATGGAGCATTGTGAGCCAATCCATCATTTTGAGGGAGTTGCCTCTTGGCCGAACTGGTTCGATACCAATTCAGATTGGTACTAATCTATAGCATAGTGCAGGGAATTTCCCCAAAACCATTCCCTGCCCCAGCCGTGTCACCGAGTCCTGCTCCAACAGCTGTTCCGTGGCCTTCTAGCCACCCAAGCTCTTCCGTATGTGCTAAGAAAGTAGGCATCATCTCCTTTTCCTTCCCGAGGAGCCCATCTTGTTGTTTCATGCATGATTCTAATTCCTTATATAGGCCATCCATCTCTTCTTGGGTTAGGTAGATAGAGGGGTTGCCAATGAAGGAAGCCACCTGACTTGCTTCCATTCCATGGCCTTCAATCTATGTGCTTACTTCGATTTTCTTTGGTATAACCATTTCTGAATCTTGAGCAATCCAATTAATATAAGCTAGAAAGATGTAGTAGCAACCCTTCCTGGTGCACTGACAAAAGTTTAATTTAGTTAACCAAACGCCAACACCTAAATTTGGGTTATAATCACGGAACTACAATGATAATTCAAGCAATGAGTAAAGTAATGTAAAATAAACACAATATTTATAATGGTTTGGAAAATTCTACCTACATCCACTATGAGATAATCTTTGTTGATTATACTGTATAATTACAAGTAAAATTTATTTGATTGTAAGAAATGAAGACATAGGAGTGTTATTTAATGAAAGCAGCTAAGTCCTCACATGTAAGTACCAATATCACATCCCCAAAAGATCCTTTTAAATGGTAATATCCTAATGTATTTCTAGGTGGAATGGTATCTGATTCAGTATAGGGTAGGTACTAATCCGGATCATATCGAATCGAGTATACCGATTCAGAGAAGCAACCCGCCATTAGTCAATTCAATGAAGTCTAATTGCATGTCTTGCCTTATATCGATCCCATTATATTTAAAACTGCACCATCCAAAACTTGGTGGGGCTTATGCCGAATTGAGATAGGGAAGAAATGCCGAAATGCCTTGGGTCGAACCTGGCCTTGAGAGTAATACCAATTTGGATTACAAGGGAGTTGGAATGTCGATCTGGGCTATGGGGAGTACTAGTTATCCGGGGATTGATATACATGCCAAACTAGGTCTCAATGAAGCAATGCCGAACCCCATGCGCACTGACCCGGGTTTTGCCACTCGAAAATCCAAGTTTTCATGAATTTGTGGCATTAACTAAGGTTTCAGAGTTCATGTGAGTCCATGATCGCATACTAAGCACTTCGTTAGTGAAAAATCTGAATTGTGACTGCCTTGAAGAAGGCTGGTTAATAGTCATCTAGATGGAACTTTGGGTAACTAAGTGATTTCTATTGAGTTGAAATGCTAAATTAAGTTGTTGAGTTATGAAAATAAAATCCAATTCCATGCTTATAGTTAAGTTGATCTAATCTAATATCCGACTTAGGTAAAGAGATGGGTACTTGTTGACCTGCTTTTTAGTCAAAGCAGTCACACATGGAATCTCTTCTCAACAATACGCTCAAGTGTTGAAAATACCGTCAGAAGACAGCAAGCGATTTGGTTGAAGTCGCATCACAAACAAAGAATGGCCCAGAACTCCTATCAGATGACCTTTTTTGGGCCCGAAATCATCAATTACGGAGCAAAGCTCCGTAACTCTTTTAGCTCTCTGAATCAGCTTCAGTTTGAGCTTTGGTCCAGCTCAATCGGACTTACGGTTTGAAAGTTACGCCCGTTTCCTTGAACGCATGCAGAACCAGAAACTTGGAATATGGAAATTGGCTTGACCTCCTGGATCGGATCGGACCCGCTCCGACTCCACACTTCGAAGATGCTTAGATTTAGATTCCAGCTCACCTCGGTTCGGATCGGACCATCCGAACCCGACCCGCTTTGCACACTGCACAGAAGTGCACATCACGTCTTCGGTTCAGATGCTCCACCCCGGTTCGTTTCGGACCCGAACCGACCCGCCTATATCATTTCCTACACACAAGTTTGACCTATTCTCAAGGAGTAACCGTCTCCTATTAATCCGGATCGGCTTCCACCTGTCCTAGCACGATCTGAAGACCACTCCTCCACTACTTCCGAGATCACCTCGGAGCTCGCCACGTGTCCCTCCGAACCGATCCGCTCCTGAGCTCCCTAGAAGCTTTTCTCCGCCTATAAATACACCACAAGGTGGCCGTTTGAAGGGATTTTTTTGGAGACTTTTGGAACTCTAACTCTTCATGGCTTCCACTATGGTTCTTCGCAAGGCTATTGCATAACCTAGAAGTCGAATTCCACGTTACAACATGAGGATTTCGTGTATAATCTTCCCTTTAATCTCCTCTTCTTCATTGTAAACACGAGGACTTCGTGTATAATCTGCAAACAAACAACAATTGTAATAGATTCTTAGGATTTAAGAAACTATAAAGTGGATGTAGGCTTGGATTGAGCCGAACCACTATAAAAATCCTGCGTGTCTCATCTTATTTTACTGCTTTTTATCTGTGATCTGTGATTGTGAGGATTTCACATAGAATTTGGGTGTTAGTACCAAAATTTGGTCTAACATTTTGGCGCACCAGGAAGGGGGCACACGACAAACTCGACTTTCTGGTTAGATTATTTGGCTATTGGATCGATGGCAATCAAAAGGAAGAAAACCGGAACTTCCACTCATGCTGAGGATGTTGATCCTGAAGGCGCAAGGAACGAGGCAAGCCAGGAGGCTTCCTCTCATGGAAATTCATCAGCATACCTGACTAGAGATGAAATGGATGGCGTTCTCGCTGAACTGAGAACTCAAATGGCAAGGCAAGATGATCTCCTCCGCAAACAACAGGAGATGATCGACCAATTCTTTGCTCGGATGGAAGGAAGGCCGAGCGACAATGCACAAATCACTGGAATTGGCATGGAACCAGCCCCAGTAGAAGCAGCGAACCGGATTGGTTCGGATGCGTTCCGAACCGGGGGCATGGAGGGAACAAGGGGCAATCCCTCTCAGCATTCTGCAGCTGCAACACTTAGCGTTTTGGATGGAAACACCAGTTCAGGTCGAGCACGACCTTCCTCTGCTCTGGTCCGAATGGACATTCAGCCACCCACTTTAGCTCAAACTCAACCAAATGTGGCACCTAACAGAGAACAAGGTCCGGTTCGGTTCGGTCTATCCGATCTGAACACCACCGATCCGAACCGGATCGCAGTCCAGGTGCCACATCAATCTCCTGAAGGCTATGTTGGGGGCACCTCCGAACCGAACTGGATGGCCTTCCAACCTCCCCGAACATTCCCAAACTCTTCTAGACTTCATGCTGGGGGCACCAGCTCTGACCTTGGCAGCTTGCAACATCGCTTTGAAGGCGATCAGCTCGCCAACCTCATTGAACGCCTCTCGAGAGGCCTCTCCTATCAGAATGACATGGATGATGTCAACCACAATCCATTCACGTGGGAAATCAGAAATTCCCGTAATCCCCCGAATTTCAAACTTCCACAATTGGAGCCATACAACGGCAGGACAGATCCTATTGTGCATCTGATGTGATACAAACGGCACATGGAAGTTAAATCGGTGTCGGAAAACGTCATGGAAAAGTGCTTCCCTCTCTTCTTGACTGATATTGCTGCTATGTGGATTCGGCAGCTGGAATCTGAATCGACCAACAGTTGGAACATGTTGGTCGCTCGCTTTATTGAACAGTTTCGGGTCCACATCGCTCGACCCAAGAATGTAATGTCAATCACTACAATCAAGCAGAGGCCCGGAGAAACTCTGCGCTGATTTCTGGAAAGATTCAACGTTGCAGCGGCATCGGTTGATCGACCTGAGCCATCTATGGTATTGACGGCGGTAGTATCCGGCATTCTGGACAACTCGGAGTTCAAAAAATCCTTGTACCGAGACCCACCACGGAATCTCAGCGAATTCTACCTTGAATCGGATAGATTTCTGCGTGAAGAAGACGCAATGTCCGAAAAGAAAATTCTCAATGTCAATATGCTCAAAGACGGAGAACCGTCTGATTTTGGAAAAGGCAAAGGGAAAGTTGCTGTCAAGAATGACTGCAACGCTCAGCCCCGGTGAAGGCCCAGATATGAAAAGTACACTGAACTCAATTCAACCTTGACTGACATCTACGTGAACACAAACGGTGACGTCTCCTATCCAAAGCCTCCTAGGAGGGAGCCATCGCAAAGAGAGCGCGATTCTGGAAAATACTGCATGTTTCATGATATGGATGGCCATGACACGAATGACTGTAGACATCTTTGTGACTTGATTGAGGAATGGGTTAGACGCGGAGAGATACCCGAGTACGTGAGGAAACCAATAGCGCCTGCGCCCGCGCTACCACCACCTGCTCCCCGAAGAGGGAATGACTCTGGACCGAGCTCTCGTGGGCTCATCATCAACTGATCTGGATGAGATCAACCTGGATTTCTTGCATTTATTAGGATTTAAGATATGTTTCTTTGCTTTCTTTAGGATTTCCAATTGGCTAAATCGGAGTACACACGTTCGGGATTAGGATTTAGCTCCAAAACGTGCTCTGGACTCGATGACAAACCAATCAGGATTTGCTTTGGTTTTGTACTTTGAATTGAATAAGGGAGGACTTCCCGAGCATGGATTATGTTTGGAAAATTTAAGTGTCTTGTCAGGTTGTGGCAGGATTCTCAATCTTAACTAAAGTATGGCTTATACTTATCTCAAAACCCTTGATACGGATTGTGCCTAGGGACAGACTATCTTGTCATGCTTTGGCAAGTATAGCTCCATCTCGGTATGAGTATGGATTGTACTCCACTACATTTCTAAGTATGGATTATACTCTGGAATGGCTTATTGTCTTGTCAGGATTTGGCAAAGGAACTCAATTAAACTCGAGTATGGCTTATGCTCGGTTTGAACTTCCTGGTATGGCTTATACCTGGAAGGTTAGGCCCCTCGTCATGTTTTGGCAGGATGATTCGATCGTCACTTGAGTATGGTTTATGCTCAAACAAACGCCCAAGCATGGTTTATGCTCGAAAGTGTAATCAGTTTTGTCAGGTTTTGACATACCCGTTTGCTTTCTCTTCTTCGCAGGTATGGTTTATACTTGCAACTGGCAGGCCCAGCATGGCCTTGGATTTCTTGGATTATCCGGAACACATCTTCCTTCATTCAGCAAGATATGTTCTGATGGACAAAATGTTGACCCGCTTTTTAGTCCAAGCAGTCACACATGGAATCTCTTCTCAACAATACGCTCAAGTGTTGAAAATAACATCAGAAGACAGCAAGCGATTTGGTTGAAGTCGCATCACAAACAAAGAATGGCCCGGAACTCCTATCAGATGACCTTTTTTGGGCCTGAAATCAGCAATTACGGAGCAAAGCTCCGTAACTCTTGTAGCTCTCTGAATCAGCTTCAGTTTAAGCTTTGGTTCAGCTCAATCGGACTTACGGTTTGAAAGTTATGCCCGTTTCCTTGAACGCATGCAGAACCGGAAACTTGGAATTTGGAAATTGGCTTGACCTCCCGGATCGGATCGGACCCGCTCCGACTCCACACTTCGAAGATGCTCAGACTTGGATTCCAGCTCACCTCGGTTCGGATCGGACCATCTGAACCCGACCCACCTTGCACACTGCACAGAAGTGCACATCACGTCTTCGGTTCGGATGCTCCACCCCGGTTCGGTTCGGACCCGAACCGACCCGCCTATAACATTTTCTGCACACAAGTTTGACCTATTCTCAAGGAGTAACCGTTTCCTATTAATCCGGATCGGCTTCCACCTGTCCTAGCACGATCTGAAGACCACTCCTCCACTACTTCCGAGATCACCTCGGAGCTCGCCACGTGTCCCTCCGAACCGATCCGCTCATGAGCTCCCTAGCAGCTTTTCTCCGCTTATAAATACACCACAAGGTGGCCGTTTTAAGGGATTTTTTTTGGAGACTTTTGGAACTCTAACTCTTCATGGCTTCCACTATGGTTCTTCACAAGGCTATTGCAAAACCTAGAAGTAGAATTCCACGTTACAACATGAGGATTTCGTGTATAATCTTCCCTTTAATCTCCTCTTCTTCATTGTAAACACGAGGACTTCGTGTATAATCTGCAAACAAATAACAATTGTAATAGCTTCTTAGGATTTAAGAAACTATATAGTGGATGTAGGCTTGGATTGAGCCGAACCACTATAAAAATCCCGTGTGTCTCCTCTTATTTTACTGCTTTTTATCTGTGATCTGTGATTGTGAGGATTTCACATAGAATTTGGGTGTTAGTACCAAAATTTGGTCTAATATTTTGGCGCGCCAGGAAGGGGGCACACGACAAACTCGACTTTCTGGTTGGATTATTTGGCTATTGGATCGATGGCAATCAAAAGGAAGAAAACCGGAACTTCCACTCATGCTGAGGATGTTGATCCTGAAGGCGCAAGGAACGAGGCGAGCCAGGAGGCTTCCTCTCATGGAAATTCATCAGCATACCTGACTAGAGATGAAATGGATGGCGTTCTCGCTGAATTGAGAACTCAAATGGCAAGGCAAGATGATCTCCTCCACAAACAACAGGAGATGATCGACCAATTCTTCTCTCGGATGGAAGGAAGGCCGAGCGGCAATGCACAAATCACTGGAATTGGCATGGAACCAGCCCCAGTAGAAGCAGCGAACCAGATCGGTTCGGATCCGATCCGAACCGGGGGCATGGAGGGAACAAGGGGCAATCCCCCTCAGCATTCTACAGCTGCAACACTTAGCGTTTTGGATGGAAACACCAGCTCAGGTCAAGCACGACCTTCCTCCGCTCCGGTCCGAATGGACATTCAGCCACCCACTTTAGCTCAAACGCAACCAAATGTGGCTCGAAACAGAGAACAAGGTCCGGTTCGGTTCGGTCTGTCCGATCTGAACACCACCGATCCGAACCGGATCGCAGTCCAGGTGCCACATCAATCTCCTGAAGGCTATGTTGGGGGCACCTCCGAACCGAACCGGATGGCCTTCCAACCTCCCCGAACATTCCCAAACTCTTCTAGAATTCACGCTGGGGGCACCAGCTCTGACCTTGGCAGCTTGCAACAACTCTTTGAAGGCGATCGGCTCACCAACCTCATTGAACGCCTCTCGAGAGGCCGCTCCTATCAGAATGACAAGGATGATGTCAACCACAATCCATTCACGTGGGAAATCAGGAATTCCCGTAATCCCCCGGATTTCAAACATCCACAATTGGAGCCATACAACGGCAGGACAGATCCTACTGTGCATCTGATGTGATAAAACGGCACATGGAAGTTCAATCGGCGTCGGAAAACGTCATGGAAAAGTGCTTCCCTCTCTTCTTGACTGATATTGCTGCTATGTGGATTCGGCAGCTGGAATCTGAATCGATCAACAGCTGGAACATGTTGGTCGCTCGCTTTATTGAACAGTTTCGGGTCCACATCGCTCGACCCAAGAATGTAATGTCACTCACTACAATCAAGCAGAGGCCCGGAGAAACTCTGCGCTGATTTCTGGAAAGATTCAACATTGCAGCGGCATCGGCTGATCGACCTGAGCCATCTATGGTATTGGTGGCGGCAGTATCCGGCATTCTGGACAACTCGGAGTTCAAAAAATCCTTGTACCGAAACCCACCACGGAATCTCAGCGAATTCTACCTTGAATCGGATAGATTTCTGCGTGAAGAAGACGCAATGTCCGAAAAGAAAATTCTCGATGTCAATATGCTCAAAGACGGAGAACCGTCTGATTTTGGAAAAGGCAAAGGGAAAGATGCTGTCAAGAATGACCGCAACGCTCAGCTCCGGAGAGGGCCCAGATATGAAAAGTAAAATGAACTCAATTCAACCTTGACTGACATTTACGTGAACAGAAACGGTGACGTCTCCTATCCAAAGCCTCCCAGGAGGGAGCCATCGCAAAGAGAGCGCGATTCTGGAAAATACTGCATGTTTCATGATATGGATGGCCATGACACGAATGACTGTAGACATCTTCGTGACATGATTGAGGAACGGGTTAGACGCGGAGAGATACCCGAGTACGTGAGGAAACCAATAGCGCCTGCGCCCGCGCTACCACCACCTGCTCCCCGAAGAGGGAATGACCCTGGACCGAGCTCTCGTGGGCTCATCATCAACTGATCTGGATGAGATCAACCTGGATTTCTTGCATTTCTTAGGATTTAAGATATGTTTCTTTGCTTTCTTTAGGTTTTCCGATTGGCTAAATCGGAGTACACACGTTCGGGGTTAGGATTTAGCTCCAAAACGTGTTCTGGACTCGATGACAAACCAATCAGGATTTGCTTTGGTTTTGTACTTTGAATTGAATAAGGGAGGACTTCCCGAGCATGGATTATGTTTGGCAAATTTAAGCGTCTTGTCAGGTTGTGGCAGGATTCTCAATCTTAACTAAAGTATGGCTTATACTTATCTCGAAACCCTTGGTACGGATTGTGCCTAGGGACGGACTATCTTGTCAGGCTTTGGCAAGTATAGCTCCATCTCGATATGAGTTTGGATTGTACTCCACTACATTTCTAAGTATGGATTATACTCTGGAATGGCTTATTGTCTTGTCAGGATTTGGCAAAGGAACTCAATAAAACTCGAGTATGGCTTATGCTCGGTTTGAACTTCCTGGTATGGCTTATACCTGGAAGGTTAGGCCCCTCGTCATGTTTTGGCAGGATGATTCGATCGTCACTTGAGTATGGTTTATGCTCAAACAAACGCCCAAGCATGGTTTATGCTCGAAAGTGTAATCAGTTTTGTCAGGTTTTGACATACCCGTTTGCTTTCTCTTCTTCGCAGGTATGGTTTATACTTGCAACTGGCAGGCCCGGCGTGGCCTTGGATTTCTTGGATTATCCAGAACACATCTTCCTTCATTCAGCAAGATATGTTCTGAGGGGCAAAATGTTGACCTGCTTTTTAGTCAAAGCAGTCACACATGGAATCTCTTTTCATCAATACGCTTAAGTGTTGAAAATACCGTCAGAAGACAGCAAGCGATTTAGTTGAAGTCGCATCACAAACAAAGAATGGCCCAGAACTCCTATCAGATAACCTTTTTTGGGCCCGAAATCAGCAATTACGGAGCTAAGCTCTATAGCTCTTGTAGCTCTCTGAATCAGCTTCAGTTTGAGCTTTGGTTCAGCTCAATCGGACTTACGGTTTGAAAGTTATGCCCGTTTCCTTGAACGCATGCAGAACCGGAAACTTGGAATTTGGAAATTGGCTTGACCTCCCAGATCGGATCGGACCCGCTCCGACTCCACACTTCGAAGATGCTCAGACTTGGATTCCAGCTCACCTCGGTTCGGATCGGACCATCCGAACCCGACCCGCCTTGCACACTGCACAGAAGTGCACATCACGTCTTCGGTTCGGATGCTCCACCCCGGTTCGGTTCGGACCCGAACCAACCCGCCTGTATCATTTCCTGCACACAAGTTTGACCTATTCTCAAGGAGTAACCGTCTCCTAATAATCCATATCGGCTTCCACCTGTCCTAGCACGATCTGAAGACCACTCCTCCACTACTTCCGAGATCACCTCGGAGCTCGCCACGTGTCCCTCCGAACCGATCCGCTCCTGAGCTCCCAAGTAGCTTTTCTCCGCCTATAAATACACCACAAGGTGGCCGTTTGAAGGGGTTTTTTTTAGAGACTTTTGGAACTCTAACTCTTCATTGCTTCCACTATGGTTCTTCGCAAGGCTATTGCATAACCTAGAAGTCGAATTCCACGTTACAACACGAGGATTTCGGGTATAATCTTCCCTTCAATCTCCTCTTCTTCATTGTAAACACGAGGACTTCGTGTATAATCCGCAAACAAACAACAATTGTAATAGCTTCTTAGGATTTAAGAAACTATAAAGTGGATGTAGGCTTGGATTGAGCCGAACCACTATAAAAATCCCGTGTGTCTCCTCTTATTTTACTGCTTTTTATCTGTGATCTGTGATTGTGAGGATTTCACATAGAATTTGGGTGTTAGTACCAAAATTTGGTCTAAAATTTTGGCGTGCCAGGAAGGGGGCACACGACAAACTCGACTTTCTGGTTAGATTATTTGGCTATTGGATCGATGGCAATCAAAAAGGAGAAAACCGGAACTTCCACTCATGCGGAGGATGTTGATCCTGAAGGCGCAAGGAACGAGGCAAGCCAGGAGGCTTCCTCTCATGGAAATTCATCAGCATACCTGACTAGAGATGAAATAGATGGCGTTCTCGCTGAATTGAGAACTCAAATGGCAAGGCAAGATGATCTCCTCCGCAAACAACAGGAGATGATCGACCAATTCTTCGCTCGGATGGAAGGAAGGCCGAGCGGCAATGCCCAAATCACTGGAATTGGCATGGAACCAGCCCCAGTAGAAGCAGCGAACCGGATCGGTTCAGATCCGATCCGAACCGGGGGCATGGAGGGAACAAGGGGCAATCCCCCACAGCATTCTGCAGCTGCAACACTTAGCGTTTTGGATGGAAACACCAGCTCAGGTCGAGCACGACCTTCCTCCGCTCCGGTCCGAATGGACATTCAGCCACCCACTTTAGCTCAAACGCAACCAAATGTGGCTCGAAACAGAGAATAAGGTCTGGTTCGGTTCGGTCTATCCGATCTGACACCACCGATCCGAACCGGATCGCAGTCCAGGTGCCACATCAATCTCCTGAAGGCTATGTTGGGGGCACCTCCGAACCGAACCGGATGGCCTTCCAACCTCCCCGAACGTTCTCAAACTCTTCTAGACTTCATGCTGGGGGCACCAGCTCTGACCTTGGCAGCTTGCAACAGCTCTTTGAAGGGGATCGGCTCGCCAACCTCATTGAACGCCTCTCGAGAGGCCGCTCCTATTAGAATGACATGGATGATGTCAATGACAATCCATTCACGTGGGAAATCAGGAATTCCCGTAATCCCCCGGATTTCAAACTTCCACAGTTGGAGCCATACAACGGCAGGACAGATCCTACTGTGCATCTGATGTGATACAAACGGAACATGGAAGTTCAATCGGCGTCGGAAAACGTCATGGAAAAGTGCTTCCCTCTCTTCTTGACTGATATTGCTGCTATGTGGATTCGGCAGCTGGAATCTGAATCGATCAACAGCTGGAACATGTTGGTCGCTCGCTTTATTGAATAGTTTCGGGTCCACATCGCTTGACCCAAGAATGTACTGTCACTCACTACAATCAAGCATAGGCCCGGAGAAACTCTGCGCTGATTTCTAGAAAGATTCAACGTTGCAGCGGCATCGGTTGATCGACCTGAGCCATCTATGGTATTGATGGCGGCAGTATCCGGCGTACTGGACAACTCGGAGTTCAAAAAATCCTTGTACCGAGACCCACCACGGAATCTCAGCGAATTCTACCTTGAATCGGATAGATTTCTGCGTGAAGAAGACGCAATGTCCGAAAAGAAAATTCTTAATGTCAATATGCTCAAAGACGGAGAACCGTCTGATTTTGGTAAAGGCAAAGGTAAAGCTGTTGTCAAGAATGACCGCAGCGCTCAGCTCCGGAGAGGGCCCAGATATGAAAAGTACACTGAACTCAATTCAACCTTGACTGACATCTACGTGAACACAAACGGTGACGTCTCCTATCCAAAGCCTCCCAGGAGGGAGCCATCGCAAAGAGAGCGCGATTCTGGAAAAACTGCATGTTTCATGATATGGATGGCCATGACACGAATGACTGTAGACATCTTCGTGACTTGATTGAGGAACGGGTTAGACGCGGAGAGCAACCCGAGTACGTGAGGAAACCAATAGCGCCTGCGCCCGCGCTACCACCACCTGCTCCCCGAAGAGGGAATGACCCTGGACCGAGCTCTCGTGGGCTCATCATCAACTGATCTGGATGAGATCAACCTGGATTTCTTGCATTTCTTAGGATTTAAGATAGGTTTCTTTGCTTTCTTTAGGTTTTCCGATTGGCTAAATCGGATTACACACGTTCGGGGTTAGGATTTAGCTCCAAAACGTGCTCTGGACTCGATGACAAACCAATCAGGATTTGCTTTGGTTTTGTACTTTGAATTGAATAAGGGAGGACTTCCCGAGCATGGATTATGTTTGGCAAATTTAAGTGTCTTGTCAGGTTGTGGCAGAATTCTCAATCTTAACTAAAGTATGGCTTATACTTATCTCGAAACCCATGGTACGGATTGTGCCTAGGGACGGACTATCTTGTCAGGCTTTGGCAAGTATAGCTTCATCTTGGTATAAGAATGGATTGTACTCCACTACATTTCTAAGTATGGATTATACTCTGGAATGGCTTATTGTCTTGTCAGGATTTGGCAAAGGAACTCAATAAAACTCGAGTATGGCTTATGCTCGGTTTGAACTTCCTGGTATGGCTTATACCTGGAAGTTAGGTCCCTCGTCAGGTTTTGGCAGGATGATTCGATCGTCCCTTGAGTATGGTTTATGCTCAAAAAAACGCCCAAGCATGGTTTATGCTCGAAAGTGTAATCAGTTTTGTCAGGTTTTGACATACCCGTTTGCTTTCTCTTCTTCGCAGGTATGGTTTATACTTGCAACTGGAAGACCCGGCGTGGCCTTGGATTTCTTTGATTATCCAGAACACATCTCCCTTCATTCAGCAAGATATGTTCTGAGGGGCAAAATGTTGACCCGCTTTTTAGTCAAAGCAGTCACCCATGGAATCTCTTCTCAACAATACACTCAAGTGTTGAAAATACCGTCAGAAGACAACAAGCGATTTGGTTGAAGTCGCATCACAAACAAAGAATGGCCTGGAACTCCTATCAAATGACCTTTTTTGGGCCCGAAATCAGCAATTACGGAGTTGAGCTCTTTAATTCTTGTAGCTCTCTGAATCAGCTTCAGTTTGAGCTTTGGTTCTGCTCAATCGGACTTACGGTTTGAAAGTTATGCCCGTTTCCTTGAACGCATGCAGAACCGAAAACTTGGAATTTGGAAATTGACTTGACCGACCGGATCGGATCGGACCCGCTCCGAGTCCACACTTCGATGATGCTCAGACTTGGATTCAAGCTCACCTCGGTTCGGATCGGACCATCCGAACCCGACCCGCCTTGCACACTGCACAAAAGTGCACATCATGTCTTCGGTTCGGATGCTCCACCCCGGTTCGGTTCAGACCCGAACCGACCCGCCTGTATCATTTCCTGCACACAAGTTTGACATATTCTCAAGGAGTAATCGTCTCATATTAATCCGGATCGGCTTCCACCTGTCCTAGCACGATCTGAAGACCACTCCTCCACTACTTCCGAGATCACCTCGGAGCTCGCCACGTGTCCCTCCGAACCGATCCGCTCCTGAGCTCCCTAGCAGCTTTTCTCCGCCTATAAATACACCACAAGGTGGCCGTTTGAAGGGATTTTTTTGGAGACTTTTGGAACTCTAACTCTTCATGGCTTCCACTATGGTTCTTTGCAAGGCTATTGCATAACCTAGAAGTCGAATTCCACGTTACAACACGAGGATTTCATGTATAATCTTCCCTTTAATCTCCTCTTCTTCATTGTAAACACGAGGACTTCGTGTATAATCCGCAAACAAACAACAATTGTAATAGCTTCTTTGGATTTAAGAAACTATAAAGTGGATGTAGGCTTGGATTGAGCCGAACCACTATAAAAATCCCGTGTGTCTCCTCTTATTTTACTGCTTTTTATCTGTGATCTGTGATTGTGAGGATTTCACATAGAATTTGGGTGTTAGTACCAAAATTTGGTCTAACATTTTGGTGCGCCAGGAACGGGGCACACGACAAACTCGACTTTCTGGTTGGATTATTTGGCTTTAGGATCATGGCAATCAAAAGGAAGAAAACCGGAACTTCCACTCATGCTGAGGATGTTGATCCTGAAGGCGCAAGGAACGAGGCGAGCCAGGAGGCTTCCTCTCATGGAAATTCATCAGCATACCTGACTAGAGATGAAATGGATGGAGTTCTCGCTGAATTGAGAACTCAAATGGCAAGGCAAGATGATCTCCTCCGCAAACAACAGGAGATGATCGACCAATTCTTCGCTCGGATGGAAGGAAGGCCGAGCGGCAATGCACAAATCACTGGAATTGGCATAGAACCAGCCCCAATAGAAGCAGCGAACCGAATTGGTTCGGATCCGATCCAAACCGGGGGCATGGAGGGAACAAGGGACAATCCCCCTCAGCATTCTGCAGCTGCAACACTTAGCGTTTTGGATGGAAACACCAGCTCAGGTCGAGCACGACCTTCCTCCGCTCCGGTCCGAATGGACATTCGGCCAACCACTTTAGCTCAAACGCAACCAAATGTGGCTCGAAACAGAGAACAAGGTCTGGTTCGGTTCGGTCTATCCGATCTGAACACCACCGATCCGAACCGGATCGCAGTCCAGGTGCCACATCAATCTCCTGAAGGCTATGTTGGGGGCACCTCTGAACTGAACCGGATGGCCTTCCAACCTCCCCGAACGTTCCCAAACTCTTCTAGACTTCATGCTGGGGGCACCAGCTCTGACCTTGGCAGCTTGCAACAGCTCTTTGAAGGCGATTGGCTCGCCAACCTCATTGAACGCCTCTCGAGAGGCCGCTCCTATCAGAATGACATGGATGATGTCAACCACAATCCATTCACGTGGGAAATCAGGAATTCCCGTAATCCCCCGGATTTCAAACTTCCACAATTGGAGCCATACAATGGCAGGACAGATCCTACTGTGCATCTGATGTGATACAAACGACACATAGAAGTTCAATCGGCGTCGGAAAACGTCATGGAAAAGTGCTTCCCTCTCTTCTTGACTGATATTGCTCCTATGTGGATTCGGCAGCTGGAATCTGAATCGATCAACAGCTGGAACATGTTGGTCGCTCGCTTTATTGAACAGTTTCGTGTCCACATCGCTCAACCCAAGAATGTAATGTCACTCACTACAATCAAGCAGAGGCCCGGAGAAACTCTGCGCTCAATTCAGGAAAGATTCAACGTTGCAGCAGCATCGGTTGATCAACCTGAGCCATCTATGGTATTGATGGCGGCAGTATCCGGCGTTCTGGACAACTCGGAGTTCAAAAAATCCTTGTACCGAGACCCACCACGGAATCTCAGCGAATTCTACCTTGAATCGGATAAATTTCAGTGTGAAGAAGACGCAATTTCCGAAAAGAAAATTATCAATGTCAATATGCTCAAAGACGGAGAACCGTCTGATTTTGGAAAAGGCAAAGGGAAAGCTGCTGTCAAGAATGACCACAACGCTCAGCTCCAGAGAGGGCCCAGATATGAAAAGTACACTGAACTCAATTCAACCTTGACTGACATCTACGTGAACACAAACGGTGACGTCTCCTATCCAAAGCCTCCCAGGAGGGAGCCATCGCAAAGAGAGCGCGATTCTGGAAAATACTGCATGTTTCATGTTATGGATGGCCATGACACGAATGACTGCAGACATCTTCATGACTTGAATGAGGAACGGGTTAGACGCGGAGAGATACCCGAGTACGTGAGGAAACCAATAGCGCCTGCGCCCGCGCTACCACCACTTGCTCCTCGAAGAGGGAATGACCCTGGATCGAGCTCTCGTGGGCTCATCATCAACTGATCTGGATGAGATCAACCTAGATTTCTTGCATTTCTTAGGATTTAAGATATGTTTCTTTGCTTTCTTTAGGTTTTCCAATTGGCTAAATCGGAGTACACACGCTCGGGGTTAGGATTTAGCTCCAAAACGTGCTTTGGACTCGATGACAAACCAATCAGGATTTGCTTTGGTTTTGTACTTTGAATTGAATAAGGGAGGACTTCCCGAGCATGGATTATGTTTGGCAAATTTAACTGTCTTGTCAGGTTGTGGCAGGATTCTCAATCTTAACTAAAGTATGGCTTATACTTATCTCGAAACCCTTGGTACGGATTGTGCCTAGGGACGGACTATCTTGTCAGGCTTTGGCAAGTATAGCTCCATCTCGGTATGAGTATGGATTGTACTCCACTACATTTCTAAGTATGTATTATACTCTGGAATGGCTTATTGTCTTGTCAGGATTTGGCAAAGGAACTCAATAAAACTCGAGTATGGCTTATGCTCGGTTTGAACTTCCTGGTATGGCTTATACCTGAAAGGTTAGGTCCCTCGTCAGGTTTTGGCAGGATGATTCAATTGTCCCTTGAGTATGGTTTATGCTCAAACAAACGCCCAAGCATGGTTTATGCTTGAAAGTGTAATCAGTTTTGTCAGGTTTTGACATACCCGTTTGCTTTTTCTTCTTCGCAGGTATGGTTTATACTTGCAACTGGCAGACCCGGCGTGGCCTTGGATTTCTTTGATTATCCAGAACACATCTCCCTTCATTCAGCAAGATATGTTCTGAGGGGCAAAATGTTGACCCGCTTTTTAGTCAAAGCAGTCACCCATGGAATCTCTTCTCAACAATACACTCAAGTGTTGAAAATACCGTCAGAAGACAGCAAGCGATTTGGTTGAAGTCGCATCACAAACAAAGAATGGCCCGGAACTCCTATCAAATGACCTTTTTTGGGCCCGAAATCAGCAATTACAGAGCAAATCTCTATAATTCTTGTAGCTCTCTGAATCAGCTTCAGTTTGAGCTTTGGTTCTGCTCAATCGGACTTACGGTTTGAAAGTTACACCCGTTTCCTTGAACGCATGCAGAACCGGAAACTTGGAATTTGGAAATTGGCTTGGCCTCCCGGATCGGATCGGACCCGCTCCGAGTCCACACTTCGATGATGCTCAGACTTGGATTCCAGCTCACCTCGGTTCAGATCGGACCATCCGAACCCGACCCGCCTTGCACACTGCACAGAAGTGCACATCACGTCTTCGGTTTGGATGCTCCACCCCGGTTCGGTTTGGATCCGAACCGACCCGCCTGTATCATTTCCTGCACACAAGTTTGACCTATCCGGATTGGCTTCCACCTGTCCTAGCACAATCTGAAGACCACTCCTCCACTACTTCCGAGATCACCTCGGAGCTCGCCACGTGTCCCTCCGAACCGATCCGCTCCTGAGCTCCCTAGCAGCTTTTCTCCGCCTATAAATACACCACAAGGTGGCCGTTTGAAGGGATTTTTTTTGAGACTTTTGGAACTCTAACTCTTCATGGCTTCCACTATGGTTCTTTGCAAGGCTATTGCATAACCTAGAAGTCGAATTCCACGTTACAACACGAGGATTTCATGTATAATCTTCCCTTTAATCTCCTCTTCTTCATTGTAAACACGAGGACTTCGTGTATAATCCGCAAACAAACAACAATTGTAATAGCTTCTTTGGATTTAAGAAACTATAAAGTGGATGTAGGCTTGGATTGAGCCGAACCACTATAAAAATCCCGTGTGTCTCCTCTTATTTTACTGCTTTTTATCTGTGATCTGTGATTGTGAGGATTTCACATAGAATTTGGGTGTTAGTACCAAAATTTGGTCTAACATTTTGGTGCGCCAGGAACGGGGCACACGACAAACTCGACTTTCTGGTTGGATTATTTGGCTTTAGGATCAATGGCAATCAAAAGGAAGAAAACCGGAACTTCCACTCATGCTGAGGATGTTGATCCTGAAGGCGCAAGGAACGAGGCGAGCCAGGAGGCTTCCTCTCATGGAAATTCATCAGCATACCTGACTAGAGATGAAATGGATGGAGTTCTCGCTGAATTGAGAACTCAAATGGCAAGGCAAGATGATCTCCTCCGCAAACAACAGGAGATGATCGACCAATTCTTCGCTCGGATGGAAGGAAGGTCGAGCAGCAATGCACAAATCACTGGAATTGGCATGGAACCAGCCCCAGTAGAAGCAGCGAACCAGATCGGTTCAGATCCGATCCGAACCGGGGGCATGGAGGGAACAAGGGACAATCCCCCTCAGCATTCTGCAGCTGCAACACTTAGCGTTTTGTATGGAAACACCAGCTCAGGTCGAGCACGACCTTCCTCCGCTCCGGTCCGAATTGACATTCGGCCACCCACTTTACCTCAAACACAACCAAATGTGGCTCGAAACAGAGAACAAGGTCCGGTTCGGTTCGGTCTATCCAATCTGAACACCACCGATCCGAACCGGATCGCAGTCCAGGTGCCACATCAATCTCCTGTAGGCTATGTTTGGGGCACCTCCGAACCAAACCGGATGGCCTTCCAACCTCCCCGAACGTTCCCAAACTCTTCTAGACTTCATGCTGGGGGCACTAGCTCTGACCTTGGCCGCTTGCAATAGCTCTTTGAAGGCGATCGGCTCGCCAACCTCATTGAACACCTCTCGAGAGGCCGCTCCTATCAGAATGACATGGATGATGTCAACCACAATCCATTCACGTGGGAAATCAGGAATTCCCGTAATCCCCTGGATTTCAAACTTCCACAATTGGAGCCATACAATGGCAGGACATATCCTACTGTGCATCTGATGTGATACAAACGGCACATGGAAGTTCAATCGGCGTCAGAAAACGTCATGGAAAAGTGCTTCCCTCTCTTCTTGACTGATATTGCTGCTATGTGGATTCGGCAGCTGGAATCTGAATTGATCAACAGCTGGAACATGTTGGTCGCTCGCTTTATTGAACAGTTTCGGGTCCACGTCGCTCGACCCAAGAATATAATGTCACTCACTACAATCAAGCAGTGGCCCGGAGAAACTCTGCGCTCATTTCTGGAAAGATTCAACGTTGCAGCGACATCGGTTGATCGACCTGAGCCGTCTATGGTATTGATGGCGGCAGTATCCGGCGTTCTGGACAACTCGGAGTTCAAAAAATCCTTGTACCGAGACCCACCACGGAATCTCAGCGAATTCTACCTTGAATCGGATAGATTTCTGCGTGAAGAAGACGCAATGTCCGAAAAGAAAATTCTCAATGTCAATATGCTCAAAGACGGAGAACCGTCTGATTCTGGAAAAGGCAAAGGGAAAGCTGCTGTCAAGAATGACCGCAACGCTCAGGCCCGGAGAGGGCCCAGATATGAAAAGTACGCTGAACTCAATTCAACCTTGACTGACATCTACGTGAACACAAACGCCGACGTCTCCTAACCAAAGCCTCCCAGAAGGGAGCCATCGCAAAAAGAGCGCGATTCTGGAAAATACTGCATGTTTCATAATATGGATGTCCATAGCACGAATGACTGTAGACATCTTCGTGACTTGATTGAGGAACGGGTTAGACGCAGAGAGCTACCCGAGTACGTGAGGAAACCAATAGCGCCTGCGCCCGCGCTACCACCACCTGCTCCCCGAAGAGGGAATGACCCTGGACCGAGCTCTCGTGGGCTCATCATCAACTGATCTGGATGAGATCAACCTGGATTTCTTTCATTTCTTAGGATTTAAGATATATTTCATTGCTTTCTTTAGGTTTTCCGATTGGCTAAATCGGAGTACACACGTTCGGGATTAGGATTTAGCTCCTAAACGTGCTCTGGACTCGATGACAAACCAATCAGGATTTGCTTTGGTTTTGTACTTTGAATTGAATAAGGGAGGACTTCCCGAGCATGGATTATGTTTGGCAAATTTAACTGTCTTGTCAGGTTGTGGCAGGATTCTCAATCTTAACTAAAGTATGGCTTACACTTATCTCGAAACCCTTTGTACGGATTGTGCCTAGGGACGGACTATCTTGTCAGGCTTTGGCAAGTATAGCTCCATCTCGGTATGAGTATGGATTGTACTCCACTACATTTCTAAGTATGGATTATACTCTGGAATGGCTTATTGTCTTGTCAGGATTTGGCAAAGGAACTCAATAAAACTCGAGTATGGCTTATGCTCGGTTTGAACTTCCTGGTATGGCTTATACCTGGAAGGTTAGGTCCATCGTCAGGTTTTGGCAGGATGATTCGATCGTCCCTTGAGTATGGTTTATGCTCAAACAAACGCCCAAGCATGGTTTATGCTAGAAAGTGTAATCTGTTTTGTCAGGTTTTGACATACCCGTTTTCTTTCTCTTCTTCGCAGGTATGGTTTATACTTGCAACTGGCAGGCCCGGCGTGGCAAAAAGTTGACCCGCTTTTTAGTCGAAGCAGTCACACAAGGAATCTCTTCTCAACAATACGCTCAAGTGTTGAAAATACCATCAAAAGACAGCAAGCGATTTGGTTGAAGTCGCATCACAAACAAAGAATGGCCCGGAACTCCTATCAGATGACCTTTTTTGGGCCCAAAATCAGCAATTACGGAGCAAATCTCCGTAACTCTTGTAGCTCTCTGAATCAGCTTCAGTTTGAGCTTTGGTTCAGCTCAATCGGACTTACGGTTTGAAAGTTATGCTCGTTTCCTTGAACGCATGAAGAACCGGAAACTTGGAATTTGGAAATTGGTTTGACCTCCCGGATCGGATCGGACCCGCTCCGACTCCACACTTCGAAGATGCTCAGACTTGGATTCCAGCTCACCTCGTTTCGGATCGGACCATCCGAACCTGACCCGCCTTGCACACTGCACAGAAGTGCACATCACGTCTTCGGTTCGGATGCTCCACCCCGGTTCGGTTCGGACCCGAACCGACCCGCCTGTATCATTTCCTGCACACAAGTTTGACCTATTCTCAAGGAGTAACCTTCTCCTATTAATCCGGATCGGCTTCCACCTGTCCTAGCACGATCTGAAGACCACTCCTCCACAACTACCGAGATCACCTCGGAGCTCGCCGCGTGTCCCTTCGAACCGATCCGCTCCCGAGCTCCCTAGCAACTTTTCTCCGCCTATAAATACACCACAAGGTGGCCGTTTGAAGGGATTTTTTTGGAGACTTTTGGAACTCTAACTCTTCATGGATTCCACTATGGTTCTTCGCAAGGCTATTGCATAACCTAGAAGTTGAATTCCACGTTACAACACGAGGATTTCGTGTATAATCTTCCCTTTAATCTCCTCTTCTTCATTGTAAACACGAGGACTTCGTTTATAATCTGCAAACAAACAACAATTGTAATAGCTTCTTAGGATTTAAGAAACTATAAAGTGGATGTAGGCTTGGATTGATCCGAACCACTATAAAAATCCCGTGTGTCTCCTCTTATTTTACTGCTTTTTATCTGTGATCTGTGATTGTGAGGATTTCACATAGAATTTGGGTGTTAGTACCAAAATTTGGTCTAACATTTTGGCGCGCCAGGAAGGGGGCACACGACAAACTCGACTTTCTGGTTGGATTATTTGTCTATTGGATCGATGGCTATCAAAAGGAAGAAAACCGGAACTTCCACTCATGCTGAGGATGTTGATCCTGAAGGCGCAAGGAACGAGGCGAGCCAGGAGGCTTCCTCTCATGGAAATTCATCAGCATACCTGACTAGAGATGAAATGGATGGCGTTCTCGCTGAATTGAGAACTCAAATGGCAAGGCAAGATGATCTCCTCCGCAAACAACAGGAGATGATCGACCAATTCTTCGCTCGGATGGAAGGAAGGCCGAGCGGCAATGCACAAATAACTGGAATTGGCATGGAACCAGCCCCAGTAGAAGCAGCGAAACGGATCGGTTCGGATTCGTTCCGAACCGGGGGCATGGAGGGAACAAGGGGCAATCCCCCTCAGCATTCTGCAGCTGCAACACTTAGCATTTTGGATGGAAACACCAGCTCAGGTCGAGCACGACCTTCCTCCGCTCCGGTCCGAATGGACATTTAGCCACCCACTTTAGCTCAAACACAACCAAATGTGGCTCGAAATAGAGAACAAGGTCCGGTTCGGTTCGGTCTATCCGATCTGAACACCACCGATCCGAACCGGATAGCAGTACAGGTGCCACATCAATCTCCTGAAGGCTATGTTTGGGGCACCTCCGAACCGAACCGGATGGCCTTCCAACATCCCCGAACGTTCCTAAACTCTTCTAGACTTCATGCTGGGGGCACCAGCTCTGACCTTGGCAGCTTGCAACAGCTCTTTGAAGGCGATCGGCTCGCCAACCTCATTGAACGCTTCTCGAGAGGCCGCTCCTATCAGAATGACATGGATGATGTCAACCACAATCCATTCACGTGGGAAATCAGGAATTCCCGTAATTCCCCGGATTTCAAACTTCCACAATTGGAGCCATACAACGGCAGGACAGATCCTACTGTGCATCTGATGTGATACAAATGGCACATGGAAGTTCAATCAGTGTCGGAAAACGTCATGGAAAAGTGCTTCCCTCTCTTCTTGACTGATATTGCTGCTATGTGGATTCGGCAGCTGGAATCTGATTCGATCAACAGCTGGAACATGTTGGTCGCTCGCTTTATTGAACAGTTTCGGGTCCACATCGCTCGACCCTAGAATGTAATGTCACTCACTACAATCAAGTAGAGGCCCGGAGAAACTCTGCGCTCATTTCTGGAAAGATTCAACGTTGCAGCGGCATCGGTTGATCGACCTGAGCCATCTATGGTATTGATGGCGGCAGTATCCGGCATTCTGGACAACTCGCAGTTCAAAAAATACTTGTACCGAGACCCACCATGAAATCTCAGCGAATTCTACCTTGAATCGGATAGATTTCTGCGTGAAGAAGACGCAATGTCCGAAAAGAAATTTCTCAATGTCAATATGCTCAAAGACGGAGAACCGTCTGATACTGGAAAAGGCAAAGGGAAAGCTGCTGTCAAGAATGACTGCAACGCTCAGCCCCTGAGAGGGCCCAGATATGAAAAGTACACTGAACTCAATTCAACCTTGACTGACATCTACGTGAACATAAACGACGACGTCTCCTATCCAAAGCCTCCCAAGAGGGAGCCATCGCAAAGAGAGCGCGATTCTGGAAAATACTGCATGTTTCATGATATGGATGGCCATGGCACGAATGACTGTAGACATCTTCGTGACTTGATTGAGGAACGGGTTAGACGCGGAGAGCAACCCGAGTACGTGAGGAAACCAATAGCGCCTGCGCCCGCGCTACCACCACCTGCTCCCCGAAGAGGGAATGACCCTGGACCGAGCTCTCGTGGGCTCATCATCAACTGATCTGGATGAGATCAACCTGGATTTCTTGCATTTCTTAGGATTTAAGATATGTTTCTTTGCTTTCTTTAGGTTTTCCGATTGGCTAAATCGGAGTACACACATTCGGGGTTAGGATTTAGCTCCAAAACGTGCTCTGGACTCGATGACAAACCAATCAGGATTTGCTTTGGTTTTGTACTTTGAATTGAATAAGGGAGGACTTCCCGAGCATGGATTATGTTTGGCAAATTTAAGTGTCTTGTCAGGTTGTGGCAGGATTCTCAATCTTAACTAAAGTATGGCTTATACTTATCTCGAAACCCTTGGTACGGATTGTGCCTAGGGACGGACTATCTTGTCAGGCTTTGGCAAGTATAGCTCCATCTCGGTATGAGTATGGATTGTACGCCACTACATTTCTAAGTATGGATTATACTCTGGAATGGCTTATTATCTTGTCAGGATTTGGCAAAGGAACTCAATAAAACTCGAGTATGGCTTATTCTCGGTTTGAACTTCCTGGTATGGCTTATACCTGGAAGGTTAGGTCCATCATCAGGTTTTGGCAGGATGATTCGATCGTCCCTTGAGTATGGTTTATGCTCAAACAAACGCCCAAGCATGGTTTATGCTCGAAAGTGTAATCAGTTTTGTCAGGTTTTGACATACCCGTTTGCTTTCTCTTCTTCGCAGGAATGGTTTATACTTGCAACTGGCAGGCTCGACGTGGCAAAATGTTGACTCGCTTTTTAGTCAAAGCAGTCACACATGGAATCTCTTCTCAACAATACGCTCAAGTGTTGAAAATACCGTTAGAAGACAGCAAGCGATTTGGTTGAAGTCGCATCACAAACGAAGAATGGCCCGGAACTCCTATCAGATGACCTTTTTTGGGCCCGAAATCAGCAATTATGGAGCAAAGCTTCGTAACACTTGTAGCTCTCTGAATCAGCTTCAGTTTAATCTTTGGTTCAGCTCAATCGGACTTACGGTTTGAACGTCATGCCCGTTTCCTTGAACGCATGCAGAACCGGAAACTTGGAATTTGGAAATTATCTTGACCTCCCGGATCGGATCGGACCCGCTCCGACTCCACACTTCGAAGATGCTCAGACTTGGATTCCAGCTCACCTCGGTTCGGATCGGACCATCCGAACCCGACCCGCCTTGCACACTGCACAGAAGTGCACATCACGTCTTCGGTTCGTATGCTCCACCCTGGTTCGGTTCGGACCCGAACCGACCCACCTGTATCATTTCCTGCACACAAGTTTGACCTATTCTCAAGGAGTAACCTTCTCCTATTAATCCGGATCGGCTTCCACCTGTCCTAGCACGATCTGAAGACCACTCCTCCACTACTTCCGAGATCACCTCGGAGCTCGCCACGTGTCCCTTCGAACCGATCCGCTCCCGAGCTCCCTAGCAGCTTTTCTCCGCCTATAAATACACCACAAGGTGGCCATTTGAAGGGATTTTTTGGAGACTTTTGGAACTCTAACTCTTCATGGCTTCCACTATGGTTCTTCGCAAGGCTATTGCATAACCTAGAAGTCGAATTCCACGTTACAACACGAGGATTTCGTGTATAATCTTCCCTTTAATCTCCTCTTCTTCATTGTAAACACGAGTTAATCGTGTATAATCCGCAAACAAACAACAATTGTAATAGCTTCTTAGGATTTAAGAAACTATAAAGTGGATGTAGGCTTGGATTGAGCCGAACCACTATAAAAAATCCCGTGTGTCTCCTCTTATTTTACTGCTTTTTATCTGTGATCTGTGATCTGTGATTATGAGGATTTCACATAGAATTTGGGTGTTAGTACCAAAATTTGGTCTAACAGTACTGATCTCCTTTCCAAGGCGAGCGCCAATCCACAGCCCACTCCAACTGTCATTCGAGTGAATATGCTTGATCGCAACTTTATATCTTTATCTGAATTGATTTTCCAATCTAATTAACTATCTCTCCCTGCTTTGTTCCTCGCTGATTGAGAAGTCCATTTTTTCAAATCCGCAAAAAGACCAATTAATACTTCCCACCAAATGCACACCTTGTAAATGGAAGGCATGCGTTGTACAATCTAGTTCTGAAATCATCCATAAGTGATTATTGAAGCTTTAATCTCTTCGGATCGTTAATTGAGTCCTGCTTGTGTTTTGAGTTGATGGCCAAATTATGAGATCTATCTGAATAATTATCCAAATCCTCGATCTATACGGATTATTATCCAAACCCTCGATCTCTACGGATCGTTATCCCAATCCTCGCCCTTCCCATATCATTATCAAATCCATATTCATTGGAAGTCAGTACTAAATTATATGATCTCTCCAGATCGATATAGTTGTTTGTGATCTCGTCGAACCACTGATAATTCCAAACTAGTCATTCTTTAGTGAAAAGGACTGGACAACGAGTAATTTGATCTTTTTGCTCTCCGGCAAAGCACCATACTCCCTACACATCAGTCCTAATGTGACATATGGCAATGTTCATAACCCTCCTAGACCACTCATGGCCTCTTTAGGCCATAACTGGACCCTATCTTATGACAATAAGTAAGCCAATTTTACCACTCTTTGGAGAAACAATATTATTTAGTGCACTTTAGTTCCTTGTTGTAGAACGCTGTGTAGTTAATGCCCCGATATTACCCCCACTATATCCTGTAGCAAATTACCACTGCTACGCTTTTCCCAAATAGCCTCTGGTATAGCCTATCTGCTTTAAGCCCCACTAATCCTACTATACCTAGTTATTTCCACTATTTTACGTTATTCCCGCTATATCTTTGGTGAAAGAAATGAACTAAAATATGACATCTATGCATTATAAAATTCATAAAGAATAAAATTTAATTAAGTTAAATAGTAATTTATGTTTATTTACAAATATTTGCACATATTTTTGTTCAAAATTAAAAATGTACTATTGATAGTTAAACCAAGCATTATATTTTCATTAATTATAGTTTTTACATTCATAAAAACATTTTAAACAAGTTACCAATGTTATTTTGAAGTCATCCGCTATATCCTGGTATTCCCTCGCCTTATCCCGGCTATGACTTTTTGGACCTTCGCCGCATTGATCCGCTAAGCGCTTTAACTGCATAGGTAGTATGTAATGCTATATCATGGACCTCTAGAACTGATACTAGTCTCTCTAAGGCTTTTTGGACACTATATACTTGCTCTTCGAGAAGGGGACATGGCGTTTAAGCAAGATGCTCATGTTTCTCTCTAACAAAGTGACTTACTTCTTGCTCTTTGGTCCTATCTCTTCTATCATGGATGTATGAGATTAATATTGTACTGACTTCCTTCCCCTCACCTCAACTCTTCAGTCGACGACTTTTTCCATGTCAGAAGAGTTTGTCATGTCTCCCCTCGATGAAGGGACTCACACCTTGCAGTTATTGCCTCATATCGCAAACTGAGACAACCATGACCTATTTTATTCATCGATATGAATCATATTCGCATATTTAAGGATCCATTATTAAGTTATTAATGTCCAAAGAAACAAAAAACCTAGGTACTGCCTCTTCGGGCCGGACGGTTTATCATTGTCCGAGAGCATGCCTAGTGTCCTATCCTAATCTCTTACATATGTAAGTGACTTGGCCACTTTACATTTGAGTTTATTACTTGTTTACTTTCATGTCACTCCATTCAGGAGATGACAATTCCTGCTCTTAAGCCAGACCCACTCTAATTTGTAGCGATCAATGATTGATACTATTCCGTTATCATGGTTTTTTTGGAAATATTATGAGAGTTGAACAATCCTCTCATTCTACTCGGCTTGATCCATTAAGTTTCTGCATTCGTTTTTAGTATTCTAATCTAGTTCATGAAATCACTAATGTTTTTTCAATCTATTAACCTTCTCTGAAGGTACCCTACAAGCAAGTTTCCGATACAGGAGTTACCCTCTAGTACCACATCCTTTCCAATGTGTCATCCAGATTGATGTATGAATATAAATTTGGTTCTCTTACATTGCCTTTTTAATCCATCACACCCTCATTCAATTTCCCTTTTTCCATTAAACTTCTTTGGACCATCTCTGTAATAACCCGAAAATCTAAGCCAGTTTAAAATTTTTATTTTGGCAATTTTAACGAATGTTGAATATTTAAAATAGATTATTTTAAATAATATCGACGAAAATTTATTTTGAATATATTTAGAACGTATACATTTATACGCATCGTCGTTAGAATATAAATAATTATATATAATTATAAATAGAATTGAAAATGGCGATGTAGTTCGATAATTCGATTTCAAACTTCAATTGAATGTACTGGGTGCAAAACAATCCGGATTTTAGTGAAACCAAAAATATTAGAATCAAATTGGGAATATCTTTCCAACGAATCCGAAAAATCAAAATTTCATAGCGGGAATCAAAAGATATGTCCAGTTGAAAATTTTGAATAGTCGCTATGGAATTCAGGCCCTTAAAAATGGAAATTTTGCAAACGACCTCGGATTTTGACGAAACCACTTTTGTTGGGTCCGTGATGTCAAATTATTGCTAGATTCCAAATTTCATAATTTTTCGAATCAATATGTGAGCGTGGCAAAGGAAAACGCGTTTGACCAGTTTCAGTTGATTTCAATCGACTGGAAATTGGCCATTTTTCCAACGGTCTCAGAATTCGACGAAACTAGTTTTTTTAGGACCGTATCGTCAATATGAAGCTAGAAAATATTTTTCTGGAATTTTTCGAGTTAGTATGTGGCCCCGGTAAATTGAAATGCGCGTTTAAATTCAATATATAGAGTTATATGTTGATTTTGACGAAACTGATCGAAACGATCGAATCAGCCTACGATACATATCCCATTGTGTTCGGAATGGGGGTAAAACGCAATGGACGACTGGCGGTGGGCCTCGTTTTGAGGTCGAAAATAAAGGTTGCTTTTTGGTGGAAAAATAAAATAATTAAATAATAAATTAAAACTTTCTCTCCCACTCTCCTCTCTATATTCCTCTGCCTCCCCCTCATTCGATTTTCCAAATCAGAAGAAAGAAAAGAAAAATGGAGGGAGGACGGAGGCGGAAGAACCGCCATCGCGCCCCCCCAGGGCAGCGCCGCCCACCGCCGTGCCCCAGGTGGCGGCGCGCCACCTCCGAACCCCCCCACCCCCTGCCCTCGCGACACAGCCCCCCCTGCCACCAAAATCGCCCACAACCACCACCGAACACCCCCCTCCCTTCCTCCTACTGCCGACCATCGGCGAAGCCAACACCCCCCCTCCTCCGAAAATATGTAAGTGGTGTTTTCCTTTTTATTATTTTATTTTCTTTTAATTTAGTTATATACCTTGTTTTATTTTCTGATTTTAAAAAAAATAAATGTAAATGCATGATTTAAATTCAGTTTTTAGTTTATATATATAATTAGCATTGTAAAAATCTGATTTTTACATATGCAGAGGATTAAAAACATGATTTTGATATGTGTAGAGGATTAAAAACATGATCTTTGTATATGTAGGAAAGGAAAAGATTTGATTTTTAATATATGAAAAGCGATATTTTTATAGGTGGAATACGAGATTTTTAAATATAATCTTTAAAGGGAAAAGGGCGATAACTTCGAAAATAAAAAGATGAGATTTTTAATTAGCTAAAGATACGATTTTTAATTGTTTAAAAATATAATTTTTTTCGTATGTAAAGATAGAAAATATATTTTTCATATTAGATAGATAATAAAAATATGATTTTTACAAAGTGGGAACTATAAAAATATAATCTTTATAGGATAGAGAATATAAAAATATCATCTTTGTATATGTAGCGAAATAAAAATCTGATTTTTATTATATATACATTGAAATAAAGAGGTGATTTTTATAGGATGAAATCTTTACGTTTGAAAAGGCGAAATCTTTTTATATAGTAGCGGTGTAAAAATAGAATTTTATCTATATATTAGCGAAGTAGAAATTCGATTTTTATATATTGAATAGCGAAGTAAAAATTCGATTTTTAAATATATGAAGTGATTATAAAAATATGATTTTTAAATTGAAAGTAAACAAATAAAAATGTGATTTTTATTTTAAAGGCATCAGTATATAAAAATGTGATTTTTATATATGTAGTGGCTACGGGCGACGAAAGTGATAAGAGACGAGAACGACGAAGATTTCTATAAATGAGGTGTCATGGAGTTAGGATAGCTATTGGTGAGAATTTCTCACTCTTCAATTTCTTTTTCTAGTTATATATATATATACTACGATGCAGACAGACGGTGTTTAGTAGCACCCGACACCATCGTCCACAGACCATGGACTTGTTTGTTTGGTTGTGTAGTTGGTTAGATTATTTGATTGGAATTAGATTGTTTGGTGAAAGGGAATGGATTTGATTGATGTGTGAATGGCGTGGGCCTTCACTAGACCGGGGATAAGGCTAGGCCTTGTCCCGTTTCTGGTATCGTGCCATTATGCCGCCGAAATTTTCTAAAATAAGTTAGAAAATTAAAAATATCATTTTATTTGATAAATGAACTGAATAGAATATTCATAGGTTGAATAAAATAATTTGGTCGTTAAAAATATAAATTTTAACGTGAATGTGAATAAATAAATATTCATTTACAAACCGGACGATTTGTTTATGTACACTGATTTGACTGACATTGATTGGGACGATAAATTTTACACATCGCCCAACTGCACAAATAAAATCTGTGTTTGATTGTTTGGAACCCCACACGGGTATTGGGATAAAATACGGCATACACTAATCCCAATAATTAGTTATATGTCGATCGATTGATTGACAGGCTGTTATAAGCGTTAGATATCTATATTTGATGCTTATACAGTGTAGTGCACTTTGGATGGTGGTTGATTGTTTATCGTTGCTATTATAAACATGTGTTGTATGTAATCCATATAATTAACTTTATATGGTAATTGATTGGGCCTCATTCCAATTTAGAAGATAAAGAATATTATAAAATAAAGGTTCATGTGTTGACAGTACTCATCCGTTGAGATTAGTCATGTGTTGAACGAAATATTTTAACAATAAAATTTACATCTTTATCATTATAAAATAAAGGTTCATGTGTTGACAGTACTCATCCGTTGAGATTAGTCATGTGTTGAACGAAATAAGAATAACGGAATTATCGAAATATATAAAGCCGTGTTGATTAGAGATGCGCTATTTTGATGCGAACGATATTTATATCGATTATATTCATTTTTATAAATTGAATATATAACGAATTTGATTTGAATTGAATATATAACGAATTTGATTTGAATTGAATATAAAACGAATTTGATTTGAATTGAATATATAACGAATTTGATTTGAATTGAATATAAAACGAATTTGATTTGAATTGAATATAAAACGAATTTGATTTGAATTGAATATATAACGAATTTGATTTGAATTGAATATAAAACGAATTTGATTTGTATTGAATATATAACGAATTTGATTTGAATTGAATATAAAACGAATTTGATTTGAATTGAATATATAACAAATTTGATTTAAATGGAAAACGAAATGAATTCGAATTGAATAGAAAACGAATTCGAATCGAATTGAAAAGATAATGAATTCGAATCGAATTAAAATTGATTTGAATTGAAATTAAATAGAAATGAAAGTAAAAAGGATTTATAATAGAAAATTCAATTTTGATTTGAATTTGAAATGGAAGTTGAAATTGTTTTTGAAATTAATTCAAAACTATTTATAAAATTCGATTTAAATAGAAATCGACGAAATATATATTATATATTATATATATAATAAAATGGCCTGAATAGAACGCGCCGCGCTGCGGCAGTTCACGGATTTCGACCATTTATTTCAAACGGACATTAAGGGAGATCCGACCGTCGGATTCTCCTAAAACCAGAACCGTTGGGTTCGTATCGAAAAGAACTTCCTAACGAATATTAGAAATTTGAAATCTAACGGTTGGATTTGGAGATACATCCAAATCAAATTTGGAAAAGGTCGTTGTAAGTGCAGTTCGATGGCCGTTGATGGAAATCGACTGTACAGGCCTTGATAAAATTATTAGAAATAGTAATAATTTGTGTAAAATCATAAGAAATAATTTGGGAAAAATTGGGATGAAAAACTCCACATTTGAAAAGATAAAAATAGATTTTTATCGAAATGAACTAGTTTTGAACTAACATTAAAACCCATTTATTTTTAAATAAATAAATTGGATTTGAAGTGGGTTGTAAACAGAATTGATTTGTGGGTTTATCGTGAACGGTGTTTTAAATAACATTTGTTCTTTAACCCGATAATAAAAAAAAATGTGATTTGGGTTTGTTGTGAACTGTGTTTTAAATGACATTAGTTCTTTAACCCAGTAAAAAGAGTTTTAATGAATCTGCAATTAGGTTGAAATGTGAATTGATAATTTAAATTACCAAATTTAGAAAGTGAGCGAGGATGGAGTATCACTAGTTTTGTTCCAAAGCGATAGTTAAATCATTAATTAGATTTGAACGTGAAATGGTAATTAATTTTACCGATAACACAGTGGTGTTAGATATGGAGTATGACCAGTTTTCTTCATGGGATGAATAGGTTGGGATTGGGAAATAAAATAAATAACTACTTCGGTGTGGTTCACTAATCTCGACTAGTTTAGAAAACCATAACTTGGTTTGAAACGACATCCAAAAGGAGAATAAAGGATAAATTTTAAAGAATTTATCTTGGATAAAATTAATGGGAAACTTTCCCTAAGAATTGAAATTTAGAAACTAGTTGTAGGTTAGTTAAGAAGAATGGTTTTCTGGATATTGATCTGATGTTGGTTTCGGCCTTCGGGGTTAATATTTGGGGAATTACTCTCTTACTGATTTACGGTTAGTGACTAATGAATTGGAATGAGGCGTATGTTGTGTTTGTGTAACATTTGTTTTTAATATACGCGGGTTGTTCGGAAAGGCCGGGTTTATACCCATTCTGAATAACCGATTCGACGATATGTCGAAGATGAAGACGGTGGTTGAAGACCGGAAGTCTTCACATCGTTTGGGTGATTACTGATGATCTTGGTTGGGCTGTACACCCAAGATGAGGGAATCAGTTAGTGATCGTCCAGACGTACTTGGAGATCGATGGATATGCGAGGAAAGTGCCTCCGGTTTCGTTTAGACCCAGAACGAACTTGTAAATGGATTGTGTGTCTGACATTGGATTTTATTCTGTGTTGATTTATTTCTATTAAATATACATCTGTTTGGCGGTGGAGAATTTATTCTTTTGCTTAACGCCCTTCTCTGAGACGTACGAGCTCAGAGGTTGTATATCGATGGACATCAGTCGCATGGCATGAATTTCCTGTGTGGCATGCTGAGTTGCATGGATCAAGGCTTCTGTTGAAAAGCAAAGTCTTGTGGTTGATGATCAAAGCACGGCCTACGTTGCAGCTTTGTGTATAACGTGAATTCGCGAGCCTCACATCTCAGTATGAGTCAAAAATGGGATACGGACTGCAGGGAGAGCACGACGTTTCTTTCTAGCTTTGGTGGTGTCAGTGACTTACTAGCCCTGACATTTATATACTTTTCACCTATGTGGTTGTTGGATGAGGCGCCTCGATTTTAGGTCTGTAAGGACCGGCAAACGTGTGTTCAGGAATTGCCAATCCTCTAACGTAAGTGAGGACCGGCCCTGAAGATCCAGGGTTTCCCAGAGTGTATAGCCCTGAGATATTTGCTAGAGTGTCTCGAAGCGGAGAGGAGCTTGCCCCTTGCCTCGACTCATGACGGAAATCCAATTTCCAATACGTGCATTTCGGTTTTAATTGTAGAACTAGTATGGCGACATAGTGGTATGGGACATTCATGCCGCCTATGATTTATATTTATGATTGAAATTGTTTTGACACTATACACTTATTATAGTATCAAATGATTTGTTTTAAACGTACCAAGCATGTTTGGCTGTTATAAGGTAAAACCCTATCCTCCGGCTTGCGTTGCATTGTGTGATGGGACCTGGGTCTTATAATAGCTTCATTTTTCGAAAAAGCATTGCGTTGTTTATCCTATGCACTGGTATTCTTGGGAGGAAAACCGTTCCGTGTTATACGGCGTGGTCCCTTGAATTACTCTCTTTTAAAATAAAGCTTTAAATAACTGCTTTAGTTCTCACACCGGTCACATGACTGACCTGGAGTTTATTGTTTTAACCTAAACTCTGGGTGCCCCTATTTTCTACACGGGCAGCTAGTAGTTTTGGTTTTGCAGATTTATATTCACAGGATCCTGGTTTACAACTGGAATGATATCCGGAAAGCTCTGTATCCGTATATCACCTTCAGTTGTGCTTTGTATTGTTTTTCCGCTGCTATGTAATTTATTGTAATCTCTGATATTTATCGAATGTAATTTATTCATTTATACTCTGTATATTCTTGTATCTGATGGAATTGTTGTAATAGCAATGAAATGTTCTTCCGTGTGCGTTCTATTTTGTCCTGTTCTCAAAACGATCAGGGGTTTCGAACGGTCTAGATCGGTTTAACGACTGATTCAGATCGAGCGAAATTCCCGGTCGTCACATTTGGTATCAGAGCTTTGGTTTACAGAGCTCGAGAACAAGACACATTAGAACCATACGAAAGAATTCATCAGATATTGGATTAGTAATATCCAATTAGAATGACTCGTTAGAGATAGGATCAGTAGTATCCTAGAACGAGTGTGAAGAGTATATTTTTCAAATGAAAACAATTTTTGTTTTGAAAATTTAAATCAATTCTACGTATTTGAATATTTATTTATTTTGAATTTGGACAATCCAATATATAAAGATTTTGCATATACGCGTCATGAACATATATTCGAAGTTTTAATATACTGGATAGATATAGAATCTCACTCTAGTAGCCCGGGGATGATTCCACTGATGACGTACGGCACCAGTGGTTTATTTTCGTGTTTCGAAGGTGTGATATCTATATATTTCCATTAGACTGGTGTGAGAACCGAAACTTACATAGATTTATTGATTGTGAATTGGCATCAAAAATATGATTTTCTGTATATGTATCAAAATTATGAATTTGAAACGTTGATCCACTAATTGATTGTTGTTTGTTTATTTGTTTGATAATTTTGAACCATTTAGCCTAATTGAATCAAACATTGAATTATATTGAAAATTAGTCGCATTTGCTTGCATATACATGTACTTACATTGAACAGGTCATAGCAAGGAGGCTAGAGCCGAAGAATAAAATTTGTTTGCCCGACAAATAGGTACATATTTACTATAATTTACTGTTTTGATTGGGTGATGATGATTTTATGAGCCTATTGGCTAGCCGCTTGGCTTTTTCTTTTTCTTTTTGAGATCAGAAGGCCTATATGGCAATTTCGGGATTTTCCCATGGCTCCCGGTGCAGGGGAGGTTATGGCGAAATTTTTCGAAAATTTAGGGTGTTAGCCAAATTTTTGAAGAATTTGAAAATTCTCAGAAACTGAAAAATTGGAGAATGGAAGCCGGATCGAACGTAGAGTTGATTAATCAAACCGCTTTCGACTTTGTTACTTTTCGGGGACGAAAAGTTTTTAGTGGGGGAGATTGTAATAACCCGAAAATCTGAGCCAGTTTAAAATTTTTATTTTGGCAATTTTAACGAATGTTGAATATTTAAAATAGATTATTTTAAATAATATCGACGAAAATTTATTTTGAATATATTTAGAACATATACATTTATACGCGTCGTCGTTAGAATATAAATAATTATATATAATAATAAATAGAATTGAAAATGGCGCGGTAGTTCGATAATTCGATTTCAAACTTCAATTGAATGTACCGGGTGCAAAACAATCCGGATTTTAGTAAAACCAAAAACATTAGAATCAAATTGGGAATATCTTTCCAACGAATCCGAAAAATCAAAATTTCATAGCGGAAATCAAAAGATATGTCCAGTTGAAAATTATGAATAGTCGCTATGGAATTCAGGCCGTTAAAAATGGAAATTTTGCAAACGACCTCGGATTTCGACGAAACTACTTTTGTTGGGTCCGTGATGTCAAATTATTGCTAGATTCCAAATTTCATAATTTTTCGAATCAATATGTGAGCGTGGCAAAGGAAAACACGTTTGACCAGTTTTAGTTGATTTTAATCGACTGGAAATTGACCATTTTTCCAACGGTCTCAGAATTCGACGAAACTAGTTTTGTTAGGACTGTATCGTCAATACGAAGCTAGAAAATATTTTTTTGGAATTTTTCGAGTTAGTATGTGACCCCGGTAAATTGAAATGCGCGTTCAAATTCAATATATAGAGTTATATGTTGATTTTGACGAAAACTGATCGAAACGATTGAATCAGCCTACGATACATATCCCATTGTGTTCGGAATGGGGGTAAAACGCTATGGACGACAGGCGGTGGGCCTCGTTTTGAGGTCGAAAATAAAGGTTGCTTTTTGGTGGAAAAATAAAATAATTAAATAATAAATTAAAACTTTCTCTCCCTCTCTCCTCTCTATATTCCTCTGCCCCCCCCCCCCATTCGATTTTCCAAATCAGAAGAAAAAAAAAGAAAAATGGAGGGAGGACGGAGGCGGGAGAACCGCCATCGCGCCCCCCCCTAGGGCAGCGCCGCCCACCGCCGTGCCCCAGGTGGCGGCGCGCCACCTCCGAACCCCCCACCCCCTGCCCTCGCGACACAGCCCCCCTGCCACCAAAATCGACTGCAACCACCACCGAACACCCCCCTCCCTTCCTCCTACTGCCGACCATCGGCGAAGCCAACAACCCCCCCCCCCCCCTCCTCCGAAAATATGTAAGTGGTGTTTTCTTTTTTATTATTTTATTTTCTTTTAATTTAGTTATATACCTTGTTTTATTTTCTGATTTAAAAATAAATAAATGTAAATGCATGATTTAAATTTAGTTTTTAGTTTATATATATAATTAGCATTGTAAAAATCTGATTTTTACATATGCAGAGGATTAAAAACATGATTTTGATATGTGTAGAGGATTAAAAACATGATCTTTGTATATGTAGGAAAGGAAAAGATTTGATTTTTAATATATGGAAAGCGATATTTTTATAGGTGGAATACGAGATTTTTAAATATAATCTTTAAAGGGAAAAAGGCGATAACTTCGAAAATAAAAAGATGAGATTTTTAATTAGCTAAAGATACTATTTTTAATTGTTTAAAATATAATTTTTTCGTATGTAAAGATAGAAAATATAATTTTCATATTAGATAGATAATAAAAATATAATCTTTCATATTGTAGAAGGATAAAAATATGATTTTTACAAAGTGGAAACTATAAAAATATATTCTTTATAGGATAGAGAATATTAAAATATCATCTTTGTATATGTAGCGAAATAAAAATATGATTTTTATTCTATATACATTGAAATAAAGAGGTGATTTTTATAGTGATGAAATCTTTATATTTGAAAAGGCGAAATCTTTTTATATAGTAGCGGTGTAAAAATAGAATTTTATCTATATATCAGCGAAGTAGAAATTCGATTTTTATATATTGAATAGCGAAGAAAAAATTCGATTTTTAAATATATGAAGTGATTATAAAAATATGATTTTTAAATTGAAAGTAAACAAATAAAAAAGTGATTTTTATTTTAAAGGCATCAGTATATAAAAATGTGATTTTTATATATGTAGTGGCTACGGGCGACAAAAGTGATAAGAGACGAGAACGATGAAGATTTCTATAAATGAAGTGTCGTGGAGTTAGGATAGCTATTGGTGAGAATTTCTCACTCTTCAAATTTCTTTTTCTAGTTATATATATACTAGGATGCAGACAGTGTTTAGTAGCACCCGACACCATCGTCCACAGACCATGGACTTGTTTGTTTGGTTGTGTAGTTGGTTAGATTATTTGATTGGAATTAGATTGTTTGGTGAAAGGGAATGGATTTGATTGATGTGTGAATGGTGTGGGCCTTCACTAGACCGGGGATAAGGCTAGGCCTTGTCCCGTTTTTGGTATCGTGCCGTTATGCCGCTGAAATTTTCTAAAATAAGTTAGAAAAATAAAGAAATCATTTTATTTGATAAATGAACCGAATAGAATATTCATAGGTTGAATAAAATAATTTGGTCATTAAAAATATAAATTTTAACGTGAATGTGAATAAATAAATATTCATTTACAAACCGGACGGTTTGTTTATGTACACTGATTTGATTGACATTGATTGGGACGATAAATTTTACACATCGCCCAACTGCACAAATAAAATCTGTGTTTGATTGTTTGAAACCCCACACGGGTATTGGGATAAAATACGGCATACACTAATCCCAATAATTAGTTATATGTCGATCGATTGATTGACAGGCTGTTATAAGCGTTAGATATCTATATTTGATGCTTATACAGTGTAGTGCACTTTGGATGGTGGTTGATTGTTTATCGTTGCTATTATATACATGTGTTGTATGGAATCCATATAATTAACTTTATATGGTAATTGATTGGGCCTCATTCCAATTTAGAAGATAAAGAATATTATAAAATAAAGGTTCATGTGTTGACAGTACTCATCTGTTGAGATTAGTCATGTGTTGAACAAAATATTTTAACAATAAAATTTACATCTTTATCATTATAAAATAAAGGTTCATGTGTTGACAGTACTCATCCGTTGAGATTAGTCATGTGTTGAACGAAATAAGAATAACGGAATTATCGAAATATATAAAGCCGTGTTGATTAGAGATGCGCTATTTTGACGCGAAAGATATTTATATCGATTATATTCATTTTTATAAATTGAATATATAACGAATTTGATTTGAATTGAATATATAACGAATTTGATTTGAATTGAATATAAAACGAATTTGAATTGAATTGAATATATAACGAATTTGATTTGAATTGAATATAAAACGAATTTGATTTGAATTGAATATAAAACGAATTTGATTTGAATTGAATATATAACGAATTTGATTTGAATTGAATATAAAACGAATTTGATTTGAATTGAATATATAACGAATTTGATTTGAATTGAATATAAAACAAATTTGATTTGAATTGAATATATAACGAATTTGATTTGAATTGAATAGAAAACGAAATGAATTTGAATTGAATAGAAAACGAATTCGAATCGAATTGAAATGAAAAGAAAATGAATTCGAATCGAATTAAAATCGATTTGAATTGAAATCAAATAGAAATGAAAGTAAAAAGGATTTATAATAGAAAATTCAATTTTGATTTGAATTTGAAATGGAAGTTGAAATTGTTTTTGAAACGAATTCAAAACTATTTATAAAATTCGTTTTAAATAGAAATCGACGAAATATATATTATATATTATATATATAATAAAATGGCCTGAATAGAACGCGCCGCGCTGCGGTAGTTCGCGAATTTCGACCATTTATTTCAAACGGACATTACGGGAGATCCGACCGTCGGATTCTCCTAAAACCGGAACCGTTGGGTTCGTATCGAAAAGAGCTTCCTAAGAATATTAGAAATTTGAAATCTAACAGTTGGATTTGGAGATACGTCCAAATCAAATTTGGAAAAGGTCGCTGTAAGTGCAGTTCGATGGCCGTTGATGGAAATCGACTGTACAGGCCTTGATAAAATTATTAAAAATAGTAATAATTTGTGTAAAATCATAAGAAATGATTTGGGAAAAATTGGGATGAAAAACTCCACATTTTAAAAAATAAAAATAGATTTTTATCAAAATGAACTAGTTTTGAACTAATATTAAAACCCATTTATTTTTAAATAAATAAATTGGATTTGAAATGGGTTGTAAACAGAATTGATTTGTGGGTTTATCGTGAACGGTGTTTTAAATAACATTTGTTCTTTAACCCGATAATAAATAAAATGTGATTTGGGTTTGTCGTGAACTGTGTTTTAAATGACATTAGTTCTTTAACCCAGTAATAAGAGTTTTAATGAATCGGCAATTAGATTGAAATGTGAATTGATAATTTAAATTACCAAATTTAGAAAGTGAGCGAGGATGGAATATCACCAGTTTTGCTCCAAAGCGATAGTTAAATCTTTAATTAGATTTGAACGTGAAATGGTAATTAATTTTACCGATAACACAGTGGTGTTAGATATGGAGTATGACCAGTTTTCTTCATGGGATGAATAGGTTGGGATTGGGAAATAAAATAAATAATTACTTCGGTGTAGTTCGCTAATCTCGACTAGTTTAGAAAACCATAACTTCGTTTGAAATGACATCCAAAGGGAGATTAAAGGATAAATTTTAAAGAATTTATCTTGGATAAAATTAATGGGAACCTTTCCCTAAGAATTGAAATTTAAAAACTAGCTGTAGGTTAGTTAAGAAGAATGGTTTTCTGGATATTGATCTGATGTTGGTTTCGGCCTTCGAGGTTAATATTTGGGGAATTGCTCTCTTACTGATTTACGGTTAGTGACTAATGAATTGGAATGAGGCATATGTTGTGTTTGTGTAACATTTGTTTTTAATATACGCGGGTTGTTCGGAAAGGCCGGGTTTATACCCATTCTGAATAACCGATTCGACGATATGTTGAAGATGAAGACGGTGGTTGAAGACCGGAAGTCTTCACATCGTTCGGGTGATTACTGATGATCTTGATTGGGCTGTACACCCAAGATGAGGGAATCAGTTAGTGATCGTCCAGACGTACTTGGAGATCGATGGATATGCGAGGAAAGTGCCTCCGGTTTCGTTCAGACCCAGAACGAACTTGTAAATGGATTGTGTGTCTGACATTGTGTTTTATTCTGTGTTGATTGATTTCTAGTAAATATACATCTGTTTGGCGGCGGAGAATTTATTCTTTTGCTTAACGCCCTTCTCTGAGACGTACGAGCTCAGAGGTTGTATATCGATGGACATCAGTCGCATGGCGTGAATTGCCTGTGTGGCATGCTAAGTTGCATGGATCAAGGCTTCTGTTGAAAAGCAAAGTCTTATGGTTGATGATCAAAGCACGGCCTACGTGGCAGCTTTGTGTATAACGTGAATTCGCGAGCCTCACATCTCGGTATGAGTCAAAAACGGGATACGGACTGCAGGGAGAGCACGACGTTTCTTTCTTGCTTTGGTGGTGTCAGTGACTTACCAGCCCTGACATTTATATACTTTTCACCTATGTGGTTGTTGGATGAGGCGCCTCGATTTTAGGTCTGTAATGACCGGGAAACGTGTGTTCAGGAATTGCCAATCCTCTAACGTAAGTGAGGACCGACCCTGAAGATCCAGGGTTGCCCAGAGTACGTAGCCCTGAGACATTTGCTAGAGTGTCTCGAAGCGGAGAGGAGCTTGCCCCTTTCCTCGACTCATGACGGAAATCCAATTTCCAATACGTGCATTTCGGTTTTAATTGTAGAACTAGTATGGCGACATAGTGGTATGGGACATTCATGCCGCCTATGATTTATATTTATGATTGAAATTGTTTTGACACTATACACTTATTATAGTATCAAATGATTTGTTTTAAACGTACCAAGCATGTTTGGCTGTTATAAGGTAAAACCCTATCCTCCGGCTTGCGTTGCATTATGTGATGGGACCTGGGTCTTATAATAGCTTCATTTTTCGAAAAAGCATTGCGTTGTTTATCCTATGTACTGGTATTCTTGGGAGGAAACCCGTTCCGTGTTATACGGTGTGGTCCCTTGAATTACTCTCTTTTAAAATAAAGCTTTAAATAACTGCTTTAGTTCTCACACCAGTCACATGACTGACCTGGAGTTTATTGTTTTAACCTAAACTCTGGGTGCCCCTATTTTCTACACGGGCAGCTTGTAGTTTTGGTTTTGCAGATTTATATTCACAGGATCCTGGTTTACAGCTGGAATGATATCCGAAAAGCTCTGTATCCGTATATCACCTTCAGTTGTGCTTTATATTGTTTTCCTGCTGCTATGTAATTTATTGTAATCTCTGATATTTATCAAATGTAATTTATTCATTTATACTCTGTATATTCTTGTATCTGATGGAATTGTTGTAATAGCAATGAAATGTTCTTCCGTGTGCGTTCTATTTTGTCCTGTTCTCAAAACGATCAGGGGTTTCGAATGGTCTAGATCGGTTTAATGACTGATTCGGATCGAGCGAAATTCCCGGCCGTCACAATCTCTAAATGATCCTTCGCCTTTAACAACATTCATTTCTTCCTTTTATATCGGTTCATGAATCCTTCTACTGCAAGAACCTATCAACGTCGTGATAGAGTTCCCCGATCCATGGAATTATCTCGTTCTAGTTATATTTTAAAGTCCATGTCAACCAAAATTCCAGATATTATCGCCATCAAACCATTAATAGATCTGGCTTACCTATCAAAGAAACCACTGCATTGGATCTTGTTAAGAAATTTCTAACGGACTCATGTATTCTTTTCCTTACCATTATCAATGTCTTCACATTCTCGGGTCATGAAATGTGGACTGAAACTACATAAAAAAAAAATCTACCCGTTCACTCCACATCATTATTGAGACATTCTCCAGCTTCCTAAACCAAAGACCAACTAATGTCGTTAAGTATAGAGAGAAACCATGCCACAACTTCCTTTGATGACCGTAAAACTTCCATAAGTCTTATATATCACATTAAATGAAATACACAATCTATTTTACCATCATATATATCCAATGTTGGTAGCTTAAATTTTGATATGTTCCTAGCATTCCTGATGTTTACAGTGGATGAACTTCTTCTAACATCCTCCAAATTTATATTTAGCAATTTCCCTCTCATCACATGCCTTATCATCTCAAATTATCTCTTATTCCCATCCATAGGTGCCATTCTATCCTGATTTCCATCTTTCCTCCTAACTCAGCGAGGGAAGCTCAATACATACTTTGCATGTTAAGCATCAACAGTCCGATTTTAATTAGCATGTCTAGTTCTAGTAGCAAGTCTTTCCATAAGTCAGACTATGGTTCTACTAAGGTAAACTAGAGTAGTTCTGATGGTACATTAGGATCAAAGATGATCCCTTTAAGATGATCTGTGGACACCTACTACTTAATCGTGGTTCATCCCCAAATGCATTGTTCTAGTCCCCTAAAGGTCCTGTATAACTCAACATTATTGAATATGGATTCCATTTTCTTCAGCTACTCTAATCTACCTTATATCTCTAAGGAAAATTTTCATTATGTCCTTTTACCTTATCATTACCGCCTCTGACTTGTCCTCCTTGCCTTTATCTGATCCATCATTGTTTTCCTCTCATCAATATTAATGTAGATATATGGATAATTTCCTTTGATTATGCCTCCTAGCTGCATTCAAGTATCCATTAGTTGGTGTTCTTTATGTAAATTGACTAATCATAGTCTATCTTTCGTAAGCTTTTTCGACCAATTGGTAGAGGAATTCCTTCTTGGTGTAAGCACCAAAATATTGATGCCAAAAAATGGTGTCAACACTCAAATTCTTATGAAATCACCAATAGTCTAAATAGCCAAGCTTTGATGCCAAGATGTTATCCCTTTAGATAGCACTAACTCCAGTTTGGCTGTTGTAGAGAAACAACAAAAAAAGAAATAAAACTGAAAACACTTAGAAATAGAACATTAAAATTTTACAACGATTCGGCTATGTTCGCTATGTCTACTTTAGAAATTTCCTTTTACTTATACTATAAATTGATTATAGTTACACTCTAATTGAATGCAAGAAATAAAAATGGAAAAGCCTGGTTTAGAAAGAAAAAAAAGAACTTCTTTCCTTATGTAGAAGATCCAATATTTATAGGTTAAGAAGTGTGGAGATCCGCCTAAAGATTTGCAAAGAATTTTTGAAGAATAAGTCAAGCATCCTAAAGAAATATGGCCACCATCAAGGCCCAATTTCAATGATCGACATCATACCCATAGGGAGACTAGTTTCGATTACTTAAGTGATGGATTTAAGGGTGTAGCTCTAATGGTAAGCTGTAACACCCCACCTCCGCCAGGGTGACTCTTGCAAGCACTCTGACTTTGGAGGGGCGTTTGAATCAGGTAAACATGCATAATGATATATCAAGGCAGAACAAGAACATATGTATATATGTAAACAGAGTAAATAACATAGATAAAACAGCGGAAGATTTCAAACCATTTCAAAACAAGTCTGGTACAACATAATGTCAACTTTCCAAATACACAAGTCTAGATAAAAACAACATTACTGAAAAACTGAAATACATAAGTACTATCCCCAAAATAAGTGATAACCATAGCTAGCTTCATGTCAAGACCGTACATGAGCTAAAATCCCACAAGTAAGCGATCAGAAATCCAGGCTAAGCTCCAATATTCCCACCCTGAGAACCTGGGGGGGAAACGGAAGAAAAGAGGCGAAAGAAAACAGGTCAGTCAAAAAGACTGAGTAAGCCCTACTACAATCAATGTAAGCTGATAAAGTTAACAGGCATGAGAAGCAGGGATGAACATAGGGATAACGACATACTAGCATGATGATTAACTAACAAGGTAGATAAAGGTGTCATCGCATAATCAAGATTAAGGTTTTGCACCACAGGTGTACTAGCAAACTAACATGACTTGAATAAACAAGTATTGATCCCTTGGCCCAAGCTTTGGCCCAGTAACATGAAGTGACCCTAACACGAGGTCCAATAGCATGAAATGACCCTAGGAGGTCCAACTAAACGGTCTAGTCGATCGGCTCCCTAAGCCTAACTCGTCACGTGTTGGTGTCAATGCGGCCCAAACATAATTGTAGTCAGACTGTGCAGGGTCTCCCGTCGGGTGTATCAAGCCCTAGGGTGGCAACCCCTGGACACCATAAACATAAGTGCACAGTCTCGATCTACTGGTACCCGTGCATGCTTTCCCCGGCTTCGGACTATGTGCACGACCATGGTCCGTCCGGAACTACACCGGCGTACCCTCTGCCGTCGCTTTTGGTCACTTACCTCCAGTCCAGTAATCGTGCTCCCTCCCTAGCCTAGACCCTAGGGCGTTAATGATACAAACTTGGGATTACTGCTGGAGTGGACCCCCATTGCTAGGATTTTTCTAGTGGGTTAAGTATGGTTTAACCCTCTTGCTAATCACGGATAAACTTGGTTAAGTGTAACGATGAGTTCACGACTTAACCCTGATTAATCTACCAAGCCCAAATTGGTTAATTATTAAGTGGACCATGACTTAACCCTAATCACGAGGCATTAATTAATTTAATGCGCCTTAACCTCTCACATTAGACCTTGTTGTGGTTACTAGTTAAGCCGGGCGGGTCCGGGTAGCTTTACACCACAACTTGGTCTAACCTCGGGTTCAAGGTACAACATGACCAACTTCTCACATTGGGTCCTATTGTTTGCAGCAACTAGTTAAGCCGGTCGGTTCCGGGTAGGTTTATGCTACAAACTCAACCCAACCTCGAGTTGGTCACACTTATCTTTTCTAAGTGTCATGTCCATCATGTTTCCAAAACATGTTACAAGTTTTCAAGCATTTGGGTAGACCTAACTTAATAGGTAAATTCCCAAAGGGTAGACCTAACTTAATAGGTAAATTCCCAAGCTTATGTTTTTATGTCTTTTAATTTTACCCAACCCCAAACGCAATCCCATCGCTTACATATCGCAATAGCGCATAAAGGATAGAAAGAGGGAACTTGGCATAATCATGACATAAAGGTGTTGAAGCCACAAGTTTAACATGGTGGCATATGAAATGTACATATGTTCATATACTTGCATATTACATTTTTAGGCCTCAAAAGCATGCATAAAACCAAACTTAGCATATTGGTGATACATGGTGATAAATGACATGTAGAAATGGCCATAAGTTCGCATTTAGCCTCACATGCAAGTTATCATAAGAGATATGATAACTTACATGTTGCTAAAATGCAACCTTTAGCATATAGCTTGAAGCTTTATGTCCATATACTCAAGATAAGCTTGTATAACATGATAATATGAACAAAATGATCACCCCAAACTTGCATAACATACATGGCAAACTTGCATATCATAACATAGCAAACTTGCATAACATAACATGACAAACTTGCATACAAACTTGCATATCATAACATGATAAACTTGCATATCATAACATGGCAAACTTGCATATAAACTTGCATACATAACATGATAAACTTGCATATCATAACTTGGCAAACTTGCATAACATAACTTGCATATCATATGACATACTTGGATATCATAACATGATAAACTTGCATATCATAACATGGCCAACTTGCATATAAACTTGCATATCATAACATGATAAACTTGCATATCATAACATGGCAAACTTGCATATAAACTTGCATATCATAACATGATAAACTTGCATATCATAACTTGGCAAACTTGCATAACATAACTTGCATATCATATGACAAACTTGCATATCATACATTTAACTTTAGAGTTTAAGTATGAAAGTAGAATAGGGCTTACAATGCTTAGGAAGTCACAAAAAATATGACAAAGCCCTTATGCAACCAATTAAACCCAAAATGCAAGCCAAAATGATCAAAACCCTTGCTTTATGATGCAAATATAGAAACTTGACTTGTATGCAAGCTAATGATGCTCATACAAGCTTGAAACACTTGTATGCATGAAAAATCTCATAGAAATTTATTTAGGAATTTTATGAAGAGAGTGGAGGCCGTGAGAGGATTGATTTTGCCATAGTTTAGTTGTATGAATGAATAATGATGATTTAGGGTTAGGTTAGGGCCTTATTTATAGAGATTAGGACTAGCTCTAGCCTTAGGATTAAACCCTAGTTCCAACCTCAGCCCTTAAAACCGAATCTGGCCCCCAAACTCAACACAAACCCAAAATGGTGCACCAGACAGAACTGCCCGGTTGAGCCAAGTCGACAGCCAAGTCGACAGGGCTGTCGACTTGGGTCAACCAAGTCGACTCCCAAGTCGACAGGGCTGTCGACTTGGGTACTCTGGCGGGATTTTTCCGGCCTGGCCAATCTTGCCTAATTTTCCAAATTCAAACTTGAATTTGAAATCTGTTTTTACTTTGAAATTTTCTAAAAACTTCGTTGGGCCTTAATCGGGTCATACGGACTCCGATTTTCGAAAACTCGGACTCTATTTCGCGTATTTTTCCGAGACGAACGCAATGGAATAGCCCGTTTCCCTTGATTCAGATTTTAGAATTAAATTCTGCCTCGATTTACGTTATAACAGGTTATTGAAAATACGGGTTGTTACATTCTCCCCTCCTTAAAGGATTTCGTCCCCGAAATCTTCAAGTTAGGAAGAACGTATCCTACCATCCAACATCCATCTACTCAAAACATCTTCCACGAGCAATCATTGTCCTTACAAGATTCTAAATGTTGTATGAACATATGCAAAGGTGTGTGTATATGTACTTATCTAATGCAAATATCATCAATGCAAATTATGTTTGTGAAATGAATCCATATGTATGCAATTCCTAACATAATGTATAACATCTATATGTGTGCACATAACATACATCCATATGCAACATCCATGTGATAACACAAAAATTTTCATCCATGAATAAGCATAAACACTCATGCATATGCAATATGAGGAGTGTGTGAGCCGATCTAGTGCCTAACGTGTATAATGCATCCACGAGTAACCACTTGCAAACACTTGCAACCACTTGCAACCATCAAGCATAACATGTTTCAAACACATGTTTCATCCAAAGGGTTTCTACCTAAGGTTCTCATGACAGGATTAACATGATAAACTAGATAATCAAGACAAGCATGGATAGCAAAAGATATGCTACAAAGAGATCGGGAAGATAAGTAGGATATATTCCCTTTCGGATTACAAGAAATCCCTTCCTAACCCATCCCATATTCTATAAAAGCCCAAAAGGTTTTAGTCAACCTAACGGACCCCTTCAAACCCTGATATGTATTACTAGCCAATAAGTCATACCTCCCGACAGAAATAGGACCGAGAACGGAACCGAGAGGATATACGTAAAAAGATAACATACGAGTAAGTTCCACAGGAAAACAAGGATCAAGGATATGCTCTTAAAAAGAGATATGATGCGCGTATCTAGCCTTCAGTCTTCTAAGTCATGTTTCCTTGAGCTTAACTCCACTGTGCTTTGACCGTCTTTTACTTCATGATTCCTTGGCTTCTTAACTCTTATTTCCCAATATGAGTTGGAACCCATTTCATTATCGCCTCTCGTCTTCCTCTTTCACTTACTCTTCTATCATTCTTGGCTTAAACATAACTATGACCTCATGGTTTCATGCAAGCTTTCCAAAATTCCCTAGTGAATCCTGGATCTCGTTTACTTACCATAAAGTATTCCACGCAGCAGAACTTTTCTTGAAAATACCAATCCACGTTGCCAATTGCTCTTACTAACGTGATTTTCTATAACTCATGCTTGAACAAAATAAACCATCTGCCTGTGAATGATAAGCCGTACTTAGATTCAGTTGCTTGCCCATGACTTCCCGTAGACTATCCTAAAACTGGCTAGTGAAAATTGAGTCATGGTTACTAACTATCCTTTAGGGAACCCCATGCAACCGCTTTATTTCTTGAAAGTAAACTGTCGCTAGCTATGATGCAGTCCTTTCGCTCTTTACCGGCGTGAAATGAGCACTCTTCGTGAGTCTACCTACTATGACCCACATGCTCGTATTCCCTTTCCTTGATCTAGGCAGTCCATCCACGAAATCCTTCGTGATGCTCTACCACTTCCATTGCGGGGACCTCCAATGGATGTAATAGCCCACTGGCTTTTTATGACTCGGCCTTAATCTGTTGGCACATTATGCACCCTTGGACAAACTCGGCCACCTCCTCGGGTGAGGTGCATCTTTAAGAACCTTCTTTCTCTCATCGCGTCTTAGCCATCCCTTGTCATTTATAGCGAGGTGACTTACCATCTCGCCTCGAATCAACTTGTCCATGATCTCGACTAACTGCGGGTCTTCCCTCTGTGAAGTCCCTACTTGATCCAGAAGGGTAGGTCTAAGCTCAAGGGACGCTAACTGAGAGAACTTCTTACTTCAGTTGCATTCCTTGGAGTCTTCCAATCCTGAACTGCAACTACCTTAGCGGGATCCACCGCTAAGCCTTGCTTAGATACTATATGCCCAAGGAATCTAACTTCCCTTCTCCAAAAGTGACACTTGGAGAACTTGGCCTTTAACTGATGCGCTCTAAGCGTATCCATCACCTCCACGAGATGCCTTGCGTGCTCTTCCTCATCCTTAGAGAAGATCAGAATATCATCTACGAAGACCACGACAAACTTGTTCAAGAACTCCCTGAACACCCTACTCATCAAGTCCACGAAGTAGGCGGGTGCATTAGTCAAACCGAATGGCATGACCAGCCATTCTAAGAATCCATCTAGAGTTCTGAACGCAGTCTTGTCTATACTATCTTCAGCTACCCTGAGCTGATGGAATCCAGTAGCAAGATCAAGAGAAAACAGATGTTCCTACAAGCTGATCGAACAAATCATCGATCCTTGGCAATGGTTGTCTATTCTCTTCGTTTAACTCACGATAATCGACACAAAGTCGAAGAGAACCATCTGCCTTGGTAGTAAATACTACAGGCGCTCCCCATTCAGATATACTTCGTCTAATGAAGTTCTTCTCTAGCAACTCCTTGACTTGCTTTCTTAACTCTCATCTTGAGGGGCCATGTGCCTAACCGGCCACAAAACTATCTTGGCATTATCAACCAGATAAATGCGGGAATCCATCTCCCGTTTAGGGGTAACCCCCTTCACTTCACCCAAGATATCAGGATATTCTCGGACCACCCTCACCGATTGCAAACTATCGATAGACGAGTTGAGGGATTCAAGATAACACAACATGACCGGACTCATAGGGTTACTAGAAATTTTTAGGGTATTACCGAGGCGAGTCATGAGCCTCTCAACCCTATGCTCAAAAATCAAGAATGGCTCCAAAACTGGACAACCAACCCATGCCCAAAATCAACCCATACCCCATGAAACCGAGAATATAAGCATCATGCGAGAATTATATACTCAAGATAGAGATTTTCAAATCCACGTAGATAATAGACAAATGGGCGGAACCCCCAATTGGATTTGAAACACACACGGGATCATTAACTAGACTAGTACTTAGGTGCAAACTTTCAACTAGATCAGACGAGATAAACTATGCGATGCACCACAATCAAACAAGGTACGAACTGAAAATCAGAAATGTAAACAAGACTTTCAACAAACATACTACCTCGATCTGGAACTGGAGCGGCATTGAGAGCATGAACTTGCCCTCCTGAAGGTCCAGCACGCTGAGTCTGACCCTGGCCTTGCCCTCGCTTCTTCGGGCAATCCCTAGTGAAGTGTCCCATTTCTCCACAGTTAAAGCAAGTGCCCTTCCTTTTCCTGCAATCCTTGTTTAGATGAGTCGAGCTCCCACAAGTAAAGCACTTTTTTTCCTTCTTATCTTTAGACTTCTCCTCCTTCTTGTCACTCCTATTCTCTTCATTGAGTAGGGCCATATTCACCAAACTCTCGAAAGTTGCCCCCAAGGGTATATGAGATATGGCCAAACCATGTAATGGCTCGTTTAATCCTAGAGCAAAGTATAGGGCCTTCTTCTGAGCTGTGTTAACCAAGTCCAAACCGACCCGAGCAAGTTGATTAAACTTATCCACGTATTACCTAATGGTCATGTCCCCTTGCTTTAGTGATAGGAACCTTAGTCCAAACTTTCCCCGAAAGTCATACCAAGTCTCAATTGGCCTAGTAGCGGTGGTGACCACCCACCAATGTGCAGCTTCTTCCTTTAGCAACCATACTGCTAATAAAACCTTCCTACGGTCATCTATATCAAAGAAGGAAAAAAGATCTTCGGTTTCCTTCAACCAATTCCTTGCCTCTACATAAGTATCGGTTCCAATGAAATTCTTGCAACCCATCGCCATAAAGTCTTTGCAAATCTCTGCGAAGTCAGCTTGAGGATGCTGAGGGGGAGGAGAAACATCAGCTATGGGAGGAGGAGGAGAAACATTAACTACCGGAGGAGGAGGAGGAACATCTGCGGGGCCGGCTTCGGTCGCCCTAGCCTCCAAAAGTCTCCTATACCAAACAGGTACGTATACTCCCTCCGGAATAGCAAAGTTATCAGCCATACTGAAAACGAAGAAAAAGACAGATTCAGAATGGAGAAAAACGAAGGAATTTTGCTAATGGCTTTTTGGGGAATAGCCTTTAAAATAAACTAGACTTTTCTTTGGAAAATACTTTATACTTGGTTTTGAAAATAGTTTTCCAAAAGTTTTAAAAACCTTTTTGTCCCTTCTCGTAAACCATATGCTCTCATACCAAATGTAACACCCCACCTCCGCCAGGGTGACTCTTGCAAGCACTCTGACATTGGAGGGGCATTTGAATCAGGTAAACATGCATAATGATATATCAAGGCAGAACAAGAACATATGTATATATGTAAACATAGTAAATAACATAGATAAAACAGCGGAAGATTTCAAACCATTTCAAAAGAAGTCTGGTACAACATAATGTCAACTTTCCAAATACACAAGTCTAGATAAAAACAACATTACTGAAAAACTGAAATACATAAGTACTATCCCCAAAATAAGTGATAAACATAGCTAGCTTCATGTCAAGACCGTACATGAGCTAAAATCCCACAAGCAAGCGATCAGAAATCCAGGCTAAGCTCCAATATTCCCACCCTGAGAACCTGGGGGGGGGGGGAACGGAAGAAAAGAGGCGAAAGAAAACAGGTCAGTCAAAAAGACTGAGTAAGCCCAACTACAATCAATGTAAACTGATAAAGTTAACCGGCATGAGAAGCAGGGATGAACATAGGGATAACAACATACTAGCATGATGATTAACTAACAAGGTAGATAAAGGTGTCATCGCATAATCAAGATTAAGGTTTTGCACCATAGGTGTACTAGCAAACTAACCTGACTTGAATAAACAAGTATTGATCCCTTGGCCCAAGCTTTGGCCTAGTAACATGAAGTTACCCTAACACGAGGTCCAATAGCATGAAATGACCCTACGAGGTCCAACCAAACGGTCTAGTCGATCGGCTCCCTAAGCCTAACTCGTCACGTGTTGGTGTCAATGCGGCCCAAACATAATTGTAGTCAGACTGTGCAGGGTCTCCCGTCGGGTGTATCAAGCCCTAGGGTGGCAACCCCTGGACACCATAAACATAAGTGCACAGTCTCGATCTACTGGTACCCGTGCATGCTTTCCCCGGCTTCGGACTATGTGCACGACCATGATCCGCCCGGAACTACACCGGCGTACCCTCTGCCGTCGCTTTTGGTCACTTATCTCCAGTCCAGTAATCGTGCTCCCTCCCTAGCCTAGACCCTAGGGCCTTAATGATACAAACTTGGGATTACTGCTGGAGTGGACCCCCATTGCTAGGATTTTTCTAGTGGGTTAAGTATGGTTTAACCCTCTTGCTAATCATGGATTAACTTGGTTAAGTGTAACGATGAGTTCACGACTTAACCCTGATTAATCTACCAAGCCCAAATTGGTTAAGTATTAAGTGGACCATGACTTAACCCTAATCACGAGGCATCAATTAATTTAATGCGCCTTAACCTCTCACATTAGACCTTGTTGTGGTTACTAGTTAAGCTGGGCGGGTCCGGGTAGCTTTACACCACAACTTGGTCTAACCTCGGGTTCAAGGTACAACATGACCAACTTCTCACATTGGGTCCTATTGTTTGTAGCAACTAGTTAAGCCGGTCGGTTCCGGGTAGGTTTATGCTACAAACTCAACCCAACCTCGAGTTGGTCACACTTATCTTTTCTAAGTGTCATGTCCATCATGTTTCCAAAACATGTTACAAGTTTTTAAGCATTTGGGTAGACCTAACTTAATAGGTAAATTCCCAAAGGGTAGACCTAACTTAATAGGTAAATTCCCAAGCTTATATTTTTATGTCTTTTAATTTTACCCAACCCCAAACGCAATCCCATCGCTTACATATCGCAATAGCGCATAAAGGATAGAAAGAGGGAACTTGGCATAATCATGACATAAAGGTGTTGAAGCCACAAGTTTAACATGGTGGCATATGAAATGTACATATGTTCATATACTTGCATATTATATTTTTAGGCCTTAAAAGCATGCATAAAACCAAACTTAGCATATTGGTGATACATGGTGATAAATGACATGTAGAAATGGCCATAAGTTCGCATTTAGCCTCACATGCAAGTTATCATAAGAGATATGATAACTTACATGTTGCTAAAATGCAACCTTTAGCATAAAGCTTGAAGCTTTATGTCCATATACTCAAGATAAGCTTGCATAACATGATAACATGAACAAAATGATCACCCCAAACTTGCATAACATACATGGCAAACTTGCATATCATAACATAGCAAACTTGCATAACATAACATGGCAAACTTGCATACAAACTTGCATATCATAACATGATAAACTTGCATATCATAACATGGCCAACTTGCATATAAACTTGCATATCATAACATGATAAACTTGCATATCATAACATGGCAAACTTGCATATAAACTTGCATATCATAACATGATAAACTTGCATATCATAACTTGGCAAACTTGCATAACATAACTTGCATATCATATGACATACTTGCATATCATAACATGATAAACTTGCATATCATAACATGGCCCACTTGCATATAAACTTGCATATCATAACATGATAAACTTGCATATCATAACATGGCAAACTTGCATATAAACTTGCATATAAACTTGCATATAAACTTGCATATCATAACATGATAAACTTGCATATCATAACTTGGCAAACTTGCATAACATAACTTGCATATCATATGACAAACTTGCATATCATACATTTAACTTTAGAGTTTAAGTATGAAAGTAGAATAGGGCTTACAATGCTTAGGAAGTCACAAAAAATATGACAAAGCCTTTATGCAACCAATTAAACCCAAAATGCAAGCCAAAATGATCAAAACCCTTGCTTTATGATGCAAATATAGAAACTTGACTTGTTTGCAAGCTAATGATGCTCATACAAGCTTGAAAACACTTGTATGCATGAAAAATCTCATAGAAATTTATTTAGGAATTTTATGAAGAGAGTGGAGGCCATGAGAGGATTGATTTTGCCATAGTTTAGTTGTATGAATGAATAATGATGATTTAGGGTTAGGTTAGGGCCTTATTTATAGAGATTAGGACTAGTTCTAGCCTTAGGATTAAACCCTAGTTCCAATCTCAGCCCTTAAAACTGAATCTGGCCCCCAAACTCAACACAAACCCAAAATGGTGCACCAGACAGAACTGCCCGGCTGAGCCAAGTCGACAGCCAAGTCGACTTGGGTCAACCAAGTCGACTCCCAAGTCGACAGGGCTGTCAACTTGGGTACTCTGGCGGGATTTTTCCCGCCTGGCCCAATCTTGCCTAATTTTCCAAATTCAAACTTGAATTTGAAATCTGTTTTTACTTTGAAATTTTCTGAAAACTTCGTTGGGCCTTAATCGGGTCATACGGACTCCGATTTTCGAAAACTCGAACTCTATTTCGCGTATTTTTCTGAGACGAACGCAATGGCATAGCCCGTTTCCCTTGATTCAGATTTTAGAATTAAATTCTGCCTCGATTTACGTTATAACAGGTTATTGAAAATACGGGTTGTTACATAAGCCCACTTTTGATGCACAAAAGACCTCCAATTTCATTTTATATGATTGCCTAAGTGAAATTTTAGTCAATCGAGCAATTTCTATTGAGTTGAATTCCTGGCTTAAGTAGTCGAGTTACAATGATCTAAACTAATTCCTTCTCACAGTCTGCTACCTAGAAAAATGGATAAATGCTTATCCCTAGCCTATGGAGAGTTCCAATCCATGCTTAACCAATTTTAGAGTGTTATTCGAATCTGGTTGATTACAGCTTCATACTGTTATCCAAAATTGTGTTCGAACCAATCAACCATCTCTTCAAGTTTATCCTGCCTCGATGATTGGGAAGTTCATTTAGCTAAATCTAATGTTCAATGTCCTTGCAAAAGGTGGGTTAACAACAAATAAATTGTCTCCAAGAAGAATAAGTAGGCACTATTTAGGCTCTACAGTGTTGCCCAAAAAAATAAGCCATAATAAGTCCAAATATATGTACAAGAAAGAATAGCCTCCTACTCATCATTTTGTGTAGCTCCACATAATCAAGAAATATGTTATCGCAATCCATTCATTTAACATTGCCTAAAAAATTAGTGAGAAAAACATAAAATAACAAGTTACATAACATTCTGTTGTGAGTTCTAGAAAATCTCATAATGGTATAAAGCTTGTATATTAATAAATAGGGTATAAAAAGTCATACCTGGCATGTCTATACATCCAAATAATTAGCATATAACATATGATATATGCTACTCTATATAATAATCATCACGGTGTAAGATATGTCGATATACATATAGGTGTCTAGGTGTGTAATGACCTAGGATTCTATCGCCTTGGTCAACGAATATTTAATTAATTATAAATAGTCAAAATAAATAATTAAAATAAACCCCTTTTTAGCAATAAAAAATTATGGTTAAATTACTAATAAATTTGGTTTACATAAATATTTAGTTTGAAAAGCTGAAAATGTGACCGAAATTCATTTTCCTAACCACTTACTTCTTTTTGGCTAAGAGCTATCGGAAATGTGTAAATTTTGTTGGAATAAATATACACATATGCATAAAAAAGGTATCATATGTTTGTAAATAAATAAATATATAAAAACTATTTAGGTTAACATAAATTAGATATGACTTGTTATGTTAAGGTTTAAGTACACTAAAAATCTAAAAATGGATACTTTAAGAAACATGTTTAGACATGATGTGACATATTGTTAGCTCAAATTACCATGTACGAAATGTATGTTAGATCATGCTGGCAAGATGGAAGCAAGGCTTGGTGATGTGTCAAAAATCTAGTAGAGGTAGATATTTTGAGGGTATTTGAATAAATTAACTTCCACATTAGTGTATGAACCCATTTCCTACAATTTTTTTCATTTTATAACCTCATTTCTGCTTCCATAATCATTATCTAAGCTTCTTAAAGGATTTGATGGATTCCATGGAAATTATAAAGTGGAAAAATTAGGTCTTTGTCTCTTTCAAATTATTAAAACAATGTTTAAGAACCTCCTATTCCTTTCTACATTACTTATCCAACAAAAAAAAAACCTCCTTGCACACACCCCCAAAGTAGCCCATAACTAAAACTTCTTTAGTCTTTAAGGCTGTTAAACTTCACTTTTGAAGTCATAAAGCTAAGATCTTAGTGGTGTACAATATGGTGGAGTTTTGGATGGATCTGGTTATCTCTTTGGTATTTAAATCCCACCATATTATTGTAATAACCTGGTTTTGTGTGATTACCTATTATTAACTAAATTATAGTGAAATTATAGTCTATTAATCAAGTTCTAAATATTAACTAGAAAGGATAATTTGAATAAGATAATTCAAGTGTTAACAAATGTATGATTTTGGAATTGGTTTAGGGAAAAATTAAATAAAATGATTATTTAATGATTTGAATACGGTTAAATATGGAATTTTGTGAAAAAACTGTATGGGTTTGGGGCTTTAGAAAATAAGCTTAATTATGCATTTTGAGTAAAATTTGGATAGTAAGTGTATTTTTGTGTTAATTTGGAGATTTGGGAATAAGTTGGGTAAAAATACTCAGTATTATGTAAATATAGTTGGAAAATGTAAAATATAGTTTTGGAAACTTTATTGTGTGGGAAATATTAAATATATAGGAATTTATATAATTCCTAAGAGTTAATTTTATTAAATTGCAATAAACAAATTGACGGTGAATCTTTGAGAAAACCGTTAGAAATCAATATTAAAACATACAAATATTGTTGAAAAATATGTATCTATGTGTTATAATTAACATTGTGTGTTTGGAAATTTAATTGTGTTAAAATAATGCCTTTTGGACATTCTAAAGTTTAAAAATCTTCATTTTGTAAATGAATGTGAAATGTTCACTTTTGTATAAATTTTAAAATTTAAGTGAAAATAAGTTAAAAAATTATAATAAAAGTAATTAAAATGTGTCAAAACATATTGTTGTATTTTAAATAATCACAAGGACAAAATTGAGGGCTTTTTTATTCATAAGGACAGCCCATTAAAAATTTAACCAAAAGGACAATACACTAATTATATTTTCCTTCTCTAAATCACGTGCTCTGCTTCTTCTTCGTCGCTCCTATCTCACGTGTTGTTTTCTTCGTTCAATTTTTCTTCGGCGTTGTTTTTATCTTCACGATTTGATCTTCAAACATCTTTTTCGTTCGATCATTTTCAGAATCGATCGATCTCCTCAATTCATACAATTTGCCCTAATTTTATTATCTCAAAAACTTCATCGATTATGAAGGTGCTGTGGATTTTGATTTGATAGGCAGTAAAGATGATTTCTTGATTTTGATTTTGTGAACTCGTCGTAGAAAATCGATCGAGAGAGACGAACGACAGAGATGAACGACGGAAGTTTCTTTTTGGATGGTGAGTTTAGTAGCAGTTCGTAGGTATCAATTTTCCATTTTTATGGTATCATTTTTCTTGTAATAACAGTGTTATGCTTCTTTGTTAATTTATTTTCGTGATATATCAGTTTTGTACTTGTACCGTTGCATTAGTTTTGCAACTCAATCGAAATTATATCTTTTTAATCAATCAAAGTGGGATGTAAACAATTTTTGTATTAGTTTTCCTTTAAAATATCAAAGCAGTTTCTAGGTATCACTTTTATATTTTTTTAGGTATCAGTTTTATATTTTCTAGTTGAATTTACATCATAGCAGTTTTAGGTAACATTTTTATATTTTTTAGGTATTAATTTTATATTTTCTAGTTGAATTTACATCATAGAAGTTTTTAGGTATCATTTTTATATTTGTTTAGGTATCACTTTTATATTTTCTAATTGAATTTACATCATAGCAGTTTTTAGGTATCATTTTTATTTTTATTTTAGGTATCACTTTTATATTTTCTAGTTGAATTTACATCATAGCAGTTTTTATGTATCATTTTTATATTTTTTAAGGTATCAATTTTATATTTTCTTGTTGAATTTATATTATTATGTTGGTATAAGTTTTAATTGTGTATGAAATTCGTGCAGATACTGCATGCTGCTTGAATTTACTTGAATTCAAGACTAGATTAAGTACCAACAAAAGTAAATGCATGAATGCATTCTTGGAATAGGGAGCAGCGTTGTATGTACTTATATTGTGTAGGAAAACAATGTATCCTAGTATATCAGTTATGTATAGTTGTAGGTATCATATGATACAAGTGGGTATTATTGTGTATTATTGAGAATAATCTCATTTTTGTGATAATTGAATTGAATCGATTGCTATTATTTTTTAAATCAGTAGGTATTATTGAGAATAAATATTATTTTTGTGAGATTTGAATTGACTAGATGGGTGTTGTTTTTTTATCAGTGGGTATCAATTAGAATTAATTTTGTGCATCAAAAAAAGTCAATTACCAAAGCAAACAACACAAATCTACCTACTTGCCACAGTTCTCATTAAAAAAGCCATAAAAATGATACCTAGAAAAATATAAAAATGATACCTAAAAACTACTTTAATATTTTAACGATAAAAGCAATACAGAAAATGTTTAAATCACAATTTGATTGATTAAATGAAATAAATTCAATGAATTACAAAGCTAGTGCAACAGTACATCAACAAAAGGTAACTAAAAAAACATAGCACAATGAATACAGTAAAAATGATACCCCAAAAAAATATAAAAATGATACCTAAAAACTGCTGTAATGTTTAAAATAAGAAGTAACACAAAAATTACTTACATCACAGTTTGGTTGATTATAACGAAATAAGTTCGACTGTAATACATAAATAATGCAACAATACAACTACAAAATAAATACAACATTAAAAACATAACAAACGAATATAAAACAGCGTTAAATAAACAAAAATGATACCTAAAAAAAGATATAAAACTGATACCCACGCGCTGAAAAGATGAACAATGAAATTGCAGAACCAGAAAAAATCACGAATCACCTTGCGAAATAACACTAAAACTAATCGACAAAAAACATCATTAAATTATAATGATTATAGCATCAAATAAAAATCCAATCGAGGTTGATTTTTTAGATCGATTTCGTGCCCTAAATTTTTCTATTTCGATTGATGTTTGGGGTTCGATTATACTACATGCCACGGATTTTGATTTCATTCAATTTCCATTTGAGATGATTTCGATAATTTTGATTTGCTGATGTCATGGTACAAAATCGGAGAAGAGAGAAAGAAGCGATGGTTCAGAGAAGAGAGAAAGTAGCGACGGAAATTTCTTGGCTTATATCCTTCTGAGTAAAATTTTAGGTGCATGTCCTAATGAATAAAATTTTAATACCGTTTGTCCTTCTAAATTAATTACCCTTTTAAGAAAGTGGTTTACTAAAATTTTGTGAGTTTCAAGTTGAAAATGTGTAATTAGAAGAAAAAATAACATTAAACTTCAAAACATAACATATTTTTCATTTTTAGCATTAAGGTCAAATAAGCTTCAGCCGATGATTGGAAATGGGTCAAGAATTTCTCTCTTCAACCTCAATTTTCTTTTCTTCCTCCTCTCTAATCGAATCCATTCCTTTCAAATCTTTTCTCCTTCATTTTCTATTCTTGCTTACGTCATGCCTAGTAATTAGCTGAAGCTCTCCACTCTATCCTCTTCCCTATTTAACAGATCCGTTTCGAGTTACTTCCTTCTCAGCCTCAATTGCGTCTTAATGATCCATGTCCTTCGGATCTCGTGTGGTGTCTCGGTTCTGCTTTGAATCCATCAAGGCCATTTGAAAGTTCTACAGTTCCCTCATACGTGACCGACAACAGCAGAAGAGGGTTAAGTACAATCAGGTGTTAGTTTTTGGTGAATTTTCTGTGTTGACCGTGGGTTGCTTAGTGTCATGGTTTGCGTCTTTATTCTTTTTGGGTTTGGATTGAAGTTTTCTGATGGATCTGTTTTTTTGGATCGAGTGGTGTTTATTGGAGATGGTTGGCTTGCTTCATTTTCAACCACCACAATCTTGCTTATTTACATTTGATGCTTAACTCTGTTTTGCTGACTACATGGTGTTGGCTTCACTCCTTTTATCTGCTTTCCATCTCCATCCTGTTTTGTTATGTTTGTGTTGGTCTCGGCCTGCTGTGGTTATTTTTAGTTTTTTTGTAAGCTCTTCCTCTTGGCTAGTCATTTTGATTAATGTCCTAGTTTCGCCCTCGTGGAAGTTGGTGTACATTGCTATGGTTCATGGGATTGCCTTATTGCTTTTGTTAAGACACACTCTGTTCATGTCATTTTTGTTAAGCTATTTAGGTTGGTATTCCTGGTGATGTGCATGTCTACATCTAGGGATGACAAAAAAATCCGTACCCGCGTTTGCCCATGGATAAAATCCGCCATGACCATGAATTAAATAGCTAAATGGGTACCCATGTGTAAAATAAATGGGTTTTTAAATATTTGTTAATTGATGGGGAGGGTATGGATAGTAAAATATCTATGCCCATGGGTACTCATGTCTATATTGTGTGTGATTTGTTGCCAATGCAAAAATAATTGTTGTTGGCTATTGGGTGTTTGTGTGCATTCTTTTATTGAACAATTTTTTTTTAGGAAGACGGGTGTGTAGCATGAAGCTACACAGCCGGTTACGCATAGTCATAGTAGCTAATAATATAACTGGTTGATAGGCCCAACCAGTGGCATAATAAGTCTAGACCTAGCTGCTCAATAAAGATCATACAAGTACTAAGAAGAATATGTACGTCATAGAGGAGTAAACTTAGCATATAGATACACAGCCAGAATAAACAATAGATAATAATAGTTAGCTACTTCTGGTTCAAAGAGGGAAGAGGGAGCTGCTTTCTTGCGATCCAGAATATTGTGGCATGGGAAGAGAAAGCCTGAAGCGAGCTTGCCTCGTCAATCCTGTCCATGATACGAAGAGATGCAGGATGTGATAACAGGTACCCATCAAAAGTTTCGAGGGTCTACCAAAGATAGTTGCGTTACGTTCTAACCAAATACACCATGAAAAGAAAGCCATTAAGGGATTAGGGGGGTTATGCTGACAGTATTCGAAGAATCAGCTGATAGAGGGGATGAAGCCAAGGATGAAGGAACTGATTGTAGCCCACACTGGATAAGAGAAGTGGCATTCGAAGAAAAGATGTGAAATGGATTCATTGCTTTGATTACAGAGTACGCATATAGGATCAACATTGTTATTGAAGTGATTAAGTCTGTTTCTTGTGTTGATGCGATTGTGGACAAGAAGCCATTGAAATAAGATTATGCAAGGAGGTAAGTGACGTTTCCAAATGCTAGAGAAAGAGAAGCTTCGACCTGGGTGGATCAAGTATTTATAACAGGATGCAACTGAGTAGATGTTAGATGGGCCTAAAGCCCAAAAGAATGAATCTGGTTCTGTTGATAATTGAGTACTGTTGAAGATATTTCCAATTGAATTTATCTCATTTAAGGATTCAATGCCCAGGAATGTTGGAGTAAAAAAGCCCATTGGGCCAAGTTCATGGGCTAAGGCCACCGTAAGTAGGCTATGTTGGTTGGTTGTTGCAAGGATAGGAAAAAGAGTGGATAATGGGATCAGTTCATTCCAAATATCCAACCAAAAGAGACAGGATTCACCATTACCATTTTTTACATGAAAAAGGGATTTAACTCTCTATACGGTGGATAAAATTCCTTTCTACAATGGTGAGGGTCTAGCATCTAGTCTGAAGTGGAGGATGAGGGAAGGATTTGAATTATATAGACGAGTCAAGATCCAGTCTTTCCATATGAATTGACCAGGCAAGAGGGTTCGCCATAGCCATTTGGCAAGCAATGCAATGTTAAAGGTCGAGATATTCAGTATTCCAAGACCACCATGATTAGTTGGGAGACAAACAGTTTGCCAGTTGATAAGTTTTTTCATATTACCCCCATTCCAAAGAAATGTACTACGAATTGAATCAATTTTGTTAATAACCCAGATAAGGAGTTTGTGGAATGACATCCAATATATTGGAAGTGATGAGAGGACATGCTTAACAAGTATAAGACGACCAACAGAGGATAATGAGTTTGCTTTCCAGCTTGAAAATCTTTTTTCAATCTTAGAAATGAGCGGCTGCCAATCAGGTTTATGAAGTTTAGTGGGACGGAGAGGAATGCCCAGATAATTAATTGGGAATGAATCAAGCTTGCAGTCAAGGCAATCAGCTATAACAGGACCCAGATGAGTACAATTACCCAGCATAATAATGGAACTTTTATTAAAGTTAATAGAGAAACCTGAAATCATTTCAAATGTATAGAGTAGGACCTTGAGGCAATGAATATTTTTAGGAGATGGGGTGGTGAAAAGAATTGTATCATCTGCAAATTGTAAATTGGATGTGCAAATTTCTGAATTTGGGGGAGGGATACCTGAAAAGGTATTATGAGAGAGGGATCGTTTCACCATTTGATTAAAGACATCTGCTATTAAAACAAAAATGAGAGGTGAGAAAGGGTCTCTGTGCCTTAAGCCTCTTTTGTATTTTATTTTGCCTCCATATTCACCATTGATAAAGACTGTAGAAAGGCTAGTGTGGAGTATTTCTTTGATCCGCTACACCATTTCAATGGGAAAACCCTATATGTCATGAGAGATAGAATGAATTCCCAATTAAATGAGTCAAAGGCTTTTGAAAAATCAAGTTTAAGAAGGACACCACGGGTATTAGAAAAATGGCAAAAAGAAATTATTTCTTGAGCTGCCACTCAGTCAAGGATGTTTCTTCCAGTGATGAATGCAGATTGTTCATTGCCAACTACAGAGTCAATATGCTGTTGGAGTCTGGTAGATAGAATTTTAGTGATGATCTTGAAGGTTGTATTTAGAAGACTAATAGGTCTGAAAGAAGAGACAGTGTCAGCACCAGGAAACTTTGGAATGAGGATAATGCTAGCGTAGTTCAATTTGGCGATTGATCAAGGGTCCGAATAGAATTCTGAGCACATGTCAATGATGTCATCTTTCGAAGTGGGCCAAAAACGTTTAAAGAAGGCTGGGCCAAAACAATTAGGTCCCGGGGCCTTATCATCTGCCATATCATTTATTGCATTCCAGATTTCCTCCTCTAAGAAGGGATGATCGATGTTGATGGGGTAGGGTTCGGATATTAACAATGCCAATCAATATCTGGAGAAGGGGGAGGAGGTGAACCAAGGAGGTTTCTGTATAAGATAGTAAATTGTTGCCAAATATCTTTAGAGTCTTTAAAGGTAATGTTGTTATGAACAATCTCTGAAATGAATGAGGAACGTCTATGGAAATTGGCAATTCTATGAAAGTAAGCAATGTTTTAATCACCTTCTTTAATCCATTTAGTTTTCGATCTTTGTTTCCATCCAATCTCCTCTTGCTTAATTAGTCTGTCTAGTTCTAATCATGCTCTTTCAATTCATGACGCTCAGATTCAGTTAAAAGCCACAGCTCTTTAATGATATTTAGATTGAGAATGGCATCTTGTGTGGATGAGATACGACTTTTTAAGGAATTCCAGACATTCTTAGCCCATGGACGAATCAATTTACGAAGAGAGAGAAGCTTGCAAACTATTCTAATCATGGGAGATTGATGTGTTGGTAGTTGTTCCTAGTTGAGTTTGATAAAGTTATCAAAAGATAGTTCTAATAGCCAGAGACGTTCAAATTTGAATGGTCGTTTAATAGGAGTGTTTGAGCAAGTGTCTAGAAGAATTGGGTAGTGATCTGAAATGGTGGTGGCAAGACCATTGACTAATGATAAAGGAAAATGATCATCTTAGTTGAGGTTGAAGAAAAAACGATCTAGTTTAGACAATGAGGGGATTTCTCTTCTACTTGACCATGTATAACGACTGTTATTGATCGGTGGTTCAATAGGCGAACATGATTGGATAAATGCATTGAAGTGAGAAGAATCAACGGATAAATTGCCCGAATTATGATCATCAAGTGAACAAGTTGTGTTAAAGTTACCTCCAATTATCCAAGGTTCATTTATATTTTATGACAGATTGTGACAATATTACCATATTTCAGCTCTATCTTGAAGGTCATTCGGTGCGTATACATTAGTGAAATGAAAAACGGTGTTGGAAGAAATGTGACGAAGGGACACGTGTAGAACAGAACAATGTGAAAGAAATTGTTCAAAAGTCCACATGTGCCCATTCCATGTTGTAATTAAACCACCACGAGTGTTAACAACATCCACGTGTGTCCAACCAGATAAAAAGGGTAAACAAAGTTTACGAATGAGCGAATTGGGTGGATTAGAGATTTTAGTTTCTTGTAGAAATAAAATATCAATATGATGTGGGGAGATGATGAGATTTACAACATGATTTTTTGTGGGGTCCCCTAACCCTCTGATATTCCATGTGACTATTTTCATTTAGAAAGGTTAGTACGCTGCTATTCTAGGGCTTGCATGGTAGAATAATGTTTGTCATGCAAACACACCCCCATGTACTTTGCCAATTTTTTATTTAAAACTTTATTAGTAGAAGAAAAAATGTCTGGTTCAAAAAAGCTACCCGAAGATCCTGGAGGCAGCGAGCGGGCCCTGTTGATCCTTGCGCTCCTTCTAATAGCTGATGAGGAAATGTGAGGGGACGATGAACCTTGGCCTTCTTGTTATATTGGCTCCTGTTGCTCCTGTTGAGTTGGCAGTTGTTGGTGCAGAGGAACAAAAAGATCCAAATCATGCATTGGATCCCATCTAGGCACTATCATGTCCTTTTTGTGGTAGTCTACCATAGCCAAGTCTTGTGGTTGGTTTTTAGACACCCTAGGAACTTGCTTCAAAGCCTCATCTGACATCACATCAAATCTATCATCCTCCATGCGGTCTGTTTGTTGAGCTAAGGGTTGATAGATGAAACCATCATAGTCATAGTTGATTCCCAAAAGGAGCGTTTCTGGTCGTTGACAAGGATGTGTGTGTGTCCAGTGATCAATCTTGAGCCTCACTGCATGGTTATTTATATAAGAAATGAAAGTACATGGTGTTGAGATACCTTTAAAGAACTGCATCTTAACATATAAGAAGCAGTGGTCGACGAAGGACCAATCACATGAGTCAGTGTAGATGAATCATCCCATTGGTTTTAAAGCTTCTCTGATATTTGTAAAATTCTAAAAAACCACTGATTTTAGCCCAGGACTCTTTTTCGAGGAGAGGTTCAGAATTTTCTTCGAGAGTGGTTGCTTGTTGTAAGAGTACAACGCCATCTTCTTTCGTCAAAACTTTTAGGTACAAGGCGTGATCTTTAATAGCGGAGTTAGGGAAGCAGATGAGAAAGGAATTATCAGTGATATGCCAGATTGGCGATTCATGTTGTTGACCGAAAGTTGATTTAAGGGCTCTTGAAAGCATCTCAATAGACCAAAGTCCATCTACGGTGATTGCAGTGAGATAAAGATATATATCCGCCATTTCTAAAAGAAGAGGAAATTTTTGATTTAGATTGGGTGAGTGAGCAGGGGATCGTGAAGAATTTTCGTTTGAAATGAGTGGGGATTTGAGTTTGAGATGGGGGTTGATTACATTAGAGTTATAATTACGATTTGAGTTTTGAGAGGACCAGTGGATCCCTTCATTCTGAGATTGCAAGTAGCCTGGCTCGCAACGGTTCGCTGTTTGAACTGCATAGGGGTGCGCCCAATCAGCCTTGTTGGTTCGAGAGAGTGGTGAATTTTATTGGGACAATGCATGCTTGCATGTCCAAAGAGAGAGCAATTATAACATATCAACGCATTTCTGCATGTTTTTGCCACGTGTCCTCGATCAGCGCACTTGAGACAGCGCCTCTCTGAATTCAAAAATTTCAACTTCTCCCTGATCGATTTGAAAGTTGGTATGATTCTTCGCCGTTTGACAGGTGGGTTGGGAAGCACAGGTGGAAGCTTGGCTCTTGATGCCACCACTTGAGCATAGCTAGGTGAAGGTTGCTTTGGTGGAGAAGACAGCTTGTTCTGTGCTTGAGTGTTTACTATATTAATGGGGAAATGATGAATAGGTAGAGAGTCAGTATCTAGTGGAGAAGAAGATGGAGAGGATGAGACAAACTAAGAAGATGACTGTGTTCGGGGATGGGATGGGTGTTTTGTGGAGGTCGCCATTAAAATAACACAGTGACTTTTTATTAAGCAACTATCGATGTTTGTAATAACTATGCATGTTGTTAATTAAAACCAAATATATACCTGGTTAGAAATTCTCAAATTTCTCTAATTATTTCAAATTCCAATCCAGCAAGCAATGCGTCTTTTCTTCTCTCCAAACCTTCTTCTCTCTTCAACAAATTCAACACATCCTGCTGAATAACATAGAAATGTGTTTATTTTATGCTCTTATATCTTATCTTTTGTATATAAATAAATATTACTTGGGTATTGTTTTGTTACTTTTACAGATATTCCAACCCAGCCCGCATGCAACCAGAAAAGCAGAGAAATGGAGATCAGATTGCTATATATTTACATTTTGAAGAATTATAGTTGAAGATCCCACATCTAGTTGCTGTTGGACAGGAAAATGATTGATAAAAAGGCCATGCACATCTCAAGTCAAGGGAGGCTTGTCAAACAACCAAAAGGAAAAGAAGAAAGGCCAAAAATTTAATAGATTTAACTAAGGCCCATTTTGAGACTCTCATTGTAAACTCTTTTGTGAATTCCCTAAGGCCCATCTATCATTGTATTAGGGTTGGGGTTAGGGTTTGGTTGTTCCCTATAAATACCCTTGTAATATCATTGTAGCCACCATCCCATTTTTCCTCTTCTTCTCCATTAATAAAGTTTTTAGTTCTCTTTTATTTTTCTGCAATTTTCTTTTTCTTAGCAAACGGTGTTGTCTTCACAATTAGTTTTGGAAGAACACCAATTGTATTTTACATTTTTTTTGCTAGTGATTAGTCGTTTGATTAGCTTCAACGACAATCCTAATTTACTTTTTGTTGTTCTTCTTTTCCTGAAATTTTAATTTCTGCATTTTATTTCTGTTTTGCATTTTAATTTCCAAATGATAATTGTGATTTGATCGTCGGTTCAATTAGATTTGTTCTGAATCGGATCGCAGTTTCAATTTTTATTGTTTTCAAAAACCAACCTCGAAAATCGTCTAACTCGCCCAAGAGATTAAATAAATAATTTGATTTTAATCTACCTCCCTGTGTTCAACCTGTATGCTACACACCTGTGCGCTTGCAGTATTTAATTTAAAATTCTCGCTTTTCTGATTCATTAGAAAGCGACGAACAAGTTTTTGGCGCCGTTGCCGGGGAGACAATAATTAAATTTTATTATTTATTTAATTTCCGATTCGTGTTAGTTTTGTTTTATTTTAATTTTTATTTTGTTTGATTTTGTTTAAAAAAAATATCTTTTTGTTTTCTTTTACGTATAGAAGAAAATTCTTGGTTAGCTGGTTTGATATTACAAGTTGATATCACAATCTCTAAACCGAGAGAAAAAAAAGTAGTTGTCAATTTTTCTTCCATTTGTTTTCAATCTTCAACCTTCTTTCCATTTTATTCCTTTTACATTGGTTTCTTGTCTTTTTCTACAAGTCTACAACAAAAAAAAATGGCATGTTACTACGATCTAAATTGCATAATGGTCCTATATGAAATGAAAGAAATAAAAAAATTAAAAGAAAAATAAAAGGATGTAATGCAGACTCGTCAAACCATTACCATCCTCCGAACTCTAATTCAACAATTGTCGTTCTCCCCTGACCCAAACTTCAACTTCAAAATCACGCAACATCAGATCCATAACGTTCAAACTACATCTGAAACCCAGCCCCTCTGCATCAACCCATCGTCGTTGCCTCCACAGTCATCCTCATTCTCAAAAATTCCTTCACGCCACACACCACAAAACTATAGGCACTTCATCTTCTTAACTGACCCTCATCACCATCTGACAACACGAGTCCACAAAACCTTTCTACATCATACAAGCAAAGCCGATCAACAACTCCACCAAAAAAAAATCGAAGTCACCAAAAATTCAATTCACCTTCATCCCCAATCAAAGCCATCACCAACTTCACCGTGTACCACCTACTACCAGTACCTCTGTGTTCACCGTGAACCAAACAGCCCCTTCGAACATCCATAACCCGAACCACTCCGAAAATCAAACAACCTCTACCCAAAACACTTCGCACCGATCTGATTGGAAACCCGATTCACAAACCCCAATCGGAAAAAAAAAACAAAGTCGCGTTAAAGAATAAATCACCAAACCTAAATCGAAATCTATTTCAGCACTGTTGTTGTTCGAAAGCCTCCCTTCTCACCACATCTCCTATCCATCACACCAACGCCAACCACCTCAATTCCTACACTCACCACAAATCATCTGCCTCCCAATCAATACTTCTTTCCCAACATCAATTTCCAGATCTGCCAATACCACGTCCATCTACATCGGGAAACCCAAACTCGCACTAATCGCAATTGAACCCTACCAAAGACCGAATTTGAACCCAAGTAGAAAACTCAAATCGAAACCTCAAAAACCAGGTTGAAAATCCCGACTTGGTGATTTTATTTGGTGGAGCAGTGATTTATTTTTCAGCAGCGAGAGATCCCAAATCGTGAATCAAATAAAAAAAAGAAGTGCGAATTGTTTCAGCTTTTGGTTTCTTTTCTTATATAGGTTAAAAGGGATTTGTTTCCATTTCCTGTGGGCACGATTTGTTTGGAAAGAATATGAGGCGCATCTCTTGTATTTGGGAATGATGGTCTGTTTCATTTTTCCCGTTGAACAAGCGAGCAAGGGTCGAGCTAGTTGTGTTCTAGGGTTTTGTCGTGTCACGTTTGTCTCATAGTTCCTTGAATTTAGTTTTGATTTTGATTTTTGTTTGTTCTATTTGACCAAAAAAAAACAAAGTGATTTTTTTAGGTTAATTTTCTACCTTTTCTTAGTTTAGCAAGTCTAGTTTATTTTTTTTATTTTTTTTAATCCTTTTAGTTTTCGGTTTAGTTTCGCTTGTTTATTTGTTAAAAAAATCAAAAAAAAAAAAAACAAACAAAGGCAAAAGTGGAGAAGCAGCTCAAGCAAGCAAATCAAAGGCCAACCGATTTCAAATAGCAAACAATGAATTCTCATAGCTCTGGACGGACTGCCATACCCTACTGTAATATTTTTTGAACTCTACAGGTGCTCTGCTGCAAAGAAAAATATATATCGAAATTGCTTGTAAAAATCTTCTGCAGGGGCAGCGGCTTGCTATGTACAATTTTTAATTTATGCAATTATTCTGTCTGATTGTTGTGAGTTGAAATTTCCATAACTACTGTCATCATTCTCATCGTCTCTCAACAATAAAATCTGATTAGATATTTCAAAATAATATAATTGAAAAGTGGTGTTTTGTGAAGTTGATTGTCTCGTATAATTGGATCGCGGATATATATTAGTTTAATTTATTTAACTATTAGAAAAAGAGGTTGCATACTACCTGTAAAACATTGGTCGTATCCCTCAGTATTTGTACTACACGTGAACGTCCATAAGACCCTCTTCCCCCTTCTAATTGAGTCAGTTAATTAACAGAGCATAACTTAGTATTTTATACTATTTTGAACTGGGAATAATTTCTGTCTTGCCTTGATTTCATTCAAATGTCCGATTCAAAAAAATCATTGAGAGATATGTGGGATAATAATCGGAGTAGACGTCCTCTTGAAGAGTATGAATACGAATTACAACTCATGAGGCAAGATTTTCCAAAATTTCGCGAGTCAATTCTCAACAATTTTCAAAATTTTCAAAATGACCAACATTTTCAAAATTATGATCGAAATGACGACTTCAATTCAAATTTCAATAATTCGATTATGGGCCACATCAACATCAAAATAGCTTTGAAACCTAAGACAGCTTTGATCAACATCAATATGGGGTTGTAAACCAAAATTTCCAAAGTTATAGCTCATATCAACATCTTGAAAATAACCAAAATTGCAATTTTCTACCAAATTTCAATAGTTTTGGTTACGAACATAACTTTTATTATCAAAATGATTCCCAATATCATTGTCAGTTTTCTGAAAATTCAAACAACTATCACATTGGAAATAATATTGATTGTGAAATTGATGTGGACTATAATTTTGAGAATCAAGAAAACGAGAGCTTTCAAATCAACGATTCTGAAGAATATCATCTTAACATTCTTAGAGAGAGGGTAGAAAAGCAAGATAGTCAGCTTGGTGAAAAGATAGACAGCTTGATGAACTTCTTTATCTAATGACATCGTTTAAAGAACAACAAGAGCAACAAAATCAAATTCAAACAAGCGATGAATCAGAAGATAATCCATTCTTTACTGATAGTGAAAATTTTCAGATAACAACTTTCGAAATTGAGAGTAACCATCTAAATGAAGTTGTTCACAATTCAGTAAATGATTTGGACTTCAGTTCTTTTCAGAAAAACGATTTAAGCTATGATTTTGATGTCCCTCTTTCAGGTTGTGAGAAACTTGAAATTCTAGGAATTGAACAGAATAAAAATGTTGAAATTTTCAATTCAAATTTGGAAAAGGATTTTAACGAACATGAATTCTTTGGATTGTATGAGGATGAGTTGCCAAATAAAGAAGTAGATTCTAGTCACGAGTTCGAAAATTTTAACTTTGAGAAAATTTCAAACGAACATGAAATGGTCAGTGTCGAAAATACGTTATCAGTTAATGATGAGAAATGTGATCACATAGTCTTGAACAACACGCAAATTTCAGATTTCAATGAATTTATATACGATCAAAATTTTTTGAAAAATTACACTGACAAATTTGTTGAGTACATGAATTATTTTTGGAATGTTAGCTTTGTTGAAAAACTTCATGTGAGGATGACCCTGGACATTTATCTACTGAACTATAAATCTAGGTATAAAGATGAGATGTTTTTCAAAAACCTTTGCTTATTAGAAAACATGCCTAGAGATAGTGGGAATGGGACTCATAGGGCAAGAACCAAGTGTGGGGGGAAAAGTTGGTGGCATTCTTTGCATCGCAAACACATATATCATTGTACATACGATTTTCATTCACATATAGTGGCTAAACTCCATTTCATTCTTCAAATAATTTTGCATCTCATTCACCTTTGGGTACAATCTTTCAAATTTAGGAAACGTTCACAGTGTGGACACTGTTTACTTCTAGTGTGGGGGGAGTCTGCATTACATCCTTTTATTTTTCTTTTAATTTTTTTTTATTTCTTTCATTTCATATAGGACCATCATGCAATTTAGATCGTAGTAACATGCTATTTTTTTTTTTGAAACATGACTCGTTTTAGATTGATACAACAAAATAAGTTAAGGATTATTAATCAGTTGATAGTATTTTTTCTCTCAACTTAGATCGAATAAGAATTATAATGAAAAGTTTAATTTTGAGGGATAATAGTGTAACCGGTACATAGGGAGGTTCTTAGGTGATGGCCATGAAATCTATTCTATATTGTATACTTTGTTTAAATAAGTGGAGGACTTAAAATACTTATATTGGCTTTTCGAATCCATAAAACTAAGTTGTGTTAATTTGAATTCGCGTAACTCTCTTTTGAGCTTATATTTTCAAATAATAGTAATCCAAGAGTATCCAACATTGCTTGTATATCAAGCGTTGGTATGCAAACCCGCCAAGCTCTATCTGACATGTTGTTGACAAAGTCAGCGTTGGAATATCTTGGTCTCATTTTATGAGATTGGACACCTAAGGATTACCGACACGTTGTTGACAAAGTCAAAGTCGGCCTGCACAATCCGCCAAGCTCTTTACCCACTCTCCGTTAGTCCGCGAGGCAGTGCATGGGTGGTAAACCTTGGTCTTCTAAGTTAGGTGTATGTACTTAATCATAAATTTTAAAATTTTATAGAATAAAGAATAAGCGATGATGCCCAAACACTTCTTGACCTTATTGATTTGACTAGCCATACATGAGAAAATAATAATACCACTTTGCAAACTGTGCCAAGCAAACTAAGAATCTATTTCATGACTGCACTATGTTATCGATCGAACTAACTGGCCAAACTGGAATTTAACATTTGAAAACTTGATTTATATTGAAAATTTGTGACAAGTTGAGGTATTTAAAATAAAATCAACTGACTAGAAATTGATAATTTAATTTGTTGTACCACTTCAGAAACAAGTCTTGTTTTCATTTTTGCTTTTATTTTGCATATGTCCGTTGCATTCATGTAGTTTCATTAGAATCATAGCATACTGCATTTAGATTTTGTAGGTAGTATCCGCTGAAAACCCTCACGAGACACCACTCGTCCTACTAGGGACACCTAGAGGTTTAACGGCTTGTTGCATACACTCAATGCAATCGTGTTTCCTACGAAAGTGTAACCTATCTAGTTTAGTTTTTCATTTCTTGTTTTACTCGAGGACGAGTAAAAGATAAGTGTGTGGGTATTTGATTAACATAGAAATGTGTTTATTTTATGCTCTTATATCTTATCTTTTGTATATAAATAAATATTACTTGGGTATTGTTTTGTTACTTTTACAGATATTCCAACCCAGCCCGCATGCAACCAGAAAAGCAGAGAAATGGAGATCAGATTGCTATATATTTACATTTTGAAGAATTGTAGATGAAGATCCCACATCTAGTTGTTGTTGGACAAGAAAATGATTGATTAAAAGGCCATGCACATCTCAAGTCAAGGGAGGCTTGTCAAAGAACCAAAAGGAAAAGAAGAAAGGCCAAAAATTTAATAGATTTAACTAAGGCCCATTTTGAGACTCTCATTGTTAACTCTTTTGTGAATTCCCCAAGGCCCATCTATCATTGTATTAGGGTTAGGGTTAGGGTTTGGTTGTTCCCTATAAATACCCTTGTAATATCATTGTAGCCACCATCCCATTTTTCCTCTTCTTCTCCATTAATAAAGTTTTTGGATCTCTTTTATTTTTCTGCATTTTTCTTTTTCTTAGCAATCGGTGTTGTCTTCACAATTAGTTTTGGAAGAACACCAATTGTATTTTACATTTTTTTGTTAGTGATTAGTCGTTTGATTAGCTTCAACGACAATCCAAATTTACTTTTTGTTGTTCTTCTTTTCGTACAATTTTAATTTCTGCATTTTATCTCTATTTTGCATTTTAATTTCCAATTGATAATTGTGATTTGATCGTCGGTTCAATTAGATTTGTTCTGAATCGGATCGCAGTTTCAATTTTTATTGTTTTCAAAAACCAACCTCGAAAATCGTCTAACTCGCCCAAGAGATTAAATAAATAATTTGATTTTAATCTACCTCCCTGTGCTCGACCTGTATGCTACACACCTGTGCGCTTGCAGTATTTAATTTAAAATTCACGCTTTTCTGATTCATTAGAAAGTGACGAACACCTGCTAAAGTCCTTGTTTCACTCCTCCTCACTGATTTGTATCAATACATTGCCAAATCCAAGCAACGCATTATCAAAGTTCATGCCTGGTCTAATTTGTTTATTTACCTAATGTATTTTTAAACAATTTTAATAGATGATTAAAAAATAAACTGAAAAAAATATCATGGATACCTGTGGGTACCCACGAATACCCGCAACTTGTTTAAAATCCATTTAATGGGCGGGTACCTGCGCGGGCATGGGGTAGGCACAGGGAGAAAAATAACCTAACGGGGCGGGTGATATACATAGAATTGTTTTGGAATATAAAATTATAATTTATATAAATATAGCCGTTGACGAATATTAAAATATAGTTTAAATTTATAGTCGATGACGAATATAAAAATATAGAATACACTTATAGCTGTTGCAACTTCGGATTGAAAAAGCTATAAAAACAGATAGTGTATACACTTAGATTCACCATACAAAAATGTCTCATAATGTTTATAACAATGATGGAGTTTGCAAATTGGATGTTCTGAGTGATGATTCAAATTACTTGAGCCAAAATGGTCCTAAGGATACCAACTCTGATTTCGACGAACGCGGTGAAGTGTTGAGATGTACAAACTATCTTAAAATATCTTCGCGTAGAACGACTGATAGCGATGAGTTAGAACTGATGATGCAAGTTGTTACCGCTCAACAAATAAAGATACACCAATTCCTAATGGAAGGATCATTTAGCAGTACTCGAGGTGGCAATGTGTTCAGCTGTGTAAACAGAAGGAAGATGCGGGATCATCAAGTAGGTTATGACAACCTAACTCAAAAATTCGGGTACAAAAAGTTTCTAGAAATTCTTAATTCAATTGATTCAATTATTTAAGTATAGTTAATACATACATATATAAATATATACATAACACATATTTTATAAATAAAATACAAATGGTATATGTGTACATATTCTAGAATATGAAAAATGGCTTAAAATGATAGGGACACGTGTCATCAAATGAAAAGTACACAAGTCTTGTAAGTAAATAAGGTAAAGACACATAAAAACATTAGGTGTCTATGTGTAGAAACATTTAAAGACACCTAAGGAGGCATGTGTCTACATCCTAAAGCTTTCATGAAGATAAGGCGGACAAGTGTCGAAAACTAAACTACCAAACTAGCATTGAAAAATACTATATAATGGGTGGAAATGTTCATTTCTTTCAAGCATTCACAAAACCAAAAATATGCTAAGATAAAGAGGATTTTTTTTGGAGAATCTAAGAGAACAATACAAGTTCAATCTTCAATTCTAAGGTGATAAAAACTATTTAAGTTCATGTATTCATTTCATATTTTGAAGAAAAATTGTGAAAATTAAGAAGAAACGATAGAACTTGAATCACTGAAAATGACATTTGGCATTTAGGGCATAACTTTTGCAATTCTTAATGAAATTTCGATTTCTTTATCAATCTAGAAAGATAATTCAAAGGCCTCCTACAACTTCTACTTCAACCACTTTTCTAATTCGATTGTTTGTATACCCGAAAATTGGATGAAAAGTCAAGCAAAAATCTACCTAAAATGGGCAGGTTAAAAATGCCTTGTATTGTTAAATTTTATTTATTAAATAGATAAATAATTTTAAGGGTTTCTTTTCATGGTAATTAAGTATACTAAGAGAGCTTCTTACAGTAGTAAATTTGGAGTCAAAAATTATTTTTGTCATAGAGAAATAGCATCAAATATTTTGCCGAAAAACTAGCTGAAATTTTGAATTTCAGAACTTATCGTAGCATTTCGAAACGCTATCTTTTATTTGAATTATTTATGAAGCACTGTACCGAACCAGAGCTATCTGTAGCACTTCTGAATAGCTGAAGTACCTATTTTAAACCATTCTAAACCACCTAGAGCTTTCTATAGCATTTCTGAAGTGCTTTTTTTCTAAAGTGATTATAAAGCACTCTACCAAGAACAGAACTTTCTATAGTGCGTCTGAAATGCTGTAATAACTGTTTTGAGTCTAAAACCAACGAAAAATAAACAGAACTTTTCATAACACTTTATAAACACTGGTGTTTTATTGTTATTGATGCTGAAACTTTTTGTAGCACTTTTTCAAATGTTATCTTTTCATTTTCTATTTTAAAACCTTTATGAAGTAATTATAAATGTTACAACTTACTTCATTATTTTTTCATAGATTGGAATATTTTTTTTGGTGGTTTCGGGTTTATCTTAAACCCTTAAAAATATGAATTTGAAAAGTAATTTAAGATTACTTTTGAGATACATTTTCTTAATTATATTTCTTCGATAGGGTGTAGTATAAGACAATAGATCTTGGGTAGTGCACTATTATTCTATGTTGGTATTGAGACGAGTAGAGTACATCCCTACTTAGCGACGGGATGCCGACCGCAATAGGATAACATATCCTAAAATATAAACTAAGTCGAGAATGCGGTTTATATTTATAACTATATATTTGATAAATTATGGGTTTTGATGGAATGAAGTTATTATAATCTTGTTTGATTTAATATCTCGAATTCTTCCTTGATTTTTTCCTTAAACTTTGGATTGACGAAACCTTTGAAAAAAAGAATCATGATGAAACTATAATACAACCCATTAAGAAATGACATAAAAACTAAGCTTAAATAGTTATCTCTTGGGTTTGTGTTGCTCATGATGCTACACTTAAAACATTTCAGGTTTAGACGGTTAGTTGGATGCTTTGAAGTGAATACTTTTATTATGTATATTATCTCTTTATGTATCCCTATGTATAATTATTTAATGACTAGTCTCTTGGATCTTTGTAACCATACTCTATGATGAGATGATTGTATAATACCTCTTCCGTTTAAAATCATGTACTATGAATGATTTAATATTCCAATAAGCTTTTGTTAAGTTGTAATGCTATTCTATTAGCACCATGGCTTATATGTGGCACCGCCACTTCTGGATATGTGTACTAGAGTGAGGGTGTTACACAAGTACTGCAAGATTACTTAATGATTATTTCAATAGCCCTAGTACGTATTGTCCTGATGACTTTCGACTTCGTTTTATGAGAAAGAATATATTTATGTGCATTTTCAATGGAGTTATTAGGCATGATAATTATTTTTTTCAAAAACGTAATAGTGCTGGAACTTTAGGCTGTTCACCATACCAAAAAATTATAGGCGCTTTACGTGTTATTGCGTATGGGAAGCTCCAGATGTGTTTGATGAGGTTGTCCGAATGGGTGAGAGTACTATTAGCTTAAGTCTTGAAAGTTTTTGCGTAGCCATCGTTGAATTGTATGGTGAGGAGTATTTGCGAGCTCCAACGCAAAGCGATGTCAACAAATTGAAAAAGTAAGGAGCCAAAAGGAGATTTCCGGGAATGTTAGGTAGTTTAGACTGTATGCACTGGGAATGGAAAATTTGTCCCATAGCATGGCATGGTCAGTTTATTGGACGTTACTCCAAAACGACAACGATACTTGAAGTTATTGCTTCACATGATCTACGGTTTTGGCATGCGTTTTTCGGGTGTCCTAATTACATGAGCGATATTAATGTACTTCACCAATCACATTTTTTAAGAACCTTACACATGGAAAAGCACCTGCATGTGATTTTGATATTGCAGGAAATACATATGACATGGAGTACTATTTAGCAAATGGCACTATCCTTCTTGGGGTACCCTCGTCAAAACTCAGCTCCTGAAACAGAAAAAGAAAAATACTATGCTAAAAGGCAAGAAGCAGTGTGAAAAGACGTAGAACGTGCTTTCGGGGTTCTACAAGCAAGGTCTGCCATTGTTAAAACCCTATCAAATTGTTTAAGCCATAGGTTTTGAGCAACATTATGCGAGCATGTATTATACTATACAATATGATCCCTGAAGAAGAAAGAGGAAAATTCCCATCTTATTTGGGTTACGATCCAGATAACACCGCAACTATTGTTGTTGATAGAAATCCGGTGACTATTAAGGTCTTTCTGAGCCATCTGCATAAAATAAGATATAGACAGATACATATTAATCTTCAAGATGACCTGGTTGAACATTTAAGGCATTTGAAAGGGAATACTTAGATGTAATCTATGCTTTTGTTGAACTATTTTAATGTTGTAGTACTCGATGATTGTATTATATTGTTTACTTAAATATATCTCATTTCTATTTTCTGTTGTAGTCAATATTCACAATTCGATAGTGGACGACGCGAATTTTTTAACTCCCTCAACTTTTAATAGGGGCCGGGCAGGATTCGAAACAACCAAGAAATTAGTTAACAGACCACTTTAATTATTGCAAGCAAGATACTGACTAAACTTGTCAGTGCTTCGTCTAATATACAAGTCAGCACGGCTTTTAATATTCATAGACTAGTCATGTCAGCATATGGGACAATATACTCTTCATATAACGATGAATTTAAATTAATACTCTGAGGATACATTCCAACATTCCAACTACATAAAACAAAAGATACCTACTGAAGACAACACATAATCTAATGATATATTACTTAAATTGTATATTATGGTTGTACCATAACTCGTTTTCTTCATGACTGGCGAAGTTTGACCGGTACATGAAATGATAGAGTGAGTCGTACGTCGACGCTAGTTGGAAAAAATCCTCATTTCTTATCTCATCTATTACTTTGCGGTAATTCACACAATCTCTAGTAAATAAGCAGAATGCACTTCTAGTGGCTAAATTGGTTCTCATTATTCTACAACCTGGAAGACTGCTTTGTTTTTCATTGAGGGTTAACGCAGAAATCTTGATCTACATCTTCTTCCATATGTAGTATATCTTCTTTAAGCCTTTATCAAAATGAAGTAATTCGATGCATTTTAGTTTTCGTTTTCCATTTTGAAATGTTAAGTCAAATAAAAGTTGCATTAGATTATATAGGCAGAAAATATACAGCTTTTCAACAAGCTACGCTGACCAACAAATTTAATTTGCCGATTTCCTCAACTATTCCAATGCAGTACAAATTTTCAAATGTTAATTCAAATAACCCTTCCCCAGATGAGTTGATAATACAATGGCAGTCACTGTACGCACGACTACCAATAAAGGAAAATACTGAAATTGTCTTAATAGTTAAGACAATTTAGGCACACTAGCCAAGCAATATAATCAGTACACGCACTCTAATAAATGCACAATTTACTTTTATTACACTTAAACCAATAAAACATGTCACTTTCTTTAATGCAATCACTAAAGTTGATTTGACTGAACAACTTTACTGGTCAAGCCAAGTTGTTTTACTGGCGTATTTAACATTTGATTTGACAAAATAGTGCAAAAAAATGGATGGCATCTTTTATTGTGCAAGACAAGTTGTGTCCTTTATCTCAATAAATATGGGGTATTGGTTATGTGTTTCTTCATACTCGCAAACAAATCCAAGGCTAAACAAACAACGATGGCTGATTAAAATGACAACAATGTCTCTGGCTTTAACAATGATAACATTGCTAATTTTACAACTTTACTATCTCAATCTAAAGACCCATCAATGATTCAACCTCCTTTTCTAGCTCCCCAACAAAGTCAATATCTCCACCAATTAAACCTCACACAACAGTATGGCACCATGTACAATCAAATTCCTCAAAACCAACAACTACTTTGGTTCACAACCCATGATTCCTAATTCAAATTTACACCAAGAGATGGCCGACCCCTGTACCCGACAAAGGACAAACTAAGTCCAAATGGTCGTACAACAAGCGAAAGCCAAAGGAAACTCAAGGTCAAGGTAGTGTGGAAGCAACTACAAGTATTGGTAAAATGTGGAGAGCACATGACTATAAAGTGCTACCCAATGCATGGGTAAATGCATCCGTCGTTCCGGCGGTAAATTTTTCTACTTGCGGGTTAATGATCTATACAATGGAGATCCTGAATGTGTAACAAGGAGATCATTTGAAAGCACAAAGACTGCATGCTATAATTTGAATACTATGTGCACCAGGTATAAGGGGATAAAAGCACTGAGGGGGGATATGCTAAAAAGCAGTCAATATTTCACAGACTTAAAATAAGATTACGATACGATCTATTGTGACACTTATAATAGTGAATTCATTGCTCATGAAGCATTGGAAATTCTCTTATTGGAACAACGTTGGGACAGTCTATGCGAAACAAGTGTTATAGAACTTGGAGTCACTGAAGGTTCTAACTTGATAAATGTAGCTTTAAGACTTTTGATGGATTCATCCCCGGGAAATTCATTTGAATCTCCCACGGCTACAGATGGAGACGGGAACAACATCAGTCCGGTGACTCCTCATTCGGGAATGCTATATGGTGGAGCTGAAACAATGCCAGAAGGAATAAAATAAAGCAAGAGAGCATGGTTGAGAAATAAGGAAGCAAACAATTTGGCGGCGTCTAGTGATAGACTAATTTCGTTTTTGAGTGATATATCACTTGTATCGGCCTCCAAAAAAGAAGACCGTAACAACTGAAAGAGAAGCAGCTGAAGATCATGGAGATGCAAATTCAGCAAGATGCTGATAGACTAGAGCTCTCAACAAAAGAACTGATTATAAAAATAGACGTGAAAGACGTTTGACGGAAGAAAAAGAGGAGGAGTATCTAGCATGAGATGTATCTCAACTGACTGGAGAGGCTTTTGAGTATGTTTTAGCCAAAAAATGTAGTATTTTGAGGGCTCAAAAGATACGATACTAGGAAGAAGTTAGTTCTTAGATATAGACGAATTCTATGTCGTTATTTCAAGCTTGTTGTTTTCTAATTTTAATTTTCTATGTTGGCTGTAACATTTTGTAGGTTATAAAAAAAAACTAGTTTTAAGGAATTTATATATTTACTTTTGATGCATATATGAAATTCAAACTTAATTTACAATGCTTTCAAATGTGTATACAATTTCAAAACTATATCAAAAAGGTAAATAAGAATGTGCGGTAATTGTTTGATACAAAAACAAATTTAAAACTATAAAAAATTCAAATTTAAAACTCTAATGTAGGAAATTTTAAATTCATAAAAAGGTCCAGTTCATTGCTATACAAACTAATTTAAATGTATTAAAAAATAAACTCCAAAAAAACTAAGCTTTTCTTTAAAAAAGAAATATGGGAAACAAGTTATATAGTTTTCATAAAACCGTATAACCCAAAAGGGTTTTAAGAAAATCATTTATGCATTAAACAGTTTTCATAAAACCATTTAAACGTTAAATGGTTATATGAAAACTGTTTAATGCATATACGGTTTTCATAAAACCGTATAGCTATCACCACTCTAAATTGCAAACCGCGACAACCTCCGTTTGCTTTCTTTCCCCACACCGAACCTCACTCTGCTGTAGCGCGAATTCGCAAATCAAAACGTCAATCTCCCCCATTTCATTCCATCTTGACACTACTGAGAGTGCTTTAATAATAAAAGAAAGTTCAATTTCATTCTCTATATGCTAGGTCGGTATAACTATCACAAGCGCCTTTAATATGTTTGGTCCATACAATGTCATATATAGATATCAAATCGATTTGATAAAATGTCCTAGTTTGATTTAGGGTTTCTAGAGCATAAGATTAAGTAAAATGAGAGGATGAATCTTCTAGCCCTAACCTTGGTGCTAGCACATCCTTATTTATAGGTAGGGGTCTGGTCCTCCTTTGCACAGGCAGCTTCGATCCACATTGATTCTCTTTAAGTGCTTTGACTGCTTCACTATTCTATGATTTGTTTTGTCTTCTTACTTTGATTACACTTTCTTTGACTGCATTTACTTCGACTTTTAGCTTTGTTGTAATATCCTTGAATTGGCTTCATTCTTTGCTTCAGTATGAAAGGAATTTCTTCCAATTTAACACGATCAAAGTGGGATGTTTCTATTGTCTAAGCGATTCGAAACATCCCTAGTGTAATGAGCTTAGCTTGTTTTGAAACTCCAAAGGAACATAGAAATGGATAAGATATTGTTGTGTGAGGTCATTCTCTAGAATGATGTAAAGCTACTCTCTAGGATGATGCATTCTAACAATGCGAACAATTTTTCTTTATCACACGGTACTTTCCTGTCACCTTGTATTGATCGAAACATTGACTTAATGAAGATAATGTTTCCTTGTTGTGAGGTATTCAAAGCAAAATGACTTCATACATTTAAGTCCATCATCATGCTCGAATCGAAGCAACTACTTAATCTAAGAATTTCCTTCTTCGAAGAAATGAAGCACTTGTTTATTCCATGTACTTTCTAGATGTGAAGCAGATATGGTGTAACAGTGACTGCTAGCTGATGAGGTCGAGACCCAATCAACTTAAGATTATATATATATATATATATATATATGTGTGTGTATATATATATATATATATATATATATATATATATATATATATCAATTTTTGATGCATCTTACCGATTTACATAGACTTATTTTTTTAAGATTAAATCAGAAACACAAAGTGTAGTAGTACAGGTCATCAATATTGTAGAAAGACCCAATCGGTAATTAAAGATCACAGAAACCGCTGAGGGTACATAATTTAAGCCATTGAAAGAATATTTTACAAAGAAAGGGACAATCAGAATCACCCGCTCATATACTTCAAAACAGAATGACTTGGTAGAGAGAAATCATAGACATATTATGGAGACAAGCCTCACATTCAATGGCATAAGCTTTCATACCTCCCAAGTTTTAGCCTGATGCCTTTTTAACTTCAGTATATTTAATGAAAAGGCTACAACAAAGGTGCTAAAGTTCAAAACTCCTATGGTAAGTTCTTTTCAACATCAGAACTGATTATTCAAGTCTTGGAGTATTCTGATGTCACCATTTCGCATGTCTAATATCATACAATGCTCACTAGCTCTAATTCAAATCAACACCATGCATATGACTGGGTTATGCATCACATCAAAAAGGATATTAATGTTTAACTAAAAAGGGTAAAATAATTATATCAAGATATGTTTCTTCTAATGAATATGTTTCTCTTTTTGCAGCAAAGCATATGAAACCAAATAAAAAAGTATACAATGTAAAAGTGGTAATATCTCCCATACCATAATACAGTGAAGAACATGGAGACATGATTGAAGTGACTATACCAGAAAAATTTGTCACTCTTCATATAGAGCAACAATACAACTCAAATCAAGGATAACCAAAGACAATCAATGACACACACAACTCTCTCACTCAAAGCGATGTGCAAGCATAAAAATCTCAGCAAAAGAATCATAAGGCAACTCAATCTCAATAGCAACAACCAGAACAAACTGTTCATCACATGATAACAAGAGAAAAAAGAGGATTTTTTCAAGCCTAAAAAATATACTGCAACTTTAGAGTTAAGTGAGCCTACTAACTATTAGCAAGCTGTTAAAAGAAATAAATGGAAAGCGGTCGTGGCAGAAGAATACAATGCACTTGTGAAGGAAAAACTTAGGATTTAGTGGAAAAGCCACAATAGAAAAATGTAATTTGATGAAAGTGGACATTTAAATTGAAGAAGCATCCAAATGGCACAATTAACAAGCATAATGCAAAACTAGTTATAAAGTGATATGCAAAGCAGTATGGACAAAGACTTTCTCTTCAGTTATGAAACCAACCGCCATAAGGATTATTTTAACTATTACTCTATAGAAATATTGGAAAATCAGACAATTAGATGTTAATAGTGCATTCCCAAATGGTGAACTTCAAAAGGAACTTTACATGGAATAGCCACAGGGGTTCAGACAAATAAATCAAGATGGCATGCATGCTAAATAAAGAAAATTATGGTCTTAAACATACTCTTGGGGTTTGGAATGACAAGATAAATGCAATATAAGTTAAACTGGGGTATAGAACACCAAAAATGGTCTAAACACCCAAAGTACTAAGCTGTACTTCACCAACTTGGTAAGATCTAAATGGAACCGTGTTTAATCAGCAATTTAAAATGAAAAATGCAAGAAAAGTAAAGTAGAGGCGAGATTTAGAGTGGTTCAGCCGTTAACTAGGCCTACGTCCACTGTGAAGGTGAGTTTCAATCTTATAACGAGGATTACAAAATACATCAATTATCTCTTTTCATACATCTTTGCATTCACTCTATATACCCTCGTTTATATACTTCAATCTTGGGATTACACAAGAGAATGGTAAAATTTGAGGACAAGGAGAATGGATGGATGATTGAGAAAGAGGATGGTGCCGTCTTCTATGATCATAAAATTGTTCTTGACGCCATGACCGAATCAGTGGTTGAGGATAGAATTTGGCAGCACCTTTTTGTACCAAGGATCGGATCCCCTTTATGTTGGTAGCCATCCTGTATTTATAGGTGATCTCCCCTTGGGAAATGACCTGAAGTCTGTTTATGCCAGCTATGAGTCACTCATTTTATTAATTACAACCATGCCACCGGCTAGCTATAGCCAGCTGTTCGTGGTTGTACTCGGTAACCATGTGCGAGCGACTCAATGGAGCGAGCGTCTTGAGTAGTCGTGTGAGCCCGTAGGAGCGGGCAACCAGGCAAGCATGACCGCTTTGAGAAACCTTATAAGAGCAGAACGTGGGACTGGAACCGATTCTCCTTTGTTCCTTGTGCAACCGACCTTTTTGGTTTTAGGACGCTCGTTCTCTTGCTGCCTTTGTATGGCGCTGTCTGTCCCTATGGCTGTGCCATAAGGTCCTCCCGCCTACGTTGAATGGGCGACTTGCTTTGTTTCCATGTTTGAGTGGTTTCCCCCCAATATGAACAATCGACCTTGGCTCCAGCACCTGGGTCACGTTCGTGTCCAACTTTGATTGGAGGTATGGTCACATATGATGTTGCAGGTGCTCGTATTGCAGCTTCATTTCAGGTTTGGTCTTTTGACAGGAAAATAGTGAGCGACTTTACGGGATATGCGATCTCTATCCTTTTTGGGCCGCATTTCTCATTTCACATCGCGCAATCATCTTTGGTTGTACTAGTTGACTTGACTTGGGTTTGTCATTTGGATCTGGCTCTGTGCGGTGTCATCCTGTCTGTTGTGAGTCGTTTAAGCGTCTTAGATAACATTATGCACGACCGACCCTGATGGCGCCCGTTCCGCCTCCTTTGCTCAATGTGCGTATGGACTTTTTAGGGATTAACAGGTAGACAATTCATTATACATGATCCACAACAAAGATGAAATGACATCTATGTAGATGATTTTATGATTACAAGAAGCAGCGAAGCCGAAGTAACAAAGTTCTACAACATCTTGATCATGAATTTTCTATCAAAGATTCAGGTGAGCTTAACAACTCCCTAGGGATTGAGTCAAATGGTCAAAATCAGAAATAGTACTATGTCAGAAGAAGTACATTTTAGATATACTTATCAAAAGCAAGATGGGTCAACTTGATCCACTACCTATTCCAATAATACGTAACCTGCATTTATCCAAATTTAAAGGAGAAACCATCACAAATGAAAAGAAGTACAAAAGCATATATTAGAGCACTACAGTATACCACAATTACAAGGCCAGAAATTGCATATGTTGTCAACAAAGAACGTTAGTATATGCCACAACCACTACACAAATATTGGAAATCAAATAAAAGAATTCTTAGATACCTAAAAGGTACTATAAATCAAGGTTTAAGCTTAAAATCCTGGAACAACATGTATTCAGGTTAAACCCCTATTTCCCAGTGTCAAAAGAAATAAGCAACTATCTCTCGTTCAAGTACAAAAGCATAACATAGGAGTGTTGCATGTGCAACTGGAAAAATTAGTTGGATAGAATCTTTGCTTCACGAATTAGGATTTCAACTGAATCGAAAATTCATAATTTGGTGCAACAATCTAAGTACAGTATCACTATCCACATACCTAATTTTGCACTCTCGAACAAAACACATGGAAATCGACTAATATTTTGTTCAAGATCGAGATATTCAGGGAAAATTGGACATAAACAATCTATTTACCTATCCACTATCCATTAAAAAACCTAAAAGACTAAAGCATAAGTTTCGGATTAAAGACGACAGTTGAAAAGGGGATCGAAACCCTAGATCTATCTGAAGGGGGAATTAGAAATATGAATGATATCACAATAATAATTTTTTATGGGTGGTGCTAAATGCAGTAAAAATTTGCTCTATGCAGTAATCAAAAATGGGTCTAATTTACTGTAATATCCTTCACTTATTTTCTGTGCACCTCCACTTGTTTTCTGTGCACCAACCAATAGATACAAAGAATTAATGACTTTATTCTGTTTTCTGTGCACCACCTTTCATTCTGTTTTCTGTTTTCTATATATATTACATGCATTGTCTCTTTCCTGTATACATAAAATTATGTCATCTCTCATGTCAGTGACCAATGTACAGTATACATTAGCTTGAGTTAAGGTTTCACGTGCTTAAAAACAAGGTAATTGAATTATATTTTTTCTAATCATTCCTCTTTCCTGTATACATAAACGCATTCTAGAATATGTTTTCATTTGCAGGTGTCATCTATCAACTTTTTTTTTATATGTTTAGTAGCTAAAGCCTAAAGGTATGGCATCAGTTCTCTTTATCTTCTTATTGGGTCATTCACATATACTATCTGAATCATTTTTTGTGAGTCTTTAGTTGCATGCTGCACGTATTACATATAATACATATATATGTATTCATTCATGCAAGTACAACTATTATTGGTTTTTTTCTTCCCGAAAGCAGTAACCATTTTAGGATATACAAACATAATAAAATGCTTGATTAAATTACAAACATGAAATTTTATATAAATAATATTACTTTTTCAGTTAAGTATGAATACTTTTTAATTTAAGTATGACACTATTTTCATAAAAATATGTCTTTTAAGGGTTCAACGTTTTTCTCTTGTTCTCCTTTTTAGAATTAACAGTGTAAAATTACTTGTTTTTTTTTACCATTATTCCACGTTAACTTGTTTACTTTAGTTTGGGACTGGTTAAATATTTATAATACACTATCAAATGAACAACTCATGTTTCACCCTTAAATGTTTTTAAATATCTTTTTTACAAAAGAATTGTTATAATAATTATAGTTTGCATTAATAATATATATTTCAATAGTTATGTACAATAATTATTGAAATAATAATATTTATTTCTTTAAATAATTATAGTTTGCAATAATTTCTTTAAATGTAAAATAATAGAATTATATATATATATAATATTTACTTCAATAATTATGTAACATAAGTGTAGAACATTAAGTATACAATTTACAATAATAGTGAACAATATTTTTTTGCATCTACGTACTTATATAATTTATTTTTCATGTATAAAGATTTTTTGACATGTAATTTTGTTTAATTTCAGTTTTAACCGATGGACAGTGGAGGAGATTTTGACGTAAGTATTAAATATATCTAACATGTTTAAACTCAATTTCATTATATATTTGTATGTGTATTATTTTATTTATATTGTTCTTTAAAATTACAGGATATATATTTTGAGTTTGGTTCAAGCAAATTGGAGGATTTTGGTCATCTATTTCAAACAGAGCAGATTTTTTTGAGTCGACAAGAACTAAAAACATTTGTCAGAGATGTTGGGGAAAAGAATAATATTGGCATAGTCATTATGAGTTCAAAAGGAGGCAAAGGCAATGGATCAGGTGATGCTTATGTCTATTTTGGATGTGAAAGATCCTCAACTTATCGCCTAAACAAGGAAGGAGGTGAACCTGAAGTTAAAAAGCGTAGCAGTGGAACAAAAAGATGCGACTGTCCATTTCGTCTTAGAGGAAAAGAAATGTATGGAGGAACTTGGAGATTGTTTGCGATTAATGGGAATCTTAATCATAATATTCCTGTATACAATATTGGTCGTTCAGTAATGAGCAGGTTGTCCTAAGATGAAAAACTTAAAGCAAAAGAAATGACAAGAGCCCACGTGCCTCCGTCTCAGATTTTGATTTCAATAAAGAATGAAAATAAAGACAATTTAACAACGATGAAGCAGATGTACAACTACAGGCAAAAGATGAGAAAGGAAGAAATGGAAGGCAGGTCTGTTACTCAGCAGCTTATGAGTTACTTGAACAAAGAATCCTATTTTTATAATTATCGGAATTCACCCACTACCAATATGATTACTGATTTGTTTTTTGCAAATAAAAAAGCTGCCCAGCTTGTGCATCATTTTTATTATGTCTTGTTAATCGATTGCACATACAAGACTAATAAATATAAAATGCCGCTGCTAGAGATAGTTGGATGTGTTCCAACAGGTAAAATTTTTGTCATCGGAATGGCATTCTTACAAGATGAGAAGAAAGACAGTTTTGTGTGGGCCCTTCAATGCGTCAAATCTCTCTTTGATCTTAATCGTCTCCCTGAAGTTATCGTTACCGATAGAGAGCATGCTTTAATACATGCAATCAACGATGTTTTTCCATGCACATATCATATGTTGTGTACACGACATATAGCAAAAAATGTGGAAGCTAGAGCAAGACTGGCTACTAAGAGTCATGCATTTGCACAAGCATTTGTTGGTAATTGGAATAGACTTGTCTATGCTCAAACAGAAATGGATTATGAAGGAAAGCTGCAACAGTTTCAAAAGACTTATGCTGGTCATCATCAGCTACTAAACTATGTTGAAACTACATGGTTAATTCATGCAAGAAAATTTGTGCATGCATACACGAATAAGGTGTTGCATTTTGGAAATCGTACCACAAACAGGTATTAATTTAATTTTATTAATATTTCACATCTTGATTTATAATATTTTATATATGTTATTGTTCTCCCTTATGATAATAGGGTTGAAAGGGCTCATAATTCACTAAAAAGATTTCTCAAGACATCTACTGGGAGTTTAGACACGATTTGGTTAAGGGTGCATTCATTGTGGGAACTTCAAGAAAATGAAATTAAAGCTAGCTTTGTAAGCTCCTCAAACAAGGATCTTCATATTACTGTCTTACACCTTCTAACACAATTGAGAGGTAAAATTTCTCATATGGAAATTAAGAAGATTATGAAGGAATATAGCCGACATGGAGTAGACACAACCCCTACCACATGTGGTTGTTACTTGAGAACAACACACGGACTCCCATGTGCACATGAGATGAGGTTACTGGATGAGGAAGGAAAGAGTATCGAGTTAAATGATGTTCATATTTTTTGGAGAACTCTTCATATGGAAGGTATTACTCATTATTCTGATGATCAACGCACTCAATATCAGGATGATGATGAGATCTTATTGTCTTATTTTAATATAATGATGAAACAATCATCGGAAGCAAAGAAAATGTACATTTCTCAACTTGAGAAGTTAATACATCCTGAAACACTTGCATTGGAAGAACCCTTAACTGATCGCAAAAGTAAAGGTCGACCGACGGGTAGGAGTTCCACGAAGAGAGATCCTTCATTTTTTGAGCATGCTGAAAAACAAGTTCCTAAACAAAAATCAGGAGATAAGCGTAAAGTTTCTACGAGTGAAGAATCTCTTCCCCTGGAAATTCCGCAATTTATTATTCCGTACATTCATAAATGTATAGATGTTTCTGCGAATGGTAATTGTGGGTATAGATCAGTTGCTCATCAGATTTATGGATCGGAAGATCAGTGGAGAAGAGTGCGTACAGAATTGTACGATTTCATTAAAGGGAGTTTAGATTACTGGATGAAAGTATGGCATAAAAATAAAGATGAAGCATGGACTACGTTACAGAGGGTTAATTATTGTGAAAGTCCTTGTCCATATGAATATTAGATGTCATTGGAAGAGATGGGTCCAGTAATTGCGACTGTTTATAATGTGATATTAGTTGCTATAGACCCTATACAAATGGGTACTTTAACATATTTGCCCTTATATGTTCACGAAGGGATTACTAGCCCAAATAAGCTCATTGGCATTGCCTATCTAAGAAAGTTTAATCACTTTGTTCCGGTATGTACATATTATTATCTAGATTTGTTATGCTTTAATTATTGACTTATATCGTACCTTATTAAATATTAATCATTAACGGTACAAACATTATTTACAGGTTACTATTGTAGATAATTGTCCTGTTCCGAAGATCTATGGATTTTGGTTCAGGTTTCGTGATGTTTCGGTACATGGATGGGAGACATCTTTAAAAATTAGAATCGAGAATTGGAAATTGATACGCGGATAAAAATTATCAATGTGTAATTTTAAACATCTTTAATGTACAAATGGGTTGACTTTTTAATATTATTTTATGATTTTGTTCTTTTAATTGAATTTTATTCCAAATTTTTAATTTTGTGATTTGTTTATGAATTTAACTGATTTGTAGTAAATGTAAATGATTTAGTTTTAACTTTTGTAATTGTATGTCCAATGGCAGAATTGATTTTGTCAACCCCTATAATGTTCTTGGAAAAATGTCGTTACTTTCAAGAGGTAATATTTTGATTCTATAGTTTTTATTTGTGCTAAAAATTGTAAGTTCTAATCTTACTGTTAAATTCCAATTTTCTGGAGGTCTTTCCATTTTTGTTAATGAGGTTTGTGATCAAGCACAATGTATTAAACTTGAAGTGCAATAATTCGAAGCATACAAAGGTAGAAAATCATAAGGTAGCCGTGGTAAAATCGTTAAAAAGGAGAATGAAAAAAACTTGATACTTTAATATGACGAAAACCATTTGGAAATGAAACATGAATTATCTGTGTAATATCAAAATTTATGAAGAAAACCTACTTGCAATATTTTTATGTTCTTCCATTTTCCTGTTGTACATAGAATTTTTATAATTTGGGAATCTAACCAATTTATGAAAAAAAGAATGAACAAGCATTCCTCAGATAGTAATTTATCTCTTTTCTTACAATCTTAAGATGAAATATAATGCAAACTTTTGTTTGAAACACATACATCTTTTGCTTGGTCTATTTCATGTAAAGTTGATTCATTTACGTGTTCTGAATTTATTTAGATATACGATATTACTTGGGAAATATGGTACCATTAACCTTCTCATACATGCTGAACTTTAGTTGTAACGATCCAATATTTTCAATGTTTAATATATGATATAATTTAATTTTTTGAATATCAAGTGAAATTAATAAGGTTTAAATACAAATATTGTTTTAAAAATATATATATATCAGTTTAAATAAATATTTTGTTCTATGTTATAGGAATTAATGATTTTGTAAAAGAAAACTTAGTTTAAGAATGTGTTCAATATATATGAGATTTAACAAGTAATTATTTTATGTGATTCATTTAGAGTTATGTAATGTTGTATATAAGATTTTTCGAATCTATTTTTAATACTAAGATTTAAAATTTAAAAATTGTTGGTTAAATATAAATTTTTAGACAATAATATTTTTGATTTAAATTTATTTAGTTAAACGATACCCATTTGGCAAAATAGTTCATTATTGATCGAATTGTCAAAACAATTGGCGAATTCAGTTGCTAGAATCGATCAGAATTTGAAATTAAATTATAATTAAATATTCGTTTTAAATTTTTGTTCAGTTTCTGTTTGCGTAGCCTTAAAATATTTTATAGAATTTTACTGTAAATTTAATTTTGGAAAATAAACATATATTTTCTAATGTATTTTAGGGTAACTGTGGTCCCTTTTGACACTTTACAGAACTAATCAACCGGTCTAATTTATTACTGTTTTGGGATCATGATACATTGTTATACACGATTATATGTTTAGTTGTGTTTATTCGCTAACTATAATTATATAATAAATATAAAAGACAATGAATAAAAACTTAAAGGTTTACATGGAAAAGATCAAAGAAGGTATGGGATGGAAAACCCATGGCATGCATACGCTTCCATTAAAATAACGTGCATGCGTTAGTGCTTATATCACCATATGAAAATATGTCCCAAAAGCCATGTTTAAAAAAAAAAAAAAAAAAAAAAAAAGAAGGGAAAAGCACACAAGAAAACGTGCAAGTATATGAAGCATAGGAGGGACATTTGTCCACTGACTTTACACGTGCCTATGGTTCTCTCATTCCATCTCCTATATTTGAAGCTCCTGTACAAATTTCCTCTCGCCGTTCATTTTCATCCGTCATTTACATTAAAAAAAAAAAAAAAAAAAAAATCACACCAAATTTTATGTGGTAATCACTATCATTGTCTTTCCTGGGAAATGGTGCCGCTCACCTTACTACTCCAATTATGAACCATCAAGTCATTTAATATTAGCTAGGGCTAATCTGTAATTGCCGTTTACTGCATGAAGCAAAATTTTACTGCATTTAGCAGTCATGTTTTTTATGTTTGAATGAGTCAGCCTTGCAAGGGTAATATTGCAATTTCTTGAAGTACGGAGGGAGATGAATAATAGGCTATAAATACAGGTGCTTGGACTAGTGGTTAGCTTTCATAATTCCACTCCAAGACTTTCTTTACCTTCCTCTAATGAAGCAGTTCATAAGTCAACGGAAATGTCTCTTGTAAAGTATAAGCAACACCTAAAATATGTGCAACACCAATCCTTCTAGAGCATAAACATTTGTTTCCACTTACTCGTTACCCCCATTGATTAGCCCTTCATCAAAAGGGTTATTGTGTAACAAGTGCGTAATTCCCACTCTAACATCCATGCATTTTATCATCAACTCGATGAATTAACTTCGAGATATATGACTTGCCTATTAGAACATGTTGTTCAATTTTGCATGATGAACCCTTCATTCAAAAATAGAAATTCTTGTTCTTGTATTATATTGAATAATCGCACGTTGAGAAATTTCAAATCAACTTATTTCCTCTTTCTGATCTTCTATAAACGAGGACTTTCTAGAAACGCTACAACATTCAATAATGGATATGCTGAAAATAACAAAAAGAAATTGATGATGAAGGAACTGGAATTTGTTTTTCTTATTATTATTATGTTACAAAAACAAAAAAACTAGTAAAAAAAACCTTTAATGTAAAAATAAGTAATAATACAATTCGTTTTCCAGTTTAACATTTCTCTAATAACTTAGCCCAATCGAATTACAAGGCTCACAAAGATATGATTTGAATGAAGAGTTTTATTGTTCATGTTTGAGCTTGTTCTTTGTCAAATTTCAAGAACAACAAATAGAAAATATTGCTGCACTTAGAAATGAAGAATCAGAGACTGGACTTGGTTGAGTAGCTTATTTTAGATATACTTTGGTAATTCATGCTCAATCAATTTTGAGATAATACAATAAAATTTGTATAATTTGTTAAATTGCTAATGGTAATGGTAATCCCCATCTTTCACATGGATTCTAATAATGTACCGAGTTATAAGAGGGTGACTTACTTGGTTATTGACATGGTTTTTTAGTTGTTTTGAGCATCTCCAGTGGTGGTTTATATGTTACAAAATGTAATATGTACATCAATTTCAATCTCCAACAAAGTGCAGATAATGTATATCAATCAAATTTTAAGCGATTGTGATTATAAATATGTAATCAAATTAGGTGTATCTTGAACATATTTAAGACTTTAGACGCATGTTCAACAAGCATCTAAAGTTAGGGCGTTTGTTAAACGGACGTTTGGTTTTTTGAGTATTTGTTCAACAAGCGCTCAAAATAACAATATAATTTATTTATTTATTAATATCTTTAATTTTCAAGTACCTGTTGAACAGAATCCTACAACTAGGTGCTTGTTGAACAAGCTATTTGTTACTGAACCGTTAGAGAAAACCTCAAACTACGAAATGTTAGTATACATTTTGTAATAATCCTATACTCTACCGTCGGAGATGCTCTAGTAGGAAATTTTAATATTTTCGGGTTTTGCAATTGATGCGAGGACAATTAATTTACCAACACCAAGATACTTATAGTTTTCTACTCTAAACACTGATTCTTATTTCTTAATTGTTCATTGAACAACCAAATACATATATGTTTTGGTAGCATTTTTAAAGTGTATGGCTAATAGCACTCAACTTTACGTTGAAGGCTAAGTTGATTCGTTTAACTGCCAACTGAATATGATCGACGGTTAATCGTCGGTCACGAGGTAAACCTTAAAAATAAAGTAAAAACACATAATTTAAGAGTATCGACGGTTAATTGTTGGTCACGATGTAAACCTTAAAAATGAAGTAAAAACACATAATTTAAGATTAAGTGGATATGCTCAATTTTTTTTACTTTTTTTACAATGATCTGCCTAAGAAACATTTGAAAAGGTCGACGTGTAGTTGCAAAAACATAATCTAGTCAGTTTACAGGTGTTTAACTACGACCCGGTTCGCAGCTATAAAATGACACGCTGGGGAAAGTGCTCGCGTCGAACGCGAGCACTTTATTCCTCGGTCAAATAGATCGTTTAGGAAACGTTGAGAAACTATCCGTTGGCGTCCGATGCGTCGGACGCCAACGGATAGTTTCCCAACGTTTCCCTTCGCACGCTATATATTCATGCTCCCTCCCCACTTTCTTTCACCCAAACCTGAAACCTCCCTCCTACAGCCCCAAAATCCGATTTCTTTGGTGTCATTTTTAATGGATAAAAGGTATTTTTTATATTGTTATGTTTATTTTTTAGTTTTCTGCAACATATATTTTTTTGAATTTTTTAGATTTTTTTTTTGGGTACTGCAGATGTCTACCTCTTCTACCACCGCTACTTCACACCTGGTTGCATACTGGACGGAGGAACGTGACTCTGTATTTATAGATATTTGTATGGAGTATCTAGCCGAGCGCGATTCTAGCGTCAAAACTACTATGCAACAGTCGTGGCAACGATGAACACCCGTTTTAATATGGATTTTACAGATACCCAGATTAAAAATAAACGCGATTCTAGCGTCAAAACTACTATGCAACAGTCGTGGCAACGATGAACACCCGTTTTAATATGGATTTTACAGATACCCAGATTAAAAATAAATGGGATAACATGAAGCAGACATTTCTCGAGTGGGATAGACTACTCAGGACACCTGGCAGGGAATGGATGTAGTGTTCGATTTTTTGGATGGTCCTGATGATTTCTGGGCTACCGGCGTTGGCATATCATACAGACGATTCAGGAAGAACTCCCCGATGAAGTTCCGAGAGCAGGACTTTTTATTCGATGGTTGTTTGCATAAGCCTAGTTGTGCGTACCAGATTCCTGATGTTGCTCCTCCTACTTCACATGCACCTCCACCAGCACTCATGCCAGCTGCTTTGTTCACCGCTACCGACGCCGATTATTACGGAGGCTGGATGGCTACCGGCGATCCACCTTCTGGTCGGCCCTCTAGACGCAAACAGGTAAAGCGTGGTAGCTCGAGCCGCTCGTTTTTGACCGACCATATTCACCAGCTTGCTACCCGTTGCTACGAGCTTGTTCGGGGATCGGTAAATGTGGAGTTGTGGGAGATTCTGATGATTTTCCGTAATGATTAACAGAATGTGGAGATTGTTGAGATACTTCCCGATGAGGGTATACGTGGATTTATTACAGTGGAGTTAAGCACATTACCACATCGTCGTCTATTTTAGCTTTTCATGTACTTGTTTTAATTTCCAGTCTAGTTGTGTTATTTATGTTTGTATTTCAGTTCTTGTAATGAAATGTTAGTCGTTTTGTTTCGTGAAATCGTGTTTAATTAATTCATAACAATTAATTTAACAGTTAAATACCACGCTCAAATGCCCCGCTCAAATACCCCGGTTCGTAGCTAAAAACACATTCCTCGTTCGCTACAATACTACGCTCAAATACCCCGTTTCCATTCGCCAAGAATGCACCCTACATGTTTTAGTTTCTCTGCAGTTTAAAATATTACACGGATATGCTTTCTTTGTTCTTTAACATTTAACTTTTTTACTCTTTTTTTTTGCATCTGCTGCCTTTTTTTCATTATTATATCTTCAAATCGAATAATGTTGCATGAACAAGTCAACATTCCATGTGGCCAACATGGATTTGCTTAACTGACCCATGCTATGAACTGGCATACTCACCATACAAATCGTTGTTCCCTATTGCCGGTTAGGTGTATTAGCCCTCGTGAAAATAGCAATCCCTAATCGTAGATATACATATCTTGAAATTTGTTTGACTCGTTTTGAATTACTTGAGTGTGTATGTGTGTGTATGTATATATATATATATATATGTGGTGGGGGGGGGGGGGGAGGGGAGTTCCACTGTATTTCTTATATCTTACGTGAACCCTCTCCCAGAATTTCAGCTATTCATTCCCCCATTTCTCTTTCCCACCCACAAAGAACATTCAAATGAGAATGGGTGGCTGAAATTCAAGGGAGAGTTCACGTGTAATATAAAAGGTGTAGCGGAACTCTCCCATATATATATATATATATATATATATATATATATATATATATATATATATATATATAGTGTTCCAAGACATCTATGTTTGATAGCACCCCATTTGCATTTGTTAGAATAATTAATATATGGTATTTATGTTAATAATAAATTACATAAATACCATATATTAATGGTAGAAGATTTATGTTAGAATAATAAATATATGGTATTTATGTTAATAATATATTACATAAATACCATATATTAATGGTAGAAGATTTGTCATTTATATATATTACGCATGGTAATATATATATTAATGACAGAAGATTTATGTTGATGTTTTATCTACTATTTGCAATAAATTCCTGTAAATATTGAACTCCTATATAAAGGAGTGGAGAGTAATGAAATAAAGGCAACAAATTGGAATTCTATCATGGTATCAGAACAAGTTTCGAATATCTAAACCTCTGCTCTCTCATCCTCATCTCTTTCTTCTTCTTCGACCATCTCTTTCCTGTTAAATAACCACCAATGGCCGCTATGCATGCCGATGAATTTTTTTACATGGATATTGGTGCCACATCTCACATGACAGTGGATCAAAATGTACTTTCTTCTTATTTCAATTCCAACAATAATTATCATAATATTGTTGTTGGCAATGGTCATCTAATTCCAATTGTTGGTCACGGTAGCACTAATTTACCTTTCACATGCCCTCCATTTATCCTAAATAATGTTTTTGCATGCTCCTAAACTTATTAAAAACCTGATATTCGTTCGTAAGTTCACCACTGATAATATGGTTTCAGTTGAATTTGATCCGTTTGAATTTTCTATTAATGATTTACATACGGGAGCTAAACTAAAGAGATGTGACAGCACTAGGGATCTTTATCCTCTCTTCTGCAATAACCAAACCACTCCCTTTATGAATCATCTTTATCCTCTCTTCTCCAATAACCAAACCACTCCCTTTATGAATCAGTCAGCCTTTACTGCTCTCTCTCCAGATCTTTGGCATAACCGCTTAGGACATCCTGACGCTGCTGTGCTCAGATCACTAAATCATAAAAACCTCATTAATTGTAATAAGTCTCGTAAAACTTATTGTTCTTCTTGTCCTCTTGGAAAACATTCTAAATTACCATTTTTTGATTCTTTGTCATACACTTTGCTACCTTTTGATATTATTCATAGCGATCTTTGGACATCGCCTGTTGTTAGTTCTCTTGGCCACCGTTATTATATTCTTTTTCTTGATGATTATAGCAAATTTTTGTGGACTTTCCCTATTGCCAAAAAGTCACAAGTCAAACATTTATTCCAATCTTTTTATGCTCTAATCAAAACTCAATTTGAACGAAACATTAAAACATTCCAATGTGACAATGGTACAGAATACATCAATGACACCTTTAAACAATTCTTTGATCATAATAGGATGCTATTCCGCCTTTCTTGTCCCCACACCTCTCCTCAAAATGGCAAAGCCGAACGACACATTAAATCAATAAACAACATCATTCATACCTTGCTTGCTAAAGCCTATATGCCACCTTCTTTTTGGTATCATGCTTTAGAAATGGCCACATATCTTCTTAACATACTTCTAACTAAAGTCTTAGGATTTCAGTCCCCCACCCAAATTCTATACCAATGTGATCGAAAATATTCGGTGTTGCGTATATTTGGTTGCCTATGTTTTCCTTTGTTTCCGACCACTTCTATCCATAAATTACAAGCTCGATCCACTCCATATGCTTATCTTGGTCCCGCTCCCAACCACGGAGGCTCAAAGTGTTACGATATGGCAAGTAGAAAAATCATTATTTGTCGTCATGTGAAATTCATTGAGACCGAATTCCCATTCGCACAAATTCACAAAACCATAAATAAAACGTATGATTTTTTAATTGCCAATATTTCTAATTCTTTATTGAATTATTTGCATTCTACTTCGAAGCCTCCAAACACAATTGAGTCCACGCCTCGTTCTAGCCCATTAAATCAGCCTTCCCTTACTGGTCCATGACCCCAAACGGACCCAGTTGCATCCTCTTCTGTTGCGCCACTAGCTCCCACAGGCTTAATTCTCCAGCAATTCTCTACAAGTGTTGTCAGCACTTAGATTGGTCGACAAACTCAGCTAAGCCCACAACCCACTCCTCTTCTTTTTAGTCCAGAAACACAGCCCACATCTGCTGCCCAATCTTACAACTCTAATTCAGCAACATCTCTTTCCCCGAATACCTCCATTTCAACTGCTCAAACGAACCAAACCCAAAGCCCATAAAGCTCTCCTCAACCTAACAACCCAATATTACATCGTATGATAACCCGATCAATGGATGACATTTTTAAACCAAATCCCAAATACACCACCAATTTACACACATCCACCACAAACATATCTCCCATACCTAAGGACCCTATTAGTGCTTTTCATGACCAAAACCAGAATATTGCAATGTTGGATGAATTTAATGCTTTAATTGATAATAAGACTTGGGATTTAGTGCCAAGGCCACCTAATGTGAATGTAATTCGGTCTATGTGGATTTTTCGTCACAAGTACAAATTTGATAGTTCTTTTGAGCGGCATAAAGCACGTCTTGTAGGTGATGGTAAAACTCAGCAACAAGGTATTGATTATGAAGAAACGTTTAGCCCAGTGGTTAAACCATCAACCATACGAGCAGTTCTTAGTATCGCTCTTTCAAAATCTTGGCACATTCATCAACTGGATGTCAAGAATGCCTTTTTTACATGGTCATCTTAATGAGACTGTCTATATGCATCAACCCATGGGGTTTCGAGACAAGAGACATCCGGATCATGTATGTTTACTAAAAAAAAATCTCTGTTTGGTTTAAAACAAGCTCCTCGGGCTTGGTATCAGCGATTTGCAGACTTTGTTGCATCCATTGGATTTACTCGTAGTAAATCTGATCACTCTTTGTTCATTTATAGACAAGGTTCAGATATGACATATATATTATTGTATGTTGATGACATAATTCTTACTGCTTCTTCAAATCATTTGCGCAATTCTTTCATTACTCTTTTAAGTTCAGAATTTTCTATGAAGGATCTTGGCCAGTTAAGTTTTTTTTTTGGTATTGCTGTTACTCATCATGCAAATGGCTTATTTCTATCTCAGAAAAAGTATGCAACATATATCATTGACAGAGCTGGAATGTCTAACTGCAGACCTTGCCCTACCCCTGTTGACACCAAGTCTAAACTTAGTGTTACTAAGGATGCCCCATATGAGGATCCTACTAAGTATCGTCGTCTTGTTGGTGCTCTTCAGTATCTTACCTTTACAAGGCCTGATATTTCTTATGCATTACAACAGGTGTGCCTTCATATGCATAATCCAAAAGTTGAGCATATGATCATTCTCAAGCGCATCTTGCGCTATATTCAGGGTACACTATCTTATGGTTTGCATCTGCACAAGTCTTTTATTTACAAACTTATCGCCTATACAGATGCTGATTGGGATGGATGCCCGGATTTTAGACGCTCCACCTCAGGTTATTGTGTATTTCTTGGAGATAATCTTATATCTTGGTCCTCTAAACGTCAACCTACATTGCCTCGTTCTAGTGCAGAAGCTGAGTCTAGAGGAGTTGCTAATGTTGTCTCCGACTCATGTTGGATCAGAAATTTGTTATTAGAGTTGTATGTCCCCATTCAGAAAGCCACCTTGGTTTATTGTGACAAGGTAAGTGCGATCTACTTATCTGGTAATCCAGTTCAGCATTAACGCACAAAACACATTGAAATGGATATTCACTTTGTCCGCGTAAAATTAGCTAAAGGAGAAGTTCGAGTCCTCCATGTCCCATCCCATTATCAAATTGCTGATATTTTTACAAAAGGTCTTCCGCGTGTGCTATTTGACGAATTTCGGGACAACCTCAACATGACAACAACCCGTTTCGACTGCGGGGGAGTGTTAGAATAATTAATATATGGTATTTATGTTAATAATATATTACATAAATACCATATATTAATGGTAGAAGATTTATGTTAGAATAATTAATATATAGTATTTATGTTAATAATATATTACATAAATATCATATATTAATGGTAGAAGATTTGTCATTTATATATTTTATGCATGGTAATATATATATTAATGACAGAAGATTTATGTTGATGTTTATCTACTATTTGCAATAAATTCCTGTAAATATTGAACTCCTATATAAAGGAGTGGAGAGTAATGAAATAAAGGCAACAAATTGGAATTCTATCACATTTTATTTTAAGCCATATGTTCATGTTTAAATAAGCCAATGGAGAGAGAGTTAGTGTAAAGAGAGAGAAACAAGAATGTCTACTGGAAATCAAGAGGTAGTACGGATGCATTGTTTGAAATACCGTAGATCCTATCTCTCTATATACACACACACACTCTACATGTCATTGATATATATGACATACTACATCTCAATATATGTTCGACTTACGTTATATAAGTTTCAAACCTATATTCTCCACTTCAAATTTGAAATGCTTAACCATTCGAACAATGATGTTGATCGATCATTATATGTTAAGTATTCTCAAATTTTGAATCCCACAAGAAGAGACACATATGGCTATGCAAATGCAAGTATTAAATATAGTGAAAATTAAGTTTAGGTCTTTAAAATCAAACTTAATGCAAAAAAAACTTCTTCAAAAAAAGATTGTAAATTAAATCCCTAGATTAACTGTTGAAAATTGCATAAGATTAAGCAATTATTCGATGAATAATTGCATATATTTATGCAATTATGCCAAAAAGTTGCATCTGTTAAAAAATTATGGATATTTTTTTCGATGAATAATTGCATAAATTTATGCAATTTTTTGAAAAAATTAAAGAAATTTTCGTTACTTTTTGATATACTTGCATGAATTTCTGCAACCATTCCTTGAATAATTGCGTAAATTTATACAATTATTAGTTAACTTAACTATGAAGACCTAATTTACATACTTTTTTGACAAACATGTTTTGGCTATTTTGAAACATAATATGGACTCTAACCAAAATGTTGTATACATATACACCTGGGACGTATATAGAATATTTATACACAATATTTAACAAAAAATCCTCTTCCAAACAATTTCACGCAGATTTGTGCGAATAAAATTCAACTGGTTTTACAGAATACCAGTCAGTTAAACTTACAATAAAGTACAGTGAAATCTCATTCATATCATTCCCTGGTTAAAAAAAAGGTCACACAAACAAATACTTACACTTACAGGTCCGCAGCTAGGCGTTTGTACAAATGCGACTCCAATCTCGGCACCGCAACAGCCTGAAGCGGCGTATGCATAAAAGTAACCATACCCGGGTTCTCAGTCATATCCACCTCGTCCCCACTCTTCCCATCCGGAAGCTTCCACTCAAAATGGTGCAGCAGGTGACCCAACATGGACGCAACCAAATTGATCCCCAACTGCGCACCAGGACATACCCTACGCCCTGCCCCAAACGGCAGGACCCTGAAGTCGTTCCCTTTGATATCTATGTTCTCTTCTTCGAACCTCTCGGGCCTGAACTCTAACGGGTTTTCCCACAGCTTGGGGTCGCGAGCTATGGCCCAGACGTTTACGTGGACCACCGAGCCTTTAGGGATGTCGTAACCTCCGATTTTGGTGTTGGACGTGGCTTTGTGTGGGAGCATGAGGGGGGTTGGAGGGTGGAGGCGTAAGGCTTCTTTTACTACACATTGGAGGTAGGGTAGGTTGGCAAAGTCAGTTTCGTTCATTATGCGGTCTACTCCTACTACTCGGTCCAGCTCTTCTTGTACCTAGCAGTCAATAAAAACACATTATATAAAAGCATTATGGTCCGCGCTTCGCACGTGATGATGTAACATTCTTCGCGCATAAAATGTTTTTTCTTTTACAAATTATATATTTCTAACACAGTCAAGAAAAATGATTTCCACAAAAGTTTAACCATATTTTTACATTGAAATCATGTGGTTGGTTTGATTATTTTTTTTTCTATGTTACAGCATCTTATTTTTTATTACTTTAATTTTTTTTCTAAAAATTACCAATCTGTAACAAATTATTTATAAAAAACGTTTATTTGTTAGATCCTCCTTTTAATGACAAGATGTGGTAACATTTGCAGATGAGAGCTTCAAATTATATAAAAAAGTTCAACCATTAGATTCTATTTTTAAATTATTAGAAGTTAGGAATGTTTTGGATTGATAAAAGAAATTTAATTCTTTGATACTGTTTCAAGGAATACTAACAATTATAATACACACAAAAAGTCATTTTTTGCTTTTTAAAACGCATTACCAGAGAACATTGATTCGATGTCAAGTGGTAGAAACAAATCATTATTCACAATAAATTTCCATACTAGCATATATTTTTTTTATTTTTAAAAAAAAAAAAAAAAACCTAAATTGATAAAACATTCATTTATGTTGTATCCTAATAGAAAAAATGATTTGCCACTTATAAAGTCATGCCTTGTATTTAAATTAGAAAAAATTCTTAGAAGGGGATATGAAGTTATGAAGAGTTAAGTACCTTTTCTTGTACTCTTGGGTTTTTGACAAGCTCGGCCATGGCCCATTCAACGGTGATAACAGTTGTGTCCATCCCAGCTGTGATCATATCCTGCTCATTATGAAAAAAAGGTGAAAACCAAATTTTTATTGAGTTTCTCCTAGGTACGAAATTTAAAAGAGAGTTTTGATTCTTATATGAAACGGAAAAACTAGATTCACTGAACCTTGTATAGTATACATGCTCACTCACTATAAGGACCAGCCCGCAAGATTTGGGTGCACAAGTCACGACAAATACCAAATGCATTTGTTCCCAAAAAAAAAAAAAAAAAAAAAAAAAAAAAAAAAAAAAAAAAAAAAAAAGGAATAAAAAGAAACAAACCAGCTCAGGTGTGACAGTTAACTGTTATTTTTATATAGGAACAGACGTTGTTTCCAAAATTACTTGATTGATAGACTGGTAGTAGGTAAAGAAAGGTAAAGAGCAAGTCAAATACAGACGCATGGCTGTCTAAGGGAAAAGTTGTTATTGCTGCTGCCAAGGTTAAATTTGAAAAAAAAAAAATGAAGTAATGAACAAAAAGAAATCTCTTTTCTTCTTTCAAGTGTGATGTTTAATATTTTTATTTTATAACAGATGGTATTCTATAAATTATATGATTGACAGTACCGACATAATATATTGTGAAGAGAAATGTGTGATTGTTACAAGGTAAAATTTGTGATTGTTATCTTTTTTTTTTATGTTCACTAAATTTATGAAAAAGTGAATATTGAACAAGTTTATACCACATAGAAATTGGAAGAAAGCATGAATATTGAAAGTATTTTCAACATGACACTAGTGTTTTTAGCTAATTAGGCGAAGTCTGAATCCAATAATTCACTATTAGAAAAACTAAAAGAACAAGTTGTTTTACTAAGTCTTAGATTCATGGTACCTATCATTATACAATTTCTGTAATTGATCATACTAAATGTGTTGGACTAGCCATTGACCTTGCTTGGCTCTGCCTACCACGACCAGTAAACGATTTTTTTCAACGTAACTTAATTTTATAAAAAAGAACAAAAAACAAATATAGAGACTTACCCAAAGGAGGCCAATTATGGTATCCTCGCTAAGGTCATACTGCTTTTGAAGAGTGAGCAAAGCATCTACAAAGTGCTGTCTAGCACCACTTTCATGTCGTGCACGTGTGTGCTCCTCCATGATGGCTCTGGTGAGGCGATCCCTTCGAGCACCATGTTTGGCAAACGCTTCTTCATCGAGAGGGAACATCCATTTGAGCCATGTCACGTACTCTCCTAAGGAGAGCGATGCACCAAATTTCAATCCATTTGCCACGATTCCTTTGAATTCGGCACCTTGCTCGTCCAGCACGCCTTCTGAGTTTATAAATCGCTTACCGAATGCTAGCCTTGTTATGTTGTTGAATGCCACGCTTGATAGGAAGTTTCTTACCACCAAAGCCTTTCCAGCATTCTCTAAAATATGTTATAAAAATTTGGGTTTAGATAAGAAACGAATACGATTTAAAATCCATAGCAGCTAATTTACATTTTAGTGCATATCTAAAATTCGAGAAATAGGCATACCAAAGGACAGTATATGCAAATAGCAACAAGAGTACATATGATAGTCCTTTGCTTAACATTTCATGGCTTTTCTGCAAACCTTGAAATTGAATTTTTTTTTTTTTTTTCCCCAGTCATTTACTGACCTGAATTAAATAAGTCTAACATGAGGCCAAGTCTTTTTGATACATTTCTTCGATAAAACTACAGCCAGTAAGCATCTAGCCGGTATGAGAAAGTTGCTTCAAATAATGATGACCGATTAACTAGACGTTTCTTGTTGAAGTCTATAAATTTTGTGCAAATATCTTTGTTTTGAGCTTAACAGTCTGTAAAAGAAACATACATTTCTTAATCAATCTTTAGGTTTCCCTATGTGATCTGAGAAATTTAATTAATGACCAACGCAACGAGATATGTTATCTAAACAGTTGTAACGGACTAATATATGTGGTACTGCTTATTTAGAACCATGGTAATGCAAAATGGCACTCAACCAGTACGCTTGTAAAGCCATTTAAAATTAAAGCAAATATTTAATGCAAGTCTCTGAATGATGAATTAAAGTTTGTTCACACCTTTTTAACTGGTGTGAATAAAACACCACTAATACCGTTACTGGTGTGCGGCTATGATTGGCCCCTGAATTCCATCCGTTTAATCTCAGCCGCACACCACTAACGGTGTTAGTGGTGTTATGTTCACACCCGTTAAAAAGGTGTGAACGAACTAGCTCTCCTGAATGATTGATAGCCAACATGTCAATTACAATAAGAGAAGTTGGTATTAATCAGCAACTAATCAGCAACCACCCCCAAGAGAATGTAATCAACAAATAAAATAGTGATGAGTAGGTGTTGTAGGTAACGCATCATTATAAAAACTAACTACTATTTTGCAACCTACCAATGTGGAAAACTGTTTAAAATTACGTGATTTAATGGCACGTGCAACGCATATGCATGGGAAAAACTCCTTTACAAGAATGACCATTGTCTTGATAAAATTAATTGAAAAAAATAAGGATTTTATTAATTTCTTCATTGGAATAAAGTTTTGATCCTATAATCTTAGTTATATTCCAAAATTTTCATTTGAAAATAGATATTAATATTTTTTCTTTGTGAGATCCAAATTTCTAACCTCTCATTTGCATATAAGGGCATATTTTAGAACATCGCGGTCAGATTAAAAGGTTTTGTTTTATTCCAACTATTAATAAAGATACAAGGATACTTTTGAAACTTCGTGGTTCAACCAAAAGACTGTGTTTCTATTCCAACAATTAATAAATATTAAATAATTATTAAGTTCAAAAATAATATTCGAAAGAAGCTACTAATACCAAACTACACTTAATTTCACCCACAAAAAATACATAAAACTAAATGAAAATACACTTAGACTACTCGACCCAATCCGCAGAAAACGATCATGATTTGTTTTTTTCTGCGGAGTTCTATTTCAGTACAAAAGTCTCCGCTTTTTGGTTCGAGCAGCAATAAAAATTGGCTAATTTTTTGCTCTTATCCAATATTAGGAAGCAATTTTGTTTACTGCAGCAGACGGTAGTAGAAATAAGACCAACCTTTTTCATATGCTTTTTTTACTGCACAAATTGGTTAAAAGAAAACATATATTCATTGATATACTGAATTGAATATCAAGTTCAAATTCAATACATCTGTTAATGAATATTTAGAGATGATTTTGATCAACAAACTTACTACTTTTTTTATTAGTCTTGTTCTTATTATTAAATGTAATATATAACATGCTCAAAACGCACAAGCATGCGCAGTCCGAATTCTTTGTCAGAGGCCGAGATTGGGTAAATTTAAGGGCATATAATTGTGCAAATGGCACTGTGTTAGAATACGCGGTCTACGTTTAAATGGAAAATTTCCAATGGGTATTGTTAAAGGGACTTAAATTTTAGATAAGAAGAGAGTTTTTCATTTTTCGAAAAATTATTAAGGAATGTACCAAAATAGCATTCCCTCTCTTAACAATAAACGAATAAATCAGCCACTTATGTGATACCCGCGGACCAGACTAGGTGAATTAAGAGGGTTTTACGGCTCCGATCGATTTCCCACTGAACGAAATCCCAAAACAAAAAAACGAATAAATCATAAATTTCATTTCTATTTCGGTACCGAATTTTGGTTTATTTTTTGATCAAATCCTACAGAAAATGATTCTCAATGAATCATCATCGCTTTTTGCTTTATTTTCCAATCGGCGACTGACAAATTTTGCTCTGTTCAATGGTGTCGTACCAAATCCAAATTTTATTTTCGATCAAGTCCCCTAGCAACTTTTTCTTTAAGTGAAGCTCTACTAAAATTGGTATACCTTGTTCAATACTGGAGTTTCTTTACAAACTGGTACTGTATATACAAATTGTAGTGTATAACATACTAACATGACAAATGAATTCAACCACATAATGCGAAAATCGAACCCGTGACCTCTTGCATCATGTTAAACTGTCTCAACAAGTTTGCACAAAATGTTTGTCCTAATTACCAAATATTATCTCAATAGACAATAACACAAATTTAAAACGTCAAAAATAATATTTCAGAGGCTAGATGACAGGGAAATATAAATAATAATACCTTGTTGCGTACAAAATCTAAAAATAGATTCAACCATAGCAGTAACTTCATCCTCCCGAATCGGCCTCAACCCTTCCAGCCTCTTCGGTGAAAACAGCTCCAAATTACAAACCTTCCTAACCTTAACATAGTGCGGACCATAATCCGCCCAAATCAAATCTTTCCCTTCTCTACTAAACCGAGCCGCCGCCCTATTCCTTGGTCGGTCTGCAAGAACCTGATCGTGCTCCTTCAAAACAGCCTTCGCCAGCTCAGAACTCGACACGACCACATTCAAAGTCGTTCCGAACCAAACCGACATGATTGGGCCGTACTTCTCGGACCATTCGGCGAAGCATCTGAAACGCACCGGCTTGATTTGGTACAGGTTCCCGACTATCGGCCATGGGGAGGGTCCCGGAGGAAGTTTTGGAGAGAAAAGCTTTTTGTAGAGGAAGATGGAGGTGAGGATAGTTAGAATTGGGAGGAAGAGGTAGGCGGTGTCCATTGGATGGGGTTGAGGGAAGGAGAAGCGTTGGCGAGGGATGGTGAAGTCAGAAGTGGGTGCAGGTGTATATCAAAAGGAAAGCTGTTGGGGGTAGGTGTAGTAGGTGAGGCCCGTGAGGGTACATTTGGTATTATTATTATTATTATCATCATTTTCCCAGTTTGACAAACTTGTGAACGTAGTTTTAAGTTGCGTTTTTACGAAACTGTAATGGGGTATTTGAGCGGGACATTTGAACGTGTTAGTGTAACGGACGAGGTATTTAAGCGGGGTATGTGTTTTTTGCTGTTAATGGGGTATTTTAGAGTGATATTTGAGTGGGGTATCTAATTGTTAAATTAATTGTTTTGATTTAATTAAATACTAATTTCACAAAACAGAACGATTACATTTCATTACACGAACGGAAATAAAAACATAAATAACACAATTAGACTGAAATTAAAACAAGTAAATGAAAATCTAAAATAAACGACGATGTAGTAATGCGCTCAATTCCGCTAAAATAAACTCACGTATACCCTCGTCGATAAGTTCCTCAACAATCTCCACATTCCGCTGATCATTGCGGAAAATCATCAGAATCCCCCAAAGTTCGACATTTACCGCTCCTCGAACAATCATAGCAACGGGTAGCAAGCTGTCTCACGCAGTCGGTCATAAACGAGCAGCTCGAGCTGCCACGCTCTACGTGTCTGCGCCTAGAGGGCTGACCAGAAGGGAGGTCGTTGGTTGTCATCCAGTTGGTATAATAGTCGGCGTCGACAGAAGTGAAAGATGCAGCTGGCTCAGGTGGAGGTGCAGTAGGAGGTGTACGCAAACAACCGCTAAATAACGTGTCCTGCTCTCGGAACTTCATCGGCGCGTTCCTCCTGAATCGCTTATAAGGTCTGCCGGCGCGGTAGCCCAAAAATCATCCGTACCATCCAGAAAATCGAACACTGGATCACATTCCCCACCAGGTATCTTGAGTAGTCTATCCCAATCGCGAAACGTCTGTTTCATATTATTCCAATTAATTTTAATCTCAATTTCATTAAAATCCAGATTATAACGGGTGTTCATCGCTGCCGCCACTGCTGAGTAGAAGTTGCTAACACCAGTCATGCGCTCGTCCAGATACTCCATACAAATGTCTATAAAAGCAGACTTTCGTTCGTCCGTCTAGTTAGCAAATGGCTGCGAAGTAGCGGAAGCAGAACTTGTTGACAAATTGCATTACCAAACAAAAAAATTCAGAAAAATCTGGAAAAAAATATATGTTATAAAAAACTGTAAAATAAACTAAATGGTATTAAAAAAAATACTCTTTTTTGCAGTGTTAACTGGCGAGAAAAAATCATTTTTTTTTTTTTTGCTGTTTTGTATTGCTTTCGGGTTGTGGTGGAGGAGAACGGATGAAGGTGGGGGATTTATAGCGTGCAAATGGATACGTTGGAAAAGTATCCGACGACGTCGGACGCGTCGGGCGTCAACGTATACGTTTCCAACGTCTCCCGATCGTTCCAGATGAACGGTCAAAAGTTGCTGCTTCTGACGCGTCGGACGCGAATGCTGACTCCAACGTGGCAACTTTTGACTGCGAACACACTGTTACTGGTATACCATGAATCTACTGCTCTACTAATGATTTAGATTTATATTCCGTTTACTCTATTTATGTACAGTTAATTTTTATTTAAATACCAGAAAATTACAATATTTACCCTGAAGCTACTCCCAGCATATAGCGCGTGCGCGCGCGCGCACACACACACACACACACACATATATATATATATATATATATATATATATATATATATATATATATATATATATTATGAAATTGGGTAAATTTTATTTCAGCCTAAAAGCTGACTCGGCCCAAGTTACAAAGCCCGTTCATAATACACGGTTGAGACATAATACAACCAACACAACACTTTTCTTCTCTTCCACATTCTTTGCAAAAGTTACGAAAAAGCACAAATTGAAATTAGGGCACAACAAGTTCATGGCGGGCGTAGATTCTCTCGTCTCATTCTTCCAGTCACTGCCCTCCAGATCCACTTCTCCAATTGCAATAATTCTCACTCCGTTGCACTGGTAATGTATTTCGGTTTAATCCTTCCTATAATTACTGCAATTTCTCTGTTGGTCACTGTTGAGTTAGCTAACACGTCTCCCTCTTTCTTCTTGAAAGCATGAGTGTTTCTTTCTCGCCATGTCTGCCACACTGTGGCTGCGAAGCCAATCTTGCCAATCTCTACCATCAATTGAGACACGTGTTGTCCATCATGTAGGTAACTAATCTCCTCCTCCAAGCTCCCAATTTGGTCTGTGTTAAAGCATTTCAATTTTTGGATGGCCCAGAGCCTTTTGCTATGCTGGTAATCAAAGAACAGGTGATTTAGGGTTTCAGGTGCTCTGTTACATAACAGGCATCTATCGTCTTCTATTATCCCCCCAGCTATATAGCCTTTCCTTTGTAGGTAGCCTATCTAATATGGCCTTGTATAACACTTGCGACATTTTGAGGGGACATGATTTTGCCCATACCACTGGGCTCCATGTGACTGTAGGGTGCTAATGTCTGATGTTGTCCCAAACATTTTTGAATTTAAAGTTACCCTCTGCCCATTTCCATGAGTCTTCGATGTTGTCTACAAGACTGGGTTTATCAACTAATTCATCAGCCAAATTACATGCAACCAGACTCTTGTTACAATCCCAAGAATTGTTCACAATTATAAATTTTACTGTAACAGTCGGTGCACCGTAAGCTAAGAAATTATCCCACCCATGTCTATCAATCAGGCTCTTGCCATTGAGCCATGGGTCTCGCCATAGGTCTGTTGTGTTATCATTCACAATTTCTCTCTGAGTTCTTCCTTTGAGTTCATGTCTAAGCTTTATACAGTTTTTCCATATTACCGACGAGTTATTGTCAATACCGAAGTCCAGAAATTGTTTTTCATGTATCTAGTCGCATCCACAAGGCCCATAAACTAATATTCCAAGCCATTTTAAGCCCATTGGCCTTTTTAAGCTCAGTACCTCCCTCCTTTTTGGGCCTGCATAATAGTTTGTAACTTATTTTTATGTAGCCCATCTTTCCATATAAAGTTAGCACGCACAGTGTTGATTTTGGCTATTGAATAGTCAGGAATTTGGAAAGTTTGCAACCAAAATCTGACCATTGGAGTAATTACAGTGTGGACTAATTCTACTCTTCCAGCAAATGACAAAAGTTTAGATCTCCAGCCTTGTAATTTCTCACGAATGTCATCAACTAATTTTCCACATTCAGCATCAGTAATCGTATTGTTGGACAGGGTAACATCCAAGTATTTGACTGGAAGTTAACCCTCCTGAACTCCAACTGCTTCTAGAAATTCATGTTTGCGGCTGCAAAACTTGTTAAAATAGCATTTTATTTTGAAATCATTAACCTTGAGCCCAACCCATTTATCCAAATTAGCAAAAATGGATTTTAAATGCATTATAGCTGTAGCATTGGCTTCGAACACCACTAGTAAATCATATGCATACATCAAATGGGTAACTTTTGGTTGATGGTTGTAGATAGGCATTATGAGGTTTTGTTCTGTAGCCAACTCCATTTGTAATGTGAACCATTCCATTTCCACTGCAAATAGATAAGGTGACAGTGGGTCCCCTTGCCTGATCCCGCTTGTGTTGTTGATGTATCCCTTAGGTACACAATTAATTAGAATAGAATAAGTTGGAGAGTTAAGATAGATTCTGATTAGGTTTAAGAGATTAGCTGGTAATCCCATTGATCTCAACATAGGAATAATGAATTCTTTATTCACTCTATCATATGCTTTGTGCAAATCAATTTTCAAACATAGCTTTTCAGCACCCTTTTAATTAAATTCTCTAACAAGTTCATGGGCCATAAAGGAATTTTATGAGACCGACCTGCCCTTAATCAAAGCACTTCGACATTGTGAAATTAGGGCTGGTAGCACACTGTTCAGCCTATTGTAGATAATTTTTCTCAAAACTTTATAGACCACATTACAGCATGCAATTGGTCAATAGTCCTCAATTCTGGTGGGGTTCTGCACTTTAGGGATTAGTGAGATGAACATGTTATTAATTTCTCTAATGAATTCACCTGAGTTCAAAGCCTCTTGATAAGCTGCTAACAAGTGTTTTTGCAAGTGTTTCCAATTCAATTTGAAGAAGGCTGCCCCCATACCGTCAGGGCTGGTGCTGGAGTCGTTGTGAATGGAGAACAAGGCTTTCTTCACTTCTCGCTTTTTGATGTCGCCACCCAGCAACATCCTCCCATCAGCAGAGAGTTGCCTACGACACTAAATGTTTTGGTAAGTTTTCATCATATGCCCCATTAAATAGCTCTGAGTAATAAGTAATAGTAGCTTCTTCAAGTTGTTTGATCTGTTGAGTGGAATATACCTATTCATTTAAACAATTCAGCAAATTGTTATAATGTTTTCTTTGAGACATTTTGGTGTTAACAAAGTTATTGCATTCATCTCCCTGTGTCAGCCATTTCTCTTTGGCTTTTTGCCTGATTTTCAGTGTTTTTTGATAAGGCTTCCTTTAGTTGTCTCTGTACATCGTAGAAATCACAATTTAGCCCATCATTCAAAAGGTCTGCATCAAGGAGCATTTGGATGTGTTCAAGTTGATTTTAAAGCCCTTGAATGTAGTCACACTACACCAAAAACGAGATTTCGCAATGGCATAGACCCGTTGAATTGAATTCGCAACGGTTCTCAGTCGTTACGAAATCTGGAGTTGCAAAAATGTAACGACCCGCCATTTTGACCGTGCCGAATCGACAAAACATGTCAGCTCAAAACGTCCAAAACAACAGATTGTTATTAACTTCTGGGGTAAACAGAATAAATCACAGAATCACAGATCTCAGACACAGATACAGAGCAGTATATTATCTTGCAGCGGAAAAATATAAAATACAATAGTAGTTCATGAAGCTACAAAATAAGTTTTACATCAGAGTTTACATAAATAATACAGCGGAAGACTAATACAGTAAATGAAAGATAACTACAAAAACAGAAATGACAAGAATAGCTAGAACTGGATCAACTGGACAGGTAGATATAGATGAGAAAAAATCCAACATAACTCACACACAAGTGTAATTATGGAAGTAAAATGACAGAAGAAAGGAGGGGTGCGCAAGGAAGTAGGTTTGTATGGTAAGAAGAATGGATGCAAAGGAATATGAAAGCCTTCTCTAAATGGAAAGTTTGAAAGTGACATGCGAATACATGGTTTGAAAAGCACGTATGCATGGTTTGATATAAATGGTTTGAAAATGAGTAGTAATGTGCCCACTTCCATGCTTTGAAATAAATAAATAAATAAATAAATAAATATGTGGTTTAGAAAAGTAAAAGAACGAGTTTTGCAGACCCAAAATGGTTAGAAAAATATGCGGGATCCAAATAGGGACATGTCGAACTCAAATGACTTTGTTTCAAAAATGAACTATGCAAGGTTTTTCGCAATTACAGCGCGAACCGAGCACCGAAACTGACAAATGAATATATTGCATTAATCAGCGCGACGAGACGGACACAACGGTATATAATTTGCAGCGGCGGGATGCTCCGTTCAAAAATGCGTTACGGACCCCTTTTACCGTAAAAATGCGGACATAAAACGGAGGTCAAAACGTCCGATTTTCGCGAAACGAATTTCACCATTGGATTGCTGACAACGAATAGAATATTTTCCATGTTTGTACGAACTGATTTCGGAGAGATTTTTAAAATCGTTAAAATTTGAACTGATATGCGCAGCTTTGCACTGAAAATTGCGCGACCGACAACAATCAAATTTTTCGATGAAATTTTTACAGTTGCTACATCTCACTGTACGTATTACAAATTTCGAATTCCCGTTATGAAAAACCATAGAATAATATCAAAATAAAATTTTGATTTAAATCGGAATTTAAATCGTTAAAAATTACGGGATGTTAAAAAAAATTTCGCAATAGCTTTAGTCCGTTGCTATTTTTATTTAGCAACAGTTTTTAACCATTACTAATTGACATTATTTCAAAAAAAAATATTTTTTCTCTCACTTAGGTACATCCTATTCATTACAAACCTTTGCAAATTTAACATAATATCACAAAAGAATGATCAATAAATTGAATATTTCCAATAGATTCAACATAAGTACCAAACTTAACAAAAAACTTTTAGAGTTCAACAATACATATCATTACAAACTTTAAAGTTCTAACATTTTGCAGCAACAAAAAAATAATACAGTGCATTCCAAAGTTCAACAGAAGTAGCCAAAATAATACTACATTACATTTCAACTTCATAACAATAACATTACAATATTAATTGTATATGTACACCATATATTACTATTACTTATGCTTACTGGTGCTTCTGCTTATTATTGCTTCTGCTTTCTTCTTGAAAGAGCCTATATATATCTATGACGTTATAATCATCTCCCTGCATAAAAGAAATGACAATCGAGTTATTGCAACATTATTTTTTAAATTAGAAATAAAATCTTGCACTTGAGTTAAAATAGCCGAAGAAGAAAATCTGAGAAACTGGATAGCAAAAACTGGATCTTGTACTTGAGTGAACATAGCCTGTCTATCCTGTGTAGTATATTGGGTAGGGGTTGCAAATATAAAGCTTAATGCATGTTCACATTCTTGTCTAAAATTGATTTATTCTGTGTAACAAGCTAATAACATAAAGTTAATAAGCCGAATAAATATTCTGCTTCTTGACATGGAAGAAAGGTCATGGCTAAGTACTAAAAATAGAAACTATTTTCCCAAAATCATCAAAATGAAGATCGATTTGCAGAATTGATGAGATAACCAATTCAGAACAAAAATTGTTCCATATTATAACTAAAAAGAGATAACCGATTAGTTTAGTAGTTTGACAATATGAGCTCGTTACATGTATTGATTCCAAAAAAAATCCAACACTTACTTAGACCATAACCAACCACCCGTTCTGTTCAGTTATTCTCTCTCATGTTCTGAAACTGCTCCAACGAGCCGAGCACCCAGAAGGGGAGAACCAGCCACATGTTGGTGGAGGAGTGGGGATACAACGGCAAAGATATTACCGTTATAATATTACAACGGCAAAGTCTTTGCCGTTGTAATATTATAACGACAAACACTTTGCCGTTATAACATTATAACGGCAAAGTGTTTGCCGTTATAATGTTACCCCCCCCCCAAAACCCTCGCCGCCTCCCCTCCTCTGCTCCATTTCCCTTTCCTCCTCTTCAAACCCGAAAACCCATATTCCTCCCCCATTTTTCACCCAATTTTCTCCACCAATTCACCAATCCGTCAGTTTTTAACCAAATTAACTAGCTTGTGTGAGATATTAGTTCGAAAATATGGCTAGATTACTAAAAAAATTCGCCAAAAAATTCATGCACGGCGACGATCGTGGCGCCGGCGGGAGTGGTGAAGGTGGTAGTGGCCAACAACCAGTGCTCGGAATAGAAGACTTACTTGTAGCCGCCGAAAACATGGAGAATGAAGAAGCAGAGGTGCAACAGGGAGGCGGCCATCGGGGACGTGGCGGGCGTAGAGGCGGACGAGCAGGCAGGGCACGTAGGAGTGTTGGATCAGTTGCCGCTAGAGAGGGCCAACTCGATGGCTATGTGGATATGAACCTCAGCGCCGCGAAGCTTCCTGCGCTATCCAACTTTCGCATTCTTCCAGATGACGAAGTACACGTTAGCACGCAGTCGAGTTTGGCTGTAAGTATTTTTAGTATTATTTACATAGTATTTTTTGAGTGTTAGATATTGGGTAGATGGTATAACATTTTGTTGAACCGTTAACAGTCGCGGAATATACGTCCACGTGGTTCGTTAGCGACCACACTTAGATATTATCATGCACACTTGGCGGGTAAGGAGGGGGTCGCAGGACTGTTACATGCTCTTGGATTTCAATTTTTTCTAGGTAATATTATAGACCTTTTAATGAAATAAGTGGATAATTTAGTAGTCATATTTTATCTTATTGTGCAATTTGCTATTTTAGGAATAAACCATGTTATAAATACCGATGTCCAATTGTGTGCGGCCATTGCTCTACGGTGGTACAAAACCACCCACACATTTCACTTTCCTTGTGGTGAGTTAGGACTTACACCGCTTGATTTCTCCATGCTTACTGGTATTAGCATTGAAGTAAGTGCTTATCCCCAACTGCCTTATGACGATGGTCGATGGCGTGATCGTGCACTTGTTCATGATATACTGCCTCATTTGGATGTTTCTGCTACGTCGTATCAGGCAGAAGGCGCTATTAGAGTGAGCGCGATCCGTGCGGCTATGGACAGGATACTCGAGCACTACTCTGTTAATGACGACTTGGAGCTTGCTCGATTATTTGTGTTATACCTTATGGGTAACCTTTTCTTTAGTTCTTCGAGCAGCGTTCCTGTGGGGTTTTTTGCGGTCGCGGCTGAGATAAATGCCGATGGGGCGATTTTATATGATTGGGGCACACCTATCCTTGCATACCTATACAGATGTCTCGACATGCAGTGCACCATCACTGATTCTCAGGTTTCTTTATTTGGATTCTGGGAGTTGTTACAGTATTGGTACTTTGAGTACTCTAGGAACTTTCATTTTATCACCCGCATTGCAGACCCATCGACCTTTTTCCCCCGTATATGCTTTTGGACTGCGGACAACCGGGGGCCCAGAGATAATGAGTCACGCCATGTGTTTCCCGTTGCCCATAACCAGATCGAGCTGAGGATGTATAGGGATCAGATTCTATGGCATCCATTTGAGCAAAGTACATCCATCGATCTTGAGATCATACAGATTGCTAGGATGCTTGGCGGACGGAGATTTCCACTTATATCTTCTCCCGTGGCGCTAGGTGCTTATTGGTATCTTGGTGAGAGGTGCTGGAGACAGTTGTATGACTTTGATGCTATTCCGGATGATCCACACCCACATACTTATCGGTGTATGATTTACCCGACGGAGCAGCTAGATATAGCCAGGACAGCAGGCTGGTGGACGGCTGAGAGCTTTGTTATTATCGGGGAGTGTTACCTTACCTTCTGGCGTAGATTTTTCACCGGGTCCTCAGATACGATTATGCATGCAGCATCGATTGATTTAGTAGGGCCATCTGCTATACGACACGGCATACGTCCACCTGTTGTCGAGGATGTTACCCAGCCCAGTCAGAGTTTTCGTGCAGCTGATCATGTGGCGGTCGCCAGTCATTTTGGATGGACCATGGCAGTGCCCACCATTGGACCGGATCGTTACGTTGACGTGTTTCATCCTCCGGCCCATCACGATTACCCGGATCCTACACAGATATCATATCATGATCTGTATGATATGCAGATGGGGATTAGGCATACGGGCTATATAGAGCATAGGCGTAGCCTAGACTACTATGATGGTGAGCTACGTCGTGTTGTAGAGGAGGCACGACAGCAGCAGGCGCATTTAGAGGCCCAGCTTGAGGCAAAGCGCAAGAGACTTCAGGACTTGCAGATGTATTACCACCATAGGTCTAGTGCTGGGTCCAGTCAGCCTCCAGATGTTGGTGATGATGAGAGACGTCATCGGCGCCGCACACGTCCACGTACACATTCAGATGACTCGGACGACTGAGTTACTATCGCTTTTATGTACTTTCGCAGTTGTTAGGTGTATGGTCCTACTGTTGGAGTAGACGTTCTGCATTTTTTGAGTACCAGTGTTATGTACTTTTGTTGTATTACCACTGTTATGTACTTTTGTTGTTCTACGTATTCCTAGTTGATAGTTGTCTGTTCTTGTTGTTTGAGTAGACGTTCTGTATTTGTTCACTACCATGATTATGTACTTTCGATGTTTTACGTTTTCGCAGTTGTCAGTTGTATGTTCCTATTGTTTGAGTATGCGTTCTGTATTTGTTGACTACCGCTATTATGTGCTTTCGATGTATTTTGTGTACGTTTTGATTATGTTTCTTTGTAGAGACTACATTTGGTTATGTGTAGAGACTGTATTTATGTGTAGAGAATGTTTTTGTGTAGAGCCGGTATCTTCTGTTGTTCTAGTTCCTGTAAGTGTTGTTTGGAATGTAATAACGTTTGAATTTAATGTTGAACAAGGTTTCCCTCTTCTCGTGTAGAAATGAAAAATTCTTAAACAGCACGCCAACATAACAAGGTTTACAGATAACTCCATATTCTGTGCACAAACAGCAAAGTAAATAGACCGTAAAACAACAATAAAATCACAATACCATAAGCCTACTCAGTTCCATAGCGGGTCAACCAACTGTAGCATAGTTTATACGCTTCGTAACCAACGAACTCCTCACCATACTCGAAAAGGTAACGAGAATCATATGTTGCTTGATTTGTTTTAAATATGTTCTCGTTTTCAACAGTTTCGATAATCTTTGTGTACCGATCACAAGCATCTGCAAAATGACGATTAGCCATTTGGATTTCAACCGATGTTCGTGTAGTGGGCCAGGAACGATGGTTGTTGTATAGCCTCGTGATCATTGCCCATCTTTCTTCATATGTTAAACCCCCTCCACTTTGCATTGGCAACTCATCTCTCTTTTCAACCTCAATATAGGATTTTACGAGGGCCAGCAAATCCTTAGACGAAAAATCTGGAGTAGGAGAATTATTACAAGCACTATTACTAGGTCGTTGATTTACTGGAGAAGGACGCGGAGCTGTAACCGCTCGATGCTGAATCGCGACGGGCACCTCTTCAACTTGTGTATCATGAACTAAACCCTTTTCGTTATCGTTCACTAAGTTTCGTTCGTACTCATCAAAAATCCTTCCCATTTCTTCATCACTTATTTTTGAATTGTCCATGTAACCTGTGCATCAGTAGAATTAGTAGAGTAACTAGAAGTACGAATTTTGTTGATAATAAACGTTACCTTTAAGAAAACAAGAAAATAAATTTTCTCCCTTTACTCTACAACGGTGCTGCTTGAAGCTGTAGAAGGTATGAGATGGATTATCAGATATGGAGTACTTATAAGGGCAATGTACGACCAACAGTTACAATTCAACATACTTGAATACTGTTTACAGGGTTCTCGTGTTATTATGGTTGATTCTGTACAATGTCCGGTCACATCATTGCAGCACGAAAAATGGTGCCATCACATGAAATGTTGGCATTTACTATTAATCTCATGATATTACGTTAGATTCCCTACAGTGTCCGGTCACATCATTGCAGCACGAAAAATGGTGCCATCACATGAAATGTTGGCATGTACTATTAACCTCGTGATATTATGTTAGATTCTCTACATTGTCCAGTCACATCATTGCAGAACGAAAAATGGTGCCATCACATGAAATGTTGGCATGTACTATTAATCTCGTGATATTACGTTAGATTCCCAACAGTGTCCGGTCACATCACAACAAATGTGGGCAATTACTATTAATTTCGTATACTGTTGTCATTTAATTCGGAAGAGACTACCAGCACGAAAAAAAGGGTCGTCCACCAGTGCTTTAACCATTTCAATATCACGACAACTAGTAGAACTATTGACAAACCATAATCATACAAACTTCAACAACTAGTACAACTATTGAGCAATTAAAACAACTGGAACAACGACAACTAGTAGAACAGAAGGAAATGCCAAACCATAATCATACAAACTACAACAACTGAACACACCAGCATCAAATTCAAACACGTACACCTACCATGGTTTAGGGAAAGGACCATCTCTTGTCTTACCGGCATTAATCTTGCTCAAGCGTCTTATTTCTGCTTGTGCTTCGAGTGCATACTGACGTCCACGTTCGAAAATAGGAGGGTCAATCCACTCCTTAAAGCAACAACAATCAATGGCATCAGGATAATTCATGTGGTCGTTGAAGGCTTCACAACCGAAAAATCGACGACCGGCATTTGTTTCGGTCTCGTCAACAACAACGACCGACACTTGTCCACAATAGCAAACAGGGTTGGATCCAATCGTCCCTAGTGGCTCGGAAACCTTCCCTTCAAGTACAATTTCTTTTCCAGCTCTTTGATAAACGGAATGAGCATCGTCATTTGAATACTGTTGGGGTTGGACTGGACGTTGCAAGGGATATGACGACGAGTGCTGTTGGGATAGGGGTTTCTTGCTTACACCTTTTTTTCCGCTTCGCTTGGGTGCAGAAGAAGACATTTTTTGGGTTGTACAACTTGAAGTTGAAAAGGTAGTGTGCTAGTGTGGAAGAAGGAGGAGGTAGGTTGATATATAATGGGAGGGATTGCGACCGTTTAATTAGCCGTTGGGGCGCAACGGCTATAAAATAAAACGGCAAACAGTTTGCCGTTATATTTTTATAACGGCAAACTCCTTTATGCATTGGTAACTGCATCTCCTCCTACATATATCGAATGTCGTTTCACTAAAACCCCATCCATCTACTTAGAGCGTAGTCATGCCAATTTCTTATCCATCTTCTTACAATTACACGGACCTTATTTCTGGACCATCAAATCCTAATCCGTCCGCATCTAGAGAACCAACCGAGTGGTATATTGAAATGGAAGAGCGATTGAACATCAGGCGACGCCCGTAAGACTAAACGTAAAATGCATTTTAATGAAGTTACTAATTCCTACTCCATGCTTTGATTGAGCTAGTTCGCATGTACTATCGTCAGTTGTTGCGTCTGTATGAACTATTTCAATCATAAATATAAATTTCAATCATAAATATAAACCGTTTGAAAAATGGCCATTTTCCAGTCGATTAAAATCAAATGAAACTGGTCAAACACGTTTTCCTTTGCTACGCTCACATATTGATTCGAAAAATTATGAAATTTGAAACCTAGCAATAACTTGACATCACGGATCCAACAAAAGTGGTTTCGTCGAAATCCGAGGTCGTTTGCAAAATTTCCATTTTTAAGGGCCTGAATTCCACAGCGACTGTTCAGAATTTTCAATTGGACATATCTTTTGATTCCCGCTATGAAATCTTGATTTTTCGGATTCGTTGGAAAGATATTCTCGATTAGATCCTAATGTTTTTGGTTTCACTAAAATACGGATTGTTTTGCACCCGGTACATTCAATTGAAGTTTGAAATCGAATTATCGAACTACCGCGCCATTTTCAATTCTATTTATAATTATATATAATTATTTATATTCTAACGATGACGTATATAATATATACATTCGAATTATATTCAAAATAAATTTCTAGTCGATATTATTTAAAATAATCTATTTTAAATGTCCAAAATTCGCTAAAATCGCCAAAATAAAAATTTTAAACTGGTTCAGAATTTCCGGGTTATTACAGTGACATTGATTGTTAGTTATGTTTGTTTTAAATTTTAAAATAGTCGCCAACCTTTCGCATCACAACAACTGTCTGAATTGACTACTCAATGACAGAGCCATTATTGGCAACCAATTAGTGCCAACCTTTCACATCACAACAACTGTCCAAATTGAGTACTCAATGACAGAACCATTATTGCCAACCATTTAGTGCCAACCTTTCACATCACAACAACTATCCGAATTGACTACTCAATGACAGAACCATCATGTTGGAACCATTATTGCCACCCATTATTGCCTACATGTACTCTATGTCAGAGATATTTAGTTCACCATCCCTGCTTATATATATCTCTCGTTCGGATACGCTTAGAGAGAACAACGAAACTCAACTTATAAAAAAGCAAGCAATGGATCCAAATCTATACTACCATTACTACAAAAACAAGAAGAATCAAACTGATAATTCCGAACTAGAAGTGGAGCAAGAGACGGAGGAGGAGCTGGAACAGCACGCAATGGTTGCGTATTCCAATTATTTCGCTGAAGGCTCAACTAGCAACCATCGGGGTAGCATGCATGGCCGGATTGACCGACGGTATAAGAGAGACTACAAGGATGGACATGAAAGACTAATGAGGGATTACTTCATCGACAATCCAACCTTTGATATAACTTTGTTCCGCCGTCGTTACCGTATGAGTCCGGCTATTTTCTCAAAAATATATCTTAAACTTCACCTGTCAAATCCATATTTCACTTATAGACTGAACGGAGCACAAGAAATCGGCCATTCACCACACATCAAAATCACCCCGGCGTTGAGGATGTTAAGCTATGGAACATCTGGCGATCAAATGGATGAATATTTCAGAATCGCAGCATCAACAGCAATAGAGTGTCTGAAAGAATTCTGTAAAACAGTTGTTGTAGAGTTTGGGAAGGAGTATCTACGGACGCCTGGACCTAACGATATAACCAGGATACTACGCAGGGCAGAAGCCAGAGGATTTCCAGGTATGATTGGAAGTTTAGATTGCATGCATTGGGCTTGGAAAAACTGCCCAACGGGATGGAAAGGATTGTTCACCGGACATAAGAAAGTGCCATCAATGATCCTTGAAGCAGTAGCAACAGACGATTTATGGGTTTGGCATGCTTTTTTTGGAGTCCCAGGTTCATTGAATGATATAAATGTTTTAAAACAATCATATCTTTTCACAGAACTTGCTAACGGACTGTCAACAGATGTTTCATATAAACTTGGTAATATCGAACACAAAACTGGGTACTACCTAGTCGATGGAATATACCCAAAGTGGAGAACTTTGATGCAAGGGTACAGAGTTCCATCAAATGATAAAGAAAGGTATTTCACTGAAAAAGTAGCTAGCTACAGAAAGGACATCGAACGTACATTTGGTGTTTTACAAGCCCGATTTCATATTTTACGAAATCCTGCTCGTTTTCATGATGCAAGAGTGCTTTCAGAAATCATGTATGCTTGTATAATAATACATAACATGATTGTGGAGTCTGAAAGAGGCGGATATAAGAATCAAAAGTCTAATTATCCTGACATGTTTACGGGCTCAAATGCAAAACCCCATAAAGATGTAAACTCAATGGAAGAATATGTTGATATGGTTCAACACATTGAAGATCAAGCTGCACACTTCCAATTGTGCGACCAGTTGGTGGAACATTTGTGGGCGCATAAAGGAAGGAATAGTCGGAATCAGTAGTTGGTACTAGAACTATGTATCAGTGTGTAGTCGTGTACTATGTATCATTTGAACTATCTATCAGTGCGTGCTTGAGTCAATAAATCTGGTTTCCAATCATACTGTAGATTGTATCATTATTTCAACTCAACCCAACATATACAGCTCGTACATAAACAACAACTACTACATTAATATTAGAAACAGGTCACAATCATATTATCGACTCACCCCAACATATATAGCTAGTACATAAACACCCACCAGTGCATAAATACTACAAACAGTTCACAATCATATTACAACTTAACCCAACATACATAGCTAGTCCATATACGAGCCACTAACGCTTCCGCTTCTGCTTCCTTTGTTTTTTCTGTACTCTCCAATCTGCTCGGCTACTAGTTCTTGCTGTAGAGGGGTAAGCTTACTAAAATCACATGTAATCATTTTAACATAATTATTCTCTCGCGCCAAAGCTTTCTGCTCCTCCAGCTTCTTTTCTTCCATGGCTTGTTTCTCCGCATGTTCTTGTTTGCGGAGCTCTCGATCATCCCTAACTGCCTTTTGGAAATCTTCGTTGCTACGGTTTCTTTCCACCAAAAATCGAGCTCTATGCTCTTTTGTTGCCTTAGATGAACTCTCCATTGTTTCCATAAATCTAGCAAACTCTGCACCTCGTTGCTCCAGCTGAATTGCCTTGGTTCTGCCGACAGGTCGTCCATCACTACTTCCAAATAAAGGGTTTCTTTCTTGCGAACTCGGGCCACTTCCTGGACTAGAATCAGAGTAGTTCATCCTTCTAGCTTTGTTCTGCTGCTCAAACATGAAGTTGCTGGGGTTCTTCCACTTCGGCAACCTAGACAGAAGCTCATAACAGTCTTGAAATTTAAATGGATGACCATACTTTTGCTGGTAGGACTTTCGTGACTCTTCAATCTGTAACACAAAGTGGATATTGTATGAGCGTATGTCATTTCTAACTAATAGATCATAGTATAGTAAGTTATTTTTCAAAGTAATCTACGGTACTTACAACGTCATAAGGTGCAACACCGCTTTGCTGTCTGTTCTCCAAGGCTGTCAGTATTGCAAGATAGTTCTGACATGCGGCATTCATAACTCTATAACCGCCTCTAAGTGATGCCCATGTTCTATTCCTCGCTTCCAACGAATTGTAGAACTCTGCTACTCTTTCCCAAAATTTCTCACCTTTCATATTATTTCCAACAATGCTGTCTTGTGAAATGCGTATCCACGATTTAGCAAGTGAAACGTACTGCTCGGAAGTAAACTTACATTGTTTTCTTCTTCCATCCGCTGGTATATCTTCCCCTTCAGCATTATCATCCTCAATATCTTCTATTCCATGATTCGGCTCCAATTCAACTTCGGTTTGGTGTCGTTTACTGAAAATGCTCCTTAAAGACTTCACCTTCTTCTTCTTCTTTTGGTTATATTCGAGACTGATAGGTGTAACGTATTCTTCATTCAATTCTTCAGAATTTGTAACATTTACTTCCTCATTTGCATCTTCCTCCTCCTCCTCCGTAGAAGTCCCAACATTTTCTTCGGTAGTAGGAGAAACATACCCATACGAAAACTGTCTTTGCAGATTTTGCATCGCTTCGCGGTCACGAACCGCGGTCTGTTGCGGAGTTAGGTGAGGTTGTTGACTTTGCTCGGTCTGCATCATCATTGACATATACGACGAATGATCGTCGTACACGCCTACCTCGGGCGGTCGTTGGTAAAACTGTGGCGGGACGGACGATTGGATGGGAGGAAAATTAGGAGGACCGAGCGGTTGGTACGGTGGACGGTATGGATAATTTGAATACGGCGAGTAGCCATATTCGTGAGATGGCTGCAACGGTTACTGTTGTTGGATTGACCGTTGCATGGCATACGATGACGAGTGCGGTTGGGACATGAGTTTCTTGTTTATGGTTTTTTTCCCGCTTCGCTTGGGTGCAGACGAAGACATTTTGTTGATGAAGAAGTTGGGAAGGTGGAGTGGTTGTGTGGAGGAGAAAGAAGAAGGAGGTAGGGTGGTTTATAGGGAGGAAGTGAACTAGCCGTTGGTGTTTCAACGGCTAGTGACTACAACGGCAAACTGTTTGCCGTTATAAGATTATAACGGCAAACACTTTGTCGTTATAATCTTATAACGGCAAAGTGTTTGCCATTATAATCTTATAACGGCAAACAGTTTGCCGTTATAAGCACTAGCCTCTGTTGGGTGAACCAGCCACGGAGGAGCTCAAAACTAGCCACAGACCAGCCACGGGTGAGTGAACAAGCCACACCTGGTTGCTCCGTGGCTTGTTTAGTAACTGAACAAGCCATTGTTGGTTGTGCTCTTATAGATCAAATTAGTAAGTCAATAAGTGAAAAACCAACGACTGTATATTGGTGACATCAGTTAAGCATACATATGGTTTCCTCTATAGATTGATGCTAAAATAATGACTATAATAACTTACTTTTTAGTCAAATATCCTACACTATGTATAAAGCATGGCATAAAAAGGTAACAAGATATATGCTTCTTAGCAAAGAACAAGATTTATAGCGAAATATTGAAAATACAAATTATCTCCTGAAGTGTGTAACATTTGAATGAATGAATACTAATTTACATTATGATATTATCAATTGCAAATGAAAACCTTTTTGCAATACAATTATAAACAAATTATCCATTGTTAGTTTCTTGATTATTTTGATAATTTCAACAAGTGCATCAAAATTGAAACCAATCTTGTGCTTCTAAGACAGTGAAGTAAACAAATTATGCTTATAACGTGTAACGTTTTTGCATGCATCCCATAAACTTGATAAATACCTTGTATACATGTGAGTGTTGTTTTGTTTATACGTGTTTTGAGAAATTTTTTAAACTATAAACTCATTGTTTTGAATTTTTTTTTCTAGAAATAGATACCATGCACGTATTTGAAATAAACTGCATAACACTATACATAACGACTAAATTAATGCAAATTCATATATGAGGAACAAACTTATAAATATACACTAATTGAAAATAAACTACATAACACTATACATAACGTCTCAATTAATGCAAATTAATATATAACTAACAAACTTATAAATATATACTAAAGTACAATTGGTTTTAATCCAATTAAATTGGGTAAGAAGGCGTGTAAACTAGGTATTTGAAGACATGCATGTATAGCCTATTAAAATAACAAGTATCGTGCATGTATTTGAAGATGAGTAGCTTTAAAAATGGAAATAAACTCCATAATGTTGTACATAACGTCTCAATTAATGCAAGTTCATATATAACGAAGAAACTTATAAATATATACTAATAGAAAATAAACTCCATAACACTATACATAATGTCTCAATTAATGCAAATTAATATATAACAAACAAACTTATAAATGTATACTAAAATATAGTAGGTTTTTAATCCAATTAAACTAGGAAAGAAGGCATGTAAACTGGGTATTTGATGACATGCATGTATAGCCTATTAAAATAACAATTATCTTGCATGTATTTGAAGACGAGTAGGTTTACAAATGGAAAATAAACTCCATAACGTTGTACATAACGTCTCAATTAATGCAAATTCATATATAATGAACAAACTTATAAATGTATACTAAAGTATAGTAGGTTTTTCATCCAATTAAACTAGGTAAGAAGGCATGTAAACTTTTTGAAGAGTGTGATACTTACCCTGTATATTTATACATTTGCGATCAAAAGTTAAAGAAAACAAATGTATATATACCCTTATCATTGGGCCACTGGACCTCCACTAGTTGTGTAAACTTTTAAACTTATTACTGAATTTCAGCCAAAATATACTACATGAATCACTTTTTATAAAAAAAAAATCATATTGTCAACCGACGTAGTTAATCAAATATGAAACTAAACATTGTGCATCATATGAACCCTCTCCTTCCTTTTAGTCCTGTATAATGTTCTCTTGACGGAATGCTCAAGCTCAAGTGTACCTTTGGATTATGTACTATTGTTCTGTTTCGGTTATGGGATGTTGGATGCACATACACCGGTGGAAATGCAAAGAATTTGATAAGAATAAGTTTTTTGGGTCCATGGTCCCTACAACATCTTATCTTATTAAACCTGAAATTAAGTTATTCTAACTGCAAAGTGCAAACTCCCTATATTCATGTACCTCAAAATTAATCTTAAATCTTTTTCCTACAGACGAAAAATCTTATAGGCATTGCTAAAAATAATAGTATTCCTGAAGGATCAATCTGGATCTATTTTGGGTCCCTACAGCATCTTATACTAATTGATGAAATTGAATTCGGCTTACTATGTACATTTATACAAAGAACTTTCACTAAGATGGAAATATATGATATTTGGCACTACAAATAAGTCATTCAGTAAATAATAATTTTTAGATGTCTTGATTTTTGTTTATGCAATATTGATGAATAGCAAAAGATAGCAAGTTTTTGTATATACCATAGTTGCTTCACATATGTTTCAAGCATTTAGCATATTATTAACATTGCTTTCTTTCTTGGAAAATTTATCAACGCTTCTTTCGTTGAACTTGCAAAATCATTCGTTATTAACATTGCTTTCTTTCTTAGAGAAAAAGTTGACAGTTAATCAAGACTACCTAATTCAAACATATAAAAATAATATAAATGATGGTAAGAATAAAAATAAATATACGATATGATAAACAAGTTATTTAATTACTTCAAAAAAAATAAACAAGTTATTTAAGCACGTTATCGCAAACGAGTATCTCAAATAGAAGTAACATTAGTGTTATTTGATTATTATGTTGTTCTCGTTAATCAACAGTTCTTTACTGCATCAAAAATCGTCATTTGTACCTGACATAAAAGGTCGTGCTGCATATTTTCATTTTAAAGAGACTAAAATCCAGTAAAAGACGAAAGGGAATCAGGTGATATATAGCTAATGCAACCTTGACCGAATCCTAATTAATGTGTGATAACCCCAAACCCCCGTGTCACGGAAGCAAGGATAATCATTGGAATATAACACATAAACCATAACAGTAGAACATAAATATAGAATTATAGCAGATAATGTACATCAAATTACACTCGAAATAATATATCATCAGAGTTACATAACATAATAGGATCATACTTAGTACATAACACAGTTTTAGTTTATTATAAAATGTCTGCAGCGGAATCAAACATAATATACTAAATGAAGTCTGAAAAGCATAATAGAAATGATAGGATCCATCTTCAGCTCCATAGCTATCTAGAATGAGTCTGCTAAAACCTGAATACAAGGCTGCCCGTGTGGAAAAGAGGGCACCCGAGTTTGCAAAGTGAAACAAACTACGAGTCAGTCATAGGACTGGTATGAGAAATCTACTTAACCTATTTAATAATAAGGCTAATCACAGGACTACGTCGCTAAAGCGGAACGGGTTTACTCCATTGGATTGCCAGTGCATAAATAAAGTAAATTGTTAAACAACGCAATGCTTTTTAGAAAAATGAAGCCACTATAAGACTCAAGTCCCATCACACAATGCAAAGCAAACTGAAGGATAGAGTTTTACTTTATAATGGCCAAAATATGCTTGTGAAACACCCCACCTCCGTTAGGGTCACTCTCAAAGGGAATGCCCTAATTTTGGTGGAGGTTTATAAGTACAAGTCACAGATATACAAGACAGATATAAGAACACATATTTGTAAACAGCGGAAGAACAACAAACTTTTATTTCATAAAGTCAAATACGTGTTACAACAACATCCTTTCCAAAAACATAGCATAACACTTTCATAATCTGTCTTGAGTACATGATTTAAAGAAGCATAAATAAAACATAGATAAACTGCAAAAGCCCCATAGTGGATTGTCCAAAGCCATAGTTCAAAACAGGAAAGTCCAAGCAATACATTTCTCTTCTTCAAGCTGGATGTTGAGGTTGGTCAAGCTGCTGTGTTCCCTCCCTGAGGACCAGGGGGGGAAACGGAAGAAAGAAGACGAAAGAAAAGTAGAGTCAGGCATAAAGCCTGAGTAAGTCTAGTACTATTTTGTCTATGAATAAAGAACTGGGTATGATAAGTACAAACAAGAAGTGGGCATGCACTATGAACTTGGATAAGTTATCTAGGGTCGAATATACTATCGTACCCCATGTTAATCTCTGAACCCATATAAACTAGTTTCCAGCTGGCACCCCATAGTCAGGATGATGTGATCCATTCTATGATGATCGGCTCCTACTCGCATAGTTACATGTGTCTTACGGCCCCCGATGTCTGTAGTTACCTATGCTGGTCCCACCATGGGGTGTATCAAGTCCCATGGCAGCGGCCCGACACAACCTTAGAATGCACAGGTATGCTACTGGTGCCCAGTGCTTTATTTTTCTGCGCCGGAGTGCGTGCACGCCCGCACACCGTTAGAACCTACACTGCTACACCACCGCCGTCGCTTTGACCTCTTACAATCAGCCCAGTAATCGTGCCCCACCCTGCCTAGTTTCAGGGTATCCTGATACACCTTTTAGGGTTACTGCTGAAAAGGGTCCCCCGTTACTAGGTTTTCTATCTCTAGCCAACATGCTAAGTTGGTTAAGTGTTTTCTAACCTAACCCCCACCAGTCCGTTTAGTTTAGCATGTTCCATTTTGATTAAGTCTTTAGTCCACTTAATCCTAACAATCCTGACTCAGCCTTAATTGTCTTATTAAGGCCCTGACCTCTCACATTAGACAGGTATTGTTGTGGCTGCCTGTTGCCGGTTGGTTCCGGGCAGTCTTACGCCACAACTCAGTCTAACCTCGGGTCCTTATTGGGCTCCATGTTTAACCTCTCACATTGGATAGGTATTGTTGTGACTACTGGACAGCCGGGCGGTTCCGGGCAGGTTTACATCACAACTCAATCCAACCTCGGGTTAAACACATCGTATTTTCTACTTTTACATATTTTGTCTTTCTTCTTTATTTATATGTAAATATTTGCGGCCCATTATTAAGTTAATGGTGTAAAGATTACACCAATCACGGGCCCAACCCATACTTGAATTTGGGCCCTTCTATTTTATATTTTCATTCATTAATTAATTTTAACCCAACGTTATTTTCCCCCGTTTTACACGTCCGTTCATATATATTGGGCTTAGCCTTTTAAAGCCCAATTTAGCCATGCGAAAAGGGGAGGCTTATGGCGTATACACAAAGAGGGGAAGGTGAGCGCATGAACTTGCAATACGACGTTGGAAATACAAAATAGGAATTGGTGTACTTGCATAGTGGTAACATAGGTGACATGAATCAAAGCATGTGAACTTGCATAGGTTTAACTACAACATGAACCTATATTCTTATTTAGGCATAATGTCAAACATAAGCATGTCATAAATATTTCTAGCATAAGCATAGCATAATGTCAAACATAAGCATGGCATAAATACTTTTTAGCATAAACACGGCATAAGCATAAACAAGTCATGTTCATAAGGTTTCTACATGTTTACAAAGGGGATACTTTGTTACTAACACAAAAGCATAGTTCAACTTAATCATGGTTTAAGTCTAATCACATAACGATGGTATAAATATACTTATGCATAAATATTCCTAATCATGGTGTTTGCTTTAAACTTGCAAAAAGGGATTTTTGAGTCTAACCTAGCCATGTCTCACATATGTCATCATATAATTCTTGTAAATAAGATAGACTTAATCATGGATTTTAATTATGCCAAATATCATTCATAGCCTAGCCATATTCATAAGTTTGCAAAAGCATGACTTAATACATGGATTATGGTGTCAAAATTCCAACATAGTTTCATATGAACTATAACAACCAAACTTGTTTCAATTACTTGCAAAATGATTTATGCACAAAAATATACATCATGATGGCATAATAACAAAGCCCCAAACTTGCATGAATTTCAATCAACTACATACATGTAGCTCAAACATAGATTACATAATTTGCGAAATATTCCAAACGCATACTTGCATAGAACTACCGCATGTAGTTTTTTATAATGAATAACCTAAATTTTGCACAAATATGAATTACTTTATTTTCCCAATTCAAGCCTACAAATCAGCACAGTTATTTATTCATACCAAAGTAATACTCTACTTACAATGGTTGCGGCGAATTCTCAAATTAAGAGATATGATTCCTTTGTTGAATTGATTGGCTTTAGGTTGCTTGAATTGCTTTAGGCTTTAGAACTTTCTTCCTAATTCTCTCTCTAGTTGGCGGCTACCCTTAGTCGTTCCTCAGCAACATGGCGGCTATGTTCTTAATTTGAATGAATAGATTAGGGTTTAGTCTAGGGTTGTTTATATAGAGGTTAGGAATTGATTAGGACCCTTGATGTTGCTTGGATAGATCGTAGCCATTCATTAGGAAGAGAGACCAATAAAAACCCGCCACCTAGCCCTAATGACAAAGCAGACCACAGAAATTCGACCACACACCGACCTGGCCAGCCAGGTTGACTGGGCTCCACCAGTTCGACACCCCTGTCGACAGGGCTGTCGACAGCCCTGTCGACATGGGTAGCCCAGGTCGACAGCCCAGTCGATCTGGGTGGCCTAGGCGGGTGTTTATCCGCCCTGGCCCACTGGGCCCGATTTTTAATTATTTTATTCTGTTTGAATTTTAAATTTGATTCAAAACTTCCGAAGGCCATATCTTCTTCATACGGACTCCGTTTTTCGAAAACTCGGACTCTATTTCGCGTATTTTTCCGAGACGAACGCAATGGCATATCCCGTTTCCCTTAGTTCTTTGATTTCAAATTAATTATACTTTAATTTGCTAATTTCATAGTTATAGAATTTTCGGGGTGTTACATTCTCCCCCACTTAAAAGGATTTCGTCCCTGAAATCTTCAAGTTAGGAGGAATGTATATCCTAACATCCAATCATCCATCTACTCATCCATTAAACACGAGCATCCATTGTCCTTAAAAGACTTTTAATGCTTCATGATCATATGCAAAGTGTGTGTGTACATGTACTTATCTAATGCAAAATCAGGCGGTCTACTGATTCAGTTGACCTCCTTAATGCGAATTATGTAAGTGCCATGAATCCATTATGTATGCAAATTTTCCTATTCTTGATTCTACATAAGTGCACAATCATTCAATACAAATGCAGCATCCACATGACAACACATTAAAGTTCAACCACATACGAATACAAACATATATGCATATGCAATATGAAGTGACTGAGCCGATCTAAACCCTAGATTGTGTGTGTATATGCAACCACGAGCAACCACTAGCAATCACTTGCAACCACTTGCAACCATTCATACATAACATGTTTCAATTACATGTTTCCATCCAAAGAGTTTCTACCTAAAAGATACGGTCGAGGAAATATGCCTAAAAAGATAGATAAAAGCGCAACTTAAGGAAAAAGAAAGATCAAGGATGTACCCTCGAACAGAAAAGGGTAGGCAGTGCGGATTCTAGCTTCAGTTTCCCAAGTCGCGTCTTCCTCGGCGTCGTTCCACTGGACTTTGACGAGCTTGACTTCGCGGTTGCGTAGCCTCTTCACTTCCGTTCCTAAGATGCGGGTTGGAACTCTCCTTATGGTTGCTTCGCGCTCCACTTCGGCCTCTTCGAGGATATTTGGCTCTACCACTTCAGCAGACTCATGTAGACATTTTCGGAGATGTGAAACGTGAAAGACGTTGTGGACTCCAGCCAACTTCTCGGGTAACTCCAATCTATAGGCCATTTTCCCAATTTTCTCGATAATAGGGAATGGCCCTACGAACCTTGGTGCCAGTTTTCCTGTGGTTCCAAAACGAACAACGTTCCTTAGCGGTGATACCTTGAGAAAAACTCTGTCTCCAACTTCAAATTCAAGGTCGGTCCTCCTCTTGTCGGCGTAGGACTTTTGTCTGTCTTGGGCCGTCTTCATCCTTCTTCGTATTAAGTCTACTTTCTCTGAGGTCTCTCGGATCATATCTGGTCCAAGTATGAGCTTATCCGTGGACTCCCACCAACAAGTGGGCGATCGGCACGGTCTTCCATATAAAGCTTCGAATGGCGCCATTCCTATGGTTGCTTGATGGCTGTTGTTGTAGGCAAATTCCACCAAAGGAAGGTGGTCTTCCCATGTCCCTCCGAAGTCAAGGACGCATAGCCTTAGAAGGTCTTCCAAAACTCTGTTCACTCTCTCTGTTTGGCCGTCGGTTTGGGGATGATAGGCTGTGCTCAAGCATAACTGCGTTCCTACTGCTTCTTGGAGACTCCGCCAAAACTCGCTGGTGAAGATGGGGTCTCGGTCACTAACAATGCTAGATGGTATTCCATGGAGTCGAACGATTTCCTTGAGGTAAAGTGATGCTAGGGATGAGGCAGTTCTTTTACTTTTGACAGGTAAAAAGTGGGCGCTTTTAGTAAGCCTATCCACTATTACCCAAATGCTAGTGTTGCCTCTCCTAGACCTAGGCAGCCCATCGATGAAGTCCATTGAGATGCTATCCCACTTCCACTGCGGGACCTCCAGAGGATGTAGTAGTCCGCCAGGCTTTTTCTGTTCCGCCTTAACCTGTTGGCACACCATACATTTAGAAACGAATTCTGCCACGTCCTTTTTCATGCTATTCCAAAAGAAAGTCCTTTTTATGTCTTTATACATTTTATCCCCGCCTGGGTGTATCGTCATCTTGGAGTGATGTGCTTCCTCGAGAACCTTCTTTATTAAATCGTTTGTCTGTGGGACGCATAGTCTTCCGTCTCGCCTTAGCAAACCCTTATCGTCGATAGAGTATCTGTTGAGGTGACTTGAAGTCTCACCCCTAATTAGCCTATCAATTATTTCCACAAGTTGAGGGTCTTCGCGTTGTGCTGTCCCTACTGAATCCACTAAAGTTGGCCGTACTTCGAGAGATGCTAGCAAGCCTGGTACAAAATCGGAGGAGGGCCTAAAGTCGAAGCTGGCTATAAACTCTAGGCTCTGTCTTTCGACAAACAACGGGCTTAGGGTCAATTTCTTTCGGCTCAACGCGTCTGCCACTACGTTGCCTTTTCCCGGAGTGTAGGAGATTTCGAAATCGTACGAGGCAAGAAACTCCATCCATCTTTGTTGCCTCAAGTTAAGATCCTTCTGCGAGAAAAGATATTTCAACGATTTATGGTCAGTGTAAAGTTCGAACTTCTCACCTAGGAGATAGTGTCGCCAAGACTTGAGTGCAAAGACGATGGCGGCTAACTCGAGATCGTGGGTTGGGTAGTTCTTTTCGTGCACCTTCAACTGCCTCCCGCCATAAGCTACTACCCTTCCTTCTTGCATTAAGACGGCGCCTAGCCCTGTCCCACATGCATCCGTATAAACAGTGAACATCTTGCTCCCATCTGGCAGCGTCAAAATTGGGGCTGTTGTAAGAGCCCTTTTCAGTCGTGGGAAAGCAAACTCGCAATCCAAGTCCCAATTGAACACTAGATTCTTCTTAGTCAATTTCGTGAGCGGAGCTAAGATTTTCGCAAAATCCCTTATAAACTTTCGATAGAAACCGCTAGACCTAGAAAGCTTCGGACTTCAGTTGCATTCCTTGGTGTCTTCCAATCCTGTACCGCCACTACCTTAGCAGGGTCCACTGCTAACCCTTGTTTGGATACTATGTGCCCAAGGAACCTCACCTCTTCTCTCCAAAAGTGGCATTTGGAGAATTTGGCTTTTAGTTGATGGACTCGCAAAGTTTCCATGATTGCCCTTAAGTGTTGAGCATGTTCCTCTTCACTCTTTGAGAAGATAAGGATATCATCTACGAAGACCACTACGAATTTGTTGAGGAAATCTCTAAATACCCTACTCATCAGGTCCACGAAGTAAGCAGGTGCATTTGTCAAGCCGAAAGGCATGACAAGCCATTCAAAGAAGCCGTCTGGGGTTCTGAACGCCGTTTTATCGATGCTATCTTCAGCCACCCTTAGCTGATGAAAACCGGTTGCTAAATCGAGTTGGGAGAAAACAGACGCTCCTACAAGCTGGTCAAATAAATCGTCAATTCTAGGGAGAGGATGCCTATTCTTTTTCGTTAGCTTGTTGAGCTCCCTATAGTCAACACATAGACGGAGTGAACCATCCGCCTTTGTAGCGAACACCACCAGAGCGCCCCATTCTGAAATGCTTCTCCTAATGAACCCCTTTTTTAGAAGCTCTTTAATCTGTTTACTGAGCTCTTTCCTTTCTCGTGGAGCCATATGTCTAACGGGCAACGCAACGGGCTTTGCATTATCTACAAGATATATGCGGAAGTCTATTTCCGCTTCGGAGGCAAGCCCTTCACCTCTTCGAAGACATCCGGATATTCCCGGACCACTCTAACTGATTGCAAATTTTCAACAGAGGCATCTAGCGATTCAAGATAACTAAGCATAACCGCATACGAGGGATTACAAGAATTTCCAAAGTATTACCGAGCCGGGTTAGGAGCCTAACAACCCTTTTCTCACAATCAAGGATGGCCCCATTACTGGATAGCCAATCCATACCCAAAATCAAACCATAACCCGAAAAGCCCAAAACAAAGGCACTACATAGAAATTCTACACTTAGGATAGAAATTTTCAATCCCACACAGATCATAGACAAATGAGCTGGGCCCCCAATTGGGTTTGAAACAATTAAGGGGTCCTCTACCATACTAGTTTTTAGGTGCAGAGATTCTACTAAAGCAGACGAGATAAAGGAGTGTGATGCGCCGGAATCAAATAAAGTGCAAACGGGTGATCATAAAGATAAATTACGCTTTCTACAGAAGTATTTATACCTTGCTGCTGCAATGGTGGCGCTTCTAGCACATGAACCTGTGCCCCTGGGGTGGATCCAGCGCCTTGCCCCTGTCCTCGTTTCTTTGGGCAGTCCTTAGCCCTGTGGCCTGTCTGACCGCATGAAAAGCACCCACCATTCTCCTTGGCCTTCTTTTTCCGGCAGTCCTTTACTAAGTGCCCCACTTTGCCACAGAAATTGCACTTCCTCTTCTCTTTGTTGCCTTTTCCGCCTTTCTTAAAGTCCGCCTTCTTAGGCTGCAAACCCTCTTTCTTCCCTTGAGAGCTTTCTGCCTTTGTCTCCTTCTTGCCCTTATCCTCCTCATTCAGCAATGCCATTTGCACCAATCTTTCATACGTGGCTCCCATGGGTATATGGGTCATGGCCAAACTGTGTAATGGCTCATTCAACCCTTTGACGAAACGGAGAGCCTTCTTGTGCGGGGTGTTGACTAGGTCAAGTCCAAACCTAGCCAGCTCATCGAACTGATTCACATACTCTCTGACAGTCTTGTCTCCTTGCTTAAGAAATAAGAATTTTTCCAACTGCAAACTTCTTTCCGCATCTGAGAGAAATTTGGTCTCAAACCTTGCCCTAAAGTCCTCCCACGTCTCCACTGGTCTTTCAGCATTAGTGACTTCCCACCAGTAGGAAGCCTCGCCCTTCAATAGCCACACCGCCAGTTGTACTTTTTGTCTATCCTCTACCTCAAAGATGATAAATAGGTCTTCAGTTTCTTTTAGCCAATTCCTAGCTGCTACGAAGGGCTCAGTTCCATGGAAATCCCTTCCTCCCATAGCATTAAAATCTTTACATATCTTAGCAAAAGTGTTTCCCCGAGGAGGAGGTGGAGGAAAAGGTGCTGCTGCAGCTGGATGATTTCCTTCCGCTGGGGGCGGAGGAACGGTAGGACCTGGCTGAGTGGCCCTTGCTTCTAAGAACCGTCTAAACCAACCAGGTATTGGCACCCCTTCTGGCAAGTTAAGATCTTGGGACATGCTGAAACAAAAAGGATAGATTCAAAACGAAGGATAAGAGATAGTTCCTATGGCTTTGGGGAGTGGACTTTGCCTTTTAGAATAAAGTAATATTTTTCTTTTAAAAATGCTTCTTTAAATTTCCTTTTTGAATTTTTGAAAATAATTTTTCAGAACTTTTTATCTTATCTGGTAAACCTATGCTCTGATACCAAGTGAAACACCCCACCTCCGTTAGGGTCACTCTCAAAGGGAATGCCCTAATTTTGGTGGAGGTTTATAAGTACAAGTCACAGATATACAAGACAGATATAAGAACACATATTTGTAAACAGCGGAAGAACAACAAACTTTTATTTCATAAAGTCAAATACGTGTTACAACAACATCCTTTCCAAAAACATAGCATAACACTTTCATAATCTGTCTTGAGTACATGATTTAAAGAAGCATAAATAAAACATAGATAAACTGCAAAAGCCCCATAGTGGATTGTCCAAAGCCATAGTTCAAAACAGGAAAGTCCAAGCAATACATTTCTCTTCTTCAAGCTGGATGTTGAGGTTGGTCAAGCTGTTGTGTTCCCTCCCTGAGGACCTGGGGGGGGGGGGGGGGAACGGAAGAAAGAAGACGAAAGAAAAGTAGAGTCAGACATAAAGCCTGAGTAAGTCTAGTACTATTTTGTCTATGAATAAAGAACTGGGTATGATAAGTACAAACAAGAAGTGGGCATGCACTATGAACTTGGATAAGTTATCTAGGGTCGAATATACTATCGTACCCCATGTTAATCTCTGAACCCATATAAACTAGTTTCCAGCTGGCACCCCATAGTCAGGGTGATGTGATCCATTCTATGATGATCGGCTCCTACTCGCATAGTTACATGTGTCTTACGGCCCCCGATGTCTGTAGTTACCTATGCTGGTCCCACCATGGGGTGTATCAAGTCCCATGGCAGCGGCCCGACACAACCTTAGAATGCACAGGTATGCTACTGGTGCCCAGTGCTTTATTTTTCTGCGCCGGAGTGCGTGCACGCCCGCACACCGTTAGAACCTACACTGCTACACCACCGCCGTCGCTTTGACCTCTTACAATCAGCCCAGTAATCGTGCCCCACCCTGCCTAGTTTCAGGGTATCCTAATACACCTTTTAGGGTTACTGCTGAAAAGGGTCCCCCGTTACTAGGTTTTCTATCTCTAGCCAACATGCTAAGTTGGTTAAGTGTTTTCTAACCTAACCCCCACCAGTCCGTTTAGTTTAGCATGTTCCATTTTGATTAAGTCTTTAGTCCACTTAATCCTAACAATCCTGACTCAGCCTTAATTGTCTTATTAAGGCCCTGACCTCTCACATTAGACAGGTATTGTTGTGGCTGCCTGTTGCCGGTTGGTTCCGGGCAGTCTTACGCCACAACTCAGTCTAACCTCGGGTCCTTATTGGGCTCCATGTTTAACCTCTCACATTGGATAGGTATTGTTGTGACTACTGGACAGCCGGGCGGTTCCGGGCAGGTTTACATCACAACTCAATCCAACCTCACGTTAAACACATCGTATTTTCTACTTTTACATATTTTGTCTTTCTTCTTTATTTATATGTAAATATTTGCGGCCCATTATTAAGTTAATGGTGTAAAGATTACACCAATCACGGGCCCAACCCATACTTGAATTTGGGCCCTTCTATTTTATATTTTCATTCATTAATTAATTTTAACCCAACGTTATTTTCCCCCGTTTTACACGTCCGTTCATATATATTGGGCTTAGCCTTTTAAAGCCCAATTTAGCCATGCGAAAAGGGGAGGCTTATGGCGTATACACAAAGAGGGGAAGGTGAGCGCATGAACTTGCAATACGACGTTGGAAATACAAAATAGGAATTGGTGTACTTGCATAGTGGTAACATAGGTGACATGAATCAAAGCATGTGAACTTGCATAGGTTTAACTACAACATGAACCTATATTCTTATTTAGGCATAATGTCAAACATAAGCATGTCATAAATATTTCTAGCATAAGCATAGCATAATGTCAAACATAAGCATGGCATAAATACTTTTTAGCATAAACACGGCATAAGCATAAACAAGTCATGTTCATAAGGTTTATACATGTTTACAAAGGGGATACTTTGTTACTAACACAAAAGCATAGTTCAACTTAATCATGGTTTAAGTCTAATCACATAACGATGGTATAAATATACTTATGCATAAATATTCCTAATCATGGTGTTTGCTTTAAACTTGCAAAAAGGGATTTTTGAGTCTAACCTAGCCATGTCTCACATATGTCATCATATAATTCTTGTAAATAAGATAGACTTAATCATGGATTTTAATTATGCCAAATATCATTCATAGCCTAGCCATATTCATAAGTTTGCAAAAGCATGACTTAATACATGGATTATGGTGTCAAAATTCCAACATAGTTTCATATGAACTATAACAACCAAACTTGTTTCAATTACTTGCAAAATGATTTATGCACAAAAATATACATCATGATGGCATAATAACAAAGCCCCAAACTTGCATGAATTTCAATCAACTACATACATGTAGCTCAAACATAGATTACATAATTTGCGAAATATTCCAAACGCATACTTGCATAGAACTACCGCATGTAGTTCTTTATAATGAATAACCTAAATTTTGCACAAATATGAATTACTTTATTATCCCAATTCAAGCCTACAAATCAGCACAGTTATTTATTCATACCAAAGTAATACTCTACTTACAATGGTTGCGGCGAATTCTCAAATTAAGAGATATGATTCCTTTGTTGAATTGATTGGCTTTAGGTTGCTTGAATTGCTTTAGGCTTTAGAACTTTCTTCCTAATTCTCTCTCTAGTTGGCGGCTACCCTTAGTCGTTCCTCAGCAACATGGCGGCTATGTTCTTAATTTGAATGAATAGATTAGGGTTTAGTCTAGGGTTGTTTATATAGAGGTTAGGAATTGATTAGGACCCTTGATGTTGCTTGGATAGATCGTAGCCATTCATTAGGAAGAGAGACCAATAAAAACCCGCCACCTAGCCCTAATGACAAAGCAGACCACAGAAATTCGACCACACACCGACCTGGCCAGCCAGGTTGACTGGGCTCGACCAGGTCGACACCCCTGTCGACAGGGCTGTCGACAGCCCTGTCGACATGGGTAGCCCAGGTCGACAGCCCAGTCGACCTGGGTGGCCTAGGCGGGTGTTTATCCGCCCTGGCCCACTGGGCCCGATTTTTAATTATTTTATTCTGTTTGAATTTTAAATTTGATTCAAAACTTCCGAAGGCCATATCTTCTTCATACGGACTCCGTTTTTCGAAAACTCGGACTCTATTTCGCGTATTTTTCCGAGACGAACGCAATGGCATATCCCGTTTCCCTTAGTTCTTTGATTTCAAATTAATTATACTTTAATTTGCTAATTTCATAGTTATAGAATTTTCGGGGTGTTACAGCTTGATACGTATAAAACAATTTGATATTATTATTAGTGCACATATGTTTCAATTTTTTTTTTCAAACATAATGTATCAATCATGGACGACATAGCTACCATATACTATGTCGCCAAATATAAGTTTACAATCAAAATCGCACGGTGTCATATTGGAAGTTGGATTTCCATCATGAACCAAGGCAAGGGATCGTCCTTACCGAATTCGAGAAACTCTAGCCCGTGTCTCAGGCTCAGAGCTCGAGTGAGCCTTGGAACGCCAGGTTCGGTCCACAAATACGTTAGTGGATCAGTAATTCCTTAACAATACGTTTTCCCATCCTATGGGGCGTAATCATGAGCCACTAGGGACTCAAATCCGAGGTACCTCGCTTTCCATTATCCACATAAGTAAAAATATCTGGGCTTCATACCATGACACTACTTCTAGCTAGAAAGAAACGCATGTTCTCCCTGAGGTCCTTCTTGTAATGACCCGTATTCTACACATAATAGGATTGTAGAATATTTATTTCTTTCCCGTATGAAGTCCTATGGCCATATAACTTTGGGAAACATCTATTAGAGTCATTTCCCATGTTCATGATTCTTGTCGATTTTTAAATGACCATTTTGCCCCTAGTTGGTACTGTTTTGGCCAAAACTTTTGATTGGAAAGGAATTTTTAACCTGAAACCACTTCCATTTGATTCGTTTGATGGTTTACCTTTCCATAGAGTGGTTACATTAGCCAAACGGACTTACCGTTTGGGAGATATGGCTGAAACAAGGTTTGGAGGGTGAAAAACTGCTTAACCGGGCCAAATCGGGTGATTAGCGAGTAGGCCCATAACCCATTTCGGGATTAGGGTTATGGGAGGGCTGAAATGAGATGGAGAATCATTCCATTTCAGTTTTCTAGCCTCCACTTATCACCAAGGATCCCTAAAAATGGCCTCTAACCTCTAAATCACCTCCAAATCATCTTTTGGTCAAGGATTAAGCTTAGCAACGCCTAATCAAGGAAGATCTTCACCAAATCAACATAGGAGCTGCTGTTGGCATTGAGATTCACATCAAATCAGAGAATTATTTCAGATCTTAGTTTATTTTGTGGCTAAGGTGAGTGATTTGCATAGTTTTACACTAATTATGGCTAATTAGGGGTGATTAGTGTTAATTAGCGAATTTAAGCATGGTAAAATTCGGGAAAAATGTTCATAAATTCCTAAATGATGTTTTAGACCTCTGATATGAATTTGGGTTAATTTGGTTAAGTTTTGCTAATCCTATCATTAGTTTCACCTAAACATGCTTAAGGGGAAATATGGGATTTTGGGTATGTTTGATCCATTTTAACCTATGATATTGATGTGAATGATGTTTGTGGTTGATTATGTATGTTGCTACGACTATATGAAATGCTTTGTGATTGATTTCAATAGTTAGAATGGTCAAAAACGTCGTCGAATGGCGTAAACACTTGCTGGAACAGTTTCAGAAAACAGTGCAGGGTTCAGATCGGATCGGATAAGGGGGCTCGGATCGGATATGTTGAACTGAGCAAAGGATCTGATCGGATCGGAACCCAACACTGGGGAAAAGTGGTAAAAAGGAAGGCCACGCTAGCTGAACGGGGATCGAATCGGATAGAGGAAGATAGATCAGATCGAAGAGGACGGATCGGATCGGAAACACGAAGGCGAATCAGAGCAGGAGTACGAAAGCGGATCGGATAGGAGCATATGAAGGGAGCATGGAGACAGATCGAAAACGCGAACCAAGAAGGGACACCCGACCCGACCCGAAGGGAAGCACCCGACCCGACCCGAAGAGAAGCATCTGACTCGAACCCAGAAGGAATACCAGACCCGAACCGCACTAGGAGAAGACCCGACCCGAACCAATGGATGATACCCGACCCGAACCGATGGCTTGATGAGGAATCCGACCCGACCCAGTATTGACCAATAACCCGAGATGCAAAGGTAGTCCAATAGGGGAAGTTAAAGCTCAGGATCCCGGAACCAGTTGGGAACCAATGAGTTCACTTCATGGTTGGACTTTGCTGCGGGACGTGTGCTAAGGAGTTGTCGACGTTCGTAACTTCGTATCACCACTAAAAAGGAATGATGGGCTACTTATCAGTGCAGTAGGGTCATTATGACCTGAGGGGCAAAGTGATGGTAGCAAGACTATGTTATCAGTGCAGTAGGGTCATTTTGACCCGAGGGGCAAGGTGATGCGTAGTAAGACTATGAGCCAGTGCAGTGGGGTTCTTGTGACTCCATGGGGGCAAAGTGGACATAGTAAGGATTGGTAAGGCTATAAGCCAGTGCAGTGGGGTTCTCGTGACTCCATGGGGCAAAGTGGACATAGCAAAGGATTAGTGGCTACGTTATCAGTGTAGTGAAGCCATTTATGACTTCATGGGGCAAAGTGATCGTAGTAAGGAATGTGCGATGATCGAAGTGGTGAATATCGTATGCTTTAAGCACTGAGTGAGAGATGTGAGGATGGATGATATGCTTGATTGTTGCCATCATTATGACATGCACACCTTCCCCACCTTCGTATCTTTACACTGTTTGATATGATACCTTAGAGTGTTGTACAGTATGTAGTGCTAACTCTTTGGTTGCAGGTCCAGGTATGTTTTAGTCTACCTGTTATTGTTCACTTTAGATGCTTATCGCTCATACCAGGCTTTATGTCTGACCCAGAGTTTTATGTCTCTTCTTATTACTCTGGGTGCTCACACGAGCAGACTAGAGACAAGTTAGCTGGTGATGCGCGAGTAGCTGATTCGGAGGCGGGCAGGAGGCTTCCACGTATTATATATATATACACATTCTCCCTGTGTCGTTGGTGGTCGCTACTTGGGCATTAGTAGTGTACCTCACTTATCTTACTTTGCTTTGAGACAGTTTGAAAGTTGTAATAAGCTGTATTTTGGATTTCCGCTGCTATGATGTTTAGTTCTGATTTTCAGCTTATGCACTGTCTCTCCTGTTTTATGTCAAGTATGTTGTTATTATATTTTATGCTATGCGCTGTGAGACATTCTACAGGTTCTTTGTATGTTCATTTCCTTCTTCCTTTTCCTTCTGACGACCCGTTCCGTGCTAACTGGACATGTGTACAGCGCACTTTTGGAGTAAATGTCGGTTGGTGCGGGGCGGGCCGTCACACTTGGTATCAGAGCTCTAGGTTGCGTAGTTAACCTAGGGAAAGACACCAGGGAGAGATAGTACGTATATGAGAGCACGTATTTGTGATTACTTTGGTTTTCAAAAGCTATGTATATATATATATATATACTATTAGTAGTATAAAGATGAAGTCGCACTACATTAGCACCACTATGGGGTCGTTAATCGTTTCCCTTTTTACAGATTAACGATGAGCCGAGACACGAGGGGTGCTGGTAGAGGGACCAACCAAGGAAATGCCGCTGACATGAGGGCTATGTTTACTAACCTCATGAGAGACATGCTTAGAGAAGTGCAAGGGGCAATTCCCAATCCCGGAGTTGGTGTTGGCCCAGTAGTGCAGGCGCCTAGGGTCGATTTCGCCAAGTTGTGCAAAGATTACACTAATTTTGGTGGGAAGCCGTTCCACGGGACGGAGTCGGCCACGGATGTTCAAGATTGGATGGATAGCTGTGACCGTATCTTCGATGACTTGGGTCTCGAGGATGCGATGAAGAGAAGGCTAGCGTCTCGTCAGCTGCAAGGGCGGGCGATGAATTGGTGGAATGCTATTAGAACAGCTACTCCAGAGGATCAAGTTACTTGGGATCAGTTCAAGGCTCGCTTTAGTGAGAAGTTTATCCCAACTGCCCAGAAGTCGGTGTTGTTTAAGAGGTTCTTGGAACTTAAATAGAACGGAAGGGCAGTTTTTGATTATATTGCTGAGTTCGACACTTTGTCGAAGTATGGACTGTCTCTTATCGATACTCCTGAAAAGAAGAATGAGAAGTTCATCACTGGTTTGGATGGGTAATGAGAAGTTCATCACTGGTTTGGATGGGTACTTGGGGGAGAGGCTTATTAACCACATCGATGAGACTTTTGAATCGATCGTGGGGAAAGCTTTGAGATCAGAGAGTCTTTACCCTAAGTCAAAGAATGAGGCTGCATCTGCAGAAGGGCCAAAGCCGCAAGCAGGCGGTGGAGGCAAGAATAACTCTCAGAATAAGAGGAAGCAGGACCAATCGAAAGGTGGCCAGAAAAAAAAAGCAAGAAGGATGTTGAGTGCTTCAGCTGTGGAAAGAAAGGCCATTATGCTAAGGAATGTCGGGCCAAGCCAGCGGGAAGGAAGTGCTACAACTGTGGTCAAGTGGGACATCAGAAGGATAAGTGTCTGCAACCTCTTAAGGAGAAGCAGATTGTGAAAGCATATGCTATTGATGCTGTTCCTTCTTCGTCGAATGCCCCAACTGCGGCGGAGAAAGGAAAGAATGTTGTTATTCAAGGTATGCTTTCTATTTATGATATACCAGTTCGAGTTTTGTTTGATACTGGGGCTTCCCGTTCCTTCATATCTAGTGACCTGGTAGATAGGTTGGGACTGGAACCCGAGATAGTCGATAGACCATTGATAGTGACGAACCCGATTGGTGGTTCGACTAGCCTTAGTATGATTTGCAGGAATTTGGTCTTATCGAGTCATGGATGTATGTTTGTATGTGATTGCTTTGTTTTGGGCTTTACTGGGTATGGCATCATATTGGGAGTCGATTGGCTCCAAAGATACGGGGTGGTGGTAGACCGTGAGGGCTTTTTGGTGACAGTGAGGGCGGATGATGGGCGGAGGGTAGTGTTTGGTAGTCTACCTAGTGATGGGGTTATGACTAGTTTTGTAAATTCCCTCGACATCCCGGAGGATGAGTTGTCAGATGTGCCCGTGGTTGGCCAGTATCCGGACGTCTTCGAGGAGGTGACCGGGCTTCCACCACACCGAGAGATTGAGTTCCGTATTGATTTAGTGAAAGATGCCAGACCTATAGTGATGCCACTTCGTCGTATGGCACCAAGGGAGCAGCGAGAGCTCGAGGTGCAAGTCAGCAATCTTTTGAAGAAGGGATTTATTAGAAGGAGTGTCTCCGAGTGGGGAGCACCAGTTGTGTTTGCCACTAAGGCAGATGGTTCCCTTCGTTTGTGTGTGGACTATCGCGAGTTGAATAAGGTGACGAGGAAGAATAAGTATCCTCTACCGCGGATAGATGATTTGTTTGATCAGCTGGAAGGAGCTAGAGTGTTCTCCTAGTTGGACCTCACGACAGGATTTCATCAGCTTCGAGTAGCAGATGAGAGTGTTCCGAAAACGGCATTTAGGACGCCGTCTGGATTTTATGAGTGGTTGGTCATGCCATTTGGGTTGACCAATGCACCAGCCTATTTTGTGGATCTTATGAATCGAGTATTCAGAGATCAGTTGAATAAGTTTGTTCTTGTGTTCGTGGATGATATCCTTGTTTACTCAAGGACAGAGGAGGAACACAAGGGGCACTTGAGGATAGTGATGGAGGTGTTGAGGAAACACCAATTGAAAGCGAAATTCTCTAAGTGTCATTTTTGGAGAAGGGAAGTAAGATTCTTGGGTCATGTTGTTTCAGAGAATGGTATTGCCGTGGACCCTGCGAAGGTGGCTACGGTAAAGGATTGGCCTACACCCAAGAATGCTACAGATGTAAGAAGTTTCTTGGGATTAGCTGGATATTATCGTAAGTTTATCCAGGACTTCTCCAAGATTGCAGCACCGTTGACTCAGTTGACTAAGAAGAATCAGTCCTTCGTCTGGGACGGAGTGTGTGAGGATGCCTTCAAGAGTCTAAAAGAGAGGTTGACGCGTGCGCCAGTGCTAGTCATTCCTAAAGGGAATGAAGAGATGACGGTATACACAGATGCTTGTGGTACCGGACTGGGTGCTGTATTGATGCAAGGAGGTAGGGTTGTAGCTTATGCTAGTGGACAGCTAAAGCCGCATGAGAAGAAGTATCCTACCCATGATTTGGAATTGGCAGCGATTGTATTTGCGCTGAAGATGTGGAGACACTATCTCTTGGGAGAAAGATTTGAGCTGTTTACCGATCATAAGTCGTTAAAGTATCTTTTCTCTCAGAAAGATCTGAATCTCCGTCAGCAGAGATGGTTAGAGTTCTTGGCTTCGTATGATTTTGATACCGCATATACACCTGGGAAGGGTAATGCGGTAGCCGATGCCTTAAGTAGGAGACATGCCAGCTTAGGGGCAATGTTTCTTGAATGGAAGCAGCTGGAGTATATCGCGGGGTTTGATTTCAGACCAAGGTGCGAATTGGATCCAGTTATGCTAGCTAGTTTGACGATCAGACCCACTTTGATAGAGCGGATTGGTTCTAGCCAGAGGGACGATCCTAATCTATTAGAAATCATCTCCAAGTTAGAGATGGGTATCGATGAGGAGATGAATGTGTATGGGCTTGATCGAGATGGATGGCTTCGAAAGAATGGAAGACTAGTGGTGCCCAACGTGAATGGTTTGAGAGATGAAGTGCTAAGAGAATGTCATCACTCAAAACTGACTATACACCCCGGTGGTAATAAGATGTATCGAGACATGAGACAGACTTACTACTGGGAAGGGATGAAAAGAGACGTTGGGAAGTTTATATCCAAGTGCATGAATTACCAGCTAGTTAAAGCCGAGCAAAAGAAGCCTAGTGGGTTGTTGCAACCATTAGAAATTCCCGAATGGAGATGGGAGCAAGTCTCGATGGATTTCATCGATGGCCTACCAAGGACTAGATCGGGATATGATAACATTTGGGTAATTGTGGATCGATTGACTAAGAGCGCAAGATTTATACCAGTCAAATCGACCAGGACAGCAGCCAAGTTGGCAGAATTGTATATGAAGTGGGTAGTGAGATTTCATGGAGTACCCAAAAGCATTGTGAGTGACCGAGACCCGTTGTTCACTAGTGGGTTTTGGAAGAGCTTACAAGAGGCTCTAGGGTCAAGATTACATCTCAGTACCGCATATCATCCTCAGACCGACGGTCAGACGGAAAGGGTGAATCGTATATTGGAAGATCTCTTGAGAGCGTGTATATTGGATTTTGGTGGATCATGGGATGACCATTTGCATCTAGTAGAGTTTGCATATAATAATAGCTACCAATCTAGTATCGGTATGGCTCCATATGAAGCTTTGTACGGAAGACCGTGCAACTCACCATCATGTTGGATAGAGACTGGCGAGAAGTTTGTGCTTGGACCAGATGTGGTGAGAGAAACTTCAGATAAGATTAAGATCATTCAGCAATGAATGAAAGCTGCTCAAGATAGGCAGAAAAGTTATGCCGATAAGAGGAGAAGAGACTTGAAATTCTCCGTTGGTGACTTAGTGTTTGTCAAGATTTCTCCGTTGAAGAACGTGATACGATTTGGCAGGAGAGGCAAGTTGGCACCAAGATTTGTTGGCCCATTCCCTGTTCTTGAATTAGTCGGGAATTTGGCATATAGAGTTGGCTTACCAGAGAAAATGGCGGGAGTTCACGATGTATTTCATGTTTCCCAACTAAGGAAGTTCGCTCACGACTCAGATGTGACTATTTCACCTGATTAGTTAGAGGACTTCGAAGTAGAACCCGAGGCGGTTGGGAACTGCAAGCCGATTTGTATTGTGGGGCACGATACGAAGCAACTTCGAAGGAAAGCGGTGAAGCTAGTCAAGGTTCAGTGGGGCGAGGACGAGAATGATTGTACTTGGGAGACAGAGGAGGGCATTAGGAAGGCATATCCAGAACTCTTTACCTGGTAAGATTTACTTTGCAATTTAGTTTTCCGCATGCTAGGATAGACTTGTTTAACTTGTTTTGCATGTTTGATTGTTGCTTTATGATTGATAGGCATGCGGGAACCTTTGTGTGTGTTTGGATTAGGGAATTTCGGGGGCGAAATTTCTTAAGGGGGGAAGAGTGTAATGACCCGTATTCTACACATTATAGGATTGTAGAATATTTATTTCTTTCCCGTATGAAGTCCTATGGCCATATAACTTTGGGAAACATCTATTAGAGTCATTTCCCATGTTCATGATTCTTGTTGATTTTTAAATGACAATTTTGCCCCTAGTTGGTACTGTTTTGGCCATAACTTTTGGTTGGAAAGGAATTTTTAACCTGAAACCACTTCCATTTGATTCGTTTGATGGTTTACCTTTCCGCAGAGTGGTTACATTAGCCAAACGGACTTACCGTTTGGGAGATATGGCTGAAACAAGGTTTGGAGGGTGAAAAACTGCTCAACCGGGCCAAATCGGGTGATTAGCGAGTAGGCCCATAACCCATTTCGGGATTAGGGTTATGGGAGGGCTGAAATGAGATGGAGAATCATTCCATTTCAGTTTTCTAGCCTCCACTTATCACCAAGGATCCCTAAAAATGGCCTCTAACCTCTAAATCACCTCCAAATCATCTTTTGGTCAAGGATTAAGCTTAGCAACCCCTAATCAAAGAAGATCTTCACCAAATCAACATAGGAGCTGCTGTTGGCATTGAGATTCACATCAAATCAGAGAATTATTTCAGATCTTAGTTTATTTTGTGGCTAAGGTGAGTGATTTGCATAGTTTTACACTAATTTGGGGTGATTAGTGTTAATTAGCGAATTTAAGCATGGTAAAATTCGGGAAAAATGTTCATAAATTCCTAAATGATGTTTTAGACCTCTGATATGAATTTGGGTTAATTTGGTTAAGTTTTGTTAATCCTATCATTAGTTTCACCTAAACATGCTTAAGGGGAAATATGGGATTTTGGGTATGTTTGATCCATTTTAACCTATGATATTGATGTGAATGATGTTTGTGGTTGATTATGTATGTTGCTACGACTGTATGAAATGCTTTGTGATTGATTTCAATAGTTAGAATGGTCGAGAATGTCGTCGAATGGCGTAAACACTTGCTGGAACAGTTTCAGAAAACAGTGTAGGGTTCGGATCGAATCGGATAAGGGGGCTCGGATCGGATATGTTGAACTGAGCAAAGGATCTGATCGGATCGGAACCCAACACTGGGGAAAAGTGGCAAAAAGGAAGGCCACGCTAGCTGAACTGGGATCGAATCGAATAGAGGAAGACGGATCGGATCGAAGAGGACGGATCGGATCGGAAACACGAAGGCGAATCAGAGCAGGAGTACGAAAGCGGATCGGATAGGAGCATATGAAGGGAGCATGGAGACGGATCGAAAACGCGAACCAAGAAGGGACACCCGACCCGACCCAAAGGGAAGCACCCGACCCGACCCGAAGAGAAGCATCTGACTCGAACCCAGAAGGAATACCCGACCCGAACCGCACTAGGAGAAGACCCGACCCGTACCAATGGATGATACTCGACCCGAACCGATGGCTTGATGAGGAATCCGACCCGACCCAGTATTGACCAATAACCCGAGATGCAAAGGTAGTCCAATAGGGGAAGTTAAAGCTCAGGATCCCAGAACCAGTTGGGAACCAATGAGTTCACTTCATGGTTGGACTTTGCTGCGGGACGTGTGCTAAGGAGTTGTCGACGTTCGTAACTTCGATTCACCACTAAAAAGGAATGATGGACTACTTATCAGTGCAGTAGGGTCATTATGACCTGAGGGGCAAAGTGATGGTAGCAAGACTACGTTATCAGTGCAGTAGGGTCATTATGACCCGAGGGGTAAGGTGATGCGTAGTAAGACTATGAGCCAGTGCAGTGGGGTTCTTGTGACTCCATGGGGCAAAGTGGACATAGTAAGGATTGGTAAGGCTATGAGCCAGTGCTGTGGGGTTCTCGTGACTCCATGGGGCAAAGTGGACATAGCAAAGGATTAGTGGCTATGTTATCAGTGCAGTGAAGTCATTTATGACTTCATGGGGCAAAGTGATCGTAGTAAGGAATGTGTGGTGATCGAAGTGGTGAATATCGTATGCTTTAAGCACTGAGTGAGAGATGTGAGGATGGATGCTATGCTTGATTGTTGCCATCATTATGACATGCACAACTTCCCCACCTCCGTATCTTTACACTGTTTGATATGATACCTTAGAGTGTTGTACAGTATGTAGTGCTAACTCTTTGGTTGCAGGTTCAGGTATGTTTTAGTCTACCTGTTATTGTTCACTTTAGATGCTTATCGCTCATACCAGGCTTTATGTCTGACCCAGAGTTTTATGTCTCTTCTTATTACTCTGGGTGCTCACACGAGCAGACTAGAGACAGGTTAGCTGGTGATGCGCGAGTAGCTGATTCGGAGGCGGGCAAGAGGCTTCCACGTATTATATATATACACATTCTCCCTGTGTCGTTGGTGGTCGCTACTTGGGCATTAGTAGTGTACCTCACTTATCTTACTTTGCTTTGAGACAGTTTGAAAGCTGTAATAAGCTGTATTTTGGATTTCCGCTGCTATGATGTTTAGTTCTGATTTTCAGCTTATGCACTGTCTCTCCTGTTTTATGTCAAGTATGTTGTTATTATATTTTATGCTATGCGCTGTGAGACATTCTACAGGTTCTTTGTATGTTCATTTCCTTCTTCCTTTTCCTTCTGACGACCCGTTCCGTGCTAACTGGACATGTGTACAGCGCACTTTTGAAGTAAATGTAGGTTGGTGCGGGGCGGGCCGTCACACTTCTCCTCTTTCTTTTTCATACCGGGGTGTGAGGCTCACGAAGTAACGCTATACAGAAAGCTATGCTAATTAAAGTTATGCTTTAATCATCAACCACAAGGCTCTGCTTTTCAACAATAAGCCTTGATCATTTGCATCTTCGCATGTCACACTAACAATTCACGCCATGCGACTGATGTCTATCAATATATAACCTCTGAGCTCGTGCGTCTCATAGAAGGGTGTTAAGAAAATGAATAAATTCTCCGCCACAAAGAAGATATATATTTAATAGAAATCAATCAACACAGAATAAAATCCAATGCCAGACATACATCCATTTACAAGTCCATTCTGGGTCTGAACGAAACCGTAGACACCTTATTCCTCGTTCCATATGTCTAATACGGAAGAGAGGCTCTCGCATATCTGGACAATCAACAAGTACGTCCGGAAAACTACCACTGTAACCCTTTCCTAGGAGCTAACCAATACAGGACATCAGTAGTCATCCATTCGATGTGAAGATCGCCGGTTTTCAACCACCGTCTTCAAATCTTCAACTTCTAATCGTCGATCAATTATTTGAAATGAGAATTAACTCGACTTTTTCAAATAATTCGCGAATATATATAATTCAAATCAATTCTTTTCATTCCATATCATTTATAATATTTTATAATTATTTATCGTTATTTTTATTTATATAAAAATAGCCCATTTTAATTAAACGACGCTTCAGTTCATTACGTGACCCTGGCGCTGTTTTTATTAAAATTTGAATTACACATTTCTCAAAATCTAACCATTGGATCTTAGCAAATTTTATATCGTTGGAAAGATCTTTCCAAAGTGAACCCAACAGTTCCAGTTTTGGGAAATTCCGACAGACGGATCTCTCGGTATAATCGTTTAAAGTTACGATTCCAAATCGCGAACTACCGCGCGCGATTCGTTTTATTTTAATTTATATTCATATACATACATACATACATACATACATACACATATATATATATATATATATATTCGTTCGACGATTTCAAACACCATTTATTTCCTAACATGTAGTTAACATTATTTTAATGAATCATACTTACATTAAAACGTAATTTTTAATGTCGCAACATTTTATCAAACTATGAATATTTTAAAGGAATCATACTTTCATTAGAAATGTAATTTTTTAATGTTAAACTATTTTTATCAATCTTGAATCTCTTTTATATCAAATCATACATTACATTAAAAATGTAATTTTTAATGTTAAACACATTTTCATTTCAACATTGAATCTTTTAAATGAAATATTTTCATTTCAACATTGAATCTTTTAAATGAAATCATACATTACATTAAAAATGTAATTTTTAATGTTAAAAACATTTTCATTTCAACATTGAATCTTCTAAATGAAATCATACATTACATTAAAAATATAATTTTTAATGTTAAACACATTTTCATTTCAATATTGAATCTTTTAAATGAAATCATACATTACATTAAAAATGTAATTTTTAATGTTAAACACATTTTCATTTCAACATTGAATCATTTAAATGAAATCATACATTACATTAAAAATGTAATTTTTAATGTTAAACAAATTTTCATTTCAACATTGAATCTTTAAAATGAAATCATACATTACATTAAAAATGTAATTTTTTAATGTTAAACACATTTTCATTTCAACATTGAATCTTTTAAATGAAATCACACATTACATTAAAAATGTAATTTTTAATGTTAAACACATTTTCATTTGAACATTGAATCTTTTAAATGAAATCATACATTACATTAAAAATGAAAATTTTAATGTTAAACCCATTTTCATTTCAGCATTGAATCTTTTAAATGAAATCATACATTACATTAAAAACGTAATTTTTAATGTTAAACACATTTTCATTTCAACATTGAATCTTTTAAATGAAATCATACATTACATTAAAAATGTAATTTTTTAATGTTAAACACATTTTCATTTCAACATTGAATCTTTTAACTGAAATCATACATTACATTAAAAACGTAATTTTTAATGTTAAACACATTTTTATTTCAACATTGAATCTTTTAAATGAAATCATATATTACATTAAAAATGAAACTTTTAATGTTAAACACATTTTCATTTCAACATTGAATCTTTTAAATGAAATCATACATTACATTAAAAATGTAATTTTTTAATGTTAAACACATTTTCATTTCAACATTGAATCTTTTAAATGAAATCATACATTACATTAAAAACGAAATTTTTAATGTTAAACACGTTTTCATTTCAACATTGAATCTTTTCTTATGCACAATAAAAAGGTAAATTTTTATTGTTAACTTTTCTTTTCAAAACAATGATCATTTTGAATCATTTCTTATGCGTAATAAGAATCTAAATTTTTATTGTTAACTTTTCTTTTCAAAAAAATGATCATTTTTAATCTACAATAAAAACGTGAATTTATTGTTAAACAATTTTCATTCCAAATAATGATCATTTTTAATTTACAATAAAAATGTATTTTTTTGTTGTTAAACAATTTTTCTATTCAGACTATGATCATTTGCATATTTTAAATATACAATAAAAATCTAATTTTATTGTTCAAACAATTTTATATCATAACATGAATATTTTACAACACATGAATATTTCAGAAAATTCCTGCAGTATAACGGCAGGGTAATTAAAACCTGCACCGTCCCTAGTACAGCTCCTCTGCTAACCTAGGCCTCGCGGCGATACAAGGGTTTCATTTTACTAATACAATTTTATTTTCACTATACAATGAATTTTCCACAAACACAATCGATTTCGTATCAACCACAATCACAATCAATTTCACACCACAATCACAATCAAGTCGTCCATGGTCTATGGACGATGGTGTCAGGAGTTTCTAAACTCCGTCTGCAACCTAATATAATTTTATTTATTTATTTTGGATTCATAAATCTCACTTTACTTTTTATTTCCTGTAAAATTGTAGAGAGCTCCAAAAATTCTCCGGTCTCTTCTGAAATGTCATGTATGATGCCACGAGTCTAATGTTTCATGTTTCATCGAATTTCGTTATCATATGAGTAAGTTACGATTTTCTAAAGGTTAACAACATTTTAAAATTAATTATTTAAGTAATTAATTAAGAAAATCAACCTTTCTTCTTCCAGTAAGACGAAGGCCGACATTTTCAACAATTGGTTTCAAACTAGTTTTTGTTTTGCGTAAAATCACTGCAGCTAGGCGTCGATCGGGTTGTGTCACGTCGGAGGGGGAGGGATGATGCGCCGCTCGAGGTGGGTCTTGGCGAACTCGGCGGTGGCTCTGGCCCACGGCGGCGGTTGAAACAGGGTCACTTCGGAGGCACGGTTCTCGACAACCACACAACGACTAACCCTGACACCCGTATGGATATGAAGGGGGAAGAATTTTCTTTGAATTTTTCTTAAGAATCAGCTACTAATTCGTGAAGAATGGAAGGAGATTAAGGGATCAAGTTTGGAGCAAATCGACCAGCGTTCCAGGGTTGGCGGCCGCTTAAAATAGAATTAGGGTTTTATTATTTTTTATAGCCAAGGGTATTTATAATTAAATTATTTAATTTTTATTTATTTCGAAAAAGCCCGTTAACCCATACGAACTCCAATTCAAACCCAACGAGTGTCACCCCTAGCTAAACACCCCCATTTCGAACACAATGGAATATGTTTGTAAGCACATTCGACTGTTTCAGTCAATTATTCTCAAAATTAAAATATAAAACATTCAATATTAAATTTGAACGTACATTTTAATTTACCGGAGCCACATATTGACTCCAAAAATTTCCGAAAAATAAATCTAGCTATGGTTTGACGATATGGTCTTAACAAAATTAATTCTGTTGAATTTGGAGACCGTTTGAAAAATAGCCATTTTCTGGTCGATCTAATTTGACTAAAATTGACAAAACACGTTTTCTTTTGCCATGCTCACATATTAATACCAAAAATTATGAAAATTGGAATCTTGTAATAATTTGATATTCCGGATCCAAACAAAGTGGTCTTGTCGAAAGCGGAGGTCGTTTGCAAAATAGCTATTTATAAGGGCTATATATTTTATTAAATTCCATAGCGACTATTTCTAATTTTAATCTTGACATAACTTTTTATTCCCGCTATGAAATTTCAATTTTTCACATTCGTTGGAAAGATATTTTTAAACAGATTTAAATATTTTTGGTTTTACTGAAATCCGATTTATTTTGAATCCTGTACATTCATTTGAAATTTGAAATTGAATTTTCAAACAACTGTGCTATTTCTAACTCCTTTTATAATTAAAATAAATATATTCATTCTAACTTCAATTTAAATAAATTTTTAATCGTTATTATTTAAAACTAATTATTTTAAATATTCAAAATTCATAAAAATAATTAAATAAAAATTTTAAATTGGTTCTGATTTTCCGGGTTGTTACATAACGCATGAATATAGCTAGCATATTCCAGTGCCATATTGGCTTATCCAAGTGTCAGGCATAAGAAAGCATAGTCTGGGTTCCCAAGTTATCTCCAAAATATTTGATTAATGCATGCCAAGTAGCACTTGCTCTCAAGTTTTTAATTAAAAAAAACATTTGTCGTCTTCATCGTTGAAGAAAAGTTAGGAAGAAATGATAGAACAAACCAACTTTTGTCTATTATAAGTAGTTGAACTTTTCTGTTTTTGCTGGTTTACCTTTGTTTAAACTCAAATGAATCACAGAGTTGGATATGGTACATGTGTTACATAACTAAACCTGCTATGCACCCAAGATACTAACTTGCCATTTGCATTTCTCAACCAAGGTATAAAACAAGCACATGCTAATACTAATAACATGAGAAATATGAGAATGAACAAAGTCACTCACCATTGGAAATCCCTTTCCTCTTTGTCTTGCTAAACATCTTTGAATTGGGCGAAGGGAAAACTCGAAAGGAACACTTGGAGCATCCACCTCTCCTTTAAGAATACTTACTATCTCCATACTACTCGGCCTCAACTTAGGTGACTTTTACAAACATGAGAGTTCCAAATTTACACGCAGCCTTACTTGCTCCTTGCTTTATAATCTTAATATGTTAGCTGGATCATGAATAAAGGTAGCTCATGATCCTTGCTTGAAAGTTAAAAAGAAAGATCTACAGTTTGTCAATCATTATTACAATTATCATGATCTACATGCTTCACATATAGGTAATAATTTGCAATCATACACTTGTTGTACAAACTTTATGTGAAAAGATTTTACAAGGAGAAACTGTACTTGTTCCTAAGTAAAAAAATTATATTTTTCAAGATGTTTGAACTTTAAGCCTAAGCAATCTCCAACATCATCTCATTAAAACTTATAGTATATTCATCTCATTTTTCATATGATCTTTATGTTTAAAGTTTACATTCATAGCATATACCCTCATCAGCTTAAACATATAAGCACGCATATAAGAATATATATATTTTTAAATTTTTTTCACCTCGTTACATTTGTAGCACATATATTAACTTGTTTACTCGACCTTCATATGTGAAATTTTACCTTCAACGTAGGACAAAACATATAACCATAACTAATATTTGAAATAGTTTTTCTAATCAAGGGTATACTAAACATAATTACTTTAAAATGTGCATGTCTGACATTTATATATCACTAGATCACTTAATTAGTTATACCTCAAAAACACTATACAAACAAAACTATATTCTTTACATAATTTTTACGATATACGGTGCAATGATCAAAATTTGCATCATTGTGATAAATTATGCATAACATAGACTTTTGACATGTGCCATCAACATAAGCTTCCTACTAGTCATGACTAATAAAAGACAACACATATATAAGCGCACATGCTATCACGGAAAACTAAAGAAGCGAATGCACAACCAGAAAGACTAAAACCTGATGTGGGTGCAGTGTACGAAAGTGCAAATATTCATACATATTTTAGCAATGAAAAAGCCCGCCAATTGCCATAATTCTTTTCAATTACAATGCTGAATTCCAAAACCAACAATCCTGCAGCAAAGAAACAAATTAAAAATCACAGAGGAAAATAGCTAAGTAATCTTAAAATTAACAACTTACTGGAAAAAAATGTAAATGAAAGAATAGTGATACCAAATAATACTAATATCAAGTTAGAAATGGTCATTAATTGTATTTTCATAGCAAACTAGGGGAATCAAGCAAGTACTTTTGTGGTATATAGGAAGAACCTTCATAACACAGCCAGCAATATTTTCATTCAAAGGCATTACTAGTTACATTGAATTTTCGTGGGCATCAACTGCTCGTGTGTTGGAATGAACCAATAGTCAAAGTTCAAAACTGAGAGTATATCAAGTCTTGTATAATGACAAGACTGCTGCACTTACATTTTCAATCTTTAATCAAAACTGAGAGTATATCATATGTATAACGAAATCTTCATCAAGAAATAACAATGACAAATTATCTGCATTATCTTATTTATGTTTCTGCCCAAGTTATCATATGCTGCCTAGTATGTTTACATCTTTTCCCAACAAATGCAAAATGTAAAAACCATTGCTTGCTTTTTATTCCAAACTGAAGTTTAGTCAGTGAATTTTGCAAACAACTTAGATGCATCAACGATGTATAAAAGGTGATGATAAAGCAGCAAAAAACAAGAAGTAAATAGGAAATACAGAAGTGAAACATACGCGGTGCATAACAATGATTGTAGCTAATTAAACAAAATAATACTACACACAACCGTAACTTTCAATTTCACTCAATGAAAAAAAAAACTGTCACTTATGTGGCATGGTAACAGTGGCATGGGTTTGAAACCCGAAATGGCATGCTAAGAGCTTACCATGTGCATACGCTTAGATCAGCCATTTATGTGGTGCTCGCGGGCCAGGCTAGGTGCACTAGGGACGGTTTTACGACTCCGATCGGTTTCCCTTCTGAACAAATTCAAAAAAAAAAAAAACTGTCATCTATAACACTGTCCATCAGTTTTATTCAATGAAAAAAAACCAACTGAAAGCAATAATACAATCTACAAATGTGGAGGCTGTTAATAAAATTACCTAACTTTATTCTAAAGCATGAAACATGAATGAAAGACTAGAAATTTTACAGAGAACACGTGATCTAAAAATTTAGGGTATACCGATGAACTAATGCAAAACAAATCACATAACAAATGAATCTATACGTTGGCGTAGATGAATCACGATTGCAATCCAAGATCATAAATGACAATTATAAGTGAAATACGATGGATACTCAGAAATCGTCAAAAATTGCCAAAAATAGATTATCGATAACCTGATGATGTGGGATGATGGCTGATTAAGGCTGATTACGAGTTGATTAGGAGAAGACGACTACGATCAGGAGGATTAGATCAGGAGCTCGAGATTTTTGAGGGTGGGGTAAAAGTTGTGTCGTTGGGTGTAGTTGATTTTTGAACGAGTTAAGTCCATTCTAAAATGCGAAACGGTTGTTGACCATATTAAACTATTATGCAATAGACTTTAGCCGTTGCTATTTCGCAATGGCTCAAAGCCATTGCGAATTTTCCGCAATAGGGTGTTGCAGAATTGCTGTTATGGTGTAATGAAATTCTCCACCACCAAATATATATATATATACATATATATATAGCAGAGATCAATAATACAGTTTGAAATACAATGTTAGACATGTAAGCTTGTCTTTAACTGGGTTAAAGAACCAATGTAATTTAAAACACGGTTCACGATAAACCCAAAATCACATTCCATTAGTTATGGAATCTTCACGGAAAACAGATCAATATATAATCAATATCAATTTCCGTATCCGACTAATAATATAAATGGAATAATGGCAAAGCCTTTTAAATTCCATATATAGTAACAGTCTTCCTCTAGAGAAGCTCACTTTGATTATTTCCAAATCGAATTCCATTCCATTCAAATTTATTCTATTAAATTGGAAAACTTTACTTTGGAAAATTCCATTAATCTTAATTAAAAGATCTATATATTCCAAATCACAAATCACTGTTAATCGGGTTAAAGAACGAATGTCGTTAAAAACACAGTTCACAATAAACCCAATTCACATTCCATTTTATTCCAATTACTAAATATAATTGGAAAATCTAATAATCTTAATTAAAAGATTTATTCTTTTCACACGGGGTTTAAAAACAGTGTTACTGAAGACACTATTCACGATAAACCCGAAATCCTATTCGATATTAAATATAAGGCTCTAAATAGAAATTACATTGGGTTACATTCAATATCAAATTCCTGCAACCAACACATATCGTATGGGGAATAACGATATATATCTATCTTCCAAATTCCTCCACAATATCCTTATAGTCACGGAATCCAATATCAAAATATCCTGAAGATTTCTATTCAAGTTAATTCCAATTTATACATTGGAAAATTCTGCTTATTTTAAAACCCATTTTTTTCAAATACAATTTATTTATTTAAAAACGTTGGATTATCTTTCTAGTTAATAACTAGTTCATTTTGATAAAAATATATTTTTATCTTTACAAACATGGAAATTTTCATCCAAATTCTTTCCAAATCATTTTTTATTATTTTACACAAAATTTTAATATTTTTAATAATTTTATTAAGGCACTTTCAGTCGATTTCCATAAACGGTCGTCGAACTGCATTTACAACGACCTTTTCCAAATTTGATTTGGACGTAATTCCAAATCCAACCGTTATATTTCAAATCTCTTATATTCATTGGAAATCTCTTTTCGATACGAACCCTACGGTTCCGGTTTTAGGAGAATCCGATGGTCGAATCTCCCATAATGTGAATTCGAAGTCAATGGTCGAAATTCGCGAACGGTCGCGGCGCGGTGCGTTATTATCAAGCCATTAATATAATATATATATATATATTATATTTTTTGTTCAAAGCATATTTTATAAATTCATTTTAAAAACGATTCCCACTTTCAATTCAATTTTCAATCAAAATTGAATACTCCTTATCATTATAATATTTAAATGATAATATTTTCAAAATATCAGATTTTGAAATGATTTCCTTTCCGATATTCATTATAAAAATAAATAAAATCGATATAAATATTGTTCGCATTACAATGGCGCAAATCTAATCAACATGGCTTCACATACTTCAATGTTTTCGTGTCCACCCAAAATCGGACATCAAATTCACATTTTAATCCTTTACTAAATATTATTTTAAAATATTCGTTATTTAAAAATATTCGTTATTTTTGAATTGGAATCAGACCCAACCAATTACTATATAATGTTATTTATATGGATTTCATACAACACATGTATACAACAACAATGATAAACAATCAACCATCATCCAGAGTGCACTACACAATTGCATAAGCATTAAATATAAATAATTAAAGCTTACAATAGTCTGTCAACCAATCGATTGACATACAACTAATCAGTTGGGATTAGTGTACGCCAAATATCATCCCAATACCCGTGTGGGGTTTCAACCGACAAATATTGAATATTATTTGTGTAGTTGGGCGATGTGTAAAATTTATCGTCCCAATCAATGTCAGTTAAATAGGTGTACATAAACAAATCGTCCGATTTGTTAATGAATATTTATTTTCATTTCAGGAGAATTTTATGTCGTTCATATATACGTTAAAAATTATATTTTTTATGATAAAGTATTTATTTCAACACATGAATATTTTATATAGTTCACACATTCAATAAAAATGATATTTTTATTGTTCAAACAATTTATTCAACACATGAATATTTTATACAGTTCATATGCACATTAAAAATTATATTTTTAATGAACAATATTTATTTTAGAAAAATTCGGCATTATAATGGCGTGATATTAGAACCAAAGTAATGTCTAGCATTACCCTTTGCTGATATTGGCTCGTGCCATACATATCAATCACAATCAATTCAAACAATTCCACAGTCAATTCACAATCAATTTTACAATCACAATCCAAATTTCTCCAATACAATCCAAACAAACAACTATAGTTTGTACAATAAATAGTGTCGGGGACTACTAAGCCCCATCTGCAACCTATAATACATTTAACTGTAAATTAATTTGAGTGAGAAGATGTTCTCACATTGGTTTCAACTCCGTCAATCTTTAACTGATGGTTTTAGTACAGTTTGGATTTGAATTTGCCTAAATTCCTAACGTGCTCCAAATTGGACCCGGTTAGTCTTGTTGTGAAGCTCTCGTCCCCACGATCGCAATGGATCCTGTTTCACGTGATTTGGACCTCGCATGGAAAAGATATGTATTTTTAAACGCTAATTACATTTCGAAATAATTAAAATGAAATTAATTTAATAAATTACCCTTAACCTCGTCGTCTCCTTCGTAAACCCACTGGCCCCTTTGCTCAAACCAGAAATGGCGCTGTCGCCACCAAGCCAGACCGTCGGAAGTTGATCCCCTGCCACCAGTCGACGCGCCTTCATGTTAGCTCCACGCGCCGCCCCACCATGTCAGATTCGAACCCTCCTCCGCTTCGCAGTCTGCGCTCGAAGTCGCGTCCTTCCAGCTCAAAATCTGAGCTCTTCAAGCCATGAAAATTGCTCCAACGGGTATGGATTTGAAGCTTGTAGAGAGTACTCCAATTTTCATTCAAGGAGTTTTGATTTTTATAACGTGGATTAGAAATTATTTGAGCTCAAAATTTCGAGTTGCAGCCGTCATTATTCGTTTTGGAACAAGCGGAATATTTTAGGGTTTTAAATAAATTTCCTGATTGGCCGGCTATTTATATAAATAATGTATTTTATTTTTAATTCCAAAAATACTAGTTTATAGCTACGAACTCCAAATCAAACCCAACGACTGTCACCCCTAGCTAAATACCCCCATTTCGGACACAATGGAATATGTTTCATAAGCCAATTCAACTGTTTCAGTTTTCTTCAAAATCAAAATATAAATTAATATAACGTTCAAAATTGATTTTAACATACATTTTAATTTACCAGGGCCACATACTGACTCCAAAATTCCAGTTGATTAAATTCAAACTAAAAGTACCAAACGAGTTTAAATTCACCACGCTCACATATCAGTTCTAAAAATTATGAAAATTGGAATATAGCAATAATTTGACATTCCGGATCCAACAAAAGTGGTTTGTCGAAAATGGAGGTCATTTGTAAAATGGCTTTTTTTAAGAACTATATATTATATTAAAATATATATATAAATTCCATAGCGACTATTCTGAGTTTTAAACTGGACATAACTTTCAATTTATAAAGTGAAATCTTAATTTTTCGCATTCGTTAGAAAGATATAATTAAATAGATTCCAAAGTTTCTGGTTTTACTGAAATCCGATTTATTTTGAATCTCGTACATTCATTTGAAGTTAGAAATCGAATTTTCAAACTACCGTACCATTTCAGACTCGTATTATATTAAAATTAAATATATATATTCTAACTTCGATTTAAAATAAATTTTTAATCGTTATTATTTAAAATAAATCATTTTAAATATTCAAAATCCGCTAAAATAGCTAAAATAAAATTTTTAAATTGGTTCTGAAAATCCGGTTTGTTACAATCCAATAGTAAATGGGCTTCATAAATAAATCCTTATTATACATATAAATGGGATTGAAAAAGGTTAGGGCCTGAATATGTATAAGTGCATGGTTAATAATACTTCATATTTGAATCATGAGTATTTTCTTTTCACGATACTCAACATGCGTTTTAAATGAATTTTAAATACATATAGATTTTTCATACATTTTATTTAAATGTTTGTATAAGTTAACCAAGGTGTTTTGAAAAGTTCAAAAATAAATAGACATGATTCATATACATATCATTAAATTTAAATACATATAATTAGTTCATATAATTTTATTTAAATCCAATTAGTATTACAAATATAAAATACATATATTTGATATATGTGAGGAACTTTGATAATGTTCGCCACTACGAATTATAAATTCGCTTCAAAAGAAAATTTTGTTATATTAAGTCATGGGGAGGTCTTTTAATAATACACCCATCAATGCCAGTCTCATTGGATGTAACTAACGCCAAAGCATTGTGCACCTTTTATTTTGGTTATGAGGTAGGAGTAATTGTGGTGCTTCGACCGTATTATTGGGTTTGATTTAACTAAGGTTACATACTAGGGTTATGGCCTTAGAGACAATAACATGAAATATTCTATATTTTGAGCAAATGAATAATACCGAACAAAATGTTCATCGTTGACATAAGATGTCTACCTAAAAGGTCGTGTTTTGGGGTGTTAGCCAAAGCTAGGTCAAGGCATGACTAGATATGGATCTTGGAAAACCATTATATGATATATATATATATATATATATATATATATATATATATATATATATATATATAAACAAAGGGAAGTTAATTTGAGTGGGAGCATATTTTAGTTTAAATTATACATTTATATTAATATAAATTGTGATTGTCAAATTTGTTATATTTATATTAAATATTACAGAATTGATTATTATTTATTATCTTCTTTAGATATTAAACAACCAGTAATTCCGATAATTTTAATTAATCCTTGAGAAGGATAAATTGAATTAAATCAAATTTCTTAACTAACAATGAAATTTGAGGATTGTCCTCAAACAAATTAAACGTAATTGGTTTTAAAAAATGTAAAGAAGATCTAAAATGAAAGTTGAAATATGACTTCAACTGAATAAGATATAAACATTATAAGACTCTACTTATACATTTCCAGTATTGGATACTAGATATGAATTACCTAAATGTATGTAAATTTACAGAAATTGCAAAAATAAGTAGAAATCTGATAAAAAGGACAAGTGGACTTACGATTGGAAATGAAGAAAATGTTGCTGGATTATCCATAGGAAGTTAATTCTTGTTCTATATATTGCCTTAATTAAATAAATAAAATAATTGTTATTACGAAATTCCATTTATAATAAATGTTATAATAGATCTTGTTAAGACAAGTTTAAATTTCATTTGTAATAAAAGAACAATTGTTATTCACTTTATTTAAATGAAATATCATATGGAATTACACAAATAGTTAATGATCTTTATAAATCCTTAACTATGATGTGCTTGACACAAGTAATGAGCCATTTTAAATTTAATGATTTAAATCCGAGAAACCTTTAGCATAGTCAGTTAGCCAATATAAACAAGAAAAGTATGTCAAACTCCATAATGATGGAATTTTGAAATCATTTAATTTCTAATCATATGAAGAACGCAAATCTTGTTTATTAGAAAAATTAACTGAATCACCATTCAATTGACACAGTGAATGGGTGATAAGTATTGCATCTCGTACATAATGATGTAAATGGAGCAATGAATACGTAAGCTAGAGACAAGTTTTATTACTTCACACTACAAGAAAATATGCCTATGGTTGCTGTTAGTGGTTGCGTTTGACGTGTGACTACAACGGATGTGGTATTTTGTTTTCTTTGATTACATTAATTTCCACTTTTCTGAAATCTCGGCTACGTTTACCTTTCCATCCCTTCGTTTCGTTCTTTCCCTCCCTAAAGTCGTAATTTTCCCTTTGTTTCGTTCTTTCCCCCTAAAGCCGAAATCTTTCTATAACACCCCGCATTTTTAACTCAAGATAATAAAATAAAAATAACTTAATTAAATATTTAAAATTATGTAAAATGGACTGCGCAATTGCGTCCGTCTCGTAATTTTGGCAAGATAGACACTTGGTTTGCGTAAAACGGACACCATATGAAGAAGTTATGAGCATTAGAAGTTTGTATACATATTAGGAGCTTATATGTATATATATTAAATAAATATATCCAAAAAATTCGAAAGGAAGGGATGTAGTGGACTGAGTTTGCGTGATGCGAAGGAAAAGTGACATATTTCCCTAAATGACCTATTTTTGAGAACGTGGTTGCATGTAAGCCACAGTAAATAAAATAAGAAAAGTAAAGAAATTACTTGATACCACAGATTTTGATGGGAATATATTATGAAAGTAGATCACTGATTCAATCTATCAAACTAATAAGGTGTATGAAGTATTTTCCTTAAATATAATAAGGAGTATATATTACAGTGAATGAAGAATAATGGTTTACAATAGTAAATGTTTTAAAAGGGGAATGATAATCACCTATTATTAATAAATAACATTAATGGCAATGTTGTATAGCAGGTAGACTTATCCTAGGGACAAGTGGGGATTATAACTTCGGCTACGATACACTAGTAGGAAAATTGGATAATTGGTGAATGAGATAAGGGACACTTAATTGTAAATTAAGTAAGTAGTAAATGGAAAAAAATGAAAACCAGTTGAGAAAAAGGGGGAAAATATATTAAATATAAGAAGTTGTACTTAATTATAAATTAAGTAATCTGTAAGCTTGGAAGTTTGAAACCCGTTGATAAGAATGTTTAGGCTTGTCCTAAGGAGAATAGGAAATTATAACATAGGTTATAATAAATGGGTAGAGAAACTTATTAATGGGCCTTAGTTAATAAAACTAAGTTAATAAGTGAACAACGATAAGTTGTATTGACGATGTAAAATGCAATTATGATTAAATGAGAAAGAATGTGGAAAACTTATGAAATGAAATAAGTTATATTTAATCATAAATGGTAAGCGACATGTTAATTAGAAAACATGTGAATTGGGATATACTTAATTATATATTAAGTAAATCATGTTATTGTAATGATGAAATCAAACAAGAATATAAAAGAGATTGTGGATTACAGACCTTGGGCCACAATCTAGAGAATAACATGTTGTGGGCTTATTAATAAACTTAAATGGATTAAGTTGTATGACTGAAATTAATAAGCAAGAGAAACTTGGTAATTTGAATAAGAATTCAATATGAATGGGAATAACCAAGTAAACTGGAATCCTGATGAGGTGAGACAAGCGCGTAAAAGAATGTTTAGACATAGGGTCTAATAACATGATAAAGCAAGACGCTTAGACCAGTCCGTACGGTTGAGGGTGAATAACCCAACGGGGGTAGATCATCGAGGTGTTATAAGGCACGAGGGGAGCGCACATTCATCTGATTGTTCTGACGGCTCCAAAGGACTGGAAGGGGAAGCACGCGGCTTCCTGAGGTACGTAAGGTGTTCCTAGTAGTCCTCTGTGCAGTGACAGACGTCTTAGGCTGTGCTCGCAGAGGTTGGGTCTGCGCGTAACTACTAGGTGGGTGGGCCTTGACTGCATATGTAGCTATGTAGTCAAAATGTTGTGACGTGGTGACACCAAGGTGATTTGGCGATTGCCTCAACGGGGAGGCGGAGGGTCACGACCAAGGATAGTAGCTCGTCGGATACCCGTCATCGACAGCCAATGGGATGCAAAAAGACTAGAGCTGAATCCAAGATATCATTTCACCCTTTACTATTAGGGCAAGGGGTTGATGGGAGATGCGAAATGGACGTTTAGATTGTTTGTTATTAGGTGCAGTCGCTTAGCTCTGATGGTATTTACTGGTTGAGGGAGGGGCCGAGGTGGGGCCATAGCCACCGTGAAAACAGACCCTAGGTATATCTGTATATAGAGGCTCTTTAAAGACAGGCATGTACAAATATGGAAAAGCTCCCGACCGAGTTCTGTATTTCTTGTATCGCCTTGCCATGGAACTCGGTGCATATTAGAGGACATGTGATTGAGGCATCGAGCTACAATTAACAGTACGTACGAGGGACAGTCTAAATACATGCATATCTTCTTTGGGTGGTGTATCATAGACTTGAGGGTATTACTCCAGTATGAGATCTGATTCGAATGAGGATGGCAGTCCGTACGCTTACATAGCGTAGTGATGGCAAATATATGCTCGTAATATTGTTATATATAGATCCGTACGTCACTTCGGCGTAGGATGAGGGATTGTGATCATTTCGGTGGCATTACGGCGAAGACCGTGCGAGTGGGTACCATGGGGTGTACCTCGATATTGGGTGTAGCTACACATATACTGTATTAGATTAATCCACTGGGAAGTAAATGGGTACGACGTGTGTGTAAGCCCTGAGTGTTGTTAACCCAAGTGACCTAATAAATAAGAAAATATGATTGAACGGTATATGTAGGATTATCCAAAGTGTATAGTTTAAATACAATCACCAAAACTTGTGTTCTGCCCCTCTTCATAAGAAAAAAGAAAAAAGAGAAAAAAAAGAAAAAATCGGTCCGTCGGAATTCAGGTTGTTACATCTGGTATCAGAGTTTAGGTTTAGGATTCCTATATAAATAGTGGGTGAACGTATTTGTATTTTCAAAAAATATAAATATATATTATATATATACCTAGATCCATAGAGAAACCCACAAAATAGAAAGGGCGTAATATGATAAAAAATTGGATGTCATTTGGTACACTAAAGGAATGAATATGGAAATTCGAGACCCTTACGTAAATTAGGTAGAGAGTGTACAATATACTTTGTATGGAAGGAAAGTGAATCCTATATGATTAGTATTTTGGGTTAGTGGGCTTGAAAACCTTATAAATTGGAAAAGGTTGAAAAGAGAAAAATGGATTAGGAATATATATTGTTGAGATAATTGACCTTGGGGAGCGTATAGGAAAGCTAGAAAAATTGGAAACCCTCTTTGAGTCCAACCCCATTATCTTTTAAGAACTTGAAATTATAAAAGTTTTGGGAAAAAGGGTTTATGGTGTTTTAATCTTAAAAGTTATAGTTTTAGAATATTTAAAGAAGTACATATTGAGTTTTAAAGAAAAATTCTCTCAGAAAAAGGTGCATATTATAGAGCATGTAAGCTCACTAGTTTTCTTGTTATATTTCATATAAGAGTTTTTAATAAAGAAAGATTTGAAATCTCTATTCTTGTGACAATCATTTTTGGATAAATTATTTTTGACAAGATAATTTTGTTGGGTGGACAAAATAAGTACAGAAATTAAGAATAGAGTGGAAGTTTGCACCTTGTAGTAAGAGACTAAACCGACTTTATAGGTAAGAACAAGTCATAAACCCGATGGAGGATATCCGTATCTACTCCAGTTTTGTGATTTGAAAAAAAAATGATGATTTACATTTTTAAGATGACATGTTTTAATGGTTTGGCAAAAGAAAGTTTTCATGAGGAAAATAAAGTTTTGGCACTTTTAATTTTTGGAAGGAAAAAGGGCCAAACCATGTTTTAAAAAGTATGGAGTAGGTAAGGATCAGTGCCTAGGAAAGACGGGAAAAGTTTTGAGGCTATGAAGCAGATAGCGAGAATTATCTTGGAATAATAATGAGTTCCCGTAGAATGCATAAGCATTGAAAGGCTAAAATGTTGCTTGAAATAATTATTGGTACACAGCTACAGTTAGTAGTGACTACTAGATAGAAAAGGGCAAGTAAGTGTTTAGATCCAGTTACTAATTTTCAGGTTTGAGGTAAAACCCGTTACTACATTTCGTTTTGGATCGTTCCATTATATTGTTCTTGTTGGGAAGTTAGAGTAACACCTGAACTTGTCGTGGATCCCATGGTTTGGACTTTTCTGACAGAGGGGGACATAGTCCCGAGATTCTTGGCCCATAGTAGTAACTGTGTAGGGTGTTTATTCTCCTGTTTTAGTTGAAAGACTAGAGGCTTATTTAAATTTAAACTAAGATCAGATGATTAAATAAGCCGAGAAAAGAAAAATAGTACAACTAAAAAGGAAACAGAAAATTCAGTAAAGCAACAAAAATGGAAAATTATGAGAAAAGATGGATAAAGATAAAAATTTCCAAGATAAGATGAAAAAGAAAATCAACAACAAAGAAAATTTTCTTGTATGGGCTGTGCTTGGATAGGAAAATAGGGAATCTTTATAAATAGTTACATAAAAATCCAAGTACGGTTAGAAAAAGGATGAAAAGGAAAAGCAGGAGATGCGGAGTTTTCCGTTTTCCACCCTTTTGTAACATAAGAAATCAAATTTAGAAAATTAGATTTTTCTAAAATTCGAAAAATAAAGTTGGTTGGTAAGATTATGGATGCAACAATTGGATGAACTATGCTCTTACTCAGTAAGAATGTGGGAAAATTTGGATGAAAAAGCTTTTTGATTTTCAAAATATTGCATTCATGTAGAACTGCCTGTATATATAGGATGTGAGCATCATATTTTGAAAGGATTTTTGAGAAAATTTGCATATACATAGGAGGTACCGCTTAGGAATACATGCATTATTATGCTGTACTTCACTTTGCACAAGTGCACAATATTTGCAGAAATTGGATGCACACATGATGGATGGATATTATGCGAGGGGTTAGTTGATTTTACTCTTATCAAATTTCGGGGACGAAATTTCCTAAGGGTGGGAGAATATAACACCCCGCATTTTTAACTAAAGATAATAAAATAAGAATAACTTAATTAAATATTTAGAATTAAGTTAAAACGACTACGCCATTGTGTCCGTCTCGAAATTCTGGTCAAGATGGACACTTGATTTGCATAAAACGGACACTGTATGAAGAAGTTATGAGCATTAGAAGTTTGTATACATATAAGGAGCTTATATGTATATATATTAAATAAATATGTCCAAAAAAATCGAAAGGAAGGAATGTAGTGGACTGAGTTTCTGTGATGCGAAGAAAAAGTGACGTATTTCCCTAAATGACCTATTTCTGAGAAGGTGGTTGCAAGTAAGCCATAGTAAATAATGAAGAAAAGTAAAGAAATTACTTGCTACCACGGATTTAGATGGGAATATACTAAGAAAGTAAATCACTGATTCCATCTATCAAACTAATAAGGTGCATGAAGTATTTTCCTTAAATATAATAAGGAGTATATATTACAGTAAATGAAGAATAATGGTTTACAGCAGTAAATGGTTTAAAAGGGGAATGATAATCACTTATTATAAATAAATAACATTAATGAAAATGTTGTATAATAAGTAGACTTGTCCTAGGGACAAGTAGGATTATAACTTCGACTATGATAAACTAATAGGGAAATTGGATAACTAGTGAAATGAGTTAAGGGACACTTAATTGTAAATTAAGTAAGTAGTAAATCGGAAAAACCGGAAACCAGTTGAGAAAAGGGGGGAAAATATATTAAATATAAGAAGTTGTACTTAATTATAAAGTAAGTAATCTGTAAGCTTGGAAGTCTGAAACCCGTTGATAAGAATGTTTAGGCTTGTCCTAGGGACAATAAGAAATTATAACATAGGTTATAATAAACGGGTAGAGAAACTTATTAATGGGACTTAGTTAATAAAACTAAGTTAATAAGTAAACAACGATAAGTTGTATTGATGATGTAAAATGGAATTATGATCAAATGAGAAAGGATGAGGAAAACTTATGAAATGAAATAAGTTATATTTAATCATAAATGGTAAGCGACGTGGTAATTAGAAAATACGTGAATTGGGATATACTTAATTACATATTAAGTAAAACATGTTGTTGTAATGATGAAATCAAACAAGAATATAAAAGAGATTGTGGATTATAGACCTTGGGCCACAATCTAGAGAATAACATGTTGTGGGCTTATTAATAAACTTAAATGGATTAAGTTGTATGACTGAAATTAATAAGTAAGAGAAACTTGGTAATTTGAATAAGAATTCAATATGAATAGGAATAACCAAGTAAACTAGAAACCTGATGAGGTGAGACAAACGCGTAAAAGAATGTTTAGAACTAGGGTCTAACAACATGTTAAAGTAAGGCACTTAGACCAGTCCATACGGTTGAGGGTGAATAACCCAACGGGGTAGATCATCGAGATGTTATAAGGCATGAGGGGAGCGCACATTCATCTGATTAAGGCAACCGTCGAATCACCCTGGTGTCACCATGTCACAACATTTTGACTGCATAGCTACATCTGCAGTCAAGGCCCACCCACCTAGTAGTTATGCACAGACCCAACCTCTGCGAGCACAGCCTAAGACGTTTGGCACCGCACAGAGGACTACTAGGAGCACCTTACGTACCTCAGGAAGTCGCGTGCTTCCCCTTCCAGTCCTTTGGAGCCGTCAAAAACGAGGAGGCGGAGGGTCACGACCAAGGTTAGTAGATCGTCGGATACCCGTCATCGACAGGCAGTGGGATTCGAAAAGACTAGAGATGAACCCAAGATATCATTTCACCTTTCACTATCGGGGTAAGGGGTTGAGGGGAGATGCCAAATGGATGTTTAAATTGTTTGTTATTAGGGGGAGTTGCTTAGCTTTGGTAGTCTTTACTAGTTGAGGGAGGGGCCGAGGTGGGGCCATGGCCACCGTGAAAACATACCCTAATTATATTTGTATATAGAGGCTCTTTAACGACAGGCCTGTACAGATATGGAAAAGCTCCCGACCGAGTTCCGTGTTTCTTGTATCGCCCTGCCATGGAACTCGGTGCACATTAGAGGACATGCGATTGAGGCATCGAGCTACAATTAACAGTATGTACGAGGGACAGTCGAAATACATGCATATCTGCTATGGGTGATGTATCGTAGACTTGAGGGCACTACTCTAGTATGAGATCTGATTCGATCAAGGATGACAGTCCATACGCATACGTAGCGTAGTGATGGCATATATAAGCTGATCGTAATATTGTTATATAGAGATCTGTACATCACTCCGGCATAGGATGAGGGACTGCGAGCATTTCGATGGCATTACGGTTACCATGTGGTGTACCTCGATATTGGGGGTAGCTACACATATACTGTATTAGGTTTATCCACTGGGAAGTAAATGAGTACGATGTGTGTGTAAGCCCTGAGTGTTGTTAACCCAAGTAACCTAATAAATAAGGAAATATGATTGAATGGTATATGTAGGATTATCCAAAGTGTATAGTTTAAATCCAGTCACTGGAACTTGTGTTCTGACCTTCTCCTCATAACATACTCGCAGGTTAGATTTGTGGCAAAGAAATGAGACATTATAGCTTTGGATACTGGTTAGGCAGTATTATTAACACGGTAAGGATATACTTTGATTTATATTATATTTTATCCATTCCGCTGTAAGATATTTTCGGAGCTCTGACATATTTTATGTCTTTGTCTTTTCTGCAGGATACCAGAGCAAACCAATCCGAGTTTCGATAGATTGGAATTTTGAAAAAAAATTGGTCTGTCGAAATTGGGGTTATCATAATTTCCCTCGATCCAAAGCCGAAATCTACTTTCCTCCTTTCCTCGTTATCATCTTATGTCTCCTTCCTTCCAGCGTCTCCTTCAATTGACAAATCCCCGGCCTTCTCGTGCAATCAACAATTAACATTTCCTCCTCTTTGATCCATGTAACGTTCGCTCCTTCTCTACAATCGACAAATCCATGTACGTATTCGAATGCCTTGAGTAGATCCACGTATGTTTTGCAGTTGTTTTCTAACTATTTATGTTTTTTGATTCATAGATCTACAGCTCTGCCTTCAAATCGGGATTTTTGTTCGAACGACAGATTAAGGTAAAAAATCGCTTTATTAAAATTTTGTATTTTTTAGAGCATTTTGCAATATCATGTTATTTATGTAGAAGTAAATATGAGGTAGAAGGTTAAATGTTGGGTTTTAAATCACACCACTAGCTATCAAATTATTGACTGAATTTACACCAGTGAATTGCACAAGTGCTCGACGATTTTCCGAAATACCACGCAATTTAATTAATTTATATATTTTATAAATCAATCAAACTTATTGAACTAATTATTTTATATGTATTAAATATTTGTTTGATGTATTATGTGTTATTAGTAGTTTTTGGGTGTCATTAGTTTATTAATTGGGCGACTATAAAATTTATTTATATATATACGTGTATATGATATCAATACATGTTAAACAAGATTTAAGTAACGCTAATTACTAGATAGGTTTCAGATATCATTGGCCATATAAGCCTATGATAAGGCCGATATATGCAGAGAGATATGTACGTATTTCAGAGCAAGATCAGAATATTAGCAAAAGGAGAATAAAAATGTATACAATAATGTTTGGATTTATACCGGAACGATATTACAGTGATAAATAAATCAAAGATGTAAATGGTAATGTTTACCATGTAATATAGAAAATCAGTTGAAAATAAACAGAAAAAGATATGTTATTTCAGAAGAAGTTATTGAATGCTATAACATTGCACCCCTGGAAAGAAAGTTCAGGAAGATAGTTATTTATAATGCAATACAAAGGAGGGCATGCGCTAAAAATACTATTAACAATTTATGTATATATATCTATGGTACTATTCGAAAGGCCAAAAAAGGAAGAACGTTGTTAGGGAAGGCATCGCCCCACAGCCCCACCTAAGGGGTTGTCATCTCTTTGAATCTCCTTCGTATGGGATAAAATTTAACAAGAAGATTAAAAATCTTTCAACATATTAAATAATAGAACAATAATTAATTTAGTACCTATCAATTGAATTAAAGATCACAAACCAATTTACTTAATTTAAATACCTCGCTTCAAGCCACACATGCATTCCCTATTTAATTTTCAGCTTCAATTAAGAACCCATTAGAATGTTCCGTTATTGTTATGAAGAAACACACCATATGTTATGTTTTTAAGACTGTTAAAATACCAGTTGGTAGAAGCTATTGACATTAATGATCTTGCATGATTGACATGTTTTTTGGATTCAAGTAACCAAATAACGGATACCGTCACCAGGTATGATGATCATGCCAATGTGATAACAATGTTTCCACCATGCATCATATATTAACATCTGTAAATTGGTAGAATTAGAAACACAAACCGACATCTCTTTCATGATGGAGACGGCATGAAAGATAAATTGATGTTCGTGGCTCCTTTTTATCTTAGTTGTAAGATCTTACTTTTTACCTATACTCGGTTTATTGATCTGTAAATCATTTGTGATTAATTGAAGTAAATACAACAAACCAAAGAAGAAATGCGGTATCTTTGGTAGTGGTATTGGTATGTTATTAGGATCGTACATCTTTGATGTTATCACTATACCTTTTTACATCAATTTTGATTGAAGTATGACTTATTGTCTAGCATGTTTGACTTGTTGGTGTTAAAATTCACGATCACCTAAAGTAAATATGATAAAAAAAGCATCAGAATGTTTATCTCTATTTTCTTATTGGGGCTTAAGCTGAAACTTCTACATCCTACGGTAACTATGCTATTTTTGTCTATGTTTGGTCGGTATGTGTCATTTCAGATGTTTGTGTCAATGCATATGTTTGTAGCATTGTTTGTTTAAATAATATTTGGCTTGACATGATCATTCGAATGTTGAAAATGATAAGCAAGTTGTGCCATTGTATAATCATGTTATCAATAACTAACATACTCCAGGACTGTAGAACAGTTGTCTCCTTATTCTAATAAAATTGTATGCAGAAAATGGTGCTTGACTAAACTAACTTACAATCCAAAGAGGATAAATGATGTCAACTGAATTTTAGAATCTTTGAAATTTTATTCCAGTTGTCAATTTAAGAACCTGGTATGTGTATCTGCCATTTTAAACCGGTAGATAAATTATAAAAATCTGATTCAATGGATCGATTTTGTTAACGGATTAATCATTTAATTTGGTATGTAAATTTGATTTTAACTCACTTTTTTATATACCAGTTGTAATATTTCCATTTAATATCTCAAACTTAGGAGTTCAAGGTCAGTATTGCACTATTGTCTGTATAAATAATGTTTGGCCTTTTTTCATTGTATTTTTGAAAATGCGAAAGCATGCTGCACCATCATGTAATTGTGTTATCTATAACTAGCATTCTCCGTCACTTGAGAAGAGTTGTCTTCTTTTTCTGATAAAACTTTATGTAGAAAATAGCGCTCGACTGAATCATCATCCAATCTAAAGTGGATAAATGATGCCATGCGAAATACTGATTTTTTTCCAATGCATTAATTTGAGAACCTAATATGTGGTTTTGCCTTTTCTTAAAGGCAGTTGTATCATAGAAGTGCTGATATTTGATTTCATACATCAGTTTTGTGGAATGGGTTAATGTTTCAATTTGGCATATAAATATGATTTTAACTTGCTATTTTTTACCAAGTATGTTTTTTTTCCATTTATCATCTCAAACATAGGAGCTTATTTGCTTATTTTCCTACAAAGAAATAATCAATTGAAATTTAAGTAATTTTCAGTACGAGCCCGTGATAAAGTCCTGTAACCTTTTTATGGGCATCTCCAAAAGCCAAGGGAACTAATATTCAGCCTCTGAATATTCACCGTCTTAGATTGTGGGGATTACTCAAATGACGATGCCAAATTTATAAGGTTCTCAGGTGTTGGGCATCTATTACAATCATTAGACGCGTATTAAATAAATACTGAACAGGAAAGCTTCAATCCGAATTTTAAATTCATCGAAGAAATATTCCCACACAATAAAAAAATTCACATGGAAACGAGCATATAGGGTTTTACCTTTTTTGGTTATTGGTCTTGATTAGTTGAATAATAATAATAACTGCAAAAAAAAATTGCCGCCATCGAAGTACGAACAAGTCTTGCAGACCTACCCAATGGAATCCTCCTACCAAATCTATTATTTTGCGCTATTTGGTACAAAGACTTGTGCACTCATTCATCACCATTATATCTTTACTTGCAATCAAGCTACCCATATTTTGAACCAACTTTTATCATTGGTAATTAACAGCTAACTTGTCATAAAATCATACCATCTGTATCTCCATTTTCAACGACATCTCTACTAGCATTTACTTTGAAGATTCCTCACTAATTTTATTGTTAAAATTCAAACTTAAATTTTATATTAGATTGCTATACTTTTCTACTATGATGTCAAATGTAAAATTTGAAAGTAAACTTAGATTTCATCATCCATATTCAATTGAACTATTAATATACAAGACTGGCTTACAAGCTTACTTGGGAAAGGCATAAAACAGAAAAGGAAAAAAGAAAGTTGGATGAAACAGATGATTGTTTAGGCCATTGAAACATGCATGTGAACCACTGAACTGTAGGTGTGCTAACTAAGATTGGATCTAACTCTATTAAAAACATAATAATTGATACCTATTTTCTGTGGATCTTTGTAATAGAACCCCACAATCACATTAACTAACTTTTATGTATTTGTCCCAGTGCACCATACCAAACATTAATCAAACCATACTTAAAAATACATTATTAGTCGAATTAGTTGGTAAATTCATAAGGCAAATACCTTTACAAGTGATGTATTTATTTGAAATTTGCCCCCACATCACAGAGAAAGTGAAATATTTGCAAATTGAGTAACACGGTTTCATACCAAATCTGCAACAAAACTTATAGTTGGAAAGCGTGGAAGGATGAGAATGGTTATCAGGACATACATTGACTTTAACGGGTCTGTTCTTGCCTGCGAACGCTACCTAATACTCCAAGACTTTCATACTCGTTGAGAACAAGATGTTGAATTCAACTAATGTTTCAGTATTTCATACATCTTTCTTATTCGATATTTATTAAAAATAGTATATTAAAGAATTATACATCTTACATTTAAAGAAAAAGAAGAAAAAGTATTGGGAAAGTTGTTACTTGCTAAATACTCCTTTGTTTTTACTGAATGGTTTCAAAGTTGTGGACTGAAAGCAGTGGGATTCAATGGTAGGATAATTTCTATAATGTGTTAGGAGTTAAAAGATGGTTAAGTTATAGACTATATGGAAAAGTAATACTAGTATTTGTGTAAATATATAATAGCACTATTGCAGCATAAAGGTTAGAAAAAACCATTTTGAGGATGAATACAAAGCAATTAATATGACGTCAAATTCAATAGTTCCATTGGTTTTTCCAAGCTGCCATATTCATGCTTGCCCACAAATTAGGCAAAACTCAGCTAACTTGTTTTTTACACGCACGTTTAAACTATTAAACTACCAATGAGCTAGAGAACAATTAACATTGTCCACTCGCCATATATATCAATTTGCTGAGTTTCCATTTCCTTTTTCCTTTGACATGTCATGTGTACACAAACCACTGTTCAGGAAAGTAGTCTTGTTATTCACTAATTTAGGAGCAAGCAAAGTATTATGTGACCTATGTTGCTTGTTTTTATTAAAAAACTAGTATTAATTGCTTGCAAAATACTGTTGAAATTTAGCAAAAATAAATAATAATAATAATATCAGAGACGAGATTCGATTTTGTCGTATCATTGATGTGGGACAATTGTACACTATTGCATGTTGAAAAATAAAGTTCAATTTTGACAAATCAATAAATTGTTTCAATTTCTAATAAGTTGTGTACTAATCATCTCAACATTTTGTGTTCCTCTTGCTTCTCCCAAGGAAATTCATTGGTTATATATAATAATAATGGTACAACAGTAATCTTGAAGTCGAGCAAATTAAAATATTTTACAATGTCATTCTTGTTAGTATTACAATTACTATTTTAAACTAGTCCAGATGAGATAACATCTACCAACGTCCATTACTGGGTACTTTTATCAATGGTAACTGTGAATTTGGATGTTAAGGATTGGTTATGAACACATGTGTTTATGATTCAATTAGGCATCCATTTGACAATTGTATATTTTGTATATAAATTTTAAGACATTTTTTCTTCCTTTTTTGATCAGTTTTATATTGCACTAAAATACTGAACATATAATGCAAATTTCCAATATTTATTTGACCAAGTAGGAGGTAGACATAAAAGTTTGTTTGTAGAACCCTTTTGATATTATTTATGTCTGACATTATGGTGTTTAGTTATCTAGTTGATTATGTGTCTTTTTAATATACCAACAGGCACATTTCAATGTAAGTAGCGTAAAAACTAAAGATCAACCTGATATATAAACGACTCAAAAGAAGCGTAAGATTTTTTAGAAAATAAATTGGTCATAAACGTTCAGGTTGCTTCATTTCAATCCTGCTGCATATATCAAAATGGTGCATATATCAAAAATATAAGTACATGGTTTTTTTTATCTGAAACAAATTGATTATGAGTATGAGTACATCAAAAATATGAGTACATCAAAATGGTGCATATATCTAAATAAACTGGGGATGCTAGAGACCTAACATGTTTTGAATGGTGCTAGAGACCTGCTTCAATTTATTTCTAAAACCGGGGATGTTGGAAAAGCATTGACATGTCTGATATGTGATGGGTCAGTTCTACATAGTATATAGGGGTGTATGTGGGTGTTAATAAATGTAAAATGAAAACAGAGAGTTGATTTATCTAGCTCATTATTTCCTTTCCCGGCTTTGAACGTTAATGGTAATTGCAAAGATAACTGTTGATAAATGTATGACATTATATGAGGGTATATGTGGGTGTTTGTTAATAAATGTTAATTGAGTGCTTATCTAATTTTTTCGTGTTTGTTGATATTGTTTTTGCGGCAAAAAGATAAGGATATGCAGAAAAGCTTAGTACATACTCGCCAACAATTGAAGAATGAGAAATCCCAAAAGTTTAAACCAAAAGTCAAATATAACAAGCCAACCGTTGATGCTTGCAACGTAGACAAAGAACAAGAATTACGACACAAGACAATACAAATGTCGTGTGCGTAAATTGAAATGACTTGTGAAGAAACTGAAATGCATAAGGAAAATGGAATGCTCCATGAAGAAAATGAAATACGTGAAGAAAATTGAAATACGTGAAGAAGTTGAAATAGCTTCCGAAGGAAATGCTGATGCCAGAGAGGAAATCAATAGATCAAATGAGGTTAAAACCGCAAATATAGATGTGAAAAAACGCCCTAGAGGACCAATAAGAGCAAAAATGCTCCCATTAGGTCTTGCGAATCGAATTGAAGTCGAAGTCAATGAGGTAGCCATAACTATAGGAGAGGGCTCAATACATTTATCTTCTTATCTTGGGCCACTTGTACGAGAACATGTTCTGGTTACACTTGCCGATTGGAGGCTTCTAAGCGATAAACTGAAAGTTGTATTATGGGAATCAATTTAGGTATGTGATCTAAATTGAAAGTAGTTATATTCTTCCTCATGAAAATGCCCATTTCATTGATTTCCAGCACTGTTTGATTTTTTAAATAAATCAAAACTCACATAAAACCATTACAGAGTTACAATAACTTAGATGCTAAGACTTGAGAAGTAAAAAAGAAACACAAGGAATCAAGTATCTGCAAAAAAAAGGTTAGATCAGTGACAGTTAACTATACATCAGTTTAGAAGTTCAGGATTTTTTTATTAAATTAAACAAAAAAAATTCCGAATTGTTTATTAAAGTTTGAATAATCCTAAATGGTTAGTTAATAAATCTTAGTTAACACAATCTATAATTTGTTACTGTACAATGTAAAATAACATAGGTACAAAGGAATATATTTTTTATTTTAAGTTAATATTTTGTTACTTAGTTGCTTAATAATTGCTTTTCTTAGTGCTAGATAATTTTTTCATACTTAATTTAGTTCAGTTTAGACATAAACTTAGTCAATTATAGTTTATCACTTCATACTTATTTCATTTCACAATTAAAACTTCAATTTCTAGTTGCTTGCTTAACTCAAACTTTATATTACTAATTTCTTTTAATATGCATTTGCTTTCTTATTTCAGTCAATAATAGTCACTAAACTGAAAATAATGCAGGTTATCAATTTGCATTTTCATACTTGATGTTGTGACGGGATCCACACAACTAGATACCATGCAATATGTTTTGGGTAGCGTTGAAGCTGCAAGCTCCATACTGCTTAACATATTAAGATTGCTAAAAGAAGAGTAAATTAAATTGAGTTAGCAAACAAAACTAGAGATTTTTTTTTGCCAAGATTATAGAATGATTGTGTAAACGATAGATGTTATGTTCAATTTGTTTTCCGTAAAATCATTGGAAACTAAATTCATATAAGAAGACATTGAATAGCTTAAGGCGCATTTCATAATTAAAGCTACTTGTTGAGACATTTTTTTAATTTTATTTGTCAATTTGAGGTCTTGAATCCACATGCAGTGAACTTCAAGATGCGCTAAACTTAACATTGAGGTCTTGCACCCACATTTTTTTTAAATTTCGTAATTAGTACTAACCTACAAGATGCAGCAAACTTTATTTATTTTAACTTTAGCCTAATTGTTTTTCGTTAATTCGTGGTCACAACATTTATTTTTCTTCTTATTTTTACTTGTAGGCTAGATTCAAAGTGAAAGAATGGCAAAAAGTTTCCATATTTCAACTAGGGATGGCAATGGGGCGGGGCGGGCGCGGGTAGTACCGCCCCATCACCCGCCCCGTTGGGTCATTTTTTGCCCCGTGCCCGCTCCATACCCACACGTGTATCCATTAAACGGGTTTTAAATAGGTTGCGGGTAATGGCAGATTTTCGTGGGTATCCATTATATTTATTCAATTTATTTTTTAACCATTTATTGAAATTATTCAAAAGTATATTTGGTAAAAAAAACAAATTAGACCAATTCTTAAATGCTAACCTCAAAATACCAATACATATTTAAACCAACATCCAAAAAAGAAGAGACAACAACAGAAGTATCCATCAAAACATCAACAGCTAGTTATAAATTGTTGAGTAAAAGCATGCACACAAATACGAACAACCAACAACAACATTTTTTGTATTGACTATTGATAATAAATCGCATTCAATACGGGCACGGGTACCCGCGAACATGGATATCTTACTACCCGTACCTGCCCCATTAATTAACGGATATTAAAAATACCCATTTATTTTACCCATGGATACCCATTTAACTATCCGTTTCATATCCATGACGGATTTTACCTGCGGATAACCGCGGGTACAGATTTTTTTGCCATCCCTAATTTCAACAAATGGGAACTATTTGGAGACCATCAAAAGCAAATTGGTCCAAAAATTAGTTAATGCAATGACGGAAGAGGAACGACTTAGCTTGAAACCTTTCATTATAAAAAAAAAATGAACGAGTGGAGATCGTTTGTAAAGGCGAAATTATGTTTGGAGTTTAAGGTATATTTATGTATTTTTTCAAAATTATTTACTTTAAAGCTAAATTATGGATTAAATTAAGTTTAGAGTCTAAGGCTAAATTATGTATTCTTAGGCAAGAAGTGAGATATATAGAACCATTAGGCAAAAAAAATTGTCGCACACAACTGGACGTAGAGGAATGGCTAGATTTACCAACGATTTGGTTATTTAATTAAATATAGCATTATTTACCTAGCTAGTTAATAAATATCGACTGATTTATTTTTTGTGTTTTTAAATCTAGAAAAAGCATAGTCAAGATTCAACGTACGTATCTAGAATGGATATTTGGGTTAAATCTCATACTAAAAAGAATGGTGAACCAGTGAATACGGATGTTGCAAATGCTGTTGTAAGTATTTTGATTTTTCCTCATTAATTGAATATTTTGACATTTTTACGATTGTATATAACATACATGTATGTTAATTTAAATAGGAAGAGATTAAAAAAATTGAAAATGCGAAACAATCCGACTCGATAAAGAATATCCAAGAAGATGCAATTGTACAGATATTGGGACAAGATAAACCGGACGGCTAAGAGCACTAGGAAGAAGGTATACCAAAACCAAGTTAGCTTTGTCACAATCAAGGGATACTCAAATAACTCAGTGCCACAAAAGAATTTCAGAATTGGAGAGTATGGTTCACTTTCTAATGAACAAACAGGTATACTTTCTAATGCACAATATTTTAATTTATGCATTGTGTGTTATTTTGTGTTCACACTGTATACTAATTGAATATGGTCATTATGTCATTGCATTTGTTCCCATGCTCCAGTCTTAGTGCTACAACATTGAATTTGATGCAGTCTTTACTCACCACTTTTTGATTCTATCCTTAACAACAAATGTTTCACGCACTGCTGATTCAGACTGCTCCAGGTCCAGTCATCTATTTTAGTTGCATCTATTCCTTAGTTGTTTTTAGTATAATGCTGTATCTCGCCTACCCATGCATCTTTAGCATCGGTACACAGTTGGACTCGGGTTTTGCGCATTTTACACTTAGTTTCAAAACCCAACAATGGACTATTAACTTGCCTCCATGAATTAATTGAATGAATTATCAATTTTAATTGATAATCAATCCTCAGAAGTGCTTCTAGATTTCCTCTCTCTTGAAGAAGATAAAATTGCATCAATTGCAACCTTCATTTGGGATAGCTCCGGTGCCTTTCCTCCTTGCACTGGCAAAAATTCATCTGCCTCCAAAACCAAGACAAGCAAGACAAGAGAATGGTAATGAATTAAAAATTTAAATTATAAAAATTCGCAGTTATGTATATATGCTTTTACATTATTCTGTAGATTTGGTTGATAAATTAAATTCAACTGTAGTTGAAGGAAATTCATATAACTAATTGCTTTCTGTAACATAGTCACTAGATCAACCTGAAATACGCTTTACATGCATAAGAGAATGTAATGGAATATATGAAATGCACACGGTAGTTATCTTATCTATTTGCTTATGAACGAAGATAGGTGAATATATAACCTTTGTGCCATTGGGTACAAGTTATTGAAGAATTTTTAAGTCTTTTCGCTGATCCTTTCTCTTCGGTTCTGCAAGGAGAAAAATGTTGGAAGAAGTTTAAAATAAAAGGGAAGAAGGAACGCACAAAGGGGGAAGTTTGATTTGTCCCATATCCTGAAATGTAAGTGTGTTTGCCACTATATATGTAAATGATAAACATATGATATTAAAAGAAAGAAGAGAAGGGGTGAAACATGAAGCATGACATTGGCATGGACATTAATATTTAAAATGCCAAAAGATGGGCCTTGGGGCTCTTGGGTCTCGTGATCAAATGGGCCTCAGAATGCTAATAGGGTTGCGCAAATCTGTTGTATTTTTGCGCGCACAGAATTCAAATTCGTAACATTTCAGAGTCGTTGCAAATGAATGGACGCATCAATTCATCATTCAAATTTGCAACGCTTATGAAATGTTGCAAAACGAAAAGGTGTGACTGTTTGAATTCAAACAGTTATAACCATTGGAAAACAGTTGGCCTCTTCACTGCCTATATAAAGGCTACCCCGGATTATGCTACCAGCAGGATTATGCTACCCCGGATTAATACATTGTCGGTATATTCAAACCTCTTGCCACTTATAAACTCGTGTCGGGTGGCCTACCCAACTGAGACATCAACAATCAATCTAAACAATTCAAAGAATCCTGGTCTTCATTCATCATTTTTCCAAGTCTTGAATTGCTCCATAACATCGTATTAGTACTTGGAATGGTTTTCGAACATATATTCGATCCCGGTCTTCCCAAGTAATACGCGCACTTTAAAAATCAGTAGCTACGAACTATACAAGTTTCTCTATTCAAATCTCCATCACAAACATTATCAATTCATTTCAAATTTAAGGTTGGATTCATTCAATTCCCGTAAATCCCGTTATCATCTTAACGTTTCTTGAAACTCAATATTCATTTCCAGCCTTATATTTCAAAAGCTAAATTCATTTATTCACCATTATCTCTTTCCATAAGCTTCAAACCACCAAATTTCAATTTGGATTTAAATCTCCATTTACGGTAATACAAACGATTGACATTTCAAATATAAGTTTAAAACAGAATTTAATCGACTTATATTTGATATCGATTTACAAACTTAGGCAAACACCATCTGAATTTGGATATGACAATGGTTTACTATTTCTGATAGTATTCGTGCAATCCTGGGATTCCATATCGAATATCCGACGACTAACTCTATTCAAAATTCATTTCCTTTTTTATTCAAATTTCCCAAATCTTACTTACCATAAATTTCATACCATACATTTTAAAATCTTTTAACATATAAACAAAACCTTTTTCCATAATTTAAACAATGGTTCATGGTAAAAAATCTTTAAATTCCAATAATTTCAAAGAAATGGTATAACAACGCTAAAAGCGTTATGGAAAGCACTGAGAAATGGCGATTTGACCATATAGATCTAAAATATAAATCCATCGTTTTTCGTTTCAAGTCAATTTGATTCAAAATGTTCAAGTTATAATCATTTGAAATTTAAAATTGATATTAACGAACTGTCGTTGCGCGACGCGTTCGATTCAAGCCATATAACATTTTTAAATATAAATCGCCAAATTCCTCTTTCCAGAATAGATTAAATTCCATAAATTAGATTCAAAACCATATTCCGAATTTCCTTTTTCCAAAAAATATTATCTTTCCTCTCCAATTTCAAAATAACTTTTTTCAAAATCCATTATTTGAAATTTAAATATGAATGGTCACTATGCGACATTTATTAATTTAAATTCTAATTTATTTCTATGTTTAAACAATTTCAAATTTAAATTTAAAATTATATTTTTGAATTAACCGTCCCATATGTCGGATCAGTTAGGGATAGCCAGGGAGAGCAGGAAACTATATTTCCAAACCCAAGCCTAGACACTATCCTCAATGTCATCCTAGAACGTTCTGGTATATTATAAACAAAAACATTGTCAATATATATTTAAAACCATTTTTAGTTTTTCAAATCTCCTTTCGAATTAAACTGGACTTAAAAATAATATATTTAATAGTTTAAAATCAATCTTCATTTATATGAAGGAGGATTAAATCGATCACCGGTATAATTCCACTACTACAGTGTGTGTGTGAATTCATGCAACCATAAATCAACCATATACATCAGATGAACATGAATTATAATCACCATCAGTAAACAAACATTTCAGCTGTGCACAAGCGTTACAGTCAAGTAACGCTTATCAGTGTTCAGTGTGCTATCAACATATCCATTCAAACAATAACATCCATATAATTTATCACAGCCAATTATTCAACCACTATCAATATAAATAAATACTTTAAATTAGGAGTTCTCATCATAATAGCTCCAAAATCTTCATTATCAGAGCGAACAAGCCAATAAACACTGCCATCGCTATTCGTACTGCTCTCAGTCCATTTCTATTAGCAACTATTAATTTTTCTGCTAATATATATATATATATATATATATATTGAAATTATATTCATAACAACTTCTGTTATATATATTTATATACGACTTTTTATTTTATTATAAATTTATACTTGATTGAAATTACTAAAATTATATATCCGCGGGTTCTATTTTCCGATACGATTCTAATGGACCAAATGGCAAATTAACTGGAGCTAAAGTGATCAAGTTATGGTCGATTAAAGTTTTAACTAATTTAAACTTAAAATAAAATAAAATAAACATACCCAAATTAAGTTCGGCCCAAAGCCCAACTACTCACACCCGATCGACGCTCCTCTCCTTCTTCTTCTTCCTCCCTCTTATTTCCATTTTCACGCCTGGAACCCATTTCAACCGTGCACGTGCACCTGCCGGTTACTCCACCGTTCTTCAACTCGAGACCGCCAACAAACTTCTTTCCATATCCTCGTTCAATTGCACCACGTCATCCAACCTTCGGTCTCTTCCTCTAAAATGCAAATTCCCCCAATGTCGTGACCTGCTCCGCGTGAACCTATATGTCGCAAGTCCCTAACCTCCACCGCACTCCACAAATTTACACCACATCGAAGCTCTCTCTTCCCTTGTCATCACTCCATGTTCCAATCCATCTCTCGTCGTCTGATTTACCGACAAATCATAACCCTAGATTTCAACCTTTTCGGTCATTCACACGGAATTGCCTCATTTCAGCATGAAAAATGCCTCATCACTTGCTGATCTCAATGGCGAAGATGGCATCGATTGATTCTCCTTGGATTGAGAGATATTATTATTTTTGAAATTTCAAGCTCATTTCTTCCATTCTCTATAAATCGGAGATAACTCTCTCATTTGCCAACGAAATTTCAACCCGTCAATTTCTAAAAATTGGAAACAACGATCTGGACAACATACGCGTTAATCATTCGAGTTAAATGTGAATGAATTTGGAGATTTTTATTTTTAATTGAAAGGAAAGGTAAATTGTCATTTACTGGAATTTGCAAAAGTGAAGAAGAAAAGGAACGGGAGGAAGCAACTACATCTGAAATCGTTTATGGCTGAAGTGTGAAGTAAAATAGAGTTTAGGCACTCCTTATATAGAGAATTACAAGGGTAAAATAGTAAATTTTATCATGGACACATGGATCAATTCATGATGCTGATTACATGCAAAATTACACATGTATGGCTACTTGTCTTCATGATATGAATCTCTCCATGACCATGACGAGTAAGAGGACACCTAGCCTTAATTTATTTATTTAAATTAATAACATAATTGTAACGCTTATAAGTGTAGCCACTTTCCCAATACATATAAGTGTAACCAGTATATTACTTAAGGTTTATAAAAATATTTATAACTTATTAATATTTCAAAATACTTATCTATATTACTTATCAAATATATATACATATATAATGGTCTAAAATAAATGCTTAATAATTCTTATAAAAATTTATTAACACCATTATAATTTATCAAAATAATCATTCTTATACACTATTATATATAAAATTTTAAAAATAACTTATTCTTATATCAATACCAAAATTGAATAATATCATTACTTATTTTTTTTTGCAAAAATGTATAAATCAAATATAACTTTTAAAATAAGTTCTATTATACAAAATCATATTTATAAAATAAACAAGGTATTTTTTAATTTAAAATCTATATTTAAACCTTAATAAAATGAATTTATATGCAGAAAATCTAAATTATGTACTAAAAATTCAAATTAAATTTGGTTAAAACTCTGGGATGTTACATTCACCCCCCCTTAAAACTTTTTGTCCACAGAAAGGAAGTCGAGTAAATTTAAACTCTTTACTGATTTTAAATTCCTATTTCTCTCTTAACATATCGGAAATGTAATGGTAAAACCAAGGTGTAATGACCCGAAAATCCGGTCCAATTTGAGCTGACTAAATAACACAAGTCCAACCCCAAATTGCACTGGAAACCAGGAAATTAATAGAAAGAAAACAGAGGGTGAGGAAAGATAAGATAGAAACTTAGAATAGAAGAAGAAGAAAACACAACATCAGAGTAACATGAACCTCACAGCGGAACGAATAACATATAATAGATAACATATCTTTGAAATAAAAGATTGTACTTGAATATACATATCATCATCATGTACAACACTTACAACACAACGGAAATAAACTATAGCTATATGATCCTGAAGCCTCCTGCTCCAGCTCTTCAAGTATCTGTAAATCCCGACTACTTGACTACCCGTACAAAATTGGGCACCCAAGAGTTTAGGGAAAATAAAACAAAATAAACTCCAGGTCAGTCACGGGAATGGTGTGAGTAAAACAGTTTAAAACAGTTCAAGCAGGTAAATGATATCTCATAAGACCACGCCGTATAACGGAACGGGTTTTTCCCTTATGAGAATCCAAATTATCTTTATATCAAAACCCTTTTGATATTATAATAATGTCTATCAACCACAATATAATAATCATCTAGCAGAAACGCTTTCATCTCACGTTCTACATATATAGTATACAATCAAAACCGCAAGCACGTATTGGGTAATGGATTTCCAACTATGACAAGGTATGGAACCACCTTTCGCTAGTGTACCTCTAGAGAGGAATACACTGGGTTCAACAAGAACATCTTGCAACCCGGCCACACATGAACGACCACTCATTTCGCTTGAGTGTATCGAATGTATATCACCAACGGTTGGGATCAGCAATCGTTTCCCGAATGGGACAACATCAACAATAGATTTTTTTGAAGTTAATGAAACTCTAGATCAGGCGATTATACACCCTAATAGGTGCGACCTACATAGAAATGCTACCTGCCCGATTTCTGTCATTTACCGGTTGATGAGGCTTGAGGTTACGCCTTATCATCACATCAGATCCACTTCGAATGCCACATTGTCAGATCCATCGAAAATCACTAATTGACGTCTACAATAGTACATTACGTGTTAGCTAAAGAAGTTTCCTTCTCCGCTTCCACTCTTGGTACAGTTGAAGAAATCAATGTACGTAACCTTCTGGAAATACTCTGTCAGACATTCATCCATACAAGTCATCCAGGAACAGGGTGAACCGAAGGTACTATTCAGTATATCCATCTTAGGCACTGTTATCTAAGATTTATACGACAGCCCTTGCACTTTACTCTATCTTCAATTATCTTTTTCATATATGATTCATAATGCTTATGCCAATACAGAGTGGTTCTTTGGATAATAATCCAACCGGTCTCTCCATGTTAACAACGTTAAAATGGTCAAAACTTCGATAGTCTGTGATTTAACCATCAAAGAAAAACTGGTGTGCAAACAATGATATTATTTCCAGGAGGAAATTATATCGATCAATCATCATTCAACATTTATCTCTTTATTTCATTAATTTACTTATCTCCTGTTTCCATATATTCTAAATTCTTATTTTCTATTATCAGAAAACATTTCTAATTCTCATCTGGAAAACATTTCCAAACTCCTTCACTATCAAACCTTACCATTCCTTAGTTAAGAAGGAATTGAATCAAGTTGGGGTATAATTACCTCTCAGACCTTAACTAAACAACGTTTTAACTTCGAAATGGTCAAAGTTTATCTTTTAATATTTTAACAAAACTTCCTTACGACCCCTCAGATTCTATTTACGAACCCCCTTCTTTTACAAGTTCACGTGATTATAACAATGGTGTTATAATCTCCTGCATCCGAAATATATTATCTTTAATATGACTTTTATTTCCTAACTCGAATAATATAACAACAACTAATTTATTTACTCCTATTCGGTTAACTTTAATCTATAACTCTTATTTGAATAACCCCAACCTAATAACTCTTACTGGATTAACTCTTATTCGAATAACTTATATTCGATTATCTCACTTCGAATATTTCTGATTCGATTCACTTCTTCGAATAACTAAATTCGATTAACTCATTTCAACTCTATTCGAATAAACTAAATTCGATTAACTCATTTCAACTCTATTCGAATAAACTAAATTCGATTAACTCATTTCAATAACTCTAGTTTGATTTAACTCTATTCAATAACTCTAGTTCGATTTAACTCTATTCAATAACTCTAGTTCGATTGAACTCTATCGATTAACTCTAACTGATTAACCCTAATGGTTTTACTCTAACTGGTTAACCCTAACTGATTAACTCTGTCCTTATTCAGTCTCAAACATCGATGTTGAAATCGAATTTTACTTCTTTATATAAGTCCCGACTTATATATTCTATTTATCCAAAGATAAATATTTCCTTTATAATCTATTTATTTCTAAATGCCTTTACCAATATTTCCTTTATAATCTATTTATTTCTAAATGCCTTTACCAGTATTTCCTTTATAATCTAATTATTTCTAAATGCCTTTAACAATATTTCCTTTATAATCTAATTATTTCTAAATGCCTTTACCAATATTTCCTTTATAATCTAATCATTTAACAAATAAATAACCCTTTTAATAACTTATTCTGTTTCCTAAGTCAATATCTCTTTTATAACTTATTTACTTAACAAATAAGTATCTTGTTTAACATCTCCTATTTATTTAACCAATAAATATCTCATTTATTAAATCTTATGATTTTATAAATATTCCCTTTTCTTTATAAATATTTCATTTATAAAGATTTCCCCTTTCTATATAATTTCACCTATAAAGATTTCTATTTATAAATATTTCATTTATAAAACCCTTTTGATTTTATAAATATTTTATTTTCAAATACCATTTGAAAATTCCCCTTTCCACATTCCGGTATGTTATGGTGTTTAACATATCAAGTCATGATGTCAAATATTGTCCATACACATATAATCAACAACAGATTATAAACCACGTCATATATCACAATATATGAAAACAATAAAATAACTGTTGAGGAATCCAGTCGGATTCCTCCAACTTGTTTCCCTGCATCCACAGATGTTACACAATTGAAACGACCCGAACTTCCCCGGTCTCCGAAGAGAAGAGAAAGAACAAATTGTTTTGAGAACACGACAAAATAGAACGCACACGGAAGAACATTTCATTGTATATTACAATAATACCATCAGATTACAAGAATATACAGAGTATAAATGAATAAACACAGAAATATCAGAGATTTAAATTACATTTAAATACATAGCAGCGGAAAATAATACAATACACAACTAGAAGAGATATACGGATACAAAGCTTTCCGGATATCGTTCCAGCTGTAAACCAGGATCCTGTGAATATAAATCTGCAAAACCAAAACTACTAGCTGCCCATGTCAAAATAAGGGCACCCAGAGTTTAGGTTAAAAAAATAAACTCTAGGTCAGTCATGGGACTGGTGTGAGAACAAAAAAGTTATTAATCTTTATTTTTGAAGTTGGGTAAAACAAGGGACCACGCCGCTAACGCGGAACGGGTTTCCTCCCAAGAACACCAGTGCATAAAACAACAACGCAATGCTAAATAAAGAAAAATGAAGCTGTTATAAGACCCAGGTCCTATCACACAATGCAACGCAAGCCGGGGGATAGGGTTTTCCCTTATAACAGCCAAAGAATGCTTGATACGTTTAAAACAAATCATTTGATACTATTATAGGTGTATAGTGTATAAAACAACTTCAAATCATAAGTATCAATCATAGACGGCATGGGTACCATATATCATGTCACCATACTAGTTCTACAATTGAAACCGCAAATGTCACGTATTTGGAAATTGGGTTTCCATCTATGAACCGAGGCAAAAGATAGTCCTCAACCGATTTGAGACGCTCTAGCCCGTGTCTCAGGAACAGCCGCAACTGCCCCATGGATCGTTAGGGCCGGTCCACCGATGTGGATTATTATGCCTGAACACTACGTTTCCCCGCCCTTTGGGGCGTAAATGTGCCAACGAATGACTCCATCGGACCCGGATCGTCCGATCAAACCGAGGCGCCTCGCAACAGCAACAACCACACAGGTGAAAAGTATATAAATGTCAGGATTGGTAGGTCACTGACACCATCCTAGCTAGAAGGAAACGCATGCCCTCCCTGATGTCCTCTCCCGTTTCTGGTTCACAACCGGGGTGTGAGGCTCGCGAATTCACGTTACACAAAGCTATGCCATACATGCCGTGCTTTGATCATCCACCACAAGACTTTGCTTTTCAACAGAAGCCTCGATCAATTGCCACTTAGGCGTGCCACACAGGCCATTCACTCCATGCATTTGATATCCATCAATATATAACCCCTGAGCTCGTACATTTCAGAGAAGGGCGTTAAGCAAGAGAATAAATTCTCCGCCCCCAAACAGATATATATTTAATAGAAATCAATCACATGGACTAAAATCCAATGTCAGACACACAGTCCATTTACAAGTCCGTTCTGGGTCTGAACGAAACCAGAGGCACCTAGTACCCCGCATATCCATCGATCTCCAAGTACGTCTGGACGATCACCAACTGTTTCCATCTTCTTGGGTGTACAGCCCAATCAAGATCATTAGTAATCACCCAAACGACGTGAAGACCTTCAGTCTTCTACCACCGTCTTCATCTTCGACATATCGTCGTATCGGTTATTCAGAATGGGATAAACCCGGTCTTTCCAAATAACTCGCGTACATTTTAAATAAGTGTTACACAAACACAACATACGCCTCATTCCAATTCATCAGTCACTAACCGTAAATTAACAAGAGAATAATTCCCCAAATATTAACCCCGAAGGCCGAAACCAACATCAGATCAATATCCAGAAAACCATTCTGCCTAGCTAACCGACAGTTAGTTTCTAAATTTCACATTCATAGGGAAAGGTTCCCATTAATTTTATCAAAGATAAATTCCTTGAATTTATTCTTTAATCTTCTTTTGAATTTCGATTCAACTAGTCAGGATTAACGAACCTTACCGAAGTAATCATTTGTTTTAATTTCCCAATCCCAACCTATTCATCCCATGAAGTAAAACTGGTTATACTTTATATCTAACACCACGGTGTTATCGGTAAATTCAATTACCATTTCACGTTCAAATCTAATTAAAGATTTAACTAACGCCTGGAGCAAAACTAGTGATACTCCATTCTCGATTATTTCAATCTAATTAAAGATTCATTAAAACTCCACTTAGTTTTAATCTGTGACTGGGTTAAAGAATCAATGTCATTTTAAAACACGGTTCACGATAAACCCAAAATCACATTCCATCAATTATCGGGTTAAAGAACGAGTGTTATTTAAAACACTGTCCACGATAAACCCAAAAATCAATATCAATTCAATTAAATATTATTTAATTGGTACATTTCCTTAAATCTAAATAAAAAGATTTAATCTTTTCTCAACTGGGTTCAAGAACAGTGTTAATGAAGACACCATTCACGACAAACCCAAATCACATTTGATATTAAATACAAGGCTCTGAATAGAAAATATCCCGGCTTATATTCAATATCAAATTCTACGACCAACAGATATCGTATTGGAAATAACGATATATATATATATCTATATCTTTCAAATTTCCATAACAACATCTGTATAGTCACGAAATCCAACATCGAAATATTCTGAAGGCAATTTCGATTCAAATCCATTCCAATGCAATCATTGGAAATTCTGATTATTTTTAAAACCACTTTCAAATTCAATTTATTTATATTAGAAATAAATAGGATTATAATTCTAGTTCAAAACTAGTTCATTTCGATAAAAAAACTATTTTTATCTTTTCAAATATGGAGTTTTTCGTCCTAATTCTTTCTAAATCATTTCTTATGATTTTACACAAATTATTATTATTTTTAATAATTTTATCAAGGCCCGTACAGTCGATTTCCATCAACGGCCATCAAACTGCACTTATAGCGACCTTTTCCAAATTTGATTTGGACATAATTCCAAATCCAACCGTTAGATTTCAAATTTCCACTATTCGTTAGAAAGCTCTCTTCAATACGAACCCAACGGTTCTGGTTTTAGGAGAATCCGACGGTCGGATCTCCCGTAATATCCGTTCGAAGTCAATGGTCGAAATTCGCGAACTGCCGCGGCGCGGCGCGTTGCATTCAGGCCATTATATTATATATATAATATATACTTCGTCAATTTCCTTTGAAAACGTATTATATAAATCGTTTTTAAAATTCGTTTTCAAAACGATTTCAACTTCATTTCAAATCAAAATTGAAATTTTCCTTATAAATTCATTTTAAATTCATTTCAAATTGATTTCAATTCAAATTGATTTCTAATTCAATTTCAGTTCGAATTCATTTATATTCAATTTCAATTCGAATTCATTTATATTCAATTTCAATTCGAATTCATTTATATTCAATTTCTATTCGAATTCACTTCTATTCAATTTAATTCGAATTCACTTCTATTCAATTTAAATTCGAATTCATTTATATTCAATTTCAATTTGAATTCACTTCTATTCAATTTTATTCGAATTCACTTCTATTCAATTTTATTCGAATTCATTTATATTCAATTTCAATTCGAATTCACTTCTATTCAATTTTATTCGAATTCACTTCTATTCAATTTTATTTCAAATATTTCTTTTTTAAATATTTCTATTCAAAACCGGAATGAAGCCCAATCAATTACCATATAATGTTAATTATATGGATTTTCTACACCACATGTACACAATAACAACGATGAATAATCAACCATCATCCAAAGTGCATTCTACACTGTATAAGCATCAAATATAAATATTCAACGCTTATAGCAGCCTGTCAATCAATCGATCGACATACAACTAATTATTGGGATTAGTGTACGTCAAATATCATCCCAATACCCGTGTGGGGTTTCAAACAATCAAACACAGATTTTATTTGTGCAGTTGGGCGATGTGTAAGATTTATCGTCCCAATCAATATCAGTCAAATGTGTGTATATAAACAAATCGTCCGATCTATTTATTTTTATTTCATTTCATATACCCGTTAAAAATTCTATTTTTAACTATAAAATATTTTCAACTATATAAATATTTTATTTCATTACACATCACATCACATAATCAACTACACATCAAATCAAACATACAAGCATACAAGCCGTCCATGGTCTGTGGACGACGGGTGTCGGGTGCTACTAAACACCATCTGCATCCTAGTATATATTTATATAACTAGAAAGTTAAATTAAAGAGTGAGAAATTCTCACTGAATTGCTAATCCAACGTCACGACTCTTCTTAGGTAGAAATCTTCGTCATTCTTGCCTCTTGTCACTTTTCACTGCCCGTATTCTCTACATATATAAAAATCATATTTTTACTTTGCTATTCAATATGTAAAAATTGAATTTTTACTTTGCTATTCAATATATAAAAATTGAATTTTTACTTCGCTATTCAATATATAAAAATTGAATTTTTACTTCGCTATTCAATATATAAAAATCGAATTTTGTACTTCGCTATTCAATATATAAAAATCCTAGTTTTACCCCGCTAAAAATCGTATCTTTTCTATTTTAAAAATCTAACCTTTTCTATTTTAAAAATCTAACCTTTTCTATTTTAAAAATCTAACCTTTTCTTCATAAAAATATTTCTGACTTATGATAAAAAATCCTACTTTGCTTTTGAAATCAAACATATAAAAATCCTACTTTGCTTTGAAATCAAACACTTTATCATTAAAAATTATAACTGAAAATATAAATATAAATAATAAAAGAGTTACGGTTTTTTTTCTGAAGAGGGCGCGTCATCGTCGAGAGGGGAGGGGGGTCGTAGAGCAGTAGAGGGTAGGGGGTCGCGGAGCAACAGAGGGTAGGGGGGGGGGGCGTCGCGGAGCAGCAGAGGGTAGGGGGGTAGCGGAGCAGCAGAGGGTAGGGGGGTCGCGGAGCAGCAGAGGGGGGGGGGGGGGTCGCGCGGTGGCGCGCCGCCTGGGGTGGGGTCGGCGGTAGTTTTAGTTTTTTTTCCTTTTTCTTTTTATCGATTGAAAGGATATAAGGGGGGAGGGGGGGTCTGATAGCATAAAGAGAGAGGGGAGAGGAGAGAGAGTTATATTTTTTTATTTAATTTCAAAAAGGTTGACTTTTAATTCGACCTCGAAACGAGGCCCACCGCCTGTCGTCCATAGCTAATTACCCCCATTCCGAACACGATGGGATATGCCACGTAAGCTGATTTGATCATTTCGATCAGTTTTCATCAAAATCAAAATATAACTCTATATATTGAATTTGAACGCGCATTTCAATTCACCGGGGTCACATGCTAACCCGAAAAATTCCCGAAAAATATTTTCTAGCTTCGTATTGACGATACGGTCCTAACAAAACTAGTTTCGTCGAATTCTGAGACCGTCTGAAAAATGGCCATTTTCCAGTCGATTAAAATCAACTAAAACTGATCAAACGCGTTTTCCTCCGCCACACTCACATATTGATTCGAAAAATTATGAAATTTGGAATCTAGCAATAATTTTACATCACGGATTCAACAAAAGCGGTTTTTTCGAAATCCAAGGTCGTTTGCAAAATTTCCATTTTTAAGGGCCTGAATTTCGTAGCGACTATTCTGAAAATTCATTTGGACATATCTTTTGATTCCCGCTATGAAATTTTGATTTTTCTGGTTCGTTGGAAAGATATTCTCAAATAGATCCCAATGTTTTTGGGTTCACTAAAATCCGGATTGTTTTGCACCCGGTACATTCAATTGAAGTTTGAAATCGAATTATCGAACTACCGCGCCATTTTCAATTCCTTTTATAAATATAAATAAATATTTATGTTCTATCGTCGATCTATATAATATATACGTTCGATTTATATTCAAAATAAATTTCTCGTCGATATTATTTAAAATAATCTATTTTAAATAATCAAAATTCGCTAAAATTGTCAAAATAAAAATTTTAAACTGGCCCAGATTTTCGGGTTGTTACAATGATAAAATCAACATCACTTTCAGTTCCATATGATATATTCTATAAAACAGAATCAAATATAGAAATCCAACTAACTGACTAACAGTTCAATCAAACAGTCAACACACCGTCAATCAGACAATTTTTAACAGTTCTAAAAATACAACATGAAAATATAAACTGTTCAGAGTTTGTGAGATTTACTCACACTGGACTATCATCGTTAATAACGATAACCATCGCTTGATTCAGACGGACAATTTATTTTGCTATAAATTGTAATGAGCTCGGATTCGCTCTCAGTCAGTTCCATGGTGCAGCCATCGTCCATACGATCTTAACGGATCTTGTTTCGTCAAATTCTGCTATCGTATGCGGGAGTTATAAATATTTCAAGTTTCAATACATTATTTAAATTCAAAATAAATTTGACTAATTTATTTGGGCCTTACCCATATAAATAGGCCCATACCCGTGTCTTGGACCATGCTACAGTATCATTATCCTCACTCTGGTAAATCCGCAAGTTCGGTTTCTCATATCCGCCATTTCCATTCCTTAAACCAATCGTTCTCTTTCCCAAGCAATTAAAACCCAAATAAAAAGCACTAAACCCCTTCTCTACTTGACCTCCTCTCCTGTTTTACGCAAATACACTTCCTCTTCCCAGAACATTTCAAACACGCTAAACTCCTATAGCCTTTTCCGTGACTCCTCCTTCCACTCCTCTCTGTTCCATCGTCTTGAACATGGAAATCACCAACTCCTTTACTGAACCTCCACTTCTCCCTCATACAACTCATCGCCACTTCCCAACAACCATTCTAACCGCGTTGAGCCCATCTCAACCCATTTCTACAGGACACCGCGATTTCCTTTATCACCGGTTTCCACGGAAAAATGCCACACGCTACTAGCCGATCTCACCAATTCAAAAGAAATATCCAATTTGCAAAACGTTGCTCAAATCCCTAGCTTTCACTAATCCTAGCCACTGCGTTCGAGGAGCAGCAACCCAAAATGATCTTGCACTATTCAATATATATGTATTAGAAATTTTGGGGTTTTATTTTATTTTCTTTGATTCCCTTTTTCGTTCGTTCTTTGCTAAAGAACAAGAGAGAACGGCGACGCACCAATTGACTTTGAGGAGAATTAATTGGGTCATAGCGTAGGTAGGAGTTAAGTTAGTGTGTTATTTATAGGGTTATTGTTTTTAAGACGTGGTTGTTTTAAAGCCTTGAAACTCATGTGGAGGGAGGATGGAGTACGTGATTAAGGATGGAGAGCACGTTTTCTTATATAAGGGGGGTTTTAGATATTTTTATGTTAAAGAAATAGTGCACCCAGTTGCATAAAACTTCATTTATTTAAGGACCTCCACTGACAGAAATAAAATTACTGTTGAGATGAGCATGGTTCCCTGATTCCAATAATATAATAATATCATTAGGTTAACTCATATTGTGGAACCCCAAAATATTGACCTAGGGTTCAAAATACTCCTAAATGAAAAGTCGCGTATTTAATTAATTAAAAATTACAGTAAAATTATAAAAATTAAATCAACGTTATGTCTCAAAAGAACCTTATCTAAAATTCAAACCCGATCTCTAGTTATATCGAATAAACCGTCACGGTCGATAAACGATTCTATAGTGACTATTTTAAAATTTGATTTGGACATAAATCAGAATCTACACGAAGAAATCCTGATTTTTCTCTTCCACTAGAAAGATATACTTCACCAGCTCCTAACGTTTCTTGTTTCACAGAAATCCGATTTGAAACGGCTTCTATATATTCGTTTGAAGTTCAAATCGCCAATTTACGAACTACAGCGCCATTTCGAGCTCGATTTTAATTATATTATAAATTCTACGTTCAAACTTCGTTCAAATAATATATTACATATTCTAATTAAATTCTAAACTGAATTAAATATCACAGATGATCCAGTTCACACCATATCGCCATTTCAGCCAATTTTGATTATTTCAGAATTAAATATATTATTTAATTTATTATTTTAATTAAATATTCACCATCATTTAATTCAACGACCATGATATCCTTTTAATCACCTTTTGAATAATTAAATTAATTAATTATTATACCGCTGAAAAATGCGGGTCATTACACAAGGCCCATATCATTCTCAAGATAATCTATCTGATTCTCGTTAAAAGTAGAGTCGAAGGAAACTTCTATTATCTCGTGATTACTAAAATTGTCACAGGTCTTGTTTATAATCGAATTCTCTGAGTTAAACTCATAGCTGCTACCACTACCACTAAGGAGAAACTGGGATAGATACGGTCTATTACTTAGATGTCTATGACCCTAAGAAAATTTACAGTTTAGAAATTATCGTTCTAGCTCACTACTAAAATTATGGAACCCAATGTTTACTTAACAGTTTAAATCAAACCATAAGTGTGACGATCCCAAAACCCCGTGACACAGTGTTAAGGATAATCATTGGAATATAACACATCAATCATCATTAACAGATCACAGATAATAGCATAAACAGATAATAGAATAATTTACACACATATAACAGCGGAATCATATAGATATCACCACATCAGAGAGCATAGTGCAGGATACAACTTAGTGCATAATAATACATAATCAGTCACCATCGCCCGAGGTGGAATCATACATAAAGAGTACACAAAATAAATATCAGTCTACATCGCCAATGGCGGAATCATAATACATATACTATAATGGCGGAAAGAGTCCAAGTCAGCACGGTGTAGTCAAGCCTCGCCATGAGCCAAAAGTGCACTAGATAACTGTAACTAGGCTGCCCGTGTGAAAATAAGGGCACCTGAGTTTGCAAGGTGAAGCAAACTACGAGTCAGTCATGGGACTGGTATGAGAAATCTACTTAACTTATTAACAACAATAACAAGGCAAATCAAAGGACCACGCCACTTTCGCGGAACGGGTTTACTCCGATGAGTGCTAGTGCATGAAATAAAGTAAATGATTAAATCATCGCAATGCTTTTTATAAAATGAAGCCATTATAAGACTCAGGTCCCATCACACAATGCAACGCAAGCCGGAGGATAGAGTTTTACCTTATAATGGCAAAAAATGCTTCATATGTATAAAACAAAAGTGTTTGATATTATTACTAGTGCATATATGTTTCAAAAGCGATTTCAATCATAAATATCAATCCTAGACGGAATGGGTACCATATATCATGTCGCCATACTAGTAATACAATCACATTCGCATATTTCGTATTGGAAATTGGATTCCTTTATGAGTCGAGGCAAGGGGCAAGCTCCTCTCCGATTCGAGACACTCTAGCAAATGTCTCAGGACCCCACTATGATCCTTGGATCTTCAGGGCCGGTCCTCTCTTACTTTTGAGGATTGGCAATTCCTGAACACACGTTTCCTGGTCCTTACAGACCTATAATCGAGGCGCCTTGTATTCCAACAACCACACAGGTGAAAATTATATATAATGTCAGGGCTGGTAGGTCACTGACACCACCTTAGCTAGAAAGAAACGTCGTGCTCTCCCTGCAGTCACTATCTCGTTTTTGACTCATACCGAGGTGTGAGGCTCGCGAATCCACGTTATACACAAAGCTACGTCACAAAGACCATGCTTTGATCATCAACCACAAGAGTTTGCTTTGCAACAGAAGTCTTGATCATATGCCACTTAGGCGTGCCACACAGGCAATCCACTCCATGCGACTGATTTCTATCAATACATAACCTCTGAGCTCGTACGTCTCAGAGAAGGGCGTTAAGCAAGAGAATAAATTCTCCGCCGCCAAACAGATATATATTTAACAGAGATCAATCAGCATAGAACAAAATCCAATGTCAGACACACAGTCCATTTACAAGTCCGTTCTGGGTTTGAACGAAACCGGAGGCACCAAATTCCTCGCATATCCGTACAATCAACAGTATGTTTGGACGGCTACTACTTCGGCTCCTTCACGGTAGCTACTCCAATCACGAGCATCAGTAGCGCCCATCCATCCAATGTGAAGATCGTCGGTCTTCAACCATCTTCGTCTCTTCGACTTCTCAACGTCGATCGATTATTTGAAATGAGATGAACTCGGCCTTTTCAAATAACCCACGTATATTTAGATTTTCAAATCAATTTATCACATGGTTAGACTATTCAACATTCACCTTTCAGTTCTTTAGTTATAATCTTCATGTTAAATACATTCAACCATCACATATCAAGCAAACACAACAAAATTGGTTTATTTCCACTCTATATCGTCTATAGTGTTTTATAACGATATATCGCCATTTTTATTCATTTAAAACGGCCATATTTAATTAAACGACGTTTTAGGTCGTGCCGATGCACTGGCGTTGTTTTTCACTAAATTTGTTTTACACATATCTGAAAATCTAACCGTTGGATCTTCACAAATTTTATATCATTAGAAAGATCATTTCAAAATGAATCCAACGGTTTCAGTTTCGGGAAAATCCGACGGTCGGATCTTCCACACTAGCCATTTGAAGTTACGATTTCAATTTACGAACTACAGTGTCGTTATTCGATTTAATTTAATTATATATATATATATAATCGTTTCTAGCGCTGTTTTTCTTCAGATTTGAATTAAACATTCCAGACAGTCCAACCGTCGGATCTTCACAAAGTGGGGGCCGTTGGAGAGATATTTCCAAGGCGAACCCAACGGTTGCGGTTTCGGGAAAATCCAATGGTCGGATTTCCTGCACTAGTCGTTTGAAATCACGGTTTCAAAACACGAACTGCACGACCACGTTTCGTTTTAATTTTATTTATATTTATATATTTATATAAATATAGTTCATTCAAAAATTCCTATATCGTTTTCACTTCAAATATTTCACTTACGCCTTTAAATTTCGCCATAACCTCCTTTGTACGAGAGGGGCTGGGAAAATTCCCAAATAGCCACACGGGCGTCTCATGTCAAAAAGAAAACGAAAAAGCCAAGCGGCTAGCCAACAGGCTCATAAAATCATCACCCAAACAAAACAGTAAACGTGTACCTATTTGTCGGGCACAAAATTTTATTCCTCTTCTCTAGCCTCTTTGCTATAACTTGTTCAATAAATATGCATGTACATATATGCAATTCTTATCACTTATCATTTTCCATTCAACTTCATATTTGATTCACTTTGGTTTAAAAACACCATTCATTCTAATGTTGCATGCATAGGCAAAAATCATATCATTAGCTAATTAATGAATATTTCAACTCATGCATATTTATTTGAACAAGTGGCTATTTTTAACACTTCACATTTCAAAGATGATAATTTTGGCGAACTAAAATATATTTCAACACATGACTATGTTATTTAGTTCCTATGCATGTTAAAAATATTATTTATTTCACAAATATTTATTTCAACGCTCGCATATCTTTAGCATATCACAAATATGATAAAAATGATATTTTTATCATTTAAAATATTTATTCAACACATGAATGTTTTTAACAATTCATAATTTCAATAAAAATGTAATTTTTATTGTTTGATCTTTTTATTCAACACATGAACTTTTTCAATACACACACTTCTCAACACATGAGCACCTCCACACATGGATATTTTATATATGTTGTTCATATAAGAAAGATGAAATTTTTATTGTTGAAACTATTTATATATAAGGCAAATATTTTACATACTTCATATATATTATAAAAATGTGATTTTTATTGTTTAAACCCTTCATTCATTCACACATGAATTTAATTTTCACACATCACTTCTCAACACATGAGCATCTCCACACATGGATATAGTTTCAACACATGACTTTAATTTCAACGCATGAAGATAATTTAAATATATGAAAATAATTCTAACACATGAATATTATTCAAAATTTCGGCCGCATAACGGCAGGGTAGTTAAAACCGGCACCATCCCTAGTACGGCACCTCGCTCTACCTTAAAACCTCGCGGTTTTTGACAATGGGGATTCATGCATCTAATTCGCATGCAGGCGGCATGTTTTATTTTTATTTCCACAATTATTTCCAATTCATTTCAATCACCAATGGGTATTTTTCAACCACAACCAATCAATATCAACCACAAACAATTATTCTACCATTCGCATTTTTCATCCAATATTTCACGCCAATTCACAACAATAAATATCGTCCATGGTTTGTGGACGAGGGGAGTGTGTGTGTATATATATATATATATATATTATTGCTATATTTCACTTGCACTTCAACACATATATCAATTATTCTATGCATGTATAATTCATACTTCACTTATATAGCTTACACCACGCATGTACATGAGGTATACAATACGTGTGTAATTTATATTTCGCTTATATAATTTATACACGACATTTTCCATTCAAATTCATTTAATTTAGATTTCTCACATTGGTTTTCGGTGTGCTAAAAATCGTAGACGACTCAGAAAAATCCGCGGTCTCTTCTATGTGGTAGAGAGCTTCCTTGCGGTCCCGATGTTTCCTGTTTCATTGAATTTCATCAACACACCATAAAGATATGATTTTTCAAAGTTCAAACATAAAAAAGAACTCACCTTTATCAATGGTTCAAAACTAGGGTTGCAGGTTTCGCGAGAACCGAGGCATGATAAGATGATCGGAGGTGATGACGTGGAAGAGGGAGGAAAGGGGAGTCGGCGCAGGGTGGTTTGGTGATGATCGGTGGCCTCTGGCGTACGTGGCGGTGGTGGAAAGTGTTCGACTTTGGGTCGACGATACTGGCGATGGAGGAGGCGATAGGGGTCGAGCTTGGGTCAGATTGGAAGAGGGGAGGGAGGCGCGTCGACTGGGGTAGGTGGCGGCGGCTGGAATTGCCTGTGGCGGCGGCGATTTGGGGGAGAAGCGGCGAACGGGTTTCCGCCATAGGTCGAGAGAGAAAAAGGGTTTTTGGGTTTTTATTTTATTTTAAAAATAATGAAAGGAAAATTTTGATTGGCCCATAGTTTTAATAAATTTTTAAATAGTGTTTCTCCACACGAACACCAATTCAAACCCAACGACTGTCGTCCCTAGCTAATTACCCCCATCCCGGACATAATGGGATATGTTTCATTGGCTAATTCGACTGTTATAATCAGTTATTCATCAAATTAAAGTATAAAACATTTAATTTTAACTTTGAACATACATTTCAATTTGTCAGGGCCACAAACTGATTCAAAAAATTCCAGAAAAATAAATCTAGCTATGTTTTGACGCTACGGTCCCAACAAAACTAGTTTCGTCGAATTCTGAGATCGTTTGAAAAATGGCCATTTTCTGGTCGATCCAATTTAACAGAAATTGACCAAACACATTTTCTTTTGCTACGCTCACATACTAGCTTCAAAAATTATGAAATTTGAAACCTAGCAATAGTTTGACATCCCGGAACCAACAAAAGTGGTTTCATCGAATTCCGAGGTCGTTTGCAAAATATCTATTTTCCAGGGCAATATATTCTATATAGCGACCTTTCTGAAAATTCATTCGGCCATAACTTTTGATTCCCGTTATGAAACTTCGATTTTTCAGATTCGTTAGAAAGGTATTGATAAACAAATTTAAATATTTTTGGTTTCACTAAAATCCGTTATGTTTTCCACCCTGCACAGTCAGTCAAAGTTTGAATTCAAATTTTCAAACTGACTCACTATTTCTAATTCACTATTTTATTGAAATATTCTATTTCAATTGTTCAAATTCCTTTGAAATAACCAATTTAAATTTTTTAAATTGGCTTGTATTTTCCGGGTTGTTACAATCTCCCCCACTTAAAACTTTTCGTCCTCGAAAAGGAAACAACAGTATGGTAGGAAACAAAATGTAAATGCAAAGTATTGTAAAGGTACCTTGCACTGGAGTTAGTCAGAGATGTCCACTCTGCATTTGGGGTAAGCTTGCTTAATGCTTTCCTCAGTCTCCCAAGTACAGTCTCTAGGATCACTACTCCATTGCACATTAACTAAATGAATCTTTTTGCTTCTTAGTTCTCTAGTTTCTTTGCCAACAATCTTTAATGGCTCTCTTCTGGCTACCAATTCTGGAGTTATGTCTATATCCTGTTGCGCTGCTTCTTCTACAACAAGACCCGGATCATGCACATGTCTTCTAAGTTATGATACGTGAAATACATCATGCACTCCAGGCAACCAATCTGGTAATTGAACCCTATAAGCCTGAGTTCCAATTCGTTCGAGTATAGGAAAGGGACCAATAAATCTCGGTGCCAACTTCCCAGTTTTGCCAAATCTGATTACTCCTCTCATCGGAGAAACTTTCAAATAAACATGATCACCAACAGCACATGTCAAATCTCTTCTTCTAGAATCTGCATAACTTTTCTATCGGCTTTGTGCGGTTCTCAATCGCTTTTTGATGAAGTCGACTTTATCAGATGCTTCTCTAATCATATCGGGTCCTAACACAAGTCTGTTGCCAGGTTCTACCCAACATGCTGGAGATCTGCACGGTCTGCCATATAATGCTTCAAATGGCGACATTCCCAAACTTGCTTGATAGCTATTGTTATATGAGAATTCTGCCAAATGCAAGTGATCTTCCCATTACCCACCAAAATCAATTATACACGCTCGCAATAAATCTTCTAGAATTCTATTCACCCGCTCAGTTTGTCCATCTGTTTGAGGGTGATAAACGGTGCTCATATTCAGTTTTGTTCCCAATTCTGTCTGGAATGCCTCCTAGAATTTGCTAGCAAATATTGGGTCTCTATCACTGACTATGCTGATGGGAATTCCATGCAGCTTAACGATTTCTTTGAAATATATCTGTGCTAGACTTTGAGCGGTTCTATTGGATCTGACAGGTATGAAATGGGCAGTCTTCGTGAAGCGATCTACGATTACCCAAATGCTGTCATTACCTTTCCTGGTTCGCGGCAAGCCATCTATGAAATCCATGGAAATCTGTTCCCATTTCCAACCTGGGACTTCCAACGGTTGCAACAATCCAGCTAGCTTCTGTTGGTCGCTCTTGACTAATTAACAAGTAGGGCATCTGCTAACATACAAAGAAATATCCCTCTTCATTGCCTTCCACCAGAAAGTGCGTTTGATATTGTTGTACATTTTACTCACACCAGGATGGATGCAAAGTTTGGATTTATGGCATTCATCTAGCACTTCTCTTTTGAGCTTAGGAATGTTGGGAACGCATATTCTCCCTTTCAGTCTCAGAACTTCTTCTTTATCTATCTGAAAACTTGAGGGCTCTCCCTTCAGGATTCTCCCTCTGATCCTTTGAATGAAATAATCATTCCTCTGGAGAGCACATATCTTATCAATCAAGCCAGGCGTAATTATAAGATTGGCAATGATTGCGGTTTTTCTACTAAGTGCATCCGCTACAACGTTAGCCTTCCCTGGCGTATACAGGATATTAAGATCATACGCAGCAAGAAATTCTAGCCAACGGTGCTGTCTCAAATTCAGATCTTTCTGGGTGTATAAATACTTCAATGATTGATGATCTGTGTACAGTACAAATTTCTCGCCCAATAGATAATGCCTCCAGATTTTCAAAGCAAAAACGATAGCTAGCAACTCAAGATCATGAGTTACATAATTCTTCTCATGTGGTTTCAGTTGGCGGCTTGCATAAGCGACTACTTGGCCTCTTTGCATTAACACTGCACCAAGACCTCTAATAGAAGCATCTGTCCAAACTGTCAAATCCTGATTGCCATCAATAATGGTTAACACTGGTGCAGTTGTCAGTTTCGATTTCAATTCCTGGAAAGCTTCTTCACAGTCGGAAGTCCACTTAAATTTCTCATGCTTCTTCGTGAGCTTCGTTAACGGACCGGATATCTTTGAAAAATCCTTAACGAACTTTCGATAATAACTAGCTAACCCCATAAAACTTCTAACCTCTGTGGGTGTAGTGGGTTGTTTCCAGTCTTGAATCGCTGTTATTTTGCTTGGATCTACAGAAATCCCTTTCTTTGACACAACATGGCCAAGAAACTTCACTTCTTCTTGCTAGAAGACACATTTAGAGAATTTGGCTTTGAAGATGTTCTTTCTTAGAATCTCCAATACTTGTTCTAAGTGTTTTTCATGCTCGGGTTTTGATTTGGAGTAGATTAAAATATCATCGATGAATACGAGGACAAATTTATTCAGAACTCCCCTGAACACTCTATTCATTAGATCGAAAAAGTATGCTAGAGCATTGCACAGGTCGAACAGCATTACTAACCATTCATAAAATATGTCTGGACCTCTGTAAGCTGTCAAAGGAACACACTCCTCTGCTACTCTCAATTGATGAAAACCTATAGCTAGGTCCATTCGGGAAAATACTCTCGCCCCATTTAATTGGTCTAGCAGATCATCGATGCGGGGTAATGGGTATTTATTTTTGAGCGTCTGTTTGTGGAGGTCTCGGTAATCAACACACAATCGAAGAGTACCGTCTGACTTTGGAACAAACACTACAGCTGCACCCCAATTAGAAAAGCTAGGTCTGATTAGACCCTTCCACAATAGTTGACGAGTTTGATCGCCTAATTCCTCTTTTTCCTTTGGAGTCATTCTGCGAATTGGATGTACCACTGGTCTGGCATTGGGAATTAGATCGATTCTGAATTCTATTTCTCTTTGCTGAGGTAAGTTTTCGACTTCTTCAAACACATCTGCATAGTTTCTGACAATAGGAATCTTTTCCAAGGAAGTGGGGATAACTTCTAATGCAGACCGAAATTCTTCTCTATCTGGATTCGAACCATGGCAGGGTACAATAATATATCCAAGCTTCATTCGAATTTTTACTATTCGTTCTGCACACTTTACCTCAGCTTCATATTTCGTTAACCAATCAAGCCCGAGAATGATATCGAATTCGGGGGAAATCCATGATGATTAAATCAAAGGAAAACTTGTAGGAAGAATAAGAGACTTGCACTCTACAATATGAACTGAGAATGAGAGATCCTCCTATCGGGTTATGTACTACAACCGATTCTTTAAGCTTTCTCTTTTTTAACTTTAATTTGTGCACTGTGTTACTAGCAATAAAACTACGTGATGCACCCATGTCAAACAATATAGAGACAGGAATATTTTTACTTGTAAGGGTACCTCCCAAAACATCGGGTTTACCTGCTCCTTCGGAATCAGCTGGCGGGCTCGACCCGTCATACACGTGAGCTACTGCGGCCTTCTTCAGCAAAGGACAGTCTTTGACAAGATGATCCGTCTTGCGGCAATTAAAGCAGGAGCAAGGGTTCTGAGAGCCCTGGCTTGAACCTTGTGAATTTGTCTTCTGCCTCTTCGGGGCTGTGCACACATTAGAGAAGTGCCCCATTTTTCCACAATTATAGCAACTTCCTTTTGGCGGCCTGCCAGTCTGTGGTTTCGAGGATGCTGCTTGGCTTGAATCAGCTTGATTCACAGCAGGCTTACGTTTGTTCCCGGCTTGGCTTTTAGCGCGATCCTGCTCCAGGTGCCTTTGGTCAAGGTCTTCGTAGTTGCATGTCATTTCCACCAATTCATTAAATCCCAGCTTGATGTGGGCCATGGCTCTATCATGATACTGTCGCTTCAGCCCAAGGATGAACCTCTTATTCTTGGACTTTGCAGTGGCGACAAGCTCCGGAGCATAGGGGGACAACTGTGTAAATTTATTCAGATAATCCTGCACTGAAAGATCCCCCTGCTGTAGGTTGGCGAAGTCATCATGCATGCGTTCTAAGGCTTGTTCCGGGACATATTTCTCCTTGAAGAGTTCTTTGAATCCGTACCAGGTTCTTCCAGCTTCTCTATTCCCAACGGTGAGAGATTCCCACCATAGTTCAGCTTGTTCCTGTATAAGCCAGACACCCATAATAGCTTTATCTTGATCTCCAAGCCTTAGGCCTTCTAGTACCTTCTCGCATGTTTTGAGCCATGCAAGGGCCTCTATTACTGTGCCAGTTCCCGAGAAGGTCTTGCCTCCTAGGTTTTTGTATCTCTTAGCTATGCGGTCCAGCTCGAAGTATTGAGCGGCCGGGGGTTGTATCAAGGGTCCTTCTTCAACTGGGACTTCTCCCTGTCCTCTGCCACGGCCAGCACGACCTCCTCTAGCAGCGGCTGCTCGGGTAGCCATTTTTCAAATTGTGTATAAGCAAGAAAAGAGTCAGCTTACAGAAACGATAATTTATTGCGTGGTTAAGTAGAAAATTTAAGGAAAGATAACGATGGACTGATCAAATTGTTTTTGCTATTCTGCTTGGCTCATTCTAGGACTTTGCTAGCCCTATCTCTAATGAGCTACTCGCCTTAGAATACTACTGATTCTATTTTGACGAAGTGTTTAATGTGTTAGACTCCGGAACTAAGGTTAACCAAAGCTCTGATACCAGCTGTGACGATCCCAAAACCCCGTGACACGGTGTTAAGGATAATCATTGGAATATAACACATCAATCATCATTAGCAGATCACAGATAATAGCATAAACAGAGAATAAAATAATTTACATACATATGACAACGGAATCATATAGATATCACCACATCAGAGAGCACGGTGCAGGATACAACTTAGTGCATAATAATACATAATCAGTCACCATCGCCCGAGGCGGAATCATACATAAAGATTACACAAAATAAATATCAGTCTACATCGCCAATGGCGGAATCATAATACATACACTATAATGGCGGAAAGAGTCCAAGTCAGCACGGTGTAGTCAAGCCTCGCCATGAGCCAAAAGTGCACCAGATACCTGTAACTAGGCTTCCCTTGTGAAAATGAGGGCACCCGAGTTTGCAAGGTGACACAAACTACGAGTCAGTCATGGGACTGGTATGAGAAATCTACTTAACTTATTAACAACAATAATAAGGCAAATCAAAGGACCATGCCACTTTCGCGGAACGAGTTTACTCCAATGAGTGCTAGTGCATGAAATAAAGTAAATGATTAAATCATCGCAATGCTTTTTATAAAATGAAGCCATTATAAGACTCAGGTCCCATCACGCAATGCAACGCAAGCCGGAGGATAGAGTTTTACCTTGTAATGGCCAAAAATGCTTCATACGTATAAAACAAAAGTGTTTGATATTATTACTAGTACATATATGTTTCAAAAGCGATTTCAATCATAAATATCAATCCTAGACGGCATGGGTACCATATATCATGTCGCCATACTAGTAATACAATCACATTCGCATATTTCGTATTGGAAATTGGATTCCTTCATGAGTCGAGGAAGGGGGCAAGCTCCTCTCCGATTCGAGACACTCTAGCAAATGTCTCAGGACCCCACTATGATCCTTGGATCTTCAAGGCCGGTCCTCTCTTACTTTTGAGGATTGGCAATTCCTGAACACACGTTTCCCGGTCCTTACAGACCTATAATCGAGGCGCCTCGTATTCCAACAACCACACAGGTGAAAAGTATATATAATGTCAGGGCTGGTAGGTCACTGACACCACCTTAGCTAGAAAGAAACGTCGTGCTCTCCCTGCAGTCACTATCCCGTTTTTGACTCATACCGAGGTGTGAGGCTCGCGAATCCACGTTATACACAAAACTACGTCACAAAGACCATGCTTTGATCATCAACCACAAGACTTTGCTTTGCAACAGAAGCCTTGATCATATGCCACTTAGGCGTGCCACACAGGCAATCCACTCCATGCGACCGATTTCTATCTATACATAACCTCTGAGCTCGTACGTCTCAGAGAAGGGCGTTGAGCAAGAGAATAAATTCTCCGCCGCCAAACAGATATATATTTAACAGAGATCAATCAGCACATAACAAAATCCAATGTCAGACACACAGTCCATTTGCAAGTCCGTTCTGGGTTTGAACGAAACCGGAGGCGCCAAATTCCTCGCATATCCGTACAATCAACAGTATGTTTGGACGGCTACTACTTCAGCTCCTTCACGGTAGCTACTCCAATCACGAGCATCAGTAGCGCCCATCCATCCAATGTGAAGATCGTCGGTCTTCAACCGTCTTCGTCTCTTCGACTTCTCAACGTTGATCGATTATTTGAAATGAGATGAACTCGGCCTTTTCAAATAACCCACGTATATTTAGATTTTCAAATCAATTTATCACATGGTTAGACTATTCAACATTCACCTTTCAGTTCTTTAGTTATAATCTTCATGTTAAATACATTCAACCATCACATATCAAGCAAACACAACAAAATTGGTTTATTTCCACTCTATATCGTCTATAGTGTTTTATAACGATATATCGCCATTTTTATTCATTTAAAACAGCCATATTTAATTAAACGACATTTCAGGTCGTGCCGATGCACTAGCGCTGTTTTCCACTAAATTTGTTTTACACATATCTGAAAATCTAACCATTGGATCTTCACAAATTTTATATCATTAGAAAGATCATTTCAAAACGAATCCAACGGTTTCAGTTTCGGGAAAATCCGACGGTCGGATCTTCCACACTAGCCATTTGAAGTTATGACTTCAATTTACGAACTGCAGCGTCGTTATTCGATTTAATTTAATTATATATATATAAATATAATCGTTTCTGGTGCTGTTTTTCTTCAGATTTGAATTAAACATTCTAGACAATCCAACCGTCGGATCTTCACAAAGTGGGGGCCGTTGGAAAGATATTTCCAAGGCGAACCCAACGGTTGCGGTTTCGGGAAAATCCAATGGTCGGATTTCCCGCACTAGTCGTTTGAAATCACGGTTTCAAAACACGAACTGCACGGCCACGTTTCGTTTTAATTTTATTTATATTTATATAAATATAGTTCATTCAAAAATTCCTATATCGTTTTCACTTCAAATATTTCACTTACGCCTTTAAATTTCGCCATAACCTCCTTTGTACGGGAGGGGCTGGGAAAATTCCCAAATAGCCACACGGGCGTCTCATGTCAAAAAGAAAAAGAAAAAGCCAAGCGGCTAGCCAACAGGCTCATAAAATCATCACCCAAACAAAACAGTAAACGCGTACCTATTTGTCGGGCACAAAATTTTATTCCTCTTCTCTAGCCTCTTTGCTATAACTTGTTCAATAAATATGCATGTACATATATGCAATTCTTATCACTTATCATTTTCCATTCAACTTCATATTTGATTCACTTTGGTTTAAAAACACCATTCATTCTAATGTTGCATGCATAGGCAAAAATCATATCATTAGCTAATTAATGAATATTTCAACTCATGCATATTTATTTGAACAAGTGGTTATTTTTAACACTTCACATTTCAAAGATGATAATTTTGGCGAACTAAAATATATTTCAACACAAGACTATGTTATTTAGTTCCTATGCATGTTAAAAATAATATTTCTTTCACAAATATTTATTTCAACGCTCGCATATCTTTACATATCACATATATGATAAAAATGATATTTTTATCATTTAAAATATTTATTCAACACATGAATGTTTTTAACAATTCATAATTTCAATAAAAATGTAATTTTTATTGTTTGATCTTTTTATTCAACACATGAAATTTTTCAATACACACACTTCTCAACACATGAGCACCTCCACACATGGATATTTTATATATGTTGTTCATATAAGAAAGATGAAATTTTTATTGTTGAAACTATTTATATATAAGGCGAATATTTTACATACTTCATATATATTATAAAAATGTGATTTTTATTGTTTAAACCCTTCATTCATTCACACATGAATTTAATTTTCACACATCACTTCTCAACACATGAACATCTCCACACATGGATATAGTTTCAACATATGACTTTAATTTCAACGCATGAAGATAATTTCAACATATGAAAATAATTCTAACACATGAATATTAATCAAAATTTCGGCAGCATAAAGGCAGGGTAGTTAAAACCGGCACCGTCCCTAGTACGGCTCCTCGCTCTACCTTAAAACCTCGTGGTTTTTGACAATGGGGATTCATACGTCTAATTCGCACGCAGGCGACATGTTTTATTTTTATTTCCACAATTATTTCCAATTCATTTCAATCACCAACGGGTATTTTTCAACCACAACCAATTAATATCAACCACAAACAATTATTCTACCATTCACATTTTTCATCCAATATTTCACGCCAATTCACAACAATAAATATCGTCCATGGTTTGTGGACGAGGGGAGTGTGTGTGTGTGTGTGTATATATATATATATATATATATATTATTGCTATATTTCACTTGCATTTCAACACATATATCAATTATTCTATGCATGTATAATTCATACTTCGCTTATATAGCTTACACCACGCATGTACATGAGGTATACAACACGTGTGTAATTTATATTTCGTTTATATAATTTATACACGACATTTTCCATTCAAATTCATTTAATTTAGATTTCTCACATTGGTTTTCGGAGTGCTAAAAATCGTAGATGACTCAGAAAAATCCGCGGTCTCTTCTATGTGGCAGAGAGCTTCCTTGCGGTCCCGATGTTTCCTGTTTCATCGAATTTCGTCAACACACCAAAAAGATATGATTTTTCAAAGTTCAAACATAAAAAAAACGCACCTTTATCGATGGTTCAAAACTAGGGTTGCAGTTTTCGCGAGAATCGAGGCACGATAGGATGATCAGAGGTGATGACGTGGAAGAGGGAGGAAAGGGGAGTCGGCACAGGGTGGTTTGGTGATGATCGGTGGCCTCTGGCGTACGTGGCGGCGGTGGAAAGTGTTCGACTTTGGGTCGACGATACTGGCGATGGAGGAGGCGATAGGGGTCGAGCTTGGGTCTGATTGGAAGAGGGGAGGGAGGCGCGTCGACTGGGGTAGGTGGCGGCGGCTGGAATCGCCTGTGGCGGCGGTGATTTGGGGGAGAAGCGGCGAACGGGTTTCCGCCATTGGTCGAGAGAGAAAAAGGGTTTTCGGGTTTTTTTTATTTTAAAAATAATGAAAGGAAAATTCTGATTGGCCCATTGTTTAAATAAATTTTTAAATAGTGTTTCTCCACACGGACACCAATTCAAACCCAACGACTGTCGTCCCTAGCTAATTACCCCTATCTCGGACACAATGGGATATGTTTCGTTGGCTAATTCGACTGTTACAGTCAGTTATTCTTCAAATTAAAGTATAAAACATTTAATTTTAACTTTGAACGTACATTTCAATTTGTCAGGGCCACAAACTGATTCGAAAAATTCCAGAAAAATAAATCTTGCTATGTTTTGACGCTACGGTCCCAACAAAACTAGTTTCGTCGAATTCTGAGATCGTTTGAAAAATGGCCATTTTCTGGTCGATCCAATTTAACAGAAATTGACCAAACACATTTTCTTTTGCCACACTCACATATTAGCTTCAAAAATTATGAAATTTGAAACCTAGCAATAGTTTGACATCCCGGACCCAACAAAAGTGGTTTCGTCGAATTCCCAGGTCATTTGCAAAATATCTATTTTCCAGGGCTATATATTCTATATAACGACCTTTCTGAAAATTCATTCGGCCATAACTTTTGATTCCCGTTATGAAACTTCGATTTTTCAGATTCGTTAGAAAGGTATTGATAAACAGATTTAAATATTTTTGGTTTCACTAAAATCCGTTATATTTTCTACCCTGCACAGTCAGTCAAAGTTTGAATTCAAATTTTCAAACTGACTCACTATTTCTAATTCACTATTTTATTGAAATATTCTATTTCAATTGTTCAAATTCCTTTGAAATAACCAATTTAAATATTTTAAATTGGCTCGTATTTTCTGGATTGTTACAATAAGACTAAGTGTTCATATCTCAAATTTGTCAAAATTAATTTTTTAAATCCAAATCCTTAAATTTGTCAGATTTCAACAAAATTTTGAATCCAAATTCTCGCATAAATAATCTTTTTCCCAATTCATCCAATTATCTTGCAAAAATAATATTTTGGATCATTTTTGAAATTCTTTTGCACTTAGTACAAATTCAAATTCAATTTAAGAGATAATTCGAAATACTTGTTTCAAATTCAAAACCATGTCACTAATCCACCTGTCCATGGTTTTGTCAAAGTAGGAATAAAGAAGGATTCAAGAGTAAAGTTGGACAATTAAATATTCAAGCATGATAATCGGGGAGATAATGATCATCAAAAGATGACAATGAGTCAAGAAAAACACAGTGAAAAATGAAGAGGTAGAATTATATTTTCAAACGCTTATTCTATTTCAAATGGTTTCCAATATCATATTAATTCTTTTAGTATTCATACTTTGAATCTACCCAAAATATTCTAAAAATCACTAAGGATTTAATTAACATATCCTGGGTCATTCTCATTCTTACTTGTCAACCTAGAAATTTTTAATAGACAAATGAATTTTTGTTTAAGTTCCCGTACAACCTTAAATTCCCTTAATTTCTTTTTTAAAGGTTTTACTCTCTTCAATTATTTATAACCATATGAGATTATAAATGCCTACCAAATATTTTCATAAATTAATTTCGACTCATGAATTCCATTCTAATTCAAAAACACATTGATTTTATGGTAAAGGACGCTCTCTCAAGCATAATATTCCCAAATCTCTTTATAGGGTATTCCTAACCCTATCTCTGATGAGATATCATAACTCTAATGAGTCCTTACTTTTGTTCAAACATGTCATACCCATTGCTTTGTATAAACCAAATCTCTGAAAACATGTTGTAACAACCCGGATTTTTGACCGGTTTTCGCCGATAATTAAACCAACTTAAACCGCTCATAAAGACGGATAGTTATGGGTACTTACATATTTACACAAAAATAACAGAACTTTTCATTTCATTATCATAATATAACATCAGAGTTACAAGGAATACATCAGAGTACATTGATTTCACAGCGGACGAAATACTAACTCAGCGGAAGAATGCGAATGCTCCTAAACATATAGCACCATCTAAAACAAAATCCTGCTCCAACCAACTCCAAGGATAAATCTGCGAACCAAACTACTAGCTCCCTGTTTAAAAATTATGGGCACCCACAGTTTAGGTGAGGGAAAAATAAACTCCAGGTCAGTAGTGGGACTGGTGTGAGAACTCAAAACAGCTGTTATTTAGGATTCAATTTAAAGTTGGGTAATTCACCGGACGATGCCGCTAACGCGGAATGGGTTTACTCCATATGAATTCATGTGCATATAAATTCGCTATGACTTTTAAATATTGAAACTACCATAAGGTCTCGCAGCACACACACACTGCAAATGCACACAAGGGCTAGGTTTCTCCTTATGATAGTAAAAAATGCTCGATATGTAAAAATACTCTGATATTGTTATTATCAGTGCATAGTGTGAAAACAATTTCGCAAATAAATGTATTAATCCTAGCCAGCATAATGCCCCATCCCATTATACTGACAATCCTGCTGGTAGCAGGCTATACAACTAAAATCATACAGGTTCGTAGTGGGAATTGGATTTCCAACAAATGACTAGGCAAAGGAACTTCCTTATCGAACCGATGGGTACGCCTCTAAAAGGACGCCCCGAGAACCAAATCGGGCTCTCTGCCAACACAAGGCCGGGTTACCCCTTAACTGGGTAACTTAGAGCACGCCTGAGTATATCACTTCCCGGTCCTTACCAACCTTTATACCGAGGCCTCGCAACATCAACATCCATATAAATAGAAGTTATCCACATAGGTTAATACCTGGGCTCCATACCTAAGTACACCTTTTATCTAGAAGGAAATGACTACCCTTAACCTCGCTGCATCTTTGTAGTTTTAGCCATTTACCGGGTTGTAAGGATTGCCGAGGTCACCATATACATAAAGCTACGCTTAAACAAGCCATGCTTTGATCATCCATAGCTCACCATATAACTTAAGTATGCCACATTGTCCATTCACAACGCATCATTGATTTTTGTCAATATATGACCTCTAAGCTCATACGTCTTAGAGAAGGGTGTTAAGCAAGAGAATAAATTCTCTGCCACCAAGCAGATATATATTTAACAGAGATCAGTACTACGTAGTCAATTACAATGTCGGACACACAATCCATATAATCCGTTCTGGGTCTGAACGAAACACCGATATGAAAATCTCAAAATATATTCAAACCTCATGCGACTTATAACCTCGTATCGGGTGGCCTTCCCAACCGAGACATCATCAATCAATCTAAATAATTCAAAGAATTCCGGTCTTCATTCGTCGTTTTTCCAAGTCTTGAATTGCTCCATAACGTCATATTATTACTTGGAATGGTTTTCAAACATATATTCGATCCCGGTCTTCCCAAGTAATAAGCATACTTTAAAAATCAGTATCTATGGACTATACAAGTTTCTCAATTCAAATCTCCTTCCCAAACGTTATCAATTCATTTCAAATTTAAGGTTGGATTCATTTAATTCCCGTAAATCCCATTATCATCTTAACTTTTCTTGAAACTCGATATTCATTTCCATCCTTATATTTCAAAAGCCAAATTCATTTATTCGTCATTATCTCTTTCCATAAGCTTCAAAACCACCAAATTTCAATTTGGATTTAAATCTCCGTTTATGGTAAATCAAATGATTGACATTTCAAATATATGTTTAAAACAAAATTTAATCGACTTATATTTGATATCGATTCGCAAACTCGGGCAAACACCATCAGAATTTGGATATGAGTATGGTTTACTATTTCTGATAGTATTCGTCCAATCCTGGGATTCCATATCGAGTATCCGACAACTAAATCTATTCAAAATTCATTTCTTTTTTTATTCATATTTCCGAAATCTTACTTACCATAAATTTCATACCATACATTTTAAAATATTTTACGTATAAACAAACCCTTTTTCCATAATATAAACAATGGTTCATGGTAAAAAAATCTTTAAATTCCAATCATTTTAAAGAAACGGTATAACAACGTTAAAAGCGTTATGGAAAGAGCTGAGAAATGGCAATTTAACCATATAGATCTAAACTATAAATCCATTGTTTTTGTTTCAAGTCAATTTGATTCAAAATGTTCAAGTTATAAATGTTTGAAATTTAAAATTGATATTAACGAACTGTCATTGCGCGATGCGTTCGATTCAAGCCATATAACATTTTAAAATATTGTTAGCCTGCTTTATGACCGGGCCACACAAAGCTTAGACAATCATTCATGAGTAACGAAGTCAGCTCGAGTCAATATGTAACGTCTCGCATTTTTGTCGGTTTGTATTTGAATATTTAAATCAGTTTAAATACTGAATTCTGAATATAAGTAGATTCATATATTAATTAAAACGAAGTTGAACGTATATAAATATATATTAATTATAATCGAGCTCAGAACGACCCTGCAGTTCGTAAATTAACGTTCTGAACTTCAACTGAGTGTACCGGACTCGTTTTGAATCGGATTTCTTCAAAACAAGAAACGTTGGAATCTGTTGAACTGTATCTTTCTAACACAAGTGGAAAATGAAGATTTCGTTGTATAGATTGCAAGATACGTCCAAATCAAATATTCGAAAAGTCGCTGTGAAATCATATATCGACCGTAACAGTTATTTGAATATAACTTGATATCGGATGCAAACCGGGATAAGGTTCTCTTGAGACGCAGCGATAATTTAATTTTTAGAATTTTACTGTAATTTTTAATTAATTAAATAAGCAACTTTTTATTTGGAGTATTTTGCACCCTGTATCGGTATTTCGGGATTTCAAAATATGAGTCAATCTACCGGTATTATTATATTTTCGGAATCGTGACATCTCGTAGAGCACGACTGTACACTTACGTCTGTCCGTAGCGGTCAATATATGGAGATGAACTTTTACGAAATGAGGTGCTCTTAATAAACATATAAAGAACATATTTTTCCATAGTACTACCAAGAAGTCGTACCTAACCTAGGAACACTGCTGCTAAGCAGTATGAAATGAATCTCGGCCAATGATTTCTGCAAGCCAAGATAGTGATAGAAGCTTCTTGACTCTATTAAATAATACTTCCGTACCATATCTTATTTCCATCCCATGTTGTGTTCTATGGAACAAAATCAGAAATACCACGTTCAGACATTAGCCAATCCGAGAAAATCTGAAATGCAAATCTCAACATATGGAGCAAATCTCGGCAGATATCATTTTTGGGAAAAAGAGGATTTATTTAGAAAACATGGTGTACCACGCAGCTAATGAGAGTAGGCTTCCAAATCAACATTTAATGAACCATACCCTAAGGCAATCTAACCTACATATTAGCAGCATGCTCTCAGCGAAATGAGGTAGCTCTTATCCCTCTTTTGCTCGCCAATATAAAAGTGTGCCTACCCACCTCTTTCAGTAAAAACTGAACAAAAGCTTCCTTTTTAATTTTCGATCTTCCTTCATTTATTTAATAATCACTCAAAAACACCCTAAAACAAATATTGTTGAACTCCATGGTTGATAGCGTGAGATGGAAGAGCTCGTGGAGGGGGCGTTGGAGTGTGTGTGGTGGTGTTTGTTCCGGTGGGAGCGGAAGGAGTTGATGGTGATATTTGCGGTGATGTGTGAGATGGGAGGAAATATGCGGACATGAGTGCATCTGGTCTTGGGAGATGGGAGGAAAGGCATTGTTGCGTTAAATGAAGCGTGTACTGCTGGGTGCATGTAGGGAGTACGGTTGTGCATGCAGGAACTGGTTCGTGTATTTTGAAGTAGGTGGGTTCGGAAGTAGGTGTTCAGGGAGAGTGCAGACATATTATATGGGGGTGGGAACAAACGCAAGCTGTGAAGAAGATTGGGATTAGATCCCAAGTGGAAAAATATATGTGGCATTTCGTAATAGTGATAAGGTGGAAAGAGGTCGGATGTTTTGGGGACCGTGCGTATATGTTTGTGTAGCAGGCGGTTACTATAGCGTTCCCTTGAGGCGCGGTGAAGTCTTTAGATGGTATCAGTATGTTGAAGAAATATAGGAAGAGAGAAAAAGAAATGATGTGGAGATAAATGGTTACATGGAGGTGTAAACGTGAGCAGGGGACATTTCCATTTCTTTAAATGGGTACATGTTTTAAAAGTGAAATGAGGTGAAGGAAACAAAGTCACAGCATGAAGTTGTTTAACGTCAACATACCTGAAGTGCTGAAGGGGGAGGACTGTTTGGACGGCGCGGTGATGAAGCTGAGGTCTGGCCTGAGCGACGGATTTTTCTTGTCAAGTTCCACAGCATGGAGCTGGTCTGATCAGGAGCAGATGCGATTGGAATTTCTTGTCAAATTAAAACGTCTGACCGGATCTATCAAACGCAAATCGTTATTTAACGGTTAACGCGCCAAGGTGAGTAAAATCACTAACTCTGATCTATTTTAAAATATTGCAATTATATTTTAATGTTGTCTGAATGCTGTGTGATGGTCGATTAGGTAGATTACAGTTAATTTGGTTGAATATTATATATCGTTTGTACACTCACCGGTTAGACACTGATCTCATCGATTTGAATATTCTCTAGCATAGAGTTAGTGTAAATTGTGTTGACTGACATCTGTGGATGCGGAAATCGGTTGGAGGAATCCGACCGGATTCCTTGATAATTATATGTACTGTTTGTTTTGTATTAACCCGAATTTTATTTAAAACCCCATGTGAATATTGATGTTGAACGGAAAATTCAATATCTGTTTCGATAAATCAATAAACGATATCAATTTAGAAAGTGTTAACAGTCGACCGTAAAACCATCGTTGTGTTAAGAAACTGATTTACCGTCAGGCAAATCAATGAAGTTAATTATAGAAATTATATTTTTATAATTAAAGTGAAGTTTTAAATTATAATAGAAGTTCTATTATAAACCAGTATTTTAGAGTTCGTTTTTATAAAGCAAATAAAAGCGATTGTTGACATTTAAACAAGTTTATAAAGTAAAAAACTATCCGACGATTAAATATTTGGATAATTATATTTAAGATAAATAATTTAGAGATATCATTAGATTAATTAGATTAATCTAATGTTAAGAAGTAATTAAAATCAGTTAATGAATTTACTGATGGAAATAAGTTGATTTAATCAACTGTTGTTTGGGAACATGATTTTTAGATTAATTGGTCTTTAATTAATCTAATGAAAACAGGCTAGAAATAAGTTTATCGAAATTAATGAGAGTTAATTACCATTTAAGAAGTTATAGATAAGAACTAGGGAATGGAGAAAGCAAAGAGTTAATGTTTAAATTAAATATGCATAAACCACAGAGATTCCAAAGTAAGAATATGGTGTTGTAAAACCATATTCCTAAATACAACAAGGAAATACGATTTAATAAATATATTAAGTAATAAGGAATTTGAATACAGACTTGTATCGGTTCTAAGGTAAGAACGTTGTCGATCAAGGTCTGAGAGGTAAATAAAATACCCCAACTTGAATGGCTTCGCTATTACCGAGGAACGATATCAGTTTGTAACGGAAAGAGATGTCAAGATTTTTGTAACAGAAAGAGATGTCAAGATTTTTGTAACAGAAAGAGATGTCAAGATTTTTGTAACGGAAAGAGATGTCAAGATTTTTGTAATAGAAAGAGATGTCAAGATTTTTGTGACGGAAATAGATGTCAAGATTAGTATAAAAGGAATATGGCGGCGTATGCAAGTCTTAGAACTATAGCAATAAAATAACGCTGTTGATAAGATAAGTGTGACTGTTATGTCAAGATTAGTTATAACAAAGAATATTACAGCGTATGATAAGTTGAACTATAGCAATAAAATAACGCTGTTGATAAGGTAAGTGTGACTGTAATTAGTTATAAGGAGAATATTACAGCGTATGACAAGTTTTGAACTATAGCGACAAATTAACTGCTGTTAATTTGACTTAAGCGTGACTTTTATATATAGCAGCACTTCCTAGGAAATGTAACAGTTGGTTTGAAATCCACTTATTCTAGAGTAATAAGTAACGACGTTTGTTCAAAGAAATATAAGAAAGAGTTTAGAAAAAGAATTGGGTAATCGTATTAGAAACTGATGACAGCATTTCGATGTTCGAAATGTGATTAGAATTTAAACCGTTAGGATTTGGAACTAGAATTCGACGATGTCGAAAGTATTAAAAATAAACTATTTTTAGGGATTATAATCTGATAGAATAATGAACATTTAGTTTTAAACAAATAAATGTTGATAGGATAGAAATCAGTATTTAGTTATAAACTTGATATCGATTTGATAAGAAGTTGACTTAGAGACAGAGTTTATAAAGTGGAATAGGAGTGAAAAGTATGAAAGAGATTTCGGTAAACAAGATAAGAGAGATTATTACGTGAATAAAGATTTATATGATCAAGGTGTTTAGATTTCTATAAGAAGGGATAGTATTCCCATTTCAAAGGGAATAATGTTTTAAAAGTGAACGTAGGGCCGATTAAAAGGTTAAAAGGAAATTGGAAATATATTCCAATGTAAGTAGGGTAGACTATCCGAGTATAGAAATAAAGAATGTGAAAATAATGGATCGAACGTTAATAATGTATATTATCTGAAACATGAGAGGATAAGAGTTTATAATAATTGGAAATGTTTTCCAAGAAGTATGAAAAGGCTAAAACGGGATTTGAGAAATATCTAGTAAGATATGGGAATTCGAAAAATGAAACGAATGTTAAATAAAAGCGCCTGTGATTGTATGATGTTCAGTTATACATTAGAATGGATGTTGTTTTAACTTCGATAGTTAAATAACCGACTATCGAAGTGTTTGACCGTCGTTGTCAATACGGGGAGACCAGTTGGATATATTATCCGAAAACCACTCTGTATAGGCATAAGCGCTGCGAATTAGATATGCTGAAGATAATTGAAGACGGAGTTAAATGCAAGGGTCGTCCAGTTCTAGAATGATGTTTATTTGTTTGTCCAGTCCCAGGGAAACTTGTATGGACGAGTGTCTGACAGAGTATTTCCAACGGTCACGCCGTTAATTTGTACAAATATACCAAGTTGGTGGGGAGAAGGTAACTTCTCTTTATTCTACACCCAGTGTGCATTTGTGTAATCAATGTGTGATTATGGATTTGACGATGTGACATTCAAAGTGAATGGTGATCAGATGTTCTGAAGATAGACGTAGCCTCTAGCCTCACAACCAGGAATGACAGAAGTTGGGCTAGGCAGCATGGCTAGTTGGGTCATCCCCAAGCAGGGTGTATTGTCACCGATCTAGAGAAAATTCATATTTATACTTCTTTTCGATTCTGTATCTTCGGATGACGGTTGGATGGCCTGCAACCGTGGTGGCAATATATTCGCGACACTCAAGCTAAATGAGTGAGCGGTCATGTGTGGCCGGGTTGCAAGACGTTCTTGTTGAACCCTGAGTGTATCCCCTCTAGAGTACACTATTCAGAAGTGCTCCCATACCTTGTCTGTTGGAATCCATTCTCCGATAAGCACCTTGCGGTTTACGATTTTATACTATATATATGTGGAACGTGAGATGCAAACGTTCTGCTACTTGGATAATTATTTGTTTAGACACTATCATAATATCACTGAAGTTTGATATAAAAATATGTTGGGTTATAGTAAGGTAAAAACCGTCCATGTTTATGTGTGGGCTGGTCTTACTATTATCTTCTTGTTTGAAAAGAATTTTCAAAGTTAAACAGTATGGTTGGAATTTACTCACACCAGTCCCATGACTGACCCAGAGTTTATTTTGTTTGTTTTCCCTAAACTCTTGGGTGCCCAAATTTGTACGGGCAGTCAAGTGTTTCAGGCTTTGCAGATTCACTTGGAGGAGCTCAAAAGCAGGAAGCTTCACCATTAGTTATGTAGAGTTATTTCCGCTGTGATATGATGTATTGTACTCTGATAATGGTATGTATATACAATACAGTTTTGTATTCAAAGTTATGTTATATAATACATTTTATTTTGTTCCGCTGCGAGTTTCGTGTTACTCTGATTCTGTTCAGTTGTAATCTTCTTCTTCTTCTATTCTATTAGTTCTATCTTTTCTTTCTCACCCTCTAAATTCTTCTATTAATGTCCTGGTGTTTTCGATGCTTGAATAGTCAACAATGTGTTTTTATGTTGATTTTCTGGGTCGAAAATTCCCGCCATTACAGTTGGTATCAGAGATGAAGGTTAAGTGATTACCATGGCTCTGTGGCGTAACTCAATAGAGATGGAGTTAGTTGTACTCTAGATTGAGTTTGAGTGTATATAGATGAGCGCGTATTTGTGAATTAATATAAAAACTGTTTTATATTGTGTTGACTGGTCAGTCGAGTGGTTTATGAATTCTGGTCGAAACAGTAATGCAAACTGAGTTGATAGGTGTTTCTAAACTCTTGAACAGAGTAATTCGACACAGTATGTTTTGAAAAGAGGGTAAATGAAATAATTTTACCCAAAGTATATTTTGATATAAAAAGAAGTGTATATCTTGATATTAATATAATATATTGGATATGTGATCATTATTATGATCGAGCAGGATTATAATTGAGTTGGTTATATAAATTACCAATCGAAATATTATATAAGTATGATATGTAAAATCAGATAAGCTGAATCTGAAATTAAAACCAGAATAAGAAATAAAACTCTAGAAACTTGGAGAGTGTTGTAAATAAATTAATGTAAGGGAATTTTAAAATCCTGGGAGATTTGAAAATTTGTTTTCCAAGTGCTGTGAATGATATTTTGAAGTAATTTCAAAAATAGAGTGATATAGTATTGAACTAACTTCGATGGTTGGAAAATAAATTCCGATGATGATCGCGACATTGTCGGTGTTCATTTTCGAGCTGGTAAGTGACGGATTACTACCAAAGATTTTGTTTTGTATTGTTTGAGAAACAAGTTGTCAGAAATTCAAATGTTTTGAATTATATATGATTTCAAACTGATTTGAAATAAATCCCAGGAATTTGAATTCTGAAATAAAAATTTAACTTATAGAGTTAAAATGGTAAAAATGGAATTTAAACAAAGATAACAAAACTAGACTGAATTTGGAAAGATCCAGAATGAAAATTATAAAAGAAAAATATTGGAGATTCGAGTTATTAAAAATGAATTGATTCTTGGAGATTAAGAATCGAATTTTGAATTAGAGATGGAGATAACTGATTTGAGAAATAAATCAGTAAATGGAATGTCGTAATAAAACTTAACAAGGTTAAGAACTGAGAGTGGAATCGGAGTTGAAATAGAAATTTGGCTTAGTAAAAGCGAAAGACTGGTTTGAGAACGGATTGATGGGAGATCAACCAAGGATGCTTGGATATGCTGGTTTGATAGCAGATGGCAGAGATAGAGTTGAATACCCAACAGAGAAGGTACACGTTTATATACGAGTATGAGATTTTTTATGAGTCAGTTTGGGCAAGCCGTTTGGCTGTTTGATTTTCTTTTGGATTGAAGAAGGCCCGGAGTGGCAAGTTGTTGTAGTACCGAGTGAGCCGTGCAGAGGAGATACTGGCGAGATTCTATGAAAATTTAAGCTGTTAGGAAATTTTCAGAAATTTTGAAAATATTCGAAATAATAAGGAATTAATATTTTAATTGGAAATAATCAGTTCAGTGGAAATGGGAATTATGAAGTAAACCAAAAAGATTTTTAACCAGGTTATAACAGAGATTGTAGCATTTTCCCTATCTTAGCAATTTCGAGGACGAAATTATTTTAAGGGGGAAGGTCTGTAACGTCTCGCATCTTTGTCGGTTTGTATTTGAATATTTAAATCAGTTTAAATACTGAATTCTGAATATAAATAGATTCATATATTAATTAAAACGAAGTTGAACGTATATAAATATATATTAATTATAATCGAGCTCAGAACGACCCTGCAGTTCGTAAATTAACGTTCTGAACTTCAACTGAGTGTACCGGACTCGTTTTGAATCGGATTTCTTCAAAACAAGAAACGTTGGAATCTGTTGAACTGTATCTTTCTAACACAAGTGGAAAATGAAGATTTCGTCGTATAGATTGCAAGATACGTCCAAATCAAATATTCGAAAAGTCGCTGTGAAATCATATATCGACCGTAACAGTTATTTGAATATAACTTGATATCGGATGCAAACCGGGATAAGGTTCTTTTGAGACGCAGCGATAATTTAATTTTTAGAATTTTACTGTATTTTTTAATTAATTAAATAAGCAACTTTTTATTTGGAGTATTTTGTACCCTGTATCGGTATTTCGGGATTTCAAAATATGAGTCAATCTACCGGTATTATTATATTTTCGGAATCGTGACATCTCGTAGAGCACGACTGTACACTTACTTCTGTCCGTAGCGGTCAATATATGGAGATGAACTTTTACGAAATGAGGTGCTCTTAATAAACATATAAAGAACATATTTTTCCATAGTACTACCAAGAAGTCGTACCTAACCTAGGAACACTGCTGCTAAGCAGTATGAAATGAATCTCGGCCAATGATTTCTGCAAGCCAAGATAGTGATAGAAGCTTCTTGACTCTATTAAATAATACTTCCGTACCATATCTTATTTCCATCCCATGTTGTGTTCTATGGAACAAAATCAGAAATACCACGTTCAGACATTAGCCAATCCGAGAAAATCTGAAATGCAAATCTCAACATATGGAGCAAATCTCGGCAGATATCATTTTTGGGAAAAAGAGGATTTATTTAGAAAACATGGTGTACCATGCAGCTAATGAGAGTAGGCTTCCAAATCAACATTTAATGAACCATACCCTAAGGCAATCTAACCTACATATTAGCAGCATGCTCTCAGCGAAATGAGGTAGCCCTTATCCCTCTTTTGCTCGCCAATATAAAAGTGTGCCTACCCACCTCTTTCAGTAAAAACTGAACAAAAGCTTCCTTTTTAATTTTCGATCTTCCTTCATTTATTTAATAATCACTCAAAAACACCCTAAAACAAATATTGTTGAACTCCATGGTTGATAGCGTGAGATGGAAGAGCTCGTGGAGGGGGCGTTAGAGTGTGTGTGGTGGTGTTTGTTCCGGTGGGAGCGGAAGGAGTTGATGGTGATATTTGCGGTGATGTGTGAGATGGGAGGAAATATGCGGACATGAGTGCATCTGGTCTTGGGAGATGGGAGGAAAGGCATTGTTGCGTTAAATGAAGCGTGTACTGCTGGGTGCATGTGGGGAGTACGGTTGTGCATGCAGGAACTGGTTCGTGTATTTTGAAGTAGGTGGGTTCGGAAGTAGGTGTTCAGGGAGAGTGCAGACATATTATATGGGGGGTGGGAACAAACGCAAGCTGTGAAGAAGATTGGGATTAGATCCCAAGTGGAAAAATATATGTGGCATTTCGTAATAGTGATAAGGTGGAAAGAGGTCGGATGTTTTGGGGACCGTGCGTATATGTTTGTGTAGCAGGCGGTTACTATAGTGTTCCCTTGAGGCGCGGTGAAGTCTTTAGATGGTATCAGTATGTTGAAGAAATATAGGAAGAGAGAAAAAGAAATGATGTGGAGATAAATGGTTACATGGAGGTGTAAACGTGAGCAGGGGACATTTCCATTTCTTTAAATGGGTACATGTTTTAAAAGTGAAATGAGGTGAAGGAAACAAAGTCACAGCATGAAGTTGTTTAACGTCAACATACCTGAAGTGCTGAAGGGGGAGGACTGTTTGGACGGCGCAGTGATGAAGCTGAGGTCTGGCCTGAGCGACGGATTTTTCTTGTCAAGTTCCACAACATGGAGCTGGCTGATCAGGAGCAGATGCGATTGGAATTTCTTGTCAAATTAAAACGTCTGACCGGATCTACCAAACGCAAATCGTTATTTAACGGTTAACGCGCCAAGGTGAGTAAAATCACTAACTCTGATCTATTTTAAAATATTGCAATTATATTTTAATGTTGTCTGAATGCTGTGTGATGGTCGATTAGGTAGATTACAGTTAATTTGGTTGAATATTATATATCGTTTGTACACTCACCGGTTAGACACTGATCTCATCGATTTGAATATTCTCTAGCATAGAGTTAGTGTAAATTGTGTTGACTGACATCTGTGAATGCGGAAATCGGTTGGAGGAATCCGACCGGATTCCTTGATAATTATATGTACTGTTTGTTTTGTATGAACCCGAATTTTATTTAAAACCCCATGTGAATATTGATGTTGAACGGAAAATTCAATATCTGTTTCGATAAATCAATAAACGATATCAATTTAGAAAGTGTTAACAGTCGACCGTAAAACCATCGTTGTGTTAAGAAACTGATTTACCGTCAGGCAAATCAATGAAGTTAATTATAGAAATTGTATTTTTATAATTAAAGTGATGTTTTAAATTATAATAGAAGTTCTATTATAAACCAGTATTTTAGAGTTCGTTTTTATAAAGCAAATAAAAGCGATTGTTGACATTTAAACAAGTTTATAAAGTAAAAAACTATCCGACGATTAAATATTTGGATAATTATATTTAAGATAAATAATTTAGAGATATCATTAGATTAATTAGATTAATCTAATGTTAAGAAGTAATTAAAATCAGTTAATGAATTTACTGATGGAAATAAGTTGATTTAATCAACTGTTATTTGGGAACATGATTTTTAGATTAATTGGTCTTTAATTAATCTAATGAAAATAGGCTAGAAATAATTTTATCGAAATTAATGAGAGTTAATTACCATTTAAGAAGTTATAGATAAGAACTGGGGAATGGAGAAAGCAAAGAGTTAATGTTTAAATTAAATATGCATAAACCACAGAGATTCCAAAGTAAGAATATGGTGTTGTAAAACCATATTCCTAAATACAACAAGGAAATACGATTTAATAAATATATTAAGTAATAAGGAATTTGAATACAGACTTGTATCGGTTCTAAGGTAAGAACGTTGTCGATCAAGGTCTGAGAGGTAAATAAAATACCCCAACTTGAACGGCTTCGCTATTACCGAGGAACGATATCAGTTTGTAACGGAAAGAGATGTCAAGATTTTTGTAACAGAAAGAGATGTCAAGATTTTTGTAACAGAAAGAGATGTCAAGATTTTTGTAACGGAAAGAGATGTCAAGATTTTTGTAATAGAAAGAGATGTCAAGATTTTTGTGACGGAAATAGATGTCAAGATTAGTATAAAAGGAATATGGCGGCGTATGCAAGTCTTAGAACTATAGCAATAAAATAACGCTGTTGATAAGATAAGTGTGACTGTTATGTCAAGATTAGTTATAACAAAGAATATTACAGCGTATGATAAGTTGAACTATAGCAATAAAATAACGCTGTTGATAAGGTAAGTGTGACTGTAATTAGTTATAAGGAGAATATTACAGCGTATGACAAGTTTTGAACTATAGCGACAAATTAACTGCTGTTAATTTGACTTAAGCGTGACTTTTATATATAGCAGCACTTCCTAGGAAATGTAACAGTTGGTTTGAAATCCACTTATTCTAGAGTAATAAGTAACGACGTTTGTTCAAAGAAATATAAGAAAGAGTTTATAAAAAGAATTGGGTAATCGTATTAGAAACTGATGACAGCATTTCGATGTTCGAAATGTGATTAGAATTTAAACCGTTAGGATTTGGAACTAGAATTCGACGATGTCGAAAGTATTAAAAATAAACTATTTTTAGGGATTATAATCTGATAGAATAATGAACATTTAGTTTTAAACAAATAAATGTTGATAGGATAGAAATCAGTATTTAGTTATAAACTTGATATCGATTTGATAAGAAGTTGACTTAGAGACAGAGTTTATAAAGTGGAATAGGAGTGAAAAGTATGAAAGAGATTTCGGTAAACAAGATAAGAGAGATTATTACGTGAATAAAGATTTATATGATCAAGGTGTTTAGATTTCTATAAGAAGGGATAGTATTCCCATTTCAAAGGGAATAATGTTTTAAAAGTGAACGTAGGGCCGATTAAAAGGTTAAAAGGAAATTGGAAATATATTCCAATGTAAGTAGGGTAGACTATCCGAGTATAGAAATAAAGAATGTGAAAATAATGGATCGAACGTTAATAATGTATATTATCTGAAACATGAGAGGATAAGAGTTTATAATAATTGGAAATGTTTTCCAAGAAGTATGAAAAGGCTAAAACGGGATTTGAGAAATATCTAGTAAGATATGGGAATTCAAAAAATGAAACGAATGTTAAATAAAAGCGCCCGTGATTGTATGATGTTCAGTTATACATTAGAATGGATGTTGTTTTAACTTCGATAGTTAAATAACCGACTATCGAAGTGTTTGACCGTCGTTGTCAATACGGGGAGACCGGTTGGATATATTATCCGAAAACCACTCTGTATAGGCATAAGCGCTGCGAATTAGATATGCTGAAGATAATTGAAGACGGAGTTAAATGCAAGGGTCGTCCAGTTCTAGAATGATGTTTATTTGTTTGTCCAGTCCCAGGGCAACTTGTATGGACGAGTGTCTGACAGAGTATTTCCAACGGTCACGCCGTTAATTTGTACGAATATACCAAGTTGGTGGGGAGAAGGTAACTTCTCTTTATTCTACACCCAGTGTGCATTTGTGTAATCAATGTGTGATTATGGATTTGACGATGTGACATTCAAAGTGAATGGTGATCAGATGTTCTGAAGATAGACGTAGCCTCTAGCCTCACAACCAGGAATGACAGAAGTTGGGCTAGGCAGCATGGCTAGTTGGGTCATCCCCAAGCAGGGTGTATGTCACCGATCTAGAGAAAATTCATATTTATACTTCTTTTCGATTCTGTATCTTCGGATGACGGTTGGATGGCCTACAACCGTGGTGGCAATATATTCGCGACACTCAAGCTAAATGAGTGAGCGGTCATGTGTGGTCGGGTTGCAAGACGTTCTTGTTGAACCCTGAGTGTATCCCCTCTAGAGTACACTATTCAGAAGGTGCTCCCATACCTTGTCTGTTGGAATCCATTCTCCGATAAGCACCTTGCGGTTTACGATTTTATACTATATATATGTGGAACGTGAGATGCAAGCGTTCTGCTACTTGGATAATTATTTGTTTAGACACTATCATAATATCACTGAAGTTTGATATAAAAATATGTTGGGTTATAGTAAGGTAAAAACCGTCCATGTTTATGTGTGGGCTGGTCTTACTATTATCTTCTTATTTGAAAAGAATTTTCAAAGTTAAACAGTATGGTTGGAATTTACTCACACCAGTCCCATGACTGACCCAGAGTTTATTTTGTTTGTTTTCCCTAAACTCTTGGGTGCCCAAATTTGTATGGGCAGTCAAGTGTTTCAGGCTTTGCAGATTCACTTGGAGGAGCTCAAAAGCAGGAAGCTTCACCATTAGTTATGTAGAGTTATTTCCGCTGTGATATGATGTATTGTACTCTGATAATGGTATGTATATACAATACAGTTTTGTATTCAAAGTTATGTTATATAATACATTTTATTTTGTTCCGCTGCGAGTTTCGTGTTACTCTGATTCTGTTCAGTTGTAATCTTCTTCTTTTTCTTCTATTCTATTAGTTCTATCTTTTCTTTCTCACCCTCTAAATTCTTCTATTAATGTCCTGGTGTTTTCGATGCTTGAATAGTCAACAATGTGTTTTTATGTTGATTTTCTGGGTCGAAAATTCCCGCCATTACACAATAGGGAAGTATCAAACCAAGGTGGAAAACTCGTGTATCAACAAGCATGAAGCCGATCGGCTCGGTTCGAGTATATGCAACCCAATCCACCTATATTCGGATAACTGTTACCACGTCACAACCGGATCGGATCGCGTAGAATCTTACCCGATCCGCCTAAACCCCGAACCGATCAATAAATGCTCCCCGCTTTGGATAGCATGAAGCTAGACCCGAACCCCTCACCTGAAGCAGATTGCCTCTCTACTTCTTCACAGATCGAATTATTGGATCGGGTCGAACTCGACCCGATCCCATATCAGTAGCTTACGAAGAAGTCTGGAGAAATTGACACACAAACACCAGATCTGATAGATCAACTTCCGATCCACCAGGAGCTGTAAACGTATGAGAATGAAGGCCTATTCACTAAGTGTGGAGACTAGATCACTGTACACTTGGCAACCCACGAAATGAAGCCCATTCCTCCACTTTCTCCACTACTTGCGAGTTTTCCTCTGATGTTGCCACGTGGCTACTCAGCCCTAACCAACTCTATGCCATTAAATATAGGTTCACGCACCATTTTCAGGAGGATTTTCGTACTTCATTTGTTCATGGCTGCCATGGCCGAATTCCTATATATAACCACCTTCTTCTCTAATGAAAATCAATGAGTTCGGAGAGAAATATTCATTGATTTTGAGTTATTGTGTGATTGTATCCATTGTAATTGTAATTTCGGAACGAAATGAGAAACTATAAAGTGGACGTAGGCTCGTTAACGCCGAACCACTACAAATCTCGTGTATTGATTGTTTTTCCATGCTTTTTGATGATTATTCTCAATTCTTATATAAGAAATCTATCATATTGGGTGTTAGTGCCATTTTTGGGTCTAACAAATATAAATCGCCAAATTCCTCTTTCCAGAATAGATTAAATTCCATAACTTAGATTCAAAACCATATTCCGAATTTCCTTTTTCCAAAATAATATTATCTTTTCGCTCCAATTTCAAAATAACTTTATTTCAAAATCCATTATTTGAAATTTAAATATGAATGGTCACTATGCGACATTTATTAATTTAAATTCTAATTTATTTCTAAGTTTAAACAATTTCAAATTTAAATTTCAAATTATATTTTTGATTTAACCGTCCCATCCGTCGGATCAGTTAGGGATAGCCAGGGAGAGCAGGAAACAATATTTCCAAACCCAAGCCTAGACACTATCCTCTATGTCATCCTAGAACGTTCTGGTATACTATAAACAAAAACATTGTCAATATATATTTAAAACCATTTTCAGTTTTTCAAATTTCCTTTCGAACTAAACTGGACTTAAAAATAATATATTTAATATTTTAAAATCAATCTTCATTTATGTGAAGGATGATTAAATCGATCACCGGTATAATTCCACTACTATAGTGTGTGTGTGAATTCATGCAACCATAAATCAACCATCAACCATATACATCAGATGAACATGAATTATAATCACCATCAGTAAACAAACATTTCAGCTGTGCACAAGCGTTACAATCAATAACGCTTATCAGTGTTCAGTGTGCTATCTACATATCCATTCAAACAATAACATCCATATAATTTATCATAGCCAATTATTCAACCACTATCAATTTAAATAAATACTTTAAATTAGGAGTTCTCACCATAACAGCTCCAAAATCTTCATTACCAGAGCGAACAAGCCAACAAACACTACCATCGCTACTCGTACTGCTCTCAGTCCATTTCTATTAGCAACTAGTAATTTTTCTGCTAATATATATATATTGAAATTATATTAATAACAACCTCTGTTATATATATTTAAATATAACGACTTTTTATTTTATTATAAATTTATACTTAATTGAAATTACCAAAATTATATATCAGCGGGTTCTATTTTCCGATACGATTCTAATGGACCAAAGGGCGAATTACTCGGAGCTAAAGCGAATAAGTTATGGTCGATTAAAGTTTTAACTAATTTAAACTTAAAATAAAATAAAATAAACATACCCAAATTAAGTCCAACCCAAAGCCCAACTACTCACACCCGATCCTTGCTCCCCTCCTTCTTCTTTCCTCTTATTTCCATTTTCATGCCTGGAACCCATTTCAACCGTGCACAACGTGCACCTGCCGATTACTCCACCGTTATTCAAACTGAGACCGCCGACAAACTTCTCTTCATCTCCTCGTTCGATTGCACCATGTCATCCAAACTCCGGTCTCTTCCTCCAAAATGCGCACCCCCTAATGCCATGACCTGCTCTATGTGAACCCATATGGTGCAAGTCCTAAACCTCCACCGCACTCCACAAATTTACACCACATTGTAACAACCCGGAAAATCTGGGCCAGTTTGAAAATTTTATTTTGGCAATTTTAGCGAATTTTGATTATTTAAAATAGATTATTTTAAATAATATCGACGTGAAATCTATTTTGAATATAATTCGACGTATATATTATATACGTCGTCGTTAGAATATATATAATTTTATTTATAATTATAAGTAGAATTGAAAATGGCATGGTAGTTCGAAAATTCGATTTCTAATTTCAAATGAATATACAGAATTCAATATAAGTCAGAATTGAACGAAACAAGAAATATTTGAATCTGTATAACTATATCTTTGTAACGAAGTTAGCAAACTGAGATTTCATCTTAGGAATGATAAGATACGTCCAGTTTAAAATTAGAAATAGTCGCTGTGGAATTTATATATATTTTTATATATATAAGACCCTTAAAAATAGCAATTTTGCAAACGACCTCGGATTTCGACGAAACCAGTTTTGTTGGGTCCGTGATGTCAAGTTATTGCTAGATTCCAAATTTCATAATTTTTCGAATCAATATGTGAGCGTGGCAAAGGAAAACGCGTTTGACCAGTTTCAGTTGATTTTAATCGACTGGAAATTGGCCATTTTTCAAACGGTCTCAGAATTCGACGAAACTAGTTTTGTTAGGACCGTATCGTCAATACGAAGCTAGAAAATATTTTTCTGGAAATTTTCTAGTTAGTATGTGACCCCGGTAATTTGAAAGGTACGTTTAAAATTCAATATAGTGATTTAAATGTAAATTTAACGGAAGCTGATTGTAACAGCCGAATCAGCTGACGATACATATCCCATTGTGTTCGGAATGGGGGTTAAACGCTATGGACGACAGGCGGTGGGCCTCGTTTCGAGGTCGTATGTGAAAGTCAACTCTTTAGGATAAAATTAATTAATTAATTAATTAAAAAGAAAAAAAATAATAGCTTCCTCCCTTAAAAACCTTCTGGCCCCCCCCTTTTATTTTCAGAATCGATTTATAAAAAAAAAAAAAAAAAGAAAGGGAGAGCGACAGGGGAGGAGCCGCCGCCCCTCCCCGATGATCCTCCGCCGCCGTGCGATGGCGGTGCCATCTCCCCACCTCCGCCTGAGAAGGCGATGCCCCCTCCGCCTTGGTACGACGTTCGAGCCCCCCCCCTCCCCTGAAGCCCGACGAACCCAAAACCCCCGATGCCGACGCACCTCCAGCCCCTCCCTCCGATCCTCCGCCTTCTCCTTCCCCTCCTCCTCCCACGACCACATCCGCACCCACCCACCTTCGAACCCCCTGTAAGTTTTGTTTTTTTTATTATTTATTTACTTATTTTTATTTATTCGCTGACTTTTAAAGAATATGAAAACTGATTTATTTATTTGTTTTTATTTTACTTTGATTTTTATTTTAAAGTTTTAAAACTGATTTTTACTTTGAAATTAAAACTGATTTAAAAATGATTTTGTTAAAACTGATTTTTATATATTGCAAAAACTGATTTTTATTTTCTATTCGTCGAAATAAAGTGCTGATTTTTATAAAGATGAAATCTTTATAGTTGAAAAGGCGAGATCTTTATATATAGAATAACGAAATAAAAATAGCATTTTTATCCAAATAGCGTTGAAATAAAAATTCGATTTTTATATATTGAGCTTTGAACTAAAAATTCGATTTTTATATATTGAACTTTGAACTAAAAATTCGATTTTTATATATTGAACTTTGAACTAAAAATTCGATTTTTATATATTGAACTTTGAACTAAAAATTCGATTTTTATATATTGAATAGCGAATAAAAATTCGATTTTTATATATTGAACTTTGAAATAAAAATTCGATTTTTATATATTGAACATCGAAGTAAAAATTCGATTTTTATATATTGAATAGCGAAGTAAAAATGTGATTTTTACGTATGTAGTGAAAGCAGCAACGAAGGTGACAAAAAGGCGAAACGACGAAGACTTCTGCAAAAGAAGAGTCGAGATGGTTGGATAGCTAAAAGTGAGAATTTCTCACCTTTCAATTTATTTTTCTAGTTATATATATATACTAGGATGCAGACGGTGCTTAGTAGCACCCGACACAATCGTCCACAGACCATGGACTTGTTTGTTTGACTGTTTGGTGATTGATTGCGATATTGGTTTGAATGTGGTTTGTGGTGTGAAAAATCGAATCGATAAATTGGTTAGGATTAGACGTGCGCCGTTATAAGGCGAAGGAGTAAGGCTAGGTTAGACCCTTACTCCAAATTTTGTGGTTTGCATAACGAAAGTGAATTTGATTGATATGTGAATGGCGTGGGCCTTCACTAGACCGGGGACAAGGCTAGGCCTTATCCCGTTTTTAGTATCGTGCCGTTATGCCGCCGAAATTTTCTAAAATATGTTAGAAAAATAAAAATATCATTTTATTGAATAAATGAATTGAATAGAAATTCATAAGTTGAAATAAAATGTTTTATCGTTAAAAATATAATTTTTAACGTGAAGTGAATAAAATAAAATATTCATTTATAAACCGAACGGTTTGTTTATGTACACCTATTTGAATGACATTGATTGGGACGATAAATTTTACACATCGCCCAACAGCACAAATAAAATATGTGTTTGATTGTTTGAAACCCCACACGGGTGTTGGGATGAAATTTGAAGTTCACTCATCCTGATTGATTGAATATGTCGATCGATTGATTGACAGGCTGTTATAAGCGTTGAATATCTATATTTGATGCTTTTACAGTGTAGTGCACTTTGGTTGATGGTTGATTATTTTCAATGTTATTATATACATGTGTTGTATGAAAATCCATATAATTAACTTTATATGGTAATTGATTGGGCCTCATTCCAATCGTGAAAATAAAGAATATTTTTATAATAGGAAATATTTGAAATGGAATATTTGAAAATAGAAATATGTGAAGCCGTGATGATTAGATTGACGCCATTTTGACGTGAACGATATTTTTATCGATTTTATTCATTTTGAAATGAATATTGAAAAGTGATTTCGAAATCGACGATTTCGAAAAGAATTGAATTGAAAACGATTTCGAAATGAATTGAATTGAAAACGATTTCGAAATGAATTGAATTGAAAACGATTTCGAAATGAATTGAATTGAAAACGATTTCGAAATGAATTGAATTGAAAACGATTTCGAAATGAATTGAATTGAAAACGATTTCGAAATGAATTGAATTGAAAACGAATTCGAAATGAATTGAATTGAAAACGAATTCGAAATGAATTGAATTGAAAACGATTTCGAAATGAATTGAATTGAAAACGATTTCGAAATGAATTGAATTGAAAACGATTTCGAAATGAATTGAATTGAAAACGATTTCGAAATGAATTGAATTGAAAACGATTTCGAAATGAATTGAAAACGAATTCGAATTGAATTGAAAGCGAATTGAAATGAATTCAAATTGAATTGAAATTTGAATTGAATAGAAATGAATTTTAAAACGAATTTATAAAGAAGAATTCAAATTTTGATTTGAATTGAAATGGAAGTTGAAAAATAGGTTTTGAAACGATTTTAAAACTATTTATATAATTCGTTTTAAATAGAAATCGACGAAATATATATTATATATATTATAGATATAATATAATGGCCTGAATAGAACGCGCCGCGCCGCGGCAGTTCGTGAATTTCGACCATTTATTTCAAACGGACATTACGGGAGATCCGACCGTCGGATTCTCCTAAAACCGGAACCGTTGGGTTCGTATCGAAAAGAGCTTTCTAATGAATGTTAGAAATTTGAAATCTAACGGTTGGATTTGGAATTATGTCCAAATCAAATTCGAAAAAGGTCGCTGTAAGTGCAGTTCGATGGCCGTTGATGGAAATCGACTGTACGGGCCTTGATAAAATTATTAAAAATAGTAATAATTTGTGTAAAATCATAAGAAATGATTTGTGAAGATTTGGGATGAAAAACTCCATATTTGAAAAGATAAAAATAGATTTTTATCGAAATGAACTAGTTTTGAACTAGAATTATAATTCTATTTATTTTTAAATAAATAAATTGAATTTGAAAAGGGTTTTAGAAATAACCAGAATCTCCAATGATTTCATTGAAGTGGATTTGAATCGAAATTGTCTTCGGAATATTTCGAAGTTGGAATTCATGATTATACAGATGTTGTTATGGAAATTTGAAAGATATATATTTATATCGTTATTTCCAATACGACATTTGTTAATCGTAGAATTTGATATTGAATATAAGCCGGGATATTTTCTATTCAGAGCCTTGTATTTAATATCAAATGTGATTTGGGTTTGTCGTGAATGGTGTCTTCACTAACACTGTTCTTGAACCCAGTTAAGAAAAGATTAAATCTTTTTATTTAGATTTAATGAAGTGTGCCAATTAAATAATATTTAATTGGAATTGAATAGATATTGATTTTTGGGTTTATCGTGAACAGTGTTTTAAATAACACTTGTTCTTTAACCCGATAATTAATGAATGTGATTTGGGTTTGTCGTGAATGGTGTCTTCATTAACACTGTTCTTGAACCCAGTTGAGAAATGATTAAATCTTTTTATTTAGATTTAATGAAGTGTACCAATTAAATGACATTTAATTGGAATTGAATCGATATTGATTTTTGGGTTTATCGTGGACAGTGTTTTAAATAACACTCGTTCTTTAACCCGACGATTAATGAATGTGATTTTGGGTTTATCGTGAACCGTGTTTTTAAATGACACTGATTCTTTAACCCAGTCAAAAGATTAAAACTAAGTGGAGTTTTAATGAATCTTTAATTAGATTGAAAAGATCGAGAATGGAGTATCACCAGTTTTGCTCCAGGTGATAGTTAAATCTTTAATTAGATTTGAACGTGAAATTTAGGAACTAACTGTCGGTTAGCCAAGCAGAATGGTTTTCTGGATATTGATCTGATGTTGGTTTCGGCCTTCGGGGTTAATATTTGGGGAATTATTCTCTTGATTAATTTACGGTTAGTGACTAATGAATTGGAATGAGGCGTATGTTGTGTTTGTGTAACACTTATTTAAAATATACGCGAGTTATTCGGAAAGACCGGGTTTATCCCATTCTGAATAACTGATACGACGATAAGTCGAAGATGAAGACGATGGTCGAAGACCGGAGGTCTTCACGTCGTTTGGGTGATAGCTGATGATCTTGATTGGGCTGTACACCCAAGAAGATGGAAACAGTTGGTGATCGTCCAGACGTACTTGGAGATCGATGGATATGCGGGGTACTAGGTGCCTCCGGTTTCGTTCAGACCCAGAACGGACTTGTAAATGGACTGTGTGTCTGACATCGGATTTCATTCTGTGTGACTGATATCGGTTGCATAGGATGGTTTGCCTGTGTGGCATGCTAAGATGCAAATGATCAAGGCTTCTGTTGAAAAGCAAAGTCTTGTGGTTGATGATCAAAGCACGGCCTTTGTGGCGTAGCTTTGTGTAACGTTTACCTCGCGTGTTTCACACCAGGTATGAACCAAAAACGGGAGACGGACCTCAGGGAGGGCATGCGTTTCTTCCTAGTTAGAAGTGGCGTCAGTGGTTTTACACGCCCTGACGAGTTTGACTTATGTGGTTGTTGCTGTTGCGAGGCGCCTCGGATTGATCGGTCGTTCTCGAACCGATGGAGTCATTTAGTTGGCTCGTTTACGCCCCATAGGGCGGAGAAACGCATGTTCAGGCATTTTAATCCACTCCGTGTGGACCGGCCCTGACGATCCAAGGGTCACTCGAGCTCTGATCCTGAGACTCGGACTAGGCAGTCTCGAATCGGTTGAGGACTATCTTTTGCCTCGGTTCATAGACGGAAATCCAATTTCCAAATACGTGACATTTGCGGTTTTATTTGTAAACCTATATATGGCGACATGATATATGGTACCCATGCCGCCTATGATTGATACTTATGATTTGAAGTTGTTTTATACACTATGCACTTATAATAGTATCAAATGATTTGTTTTAAACGTATCAAGCATTCTTTGGCTGTTATAAGGGAAAACCCTATCCCCCGGCTTGCGTTGCATTGTGTGATAGGACCTGGGTCTTATAACAGCTTCATTTTTCTTTATTTAGCATTGCGCTGTTTGTTTTATGCACTGGTATTCTTGGGAGGAAACCCGTTCCGTGTTATACGGCGTGGTCCCTTGATTTACCTAACTTTAAAATAAAGATTAACTGTTTTAGTTCTCACACCAGTCACATGACTGACCTGGAGTTTATTGTTTTAACCTAAACTCTGGGTGCCCCTTATTTTGACACGGGCAGCTAGTAGTTTTGGTTTTGCAGATTTATATTCACAGGATTCTGGTTTACAGCTGGAATGATATCCGGAAAGCTTTGTATCCGTATATCTACTTCTAGTTGTGTATTGTATTATTTTCCGCTGCTATGTATTTAAATGTAATTTAAATCTCTGATATTTCTGTGTAATATTTATTTATACTCTGTATATTCTTGTAATCTGATGCATTGTTGTAATAACAATGAAATGTTCTTCCGTATGCGTTCTGCTGTGGTTTGTTCTCGAACTATCCGACGCTTTCCTTTACGGGGAAGTTGCGGGTCTTCACAGTTGGTATCAGAGCTTTGGTTTACAAAGCTCAGAGAACAAGGCACATTAGAACCATACGAAAGAATTCATCAGATAATTGGATTAGTAATATCCAATGGGATGACTCGTTAGAGATAGGATCAGTAGTATCCTAGAACGAGTGTGAAGAGTATATTTTTGAAAATGAAAACAAATTTTTGTTTTGAAAATTTAAATCACTTATTCGTATTTGATTATTTAATTATATTGATGTGGACAATCCAGTATATATAGATTTTGCGTATACGTCTGATCCGCGTGTATTTGAAATTTTAATATACTGGATAGATATAGAATCACACTCTAGTCGCCCGGAGATGATTCAGATGATGAGGCATCATCATCAGTGTTTATATTCGAGCGACGAAAGTGAGATTTCTATATATTTCCTATTGACTGGTGTGAGAACCAAAACTAATATAGTTAGAATACATTGTTGTGATTTGGCATCAAAAATCTGATTTTTGTATATATATCAAATTATGAATTTGAGACTCTAATTCACTAATTGATTGATGTTTGTGTTGTTTGTTTAATTGTTTGGTAATTTTGAACCATTATGCCTAATTTGATCAAATATTGAACTGTATTGAAAATTGGTCGCGTTTGCTTGCATATACATATATAACATTGAACAGGTCATAGCAAGGAGGCTAGAGCCAGAGAATAAAATTTGTTTGCCCGACAAATAGGTACATGTTTACTACATAATTTACTGTTTTGTTTGGGTGATGATGATTTTATGAGCCTATTGGCTAGCCACTTGGCTTTTTCTTTTTCTTTTTGAGATCTGAAGGACCGGGGAAGCTATTTGAAATTCCCCGATGCTCCCGGTGCAGGGGAGGTTATGGCGAAATTTTTCAAAAATTTAGGGTGTTAGCCAAATTTTTGAAGTTTTGAAAATTCTCAGAAACTAAAGAGTTGGAGAATGGAAGCCAGATCGAACGTAGAGTTGAATGATCAAACCACTTTCGACTTTGTTCCTTTTCGGGGACGAAAAGTTTTAAGTTGGGGAGATTGTAACAACCCGGAAAATCTGGGCCAGTTTGAAAATTTTATTTTGGCAATTTTAGCGAATTTTGATTATTTAAAATAGATTATTTTAAATAATATCGACGTGAAATCTATTTTGAATATAATTCGACGTATATATTATATACGTCGTCGTTAGAATATATATAATTTTATTTATAATTATAAATAGAATTGAAAATGGCGTGGTAGTTCGAAAATTCGATTTCTAATTTCAAATGAATATACAGAATTCAATATAAGTCAGAATTGAACGAAACAAGAAATATTTGAATCTGTATAACTATATCTTTGTAACGAAGTTAGCAAACTGAGATTTCATCTTAGGAATGATAAGATACGTCCAGTTTAAAATTAGAAATAGTCGCTGTGGAATTTATATATATTTTTATATATATAAGACCCTTAAAAATAGCAATTTTGCAAACGACCTCGGATTTCGACGAAACCAGTTTTGTTGGGTCCGTGATGTCAAGTTATTGCTAGATTCCAAATTTCATAATTTTTCGAATCAATATGTGAGCGTGGCAAAGGAAAACGCGTTTGACCAGTTTCAGTTGATTTTAATCGACTGGAAATTGGCCATTTTTCAAACGGTCTCAGAATTCGACGAAACTAGTTTTGTTAGGACCGTATCGTCAATACGAAGCTAGAAAATATTTTTCTGGAATTTTTCTAGTTAGTATGTGACCCCGGTAATTTGAAAGGTACGTTTAAAATTCAATATAGTGATTTAAATGTAAATTTAACGGAAGCTGATTGTAACAGCCGAATCAGCTGACGATACATATCCCATTGTGTTCGGAATGGGGGTTAAACGCTATGGACGACAGGCGGTGGGCCTCGTTTCGAGGTCGTATGTGAAAGTCAACTCTTTAGGATAAAATTAATTAATTAATTAATTAAAAAGAAAAAAAATAATAGCTTCCTCCCTTAAAAACCTTCTGGCCCCCCCCTTTTATTTTCAGAATCGATTTATAAAAAAAAAAAAAAAAAAAAAAAGAAAGGGAGAGCGACAGGGGAGGAGCCGCCGCCCCTCCCCGATGATCCTCCGCCGCCGTGCGATGGCGGTGCCATCTCCCCACCTCCGCCTGAGAAGGCGATGCCCCCTCCGCCTTGGTACGACGTTCGAGCCCCCCCCCTCCCCTGAAGCCCGACGAACCCAAAACCCCCGATGCCGACGCACCTCCAGCCCCCCCCTCCGATCCTCCGCCTTCTCCTTCCCCTCCTCCTCCCACGACCACATCCGCACCCACCCACCTTCGAACCCCCTGTAAGTTTTGTTTTTTTTATTATTTATTTACTTATTTTTATTTATTCGCTGACTTTTAAAGAATATGAAAACTGATTTATTTATTTGTTTTTATTTTACTTTGATTTTTATTTTAAAGTTTTAAAACTGATTTTTACTTTGAAATTAAAACTGATTTAAAATGATTTTGTTAAAACTGATTTTTATATATTGCAAAAACTGATTTTTATTTTCTATTCGTCGAAATAAAGTGCTGATTTTTATAAAGATGAAATCTTTATAGTTGAAAAGGCGAGATCTTTATATATAGAATAACGAAATAAAAATAGCATTTTTATCCAAATAGCGTTGAAATAAAAATTCGATTTTTATATATTGAGCTTTGAACTAAAAATTCGATTTTTATATATTGAACTTTGAACTAAAAATTCGATTTTTATATATTGAACTTTGAAGTAAAAATTCGATTTTTATATATTGAACTTTGAACTAAAAATTCGATTTTTATATATTGAATAGCGAATAAAAATTCGATTTTTATATATTGAACTTTGAAATAAAAATTCGATTTTTATATATTGAACATCGAAGTAAAAATTCGATTTTTATATATTGAATAGCGAAGTAAAAATGTGATTTTTACGTATGTAGTGAAAGCAGCAACGAAGGTGACAAAAAGGCGAAACGACGAAGACTTCTGCAAAAGAAGAGTCGAGATGGTTGGATAGCTAAAAGTGAGAATTTCTCACCTTTCAATTTATTTTTCTAGTTATATATATATACTAGGATGCAGACGGTGCTTAGTAGCACCCGACACAATCGTCCACAGACCATGGACTTGTTTGTTTGACTGTTTGGTGATTGATTGCGATATTGGTTTGAATGTGGTTTGTGGTGTGAAAAATCGAATCGATAAATTGGTTAGGATTAGACGTGCGCCGTTATAAGGCGAAGGAGTAAGGCTAGGTTAGACCCTTACTCCAAATTTTGTGGTTTGCATAACGAAAGTGAATTTGATTGATATGTAAATGGCGTGGGCCTTCACTAGACCGGGGACAAGGCTAGGCCTTATCCCGTTTTTAGTATCGTGCCGTTATGCCGCCGAAATTTTCTAAAATATGTTAGAAAAATAAAAATATCATTTTATTGAATAAATGAATTGAATAGAAATTCATAAGTTGAAATAAAATGTTTTATCGTTAAAAATATAATTTTTAACGTGAAGTGAATAAAATAAAATATTCATTTATAAACCGAACGGTTTGTTTATGTACACCTATTTGAATGACATTGATTGGGACGATAAATTTTACACATCGCCCAACAGCACAAATAAAATATGTGTTTGATTGTTTGAAACCCCACACGGGTGTTGGGATGAAATTTGAAGTTCACTCATCCTGATTGATTGAATATGTCGATCGATTGATTGACAGGCTGTTATAAGCGTTGAATATCTATATTTGATGCTTTTACAGTGTAGTGCACTTTGGTTGATGGTTGATTATTTTCAATGTTATTATATACATGTGTTGTATGAAAATCCATATAATTAACTTTATATGGTAATTGATTGGGCCTCATTCCAATCGTGAAAATAAAGAATATTTTTATAATAGGAAATATTTGAAATGGAATATTTGAAAATAGAAATATGTGAAGCCGTGATGATTAGATTGACGCCATTTTGACGTGAACGATATTTTTATCGATTTTATTCATTTTGAAATGAATATTGAAAAGTGATTTCGAAATCGACGATTTCGAAAAGAATTGAATTGAAAACGATTTCGAAATGAATTGAATTGAAAACGATTTCGAAATGAATTGAATTGAAAACGATTTCGAAATGAATTGAATTGAAAACGATTTCGAAATGAATTGAATTGAAAACGATTTCGAAATGAATTGAATTGAAAACGAATTCGAAATGAATTGAATTGAAAACGATTTCGAAATGAATTGAATTGAAAACGATTTCGAAATGAATTGAATTGAAAACGATTTCGAAATGAATTGAATTGAAAACGATTTCGAAATGAATTGAATTGAAAACGATTTCGAAATGAATTGAATTGAAAACGATTTCGAAATGAATTGAAAACGAATTCGAATTGAATTGAAAGCGAATTGAAATGAATTCAAATTGAATTGAAATTTGAATTGAATAGAAATGAATTTTAAAACGAATTTATAAAGAAGAATTCAAATTTTGATTTGAATTGAAATGGAAGTTGAAAAATAGGTTTTGAAACGATTTTAAAACTATTTATATAATTCGTTTTAAATAGAAATCGACGAAATATATATTATACATATTATAGATATAATATAATGGCCTGAATAGAACGCGCCGCGCCGCGGCAGTTCGTGAATTTCGACCATTTATTTCAAACGGACATTACGGGAGATCCGACCGTCGGATTCTCCTAAAACCGGAACCGTTGGGTTCGTATCGAAAAGAGCTTTCTAATGAATGTTAGAAATTTGAAATCTAATGGTTGGATTTGGAATTATGTCCAAATCAAATTCGAAAAAGGTCGCTGTAAGTGCAGTTCGATGGCCGTTGATGGAAATCGACTGTACGGGCCTTGATAAAATTATTAAAAATAGTAATAATTTGTGTAAAATCATAAGAAATGATTTGTGAAGATTTGGGATGAAAAACTCCATATTTGAAAAGATAAAAATAGATTTTTATCGAAATGAACTAGTTTTGAACTAGAATTATAATTCTATTTATTTTTAAATAAATAAATTGAATTTGAAAAGGGTTTTAGAAATAACCAGAATCTCCAATGATTTCATTGAAGTGGATTTGAATCGAAATTGTCTTCGGAATATTTCGAAGTTGGAATTCATGATTATACAGATGTTGTTATGGAAATTTGAAAGATATATATTTATATCGTTATTTCCAATACGACATTTGTTAATCGTAGAATTTGATATTGAATATAAGCCGGGATATTTTCTATTCAGAGCCTTGTATTTAATATCAAATGTGATTTGGGTTTGTCGTGAATGGTGTCTTCACTAACACTGTTCTTGAACCCAGTTAAGAAAAGATTAAATCTTTTTATTTAGATTTAATGAAGTGTGCCAATTAAATAATATTTAATTGGAATTGAATAGATATTGATTTTTGGGTTTATCGTGAACAGTGTTTTAAATAACACTTGTTCTTTAACCCGATAATTAATGAATGTGATTTGGGTTTGTCGTGAATGGTGTCTTCATTAACACTGTTCTTGAACCCAGTTGAGAAATGATTAAATCTTTTTATTTAGATTTAATGAAGTGTACCAATTAAATGACATTTAATTGGAATTGAATCGATATTGATTTTTGGGTTTATCGTGGACAGTGTTTTAAATAACACTCGTTCTTTAACCCGACGATTAATGAATGTGATTTTGGGTTTATCGTGAACCGTGTTTTTAAATGACACTGATTCTTTAACCCAGTCAAAAGATTAAAACTAAGTGGAGTTTTAATGAATCTTTAATTAGATTGAAAAGATCGAGAATGGAGTATCACCAGTTTTGCTCCAGGCGATAGTTAAATCTTTAATTAGATTTGAACGTGAAATTTAGGAACTAACTGTCGGTTAGCCAAGCAGAATGGTTTTCTGGATATTGATCTGATGTTGGTTTCGGCCTTCGGGGTTAATATTTGGGGAATTATTCTCTTGATTAATTTACGGTTAGTGACTAATGAATTGGAATGAGGCGTATGTTGTGTTTGTGTAACACTTATTTAAAATATACGCGAGTTATTCGGAAAGACCGGGTTTATCCCATTCTGAATAACTGATACGACGATAAGTCGAAGATGAAGACGATGGTCGAAGACCGGAGGTCTTCACGTCGTTTGGGTGATAGCTGATGATCTTGATTGGGCAGTACACCCAAGAAGATGGAAACAGTTGGTGATCGTCCAGACGTACTTGGAGATCGATGGATATGCGGGGTACTAGGTGCCTCCGGTTTCGTTCAGACCCAGAACGGACTTGTAAATGGACTGTGTGTCTGACATCGGATTTCATTCTGTGTGACTGATATCGGTTGCATAGGATGGTTTGCCTGTGTGGCATGCTAAGATGCAAATGATCAAGGCTTCTGTTGAAAAGCAAAGTCTTGTGGTTGATGATCAAAGCACGGCCTTTGTGGCGTAGCTTTGTGTAACGTTTACCTCGCGTGTTTCACACCAGGTATGAACCAAAAACGGGAGACGGACCTCAGGGAGGGCATGCGTTTCTTCCTAGTTAGAAGTGGCGTCAGTGGTTTTACACGCCCTGACGAGTTTGACTTATGTGGTTGTTGCTGTTGCGAGGCGCCTCGGATTGATCGGTCGTTCTCGAACCGATGGAGTCGTTTAGTTGGCTCGTTTACGCCCCATAGGGCGGAGAAACGCATGTTCAGGCATTTTAATCCACTCCGTATGGACCGGCCCTGACGATCCAAGGGTCACTCGAGCTCTGATCCTGAGACTCGGACTAGGCAGTCTCGAATCGGTTGAGGACTATCTTTTGCCTCGGTTCATAGACGGAAATCCAATTTCCAAATACGTGACATTTGCGGTTTTATTTGTAAACCTATATATGGCGACATGATATATGGTACCCATGCCGCCTATGATTGATACTTATGATTTGAAGTTGTTTTATACACTATGCACTTATAATAGTATCAAATGATTTGTTTTAAACGTATCAAGCATTCTTTGGCTGTTATAAGGGAAAACCCTATCCCCCGGCTTGCGTTGCATTGTGTGATAGGACCTGGGTCTTATAACAGCTTCATTTTTCTTTATTTAGCATTGGGCTGTTTGTTTTATGCACTGGTATTCTTGGGAGGAAACCCGTTCCGTGTTATACGGCGTGGTCCCTTGATTTACCTAACTTTAAAATAAAGATTAACTGTTTTAGTTCTCACACCAGTCACATGACTGACCTGGAGTTTATTGTTTTAACCTAAACTCTGGGTGCCCCTTATTTTGACACGGGCAGCTAGTAGTTTTGGTTTTGCAGATTTATATTCACAGGATTCTGGTTTACAGCTGGAATGATATCCGGAAAGCTTTGTATCCGTATATCTACTTCTAGTTGTGTATTGTATTATTTTCCGCTGCTATGTATTTAAATGTAATTTAAATCTCTGATATTTCTGTGTAATATTTATTTATACTCTGTATATTCTTGTAATCTGATGCATTGTTGTAATAACAATGAAATGTTCTTCCGTATGCGTTCTGCTGTGGTTTGTTCTCGAACTATCCGACGCTTTCCTTTACGGGGAAGTTGCGGGTCTTCACACACATCGAAGCTCTCTCTTCCCTTGTCATCACTCCATGCTCCAATTCATCTATCGTCGTCCGATTTGCAGACAAATCACAATCCTAGATTTCAACAATTCTGGTCATTCACACAGAATCACCTCATTTCGGCCTGAAAAATGCCTAATCACTTGCTGATCTCAATGGCGAAGACGACATCGACCGATTCTCCTTGGACTGAGAGATACTATTTTTTGAAATTTGGAACTCATTTCTTCCATTCTCTATAAATCAGAGATAACTCTCTCATTTTCCAACGAAATTTCGACCCGTCAATTTCTAAAAATCGGAAACAACGATCTGGACAACATTCGCGTTAATCATTCGGGTTAAATGTGAATGGATTTGGAGATTTGGATTTTTAATTGAAAGGAAAGGTAAATTTTCATTTACTGGAATTTGCAAAAGTGGAGAAGAAAAGGAACGGGAGGAAGCTACTACATCTGAGATCGTTTATGGCTGAAGTGTGAAGTAAAATAGAGTTTAGGCACTCCTTATATAGAGAATTACAAGGGTAAGATAGTAAATTTCATCATGGACACATGGATCAATTCATGATGCTAATTACATGCAAAATTACACATGTATGGCTACTTGTCTTCATGATACAATCTCTCCATGCACCATGACAAGTAAGAGGACACCTAGCCTTAATTAATTTATTTAAATTAATAACATAATTGTAACGCTTATAAATGTAGCCACTTTCCCAATACATATAAGTGTAACCAGTATATTACTTAAGGTTTATAAAAATATTTATAACTTATTAATATTTTAAAATACTTATCTATATTACTTATCAAATATATATACATATATAATGGTCTAAAATAAATGATTAATAATTCTTATAAAGTTTATTAACACCATTATAATTTATCAAAATAATCATTCTTGTACACTATTATATATAAAATTTTAAAAATAAATTATTCTTATATCAATATCAAAATTGAATAATATCATTACTTATTAAAATTTTCACAAAACCGTATAAATCAAATATAACTTTTAAAATAAGTTCTCTTATACAAAATCATATTTACAAAATAAACAAGGTACTTATTTAATATTAAAATCTATATTTAAACCTTATTAAAATGAATTTATATACAGAAAATCTAAATTATATACTAACAATTCTAATTAAATTTGGTTAAAACTCTTGGATGTTACATTCAACCCCCCTTAAAACTTTTCATCCTCGAAAAGGAAGTCGAGTAAATTTAAACTTCTTTACTAATTTTAAATTCCTATTTCTCTCTTAACATATCGGAAATGTAATGGTAAAACCAAGGCCCATATCATTCTCAAGATACTCTATCTGATTCTCATTAGAGGTAGAGTCTAAGGAAACATCTATAATCTATTGATTACTAGGGTCGTCACAGGTCTTGTTTGTAATCGAATTCTCTGATTTAGAATCACAGCTGCTACCACTACCGTTAAGGAGAAACTGGGATAGATACGGTCTAGTACTTAGATTTCTACGACCTTAAGAAAATTTACAGTTTAGAAATTATATTTCTAACTCACTACTAAACTTATGGAACCCAAGGTTTACTTAATAGTTTAAGTCAAACCAAAAGACTTAGTGCTCATACCTCAAATTTGTCAAAATTAATTTTTTAAATCCAAATCCTAAAATTTGTTAGATTTCAACAAAATTTTGAATCCAAATTCTCACATAAATAATCTTTTTCCCAATTCATCCAATTATCGTGCGAAAATAACATTTTGGATCATTTTTGAAATTCCTTTGCACTTAGTACAAATTCAAATTCAATTTAAGAGATAATTCGAAATACTTTTTTTAAATTCAAAACCATGTCACTAATCCACCTGTCCATGGTTTTGTCAAAGTAGGGAAAAAGAAGGATTCAAGAGTGAAGTTGGACAATTAAAAATTCAAGCATGATAATCAGGGAGATAATGATCATCAAAAGATGACAATGAGTCAAGCAAAACACAGTGAAAAACAAAGAGGTAGAATTACATTTTCAAACGGTTATTATATTTCAAATTGTTTCCAATCTCATACTTATCCTTTTAGTATTCATACTTTGAATTCTCTACCCAAAATATTCTAAAAATCATTAAGGGATTTAATTAACATATCCTGGGTCATTCTTATACTCACTTATCAACCCAAAATTTTTCAATAGACAGATGAATTTTTATTTAAGTTCCCGTATAGCCTAAAATTCCCTTAATTTCTTTTGTAAGGGTTTTACTCACTTAAATTATTTACTACCATACGAGATTATAAATGCCTACCAATTTATGAGTTAAGGAAAATTTCCAAAATTTCCATAAATTAATTTCGACTCATGAATTCCATTCTAATTCAAAAACACATCGATTTTATGGTAAAGGACGCTCTCTTAAGTGTAATATTCCCAAATCTCATTCTAGGGTATTCCCAACCCTATCTCTAATGAGATATCATAACTCTGATGAGTCCTTACTTTTGTTCAAACATGTCGTATCCATTGCTTTGTGTAAACCAAAGCTCGGATGCCACGTTATAACGACCCGGCTTTTCGACCGGTTTTCGCTGGTAATTATACCAACTTAAACCGTTCATAAAGACGGATAGTTATGGGTACTTACACATTTACACAAAAATATCAGAACATTTCATTCCATTATCATAATATAACAACAGAGTTACAAGGAATACATCAGAGTACATTGATTTCAAAGCGGAAGAAATACTAACTCAACGGAAGAATGCGAATACTCCAAAACATATAGCTCCAGCTAAAACAGAATCCCGCTCCAACCAACTCCAAGGCTAAATCTGCGAACCAAACTACTAGCTGCCCGTGTAAAAATTATGGGCACCTAGAGCTTAGGTGAGGGAACAATAAACTCCTGGTCAGTCGTGGGAATGGTGTGAGAACTCAAAACAACTGTTATTTAGGATTCATTTTAAAGTTGGGTAATTCACTAGACCACGCCGCTAACGCAGAAGTTTACTCCATATGAATTCCTGTGCATAGAAATTCGCTATGACTTTTGAAAAATGAAACTACCATAAGGTCTCGCGGCAAATACTCAATGCAAACGCACACATGGACGATGTTTCTCCTTATGATAGTAAAAAATGCTTAATACGAGAAAATACTCTGATATTATTATTAGTGCATAGTGCGAAAACAAATTCGCAAATAAATGTATTAATCCTAGCCAGCATAATGCCCCATCCCATTATATCGACAATCCTGCTGGTTGCATGCTATACAACTAAAATCGTACAGGTTCGTAGTGGGAATTGGATTTCCAACAAATGAATAGGCAAAGGAACTTCCTTACTGAACTGAAGGGTACGCCTCTAGAGGGATGCCTCGAGAACCAAATTGGGCTCTCTGCCAACACGAGGCCGGGTTACCCCTTAACTGGGTAACTTAGAGCACACCCGAGTATATCACTTCCTGGTCATTACCATCCTTTAAACCGAGTCCTCGCAACATCAACATCCATATAAATTGAAGTTATCCACATAGGTTAATACCTGGGCTCCATAACATAGTACACCTTTTATCTAGAAGGAAATGACTACCCTTATCCTCGCTGCATCATTCCTGTTTTAGCCATTTACTGGGTTGTGAGGCTTGCCGAGTTCACCATAAACACAAAGCTACGATTAAACAAGCCATGCTTTGATCATCCATAGCTCACTATATAACTTAAGTATGCCACATTGTCCATTCACAACGCATCACATATTTCTATCAATATATAACCTCTGAGCTCATACGTCTTAGAGAAGGGTGTTCAGCAAGAGAATAAATTCTCCACCACCAAGCAGATATAAATTTAACAGAGGTCAGTACTACGTAGTCAATTACAATGTCAAACACACAATCCATACAATTCTGTTCTGGGTCTGAACGAAACACTAATATGAAAATCTCCAAATACATTCAAACCTCATGCCACTTATAACCTCGTATCAGGTGGCCTACCCAATCGAGACATCAACAATCAATCTAAACAATTCAAAGAATCCTGGTCTTCGTTCATCGTTTTTCCAAGTCTTAAATTGATCCATGACATCGTATTATTACTTGGAATGGTTTCGAACATATATTTGATCCCGGTCTTCCCAAGTAATAAGCATGCTTTAAAAATCAGTAGCTATGGACTATACAAGTTTCTCAATTCAAATCTCCTTCCCAAACGTTATCAATTCATTTCAAATTTAAGGTTGGATTCGTTCAATTCACGTAAATCCCGTTATCATCTTAACTTTTCTTGAAACTCGATATTCATTTCCAACCTTATATTTCAAAAGCAAAATTCATTTATTCATCATTATCTCTTTCCATAAGCATCGGAACCACCAAATTTCAATTTGGATTTAAATCTTCATTTATGGTAATACAAATGATTGACATTTTAAATATAATTTTAAAACAGAATTTAATCGACTTATATTTGACATCGATTCACAAACTCGGGCAAACACCATCATAATTTGGATATGAATATGGTTTACTATTTCTGATAGTATTCGTCAAATCCTGGGATTCAATATCGAATATCCGATGACTAACTCTATTCAAAATTCATTTCTTTTTTTATTCAAATTTCCTAAATCTTACTTACCATAAATTTCATACCATACATTTTGAAATATTTTAATGTATAAACAAACCCCTTTTCCATAATTTAAATAATGGTTCATGGTAAAAAAAAATCTTTAAATTCCAATCATTTCAAAGAAACGGTATAACAACATTAAAAGCGTTACGGAAAGCACTGATAAATGGAGATTTAACCATATAGATCTAAAGTATAAATCCATCGTTTTTCGTTTCAAGTCAATTGGATTCAAAATTTTCAAGTCATAATCTGTAACGACCCGGAAAAAATGCGATCTTGGTTATCCGATATACGACACATATCGAACATCCAAGGATCGAAAATAACCGAATGGTTAATGAAAGAAATTAGAGGGTGAGAATAGATAAGATAGAAACTTATAGAATAGAAGAATAAGAAGAACATCATCATCAGAGTAACACGAATCTCACAGCATAACGAATAAAATATAACATAACTTTTGAAATACAAATAGTATATGTATACAATTTCAGAGTACAACACTTACAACAACAACGAAAATAAACTATAGCTATATGATCTTGAAGCCTCCTGCTCCAGCTCTTCAAGTATCTGTAAATCCCGACTACTTGACTGCCCGTACAAAATTGGGCACCCAAGAGTTTAGGGAAAACAAAACAAAATAAACTCCGGGTCAGTCATGGACTTGTGTGAGTAAAACAGTTTAAACAGTTTGAACAAGTAAACGATATCTCATAAGACCATGCCATATAACAGAACGGGGTTTCCCTTATGAGAATCCAAAATATCTTTATATAAAAAACCTTTTGATATTATAATAATGTCTATCAACCACAATATAATAATCATCTAGCAGAAACGCTTTCATCTCACGTTCTACATATATAGTATACAATCAAAACCGCAAGCACGTATTGGGTAATGGATTTCCAACTATGACAAGGTATGGAACCACCTTTCGCTGGTGTACCTCTAGAGAGGAATACACTGGGTTCAACAAGAACATCTTGCAACCCGTCCACACTTGACCGACCACTCATTTCGCTTGAGTGTATCGAATGTATATCACCAACAGTTGGGATCAGCAACCGTTTCCCGAATGGGACAGTATCGACTATTGAAACTCTAGATCAGGTGATTATACACCCTAATAGGTGCGACCTACATAGCCATGCTACCTGCCCGATTTCTGTCATTTACCGGTTGATGAGGTTTGAGGTTACGCCTTATCATCACATCAGATTCACTTCGAATGCCACATTGTCAGATCCATCGAAAATCACTAATTGATGTCTACAACAGTACATTACGTGTTAGCTGAAGAAGTTTCCTTCTCCGCTTCCACTCTTGGTACGGTTGAAGAAATCAATGTACGTGAGCTTTTCTGGAAATACTCTGTCAGACATTCATCCATACAAGTCATCCAGGAACAGGATGAACCGAAGGTACTATTCAGTATATCCATCTTAGGCACTGTTATCTAAGATTTATACGACAGCCCTTGCACTTTACTCTGTCTTCAATTATCTTTGTCATGTATGATTCGCAACGCTTATGCCAATACAGAGTAGTTCTTTGGATAATAATCCAACCGGTCTCTCCATATTAACAACGTTAAAATGGTCAAAACTTTGATAGTCTGTGATTTAACTATCAAAGAAAAACACGTATGCAAACAACGATATTATTTCCAAATGGAAATTCTATCAATCAATCATCATTCAACATTTATCTCTTTATTTCATTAATTTACTTATCTCCTGTTTCCATATATTCTAAATTCTTATTTTCTATTTTCAGAAAAATTTTTTGATTCTCGTTTGGAAAACATTTCAAAAACTTCTTAATTGGGATTTAAACAGATGTTTAAAACTATATTGCGATGACGACTCAAACCACTATACTAAATTACTAAATCCACTTAACAACTTCACACTCGAACCGTAACCATTTCTTAATTAAAAACGTAGTCAATCAAGTTGGGGTATAGCTACCTCTTAGACCTTAACTGAACCACCATTCAAATCTCGAAATAGATAAGATTCACCGTTTTAACTCTTTAACACATCCGTACGAACCCTTAGATTCAATTTACGAACCCCTTTCTTTTACAAGTTTACGTGATTATAACCTTGGTGTTATAATCTCCTGCATCCGAAATATATTATCTTTAATATGACTTTTATTTCCTAACTCGAATAATATAACGATCAACTAATTTATTAACTCCTATTTGGTTAACTCTAAGCTATAACTCTTATACGATGAACATTTATTCTATTTAACTCTTACTGGATCAACTCTTATTCGAATATCTACTATTCGATTATCTCACTTCGAATATCTACTATTCGATTATCTCACTTCGAATATCTATTATTCGATTATCTCACTTCGAATATCTATTATTCGATTAACACATCTCGAATATTTCTGATTCGATTAACTCACTTCTTCGAATAAACTAATATTCGATAACTAATACTCGACTAACTCTAACTTGGTTAAATCTACTGATTAATTCTAACTGATTACTTCTAACTGGATAACCCTAAATGGTTAACTCTAATGGTTTAACCTAACTGGTTAACTCAAATGGTTTAACTTAACTGGTTAACTCTTTATCCTTATTCAGTTTCAAACATCGATGTTGAAATCGATTCTTACTCCTTTATATAAGTCCTGACTTAAATATTCCATTTATCAAATGATAATATTTAACTTAATTTATAAATCTCATTTATAAATCAATCTGCTCCTTTTATCTGTTTACTTCTTCATATATAAGTTCAAACTTATATATATATATATATATATATATATATATATATTTGTAAAATTTTTACACATATTTCTCTTTCTATTTTATTTGTAAATGGTTTACAAATATTTCTTTATTCATTCTCTAAATAAATAATTCCTTTTTATAACTTATTTATTTTCTAAGTCAATATCTCTTTATCTTATCCTATTTATTTAACAAATAAATAATCCATTTAAGTATCTAATTTATTTATTCTAAATAAACAATTCAGTTTATAAATATTCCATTTATAAAGATTTCCCTTCATATAAAATTCCACTTAAACATGTTTCCTATTTATAAATATTCCATTATAAATAAATTTCTATTTATAAGTATTTCATTTATAAATAATTTCCTTTATAAAATCTTCTTTGATTTTATAAATATTATCTCTTTTATAAAACCCCTTTCTTTTATAAATAATCTAATTTCAATATTCATTTTGAAAATCCCATTTTTCCCAATTCCGGTGTGTTATGGTGTTTAACATATCAAATTACGATGTCCAATATCGTCCATACACATATAATCAACAACAGATTATAACCCACGTCATGCATCACAATATATGAAAATAATAAAATAGTTGTTGAGGAATCCAGTCGGATTCCTCCAACCTATTTCCCTGCATCCACATATGTTACACAATAAAATCAACATCACTTTCAGTTCCATATGATATATTATGTTAAACAGAATCAATATAGAAATTCAACTAACTGACTAGCAGTTCAATCAAACAATCAACACATAGTCAATCAGCCAATATTTAACAGTTCTAAACATACAACATGAAATTATAAACTGTTCAGAGTTAGTGAGATTTACTCACTTTGGCAATTCATCGTTAAAGAACGATAAACTATTTGTTTGATTTGAATCAAAAAATTTATTTTGTCGTAAATTCAAACGAGCACCAATCCGCTCCCAGTTAGTCCGATTGGGTAGTGTCCGTCCATACGATCCCAACGCAACTTACGGTTCGTCAATATAATATCGTATGAGTGGATTATTAAACTGACAAGTTAACGTAAAAACTTTGAATAAATTAATTCTGAAGTAAATACCCATTTTGGGCTTTACCAAATCCTTATGGCCCAACAACTCCCCTTAAAGCCCAACACTGCACCTTTACTTCTTCTGCCCAAATGAAGATACCCGATGCTTTACAATGGCCATCCCTAATTGCTTCTTCGATCCAATCTCCTCTACCTCTCAATGAAATCAACCGCCGTCTTCACCATTCCTTTTCTCTTCCAACACACTCCCTTTCCATACCGATTTCAAAGAACTCGACCTCCCCAATGATATTTCGTTTGAAGAACAGCCGAGCGCGGCTACAGGGTGTCGAACGACATCTTTTAACTTGCAAAAATCCCATAAATCCAACCCAGACTCGATTCGATGCCGTGATCACCGATATGACCTCAAAAACTCGAATCAACACTCCTACACAAATCGATTGGCAACCCTAATTTACTATGTCCATTTTCAGCGACACAAGGAAGACGTCGAACCCCTCAATACACATATAGAAATGAAGCTAAACTCCTAAGGATCTCTAATATACATAATCCATAATTTATAGAGTTTTATTTTGATTTCTTTTGATTTTTACAAGGATCTAAAATTATGTTTACAGTAAAAATGAACCCGGCAGCTCCAATGAGTTTTTATACCGAGAACCAAACCTCATGTGTGGCTGGAACGATGGTTGTGTTGCCTTGGTTAGTCCACTAAAGTAAGATATTTTTATTTAATCTCCTTTTTAATTTGTTTCTGACTTTTAAAAATTCGTGTGGTCACACATGATACCCAAAAATCACGAAACTGGACATGTAGCTAGAGTTCGACATTACGGTCCCAACGAAACTGGTTTCGTCGAATTCCGACCTCGTATGCTCACATAGCGTATTTTTAAAGGTCAATTTATCGACTGTTTTTCACTTTAAAAATCCGTACGGCCACATACTGACTTCAAAATTACGGAAATTGAAATATAGCAATAATTTAATATCGCGGATCCAACAAAATTGGTTTCGTCAAATTCCGACTTCGTTTGAAAAAGTGGTTATTTTTAAAGCTCTGAATTACCCATTTAAATATATAAATATATTTAAATATAATTAAATTAAATACAAATAAATTTATATTATCGTATATACTCACAGTGGAATACCATACAGCTTTACTGGGATTTATAACTTGATATTTGAAATCCGGATTAAATCGACATTCGATTTAAAAATGAAATTCCTTTTTAAATTATAAATAATTCCTTTATAAATTATAATGGAATTCCACATCAACTTTTCTAAAATTTGATTTGGACATAAATCAAAATCTACATAACGAAATCCCGATTTTTCTCTTCCACTAGAAAGATATACTCCATCAGCTCCACACGTTTCTTGTTTCACAGAAGTCCAGCTTAAAACGAATCATGTACATTCAGTTGAAGTTCAAATCGCCAATTTACGAACTGTAGCGCCATTTCGAGCTCGATTTTAATTATATTATAACTCTTCGTTCAAACTGTCGTTTATATAATATATTCATTATTCAAATTCAATTCCAAGCTGAATTAAATATCACAGATGATCCAGTTCACACCATATCGCCATTTCAGCCAATTCTGATTATTTCAGAATTAAATATATTATTTAATTTATTATTTTAATTAAATATTCACTACAGTTTAATTCCACGACCATTAAATCCTTTTAATCACCTTTTGAATAATTAAATAAATTAATTATTATATCGCTGAAAATGCGGGTCATTACATTCTTCCCCACTTAAAATAATTTCGTCCTCGAAATTGCTAAGGTAGGAAACAAACCCTATCGACCGGTTAGAACATATTTATTCACTTCTTAACTTCAGTTTCAACTGAACCATTTAATTTCAATTAAAATATTTATCAATTCTTATCAACGAAAATTTTCAAAAACCCTGAAAATTTTCTAACACCTTAACTTTTCGAAAAATTTCTTCAGCACCTCCTTTGTACTGGTCAATAGATCAAACTCCAACTCGCCTCTCGGGGCCATCTCCAACCCAAAAGAAAATCAAACAGCCAAACGGCTTGCCCATTCGGCTCATCAAAATCTCAAAGCCATATATAATATAAACTGGTACCTTTTTGTCGGGCATGTCATTTATATCCTTTCATATGTTACCAATTCTACAAATACTAATGTCATCTCAATCAATTTCTGATTGATTTACCCTCGAATCCAATCCTTTGGCTATATCCAAGCCAACTTCCATTTGAACTCAAATTTCAAACTCTTAATTCATCAATTCAATTCAATTCCAGATGATTCTCCAATCAAATCCTATTTCATTTAACTTAGTTCAAGTTTAATTCTAATTTATTCATTCACTTATACCATCTCAATCTATTTAACTTTATTAGTTAAATTTTAGTTCCAGAACTTAAATTCCTGGGTAAATTTCAATCAATTTGAAATCATACTGCCAATTCAAAACCTTTGAATTCCTAAACAACTTATTTTCTCAAAACAATTCAAAAACAAAATCTTTGGTAGTAATCCGTCACTCAGCAACTCGAAAATGAACACCAATGATGTCTAGCTCATCATCGGGGTTATTTCCCAGCTATCGAAGTGAGTTCAATACTATATCACTTTCAAAATCATTCTTAAACACTTTTATTTTGAAATCAGTTCAAAATATCATTCACCATTGCTTGGAATACAATTCAAAATCTCCCAGGTTCTTAAAATTTACATATACTTAATCCCGATTCATTTAAAAATACTTTTCCAAATTCTGGGATTTAATTCCAATTCTGATTTAAATTCAGATTTAATTCATTTCGATTCCATATATTTCACTTATATGAATTCTGATTGGTTATATATATATATAACCATCTCCATTATAATCTTACTCGATTATAATAACAACCAATATCCAATATATTAATTTCTCTATACCAGGATACAATTTGGGTAAATTTATTTCATTTACCCTCTTTTCAAAACATATCGTGTCGACCCATCGTATTCGAGTGTTTAGAAACTCCTACCGATAAAGTGGATCAAACTGATCGACCAGAACCGATAAACAACTCAACCAATAAATCTCCACAATATAAAACAATTTTTATATCAATAACAAATACATTCACTCGTATATATACACTCAACTCAATCTAGGGTATTACTAACCCTATCACTACCGAGTCACGCCACAGAGCCAAGGTAATTCACTTAACCTTAAGCTCTGATACCAACTGTAACGACCAGGAAAAAAATGCAATCATGGTTATCCGATATACGACATATATCGAACATCCAAGGATCGAAAATAACCGAATAGTTAATGAAAGAAATTAGAGGGTGAGAATAGATAAGACAGAAACTTATAGAATAGAAGAATAAGAAGAACATCATCATCAGAGTAACACGAATCTCACAGCGAAACGAATAAAATATAACATAACTTTTGAAATACAAACAGTATATGTATACAATAACATTTCAGAGTACAACACATACAACAACAGCGAAAATAAACTATAGCTATATGATCCTGAAGCCTCCTGCTCCAGCTCTTCAAGTATCTGTAAATCCCGACTACTTGACTGCCCATACAAAATTGGGCACCCAAGAGTTTGGGGAAAACCAAAAAAAATTAAACTCCGGGTCAGTCATGGGACTGGTATGAGTAAAACAGTTTAAACAGTTTGAACAAGTAAACGTTATCTCATAAGACCACGCCGTATAACGGAACGGGTTTTTCCCATATGAGAATCCAAAATATCTTTATATAAAAAACCTTTTGATATTATAATAATGTCTATCAACCACAATATAATAATCATCTAGCAGAAATGCTTTCATCTCACGTTCTACATATATAGTATACAATCAAAACCGCAAGCACGTATTAGGTAATGGATTTCCAACTATGACAAGGTATGGAACTACCTTTCGCTAGTGTACCTCTAGAGAGGAATACACTAGGTTCAACAAGAACATCTTGCAACCCGGCCACACATGACTGACCACTCATTTTTCTTGAGTGTATCGAATGTATATCACCAACGGTTGGGATCAACAACCGTTTCCCGAATGGGACAGTATTGACAATAGATTTTTAGAATTAAATGAAACTCTAGATCAGGTGATTATACACCCTAATAGATGCGACCTACATAGCCATGCTACCTGCCCGATTTCTGTCATTTACCGATTGATGAGATTTGAGGTTACGCCTTATCATCACATCAGATTCACTTCGAATGCCACATTGTTAGATCCATCGAAAATCACTAATTGATGTCTACAACAGTACATTACGTGTTAGCTAAAGAAGTTTCCTTCTCCGCTTCCACTCTTGGTACGGTTGAAGAAATCAATGTACGTGACCTTTTCTAGAAATACTCTGTCAGACATTCATCCATACAAGTCATCCAGGAACAGGATGAACCGAAGGTACTATTCAGTATATCCATCATAGGCATTGTTATCTAAGATTTATACGACAGCCCTTACACTTTACTCTGTCTTCAATTATCTTTGGCATATATGATTCGCAACGGTTATGACAATATAGAGTGGTTCTTTGGATAATAATCCAACCGGTCTCTCCATATTAACAACATTAAAATGGTCAAAACTTTGATAGTCTGTGATTTAACTATCAAAGAAAAACACGTGTGCAAATAACGACATTATTTCCAAATGGAAATTCTATCAATCAATCATCATTCAACATTTATCTCTTTATTTCATTAATTTACTTATCTCTTGTTTCCCCATATTCTAAATTCTTATTTTCTATTTTCAGAAAACATTTCTGATTCTCGTTTGGAAAACATTTCCAAAGCTTCTTAATTGGGATTTAAACAGATGTTTAAAACTATATTGCGATGACGACTCAAACCACTATACTAAATTACTAAATCCACTTAACCACTTCACACTCGAACCGTAATCATTTCTTAATTAAAAACGTAGTCAATCAAGTTGGGGTATAGCTACCTCTCAGACCTTGACTGAACCACCTTTCAAATCTCGAAATAGATAAGATTCACCCTTTTAACTCTTTAACACTTCCGTACGAACCCTCGGATTCAATTGACGAACCCCCTTCTTTTACAAGTTTACGTGATTATAACGATGGTGTTATAATCTCCTGCATCCGAAATATATTATCTTTAATATGACTTTTATTTCCTAACTCGAATAATATAGCGATCAACTAATTTATTAACTCCTATTTGGTCAACTCTAAGCTATAACTCTTATTCGATGAACATTTATTCTATTTAACTCTTACTGGATTAACTCTTATTCGAATAACTTATTCGAATAACTTGTATTTGATTAACTTACTTCGAATATCTACTATTCGATTATCTCACTTCGAATATCTATTATTCGATTATCTCACTTCGAATATCTATTATTCGATTAACTCATCTCGAATATTTCTGATTCGATTAACTCACTTCTTCGAATAAGCTAATATTCGATAATTAATACTCGACTAACTCTAACTCGGTTAAATCTACTGATTAATTCTAACCGATTACTTCTAACTGGATAACCCTAACTGGTTAACTCTAATGGTTTAACCTAACTGGTTAACTCAAATGGTTTAACCTAACTGGTTAACTCTTTATCCTTATTCAGTTTCAAACACGATGTTGAAATCGATTCTTACTCCTTTATATAAGTCCTGACTTGTATATTCCATTTATCAAATGATAATATTTAACTTAATTTATAAATCTCATTTATAAATCAATCTGCTCCTTTTATCTGTTTACTTCTTCATATATAAGTTCAAACTTATATATATATATATATCTATTTGTAAATGTTTTACACATATTTCTCTTTCTATTTTATTTGTAAATGGTTTACAAATATTTCTTTATTCATTCTCTAAATAAATAATCCCTTTTTATAACTTATTTATTTTCTAAGTCAATATCTCTTTATCTTATCCTATTTATTTAACAAATAAATAATCCATTTAAGTATCTAATTTATTTATTCTAAATAAACAATTCACTTTATAAATATTCCATTTATAAAGATTTCCCTTCATATGAAATTCCACTTAAACATATTTCCTATTTATAAATATTCCATTATAAATGAATTTCTATTTATAAGTATTTCATTTATAAATAATTTCCTTTATAAAATCTTCTTTGATTTTATAAATATTATCTCTTTTATAAAACCCCTTTCTTTTATAAATAATCTAATTTCAATATTTATTTTGAAAATCCCCTTTTTCCCAATTCCGGTGTGTTATGGTGTTTAACATATCAAATTACGATGTCCAATGTCGTCCATACACATATAATCAACAACAGGTTATAACCCACATCATACATCACAATATATGAAAATAATAAAATAGCTGTTAAGGAATCCAGCCTGATTCCTCCAACCTGTTTCCCTGCATCCACAGATGTTACACAATAAAATCAACATTACTTTCAGTTCCATATGATATATTCTGTTAAAAAGAATCAATATAGAAATTCAACTAACTAACTAGCAGTTCAATCAAACAATCAACACACAGTCAATCAGCCAATATTTAACAGTTCTAAACATACAACATGAAATTATAAACTGTTCAGAGTTTGTGAGATTTACTCACTTTGGCAGTTCATCGTTAAAGAACGATAAACTGTTTGTTTGATTTGAATCAAAAAAATTATTTTTTCGTAAATTCAAACGAGCACCAATCCGCTCCCAGTCAGTCCTATTGGGTAGTGTCCGTCCATATGATCCCAACGCAACTTACGGTTCGTCAATCTGATATCGTATGAGTGGATTATTAAACTGACAAGTTAACGTAAAAACTTTGAATAAATTAAATCTTAAGTATATACCCATTTTAGGCTTTACCAAATCCTTATGGCCCAACAGCTCCCCTTAAAGCCCAACACCGCACCTTTACTTCTTCTTCCCAAATGTAGATACCCGATGCTTTATAGTGGCCATCCCCAATTGCTTCTTCTATCCAATCTCCTCTACCTCTCAACGAAATCAACCGCCGTCTTCACCATTCCTTTTCACTTCCAACACACTCCCTTTCCATACCGATTTCAAAGAACTCGCCCTCCCCAATGATATTTCGTTTGAAGAACAGCCGAGCGCGACTACAGGGTGTCGAACGACATCTTTTAACTTGTAAAAATCCCACAAATCCAACCCAGACTCGACTCGATGCCGTGATCACCAATATGACCTCAAAAACTCGAATCAACACTCCTACACAAATCGATTGGCAACCCTAATTTACTGTGTCCATTTTCAGCGATGCGAGGAAGACGTCGAACCCCTCAATACACATATAGAAATGAAGCTAAACACCTAAGGATCTCTAATATACATGATTTATAGAGTTTTATTTTGATTTCTTTTGATTTTTACAAGGATCTAAAATTATGTTTACAGTCAAAATGAACCCGACAGCTCCAAAGAGTTTTTATACAGAGAACCAAACCTCATGTGTGGCTGGAACGATGGTTGTGTGGCCTTGGTTAGTCCACTAAAGTAAGATATTTTTATTTAATCTCCTTTTTTATTTGTTTTTGACTTCTAAAAATTCGTGTGGTCACGCATGATACCTTAAAAACACGAAACTGGACATGTAGCTAGAGTTCGACATTACGGTCCCAACGAAACTGGTTTCATCGAATTCCGACCTCGTATGCTCACACAACGTATTTTTAAAGGTCAATTTATCGATTGTTTTTCACTTTAAAAATACATACGGCCACATACTAACTTCAAAAATCATGGAAATTTAAATCTATCAATAATTTAATATTGCGGATCCAACAATATTAGTTTCGTCGAACTTCGACTTCGTTTGCAAAAGTGGCTATTTTTAAAGCTTTGAATGACCCATTTAAATATATAAATATATTTAAATATAATTAAATTAAATACAAATAAATTTATATTATCGTATATACTCACAGTGGAATACCATACAGCTCTATTGGGATTTATAACTTGATATTTCAAATCCGGATTAAATCGATATTCGATTTAAAAATGAAATTCCTTTTTAAAATATAAATAATTCCTTTATAAATTATAAGGAATTCCACAACGACTTTTCTAAAATTTGATTTGGACATAAATCAAAATCTTCATGATAAAATCCCGATTTTTCTCTTCCACTAGAAAGATATACTCCATCAGCTTCACACGTTTCTTGTTTCACAGAAATCCGGCCTAAAACGAATCCTGTACATTCAGTTGAAGTTCGAATCGCCAATTTACGAACTGCAGCGCCATTTCGAGCTCGATTTTAATTATATTATAACTCTACATTCAAACTGTCATTATATAATATATTCGTTATTCAAATTCAATTCCAAGTTGAATTAAATATCACAGATGATCCAATTCACACCATATCGCCATTTCAGCCAATTCTGATTATTTCAGAATTAAATATATTATTTAATTTATTATTTTAATTAAATATTCACTATAAATTAATTTCACGACTATTAAATCCTTTTAATCACCTTTTAAATAATTAAATAAATTAATTATTATATCGCTGAAAATGCGGGTCATTACATTCTTCCACACTTAAAATAATTTCGTCCTCGAAATTGCTTAGGTAGGAAACAAACCCTATCGGCCGGTTAGAACATATATGTTCACTTCTTAACTTCAGTTTAAACTGAACCAATTTAATTTCAATTAAAATATTTATCAATTATTATCAACGAAAATTTTCGAAAAACCCTGAAAATTTTCTAACACCTTAACTTTTCAAAAAATTTCGCCATCACCACGTTTGTACTGGTCAATAGGTCAAACTCCAACTCGCCTCTCGGGGCCATCTCCAACCCAAAAGAAAATCAAACAGCCAAACGGCTTGCCCATTCGGCTCTTCAAAATCTCAAAGCCATATATAATATAAACTGGTACCTTTTTGTCAGGCATGTCATTTATATCCTTTCATATGTTACCAATTCTACAAATACTAATGTCATCTCAATCAATTTCTGATTGATTTACCCTCGAATCCAATCCTTTGGCTATATCCAAGCCAACTTCCATTTGAACTCAAATTTCAAACTCTTAATTCATCAATGCATTTCCATTCCAGATGATTCTCCAATCAAATCCTGTTTTATTTAACTTAGTTCAAGTTTAATTCTAATTTATTCATTCACTTATACCATCTCAATCTATTTAACTTTATTAGTTAAATTTTAATTCCAGAACTTAAATTCCTGGGTAAATTTCAATCAATTTGAAATCATACTGCCAATTCAAAACCTTTGAATTCCTAAACAACTTATTTTCTCAAAACAATTCAAAAACAAAATCTTTGGTAGTAATCCATCACTCAACAACTCGAAAATGAACACCAATGATGTCTAGCTCATCATCGGGGTTATTTCCTTGCTATCGAAGTGAGTTCAATACTATATCACTTTCAAAATCATTCTTAAACACTTTTATTTTGAAATCAGTTCAAAATATCATTCACCATTGCTTGGAATACAATTTAAAATCTCCCAGGATCTTAAAATTTACATATACTTAATCCCGATTCATTTACAAATACTTTTCCAAATTCTTGGATTTAATTCCAATTCTGATTTAAATTCAGATTTAATTCATTTCGATTCCATATATTTCACTTATATGAATTCTGATTGGTTATATATATAACCATCTCCATTATAATCTTACTCGATTATAATAACAACCAATATCCAATATATTAATTTCTCTATATTAAGATACAATTTGGGTAAATTTATTTCATTTACCCTCTTTTCAAAACATACCGTGTCGACCCATCATATTCGAGTGTTTAGAAACTCCTACCGATACAGTGGATCAAACTGATCGACCAGAACCGATAAACAACTCAACCAATAAATCTCCACAATATAAAACAATTTTTATATCAATAACAAATACGTTCACTCGTATATATACACTCAACTCAATCTAGGGTATTACTAACCCTATCTCTACCGAGTCACGCCACAGATCCAAGGTAATTCACTTAACCTTAAGCTCTGAAACCAACTGTAACGACCCGGAAAAAATGCGATCTTGGTTATCCGATATACGACACATATCGAACATCCAAGGATCGAAAATAACCGAATAGTTAGTGAAAGAAATTAGAGGGTGAGAATAGATAAGATAGAAACTTATAGAATAGAAGAATAAGAAGAACATCATCATCAGAGTAACACGAATCTCACAGCGGAACGAATAAAATATAACATAACTTTTGAAATACAAACAGAATATGTATACAATAAAATTTTAGAGTGCAACACTTACAACTACAGCAAAAATAAACTATAGCTATATGATCCTGAAGCCTCCTGCTCCAGCTCTTCAAGTATCTATAAATCCCGACTACTTGACTGCCCGTACAAAATTGGGCACCCAAGAGTTTAGGGAAAAAAAACTCCGTGTCAGTCATGGGACTGGTATGAGTAAAACAGTTTAAACAGTTTGAACAAGTAAACGCTATCTCATATGACCACGCCATATAACAGAACGGGTTTTTCCCTTATGAGAATCCAAAATATCTTTATATAAAAAACCTTTTGGTATTATACTAATGTCTATCCACCACAATATAATAATCATCTAGCAGATACGCTTTCATCTCACATTCTACATATATAGTATACAATCAAAACCGCAAGCACGTATTGGGTAATGGATTTCCAACTATGACAAGGTATGGAACCACCTTTCGCTAGTGTACCTCTAGAGAGGAATACACTGGGTTCAACAAGAACATCTTGCAACCCGGCCACACATGACCGACCACTCATTTCGCTTGAGTGTATCGAATTTATATCACCAACGGTTGGGATCAGCAACCGTTTCCCGAACGGGACAGTATCGACAATAGATTTTTAGAAATAAATGAAACTCTAGATCAGGTGAGTATACACCCTAATAGGTGCGACCTACATAGCCAAGCTACCTGCCCGATTTCTGTCATTTACCGGTTGATGAGGTTTGAGGTTTCGCCTTATCATCACATCAGATTCACTTCGAATGCCACATTGTCAGATCCATCGAAAATCACTAATTGATGTCTACAACAGTACATTACGTGTTAGCTAAAGAAGTTTCCTTCTCCGCTTCCACTCTTGGTACGGTTGAAGAAATCAATGTACGTGACCTTTTCTGGAAATACTCTATCAGACATTCATCCATACAAGTCATCCAGGAACAGGATGAACCGAAGGTACTATTCAGTATATCCATCTTGCGCACTATTATCTAAGATTTATACGACAGCCCTTGCACTTTACTCTGTCTTCAATTATCTTTGGCATATATGATTCACAACACTTATGCCAATATAGAGTGGTTCTTTGGATAATAATCCAACCGGTCTCTCCATATTAACAACATTAAAATGGTCAAAACTTTGATAGTCTGTGATTTAACTATCAAAGAAAAACACGTGTGCAGACAACAATATTATTTCCAAATTGAAATTCTATCAATCAATCATCATTCAACATTTATCTCTTTATTTCATTAATTTACTTATCTCCTGTTTCCATATATTCTAAATTCTTATTTTCTATTTTCAGAAAACATTTCTGATTCTCGTTTGGAAAACATTTCCAAAACTTCTTAATTGGGATTTAAACAGATGTTTAAAACTATATTGCGATGACGACTCAAAACCCTATACTAAATCCACTTAACCACTTCACACTCGAACCGTAACCATTTCTTAATTAAAAACATAGTCAATCAAGTGGGGGTATAGCTACCTCTCAGACCTTAACTGAACCACCTTTCAAATCTCGAAATAGATAAGATTCACCCTTTTAACTCTTTAACACTTCTGTACGAACCCTCGGATTCAATTTACGAACCCCCTTCTTTTACAAGTTTACGTGATTATAACCATGGTGTTATAATCTTCTGCATCCGAAATATATTATCTTTAATATGACTTTTATTTCCTAACTCGAATAATATAACGATCAACTAATTTATTAATTCCTATTTGGTTAACTCTAAGCTATAACTCTTATTCGATGAACATTTATTCTATTTAACTCTTACTGGATTAACTCTTATTCGAATATCTACTATTCGAATAACTTGTATTTGATTAACTTACTTCGAATATCTACTATTCGATTATCTCACTTCGAATATCTATTATTCGATTATCTCACTTCGAATATCTATTATTCGATTAACTCATCTCGAATATTTCTGATTCGATTAACTCACTTCTTCGAATAAGCTAATATTCGATAATTAATACTCGACTAAATCTAACTCGGTTAAATCTACTGATTAAATCTAACCGATTACTTCTAACTGGATAACCCTAACTGGTTAACTCTAATGGTTTATCCTAACTGGTTAACTCAAATGGTTTAACCTAACTGGTTAACTCTTTATCCTTATTCAGTTTCAAACACGATGTTGAAATCGATTCTTACTCCTTTATATAAGTCCTGACTTATATATTCCATTTATCAAATGATAACTTTTAACTTAATTTATAAATCTCATTTATAAATCAATCTGCTCCTTTTATCTGTTTACTTCTTCATATATAAGTTCAAACTTATATATATATCTATTTGTAAATGTTTTACACATATTTCTCTTTCTATTTTATTTGTAAATGGTTTACAAATATTTCTTTATTTATTCTCTAAATAAATAATCCCTTTTTATAAATTATTTATTTTCTAAGTCAATATCTCTTTATCTCTTACTATTTATTTAACAAATAAATAATCCATTTAAGTATCTAATTTATTTATTCTAAATAAACAATTCACTTTATAAATATTCCATTTATAAAGATTTCCCTTCATATAAAATTCCACTTAAACATATTTCCTATTTATAAATATTCCATTATAAATAAATTTCTATTTATAAGTATTTCATTTATAAATAATTTCCTTTATAAAATCTTCTTTGATTTTATAAATATTATCTCTTTTATAAAACCCCTTTCTTTTATAAATAATTTAATTTTAATATTCATTTTGAAAATCCTCTTTTTCCCAATTCCGGTGTGTTATGGTGTTTAACATATCAAATTACGATGTCCAATATCGTCCATACACATATAATCAACAACAGATTATAACCCACGTCATACATCACAATATATGAAAATAATAAAATAGCTGTTGAGGAATCCAGCCGGATTCCTCCAACCTGTTTCCCTGCATCCACAGATGTTACACAATAAAATCAACATCACTTTCAGTTCCATATGATATATTTTGTTAAACAGAATCAATATAGAAATTTAACTAACTGACTAGCAGTTCAATCAAACAATCAACACCCGGTCAATCAGCCAATATTTAAAAGTTCTAAACATACAACATGAAATTATAAACTGTTCAGAGTTAGTGAGATTTACTCAATTTGGCAGTTCATCGTTAAAGAACGATAAACTGTTTATTTGATTTGAATTGAACAATTTATTTTGTCGTAAATTCAAACGAGCACCAATCCGCTCCCAGTCAGTCCCATTGGGTAGTGTCCGTCCATATGATCCCAACGCAACTTACGGTTCATCAATCTGATATCGTATGAGTGGATTATTAAACTGACAAGTTAACGTAAAAACTTTGAATAAATTAAATCTTAAGTATATACCCATTTTGGGTTTTACCAAATCCTTATGGCCCAACAGCTCCCCTTAAAGACCAAAACCGCACCTTTACTTCTTCTTCCCAAATGTAGATACCCGATGCTTTACAGTGGCCATCCCCAATTGCTTCTTCGATCCAATCTCCTCTACCTCTCAACGAAATCAACCGCCGTCTTCACCATTCCTTTTCTCTTCCAACACACTCCCTTTACATACCGATTTCAAAGGACTCGCCCTCCCCAATGATATTTCGTTTGAAGAACAGCCGAGCGCGACTACAGGGTGTCGAACGACATCTTTTAACTTGCAAAAATCCAACAAATCAAACCCAGACTCGATTCGATGCCGTGATCACCAATATGACCTCAAAAACTCGAATCAACACCCCTACACAAATCGATTGGCAACCCTAATTTACTATGTCCATTTTCAACGACGCGGGGAAGACGTCGAACCCCTCAATACACATATAGAAATGAAGCTAAACACCTAAGGATCTCTAATATACATGATCCATGATTTATAGAGTTTTATTTTGATTTCTTTTGATTTTTACAAGGATGTATAATTATGTTTACAGTCAAAATGAACCCGGCGGCTCCAAAGAGTTTTTATAATGAGAACCAAACCTCATGTGTGGCTGGAACGATGGTTGTGTGGCCTTGGTTAGTCCACTAAAGTAAGATATTTTTATTTAATCTCCTTTTTTATTTGTTTCTGACTTCTAAAAATTCGTGTGGTCACACATGATACCCAAAAATCACGAAACTGAATATGTAGCTAGAGTTCGACATTACGGTCCCAACGAAACTGGTTTCATCGAATTCCGACCTCGTATGCTCACACAGCGTGGTTTTAAAGGTCAATTTATCGACTGTTTTTCAATTTAAAAATACGTACGGCCACATACTGACTTCAAAAATGAGACGACCCCAAACCCCGTACTGACAGCGGCAAGGGTAATCCGTGGAATATAACACAGAAACAGATAATAGCAGGACAGAATTAAATAAATACACCAAATAATGGACAATAGAATATACTGGATAAAAGTAATCATCAGAGTTACACAGTATACAGGATCATACTTAGTAAAAATACAGTTCAGCTATACATAAATGTCTACAGCGGAAAACAAACATAATATGTACAATAGAAGCTGAACAGCATAAAAAGAGATAAATGATAGAATCCATCTTCAGCTCCAGCTATCCAGAAAGACCCAGCTAGACCTGAATACAAGGCTGCCCGTGTAGAAAAAGGGGCACCCGAGTTTGAAAGTGAAACAAACTACGAGTCAGTCATGGGGTTGGTATGAGAAATCTACTCAACACATATATAATTTGGCTAATCACAGGACCACGCCACTTTCGTGGAACGGGTTTACTCCATTGGATTGCCAGTTCTTTAAAACAAATCTTTTTTTAAACAACGTAATGCATTTTATAAAAATGAAGCCATTATAAGACTCAGTTCCCATCACACAATGCAATGCAAACCGAAGGATAGAGTTTTTACCTTATAACAGCCAAAATATGCTTGATACGAATAAAACAAAGGCAATTGATATTATTGCTAATGTTTATATGTTTTGAAAACAATTTCAAATCATAACTATCAATCATAGATGACATTAATGCCCCATACCACTATGTCGCCATATATAGGTATACAATCAAAACCGCACAGTCACGTATTTGGAAATTGGATTTCCGTCATGAACCAAGGCAAAAGATAGTCCTTACCGAATTCGAGACGCTCTAGCCCGCCCCTCAGGCACAGCCACAACCGTACCTTGCATCGTCAGGGCCGGTCCACACGAAGTGGATTATAATGCCTGAACAATGCGTTTCTCCACCCTTTGGGGTGTAAATGAGCCAACGAATGACTCCATCGGACCCGGATCGTCCGATCAAACCGAGGGGCCTCGCAACAGCAACAACCACATAGGTGAAAAGTATATAAATGTCAGGGCTGGTAGGTCACTAACACCACCTTAGCTAGAAAGAAAACGCACGTCCCCCCTGAGGTCCTGCTCCCGTTTCTGGTTCATATCGGGGTGTGAGGCTCGCGAATTCACATTATACACAAAGCTACGCCACACAGGCGGTGCTTTGATCATCACCACAAGACTTTGCTTTTCAACAGAAGCCCTGATCATTTGCCACTTAGGCATGTCACACTAGCAATTCATGCCATGCGACCGATGTCCGTCGATATACAACCTCTGGGCTCGTGCGTTTCAGAGAAGGGCGTTAAGCAAAAGAATAAATTCTCCGCCGCCAAATAGATGTATATTTAATAGGGATCAATCAACACAGAATAAAATCCAATGTCAGACACACAGTCCATTTACAAGTCCGTTCTGGGTCTGAACGAAACCGGAGGCACTAAATACCTCGCAAACCCATCGATCACCACGTACGTCTGGACGATCACCACTCATTATCCATATTTCGGGATGCCTCCCAATCAGGACCTCGGTTATGATCCAAACGAGGTGAAGATCTCCGGTCTTCGACCACCGTCTTCATCTTCGACTTTCAATCGTTGGTCAATTATTTGAAATGAGAATTAACTCGGCCTTTTCAAATAATTCACGTATATTTAGAATTTCAAATCAATTTATTTCAATGGTTAAATCATTCGACAACACCAATTTTGTTCTTTAATGTAATTTTCACACCAAACACATTCAACCATCAAACACCACATAAATCGAGCAAATTCAGTTTATTTCCATTGCATAACGTTTATAATATTTTATAACGATTTATCGCTATTTTTATTTATTTTTAAAATAGCTTATTTATTCAAAACGACGCTTCGGGCCATAACGCGGCCGTGGCGCTGTTTTTCTTCAGATTTGATTTACACGTATCTGAAAATCTAACCGTTGGATCTTCATAAAATTTACATCATTAGAAAGGTCTTTTCAAAAAGAATCCAACGGTTCCAGTTTCGGGAAAAATCCGACGGTCGGATCTCCCGGTACAATCGTTTGAAGTTTCGATTTCAAAATACGAACTGCAGCGTCGTTATTCGATTAAATATAATTATATTTATAAATATAAATAAATATAATCGTTTCTGGCGCTGTTTTTCTTCAGATTAGAATTAAACATTCCAGACAATCCAACCGTTGGATTTTTACAAAGTTGGTGCCGTTGGAAAGATTTTTCCAAAGCGAACTCAACGGTTGCGATTTCAGGAAAATCCGATGGTTGGATCTCCTGGTATAATCGTTTGAAATCACGGTTTCAAAACACGAACTGCACGGCCACGTTTCGTTTTAATTTTATTTATATTTATATAATTATATAAATATAGTTCATTCAAAAATTCCTATATCGTTTTCACTTCAAATATTTCGCTAACGCCTTTAAATTTCGGAAAATTTCGCCATAACCTCCTTTGTATGGGAGGGGCTGGGAAAATTCCCAAATAGCCACATGGGCGTCTCATGTCAAAAAGAAAAAGAAAAAGCCAAGCGGCTAGCCAACAGGCTCATAAAATCATCACCCAAACAAAACAGTAAATGTGTACCTATTTGTCGGGCACAAAATTTTATTCATCTTCTCTAGCCCCTTTGCTATAACCTGTTCAATAAATATGCATGTACATATATATAGTTCTTATCACTTATCATTTTGTATTCAACTTCATATTTTATTCCATTTGGTTTAAAAACACCATTCATTCTAATGTTGCATGCATAGGCAAAAATCATATCATTAGCTAATTAATGAATATTTTATCTCAGTCATATTTATTTGAACGAGTGGCTATTTTTAACGCTACACATTTCAACAATTCCTGTATATAATAAAAATGTGATTTTTATTGTAAAACAATTCTTTTCAAAACACTATAATTTTATATAGTATATATAGATGATAAAAAGGTGATTTTTATTATAAAACAATTTATTTTAAAGCAAGGTCATTTTACATAGTTCATATAGATGATAAAAAGGTGATTTTTATTATAAAACAATTTATTTCAAAATATGAATACCATTCAACACATGAATTTCAATTCAACGAATGAATATCGATTCAACACATGAATGTTTTCTATAGTTTCTATATATAGAAAAAAATGTGATTTTTATATTCAAAACGCGAATACCATTCAACACATGAATTTCTAATCAACGAATGAATATCGATTCAACACATGAAGGTTTTCTATACAATGAATAAATATAGTTTCAGCAAATGAAAATAATTCAAACACATGAATATTATTCAAAATTTCGACAGCATAACGGCAGGGTAGTTAAAACCGGGACCGTCCCTAGTACGGCTCCTCGTTCTACCTTAAAACCTCGCGGTTTTTGACAATGGGGATCATGCATCTAGTTCGCACGCAGGCGGCATGTATATTTATTTCATTTCCACAAACTAATCCTATGTGGTTTCAACCAAATATTTCTCAACCACAAATGGGTATTTTTCAACCACAATCAATCAATATCAACCACAAACAATCCGAAACAACCATTCGCTATCTATCAATTTTCACACCAATCACAATCAATAAATATCGCCCATGGTTTGTGGACGAGGGGCGTATATATATATTTATATATAGCAATTCACTTTTATTTCAACACATATATAATTTTTACAACGCATATATAACTTATACATCGAACGTACAACTTATACAACGCTTATACAAGAGGTGTACAACGGTTATATAACTCATACATCGGCTATATAATTTATACATCGTCGTTTTCCATATCGTTTATAAATTAGAAATCTCACATTGGGTTTCACTCCACCAAAAATAGCAGAAGGCTCAGAAAAATATGCGGTCTCTTCTATAATGTAGAAGACGTCCACACGAGTCCGCTGTCTCTTGTTTCACTGGATTTCGTCAACATAGCAAAAAGATATGTAATTTTAAATATCAAATAAATTTAAAAACGTAGTTAATTAAATTTATAGCACTTAAAAATGCTACCTTTTCCTCTGATTAACCCAGGCCGTCGTTCCTCTTATCAGCTCGAATTCCAAGGTCGTTTGCAAAATGGCCAATTTCACGGGCTATATAAAATCCATAACGACCTTTCTGAAAATTCATTCGGCCATAACTTTTGCTTTCCGCTATGAAAATTCGATTTTTCAGATTCGTTAGAAAGGTACTCACTAACAGACTTAAATATTTTTGGTTTCACTAAAATCCGTTTTGTTTTGCACCCGGTACAGTCCGACAAAGTTTGAATTCAATTTTTGAAACTGCAGCGCCTTTTCAAGCCTTGTTTATAATTATAATTAATTATATTCATTTTCAATGGTCGATTCAAACTCACTTTTCATTGCCATTATCTAAAGTATTTATTTTAAATATTTAAAATCCATTATTTTAGCCAATTAAAAAAATTTAAATTGGTTCAGATTTTCTGGGTCGTTACAATCTCCCCCACTTAAAACTTTTCGTCCCCGAAAAGGAACAAAGTCGAAAGTGGTTTGATAAATCTACAATCACACAAAACAACCAACAATCAAATCATTTTTAACCTTTCAAAACTATACATATTAATTCCTATTCTCTTTTAAAATTATTCAGACTATAGAATTTAAAAGTTCACATCCATGGAAAGAAAATAACAGCAGAGTAGAGAATTAAATGGTAATGCAAAGTAGGGTAAATGTACCTTGCACCGGAGTCAATCAGAGATATCTACTCGGCATCTGGGATAGGCTTTCTAAATGCTCTCCTCAGTTTTCCAAGTACAATCTCGTGGATCTCCACTCCATTGCACTTTGACTAAGTGAACCTTCTTGTTCCTCAACTCTTTGGTTTCTTTGCCGATGATCTTTAGCGGCTCCCTTCTCATAGCTAATTCAGGGGTAATTTCAATATCCTGCTGAGCTGCTTCTTCCACGATCAAGTCTGGATCATGAACGTGTTTTCGAATTTGAGATATATGAAATACATCATGAACTCCAGGCAACCAGTCAAGCAATTTGACCATATAAGTGAGAGTTCCGATCCGTTCCAGAATAGGAAACGGACCAATGAATTTGGGCGCCAACTTTCCAGTTTTACCGAACAGAATAACTCCTCTCATCGGCGATACTTTCAAATACACGTAGTCGCCAACAGCAAAGGATATATCCCTTCTTCTTCTATCGGCGTAGCTCTTTTGTCGGCTTTGAGCGGCGAGTAATCGCTTCTTGATAAAATCGACTTTGTCGGCAGCTTCTCGAATCATATCAGGACCCAACACAAGTCTATTTCCGGGTTCGACCCAACAAGCAGGGGATCGGCACGGTCTACCATACAATGCTTCGAATGGCGACATTGTCAGACTTGCCTGGTAGTTGTTGTTATAAGAGAATTCAGCCAAATGCAGATTGTCTTCCCAGGATCCACCGAAATCTATAACACAAGCCCGCAATAGATCTTCTAAAATACGATTTACCCTCTCAGTCTGACCGTCTGTCTGAGGATGATAAGCGGTGCTCAAGTTCAACATCGTTCCTAGCTCGACTTGAAACGCCTCCTAGAATTTGCTAGTGAATATTGTATCTCTATCACTGACTATACTGAGCGGCCCTCCATGTAGTCTAACTATTTCCCTGAAGTATACATGCGCCGGACTCTGAGCAGTTCTGTTTGATCTGACAGGTATGAAATGGGCGGTCTTCGTGAAGCGATCTACGATCACCGAAATACTGTCATTCCCTTTTCTGGTTCTGGGCAGACCATCAATGAAATCCATAGAAATATGTTCCCACTTCCAACTAGGAACTTCTAGTGGTTGTAACAATCCAGCCAATTTCTGTTGGTCGCTTTTGACTAGCTGGCAAGTAGGGCATCGGCTAACGTATATTGAAACGTCTCTTTTCATAGCCTTCCACCAGAATGTTCGTTTGAGATCGTTATACATTTTGGCCACACCAGGATGGATACTCAGCTTGGACTTGTGACACTCGTCTAACACTTCCCTTTTTAACCCTGGGATGTCGGGAACACAAATCCTTTCTTTCAACCTCAAGGTCTCGTCGTTATCTATTTGAAAACACGAGGGTTCGCCTTTCTGAATCCTTTTAATCATATCCTTAATAAAGTTATCCTCCTCCTGAAGAATAGATATTTTGTCAATCAAGGAAGTCGTGATAATAAAGCTGGCGATCATTACATTCTTTCGGCTCAGCGCATCGGCCACGACATTGGCTTTCCCTGGAGTATATATAATTTCGAAGTCGTATGCTGCAAGAAACTCTAGCCAACGTTGCTGCCTTAAATTCAGGTCTTTCTGACTGAACAGATACTTTAATGACTGATGATCTATAAACAGTTCAAATCTCTCACCCATAAGATAGTGTCTCCATATTTTCAAGGCGAATACTATAGCCAATAACTCAAGATCATGAGTTATGTAGTTCTTCTCGTGTGGCTTCAGTTGACGGCTAGCATAAGCGATCACTTGGCCTCTTTGCATTAACACTGCGCCAAGGCCTTCTCTAGAAGCATCAGTCCAGACTTTTAAATCCTGGTTGCCATCGATGATGGTTAACACTGGAGCAGCTGTTAATCTCAACTTTAGCTCTTCAAAAGCCTCCTCACTTTCCGGTGTCCATTTGAATTTAGAATGCTTCTTCATAAGCTTTGTTAAATGACCAGATATCTTCGAAAAGTTTTTAACGAACTTTCGGTAATAGCTAGCCAATCCGAGAAAACTGCGGACTTCAGTGGGGGTACTGGGATGTTTCCAATTCTGAATAGCTGTGATTTTGCTTGGATCCACAGCAATTCCTTCTTTCGATACTATGTGGCCCATAAATTTCACTTCATCTTGCCAGAATATACATTTGGAAAACTTTGCTTTCAACACATTCCTTCTAAGAATTTCCAGAACCTGTTCCAAATGCTTTTCTTGTTCGGCCTTTGATTTAGAGAAGATTAGAATATCGTCAATGAAAACCAGAACAAATTTATTCAAAACCCCTCTGAATACTCTATTCATCAGATCGACGAGGTAAGCTAGAGCGTTACATAAGCCGAACGGCATTACTAACCACTCGTAGAATAAGTCGGGACCTCTACATGCTGTCATTGGAACACATTGTTCGGCAATTCGAAGTTGATGGAAGCCTGTAGCTAGGTCCATTCGTGAAAATACTTGTGCTCCATTTAATCGATCCAACAAATCATCAATCCGCGGCAATGGATATTTGTTCTTTATTGTCTGTTTGTTCAGATCACGATAATCCACACATAGACGTAGAGTACCGTCAGATTTTGGGACAAACACCACTGCCGCACCCCAATCAGAGAAACTAGGCCTGATCAGACCCTCCCATACTGGCTGTCGTGTTTGATTGTCTAATTCCTCCTTCTCTCTCAAGGACATTCTTCAAATAGCGTGAACTACCGGCCTTGCATTGGGAATTAAAGCAATTTTGAAATCTATTTCTCTCTGCGGAGGTAAGCGAACAACTTCCTCAAACACATCCACATAATTTTTGACGACAGGGATGTCTTTCACTAGATCAGGAATACTCTCTGTGACTTCAGGGACATTTTCCATTTGGGCTGGAGAAACATTCAAAGCTTCCCAGAAGTCTTTTCTATTAGCATTCTGACCTTCACAGGGAATAGTTATATAATCACCTGATTTAATCTTCGCCTTTACGACTCTGTCGGCGCATTTGACTTCAGCTTCATATTTGGTCAACCAGTCTAACCCTAAGATAAGATCAAACTCTTTAAAATTCGTGACGACCGCGATGGTAGGAAACCGATAATGAGAGAAGGAAACCGACACTCCACAAATCCAACTGAGATCGATGGAACCCCAAACCGGATTCTGGACAGTCATTGGTTCCTTGAGCTTTTTCAAATTCAAATCCAGTTTCTTAGCTGCATCCTTTGCAATGAAGCTTCGTGACACGCCTGTGTCAAACAGTACTTTGACTGGAATGTTTTTGACAGTAAGCGTTCCTTCTAAAACATCGGCCCTTTCTTGACTAGTTGAGGGTACAGAAGTTTCTGCTACTTCATTTACCTGAGCTTCTTTGGTTGTTTTTAACAGCCGACACTCTTGTTTTACATGACCAAACCGATGACATTGATTGCACCTTTTCTTTCCTTGAAAATGCTTCTTGGATTTAGATCCACTCTTTCTTTGTTCGTTCCAAGATTTGCAACTTATCGCCAAATGTCCTTTTCTATTGCAGCTTGAGCACGTGGCGGTCGTTATTCGTTCGTTCCCAGATTCAACCCTTTTTCTCTTGGCACTGGGCTTCTTATTCACCTCCGACCTCGTACTGGCTTCAGGAATATCAGCTTCCGACCCTTCTTTGTCACTACAACAAACTTCTTCTTCGTCGCGCAACATTCCTTTCTTATGAAGATCTTCATACAGATAAGCCATACAAATCATTTCAGAAGAAGGAAGCTTCACATTCCTCAGCACACTATTCTGATATCTCCTCTGCAGGCCATGAATAAACCTCAGATTTTTCCTCCTTGGATCTTGAATCAGATGCGGGGCAAAGTGAGCAAGTTCGTTGAATTTCTTATGATATTCTGGGATGGTCATATCACCTTGTATCAAATAAGAAAATTCATCACATAATCTCTCGGTTGCTTTGGGAGGAGTAAATCTTTCTAAGAAAATCACTTTGAATCCGTCCCAGGTGATATCACCTTCTGGATTATATTTAATAACTGAATCCCACCAAAACAAAGCTTCTTCTTTGAGTCCCCAAGACGCCAGTAATCTTTTCTGATCGTCTCTCAGCTTTAAACCCTCAAAGATTTTCTCTGCAGAACGAATCCAAGCTTGTGTTTCCATAATGGACTCCTTGCCTAAGAATGGCGATCCACCCAGATTTCGAAATCTCTTGAATAGAACTTCTATATCGGATTCTGGCGGCGGGAGCACAACTGGCTCATTAGCTGGTCGAGCCATACGAATATTTCTTCTGTTCCTGTCACTCATTTTCTAGTGCGTCTGCAATTAGCAGACAAAGTGTCAGGTCAACAGAAAAGATATTTCAAAATATAGAGACAAATACTTCAATGTAAATGTGTCTACTGGGGTGTATTCCATTCTGCTTTACCTATACTAGGATATTACCGATCCTATCTGTATAGAGTTACCCGTCCTAGAACACTACTGGTTCTATTTCTGACGAGTTCTTTCAAATGTTATATTCCAGAACTAAGCTTAACCAAAGCTCTGATACCACGTTGAGACGACCCCAAACCCCGTACTGACAGCGGCAAGGGTAATCCGTGGAATATAACACAGAAATAGATAATAGCAGAGCAGAATTAAATAAATACACCAAATAATGGACAATAGAATATACTGGATAAAAGTAATCATCAGAGTTACACAGTATACAGGATCATACTTAGTAAAAATACAGTTCAGCTATACATAAATGTCTACAGCGGAAAACAAACATAATATGTACAATAGGAGCTGAACAACATAAAAAGAGATAAATGATAGAATCCATCTTCAGCTCCAGCTATCCAGAAAGACCCAGCTAGACCTGAATACAAGGCTGTCCGTGTAGAAAAAGGGGCACCCGAGTTTGAAAGTGAAACAAACTACGAGTCAGTCATGGGGCTGGTATGAGAAATCTACTCAACACATATATAATTTGGCTAATCACAGGACCACACCACTTTCGTGGAACGGGTTTACTCCATTGGATTGCCAGTGCTTTAAAACAAATCTTTCTTTTAAACAACGTAATGCATTTTATAAAAATGAAGCCATTATATGACTCAGTTCCCATCACACAATGCAACGCAAACCAGAGGATAGAGTTTTTACCTTATAACGGCCAAAATATGCTTGATACGAATAAAACAAAGGCAATTGATATTATTACTAATGTTTATATGTTTTGAAAACAATTTCAAATCATAACTATCAATCATAGACGACATTAGTGCCCCATACCACTATGTCGCCATATATAGGTATACAATCAAAACCGCACAGTCACGTATTTGGAAATTGGATTTCCGTCATGAACCAAGGCAAAAGATAGTCCTTACCGAATTCGAGACGCTCTAGCCCGCCCCTCAGGCACAGCCGCAACCGTACCTTGGATCGTCGGGGCCGGTCCACACGAAGTGGATTATAATGCCTGAACAATGCGTTTCTCCACCCTTTGGGGTGTAAATGAGCCAACGAATGACTCCATCGGACCCGGATCGTCCGATCAAACCGAGGTGCCTCGCAACAGCAACAGCAACAACCACATAGGTGAAAAGTATATAAATGTCAGGGCTGGTAGGTCACTAACACCACCTTAGCTAGAAAGAAAACGCACGTCCCCCCTGAGGTCCTGCTCCCGTTTCTGGTTCATACCGGGGTGTGAGGCTCGCGAATTCACATTATACACAAAGCTACACCACACAGGCGGTGCTTTGATCATCACCACAAGACATTGCTTTTCAACCGAAGCCCTGATCATTTGCCACTTAGGCATGTCACACTAGCAATTCATGCCATGCGACTGATGTCCATCGATATACAACCTCTGAGCTCGTGGGTTTCAGAGAAGGGCATTAAGCAAAAGAATAAATTCTCCGCCGCCAAACAGATGTATATTTAATAGGGATCAATCAACACAGAATAAAATCCAATGTCAGACACACAGTCCATTTACAAGTCAGTTCTGGGTCTGAACGAAACCGGAGGCACTAAATACCTTGCAAACCCATCGATCACCACGTACGTATGGACGATCACCACTCATTATCCATATTTCGGGATGCCTCCCAATCAGGACCTCGGTTACCATCCAAACGAGGTGAAGATCTCCGGTCTTCGACCACCGTCTTCATCTTCGACTTTCAATTGTTGGTCAATTATTTGAAACGAGAATTAACTTGGCCTTTTCAAATAATTCACATATATTTAGAATTTCAAATCAATTTATTTCAATGGTTAAATCATTCGACAACACCAATTTTGTTCTTTAATGTAATTTTCACACCAAACACATTCAACCATCAAACACCACATAAATCGAGCAAATTCAGTTTATTTCCATTGCATAACGTTTATAATATTTTATAACGATTTATCGCTATTTTTATTTATTTTTAAAATAGCCTATTTATTCAAAACGACGCTTCGGGCCATAGCGCGGCCGTGGCGCTGTTTTTCTTCAGATTTGATTTACACATATCTGAAAATCTAACCGTTGGATCTTCATAAAATTTACATCATTAGAAAGGTCTTTTCAAAACGAATCCAACGGTTCCAGTTTTGGGAAAATCCGACGGTTGGATCTCCCGGTACAATCATTTAAAGTTTCGATTTCAAAATACGAACTGCAGCGTCGTTATTCGATTAAATATAATTATATTTATAATTATAAATAAATATAATCGTTTCTGGCGCTGTTTTTCTTCAGATTGGAATTAAACATTCCAGACAATCCAACCGTTGGATTTTTACAAAGTTGGTGCCGTTGGAAAGATTTTTCCAAAGCGAACCCAACGGTTGCGATTTTAGGAAAATCCGAAGGTCGGATCTCCCGGTATAATCGTTTGAAATCACGGTTTCAAAACACGAACTGCACGGCCACGTTTCGTTTTAATTTTATATATATTTATATAATTATATAAATATAGTTCATTCAAAAATTCCTATATCGTTTTCACTTCAAATATTTCACTAACGCCTTTAAATTTCGGAAAATTTCGCCATAACCTCCTTTGTATGGGAGGGGCTGGGAAAATTCCCAAATAGCCACACGGGCGTCTCATGTCAAAAAGAAAAAGAAAAAGCCAAGCGGCTAGCCAACATGCTCATAAAATCATCACCCAAACAAAACAGTAAATGTGTACCTATTTGTCGGGCACAAAATTTTATTCCTCTTCTCTAGCCCCTTTGCTATAACCTGTTCAATAAATATGCATGTACATATATATAGTTCTTATCACTTATCATTTTCTATTCAACTTCATATTTTATTCCATTTGGTTTAAAAACACCATTCATTCTAATGTTGCATGCATAGGCAAAAATCATATCATTAGCTAATTAATGAATATTTTATCTCAGTCATATTTATTTGAACGATTGGCTATTTTTAACACTAAACATTTCAACAATTCCTGTATATAATAAAAATGTGATTTTTATTGTAAAACAATTCTTTTCAAAACACTATAATTATATATAGTATATATAGATGATAAAAAGGTGTTTTTTATTATAAAACAATTTATTTTAAAGCAAGGTCATTTTACATAGTTCATATAGATGATAAAAAGGTGATTTTTATTATAAAACAATTTATTTCAAAATATGAATACCATTCAATACATGAATTTCAATTCAACGAATGAATATCGATTCAACACATGAAGGTTTTCTATAGTTTCTGTATATAGAAAAAAATATGTGATTTTTATATTTAAAACGCGAATACCATTCAACACATGAATTTCTAATCAACAAATGAATATCGATTCAACACATGAAGGTTTTCTATACAATGAATAAATATAGTTTCAGCAAATGAAAATAATTCAAACACATGAATATTATTCAAATTTTCGGCAGCATAACGGCAGGGTAGTTAAAACCGGGACCGTCCCTAGTACGGCTCCTCGCTCTACCTTAAAACCTCGCGGTTTTGGACAATGGGGATCATGCATCTAGTTCGCACGCAGGCGGCATGTATATTTATTTCATTTCCACAAACTAATCCTATGTGGTTTCAACCAAATATTTCTCAACCACAAATGGGTATTTTTCAACCACAATCAATCAATATCAACCACAAACAATCCCAAACAACCATTCGCTATCAATCAATTTTCACACCAATCACAATCAATAAATATCGTCCATGGTTTGTGGACGAGGGGCGTATATATATATATATATATATATATATATATATATATATATATATAGCAATTCACTTTTATTTCAACACATATATAAGTTTTACAATGCATATATAACTTATACATCGAACGTACAACTTATACAACGCTTATACAAGAGGTGTACAACGCTTATATAACTCATACATCGACTATATAATTTATACATCGTCGTTTTCCATATCGTTTATAAATTAGAAATCTCACATTGGGTTTCACTCCACCAAAAATAGCAGAAGGCTCAGAAAAATATGCGGTCTCTTCTATAATGTAGAAGACGTCCACACGAGTCCACTGTCTCTTGTTTCACTGGATTTCGTCAACATAGCAAAAAGATATGTAATTTTAAATATCAAACAATTTAAAAACGTAGTTAATTAATTTTATAGCGCTTAAAAACACTACCTTTTCCTCTGATTAACCCAGGCCGTCGTTCCTCTTATTAGCTCGAAACTAGGTCAGGGATTTGCACAAAATCCACGATGCTATAAGACGATCAGACGCTGCAGCTTCGAAGAGGGTCGAAGGAGCTTTCCGGCGCCACCAGCCTTGCTCAGTTCGGTGGAGGATCTGGGGAGAAAAGGGGTGCGACGCGGCGTGGGTTTCCAGGCCCGATTCTAGAGGCACACTTCACGATGGAGGTCGAGATGGGTATGGATTAGAAGAGGATGGAGAGGGCTTCCAAGATTTGGTGGTGGCGGGGGCTAATGCAACGGGAGTTGATCGGAAAACGGCCTGGAAGTTTTGAGCACACTTCCGCCGTTCACCTGGAGCGGATAGGGGAGAGAGAGAATAATTTGGAAAATAATTTAATTTTTTATAAAAAATCCTATTGGTCCTCACTTTATTTAATTTTAAAATAAGATTTTCTTAAACAAAATCCTTTTCAAACCCAACGACTGTCGCCCCTAGCTAAATACCCCCATCCCGAACACAATGGGATATGTTTCGAAGGCCCATTCGACTGTTTCAGTCAGTTTCCATTCAAATTAAAATATAAAATATTCAATATTTAATTTGAACGTACATTTCAATTTGCCAGGGCCACAAATTAATTCAAAAAATTCGAGAAAAATAAATCTGGCTATGTTTTAATGATACGGTCCCAACAGAACTAGTTTCGTCGAATTCTGAGACCATTTGCAAAAAGGCCCATTTTCGGTCGATCCAATTTAACTGTAATTTACCAAAACACATTTTCCTTTGCCACGCTCACATACTAGCTTCAAAAATTATGAAATTTGAAACCTAACGATAACTTCACATCCCGGATCCAACAAAAGTGGTTTCGACGAATTCCGAGGTCGTTTGCAAAATGGCCAATTTCACGGGCCATATAAAATCCATAGCGACCTTTCTAAAAATTCATTCGGCCATAACTTTTGCTTTCCGCTATGAAAATTCCATTTTTCAGATTCGTTAGAAAGGTACTCACTAACAGATTTAAATATTTTTGGTTTCACTAAATTCCATTTTGTTTTGCACCCGGTACAGTCCGACAAAGTTTGAATTCAATTTTTTAAACTACAGCGCCTTTTCAAGCCTTGTTTATAATTATAATTAATTATATTCGTTTTCAATGGTCGATTCAAACTCACTTTTCATTGCCATTATCTAAAGTATTTATTTTAAATATTTAAAATCCATTATTTTAGCCAATTAAAAAAATTTAAATTGGTTCAGATTTTCTGGGTCGTTACAAAAAATCGTGGAAATTGAAATCTAGCAATAATTTAATATTGCGGATCTAACAAAATTAGTTTCGTCGAATTCCGACTTCATTTGCAAAAGTGGCTATTTTTAAAGCTCTGAATGACCCATTTAAATATATAAATATATTTAAATATAATTAAATTAAATACAAATAAATTTATATTATCGTATATACTCACAGTGGAATACTATACAGCTCTACTGGGATTTATAACTTGATATTTCAAATCCGGATTAAATCGATAATCAATTTAAAAATGAAATTCCTTTTTAAAATATAAATAATTCCTTTATAAATTATAAGGAATTCCACAGCGACTTTTCTAAAATTTGATTTTGACATAAATCAAAATCTACATGACGAAATCCCGATTTTTCTCTTCCGCTAGAAAGATATACTCCATCAGCTTCCCACGTTTCTTGTTTCACTGAAATCCGGCTTAAAACGAATCCTGTACATTAAGTTGAAGTTCGAATCGCCAATTTACGAACTACAGCGCCATTTCGAGCTCGATTTTAATTATATTATAACTCTACGTTCAAACTGTCGTTTATATAATATATTCGTTATTCAAATTCAATTCCAAGCTGAATTAAATATCACAGATGATCCAGTTCACACCATATCTCCATTTCAACCAATTCTGATTATTTCAGAATTAAATATATTATTTAATTTATTATTTTAATTAAATATTCACTATAATTTAATCCCACGACCATTAAATCCTTTTAATCACCTTTTAAATAATTAAATAAAAAAATTATTATATCGTTGAAAATGCGGGTCATTACATAATCATTTGAAATTTAAAATCGATATTAACGAACTATCGTTGCGCGATGCGTTCGATTCAAGCCATATAACATTTTTAAATATAAATCGCCAAATTCCTCTTTCCATAATAGATTAAATTCCATAACTTAGATTCAAAACCATATTCCGAATTTCCTTTTTCCAAAATAATATTATCTTTTCGTTCCAATTTCAAAATAACTTTATTTCAAAATCCATTATTTGAAATTTAAATATGAATGGTCACTATGCAACATTTATTAATTTAAATTCCAATTTATTTCTAAGTTTAAACAATTTCAAATTATATTTTTGAATTAACCGTCTCGTCCATCGGATCAGTTAGGGATAGCCAGGGAGAGCAGGAAACTATATTTCCAAACCCAAGCCGAGACACTATCCTCTCTGTCATCCTAGAATGTTCCGTTATATTATAAACAAAAACATTGTCAATATATATTTAAAACCATTTTAAAAATTTGGAATCTCATTTCGAATTAAACTGGATTTAAAAATAATATATTTAATATTTAAAAGTCAATCTTCATTTATATGGAAGGAAGATTAAATCGATCACTGGTATAATTCCACCACTACAGTGTGTGTGTGTGTGTGTGTGTGTGTGTGTGTGAATTCATGCAACCATAAATCAACCATCAACCATATACGTCAAATGAACATGAATTATAATCACCATCAATAAACAAACATTTAGCTGTGCACAAGCGTTACGGTCAATAATGCTTATCAGTGTTCAATGTGCTATCTACACATCCATTCAAACAACAACATCCATATAATTTATCACAGCCAATTGTTCAACCACTATCAATATAAATAAATTATTTAAATTAGCAGTTCTCGCCATAATAGCCCCAAAATCTTCATTACCAGAGCGAACACCAACAAACACTGCCATCGCTACTCGTACTGCTCTCAGTCCAATTCTATTAGCAGTTGGTAATTTTTCTACTAATATATATATTGATATTATATTAACAGCAACCTCTATTATATATATTTATATATGACGACCTTTTATTTTATTATAAATTTATACTTAATTGAAATTGCCAAAATTATATATCAGCGGGTTCTATTTTCCAATACGATTCTAACAGAACAATGGGCGAATTAATCGAAGCTAAACTGAACAAGTTATGGTCAATTGAAGTTTTAACTAATTTAAACTTAAAATAAAATAAAATAAACATACCCAAATTTAGTCCGGTCCAAAGCCCAACTACTCACACCAGATCCACGCTCCTCTCTTTATTCTTCTTTCCTCTTATTTCCATTTTCACGCCTGGAACCCATTTCCACCGTGTACAACGTGCACGTGCACCTACCGATTACTCCGTCGTTCTTCAACCCGAGACCGCCGACAAACTTCTCTCTATATCCTCGTTTGATTGCACCACGTCATTCAATCTTCGGCCTCTTCTCCAAAATGCGAACTCCCCCAAAGTCATGGCCTTCTCCGCGTGAATCCATATGTCGCAAGTCCCAAACCTCCACCACACTCCACAAATTTACACCACATCGAAGCTCTCTCTTTCCTTGTGATCACTCCACGCTCCAATTCATCCATCATCGTCCGATTTGCCGACAAATCACAACCCTAGATTTCAACCTTTCCGGTCATTCACACGGAATCGCCTCATTTCAGCATGAAAAATGCCTCATCACTTGCTGATCTCAATGGCGAAGACGACATCGATTGATTCTCCTTGGATTGAGAGATATTATTTTTTTGAAATTTCGAACTCATTTCTTTCATTCTATGTAAATCGGAGATAACTCTCTCGTTTGCCAACGAAATTTCAACCCGATAATTTCTTAAAATTGGAAACAACGATCTGGACAACATTTGCGATAATCATTTGGGTTAAATGTGAATGGATTTGGAGATTTGAATTTTTATTTGAAAGGAAAGGTAAATTTTCATTTGCTGGAATTTGTAAATGTGAAGAAGAAAAGGAACGGGAGGAAGCTACTGCATCTGAAATCATTTATGGCTGAAGTGTGAAGTAAAACATAGTTTAGGCACTCCTTATATAGGGAATTACAAGGGTAAAATAGTAAATTTTATCATGGACACATGGATCAATTCATGATACTAATTATATGCAAAATTACACATGTATGGCTACTTGTCTTCATGATATGAATCTCTCCATGCACCATGACAAGTAAGAGGACACCTAGCCTTAATTAATTTATTTAAATTAATAACATAATTGTAATGCTTATAAATGTAGCCACCTTCCCAATACATATAAGTGTAACCAGTATATTACTTAAGGTTTATAAAAATATTTATAACTTATTAATATATCAAAATATTTATCTATTTTACTTATCAAATATATATACATATATAATGGTCTAAAATAAATGCTTGATTATTCTTATAAAATTTTATTAACACTATTATAATTTATCAAAAAAATCATTCTTATACACTATTATATATAAAAAAAATTAAAAATAACCTATTCTTAATCAAAATCATATTCTTATATTAATATCAAAATTTAATAATATCATTACTTGTTAGAATTTTCACAAAACCTTATAAATCAAATATAAATTTTAAAACAAGTTCTCTTATACAAAATCATATTTAAAAAATAAACAATGTACTTATTTAATATTAAAATCTATATTTAAACCTTATGAAAATCAATTTATATATAGAAAATCTAAATTATATACTAAAAATTCAAATTAAATTTGGTTAGAACTCTAGGATGTTACACGCTGATTAAAGATATTCGATACCTGCTCCATTGTATCTTCAAATAGATTTGCCAATACTCGTGCACAGAATTAAGAGGCCAAATACTGTTTTAGGATAGCGATCACCACATAGTGCCTCAGAGATTTTTGTATTAGTAGATAAAGAGTTCCAACGACGAATTCAACGAACAACAATCTAAAACAGTATTTCTGCAATGGCTTCTCACAGTCTCAAAAAGTTCGCCGCTAATTTCACAAAACTAGAGCGCTTTGATGGTGTCAATTTCCTAAGATGGCAGAAGTAGATGCATTTCTTATTGGTTGGTGTGAAAGTTGTTTATTTTTTGACTACGCCAAAACCAGAGGAGACAGAAGATGAAACCATTGCACAGACACGGGATCAGATCAAATGGGAATAGGATGATTATATTTGCAAAGGCCATATCTGTAATGCGATGAGGGACACACTTTTTGATATGTACTACAACAAGACAATTGCAAAGGATGTTTGGGATGCATTAGAGGCGAAGTATCTGATGGAAGATGCAACAAGTAAGAAATTTCTAGCCACCAATTTTTTTAATTACAAGATGACTGATAACAGTTCAGTAGTAGAGAAATTCAATGATATAATACACATACTTAATCAATTCAGTCAACATAATTTAAATATGTATAAGGAAATTAAGGTTTCTTCGATAATATAAAAATTACCCCCTTTTTGGAAAGATCAGAGGGAACTACTGAAACACAAGGAGGATACGAGTCCAGACGGCCTTGCACAATATTTGCAAGTTGAACAACAACTGAGGCAAAAAGATGCCCAAGATGAAAAGTTGTTGATACATCAAAGTCCATATAGTGGAAGAAAAGCAAGCAAATAATGTGTCGAATAATTTTCTAATAAAAAGTGGAAAGCGCATAACAACAACAATTGCCAAAAATTAAACAAGAAAGGCAAAAATGGTGGTTGCTACTTTTCGTGGTAAACCGGGACATTTCAAAAGGGATTGTCGCTTCTGGAAAAAGAAGCAGCAATCTGAAAAGGAAAAGTTTGCCGCAGTCATATCGGAAGTGAATATGATCGAACAAGACAATTCTTGGTAGATCAATTCTGGCACTACTAAGCATGTCTGCATTGACAAGAATAAATTCAAGAAACTAGAACCGACTGAAAATGAATATTATCTTTATATTGGAAATTAAGCGAAGGCAGAAATCAAAGGGAAGGGGGTTGTGGATTAGGAATTCACATCCGGAAAAGTTCTAACATTAAATGATGTATATTATGTACCTGGAATTAGGAAGAACCTTGTATGGGGAAGTCTTCTTAATAAGTTTGGTTTCAAACAAGTCTTTGAGTCAGATAAATATGTGTTGACTAAAGGTGGTGTATTGGTGGGAAAAGGTTACATGTGTGATGGTATGTTCAAACTAAATGTTGATATTAATAAAAGTACGATTTTTTCTTATATTGTTGATTCATTTTCATTATGGCACAATATATTAGGACATGTTAATTGCAAATGCATGCTTGATATAATATCTTTGAATCTACTTCCCAAACACCAAAATGATATGCTAGATAAGTATAAGATATGTTCATTAACTAAGATCACCAGAAAACCATTTCCTTATAAACCAGGAAGTACAACAAAATTGTTATAGCTTATTCATAGTGATGTATGTGACATACATAGTACTCCTACTAGAGGAGGAAAGAGATATTTTGTCACATTTATAGATGATTACTCTAAATATTGTTATGTCTGTCTTATGCATGCTAAAACTGAAGTGTTAAATTCATTCATTACTTATAAAACTGAAGTAGAAAACCAGTGTGATGTCAAAATAAAAACACTTAGATCTGATAGGGGTGGCGAGTATCAATTTCCTGAATATTGTGAATCAGTCAGAATTATACATGAAACATCTATTGCTTACTCTCCACAACAAAATGGAGTGGCTGAAAGGAAAAATAGAACTCTTATTGAATTGGTAAATGCAATGTTGTGCAATTTCGGAGTTAATACTAGTTTCGAGGGAGAAGCTTTACTTACCGCATGTTATATTCTAAATAGAATATATCATAAGAAAAGTAAAGTTACTCCTTATGATCTTTGTAAGAAACGGAAACCAAATATTGATTATTATCAAGTTTGGGGTTGTAGGGTGATTGTCCGATTACTTGAACCAAAAATCAGGAAATTAGGAAAAAAGGCTATCGAGTGCATATTCTTAGGATATGCTCAACATAGCAAAGGATATATGTTTCTAATAATAGAACCTAATAGCTCTATTGATGTAAATATAGTAATAGAATTAAGGGACGCAGTGTTTTATAAGAATAGATTTACATCAATTCAAAATAAACCGATTCATGAAACGGTGGAGCTAAGTGCACCTATTGGTGAAATGGTGGAGGTAAGTGAACCAACTATAGATCCTGTAGAAAACACTGATGAAAATATCGACGAAAATGGTGATTCTCTTAGGAGAAGTAAATGAAGAAGGATAAAGAAATATTTTGGACCAGATTTCATCGTATATTTGGTTGAAGGGTCTAGAAATAACGTAAAGCATTAATTACTGATATCTACAAATATAGAATTTGACCCTTTAACATATGTTGAGCCAATGAAATCTCAAGATTCATCATTTTGGCAAGAATCCATAAACGATGTAATGAATTCTATTATGGGAAATAAAACATGGAAACTAGTAGATTTACCTCTTGATTCTAAACCAATAGGATGTAAATGGATATTTAAGAAAAAGTTAAAAGCAGATGGCACAATCGAAAAATTTAAAGCTAGATTAGTTGCCAAAGGATTCACACAGAAAGAAGGAATAGATTATTTTGATACATATGCCCCAGTAGCTAGAATTTCAACTATTAGGATTTTAGTTGCATTAAATTTTATCTATAATTTTGAAATTCATCAAATGGACGTCAAGACAGCATTTTTAAATGGTGAACTGGACGAAGATATATATATATATATATGTCTCAACCAGAAGGTTTTGTGATGCCTGGACAAGAACATAAAGTATGTAAACTTATCAAATCACTTTACGGTCTTAAACAAGCACCAAAGCAATGGCATGAAAAGTTTGATAAAACTATTGTTTCTAATGGCTTTAGAATTTTTGAATCCAACAAATGTGTATATATCAAGTTTCATTCAGGTAAAGGCGTAATTAAATGCCTTTACGTGGATGATATGTTTATATTTAGAACGGATACTTCAAGTATTGAAGAAACTAAAAGATATCTATCTTCATGCTTTGACATGAAAGATATGGGAGTAGCTGAAATGATTCCTTGAATAAGAATCATGAAAACAAAAGATGGATTATCAATTACCCAGTCTCATTACATTGAGAAAATTCTGAAAAGGTTCAATCTATTCGATTGTAAACCTATGTCTACTCCGTTTGATCCAAATATGCAGTTATACACTAATACTGGAAGAGCTATAGAACAGTTGGAATATGCTAGAGTCATTGGAAGTTTGATGTATGCAATGACATGCACACAACTTGATATTTCCTATGTTGTTGGCAAAATGAGCAGATATACTAGTAACCCTAGTCATATCTATTGGAATGCAGTACATAGAATTTTAAAGTATCTAAAAGATACCATAAATTATGGTATACATTATAATGGTTATCTGAGTGTAATAATAGATACATAGATGCTAGTTGGAACACAGGAAGTGAAGATAATAAATAAACTAGTGGATGGATATTCACTCTTGGTGGGGGAGCAATAATCTGGGCCTCAGAGAAACAAACATGTATTGCTGATTCAACCATGGATGCTCAGTTTATAGCACTGGCTTCTGGTAGTAAAGAAGCGGAATGGTTAAGGAATTTATTGGCAGAAATTCCTGTGTGGCCAAAACGTATGCCACCAATATTTGTGCATTGTGATAGTCAATCTAAATTATCACAGGCATACAACCAAGTTTATAATGGTAAATCTAGACATATTGGTTTAAGGCATAGTTTGTTAGGCAAATGCTCACTGAAGGGGTAATTACCGTAGATTTTGTGAGAGCTAGCCAGAATTTGGCAGATCCATTTACTAAAGGACTTGCAAGGAACTTATTGTTAAAAACATCACTGGGAATGGGTTTAAATCCTATACAATACAAACGCCAATGAAGGAAACTCAACTCAACATAATAAAGAAATTTGTTATTGTGATGACCCCAAACTTCCACGGAATGAAAGTAAGGAATAATCATTTGGAATACAACATAAATACAATAATACATATCATAGATACAACATAGCATAGGAAATTCATAGAGTAACAACATCATAGCAGCAAAAATATAATGTCATCAACCACAGAAAATCCACAGTCACCGAATTCTACATTATTACATCAAGTTTGCAGAAAAGAAATAAGTTCCAACTCCAACTTAAACAACGTGGAATAAACCAAGTTTAGTGTCTGAAATAAAAAGAAAGAGAAAAATGTAAAAGTAGTATGGGATACTATTTTTCCAAAGACCACGCCGCTAATGCGGAACGGGTTTACTCTAATGGATTGCCGTGCATAAAAGTGTCAGAATAAATGATAAATAAATCGTACAACAACGTTATGATTTTTAGAAAAATGGAATCACCATAAGACCCAGGTCCCATCACAAAATGCAACACAAACCAGAGGATAGGGTTTTACCTTATAGTGATTAAATACGGCAAATACGAGTTTAATATTATTATTAGTATATATTAAAACATTTCAAAGTAAATGTAGAAATCCTAGGAAGAATAGTATCCCATACTACTATGCCTCCATACTAGTAATACAATCAAATTCATAGGGTCGTATTTGGATTTTGGTTTCCATCATGAGTCAAGGCTAGGGAGGAGCTCCTACCGATTCGAGACACTCTAGCTAATGTCTCAGGATCCCCCGCGGTGAACCCTTGGAAAGCTGCAGGGCCGGTCCACCATACAAGTTGCGGATTAGTTATTCCTGAACACACGTTTCCCAATCCTATAGGATCTATCATCCGAGGCGCCTCATTCCATCATCCACATAAGTAAAATGTTGGGTCGTTTTAAAACCCAATCACCACTTCTAGCTAGAAAGAAACGTGCTGCTCTCCCTGCATTCCCTTCTCCTGTTTTAGACTCCGCCGGTGTGTGAGGCTCGCAAAGTCACGCTATACACAAAGCTATGCCTAAACATGCTATGCTTTGATCATCCCACAAGGCCTGCTTTTCAACAAATCCATGATTATATGCATCTTAGCATGCCACATCATCACTACATACCGTACTACCAACCCTTTGCCGAAATATATGAATGGGTGTTAAGCAAGAGAATAAATTCCCCGCCACCAAACATCCACACATTCGATAAACGATTAATAACATGATATTTGATAGAGTATGATGTCAGACACACAATCCATTTAGTAGCTTATGCTCTGGGTCTGAGCGAAAGCCAAACCCGTAAAATCAACACGTACGTTTGGCCAATGACCATGACCTTTGAATCGGGAGCAAGTCAAATCAAGGCCTCGATCGTTGTCCATCCGAGGGAGGATTTACGGTCTTCATTCACCATCTTTATACTTCAATTAACGTCGTTTGATTATTTAGAATGAGAGAACTCGGACTTTCCAAATAATCCTCGTATATATATATATATATTTAAAATCCTTCTTATACCTTAATCATTATTTTTATTAACGATTCATTCCTATTTTAATTATTTAAAATAGTTAAATTTTATATAACAACGCCTTAAGTCCATGGGCGACTATGGCGCTGCATTCAACCAATTTTGATTTTCACATTTCTCAGAATCTAACCGTTGGATCTTAACGTAATATATATCGTTGGAAAGATTTTTCCAAGACGGTCCTAATGGTTTCAGTTTTAAGAAAATCCGACGGTCGGATCTTCTTGTATAGTCGTTTAAAAGTACGATTTCAAAACGCGAACTACCACGCCCTATTCGTTTAATTTTAATTATATATATATAATCATTGAATCGTAATAACGTTGTTTGATTAAAACAACGCTCTACACACCTACCGATACTTGCCAAAATTTTAATTTATTTAAAAATGAAAATAATATTACCGCATTCTAAATTCATTCTTTTACTTACATTGAAAATGTAAATTCCATCTTTTTATTTATATATATAAAAAAATGTAAATTCAACTCCTATGCAAATTCCTATATTTCTTTTACATGTAAAAACAAAAGTAATTTTGATACATTCGAAATCTTACTTTTAAATGCATACCCTACTTCTAATTCACATTATAAAAATATGATTTTTAATTACAATGCAAACACTACTTCTACTTCACATTGTAAAAATATAATTTTTATTTCTAATGTTCATTTCCATTCCATGTTACATATATACATAAGAAAAATGTTAATTCTATCATACCATGAAATTTCATCCTTTAATTACATTGAAAAAAATGTAGTTTTGTCCTACGGTATACTTTCCTATAGATATTACATATAAAAATGTAAATTTTGACATACGATGAAATTCACCTTTTAATTACAAAGAAAAATGTAATTTTTATCATACAATAAAATTTCACTTTATAATTTACATATAAAAATGTAAATTTTGACATACGATGAAATTCATCTTTTAATTACAAAGAAAAATGTAATTTTTATCATTCAATAAAATTTCACTTTATTATTTACAAATAAAAATGTAAATTTTGACATACGATGAAATTCACCTTTTTATTACAAAGAAAAATGTAATTTTTAACATACGGTCCTAATTCGCCTCTAAACAACATATAAAAATGTCATTTTTATTTTACCATTCTAATTTACATCTAAACAACATATAAAAATGATGTAAATTTCATACGATGCAAAATTCTATTTTAGTTCACCTAAAAAAAAAACAATTTAAATTTCATACGATGTAATTCTTATTTATTTTACATTAACAAAAATGTAGACTTTACATATGGTGAAATTCCTATATATTTACATTAATAAAAATGTAAACTTTTCGTACGGTGAATATTCTATATATTTACATTAATAAAAATGTAAACTTTTCATACGGTGAAATTCCTCATTATAATCACATCTAAACATGTCATTTATACTTTATCGTTCTAATTTACATTAAATTAACATATAAAAATGTCATCTTTATTTCATCGTTCTTATTTACATTAAAATAACATACAAAAATGTCATCTTTATTTCATTGTTCTTATTTACAATAAAATAACATATAAAAATGTCATCTTTATTTCATCGTTCTTATTTACATTAAAATAACATATAAAAATGTCATCTTTATTTCATTGTTCTTATTTACATTAAAATAACATATAAAAATGTCATCTTTATTTCATCGTTCTTATTCATGTTTTATACTTCTTTGCATTTACAAGGAGATGTAAATAAATATAAATGTCAAGTTTCTAATGTCAAGGTTCAATTTCAATGCATTAACATAACGCTAAAATAAGGTTCAACTTCAACATCATAACATAACACAAATATAAGGTCCGACTTCGCGTGATAACATTCATGTGATGAATACATATAGATTTATAATTATCTATCATAGCAACATAGAAACATCATCAATCATGTCACAAAAAAGTAATTATTTAATTAATTAATTTAAATGAGGAAATTTCACATCTAGCACTTAAAATTTCAGATCTAATATCATAACATCGCAACAATTCGGATCTGCAACTTATATTAACATCCATCATCGATCCATTTATTTTTGATTCTCAACTTCTCATAACGCAAGAATAACAATTAAATTAATTAAATTTATTTAAAAATAAATTCTCACCTTGCTTGGATTTAAAATGAATGCCCAAACTCGATCAGATCTCGTGTTCAAAGTCACGGTGGTTTCAGATCTGAGAGATTTCAATTTGAAATTCAAACGAATAAATTAGAAACTGACTTTTAACAACTGTCACTGTAACGCTCAAAAGCGTGGCAAAATCTGAACTGAATTTTACCTTTATAATTTCAGTTTGTTCAAAACTTCAATTCAGAAAATCGGATGCTGTAGTTGATGGTTCGAGGAGCGGTTTGTTGGAGATCGACGGGCTTGGAGAGGTGGATCTGCGCCTGAAAATGGGGGAGGAGCGCACACGCCTGGCGGCGACGGGAGGGCTCGAACAGCGGCGGGTTCGGCGAGGTGGTGCGGGCGAACGGGGGCACGAGGGGATGTGGTTCTTGTCGGAGAGGGAAGAGGAGGGAAGGAGCTTCGGAAAACTCAACTACGGGGTGGTCTAATTCTCTACGGATTGGGAGAGAAGGAGGAGAGAAGTTTTGAAGAGGGGGGCGGCTATTGGTTTCACGCATCGGGGAAGAAGACGATGTATAGAGCCGTATTTATACGCGTATTGCCACGTATTTCTATTTAATTGATTTATTTATTTAATCCCAAAATTAGGGTTTTCTCGTTCGAACTCCAATTCACGCTCAACGACTGTCGAACAATAGGTTTTGACGCCTTTTGAACGCAATGGCGCTATTGCCGAAGTCTAATTCTGAAGTTAAAAGCATGTTTCTTTTATTTTCAAATTAATTCTTTTATTTTTAATTCAAACGTACTTTCTAATTTTACTGGGGTCACAAACGAAGTCAGAAAAATCCAGAAAAATCATTTTTGGCTTTCTTATGAAGATACGATCCTAACAAAATTTATTTCATCGAATTCTGAGACTGATTGAAAAATGACTATTTTTCAGTCAATTAATTTTGACCGAAATTGACAAAACACAGTTTCTTTTGCCATGCTCACATACTAGCTTTAAAAATCATGAAATTTGAAACCTAGCAATAATTTTACATTCCAGATCCAACAAAAGCGGTTTCGTCGAATTCCGAGGTCGTATGCAAAATGTCAATTTTCAAGGCGATATATTTTCTATAGCGACCTTTCTGAAAATTCATTTGGCCATAACTTTTGATTTCGGCTATGAAACTTCAATTTTTCAGATTCGTTAGAAAGATATTCATTAACAGATTTAAATGTTTTTCGTTCCATCAAAATCCGATTTATTCTGCATTCTGTGTAGTTAGTCAAAGTTCAAGTTTGACTTTTCAAACTACCATCCTATTTCTAATTCTTTATGCAATTTATTTGAATATATTTTCATTAACTTTGCTCAAAATAAATTTCCGTTCATTTTTATTTTAAATATTTAAACACCCCTAGAATCTCTAAAATGAAAATTTGAAATTGGCCCCAAATTCAGGGTTGTTACAGTCTCCCCCGCTTAAGAACTTTTCGTCCTCGAAAAGAAAAAAAAGAAGAATAGAAGGGTAGGAACCAACATAAAGAATAGAAAATATTTTAGGCGTACCTCAAAATAAAACTAATCGGGGATGTCCACTCTGCATTTGGGATAGGCTTGTTTGATACTCTCCTCGGTTTCCCAAGTGCAGTCTCTAGGATCACCGCTCCATTGCACCTTGACTAGGTTGATACTTTTATTTCTCAGCTTCCTAGTCTCCTTGCCAATAATTTTCAGTGGTTCTCTTCTCACTGCAAGGCTCGGGGTAATCTCCAAATCTTGCTGTGCTGCTTCTTCCACAATCAGATCTGGATCATGGACATACCTTCGAAGTTGAGATACATGGAATACATCGTGCACTCCAGGCAACCAGTCGGGCATCTGAATTCTATAAGCTAGGGTGCCAATCTTTTCAAGAATAGGGAAGGGGCCGATGAATCTAGGTGCTAATTTTCCTATCTTTCCAAAACGGATAACACCTCGCATTGGAGCGACTTTCAGATAGACATAGTCACCCACTTCAAAAGCTATCTCTCGCCTTCTTACATCTGCATAGCTTTTCTGTCTACTTTGGGCAGCCAGTAGTCGCTTCTTAATAAAGTCAATTTTGTCCGAAGCTTCTCGGATCATGTCTGGACCCAACACAAGCCGATTTCCTTTTTCAACCCAACATGCTGGCAATCTACACGGCCTACCATATAAGGCTTCAAATGGAGACATTTTCAAACTTGCTTGATAGCTATTGTTGTACGAGAATTCAACTAAATGCAAGTGATCCTCCCAAGAACCTCCAAAATCGAGTATGCAAGCTCGCAATAGATTTTCAAGAATGCGATTCACTCGCTCAGTCTGGCCGTCAGTCTGAGGGTGATACGCGGTACTGAGATTCAACTTTGTTCCCAACTCATTTTGGAATGCTTCCCAAAATTTACTAGCAAAGATAGGATCACGGTCGCTAATGATGCTACTAGGAACTCTGTGTAAAAGAAAAGATTATCATTTAATTTGCAAAAGAAAATTTTCATTCAGATTATGAAGACAAGGAAAGATTTAGTTTTATTACCCATGTAGCCTGACGATTTCTTTGAAATAGATTTGCGCCAGACTTTGAGCAGTTCTAGTGGATTTGACAGGTATGAAATGAGCGGACTTTGTGAAGCGATCCACGATCACCCATATGCTATCATTTCCTTTCCTAGTACGAGGCAGACCATCTATGAAATCCATGGAGACTTGGTCCCACTTCCAATCTGGTACTTCTAGTGGCTGCAAAAACCCTGCCAGCTTTTGTTGATCACTTTTTACTTGCTGGCATATGGGGCATCTACTCACATAAATGGATATATCCCTCTTTATAGACCTCCACCAAAATGTGTGCTTTAGGTCTTGATACATTTTGCTCACACCAGGGTGGATGCAAACTTTGATTTGTGACCCTCATCTAAAACTTCTCTTATGAGCTCGGGGATACTTGGAACACAAATCCGCTCGTGCAATCTGAGAACTCCCTTGCCATCTATTTGGAAGTCCGTGTTTTCACCTCCTTGAATTCTTTCAATCATTTTCCGAATACAAGCATCACTTTTATGAAGAGAGGCGATCTTATCAATCAAAGAAGGGGTGATGATGAGGCTTGCGACAATGACTTCCTTTCTACTAAGTGCGTCTGCCACAACATTGGCTTTCCCTGGCGTATATAAGATGTCAAGATCGTATGCCGCCAAAAATTCTAGCCATCGTTGCTGCCTTAAATTCAGATCCTTTTGATCGAAGAGATATTTCAAAGATTGATGGTTTGTGTATAATTCAAAATTTTCACCCAAAAGATAATGTCTCCAAAATTTTAAAGCAAAGACTACGGCCAACAATTCTAAGTCATGGACACGATAATTTTTCTCATGCGACTTTAATTGATGGCTGGCATATGCAACAACTCTGCCCCTTTGCATCAGTACCGCACCAAGACCACCACTTTGAGAAGCATCGGTGTAGACTTTTAAATCTTGGTTGCCATCGATGATGGTAAGTACGGGAGCAGTAGTCAAACTCACCTTTAGCTTTTGGAATGCCTCCTCACAATCCGATGTCCAATTGAACTTGGCATGCTTCTTGGTAAGCTTTGTTAATGGGCTAGACAGCTTGGCAAAACCTTCGACAAATTTCCTATAATATCCAGCCAAACCTAGGAAGCTTCTTACTTCAGTGGGTGTACTGGGCTGCTTCCATTCTCGAATGGTAGCTATTTTACTTGGATCAACTGCGATTCCCTCTTTTGACACAACATGGCCCAAGAATTTTACTTCCTCTTGCCAAAATGTGCATTTGGAAAACTTTGCTTTTAGAACATTTCATCGCAGAATTTCCAACACTTCCCTTAAATGCCCTTCATGCTCCTCCTTAGTTTTAGAATAGATTAGAATATCATCAATGAAGACTAGGACGAATTTATTTAGGACCTCCCGGAAGACCCTATTCATCAAGTCGACATAGTAAGCTGGAGCGTTGCATAAACCGAACGGCATCACTAACCATTCGTAGAATATATCGGGACCTCTGAAGGCGGTCAAAGGTATGCATTCTTCAGCTATGCGGAGTTGGTGGAAACCTGTGGCTAGGTCCACCTTCGAAAACACCTTGGCTCCATTCAATTGGTCCATCAAATCATCTATGCGGGGCAAGGGGTATTTGTTCTTCAATGTTTGTTTGTTAAGATTGAGGTAATCGTCACAAAGTCTTAGAGTACCGTCCGATTTGGGGACAAACACCACAGCTGCACCACAATTTGAAAAGCTAGGTCGGATGAGTCCCTTCCACAGAAGCTGCTTGGTTTGGGTTTGCAATTCTTCCTTTTCTTTAGGAGTCATCCTTCTGATAGCATGAACTACAGGTCTTGCATTAGGAACAAGATCAATCCTGAAATCGATTTCCCTTCGCGGGGGTAGGCTGTCTACTTCTTCAAATACATCTGTGTAATCTTTGACCATGGGAATATTTTCTAAGGAAAGGGGAGTGATCTCTAGGAAAGACCAAAATGCCTTTCTATCAGATTTTGGCCCATGGCAAGGTATAGCAACAGTGTTTCCGAAACCTGTGTTCACCTTAACCACTCTTTCTGAACATAACACCTCAGCGTCATATTTGTTTAGCCAATCAAGACCGAGGATGATATCAAACTCGGAGAAATTCATAATGATCAAGTTAAATGGAAATTTGAAATAGGAGTAAGATACAGGCACTTTACAAAATAAATCTAGAGTGGTAGAACCTCCTACAGGGTTGTGAACATTTAGTGGTTCTTTAAGACTTCTTTGCTTTAGTTTCAATTTCTGGACCGTATTGCTAGAAATAAAGCTTCTCGATGCACCCATATCAAATAAGGCAGTAACATGGATATTTTTAACAGAAATGGTACCATCTAAAACATCGGGATTACCTGCTTCTTCAGAAGAAGTAGGAGCGGAAGAAAATGGTGCACTTGCCCCTTCATACACATGTGCTACCTGCGCTCCTTTCAACAGCAGACAGTTTGGCTTGATATGACCCTTCTTGTGGCAATTGTAGCATTCCTTGGTGTCGTCGCTTCGGGCCTTCTTAGGATTTCTACAGTCTTTACTGTAGTGCCCAAATTTTTGGCAGTTGTAGCATTGCACCTTTGACTTATCGTGCCCCTTAGCAGCTCCAGAATTGTTTCCTTCAGTCTTCTTCTCTGTTTGCTTCCTCTTGTTGTTGGCCAAGCTCCTTTCCCTGTCTTGTTGGGAATTCTTCCTATCATTTTCCTCATATCGATAAGCGAACTCCACCAGCCTATTGAAAGAGAGGTCGATGTGGGCAGTGGCTCTATCAATATACTTCCTCGCAAGCCCATTTATGAACCTCTTGTTCTTCTGAAAGTCATCTTGAACCAATTCAGGGGCATAGCGGGAAAGGTCTTCAAATCTTCGTACATATTCTGAAATGGTCTTGTCGCCTTGCTTCAGATTGGCGAACTCGTCATGTAGTTTCTCTACTTCCTGCCTTGGAATGTATTTGTCATTGAAAAGCTCCTTAAACCTTGTCCAAGTCATATTGTCTGCAATCCCTCCAACCGTGACAGTGTCCCACCAGTTTTGAGCTTCCTCTTGTAACAGCCATGAAGCCACTTATCTTTTCCTATGATCCTCCAGCTCTAATCCTCCAAAAATCTTTTCACAGTTCCTCAGCCAAGCTTGAGGTTGTGTCACAGTCTCAGTACCCTTGAATGGCACTCCTCCCAGGTTCTTGTATTTCTTTTCCATCTTATCTAAATCAAAGGGCTGCGGTGGTGGTGGTTGCTGAACAGTAGCCTCCTCGGTTCCAGCAGCATTCTGCCTCCTTGCTCTAGCTCTAGCTCTAGCGGTACTCATTTCTAGTTAGTTCTGTACGATTAAGGAAAGAGTCAGAACAACTATAATGGTGATTTGAAGAGTTGATCAAGATAAAAGGACGGATAAAAGATAATGATAGAATGATTGACTATTATGTATTCACATGAAATGTTCGCCATAGAATATTGTGATTCTATGTAAACGAATTATCATAAATATGTTATATCCCAAAGCTAAGTTTAACCAAAGCTCTGATACCAACTGCGATGACCCCAAACTTCCACGGAATGAAAGTAAGGAATAATCATTTGGAATACAACATAAATACAATAATACATATCATAGATACAACATAGCATAGGAAATTCATAGAGTAACAACATCATAGCAGCAGAAATATAATGTCATCAACCACAGAAAATGCACAGTCACCGAATTCTACATTATTACATCAAGTTTGCAGAAAAGAAATAAGTTCCAACTCCAACTTAAACAACGTGGAATAAACCAAGTTTAATGTCTGAAATAAAAAGAAAGAGAAAAATGCAAAAGCAGCGAATGATAAGTGTCTTCAAGCTTCTAGTCATCACCTCTCCACAAGCAAATCCAAGAAAGATAGTAAGCAACTCCAAAGATAAGACTCCAAGCGTAGAATAAACTTGTTTACTTAGCTGCCCATGTAGAAAGGAGGGCACCCGAGTTTGCAAAAAGGTGGAAACAAACAACGTGTCAGTCGTGGGACTGGTGTGAGAATTCTTAACTAATAAATCACTATTAATAGGGCAAATCCAAAGACCACGCCGCTAATGCGGAACGGGTTTACTCTAATGGATTGCCGTGCATAAAAGTGTCAGAATAAATGATAAATAAATCGTACAACAACGTTATGATTTTTAGAAAAATGGAATCACCATAAGACCCAGGTCCCATCACACAATGCAACACAAACCAGAGGATAGGGTTTTACCTTATACTGATTAAACATGCTAAATAAGGCAAATACGAGTTTAATAATATTATTAGTATATATTAAAACATTTCAAAGTAAATGTAGAAATCCTAGGAAGAATAGTATCCCATACTACTATGCCTCCATACTAGTAATACAATCAAATTCGTACGGTCGTATTTGGATTTTGGTTTCCATCATGAGTCAAGGCTAGGGAGGAGCTCCTACCGATTCGAGACACTCTAGCGAATGTCTCAGGATCCCCCGCAGTGAACCCTTCGAAAGCTGCAAGGCCGGTCCACCATACGAGTTGCGAATTAGTTATTCCTGAACACACGTTTCCCAGTCCTATAGGACCTATCGTCCGAGGCGCCTCATTCCATCATCCACATAAGTAAAATGTTGGGCCGTTTTAAAACCCAATCACCACTTCTAGCTGGAAAGAAATGTGCTGCTCTCCCTGCATTCCCTTCTCCTATTTTAGACTCCGCCGGTGTGTGAGGCTCGCGAAGTCACGCTATACACACAGCTATGCCTAAACATGCTATGCTTTGATCATCCCACAAGGCCTGCTTTTCAACAAAACCATGATCATATGCATCTTAGCAAGCCACATCATCACTCCATACCGTACTACCAACCCTTTGCCGAAATATATGAACGGGTGTTAAGCAAGAGAATAAATTCCCCGCCACCAAACATCCACACATTCGACAGACGATTAATAACATGATATTTGATAGAGTATGATGTCAGACACACAATCCATTTAGTAGCTTATGCTATGGGTCTGTGCGAAAGCCAAACCCGTAAAATCAACACGTACGTTTGGCCAATAACCATGACCTTTGAATTGGGAGCAAGTCAAATCAAGGCCTCGATCGTTGTCCATCCGAGGGAGGATTTACGGTCTTCATTCACCATCTTTATACTTCGATTAACGTCGTTTGATTATTTAGAATGAGAGAACTCGGACTTTCCAAATAATCCTCGTATATATATATATATATATATATATATATATATATATATTTAAAATCCTTCTTATGCCTTAATCATTATTTTTATTAACGATTCATTCCTATTTTAATTATTTAAAATAGTTAAATTTTATATAACAACGCCTTAAGTCCATGGGCGACTATGGCGCTGCATTCAACCAATTTTGATTTTCACATTTCTCAGAATCTAACCGTTGGATCTTAACGTAATATATATCGTTGGAAAGATTTTTCCAAGACGGTCCTAACGGTTTCAGTTTCAAGAAAATCCGACGGTCGGATCTTCTTGTATAGTCGTTTAAAAGTACGATTTCAAAACGCGAACTACCACGCCCTATTCGTTTAATTTTAATTATATATATATATATATAATCATTGAATCGTAATAACGTCGTTTGATTAAAACAACGCTCTACAGACCTACCGATACTTACCAAAATTTTAATTTATTTAAAAATGAAAATAATATTACCGCATTCTAAATTCATTCTTTTACTTACATTGAAAATGTAAATTCCATCTTTTTATTTATATATATAAAAAAAATGTAAATTCAACTCCTATGCAAATTCCTATATTTCTTTTACATGTAAAAACAAATGTAATTTTGATACATTCAAAATCTTACTTTTAAATGCAAACCCTACTTCTAATTCACATTGTAAAAATATGATTTTTAATTACAATGCAAACACTACTTCTACTTCACATTGTAAAAATATAATTTTTATTTCTAATGTTCATTTCCATTCCATGTTACATATATATATAAGAAAAATGTTAATTCTATCATACCATGAAATTTCATCCTTTAATTACATTGAAAAAAATGTAGTTTTGTCCTACGGTATACTTTCCTATAGATATTACATATAAAAATGTAATATTTAACACACAATGTAAATTCATGTTTTAATTACAAAAAATGTAATTTTATCCTACGGTGTAATTTCCTATATAATTTACATATAAAAATGTAAATTTTGACATACGATGAAATTCACCTTTTAATTACAAAGAAAAATGTAATTTTTGTCATACAATAAAATTTCCCTTTATAATTTACATATAAAAATGTAAATGTTAACATACGATGAAATTCACCTTTTAATTACAAAGAAAAATGTAATTTTTATCATACAATAAAATTTCACTTTATAATTTACATATAAAAATGTAAATTTTGACATACGATGAAATTCACCTTTTAATTACAAAGAAAAATGTAATTTTTGTCAAACAATAAAATTTCACTTTATAATTTACATATAAAAATGTAAATTTTGACATACGATGAAATTCACCTTTTAATTACAAAAAAAACATGTAATTTTTATCATACAATAAAATTTCACTTTATAATTTACATATAAAAATGTAAATTTTGACATACGATGAAATTCATCTTTTAATTACAAAGAAAAATGTAATTTTTATCATACAATAAAATTTCACTTTATAATTTACATATAAAAATGTAAATTTTGACATACGATGAAATTCACCTTTTAATTACAAAGAAAAATGTAATTTTTATCATACAATAAAATTTCACTTTATAATTTACATATAAAAATGTAAATTTTGACATACGATGAAATTCATCTTTTAATTACAAAGAAAAATGTAATTTTTATCATACAATAAAATTTCACTTTATAATTTACATATAAAAATTTAAATTTTGACATACGATGAAATTCACCTTTTTATTACAAAGAAAAATGTAATTTTTAACATACGGTCCTAATTCGCCTCTAAACAACATATAAAAATGTCATTTTTATTTTACCATTCTAATTTACATCTAAACAACATATAAAAATGATGTAAATTTCATACGATGCAAATTTCTATTTCAGTTCACCTAAAAAAAAAACAATGTAAATTTCATACAATGTAATTCTTATTTATTTTACATTAACAAAAATGTAGACTTTACATATGGTGAAATTCCTATATATTTACATTAATAAAAATGTAAAATTTTCGTACGGTGAATATTCTATATATTTACATTAATAAAAATGTAAACTTTTCATACGGTGAAATTCCTCATTATAATCACATCTAAAAATGTCATTTATACTTTATCGTTCTAATTTACATTAAATTAACATATAAAAATGTCATCTTTATTTCATCGTTCTTATTACATTAAAATAACATATAAAAATGTCATCTTTATTTCATTGTTCTTATTTACATTAAAATAACATATAAAAATGTCATCTTTATTTCATCCTTCTTATTTACATTAAAATAACATATAAAAATGTCATCTTTATTTCATTGTTCTTATTTACATTAAAATAACATATAAAAATGTCATCTTTATTTCATTGTTCTTATTCATGTTTTATACTTCTTTGCATTTACAAGGAGATATAAATAAATATAAATGTCAAGTTTCTAATGTCAAGGTTCAATTTCAATGCATTAACATAACGCTAAAATAAGGTTCAACTTCAACATCATAACATAACACAAATATAAGGTCCGACTTCGTGTGATAACATTCATGTGATGAATACATATAGATTTATAATTATCTATCATAGCAACATAACAACATCATCAATCATGTCACGACAAAGTAATTAATTAATTAATTAATTTAAATGAGGAAATTTCACATCTAGCACTTAAAATTTCAGATCTAATATCATAACATCGCAACAATTCGGATCTGCAACTTATATTAACATCCATCATCGATCCATTTATTTTTGATTCTCAACTTCTCATAACGCAAGAATAACAATTAAATCAATTAAATTTATTTAAAAATAAATTCTCACCTTGCTTGGATTTAAAATGAATGCCCAAACTCGATCAGATCTCGTGTTCAAAGTCACGGTGGTTTCAGATCTGAGAGATTTCAATTTGAAATTCAAACGAATAAATTAGAAACTGACTTTTAACAAATGTCGCTATAACGCTTAAAAGCGTGGCAAAATCTGAACTGAATTTTACCTTTACAATTTCAGTTTGTTCAAAACTTCAATTCAGAAAATCGGATGTTGTAGTTGATGGTTCGAGGAGCGGTCTGTTGGAGATCGACGGGCTTGGAGAGGTGGATCTACGCCTGAAAAGGGGGGGGGGGGTGCGCACGCGCCTGGCGGCGGCGGGAGGGCTCGAACGGCGGCGGGTTCGGCGAGGTGGTGCGGGCGAACGGGGGCACGAGGGGAGGTGGTTCTTGTCGGAGAGGGAAGAGGAGGGAAGGAGCTTCGGAAAACTCAACTACAGGGTGGTCTAATTCTCTACGGATTGGGAGAGAAGGAGGAGAGAAGTTTTGAAGAGGGGCGGCTATGGGTTTCACGCATCGGGGAAGAAGACGATGTATAGAGCCGTATTTATACGCGTATTGCCACGTATTTCTATTTAATTTATTTATTTAATCCCAAAATTAGGGTTTTCTCGTTCGAACTCCAATTCACGCTCAACGACTATCGAACAATAGGTTTTGACGCCTTCTGAACGCAATGGCGCTATTGCCGAAGTCTAATTCTGAAGTTAAAAGCATGTTTCTTTTATTTTCAAATTAATTCTTTTATTTTTAATTCGAACGTACTTTCTAATTTTATTGGGGTCACAAACGAAGTCAGAAAAATCCAGAAAAATCATTTTTGGCTTTCTTATGACGATACGATCCTAACAAAATTTATTTCATCGAATTCTGAGACTGTTTGAAAAATGACTATTTTTCAGTCAATTAATTTTGACCGAAATTGACAAAACACAGTTTCTTTTTCCACGCTCACATACTAGCTTCAAAAATCATGAAATTTGAAACCTAGCAATAATTTTACATTTCGGATCCAACAAAAGTGGTTTCGTCGAATTCCGAGGTCGTATGCAAAATGTCAATTTTCAAGGCGATATATTTTCTATAGCGACCTTTCTGAAAATTCATTTGGCCATAACTTTTGATTTCTGCTATGAAACTTTGATTTTTCAGATTCGTTAGAAAGATATTTATTAACAGATTTAAATATTTTTCGTTCCATCAAAATTCGGTTTATTCTGCATCCTGTGTAGTTGGTCAAAGTTCAAGTTTGACATTTCAAACTACCATCCTATTTCTAATTCTTTATGCAATTTATTTGAATATATTTGCATTAACTTTGCTCAAAATAAATTTCCATTCATTTTTATTTGAAATAATTTATTTTAAATATTTAAACACCCCTAGAATCTCTAAAATGAAAATTTTAATTTGGCCCCAAATTCCGGGTTGTTACAGTTATCTTGAGTTCAAAGAGCAAAAGTACTTTATATGTTTGCGGTTGGAAGCACTATAATATTTAGCCTGAAAAACTAAGCATTATCATTCATTCCAAGGAAAGTTCTTGGTACTAATAATGAAAAAGAGAGGATGTTCTGCTTTGAACTTAATAGGTTTATATCAGATATACTGTTGAGGTGCGTGTTATAAGGCACCTCTGATAAACCTACCTATGTGAATGCAACGAAGGTGGTGCCGCCTTCTGCGAGATTTTGGCTTGATCTCTAAGGGCATTTCATGAAAGAAGATACCGACCTAAGGCTAATCCACGGGTCGAGCATGCATACTATCTGGATAAAATGAAAATGAGTGTGTGATAATCACATCCGGTAGATTAAATAGGATCGATGGTTCAATGCTTAGTCAACCAATCCATCCTGATATACTTTGACAGGTTTTCACTACGTATAGATTCAAGTCTATAAGACATGTATACTTATGCACAAATTTTCCTACAAATAAATGACCGAGAGAAATTTATTTAAATTGGTGGAGGATTGTTGGAGGAAATTTAAAATAAAAGGGAAGAAGGAAAGCACAAGGGGAAGTTTGATTTGTCACATATCATGAAATGTAAGTGTGTTTTCCACTATATATGTAAATGCATTACATATGATATCAAAAGAAAGAAGAGAAGAGGTGAGACATGAAGCATGACATTGGCATGGACATTAATATTTAAAGCGTCAAAAGATGGGCCTTGGGCCTTGGGGCTCTTGGGGTCTCGTGATTAGATGGGCCTCATAATGCTAATGGGCTTGCATAGATCCGTTGTATTTTTGCGCGCATAGAATTCAAATTCGTAACACTTCGGAGCCATTGCAAATAAATGGATGCATCTATTCAATATTCAAACTTGCAATGCCTCTGAAATATATTCAAAATGAAAAGGTGTGAGTGTTTGAATTCAAACAGTCAGAATCGTTGGAAAACAGTTGTGCCTCTTGACTGCCTATATAAAGGCTACCCCAAATTAAGTTTTCGATATCTCGAATTCCTTTCTTCTTCTCTTTCCTATTATACTTTTCTGCCATTAAACTTCTCCCGAAACTCTGCCAAATTCTTGAGTAAATTATACGAGTTATAGTTTTGCAGGCTATAACTCTTTAATCTTGTCACCGCAGCGATCAAATCCAAAATAATGATTCACCGTGTCTGTGCAAACACGCCGATTAAAGATATTCGATATCTGCTCCATTGTATCTTCGAATTGATTTTCCAGTACTCGTGCACAAAATTAAGAGGGAAAATATGGTTTTAGGATAGCGATCACCACATCGTGCCTCAAAGATTTGTGTATTCGTAGATAAAGAGATCCAACACCGAATTCAACGAACAACAATCTAAAACAGTATTTCTGCAATGGATCCTCACAGTGTCAACGAGTTCGCCGCTGATTTCAAAAAACTAGAGCGCTTTGATGGTGTCAATTTCCTACAATGGCAGAAGAAGATGCATTTCTTATTGGCTGGTATGAAAGTTGTTTATGTTTTGACTATGCCAAAACCAGCAGAGACAGAAGATGAAACCATTGCACAGACACGGGATCGGATCAAATGGGAACATAATGATTATATTTGCAAAGGCCATATCTGTAATGCAATGAGGGAAACACTTTTTTATATGTACTACAACAAGCCAACAGCAAAGGATGTTTGGGATGCATAAGAGGCGAAGTATTTGATGGAAGACGCAACAAGTAAGAAATTTTTAGCCACCAAATTTTTTAATTACAAGATGACCGATAATCGTTTAGAAGTAGATAAATTCAATGACATCATACACATACTTAATCAATTCATCCAATATAATTTAAATATGGATGAGAAAATTAAGGTTTCCTCGATAATATGCAAATTACCCCCTTCTTGGAAAGATTAGAGGAAACTACTGAAACATAAGGAGGATACGAGTCTAGACAGCCTTGCACAATATTTGCAAGTTGAACAACAACTGAGGCAAAATGATGCGCAAGATGAAAAGTTGTTGATACATCAAAGGTCCATATGGTGGAAGAAAAGCAAGCAAATAATTCTTCAAATGATTCTTCTAATAAAAAGAGGAAAGGGCAGAACAAAAACAATTCCCAAAATCAAAACAAGAAAGGAAAAAATGGTGGTTGCTACTTTTGTGGTAAACCAGGACATTTCAAAAGGGATTGTCGCTTCTGGAAAAAGAAGCAGCAATCAGAAAAGGAAAAGTTTGCCGCAGTCATATCAGAAGTGAATATGATTGAACACGACAATTCTTGATGGATTGATTCTGGAGCTACTAAGCATGTCTGCCTTGACAAGAATCATTTCAAGAAACTAGAACCGAATGAAAATGAAGATTATCTTTATATGGGAAATTCAGCAAAGGCAGCGGTCAAAGGGAAGGGGATTAAGGATTTGTAATTCACATCTATAAAAGTTCTGCCCTTAAATGATGTATATTATGAACCTGAAATTAGGAAGAACCTTTTATCGGGAAGTCTTCTTAATAAGTTTTTTTTTCAAACAAGTCTTTGAGTCAGACAAATATGTGTTGACCAAAGGCGGTGTATTTGTAGGAAAAGGGTACATGTGTGATGGTATGCTCAAACTGAATGTTGATATTAATAAAAGTATGAATTCTGCTTATATTGTTGATTCATTTTCATTATGGCACAATAGATTAGGACATGTTAATCACAAATGCATGCTTGATATGATAATTTTGAATCTAATTCCCAAACACCAAAATGATATGCTAGATAAGTATAGGATATGTTCATTAACTAAGATCACTAGAAAACCATTTCCTTATAAACCAGAAAGTACAAAAAATTGTTACAGCTTATTCATAATGATGTATGTGACATATATGTACTCCTACTAGAGGAGGAAAGAGTTATTTTGTCACATTTATAGATGATTACTCTAGATATTGTTATGTCTATCTTATGCATGCCAAAAGTGAAGTGTTAGATTCATTCATTACTTATAAAACTGAAGTAGAAAACTAATGTGATGTCAAAATAAAAACACTTAGATCCGATAGGGGTGGCGAGTATCAATTTCTTGAATATTGTGAATCAGTCGAAATTATACATGAAACATCTATTGCTTACACTCAACAACAAAATGGAGTGGCTGAAAGGAAAATAAGAACTATTACCAAAATGGTAAATGCAATGTTGTGTAATTTCGAACTTAATACTTGTTTCTGGGGAGAAGCTTTACTTACCACGTGTTATATTCTAAATAGAATACCTCATAAGAAAGTAAGGTAACTCCTTATGAACTTTGGAAGAAATGGAAACCAAATCTTGATTATTATCGAGTTTGGGGTTGTAGAGTGATTGTCCGATTACCTGAACCAAAAATAAGGAAATTAAGACAAAAGGTTATCGAGTGCATATTCTTAGGATATGCTCAACCAAGTAAAGGATATAGGTTTCTAGTAATAGAACCTAATAGCTCTATTGATGTAAATACAGTAATAGAATCAAGGGAAGTAGTGTTTTATCAGAATAGATTTACATCTATTCGAAATAAAACGATTCATGAAACGGTGGAGGTAAATGCACCTATTGGCGAAATGGTGGAGGTTAATGAACCAACTATTGAACCTATAGAAAACATTGATGAAAATATTGACAAAAATAGTGATTCTCTTAGGAGAAGTAAACGAATAAGGATAGAGAAATCTTTTGGACCAGATTTCGTCGTATATTTGGTTGAAGGGTCTAGAAATAACGTAGAGCATCAATTACCGATATCTAAAAATATAGTATCTGACCCTTTAACATACGTTGAGCCAATGAAATTTCAAGATTCATCATTTTGGCAAGAAGCCATAAACGATGAAATGGATTCTGATATTTGAAATAAAACAAGGAAACTAGTAGATTTACCTCCTGGTTCTAAACCAATAGGATGTAAATGGATATTTAAGAAAAAGTTAAAAGCAGATGGCACAATTGAAAATTTAAAAGCTAGATTGTAACAACCCGTATTTTAATAACGTGTTATAACCCTAAATCTAGGCAGAATTAAATTTTAAAATAAGAACCAAGGGAAACGGGTTGCGCCATTGCGTTTGTCTCGGAATTCTGCATGAAATCGAGTCCGAGTTTTCGAAAATCGGAGTCCGTATGACCAAGTTATGGCTCCCCAAAGTTTCAAAAATATTCAGAGTTCAAAACAGCTCGAATTTGAATTCAAAATTCGAATTTCAAATGCAGAACAGACGGGGCGGGAAATTTCCCGCCCAGATCCAGGTCGACTAGGGAGTCGACACCCCCAGGACCAGGTCGACTGCGCAGTCGACTTGGGTGTCGACCTGGTCACCTAGCCTGTTTTTGAGCCAGATGTATCTGGTCTCGTTGCTTGTCCAGATTCACTCTCTAAACACTATATAAACAGCCCTTGACCCTAGACTTTCTATCACATTCTTGTCCGACCATATGCTGCTGAAGTTCTGACTGGAAGATAGAGAATAAGGAGGCTATTCAGGACTTTGTTAGTGCTACGTTGGTTTGGGGATTTGCTAGAGATTCTGCTTCTACTCTTTTTGCTTTCTCATTCTCTAGACTACGATCTGTAAGCCCTTTGTCACTTTTAGATTTAAACTGTAAATTTAATCTGAACACGATGTAAACTGAAATTGTGCATAAACAAGATAACTAAGTTGGACCTACTATTGTATATCTTGGATCTATGACTATCACTTTTAAATCTGTTATTTTGAATCTAGTTTTGTACAACCCAGATCTATTCATCTTAAAAGTTGACTTGAGGAATATTAGTATGAACTTGATTTGGATATATTCATGTTTAATCTAAAACCCCTTGACGATCTTTGTCTTGCCATGCCTGTAATGTTGAAACTATTATTGGGGTATTATCTTATGCCAATCCTTTACCACGTCTATCACCATGTCTTGTCAAGTTGATGTTGAGACCCTATTTCATATGCCTGTAATGTTATAATCATCATGCTTAACTTGTGAACACCTTTTCCATTCTATGACTATCCTGTTTGTGTTATTCCCTATTTTGACATGTTGTATTAATGCAAATTCACGTACGTTGGGGATACGTTTTGGGTAGATTAGGCAAACTTGAAAATTGGCTATGGAATTGACATGATATAACATGAAAATATGACATGAAAACTTGACATGAGAATAAGCTTGAAAACATGAATTTGGGACATGAAAATTAGATAACTTGAAAATGGCCAACTCGAGGTTGGGTTGAATTTGCAACGTAAATCTGCCCGGAACCGCCTGGCAAATCCAGTAGATGAAAATAATAGGACCCAATGTGAGTAGTTGGTCATATAGCACTTTAAACCCGAGGCTAGACTAGGTTATGGTGTAAATCTGCCCGGAACCGACCGACACATCCAGTAACCGTAACCAAGTCTAATGTGAGAGGTTGGGGTGCGTTAAGTGAATTAATGCCACATGGTAGGGTTAAGTCATAGATCCCTTGAATATACTTAACCAATTTGACATGTCGATTTGATAGGGTTAAGTCTTGAACTGCTTGTATATATACTTAACCAACTAGATACATGTTTGGATAGGGTTAAGTCATGACCTTTTTAATGACAATACTTAACCCATTAGAAATCCTAGCCACGTGGTATCTTTCAGCAGTAACCCACTTAGAAGTATCACGATACCCTGGGGACTAGGCAGGGTGGGGCACGATTACTGGGCTGATTGTAAGCGACCAAGAATAACGGCTGAGTAAGGTGCGCCAGTGTAGGTTCAGGCGGACTAGGGTTGTGCACTTAGTCCGGAGTTGAAAAAGTAGGCATGGGCACCCGTAGTACTACATTGTGCGTGCTTGATCTGTGTCAGTGGTTGACACCCTAGGACCTGATACACCCTAGGGTGGACCTAGCACATGTGACTACATTCCGCGATTGGGCCGTATAACACCGACACACGACGAGTAAAGCCGATCGATTAGGATGGACCGTTGGACCCCGTATTGGGTCATTTCATGTTATTGGGTTTAGGGATCATTTATGGATTTATACTTGACATGGATTTGGACACTAGTACAATTAGTGCAGTAAACCTTGTATATGCGATGCCACTCTTATCTTGTTACCTTTTATTATCTTGCCAGTCCAATTATTATCTTTATGTTTAATCTCAGTTTCTCATGTCCAGTTAACTTTATTAGTTTTTATGCTGATAGTCACTAGGGCTTACCAGTCTTTTTGACTGACCCGTTTTCTTCCACCTCTTTTTCTTTCGTTTCCCCCCCAGGTTCTCAGGGAGGAAACTCTAGCTCTTAGCTTGGACTTTGCTTGTTTTCTAAAAGCTCATGTACGGTTTGGTCTTGAGCTATGCTATGGCTGCACTCATGCTCTTTTTGGGGAATAATATTGGACTTATGTTGTTTTAAGTACTTTGCTTCTTTAGAACTTGATGTAATGAAATAATGACTTGGTATTTTGATGTAAGAGGTTTTGACTCTATTTTCCACGTAATGAGATTTGGTTAAATTTATGTCCGCTGCTTTATATACTCTGTTTAATTTATGTTCTGTATTGTGTTATCTCTGTGCCTGTTTACTAGATAATACCTCTCAAAAACTAATGCATTCCCTTTGTGAGTGAACCTAGCAGAGGTGGGGTGTTACATTTGGTATCAGAGCAGAAGGTTACCAGACTGGGCAAAAGTTTTAAAAACTTTCTGAAAATTATTTTCAAAACCATTTATAAAGAAGAATTTTTCAAGAAAAGTTCTATTTTTAAGAAAAGGCTATTCCCCAAAAGCCATTAGCACTTTCCTCGTTTCCTCGTTTGAATCTTTTTCTTTTCGTTTTTCAGCATGGCCGATCTTTACCTTCCCGAGGGAGTACCCATACCCGGATGGTTCCGAAGGTACTTGGAAGCTAGGGCTAATGATGCGGGCCCGGCAGACATCCCTCCTCCTCCTCCAGTAGCCGCGGTTCCTCCTCCTCCTCCCGGCCCCGCCTTCGCCAAAATATGCAAAGACTTTATAGGAATGGGCGGCAAGAGCTTCCTTGGAACTGAGACCTTCGCTGAGGCACGAAACTGGTTAAAGGAGACTGAAGACCTGTTCGTTATCTTCGATATGGAGGATCATAGGAAAGTTCAGTTGGCAGCATGGTTGTTGAAAGAGGAAGCTGCATTTTGGGGGAAGTCACCAATGCTACCTGACCAATTGAAACCTGGGCAGACTTTAGAGAGAGTTTTGGGCTTAAATTCTTATCGTCAGCAGAAGCGAACCTTCAAATGGAGAGGTTCCTGGCACTCAAGCAAGGGGACATGTCTGTTAGGGAGTACGTGAATAAGTTTAATCAGCTTACTCGGTTTGGTTTGGACTTAGTCAACACGGTTGAGAAGAAGGCTCTACGATTTGCTCGAGGATTGAGCGAGCCACTCCACACTATGGCCATGACTCATGTGCCCATGGGGACGACCTTTGAAAGCTTGGTGAATATGGCCCTACTTCATGAGGAAGACAAGGGTGACAAAAAGGAGGTTAAGCCTAATGAGACTCAGAACAAGAAGGTTGACTTCAAGAAGGGAGGCAACAAGAATAACAAGAATAACAAGGGCAACAACAACAATGCTAACAAGCCACGTGAGACGAGGAAGTGCAACTTTTGTGGTATCACGGGACATATAGCTAAAGAATGTAGGAGGAAGAAAAGAAAGTTGGGTGAATGCTTTCACTGCGGGGATACTGAACACATCAGTAAGGATTTCCCTAAGAAGCAAGGACAGGGGCTAGGGCAGACACAACGAGCAGGACCTTCTGGAGGGCAGTTGCAGGCTCTTAACACCACTCCAGCTCTTGACCGAGGTAGTAATATTTCTGTAGAAAGCCTTGTTTACATTTCTGAATTTCCTGTTCGAACCTTATTTGACTCGGGCGCATCGCATACTTTTATCTCTTCTGATATTGTTGAAAATCTGCACTTAAGTACTAGTCTAGTTGATGATCCCGTTAGCGTTTCAAATCTGATTGGGGGCTCCGCCCATTTATCTATGATTTGTGTTGATTTGAGGATTTCCATCTTAAGCGTGGAATTCACGTGTAATGCTTATGTTCTCGGATTCATGGGATATGGTTTAATTCTGGGCATGGATTGGTTGTCCAATTACGGAGCTATCCTTGATTGTGAACTAAGGGTAGTGAGGCTCATGACACGCCTTGGTAATACCCTTGAACTTTCTTGTAACCCGAAGGGTCCGGTCATGTTATGTTATCTTGAATCTCTCGACTCATCCGTCGACAATCTGCACTCCGTGAGAGTAGTCCGAGAATATCCAGATATCTTTGATGAGGTGAAAGGGTTACCCCCTAAACGCGAGATAGACTTCCAAATTTATCTGGTTGATAATGCCAAGCCTGTTTCATTGCCCGTTAGGCATATGGCCCCGCGAGAAAGAAGAGAGCTTAGTAAACAAATCAAGGAGTTGCTCGAGAAAAATTTCATAAGGCGAAGCATTTCTGAATGGGGTGCTCCGGTGGTATTCGCTACTAAGGCGGATGGTTCGCTTCGTCTGTGCATAGATTATCGTGAGTTAAACAAGCTGACGAAGAAGAATATGCACCCACTACCAAGAATCGATGATCTTTTTTACTAGCTTGTGGGAGCATCTGTTTTCTCTCAACTCGATCTAGCCACAGGATTCCATCAACTTAGAGTGGCTGAGGATAGCATTGACAAAACTTCTTTTAGGACTCCAGATGGGTTCTTCGAATGGCTCGTCATGCCGTTTGGGTTAACAAATGCACCCGCGTACTTTGTAGACCTGATGAGTAGGGTGTTTCGGGAGTTCCTTAACAAGTTCGTGGTGGTTTTTGGGGACGATATTCTAATCTTCTCAAAGGATGAAGAAGAGCATGCTCGACACCTCAAGGAAGTCATGGATATGCTTAGAGCACACCAGTTAAAGGCTAAGTTCTCCAAATGCCATTTTTGGAGGGAGGAAGTTCGGTTTCTTGGGCACGTAGTTTCTAAGCAAGGTTTAGCCGTAGACCCCGCAAAGGTAGTTGCGGTGAAAGACTGGAAAATTCCTAAGAATGCAACAGAGGTGAGAAGCATTCTCGGTTTGGCGGGCTTTTACAGGAAGTTCATTAAGGACTTCGCTAAGATTTTAGCCCCTCTTACTAAGTTAACAAAGAAAAACCTAGCGTTTACATGGGACATAGAATGTGAGACTGCTTTCCAGAGACTCAAGAGAGCCCTCACCACAGCTCCAGTTTTAGCTTTACCCGATGGAGGAAAAATGTTTACGATGTACACAGATGCATGAGGCACGGGATTAGGCGCTGTCCTAAAGCAAGAAGGAAGAGTGATATGCTATGGGGTTAGACAACTTAAAGTTCATGAGAAGAACTATCCCACACATGACTTGGAGTTAGCCGCGATTATTTTTGCACTTAAAGCTTGGCGCCATTATCTCCTAGGGGAGAGATTCGAGCTATACACCGACCACAAATCGCTTAAGTATCTCTTTTCGCAAAAAGATTTGAATCTGAGACAGCGGCAGTGGATGGAATTCTTGGCCTCGTATGACTTCGATATAACTTATACCCCTGGCAAGGGTAACGTGGTGGCGGACGCGCTAAGTAGAAAAAGGTTGACTTTGAGCCCCTTATTTGTTGAAAGAAAAAGTCTAGATTTTATAGCGACCTTTGATTTTACGCATGCTGTTGAGTCATTGACTGGTACGTTAGCATCTCTTGAGCTGAGACCTACGCTTCTAGATCAAGTAGGGACTTCACAGAAAGAAGACCCACAGATAGTCGAAATCATGGACAAGTTAATCAGTGGTGAGACGTCAAGTCACCTGGGTAGGTATGCCATTGATGACAAAGGATGGCTAAGGCGCGATGGAAGGCTATGTGTTCCACTGGTGGGAGACTTAGTAAATAAAGTTCTCGAAGAGGCGCATCACTCGAAGATGACTATACATCCCGGAGGGAATAAGATGTACAGAGATATGAAACGCATTTTCTTTTGGGTCGGAATGAAAAAGGACGTGGCAGAATTCGTCTCAAAGTGCATGGTGTGCCAACAAGTTAACGCCGAATCTAAGAAGCCCGGTGGGCTATTACATCCTTTGGAGGTTCCGGAATGGAAGTGGGAAAGTATCTCGATGGATTTCGTGGATGGATTGCCTAGGTCGAGGAAGGGGAATACTAGCATATGGGTCATTGTTGATAGACTCACGAAGAGTGCTCACTTCATTCCGATGAAAAGCAAAAGGACTGCATCATGGCTAGCGTCTATTTACCTTCGAGAGATAGTACGGTTGCACGGGGTTCCTTCTAGCATAGTCAGTGACCGTGACCCAATTTTCACTAGCCAGTTTTGGAATAATCTGCAAGAAGCAATGGGTACGCAACTTAATTTAAGTACAGCCTATCACCCTCGGACGGATGGACAAACCGAAAGGGTAAATAGAGTACTAGAGGATCTTTTGAGGCTATGCATTCTTGATTTTGGTGGTACTTGGGAAGACTATCTCCCTCTCGTGGAGTTTGCTTATAATAATAGCTACCAAGCTAGCATAGGGATGGCACCGTTCGAAGCCCTGTATGGAAGACCGTGCAAGTCACCAACTTGTTGGTGGGAGACGACTGACAGACTTATACTTAGGCCCGACATGATACGAGACACTTCTGAGAAGGTGGAGTTGATACGAAGACGAATGAAAGCGACCCAAGATAGACAGAAATCTTATGCGGACAAGAGAAGGACAGACCTAGAGTTCGAAGTCGGAGATATGGTTTTCATAAAAGTCTCTCCTTTGCGCAATGTGGTTCGTTTTGGAGCAACTGGGAAGCTAGCACCGAGATTCGTAGGACCGTTCCCTATCACTGAGAGGATTGGGCAGATGGCCTATAAGGTAGAGTTACCTGAGAGGCTGGCCGGAGTACACAATGTCTTTCACGTCTCGCATCTCCGAAAGTGCCTACATGAATCAGCTGAGGTGGTTGAGCCAAGCATCCTCGAAGGCGTAGAAGTGGAGAAAGAAGCAATGCTGAGGCGAGTTCCTATTCGTATCTTAGGAACGGAGATCAAGAAGCTAAGGAATCGCGAAGTCAAGCTAGTCAAAGTACAGTGGAGTGAAGCCCAAGAAGACGCAACTTGGGAAACCGAGGAGAAGATACGCGCGCTTTACCCATTTCTTTTTAAGGGTACTTTCTTGATCTCTTTTTCCTTTGAGCTTGTAAACCTTTCGTCTCATGCTACCTATGTTTGTTTTGTTAATCTTGTCTTGAGAACCTTAGATCCCTCTTTGGATGTAAACATGTATTTGAAACATGTTATGGTTGATGTTTTCAAATGGTTGCAAGTGTTTGCAAGTTATTTCTAGTGGATGCATGGCACACATTAGGCACTAGATCGGCTCAGACACCTTTTCATGTTGCATTTGCATGGGTGCTTATACTTGTACATGGATGAACTTGTTATGCTATCACGTGGATGTTGCATATGGATGATGTTTGTGCACTCATGTAGAAATTTTAAGTTATGTTAGGAATTTGCATACATGTTGGACTCGTTACTCTAACATATCTTGCATTAAGGAGGTTTACTGAATCAGTAACCGCCTGATCTTTTGCATTAGATAAGTACATATACACACACATACTGCATATGTTCATACAACATTAGAGATCTTTTTAAGGACAATGGTTGCTCATGAATGATGTTGTGAGTAGATGGATGTGGATGGTAGGGTGCGTTCTTCCTAACCTAGAGATTTCGGGGACAAAATACTTTAAGGAGGGGAGAATGTAACAACCCTTATTTTAATAACGTGTTATAACCATAAATCTAGGCAGAATTAAATTTTAAAATAAGAACCAAGGGAAACGGGTTGTGCCATTGCGTTCGTCTCGGAATTATGCATGAAATCGAGTCCGAGTTTTCGAAAATCGGAATCCGTATGACCAAGTTATGGCTCTCCAAAGTTTCAGAAATATTCAGAGTTCAAAACAGCTCGAATTCGAATTCAAAATTCGAAATTCGAGTGCAGAACAGATGGGGCGGGAAATTTCCCGCCCAGACCCAGGTCGACTGGGGAGTCGACTGGGCTGTCGGCACCCCTAGGACCAGGTCGACTGCGCAGTCGACTTGGGTGTCGACCTGGTCACCTAGCCTGTTTTTGAGCCAGATGTATCTGGTCTCGTTGCATGTCCAAATTCACTCTCTAAACACTATATAAACAGCCCCTGACCCTAGACTTTCTATCACATTCTTGTCCGACCATATGCTGCTGAAGTTCTGACTGGAAGATAGAGAATAAGGAGGCTATTCAGGACTTTGTTAGTGCTACGTTGGTTTGGGGATTTGCTAGAGATTCTGCTTCTACTCTTTTTGCTTTCTCATTCTCTAGACTACGATCTGTAAGCCCTTTGTCACTCTTAGATTTAAACTGTAAATTTAACCTGAACACGATGTACACTGAAATTATGCATAAACATGATAACTAAGTTGGATCTACTATTGTATATCTTGGATCTATGACTATCACTTTTAAATCTATTATTTTGAATCTAGTTTTGTACACCCCAGATCTATTCATGTTAAATCTTGACTTGTGGAATATTAGTATGAACTTGATTTGGATATATTCATGTTTAATCTAAAACCCCTTGACGATCTTTGTCTTGCCATGCCTGTGATGTTGAATCTATTATTGGGGTATTATCTTATGCCAATCCTTTACCATGTCTATCACCATGTCTTGTCAAGTTGATGTTGAGACCCTATTTCATATGCCTGTAATGTTATAATCATCATGCTTAACTTGTGAACACCTTTGCCATTCTATGACTATCCTGTTTGTGTTATTCCCTATTTTAACATGTTGTGTTAATGCGAATTCACGTACGTTGGGGATACGTTTTGGGTAGATTAGGCAAACTTGAAAATTGGCTATGGAATTGACATGATATGACATGAAAATATGACATGAAAACTTGACATGAGAATAAGCTTGAAAACATGAATTTAGGACATGACAATTAGATAACTTGAAAATGGCCAACTCGAGGTTGGGTTGAATTTGCAACGTAAATCTGCCCGGAACCGCCCGGCAAATCCAGTAGTTGCAAATAATAGGACCCAATGTGAGTAGTTGGTCATATAGCACTTTAAACCCGAGGTTAGACTAGGTTATGCTGTAAATCTGCCCGGAACCGCCCGGCACATCCAGTAACCATAACCAAGTCTAATGTGAGAGGTTGGGGTGCGTTAAGTGAATTAATGCCACATGGTAGGGTTAAGTCATGGATCCCTTGAATATACTTAACCAATTTGACACGTCGATTTGATAGGTTTAAGTCTTGAACTGCTTGTATATATACTTAACTAACTAGATACATGTTTGGATAGGGTTAAGTCATGACCTTTTTAATGACAATACTTAACCCATTAGAAATCCTAGCCACGTGGTCCCTTTCAGCAGTAACCCACTTAGAAGTATCACGATACCTTGGGGACTAGGCAGGGTGGGGCACGATTACTGGGCTGATTGTAAGCGACCAAGAATAACGGCTGAGTAAGGTGCGCCAGTGTAGGTTCAGGCGGACTAGGGTCGTGCACTTAGTCCGGAGTTGAAAAAGTAGGCATGGGCACCCGTAGTACTACATTGTGCGTGCTTGATCTGTGTCAGTGGTTGACACCCTAGGACCTGATACACCCTAGGGTGGACCTAGCACATGTGACTACATTCTGCGATTGGGCCGTATAACACCGACACACGACGAGTAAAGCCGATCGACTAGGATGGACTGTTGGACCCCGTATTGGGTCATTTCATGTTATTGGGTTTAGGAATCATTTCTGGATTTATACTTGACATAGATTTGGACACTAGTACAGTTAGTGCAGTAAACCTTGTATATGCGATGCCACTCTTATCTTGTTACCTTTTATTATCATGCTAGTCCAGTTATTATCTTTATGTTTAATCTCAGTTTCTCACGTCCAGTTAACTTTATTAGTTTTTATGCTGATAATCACTAGGGCTTACCAGTCTTTTTGACTGACCCGTTTTCTTCCACCTCTTTTTCTTTCGTTTCCCTCCCCAGGTTCTCAGGGAGGAAACTCTAGCTCTTAGCTTGGACTTTGCTTGTTTTCTGAAAGCTCATGTACGGTTTGGTCTTGAGCTATGCTATGGCTGCACTCATGCTCTGTTTGGGGAATAATATTGGACTTATGTTGTTTTAAGTACTTTGCTTCTTTAGAACTTGATGTAATGAAATAATGACTTGGTATTTTGATGTAAGAGGTTTTGACTCTATTTTCCACATAATGAGATTTGGTTAAATTTATATCCGCTGCTTCATATACTCTGTTTAATTTATGTTCTTTCTTGTGTTATCTCTGTGCCTGTTTACTAGATAATACCCCCCCAAAACTAGTGCATTCCCTTTGTGAGTGACCCTAGCAGAGGTGGGGTGTTACATAGATTAGTCGCCAAAGTATTCACACATAAAAAAGGAATAAATTATTTTGATACATATGCCCCAGTAGTTAGAATTTCAACTATTAGGACTTTAATTGCATTAGCTTCTATCTATAATTTTGAAATTCATCAAATGGACGTCAAGGCGGCATTTTTAAATGGTGAACTTGACGAAGATATATATATATATATATATATATATATATATGTATATGTATATATATATATATATGTCTCAACCAGAAGGTTTTGTGATGCCTGGACAAGAACGTAAATTATATATACTTATCAAATCACTTTACGGTCTTAAACAAGCACCAAAGCAATGGCATGAAAAGTTTGATAAAGCTATTATTTCTATTGGCTTTAGGATTTTTGAATCTGACAAATGTGACTATAGCAAGTTTCATTCAAGTAAAGGTGTAATTATGGGCCTTTACGTGGATGATATGCTTATATTTAGAGCGGATACTTCACGTATTGAAGAAACTAAAAGATCTCTATCTTCATGTTTTGACATGAAAGATATGGGAGTAGCTGAAATGATTCTTGGAATAAGAATCATGAAAACAAAAGATGGGTTAACAATTACCAAGTCTCATTACATTGAGAAAATTCTGAAAAGGTTCAATCTATTCGATTGTAGACTTATGTCTACTCCGTTTGATCCAAATATGCAGTTATACACTAATACTGGAAGAGCTATAGAACAATTGGAATATGCTAGAGTCATTGGAAGTTTGATGTATGCAATGACATGAACACGCCCTGATATTTCCTATGTTGTTGGCAAAATGAGTAGATATACTAGTAACCCTAGTCATATCCATTGGAATGCGATACATGGAATTTTAAAGTATCTAAAAGGTGCCATAAATTATGGTATACATTACAACGGTTATCTGAGTGTAATAGAAGGATACACAGATGCTAGTTAGGACACTGGAAGTGAAGATAATAAGTCAACTAGTGGATGGATATTCACTCTTGGTGGGGGAGAAATATCCTGGGCCTCAAAGAAACAAACACGTATTGCTGATTCAACCATGGACGCTGAGTTTATAACACTAGCTTCCGACATTAAGGAAGCGGAATGATTAAGGAATTCATTATTAGAAATTCCTGTGTGGACAAAACATATGCCACCAATATCTATGCATTATGATAGTCAATCTACATTATCACTAGCGTACAACCAAGTTTATAATGGTAAATTTAGACATACTGGTCTAAGGCACAGTTTGGTTAGGAAAATGATCACTGAAGGGGTAATTGCCATACATTTTGTGAGATCTAATCAGAATTTGGCAGATCCATTTACTAAAGGACTTGCAAGGAACATAGTGTTAAAAACATTACATGCTATGGGTTTAAAGCCTAAACAATACAATCGCTAATGAAGGAAACTCAAATCAACATAATAAATAAATTTGTTATCTTGAGTTCAAAGAGCTAAAGTACTTCATATGTTTGCGGTTGAAAGCACTATAATATTTAGTCTGAAAAACTAAGTATTATCATTCATTCCAAGGAAAAGTGCTTGGTACTAATAATGACAAAGAGAGGATGTTCCGCTTAGAGCTTAATAGGTTTATAACAAATATACTGTTGAGGTGTGTGTTATAAGGCACATCTGATAAACCTAACTATATGAATGCAGCGAAGGAGGTGCCGCCTTCTGTGAGATTTTAGCTTGATCTCTAAGGGCATCTAATGAAAGAAGATACCGACCCAAGGCCAATCCACGGGTTGAGCATACATACTATCTGGATAAAATTAAAATGAGTGTGTGATAATCACATCCTGTAGATCAAATAGGATCGATGGTTCAATGCTTAGTCAACCAATCCATCCTGATATACTTTGATGGGTTTTCACTACGTATAGATTCAAGTTTGTTAGACATCTATACTTATGCACAAATTTTTCTGCAAATAAATGACAAGAGGAATTTATCTAAAATTGGTGGAGGGTTGTCGGAGGAAATTTAAAATAAAAGGGAAGAAGGAAAGCACAAAGGAGGAAGTTTGATTTTTCCCATAACATGAAATGTAGGTGTGTTTCCCACTATATATGTAAATGCATTACATATGATATCAAAAGAAAGAAGAGAAGAGGTGAGACATGAAGCATGACATTGGCATGGACATTAATATTTAAAATGTCAAAAGATGAGCCTTTGGCCTTAGTGCTCTTGGGGTCTCGTGATCAGGTGGGCCTCAGAATGCTAATGGGCTTGCACAGATCTGTTGTATTTTTGTGCGCACATAATTCAAATTCGTAACACTTCGGGGTCGTTGCAAATGAATGGACGCGTGTATTCAATATTCAAATTTGCAACGCTTCTGAAATGTTGCAAAATGAAAAGGTGTGACAGTTTGAATTCAAACAGCAATAACCGTTGGAAAACAGTTGTGCCTCTTCACCTCCTATATAAAGGCTACCCCGAATTAAGTTTTTGATATCTCGAATTCCTTTCTTCTTCTCCTTCCTTTTATACCTTTCTACCATTAAGCTTCTCCCGGAACTCTGCCAAATTCTTGAGCAAATTATACAAGCTATAGTTGTGCAGTCTATAACTCCTTAATCTTGTCACTATAGCGATCAAATCCAAGGTAGACAATTGCCTTGTCTGTGCAAAAACACCGATTAAAGATATTCGATATTTGCTTTATTGTATCTTCGAACAAATTTTCCATTACTCGTGCACAGAATTAAGAGGGCAAATACTGTTTTAGGATAGCGATTACCACATTGTGCCTCAGAGATTTGTGTATTCGTAGATAAAGAGATCCAGCGATGAATTCAACGAAAAACAATCTAAAACAATATTTCTACAATGGCTCCTCACAGTCTCAAAGAGTTCGTCGCTGATTTCACAAAACTAGAGCGCTTTGATGGTGTCAATTTCCTACAATGGCAGAAGAAGATGTATTTCTTATTGGATGGTATGAAAGTGGTTTATGTTTTGACAACGCCAAAACGAGCGGAGACAGAAGATGAAACCATTGCACAGACACGGGATCGGATCAAATGGGAACAGGATGATTATATTTGCAAAGGCCATATCTGTAATGCGATGACGGACTCACTTTGTGATATATACTACAACAAGCCAACTGCAAAGGATGTTTGGGATGCATTAGAGGCGAAGTATCTGATGGAAGACGCAACAAGTAAGAAATTTCTAGCCACCAAATTTTTTAATTACAAGATGACCGATGATTGTTCAGTAGTAGAGAAACTCAATGATATCATGCACATAATTAATCAATTCAGTCAACATAATTTAAATATGGATGAGGAAATTTAGGTTTCCTTGATAATATACAAATTACCCTCTTCTTGGAAAGACCAGAGGAAACTACTGAAACACAAGAAGGAGGATACGAGTCTAGACAGCCTTGCACAATATTTGCAAGTTAAACAACAACCGAGGCAAAAAGATGCCCAAGATGAAAAAGTTGTTGACACATCAAAGGTCTATATGGTGGAAGAAAAGCAAGCAAATAATGCTTTGAATAGATCTTCTAATAAAAAGAGGAAAGTGCAGAACAACAACAATTCCCAAAATCAGAACAAGAAAGGCAAAAATGGTGGTTGCTGCTTTTGTGGTAAACCGGGACATTTCAAAAGGGGTTGTCGCTTCTGGAAAAAGAAGCAGCAATCTATAAATGAAAAACAATTCTTGGTGGATCGATTCTGGCACTACTAAGCATGTCTACATTGACAAGAATCAATTCAAGAAACCAGATCCAACTGAAAATGAAGATTATCCTTATATGGGAAATTCAACAAAGGCAACGGTCAAAGGGAAGAGGATTGTGGATTTGGAATTCACATCCGAAAATGTTTTGACATTAAATGATGTATATTATATACTTGAAATTAGGAAGAACCATGTATGGGGAAGTCTTATTAATAAGTTTGGTTTCAAACAAGTCTTTGAGTCAGATAAATATGTTGTAACAACCCAGAAAATTAGAACCAATTTAAAAATTTATTTTAAGGAAATTTTGTTAGAAAATATGCTAGAATTTGAAAAATTCCATTTTTAAATTAAATTATCGAATTAAAAAAAAATTCTAGATAAAATTATGATGTTATTAATGAACGATTTAAAATTTTATTTGTGACAAACAACAATTTATAATATGTTAAATTATGATTGATAATAATGGAAATTATGAAATTGTTTATACATTTGGACTAGCTAACTTTAAACTATTGTTGAAAAGTAATATGGTTATCCTAATTTGTATGTATGCATCATTGTCTTGTTCAAATTTATGACTGCTAGTGAAGATGAAGTTGTTTGTTGAATAGCTGATTGTTTTGTTTATTTGATGAATCAAATAATTGAATTTTTGTTGTGCTTTAAAATGTTCAAATACAGATTTGTTTCTAAATATTCAATATAAATGTAATTGTTTGGATCTAATAGCTTTCTTGTTCAAGTAACATATTGTTTTCTTCATTTTGTTAAATAAAAACTAAATCTATATAAGTTCTAGTACAATGACTCATTGTAACACCCCGTAATTCTATTAATATTAATATTCACAAATTAAAGAATAATTAATCTCAAACGTGAGAATTGTGGGAAAAGGGTTGCGCCATTGTGTTCGTCTCAGAATTCTGGTTGGAATAGAGTCCGAGGTTGCGTGAATTGGACTTCGTATGAAGAAATTATGGCCATCGGAAGTTTCAGAAAATTCAAAACAGATTTCAGAAATTTAAAATTCAAAATTCGAAGTCAATCAGGCTAGGCGGGAAATTTCCCGCCCAGCACCCCAGGTCGACTGGGGAGTCGACTGGGCAGTCGACACCCCCCAGGTCGACTGGGCAGTCGACCTGGGTGTCGACCTGTCCAGGCGGCTAGGGTTTGGCTGATGTGTTTTTAGGGCTGAGTTGGCAAATTAAACGGTTCAGTTTAGTTTTGAGTTGATCTGCCGGTCTAAATAAACCTTAAACTCTATAAATACCTAGGTAGTCTCTCACTCTAATTCACATGAAAAATAAAATAGCCACCGTCATACCGTCGCCATGGAACTCAGTGTAGCCGCCGCCAACTAAGAAGGAAGAAAGCTAATCAAACCCTAATTCTACTCAACTCTAAAGCAAATCAAGACTCTCTTTCTCTTCTAATTGTGAGTATGATGATCTTAACAAGATTATTATTAAACTAATTAGATTAAGTTATGAATGGATTATAAGTAAACGATGCGAATTGTCATATATGTTGTTGTAAACCTTATGCTATCATGTATGTGGTGAATCCTATGTTATGTGATGATGATATCCTGTATGTTGTAAATCATGCTATGATGATATTGTATAGGTTGTAGTTTTCTATGCTAAATTGTGATAAATCATACATGTTATAAAGTCATGATGTTATTATCTATGCTAATTAGTTCATGTTAATCAAATCATAATGTTTGGGCTATGTTGATCTATATGACAAATCATGTATGCAAGTTTAGATTGAGTAGTAAAGATTATAAACATATGCCATGACATCTATTATGACATCTAGAATTATGCTATGACATATGTGAATTCTATGTATTAGATGCTAGTTCACACCATCATTATGTTGCATAAAACCCCATATGCAAGTTCATACATAAATTTGGGTTATGATCATATCATGTAAATTGTGACATTTAATAAGTTGACACCTTTAGATCCTTAACATGTGTAGTTTTATGCAAGTTTCACCCCTATTATGATTAGATTATTTTATTTGTCTATATGTTGTGATAATTTATCTTTGTGCTATGAGTTAGACTATTCGAGTGTAACGTATATTCTGCGTTGAATAAGCGAACGTACAACGTGGGGTAGGGGTAATATTAAGGATTTAATAATAAGAAGTTGGGGGTGCAATTGATATGATTTTGCATGCCATGAGTGGATGGCCATAATTGAGTCAATTATGGACATCATTAAAAATTGGAGTTAATTAATAATTTGAGTAGGGAATTATTAAAATTGGGGTAAAAGATTATAAGTGATAATCAATGCTTAGGACACGAGGTTGGACTCGTTTGTGATGTAAACCTGCCCGGACCTGCCCGGCAAATGCAGTGGTCACAAATGTCAGCCCAATGTGAGAGGTCCTAGGCCCAAATTAAAGCATAACAGTTGTAAAGACACGAGGTTAGACTCTTTTATGGTGTAAGACTGCCCGGACCCGCCCGGCAAATCCAGCTGCCATAAATGCCAGTCTAATGTGAGAGGTCTTTACGAGGTTATGGCCTGAATGAATTAAGAAATACTTAACCAGATAAACATGTAAGGTGGGACATGGGGGTTAAGTAGGTGCCTTGGGTGGCATGAGGAATCTAGTGGGTGCCCTTAGTGGCATGTGAAATACGATTAGTAAGACTTAACCAAACACACATGTAAATGAACTTGACTAAGAGGGTTAAGTGGGATATACTAGTGGTGACAAGCTTAGGTGGATAGCTTGTGGGGGCCCATTTCAAACAGTATCCCAAACGTATCTTTGTGGGCTCGACCCAAATCGAGGACGGGACACGCATACTGGGCTTGACTATAAGAGGCCAAAACAGGGTAGCGGTGGCAACGCAAGTCCAACGGGTTTCATATGCATGTGTGGACCTGGGCTGGTAGGTAAGACGTTGTTGCATCGTGTAGGTATAAGCCGTGCATTCTCAAGTTGTACCGGGTTGCCACTTTAGGGGAGTGATACACCCAACTGTGGGGCCAACACGGGTATCTACGAGTACGGAGCCGATCGAAAGTGGGTAGTGGGGTACACCTAGCGGAGATAGGGGCAGACGACACCTATGTAGTCAGCTAGGGGTACGTAAGGCTATTTATATAGCTTCTGTGTGAAGCAAGTGGGATCAACCTTTAGGGTGACTGGTGCAGTGCAGTGTAGAAATTATTCGTTAGTAATTAGGTGTGCCTTTGACATTATCTTTATCTGCTCTTCCATACCTAGTAGTTCATAGACATTTACTTGTCTTCCAGCTTATGCCTTGGTCTAGTTATTTTGATAGTAGTGTTGTTAGAATTATCATACTCGCCAAACTTTATGTCTGACCCCCTCCATTTCTATCCTTTTTCCCCATCCAGGTCCTCAGGTTGGGCCCAGCTCCAGTGTTGTTTGATTGGATTGCTTCATCTCTCTTTGGAAAGCTTGGACCGTTGAAGTAAAGTCCAGTTTGTTATCTTTTTTAGGGCTATTTATGTAATGGGATTATGTATTTTGTTTATCAAGATGGATATTGTACTTGACTCTAATTTATGGTTTTATTATGTAATAAACATGTTTAAATTCCGCTGCAATAAAATGAAGTTTTAGATTTCCAAGTACTACTTATTATCTGTCTTGTTGTAATTTTTCTGTTCTATATTCACTTAAAACCTCCAAGGAAGTTAATGCATTCCCTTTGTGAGTGACATTAATGGACGTGGGGTGTTACACATGGTATCAGAGCTTAAGGTTACCAGAACAGATAATTTTTTTAGAAAAACTATTTTCTAAAGTATTTTTGGAAGAAGTGTTTTCAAAAACATGTCTTGATGAGTAATTTAAAGAGGAAAGTTTTTAAGAAAAACATAATCCCCAATAGCTATATCTTTATCTTTTGAATTCTCCATTTTGAATCTTTCCTTTTTCGTTTTAAAATGGCTGAAGATCTTAACCTTCCGGACGGTGTAACGATACCAGGATGGTATAGGAGGTTGTTAGAGGCTAGGGCCGCTGCAGGTCCAGCCAATGTTCCTCCACCACCAGTTGCACCCGCTCCTCCTCTCCTCGCGCTGATACTTTTGCAAAGACGTGCAAGGAATTTAAGGCTATGGGTGGAAAACCATTTCAAGGGTCAGAAACGTTTGTGGAAGCTAGAGATTGGCTTAAGGAGGTGGAAGAATTGCTAGAAATCTTTGAAGTAGAAGAAGGGAGGAGAGTCAAATTAGCAGCTTGGTTAATGAAGGGAGAGGCCTCGTTTTGTTGGGAGGTCACTAATGGGGAGCGTCCTGTTGATTCTTGGGCGGATTTCAGACGTAGGCTTGAGGCGAAGTTTCTCTCAAGGGCAGAAGAGAATCTATATATGGAAAGGTTCTTGACATTAAAGCAAGGAAGCTCATCAGTGAAAGAATATGTCAACAAATTTAATCAGTTAGCAAGGTTTGGCTTGGACTTAGTGAACACGTCGGAGAAGAAGGCTCTGAGGTTCGTTAATGGATTGAATGAACCATTGCAAGGGTTGGCTATGACCCACATCCCTATGGGGGCCACCTTTGAGAAGCTAGTAGACATGGCACTCATGCACGAGGAAAAGACGCTAAAGCTGATAAGGCACCCAAGAAGAAATGGGATCAGAAGAAACCACAACAACAAAACATGAAGGGTGGTAAAGACAATAATGGCAAGGGAAAGAAGAAATGCTTTAACTGTGGGACACCAGGCCATCTCAGCAAGGATTGCCAAAAGAAAAAGAAGACTGGCTGTTTTCACTGTGGCGAAGCGGGACATCTAGTGAAGGACTGCCCAAAGAAGGGACAGAGGGCAGGGTCTACCTCGGGAGGACAGGTGCAGGCTCTTATGGCACCAGGGCAGGCAAGGGGACAAGTTCAGGCTCTCGCGGTCCCACCGCTGCAAGAACGAGGTAGAACCATTTATGTTGAAAGCTTAGTTTTTCTGTTTGATCATCCTGTCCGTACTTTATTCGATTCGGGCGCATCACATTCGTTTATCTCTACATCATTAGTTGAATCACTGCACTTAAACACCAGTTTAGTAGAGGATCCCTTAGTTGTTTCGAATCCAATTGGGGGCTCAGCTTATTTGTCCATGGTGTGTTTAGATTTGAAAATTTCTATACTTAGCGTTGAGTTTAGATGTGATGCTTATGTGTTGGGCTTCACGGGCTATGGGCTAATTTTAGGAATGGATTGGTTATCCAGAAATGGGGCCGATCTTGATTGTGAAAGGAGAGTAGTTAGGCTCATGACTCGCCTTGGTAACGCTCTCGAAATCTTTTGTAATCCCATAAATTTTATTATGCTAAGTTATCTAGAATCGCTTGACGCGTCTGTGGAAAATCTACGATCTGTTAGAGTGGTCCGAGAATACTCGGATGTGTTTGAGGAGGTGAAGGGCTTGCCTCTGAAGCGGGAGATAGATTTTCGAATATATCTTGTGGATAATGCAAAACCAGTATCTTTACCGGTACGCCACATGGCTCCTCGTGAAAGGAGGGAACTCGATAAGCAAGTGAAGGAGTTGCTTGAGAAGGGGTTCATAAGACGAAGTATATCGGAGTGGGGTGCTCCAGTAGTATTTGCCATGAAGGCGGATGGGTCCCTTAGAATTTGTGTGGACTATAGAGAACTTAATAAACTTACTAAGAAAAACAGACACCCACTGCCAAGGATTGACGATCTCTTCGATCAATTAGTTGGCGCCCCAGTGTTTTTGCAGTTGGACCTAGCCACTGGATTCCATCAGTTGAGAGTGGCTGAGGATAGCATAGACAAGACTGCCTTTAGGACTCTGGACGGTTTTTATGAATGGCTAGTGATGCCCTTCGGTTTGACAAACGCCCCCGCATACTTTGTTGATTTGATGAGTAGGGTGTTTAGGGAGTACCTTAACAAATTCGTGGTAGTCTTTGTAGACGACATCTTGATCTTTTCTAAGGATGAAGAAGAGCATACCCTACATCTTAGGGAAGCGTTGGAGACCCTACGAGCGCGTAACCTTAAAGCTAAATTTTCTAAGTGTCACTTTTGGAGGAAGGAAGTACGATTCTTAGGGCACGTGGTTTCCAAGGAAGGGATAACTGTGGATCCCGCGAAGGTGGTGGCCATCCAACATTGGAAGGTCCCTAAAAATGCTACCGAAGTAAGAAGTTTCTTAGGGTTGGCTGGCTACTATAGGAAGTTCATCAAAGACTTCGCAAAGATATCAGCTCCATTGACACGCCTGACGAAGAAGAACCTAGTCTTCGCGTGGGACGTAGATTGTGATGATGCGTTCCAACGTTTAAAGAGGGCTTTGACCTCAGCTCCAGTCTTAGTGCTGCCAGACGGGAGTAAGCCATTTACTGTTTATACCGATGCTTGTGGGACAGGTCTAGGCGTAGTCTTACTGCAAGAGGGTAGGGTAATAGCCTATGGTGGAAGGCAATTGAGAGCGCATGAGAAAAATTACCCCACACATGACCTAGAGTTGGCCGCTATTGTTTTCGCGCTTAAGTCTTGGCGCCATTATCTTCTTGGGGAGAAATTCGAATTGTTCACTGACCACAAATCACAAAAATACTTATTCTCTTAGAAGGACTTGAACTTAAGGCAGCAAAGGTGGATGGAGTTCTTAGCGTCCTACGATTTCGAAATAACATATACCCCTGACAAGGGTAACGTGGTGGCAGACGCCTTAAGTAGAAAAAGGCTGTCCTTGAGTCCGTTGTTTGTTGAACGAAGAAACTTAGAATTCATCTCGATGTTTGACTTTAGACCTTCCGTTGACTTTGTACCCTGTTTGCTAGCATCCTTGGAGGTCAGACCTACGCTTTTGGGACGGATTGGTGAGGCACAGCGAGACGACCCACAGTTGGTTGAGTTAGTAGAAAAGCTCAAAAGAGGGGAGTCATCAAGCCATCTCCATAGGTATACCCTAGATGATAAGGGTTGGTTACGTAGGGACGATAGACTTTGTATACCAAAAGACGATGACCTAAGGAAGGCTATTCTTGACGAAGCACATCGTTCGAAGATGACCATTCATCCCGGCAGGGACAAGATGTATAAAGACATGAAGCGAGTTTACTTTTGGGCCGGCATGAAGAAAGATGTGGCTGAGTATGTCGCTAGGTGCTTGGTGTGCCAACAAGTAAAAGCGGAGCAAAATAAACCCGGTGGGTTGCTTCACCCGTTGGAGGTTCCACTATGGAAGTGGGAAAGTGTCTCGATGGACTTTGTGGACGGATTACCGCGATCAAGGAAGGGTAATACGGGGATTTGGGTTATAGTAGATAGACTTACTAAGAGCGCCCATTTCATTCCCGTGAAGAGTAAGAGGACTGCTTCATGGTTAGCTTCTGTATACGTCCGAGAAATAGTTCGTTTGCACAGTGTTCCTTCTAGCATAGTGAGCGACCGCGATCCTATTTTCACTAGCGAATTTTGGAGAAGCTTACAAGAAGCGGTAGGGACTCGGTTATGTTTGAGCACCACATATCATCCTAAGACGGACGGCCAGACCGAGAGGGTGAATCGCATTCTAGAGGATCTTTTGAGGCTATGTATCCTAGACTTTGGGGGTACGTGGGAAGAGCATCTTCCATTGGTGGAGTTCGCATATAATAACAACTTTCAATCTAGCATTGGCATGGCACCTTTCGAAGCTCTTTATGGACGACCTTGTCGTTCACCTACATGTTGGTGGGAATCTACGGATAAGATCTTACTTGGGCCCGATATGATTAGGGAGACTTCAGAGAAGATCGACTTGATTCGAAGAAGAATGAAAGCAGCGCAAGATAGGCAGAAATCTTATGCGGATAAAGAGGAGGACAAATCTTGAGTTTGAAGTTGGGGACATGGTCTTTATCAAAGTGTCTCTATTACGGAACGTTGTTCGCTTTGGGTCCGTTGGGAAATTAGCACCAAGGTTCGTAGGGCCGTTTCCTATTAAGGAGAAGATTGGACAGATGGCGTATAGAGTGGAGTTGCCTAAGAGAATTAGTGGTGTACACAACGTATTCCATGTATCACATTTGAGGAAGTGCCTACACGAGACCGCAGAGGTGGTAGAGCCGAACTTGCTTAGAGAGGTGGAGATAGAGCGTGATGCGACGATTCGACGAGCTCCTACATGCATTCTTGGGTCGGAGATCAAGAAGCTGAGAAATCGAGAGGTCAAACTAGTAAAATTACAATGGGGAGATGATGAGAGCAACGCTACTTGGGAGACGGAAGAGAAGATGCGTTCGTTGTACCCTTTTCTTTTAGAGGGTATGTCTTTTAATTTCTCCTTTATCGCTTAGCTTGTACTTATCTTACCTTTAGAGTATCCTCTCGCCAGTATCTTTGACCTTTAGTTAGGATAATCCTATGGTTGAAACATGTGTTTGAGACATGTTATGTATGATGGATGCAAAGTGGATGCAAGTGTTTGCTAGTGGTTGCTCGTGGACGCATACACACATATTGTTAGGCACTAGATCGGCTCAGTCACTTCATACTGCATATTGCATATTGCATATAAATGGCTGTATTTAATAAAATGGATGTATAATGGTTGTGCTATCATATGGATACCACATTTTGGTGAATGGTTGTGCACGCATGTAGAAATAATATGTATCGATAGGGTTCTTTTGCACACATAATGGATGCATGGCACTATCATGATTTGCATTAAGGAGGTCAACTGAATCAGTGGACCGCCTGATTTTGCATTAGATATGGACATATACACACACTGTGCATTTAAACATGAAAGCATTAGAAGTCTATAAGGACAATGGATGCCTGTGTTTGATGGTTGAGTAGATGGACGATTGGATGTTAGAACATACATTTTTCTTGACTTGAAGATTTCGGGGTCAAAATCCTTTAAGGAGGGGAGAATGTAACACCCCGTAATTCTGTTAATATTAATATTCACAAATTAAAGAATGATTAATCTCAGACGTGATAATTGTGGGAAACAGGTTGCGCCATTGTGTTCGTCTCGGAATTCTGGTTGGAATAGAGTCCGAGTTTGCGTGAGTTGGACTTCGTATGAAGAAGTTATGGCCATCGGAAGTTTCAGAAAATTCAAAATAGATTTCAGAAATTCAAAATTCAAAATTCGAAGTCAAACAGGCTAGGCGGGAAATTTCCCGCCCAGCACCGCAGGTCGACTGGGGAGTCGACTGGGCAGTCGACACCCCCCCAGGTCGACTGGGCAGTCGACTGGGCAGTCGACCTGGGTATCGACCTGTCCAGGCGGCTAGGGTTTGGCTGATGTGTTTTTAGGGCTGAGTTGGCAAATTAAACGGTTCAGTTTAGTTCTGAGTTTATCTGACGGTCTAAATAAACCCTAAACTCTATAAATACCTAGGTAGTCTCTCACTCTAATTCACAGGAAAAATAAAATAGCCACCGTCATACCGCCGCCATGGAACTCTGTGTAGCCGCCGCCAACTAAGAAGGAAGAAAGCTAATCAAACCCTAATTCTACTCAACTCTAAAGAAAATCAAGACTCTCTTTCTCTTCTAATTGTGAGTATGATGATCTTAACAAGATTATTATTAAACTAATTAGATTAAGTTATGAATGGATTATAAGTGAATGATGTGAATTGTCATATACGTTGTTGTAAACCTTATGCTATCATGTATGTGGTGAATCCTATGTTATGTGATGATGATATCCTATATGTTGTAAGTCATGCTATGATGATATTATATAGGTTGTAGTTTGCTATGCTAAATTGTGATAAATCATACATGTTATAAAGTCATGATGTTATTATCTATGCTAATTAGTTCATGTTAATCAAATCATAATGTTTGGGCTATGTTGATCAATATGACAAATCATGTATGCAAGTTTAGATTGAGTAGTAAAGATTATAAACATATGCCATGACATCTATTATGACATCTAGAATTATGCTATGACATATGTGAATTCTATGTATTAGATGCTAGTTCACACCATCATTATGTTGCATAAAACCCCATATGCAAGTTCATACATAAATTTGGGTTATGATCATATCATGTAAATTGTGACATTTAACAAGTTGACACCTTTAGATCCTTAACATGTGTAGTTTTATGCAAGTTTCACCCCTATTATGATTAGATTATTTTATTTGTCTATATGTTGTGATAATTTATCTTTGTGCTATGAGTTAGACTATTCGAGTCTAATGTATATTCTGCGTTGAATAAGCGAACGTACAACGTGGGGTAGGGGTAATATTAAGGATTTAATAATAAGAAGTTGGGGTGCAATTGATAAGATTTTGCATGCCATGAGTGGATGGCCATAATTGAGTCAATTATGGACATCATTAAAAATTGGAGTTAATTAATAATTTGAGTAGGGAATTATTAAAATTGGGGTAAAAGATTATAAGTGATAATCAATGCTTAGGACATGAAGTTGGACTCGTTTGTGACGTAAACCTGCCCGGACCCGCCCGACAAATCCAGTGGTCACAAATGTCAGCCCAATGTGAGAGGTCCTAGGCCCAAATTAAAGCATAACAGTTGTAAAGACACGAGGTTAGACTCTTTTATGGTGTAAGACTGCCCGGACCCGCCCGACAAATCCAGCTGCCATAAATGCCAGTCTAATGTGAGAGGTCTTTATGAGGTTATGGCCTAAATGAATTAAGAAATACTTAACCAGATAAACATGTAAGGTGGGACATGGGGGTTAAGTAGGTGCCTTGGGTGGCATGAGGAATCTAGTGGGTGCCCTTAGTGGCATGTGAAATACGATTAGTAAGACTTAACCAAACACACATGTAAATGAACATGACTAAGAGGGTTAAGTGGGATATACTAGTGGTGACAAGCTTAGGTGGGTAGCTTGTGGGGGACCATTTCAACCAGTATCCCAAACGTATCTTTGTGGGCTCGACCCAAGTCGAGGACGGGACACGCATACTGGGCTTGACTATAAGAGGCCAAAACGGGGTAGCGGTGGCAACGCAAGTCCAACAGGTTTCATATGCGTGTGTGGACCCGGGCTGGTAGGTAAGACGTTGTTGCATCGTGTAGGTATAAGCCGTGCATTCTCAAGTTGTATCGGGTTGCCACTTTAGGGGAGTGATACACCCCATTGTGGGGCCATCACGGGTAACTACGAGTAGGGAGCCGATCGAAAGTGGGTAGTGGGGTACACCTAGCGGAGATAGGGGCAGACGGCACCTATGTAGTCAGCTAGGGGTACGCAAGGCTATTTATATAGCTTCTGTGTGAAGCAAATGGGATCAACCTTTAGGGTGACTGGTGTGGTGCAGTGTAGAAATTATTCGTTAGTAATTAGGTGTGCCTTTAACGTTATCTTTATCTGCTCTTCCATACCTAATAGTTCATAGACATTTACTTGTCTTCCAGCTTATGCCTTGGTCTAGTTATTTTGATAGTAGTGTTGTTAGAATTATCATACTCGCTAGACTTTATGTCTGACCCCCTCCATTTCTATCCTTTTTCCCCCTCCAGGTCCTCAGGTTGGGCCCAGCTCTAGTGGAGTTTGATTGGATTGCTTCATCTCTCTTTGGAAAGCTTGGACCGTTGAAGTAAAGTCCAGCTTGTTATCTTTTTTATGGATATTTATGTAATGGGATTATGTATTTTTTTTATCAAGATGGATATTGTACTTGACTCTGATTTATGGTTTTATGATGTAATAAACATGTTTAAATTCTGCTGCAACAAAATGAAGTTTTAGATTTCCAAGTACTACTTATTATCTGTCTTGTTGTAATTTTTCTGTTCTATATTCACTTAAAACCTCCATGGAAGTTAATGCATTCCCTTTGTGAGTGACATTAATGGACGTGGGGTGTTACACTCATTTTAGATCATTGGTTTATAAATTTAATTTGGAGTCTAACTTTTAGATCTAAAATTCTATGTTCATGTTAACGTATTAAATTATATCTTAAAGGTTTATTTGAACTTTATACTCAATTAGTTGAATGTTAGATTGTTAGTCCATGTTTTATCTTTCATAACTAAGTGTAACATTATACTTGAAAGTTTATATATATACATAATATTTTCAATTAGATATTTGGATTTAATAAAAGGAGTTTTGTCAACACACAAATATTTTAAAACTGATGGTTGTAATTATGCGATTTGTATTATTAGGGAGTTTTGGTTGAATTTAACTCATACATACGTATATATAGTTAAATCTACATTCATGTTTTCATATAAAATTTATTATTTATTTCAATCTTGATAATACGAAATAATTTCTTTTCTTTAAAAGTTAAAAGAGGAAAAAAACAAACACATGCTTTAAACATTGGCTATATTTACACTTGTATCATGATGTTTGTTAATTTCATTGATATGCTGCAATCCTAATGAGGAATCCAATTAATCGTATATGTTAACTTTTATTTATTTCTCATTTTATTGACCATCTACTGATTCAAATTATATGTCTATACCTTTCTATCACTTTATAGTACGTACCACATGCTGCGCTTACAAAAATTACATTATCATACATTTGTTTGTACTCGCATCTATGTCACATGTTTGTTAAATCAAATTGATAATAAATGAAATGTTTCTCTCTCTCTATGCAAATAATATTCTCCCTGTTAATTAAATAATTTAAAGAAAGGAAATGAAACGTTTTTCTCTGCCTCTCATTAATTTATTGCATTAACGAATGGAAATGGGAAGTTTCATCTCAAAATAAATTTAAGTAGCAATTAATTTTATAAAAAATTAAATAAAAAAAGAGAATTAAATAAATTTATGAACACCCAAAAATTAAACCAAAATCCTAATTCATATCATGAGCCATCCCCACTCACCTTCTTCAATGGCCATTATCATCCAAAACAAATAATAATTCCTTCTCTCTCTCAATATTTTCAAACACAAATAACTGCAAAAATCTTTGTCTAAATGAGATGCTTCAAATTGGCGATGGTGGATCGGGTTCAAGTGGCTCCGGTTGGCGTGCGTTCTAGGTATGGCAAGGTCGAAGTTGGGTTTTGAAAAGGGGCCGATGTCTGGAGTAACGAACGAGATAGGAGAAGGTCATTAGGAAATTTTTAAATAATTAAACTATTTTAATTTATGTATGAAATGCTTGTAAATTTCACAAATGAAAACAGAATCGAGCAAGACGACTTGCATTGGAATCACATTGAAGAACACTTCACTGTGAAACCAATTTGATCAGATTTGGAGCTAGTGGTGATTTTTGACTAAATTAAATGAACAGTTTAATTTAGTGAAAAACAATTGTTATATAAACGATCTCTGAAAGCCTTCCGTGGGATTTCTTATTTAAATAATTAAAAATAAATTAAGTATTATCGTGTTTGGAAATTCTTACATGTATGTGATTTTAGTTAAATTGTTTGATGCTATTTATTGATCTGTTGATTTGATGGAATAATTTTGTTGTATTAGAATCGACAAAATATAAAAATATCATTTTTATGCGAATTAGAATTGTCATATAAAAACATCCTTTTTATGTGTATTAGAATTGTCACATAAACATATCATTCTTATGTGATTTAGAATTGTCATATATTTATGTGAATTAGAATTGTCACATAAACATATCCATTTTATGTGAATAAGAATTGTCACATAAACATATCATTCTTATGTGAGATTTCTCGATTTAATATATATATATATATATATATATATATATGAATTGAATTTGATTGTGATAAATTATATATGCTATATAAAACACATATAGGCGTTGTGAAAAATTGAAATTGATTTTCCTTGGTCGTGATGGATTGTTAGATCAAAATATATGTTGATCATTAAAATATTGTCTTTACCATTTTAGTTTAGAACAAAAATATTCATTTGTTAATTTTATTTTTGTTAGTCAAAAATATTCATTGTTGAAATAAAAGAATATATCTTTTAAAAATGTCATCATATTAGAAATGTCATTAATTAGAAATGCCATGTTATAAGAAAATGTCATTTATTAGGAATGACATGTTATTAGAAAATGCCATTTATTAGGAATGCCATGTTATTAGAAAATGTCATTTATTAGAAATGCCATGTTATTAAAAGAATGTCATTTATTAAAGATATGTCATTTCGTTGTAAGCATACTTTGTAAACAAAATATGTCATTTAGTTGTATTCATACCTTGTAAACCAAACATGTCATTAGAAATGTTTATTTAGATTAAACAATTATATATGTAAATAAAATATTCATCGTTTGAAAAATGCTCATACATTAGTAATCACATTTTTATTATATGCGTGACTACACAATATATTCATTGTTTTGAATAAAAGATGTTAATAAAGAAAATCATGTTGAAAACATGTCTAACATTAAAAAGTCATATTTTATGTTAGATTTGAAATAAAGAAAATCATGTTAAAAACCTGTTTATCACTAAAAGGTCATTTTTAATGTTAGATTAGAAATAAAAAGAATCTTGTTATGTCAACATTTGAATATCATTTTTATTAGATCATGTTATGTTTACATTAAAGATAACAATTTTGTTAGGAGATGTTTATTTACATTAAAGATAACAAATTTGTTAGGAGATGTTTATTTACATTAAAGATAAAAAATTTGTTAGGAGATGTTTATTTACATTAAAGATAACAATTTTGTTAGGAGATGTTTGTTTACATTAAAGATAACATTTTTGTTAGGAAATGTTTATTTAGATTAAAGATAACATTTTTATTAGAAATGTTTATTTAGATTAAACATGTCATTTTCATTAGAATTGTTTACATTAGAAATAAAATAACGTTTTTGTTATAAAATGTTGGGTTCGAAATAAACTAACATTTTTGTTATAAAATGTTGCATTAGAAATAAAATGTCATTTTTGTATAAAATATTATGCTAGAATAAAGATGTCATTTTAGATTAAAATGTCATGTTAGGATTAAATTATCAATTTAGTTAAAATTGTCATTTTAAAATAAATATGCCATTTAAAGTAGAAAACATATTTTATAATAAATATGTCATTTAAAGTAGAAAACATATATGTCATGCATGTTAGAAGACATGTTTTGTAAACAAATATGTCATTTAAAGTAGAAAACATATTTTATAATAAATATGTCATTTAAAGTAGAAAACATATTTTGTAATAAATATGTCATTTGAAGTAGAAAACATATTTTGTAAACAAATATGTCATGCATGTTAGAAGACATGTTTTGTAAACAAATATGCCATTTAAAGTAGAAAGCATATCTTGTAAATGAATATGTCATTTATTTTGAATAATGATTTGCCAAATAAATATGTCATTATATTAAAAATGTTATATCAGAAATGTCATTAAATTAGATAAAAATGTCATTCATTTAGGAATGTCATTTCATTAAAAAATGTCATTCATTTAGGAATGTCATTTCATTTAAAATGTCATTCATTTAGAAATGTCATTTCATTTAAAATTTTCATTTTATATAGAAATGTTACATTAGATTAGAAATTTCATTTTATATAGAAATGTCATATTGGATTAAAAATGTCATATATTTAGATTTTGTCATGTTACATCAAAATATATGCTTGTTGAAATTAAATTATAAATTTCCATTTATAATTTAAAACAGTGAAAATGTGTTAAATGGAAAATAATCAAATCGAATTATAATCAGTTAAATTCATTATCCAATAATGTATTTATGTAGCCTGTTGTTGTATGAAAACCCCACACGGGTATTGGGACGACATTTGATATACACTAGTCCCAATATTTAGCTGTATGTTAATCGATGGATTGACAGTTTGTGTTGAGCATTAATTATTTATTCATTTTAATGCTCACACAATCATAAATTTCACTCTGGATGTGAATGGATTGTTTATTGATTATTTCTCATTATTGTTATATACATGTGATGTATGAAATCCATATAACTGAAAATATATTGTAATTGATTGAGTCGCATTCCGATTCAGAATATCTTTTAAATAAATAATATTTGAAAATAAAGAACATTTTTATATAAAGAATAGTTTAAAAATAATGAATATTTTTAGTGAAATAATTACAATTAAAAATTATAATTGCACTTTTGACATGAGGTTAGGTTGCATTTGTGGTGGAAGTTTGCCCGGACCCGACCGGCATATCCAGCAGCCACAAATGTTGAATCTAATGTGTGAGGTCTAAGTGCGCAAATACGAAGTGGGCTATGACACGAGGTTAAGCCCAACTTGTGGGATAAGTCTGCCCGGACCCGACCGGCATGTCCAGCATCCGCAAGTTGTAGACCTAATGTGGGAGGTCTAGCCCATTATAAACCATAAATGGACATGGTAATGAATTAGATTATTTAGTCCATTATAAGTTGAAACGTCATTTTAACCCGAACGGGTTTATCGATCGTTTTTATTCATTTTATAATGAATAGAATAAAAAGTAGTAATTTCCAAAATCTAATATTTTGAAACCATTATTTTAATAAAGAAATAGAATAATTTTTTAATCAAGATTTAATGGAGTTTTCCGATTAATTAATATTTATTTGGAATTAAATAAATTGGATTTTTGGGTTTGTCGTGAAAGGTGTCTTCAATAACACCGTTCTTAAACCCAATTGAGAAAAGAATAAATCTTTTAATTAAGATTATTAGAGTTTCCAATTATATTTAGTAATTAGAATAAAATGAAATGTGAATTGGGTTTATTGTGAGTTGTGTTTTAAGCGACATCGGTTCTTTAACCCAATTGACAGTGGAAATGTAATTTGGAATTTATAAATCTTTTTATTTAGATTTAATGGAAATTTTCCAAAGTAATGTTTTCCAATTTAATATATTGAATTGGAATGGAATGGAATTCGATTTAATAATAATCGAGATAAGCTTCTGTGAAAGAAGACCGATGCTATATATGGAATTTAAGAGGCTTTGCCGTTATTCCATTTATATTATTGGTCTGATATAGAAATTTATACCAATCATATATTGATTTGAATTCAATGAAAATTCCATATTTAATGGAAGACGATTTTGGGTTTACCGTGAAATGTGTTTTAACAGACATTAGTTCTTTAACCCAGTTAAAGATAAGATTAATTTCTTAAAATTTAAATAATCATTAAATAATGATTTTTAATAATTAAAACCAAATTGGAGTTTTAATAAATCTTTAAGAAGAAAGGTTTAAGAATAAATTTAAAGAATTTATCTTTGATAGAATAATGTGAATATTTTATTAAAAGAATATTCTGAATTGGAATGAGGCATTTGACTTGTTTCTATAACACTTGATTTTTGATTATAAAATACGCGAGTTATTCGGGAAGACCGGGTTTAACCCATTCTGAATAATTACTGCGACAATTAAAAGTCGAAGATGAAGATGGTGGCTGAAGACCGGCGATCTTCACATCGAACGCATGACTACTGATGCCTTTGATAAGAGTTGGTGCCTTAAAATGGTTACAGTGGTAGTTGTCCAGACTTACTTGTTGATTGTCCGGATAAGCGAGCGCCTCTCTTCCGTATTGGACATACGGGACGAGGAATAAGGTGACTTCGGTTTCGTTCAGACCCAGAACGGATTTGTAAATGGATGTGTGTCTGACATTGGATTTCATTCCATTTAAATTAAATTTATTTCTATTCGATATATATCTGAGGTGGCGGATAATTTATTCTCTTGCTTAACACCCTTTTCTAAGACACGCGAGCTTAGAGGTTATATATTGGTAGTTCTCGATCGCATGGCGTGAATTGTCAATGTGGTATGCCAAGATGCAAATGATCAAGGCTTTCGTTTAAAAGCAGAGCCTTGTGGAATGATCAAAGCATAGCCTATTTCGGCATAGCTTTGCATATAACGTTACCTCGCGAGCCTCACACCCTGGTAAGAGTTAGAAACGGGACAAGGGAACGCAGGCAGTGCACACGTTTCTTTCTAGCAAGAAGTGGTGTTAGGGTTTTTACAAGGCCCGACATTTTTACTTATGTGGTTAATGGATTATGAGGCGCCTGGGATTTATTGGTCGATTGTGACCATTTTATAGGTTCAATAGGACCGAGAAGCGTGTGTTTAGGAATTTCCAATCCACTAAAGTATTTGTGGACCGGCCCTGCAGTATCCAAGGGTTCGCCAGCGTTTGAATCCTGAGACATTACTAGAGTGTCTCGAATCGGTAAGGAGATCATCCCTAGCCTTGACTCATGATGGAAATCCAACTTCCAATACGACACCATACGGTTTTGATTGTAAACCTAGTATGGCGACATAGTATATGGTAGCTATGCCGTTTATGATTGATATAGTATGATTGAAATGTTTTTGAAACATATATACACTAATAATAATATCAAATCTGTTTTATCGTATGAAGCATTTCTTACCACTATAAGGTAAAACTTTGTCCTCCAGTTTGCCTTGCATTGTGTGATGGGACTTGAGTCTTGTAATGATTTCATTTTTCTAAAAAACATTACGTTGTTTAACGATTTACTTTATTTCATGCACTGGCAATTCAATGGAGTAAACCCGTTCCCCGTTAGCGGCATGGTCCTGTGATTAGCCTTATTATTAGATAAGTTAGGAAAGATTTCTCATACCAGTCCCATGACTGACCCGTAGTTTGTTTCACTTTGCAAACTCGGGTGCCCTCTTTTCCACACGGGCAGTCGAGTAGCTTATTTTACAGATATATTGAGCAGGATTCTGGATCGAAGATTAAAGCTGTGTCCAGAGCATTGATAGACTTCCGTTGTATCAGTTTATTCATTTCCGCTGCTATGTATTAAATTATTGTAAAGTATCTTCCGCTGTATTTTATCGATGTACTATGATATTTTGTACTCTGATGTAACATTATTATAAGGTTTATAAAAATTTTTGTTATTTGTTCTGATGTGTTGTATGCCTAAAGTTAGCGTATTCGGGTTTTTGAACGGTCTTACTCGATTTTGCGATCGATTAGGTCTGGGCGAAATCTGAATCGTTACAGTTGGTATCAGAGCTCTGGTTAGCTCAAATATTTGGGGTACAACTCGTTAGAACTGAACAAAAGCCTCGTCAGATGTAGGATTAGTAATGTCCTATAAAAGAATACTCATTAGAGATAGGATCAGTAGCATCCTAGAATGAGAAAACTCGTTAGAGATAGGTATAGAAACGCCCTAGAATGAGTTCAGAGTGACAAGTCTATAATTAACGTACTTGTGATTATATATATAATCTGATCTTAGAAAATATGATTTTTGAATATATAAATGATATAAATATTTTTAATGGTAATCAACTAATTAATGGATGGTTGTGTCGTGTGATTATTAGTTCAACTAATAAAATTATTGAAACCAATAAAAAAAAAGTTGAGTTGGTTAATTAAACAACTTTCAGCTCCGTTCCTTTTCGAGGACGAAAGGATTTTAAGTGGGGGAGATTATAACAACCTGGAAAATCAGAACCAATTTAAAAATTTATTTTAAGGAAATTTTGTTAAAAAATGTGCAAGAATTTGAAAATTCCATTTTTAAATTAAATTATTGAATTTGAAGAAAAAGCTTCTAAATAAAATTATGATGTTATTAATGAACAATTAAAATTTTATTTGTGATAAACAAGAATTTGTAATTTGTTAAATTGTGATTGATAATAATGGAAATTATTAAATTGTTTATACATTTGGACTAGCTAACTTTAAACTATTGTTGAAAAGTAATATGGTTATCCTAATTTGTATGTATGCATTACTGTCTTGTTCAAATTGATGACTGCTAATGAAGATGACATTGTGTGTTGAATAGCTGATTGATTCTTTTATTTGATGAATCAGATAATTGCATTTTTGTTGTGCTTTAAAATGTTCAAATACAGGTTTGTTTCTAAATATTCAATATAAATGTAATTGTTTGGATCTAGTAGCTTTCTTGTTCAAGTAACATATTGTTTTCTTCATTTTGTTAAATAAAAACTAAATCTATATAAGTTTTAGTACAATGACTCATTTTAGATCATTGGTTTATAAATTTAATTTGGAGTCTAACTTTTAGATCTAAAATTCTATGTTCATGTTAATGGATTAAATTATATCTTAAAGGTTTGTTTGGACTTTATACTCAATTAGTTGAATGTTAGATTGTTAGTCCATGTTTTATCTTTCATAACTAAGTGTAACATTAGACTTGAATTTTATATATATATATATATATATATATATATATACATAATATTTTCAATTAAATATTTGGATTTTATAAAAGGGGTTTTGTCAACACACAAATATTTTAAAATTGATGGTTGTAATTATGCGATTTGTATTATTAGGGAGTTTTGATTGAATTTAACTCATACATACATATATATAGTTAAATCTACATTCGTGTTTTCGTATAAAATTTATTATTTATTTCAGTCTTTATAATATGAAATAATTTCTTTTCTTTAAAAGTTAAAATAGGAAAAAAAAAACACATGCTTTAAACATTGGCTATATTTATACTTGTATCATGATGTTTGTTAATTTCATTGATATGCTGCAATCCTAATGAGGAATCCAATTAATCGTATATGTTAACTTTTATTTATTTCTCATTTTATTGACCATATATTGATTCAAATTATATGTCTATACCTTTCTATCACTTTATAGCATGTACCACATGTTGCGCTTACAAAAATTACATTATCATACATTTGTTTGTACTCGCATCTATGTCACATGTTTGTTAAATCAAATTGATAATATGTAACAACCCGTATTTTTGAATAACATGTTATAACATAAATGGAGGCAGAATTAAACTGTAAAATCTGAATCAAGGGAAACGGGCTATGCCATTGCGTTTGTCTCGGAAAAATACGCGAAATAGAGTCCGAGTTTTCGAAAATCGGAGTCCGTATGACCAAGATATGGCCTCGCGAAGTTTCACGAAAAAATCCCAAATTAAAGTATACTTAATTAAGTGAAATGGGTTGCGCAGAGAAATATATATATATTGATATATATATATATATATAATTGAAAAATAAATAAATAAATATGCAAAAATGTTCAAAACAGCGAATTGGGAGAGGGGAATAACCGAATCGGCCGATTTTTGAGGTCGACCCAGCCTAGGGGTTAATCCAGGGTGTTTGGCTGTCAACCCGTGGGCCGATTCGCTCAAATGCAGATTTTGCATTTGAATGGTTCTCATGGTTCATCTTTAATCTAGAGGCCCTAGATGGTTCCTACACTTAACTTCTTCCCCAAGACATGCTTTGATGGCTTAGATTGAATCTAGGTTTAATCCTATGGCCTAAAACACTTGCCTAATCTATAAATAAGACCCTAACCTACCCTAAATCATCATTATTCATTCATACAACTAAACTATGGCAAAATCAATCCTCTCATGGCCTCCACTCTCTTCATAAAATTCCTAAATAAATTCCTAAGTGATTTTCCATGCATACAAGTGTTTTCAAACTTGTATGAGCATCATTAGCTTGCATTCAAGTCAAGTTTATATATTTGCATCATAAAGAAAGAGTCTTGATCATTTTGGCTCAAGGGTTTTGCTTGCATTTTGGGTTTAATTGATTTCATAAGGGCTTTGTCATATTTTTGTGACTTCTTAAGCATTGTAAGCCCTATTCTACTTTCATACTTAAACTCTAAAGTTAAATGTATGATATGCAAGTTTATCATGTTGTGATATGCAAGTTTATATGCAAGTTTATCATGTTGTGATATGCAAGTTTATATGCAAGTTTATCATGTTGTGATATGCAAGTTTATATGCAAGTATGCCAAGTTATGTTATGCAAGTTTGGGTTGAACATTTTGTTCATGCTATCATGTTATGCAAGCTTATTTTGGGTTTATGAACATAAAGCTTTAAGCTTTATGCCAAAGGTTGCATTTTAGCAACATGTAAGTTATCATATCTCTTATGATAACTTGCATGTGAGGCTAAATGCGAACTTATGGCCATCTCTACATGTCATTTAGCACCATGTATCACCAATATGCTAAGTTTGGTTTTATGCATGCTTTTGAGGCCTAAAAATGTAATATGCAAGTGTATGAACATATGAACATTTCATATGCCACCATGTTAAGCTTGTGGCTTCAATACATTTATGTCATGATTATGCCAAGTTCCCTCTTTCTATCCTTTATGCGCTATTGCGATATGTAAGCGATGGGATTGCGTTTGGGGTTGGGTAAACTTAAAAGACATAAAACATAAGCTTGGGAATTTACCTATTAAGTTAGGTCTAACCATTGGGAATTTACCTATTAAGTTAGGTCTACCCAATTGCTTGAAAACTTGTAACATGTTTTGGAAACATGATGGACATGACACTTAGAAAAGATAAGTGTGGCCAACTTGAGGTTGGGTTGAGTTTGTAGCGTAAACCTACCCGGAACCGACCGGCTTAACTAGTTGCTACAAACAATAGGACCCAATGTGAGAAGTTGGTCATGTTGTACCTTGAACTCGAGGTTAGACCAAGTTGTGGTGTAAAGCTACCCGGACCCGCCCGGCTTAACTAGTAACCACAACAAGGTCTAATGTGAGAGGTTAAGGCGCATTAAATTAATTAATGCCTTGTGATTATGGTTAAGTCATGGTCCACTTAATACTTAACCAATTTGGGCTTGGTAGATTAATCGGGGTTAAGTCGTGAACTCATCGTTACACTTAACCAAGTTAATCCAGGATTAGCAAGAGGGTTAAACCGTACTTAACCCACTAGAAAAATCCTAGCAATGGGGGCCCACTACAGCAGTAATCCCAAGTTAGTATCATCATGACCCTAGGGACTAGGCTAGGGTGGGGGCACGATTACTGGACTGGAGGTAAGTGACCAAAAGCGACGGCAGAGGGTACGCCGGTGTAGTTCCGGGCGGACTCTGGTCGTGCACATAGTCCGTAGCCGGAGAAAACATGCACGGGTACCAGTAGATCGGGACTGTGCACTCATGTTCATGGTGTCCAGGGGTTGACACCCTAGGGCTTGATACACCCGAAGGGTGGACCCGACACAGTTCGACTACAATTATGATTGGGCCGTATTGACACCAACACGTGACGAGTTAGGCTTAGGGAGCCGATCGACTAGACCGTTTGGTTGGACCTTGTATTAGGATCATTTCATGTTATTCGGCCAAAGCTTGGGCCAAGGGATCAATACTTGTTTATTCAAGTCATGTTAGTTTGCTAGTACACCTGTGGTGCAAAACCTTAATCCTGATTATGCGATGACACCTTTATTTACCTTGTTAGTTAATCATCATGCTAGTATATTATTATCCTTATGTTCATCCCTGCTGCTCATGCCAGTTAACTTTATCTGTTTACATTGATTGTAGTAGGGCTTACTCAGTCTTTTTGACTGACCTGTTTTCTTTCGCCTCTTTTCTTCCGTCCCCCCCCCCCCCAGGTTCTCAGGGAGGGAATACTGGAGCTTAGCTTGGATTTCGGATTGCTTGCTTGTGGGATTTCAGCTCATGTACGGTTTCGACATGAAGCTAGCTATGGTTACCACTTAATTGGGGATAACACTTATTTATTTCAGTTTTTCAGTTGATGTTGTTTTATCTAGACTTGTTTATTTGGAAAGCTATGTTGTACCAGACTTGTTTTGAAATGTTTTGAAATCTTCCGCTGTTTTATCTATGTTATTTACTCTGTTTACATATATACATATGTTCTTGTTCTGCCTTGATATATCATTATGCATGTTTACCTGATTCAAACGCCCCTCCAAAGTCAGAGTGCTTGCAAGAGCCACCCTGGTGGAGGTGGGGTGTTACATTTGGTATCAGAGCATATGGTACGAGAAGGAACAAAAAGGCTTTTAGAAAACTTTTGGAAAACTATTTTCAAAACCAAGTATAAAGTATTTTCCAAAGAAAAGTCTAGTTTATTTTAAAGGCTATTCCCCAAAAAGCCATTAGCAAAATTCCTTCGTTTTTCTCCATTCTGAATCTGTCTTTTTCTTCGTTTTCAGTATGGCCGATAACTTTGCTATTCCGGAGGGAGTACACGTACCTGTTAGGTATAGGAGACTTTTGGAGGCTAGGGCGACCGAAGCCGGCCCCGTAGATGTTCCTCCTCCTCCTCCTCCTCCGGTAGTTAATGTTCCTCCTCCTCCTCCTCCGGTGGCTAATGTTCCTCCTCCTCCTGTCGCTGAGGTTCCTCTTCCTCCTCCCCCTCAGCATCCTCAAGTGGACTTCGCAAAGACTTGCAAAGATTTCAAAGCAATGGGTGGCAAGAACTTTCAAGGCACTGAGACTTTTGTAAAGGCCAGAAATTGGTTGAAAGAGACCGAGGATTTGTTTGCTATCTTTGGGTTAGACGATCAGAGGAAGCTCTTGTTGGCGGTTTGGCTTATGAAGGATGAAGCCGCTTATTGGTGGGAAGTCACCAATGGTACTAGGCCTGTTGAGATTTGGGCCGATTTCAGGGCAAGGTTCATGCTTAAGTTTCTATCTTCTGCTGAGGAGAATCTGCAAATGGAGAGGTTCATAACTTTGAAACAAGGAGATATGTCTGTCAAAGAATATGTGAACAAGTTCAATCAGTTAGCTCGTTTTGGCTTGGATATGGTGAATACTCCTCAGAAGAAGGCTCTTCGTTTTTCTAGAGGATTGAATGAGCCGTTGCAGGGATTGGCTATGTCACATATTCCCCATGGGGCCACGTTTGAGAGTTTGGTTGATATGGCGTTACTTCAGGGAGATGTCAAGAAAGAAACCAAGATGAATGATACTCAAGCCAAGAAGACTAATTCCCAGGGAAAAGGAAATCAGGGTAATCCAAGTGGTCAGAGCAGTCAAGGCAATCAGAACAAGAACAAGAGTCAAGGCAACAAGGGGAACAACAACAAGGGCAATAACAACAAGGGCAAGAACAACAAGGGGAAGTGCCATTATTGCGGTTCAGTTGGGCATCTTATTAAGGATTGTAAGAAGAGGAAAAGGAAGAATGGTGAATGCTTTTTCTGCGGTGAGACTGGACATTTCAGTAAGGATTGCCCGAGGAAGCCAGGGCAAGGCCAGGGTCAGACTCAGCATGCTGGACCTTCAGGAGGGCAAGTTCATGCTCTCAATGTCACTCCAGTTCCCGATCGAGGTAGTATCTCTGTTGAGAGCCTTGTATATATTTCTGATTTTCCAGTTCGTACCTTGTTTGATTCTGGTGCATCGCATAGCTTTATCTCATCTGATCTTGTTGATAGTTTGCACCTTAGTACTAGCCTGGTAGATGATCCCGTCTGTGTCTCAAATCCTATTGGGGGTTCCGCCCATTTGTCTATGATATGTGGGGATTTGAGGATCTCTATACTGAGTGTAGAGTTCTTGTGCAGTGCTTATGTTCTTGGTTTTAGGGGATACGGATTGATATTGGGCATGGATTGGCTGTCCAGATATGGAGCCATTCTTGGTTGTGAGCATAGGGTTGTGAGGCTCGTGACTCGCCTCGGAAACACCCTAGAGATTTCTTATGATCCGAGAGGTCCCGTCATGTTGTGCTATCTGGAATCACTCGACTCGTCAATGGAAACTCTTCAGTCTGTGAGAGTGGTTCGAGAGTATCCGGATGTTTTCGATGAAGTTAGGGGGTTGCCCCCTAAGCGAGAGATTGATTTCCGCATTTATCTGGTGGATAATGCAAAGCCTGTTTCTTTGCCCGTTCGGCACATGGCTCCGCGTGAAAGGCGGGAGCTAAGTAAGCAAGTGAAAGAGTTGCTTGAGAAGAACTTCATTAGACGAAGTATATCTGAATGGGGAGCGCCTGTGGTATTTGCTACCAAGGCGGATGGTTCTCTTCGACTTTGCGTTGACTATCGAGAGTTGAATAAGCTGACTAAGAAGAACAGACACCCGTTACCGAGGATTGATGATCTCTTTGACCAGCTTGTCGGTGCTTCTGTTTTCTCTCAACTTGATCTTGCTACGGGGTTCCATCAGCTCAGGGTAGCTGAAGATAGTATAGACAAGACTGCGTTCAGAACTCCAGATGGATTCTTCGAATGGCTTGTCATGCCGTTCGGCTTGACTAATGCACCCGCATATTTCGTGGACTTGATGAGTAGGGTGTTCAGGGAGTTCTTGAACAAGTTTGTCGTGGTCTTCGTAGATGATATTCTGATCTTCTCTAAGGATGAGGAAGAGCACGCAAGGCATCTCATGGAGGTGATGGATACGCTTAGAGCGCATCAGTTGAAGGCCAAGTTCTCCAAGTGTCACTTTTGGAGAAGGGAAGTTAGATTCCTTGGGCATATAGTATCTAAGCAAGGCTTAGCGGTGGATCCCGCTAAGGTAGTGGCAGTTCAAGATTGGAAGACTCCAAGGAATGCAACCGAAGTGAGAAGTTTTCTAGGTCTTGCGGGTTTTTACCGGAAGTTCATCAAGGACTTCGCAAAGATATCCGCTCCTCTCACTAAATTGACGAAGAAGAATTTAGTTTTTGCTTGGAGCATAGAATGCGAGCTTGCTTTTCAGAAGCTCAAGAGAGCCCTCACATCAGCACCTGTTCTAGCTTTGCCCGATGGAGGGAAGTTATTTACCGTATACACCGATGCATGTGGCACGGGGTTAGGAGCTGTTCTTATGCAAGAAGGAAGAGTGATATGCTTTGGCGGTAGACAACTCAAAGTGCATGAGAAGAATTATCCCACTCATGACTTAGAGTTGGCAGCAATAGTATATGCACTCAAGGCTTGGCGCCATTATCTTCTGGGAGAAAGATTTGAGCTTTATACCGATCACAAGTCATTGAAGTATCTCTTTTCTCAGAAGGATCTGAATCTGAGGCAACAAAGATGGATGGAATTCTTGGCGTCCTACGATTTTGAGATAGCTTATACCCCTGCCAAGGGGAATGTGGTAGCAGATGCATTGAGTAGAAGAAGGTTGACCCTATGTCCTCTATTCGTTGAGATGAAGAATTTAGAGTATGTGGCAACCTTTGATTTCTCTTTGGCGATTGAGTCGATGACCGGTTCTTTAGCATCTCTGGAACTCAGACCTACCCTTCTTGATCAAGTTGGGGCTTCGCAGAGAGAAGACCCTCAGATAGTTGAGATTATGGATAAGCTAATTCGAGGAGAGACGTCTAGTCATCTCGCTCGATATTCTATTGATGACAAGGGTTGGCTGAGGAGAGACGGAAGGTTATGTGTTCCAATGGTAGAAGATCTAGTAAGAAGAGTTCTTGAGGAAGCGCATCGCTCTAAGTTGACTATACATCCGGGCGGAGATAAGATGTATAAAGATATGAAGCGCATTTTCTTTTGGCCTGGGATGAAGAAGGATGTGGCAGAATTTGTCTCTAGATGTATCATTTGCCAGCAAGTTAAGGCCGAGTCGAAGAAGCCCGGTGGGCTATTGCATCCTCTAGACGTTCCACTATGGAAGTGGGAGAGTATTTCCATGGATTTTATCGATGGGCTACCAAGGTCAAGGAAAGGGAATACGAGCATTTGGGTTATTGTGGATAGACTTACGAAGAGTGCTCATTTCATTCCGGTGAAGAGCAAGAGGACCGCATCTTGGCTAGCGTCTGTATATCTTCGTGAGATTGTGAGACTACATGGAGTCCCTTCTAGTATAGTCAGTGACCATGACCTAATCTTTACAAGTCAATTCTGGAATAGCTTGCAAGAAGCTATGGGCACAAGGTTGAATCTAAGTACGGCTTATCACCCACAGTCGGACGGTCAAACCGAAAGGGTGAATAGGGTACTCGAGGATCTGTTGAGGCTTTATATTCTGGATTTTGGTGGTACTTGGGAAGACCATCTTCCTCTTGTTGAGTTTGCATATAATAACAGTTATCAGGCAAGCATAGGGATGGCACCATTTGAAGCTTTATATGGGAGGCCGTGCAAGTCGCCTACATGTTGGTGGGAGACTACAGATGAGCTTATACTTGGGCCTGATATGATCAGAGATACATCCAAGAAGATCGAGTTGATTCGGAGATGGATGAAAGCGGCCCAAGACCGACAGAAATCCTATGCCGATAAGCGAAGAACGGATTTGGAGTTTGATGTTGGGGATATGGTTTTCGTGAAGGTTTCTCTTTTGCGGAATGTGGTACGATTTGGAGCTGTTGGGAAGTTGGCACCGAGGTTTGTTGGACCATTCCCTATTATAGAGAGGATCGGGCAGATGGCTTATAGAGTGAAGTTGCCCGAGAAGCTTGCTGGAGTACATGATGTTTTTCATGTCTCGCATCTCCGGAAGTGTTTACATGAATCAGCAGAGGTTGTTGAGCCAAGTGTTCTAAAAGATGTAGAAGTGGAGAAAGAGGCTACCTTGAGGAGAGCTCCAATTCGTATCTTGGGGACGGAGACCAAGAAGCTAAGGAATCGAGAGGTCAAATTGGTGAAGGTTCAATGGGGTGAAGCCGAAGAAGACGCAACTTGGGAAACCGAGGAGAAGATGCGTGGGCTTTATCCATTCCTTTTTGAGGGTACACTCTCAATCTCTTTTCTTTGTTAGCATATCTTTCTCTTTGCTATCCATGTTTATCTAGTTTATCGTGTTAATCTTGTCATGAGAACCTTAGGTAGAAACCCTTTGGATGAAACATGTGTTTGAAACATGTTATGCTTGATGGTTGCAAGTGGTTGCAAGTGTTTGCAAGTGGATACTCGTGGATGCATAATACACGTTAGGCACTAAGATCGGCTCACACACTTTCATACCGCATATGCATGAGTGTTTATGCTTATTCATGGATGAAAACTTGTTATGCTATCACATGGATGTTGCATATGGATGAATGTTATGTGCACTCATGTAGAGATTATAAATTATGTTAGGAATTTGCATACATATGGACTCATTTCACTAACATATTTTGCATTAAGGGGGTTTACTGAATAAGTAACCTCCTGATTTTCGCATTAGATAAGTACATATACACACACCTTTGCATATGATCATACAGCATTTAGAACCTTTTAAGGACAATGATTGATCGTGGATGATGTTTTGAGTAGATGGATGATGGATGGTAGGATACGTTCTTCCTAACTTGGAGATTTCGGGGACGAAATCCTTTAAGGAGGGAAGAATGTAACAACCCGTATTTTTGAATAACATGTTATAACATAAATGGAGGCAGAATTAAACTGTAAAATCTGAATCAAGGGAAACGGGCTATGCCATTGCGTTTGTCTCGGAAAAATACGCGAAATAGAGTCCGAGTTTTCGAAAATCGGAGTCCGTATGACCAAGATATGGCCTCGCGAAGTTTCACGAAAAATTCCCAAATTAAAGTATACTTAATTAAGTGAAATGGGTTGCGCAGAGAAATATATATATATTGATATATATATATATATATAATTGAAAAATAAATAAATAAATATGCAAAAATGTTCAAAACAGCGAATTGGGAGAGGGGAATAACCGAATCGGCCGATTTTTGAGGTCGACCCGAGCTCGCTGGGTCGAATACGGGTTAATCCAGGGTGTTTGGCTGTCAACCCGTGGGCCGATTCGCTCAAATGCAGATTTTGCATTTGAATGGTTCTCATGGTTCATCTTTAATCTAAAGGCCCTAGATGGTTCCTACACTTGACTTCTTCCCCAAGACATGCTTTGATGGCTTGGATTGAATCTAGGTTTAATCCTATGGCCTAAAACACTTGCCTAATCTATAAATAAGACCCTAACCTACCCTAAATCATCATTATTCATTCATACAACTAAACTATGGCAAAATCAATCCTCTCATGGCCTCCACTCTCTTCATAAAATTCCTAAATAAATTCCTAAGTGATTTTCCATGCATACAAGTGTTTTCAAACTTGTATGAGCATCATTAGCTTGCATTCAAGTCAAGTTTATATATTTGCATCATAAAGAAAGAGTCTTGATCATTTTGGCTCAAGGGTTTTGCTTGCATTTTGGGTTTAATTGATTTCATAAGGGCTTTGTCATATTTTTGTGACTTCTTAAGCATTGTAAGCCCTATTCTACTTTCATACTTAAACTCTAAAGTTAAATGTATGATATGCAAGTTTATCATGTTGTGATATGCAAGTTTATATGCAAGTTTATCATGTTGTGATATGCAAGTTTATATGCAAGTATGCCAAGTTATGTTATGCAAGTTTGGGTTGAACATTTTGTTCATGCTATCATGTTATGCAAGCTTATTTTGGGTTTATGAACATAAAGCTTTAAGCTTTATGCCAAAGGTTGCATTTTAGCAACATGTAAGTTATCATATCTCTTATGATAACTTGCATGTGAGGCTAAATGCGAACTTATGGCCATCTCTACATGTCATTTAGCACCATGTATCACCAATATGCTAAGTTTGGTTTTATGCATGCTTTTGAGGCCTAAAAATGTAATATGCAAGTGTATGAACATATGAACATTTCATATGCCACCATGTTAAGCTTGTGGCTTCAATACCTTTATGTCATGATTATGCCAAGTTCCCTCTTTCTATCCTTTATGCGCTATTGCGATATGTAAGCGATGGGATTGCGTTTGGGGTTGGGTAAACTTAAAAGACATAAAACATAAGCTTGGGAATTTACCTATTAAGTTAGGTCTACCCATTGGGAATTTACCTATTAAGTTAGGTCTACCCAATTGCTTGAAAACTTGTAACATGTTTTGGAAACATGATGGACATGACACTTAGAAAAGATAAGTGTGGCCAACTCGAGGTTGGGTTGAGTTTGTAGCGTAAACCTACCTGGAACCGACCGGCTTAACTAGTTGCTACAAACAATAGGACCCAATGTGAGAAGTTGGTCATGTTGTACCTTGAACCCGAGGTTAGACCAAGTTGTGGTGTAAAGCTACCCGGACCCGCCCGGCTTAACTAGTAACCACAACAAGGTCTAATGTGAGAGGTTAAGGCGCATTAAATTAATTAATGCCTCGTGATTAGGGTTAAGTCATGGTCCACTTAATACTTAACCAATTTGGGCTTGGTAGATTAATCGGGGTTAAGTCGTGAACTCATCGTTACACTTAACCAAGTTAATCCAGGATTAGCAAGAGGGTTAAACCGTACTTAACCCACTAGAAAAATCCTAGCAATGGGGGCCTACTCTAGCAGTAATCCCAAGTTAGTATCATCATGACCCTAGGGACTAGGCTAGGGTGGGGGCATGATTACTGGACTGGAGGTAAGTGACCAAAAGTGACGGCCGAGGGTACGCCGGTGTAGTTCCGGGCGGACTCTGGTCGTGCACATAGTCCGTAGCCGGAGAAAACATGCACGGGTACCAGTAGATCGGGACTGTGCACTCATGTTCATGGTGTCCAGGGGTTGACACCCTAGGGCTTGATACACCCGAAGGGTGGACCCGGCACAGTTCGACTACAATTATGATTGGGCCGTATTGACACCAACACGTGACGAGTTAGGCTTAGGGAGCCGATCGACTAGACCGTTTGGTTGGACCTTGTATTAGGGTCATTTCATGTTATTGGGCCAAAGCTTGGGCCAAGGGATCAATACTTGTTTATTCAAGTCATGTTAGTTTGCTAGTACACCTGTGGTGCAAAACCTTAATCCTGATTATGCGATGACACCTTTATCTACCTTGTTAGTTAATCATCATGCTAGTATATTGTTATCCTTATGTTCATCCCTGCTGCTCATGCCAGTTAACTTTATCTGTTTACATTGATTGTAGTAGGGCTTACTCAGTCTTTTTGACTGACCTGTTTTCTTTCGCCTCTTTTCTTCCGTTTCCCCCCCCAGGTTCTCAGGGAGGGAATACTGGAGCTTAGCTTGGATTTCGGATTGCTTGCTTATGGGATTTCAGCTCATGTACGGTTTCGACATGAAGCTAGCTATGGTTACCACTTAATTGGGGATAGCACTTATTTATTTCAGTTTTTCAGTTGATGTTGTTTTATCTAGACTTGTTTATTTGGAAAGCTATGTTGTACCAGACTTGTTTTGAAATGTTTTGAAATCTTCCGCTGTTTTATCTATGTTATTTACTCTGTTTACATATATACATATGTTCTTGTTCTGCCTTGATATATCATTATGCATGTTTACCTGATTCAAACGCCCCTCCAAAGTCAGAGTGCTTGCAAGAGCCACCCTGGTGGAGGTGGGGTGTTACATAATAAATGAAAGGTTTCTCTCTCTATGCAAATAATATTCTCCCTATTAATTAAATAATTTAAAAAAAGAAAATGAAACGTTTTTCTGTCCCCCTCATTAATTGATTGCATTAAACGAATGGAAATGAGAAGTTTCATCTCTAACTAAATTTAAGTAGCAATTAATTTTATAAAAAAATTAAATTAAAAAAATGAGAATTAAATAAATTTATAAATACCCAAAAATAAACCAAAACTGTAATTCATATCATGAGCCACCGCCACTCACCTTCTTCAATGGCCATTATCTTGCAAAACAAATCCAAAAATTCCTTCTCTCTCTCAATATTTTCAAACACAAATAACTGCAAAAATCTTTGTCTAAATGAGATGCTTCTGAATGGCGATGGTGGATCGGGTTCAAGTGGCTTCGGTTGGCGTGCGTTCTGGGTATGGTAAGGTCGAAGTTGGGTTTGAAAAGGGGCCGATGTCTGGAGTAACGAACGAGATAGGAAAAGGTCATTAGGAAATTTTTAAATAATTAAACTATTTTAATTTATGTATGAAATGCTTGTAACTTTCACAAATGAAAACAGAATCGAGCGAGACGACTTGCATTGGAATCATCTTGAAGAACACTTCATTGTGAAACCAATTTGATTAGATTTGGAGCTCGTGGTGAATTTTGACTAAATTAAATGAACAGTTTAATTTAGTGAAAAACAATCGTTATATAAACGATCTCTGAAAGCCTTCGGTGAGATTTCTTATTTAAATAATTAAAAATAAATTCAGTATTATCGTGTTTGGAAATTCTTACATGTATGTGATTTGAGTTAAATTATTTGATGCTATTTATTGATCTGTTGATTTGATGGAATAATTTTGTTGTATTTAGAATCGACAAAATATAAAAAATATCATTTTTATGTGAATTAGAATTGTCATATAAAAACATCCTTCTTATGTGTATTAGAACTGTCACATAAACATATCATTCTTATGTGAATTAGAATTGTCATATAAAAATATATTTTTTATTTGAATTAGAATTGTCACATAAAGATATCCTTTTTATGTGAATTAGAATTGTCACATAAACATATCATTCTTATGTGAGATTTCTCGATTTAATATATATATATATATATATATATATATATATATATTTGAATTGAATTTGATTGTGATAAAATATATATGCTATATAAAACACATATAGGCGTTGTGAAAAATTGAAATTGATTTTCCTTGGTCGTGATGGATTGTTAGTTCAAAATATATGTTGATCGTTAAAATATTGTCTTTACCATTTCAGTTTAGAACAAAAATATTCATTTGTTAATTTTATTTTTGTTAGTCAAAAATATTCATTGTTGAAATAAAAGAATATATCTTTTAATAATGTCATCATATTAGAAATGTCATTTATTAGAAATGCCATGTTATTAGAAAATGTCATTTATTAGAAATGCCATGTTATTAGAAAATGTCATTTATTAGGAATGCCATGTTATTAGAAAATGTCATTTATTAGAAATGTCATGTTATTAAAAGAATGTCATTTATTAAAGATATGTCATTTAGTTGCATGCATACTTTGTAAACAAAATATGTCATTTAGTGGTATTCATACCTTGCAAACAAAACATGTCACTTTTGTTAGAAATGTTTATTTAGATTAAACATGTCATCATATATGTAAATAAAATATTCATCGTTTGAAAAATGCTCATACATTAGAAACCACATTTTTATTATATGCGTGAGTACACAATATATTCATTGTTTTGACTAAAAGATGTTAATAAAGAAAATCATGTTGAAAACAAGTATAACATTAAAAAGTCATATTTTATGTTAGATTAGAAATAAAAAAAATCATGCTAAAAACCTATTTATCACTAAAAGGTCATTTTTAATGTTAGATTAGAAATAAAAAGAATCTTGTTATGTCAGCATTTGAATATCATTTTTATTAGATCATGTTATGTTTACATTAAAGATTAAAAAAAAATTAGGAGATGTTTATTTAAAATAAAGATAACAATTTTGTTAGGAGATGTTTATTTACATTAAGATAACAATTTTGTTAGGAGATGTTTATTTACATTAAAGATAACAATCTTGTTAGGAAATGTTTATTTACATTAAAGATAACATTTTTGTTAGGAAATGTTTATTTAGATTAAAGATAACATTTTTATTAGAAATGTTTATTTAGATTAAACATGTCATTTTCATTAGAATTGTTTACATTAGAAATAAAATAACGTTTTTGTTATAAAATGTTGCATTCGGAATAAAATAACATTTTTTTATAAAATGTTGCATTAGAAATAAAATGTCATTTTTGTATAAAATGTTGTGCTAGAATAAAGATGTCATTTTAGATAAAAATGTCATGCTAGGATTAAATTGTCAATTTAGTTAAAATTGTCATTTTGTAATAAATATGTCATTTAAAGCAGAAAACATATTTTTATAGTAAATATGTCATTTAAAGTAGAAAACATATATGTCATGCATGTTAGAAGACATGTTTTGTAAACAAATATGTCATTTAAAGTAGAAAACATATTTTATAATAAATATGTCGTTTAAAGTAGAAAACATATTTTGTAATAAATATGTCATTTAAAGTTGAAAACATATTTTGTAAACAAATATGTCATGAATGTTAGAAGACATGTTTTGTAAAAAAATATGTCATTTAAAGCAGAAAGCATATCTTGTAAATGAATATGTCATTTATTTAGAATAATGATTTGTCAAATATATATGTCATTATATTAAAAGTATTATATTAAAAATGTCATTATATTAGATAAAAATGTCATTCATTTAGGAATGTCATTTCTTTTAAAAATGTCAGTCATTTAGGATTTCATTTAAAAATGTCATTCATTTAGGAATGTCATTTCATTTAAAAATGTCATTCATTTAGAAATGTCATTTCATTTAAAAATGTCATTTTATATAGAAATGTTGCATTAGATTGGAAATGTCATTTTATATAGAAATGTCATATTGGATTAAAAATGTCATATATTTAGATTTTGTCATGTTACATCAAAATATATGTTTGTTGAAATTAAATTATAAATTTCCATTTATAATTTAAAACAGTGAAAATGTGTTAAATTGAAAATAATTCAAACCGAATTCTAATCGGTTAAATTCATTATCTAATGCTGTATTTATGTAGCCTGTTGTTGTTTGAAAACCCCATACGGGTATTGGGATGACATTTGATATACACTAGTCCCATTATTTAGCTGTATGTCAATCGATGGATTGACAGTCTGTGTTGAGCATTATTTATTTATTCATTTTAACGCTCACACAATTATAAATTTCACTCTGGATGTGAATGGATTGTTTATTGATTATTTCTCATTATTATTATGTACATGTGATGTATGAAATCCATATAACTGAAAGTATATGGTAATTGATTGAGTCGCATTCCGATTCAGAATATCTTTTAAAAAAAAATATTTGAAAATAAAGTACATTTTTATATAAAGAATAGTTTAAAAATAATGAATATTTTCAATGAAATAATTATAATTTAAAATTATAGTTGCACTTTTGACACGAGGTTAGGTTGTATTTGTGGTGGAAGTCTGCCCGGACCAGACCGGCATATCCAACAACCACTAATATTAAACCTAATGTGAGAGGTCTAAGTGCGCAAATATGAAGCGGGCTATGACACGAGGTTAAGCCCAACTTGTGGGATAAGTCTGCCAGGACCCGACCGCCTTGTCCAACATCCGCAAGTTATAGGCCTAATGTGGGAGGTCTAGCCCATTATAAACCATAAATGGACATGGTAATGAATTGGACTTAATGTCATTTTAACCCGAACGGGTTCATCGATCATTTTTATTCATTTTATAATGAATAGAATAAAAAGTAGTAATTTTCAAAATCTAATATTTTGAAAACATTATTTTTATAAAGAAATAAAATAAATCTTTAATCAAGATTTAATGGAGTTTTCCAATTAATTAATATTTATTTGGAATTAAATAAATTGGATTTTTGGGTTTGTCGTGAATGGTGTCTTCAATAACACCGTTCATAAACCCAGTTGAGAAAAGAATAAATCTTTTAATTAAGATTATTAGAGTTTCCAATTATAATTAATAATTAGAATAAAATGAAATGTGAATTGGGTTTATTATGAGCTATGTTTTAAGCGACTTCCGTTCTTTAACCCAATTGACAGTGGAAATGTAATTTGGAATTTATAAATCTTTTTATTTAGATTTAATGGAAATTTTCCAAAGTAATGTTTTCCAATTTAATGCATTGATATGGAATTGAATGGAATTCGATTTAATAATAATCGAGATAAGCTTCTGTAAAAGAAGACCGATGCTACATATGGAATTTAAGAGGCTTTGCCATTACTCCATTTATATTATTGGTCTAATATAGAAAGTTATATCGACCATATATTGATTTGATTTCGGTGAAAATTTCATATTTAATGGAAGATGATTTTGGGTTTACCGTGAACTGTGTTTTAAATGACATTAGTTCTTTAACCCTGTTAAAGATAAGATTAATTTCTTAAAATTTAAATAATCATTATATAATGATTTTTGATATTTAAAACCAAATCGGAGTTTTAATTAATCTTTAAGAAGAAAGGTTTAAGAATAATTTTAAAGAATTTATCTTTGATAGAATAATGTGAATATTTTATTAAAAGAATATTCTGAATTGGAATGAGGCATTTGATGTGTTTTTATAACACTTGATTTTTGATTATAAAATACGCGAGTTATTCAGGAAGACCGGGTTTAACCCATTCTGAATAATTAATGCGACGATTAAAAATCGAAGATGAAGACGGTGGTTGAAGACCGACGATCTTCACATCGAATGGATGACTACTGATGCCTTTGATAGGAGTTGCTTCCTTGAAAGGGTTACAGTGGTAGTTGTCCAGACGTACTTGTTGATTGTTCGGACAAGCGAGCGCCTCTCTTCCGTATTGGACATACGGGACGAGGAATAAGGTAACTCCGGTTTCGTCAGACCCATAACGGACTTGTAAATGGATGTGTGTTTGACATTGGATTTCATTCCATGTAAATTAATTTGATTTATATTCAATATATATCTGAGGTGGCGGATAATTTATTCTCTTGCTTAACACCCTTCTCTGAGATGCACTACCTAAGAGGTTATATATTGGTAGTTATCGATCACATGGCGTGAATTTTCAATGTGGCATGCCAAGATGCAAATGATCAAGGATTTCGTTGAAAAGAAGAGCCTTGTGGGATGATCAAAGCATAGCCTATTTCGGCATAGCTTTGTGTATAACGTTACCTCGCGAGCCTCACACCCCGGTAAGAGTCAGAAACGGGACAAGGGAACGCAGGGAGTGCACACGTTTCTTTCTAGCTAGAAGTGGTGTTAGGGTTTTTACAAGACCCAATAGTTTTACTTATGTGGTTAATGGATTATGAGGAACCTTGGATTTATTTGTCGATTGTGACCATTTTATAGGTTCAATAGGACCAAGAAGCGTGTGTTCAGGAATTGCCAATCCACTAAAGTATTTGTGGACCGGCCCTGCAGTATCCAAGGGTTCGCCAGCGTCTGAATCCTGAGACATTGCTAGAGTGTCTCGAATCGGTAAGGAGATCGTCCCTAGCCATGACTCATGATGGAAATCCAACTTCCAATACGACACCATGCAGTTTTGATTGTAAACCTAGTATGGCGACATAGTATATGGTAGCTATGCCGTCTATGATTGATACATTATGATCAAAATGTTTTTGAAACATATATACACTAATAATAATATCAAATCCGTTCTATTGTATCAAGCATTTTTGACCATTATAAGGTAAAACTCTATCCTCCGGTTTGCGTTGCATTGTGTGATGGTACTTGAGTCTTATAATTGTTCCATTTTTCTAAAATGCATTCCATTGTTTAACGATTTACTTTATTTCATGCACTGGCAATCCAATGGAGTAAACCCGTTCCCCGTTAGCGGCGTGGTCCTGTGATTAGCCTTATTATTAGATAAGTTAGGAAAGATTTCTCATACCAATTCCATGATTGACCCGTAGTTTGTTTCACTTTGCAAACTCGGGTGCCCTCTTTTCCACACGGGCAGTCGAGTAGCTTATTTTGCAGATATATTGAGCAGGATTCTGGATCGAAGCTTAAAGCTATATCCAGAGCATTGATAGACTTCCGCTGTATCAGTTTATTCATTTCCGCTGCAATGTATTAAATTATTGTAAAGTATCTTCCGCTGTATTTTATCGATGTACTATGATATTCTATACTCTGATGTAACATTATTATAATGTTTATAAAATCTTTTGTTATTTTTTCTGATGTGTTGTATGCCCAAAGTTAGTGTATTCGGGTTTTTGAACGGTCTTAGTCGATTTTGCGATCGATTAGGTCTGGACGAAATCCAAATCGTTACATATGTGTTGACCAAAGGCGGTGTATTTGTGGGAAAAGGGTACATGTGTTATGGTATGTTCAAACTGAATGTTGATATTAATAAAAGTATGAATTATGCTTACATTATTGATTCATTTTCATTATGGCACAATAGATTAGGACATATTAATAACAAATGCATGCTTGATATGATATCTTTGAATCTAATTCCCAAACACCAAAATGATATGCTAGATAAGTGTAGGATATGTTCATTAACTAAGATCACTAGAAAACCATTTCCTTATAAACCAGAAAGTACAACAAAATTGTTACATCTTATTCATAGTGATGTATGTGACATACATAGTACTCCTAGAGGAGGAAAGAGATATTTTGTCACACTTATAGATGATTAATCTAAATATTGTTATTTCTATCTTATGCATGCTAAAAGTGAAGTGTTAAATTCATTTATTACTTATAAAACTGAAGTAGAAAATCAATGCGATGTCAAAATAAAAACACTTAGATCTGATAGGGGTGGCGAGTGAATATTGTGAATTAGTCAGAATTATACATGAAACATCTATTGCTTACACTCTACAACAAAATGGAGTGGCTGAAAGGAAAAATAGAACTCTTACTGAAATGGTAAATGCAATGTTGTGTTATTCCGGACTTAAAACTAGTTTCTGGGGAGAAGCTTTACTTACCGCATGTTATATTCTAAATAGAATACCCCAAAAGAATAAAGTTACTCCTTATGAACTTTGGAAGAAACGGAAACCAAATCTTGATTATTATCGAGTTTGGGGTTGTAGAGCGATTATCCGATTACGTGAACCAAAAATCAGGAAATTAGGACAAAAAGCTATCAAGTGCATATTCTAAGGATATGCCTTAACATAGCAAAGGATATAAGTTTCTAGTAATAGATCCTAATAGCTCTATTGATGTAAATACAGTAATAGAATCAAGGCACGAAGTGTTTTATGAGAATAGATTTACATCTATTCAAAATAAACAGATACATGAAACGATGGAGGTAAATGCATTTATTGGTGAAGTAGTGGAGGTTAATGAACCAACTATTGAACCTGTAGAAAACACTGATGAAAATGTCAACAAAAATGGCGATTCTCTTAGAAGAAGTAACGAAGAAGGATAGAGAAATCTTTTGGACCAGATTTCATCATATATTTGGTTGCAGGGTCTAGAAATAAAGTAGAGCATCAACTAATGATATCTACAAATATAGAATCTGACCCCTTAACATATGTTGAGGCAATGACATCTCAAGATTCATCATTTTGGCAAGATGCCATAAACGATGAAATGGATTCTATTATGCGAAATAAAACGTGGAAACTAGTAGATTTACCTTCTAGTTCTAAACCAAAAGGATGTAAATGGATATTTAAGAAAAAGTTAAAAGGAGATGGCACAATCGAAAATTTAAAGCTAGATTAGTTGCCAAAGGATTCACATAGAAAGAAGGAATAGATTATTTTGAAACATATGCCTCAGTAGCTTGAATTTCAACTATTAGGACTTTAATTGCATAAGCTTCTATCTATAATTTTGAAGTTCATCAAATGGACGTCAAGTCAACATTTTAAAATGGCGAACTAGACGAAGTGATATATTGTAACGACCTGGATTTTTCGGCTATTCATATTCGAATATTTAAATTGTTTTAAATATTATATTTGAATTATTTATGTAATTTAATATCAAATTTGCTAATTAAACGACGAATGAACGTTTATATTTATATTTATTATAAAACGAACTCAAAACTGCGCGGTAGTTCGTAAAATTGAATTTCAACTTCAATTGATCATACAGAACTCGTGTTAAGTCGGATTTCGGTGAAATGAGAAGCGTCTGAATTTAGTTGATAATATTTTTCTAATGAAAGAGAAAAATCGAGTTTTCGTATTGTAAATTTTATTTTTTGCCCAAATTAAATTTTCAAATAGTCGCTATAGAATCGTTCATCGACCATAACAGTTTATTTGAAATAACTGCATACTGGATTCGAATTTAGACGAGGTTCTTTTGAGGCGTAGTTATAATTTAATTTTTAGAATTTTACTGTAATTTTTAATTAATTAAATACGCAACTTTTTATTTGGAGTATTTCGCACCCTGTGTCAACATTTTGGCATTTCACAGAATAAGTTAACCTACCGACATTATTATATTTTTGTGATCGTGGCACACTGTTGAACACGACAGTATATTTATTTCCGTCGATGGCAAGTCGTATGAGGACGTAGTCTTATATGACGGGGTACGCTCACTTATAACTAAAAATCTTTAGTCACACTCACCATAATCAAATCAAATTAGTGTCTCCCACGTCTAAGTATGGGCTGGTGTTCCCCTGTATAGTAAATATAACATAAGGATATTGCCATATCTTAGTTGTACCTAAGGTAAATGTTTTGCATCAGACCATTCTTGACTTCTTCTTCTTTCTTTTGGGAATTACGCCTTAATATTGTACCATTTATGTTTTGTCCCTATCAGAATTAATAAATTAAACATGTAGCTGCAACATTTCTTCAACCTAGACCATGCTAGCCTAACCAATCTTTCTTTTCGAAATAAATTTGTACATGACAACATCCTGCCTTCGTATTTTCTTTTCATATACGTGAAACGTGCCGACCAAGTCTGGAGCCTACGCCTACATGTGTGCAGCTGTCTACTTGTACCATATTTCTTGCTCCCCAAACCGTCCTACCCTATAAATACCCTCGTTCCATTCTATTTTTCAGTCGAGTTAAAACGAATGGAATACTTCACAAAGGAACTTTTAAAACTCGATCCTCAAAACAACCTCACCACCCTGGCTGTATTCTTACCATGTTCGACGTTGTGCCATGATGCTTGAAAATGGAAGTAGTGCGCTAAGGTTAAGTTTTCTACTGACGAAGGATTGGTATATATGCGTGTATGAGTTGTTGTCGGTGAGTTGAGTTAATGGTGGAGTGACATTGGAAGAACAGTGGGGAGTTGGGTGTGCTTTCATGGTTTGGAAGCAAGAAAACGTGAAGGTGTTTGTTTGGCTACAGGGGCTTGGCCTTTGTGCGCTGAAGGGGACCAAGGGTGGCGTCAGTTTTCCAAAGTGAAAAAAAAAATGTGAAAGGAGCAAGGCAAAAACGAATTTGCCTGGGAAGGGAATGAATGTAGCGGCATGCATGGGAGTATGGTGGGAAGAAAGGGGCCTAAGGCCTTACGTGTTAAAGAAAAGAAAAAAAATGTAGGGGTGAAATAACGCAACAGCAAAGACAAAGGAATGGGGAGGTTTACTTCTATATTCACATCAGGCAAACAAAGCATGGATAAAGAAAAGAAACAAAAGAAGAAAAAAAAAAGTGAAAAAAAGGGTATGTCATGTGTGCTTTCAACGAAGAAAAAGAGAGAGGTGAGTTCCAACTGAAAGTGTTGATGCTTAGGGGGATCGGACCGAAAAATGCAATGGTGATGTCCGTTTGTTGGACGTAGAGACGAAGCTCCGTAGTATATACAAAGGTGAGTTAATTCTCACACATTTCTGAAATACTAGGATGTGCTAAATTCGTATAATTAAATTTAATTGGTTGATTGGATGCCCTGGATGCCTATGATTGCTTTAATGATTGACGTTAATTATATTATCGTCGTTAAAATATTTCTATGTACTGATATGAAATATTATAATGGTCTGTGATGCAGGGAAGAACAGGTAGGAGGAATCAAACCGGTTCCTCAAATATTTAATATGCTGTTATTTCATATTTTATATGAACTGTTTGAAAACCGTTGACTTTAAAACCTTGTGGTTGTTTATTTTGGTTGAACATTGAATCAATATATAGTATTGATTGTGGAATAAATAGCAGATGGCCTAGATATACACCATTTTATAAAGATCGACTCATCGTCAGGTGAATCGCTAGAAAAGAAGTTATAAAAATTCATTTTATAACTGAATATATATTTTTAAATATATTATTTTAAATAAAGTTTCAAAAAAAAAAAAAGGAAAATAAACCAACCATATATAGACATTGATTGGTTTAACCAAATTTACCGTGTGCGAAGCACGTGCTTATTAAGTGATTATTAAAAGCGATTTTATTTAGCTAATTCAAATGACCAGAATTTACTAATGGGTTTACACTGATATTGATTAATAGAAATATAAGTGAATAGAATTATTTGGATTATTTATTTATTTATTTATTTAAATGGCAAGATAAATAATGATTGATTTACAAGTTGATCATGTTTAGAGTGAAACAAGTCAACGGCGTTAGCTGAACTTGTTATTAAATTAGTCCATTAATTTGAAGGGAATAGTTAATGGTAATGAAACCAGTTTTATAAATATTGACACTTGATAAATAATAATCGAAGTGGTATTTTGGAATGGAAAATATATTAAGGGAAGTTTGTGAAGTTTAAAGCCATGTTTATAGTTTCTAAAGCGATGTAATATTTATATGAAATCGAAACTTTAACTTGATTTGACCTGAATTGTATTTAATTGAAATTTATGAATCCAAGTAATACGTAGTTATAACACCCAAGTTTTAGTGAATATATGGATAGGACGAGTTATTATAAGTGACATTTGAATAAAGTAAAAGCCATGATTGAAAATTTAAGAATAGTAAAACGAGATAAGTAATTATAAAGATGCGATATAGATTATTTTAAAGAAGAAATGGTATTTCATCAAGATGGAATTAAAATGGGATCCGAATGGATATTGGGAATGAGTATCGGTTTTTGTATTACCACTGATATTTATCTGACGATAAGATTGTTGTTGATCAAGGTCTGAGAGGTAATTAAAATACCCCAACTTGAACAACTTCAAGATTATCAAAGGATGATATTAGTCGTAATGGTGAAGGTGTTTGAAGAAAATATTTTGGGAAAATACAGTGTAACGTTATTCGATGGATTTGAAAGATATATATAAAGAGATTCCAAAAAGGGTATAAAGGGCTTGATGGTATAAAATAATATTCCCTTAATAAAAGAAATAAAAAGGGGATTAGTGGAAATATAACGATATTTTCAAAAGATGTGAAATGAGATTTAAATGGGGTTTATTCAAAAAGGATAAATGGTGGTTTTGGTATTCAAATAATGAAGCCAAGGAAGATGTAGTAATAATCATTTTACGAATGATAAGTGATTCGATAAGATAATAAGAAATGTTATGGCCAAGTGATGCTATGTATAAACCAATGGATCTGGTTGTTTTTATGTTTGTTTATTTTGATAGTTAAATAACCGACTATCAAAATCTGACCCAACGTTATTGGTACGGAAAGACCGGGATCGAATTTATATTCGAAAACCATTCTGACCAATAAATACGAATACGTCGAAGATGCTGATCGAGATGGAGCAATTGAAGACCGTAAGTCTCCATGAGCGGAAGAACTATTGTTAAATATCTTTGGCTGATCCCCAGAGTTAACGATGATTCTGTCGTGATTGGAATCTGCGGATTGCAAGGACTACTCGCTACTGATCTATAGGGTGATTCCTAGGATGTGGTAGGAGGGTGCCTTCGGTTCATCTTGTTCCTGGATGACATGAATGGACTATGTGAATGGTGGCCAGATGTTTCAAAAGTCGATTATAGCCTCAAGCCTCATCAACCGGGAAAAGACAAAAATCGGGCAGGCAGCATGGCTATGTGGGTCGCACCCATTAGGGTGTATTGTCACCATCTAGAGAATATTCATATTTGTTACTTCTTTTCATTTCTGTATCTCCCGGGGATTTCGGTGGTCGCGACAAAAAGCCGAAAGGGTGACAATACATTCGATACACTCAAGAGAAATGAGTGGTCGGTCATGTGTGGGCCGGGTTGCAAGACGTTCTTGTTGAACCCAGTGTATTCGTCTCTAGGGATACACTAGCGGCAGGTGGTCCCATACCTTGTCATAGTTGGAAATCCAATCCTCAATAAGCGCCTGCGGTTTTGATTGTATACTATATATGTGGAGCGTGAGATGCAATCGTTCTGCCAGATTCTATTTACTTGTATTTAGACACTATGATAATATCAGATAAAGATATTGATTTCAAAACGCTTTGGGTTATAGTAAGGTAAAAACCGTCCGTGTTTATGTGTGGACTGGTCTTACTATTATCCTTTTATTTCAAAAAGGATTTCAAAGTTAAACAAGTTGGTTGCTATATGAATTTATCACTGAAAGTATTCCAGACTGATCCGGGTGAATTTTGTTTTAAATCAAATGTGCTCGGGTCAGACCGGGTACAGGTACAGGTTAGGTTTCGCTTGGAGCTTCAGAAGAGGAGTTGAAGTCGAGACGTTTTCCATATATACTGGTACTAGTTTATTTCCGCTGTGTGTTGTATTGATTTGAATGTATACTCTGAGGTTGTAATATACAGTTCTTTTATAAAGTATTATTGATTATTATATTTTGTCCATTCCGCTGTGAGACTCTGATCTTCTTATTCTTCTATTCTAATATTTCTTTCTTTCTTCTCTCACCCTCTAACTTCTTTCTATTAGCTTTCTGGGTTTTTCCGATGCTTGAGTTTGGACACGGGACGTGTTAGTGTCTGGATTCGAGTGTCGAAATTCCCGGGTCGCTACAGTTGGTATCAGAGCAATGGTTTAGGAATAACCTTGGCTCTGTGGTGTAACTCGATAGAGATTGGGCTAGTAATCCCCTAGATCGAGTTGAGTGTATATATACGAGAGCGCGTATTTGTAATTTGAATATAAAATTATTTTATATTGTTTCGACCCAAATATTCCATAAGAACGTAAAATTTATTATTTTCTCAAATTATCATTTAATTCAAAACTTGTATGAAGTTGGAAACATTTCAAATATGAAATGGGAATTAATTTTAACTTGTATAAGTTAAAATGAATCATTTGAGTTGGAATTGAGAAAAGCCAACAAAAATTTGACTTTTGTTGGGCAAAACAAAAAGTGAATGTATCCAAACAGAAAAATGGAAATTTGTTGGATTGTATGTTTGGAATCAAATTCATGACTATGGATTTAAATTGGATTTAGAACCAATGAATGAGTTGGGCTCGTTAGAATGAGACCCGGGTGTAATAAATTTGAATGGTTTAATAAAACCAGAAGGAAATTTAAATTATAAAATTGGTGAATATGAAATTTGATATAGAATTAAGTGAATCAGAACTTAACTTAAACTAGGTTATACATTGGATGATTTGTTTGTGTTATGTATGATCTAGTTTATTAAATGATAGTTGGTTATGTTAAATTCGACAAACGAGTTAATAAGAAAATTGAATGAATTGGAAACAGAGAGATAAATCCCAGTATAAGGAATTGAGATTAAAAATCAATTAAGAAATGAAACTGGAAAAAATTAACCTTGGATTGCTACCTGTATTGTAAGTCGAGCTAAGTACAGATTGCAAAGGGCTATGAAGTTGATTTGGTTACACTGATTGAGAGTACAGATTGACAGACGAAGAGCAGTTACTTGGGTTGCTTTGGAATTGGAATCGAGTTGCTCGACAAAAAGGTAAACCTTAATATTATTGATTGGATGTTTGAATTTATACCCGAGATGGGTGGCCGTTTGGCTTTTATTTTCTTCGGATCAATATGAGAGGCCCAGAGTGGCGTTTATAGTTGTTTCGATCGAACCGTGCAGAGGAGGTGCTGCCGAATTCTTCGAAAATTTTATAACTTGGTAATATTTTTGATAATAATTTGAAAAATATTTGCGGTTGGAGCATTCTTTTTACCTAGCAATTTCGAGGACGAAATTTATTTAAGGGGGGAAGAATGTAACGACCTGGATTTTTCGGCTATTCATATTCGAATATTTAAATTGTTTTAAATATTATATTTGAATTATTTATGTAATTTAATATCAAATTTGCTAATTAAACGACGAATGAACGTTTATATTTATATTTATTATAAAACGAACTCAAAACTGCGCGGTAGTTCGTAAAATTGAATTTCAACTTCAATTGATCATACAGAACTCGTGTTAAGTCGGATTTCGGTGAAATGAGAAGCGTCTGAATTTAGTTGATAATATTTTTCTAATGAAAGAGAAAAATCGAGTTTTCGTATTGTAAATTTTATTTTTTGCCCATATTAAATTTTCAAATAGTCGCTATAGAATCGTTCATCGACCATAACAGTTTATTTGAAATAACTGCATACTGGATTCGAATTTAGACGAGGTTCTTTTGAGGCGTAGTTATAATTTAATTTTTAGAATTTTACTGTAATTTTTAATTAATTAAATACGCAACTTTTTATTTGGAGTATTTCGCACCCTGTGTCAACATTTTGGCATTTCACAGAATAAGTTAACCTACCGACATTATTATATTTTTGTGATCGTGGCACACTGTTGAACACGACAGTATATTTATTTCCGTCGACGGCAAGTCGTATGAGGACGTAGTCTTATATGATGGGGTACGCTCACTTATAACTAAAAATTTTTAGTCACACTAACCATAATCAAATCAAATTAGTGTCTCCCACGTCTAAGTATGGGCTGGTGTTCCCCTGTATAGTAAATATAACATAAGGATATTGCCATATCTTAGTTGTACCTAAGGTAAATGTTTTGCATCAGACTATTCTTGACTTCTTCTTCTTTCTTTTGGGAATTACGCCTTAATATTGTACCATTTATGTTTTGTCCCTATCAGAATTAATAAATTAAACATGTAGCTGCAACATTTCTTCAACCTAGACCATGCTAGCCTAACCAATCTTTCTTTTCGAAATAAATTTGTACATGACAACATCCTGCCTTCGTATTTTCTTTTCATATACGTGAAACGTGCCGACCAAGTCTGGAGCCTACGCCTACATGTGTGCAGCTGTCTACTTGTACCATATTTCTTGCTCCCCAAACCGTCCTACCCTATAAATACCCTCGTTCCATTCTATTTTTCAGTCGAGTTAAAACGAATGGAATACTTCACAAAGGAACTTTTAAAACTCGATCCTCAAAACAACCTCACCACCCTGGCAGTATTCTTACCATGTTCGACGTTGTGCCATGATGCTTGAAAATGGAAGTAGTGCGCTAAGGTTAAGTTTTCTACTGACGAAGGACTGGGATATATGCGTGTATGAGTTGTTGTCGGTGAGTTGAGTTAATGGTGGAGTGACATTGGAAGAACAGTGGGGAGTTGGGTGTGCTTTCATGGTTTGGAAGCAAGAAAACGTGAAGGTGTTTGTTTGGCTACAGGGGCTTGGCCTTTGTGCGCTGAAGGGGACCAAGGGTGGCGTCAGTTTTCCAAAGTGCAAAAAAAAAAAAAAAATGTGAAAGGAGCAAGGCAAAAACGAATTTGCCTGGGAAGGGAATGAATGTAGTGGCATGCATGGGAGTATGGTGGGAAGAAAGGGGCCTAAGGCCTTACGTGTTAAAGAAAAAAACAATGTAGGGGTGAAATAACGCAACAGCAAAGACAAAGGAATGGGGAGGTTTGCTTCTATATTCACATCAGGCAAACAAAGCATGGATAAAGAAAAGAAACAAAAGAAGAAAAAAAAAAGTGAAAAAAGGGTATGTCATGTGTGCTTTCAACGAAGAAAAAGAGAGAGGTGAGTTCCAACTGAAAGTGTTGATGCTTAGGGGGTTCGGACCGAAAAATGCAATGGTGATGTCCGTTTGTTGAACGTAGAGACGAAGCTCCGTAGTATATACAAAGGTGAGTTAATTCTCACACATTTCTGAAATACTAGGATGTGCTAAATTCGTATAATTAAATTTAATTGGTTGATTGGATGCCCTGGATGCCTATGATTGCTTTAATGATTGACGTTAATTATATTATCGTCGTTAAAATATTTCTATGTACTGATATGAAATATTATAATGGTCTGTGATGCAGGGAAGAACAGGTAGGAGGAATCAAACCGGTTCCTCAAATATTTAATATGCTGTTATTTCATATTTTATATGAACTGTTTGAAAACCGTTGACTTTAAAACCTTGTGGTTGTTTATTTTGGGTGAACATTGAATCAATATATAGTATTGATTGTGGAATAAATAGCAGATGGCCTAGATATACACCATTTTATAAAGATCGACTCATCGTCAGGTGAATCGCTAGAAAAGAAGTTATAAAAATTCATTTTATAACTGAATATATATTTTTAAATATATTATTTTAAATAAAGTTTCAGAAAAAAAAGGAAAATAAACCAACCATATATAGACATTGATTGGTTTAACCAAATTTACCGTGTGCGAAGCACGTGCTTATTAAGTGATTATTAAAAGCGATTTTATTTAGCTAATTCAAATGACCAGAATTTACTAATGGGTTTACACTGATATTGATTAATAGAAATATAAGTGAATAGAATTATTTGGATTATTTATTTATTTATTTATTTAAATGGCAAGATAAATAATGATTGATTTACAAGTTGTTCATGTTTAGAGTGAAACAAGTCAACGGCGTTAGCTGAACTTGTTATTAAATTAGTCCATTAATTTGAAAGGAATAGTTAATGGTAATGAAACCAGTTTTATAAATATTGACACTTGATAAATAATAATCGAAGTGGTATTTTGGAATGGAAAATATATTAAGGGAAGTTTGTGAAGTTTAAAGCCATGTTTATAGTTTCTAAAGCGATGTAATATTTATATGAAATCGAAACTTTAACTTGATTTGACCTGAATTGTATTTAATTGAAATTTATGAATCCAAGTAATACGTAGTTATAACACCCAAGTTTTAGTGAATATATGGATAGGACGAGTTATTATAAGTGACATTTGAATAAAGTAAAAGCCATGATTGAAAATTTAAGAATAGTAAAACGAGATAAGTAATTATAAAGATGCGATATAGATTATTTTAAAGAAGAAATGGTATTTCATCAAGATGGAATTAAAATGGGATCCGAATGGATATTGGGAATGAGTATCGGATTTTGTATTACCACTGATATTTATCTGACGATAAGATTGTTGTTGATCAAGGTCTGAGAGGTAATTAAAATACCCCAACTTGAACAACTTCAAGATTATCAAAGGATGATATTAGTCGTAATGGTGAAGGTGTTTGAAGAAAATATTTTGGGAAAATACAGTGTAACGTTATTCGATGGATTTGAAAGATATATATAAAGAGATTCCAAAAAGGGTATAAAGGGCTTGATGGTATAAAATAATATTCCCTTAATAAAAGAAATAAAAAGGGGATTAGTGGAAATATAACGATATTTTCAAAAGATGTGAAATGAGATTTAAATGGGGTTTATTAAAAAAGGATAAATGGTGGTTTTGGTATTCAAATAATGAAGCCAAGGAAGATGTAGTAATAATCATTTTACGAATGATAAGTGATTCGATAAGATAATAAGAAATGTTATGGCCAAGTGATGCTATGTATAAACCAATGGATCTGGTTGTTTTTATGTTTGTTTATTTTGATAGTTAAATAACCGACTATCAAAATCTGACCCAACGTTATTGGTACGGAAAGACCGGGATCGAATTTATATTCGAAAACCATTCTGACCAATAAATACGAATACGTCGAAGATGCTGATCGAGATGGAGCAATTGAAGACCGTAAGTCTCCATGAGCGGAAGAACTATTGTTAAATATCTTTGGTTGATCCCCAGAGTTAACGATGATTCTGTCGTGATTGGAATCTGCGGATTGCAAGGACTACTCGCTACTGATCTATAGGGTGATTCCTAGGATGTGGTAGGAGGGTGCCTTCGGTTCATCTTGTTCCTGGATGACATGAATGGACTATGTGAATGGTGGCCAGATGTTTCAAAAGTCGATTATAGCCTCAAGCCTCATCAACCGGGAAAAGACAAAAATCGGGCAGGCAGCATGGCTATGTGGGTCGCACCCATTAGGGTGTATTGTCACCATCTAGAGAATATTCATATTTGTTACTTCTTTTCATTTCTGTATCTCCCGGGGATTTCGGTGGTCGCGACAAAAAGCCGAAAGGGTGACAATACATTCGATACACTCAAGAGAAATGAGTGGTCGGTCATGTGTGGGCCGGGTTGCAAGACGTTCTTGTTGAACCCAGTGTATTCGTCTCTAGGGATACACTAGCGGCAGGTGGTCCCATACCTTGTCATAGTTGGAAATCCAATCCTCAATAAGCGCCTGCGGTTTTGATTGTATACTATATATGTGGAGCGTGAGATGCAAGCGTTCTGCTAGATTCTATTTACTTGTATTTAGACACTATGATAATATCAGATAAAGATATTGATTTCAAAACGCTTTGGGTTATAGTAAGGTAAAAACCGTCCGTGTTTATGTGTGGACTGGTCTTACTATTATCCTTTTATTTTAAAAAGGATTTCAAAGTTAAACAAGTTGGTTGCTTTATGAATTTATCACTGAAAGTATTCCAGACTGATCCGGGTGAATTTTGTTTTAAATCAAATGTGCTCGGGTCAGACCGGGTACAGGTACAGGTTAGGTTTCGCTTGGAGCTTCAGAAGAGGAGTTGAAGTCGAGACGTTTTCCATATATACTGGTACTAGTTTATTTCCGCTGTGTGTTGTATTGATTTGAATGTATATTCTGAGGTTGTAATATACAGTTCTTTTATAAAGTATTATTGATTATTATTTTTTGTCCATTCCGCTGTGAGACTCTGATCTTCTTATTCTTCTATTCTAATATTTCTTTCTTTCTTCTTTCACCCTCTAACTTCTTTCTATTAGCTTTCTGGGTTTTTCCGATGCTTGAGTTTGGACACGGGACGTGTTAGTGTCTGGATTCGAGTGTCGAAATTCCCGGGTCGCTACATATATATATATATATGTCTCAACCAGAAGGTTTTGTGATGCTTGGACAAGAACATATAGTATGCAAACTTATCAAATCGCTTTACGGCCTTAAACAAGCACCAAAGCAATGGCATGAAATGTTTGATATAACTATTATTTCTAATGGCTTTAGGATTTTTGAATCTGACAAATGTGTCTATAGCAAGTTTCATTTAGGTAAACATGTAATTATATGCCTTTACGTGGATGATATGCTTATATTTAGAATGGATACTTCAAGTATTGAAGAAACTAAAAGATATCTATCTTCATGTTTTGACATGAAAGATATCGGAGTAGCTGAAATGATTCTTGGAATAAGAATCATGAAAGAAAAAGATGGGCTATCAATTACCCAGTCTCATTACATTGAGAAAATTCTGAAAAGGTTCAATCTATTCGATTGTAAACCTATGTCTACTCCGTTTGATCCGAATATGCAGTTATCACTAATACTACACACGACCTGGTATTGCCTATATTGTTGGCAAAATGAGTAGATATACTAGTAACCCTAGTCATATCCATTGGAATGCAATACATAGAATATTAAAGTATCTAAAAGTTACCATAAATTATGGTGTACATTACAACGGTTATTCGAGTGTAATAATAGATACACAGATGCTAGTTGGAACACTGGAAGTGAAGATAATAAATCAACTAGTGGATATATATTCACTCTTGGTGGGGGAGCAATATCCTGGGTCTCAGAGAAACAAACTACTGCTGATTCAACCATGGCTGCTGAGTTTATAGCACTGGCTTCTGGTAGTAAAGAAGAGGAATGGTTAAGGAATTTATTGTTAGAAATTCCTATATGGCCAAAACCTATGCCACCTATATATGTGCATTGTGATCGTCAATCCACATTATCACAAGCATACAACCAAGTTTATAATGGTAAATCTGGGCATATTGGTCTAAGACACAGTTTGGTTAGGCAAATGCTCACTGAAGGGGTAATTACCATAGAATTTGTGAGATCTAGCCAGAATTTGGCAAATCCATTTAGTAAAGGACTTGCAAGGAACATAGTGCTAAAAACATCACAGGGAATGGGTTTAAAACCTGTATAATACAATCACCAATGAAGGAAACTCAACTCAACATAATAAAGAAATTTGTTATCTTGAGTTCAAAGAGCAAAAGTACTTCATAATTTTGCGGTTGGAAGCACTATAATATTTAGTCTGAAAAACTAAGTATTATCATTAATTCCAAGGAAAAGTGCTTGGTACTAATAATGACGAAGAGAGGATGTTCCGGATAGAGCTTAATAGGTTTATAACAAATATACTGTTGAGATGTGTGTTATAAGGCACATCTGATAAACCTAACTGTATGAATGCAGCGAAGGAGGTGCCGCCTTCTGTGAGATTTTATCTTGATCTCTAAGGGAATTTAATGAAAGAAGATACCGATCCAAGCCTAATCCACGGGTCAAGCATACATACTATCTGGATAAAATGAAACAGAGTTTTTGATATCTCGAATTCCTTTCTTCTTCTCCTTACTATTATACTTTTCTACCACAAAACTTCTCCCAAAACTCTGCCAAATTCTTGAGTAAATCATACGAGTTATAGTTCTGCAGGCTATAACTCTTTAGTCTTATCACTACAGCGATCAAATCCAAGATAGTGAATCACTGTTTCTGTGCAAACACGCCGATTTAAGATGTTCGATATCTGCTCCGTTGTATCTTCGAACAGATTTGCCATTACTCGTGCACAGAATTGAGAGGGCAAATACTGTTTTAGGATAGCGATCACCGCATCCTGCCTCATAGAATTATGTATTCGTAGATAAAGAGATCCAACATTGAATTTAATGAACAAAAATCTAAAACAGTATTTCTGCAATAGCTCCTCACAGTCTCAAAGAGTTCGCCGCTGATTTCACAAAACTGGAGCGCTTTGATGGTGTCAATTTCCTAGATGGCAGAAGAAGATGCATTTCTTATTGGCTATTATGAAAGTTGTTTATGTTTTAACTATGCCAAAACTAGAGGAGAGAGAAGATGAAACCATTGCATAGACACAGGATCAGATCAGGGAACATGATGATTATATTTGCAAAGGCCATATCTGTAATGCAATGACGGGCACACTTTTTGATATGTACTACAACAAGCCAATTGCAAAGGATGTTTGGGATGCATTAGCGGTGAAGTATCTAATGGAAGACGCAACAAGTAAGAAATTTCTAGCCACCAATTTTTTTAATTTCAAGATGATAATGATCGTTCAGTAGTAGAGAAATTCAACAATATCATACACATACTTAATCAATTCAGTCAACATAATTTAAATATGGATGAGGAAATTAAGGTTTCCTCGATAATATACAAATTACCCCCTTCTTGGAAAGATCAGAGGAAACTACTGAAACACAAGAAGGAGGATATGAGTCTAGACAACCATGCACAATATTTGCAAGTTGAACAACAGCTGAGGCAAAAAGATGCGTAAGATGAAAAGTTGTTGATACATCAAAGGTCCATATGGTGGAGGAAAAGCAAGCAAATAATGCTTCGAATAATTCTTCTAATAAAAAGAGGAAAGGGCATAACAATAACAATTCCCAAAATCAGAACAAGAAAGGAAAAAATGGTGGGTTCTACTTTTGTGGTAAACCGGGACATTTCAAAAGGGATTGTCGCTTATGGAAAAAGACACAGCAATCTAAAAAGGAAAAATTTGCCATAATCATATCATAAGTGAATATGATTGAACAAGACGATTCTTGGTGGATTGATTCTGGCGCTATTAAGCATGTATGCATTGACAAGAACCAATTCAAGTAACTAGAACCGACTGAAAATGAAGATTATCTTTATATGTGAAATTCAGCAAAGGCAGCGGTTAAAGGGAAGAGGATTGTGGATTTGGAATTCACATCTGGAGTTAGGAAGAACCTTGTAGCGGGAAGTCATCTTATGATGGTATGTTCAAACTGAATGTTGATATTATTAAAAGTATGAATTCTGCTTATATTGTTGATTCATTTTCATTATGGTACAATATATTAGGACATGTTAATCGCAAACGCATGCTTGATATAATATCTTTGAATCTAATTCCCAAACAACAAAAAGATATGCTAGATAAGTGTACGATATATTCATTAACTAAGTTCACTAGAAAACCATTTCCTTATAAACCAGAAAGTACAACAAAATTGTTACAACTTATTCATAGTGATGTATGTAACATACAGAGTATCCAACTAGAGGAGGAAAGAGATATTTTGTCACATTTATAGATGATTACTCTACATAATGTTATGTCTATCTTATGCATTCTAAAAGTGAAGTGTTAAATTCATTCATTACTTATAAAACTGAAGCAGAAAACCAATGTGATGTCAAAATAAAAAAACTTTCATCTGATAGGGGTGGCGAGTATCAATTTCCTGAATATTGTGAATCAGTCAAAATTATACATGAAACATCTATTGCTTACACTCCACAACAGAATGGAGTGGCTGAAAGGAAAAATAGATCTCTTACCGAAATGGTAAACGTAGTGTTGTGTAATTCCGAACTTAATATTAGTTTCCGGGGAGAAGCTTTACTTACTGCATGTTATATTCTAAATAGAATACCTTATAAGAAAAATAAAGTTACTCCTTATGAATTTTGGAAGAAGCGGAAACCAAATCTTGATTATTATCGATTCTCGGGTTGTAGAGCAATTGTCTGATTACCTGAACCAAAAACCAGGAAATTAGGACAAAAGGCTATCGAGTGCATATTCTTAAGATATGCTCAACATATCAAAGGATATAGGTTTCTAGTAATAGAACCTAATATCTCTGTTGATAAAAATACAGTAATAGAATCAAGGGACGCAGTGTTTTATTAGAATAAATTTACATCTATTCAAAATAAACCGATTCATGAAACGGTGGAGGTAAAAACACCTATTAGTGAAATGGTGGAGGTTAATGAGCCAACTATTGAACCTGTAGAAAACAATAATGAAAATATTGATGAAAATGGTGATTCTCATAGGAGAAGTAAACGAAGAAGGATTGAGAAATCTTTTGGACCAGATTTCATCGTATATTTGGTTGAAGGATCTGGAAATAACGTAGAGCATAAACTATTGATATCTACAAATATAGAATCTGACCCGTTAACATATGCTGAGGCAATCAAATTTCAAGATTCATCATTTTTGCAAGAAGCCATAAATGATGAAATGGATTCTATTATGGAAAATAAAACATGGAAACTAGTAGATTTACCTCCTGGTTCTAAACCAATTTGATGTAAATGGATATTTAAGAAAAAGTTAAAAGCAGATGGCGCAATCAAAATTTTTAAAGCAAGATTAGTTGCCAGAGGATTCACATAGAAAGAAGGAATAGATGATTTTGATACATATTCCCTAGTAGCAAAAATTTCAACTATTAAGACTTTAATTACATTAGCTTCTATCTATAATTTTGAACATCAAATGGACGTCAATGTAGCATTTTTTAACTGGTGAACTTGTCGATGAGATATATATGTCTCAACGAGAAGGTTTTGTGATGCCTGGATAAGAACATAAAGTATGTAAACTTATCAAATCACTTTACTTCCTTAAACAAGCACCAAAGCAATGGCATTAAAAGTTTGATAAAACTATTATTTCTAATGACTTTAGGATTTTTGAATTTGATAAATGTGTCTATAGCGAGTTTCATTCAGGTAAAGGTGTAATTATATGCCTTTATGTGGATGATATGCTTATATTTAGAATGGATACTTCATGTATTGAAAAACTAAAAGATATCTATCTTAATGTTTTGACATGAAAGATATGGGAGTAGCTGAAATGATTTATGGAATAAGAATCATGAAAACAAAAGACGGGTTATCAGTTACTAGTATCATTACATTGGGAAAATTCCGAAAAGTTTCATTCTATTCGATTGTAAACCTATATCTACTCATTTGATCCAAATATGCAGTTATACACTAATACTGGATGAGCTATAGAACCATTGGAATATGCTAGAGTCATTGGAAGTTTGATGTATGCAATGACATGCACACGACCTGATATTGCCTATGTTGTTGGCAAAATGAGAAGATATACTAGTAACCCTTGTCATATCCATTGGAATGGAACACATAGAAATTTAAAGTATCTAAAAGGTATCATAAACTATAGTATACATTACAATGGTTATCCGAGTGTAATAGAAGGACACACAAATGCTAGTTGGAACACTGGAAGTGAAGATAATAAATCAACTAGTGGATGTATATTCACTCCTTGTGGGGGAGCAGTATCCTGGGCCTCAAAGAAACAAACATGTATTACTGATTCAATCATGGCTGCTGAGTTTATAACACTGTCTTCTGGTAGTAAAGAAGCGGAATGGTTAAGGAATTTATTATTAGAAATTCTTGTTTGTCCAAAACCTATGCCACCAATATTTGTGCATTGTAATAGTCAATCTACATTATCACAGGCATAAACCAAGTTTATAATGGTAAATCTAGATATATTGGTCTAAGGCACAGTTTGGTTAGGCAAATGCTCACTGAAGGGGTAATTACCATATATCTTGTGAGATCTAGCCAGAATTTGGCACATATATTTACTAAAGGACTTGTAAGGAACTTAGTGATAAGAACATCACAGGGAATGGGTTTAAAGCCTATACAATACAATCGCCAATGAAGGAAACCCAACTCAACAAATAAAAAAAATTGTTATCTTGAGTTCATAGAGAAAAAGTACTTCATATGTTTCCAGTTGGAAGCACTATAATATTTAGTCTGAAAAACTAAGTATTATCATTCGTTCCAAGGAAAAGTGCTTGGTACTTATAATGACAAAGGGAGGATGTTCTGCTTAGAACTTAATTGGTTTATAACAGATATACTGTTGAGGTGTGTGTTATAAGGCACCTCTGATAAACCTACCTATATGAATGCAACGAAGGTGGTGACAGCTTCTGCGAGATTTTGGCTAAATCTCTAAGGGAATTTCATGAAAGACGATACCGACCCAAGGTCGATCCACGGGTCGAGCATACATACTATCTGGATAAAATGAAGATGAATGTGTGATAATCACATTCGGTAGATCAAATAGGATCGATGGTTCAATGCTTAGTCAACCTATCCATCCTGATATACTTTGATGGGTTTTCACTACGTATAGATTCAACTTTTTAAGACATCTATACTTATGCACAAATTTTCCTGCAAATAAATGACAAGAGGAATTTATTTAAAATGGGGGGGGGACTGTTGGAGGAAATTTAAAATAAAAGGGAAGAAGCAAATCACAAAGAGGGAAGTTTTATTTGTCCCATATCATGAAATGTAAGTGTGTTTGCCACTATATATGTAAATGCATCACATATGATATCAAAAGAAAGAAGAGAAGAGGTGAGATATGAAGCATGACATTAGCATGGACATTAATATTTAAAATATCAAAAGATGGGACTTGGGGCTCTTGGGGTCTCGTGACCAGATGGGCCTCAGAATGCTAATGGGCTTGCGCAGATCCGTAGTAGTTTTGATCGCACAGAGTTCAAATTCATAACACTTCGTAGCTGTTGCAAATGAATGGACACGTCTATTCATCATTCAAATTTGCAACGCTTCTGAAGTGATGCAAAATGAAAAGTTGTTACTGTTTGAATTCAAACTGTCATAACCGTTGGAAAATAGTTGTTCCTCTTCGATCCTTATATAAAGGCTACCCCATTTTCAGTTTTCGATATATCAAATTTCTTTCTTCTTCTCCTTCCTATTATACTTTTCTGCCATTAAACTTCTCCCAAGACTCTGCCAAATTCTTGAGTATATTATACAAGTTATAGTTTTGCAGCCTATAACTCTTTAATCTTGTCACTACAACGATCAAATCCAAGATAGTGAATCGCCTTGTCTATGCAAAAACGCCGATTAAAGATATTCGATATTTGCTCTGTTGTATCTTCGAACAGATTTGCCATTACTCGTGCACCGAATTAAGAGCACAAATACTGTTTTAGGATAGCGATCACCACATTGTGCCTCAGATATTTGTGTATTCATAGATAAAGAGATCCAACGACGAATTCAATGAACAAAAAAAAAGTAGAAATCAAAAGGTCCTTAAATCACCTTGCAGTACCCTTACATGGGTATTTGTTATTTTTAAAAAACTCAGTAAAACGAAAGAAATATCATTTTTCTCGAAAATTTTGCAGTAGATTAGCAAAAATGGCAATTTAAATAGAATTTGTAAAACTAAAATAAAAATTAGTGTATGCACATAACAATTTATAACTCTGTTAACATTAAAAATGTAGAATTACTAAATCCTTAAATTTTGTGTGGATTTTTTGTATTTTTTTTATCAGTAATTTTAAGAACTGCATGGTTTAAATATACTTAAAAACTTTTGCAGCAATGCTTTGAGGATCCTTCGATGTAGTAGAAGGCTTGACCTTTGTTTTCATGTTAATTCCACAATGCTTCTTAGCAGCTACCAGATCTCTACCCTACAAATACACATATGGTAGCATGGCCAGCATAAATTTCTTTTTTAACTCAAAATAAGTCTGATTCGGTGATAAGTTAAGCATTTGTCCAACAACTGATCATACTTCCTGTAGTTTGTAGAATGATCAAATAATCCCTTTTTTCTAAACACGATTAATGATGTCAATGAGATTACCGAAAATCCTCTACATCACACTGTACTGAGGGATATTAACATGCTCAAAGAATATTATTCATATCAGTATTTTGACTTGATGATTTACCTTGAAGCAACTCTTTTTTACCCCCTTTTCTGAAATAAAGCTACAAATTCATTTCAAAGTTTACTAAAATTGTCCGGTTTATTAATGTGGTAATTTAAATTCAAAAAAAAAACCATGCATGGTCGAATTTGGGAACCTTTATCTTCATCTTCACTATCTTGAAAGCCATCTAGCCAGAGAGCAAATTCAACTTCTTTCTCATCATCGTCCACCTTCCAATTTTCTTTAAAGGAAGGATCCCCTTGATTAAATTTGAGTACTGAAGGCTAGTCAACTAAGAATCCAATACTAAAACTTTGAGGAAATAAAATAAATGAAAAGAATGATGCCTCAACATATGAAGCCAAATCAAATATTGTAAAAAGTGACTCATCCATGAAACACCCAATTTTCAATAGAAAATGGAGATCAAACCAGCAAAAGGGTTAAATTTTGCACGAAAAGGTAAAGATATGCAAAACCAAAGGTGCTCTATGGTGTAGTAAATAAATAATAAAACAAAAACTACTTAATTTTAATGAAATTGACAAAAATTTAATGAACACAACACAATCCACAAATGCACCTAATATTGGCGTGTTTTATTAATATAAATACTGCATTTAACAACTTCATATTGCTCCACTAAGCCAGAAGCCTATAGCCAATGTTAGCATGCTAACACATGTTTTAGCCATCGCTTGGTAGCTCGTTATATCAGCTTTGTTTATGTTAATCTCGCATCCTTTTTGGATTCATATTAGCATGTAATGATAGTCATAATATCTATATAGTTCACTATATCTTATATTTTTGGGATGAAGCTTGACTTTGATGTTGCGTATTTTTATTTTATCATTCTACCACCAAATACTAAAATTCTTTTGTTTATGACTAGTAACTGGAATTTATGTTTTTGCTGTGTAACTCAACCACTCTACTATACATGTTATTGCTAATTCCATAAGCAAAGGATGAGTATGAACCATGGTAAGTCTGTAATTCATTTGCGAGTGATATCAAGTTGATACTTGATGGATAATAACTTGTAATTTATTCTGGATTGGAATTTGGTCATTTCAAAGTTGTAATTATATCTTCTTTTCTTGGATATTTTAAGTTGCATGATGGTTCACTACTTTTTTGAAGTTTACCATTATATAATATTAGTGTATGTTTTGTGGTATTTGAAACTCAGTTAATTTTCCCCTATTCAAAAGGAGTTAGCAAGAAAAATGCTTGCAGACTAATCTGCAGTTGCACATACAGAAGAAGTTTTTCAACATCTCGTAATTTCATTTTAGTCTTGTATAATGTCTTCCCAGCTTAATATGTTATGTCGACCATTTAATTAAGACTAATGCATAAGGTCTTTTTTCTTACCGTTTAAGTTATATATTCAAATGGACAATATTTTATAGTCAAAACCTATCATTCAAAACCCATAATTACATATGTACCTTTTTAATATGAATGTTAACATGTATTTTACCTTGACAACTTGGCAGGGTAAAGAATGTTCGGAAGAGGGAAGCACACCTGAAATGGTATAAATCACTTATATTTATATAACAACATTTAGAGTTTAGTTTCAAATCCAATAATCAACATAGTTTTTGATTGAATGATTGTAGAATAATGATAGCATATGTGAGGTGTTGAATTGGGATAGAACCAATGAAATTGTTGCCAAAGGGAGAGTGGTATCCACCGATCCAGATGAAGTTGTCAATGACATTCGTATTGGACCAAATGCTATGAAAGTTGTTATAGACTGCATAAAGAGACCAGACACTTATTTATGGAGTCCTACATCTAGTTTATCAGCATTAGGAGAAGCTAAGGATAAGTAAGTGGCATGGTATGCAAATCATGTTGTTGTGCTGGGAGGACACATGATAGAAGACATAATGGTAAAATTTATGATTCACGGTAACTATTTGTAATTGTATACATATTTTTTCATTAAATACATTTATTGTTCTTTTTAAGTAAAACTAGCAGTGCAAACAACAAATGCACGCTTTATGATTGGAATGAAGGTGAGGTGTTAGTTGCCGAAGGAAGACTTTGTTCGAGTGATTCAAAAATGATTGTGAACGGTATACCGCTTGATCCGTTAGTCGTGGTGGTTTAAGTGGACTATACAAAAAAAGAGGATGCTTACTATTGGTGACCCACAGTATATATGTCGTGCATTAAAGAGGCCGTGGGCAAGAAAATAGCATGGCCAAAGTCAAAAGTTGTAGCTGAAAAAGCAAGCGTCGTATCTTCTCCTTCCAAGGCTACAACAAGCATTTCAAATTCTCCTTGCAAGGCTAAACCAAATCGTCAGGTAACTAATTGGACACTGAATCATCATGACAAAGAAGGAAAACATATTGTATTTATATTGTTTACATGGGCTGGTACTCCATTATGGGCACATGATCATTTTTCAAAAAAAATTGATCTCCTCATTGATTTAATTTTTCTTTAATAATTATCTTCGTATTAACTTTGCCTTCAACCATTATCCTCTTTAATCTTTTTATGTCAATGACTCTTTTTATCAAAGAAACATGTTAGTATCTTTTTGGTCCTGTTTTAACAGAGATAATAATGATAAGAAATGTCCAAATTCTGTTCTTGACGGTCTAACACATTAGCAGATGCTTAGTATACTAACATTGATAAGAATGTGGTATTGTATGCTTATCCTCTAAGCGCATCCATCTAAATACTCACGGATATAGCAATAAATATGAATTTAAAAAAGATCACAGTGCACTTATAATGTAATGATAAGCCTCCGATAGTTCCCCCATCTCACTCAAAGGCCAACTTCATGCATCTGCTGCAAGTCGCTCTGTTTATAATAGTTTATATCGGTTGCCATGCAATTTTCAACATAGTGGAGCACTCATTTATAATAGTTTTCTCAATAAATTATAACAGACTATAAGAGCAAATTGTAAATACTTCATTTTAGTTTTTGTAACAAATTATAACAGACTATATGAGTAATTCGTAACCTTACCACATCACTATAGCTGCTGCATATCCAAACACCTGGACTTAAAAGCTAAACATAATATCCTTTTAGGTGATTACATAATATTTTGACTGATCTATCTTTGTAAAAATTGTTATTTTGCTATACTTATCCAGCAGAGCTCAATTTTTATAGCAAATGATAAATGCAAGTTTATTGATGTGACTGAAACTGGATGAGTAGTGGCCGAAGGAACTATCGCTTCAACTGATTCAACATCAATCTAGTTCCTTTAGGAAAAGTTGCAGTAAAAGTTTGGGTAGACTTTGTAAGAGTTAATGAAAATTACTATGGAGACCTACATCGGAGTGTACACACATGGAAGATGCTTTTGGAACTACCATAGCTTGGCCAGGGCATATGTCATGGAGAATCAAGTTCAAGTAAGTATTGTTTTTTAGTTTAACAATAATATTATATCTAACTTGCCTATCATATTGTACATAAACAAACACTAGTAATTTGCTTAGGCTTTTATCTAGTTATTTCAAAAGAATAGTTTCAAGAGCTATCATTTTGTTTATAGTTAGAAAAGTCGGTATAACAGTAAATAGGTTGGTTTCAGCCAAGAATTTATCATCATAGAATAAAGAAGGAATTATACCAGTGAGTTATGTTTGGGGAAATTGTTATTTTTGATAGTTACTTCACAATTTTTAGTTGAACACTGAAAAAGAAATTGCGGGTTAAAGAATATTCGATGTAAAATTAAATTAGCAGCCTAGGGTCCTTGAGATGGTTTGGATGGAGTTGTACTAGGTTAGTATCAACCGACTTGGGTTTATTTTTAGGTTAGTGATAAGAAGAATGATAAGGCTATGGGAGGAGTGAATGACTGGCTGGGAGGGAGTGAATGATGGCGAGATGCATTCAATAATTTAAGTTCGATAAAAAAAAGGGGAGTTTTAAAAGAAAACCAACAAACTTTAGACAACTTTTTTTTAGGAAAGGGAAAGAAAAGGAAATCAATAGATTTAAAAAATATATAAATCTAAATGAAAGCAAAGGCAGACAATTCACACCGCATACCAATTTTTGTTACGTGTAATAACTTAATTTTTGTAAATGTTTTTTGACAAATGGTGTAACGACCCGCATTCTACATATCGGAGGATCGTAGAATATTTATTTTATTTTCATACAAAGTCGTATAGTCGTGTAACTTTGGGAAACAACTATTGGGTCATTTCCCACACTCACGATTTTTGCCGAATTTTTAATGACCATTTTGCCCATGGCGAATCTTGTTTTGCCTATAATTTTTGATTGATAAGGAGTTTTAACCTGAAACCACTTCCATTGAATTTAGATGATGGGTTACCATTCCATAGATTGGTCACATTAATCAAACGAACTTACCGTTTGGGAGATATGGCTGAAATAAGGTTTGGAAGATGAAAAACAACCTAATTGGGATTAATAAGGTGATTAATGGCTAGGACCATAGCCCATTTCGGGATTAAGGTTATGGAAGGGCTGAAAGGGGTTAGAGAATCATCTCCTTTTATTTCTCAAGCCTCCACAAACATTCCTTTAACCCTAGCAATGGCCTCCATCTTCTAAATCACTCCCTAATCACCTTTTAATCACTAATCAAGCAAAACTACATCAAATCAAGTCAAATTAGCATCAAATCAGATATACTGCTGCTGCTATATATAGGAATCCACGCCAAATCAGTTAGAGCTTCAGATCCATCATTCATTTGTGGCTAAGGTGAGTGGTTAGTATGTTTATTCACTAATTATGGCTAATTCGGGGGTGATTAGTGATAGTTAGCGAAATTATACTTTAGAAAAATATGAAAAAATTCTAATTATTATTTTATGTCACTGATATAAATTTTGGTTAATTTGGATTAAGTTTGCTAATCCCGGAATTTAGGGGATTAAGAGGAAAATCATGAATTTGGGTATGTTCGATTTAAGATAGCCTGTAACGACCCGGATTTTTGCGACTTTGGTTATCGACATAAACACGATGATGACTAATCAAACATCGAAAAATCCCGGTAATTAATGAAAGAAACTAGAGGGTGAGGAAAGATAAGATAGAAACTTAGAATAGAAGAAGAAGAACTTACATTATCAGAGTAAACACGAATCTCACAGCGGAACGAATAAAATATAACATAACTTTGAAATAAAACAGTTATGTACACAACAGCACTTATCAGAGTACAACACTTACAACACAGCGGAAAAACAATAGCTATAAAATTTTGAAGCCTCCTGCTCCAAGCTCTCCAAGGATATCTGTAAATCCCGACTACTTGACTGCCCGTACAAATTTAGGCACCCAAGAGTTTAGGGAAAACACAACACAATAAACTCTGGGTCGGTCATGGGACTGGTATGAGTAAAACAGTTTAAAACAGTTTGAACAAGTGAATGATATCTCATAAGACCACGCCGTATAACGGAATGGGGTTTTCCCTTATGAGAATCTAAAATATCTTTATATCAAAAACCTTTTGATATTATAATAATGTCTATCAGCCACAATATATTAATCATCTAGCAGAAACGCTTTCATCTCACATTCTACATATATAATATACAATCAAAACCGCAAGCACGTATTGGGTAATGGATTTCCAACTATGACAAGGTATGGAACCACCTTCCGATCAGTGTACTCTAGGAACGATACACTGGAGTTCAACAAGAACATCTTGCAACTCAGCCACACATGACCGACCACTCATTTCGCTTGAGTGTATCGAATGTACATCACCAACGGTTGGGATCAGCAACCGTTCCCATATATATATATATATATATATATATATATATATATATATATATATATGGGACAACATTGATAGATTAAAGAAGCAAATGAATATTCTCTAGATAGGTGATTATACACCCTACTTCGATGCGACCGACTTAGCCGTGCTGCCTGCCTGATTTCTGTCATTTACCGGATGTGAGGCTAGAAGCTACGCTTATCTTTTCACATACCACATCTTCATTCACTTAGAATGTCACATCGTCATACCCTCTAAATCACAAATTGATTTTCCCAAAAATACCACGGGTATAAGCTAAGAGAAACGAATTCCTCCGCCACCAACGTAAATACATTTGAAACGATAAAATTACGTGATCTACCAGATATAGTCTGTCAGACCTTCGTTCATACAAGTTGTCCTGGGACTGGACAAACCGAAGGCACTATTCAGTATATCCATATTAGTCACTGTTATCTAAGACTTATACAATAGCCCTTGCACTTTACTCCGTCTTCAATTATCTTTGGCATAAATGATTCGCAATGCTTATGCCAATACAGAGTGGTTCTTGGATAATAATCCAACCGGTCTCTCCATATTAACAACGTTAAAATGGACAAAACTTCGATAGTCTGTGAGTTAACTATCAAAGAAAAACAAGTGTGCAAACAACGATACTATTTCCAGATGGAAATTTTATCGATCAATCATCCAACAAATATATATATATATATATATATCCTCATTTTCTATGTTTAAAAAATATACGTTATTAACACTGGAAAACATTTCCATGGCTTAATTATGTATCACTATTCTTCCACATCTATCAAACTCTAACTATAAACTAAAAAGAGAATAATTTCCTAAATATAAACCCCGAAGGCCAAAACCAACAATAGATCGATACTCAGGAACCCATTCAACTTACTAATTCTAGTCAGTTTCTAATTTTGCTTAACTCTATATCTTTAACTCTATTTGATTACCTCTAGTTTGTTTTTAACTCTAATCGATTGACTCTATTTGATTACCTCTAACTGGTTAACTCTAACTGATTAACTCCTTTCAAATAAATTATATTCGATTAACTCCTTTAACTCTAACTGATTTATTCTAACTCCTTTAACTCTAACTGATTTATTCTAACTCCTTTTATAATATCGTATTTATTTTCTAAATAAATATTTCCTTTATTCTATTTATTTTCTCAAATAAATATTCCTTTATTCTAATTCTATTTATTCCCTAAATAAATAAATAATCCCTTTTAATCTATTTGTAAATGTTCTACAAATATTTCCTTTTACTTCCTATTTGTAAATGCTTTACAAATATCCCTCTTCCTATTTGTTTTACAAATAATTTCCTTTATATTTGTTTTACAAACATATTTCCTCTATATTTGACTTATAAATAAATCCCTTTATATTTGTTTCTATTTCCTTTATAAAAACCCTTTTCCTTTTGTACATATATATATATATAATCCAGTGATTTTATATAAATAATTTATTTTCAAATCATACTTTGAAAACCCCTTTATCACATTCTGGTATTTCTTATGGTATTTAACACACCATATAACAACGATAAATATCGTCCAAATACACAAAATCAACGTCAGATTATATATCACATTATATATAACAATATATAAATCATAGTAAAATAAATGTTGAGGAATCCAGTTGGATTCCTCCAACCTGTTTCCCTGCATCCACAAATGTTAGACCATATGATTAACATCGATTTCACTTCGATATGAAATATTCTGATAGCAGAATTAACATATAAATATTTAACGGTTTATATATATATACATATATATATAATTTCCACTAACTGACTAGCAGTTCAATCAAACAGTCAACACACAACAATCAACAGATAATTAACAGTTCTAAGAATATGTTGTAAAAATAGAACTGTTCAGAGTTGGTGAGTTTTACTCACATTGGACTATCATCGTTAATTAATGATAATTATCGTTGATTCAGATGGACAATTTATTTTGCTATAAATTGTAACGAGCTCGGATTCACTTCCATCCAGCTTCATTGTGAAGCTCTCGTCCATACGATCCCAACGCGTCTAGTTTTGCTGAATTTCGTTATCGTATGACAAAGTTATGTCAATTTGAAATCAACGCATATTTAAATTGAATTAAAAACATGAATTTAAAACCAACGGGCTTTACCCGATCTCTAGGCCCAATTCCCTCCATAAAAACCCATACCCGACATTTCCTTTTCTTCCCAAAATCACTTCGACGACCTGCTCCTCATATTTCAAATGTTGACCGCAATTCTGATCGGCCCTGGCACCTCCTCCGACCATCTATGATGAGCGCCACCACCACCGATCACCTCCTCGTCTCCTCCTCTTCCATTCTATACCCACAAAACCCAACTCGGTTTCATCTGTCAAGTGGCGATCTCATCTCGATGTCGTGAACTTCCATGAAGACATCGACAGTTTCCGAGTTCGAATCCTTTCAAAAACCTCACACGAGTCCGATTCCACCTTCTAAATCCAACGACGACCTCAACTCGAACCCATTCTCCCTTGTTTCACCCAAAAGTAGAACCCTAGTTGCGTTGTTAACACCCAACTCCGACGGGAAGCATTCGAGTGCCACAAAACCAATCATAATGAGAATATTACCAGGAACTCCAAGATACACCTAGAATGATTTATAGAAATTTCTTTGTATTTCTATTGATTTATTCTTTGCTCTCGTTTTGGGATTTACAGAAAAAAGAAGTGGCGTCCTGAAATTGATTATATAAGGGAGAGGAGATTTTGTGTGGATGAAACGATGAGTAGGTGGCTGTTTCTAGGCCTTTTAAAGGTTTTAGATATTTTATTTTCACCCTTATATTATCGTTTTTGCTTTCTAAAAATGCGTGTGATCACACACGATACCCAAAAATCACCAAAATGGACATGTAGCTAGAATTCGACATTACGGTCCCGATGAAACTGGTTTCGTCGAATTCTGACTTCCTTTGCTCACACAGCGTATTTTTAACCATCAAAATACTGACTGTTTCTCACTCTGAAAATCCGTACGGCCACACACTAACTCTAAAAATCACCAAACTTGGAATCTAACAATAATTTAATATTGCGGATCCAACAAAATTAGTTTCATCGAATTCCGACTTCGTTTGCAAAAGTGGCTATTTTTAAAGCTCTAAATAGCCTATTTAAATATATAAATATATTTAAATATAATTGTATTAAATATTTAAAAATAAATATTATCGTCTATATTCACAGTGGAATACTATACAGCTCCAGAATATTGCTGTATGAATTTACAACTCGATATTACATCATCAGATTTATATCGATGTTCGATTTCTATTTAAATCCTTATATAAAATATAATTATATCGTTATGGTCAGGGCGCTGCATTTCTGATAATTTGACTTGGACGTAACTTAAAATCTACACGACGAAATCCCGATATTTCTCTTCCACTAGAAAGATATACTCCACCAGCTCCACACGTTTCTTGTTTCATAGAAATCCGATTTAAAACGAACCCTGTATATTCAGTTGAAGTTCAAATCGCCAAATAGTGAACTACCGCGTCGTTACGCGCTCTATTTTAATTATATTATAATTCTACGTTCAAACTGACGTCGATTGAATATATTCTTCAATATAATTCAACTCTAAGCTGACTTAAATCTTAGGGATGACCCAGTTCACAGAATATTGTGATTTCCAATATTTTTGATTATTTCTGAAATAAATATATTATTCTATTATTTAAATTAATTAAATAAATCACTTATTTAATTAAATCACCATTTAATTCACTATATCACTATTTATATAATTAAATAAATTAATTATAATACCTCTGACAATGCGGGTCATTACAATCTTCCCCAATTAAAATAATTTCGTCCTCGAAATTGCTAAGGTAGAGGACGACCCTATCTATTTGGTAAAAGCTTATCAGTTTACCCCTTATCTCTTGTTTCTCTGAACCAATTAATATCGACTAAAATATTAATTCCTTCCGACTAACTTTCGCCATAACCTCCTTTGTACAGCCCTATCGGTAAAACCACAACTCGCCTCTCTAGGCCTTCTCCAACCCAAAAGAAAATCAAACAGCCAAGCGGCTTGCCAATTCGGCTCATAAATCTCATGCTTATATCAAATGTAAACTTGTACCTTTTTGTTGGATATATTAACTCTATCACTTTCACCTGCTATCAACTCAGCATATACCAATATCAATCCAATCAACAATGATCAATTTATCCTCAACACAACCATTCGCTTGTACCTAAGTCGAATTCAATTTCCAATCAAATTTCCATTCTCGATTTCAAATTCTTAACTTCCTAATCAAATTTCCATTTCATATTCTTATCTCGACAATCAAATTTTATTTAAGAACAAATTTTTCTTGATATCATTCTAACCCAATTCAATTCAATTTTCACCTAATTGATTTCAATTTTACTTCCAATTTCTTTACCATATTCAATTCGATTTGTTTTAATTCTACAATCTTTCCATGGGAATTTTAAACAATTTACCATATCAAAAATCAAACTTTCCTTTTTAAAATTCAAAACACTTACTTTTCTAAACAATTTCAAAACAATCTCTTTGGTAGTAATCTGTCACTTACCACTGGAAGATGAACACTGATGATGCTGCAATCATCATCAGAGTTTATTTTCCAGCTACAGAAGTGAGTTCAATACTATATCAGCTTTCAAAACCATTTCTCAAACACTTCCACTTTGAAATATATTTCAAATACCATTCACAATGCTTTTAAACCAATTTAAAATCTCCCAGGATTTTAAAATTCTCTTATATTTAATCCAGATTCATTTACAAACTTCTTTCCAATTTCTGGGATTTTAATTCCAATTCTGATTTAAATTTCAGATTTAACTCATCTGATTTCACGTATTTTACTTATATGAATTCTTGTTGGTTATATATAACCATTTCACATGTTATAATCTTACTTGATTATAATCACTACCTATATATCATAATATATCACATATCCATACTGTGTCGGTCCATCGTATTCAAGTGTTTATTTACTCCTACCGATACAGTGGATCAAACTGATCGACTAGAACTCATAAACAACTCAACTGATAAATCCCCACAATATAAAACCATTTTTATATCAAATACAAATATGCACTCGTATATATACACTCAACTCAATCTAGGGTATTACTAACCCTATCTCTACCGAGTCACGCCACAGAGCCAAGGTAATTCTTAACTTAAGCTCTGATACCAACTGTAACGACCCGGATTTTTGCGACTTTGGTTATCGACATAAACACGATGACGACTAACCAAACATCGAAAAATCCCGGTAATTAATGAAAGAAATTATAGGGTGAGGAAAGATAAGATAGAAACTTAGAATAGAAGAAGAAGAACTTACATTATCAGAGTAAACACAATTCTCACAGTGGAATGAATAAAATATAACATAACTTTGAAATAAAACAGTTATGTACACAACAGCACTTATCAGAGTACATCACTTACAACACAGCGGAAAAACAATAGCTATAAAATCTTGAAGTCTCCTGCTCCAAGCTCTCCAAGGATATTTGTAAATCCTGACTACTTGACTGCCCGTACAAATTTAGGCACCCAAGAGTTTAGGGAAAACACAACAAAACAAACTCCGGGTTAGTCATGGGACTGGTATGAGTAAAACAGTTTAAAACAATTTGAACTAGTAAACGATATCTCATAAGACCACACCATATAACGGAACGGGTTTTTCCCTTATGAGAATCCAAAATATCTTTATATCAAAAACCTTTTGATATGATAATAATGTCTATCAGCCACAATATATTAATCATATAGAAGAAACACTTTCATCTCACGTTCTACATATATAGTATACAATCAAAACTGCAAGCACGTATTGGGTAATGGGTTTCCAACTATGACAAGGTATGAAACCACCTTCTGATCAGTGTACTCTAGGAACGATACACTAAAGTTCAACAAGAACATCTTGTAACTCAGCCACACATGACCGACCACTCATTTCGCTTGAGTGTATCGAATATACATCACCAACGGTTGGGATCAGCAACCGTTCCCGTATATATATGGGACATCATTGATAGATTAAAGAAGCAAATGAATATTCTCTAGATAGGTGATTATACACCCTACTTCGGTGCGGCCGACTTAGCCATGCTGCCTGCGCGATTTCTGTCATTTACCGGATGTGAGGCTAGAAGCTACGCTTATCTTTTCACATACCACATCTTCATTCACTTAGAATGTCACATCGTCATACAATCTAAATCACAAATTTAATTTCCTAAAAATACCACGGGTATAAGCTAAGAGAAATGAATTCCTCCGCCACCAACGTAAATACGTTTGAAACGATCAACTTACGTGATCTACCAGATATACTCTGTCAGACCTTCGTCCTTACGAGTTGTCCTGGGACTGGACAAACTGAAGGCACTATTCAGTATATCCATCTTAGTCACTGTTATCTAAGACTTATACAACAGCCCTTGCACTTTACTCCGTCTTCAATTATCTTTGGCATAAATGATTCGCAACGCTTATGCCAATACAGAGTGGTTCTTTGGATAATAATCCAACCGGTCTCTCCATATTAACAACGTTAAAATGGTCAAAACTTCGATAGTCTGTGAGTTAACTATCAAAGAAAAACAAGTGTGCAAACAACGATACTATTTCCAGATGGAAATTTTATCGATCAATCATCCAACATATATATATATATATATATCCTCATTTTCTATGTTTAGAAAATATACGTTATTAACACTGGAAAACATTTCCATGGCTTAATTATGTATCACTATTCTTCAACATCTATCAAACTCTAACTATAAACTAACAAGAGAATAACTTCCTAAATATAAACCCCGAAGGCCGAAACCAACATCAGATCGATACTCAGGAATCCATTCAACTTACTAATTCTAGTCAGTTTCTAATTTTGCTTAACTCTATATCTTTAACTCTATTTGATTAACTCTAGATCGTTTTTAACTCTAATCGATTAACTCTATTTGATTACCTCTAACTGGTTAACTATAACTGATTAACTCCTTTCAAATAAATTATATTCGATTAACTCCTTTAACTCTAACTGATTTATTCTAACTCCTTTAACTCTAACTGATTTATTCTAACTCCTTTTATAATATCGTATTTATTTTCTAAATAAATATTTCCTTTATTCTATTTATTTTCTCAAATAAATATTCCTTTATTCTAATTCTATTTATTCCCTAAATAAATAAATAATCCCTTTTAATCTATTTGTAAATGTTCTACAAATATTTCCTTTTGCTTCCTATTTGTAAATGCTTTACAAATATCCCTCTTCCTATTTGTTTTACAAATAATTTCCTTTATATTTGTTTTACAAACATATTTCCTCTATATTTGAATTATAAATAAATCCCTTTATATTTGTCTCACAAATATAATTCCTTTTATATTTTATTTCCTTTATAAAAACCCTTTTTCCTTTTGTACATATATATATATATATAAAATCCAGTGATTTTATATAAATAATTTATTTTCAAATCATACTTTGAAAACCCCTTTATCACATTCTGGTATTTCTTATGGTATTTAACACAAAATATAACAACGATAAATATCGTCCAAACACACATAATCAACGTCAGATTATATATCACATTATATATCACAATATATAAATCACAGTAAAATAAATGTTGAGGAACCCAGTTGGATTCCTCCAACCTGTTTCCCTGCATCCACAGATGCTAGACCATATGATTAACATCGATTTCACTTCGATATGAAATATTCTGATAGCAGAATCAACATATAAATATTTAATGGTTTATATATATATATATATATATATATACATATATATATATATAATTTCCACTAACTGACTTACAGTTCAATCAAACAGTCAACACACAACAATCAACAGATAATTAACAATTCTAAGAATACGTTGTAAAAATAGAACTGTTCAGAGTTGGTGAGTTTTACTCACATTGGACTATCATCGTTAATTAACGATAATTGTCGTTGATTCAGATGGACAATTTATTTTGCTATAAATTGTAATGAGCTCGGATTCACTTCCATTCAGCTTCATTGTGAAGCTCTCGTCCATACGATCCCAACGCGTCCAGTTTCGCTGAATTTCGTTATCGTATGACAAAGTTATGTCAATTTGAAATCAACGCATATTTAAATTGAATTTAAAACATGAATTTAAAACATGAATTTAAAACAAACGGGCTTTACCCGATCTCTAGGCCCAATTCCCTCCTTAAAAACCCATACCCGATATTTCCTTTTCTTCCGAAAATCACTCTGACGACCTGCTCCTCATATTTCAAACATTGACCGCAATTCTGATCGGCCCTGGCACCTCCTCCGGCCATCTATGTTGAGCGCCACCACCACCGACCACCTCCTCGTCTCCTCCTCTTCCATCCTATACCCACAAAAACCAACTCGGTTTCCTCTGTCAAGTGGCGATCTCATCTCGATGCTGTGAACTTCCATGAAGACATCGACGGTTTCCGAGATCGAATCCTTTCAAAAACCTCACACGAGTCCGATTCCACCTTCTAAATCTAACGACGACCTCAACTCGAACCCATTCTCCCTTGTTTCGCCCAAAAGCAGAACCCTGGTTATGCTGTTAACACCCAACTTCGATGGGAAGCATTCGAGTGCCACAAAACCAATCATAAAGCGATGAGAACATTACCAGGAACTCCAAGATACCACTAGAATGATTTATAGAAATTTATTTGTATTTCTATTGATTTATTCTTTTCTCTCGTTTTGGGTTTTACAGAAAAAAGAAGTGGCGTCCTGAAATTGATTATATAAGGGAGAGGAGATTTTGTGTGGATGAAACGATGAGTAGGTGGCTGTTTCTAGGCCTTATAAAGGTTTTAGATATTTTATTTTCACCCTTATATTATCGTTTTTGCTTTCTAAAAGTGCGTGTGATCACACATGACACCCAAAAATCAAAAAACTGGACATGTAGCTAGAATTCGACATTACAGTCCCAACGAAACTGGTTTCGTCGAATTCCGACTTCGTTTGCTCACACAGCGTATTTTTAACCGTCAAAATACTGACTGTTTCTCTCTCTAAAAATCCGTACGGCCACACACTGACTCTAAAAAGCACCAAACTTGGAATCTAACAATAATTTAATATTGCGGATCCAAAAAAATTAGTTTCATCGAATTCCGACTTCGTTTGCAAAAGTGGCTATTTTTAAAGCTCTAAATAGCCTATTTAAATATATAAATATATTTAAATATAATTGAATTAAATATATAAAAATAAATATTATCGTCTATATTCACAGTAGAATACCATACAGCTCTAGAATATTCCTGTATGAATTTACAACTCGATATTACATCGTCAGAGTTATATCGATGTTCGATTTCTATTTAAATCCTTATATAAAATATAATTAAATCGTTATGGTCAGGGCGCTGCATTTCTGATAATTTGACTTGGACGTAACTCAAAATCTACACGACGAAATCCCGATATTTCTCTTCCACTAGAAAGATATACTCCACCAGCTCCACACGTTTCTTGTTTCACAGAAATCCGATTTAAAACGAACCCTGTATATTTAGTTGAAGTTCAAATCGCCAAACAGCAAACTGCCGCGACGTTACGCGCTCAATTTTAATTATATTATAATTCTACATTCAAACTGACGTCGATTGAATATATTCGTCAATATAATTCAACTCTAAGCTGAATTAAATCTTAGGGATGACCCAGTTCATAGAATATTGTGATTTCCAATATTTTTGATTATTTCTGAATTAAATATATTATTCTATTACTTAAATTAATTAAATAAATCGCTTATTTAATTAAATCACCATTTAATTCACTATATCACTATTTATATAATTAAATAAATTAATTATAATACCTCTGACAATGCGGGTCATTACATAGCCTATGTGATTAATGTTTTGACCTTTTTGATTGAACCTATATGTTGTTACTACTGTTTGGTGTGATCTATGATTGCATAGGAAAGTTATAATGTTTGAAAAAGCCTTCAAGAAGTGAAAATAGTTTGCAGGAAAGTGGTGCAGGTTTTGGGTCGAGCTACCGACCAGGGGGAGCATGACCGACCCATGCATGTTCGACCGACCTAATGTGCTGCATGTTCGACCAACCCATGCATTTTTGACCGACCCAATGTGATGCATGTTCGATAGACCCAATGTGATGCATGTTCGACCAACCCAAGCATGTTCGACCGACCCATGAAGGTTTAACAACCAGCGATGACCGTGAACTCTTCTGAAGATCAATTCCAATCTGATTAAACTCGAGATGCAAAGGAAGTCCAGATGAGAAGTGATGGATCAAGATCTAAAAGGGGGACTAATGGGTTAACTTCTAAAGTTGGGCTTTGCTACGGGACGTGTGCAAAGGGGTTATCGATATCCATAACTTTGGTTCACTATTGAGGGGGGCATTGACTATGGACCAGTGCGGTGGGGTCAGAGGATGTATGGAGTTGAACTCCATCAGGGCCCCCAAGAGCAAAGTGGTCGTAGTGATAGTTGTACGGGATGAAACTCCGTCATGGCCCCAATAGTTCTGGAGATTAAAGTGGTGGATATCGTATGCTTTACGCACTGAGTGAGAGATGTAAGGATGATTGCTATGTTTGATGTTTGTTATCACCATGACATGCACACTCCCATTTTACACTTTATGTTAGCGTTACCTTAGAGTATTGTACACCTTGTTGTGCTAACTCTTTGGTTGTAGGTCAAGGTTCAGGTATGATTATTTATACATATTATTGCTTTATTTTGCTGCTATCGCTTATACCAAACTTTTGTCTGACTAGAGTTTTATGTCTCTTCTTATTACTCTGGGTGCCCCTAAACGAGAAGACTAGAGACAGGTTAGGTGGTTATGTATGAGTAGCTGTCTGAAGACGAGCAAGAGGCTTCCACGTACTATTTACATATATTCACCCTGTGTTGTTGATGGTCACAGCTTTGGGCATTAGTAGTGCACCTCCTTTAATTCCCTTTTAGAGACCGTATTTTGAAGTTGTAATAATAATTTGGGTCATAAGCTGTATTTTGGATTCCGCTACTCTGATAATTATGGTTTAGTATCAGCTTATGTACTGTCTCACCTGTTTTATATCAAGTTATGTTATTATTATATTTTATTCCATGCGCTGTGAGATATACTACCGGTTCTTGATGATTCATAGTTTCAAATCCCGTTCTTTTGATGACCGTCCCATGCTAGTTGGACACTGGCACAACGCATTTCGAGGGAAATGTTGGTTGGTGTAGGGCGGGCCGTCACACTTGGTATCAGAGTCTAGGTTGCCTAGTTTAACCTAGGGGAATACATCAGGGAGAGATAGTATACATATATGAGAGCGCGTATTTGTGATATTTTGGTTTTCAAAAGCTATATATATGTTATTAGTATATCTAAGGATGAAGTCGCACTGCACTGGCACCGCTATGGAGATGATTAATTGTTTTCTTTTTACAGATTGAACGATGAGCCGATATACGAGGAGTACGGGTTCAGGAGCCAACAATGGGAATGCCCCTGATATGAGGACGATATTTACTGCCTTTATGCGAAAGATGCTTAGGGATTCTTAGGGAGCAGTTCCTAATGCTGCTAACGGTGGTGGTGCAACGGTGTAGGAGCCTAGAGCCGATTTCGCCAAGATCAGCAAGGATTATACTAATCTTGGTGGAAAGTTGTTCCACTGAACGGAATCAGCTATGGATGTTTTGGACTGGCTTGATAATTGTGAGCACGTCTTCGAGGATTTAGGGATCAATGATGCGATGAAGAGATATATAGCATCGCGTCAACTTCAAGGATGAGAAATGAATTGGTGGAATGCTATCAAAGCGGCTACTCCCGAGGAGCAAGTTAGTTGGAATCAGTATACGACCTAATTCAGTGATAAGTTTATTCCAACTGCTTAGAAATCAGAATTGTTCAAGAAGTTTTTGGAGCTTAAGTAGAATGATAGGGCAATCTCGGAATATATTTCTGAATTCGATACTTTATCGAAATATGAATTATCTCTTATCGATACTGCCGAGAAGAAGAACGAGAAGTTCACAACAAGCTTAGATGAGTACCTGGGGGAACGACTTGTAAACCACATCAATGAGACATTCGAATCTATTATGGGGAAAGCATCGAGATCAGAGAGCCTTTACCCTGAGTCGAAGACCGATGTTGCTATTGCATCTGTAGGAGAGCCAAAAACGAAGGCAAGAGGTGAAGGCAAGAATAATTCCCAGAACAAGAGGAAACAAAATCAATCCAAGGATGGTCAAAAAAAGAAGAATAAGAAAGATATCGAGTGCTATAGCTGTGGCAAGAAGGGCCACTATGCCAAAGATTATCGAGCAAAGCCAGCGGACATGAAGTGCTTCAATTATGGCCAAGTGGGACATCACAAGGATAAATGTCCACAACCTCCTAAAGAGAAGAAGATTATGAAAGCATATGCTATCAATGTTGTTCCTTCTTCGTCGGATGCCCCAACTGCGGCGGAGAAAGGAAAGGGTGTCATCATTCAAGGTATGCTTTCCATTTATGATGTTACTGTTCGAGTACTGTTTGATACCGGGGATTCTCATTCCTTCGTATCTAGTGACCTGGTATATAGGTTTGAACTGGAACACGAGATTGTTGATAAGCCTTTAGTTGTGACGAACCCAATCTGTGGTTCGACTAGCCTTAATATGATTTGTCGTAATTTGGTCTTATCGAGTCATGGATGCATGTTTGCTTGTGATTGCTTTGTTTTGGGCTTTACTGGGTTTGGCATTATTTTGGGAGTCGATTGGCTCCAAACGTATGGGGTGGTAGTAGACTGTGAGGGGTCTTCGGTGACCATTAGAGTGGATGATGGGCGGAGGGTGTTGTTTGGTTGCCTACCTAGTGATGGGGTGATGGCTAGTTTTCTAAATTCCCTCGACATCCCGCATGATGAGTTGTTAAATGTGCCTATTGCGGCGAGTATTCGGACATCTTCAAGGAAGTGATCGGACTACCACAACACCAAGAGATCGAGTTTCGTATTGATTTAGTGAAAGAGGCCAGGACTATAGTGACGCCTCTTCGTCGTATGGCGCCAAGGGAGCAACGAGAGCTCGGGGTGCAAGTAAGCGATCTTTTGACGATGGGATTTATCCAAAGAATTGTTTCCGAGTGGGGAGCACTAATTGTGTTTGCTACCAAGGCCGATGGTTCCCTTCGATCGTGTGTGGACTACCACGAGTTGAATAAGGTAACGAGGAAGAATAAGTATACTCTTCCGTGGATAGACGAATTATTTGATTAGTGGAATGGAGCGAGAGTGTTCTCCCAATAAGATCTCGCGACAGGTTTTCATCAGCTCCGAGTAGCAACTGAGAGTAAACCTAAAACGACATTTCCGACGCCATCCGGATTCTATGAGTGGTTGGTCATGCCATTCAGGTTGACCAATGCACCGGCATATTTTGTGGATCTTATGAATAAGGTATTCAGGTATCAATTGAATAAGTTAGTTCTTGTGTTCGTGGACGATATCTTAGTTTATTCGAGGATGGAGGAAGAACACAAGAAACAGTTGAGGATAGTGATGGAGGTGTTGAGGAAACACCAATTGAAAGTGAAATTTTCTAAATGTCACTTTTGAAGGAGGGAAGTGAGGTTCTTGGGCCTTGTTGTTTCAGAGAATGGTATTTCCCTGGACCTTGCGAAGGGGGTTACGGTGCAAGATTGGTCTACGCCCAAGAATGCAACGGACGTGAGAAGTTTCTTGGGGTTAGCTAGATATTATCATAAATTTATCGAAGACTTCTCCAAGATAGTGGCACTGTTAACTCAGTTGACCAAGAAGAATCAAGCTTTCGTTGGGACGGAAGGTGTGAGAATGCATTTAAGAGCCTAAGGAATGAAGAGACGATGGTATACACGGATGCCTGTGGTACCGGACTAGAAGTTGTACGGATGCAAGGAGGTATGGTTATAGCTTATGCTAGTCATCAACTTAAACTGCATGAGAAAAGATATCCAACCTATTATTTGGAATTGGCAGCGATTGTGTTTACGTTAAAGATGTGGGGACATTATCTCTTGGGAGAAAGATTCGAGTTGTTTACCGATCATAAGTCGTTAAAGTATCTTTTCTCTCAAAAGGATTTAAATCTTCGTCAGCAGAGATGGTTAGAATTCTTGGCTTCATATGTTTCAATATCGCATACACACCTGGAAAGGGAAATGCGGTAGTTGATGCATTGAGTAGGAGCCATGCCAGCTTGGGGGCTATGTTTCTTCAATGGGAGCAAGTGGAATATATCGCGGGATATGATTTCAGACCTAAATGCGATTTAGATCCAAATATGTTAGCAAGTTTGACGATCAGACCGACTTTGATTGAGCGGATCGGTTCCAGTTAGAGGGACGATCCTAACCTATTGGAAATCATCTCCAAGTTAGAGATGGGTATCAACGGTGAGGAGATGAACAAGTATGGACTTTATAGATAAGAATGGCTTCGAAAGAGTGTGAGATTAGTTGTACCCAGCGTAAATGGATTGAGAGTTGAAGTGCTTAGAGAATATCATCACTCGAAACTGACTATACATCCCGGTGGTAACAAAATGTATCGAGACATGATGTAGACCTACTACCGGGAAGGGATTGTGACACCCTACATCCGTTAATGTCACTCATTAAGAGAATGCATTAAGTTTCGTGAAGCATTAAAGGTAAACAGAAATAGAAACATTACATGACAGACATAAAAATAACAGCGGAATAAAAACTAACTTTATTAATCATAATGCATCATGGTTCAAAACATAATATGTCTGCATTACATAAAAACTAGTAAATCATAAAAACTTCTATCTTGCTTTTAAACATCAGAGTACAAAATAAGATAAGCAAAATCCCCAAATAAAACATAGCCATAGTAGCAAAGATGGGAGCCTAAGCCATACATCAAAGCAGCTCTAGCAAAGTGATAGTAGAATCCTGGTCAAGCTTGAGTATTCCAACCCTGAGAACCTGGGGGGGGGGGGGGGGTGGAAGGAAGAATAGGAAACAAAAAGGGTCAGACATAAAGTCAGGCGAGTCCCGTTACATGTAGCAAGTAAATAAGTAAAAGTAGCATGACAGGCATATAAAGTGGATAAGAAAGATAACACCATAAAAGGCAGGTATGACAAGGTAAACATGATAGAGTGTATACGCTTCTCTAATGATTACTCTTAATCTCTGTACTAATACTAGTATAACCAAAATGAGATGATCCCAACAACTCTTAAGATGGTAGACATAGGTGTACTTCTGGTGAGAGGTTTTAACCCTATACAATCCATAGGCAGCTCAATCCTAACAGGCTCCTAAACTTTACCAGAGTCTAGATGTACCCTAACCACTACCCTAATCGATCACCTCCATACTCCGTAGATGCCCTATGCCGGCTCCACGGTAGGAAGTATCACTTCCTAAAGTGGTAACCCTTCGTGATGTGCACAACCATATCTACTGGTGTCACAGTCGTCTTATCCCCTTCTGCCCAGTCCATGCATGCACATGTCACCGGTCTGTTTGCATCGCCCACACCGTCCTCCATGCTTGGATATCTTACAATCAGCCTAGTAAGCATGCCCTAACTCCGACCTAGGACGGAGTACTCGTTCGATATAGTTATAAGGGTTACTGATTGAAATGAGTCCCACACACAAGATGATATAAGCTTTCCCATTAGTTTGTATCCCTATTAGGAATTCCTCAGGTTATGTATACCTATTGGTGTCTTTAATTACATAACCCCCTTGGGTTAAGTTTGTGGGCCTATATATAAATATTACTATAACGTTCCATATTTTCTATCCAATTATGTAAATTATTTTATTATTTACAATATCGATTTGAATTTAAATAATTTAATTTAATTATTTTGAACCCTCAAAAATGAGTGTTTCTCCAAACGGTCTCCGTTTCCATTGAAAAGAATTTGATTGGAATGCGTACAATTAATTATTGCTAGATTTCCAGTTTAGAGCCAATTGGAGTTGTTTTATCGGTATGCGCAATTTAAAGATAAACCGATAAATTAAAATGACGACGTTGTGCAAATAGAGTCCATTTTCAGCGAAATTAGTTTTGTTAGGTCCGTAATGTCAAATTATATCATACGATCCATTTTCACTAAAGTTGGATATCGTTTGTAACTGCATGAATAAAGAGCGCACAACGTAAATTAAGGTTCGAATTAAATATTAATAACCTAAAGAAAATATATCTATCCTACATCAGAACACATTAATTGTCGCATGCCCCAACCCATAACTTTCTTTGCTGCAAAACCATGTTCTCGGCAAATGTTTTCATAGACTAAAATAAATTTAAAGAGGGTCAACCCCTATAAATATATAGCGTAGCATTCTGTAGACATTATAAAATTTATCATTTGTCATCTCTATTAATTATCGCTACATCTCAACAGTAAGGCTTGGGCAAATAACTCGGCTACTTCACATGTCCTCTGAAGGAAATTTAACATATTATAATAATATAAAATGACGTCGTATGTTTTCTTCTGTCCTATGTGCCCATTCGCAGCATACATGTGCTGTTTGAAAAGCCAAAATATCTCTGCCAGCAGACTTCTGTAGTTCATACATCTCGTGCCATCCATTTCAGTACATAAGCACATGTCTGAAAGAAGAAAAATCGGGTGGTCTAATACAACTAGCAACCCTATGTTCTGAAACCCTATATTTCTTTTTCCTTGACCCCCACGTTTCGTTCTCTTTTATAAATACACAACGTTTTCTTCTAAATTTAAATCTACTTAAAATTAGGTGCATGCGCTGCATTCCCTATTCTTTCATTTCATTGATCTATCGTGTATAGTTACCTGCGCCATACTGTCATTTTCTCTGCTCCATACCTTATACCGGGCTTGGATCGCCTGGACCAGGGGGTCCCTGTTCTCCTGGTCCACGCCAATCAAATTGACCCATTTCAGGACAATTTGCACTTTGTCCTCTGAATTCCAAATCGAAATTCAAAGAAATTCAGGGGCAAAGTGCAAATTGTCCGAATTGAGGCAATTTGATTCGCCCGGACCAAGGGAACAAGACCCCTTGGCCTAGAGGATCCGCACCCCCTTAAACTACACCTCTACTTTAAAAAAACGTCAACCCCTAATCTGAAGCCACCTTAAGTCTATGGATGGAAAAATCTCTGAAATGCTACAGTGTATGTTACTTCGCACATGCAAACATCACTCTATGCTTTTACCCTATTACCTACTGTGAATGAATTTGTTTTTATCCTTAGGATCTCCCCTTTATAAAACCGCATGTTCTCTCCGCTCTCCTCGGTCAGAAATTATTCCACATAGAAGAGAAAAATGAAGGGGACTGGAAAACAAATGAAACTTCCTTTCCACTTCTCACAAGAAACTTAACGCAACAATATGTAGACCAAAATCCACCTACTATATAAAGGGAAATAACGTCATTTTGGCGGAAGGCAATGTTTCAGGAGGTGTTATAGGGAAGAAAGTGGTGGCGAGTTCATGGGCTCGGCGTTGGGTGAACAGTGGCTTGTTGACCGTGGGTTCATGAAGTGCGGTTCTCGAGAGTATGGAGGAAGGCACCAAGTGATGGAGGCATCGGAGTTGTTTTGGTGGCGGAAGTAAGGGCGCAGCGGAGTTCAGAGGTCCGAGTAGCGACTGGAAGCCAAAATCTAGTGCGTGAGGTGGTTTCCAACAAGTTGATGAGATTTAGTAGTGGAGTGGGGTTGTTTTAGCGAGGTGGAGAAATTATGGCGAGGTCAGTCAGTGAATTAGGAAGGGGAAGACAAGTCTGTTGATGAATGGAAGAGGGTACGGTGCTTGTTTGATCAGGGAGCAGCGCCTTATAAATATGGTGTTCATGTGGAGAGGCATGTAGTGCGTTTTAATGTATGGGGTAGAAGTTGCTTCTATAAGACTGGTAGGAGAAAGTGATGCTAGGAGGAGGAATTCTGTAGCATGGAATTATTAACATCAACAAAGTCGCGTTTTGTCAAAAGAGATTGCATGTAGAACTAAAGGGGTTTTAGACCAACATGGTTATGGGAAGAAGGCTATAGCAGTTCAGATGGCGTTGCATTTAGTTCGAGACAGAGTTCTGATGATGATGTCGGCGTTGATCCTGAAGGTCAATGGGAGGCGCGGCATCAGGATTTGATACCGTGTTTTCTTTTGTATCGAGGCCAGTATTGAGGAAATAGGGAAGTCTAAAGTTGTGCTAGCATTAGTGTGAGTTGATTATATATATTGGTAAAAGAAGTTTGGTGTTTCGGTCACTGCTAGGTGGTGAGTGGACTTTGTGACGGTGGCGCGGTGGACTTGCTGAAGGCGTTCGAGCATGGAGTTGTATGCGGTGTAGCAGCTGCATATAATAGAAGAAGAAAAAAAATTGGAAAATGAAAGGAGCAACGAATTGCCTGGAAGAAAAGGAAACGCAAGAGAGTGGCACCCTAGGCATATGCATGGAATTGGGTACATGTACAACCGAGACAAATGAAGAAGGAAAGGGCAAGCACGGTGCACACGGTTGGATGATGAAGCAATGGACTGTTTTAAACTGTAATAGATTATTTAGTAAAAATATTATAATAATGGTTTAAATTAATCATCATTCTACGCGTTATCAGATCGAAGTGAAACAAGTGGTGATTGGTACGTATTGTCAAGTAATACGGGATTATGTATTATTGTCGAAAATTCGAGCATCGAATTTTCTCGGGCCGTTGCAGTTAGTATTAGAGCAATGGTTTAGGAATAACCTTGGCTTTGTGGCGTAACTCAGTAGAGATGGGGTTAGTATTACCCTAGATTGAGTTTGAGAATATACATATGAGTATGCGTATTTGTAACATGAATATAAAATTATTTTAAATTATTTTGGTTAAAAGGTTAAATGAAATAATTTTACCCAAATTTATTTTGGTATAGAAAAAGAGAAATAATTCTCTCAAATTGTTGGTTAGTTGTTTGAAACTTTTATTGGTTTGATTATTTGATTTGAATAGATTTGATTGTGGAATTAGAATGATTTTAACCAATTGGGAATTCCAAACATGAATCTAACTTATGTTAAGTTAAAATGAAATTTATAAGTTGAAATTTGAATATTGAAATTAAATTGGATACAAACCAATTGAAATTAAAAAACCCAAGTGAAATGGTTGAAATTGATTACATGAATATAAATTTAAGCTTGAATGAAACAAATCTAGAATGAATGAGTTAGACATGTTGGGATGAATTCAAATATAATCTGAGTGAAATTGGAATTCCGAATATGGAATGTATGAATTAAAGTTTAATAAATGAATCGGGTAAATAAAGGAATTTGACTCGAGTATTAAAATTTGACATAAGTTAATGGAGAATTTGACTTGGTTTTGGAACATTGAAATACATGAAAATAATCCAATTGGAGTCTTTGAAAAACCAGGAGAGTTGTATGGTTGAAATTAGTCACATGATTATAGGATAAACTTGATTTGAAAGAAAATCTTAAATAAATGAATTGAATCCATTAAAATGAATCTAAGTTAATAAATTTGAATGGAATTCAATGAATTTAAGAAAATGAATTTGAATAAGATATGAGGAGTTGATTTATGTATCCAAAGGGATTGAAAGGAAATGGTTATAAAGAAAATTCATATGAAGTGAACAAGTATGTAAAATGTTTAGATTGGATAATTGGTTGCATGTGTATAGATTTAAAACTTGATTAAGAACCGACCAAATCTTATGAATCTATATGGATATACAAAATGGATTGTTAAGAGGTGATTATAAATGGAATCCATGAGAATTGGATCAGATAAAGAAGTGATTGAGTTGTATGAGAGACTGTTTGGAATGGACAATATGGATATTGAACTTCACTGACATTGTTTTGAAATTAATAAAGTTCATTTGAGTTAAGAATAGGTGCAAGACTAATTTTGCTTATATTGGCTGAGTTCTGGAGCTGATTAAATCCAGTTTGGTTAGAGCTGCATTATAATTGAGCAGACTCAAGTATAATATATTGCTAATCGCTTGTTAACGCTCGCAAAAAGGTACGCCTATGCAAATATAAAATTTTTGGTTTTTGGTTTGGATTTTGAATTGGATTTTCCGACCGTGTTGATCGATGGATTTATTTTGTTCTTGCAATATTGCAAAAGTCATTCCGTACAGGGGAGACTCTGCCAAATTTTTTCCAACATTTAAGGTGTTAGAAAATTTATGAAGATCTTTGGAAAAAAATTTATCATAAATAAATTTTCTTTAAAACCAATCGTATTAGTTCTGGAAATGAAACTGAAGTTTTATTTGTAAAGATAATGGGTTGTAGCATTCTTTCTACCTTAGTAATTTCGGGGACGAAATTCTTTTAAGCGGGAAGGAATGTAATGTCCCGTATTTTCTGGACAATTATGTAAATTATTTTATTATTTACAATATCGATTTGAATTTTAAATAATTTAATTTAATTATTTTGAACCCTTAAAATTGAGTTTTTCTCCATCCTATCTCCGTTTCCAGTGAAACGAACTTGATTGGAATGCGTACAATTAATTATTGCTAGATTTCTAGTTTAGAGCCAATTGGAGTTGCTTTATCGGTACGCGCAATTTAAAGACAAACCAACAAAATAAAATGACGTCGTTGTGCAAATAGATTCTGTTTTCAGCGAAATTAGTTTTATTGGGTCCGGAATGTCAAATTATATCAAACGATCCATTTTCATTAAAATTGGATATCGTTCGTAATGGCACGAATAAAGAACGCACAACCAAAATTAAGATTCGAATTAAATATTAATAACCTAAAGAAAATATATCTATCCTACATCAGAACACATTAATCATCGCAGGCCCCAACCCATAACTTTCTTTGCTGCAAAACCATGTTCTCGGCAAATGTTTTCATAGACTAAAGTTAATTTAAAAAGGGTCAACCCCTATACATATATAGCGTAGCATTCTGTAGACATTATAAAATTTATCATTTGTCATCTCTATTAATTGTCACTACATCCCAACAGTAAGGCTTGGGAAAATAACTCGGCTACTTCACATGTCCTTTGAAGGAATTTTTGTTTTGTTTTGAAATAGGTAAAAAGTCAGCCCAAGGCCCAAACAAAATACAGTCCAGTACTCAACATAAGTACCGACCTCTCTCTTATCTCTCATTCTAACCCTAGCCGCCTTCCTCTCAGTCTCACACGAACTCATCGATGGCGAATTAGAGAGCGATTCGTCATCTTTATACTATGGTCGATGAAAGCACTATGGAGGCTTCCAAACGTGATCTTCCATGTCTTTGAATTTTCTCTTAAGTTCTTTGAGCTTGTTAGAATCTCTAACATCTATGTCATTAGTGTTGAAGCGAACCATGACTTCAGATCTGCTCTTGCTTGTCTTTAATAACATGTTTTGGTCATCTTTGTGCCTCTCGGAGCTTGGATCTGCTTGAGATCTGAATCCGCCGCTGCTATCTCCTCTGTCCCAACAAGATAAGTGGTATATTTTTTTGTTAATCTTGCTTTTATAGTGATTGTCCCCAACTTTATTGAGAAAGCTTTCGTCTTTATCTATATCCTTGTATTTGATTTTGACTTTCTGGGCTGACCAGTATTCATTGTTAACCTCCAGGATTTTATCGAACTCCGGATCACTGCTGATGGGTTCTCTAACTGTTTCAGGTAAGTAATTAGGGTTAGTGTCTAAAATTTGAGAATTAATAGGATGACATTGATAATAACTCTGTTTACTTCCCTTACAGAAATGATTTCTGTGAACAGTATGGAGCTTCTCTTCAGTAAGGAAGCCAGAGTTGCAAATCCTGTTATGATTTTCTTCTGGATCACTACTGGGATCAATCTTGTCTCTGAATCCTGCATCAGGTAATGAACTAGCATTAATGTTCATAAATTTAGATATATTTTTATGATCACAATAATTAATTTGGACCCTTCCCTTGTAGGAATGTTGTTTGAATTCAGAGTTGGGATGAATGATCCCAATTAGGAAGTCAGAATGAATTTGTTTTCCCTTGTTGCCATAACCTTCCTGCTCTCCAGAATGATTAACTTGATTGTGGAAGGAGTGCTTGTGCAAATTTTGCTTGCCATTTAGTAAGAAATCCTCCACATATTTATTACCATCATTGAATTTGCTTGCATTCTCCTGATAAGTATTGCAGTCTTTATTCTGCCTGTCTGATTTTTTCAATATGATATGGCTTTCAGCATATATATTTCTCCATAACTGATAACAACTCATAGCTTTATTAGAGTGCAGTCTTTCATTTCTCTCTTTCCATATGTGAAACACCATAGCAGTAAGGAAAACATAAGCCTTAATGAAGTTTTTAGACTTGGATTTAAAATGCTTAAGGATATAGTCAACACTACCTCTAATATCTAAAGTGGGAATATACTGATTGACCCCCAGAGTACTTTTGGCATTATTCCAAATGTACTGGGAATATTCGCAATCAAAAAATAAGTGCCTGGCGCTTTCTACTACTTTTTTACAAAATAAACAGTTTGTGTCAATATTTTGACCCCATTTACAGCATCTATCTTTAGTAGGGAGTTTGTTAAGAATAGCATGGAATATTAACTCGGTAAATTGGATAGTCTAATACAGCTAGATAACCTATGTTCTGAAACCCTATATTTCTTTTTCCTTGATCCCCACGTTTCGTTCTCTTCTATAAATGCACAATGTTTTCTTCTAAATTTAAATCTACTTAAAATTAGGTGCATGCGCTGCATTCCCTATTCTTTCATTTCATTGATCTATCGTGTACAGCTACCTGCGCCATACTGCCATTTTCTCTGCTCCATACCTTATACCACACCGCAATTTTAAAAAAACGTCTACCCCTATTCTGAATCCACCTTAAGTCTATGGACGGAAAAATCTCTGAAATGCTATAGTGTATATTACTTCGCACATGCAAACATCACTCTACGCTTTTACCCTATTACCTACTATGAATGACTTTGTTTTTATCCTCAAGATCTCCCCTTTATAAAACCGCCTATTTTCTCCGCCCTCCTCACTCATAAATTATTCCACATAGAAGAGAAAAATGAAGGGGACTGGAAAACAAATGACACTTCCTTTCCTCTTCTCACAAGAAACTTAATGCAACAATATGTAGACCAAAAGCCACCTACTATATAAAGGGAAATAACGTCATTTGGACGAAAGGCAACGTTTCAAAAGGTGTGTTAAGGAAGAAAGTGGTGGCAAGTTTAGTGGGCCCGACGTTGGGTGAACAGTGGCTTGTTGACCGTGGGTTCATGAAGTGTGGTTCTCGAGAGTATGGAGGAAGGCACCAAGTGATGGAGGCATCGGAGTTGTTGTGGTGGCGGAAGTAAGGGCGCAGCGGAGTTCAGAGGTCCGAGCAGCGGCTGGAAGGCAAAATCCGGTGCAGGAGGTGGTTTCCGACGAGTTGACGAGATTTAGTAGTGGAGTGGGGTTATTTTAGCAAGGTGGAGAAATTATGGCAAGGCCAGTGAGTGACTGAGGAAGGGGAAGACAAGTTTGTTGATGAATGGAAGAGGGTACGGTGCTTGTTTGATCAGGGAGCAGTGCCTTATAAATATGGTGTTCACATGGAGAGGCTTGTAGTGAGTTGGTAATGTATGGGGTAGAAGCTGCTTCTATAAGGCTGGTAGGAGAAAGTGATGCTAGGAGGTGGAATTCTATAGCATGGAATTATTAACATTAGCAAATTCGCATTTTGGAAAAAGAGATTGCGTGTAGAACTAAAGGGGTTTTAGACCAATGTGATTATAGGAAGAAGGCTGTAGTAGTTCTGATGGTGTTATGTTCAGTTCGAGACTGAGTTCAGGTGATGATGTCGGCATTGATCCCGAAGTTCAATGGGAGACGCGACTTCAGGATTTGATGACCTTTTTTTGTGTGTCGAGGCAGGTATTGAGGAAATATGGAAGTCTGAAGTTGTGCTAGCATCAGTGTGAGTGGATTATATATACTGGTAAAGGAAGTTTGGAGTTGCGGTCACTGCCAGGTGGTGAGCGGGCTTCGTGACGGTGGCGCGGTGGACTTGCTGAAGACGTTCAAGCATGGAGTTGCATGCAGTGTAGCAACTGCAGATAATAGAAGAAGAAAAAAAAGATAAAAAAATTGGAAAATTAAAGGAGAAACAAATTGCCTGGAAAAAAAAGAAACGTAAGAGAGTGGCACCCCAGGCACATACATGGAATTCGGTACATGTACACCCTAGACAAATGAAGAAGGAAAGGGCATGCACGGTGCACACGGTTGGATGGTGAAGCAATGGACTGTTTTAAATGGTAATAGATTAATTAGTAAAAATATAACAATAACGGTTTAAATTAATCATCACTCTACGCGTTATCAGATCGAAGTGAAACAAGCGGCGATTGGTACGTATCGACAAGTAATACGGGATTATGTATTATTGTCGAAAATTCGAGTGTCGAATTTTCTCGAGTCGTTACAATTACCCACCCCCTCAGATTTACTTAACCTACCCACTATTTAAACCAGTTACTTTACCCCTATTCAAGTTTATGTTCATATAATCCCTATAGATTCAACTAGGTTAAGTATATCAATTCATTACCATGTTCATTTATGGTTATAATGTCCAAGACCTCCCACATTAAACCTATAACTTACGGATGCCGGTTATGTCGGGCGGCTCCTGGCAGGCTTCTTCCAGAAGTTGGGTTTAACCTCGTGTCATAACATGTCTCGTATTTGTGCACCTAGACCCCTTACATTAGATTCACCACTTGTGGTCACTGGATATGCCAGGCGGTTCTGGACAGACATCCACCACAAGCGTAATCTAACCTCGTGTCTAAGCGCAGTTACAGTTTCTAATTAATGTATCCTAGGTATTTCATTATTAACTAATTCTTACCTATGTCGTTATAGTTTTCATGCACCTTTTTCCCCAGTTATGTTCATACTGATTTATATGCCCTAAATTCATATTCATAAACATTATTCAAGTTATGCCAAATTTCCCGTTTACAAGTTATGCCAATTTCAATGTTTTCCCCTCGTTCCCAAAGTAACGCATTCGCATATTTTTAGCGGCATGCCTAAGCTCGAAAGTAGCCTGGCTATATAAAATAAAAGGGAAAGGGTGAAGGGAAGATGACATAAATGGTTATTGTAACAAAATCGACATAAAAATATATTGGCATAATGTTAAGATGGACATATAAGAACAAATCCGATGAACTTGTGATAATAAAACTGGTTCTAACACATTAGGGATGTCATAATAGGCATGATTAGATCTAAATAAGGATTTAGATGTCCAACTAATGACAGATCCAAATTAACCACAAACATAATACGTACAAGATGATCTAAATAGAGAATTTGATCTATAATCAAAAGTAGATCTGACATGATAAAGGTTAAGATCCAAGTCACAGTTAATTCAGAATATCATAGATTCACAGTTACAATAGATCTGGTATGATTCAGTCACAGGGATAGATCCAAATTACATTCATATCATGTTTTACTTTTAATTATTTAAATCTGAAGGTATCTTGAACTCAGATTGTTTGGATCTAGAAAGATAGAAGAAGAGTAGCAAAGGTAGGATCACAGATCTACACTTGAATCTCTAAACTCGATTGCAGAAGAAGAAAAAGATTTGATTCAGTCCAAGCAACGACAACATTTGGGCCTCCATTGATTTTAATATGAGAAAACTAGAGAAATGAGGTAGTATATATAACTGCCTGCCCCCAGAACTGACTTGCCATGTCAGCCCTACGAGGGTCGATCCCCCCTTTATGGGGCCGACCCATGGGTCGACACCCCCTTGAGGGGTCGACCCAGGGGTCGACACGCCCCTTAAGTGGTCGACACCCCTGGGTGGGATTTTTCCCACTCACCCGAACTTCTGCGATTTTGACATTTGAACCGGAATTTTGAACTTCTGGACCTTATATATATATATATATATATATATATATATATATATATATATATCTGTGTGTGTGTGTATTCTTGCGCGTATACAAACTTCAAGCCTTCTTCATATGGTGTCCGTTTTACGCAAACCAAATGTCTATCTTGACCAGAATTTCGAGACGGACGCAATGGCGCAGTCTATTTCTTTAATTCTGAATATTCAATTAATCATTCTTTAATTTATCCTCTTTAGTGCTTTTAAAATTACGGGGTGTTACAGGGATGAAACGAGACGTTGGGAAGTTTGTATCCAAGTGCATAAACTACCAGCTAGTTAAAGCCGAGCAAAAGAAGCCTAGTGGTTTGTTACAACCATTGGAAATTCCCGAATGGAAATGGGAACAAGTCTCAATGGATTTCATTGATGGTTTACCAAGGACTAGATCAGGTCACGATAGTATTTGGGTGATTGTGGATCGATTGACCAAAAGTGCAAGGTTTATACCGGTCAAGTCGAATAGAACAACAACTAAGTTAGTAGAACTGTACATGAAGCAGGTAGTGAGATTTCATGGAGGAAGTAAAGGTACTATGTGACCGAGATCCATTACTTACTTGTGGTTTTTGGAAGAGCTTACAAGAGGCCTTAGGGTCAGAATTACATCTCAGTACCGCATACCATCCTCAAACTGACGGTCAAACAGAGAGGGTAAATCGTGTATTAGAGGATCTCTTGAGAGCTTATATATTGGATTTTGGAGGTTCATGGGATGACCATTTACATATAGTTGAGTTCGCATATAATATTAGTTATCAGTCCAGTATTGGTATGGATCCATTTGAAGCTTTGTACGGAAGACCGTGCAACTCACCATCATGTTGGCTGGAAACTGGTGAGAAATTTGTGCTTAGACCAAATGTAATAAGAGAAACTTCAGATAAGATCTAGGTGATTCAACAACGAATGAAAGCTGCCCAAAATGGGCAGAAAAGTTATGTTAATAAAAGGAGAAGAGATTTGAAATTCTTCGTTGGTGACTTAGTATTGTCATGATTTCTCCGTTAAAGAGTGTAATTCGGTTTGGTAGGAGAGGTAAGTTAGCACCAAGGTTTGTTGGTCCATTCCCAGTTCTCGAACAACTTGGGAATTTAGCTATAAAGTTGGATTTCCCGATAAGATGACGGCAATTCATGATTTTTCATGTTTCCCAGTTAAGGAAGTCCGTGCACGATTCTGATAGGACTATTTCACCAGATTAATTGGATGACATCAAGGTAGAATCCGAGGCAGTTAGGTGCCGTTGGACGATTCGTATTGTAAGACACGATAGGAAACAACTTCGATGGAAGATGGTGGAACTAGTCAAGGTCCATTGTGGTGATGATGAGAATGATTGTACTTGGGAAACAAAGGAGAGCATAAGGAAGTCGTATCCAGAACTCTTTGCCTGGTAAGATTTTAAATCGCGATATGGTTATTCCCTTGTTAGTAAGCTGCATGCTAGGATAAGCTAGTTGTGTTGTTGTGTATGTTTGATTGTTTGTAAATGGTTGATAGGCATGCGGGACACCATTGTATGTTCCTTGGTTAAGAAATTTCAGGGGCGAAATTTCGTAAGGGACACCATTGTAACGACCCACATTCTACGTATCGGAGGATCATAGAATAATTATTTTATTTTCATACGAATTCGTATGGACGTGTAACTTTGGAAAACGACTAATGGGGCCATTTCCCATATTCACGATTTTTGCCGAATTTTAAATGACCGTTTTGTCCCTAGAGAATCTTGTTTCGTCTATAACTTTTGATTGGTAAGGAGTTTTGACCTTTCCATTGGATTAGGATGATGGGTTACCTTTTCCATAAAGTGGTCGCATTAATAAAACAGACTTACCATTTGAGAGATATGGCTGAAATAATGTTTGGAAGATGAAAAACAGCCTAACTGGGCTTAATAGGGTGATTAGTGGCTAGGCTCATAACCCATTTCGGCATTAGGGTGATGGGAGGGCTGAAAGGGGTTGGAGAATCATCTCCTTTCATTTCTCTAGCCTCCACAAACATTCCTCTAACCCTAGCAATGGCCTCCATCTTCTAAATCATTCCCTAATAACCTTTTTTATCACTAATCAAACAAAACTACATCAAATCAAGTCAAATTAGCATCAAATCAGAGATAGAGCTGCTGCTATATATAGAAATCTATGCCAAATCAGTTAGATCTTCAGATCCATCATTCATTTGTGGTTAAGGTGAGTGGTTAGCATGTTTATTCACTAGTTGTGGCTAATTGGGGGTGATTAGTGATAATTAGCGAAATTAAACTTCAGAAAAATACGGAAAAATATGTTAAAATTCTAAAATATTATTTTATGTCGTTGATATAAATTTGGGTTAATTTGGATTAAGTTTGCTAATCCCAAAATCTAGGGGATTAAGGGGGAAATCATGGATTTGAGTTTGTTTGATCTAAGATAGCATATATGATTGATTTTTTGACCTTTTTGATTGAAGCTATATGTTTTTACTACTGTTTGGTATGATCTATGATTGCATAGGAAAGTTGGAATGGTTGAAAACACCGTGAAGAGGCAAAAAATGATTTGCTGGAAAGTGGTGCAGGTTTTAAGTCGAGCGACCGACCAAGGGAGGAGCATGACCGACCCGACCTTATAGTATATGATGTTCGACTGACCCATCCATGTTCGACCGACCCAATATGATACATGTTCGACCGAACCAATGTGATGCATGTTCGACCGACCCATGCATGTTCGACCGACCCAATGTGAAGCATGTTCGACTGACCCAGTGTGATGCATGTTCGACCGACCCGTGCATGTTCAACCGACCCATTAACGATGAATGACCAGCGATGACTGTGAACTCTTCAGAAGATCAATTCCAATCCGACTAAACCCGAGATGCAAAGGAAGTCCAAATGAGAAGTGATTGCTCAAGATCTAAAAGGGGGATCAACGGGTTAACTTCTAAAGTTGGGCTTTGCTACGGGAAGTGTGCAAAGGGGTTACCGATATCTATAACTTTGGTTCACTATTGAGAGGGGGGGCATTGACTATGGACCGGTGCGGTGGGGTCAGAAGTTGTATGGAGTCGAACTCCAATAGGGCCCCCAAGGGCAAAGTGGTCGTACTGATAGTTGGACGGGGTGGGACTCCGTCATGACCCCAATAGTTCTGGAGATCAAAGTGGTGGATATCGTATGCTTTACGCATTGAGTGAGAGATGTAAGAATGATTTCTATGTTTGATGTTTTCTATCACCATGACATGCACACTCCCATTTTACACTTTATGTTAGTGTTACCTCGTAGGTCCAGGTTCAGGTATGATTATTTATACCTGTTATTGATTTATTTTCCTGCTATCGCTCATACCAGACTTTTGTCTGACCCAGAGTTTTTTGTCTCTTCTTATTGCTCTGGGTGCTCCTAAACGAGCAGACTATAGACATGTTAGGTGGTTATGCACGAGTAGCTGTCCGGAGACGAGGAGGAGGATTCTACGTACTATATACATATATTCTCCCTGTGTTTTTGATGGTCACTGCTTTGGGCATTAGTAGTGCAACTCCTTTATTTCCTTTTTAGAGACAGTATTTTGAAGTTGTATTAATGGTTTGGATCATAAGCTGTATTTTGGATTCCGCTACTCTTATGGTTTTGGTTTAGTTCCAACTTATGTACTATCTTACCTATTTTATATCAAGTTATGATACTGTTATATTTTGTTCCATGCGCTGTGAGATTTACAACAGGTTCTTGATGATTCGTAGTTTCAAATCCCTTTCTTTTGATGACCGTCCCATGCTAGTTGGACATTGGCACCGCGCATTTCAAGGGAAATGTCGGCTGGTGCAGGCCGTCACAGATGGACCACACTAAAATAAATGAAAAATGAAATTAAAGAAAAGGAAAAAATAGTAAGTTAATCCAGCCAAACAAGGCAAAAGCCCAGTTATAAACAAAACCCAAATCTCCAGTATTGGATTGGCATATGCGATTTCTTCTACTTTGTTTCCAAGATCGTGAAGCCAAAAGAATAAAACAAAACAGAAAGAATAACGCAAAAAAAGGCAGTGCAACTTGGTTTAGATGTAGATTGACGAAAAAAAAGGTCAGTCATGGGTAGTAGTCGATGGTAAGGAAGTAGGAGGCATTCAGGTGTGACTGACGAAAAAGGTCAGTGATTTGGAAGCGATGCAGTTTTTTGAGTGATTGCGGTTGGAATTCAGAAGCAGGTTTATATCAGTAGTCGGGAGTGAATGATTGTCTGGGAGGGAGTGAATGATGCCCAAAAATTTACGTGGAGAAATGAATATGGAGGAGAATGAATTGTCTTCATTTTATTTCTTATGTGAGGAGAATGAATACTATTGTTGAATATGGTGGGGATGGAAAATTTTGAGGAACAAAAAGAATGTGAAACTTTGAGTAATGATCGTTTTGGGAGGTATGATCGTTTATGGATACACCATAAGTAAAACACAATAGTCCTGTTCTTTAGATCACTAACATTCTGTGTCGATCGAGCTTTAAATAACTATCTACACAATGAAGTGGTGGAGTTGTGGTACTTGAAGCCTGCGTAGTTTCTATTTTTTAACTATATGCACCCAGTATGATCTGCATGTACTGGTCGTAGGAGAGGGCGGTCTTTAGTTCTTTAGAGTAGACTCTGAAGCTATAGGTCACGCCTGCCGTGGCCATTACCAAAAAGGAGGCGAATACTGTGAACCATCGGCCCATGATTACTTGGACAGGGAGATCCAATCACTTTTATGCCATATAGGTGCGTAACATGAAGTTCAATCGCTCTTATGCCATTGCCTGGCTTCAAGAGTTGGCTAGAATCACCACTTTTCTTGTTGTTCAATTAAACAACCTTTTGCTTGAATGTCTAGTGAGAATGCCCTCGACTTGAATGGAAATTTCCAAGACCAGATCTGGGATTGTTTTCAATTTATATTTTATGCTGACACTACTGTTGCTTTGTGAGATGGTAATGAACCGTTGTTGCACTTGATTGTCAATGGTCTGTTTGTGACATTTTTTGCGGTTCTTGATGCCCATGGTTGAACCAACAAAAGTTGATGTATAGATGATGGTTTCTGATAAGGATTTATGATAGAAGAATGAGAATTGGAGGAAAAGGTTGAGATAGAAGAAATATTCAAGGAAGAGGAAGAACAGACAGCAAATAAGAAATATAAACTTTTAATTTTCAATCTTCCTGTTATGCATTCTATTACGTTGATAATATAGACTGCCCACCAACGTCGTAATTTTGTAAAACAAAAATATTATATGAATAAATTGCATAACTTTTGTCTGGTTTTGGTTGGGGTTTCTGTGACCATTTTGTTGATTTTTGTGGACTTGCATAGTGATATATCAATTTGACCAATTATTAGGTTAGGCATAGAGCAAAGAAGGAGGAATATCGGTGTTCTGTCATGACTAAATTATTGGATTTAGGTTTCAGTGGGGCTGCAAGACTTTTTTGCATTTGTTTGTGTGCTCTTTTTTGTTTCTTTACATGAGGTTGAAGTGGAGCTGCAGTCGGTATTACTTTTGAATACCAGAAGTAAAACTAAAATGAAATCCGTAATTGAAGACTGTTCTTATATGATAGGAATCTTCAAAGTTTTAATTTTAGGTTGAAAAAGATATACAATTAGTACAAATATATGTTGATGACATATTCTTTGGGTCAACAAATGAAAAAATGAACAAAGAATTTTTAGATATTATGACCAAAGAATTTGAAATGAGCCATATGGGAGAATTATCATTCTTTTTAGGTCTATAAATTCGACAACCAAAGAATGGAATATTTATTAATCAAGAAAAATATGCAAAAGATTTAATTAATAAGTATAATTTAACAACAACAAATGGTAGACCAACAACTATGGAAACTAATATTGCTTTAAGTAAAGATGATACATCAAAAGACGTTGATCCAAAAGTATATAGAGGAATGATAGGATCATTATTATATATAACCGCTAGTAGACTAGATATAATGTATAGGTATGTCTCTGTGCAAGATATCAACCACAACCTAAGGAAACTCATTTAACAGCCGTAAAACGTATTCTGAGATATGTAAAGCATATATCAGATTTTGGATCATTTTGTACTAAAAATGATTCATTAAATCTAATTTCGTACTATGACGCCGACTATGCGGGATGTAACTCCGATCGTAAAAATACTAGTGGAACATGTCACTTCCTAGGACATTCCCTTGTATCTTGCTTTAGTAAAAAAACGAAATACCGTATCTTTATTAACAACTGAAGCAGAATATATATCTGCTGCTTTGGCGTGCTCACAAGTAATTTATATGCAACAAACTTTAAACGATTTTGGTTTAAGTATAAATAAATCATCTATATACTGCGATAATACAAGTTCTATAAATATTTCTGAAAATCCTACTCATCATTCAAGAACTAAACATATTGATGTCCAACATCATTTTCTAAGAGATAATGTAAGTAAAGAAAAGATTTCACTTGAATTTGTAGAAATAGATAAACAAATAGCCGATATATTAACAAACCATTAAATGAAGCAACATTCACTAAATTTTGGAGAGAAATAGGTATATGTTCATTAAGTGAATTAGAATAATTAAATAATAGTATATATATAAAAAAATTAAAAAAAATAAGGAATTAAAATAATGAAACTTAAAATAATACAATGTCGACATAAAGTTTCTGCTATGTTGACATATAACTGATTTTTTTTTAAAATTAGTTCCCACCAAAAGTTAGTTATTTCAACTATATAAATCTTTTAATTTGACTTTTTCTTCATTTTCATTCCTCTTCTCTATAAAAACTCTAAATTAAAAATTACAATGGCTTCTATTAATCCGAATACTAAAAACAACTCCGATTCATACATTGGACCAACCAAGGGTCCATTTCAACGATCTATGCTTTCTAGAGTGATCAAAATTGAAGAAAAAATGGAGTATTTACTGCAAATGGTGGCTGAGATGCAAGTACTTCAAATTAGACTAAGTCAAGAGCAAAACAGACAAGGGAAAGTAATGAGAAATATCTTAAATTTTATAATGGATAACAAAACTAATCCGATTATCATCAATGATGATAACCAACCAATGGAAGAAGAGGAAGAACCAGAAGAAGAACTGGAAGAGGAAGAAGAAATGATGGAGGAGGAAGAACAACAAGAGACACAACCAATGGTTACGGACGAAGATGATAATGTTGAGTGCGTAAAAGAAGTTCTATTTGACGAAAATGGGAATGTGATTGAAAAGAATGGAGAATTCTATCTCCATTATCCCAATTGTCCAATTCACAATTCTCCCACTGTCAAATAATTAAATGTTTAAGGGTTTTCTAGATTTCGTTTTATTACGTTCTTATGATAAGTCGTATATGTATAAATCCATGTATATGTACACGTGATTGTTTAATAAAATTGTCATTTATGGTTTATATAGTTATGACCTTCTAAAACATAAATATATGAATATCAAGTTAAGGGGGAGTATTTTTATTAAGGATAGTTAATTATGTTCTATTCAGAAAATTATACAATTTAGGGGGAGCATTTTTAGGAATATTACTTTGATTCTAGAGTTATATAACCGAGGGGGAGTATCTTTAAAATTTCTTTTTGATAATGCCAAAGGGGGTGAAATTATAAAATATAGGAATAGCTTATAGGAAACTTATAGACAGGGGGATTATAAGAAGAACATCATCAAACAGGTACACAGGTATGATATTTTATTTTATAAACTAAGGTTGTCATCATCAAAAAGGGGGAGATTGTTGGAGAATGGAGTTTTGATGATAACAACCTTATTTCAATTATCATTGATTATAAAATATATGCTAACACTTTTTGTATAGTGTATATATGTATATATATGTGCAGGAATTATATATAGGAAATATTACTGAAGACTTTATAGTTATAAAGATGATAAGAGATTTAAAGATCAGAGAAATTTCAAGACTCATGAGTAATCATGTAATAACCCGAAAATCCGAGCCAATTTAAATTTTTTTATTTTGGCTATTTTAATGAATTTTGAATATTTAAAATGATTATTTTAAATAAAAACGATGAGAAATTTATTTGGAATAGAATTCGAACGTATATATTTATATAGATCATCGTTAGAATATAAATATTTTATTTTAAATATAAAAGGAATTGAAAATGGCGCGGTAGTTCGATAATTCGATTTCAAACTTCAAATGAACATACCGGGTGCAAAATAAACAGGATTTTAGTGAAACCAAAAATATTTGAATCTAATAGAGAATATCTTTCCAACAAATCCGAAAAATTGAAATTTTATAGCGGGAATCAAAAGTTATGTCCAGTTGAAAATTTAGAATAGTCGCTATGGAATTTCGGCCCTTAAAAATGGAAATTTTGCAAACGACCTCGGATTTCGACGAAACCACTTTTGTTGGGTCCGTGATGTCAAGTTATTGCTAGATTCTAATTTTCATAATTTTTCGAATCAATATGTGAGCGTGACAAAGGAAAACGCGTTTGACCAGTTTTAGTTGATTTTAATCGACTGCAAATTGGCCATTTTTCAAACGGTCTCAGAATTTGACGAAATTAGTTTTGTTAGGACCGTATCGTCAATACGAAGCTAGGAATAATTTTTCTGTAATTTTTAGAGTTAGTGTGTGGCCCTGGTAAATTGAAATATACGATTAAAATAGAATATATAGATCTATATTTTAAATTCAATGGAAACTAATCGTAACGATCGAGTTGGCCTACATAACATATCCCATTATGTTCGGAATGGGGGTAATTAGCTAGGGGCGAAAGTCGTTGGGTCTCGATTGAAGTCCGAAGAAAAAGTCAACCCTTTTTGAAAATAAATTAAAATAATATTATATATATTTTTATGTAACTCCTCCACCCCTCAGTTTCTCTCTCCCCCCTCTCACTATTCGTTCCAAACGAAATCGAAAAAAAAAACGATAAGCTCCTCACCGTCGACGCCACGCTCCACGCCGACCCCACTCCGGCGATCGGCCCCTCCCCTGGCCTCGTCGCCCTCCAATTCCCCTTCCCCCATTCGCTCGTAGACCCCCTCCCCCACCCCCCCCCCCAAAACCCCTGAAGCAGCCCACCACCGAAAGCCTAGCTCCAGCCACGCCCCGGCCGCCAGTCAACCGCCGCCGATCCTCAGTCCACTCACCGCCACCCCACGCCCCTCTGGCCAGCGTCCACCCGACTGTGAAGCCCCTTTTTTTCAGCCAAGACCCGATTTTCAACCAATGAAAAGTAAGTTTTACTTATATTTATTTATGCTATTAAAAATATTTTTTTTATATAGATAAATTTAAGAAAAGAAATACGGTTTATATATAAATAATATTAAAAGAAAAGAATCGTTTTTGTTCATAGGAAAAAAATTATATTTTTATTTACATGAAATCATATATTTTTATCTTCATGAAAGTTATGATTTCTAATACGTGAAAAGTTTATATTTTTAACTAGAAAAGATTAGATTTTTATAACCAATAAAGATTTGATTTTTATAAAAATATGAAGTTAGAAAGAATAAAAATATAATTTTTATAATATAGAAAGGTTAAAAATATAATTTTTATATTATAGAAAGAATAAAATTATGATTTTTATATTATACAAAGAATAAAAATATGATTTTTATAATATAGAAAGAATAAAAACATGATTTTTATAAAGTAGAGACAATAAAAATAAAAAATTTATAAAGTAGAAGTATTAAAAATACGATTTTTATATTATATAGATAGAAAATATTTGACCATTATATGTGTAGCGAAATAAAAATTCGATTTCTATTATATATTTGAAAAGGCGAAATCTTTATATATGAAAAGGCGAAATCTTTATTATATGAACATCGATGCAAAAATAGAATTTTTATCTATACAGTAGCGGGGTAAAAATGTGGTTTTTATATACATAGCAACAATATAAAAATGTGATTTTTATATATGTAGTGGCTATGGGCAAGGAAAGTAACAAAAGGCGAGAATGGCGAAGATTTCTACATAATAAAGTCGTGGCGTTTGGTTTAGCAATTCGGTGAGAACTTCTCACTTTTAATTTAACTTTCTAGTTAAAATATATACTAGGATGCAGACGGTGTTTAGTAGCACCCGACACCCGTCGTCCACAGACCATGGACGGCTTGTATGCTTGTTTTTTTTGATTTTTACGTGTAGTTGATTGTGTGATGTGATGTGAAAAGAAATAAAATATTTATATAGTTAAAAATATTTTGTAGTTGAAAATAGAATTTTTAACGTGTATATAAAATAAATATTTATAAACAAATCGGAGACTTGTTTATATACACTGATTTGATTGATATTGATTGGGACGATAAATTTTACACATCGCCCAACTGCACAAATAAAATCTGTGTTTGATTGTTTGAAACCCCACATGGGCATTGGGATGATATATGACATACACTAATCCCAATAATTAGTTGTATGTCGATCGATTGATTGACAAACTGTTATAAGCGTTAAATATTTATATTTGATGCTTACACAGTGTAGAATGCACTTTGGATGATGGTTGATTATTTGTCATTGTTGATTTATACATGTGTTGTAGAAAATCCATATAATTAACATTATATGGTAATTGATTGGGCCTCATTCCAGTTTTGAAATAGAAATATTTGAAATAGAATATTTGATAATAGAAATATATGAAGCCGTGTTGATTTGATTGACGCCATTTTGACGTGAACGATATTTATATCGATTTTATTCAACTTTCAATGTATATTGAAAGTGATTTCGAAATTTGAATTATATTGAAAATAACCGAAATTTGAATAATATTGAAAATAACCGAAATTTGAATAATATTGAAAGTGATTTCGAAATTTGAATTATATTGAAAATAACCGAAATTCGAATTATATTGAAAAGAATTGAATTCAAATTGAAATTGAATAGAATTGAATTCGAATTGAAATTGAATTAAAAATCGATTTGAATTGAAATCAATTTGAAACAAATTTAAAACAAATTTATGAGGAAAAATTCAATTCTTGATTTGAATTTGAAATGAAGTTGAAATCGTTTTGAAAACTAATTTAAAACGATTTATAAAATACGTTTTAAAGGGAAATCGATGAAGTATATATTATATATATAATATAATGGCCGGAATAGAACGCGCCGCGCAGTGGTAGGTCGTGAATTTCGACCATTGACTTCGAATGGATATTACGGGAGATCCGACTGTCGGATTCTCCTAAAATCGGAACCGTTGGGTTCGTATCGAAGAGAGATTTCTAATGAATATTAGAAATTTGAAATCTAACGGTTGGATTTGGAATTATGTCCAAATCAAATTTGAAAAAGGTCGCTGTAAGTGCAGTTCGATGGCCGTTGATGGAAATCGACTGTACGGACCTTGATAAAATTATTAAAAATAGAAATAATTTGTGTAAAATCATAAGAAATGATTTATGAAAAATTGGGATGAAAAACTCCATATTTGAAAAGATAAAAATTGTGAGAACCCGTAACTTCCCCGTGAAGGAAAGAGCGGATACTTTGAGAACAACACACAAATGAACGCAGACGGAAGAACATTTCATTGCTATTACAACAATTCCATCAGATACAAGAATATACAGAGTATAATTAAATAAATTACATTCGATAAATATCAGAGATTACAATAAATTACATAGCAGCGGAAAATAATACAAAGCACAACTGAAGGTGATATACGGATACAGAGCTTTCCGGATATCATTCCAGCTGTAAACCAGGATCCTGTGAATAAAAATCTGCAAAACCAAAACTACTAGCTGCCCGTGCTGAAAATAGGGGCACCCAGAGTTTAGGTCAAAACAATAAACTCCAGGTCAGTCATGTGACTGGTGTGAGAAATAAAACAGTTATTTAAAATTTTACTTTAAAAGAGAGTAATTCAAGGGACCACGCCGTATAACACGGAACGGGTTTCCTCCCAAGAATACCAGTGCATAGAATAAACAGCGCAATGCATTTTTGAAAAATTAAGCTATTATAAGACCCAGGTCCCATCACACATTGCAATGCAAGCCGGAGGATAGGGTTTTCCCTTATAATAGCCAAACATGCTTGGTACGTTTAAAACAAATCATTTGATACTATAATAAGTGTATAGTGTCAAAACAATTTCAATCATAAATATCAATCCTAGGCGGCATGGGTACCATCTATCATGTCGCCATACTAGGCTCTACAAATAAAACCGAAGTATCTCGTATTGGAAATTGGATTTCCGTCATGATTCGAGGCAAGGGGCAAGCTCCTCTCCGCTTCGAGACACTCTAGCAAATGCCTCAGGACTACACACTCTGGGTAACCCTGGATGCTTCAGGGTCGGTCCTCACTTACTTAGAGGATTATTTATTCCTGAACACACGTTTCCCAGTCCATATAGACCTATAATCGAGGCGCCTCATCCAACAACCACATAGGTGAAAAGTATATAAATGTCAGGGCCGGTAAGTCACTGACACCACCAAAGCCAGAAAGAAACGTCGTGCTCTCCCTGCAGTCCTTATCCCGTTTTTAACTCATACCTAGGTGTGAGGCTCGCGAATTCACGTTATACACAAAGCTGCCACGTAGGCCGTGCTTTAATCATCAACCACAAGACTTTGCTTTTCAACAGAAGCCTTGATCCATGCAACTCAGCGTGCCACACAGGCAATTTATGCCATACGATTGATATCTATCGATATATAACCTCTATGCTCGTACGTCTCAGAGAAGGGCGTTAAGCAAGAGAATAAATTCTCCGCCGCCAAGCAGATATATATATTTAACAAAAATCAATCAACACAGAATAAAATCCAATGTCAGACACACAATCCATTTACAAGTTTGTTCTGGCTCTGAACGAAACCGGAGGCACTTTCCTCGCATATCCATCGATCTCCAAGTACGTCTGGACGACAACCAACTATTTCCATCCTCTTGGGTGTACAGCCCAATCAGGATCGTCAGTAATTATCCAAACGATGTGAAGACTTCTGGTCTTCAACCACCGTCCTCATCTTCGACTTATCGTCGAATCGGTTATTCAGAATGGGTATAAACCCGGTCTTTCCGAACAACCCGCGTATATTAAAAACAAATGTTACACAAGCACAACATACGCCTCATTCCAATTCAGAATATTCTTTTATTCACGAAATCACATTCTTAGGGAAAGGTTCCCATTAATTTTATCCAAGATAAATTCTTCTAAATTTATTCTATAATCTTCCTTTGGATGTCATTTTAAACCAAATTATGGTTTTTCCAAACTAGTCGAGATTAGCGAACCGTACCGAAGTAATTATTTATTTTATTTCCCCATCCCAACCTGTTCATCCCATGAAGCAAAACTGGTAATACTCTATATCTAACACCACAGTGTTGTCGGTAAAATTAATTACCATTTCACGTTCAAATCTAATTAAAGATTTAACTATCGCTTTGGAGCAAAACTTGTAATACTCCATCCTCGCTCATTTTCTAAAGTCGATAATTTAAATTATCAATTCACATTTCAATCTAATTGAAGATTCATTAAAACTCCTTTTACTGGGTTAAAGAACTAGTGTCATTTAAAACACAGTTCACGATAAACCCAAATCATATTCTATTTATTATCGGGTTAAAGAACTAGTGTTATTTAAAACACCGTTCACGATAAACCCACAAATCAATTCTAATTCAGTTCCAATTTATTTATTTTAAAAATAAATAGGTTTTAATTTTAGTTCAAAACTAGTTCATTTCGATAAAAATCTATTTTTATCTTTTCAAATATGGAGTTTTTCATCCCAATTTTTCCCAAATCATTTCTTATAATTTTACACAAATTATTACTATTTTTAATAATTTTATCAAGGCCCGTACAGTCGATTTCCAACAATGGCCATCGAAATGCACTTACAGCGACCTTTTCCAAATTTGATTTGGACGTATCTCCAAATCCAACCGTTAGATTTCAAATTTCTAATTTTCATTAGAAAGCTGTTTTTGATACGAACCCAACGGTTCCGGTTTTAGGAGAATCCGACGGTCAGATCTCCCGTAATGTCCGTTCGAAATAAATGGTCGAAATTCGCGAATTGCCGCAGCGCGGCGCGTTCTATTCAGGCCATTATATTATATATATAATATGTATAATATATATTTCATAGATTACTATTTAAAACGAATTTTATAAATAGTTTTGAATTCGTTTCAAAAACAATTTCAACTTCCATTTCAAATTCAAATCTAAATTGAATTTTTCCTTATAAATTCGTTTTAAAATTCATTTCTATTCAATTCAAATTTCAATTCAATTTGAATTCATTTCAATTCGTTTTCTATTCTAATTTAATTCATTTTCAATTCAATTCGAATTCGTTTTCAATTCAATTCGAATTCGTTTTTTATTCAATTCGAATTCGTTTTATATTCAATTCAATTCAAATTGGTTTTCTATTCGATTCAATTCAAATTGGTTTTCTATTCGATTCAATTCAAATTGGTTTTCTATTCGATTCAATTCAAATTGGTTATCTATTCGATACAATTCAAATTGGTTTTCTATTCAAATCAAATTAAATTCGTTTTCTATTCAAATCAAATTTCAAAAATGAATATAATCGATATAAATATCGATTCGCGTCAAAATAGCGCATCTCTAATCAACACGGCTTTTTTTATTTCAATAATTCCATTATTCTATTCAACAATTGAATATTTATTCCATTCAATACGTGAATCTATATTTTCGTCAACACATGACTAATCTCAACGAATGAGTACTGCACACGTGTGACTATTTTTGTTATTTAATATATTTTATAAAAATTAAGGTATCTATCGTTAAAATTATTTCGTTCATCACATGACTAATCTCAACGGATGAGTACTGTCAATACATGAACCTTTATTTTATAATATTCTTCTTATTTTCCCGATTGGAATGAGGTCCAATCAATTACCATATAAAGTTAATTATATGGATTCCATACACACATGTACAAAATAGCAACAATAAATAATCAACCATCATCCAAAGTGCACTACACTGTATAAGCATCAAATATAGATATCTAACGCTTATAACAGCCTGTCGATCCATCGATCGACATACAACTAATTATTGGGATTAGTGTATGCCGTATTTTATCCTAATACCCGTGTGGAGTTTCAAACAATCAAACATAGATTTTATTGGTGCAGTTGGGTGATGTGTAAAATTTATCGTCCCAATCAATGTCCTTCAAATAGGTATACATAAACAAACCATCCGGTTTGTAAATGAATATTTATTTATTTTCATTCACGTTAAAAATTATATTTTTAACGATAAAATATTTTTAACTATATAAATATTTTATTTCCTTTCAACACATTAATTAATATTATCGATTACACATCAACAACACAAACAAATTTCACAACACATCAATCAAGCAAACAAGCCATCCATGGTCTGTGGATGACGGGTGTCAGGTGCTACTAAGCACCGTCTGCATCCTAGTATAAATATATAACTAGGAAAAAGAAATTGAAGAGTGAGAAGTTCTCACCAATAGCTATTCCAACTCCACGACACTTGATTTAGAGAAATCATCGCCATTCTCGCCTTTTGTCGCTTTCGTTGCCCGTAGCTACTATATATATAAAAATAACATTTTCACTTCGCTATTCAATATATAAAAATCGAATTTTTACTTCACTATTCAATATATAAAAATCATATTTTTAATATCTTACCTATATAAAAATTATATTTTTATACTTCTACAATATAAAAAGATTATATTTTTATAACTTCTATTTCATAAAAGTTATATTTCACATATGATTAAAATCATATTTTTATTTTCTCTAGCATATAAAAATCAAATTTTTATACTTTCTATAATATAAAAACATCGCCTTTTCATCTATAAAAATCACATTGTTAAGTTGTTGTTCATATGGTAAAAACCATATTTTTATATGAATAAAAATGATACCTTCATATAAATAAAAATCAAATCTTTACTATTTTAAAAATCAAATATTTTCTAATGCTATATTCTTCTTAAAAATCCGATTTTTTTCTAAGCTATAATATTCATAAAAAATCGATTTTTATTAAATAAATAAAAGCAAAAAGGAAAACTTACAGCGTTATTATAGGGGGGTGCGCTGACGAGTCGTCGGAGCTTGGTGGCGGCAGCATTTGGTCCGAGCAGGTGGCTGCGGCGATCATCATTGCTGTGGGGCCGCGGTTTGGTAAAGTAAGAGGAAGAGAGGGAGCACGGAGGGCGGAGGAAGGAGGTAGGGGATCGAAGGGGCGGTTGCTGACTAGGCGAGGTGGGTGGCAGCGCATCAGGCTGGGGCGGCGGCTAGGGTTGGTTGCAGTGCTCGAAGGGGGCGGGCTGTGTCGTGAGGGCAAGGGGGAGGGAGAAGAAGAGAAGAAGAGGAGGGGGGTTCGGAGGTGGCGCCCCACCTCTGAGGCGTGGCGGCGATCGATCGGGGGGGGGGGGGGGGCAGTTTCCTCCCTCCGTCTTTCTCTTTCCTTTTTTTCTGATTGAATGAACGAGAAAAGAGGGGGGTGGGGCCAGAGTATAAGGGAAGAGAAGAGGGTTTTATTTTTTTATTATTATTTTAAATTTCAAAAAGTTGACTTTTTCATACGACCTCTAAACGAGGCCCACCGCCTGTTGTCCATAGCTAATTACCCCCATTCCGAACAAAATGGGATATGTATTGTAAGCTGATTCGGCTGTTGCAATCAGTTTTCGTCAAAATCAACATATAACTCTATATATTGAATTTGAACGCGCATTTCAATTTATCGGGGCCACATACTAACTCGAAAAATTCTAGAAAAATATTTTCTAGCTTCGTATTGACGATACGGTCCTAATAAAACTAGTTTCATCGAATTCTGAGACCGTTGGAAAAATGGCCATTTTCCAGTCGATTAAAATCAACTGAAACTAGTCAAACGCGTTTTCCTTTGCCACGCTCACATATCGATTCAAAAAATTATGAAATTTGAAACCTAGCAATAATTTGACATCACGGACCCAACAAAAGTGGTTTCGTCGAAATCCGAGGTCGTTTGCAAAATTCCCATTTTTAAGGGCCTGAATTCCATAGCGACTATTCAGAATTTTCAGTTGGACAAATCTTTTGATTCCCGCTATGAAATTTCAATTTTTTAGATTTGTTGGAAAGATATCTCCAATTAGATCCTATTATTTTTGGTTTCACTAAGATCCGGTTTGTTTTGCACCCGGTACATTCATTTGAAGTTTGGAATCGAATTATCGAACTACCGCGCCATTTTCAATTCTATTTATAATTATATATAATTATTTATATTCTAACAATGACGTATATAAATATATTCGTTCGAATTATATTCAAAATAAATTTCTCGTCGATTTTATTTAAAATAATCTATTTTAAATATTCAAAATTCGTCGAAGTTGCCAAAACAAAAATTTTAAACTGGCCCAGATTTCCGGGTTATTACAATCTCCCCCACTTAAAACTTTTCATCCCCGAAAAGGAACAAAGTCGAAAGTGGTTTGATTAATCAACTCTACGTTCGATCTGGCTTCCGTTCTCCAACTTTTCAGTTTCTGAGAATTTTCAAATTTTCAAAAATTTGGCTAACACCCTAAATTTTCGAAAAATTTCGCCATAACCTCCCCTGCACCGGGAGCCACGGGAAAATCCCAAAATTGCCATATAGGCCTTAAGATCTCAAAAAGAAAAAGCCAAGCGGCTAGCCAATCGGCTCATAAAGTCATCATCACCCAAACAAAACAGTAAATTATATAGTAAATATGTACCTATTTGTCGGGCAAACAAAATTTATTCTCTGCTCTAGCCTCCTTGCTATGACCTGTTCAATGTAAGTACATGTATATGCAAGCAAATGCGACCAATTTCCAATACAGTTCAATATTTGGTTCAATTAGGCATAATGGTTCAAAATTATCAAATAAATAAACAAACAATACAAACATCAATCAATTAGTGAATTAGAGTTTCAAATTCATAATTTTGATATATATACTGAAAATCTTGTTTTTGATGCCAATCACAACAATGGATTCTAGCTATATTAGTTTTGGTTCTCACACCAGTCTAATGGAAATATATAGATATCACACCTTCGAAACGCGAACATAAATACTGATGATGTCATGACAATTATCAGTACCATCTGCGGGCGACTAGAATGTGATTATATATCTATCCAGTATATTAAAACTTCGAATATACGTTCATGACGCGTATATGCAAAATCTTTATATATCAGATTGTCCAAATTCAAAATAAATAAATAATCAAATACGTATGAAGCGATTTAAATTTTCTAAACAAAATTGTTTTCATTTGAAAAATATACTCTTCACACTCGTTCTAGGATACTACTGATCCTATCTCTAACGAGTCATTATAATTGGATATTACTAATCCAATATCTGATGAATTCTTTCATATGGTTCTAATGTGTCTTGTTCTCGAGCTCTGTAAACCAAAGCTCTGATACCAAATGTGAGAACACGTAACTTCCCCGTGATGGAAAGAGCGGATACTTTGAGAACAACACACAAATGAACGCAGACGGAAGAACATTTCATTGCTATTACAACAATTCCATCAGATACAAGAATATACAGAGTATAATTGAATAAATTACATTCGATAAATATCAGAGATTACAATAAATTACATAGCAGCGGAAAATAGTACAAAGCACAATTGAAGGTGATATACAGATAAAGAGCTTTCCGGATATCATTCCAGCTGTAAACCAGGATCCTGTGAATATAAATCTGCAAAACCAAAACTACTAGCTGCCCGTGCGGAAAATAGGGGCACCCAGAGTTTAGGTTAAAACAATAAACTCTAGGTCAGTCATGTGACTAGTGTGAGAACTAAAACAGTTATTTAAAATTTTACTTTAAAAGAGAGTAATTCAAGGGACCACGCCGTATAACACGGAACGGGTTTCCTCCCAAAAATACCAGTGCATAGAATAAACAGCGCAATGCATTTTTGAAAAATGAAGCTATTATAAGACCCAGGTCCCATCACACAATGCAACGCAAGCCGGAGGATAGGGTTTTCCCTTATAATAGCCAAACATGCTTGGTACGTTTAAAACAAATCATTTGATACTATAATAAGTGTATAGTGTCAAAACAATTTCAATCATAAATATCAATCCTAGGCGGCATGGGTACCATCTATCATGTCGCCATTCTAGGCTCTACAAATAAAACCGAATTATCTCGTATTGGAAATTGGATTTCCGTCATGAGTCGAGGCAAGGGGCAAGCTCCTCTCCGCTTCGAGACACTCTAGCAAATGCCTCAGGACTACACACTCTGGGTAACCCTGGATGCTTCAGGGCCGGTCCTCACTTACGTTAGAGGATTATTTATTCCTGAACACACGTTTCCCGGTCCTTACAGACCTATAATCGAGGCGCCTCATCAAACATCCACATAGGTGAAAAGTATATAAATGTCAGGGCTGGTAAGTCACTTACACCACTAAAGCTAGAAAGAAACGTCGTGCTCTCCCTGCAGTCCTTATCCTGTTTTAAACTCATACCGAGGTGTGAGGCTCGCGAATTCACGTTATACACAAAGCTGCCACGTAGGCCGTGCTTTGATCATCAACCACAAGACTTTGCTTTTCAACAGAAGCCTTGATCCATGCAACTCAGCGTGCCACACAGGCAAGTCATGCCATGCGATTGATATCTATCGATATATAACCTCTAAGCTCGTACGTCTCAGAGAAGGGCGTTAAGCAAGAGAATAAATTCTCCGCCGCCAAGCAGATATATATTTAATAGAAATCAATCAACACAGAATAAAATCCAATGTCAGATACACAATCCATTTACAAGTTCGTTCTGGGTCTGAACGAAACCGGAGGCACTTTCCTTGCATATCCATCGATCTCCAAGTATGTCTGGACGACCACCAACTATTTCCATCCTCTTGCATGTACAGCCTAATCAGGATCGTCAGTAATTATCCAAACGATGTGAAGACTTCCGGCCTTCAACCACCGTCTTCATCTTCGACTTATCGTCGAATCGGTTATTCAGAATGGGTATAAACCTGGTCTTTCCGAACAACCCGCGTATATTAAAAACAAATGTTACACAAACACAACATACACCTCATTCCAATTCAGAATATTCTTTTATTCACGAAATTACATTCTTAGGGAAAGGTTCCCATTAATTTTATCCAAGATAAATTCTTCTAAATTTATTCTATAATTTTCCTTTGGATGTCATTTCAAACCAAATTATGGTTTTTCCAAACTAGTCGAGATTAGCGAACCGTACCGAAGTAATTATATATTTTATTTCCCCATCCCAACCTATTCATCCCATGAAGAAAAACTGGTAATACTCCATATCTAACACCACAGTGTTGTCGGTAAAATTAATTACCATTTCACGTTCAAATCTAATTAAAGATTTAACTATCGCTTTGGAGCAAAACTGGTGATACTCCATCCTCGCTCATTTTCTAAAGTTGATAATTTAAATTATCAATTCACATTTCAATCTAATTGAAGATTCATTAAAACTCCTTTTACTGGGTTAAAGAACTAGTGTCATTTAAAACACAGTTCACGATAAACCCAAATCATATTCTATTTATTATCGGGTTAAAGAACTAGTGTTATTTAAAACACCGTTCCTGATAAACCCACAAATCAATTCTAATTCAGTTCCAATTTATTTATTTTAAAAATAAATAGGTTTTAATTTTAGTTCAAAACTAGTTCATTTCGATAAAAATCTATTTTTATCTTTTCAAATATGGAGTTTTTCATCCCAATTTTTCCTAAATCATTTCTTATGATTTTACACAAATTATTACTATTTTTAATAATTTTATCAAGGCCCGTACAGTCGATTTCCAACAATGGCCATCGAACTACACTTACAGCGACCTTTTCCAAATTTGTTTTGGACGTATCTCCAAATCCAACAGTTAGATTTTAAATTTCTAATATTCATTAGAAAGCTCTTTTCGATACAAACCCAACGGTTCTGGTTTTAGGAGAATCCGACGGTCGGATCTCCCGTAATGTCCTTTCAAAATAAATGGTCGAAATTCGCGAACTGCCGCTGCGTGGCGCGTTCTATTCTGGCCATTATATTACATATATAATATGTATAATATATATTTCGTCGATTACTATTTAAAATGAATTTTATAAATAGTTTTGAATTTGTTTCAAAAACAATTTCAACTTCCATTTCAAATTCAAATCTAAATTAAATTTTTCCTTATAAATTCGTTTTAAAATTCATTTCTATTCAATTCAAATTTCAGTTCAATTTGAATTCATTTCAATTCATTTTCTATTCTAATTCAATTCATTTTCAATTCAATTCGAATTCGTTTTCAATTCAATTCGAATTCGTTTTATATTCAATTCGAATTCGTTTTATATTCAATTCAATTCAAATTGGTTTTCTATTCGATTCAATTCAAATTGGTTTTCTATTCGATTCAATTCAAATTGGTTTTCTATTCGATTCAATTCAAATTGGTTATCTATTCGATACAATTCAAATTGGTTTTCTATTCAAATCAAATTAAATTCGTTCTCTATTCAAATCAAATTTCAAAAACGAATATAATCGATATAAATATCGATTCACATCAAAATAGCGCATTTCTAATCAACATAGCTTTATTTATTTCAATAATTCCGTTATTCTATTCAACAATTGAATATTTATTCCATTCAATACGTGAATCGATATTTTCATCAACACATGACTAATCTCAACGAATGAGTACTGCCCACGTGTGACTATTTTTGTTATTTAATATATTTCATAAAAATTATGGTATCTATCGTTAAAATTATTTTGCTCAACACATGACTAATCTCAACGGATGAGTACTGTCAACACATGAACCTTTATTTTATAATATTCTTCTTATTTTCCCGATTGGAATGAGGTCCAATCAATTACCATATAAAGTTAATTATATGGATTCCATACACACATGTACAAAATAGCAACGATAAATAATCAACCATCATCCAAAGTGCACTACACTGTATAAGCATCAAATATAGATATCTAACGCTTATAACAGCCTGTCGATCCATCGATCGACATACAACTAATTATTGGGATTAGTGTATGCCGTATTTTATCCCAATACCCGCGTGGGGTTTCAAACAATCAAACACAGATTTTATTGGTGCAGTTGGGCAATATGTAAAATTTATCGTCCCAATCAATGTCCTTCAAATAGGTGTACATAAACAAACCGTCCGGTTTGTAAATGAATATTTATTTATTTTCATTCACGTTAAAAATTATATTTTTAACGATAAAATATTTTTAACTATATAAATATTTTATTTCCTTTCAACACATTAATTAATATTATCGATTACACATCAACAACACAAACAAATTTCACAACACATCAATCAAGCAAACAAGCCATCCATGGTCTGTGGATGACGGGTGTCAGGTGCTACTAAGCACCGTCTGCATCCTAGTATAAATATATAACTAGGAAAAAGAAATTGAAGAGTGAGAAGTTCTCACCAATAGCTATTCCAACTCCACGACACTTGATTTAGAGAAATCATCGCCATTCTCGCCTTTTGTCGCTTTCATTGCCCGTAGCTACTATATATATAAAAATAACATTTTCACTTCGCTATTCAATATATAAAAATCGAATTTTTACTTCACTATTCAATATATAAAAATCATATTTTTAATATCTTACCTATATAAAAATTATATTTTTATACTTCTACAATATAAAAAGATTATATTTTTATAACTTCTATTTCATAAAAGTTATATTTCACATATGATTAAAATCATATTTTTATTTTCTCTAGCATATAAAAATCAAATTTTTATACTTTCTATAATATAAAAACATCGCCTTTTCATCTATAAAAATCACATTGTTAAGTTGTTGTTCATATGGTAAAAACCATATTTTTATATGAATAAAAATGATAACTTCATATAAATAAAAATCAAATCTTTTCTATTTTAAAAATCAAATATTTTCTAATGCTATATTCTTCTTAAAAATCCGATTTTTTTAAGCTATAATATTCATAAAAAATCGATTTTTATTAAATAAATAAAAGCAAAAAGGAAAACTTACAGCGTTATTATAGGGGGGGTGCGCTGACGAGTCGTCGGAGCTTGGTGGCAGCAGCATTTGGTCCGAGCAGGTGGCTGCGGCGATCGTCGTTGCTGTAGGGCCGCGGTTTGGTAAAGAAAGAGGAAAAGAGGGAGCATGGAGGGCGGAGGAAGGAGGTAGGGGATCGGAGGGGCGGTTGCTGACTAGGCGAGGTGGGTGGCGGCGCATCAGGCTGGGGCGGCGGCTAGGATTGGTTGCGGTGCTCGAAGGGGTGGGCTGTGTCGCGAGGGCAGGGGGAGGGAGAAGAAGAGAAGAAGAGGAGGGGGGTTCGGAGGTGGCGCCCCACCTCTGAGGCGCGGCGGCGATCGATCGGGGGGGGGGGGGGGGGGGGTTTCCTCCCCCCGCCTTTCTCTTTCCTTTTTTTTCTGATTGAATGAATGAGAAAAGAGGGGGGGCAGAGTATAAGGGAATAGAAGAGGGTTTTATTTTTTTTATTATTTTAAATTTCAAAAAGTTGACTTTTTCATACGACCTCTAAACGAGGCCCACCGCCTGTCGTCTATGGCTAATTACCCCCATTCCAAACACAATGGGATATGTATCGTAAGCTGATTCGGCTGTTGCAATCAGTTTTCGTCAAAATCAACATATAACTCTATATATTGAATTTGAACGCGCATTTCAATTTACCGGGGCCACATACTAACTCGAAAAATTCCAGAAAAATATTTTCTAGGTTCGTATTGATGATACGGTCCTAATAAAACTAGTTTCGTCGAATTCTGAGACCGTTGGAAAAATGGCCATTTTCCAGTCGATTAAAATCAACTAAAACTGGTCAAATGCGTTTTCCTTTGCCATGCTCACATATTGATTCGAAAAATTATGAAATTTGAAACCTAGCAATAATTTGATATCACGGACCCAACAAAAGTGGTTTCGTCGAAATCCGAGGTCGTTTGCAAAATTCCCATTTTTAAGGGCCTGAATTCCATAGCGACTATTCAGAATTTTCAATTGGACATATCTTTTGATTCCCGCTATGAAATTTCAATTTTTCAGATTCGTTGGAAAGATATCCCCAATTAGATCCTATTACTTTTGGTTCACTAAAATTAGGTTTGTTTTGCACCCGATACATTCATTTGAAGTTTGAAATCGAATTATCGAACTACCGCGCCATTTTCAATTCTATTTATAATTATATATAATTATTTATATTCTAACAACGACGTATATAAATATATTCGTTCGAATTATATTCAAAATAAATTTCTCGTCGATTTTATTTAAAATAATCTATTTTAAATATTCAAAATTCGTCGAAGTTGCCAAAACAAAAATTTTAAACTGGCCCAGATTTCCGGGTTATTACAAAAATATATTTTTATCGTAGTGAACTAGTTTGGAACTAGAATAATAATTTATTCATTTTTGAAATAAATAAATTGAATTTGAAAAGGGTTTTAAAAGTAACCAGAATTTCCAATAATTGAATTGGAATGGATTTGAATCGAAATTGTCTTTGGAATATTTCGATGTTGGATTTAGTGATTATACAAATGTTGTTATGGAAATTTGAAAGATATATAAATATACATATCGTTATTTCCAATACGATATTTGTTGGTCGTAGAATTTGATATTGAATATAAGCCGATATATTTTCTATTCAGAGCCTTGTATTTAATATCAAATGTGATTTGGGTTTGTCGTGAATGGTGTCTTCATTAACACTGTTCTTAAGCCCAGTTGAGAAAAAGATTAAATCTTTTTATTTAGATTTAATGAAGTGTACCAATTAAATAATATTTAATTGAATTGAATTGGTGTTGATTTTTGGGTTTATCGTGAATAGTGTTTTAAATAACACTTGTTTTTTAACCCGATAATTAATGGAATGTGATTTTGGGTTTATCGTGAAACGTGTTTTAAATGACACTGATTCTTTAACCCAGTTAAAAATTAAAACTAAGAGGAGTTTTAATGAATCTTTAATTAGATTGAAAAGATCGAGAATGGAGTATCACCAGTTTTACTCCAAGCGATAGTTAAATCTTTAATTAGATTTGAACGTGAAATGATAATTGAATTTACCGATAACACCGTGGTGTTAGATATGAAGTATTACCAGTTTTACTTCATGGGTTGAATAGGTTGGGATTGAGAAATAAAATAAATGATTACTTCGGTGTGGTTCGCTAATCCCGACTAGTTTGAATTGATATTAAAAAAGGAGATTAAAGAATAAATTTAAAGAATTTATCTTTGATAAAATTAATGGGAACCTTTCCCAAAATATAAGAATATTTGAATAAAAGAATATTCTGAATAGGAATGAAGCGTATGTTGTGTTTGTGTAACACTTGTTTACTATATACGCGAGTTATTCAGAAAGACCGGGTTTATCCCATTCTGAATAACTGATTCGACATGATGTCGAAGATGAAGACGGTGGTCGAAGACCGGAGGTCTTCACGTCATTTGGACAATTACTGATGATCTTGATTGGGCCGTACACCCAAGAGGAGGGAATCAATTGGTGATCGTCCAGACGTGATTGGAGATCGATGGATATGTGAGGTACAAGGTGCCTCCGGTTTCGTTCAGACCCAGAATGGACTGGTAGATGGACTGTGTGTCTGACATTGGATTTCAGTCTGTGTAATTGATTTCTAATAAATATATATCTGTTTGGTGGCGGAGAATTTATTCTCTTGCTTAAAGCCCTTCTCTGAGACGTACGAGCTCAGGGGTTATGTATTGATGGATATCAGACGCATGGAGTGAATTGCCTATGTGGCATGCCTAAGTGGCAATAGATCGAGGCTTCTGTTGAAAAGCAAAGTCTTGTGGTTGATGATCAAAGCACCGCCTGTGTGGCATAGCTTTGTGTAACGTGAATTCGCGAGCCTCACACCCCGGTAGTGGACCAAAAACGGGAGAGGACCTCAGGGAGGGCATGCATTTCCTTCTAGTTAGAAGTGGCGTCAGTGGTTTTACATGCCCTGACGAGTTTGACTTATGTGGTTGTTGCTGTTGCGAGGCGCCTCGGATATATCGGTGACTATGTGAAGCCGATGGAGTCATTTGTTGGCTCATTTACGCCCCAAAGGGTGGGGAAACGCAATGTTCAGGGATTTTAATCCACATCGGTGGACCGGCCCTGTTGGTCCAAGGGTCACTGGAGCTCTGATCCTAAGGCTCGGGCTAGAGAGTCTCGAATCGGTGAGGACTATCTTTTGCCTCGGTTCACAGATGGAAATCCAATTTCCAAATACGTGATTTTTCGGTTTTAATTGTAGAACTAGTATGGCGACATGATATATGGTACCCATGCCGTCTATGATTGATACTTATGATTTGAAGTTGTTTTATACACTATGCACTTATAATAGTATCAAATGATTTGTTTTAAACGTACTAAGCATGTTTGGCTATTATAAGGGAAAACCCTATCCCCCGGCTTGCGTTGCATTATGTGATAGGACCTGGGTCTTATAATAGTTTCATTTTCCCAAGAAGCATTGCGCTGTTTTGTTATATGCACTGGTATTCTTGGGAGGAAACCCGTTCCGTGTTGTACGGCGTGGTCCCTTGATATATCTGATTTAAAGTAAAGTTTTAAATAACTGTTTTAGTTCTCACACCAGTCCCATGACTGACCTGGAGTTTATTGTTTTAACCTAAACTCTGGGTGCCCTTATTTTCGACACGGGCAGCTAGTAGTTTTGGTTTTGTAGATTTATATTCACAGGATCTTGATTTACACCTGGAACGATATTCGGAAAGCTTTGTATCCGTGTATCTTCTTCAATTGTATTTTGTATTATTTTTCCGCTACTATGTAATTTATTGTAATCTCTGATATTTATCGAGTGTGTAATATTTATTCATACTCTGTATATTCTTGTATTCTGATGGAATTGTTGTAATATACAATAAAATGTTCTTCTGTCTGCGTTCTGTTGTGGATTGTTCTCGACTCAATCCGTGATTACCCGCAAGGGGAAGTTCGGGTCGTTTCAAATCAAGAGTTCAAGAGTTCAAGATTAATATAGTCATAGAGTCTAGATTTTGTAAAACTCTAAATAACACTCCAGGATCAAATTCAAATTCTAATTTTCAAATTCTAATATTCAATTCTATCCTCAATCCTCTCTATTTTTGTTTTTCTATCCTCTCTATGTGGTTTTTCTATTTGTTTCTATTTTTATTCTTCTTTGTTTTTGAAACTTAAATTTTTATACTTTATATTTGTACTTTATATAGTTTAAAACCTTATAATTTTATAAATATATTTATATAGTTTAAATCTATATTTTCATATGTTTTTCTATTATATAATATTAATTTACAACACTAGAATTTTACTCAAGAATTTCCAGTATTATTTTTATATCAAAACACTTGAAAAATGTTTTGAAAATCAAAAATACACATGAGTATGTCGACATAGCTAAAACTCAATGTCGACATATAACTGTCATTTTTTCCAATTTTGAAAGGTAGTGTCTTTTCACTATTTGAAACGCTTCAGAACCGTTACAACCTTTCATACTCTATAATAAGAGGTTAAAACCGATTTTTTTACCATTTATTCTTCTCTAATTTCATCCTCTTTCACTCCACCATTATTCTTAATCATTTTTATGATTCTTACACTTATACTTTGCCAAATTCAATTCTGTTTTGATCAAACTTCTTCTCTTTACACTCTCTACTCTCTAAATCAAGTGCTATCGAAGAGTTATAGGGCTGTTTTGTAATTTCTTGGGTTGAATAAATCTTGTTTGTAAGTCAAAGAGGAATCGGTGTATCCTTGTAGCCGTGAAATCAAGGAATTAGAGTCGGTGTGTCCTTGTTGAGCCGTGAAATCAAGGAATAGGAGTCGGTGTGTCCTTGTTGAGCCGTGAAATCAAGGAATAGGAGTCGGTGTCTCATTGTTGAGCCGTGAAATCAAGGAGGGTGTATTTGGCTATTGGAAGTAGTAGTAAAACTCTGTACAATCCAGCGTTGTGCGGGACTGGACGTAGGAGTAATCCGAACTAATATAAAATCCGGTTTGTTCTTAACTTTTCTGCATTTTTATTTCTGTTTATTTTGCATTTATGTTTGAAACTATGTCTGTGATTGTGTTTGTGGTATATGAATTGTTCAATTTGTCAAACAACTATTATCTAAATGGTTATGGATAATACTTATGTAACTCACATGCTTTTAATTATTTGAATATGATGATTATATGATTGGTTGATTGTTGGTTTGAATGTGATAATTATACGATTGTTGCTGATTTTTGTATGACTATTATAAAGCTCGTTGCTAGAAACAATGTAATCTATAAACAGTTTATAGTAGCATTTAAAATATGCTATTGTAATGGCCTGCCCTGTACCAGCCGACATTCATCTATGAAATGCGTTGTGCCAATGTCCAACTATCACGGGACAATCATCTAAAGAAAGGGATTTGAAACTATGAATCAACAAGAACCTGAAGTATATCTCATAATGCACGGAATAAAATATACTAGTAACATAACTTGATATAAAACAGGCGAGACAATGCATAAGCTGAAAACTAAACCATATCCATCGGAGTAGCGAAATCCAAAATACAGCTTATGATCCAAACCATTATTACAACTTCAAAATACCATCTCTAAAGAAAAACAGAAAACGTACACTACTAATTCCCAAAGTAGTGACTAGCAACAACACAGGGAGATTATATGTAAATGGTATGTGGAAGACTCTTGCTTGTCTCCGGACATTTACTCGTGCATGATCACCCGACCTGTCTCTAGTCTGATCGTTTAGGAGCACCCAGAGTAATAAGAAGAGACATAAAACTCTATGTTAGACAAAAGTCTGGTATGAGCGATAGCAGCAAAATAAAACAATAACAGGTATAAATAATCATACCTGACCTGGACCTACAACCAAAGAGTTAGCACAACAAGATGTACAGTACACTAAGGTAACACTAACATACAGTGTAAAAATGGAAGTGTGCGTGACTTGGTGATAGCAAACATCAAACATAGCAATCATCCTCGCATCTCTTGCTCAGTGCGTAAAGCATACGATATCTATCGCTTTGATCACCAGACCATTGGGGCCATGACAGAGTCCGACTCCATACAACTATCACTATGACCACTTTTGTAACGATAAGGAATTTCGCTCGATCCGAATCGATCGCTAAACCGACCAAGACCATTCGAAACCCCTGATTGTTTTGAGAACACAACAAATCAGAATACAAACAGAAGAACATTTCATTGTTAATTACAATAATTCCATCAGAATACAAAAATATACAGAGTATGAATAAATATTATACATCAGAGATTTAATTACATTACTGCAGCGGAAAAATAATACAATACACAACTGAAGGAGATATACGGATACAGAGCTTTCCAGATATCATTCCAGCTGTAAATCAGGATCCTGTGAATATAAATCTGCAAAACCAAAACTACTAGTTGCCCATGTCAAAATAAGAGCACCCAGAGTTTAGGTTAAAACAATAAACTCCAGATCAGTTATGTGACTGGTGTGAGAACTAAAACAGTTATTAATCTTTATTTCAAAATTAGGTAAATCAAGGGACCACGCCATATAACACGGAATGGGTTTCCTCCCAAGAATACCATTGTATAAAATAACAGCGCAATGCTAAATAAAGAACAATGAGGCTATTATAAGACCCAGGTCCCATCACACAATGCAACACAAGTCGGAGGATAGGGTTTTACCTTATAATAGCCAAAGAATGCTTGATACGCTAAATTTCATCTTTTATTATTACTATAAGTGTATAGTGTCAAAACAATTTCAATCATAAGTATCAATCATAGACGGCATGGGTACCATATATCATATCACCAATACTAGGCTCTACAATCAAAGCCGCAAAGTCACGTTTTGGAAGTTGGATTTCCATCTGTGAACCAAGGCAAGGGATCATCCTTACCGAATTCGAGACTCTCTAGACCGATCCTCAGGAACAGAATGCATCATCCCTTAGGAGCCACAGGGCCGATTCACTCGATGTGGATTAAATAAAACCTTGAACACTACGTCTCCCCGTCCTATGGGGCGTAAATGAGTCCAATGACTCCATCGGCTCCACATAGTCACCGATATATCCGAGGCGCCTCGCAATCCCACAACCACATAGTCAAACTCGTCAGGGCGTGTAAAACCACTGACGCCACTTCTAGCTAGAAAGAAATGCACGTTCTCCCTGGATCCTTCTCCTGTTACAGGTTCACATCGATGTGTGAGGCTCGCGAATTAACGCTACACAAAGCTGTGCCACACAGCCGGTGCTTTGATCATCAACCACAAGACTTTGCTTTTCGACAAAAGCCTTGATCATTTGCCACTTAGGCATGCCACACAGGCAATTCACTCCATGCGATTGATATCCATCAATATATAACCTCTGAGCTCGTACGTCTCAGAGAAGGGCGTTAAGCAAGAGAATAAATTCTCCGCCGCCAAACAGATATATATTTAATAGAAATCAATCACACAGAATAAAATCCAATGTCAAACACACGGTCCATTTACAAGTTCGTTCTGGGTCTGAACGAAACCGGATGCACCTTGTTCCTCGCATATCCATCAATCTCCAAGTACGTCTGGACGATCACCACCCAATTCCCTCCTCTTGGGTGTACAGCCCAATCAAGATCATCAGTAATCACCCAAACGATGTGAAGACCTCCGGTCTTCGACCACCGTCTTCATCCTCGACACATTGTCGAATCAGTTATTCACAATGGGATAAACCCGGTCTTTCTGAATAACTCGCGTATATAATAAACAAGTGTTACACAAACATAACATACGCCTCATTCCAATTCATAATATTCTTTTATTCAAATATTCTTATACTTTGGGAAAGGTTCCCATTAATTTTATCAAAGATATATTCTTTTAATTTATTCTTTAATCTTCTTTTGAATATCAATTTAAAACCAAATTATGGTTTATCCAAACTAGTCGGGATTAACGAACCTTACCAAAGTAATCATTTGTTTTAAATTTCCCAATCCCAACCTATTCATCCCATGAAGTAAAACTGGTAATAATTCATATCTAACACCACGGTGTTATCGGTAAATTCAATTACCATTTCACGTTCAAATCTAATTAAAGATTTAACTATCGCCTGGAGCAAAACTAGTGATACTCCATTCTCGATCATGTCAATCTAATTAAAGATTCATTAAAACTCCACTTGGCTTTAATCTTCCCAAAAATCATATCAATGATTGTTTAACTTGGGAAACCATATCCTGTCATTAACTGGGTTAAAGAACCAATGTCATTTAAAACACGGTTCACGATAAACCCAAAAATCAATTCAAATTCAATTGCAATTAAATATCATATAATTGGTATATTTCATTAAATCTAAATAAAAAGATTTAATCTTTTTCTCAACTGGGTTTAAGAACAGTGTTAATGAAGACACCATTCACGACAAACCCAAATCCCATTTGATATTAAATACAGGGCTCTAAATAGAAAATATATTGCCTTATATTCAATATCAAATTCTACGACCAACCAATATCGTATTGGAAATAACGATATAGAATATCATTCAAATTTCCATAACAATATCTGTATAATCATGAAATCCAAATCGAAATATTCCAAAGACAATTTCGATTCAAATCCATTTCCACTTTATATATTGGAAATCCTGGTTATTTTCAAAACCATTTCAAATCCACTTTATTTATTTTCAAAATAAATGGGATTATAATTCTAGTTCAAAACTAGTTCATTTCGATAAAAATCTATTTTTATCTTTCCAAATATGGAATTTTTCATCTCAGTTCTTTCTAAATCATTCATTATGATTTTACACAAATTATTGTCATTTTTAATAATTTTATCAAGGCCCGTACAGTCGATTTCCATCAACGGCCATCGAACTGCACTTACAATGACCTTTTCCAAATTGATTTGGACATAACTCCAAATCCAACCGTTAGATTTCAAATCTCTAATATTCGTTAGAAAGCTCTTTTCGATACGAACCAAACGGTTTCGGTTTTAGGAGAATCTGACGGTCGGATCTCCCGAAATGTCCATTCGAAGTCAATGGTCAAAATTCGTGAACTGCCGCAGCGCGGCGCGTTCGATTCAGGCCATTGTATTATATATATATATATAATATATTTCGTCGCTTCCTTTTAAAACATATTTTATAAATCTTTTTAAATTCGTTTTCAAAACGATTTCAACTTCATATTCAATTTCGAATCAAAATTGAATATTCCATATCATTGATATACAAATGATAATATTTTCAAAACGTTATTTTGTTGAAATCACTTCCTTTTCTATATTCATTTTAAAAACGAATATAATCGATATAAATATCGTTCGCGTCAAAATGGCGCATATCTAACCAACACGGCTTTATATATTTCAATAACTTTGTTATTCTATTCAACAAATGAATATTTTCTTCAACACATGAATATATATTTCTATTCAACACATGAATATTTATTTTATTCAATACATGAATTTTCTTTCTATTCAACACATGAATTTTCTTTCTATTCCACACATGAATTTTCTTTTATATTCAACACATGAATTTTCTTTCTATTCAACGCATTAATTTTCTTTAATAATATTCCTTATTTTCCAAATTGGAATGACGCCCAATCAATTACCATATAATTTCAATTATATGGATTCCTTACAACACATGTATATAATAGCAACGATAAATAATCAACCATCATCTAGAGTGCACCACACAACTGCATAAGCATTAAATATCAATAATTAACGCTTACACAGTCTGTCAACCCATCGATTGACATACAACTAAACAATCGGGATTAGTGTACGTCAAATATCATCCCAATACCCGTGTGGGGTTTCAAATCAACAAACACAGACTTTTATTTGTGCAGTTGGGCGATGTGTAAAATTTATCGTCCCAATCAATATCAGTCAAATCGGTGTACATAAACAAATCGTTCGATTTGTAAATGAATATTTATTTTACTTCAACACATGAATACATATTTTATTTCAACACATGAATATATATTTTATTTCAACACATGAATATATATTTTATTTCAACACATGAATATATATTTTATTTCATTCCACATCACACTATCAAATTTCACTATACAGAAATCAAACAAACAAGTCATCCATGGTCTGTGGACGACGGGTGTCAGGTGCTGCTAAGCACCATCTGCATCCTAGTATATATTTCAAACTAGAAATAGAAATAAAAGTGAGGAGTTCTCACCTTTAAGCTAAACCAAACGCCATGGGTCTTCATATGTAGAAAATCTTTGTCATTCGCCTTTCATCACTTTCGTTGTCCGTATCCACTACATATATAAAATTCACATTTTTATATTCTCTAGTACATAAAAATCATATTTTTAATTCGCTACATATATAAAAATCATCTTTTTATAATATCACCTCATGTATAAAAATTATATTTTTATAACGCTACTCGTATAGAAAAGATTATAATTTCATCTTCTTTGTTATATAAACAAAATCGTATCCTTTTATATAATTTTTTTTTATATTTTCAAAAATCAAATCATTTTTGTTTCAAAGATCAAATCTTCTTATACGCTACTACATATAAAAAATCACATCTTTATGCCTGCTACTCCATAATAAAAATCGCATCTTTATAACTAAAACTTCATGTTAAAAATCGCGGTTTATCCCAATGTCATATCCTTTAAAAATCAGACTTTTAAAACATGTTTTCATATTTTAAAACTAATTTTTAAAAATAAAATTAAAATATATAACAAAGGGGAAAACTTACAGCGTTCGATAGAGGCAAAGGGGGGCTCGGGGTGGCGCTGGGTGGGCCAGAGGGGGTCGGAGGCGGGGTCAGTTGGCCAGAGGCGGCGGTCTGAGGGGATCTAGAGCTTGGGGTTGCAGCTGTCGGTTTAGAGAGGGGGAGGGAACGGTTGCGCTTCGGATTAGAGAAGGGGAGGGAGAAGTGGCGGCGACCGCTGGGTGGAGGATCGTTCGCCGGTGGTGAGGCCGGAGTCGCTCAGGCGGAGGCGTGAACCGGGGGGGGGGGGAGTGGGCGATTGATTATGTTTTCTATTTTTTTTTTACTTCAAAAACTGACGGGAGAGAGGAGTGAGGGAGAGAGAAAGAGGGGTGAGGTTATATATTATATTATATTTATTTAATTTATTAATCTCTATAAAGTAACTTTTTCATTCGATCTCTAAACGAGACCCAACGACTATCGTCCATAGCTAAATACCCCCATTCCGAACACAATAGGATATGTATCGTAAGCCAGTTCGACTGTTTCGGTCAGTTTTCACCAAAATCAAAATATAACTATATATTTTGAATTTGAACGCACATTTCAATTTACCGGGCCCACATACGGACTCTAAAAATTCCCGAAAAATTATTTCTAGTTTCGTATTGATGATACGGTCCTAACAAAACTAATTTCGTCAAATTCTAAGATCATTTGAAAAATGGTCGATTTCTGGTCGATCGAAATTGAGTGAAACTGTCAAAACACGTTTTCTTTTGCCACGCTCACACATTGATTCGAAAAATCATGAATTTTAGAATCTAGCAATAACTTGACATCCCGGATCCAACAAAAGTGGTTTCATCGAAAGCCGAGGTCGTTTGCAAAATTTCCATTTTTAACGGCCAGAATTCCATAGCGACTATTCTGAATTTTCAATTGGGCACAACTTTTTATTCCCGCTATGAAATTTCAATTTTTCGGATTCGTTGGAAAGATATTGTCTAATAGATCCAAATATTTTTGGTTTCGCTAAAATCTGGTTTATTTTGAATCCTGTACATTCATTTGAAATTTGAAATCGAATTTTTGAACTACCGCGCCATTTTCAATTCCTTTTATAATTAAAATAAAATATTTGTTTTCTAACGTCGATTCAAATAAAAATATACGTTCTAATTCTATTCAAAATAGATTTCTCGTCCCTATTATTTAAAATAATTCATTTTAAATACTCAAAATTCACTAAAATTGCCAAAATAAAAATTTTAAATTGGCTCAGATTTCCAAGTTATTACAACTTTTCCCTTTGGGGCCCTGATGGAGTCCTACTCCATACAACCTCTGACCCCACTGCACTAGTCCATAGTCAATAACTTTACCCCCTCACAATGGTGAACCAAAGTTATAGATATCGATAACCCCTTTGCACACGTCCCGCAGCAAAGCCCAACTTTAGAAGTTAACCCATGGATCCTCATTTGGATCTTAAGCCATTACTTCTCATCTGGACTTCCTTTGCATCTCGGGTTTAGTCGGATTGGAATTGATCTTCAGAAGAGTTCACGGTCATTGCCAGCCATTCATCTCTCATGGGTCGGTCGAACATGCATCTCTGGTCTGTCGAACATGCATCTCTGGTTGGTCGAACATGCCTCCCTGGCCGGTCGAACATGCATCTCTGGTCGGTGGAACATCATTACGTAGGGTTGTTCGAACACATATACATATAGGGTCAGGTCGAAATGTATATAAGGGTCGGTCGAACATGCTCATAAAGGTCGGTCGAACATGCTCATAAGGGTCGGTCGAACATGTTCATACGGGTCGGTCGAACATGTTCATAAGGGTCGGTCGCTCGACCCAAAACCAGCACCAATTTCCAGCAACCCATTTTCGCCTCTCGACGGCATTTTGGACCATTCTCTATGCAATCATAGATCATACCAAACAGCAGTAATAACATGTGTAATCAATCACAAACATCAAAACATCAATAATGTGTGTTATTTAGGATCAAACATACCTAAATCCATGGTTTTCCCTTTAATCCCCTAAATTTCAGGATTAGCAAACTTAATCCAAATTAACCCAAATTTATATCAGTGATATATAATAATATTTTAGAATTTATACATATTTTTCCAGATTTTTATGATGCATAATTTCCCTAATTATCACTAATCACCCTTAATTAGTCGTAATTAGTGTAAAAACATGCAAATCACTCACCTTAGCCACAAATAAATTTCAGATCTGAAACACTAACCGATTTGGCATGGATTCCAATGTATTCCAGTAGCTCTATATCGATTTCTATTCTAATCCTCCTTAATTTGACGTAGATTTGGCTAATATGTGATTAGAAAGTGACTAAAGATGAATTTAGAAGGTGGAGGCCATTGCTAGGTTTAGAGAAATGTTTGTGGTGGCTAGAGAAATGAAAGGAGATGATTCTCCAGCCACTTTTAGCCCTCCTATATCCCTAATGCCGAAATGGGTTATTGGCCCAGCTACTGGTAACTTAATTAGGCCCAATTAGGCTGTTTTTCACCTTTCAAACCTTATTTCAACCATATCTCCCGAACAGAAAGTCCGTTTGATTAGTGTGACCACTCTACGGAAAGGTAAACCATCATTTGAATCCAGGGGAAGTGGTTTCACGTCAAAACTCCTTACCAATCAAAAATTATAGGCGAAATAAAATTCACCAGGGGCAAAACGATAATTTAAAATTCGGAAAAAATCATGAATGTGGGAAATGACCCAAATAGTCGTTTCCCAAAGTTACACGACCATACAACTTCGTATGAAAATAAAATAAATATTCTATGATCCTCTGATACGTAGAACGCAGGTCATTACACTCTCCTCCTATTACGGAATTTCGCCCCCAAAATTCCTTAACCAAGAAACATACAATGGTGTCCCACATGCCTATCAACCATTTACAAAAATCAAACATACATAGTAACACAACAAGCTTATCCTAACATGCGGTTTACTAACAAGGGGATAGCTATATCGCAATTTAAAATCTTACCAGGCAAAGAGTTCTGGATATGACTTCCTTATGCTCCCTTATGTTTCCCAAGTATAGTCATTCTCATTATTGCCCCCACTGGACCTTGACTAGTTCCACCGTCTTCCTTTGAAGTTGTTTCGTATCGTGTCTGACAATACGAATCGTCCTGTGGCTCCCAACTGCCTTAGATTCTACCTCGATATCATCTAACTGATCTGTTGAAATAGTCATATCAGAATCGTGCACGAACTTCCTTAACTGGGAAACATGAAATACGTCGTGAACTCCCGCCATTTTGTTAGGCAGTCCAACTTTGTACGCTAAATTCCCAACTTGTTCTAGAACTGGAAATGGATCAACAAACCTTGGTGGCATTTTACCTCTCCTACCAAATTGAATTACATTCTTCAAACAAATACCAAGTCGCCAATAGAGAATTTCAAATCTCTTCGCCTTTTATCAGCATAACTCTTCGGTCTATCTTGGGCAGCCTTCATTCGCTATTGAATAACCTTGATCTTATCTGAAGTTTCTCTTACTATATCTAGCACAAGCACAAATTTCTCACCGATTTCTAACCAACATGATTTTGAATTGAACGGTCTTCTGTACAAATTTTCAAATGGAGCCATACCGATACTGATTTGATAACTGTTATTATATGCGAACTCAACCAAATGCAAATGGTCATCCCATGAACCTCCAAAATCCAATATACAAGCTCTCAAGAGACCCTCTAATACATGATTCACCCTCTTTGTTTGACCGTCGGTTTGAGGATGGTACACGGTATTGAGATGTAATTCTGACCCTAAAGCCTCTTGTAAGCTCTTCCAAAACCCAATAATAAATAATGGATCTCTGTCACTCACAATACCTTTTAGGTACTCCATGAAATATCACTACCCACCTCATATACAGTTCTGCTAACTTAGCTGCCGTTCTATTCGACTTGACTAGTATAAACCTTGCACTCTTGGTCAATCGTTCCACAATCACCCAAATGCTATCATGACCCGATCTAGTCCTTGGTAAACCATTGATGAAATCCATTGAGACTTGCTCCCATTTCCATTCAGGAATTTCTAACGGCTGTAACAAACCACTAGGCTTCTTTTTCTCGACTTTAACTAGATGGAAGTTCACGCACTTGGATATAAATTTCCCAACGACTCTCTTCGTCCCTTCCCAGTAGTATGTATGCTTCATGTCTCGATTCATCTTGTTCCCACCGGGATGTATAGTCAGTTTCGAATGATGACACTCTCTAAGCACTTCTTCTCTCAATCCATTAACGTTGGGTACAACTAGTCTCCCATTCTTTTGGAGCCATCCTTCTCGATCAAGTCCATACTTGTTCATTTCTTCACCACCGATTTCCATCTCTACCTTAGAGATAATTTCAATAGGTTAGCATCGTCCCTCTAACTGGAACCAATCCGTTCAATCAAAGTTGGTATGATCGTCAAACTTTCTAACATCTCTGAATCCAATTCGCACTTAGGTCTGAAATCATATCCCACGATATAATGTAGTTCCTTCCATTAAAGAAACATAGCCCCAAAACTGGCATATCTCCTACTCAATGCATCAGCTACCGCATTGCCTTTCCCAGGTGTGTACGCGATAGTGAAATCATATGAAGCCAAGAACTCTAACCATCTCTGGTGACGAAGATTTAAATCCTTCTGAGAGAAAAGATATTTTAATGACTTGTGACCGGTAAACAACTCGAATCTTTCTGCCATGAGATAATGTCTCTACATCTTTAATGCGAACACGATCGCTGGCAATTCCAAATCATGGGTAGGGTATCTTTTCTCATGCAGTTTCAGTTGCTGACTAGCATAAGCCACAACCCTACCTCCTTGCATTAGTACAACACTTAGTCCGGTACCACTGGCATCCGTGTATACCATCATCTCTTCATTCCCCTTAGGAATAACTAACACTGGTGCGCATGTTAACTTATCCTTTAGGTTCTTAAATGCATTCTCACACCTTGCTTTCCAAGCAAAATCTTGATTCTTCTTGGTCAACTGAGTTAACGATGCTGCTATCTTGGAGAAGTCTTGGATAAACTTACGATAATATCCAGCTAACATAAAGAAACTTCTCATGTTCGTTGCATTCTTGGGTGTAGACCAATCTTGCACTGTAGCCACCTTCGCAGGGTCCACGACAATACCATTCTCTAAAACCACATGGCCCAAGAACCTAACTTCCCTCCACCAAAAGTGACACTTAGCAAATTTCACTTTCAATTGGTGTTTCGTCAACACCTGAATACCCTATTCATAAGATCCATCAAACAAGTCCTATCCATCCCCTGCTAAAGCCATGAATACGTCTATAGTGACTGGTCGTACCAATATCAAGGGCTAATGGAAGCCCTGGCACCAAACGGACTATCGCACGTCCAACGTACGTTTATCCTCTGAGGATAATTAGATCACGTCCCACGGATCCAAAGTAAATGGGCGTCCCCCGATACCCCTGCTTCGCGTCCACATAGAACACTACAACTATCGACGATTCCTTGGCAATCTCAATAGAAGAGCTATCCTCAACTCCATCTTTAACTCGAGTCCACACATAAGCGAAGGGAACCATCGGCCTTGGTAGCAAACACAACTGGTGATTCCCACTTGGAAACACTTTTTCAGATCCCTTCTTCAAAAGATTGCTTACATGCACCTCGAGCTCTCGCTTCTCCCTTGGTGCCAAACGACAAAGTGGCATCACTATAGGTCTATCATCTTTCACTAAATCAATACGAAACTCGATCTCTCGGTGTGGTGGAAGTCCGGTCACTTCCCCGAAGATGTCTGGATACTCGCCAACAATAGGCACATCTGACAACTCATCATGCAGGATGTGGAGGGAATTTAGAAAACTAGCCATCACCCCATAATTAGGTGGGCAACCAAACAGTACCCTCCGCCCATCATTCTCTCTAATGGTCACCGGAGACCCCTCACAGTCTACCAACATCCTATACCTTTGGAGCCAATCGACTCCCAAAATAATGCCAAACCCAGTAAAGCCCAAAACAAAGCAATCACAAGCAAACATGCATCCATGAATCGATACGACCAAATTACGAAAAATCATACTAAGGCTAGTCGAAACACCGATCGGGTTCGTCAAAACTAAAGGTCTATCGAGAATCTCGGGTTCCAATTCCAACCTACCTACTAGGTCACTAGATATGAAGGAATGGGAAGCTCAGATATCAAACAATACTCGAACAGGAACATCATAAACAGAAAGCATACCTTGAATAACTAAGCCCTTTCCCTTCTACGCCACAATTGGGGCATTCGATGAAGAAGGAACAGTGTTGTTAGCATATTCTTTCACGATCTGCTTCCCTTTAGGGGGTTGTGGACATTCTTTCTTGAGATGTTCCACTTGGCCAAAATTGAAGCACTCCCCTTCCCTTGGCTTCGCTCGACAGTCTCTGGCATAGTGCCCCTTCTTGCCACTGCTAAAGCACTTGATATCTTTTTTATTCCTATTTTTCTTGCCAGCCTTGGTTTGGTTCTGCTTTCTCTTACTCTGGGTCTCCTTGTTAAGCTCGGCAAAATTGGCCCTAGGCTCCTACACTACTGCACGACCACCATTAGCAGCATTAAGAACTGCTCCCTGAGGTTCCCTAAGTATCTCTCGCATGAAGGCGGTAAACATCGTCCTTATATCAGGGACATTCTCATTGTTGGCCCCTAAACCTGTACTCCTCGTATTTTGGCTCATCATTCAATCTGTAAAGAGAAAACGATTAACCATCTCTGTAGTGGTGCCCGTGCAGTGCGATTTCATCCTTAGATACACTAATAGAGTATATATATATCTTTTGAAAACCCAAAATATCACAAATACGCGCTCTCATATATGTATACTATCTCTCCCTGATGTCTTCCTCTAGGTTAAACTATGCAACCTTGGCTCTGATACCAAGTGTGACAACCCGCCCCACACCAGCCGACATTCCTCTACGAAATGCGTTGTGCCAATGTCCAACTAGCACGGGATGGTCGTCGAAAGAAAGGGATTTGAAACTATGAAGCAACAAGAACCTGTAGTATATCTCATAGCGCATGGAATAAAATATAATAGTAACATAACTTGATATAAAACAGGCGAAACAGTGCACAAGCTGAAAACTAAACCATATCCATCAGAGTAGCGAAATCGAAAATACAGATTATGATCCAAACCATTATTACAAATTCAAAATACTGTCTCTAAAGCAAAATAGAAAAGGTACACTACTAAATCCCAAAGTAGTAACCAACAGCAACATATGGAGAATATATGTAAATAGTACGTGGAAGCCTCCTGCTCGTCTCTGGGCATCTACTCGTGCATGATCACCTGACCTGTCTCTAGTCTACTCGTTTAGGAGCACATAGAGTAATAAGAAGAGACATAAAACACTGGGTCAGACAAAAGTCTGGTATGAGTGATAGTAGCAAAATAAAACAATAAAAGGTATAAATAATCATACCTGACCTGGACCAGCAACCAAAGAGTTAGCATAACAAGATGTATAGTACTCCATGGTAACACTAACATACAGTGTAAAAATGGAAGTGTGCGTGACATGGTGATAACAAACATCAAACATAGCAATCATCCTCACATCTCTCACTCAGTGCGTAAAGCATACGATATCTACCAATTTGATCACCAGACCATTGGAGCCATGACGGAGTCCGACTCTATACAACTATCACTATGACCACTTTCCTTTTTGGGGGCCCTAATAGAGTCCTACTCCATACAACCTCTGACACTACTGCACTGGTCCATAGTCAATAACTTTACCCCCTTACAATGGTGAACCAATGTTATAGATATCATTAACCCCTTTGCACACATCTCGCAACAAAGCCTAACTTTAGTAGTTAACCGTCAATCCCCATTTGGATCCTGAGCCATTACTTCTCATTTGGATTTCCTTTGCATCTCGGGTTTAGTTGGATTGGAATTGATCTTCAAAGAGTTCACGGTCATTGCCAGTCGTTCATCTCTCATGGGTCGGTCGAACATGCATCTCTGGTCGGTCGAACATCATTACGTAGGGTCGGTCGAACACGTATACATATAGGGTCGGGTCAGACATGTATATAAGGGTCAGTCGAATATGTTCATAAGGGTCGGTCGAACATGTTCATAAGGGTCGGTCGAACATGTTCATAAGGGTTGGTCGCTCGACCCATAACCTACACCAATTTCCAACAACCCATTTTCTCCTCTCGACGACATTTTTGACCATTCTAACTTTCCTATGCAATCATAGATCATACCAAACAGCAGTAATAACATGTGTAATCAATCATAAACATCAAAACATCAATAATGTGTGTTATTTAGGATCAAACATACCAAAATTCATGTTTTTCCCCTTAATCCCCAAAATTTCAGGATTAGCAAACTTAATCCAAAATTAATCCAAATTTATATCAGTATCATAGAATAATATTTTAGATTTTTTACATATTTTTCCAGACTTTTATGATGCATAATTTCGCTAATTATAAGTAATCACCCCTAATTAGCCGTAATTAGTCTAAAAACTTGCAAATCACTCACCTTAGCCACAAATAAATTTCAGATCTAAAACTATAACTGATTTGGCATGGATCCCAATGTATTCCAGCAACTCTATCTCGACTTCTATGCAAATCCGCCTTAATTTGATGTAGATTTGGCTAATATGTGATTAGAAAATGATTAAAGATGAATTTAGAAGGTGGAGGCCATTGCTATGCTTAGAGAAATATTTATGGAGGCTAGAGAAATATAAGGAGATGATTCTCCAACCCCTTTCATCCTTCCTATAACCCTAATCCCGAAATAGGTTATGGGCCTAGCTGTTAATAACTTAATTAGGCCCAATTAGTATGTTTTTCACCTTCCAAACCTTATTTCAACCATATCTCCCAAACGGTAAGTCCGTTTGATTAGTATGACCACTCTACGGAAAGGCAAACCATCATCTGAATTCAATGGAAGTAATTTCAGGTCAAAAATCCTTACAAATAAAAAGTTATAGGAAAAACAAGATTTGCTAGGGGCAAAACGGTCATTTAAAATTTGGTAAAAATCGTGAACGTGAGAAATGACCTCAATAGTCGTTTCCCAATGTTACACGACCATGCGACTTCACATGAAAATAAAATAAATATTCTATGATCCTTTGATACGTAGAATGCGGGTCATTACAGCTATAAAACCATCAATACATTTCAGCAGCTTTTGTGAAACGCTACTGAAACAAACGTAAAATATCACCTAAATTTATAGTGGCATAAAGTAAATGTAACGAAATGTTTTTAGTTGCATAAAAGAAACACTACAGAAAATCAAAGAAAAGGACCAAGCACAAACACAACTGAAAATTTTAGTTTTGGTTGGATTTTTTAAACGCTGCAGAAAGTACTTGGTAGCATTTGTAAAACGCAGCTGCAAGGAACATTTGGTAAAGTTTTTTGAAATGTAACAAAAAAACAGATTTTAGTTGCAGGACCTGTAGTAGCGTTTTCTAAAACGCTACCAAAGGCTTTGGTAGCGTTTTTAAACGCTACTAAAGGCCTTTTCTGGTGTAGTGTCATTATATTTATTGATGATGTCAGTAGATATAGATATGTTTATCTTATCAGAATCTGTTGAAAAGTTCAAAGAATCCAAAAATGAAGTTCTAAATCCAATTTTGATAGAAAATAAATACTCTTCGAATAGATCGAGAGAATATTCATGCCAATAATTTAATGACTATTCAAATGAGTGTGAAATTGTTTCACAACTCACTCCACTAAGAACACCATATTAATATGGTGAGTCTGAAGGAGAAAACGCACCTTATAAGATATGGTATGATCTGTGATTAGTCTAATAGATCTTCCAATAAATTAAATTTAAAACAATTTCATTTAATCCCACCAAAATAGTTTTGAAGACGCCATATAAGATATGGACTAGGAAATGTCCTAGTGTGTCTATTATGAAGATTTGGGTAGTAAGGCATTTTTTAAATGTCTTATCTCTGATAAGATCAGACCAAAATCTGATAATTATTTTGTGGAATATCCAAAAGAAGAAAAAGGATATTATCTCTATAAATCCTTGAGAACAAATGTTTATTGCTAGAATTGGTATCCTTTTAAAGAAGATCTAGTCTCTTAGAAACCAAAGGGAATGAAAAGAATTCGAAATGTCTCGGAAACCACATAATACTATTGAATCTTGTATAGACAAGAAATTGAGTGGGAGTGTCACAATAATTCTAATGTTATATTGATGACACATTAATTATTGAGGATAATGTTAGTTATTAAAAAAAGAAATAGATACTGATTCTGAAAATGTTTGGATTAAGAAATTCATAACTGAACTTAATTCATTGTCGATCCAATGATTTATGCTGCAATAATAGTCTGGCTATTTCTTAGGCCTAAGACCATAAACTCACTACTGAACCAAACATGTATCTAAGAAATATAATTCTTATGTGAAGTTGTTCACAGAGGAAATGAACATATCTGCAAAGTTGCAAGAGTTGTAATGTTGCAGACCTACTGAATTAATCTCTGTCGCAGTAGAAGTTTGATAGTCACACTAGTTTCATGAATATACGATACATGAATGATTGACTCTAGTGCAATCACTTGTTAGAATTTATGCCCTAGATGAAATCCATTTGATGTGATTAATAACATTGATGATGTTATTGTTTTATTTGGAATAAAAATATTTGGTTATGTTATATTTACTGCATAATATAAATATTAACATAATAGAAGTCCATAGAATAATAATACATAATTATATAGTTTGAGTAAGACATGAACTTGAGATTTTATAATATATTAAGTATTATAATTCTTAAATGTACCTAGTCAATTTTTATTGTTTATACAAGACAACAATAAAACATTGAGACTAGTATGTTGATTTACCGATGATCACATCTCATTAATCATTAATATGCGAGGTATTAATGTCAAGAAATAAATACGTATTCGAGAATAACGTATTGGGTTGACCCACCGTGAGAAAAGTACATGGAATATAATTGACAGTATCATGAGTTATTCTCATAGTGACTGTGATGTAATGGTCCTCGGACCTGAAATCATTATAATTTTATTCGAGGATATTTGTATTTTGATATAATCTGAAGTTACTTGTAACAGCGTAGACAAAGCCAGCGATTATTGGATACATCTCGAACCGAATGAAAATTATGAATGATCTAGATGGAATTTATCCCTACAATATATTTATAGTGCTATACATGGGCCTCTTGATTGAGTGAGACCATGAAATGCATGGTCGTGCTCAAATATGATTTGTTTTTAAATAATCTACTCATTGATTAAGATAAAAGGATTAAATTATAAAGAGGATGGTATGTTCCATGCCTCGAGTTTAATCCTGGATATACTTGTTAAAAGGATTATATTACATTGATACACTAGTCACGAAAAGGTTGTATCGCATTGTTGATCTTATTATAACTTGGGTAGCAGCGACGTATTGCTATATGCCAATCACTGTTTATGATTTTAAATAAGATTTAAAATCACTGCCAGCGTCATAATAACCTATAGGGTCACACACTTAGAACATTGAAAAGAGAACATTGGTTTTGTTTTTGGGGTAAAATGAAAGATAAACCATTGATATTTTGTTTGAAAGGGTACAAGGAATTGTTCCTTGTTTTATGGTACATACGTTTATTAAAAGGGTATGTTTACTTCTTTTGTATATGCACGCATATACTATCCTTTAACCCAATCTTTTAGAAAACCCTAAATCCAAAATCATGAATGGTGGCTAGCGCCACCAATTTCACTTACTCTTCCATCATCAGACGATCGAAGAAAATTGTTCGTGTAGGTATACCTTCGGAGGTGAGGTGCTCTGTCTTGCTCAGATTTGATGTAGCAATTTTTCGATTTGACTTTCATCTGATTTCAACACGGCAGGTAATACGTCCTTATCCGATTTAGTTTTAATTTATTGTTCTTGCAAAGATGCTTAGTTTAATTGCTAAACTGTACAAATTAGGGTTTTTATTAGATACACAAAACCCAACACAGATCAACCCCTGCATTATGATACATATTAGCATTGACGCTCTATTACAATTCAGCACGGTATAATCTGGATCAGTGCAATCATGCTGATCAAGATCAGGGCTTCTACACATTGCATTATTCTAATTATGTTGGTTAATGACTTCGAGCCCGCCTTCTTCTGTCCTTCTGCGCTAGTTTTGATGGCTTTGTTCCGAGGATGATGAAATTTATAACTCGATAAATTATTGAAGCGGGAGAATGCCTTCTCCACACATTCAACTCTAGACACATCTGGTGTTGATTCACGATATTTTTGATTCATGACAACAAAATATAGATTAATAAAGATCGTATCAAATAGCTAAGTTCATGTATATATGGTTGTCTAGTTGTGTTAGAAATATGTTAAAATCTATCCTCATAGTATGACATAAATGCACGTATATATATGAATTTATGATCTGGAAATAACATTACTAGACTAGTTTCACCTAACCAGTCGACTGGCGGAAATATGACCAGTCGACTGGTCAGGGATCCAGATCCCAGTAATGACTAGTTTCTTTTCATAATTAAATATATATACGATTTTCTTAGTTGACTAGTGCTTTTTCTACTAGTCGGCTGATCAGGAAACAATACTCATATTTGTGAAGAGTTGCTTTCTTTCATGAAGAAATTCCCCTTCATTTATGAAGAGAAATGGATGTAATTCTTTGCTGAAACTCTTCATGAAAAATTACCAATCTTTTACAATTATAAATACACTTCAAACATGATTTCCAAATCACTGATTCTCACCTATTCTATTCTAATTTCTGTTTTACATCTCTATACTCTCCGCATTCTAAAAGCTCTCTAATATTCAAGTTACTTGTTGAATCTCATATATCTTGATTCAACAAGCAACATACTTCCTTTAGTCTTCACATACACATCAAACGCTTGAGGATAAGATTATAGGAAGGGTGTACTTAACCATTGGCTATTCGGTGTTGATACAATAACACATTCATAAGTCAAAACTCTTTTGTAATTTGTGAAGTCCTATGTAGGTGCTCAGGCAGGAACATCCTTGTTGGTGCTTGGGCGTATTGTGACCTATTCCTCTGGGTTAGAAGAGGGCGTGTAAGTGAATTCCGGAGAACTTCGGGACTGGACATAGGACGGGAAGTCCAAACCATTATAAAATTCATGGTGCCTTTACTTACTGCATTTTCTTATTTGTGATATATCTATATTGCTTAGATTTATTTGCATAGCTATTGTAGCTTACAAATTAGCTTATCATATACAATTCCGCTATATTCATAGAAAGATCCTACTTAAGTCACACACCGACTTTTCATCTGGTTCACTCAATTTCTCAAATCACGGTCATCCTTCATCTATTAATATAAAGTTCCCTTTGTATTTTCCATATTCCTCATCTTATTCATGAAGTCAGCTTGATTAATCATTCACGTCAGCACGAAAGTGGAGGCAACAATGGTAGTGGTAGGAAGATCAGTAGTTTCAAGAGCAAGATTTGGGATCTGCGCTGAATACTCGTCTCCCCATTAGCATGAGCATTCGTGTGGAGTGAAAGTGTAATGCCCCACCTCTATACTCGCGTTAGTCAAGGCCATTGTAAGCAACGGTGTCAACTAACCCTATGAATAAGGCTGTTGAGGCATAACCATCTATATATTAGCTTTGAACAAGTGTTAAATATGTTGGATAATATGGTCTAGCTTTTTAAATCTCATGAGGAAATCCGACACATCTAATTCAAGTCCAAATCTACTACAAAGTGGCTATATATAATTCGGAAAGCAATATAAAATACACAACAATAAAATCAGAGTCAGACACAGATATTCATATCACAAAGGTGGAAATAGATACGAATAATACTACCAGAGTGGTGGTCATAATATAAGTGGTCATGCAAGATCCACTGTATCATAAAATGGTAGATACATGTAAAACACAAAAGAATATGTGCACAAAAGAGTCACAATCTCAAATACATGAAAGATAAAACTACTAAAACAAGTGCGGTTAGCAAAAAGGAAGATTAGCTCATTCTACAATCGAGGAGAGGCACATGTAATACTCGGTCTGACCCGAGTATTATTTAGAAGAATAAATAATAAACGGATCAGTCTAGCTGTAATCATCATAATAACTGAGATAGAAATAAAGATATAAATAGAAAATGACATATGTGAAATAACAACAATGTTCAATGTAAAATTTGAAGACTCCATATGTCCAGAAAATATGCCAAATAAATCTCAGCAATATATAATGATATCTCAATGACAAAGAAACCAAGATTGATAAATTAATATCAATACGAGATTGACAACACATATGTCAATAAAAATAAGATTGATAAATTAATATCAATACATGGATATTGGTGAGAAATGATGTCATGCATCAAATCAAAGCAAAGTAAATGACTCATACCGATAATAATCGATAAAAACTCAAATGAACCGAAGTTCCTCAAGACGATTTGAAATCCAAATCATCAGAATGTCCCAAAGGTCAGAATGATGTGAAGATGTAACGACCCAACTTTCGAACACATCGGAAGTCGTGCCATTAATAAGAATAAGAATAGATAGAAGATAAAATCACAGAAACATCAGAATCTCACAGCGGAATTTTTTTACAAAAAGATGATACTTCATAATATTACACAGCGGAACATATTACATCAGAGCATCATATATCTAGTGATATAGGCCATTCATAGTATATCTTTAATTATACATATCATTGACGACTAACTTGCAGACTTAATTACACAGTAGATAAGATAAGTAGATCAGCACACAGAAAGTTCCATCCCAGCTTCTCGAGTTTTATCCAATCCCGATTCACTTGTCTATTCATAACAAGCATTATGAATACCCAAGAGTTTAAGGGAAACACAGAAAAATAGACTCCGGGTCAGTCATGGGACTGGTATGAGTAAACAGTTTAAAACAAATAAAAATATCTCAAAAGACCATGTCGTAAATACGGAATGGGTTTTTTACCTTATGAGATCAAAAACACTTTGTATACTTGAAAACAGATATTATCATAGTATCTGGGTGTTTTCACAAATAATTTAGAATCTAGAAGGATGCTTGCATCTCACATTCTCCTATACAGTATACAAATAAAAACCGCTTGGCGCTTATGGAAATTGGATTTCCAACCATGACAAGGTATGGGACTACCTTCCGATGATGTATCTCTAGAGGCAAATACACCTGGGTTCAACAAGAACGTCTTGCAACCCGGCCCACACATGACCGACCACTCAGTTCTCTTGAGTTTATCAGGTGTATATCACCAATGGTTGTGTACGGCAGCCATTCCCGAATGGGCAGAATTGTTAGATTAAGAAACAAAAGGAATTTCTCTAGATAGGTGATGCTACACCCTAGTGGGAGCGACCCACATTGCCATGCTGCCGGCCCGATTTTTTTCATTTCCTGGGTGTGAGGCTTGAGGCTAGACTTACCTTTTCATCATCACTGCTTAATTTCTTTGAATGCCACATCGTCAAATCCATCGGAAGTCACTAATTGATTTCCACAAAAATACTCTAGTTGTCAGGCTAAAGAAGTTTCCCTTCTGTGCTAGCAACTGGTACGTTTGAAGAAACAACGTTCGTGATTCCTTTGAAAACACTTTGTCCGACATTCATCCATACAAGTTGTCCACGGACTGGACAAACCGAAGGCACTATTCAAAAATAGTCCTTGTATATCACCGTCTTCAATTTAAAAATCTCTGACGCGCGGCGTATAACCAAATCAAGTGGAATGTAAATTCCGGTCTCTTTGAAATGATTAACGAATATTTTTCTTTTTAAATCATTAATCTAACATGATTAAAATCAAATTCACACACATAATTACAGTCAAACTCAACAATATATAATCATCTAGTCTATATCTGGTATTTTGACCATCTTTTCAAAACGGTCAATTTTAGTGTGTGCGTCGCACATGGTTTTTCTTTCCGTTTTGTTAGTTACCTTTAAAACGAATGGCCATGTGATGATATTGACATGAAAATATCTTGAAAATCTATGCTTTTGTGATGATCTAGTGTAGGAGAAATGCTATGGCATTTGCAAGATTTGGCAAAATCTTTTGGCACATGGGTTTTGACAAAACAAGGTTTTGAAAAAAATGCAAAAAGGAAATGAAAATTTTCAGAAAATCTTGAGAGAAAAGAGGGGGATTTGAAACTGAAAATAGTTGATACCAAGAAGACCTTGTCATATGAACAAAATATTTCTTTATGTCCTCTCTTTACTAGCTTATATAGTGTAGGTATTGTCTTAAATTTTTATTCATGAACACGATTACAAAAGCAGATGATACTTTCATGTTTTGATGTATGTATATGTGAATATGAGCTTGCCTTGATCTTGCTTTGACAACCAAATGGTCTTTGGCAAGTTTTAATTCAAATTTAAACAAGTTTTCCAATTCAAGAATTTGCAAAAACCAAACACTAAAATATTTGAAAAATGACGAACAAAATATATAAAATAAAATGGCATTAAAAACTTGCTATATAAAAGTGTTATTATTCAAACATGTATAAAATCAATTTAAACAATCGCTATCAAATTCGTGCTATCATACCAGATGTGTAAAAATGGATTTTTGTAAGTGCTGTGCTATACACCTGTGTAAATGCTATTGTACACAAATTAACATGTCTTGAAATTTCAAAGATCTAGATTTTAAATCGTATTTGAAAATATGTACTTACGATCAATTTATCTGTGTCAGTGATTAGTGTAAATACCCGGGTCATTGCATTCTACCCCCTTATAAAAATTTCGTCCCCGAAATTTGTAAACAGTAGATTAGAGTTATCGACTTATATATTAGTAATTAACACACATCAGAATTTTCCATAACCAAAAATATCTGCCCAAATTCCCTTTTTAACTTATCGGTCCATTTACTCAACTCCGTTAAGCATTACCCAAAATCTTCATTCAGTTAATGATCTCCATTTCGGGATCCCCAAATATGATTTAATTTTACAAATCGACCAATTCACTTTTCCTGAGTCCATATCCAAATAAACACTCAAGTCCATCCCTAATTTCAGGACATCCAAATTTTAATTCAATTTAAAATTCTAACTCGATTTTCAGTATGAATATGATTGGATATTATTCAACCATATTTAATTTATCTTAAGGCTGACCCTGATTAATTAACTCCTTTTAAAAAGAGTAAAGTACCTTCTGAAGTTCCTTCGATTTTCACATCCTCAGAAGTTGATGACTTATCCATTAAAGCATAGACCTTTGGTTGTTGTGCCTTCATAAGTGGACAGTCTTTAACCAAGTGTCCAGGCTGATGACAGTTATAGCATGAAAACTTCTGGGGAATAGCATCACTTGTTCCCTTTGGTTGAGGTTGCTCCGGCTGATGAGTTTGCTGTGGCTTTCCTGCTGCTGGCTTCGTAAAAACCTAGCAATGTGTCCCATCTCCTTGCAGTTATGGCATTGCGTATCTTTATAACGTTCTTTGGCTTTCTCCCCCATCTTTGGTATTTCCTTGTTGTTCCATTTCGGATTAAATTTTCATTTGTTGGAATTCTCACCATTAGGTCCTCCCGTTTGTGCTGCTTTGGCAACTGGCTTCTTACCCTCCAGTGCCTCATAACGAACTGCCATATCAACTAGATCAACAAATGGAATCTTAAGATGTCCAATCATCTGAACTTGCAGGCTATCCTTCAATCCTGCTATAAACATTTCATTTTTCCTGAGTGGGGTATTGATCAGTTCTGGCCCGAAACAAGAAAGTGAATTGAATTTGTTCTCATATTCGGATACTTTCATGTTCCCTTGCTTGAGATCAATGAAATCTCGATACATCCTTGTTTTTCCTGCAATAGGTAGAAATTGTGCTTCGAAAGCTTCTTTAAATTTTCCCCAAGTGAAGTCTTCCTCAGGAACATTGGTGGTCTGAGCATCACACCAAATAGCAGCTGCTTCTTGAAATTGCCACGAAGCTAAGAGACGTTTTTGCTCATCATTCAATTTCAGTCCTTTGAAAATCCTCTTACAGGACCTCAACCATGCTTGGACTTTAATGAAAGATTTCGTCCCTTTGAAAACTTTTTCCCCCAGAGTTGTATATTCCTTACAAATAGTTGCAAAGCTTTTGTCCTGTTGGACTGGTGCAACTTCCTCCACTGTTTCTACTTGATCCTGGGATCCAGTATTACGACCAGTAGTAGTGGAAGTTCCACTAGCTCGACCTCTTCTTTCTCGGTTACTCATCTTAATCACCTGAATATAACAGGTCGTCGTTCCAGACTTGATTGGATATAACTAACTTAGGTATATCATCCAAGTAGATTTATTTTAAATTTTCAAAAATACGCTCTCTCACACTCACCCAAAGCCTAGGTAATCAGTAACCTAAGCTCTGATACCAACTGTAACGACCCAACTTTCGAACACATCGAAAGTTGTGCCATTAATAAGAATAAGTATAGATAGGAGATAAAATCAAAGAAACATCAGAATCTCACAGTGGATTTTTTTTTACAAAAAGATGATACTTCATAATATTACACAGCGGAACATATTACATCAGAGCATTATATATCTAGTGATACAAGCCATTCATAGTACATCTTTAATTATACATATCATTGACGACTAACTTGCAGACTTAATTACACAATAGATAAGATAAGTAGATCAGCACACATAAAGTTCCATCCTAGCTTTTCGAGTTTTATCCAATCTTGATTCACTTGTCTATTTATAACAAGCTTTATGAATACCCAATAGTTTAAGGGAAACACAGAAAAATAAATTCTGGGTCAGTCATGGGACTGGTATGAGTAAACAGTTTAAAACAAATAAAAATATCTCATAAAACCACGCCGCAAATACAGAACGGGTTTTTTACCTTATGAGTTCAAAAACACTTTGTATACTTGAAAACAGATATTATCATAGTATCTCGGTGTTTTCACAAATAATTTAGAATCTAGAAGGATGCTTGCATCTCACATTCTCCTATATAGTATACAAATAAAAACCACTTGGCGCTTATGGAAATCAGATTTCCAACTATGACAAGGTATGGGACCACCTTCCGATGATGTATCTCTAGAGGTAAATACACCTGGGTTCAACAAGAATGTCTTGCAACCCGGCCCATACATGACCGACCACTCATTTCTCTTGAGTGTATCGAGTGTATATCACCAATGGTTGTGTATGGCAACCATTCCCGAATGGGCAGAATTGTTAGATTAAGAAACAAAAGGAATTTCTCTAGATAGGTGATGTTACACCCTAATGGGAGCGACCCACATAGCCATGCTGCCTGCCCGATTTTTGTCATTTCCTGGGTGTGGGGCTTGAGGCTAGACTTACCATTTCATCATCACTGCTTAATTTCTTTGAATGCCACATCGTCAAATCCATCGGAAATCACTAATTGATTTCCACAAAAATACTCTAATTGTCAGGCTAAAGAAGTTTCCCTTCTGTGCCAGCAATTGGTACGTTTGAAGAAACAATGTTCGTGATTCCTTTGAAAATACTTTGTCAGACATTCGTCCATACAAGTTGTCTTGGGACTGGACAAACCGAAGGCATTATTCAAAAATAGTCCTTGTATATCACCGTCTTCAATTTAAAAATATCTGACGCGCGGCGTATAATCAAATCAATTGGAATGTAAATTCCGGTCTCTTCGAAATGATTAACGAATATTTTTCTTTTTAAATCATTAATATAACATGATTAAAATCAAATTCACATACATAATTACAGTTAAACTCAACAGTAATAATCATCTGGTCTATATCTGGTATTTTGATCATCTTTTCAAAACGGTCAATTTTAGTGTGTGCGTCACACACGGTTTTTCTTTCCATTTTGTTAGTTACCTTTAAAATGAATACTTACTTTATTTTTCTTTAGAAAAATATTTCTCATCATTATTCCTTAATCTGATTATTCATAAATGGATTTATATTGCAGCTTTTTCACTTGGTATCGTTTTCGTCAAATTTTCCCTTCTTGATCCCTATACCTGATCTATTTTACATTTTCTTCTATAAATCAAATTAAATTTCTCTTTTTATTTCTTATACTTGATCTATACGAATAAAAATATCTATTTTTATTTATTTATCTAAACATGATTAAAATATGACTTACAGTTCTTTATGTTATAAATTTCAGAACAGTACACGATCAGTTGTTCGTACCGGAAAATTTCGATTACAGTTTAAAATTGACAACTCAGCGTATGTGTTACATATGGGTTCTCTTTACCTTGTTTGTTTAATATTTAAATATTTCATTAATAAGTAAATTCAAATTATAACTAAATTTATAATTTAATAAAGATTACAACTTTTTTGTCAACTGCTCTACTTTGGTCAAAACCATATCTGATCTTTTTGCACTTGATCGAATTTCTTTTTGTTTATAGTTTGAATACTTCCTTTTGAAAATCCTTTCTAATTATAAATTAAATTTATAATGATAGTTTTTAAATTTCAGTTCCTGATTTCCTGTCTCGGCTTTAAAAAAAATCCTATTTTTATTTAAATATTTATTTTCTCTTTTTATTTAAAACATTATTTAATTTAAAACTAGTTTTAAATTAAAAATATATTTAAAATCCTTGTTTAAAACTGAAAATGGCAAAGTACCATGTTAGCTAAGTACCACTTCAGAAACCACAACATTTCCTTGCCCGATCACACAAAATCACAGCGCCACTTCTTCTCCTTCTTCTTCCTTCTCCTCTCACTGTTGCGTGCACGTGCACACATGTCGGAGCCACCACACACCTCCGACGATCATCCACGCATGTCACTCGTCCTCCGTTGAATCTTCTCCAACACCTGGATCGCCATCTCCACGGCTAGGGTGTTTTTTCACCGTGCAACCCCATTTCCAGACAACAAAACCCATCCAAGAAAACAGCCCCACCTCCTCGCCTAGACCATGAGCCGCCGTCGCCTTCTTGCCATGCCACCACCATTCACCGACGCCCCTTTCCCCCCAGGACTGCAACCTCCTAACCCCTCCGACGATGTGTAGTTCTGGTGAACCCGAACCGAACCCAAAAACCAAATTAAACCCTAATTTCATCAAATTCTCTCAATCCACTCATTATAAAAATCAGTTTGCCTTTTTTCCTATGATCTCTGACATGCCACGCTCCTCCATCCCCGGCGCCGACGTCCACGATAGCCATCATCGCCGGAATTTGGTCATAGTTTCATTTTCTGATCAACCCAAAATTCTCTTAACATACGAATTTAAAAATCTTGAAACTACTGTTAAAAATCATCATTTGCTGCCATGATTATGTTTATAAACTCAAATCAGGTTTTAAAATCATTTGAAAATCCATTTTGATTTTATGAACCAGAGAGCTTCCTGTGCTTTTGCTTTTAAAAGACAGTAATGGTTTTTGCCAAGAATGTTTCATTTTGTACACTTGTATAACTTGGTAAAGGTTTTAAAAACATAGTATAATGCCCTATTTTCAATCCCTTAACCTAGATCTACTAATCTACCTATATTTGCAAAGTTTCATTCAATATAACAGGTCTGGAAACAATATGAGGCACTACCCCTTTTTAACACCATAATACTTAAGTTTTTATATCAACAATCAATGATTCCATCATCATTTTAAAAAGGAAAACAATACATGACATGTTAATTGAACAAGAACACAAAAGAAAACCAAGTTCATTCATAGTTCAACCACAAAATTGCAAGAAAACCAAAACAGAATTTTAAGAGCAGGTTTACTCACTTATGAAAGCTTGAAAACCTTAGCTTTACTTCTCCTTTACTGATCACATACACGTGTTTGTGTTGTGTAGAGAAGTGTGTGTGCTTATGCCTATTTATAGTGGTGGAAAATAATAAACTATGGTGCATAAAAATTATTTTCAGATTTTTGTTTTGACAACTAAAAAAAAAAATCTTTTCTCTTACTAAATCTAAGCATCACTACCAAAAATCACATGGCCAACCTCAGCAAATCTTCACCTGAAAATCCCCTATGCAAACACCACTTTCTACCTTATTGGTTCTTACGAATTGTCACACCATATATGCAAATGTACTATCCATTTTTTCCACAAATCTTTCTTGGTTTTTTAAACACATTTTAGTATCTTCTCTAGTGTATATAGGTTCAGTTTTTCATTGGTTCTCTAGCCCAAAATCTTTCATGAAAAATTGATTTAACAACAAAAGATAAAATACTTTTACTCGCCTTGCAAGGTTTTGTAAAATCTGAAAATTTTGTACCATAAATCAATGGCTATGTGATGATATTGACATGAAAATATCTTGAAAATCTATGCTTTTGTGATGATCTAGTGTAGGTGAAAAGCTATGGCATATGCAAGATTTGGCAAAATCTTTTGGCACATGGGTTTTGACAAAACAAGGTTTTGAAAAAAATGCAAAAAGGAAATGAAAATTTTCAGAAAATCTTGAGAGAAAAGAGGGGGATTTGGAACTGAAATTTGTTGATACCAAGAAGATCTTGTCATGTGAACAAAATATTTCTTTAGGTCCTCTCTTTACTAGCTTTTCTAGTGTAGGTGTTGTCTTAAATTTTTATTCATGAACACGATTACAAAAGGAGATGATACCTTCATGTTTTGATGTATGTATATGTGAATATGTGCTTGCCTTGATCTTGCTTTGACAACCAAATGGTCTTTGGCAAGTTTTAATTCAAATTTAAACAAGTTTTCCAATTCAAGAATTTGCAAAAACCAAACTCTAAAATACTTTGAAAAATGAAGAACAAAATATGTAAAATAAAATGGCATTAAAAACTTGCTATATAAAAGTGTTATTATTCAAACATGTATAAAATCAATTTAAACAATCGCTATTAAATTCATGCTATCATACCGGATGTGTAAAAATGGATTTTTGTAAGTGTTGTGCTATACACCTGTGTAAATGCTATTATACACAAATTAACATGTCTTGAAATTTCAAAGATCTAGATTTTAAATCGTATTTGAAAATACATACTTACGATCAATTTATCTGTGTCAGTGATTAGCGTAAATACCCGGGTCATTACAGAAGATCCAACGGAACCGATGTTCCTCAAGATGATCCGAAGATCATCAAAGTGACCCGAAGGTCAGATTGATCAGAATTGATCAAGTATAGTGTAACTACACCAAGCTAGTAAATATTAGGGTTGGGCTACATTTCCTATAACCACTTTCTCTACTCGAATATTTACGAAGGAGTTGTATATTCCACTAGGAATACGAAACGATCATTGCCACGGTGTTCAATCGAACGAGTCCAAGAATCAACCATCAAAGCAAATACAAGGGGTCATAGTCCTTGTTTTTACTAAGGCATTTAATTAGATTTCTCATACGAGCGAGAAAAAGGTTTATGAAATCATATACTAGTAGATAGTAAAACAATGTGGAAAATAACTTCATATAATGAAGTAGATTTTAAAACTATTTAGTAAAAGATTGGTATCTACTAATAAATTTTAAAACCCATTTTTATATAGTTTCAAAGTGGCAAATCTCATGTAAAATCGATCGAAATAACGATCGAATGAAGAATTCACGTTATAATAACATAAATTAAATCTCACGACTATTGATCATAATTTTGTTCACCACGAATCAATTGAAAGTTCATGAAATTGGAATGCAGAAATCTGCAAACAAGAGAAAGTGAAAAGTCATAAACGAAGTCGAAATGGGCCGAAACTTGGCCGGGAAAGAGCCTGAATGGGCCCAAAATGCTGACCGTGGTGTCCACCAGTCAACATCAAAAAAATAAGGGCAGCGGGCAAAATCAGACGTCTGTACCTATTTTCAGACATCTGACCTATTTTAGACGTCTGAAAATAGGTTTCAAATGTCTGAATTTGCTCTCTAGAAATCCTGAAGACTGTAACAACCCGTATTTTCAATAACCTGTTATAACATAAATGGAGGCAGAATTAAACTGTAAAATCTGAATCAAGGGAAACGGGCTACGCCATTGCGTTCGTCTCGGAAAAATACGCGAAATAGAGTTCGAGTATTCGAAAATCGGAGTCCGTATGACCAAGATATGGCCTCGCGAAGTTTCACGAAAAATTCCCAAATTAAAGTATACTTAATTAAGTGAAATGGGTTGCGCAGAGAAATATATATATTGATATATATATATATAATTGAAAATTAAATAAATAAATATGCAAAAATGTTCAAAATAGCGAATTGGGAGAGGGGAATAACCGAACCGGCCGATTTTTGAGGTCGACCCAAGCCCGCTGGGTCGACTATGGGTTAATCCAGGGTGTTTGGCTGTCAACCCGTGGGCCGATTCGCTCAAATGCAGATTTTGCATTTGGATTGTTCTCATGGTTCATCTTTAATCTAAAGGCCTTAGATGGTTGCTACACTTGACTTCTTCCCCAAGACATGCTTTGATGGCTTGGATTGAATCTAGGTTTAATCCTATGGCCTAAAACACTTGCCTAATCTATAAATAAGACCCTAACCTATCCTAAATCCTCATTATTCATTCATGCAACTAAACTATGACAAAATTTTACATCTCATGGCCTCCACTCACTTCATAAAATTTCTAAATGGTTTCTATGAGAGATTTTCCATGCATACAAGTGTTTTCAAGCTTGTATGAGTGTCATTAGCTTGCATTCAAGTCAAGTTTCTATCTTTGCATCATAAATAAAGGGTTTTGATCATTTTGGCTCAAGGGTTTTTATGTTAGAGCTTGCATTTTGGGTCTATTTGATTGCACAAGGGCTTTGTCATATCTTTTGTGCCTTCATAGCAATGTAAGCCCTTTCCCTACTCTTAGATATTAACTATGAAGTTAAATGTTCATGTTGCAAGTTTGGGTTTGATCATTGAGTATGATACATGCTATCATGTCATGCAAGTTTATGAAGTCATTATCTTGATCTTGTGAGCTAAAAGATACAACCTTTATGTTGAAATGTTGCATTAGGCAACATGAGAACCCTCATAACCTTTATGTCAACTTGCATATGAAGTCATAACCCCTATATGATGATATATGCGAGTTACTAGTCATCATTCCATATCTTTTGTCACCATGATTCGCTTATGTGCCAAGTTTGGGTTTATGCATGTTTTGAGGCTTAAGAATGTAACATGCAAGTTAATGAACACATTTGTGCCTCATTTGCCACCATGATTAACTTGTGGCTTAATATCCATTTTTGTCATGCCTTTGCCAAGTCTCTTCTTTTAATCCATTACGTTGTCGCGAACGTATATGCGAGTTTAAAAGCGTTGGGTTATGTTATGGGTAATTTCTAATGACATGAAAATACAACTTGAAAACATGACTTGAAATATAACATGGAAGTTGACATGTAAGTATGCATAAAAACATAAGCTTGGGAATTTACCTATTAAGTTAGGTCTACCCTTTGGGAATTTACCTATTAAGTTAGGTCTACCCAAATGCTTGAAAACTTGTAACATGTTTTGGGAAACATGATGGACATGACACTTAGATAATATAAGTGTGGCCAACTCGAGGTTGGGTTGAGTTTGCAACGTAAAACCACCCGGAACCGACCGGCCTAACTAGTAGTTGCAAACAATAGGACCCAATGTGAGAAGTTGGTCATGTTGTGCTTGAACCCGAGGTTAGACCAAGTTGTGGTGTAAAGCTACCCGGAACCAACCGGCTTAACTAGTAACCACAACAAAGTCTAATGTGAGAGGTGAAGGTGCATTAAGTAATTAATGCCACATGATAGGGTTAAGTTAATTTGATTAATGACTCTTAACCAAATATGACATGGACAAATGGGTTAAGTAATTTGATTAGGCTAATGATACTTAACAAAACATGACAAGGTTGGGTAGGTTAAGTAACTTGATTTGCCTAATGACACTTACCATTTTTATATGACTAGTGGATGGGGTTAAGTTAACCAACACTTAATCAATCCAACGCGATAACTTGGTAAGGTTAAGTAAGTTTTCTTAATGACGCTTAACCGAAAAATACGGTTAACGAATGGGGTTAAGATTAGACTCAACTAGTCTAAACATGGAAATCGGATGGGGTTAAGTTAGCCTAGACTTAATTAATCCCAGTTGGTAGTTTAATGGGGTTAAGTTAAACACTTAACTAATCTAAACATGATGAATTGATGTGGTTAAGTGACCTATACTTATCCAATCTAACTCGTTAATTTATTGTGGTTAAGTTAACCAATACTTAACCAATATAACGTGAAAACATGATAAGGCTAAGTCACGAATCGCTTGAATACACTTGACCGATTTGACTAAGTAAATTGACAGGGTCAAGTTAATATATACTTAACCAATCTAGAATGATAATTGGACGAGGTTAAGTCGTGAATTGCTTAATATACTTAACCAACTTGAGCATGGTTTGTAGGGTTAAGCCTTGAACTTGGATACTTAGCCAATTTTGACTGGATTTGTAGACGGGTTAAGTCATGAACTTAAGTGACACTTAATCCATTATGTAAACCCTAGTTTTGAGGATTAGGTGGATAACCGTAGTTAACAAGGATAACGGGAACAATGCTAAGTGGTAAACCTTAGTTGAAGAATAACTAAGTAATGATTCTTAGTCAAGGAAATTTAGACCAGTTCATAGATAGATGAGTAACCTGATACGGTAGGTCATCGTTTAAGTATACGAGTAGGAGAAAGTATCTGATTTAGATAAAGGCTCCAGCGAACTGGGTAACGAAGCAGCGGCTTCGAGGAACGTGAGGATATTCTTGGTATCCCTCTATGAGCTGCCAGGTGATTATACTAGGCTCATGAGAGGTTAAGGTCTGCGTTAGAAGAACCAAGAGTATGCCTTGGTTGCTATACGAGCGACCTAAAGACGGGGATGGATAGGGGATAGTCGACGATACACGGTCGTACCCTAGATAGCATTTCGTCAGGCTACCTACCATCTTTGGTCAAGCGTGTACGTACGGAAAGGCAGAGAACACCCAAAAGACCATAATTGCTATCTAATTATGGTTGCGGTAAGGCTTGGATGTGGGTTGGCCAGTGTTGTGTTCTCATACAGGATTTATCCTGTCTTGTCTTTCACTAGTTGAGGGAGTGGTTTCGTGGGTCCATAGCCACGTATAAGAAAAACAGACCTTAGCATCTGCATCGGCAGATAAATCGAAAGCTCCCGACCGAGTCCTGTATTTCTTGATTTGCCCTGTGACAGGACTCGGATGGCACGATGTGATACATGTGCATACAGTCATGGAAAAGCGATTCACGATGAATGCGTGGGAAAAAGGGCGCGGTTGGCGGTTAGCGTAATCCCTAGTGGCCCTAGGTGATTGAACCCAAACCGAGATACGAAAATGTGCAATAGGTAAGCATAATCCCTAGCAGCCCTAGGTAGCATAAGTCCTAGTTGTACAAACAATAATTCATGTTGGAAGACCCTAGCTAGGTTTAGGGTAACAGTCCAAACCGATCTTAAGGATCATGGAACTATGTTAAAGTAATATAGAATCTCATAGGAAAGCCCGTATGGTCTACGGCAAGGGACTGAACATTTACATGGAATAAAACATACAAGTTGAGTAACCTATATATGCGATATATTAGGTTGACATGGACCATTACACGACTTTTGAGTGAGGTTCATTCTTGGTTAACACATGACACGGTGGGGATACTAGTACGGTAGGTGCAGAGCTAAAATACAGGATAGATATCACGGGGCGTTATACGTGACAGATATCTTGGGGATATTATACTTGATAGAAACCTGACGATGTGATACCTTGTTTTATCTTGACATCGTAATTTATCATGACACCTTAGTTTATCTGAGTTCAGTAGTTCATCCTGTTATTCTGATTTAGCTTATCTATCTTGTTATCATGCTTATGTTCATCTCAGTTTCTCATGTTAGTTAACTTTACTAGTTTTTATGCTAATAGTAGATAGGGCTTACTCAGTCTTTTTGACTGACCCGTTTTGTTTCTCCTCTTTTCTTCCGTTTCCCCCCCCCCCCAAGGTTACAGGGAGGAAATACTGTTGTTTAGTTCGGACTTCTTCTGCTTGAAGGTCATCATGGATGGCTTAGACTTTTCTTGGCTAATGGCTACTTTACTGTTTTTTCTTGGGGAATAATTTATGAAAATGTCTTTATGCTTCTTTACTATTGCAAGACAGGTTTTGATGTACTCTGATGTAAAAGGCTTTAGACCTTATTTATTCATGTTATGAAAGTTTGATTTTACTTCCGCTATTTTATATGTTCCGTCTTGTGATATTTCTGTGCATGTTTACCAATAATGCCCCTCTAAAGCTAGTGCATTCCTTTGCGAGTGACCCTAGCGGAGGCGGGGTGTTACACGTGGTATCAGAGCAGAAGGTTACCAGACTGGGCAAAAGTTTTTAAAGACCTTCTGAAAACTATTTGAAAAAAAACCGTTTACAAAGAAGCATTTTTCAAGAAAATTGAAACACCCCACCTCCGTTAGGGTCACTCTCAAAGGGAATGCCCTAATTTTGGTGGAGGTTTATAAGTACAAGTCACAGATATACAAGACAGATATAAGAACACATATTTGTAAACAGCGGAAGAACAACAAACTTTATTTCATAAAGTCAAATACGTGTTACAACAACATCCTTTCCAAAAACATAACATAACACTTTCATAATCTGTCTTGAGTACATTATTTAAAGAAGCATAAATAAAACATAGATAAACTGCAAAAGCCCCATAGTGGATTGTCCAAAGCCATAGTTCAAAACAGGAAAGTCCAAGCAATACATTTCTCTTCTTCAAGCTGGATGTTAAGGTTGGTCAAGCTGCTGTGTTCCCTCCCTGTGGACCTGGGGGGGGGGGAACGGAAGAAAAGAAGACGAAAGAAAAGTAGAGTCAGACATAAAGCCTGAGTAAGTCTAGTACTATTTTGTCTATGAATAAAGAACTGGGTATGATAAGTATAAACAAGAAGTGGGCAAGCACTATAAACTTGGTTAAGTTGTCTAGGGTCGAATATACTATCGTACCCCATGTTAATCTCTGAACCCATATAAACTAGTTTCCAACTGGCACCCCATAATCAGGGTGATGTGATCCATTCTACGATGATCGGCTCCTACTCGCATAGTTACATGTGTCTTACGGCCCCCGATGTTGTAGTTACCTATGCTGGTCCCACCATGGGGTGTATCAAGTCCCATAGTGGCAACCCGACACAGCCTTAGAGTGCACAGGTATGCTACTGGTGTCCAGTGCCTTATTTTTCTGCGCTGGAGTGTGTGCACGCCCGCACTCCGTTAGAACCTACACTGCTACACCACCGCCGTCGATTTGACCTCTTACAATCAGCCCAGTAATCGTGCCCCACCCTGCCTAGTTTCAGGGTATCCTGATACACCTTCTAGGGTTACTGCTGAAAAGGGTCCCCCGTTACTAGGTTTTCTATCTCTAGCCAACATGCTAAGTTGGTTAAGTGTTTTTCTAACCTAACCCCACCAGTCCGTTTAGTTTAGCATGTTCCATTTTGATTAAGTCTTTAGTTCACTTAATCCTATCAATCCTGACTCAGCCTTAATTGTCATATTAAGGCCCTGACCTCTCACATTAGACAGGTATTGTTGTGGCTGCCTGTTGCCGGTTGGTTCCGGGCAGTCTTACGCCACAACTCAGTCTAACCTCGGGTCCTTGCTGGGCTCCATGTTTAACCTCCCACATTGGATAGGTATTGTTGTGACTACTGGACAGCCGGGCGGTTCCGGGCAGGTTTACATCACAACTCAATCCAACCTCGGGTTAAACACATCGTATGTTCTACATTTACATATTTTGTCATTCCTCTTTATTTCTTATATGTAAATATTTGCGGCCCATTATTAAGTTAATGGTGTAAAGGTTACACCAATCATGGGCCCAACCCATACTTGAACTTGGGCCCTTCTATTTTATATTTTCATTCATTAGTAATTTTAACCCAACGTTATTTTCCCCCGTTTAACACGTCCGTTTATATATTTTGGGCTTAGCCTTTTAAAGCCCAAATTAGCCATGCGAAAAGGGGCGGCTTATAGCGTAATTACATACACAAAGAGGGGAATGTGAGCGCATGAACTTGCAATACGACGTTGGAAATACAAAATAGAAACTGGTGTACTTGCATAGTGGTAACATAGGTGACATGAATCAAAGCATGTGAACTTGTAATTGAGATATCATTATTGTCACATGAACCTATATTTTTATTTAGGCATAATGTCAAACATAAGCATGGCATAAATATTTCTAGCATAAGCATGACATAATGTCAAACATAAGCATGGCATAATATCAAACATAAGCATGGCATAAGTATAGTTAAATTTGTTCACATAACCATGGCATAAATATTTCTAACATGAAATCATGATTCTTACTTTAGTCATGTAAACTTACAAAAAGGGACCTTTTGAACCTAACCTAGCCATGTACCACATATGTCATCATATAATTCTTGTAAACAAGATAGACCTAATCATGGTTTTCAATTATGCCAAATATCATTCATAGCCTAGCCATATTCATAAATTTGCAAATAGGTTTTCTAGTACAAAAGCATGGCTTAATACATGATGCCAAATTCTCAACATAATTTCCTATGGATTATAATAACCAAACTTGTTCTAATTACTTACAAAATGATTTATGCACAAAAATATACATCATGATGGCAAAGTAGCAAAACCCCAAACTTGCATAAATTTAAATCAACTACATACATGTAGCTTCAACATGGATTACATAATTTGCGAAATATTCCAAACGTATACTTGCATAGAACTACCGCATGTAGTTCTTTATAACATGAATAACATAATTCAAGAATATCCAAACGTATATAATATTTCAAATTGATAAGAACGCACAAATATGAATAACTTTATTGCCACAATTCAAGCATACAAACCAACACAATTGTTTATTCATACCAAAGTAATACTCTACTTACAATGGTGTGATGAATTCTCTAGTTTAGGGATTGAAGATGCAAATTCCTTTGTTGAATTGATTTGTTTAGGTTGCTTTAAGCTTTAGAATCTTCCTCCTAATCCTCTCTCCAATTTTGGTGGCTACTCCTAGTCGTTCCTCAGCAACATGGCGGCTATGTTCTTATTTTTGAATGAATAGATTAGGGTTTAGTCTAGGGTTGTTTATATAGAGGTTAGGAACTGATTAGGACCATTGATGTTGCTTGGATTGATCGTAGCCATTCATTCTAAGGAGAGACCAATTAAAACTTGCCACCTAGCCCTAGTGACAAAGCAGACCACAGAAAATCGACCACATAGAGAATAGGCCAGCCGGGTTAGACTGGGCTCGACCTGGGTCTGGACCAGGTCGACACCCCTGTCGACAGCCCTGTCGACAGGCCTGTCGACCTGGTTAGACCAGGTCGATAGCCCAGTCGACTTGGTGCGTCAGGCGGGACTTTTTCCGCCCTGGCCCATTGGGCCCCATTTTTGTTTTCTGAGCTTATTTTATTCTGTTTGAATTTTAAATTTTATTCAAAACTTCCGAAGGCCATATCTTCTTCATACGGACTCCGTTTTTCGAAAACTCGGACTCTATTTCGCGTATTTTTCCGAGACGAACGCAATGGCGTATCCCGTTTCCCTTAGTTCTTTGATTTGAAATTAATTATACTTTAATTTGTGCATTTCATAGTTATAGAATTCGCGGGGTGTTACATTCTCCCCCACTTAAAAGGATTTCGTCCCCGAAATCTTCAAGTTAGGAGGAATGTATATCCTAACATCCAATCGTCCATCTACTCATCCATCAAACACGAGCATCCATTGTCCTTAAAAGACTTCTAATGCTTCATGATCATATGCGAAGTGTGTGTGTACATGTACTTATATAATGCAAAATCAGGCGGTCTACTGATTCAGTTGACCTCCTTAATGCGAATTATGTAAGTGCCATGAATCCATTATGTATGCAAATTTTCCTATTCATGATTCTACATGAGTGCACAATCATTCAATACAAATGCAACATCCACATGACAACACATTAGAGTTCAACCACATACGAATGCAAACATATATGCATATGCAATATGAAGTGACTGACCCGATCTAAACCCTAGATTGTGTGTGTATATGCAACCACGAGCAACCACTAGCAATCACTTGCAACCACTTGCAACCATCATCCATAACATGTTTCAACTACATGTTTTCATCCAAAAAGATTCTACCTAAAGGATAAGGTCGAGGAAATATACCTAAAAAGATAGATAAAAGCGCAACTTAAGGAAAAAGGAAAGATCAAGGATGTACCCTCGAACAAAAAAGGGTAGGCAGTACGTATTCTAGCTTCAGTTTCCCAAGTCGCGTCTCCCTCGGCGTCGCTCCACTGAACTTTGACGAGCTTGACTTCACGGTTGCATAGCTTCTTCACTTCTGTTCCTAAGATGCGGGTTGGAACTTTTCTTATGGTCGCTTCGCGTTCCACTTCGGCCTCTTCGAGTATATTTGGCTCTACCACTTCAGCAGACTCATGCAGACATTTTCGGAGATGTGAAACGTGAAAAACGTTGTGGACTCCGGCCAATCTTCTCGGGTAGCTCTAATCTATAGGACATTTTCCCAATTGTTCCTATCTAAAGGTATAGTCGAATGATAGAAGCAAGTAAAAACTTTGTGCCCATTAGGCAATGTCAAAACTGAAAACCTATGCCACATATATACTGATTAGGAGAAGAACTCTCTAAGCATCAGCCCCGAAGACCGAAATCAACATCAGACTGACACCCAAAGAGTTAATCAACCCAACCACCATATATGATTCTAGGCAACTAAGCATGATGGACTCCTTTTAGGTCACAAGGGAGTCCCTTCCTTAAGACCAATCTGTATCCTATAAAACCCGAAAACTTCAGTCAAACCGATGAACACCCTCGAGCACCAACATGTGTTACTAACAGATGAGTCATACTCCCTATGAGGTTTGCAACAGAAATTTGGATTGAGAATGGGACCGAGAGGATATACACAAAAGATAACATGCAAGTAAGCTCTACAGGAAGAGAGGGATCAAAGATATACTCTTAAGAAGAGATATGATGCACGATTCTAGTCTTCAATCTTCTAAGTCGCATTTCTTGAGCTTAACTCCATTATGCTTTGTCCGTCTTTAACTTCACAATTTTCGTAGCTTCTTAATTCTTGTTTCCAAAATATGAGTTGGAACCTATTTCACTAGGAGATAGTGTCGTCAAGACTTGAGTGCAAAGACAATGGCGGCTAACTCAAGATCGTGGGTTGGGTAGTTCTTTTCGTGCGCTTTCAACTGCCTCCCGCCATAAGCTACTACCCTTCCTTCTTGCATTAAGACGGCGCCTAGCCCTGTCCCACATGCATCCGTATAAACAGTGAACATCTTGCTCCCATCTGGCAGCATCAAAACTGGGGCTGTTGCAAGAGCCCTTTTCAGTCGTTGGAAAGCAAACTCGCAATCCAAATCCCAATTGAACACTAGAATCTTCTTAGTCAATTTCGTAAGCGGAGCTGAGATTTTCGCAAAATCCCTTATAAACTTTCGATAGAAACCCGCTAGTCCTAGAAAGCTTCGGATCTCAGTTGCATTCCTTGGTGTCTTCCAATCCTGTACCGCCACTACCTTAGCAGGGTCCACTGCTAACCCTTGTTTGGATACTATGTGCCCAAGGAACCTCACCTCTTCTCTCCAAAAGTGGCATTTGGAGAATTTGGCTTTTAGTTGATGGACTCGCAAAGTTTCCATGATTGCCCTTAAGTGCTGAGCATGTTCCTCTTCACTCTTTGAGAAGATAAGGATATCATCTACGAAGACCACTACGAATTTGTTGAGGAAATCTCTAAATACCCTACTCATTAGGTCCACGAAGTAAGCAGGTGCATTTGTCAAGCCGAAAGGCATGACAAGCCATTCAAAGAAGCCGTCTGGGGTTCTGAACGCCGTTTTATCGATGCTATCTTCAGCCACCCTTAGCTGATGAAAACCGGTTGCTAAATCGAGTTGGGAGAAAACAGACGCTCCTACAAGCTGGTTAAACAAATCGTCAATTCTAGGGAGAGGGTGCCTATTCTTTTTCGTTAGCCTGTTGAGCTCCCTATAGTCAACACATAGACGGAGTGAACCATCCGCCTTTGTAGCGAACACCACTGGAGCGCCCCATTCTGAAATGCTCCTCCTAATGAACCCCTTTTCTAGAAGCTCTTTAATCTGTTTACTGAGCTCTTTCCTTTCCCGTGGAGCCATATGTCTAACGGGCAACGCAACGGGCTTTGCATTATCTACAAGATATACGCGGAAGTCTATTTCCCGCTTCGGAGGCAAGCCCTTCACCTCTTCGAAGACATCCGGATATTCCCGGACCACTCTAACTGATTGCAAATTTTCAACAGAGGCATCTAGCGATTCAAGATAACTAAGCATAACCGCATACGAGGGATTACAAGAAATTTCCAAAGTATTACCGAGCTGGGTTAGGAGCCTAACTACCCTTTTCTCACAATCAAGGATGGCCCCATTACTGGATAGCCAATCCATACCCAAAATCAAACCATAACCCGAAAAGCCCAAAACAAAGGCACTACATAGAAATTCTACGCTTAGAATAGAAATTTTCAATCCCACACAGATCATAGACAAATGAGTTGGGCCCCCAATTGGGTTTGAAACAATTAAGGGGTCCTCTACCATACTAGTTTTTAGGTGCAGAGATTCTACTAAAGCAGACGAGATAAAGGAGTGTGATGCGCCAGAATCAAATAAAGTGCGAACGGGGTGATCATAAAGATAAACTACACTTTCTACAGAAGTATTTATACCTCGCTGTTGCAGAGGTGGCGCTTCTAGCACATGAACCTGTGCCCCTGGGGTGGATCCAGCCCTCTGCCCCTGTCCTCGTTTCTTTGGGCAGTCCTTAGCCCTATGGCCTGTCTCACCGCAAGAAAAGCACCCACCATTCTCCTTGGCCTTCTTTTTCCGGCAGTCCTTTACTAAGTGACCCACTTTGCCACAGAAATTACACTTCCTCTTCTCTTTGTTGCCTTTCCCGCCCTTCTTAAAGTCTGTCTTCTTGGGCTGCAAACCCTCTTTCTTCTTGCACTTATCCTCTTCATTCAACAATGCCATTTGCACCAATCTTTCATACGTGGCTCCCATGGGTATATGGGTCATGGACAAACTGTGTAATGGCTCATTCAACCCTTTGATGAAATGGAGAGCCTTCTTGTGCGGGGTGTTGACTAGGTCAAGCCCAAACCTAGCCAGCTCATCGAACTGATTCACATATTCTCTGACTGTCTTGTCCCCTTGTTTAAGAAATAAGAATTTTTCCAACTGCAAACTTCTTTCCGCATCTGAGAGAAATTTAGTCTCAAACCTTGCTCTAAAGTCCTCCCATGTCTCCACTGGTCTTTCAGCATTAGTGACTTCCCACCAGTAGGAAGCCTCGCCCTTCAATAGCCACACTGCCAGTTGTACTTTTTGTCTATCCTCTACCTCAAAGATGATGAATAGGTCCTCAGTTTCTTTCAGCCAATTTCTAGCTGCTACGAAGGACTCAGTTCCATGGAAATCCCTTCCTCCCATAGCTTTAAAATCTTTACATATCTTAGCGAACGTGTTTCCCCTAGGAGGAGGTGGAGGAAAAGGTGCCGTTGCAGCTAGATGATTTCCTTCCGCTAGAGGAGGAGGAATGGTAGGACCTGGCTGAGTGGCCCTTGCTTCTAAGAACCGTCTAAACCAACCAGGTATTGGCACCCCTTCCGGCAAGTTAAGTTCTTGGGACATGCTGAAACAAAAAGGATAGATTCAAAACGAAGGATAAGAGATAGTTCCTATGGCTTTGGGGAGTGGACTTTGCCTTTTAGAATAAAATAATATTTTTCTTTTAAAAATGCTTCTTTAAATTTCCTTTTTGAAAATAATTTTTCTAAACTTTTTATCTTATCTGGTAAAACCTATGCTCTGATACCAAGTGAAACACCCCACCTCCGTTAGGGTCACTCTCAAAGGGAATGCCCTAATTTTGGTGGAGGTTTATAAGTACAAGTCACAGATATACAAGACAGATATAAGAACACATATTTGTAAACAGCGAAAGAACAACAAACTTTATTTCATAAAGTCAAATACGTGTTACAACAACATCCTTTCCAAAAACATAACATAACACTTTCATAATCTGTCTTGAGTACATTATTTAAAGAAGCATAAATAAAACATAGATAAACTGCAAAAGCCCCATAGTGGATTGTCCAAAGCCATAGTTCAAAACAGGAAAGTCCAAGCAATACATTTCTCTTCTTCAAGCTGGATGTTAAGGTTGGTCAAGCTGTTGTGTTCCCTCCCTGTGGACCTGGGGGGGGGGGGAGGAACGGAAGAAAAGAAGACGAAAGAAAAGTAGAGTCAGACATAAAGCCTGAGTAAGTCTAGTACTATTTTGTCTATGAATAAAGAACTGGGTATGATAAGTATAAACAAGAAGTGGGCAAGCACTATAAACTTGGTTAAGTTGTCTAGGGTCGAATATACTATCGTACCCCATGTTAATCTCTGAACCCATATAAACTAGTTTCCAACTGGCACCCCATAATCAGGGTGATGTGATCCATTCTACGATGATCGGCTCCAACTCGCATAGTTACATGTGTCTTACGGCCCCCGATGTTGTAGTTACCTATGCTGGTCCCACCATGGGGTGTATCAAGTCCCATAGTGGCAACCCGACACAGCCTTAGAGTGCACAGGTATGCTACTGGTGTCCAGTGCCTTATTTTTCTACGCCGGAGTGTGTGCACGCCCGCACTCCGTTAGAACCTACACTTCTACACCACCGCCGTCGATTTGACCTCTTACAATCAGCCCAGTAATCGTGCCCCACCCTGCCTAGTTTCAGGGTATCCTGATACACCTTCTAGGGTTACTGCTGAAAAGGGTCCCCCGTTACTAGGTTTTCTATCTCTAGCCAACATGCTAAGTTGGTTAAGTGTTTTTCTAACCTAACCCCACCAGTCCGTTTAGTTTAGCATGTTCCATTTTTATTAAGTCTTTAGTTCACTTAATCCTATCAATCCTGACTCAGCCTTAATTGTCTTATTAAGGCCCTGACCTCTCACATTAGACAGGTATTGTTGTGGCTGCCTGTTGCCGGTTGGTTCCGGGCAGTCTTACGCCACAACTCAGTCTAACCTCGGGTCCTTGCTGGGCTCCATGTTTAACCTCCTACATTGGATAGGTATTGTTGTGACTACTGGACAGCCGGGCGGTTCCGGGCAGGTTTACATCACAACTCAATCCAACCTCGGGTTAAACACATCGTATGTTCTACATTTACATATTTTGTCATTCCTCTTTATTTCTTATATGTAAATATTTGCGGCCCATTATTAAGTTAATGGTGTAAAGGTTACACCAATCATGGGCCCAACCCATACTTGAACTTGGGCCCTTCTATTTTATATTTTCATTCATTAGTAATTTAAACCCAACGTTATTTTCCCCCGTTTAACACGTCCGTTTATATATTTTGGGCTTAGCCTTTTAAAGCCCAAATTAGCCATGCGAAAAGGGGAGGCTTAAAGCGTAATTACATACACAAAGAGGGGAATGTGAGCGCATGAACTTGCAATACGACGTTGGAAATACAAAATAGAAACTGGTGTACTTGCATAGTGGTAACATAGGTGACATGAATCAAAGCATGTGAACTTGTAATTGAGATATCATTATTGTCACATGAACCTATATTTTTATTTAGGCATAATGTCAAACATAAGCATGGCATAAATATTTCTAGCATAAGCATGACATAATGTCAAACATAAGCATGGCATAATATCAAACATAAGCATGGCATAAGTATAGTTAAATTTGTTCACATAACCATGGCATAAATATTTCTAACATGAAATCATGATTCTTACTTTAGTCATGTAAACTTACAAAAAGGGACCTTTTGAACCTAACCTAGCCATGTACCACATATGTCATCATATAATTCTTGTAAACAAGATAGACCTAATCATGGTTTTCAATTATGCCAAATATCATTCATAGCCTAGCCATATTCATAAATTTGCAAATAGGTTTTCTAGTACAAAAGCATGGCTTAATACATGATGCCAAATTCTCAACATAATTTCCTATGGATTATAATAACCAAACTTGTTCTAATTACTTACAAAATGATTTATGCACAAAAATATACATCATGATGGCAAAGTAGCAAAACCCCAAACTTGCATAAATTTAAATCAACTACATACATGTAGCTTCAACATGGATTACATAATTTGCGAAATATTCCAAACGTATACTTGCATAGAACTACCGCATGTAGTTCTTTATAACATGAATAACATAATTCAAGAATATCCAAACGTATATAATATTTCAAATTGATAAGAACGCACAAATATGAATAACTTTATTGCCACAATTCAAGCACACAAACCAACACAATTGTTTATTCATACCAAAGTAATACTTTACTTACAATGGTGTGATGAATTCTCTAGTTTAGGGATTGAAGACGCAAATTCCTTTGTTGAATTGATTTGTTTAGGTTGCTTTAAGCTTTAGAATCTTCCTCCTAATCCTCTCTCCAATTTTGGTGGCTACTCCTAGTCGTTCCTCAGCAACATGGCGGCTATGTTCTTATTTTTGAATGAATAGATTAGGGTTTAGTCTAGGGTTGTTTATATAGAGGTTAGGAACTGATTAGGACCATTGATGTTGCTTGGATTGATCGTAGCCATTCATTCTAAGGAGAGACCAATTAAAACTTGCCACCTAGCCCTAGTGACAAAGCAGACCACAGAAAATCGACCACATAGAGAATAGGCCAGCCGGGTTAGACTGGGCTCGACCTGGGTCTGGACCAGGTCGACACCCCTGTCGACAGCCCTGTCGACAGGCCTGTCGACCTGGTTAGACCAGGTCGACAGCCCAGTCGACTTGGTGCGTCAGGCGGGACTTTTTCCGCCCTGGCCCATTGGGCCCCATTTTTGTTTTCTGAGCTTATATTTATTCTGTTTGAATTTTAAATTTTATTCAAAACTTCCGAAGGCCATATCTTCTTCATACGGACTCCGTTTTTCGAAAACTCGGACTCTATTTCGCGTATTTTTCCGAGACGAACGCAATGGCGTATCCCGTTTCCCTTAGTTCTTTGATTTGAAATTAATTATACTTTAATTTGTGCATTTCATAGTTATAGAATTCGCGGGGTGTTACAAAAATTTTCTTTTAAAAGAAAAAGGCTATTCCCCAAAGGCCATTAGCACTATCCTTGTTTCCTTAATTGAGTCTCTTTTCCTTTCTTTCCTCCATCTGTAGTCACAGTAGTTTTAACTGCAGTCTTTTCTACCTACGAAAGTGCTTTCCATACGATGGAGGTGGTTCTCGAGAGACCAGTGGCCGCGTTATATGAAAGGATCGTGAGAAAGAAGGATAAAGGATACGAGCTTAAGGATGAGCAACTTGTTGGTATGGCTTAGTCATCAAAGGAGGGAGAAAGATGAACAATGAAACCCATGACGAGAGAGTACCTTTGGCATGGTAAAACGGGGCGGATAGTTAAGTATTATGGGACAAGGACAAGATCATCGGGAGGGCAGTAGTATGCTCTCATTTCTAGAGTACCTCGGAAGGAGGGTAACGATCTTGTTAAAGGTTTAGCTTTTCTTCTCTATCATCCCGTTAGGACTTCGTTGTTCGTATCATTTAAGTCTGCTTCGATAGTTGAGTCTCTGCACCTTAAGTACTAGCGTAATAGAGAATCCCATTTTTGTCTCAAAGTCCTATTGAAGAATCAGTCCATTTATACATGACTTGTTTGGATTTGGGAATGTCTATGCCAAGTGTTGAGTTTGGAAATAATGCTTATGTTTATAAGCTATGGATGGATTCTAGGGATGAAGTGGTTATCCAGTAGGGGGTGCCACTCTCGGTTTTGATAGGAGGGTAGTTAGACCTTTTGACTAGCCTTGGTAATGCCCTCGAAGTATCGGGTAACCTTTTTGAGGTTCTGTCATGACTAGTTACTTAGAATCCCTTGATGCCTTTATTGGAAATTTGAAGCCCGATCGAGTGGTGTTCGCCAATAAGACGGATGGTTTACTTCATTTATGCATGGGTTATAGAGATCACCCTAGTAAGTGCGCATGATAACCTGATTGACATCTGTTTACTTTCAAGAGAATGTTCTTCTACATGGAATGCCTTATAGTATATAAACGAGATCCAAGATTCATTAGTGAATTTTGGAAAGCTTGCATGAGATCATGAGTACGCAGTCATGTTTGCGTCAAGTATTCTAGGAAAACGATAAGTGCAAGTGGAACGAGAGGCGACGAAGAAATGAGTTCCAGCTCATGTTATGGAAACAGGAATAAGAAGCTACAAAATCACGAAGTTAAAAGACGACTTTGATGGTCAAAGACTAGATACGCGCATGATATCTCTTTTTGGGAGTATATCCTTGATCCCTATTTTCTGTAGAGCTTACTTGTAGGCTATCTTTTGTGGACATCCTCTCGGTCCTATTCTCCGTTACAAACCCTGTAAGGCGTTTGTCCTGTTTATCTTCTCGACCCTGTTTCAGGGAATTCTTGGTAGAACCCTATGGATGTAAACATGTATTTGAAACATGTTATGATTGATATGGTTGCAAGTGGTTGCTCGTGGATGCGCGAATACACATTAGATACTAGCTCGACTCGGTCACATTTCATATTGCATATGCACGAGTATTTATACTTGTTTATGGATGAAATCGAATGTATTATCATGCAGTTGTTGCATATGAATGAATGATTGTGCACGCATATAGTATCTATATGAATAGGACTATTTGCATACATGTTGGATTCATGGCACTATACATATTTTGCATTAGAAAGATTATTCAGGCCTGATCATTAGCATTAGCTAAGGAACATGTACACACGCGTTTTGCATATATTCATACAGCATTAGAAATCATCTAAGGACAATGGTTGCTTGTGGATGATGTTTTGAGTAGATGGATGATGGATGGTAGGATATGTTCTTCCTAACTTGGAGATTTCGGGAACGAAATCCTAAAAGGTGGGGAGAATGTAACAACCCGTATTTTCAATAACCTGTTATAACATAAATGGAGGCAGAATTAATCTGTAAAATCTGAATCAAGGGAAACGGGCTATGCCATTGCGTTCGTCTCGGAAAATACGCGAAATAGAGTCCGAGTTTTCGAAAATCGGAGTCCGTATGACCAAGATATGGCCTCGCGAAGTTTCACGAAAAATTCCCAAATTAAAGTATACTTAATTAAGTGAAATGGGTTGCGCAGAGAAATATATATATTGATATATATATATATATAATTGAAAATTAAATAAATAAATATGCAAAAATGTTCAAAACAGTGAATTGGGAGAGGGGAATAACCGAACCGGCCGATTTTTGAGGTCGACCCGAGCTCGGTGGGTCGACTAGGGGTTAATCCAGGGTGTTTGGCTGTCAACCCGTGGGCCGATTCGCTCAAATGCAGATTTTGCATTTGGATGGTTCTCATGGTTCATCTTTAATCTAAAGGCCTTAGATGGTTGCTACACTTGACTTCTTCCCCAAGACATGCTTTGATGGCTTGGATTGAATCTAGGTTTAATCCTATGGCCTAATACACTTGCCTAATCTATAAATAAGACCCTAACCTATCCTAAATCCTCATTATTCATTCATGCAACTAAACTATGGCAAAATTTTACCTCTCATGGCCTCCACTCTCTTCATAAAATTTCTAAATGGTTTCTATGAGAGATTTTCCATGCATACAAGTGTTTTCAAGCTTGTATGAGTGTCATTAGCTTGCATTCAAGTCAAGTTTCTATCTTTGCATCATAAAGCAAGGGTTTTGATCATTTTGGCTCAAGGGTTTTTATGTTAGAGCTTGCATTTTGGGTCTATTTGATTGCATAAGGGCTTTGTCATATCTTTTGTGCCTTCATATCAATGTAAGCCCTTTCCCTACTCTTAGATATTAACTATGAAGTTAAATGTTCATGTTGCAAGTTTAGGTTTGATCATTGAGTATGATACATGCTATCATGTCATGCAAGTTTATGAAGTCATTATCTTGATCTTGTGAGCTAAAAGCTACAACCTTTATGTTGAAATGTTGCATTAGGCAACATGAGAACCCTCATAACCTTTATGTCAACTTGCATATGAAGTCATAACCCTTATAATAATTCCATATCTTTTGTCACCATGATTCGCTTATGTGCCAAGTTTGGGTTTATGCATGTTTTGAGGCTTAAGAATGTAACATGCAAGTTAATGAACACATTTGTGCCTCATTTGCCACCATGATTAACTTGTGGCTTAATATCCATTTTTGTCATGCCTTTGCCAAGTCTCTTCTTTTAATCCATTACGTTGTCGCGAACGTATATGCGAGTTTAAAAGCGTTGGGTTATGTTATGGGTAATTTCTAATGACATGAAAATACAACTTGAAAACATGACTTGAAATATAACATGGAAGTTGACATGTAAGTATGCATAAAAACATAAGCTTGGGAATTTACCTATTAAGTTAGGTCTACCCTTTGGGAATTTACCTATTAAGTTAGGTCTACCCAAATGCTTGAAAACTTGTAACATGTTTTGGGAAACATGATGGACATGACACTTAGATAATATAAGTGTGGCCAACTCGAGGTTGGGTTGAGTTTGCAACGTAAAACTACCCGGAACCGACCGGCCTAACTAGTAGTTGCAAACAATAGGACCCAATGTGAGAAGTTGGTCATGTTGTGCTTGAACCCGAGGTTAGACCAAGTTGTGGTGTAAAGCTACCCGGAACCGACCGGCTTAACTAGTAACCACAACAAAGTCTAATGTGAGAGGTGAAGGTGCATTAAGTAATTAATGCCACATGATAGGGTTAAGTTAATTTGATTAATGACTCTTAACCAAATATGACATGGACAAATGGGTTAAGTAATTTGATTAGGCTAATGATACTTAACAAAACATGACAAGGTTGGATAGGTTAAGTAACTTGATTTGCCTAATGACACTTAACCATTTTTATATGACTAGTGGATGGGGTTAAGTTAACCAACACTTAATCAATCCAACGTGATAACTTGGTAAGGTTAAGTAAGTTTTCTTAATGACGCTTAACCGAAAAATACGGTTAACGAATGGGGTTAAGATTAGACTCAACTAGTCTAAACATGGAAATCGGATGGGGTTAAGTTAGCCTAGACTTAATTAATCCCACTTGGTAGTTTAATGGGGTTAAGTTAAACACTTAACTAATCTAAACATGATGAATTGATGTCGTTAAGTGACCTATACTTATCCAATCTAACTCGTTAATTTATTGTGGTTAAGTTAACCAATACTTAACCAATATAACGTGAAAAAATGATAAGGCTAAGTCACGAATCGCTTGAATACACTTGACCGATTTGACTAAGTAAATTGATAGGGTCAAGTTAATATATACTTAACCAATCTAGAATGATAATTGGACGAGGTTAAGTCATGAATTGCTTAATATACTTAACCAACTTGAGCATGGTTTGTAGGGTTAAGCCTTGAACTTGGATACTTAGCCAATTTTGACAGGATTTGTAGACGGGTTAAGTCATGAACTTAAGTGACACGTAATCCATTATGTAAACCCTAGTTCTGAGGATTAGGTGGATAACCGTAGTTAACAAGGATAACAGGAACAATGCTAAGTGGTAAACCTTAGTTGAAGAATAACTAAGTAATGATTCTTAGTCAAGGAAATTTAGACCAGTTCATAGATAGATGAGTAACCTGATACGGTAGGTCATCGTTTAAGTATACGAGTAGGAGCAAGTATCTGATTTAGATAAAGGCTCCAGCGAACTGGGTAACGAAGCAGCGGCTTCGGGGAACGTGAGGATATTCTTGGTATCCCTCTATGAGCTGCCAGGTGATTATACTAGGCTCATGAGAGGTTAAGGTCTGCGTTAGAAGAACCAAGAGTATGCCTTGGTTGCTATACGAGCGACCTAAAGACGGGGATGGATAAGGGATAGTCGACGATACACGGTCGTACCCTAGATAGCATTTCGTCAGGCTACCTACCATCTTTGGTCAAGCGTGTACGTACGGAAAGGCAGAGAACACCCAAAAGACCATAATTGCTATCTAATTATGGTTACGGTAAGGCTTGGATGTGGGTTGGCCAGTGTTGTGTTCTCATACAGGATTTATCCTGTCTTGTCTTTCACTAGTTGAGGGAGTGGTCTCGTGGGACCATAGCCACGTATAAGAAAAACAGACCTTAGCATCTGCATCGGCAGATAAATCGAAAGCTCCCGACCGAGTCCTGTATTTCTTGATTTGCCCTGTGACAGGACTCGGATGGCACGATGTGATACATGTGCATACAGTCATGGAAAAGCGATTCACGATGAATGCGTGGGAAAAAGGGCGCGGTTGGCGGTTAGCGTAATCCCTAGTGGCCCTAGGTGGTTGAACCCAAACCGAGATACGAAAACGTGCAATAGGTAAGCATAATCCCTAGCAGCCCTAGGTAGCATAAGTCCTAGTTGTACAAACAATAATTCATGTTGGAAGACCCTAGCTAGGTTTAGGGTAACAGTCCAAACCTATCTTAAGGATCATGGAACTATGTTAAAGTAATATAGAATCTAATGGGAAAGCCCGTATGGTCTACGGCAAGGGACTGAACATTTACATGGAATAAAACATATAAGTTGAGTAACCTATATATGCGATATATTAGGTTGACATGGACCATTACACGACTTTTGAGTGAGGGTCATTCTTGGTTAACACATGACACGGTGGGGATACAAGTACGGTAGGTGCAGAGCTAAAATAAAGGATAGATATCACGGGGCGTTATACGTGACAGATATCTTGGGGATATTATACTTGATAGAAACCTGACGATGTGATACCTTGTTTTATCTTGACATCGTAATTTATCATGACACCTTAGTTTATCTGAGTTCAGTAGTTCATCCTGTTATTTTGATTTAGCTTATCTATCTTGTTATCATGCTTATGCTCATCTCAGTTTCTCATGTCAGTTAACTTTACTAGTTTTTATGCTAATAGTAGATAGGGCTTACTCAGTCTTTTTGACTGACCCGTTTTGTTTCGCCTCTTTTCTTCCGTTTCCCCCCCCCCCCAGGTTACAGGGAGGAAATACTGTTGTTTAGTTCGGACTTCTTCTGCTTGAAGGTCATCATGGATGGCTTGGAATTTTCTTGGCTAATGGCTACTTTACTGTTTTTACTTGGGGAATAATTTATGAAAATGTCTTTATGCTTCTTTACTATTGCAAGATAGGTTTTGATGTACTCTGATGTAAAAGGCTTTAGACCTTATTTATTCATGTTATGAAAGTTTGATTTTACTTCCGCTATTTTATATGTTCCATCTTGTGATATTTCTGTGTATGTTTACAAATAATGCCCCTCTAAAGCTAGTGCATTCCTTTGCGAGTGACCCTAGCGGAGGCGGGGTGTTACAAAGACCATTTCAAATGTTTGACATTTATTTTAGATGTCGGACCTACTGTTTTCCAAGGGGAGAAACATCTCAAAAAGGTTCCGGATCGATGTGCATTCGCTTAGACTCTTGGGCATATTTAGGGGGTGCCATTTGCATGCTGTAGTACACAAACTTAACACGCACAATCACTTATACATTAGACTGCAATGATTTTGATAATAATTCCAAAACGAATAAATACTCTAACCAAAGCAATAAAATGTAATTCAAACTTCGACACAATGGTTTGGCAATGCTAAAGGGAAATTGTTAGGACTTGTGTGCACACAAGAACTTCACCTATAGCATGCACATTCCGAACATAGAACATAATAGGACTTCCATTACTCAATAAGCAAGGGAATCATCAAACTAATAAATTAACTTATTGCATACACTAACATACTCAATTCACTAGCATATGCAAATTCAAATGAATCATTAAATTACACTTTTACAAGCCAATGGCTTGTGGCATAGATGTGAGTTCATGAAGAACTCACCTTTGCTTGCTAGAAGCAATAAATCAATCCAATGACAAGCTAGAATAAGCTTTCCTCCAATATATCTTGATATTCTTCAATCTAAACACATATAATTGAATTTCCTAAGAGCTCGTTTATAGGAAATATTAGAAATCGAAGAGAAAGCAAGTAGGAGAAGATGGAGAAGGAGATGGAGAAGCTTATCCAAGTTGTCTCTTTGATTCCCCCCTTTGATTTGGATCTCTAGAAGTCAACCCTAGCCTTAGGAATTTTAATTTCCCTTTCCACTCTCTATTTTTATTTCTCTTGAAGGTTCGGAAGTAAATAATGAGGGAGTGGCTAGTTTGGGGGTTATAAGGTGGGCTAGGTTAGTTAAACCAAGACCCAACCCAAGTGTTAATTTTCACGAACTCGAAATATGTCGAAATTTATAATCAAAAAGGTTGTAAATGTTGATCCAGACTCAATGGAAGTGGTTTCGAGTCCAAATTCATCTGTATGCAAAATGTGAATTTTTTGACCTATACTCAATTAACGATTAACGACATTATATTTAAATAAATTATTTAAATATATTATCATTAAATATGCGGGTTGTTACAGACTTCTCCCCTTAAAGAAAATTTCGTCCCCGCAATTACTAAAGGAAAAACCCATATAGTAACAGCCAAGCATCAACAAGATCTTATTTAAAGATAGATTAACTGAAAATTCACTTTCGAATAAAATTTTAACTTTGAGTTATAAATCACTATATAGCTTAAGTTTATATACATATAATGTTCAAATAAAAGTCATGAACATATACGAGCAACTAACTTATTTTTCCGATAAGTGTCTTTAAGAAATTAGAATTTTCTTACTCAAACTCTACATAATGAAATCCAAATATTTTTCTTTCATTATAAAATAATAATCCAATTAGTTCGAATAATTCTTGTTTCAAAGAATTCTGACTTATATTGGATTCTACATACTCATTTGAAGTTCATTTCTCAAAATTATGAACTACAGCTATGCAACAAGCTTATTTTAATTAAATTTGATTAATTTGTTTAACGTCAAATAAGTTTATAAATCATAAACCTATACTCTCACGTTTTCAACACAAACTAATTAATCAATTAAATTAAAAGTTGGAAATATCGACTGTCCAAAATCGTCGAACATTCCTTATTACATTTTAGTTAGAATTTTTTTTATCTCTTATAAAATTTCTCAAAAGTGTTCTAGCTTACAAAATATCCTTAAATTGAGAAGGATAAGCAACCTCGTTGGGGGAAATTAGATCATGAAATAAAATCCAAGTTGTACACCCTAAATTGGAAATATTAGCACGTTCTATTTTATTTCAAAAACAAATAAATGTGAACTTTTAAGTTTCCAATAAACCCCAAAATCTCAAATTTGAAATATTAGCATGTCCTCTAATATTTCACGAACAACATCTAAATCATGCAAACAAGATAAATTGGACGAATTTCATAAAACTTGAAAACTTTTGGCTTTCAAATTCACAAGGACGTTACCAAGAAGAATGAGGTCGAACTGGTCGGTTATGATCTCAAAAACATGGTTCAATAAGGTTAACAAAACAAACTGGAATAATTGTTAACCCATATTCAAGAGAGCCCGGAGATAAGAATTTGCATTTCAAATTCCGGAATCAAGAGAGAAAAATTGATAAGCAAAATATAGCTTATCATTTTCCGATAGAAGATTCGAGATAATTTTTCAAAGGAATACTCGAATCACTCAAATTCTAGAATTCATGCAAACAGATCTAGATGAATCTAAATATGGAAAGATGCTCTAACAACAATATGTGAGAGCACACAAATTCCATAAATAGCAAAGTGACCGTAAACGATCAACAAGTAAAGCGAAATTTTACATTAAGTTAGTAAATAGGCGAGCTTAGCCAAATGTCCCATAACCACTGGCTTAACTCAAGGATTTACGAACAAAATGAAAAAATCCACTATTAATCATAACATGGAGTCCTTTTGTCATTCGACAAGATGGTCCGACACCCATGGCATTGACAAGGTCGTTGACACCCCTAAAAGCAGTTTTTTTTATAATGACAAGGTCGCTGACACCACCCAAAAGCAGTTATGTCAACAATGGTTAGGTTGCTGACACCTCCCAAAAGCATTTTTGTAGCCATATTCCCATCGTAGAATACATAATGTTCTCGTCGATGTACATAAAGATATACACCACAAGATCTCAAACGAAAAATGGTCAACATCGATGTATATAAAGATATAAAACACATGTGATCCTCTCCTTACCGATGTATATAAAGATATACAACACATAAGGCTCCCACCGATGTACATAAAGATAAACGCCACACGAGTTCAGACTAAAAATGATCAACAACAATGTATATGAAGATATACAACACATGTGATCCTCTCCTTACCGATGTATATAAAGATATACAATACATAAGGTTCCCGCCGATGTATATAAAGATATACACCACACAAGCTCAGACGAAAAATGATCAACATTGATATTTATAAAGATATACAACGCATATGATCCTCTCCTTACTAATGTATATAAAGATATACAACACATAAGGTCCCCGCCGATGTACGTAAAGATATACACCACACGAGCTCAAACGAAAAATTATCAACATCGATGTATAGAAAGATATACAACACATATGATCCTCTCCTTACCAATGTATATAAAGATATACAACACATAATGTTCCCGCCAATGTACATAAAGATATACACCACACGAGCTCAAACAAAAAATGATCAACATCGATGTATATAAAGATATACGACACATGTGACCAACAAAGATGATAAATCAAAGGAAAGTAAAAACTCATAAAGTGAGAGCCTTAAGACTCCATAAAGTGGAAGTTTAAGAACTCCGCAAAATGATCATCACAATCCTAAGATTTTAACCCAAAAATAAAGCCAAATCTCAACTGACTATGTCAAGAAATTAACCGACAAGGCAAACGCAAGTGTGTCGACCCACTCATTTTTACCATGACATTTAATTAATTTCCTTACTTAATCGAAAAGACGAAATTACTAGCTTGAAATAAGTAACACTCAAAAGTAAATAGAGAATACTCAATCATTATCCAAATAAAGCTAAAGACGCCTCGATAGCAAAATAAATAAGTAACAAAAGCTTAAGGCAAATATGCAAATCCCTAACTCGTGATATCTAAGGAAAAAGCGTCCATGAGCCCTCTTGGCCCATATCAAAGAAATCCAGAAAAGGAAAAATCACGAAAAATGACTATTAACCCTCTTTTTGGCAAGAGTTTCAATGAGCCAAATCAAAGCCCAAACGCACAACTGGAATTATGTCGCGCTTCAGGAAGCCTAGCAGATGCACGGTCTGAAACAGTCACATATCAGCCCAAGTCCAGCCTCATCCGTCGACAGCTCACTCCGGAAGAATCGCTCGACCAAGTATCATGCTTTCGTATAAAGCGTTTCGACCAAATATCTTGGGCCAGCGTGGAAATCTTCAATAGAGCTATTCCACTGTATATCCCGACTTTCAAGGCAATAAAAGTGGTCAACCATATCCGGACAATGCTCTACTTTCGATATACCTCACAGTGGATGCCACGTCAGCCGTAACTTCCGAAGATACTATTTATGAATAGTGGAATCAGTCTTCCAGCTGCTATTCTAACTAAGAAATGGACTCCACGTGTCCAGGCTTTCCCGGAATGGCCAGACCACATCACAACAGCCCAAACTACAATCTCCACCTATAAATACCTCTAAGCTTAAAGAGGAAAGGGAGGGAGAGCTGGACCTCCTTCCGACTCCTTTACACTTCATTTATGGAGTTGACCTCTCTCAATCTCTCCCCAGATGGAAGAGGAGCTAGCCTCCTTCTTTCTTTTCTTCAAATAGAAAAAAACATTGTATTTGTAATCCATAAAAGAGAACTAATATATAAAGTGGACGTAGGCACAGTCTTTGCCGAACCACTATAAATATTCTGTGTGTGCTCCCCATTCTGTTTTACTTTTTCTGCATTTTATAATTATTGTTCGTGTGTTCATCACACGATTAGGGGTTGACTGTCACTAGTGACCAACTTTTGATGTCAACACTTTGGCGTGCCAGGAAGGGGAAGCGCACCGATAGTCTGTTAGAGCCTACGCCCACTTCTGATTATGGCGAATAAGCGAAATAAAGGTGCAACATCCTCTCTCCCTACTACTGCTGATGCTAGCGATAACAACGCCACATAAGTAAGTCTTGAAGCCTCCTCTCACGAAGATGTATCTCGACATGTTACCCGAGATGACATGGATAAAATCATGGTCGAGTTAAGAGAGTTGCAATCAACGATCAATCGCAATCAACGATCGATCGCAATCAGGAGTATAACTTGCAGCAATCAGTGCAGCAGCAGCAGCAACAGAACCTCAGGAGGTTCGCGATCAAGATCTAGGTCGGTCGAATACTTTGCCCCCACCCTTGGGAGCAGATCGACCTATCGAACCAGTCGAGCAACCACGAGGTACGTCAGAATCAATGTCATTCCCATTACAACCCGGAATCTTAACACAAACCGGTCTAACCACTCTTCATCTTCAACGAAGAACTTGTGCGGCCTTCCCTTCGAACCAGGGTAGCCACCCCACTATTCCAGTCCATACAGCGACAGAAGAAAACGCTCCCATAGACCCTACTAACCTCGCTCCAAACGGGGGAAACCCCGAGCTCCGAACATCACATGCTATGCTGGATCAGCCTAGGCCCTATGTTATGGGTACGGCTCAACCCGCTACTCATCAGGTTCGAGAGGGGTCATTCTGCCCAGAACCACCTACCAGATCTCACCTTCCCTCACACTTTCGCCTGACTCTCAGAGGTCAAGACCAGTCAATGGCCGCCTTTCCGAGCATGCTTTTGCCAGATCTTCGCACTGAAGCTTCCCCGGATACCGAGCTAAGTTCATGGCAATGACTCCTCGGAGATGGGAGCCAGCTTACAATCATCATCCGACGCTTCACTCGGGGCACTTCCTCGCAGCAAGACATAGATAATGTCAATCGCAGCCCCTTCACCAGGGAAATCAGAAACGCCCGAAACCTTCCGGACTTCAAGTTCCCAGCTATCGAACCATAAAACGGTCGCACTGACCCGACCATCTACCTCATGCAATACATACAACATATGGAAGTACTTGGCGCATCGACTAACATCATGGCTAAGTGATTCCCCCTCTTTCTCACGGATATAGCTAGCATGTGGTTTCAACAGTTGATGATGAAGTCGATCGGCAGTTGGAACACTCTGGTCACCCGCTTCATCGAACAGTTTCGAGTATATATCTCTCGACCAAAAAGTGTTATGTTCTTATCTACCATCAAGCAGCGATCCGGAGAGACGCTCATATCCTTTCTTGAAAGATTCAACGCGGCCGTAGCATCTGTCGATCGGCCTGAGCCATCAATGGTGCTCATGGCCGCCATCGCAGGAGTTCAAAATCGATCAGAATTTTCAATCTCTTTAACCAGAGATCCTCCCAAGGATATAGCTGACATTTACTCCGAGGCCGAATGATTCCTCCGACAAGAGGATGCCAGCCTCGAAATGGAGAGCCTCGAGGTTTTAGTAGCCAAACAACAAGATCCATTCAACGGAAACGACCATAATAAAGGAAGAGGAAAGGCCCCGGACAAGAGCAAGCGCAATGTGCGACCTCGAAATGAAAATAAGTACGACCAGTACACCGAGCTCAATTCCTCTTTGCTCGATATCTATCTTGACATATGAGGTTCCTTGCCCACTCCGAGACTGCCTCGACGAGAACCAACTCAGATGGAACTCGATTCCGGCAAACATTGTATATTCGACTACATAGCTGGACATAACACAAATGAGTGTCGTCATCTGCGCGATCTCATCGAAGGACGAGTCAGAAAAGGAGAACTTCCCGAATATGTCAAAAATCGTGCCCCGGCCATGCCGCCTCGACCTTCTGCCAAAGAACCTTAGGTTGGTTCTCGAGCTCCTAGAAATGGAAAGACCCTGAGACTAGCACTCGTGGCATTATCATTAATTAGATTTTTATCTTTCCTTTTGATGTGTTTATTTCAATAATAAGGACATCTTGATGTACACATGCATGTCGTTAGGATTTAGCCCCTAGGCATGCTATGGAATCAACTGCTGTCCCCTTAGAATTTCTTTTCTTTGTAGTAATTATTTAGCAGTTATGAGTTTTCTTTTTGCAAACATGGATAATGATTGAGAACCTCAAAGTCGAGCATGGGTAATGCTCGCCCCCTGTTTTATATGGTTAGTGCGAAAGCCCAACACCACTTGTAAACACCTACTCCTTTAGCCGAGTGGGGTCATGTTTTCTAAAAATGATTATGGATTATACTCTCTCTTTTCTTTTTACACCACGAGAATTCATAGCTCGCTGGACAAACAAACTTAGCATGAGTCGAGCATAATAAACATTTGCCCTAAGCCAAGTATGGTTAACGCTCACCACCAAGCCGAACATAATGTTCGCCACTAAGCCGAACATGGTTAATGTTCGCCACTAAGCTGAGTATGGTTAATGCTCGCCACCCTCCAAAGCCAAATGTAATAAAATGCTTGACCCATCAGCATTCTCCAAAAACGAGAATGGTTTATTTCGTATTTGCAGGAACCAACTCTCAAACTGGAAGTGATCATCATCTCGGCCTTAATACGGTTCCCAATAGTTGTTGGTTTTCGGGCCTTAATACGACCTAGTATGGTCATCGGTTTTCTGGCCTTAATACAAAATCGGGACCGTCGGTTTTTTGGCCTTAATATGGTTCAGCGTGACCATAGCTGCTCGAGCGTTTGTGCTTCGGTTCAGATTTCAGAATACACCTTCCTCTATCGACGAAGATGCATTCTCAGGGGCAAAGTGTTATCCCTCTTTTTGGCAAGAGTTTTAACGAGCCAGATCGAAGCCCAAACGCGCAACTAGAATTATGCCGCGCTTCAGGAAGCCCAGCAGATGCACGGTCCAAAACAGTCACATATCAGCCCAAGTCCAGCCTCATCCGTTGACAGCTCACTTCGGAAGAATCGCTCGACCGAATATCATGCTTCCATATAAGGCGTATCGACCAAATATCTCGGGCCAACGTGGAAATCTTTAATAGATCTATTCCACTGTATATCCCGACTTTCAAGGCAATAAAAGTGGTCAACCATATCCGGACAAAGCTCTACTTTTGATATACCTCACAGTGGATGCCACATCAGTCGCAACTTCCGAAGATACTATTTATGAATAGTGGAATTAGTCATCCAGCCGCTATTCTAACCAAGAAATGGACTCCACGTGTCTGGGCTTTCCCGGAATGGCCGGACCACATCACAACAGCCCAAGCTACAATCTCCACCTATAAATACCTCCAAGCTTAAAGAGGAAAGGGAGGGAGAGCTGGACCTTCTTCCGACTCCTTTACACTTCATTTCTGGAGTTCACCTCTCAATCTCTCCCCAAAAGGAAGAGGAGCTTGCTGCCTTCTTTCTCTTCTTCAAATAGAAAAAGCATTGTATTTGTAATCCAAAAAAGAGAAATAATATATAAAGTGGACGTAGGCATAGTCTTTGTTGAACCACTATAAAAATTCTGTGTGTGATCCCCATTCTTTTTATTTGTTCTGCATTTTATAATCATTGTTCGTGTGTTCATCACACGATTGGGGGTTGACTGTCACTAGTGACCAACTTTTGATGTCAACAATGACAATAGCATAATGGCAGAAGAAAATTTACCTTAGTCAAGGAGGATCACTTCTTTCTCTTATTTTGGAGTTCAAGGCATCTCGTAATATGATGGTCCGAGCTTTTGCAATAGAGACAAAAGAGGGGCTCAGAACAATCACTCACGAAGTGGTCTTTAGCACCACAATTGAAACATGCCCCATGACTTGGGGTAGAAGCTTTTGATGTTGAAGTTGCCTGCTCCTTTTCTTCTTAGTCACCGCGACATCATCATCGCTATCCTTATCGGCCTCCTCAAGACTAAGCGTGATACGAACATGTAACACCCCACCTCCGCCAGGGTGGCTCTTGCAAGCACTCTGACTTTGGAGGGGCGTTTGTACCGGGTAAACATGCATAATGATATATCAAGGCAGAACAAGAACATATGTATATATGTAAATAGAGTAAATAAGATAAGTAAAACAGCGGAAGATTTTAAACTATTTCAAAACAAGTCTGGTACAACATAATGTCAACTTTCCAAATACACAAGTCTAGATAAAAACAACATCACTGAAAAACTGAAATACATAAGTACTATCCCCAAAATAAGTGATAACCATAGCTAGCTTCATGTCAAGTCCGTACATGAGCTAAATTCCCACAAGCAAGCGATCAGAAATCCAAGCTAAGCTCCAATATTCCCACCCTGAGAACCGGGGGGGGGGGGGGAACGGAAGAAAAGAGGCGAAAGAAAAACAGGTCAGTCAAAAAGACCGAGTAAGCCCTACTACAATCAATGTAAACTGATAAAGTTAACTGGCATGAGAAGCAGGGATGAACATAAGGATAACAACATACTAGCATGATGATTAACTAACAAGGTAGATAAAGGTGTCATCGCATAATCAGGATTAAGGTTTTGCACCACAGGTGTACTAGCAAACTAACATGACTTGAATAAACAAGTATTGATCCCTTGGCCCAAGCTTTGGCCCAATAACATGAAGTGACCCTAATACGAGGTCCAATAACATGAAGTGACCCTAATACGAGGTCCAATAACATGAAGTGACCCTAATACGAGGTCCAATAACATGAAGTGACCCTAATACGAGGTCCAACCAAACGGTCTAATCGATCGGCTCCCTAAGCCTAACTCGTCACGTGTTGGTGTCAATACGGCCCAAACATAATTGTAGTCAGACTGTGTTGGGTCTCCCGTCGGGTGTATCAAGCCCTAGGGTGTCAACCCCTGGACACCATAAATATAAGTGCACAGTCTAGATCTACTGGTACCCATGCTTGACTTCTCCAAATACGGACTACGTGCACGACCATAGTCCGTCCGGAACTACATCGACATACCACTCTGCCGTCGTTTTTGGTCACTTACCTCAAGTCCAGTAATCGTGCCCCCACCCTAGCCTAGTCCCTAGGGTCTTAATGATACAAACTTGGGATTACTGCTGGAGTGGACCCCCATTGCTAGGATTTTCTAGTGGGTTAAGTACGGTTTAACCCTCTTGCTAATCATGGATTAACTTGGTTAAGTGTAACGATGAGTTCACGACTTAACCCTGATTAATCTACCAAGCCCAAATTGGTTAAGTATTAAGTGGACCATGACTTAACCCTAATCATGAGGCATTAATTAATTTAATGCGCCTTAACCTCTCACATTAGACCTTGTTGTGGTTACTAGTTAAGCCGGGCGGGCCCGGGTAGCTTTACACCACAACTTGGTCTAACCTCGGGTTCAAGGTACAACATGACCAACTTCCCACATTGGGTCCTATTGTTTGTCGCAACTAGTTAAGCCGGTCGGTTCCGGGTAGGTTTACGCTACAAACTCAACCCAACCTCGAGTTGGTCACACTTATATTTTCTAAGTGTCATGTCCATCATGTTTCCAAAACATATTACAAGATTTCAAGCATTTGGGTAGACCTAACTTAATAGGTAAATTCCCAATGGGTAGACCTAACTTAATAGGTAAATTCCCAATCTTATGTTTTTATGTCTTTTAAGTTTACCCAAACCCAAACGCAATCCCATCGCTTACATATCGCAATAGCGCATAAAGGATAGAAAGAGGGAACTTGGCATTATCATGACATAAAGGTGTTGAAGCCACAAGTTTAACATGGTGGCATATGAAATGTACATATGTTCATATACTTGCATATTACATTTTTAGGCCTCAAAAGCATGCATAAAACCAAACTTAGCATATTGGTGATACATGGTGATAAATGACTTGTAGAAATGGCCATAAGTTCGCATTTAGCCTCACATGCAAGTTATCATAAGAGATATGATAACTTACATGTTGCCAAAATGCAACCTTTAGCATAAAGCTTGAAGCTTTAAGCTCATAAACCCAAGATAAGCTTGCATAACATGATAACATGAACAAAATGATCAACCCAAACTTGCATAACATAACTTGCATATCATATGACAAACTTGCATATCAAACTTGCATAACATAACATGATAAACTTGCATATCATAACATGGCAAACTTGCATAACATAACATGATAAACTTGCATATCATAACATGGCAAACTTGCATATCATAATGATCAACCAAACTTGCATCATTCATTTAACTTTAGAGTTTAAATATGAAAGTAGAAAAGGGCTTACAATGCTTATGAAGACACAAAAATATGTATAGATTGAGACAAAGCCCTTATGCAATCAAATAAACCCAAAATGCAAGCTCCAAATCAATAAAAACCCTTGTTTTATGATGTAATTATGGAAACTTGACTTGAATGCAAGCTAATGATGCTCATACAAGCTTGAAAACACTTGTATGCATGGAAAACCTCTCATAGAAATTTATTTAGGAATTTTATGAAGAGAGTGGAGGCCATGAGAGGAATGATTTTGCCATAGTTTAGTTGTATGAATGAATAATGATGATTTAGGGTTAGGTTAGGGTCTTATTTATAGAGATTAGGATTAGTTTTAGCCTTAAGATTAAACCCTAATTCCAATCTCAGCCCTTAAAACCGAATCTGGCCCCAAAACCTAACCAAAACCCCAAAATGGTGCACCAGGCAAAACTGCCCGGCTGAACCAAGTCGACAGCCAAGTCGACAGGGTTGTCGACTTGGGTCCAACCAAGTCGACTCCCAAGTCGACAGGGCTGTCGACTTGGGTGCTCTGACGGGAATTTTCCCGCCTAGCCCAATCTGACCGTTTTTCGAATTTTGAACCCGAAATTCGAAATCTGTTTTGAACTTGAAATTTTCTGAAAACTTCATTGGGCCTTAATCGGGTCATACGAACTCCGATTTTCGAAAACTCGGACTCTATTTCGCATATTTTTCCGAGACGAACGCAATGGCATAGCCCGTTTCTCTTGATTCAGATTTATAAATTAAATTCTGCCTCGATTTACGTTATAACAGGTTATTGAAAATACGGGTTGTTACATTCTCCCCTCCTTAAAGGATTTCGTCCCCGAAATCTTCAAGTTAGGAAGAACGTATCCTACCATCCAACATCCATCTACTCAAAACATCATCCACGAGCAATCATTGTCCTTACAAGATTCTAAATGTTGAATGAACATATGCAAAGGTGTGTGTATATGTACTTATCTAATGCAAATATCATCAATGCAAATTATGTTAGTGAAATGAATCCATATGTATGCAATTCCTAACATAATGTATAACATCTATATGTGTGCACATAACATACATCCATATGCAACATCCATGTGATAACACAAAAATTTTCATCCATGAATAAGCGTAAACACTCATGCATATGCAATATGAGGAGTGTGTGAGTCGATCTAGTGCCTAATGTGTATAATGCATCCACGAGTAACCACTTGCAAACATCAAGCATAACATGTTTCAAACATATGTTTCATCCAAAGGGTTTCTACCTAAGGTTCTCATGACGAGATTAACACGATAAACTAGAAAATCAAGACAAACATGGATAGCAAAAGATATGCTACAAAGAGATCGGGAAGATAAGCAGGATATACTCTTTTCGGATTACAAGAAATCCCTTCCTAACCCAACCCCAATCCTATAAAAGCCCAAAAGGTTTAGTCAACCTAACGGACCCCTTCAAACCCTGACATGCATTACTAACCGATGAGTCATACCCCCCTTATGGAGTTTTCAACAGAAATGGGATTGAGTATGGGACCGAGAGGATATACGTAAAAAGATAACATGCGAGTAAGTTCCACATGAAAACAAGGATCAAGGATATGCTCCTAAAAAGAGATATGATGCGCATATCTAGCCTTCAGTCTTCTAAGTCACATTTCCTTGAGCTTAACTCCCCTGTGCTTTGACCGTCTTTTACCTCATGATTTCTTGGCTTCTTAACTCTTATTTCCAAATATGAGTTGGAACCCATTTCATTGTCACCTCTCGTCGTCCTCTTTCACTTACTCTTCTTCTATCATACTTGGCTTAAACATAACTGTGACCTCATGGTTTCCTACAAGCTCTCCAAAATTCACCAATGAATCTTGGATCTCGTTTACTTACTATAAAGTATTCCACGCAGCAGAACTTTTCTTGAAAATACCAATCCACGTTTACCAATTGCTCTTACTAACGAAATTTTCTATAACTCATGCTTGAACGAAATGAACCATCCACCTGTGTGAAAGATAGGCCGTACTTAGATTCAGTCGCTTGCCCATGACTTCCCGTAGACTATTCCAAAACTGGCTAGTGAAGATTGAGTCACGGTTACTAACTATACTTGAGGGAACCCCGTGCAACCGCTTTATTTCCTTGAAAGTAAACTGTCGCTAGTTATGATGCAGTCCTTTCGCTCTTTACTGGAGTGAAATGGGCACTCTTCGTGAGTCTACCTACTATGACCCACATGCTCTTATTCCTTTTCTTGATCTAGGCAGTCCATCCACGAAATCCTTCGTGACGCTTTTCCCTCTTCCATTGCGGGGACCTCCAATGGATATAATAGCCCACCGGGCTTCTATGACTCAGCCTTTAACCTGTTGGCACAACATGCACCTTGGGACAAACTCGGCCACCTCCTCGGGTGTTGTGCATCTTCAAGAACCTTCTTTCTCTCATCGCGTCTTAGCCATCCCTTGTCATCTATAGCGAGGTGACTTACCATCTCGCCTCGAATCAACTTGTCCATGATCTCGACTAACTGCGGGTCTTCTTTCTGTGAAGTCCCTACTTGATCCAGAAGGGTATGTCTAAGCTCAAGGGACGCTAACTAACTAATTAAACTGAGAGAACTTCTTACTTCAATTGTCCTCGTCGGAGCTTTTCGGTTTTGAACCGCGACCACTTTAGCACGATCCACCACTAAGCCTTGCTTAGGAACTATGTGCCCAAGAAATCTAACTCCTTTTTCTCCAAAATGACATTTGGAGGACTTGGCTTTCAACTGATGCGCTCTAAGCGTATCCATCACCTCCTTGAGATGTCTAACATGTTCTTCCTCGTTCTTTAAGAAAGTCAGGATATCGTCTACAAAGACTACCACAAACTCGTTCAGGAACTCCCTAGACACCCTACTCATCAAGTCCACGAAGTAGGCGGGTGTATTAGTCAAACCGAATGGCATGACCAGCCATTCTAAGAATCCATCTGGAGTTCTGAACGCAGTTTTGCCTATACTATCCTCAGCTACTCTGAGCTGATGGAATCCAGTAGCAAGATCAAGAGAAAACAGATGTTCCTACAAGCTGATCAAACAAATCATCGATCCTTGGCAATGGTTGCCTATTCTCTTTGTTTAACTCACGATAATCAACACAAAGTCGAAGAGAACCATCTGCCTTGGTAGTAAATACTACAGGCGCTCCCCATTCAGATATACTTCATCTAATGAAGTTCTTCTCAAGCAACTCCTTGACTTGCTTTCTTAACTCTCATCTTGCGGGGCCATGTGCCTAACCGGCCACGAAACTATCTTGGCATTATCAACCAGATAAATGCGGAAATCTATCTCTTATTTAGGGGTAACCCCCTTCACTTCACCCAAGATATCAGGATATTCTCGGACCACCCTCACCGATTGCAAACTATCGATAGACGAGTTGAGGGATTCAAGATAACACAACATGACGGGACTCATAGGGTTACTAGAAATTTTTAGGGTATTACCGAGGCGAGTCATGAGCCTCACAACCCTATGCTCAAAAATCAAGGATGGCTCCAAAACTGGACATTCAATCCATGCCCAAAATCAACCCATACCCCATGAAACCGAGAATATAAGCATCACACGAGAATTTTACACAAAAGATAGAGATTTTCAAATCCACGTAGATAATAGACAAATGGGCGGAAATCCCAATTGGATTTGAAACACACACGGGATCATTAACTAGACTAGTACTTAGGTGAAAACTTTCAACTAGATCAGATGAAATAAACTATGCGATGTGCCAGAATCAAACAAAGTACAAACAAAAAAATTGGAAATGTAAACAAGACTTTCAACAGAAACACTACCTCGATCATGAGCTGAAAGAACAATGTTGAGGGGATAAACTCGCCCTCCAGATGGTCTTGCACACTGAGTCTGACCTTGCCCTTGCTTCTTCGGGCAATCTTTGATGAAATGTCCAAACTCACCACAATGAAAGCATTCACCACTCTTCCTTTTTCTCTTCCTACAATCCTTAATAAGATGTCCAACTGAACCGCAATAATGGCACTTCCTCTTGTCGTTATTGCCCTTGCTATTGTTCCCCTTGTTGCCTTGACTCTTGTACTTGTGGTTTTTGGAGTTCTTGCCTTGCTTCCCGGAATTCACCGTTCCTTCCAACGTAGGCCCTCCCTTCTTCGGGCAGTCCCTAGTGAAGTGTCCCATTTCTCCACAGTCAAAGCAAGTGCCCTTCCTCTTTCTGCAATCATTGTTTAGATGAGTCAAGCTTCCACAAGTAAAGCACTTCTTTTCCTTCTTATCTTCAGACTTCTCCTCCTTCTTGTCACTCCTATTCTCTTCATTGAGTAGGGCCATATTCACCAAACTCTCGAAAGTTGCCCCCAAGGGTATATGAGACATGGCTAAACCATGTAATGGCTCGTTTAATCCTAGAGCAAAGTATAGGGCCTTCTTCTGAGCTGTATTAACCAAGTATGAACCGACCCGAGCCAGTTGATTCAACTTATCTATGTATTCCCTAATAGTCATGTCCCCTTGCTTCAGTGATAGGAACCTTAGTCCAAACTTTCCACGAAAGTCATCCCAAGTCTCAACTGGCCTAGTAGCGGTGGTGACCACCCACCAACGTGCGGCTTCTTCCTTTAGCAACCACACTGCCAATAAAACCTTCATACGGTCATCTATATCAAAGAAGGCAAAAAGATCTTCGGTTTCTTTCAACCAATTCCTTGCCTCTACATAAGTCTCGGTTCCAATGAAATTCTTTCCATCCATCGTCTTAAAGTTCTTACAAGTTTCCACAAAATCCGCTTGTGGAGGCTGAGGGGGAGGAGAAACATCAGCTATGGGAGGAGGAGGAGAAACATTAACCACCGGAGGAGGAGGAGGAGGAACATCTGCGGGGCCGGCTTCGGTCGCCCTAGCCTCAAAAAGTCTCCTATACCAAACAGGTACGTGTACTCCCTCCGGAATAGCAAAGTTATCAGCCATACTGAAAACGAAGAAAAAGACAGATTCAGAATGGAGATAAACGAAGGAATTTTGCTAATGGCTTTTTGAGGAATAGCCTTTAAAATAAACTAGACTTTTCTTTGGAAAATACTTTATACTTGGTTTTGAAACTAGTTTTCCAAAAGTTTTAAAAACCTTTTTGTTCCTTCTCGTAAACCATATGCTCTGATACCAAATGTAACACCCCACCTCCGCCAGGGTGGCTCTTGCAAGCACTCTGACTTTGAAGGGGCGTTTGTACCGGGTAAACATGCATAATGATATATCAAGGCAGAACAAGAACATATGTATATATGTAAACAGAGTAAATAAGATAAGTAAAACAGCGGAAGATTTTAAACTATTTCAAAACAAGTCTGGTACAACATAATGTCAACTTTCCAAATACACAAGTCTAGATAAAAACAACATCACTGAAAAACTGAAATACATAAGTACTATCCCCAAAATAAGTGATAACCATAGCTAGCTTCATGTCAAGACCGTACATGAGCTAAAATCCCACAAGCAAGCGATCAGAAATCCAAGCTAAGCTCCAATATTCCCACCCTGAGAACCTGGGGGGGGGGGGAACGGAAGAAAGGAGGCGAAAGAAAAACAGGTCAGTCAAAAAGACTGAGTAAGCCCTACTACAATCAATGTAAACTGATAAAGTTAACTGGCATGAGAAGCAGGGATGAACATATGGATAACAACTTACTAACATGATGATTAACTAACAAGGTAGATAAAGGTGTCATCGCATAATCAGGATTAAGGTTTTGCACCACAGGTGTACTAGCAAACTAACATGACTTGAATAAACAGGTATTGATCCCTTGGCCCAAGCTTTGGCCCAATAACATGAAGTGACCCTAATACGAGGTCCAATAACATGAAGTGACCCTAATACGAGGTCCAATAACATGAAGTGACCCTAATACGAGGTCCAACCAAACGGTCTAATCGATCGGCTCCCTAAGCCTAACTCGTCACGTGTTGGTGTCAATACGGCCCAAACATAATTGTAGTCAGACTGTGCTGGGTCTCCCGTCGGGTGTATCAAGCCCTAGGGTGTCAATCCCTGGACACCATAAACATAAATGCACAGTCTAGATCTACTGGTACCCATGCTTGACTTCCCCAAATACGGACTACGTGCACGGCCATAGTCCGTCCGGAACTACATCGGCGTACCACTATGCCGTCGTTTTTGGTCACTTACCTCAAGTCCAGTAATCGTGCCCCCACCCTAGCCTAGTCTCTAGGGTCTTAATGATACAAACTTGGGATTACTGCTGGTGTGGACCCCCATTGCTAGGATTTTCTAGTGGGTTAAGTACGGTTTAACCCTCTTGCTAATCATGGATTAACTTGGTTAAGTGTAACGATGAGTTCACGACTTAACCCTGATTAATCTACCAAGCCCAAATTGGTTAAGTATTAAGTGGACCATGACTTAACCCTAATCATGAGGCATTAATTAATTTAATGCGCCTTAACCTCTCACATTAGACCTTGTTGTGGTTACTAGTTAAGCCGGGCGGGTCCGGGTAGCTTTACACCACAACTTGGTCTAACCTCGGGTTCAATGTACAACATGACCAACTTCCCATATTGGGTCCTATTGTTTGTAGCAACTAGTTAAGTCGGTCGGTTCCGGGTAGGTTTACGCTACAAACTCAACCCAACCTCGAGTTGGTCACACTTATATTTTCTAAGTGTCATGTCCATCATGTTTCCAAAACATATTACAAGTTTTCAAGCATTTGGGTAGACCTAACTTAATAGGTAAATTCCCAATCTTATGTTTTTATGTCTTTTAAGTTTACCCAACCCCAAACGCAATCCCATCGCTTACATATCGCAATAGCGCATAAAGGATAGAAAGAGGGAACTTGGCATAATCATGACATAAAGGTGTTGAAGCCACAAGTTTAACATGGTGGCATATGAAATGTACATATGTTCATATACTTGCATATTACATTTTAAGGCCTCAAAAGCATGCATAAAACCAAACTTAGCATATTGGTGATACATGGTGATAAATGGCATGTAGAAATGGCCATAAGTTCGCATTTAGCCTCATATGCAAGTTATCATAAGAGATATGATAACTTACATGTTGCCAAAATGCAACCTTTAGCATAAAGCTTGAAGCTTTAAGCTCATAAACCCAAGATAAGCTTGCATAACATGATAACATGAACAAAATGATCAACCCAAACTTGCATAACATAACTTGCATATCATATGACAAACTTGCATATCAAACTTGCATAACATAACATGATAAACTTGCATATCATAACATGGCAAACTTGCATAACATAACATGATAAACTTGCATATCATAACATGGCAAACTTGCATATCATAATGATCAACCAAACTTGCATCATTCATTTAACTTTAGAGTTTAAATATGAAAGTAGAAAACGGCTTACAATGCTTATGAAGACACAAAAATATGTATAGATTGAGACAAAGCCCTTATGCAATCAAATAAACCCAAAATGCAAGCTCCAAATCAATAAAAACCCTTGCTTTATGATGTAATTATGGAAACTTGACTTGAATGCAAGCTAATGATGCTCATACAAGCTTGAAAACACTTGTATGTATGTAAAACCTCTCATAGAAATTTATTTAGGAATTTTATGAAGAGAGTGGAGGCCATGAGAGGAATGATTTTGCCATAGTTTAGTTGTATGAATGAATAATGATGATTTAGGGTTAGGTTAGGGTCTTATTTATAGAGATTAGGATTAGTTTTAGCCTTAGGATTAAACCCTAATTCCAATTTCAGCCCTTAAAACCGAATCTGGCCCCAAAACCTAACCAAAACCCCAAAATGGTGCACCAGGCAAAACTGCCCGGCTGAACCAAGTCGACAGCCAAGTCGACAGGTCTGTCGACTTGGGTCCAACCAAGTCGACTCCCAAGTCGACTGGGCTGTCGACTTGGGTGCTCTGGCGGGAATTTTCCCGCCTAGCCCAATCTGACCGTTTTTTGAATTTTGAAACCGAAATTCGAAATCTGTTTTGAACTTGAAATTTTCTGAAAACTTCATTGGGCCTTAATCGGGTCATACGGACTTCGATTTTTGAAAACTCGGACTCTATTTCACGTATTTTTCCGAGACGAACGCAATGGCATAGCCCGTTTCCCTTGATTCAGATTTATAAATTAAATTCTGCCTCGATTTACGTTATAACAGGTTATTGAAAATATGGGTTGTTACAGAACAAATTTCTAATTCTTCTTCTTTGCAGTATCAATATATTCTCACCAGTATTTGGAGTGAGAGTCGAAAGACGCGACATACTCGGCCACGGAAGAGTCACCCCGAACAAGGTCTATAAAACATCGGGCTAATGCCTCCCTCCCACTCTCAGGGATGTACTTGGCTTCAAACTTTACTTGGAAATGTTTCCAAGTGACGTCTGCTTCCTGAATTTCGGAAGTCATAAGCTCATACCAATCGAGAGCTCGATCTTCAAGCATACTAGAAGCGACTTGGAACCGATGCAAGTTTGAAATGTCCATGCGAGAAAAGATGCGGTCGTATATCCTCAACCGTGATTGGACCTCAATAGCATCTCCATAACCTTTAGACGGCTTTCAACCAAGCTTGGTTAAATCACCAAATAATCGTACGAACCCGGGTCTCGGGTCGGTAGGCACAGATGTGGCTCCAGCAGCATGAGCATTAGTTACAAGATCCAAGAGTTGTTGAGAGGACATAAGGGCTCCTTCTTGCGGGGGATTTCTTGAAGAGCCAACACCGCGATGAGAATTTCTAACCATTCTTCTCGTCTAAAAGAGAGAAGAGGAAAAAGGTTAGATTCAAACAAAGTTCATTGGTCGAACGACGGATCAAGATATAAGATAGTATATGATGGGTTCTAAGACTTGAATAAAATCCTAAACACGATTTCCTAAGAAACTTAGAACAACGATCCTCACCATAATATCTTATATTGTTCCAAACTTGGCTCTGATACCAAGTGTAACGTCTCACCTCTATATTCGCATTAGCTAAGGCCATTGCAAGCAACAATGTCAACTAACCCGAAGAATAAGGTTGTTGAGGAGCGACCATCTATATATTAGCTTTGAACGAGTGTTAAATATGTTGGATAGTATGGTCTAACTTTTTAAATCTCATGAGAAAATCCGACACATCTAAATCAATTCCAAATCTACTATACAATGGCTATATATGATTCGAAAATCAATATAAAATACACAACAATAAAATCAGAGTCAAACACAGATATTCATATCACAAAGGCAGAAATAGATATGAATAATACTACAAGAGTGGTGGTCATAATATAAGTGGTCATGCAAGATCCACTATATCATAAATTGGTAGATACATGTACAACACAAAAGAATATGTACACATAAGAGTCACAATCTCAAATACATGAAAGATAAAACTACAAAAACAAGTGATGTTAGCCAAAAGGAAGATTAGCTCATGCTACAATCGAGGAGAGGCACCTATAATACTTGGTCTGACCCAAGTATTATTTATAAGAATGAACAATAAATAGATCAGTCTAGCTGTACTCATCATAATAAACTGAGATAGAAATAGAGATATAAATAGAAAATGACATATGTGAAATAACAACAGTGTTCACATGTAAAATGTGAAGACTTGATATGTCCAGAAAATATGCCAAAGAAATCTCGGCACTATATAATGATATCTCAATGACAAAGAAACTAAGATCGATAAATTAATATCAATACAAGATTGACAACACGTATGTCAATAAAAATAAGATTGATAAATTAATATCAATACACGGATATTCATGAAAAATGATGTCACCCATAAAATCCACACAAAATAGACAACTCGGATTGATAACATAGTATCGATAAAAACTCAAACGAAACGAAGTTCTTTAAGACGATTTGGAATCCAAATCATTAGAATGTCCCAAAGGTCAGAATGATCCTAAGATCCACCAGAACCGAAGTTCCTCAAGATGATCCAAAGATCATCAAAGTGACCCGAAGGTCGGATTGATCAGAATTGATCAAGTATCGTTTAACTACACCAAGCTAGTAAGTATAAGAATTGAGCTACATGTCCCATGACCACTTGCTCTGCTCGAATATTTATGAACAAGTTGTATAGTCCACTAGGAATACGAAACGATCATTGCCACGGTGTTCAATCGAACGAGTCTAAGAATTAACCGTCAAAGAAAACACAAGCGGTCATAGCCCTTGTTTTTACTAAGGCGTTTAATTAGATTTCTCATTCGAGCGAGAAAAGGTTTATGAAATTATATACTAGTAAATAGTAAAACAATTTATAAAATAACTTCATATAATGAAGTAGATTTTGAAACCATCTAGTAAAAGATTAGTATCTACTAATAAATTTTAAAACCCCTTTTATGTAGTTTCGAAGTTGCAAATCTCGTGTAACGATCGAACGAAGAATTCACGTTATAATAACGTAAATTAAATCCCATGACTATCGATCAAAATTTTGTTCACCGCGAATCAATCGAAAAGCAGAAATCTGCAAACTAGAGAAACCGATAAGTCACAAATGAAGTCGAAATGGGCCGAAACTTGGTCGGGAAAGAGCCTGAATGGCCCCAAACTGTTGACCACGGTGACCACTGGTCAACAGCAAAAGAATCAGGCCAGTAGGCAAAATCAGACGTCTGTACCTATTTTCAGACGTCTGGCCTGTTTCAAACATCTGAAAAAAGGTTTTAAACGTCTGAATTTGCTCTCTGGAAATCTCGGAGAACATTTCAGGCATCTGAAATTTATTTCAGACGTCTGACTTATCTAGGGATATTTTCCAAGGGGAGAAACATCTCAAAAAGGGTCTGGATTGATGCGTGTTCGCTCTAGACTCTTGGGCACATTTAGAGGGTATTATTTGCACGCTCTAGTACACAAACATAACATGCACAATCACTTATATATGAGATTGCAATGATTTTGATAATAATTCCAAAATGAATAAATTATCTAACCAAAGCAATCAAATGCAATTCAAACTACGACACAATGGTTTGGCAACGGTAAAGGGAAATTGTAAAGAATGTTGTGCACCCAAGAACTTCACCTATAGCATGCACAAACCGAACATAGAACATAATAGGACTTCATTAATCCAAAAGCAAGGGAATCATCAAACGAATAAATTAACTTAATGCATACACTAAACTATTTAATTCACTAGCATATGCAAACTCAAATGAATCACTAAATTTTACTTCTACATGCCAATGGCTTGTGGCATAGATGTGAGTTCATGAAGAACTCACCTTTGCTTGATAGAAGCAATAAATCAATCCGATGACAAGCTAGAACAAGCTCTCCTCCAATATAGCTTGATATTCTTCAATCTAAACACATATAATTGAATTTCCTAAGAGTTAGGTCATAGGAAATAAATCAAAGAGAAAACAAGTAGGAGAAGATGGAGAAGGAGATGGAGAAGCTTACTCAAGTTGTATCTTTGATTTCTCCCTTTGATTTGGATCTCTAGAAGTCAAACCAAGCCTTCGGAATTTTAATTTCCCTTTCCACTCTCCATTTTTATTTCTCTTGAAGGTTTGGAAGTAAATGAAGAGGGAGTAGCTAGTTTGGGGGTTATAAGGTGGGATAGGTTAGCTAAACCAAGACCCAACCCAAATGTCAATTTTCACAAACTCGAAATATACCGAAGTTTATAGTCAAAAAGGTTGTAAACGATGATCCAGACTCAATGGAAGTGGTTTTGAGTCCAAATTCATCCGTATGCAAAATGTGACTTTTTGATCTATACTCGATTAACAATTAACGACGTTATATTTAAATAAATTATATATATATATTATCATTAAATATGCGGGTTGTTATAGAAAGCTTTTTTTACTAACAGTCGGATTGGTTCCTTAAGTGGTATCAACAACTTTAATATAAGAATGGATCCTCGCTCAATGGATTTGTAATCCACTAATAGATGAGAAGATCTAAGGATTGAAAATCCGTTTCTCAGTGAAAGCACCAAATTGTTAGCATGTAAATTGCAATTATACCTAGAATGGATTTTATGAAGAAAAAAATGAAGACTGTAAAAGAAAATGGGGGAGATTAACTAGTAAAATCAAACATAGCAAGCATAGTGATTTAGCATCAAATGCCTATGTCATCTTCCAAGAAAAATTCCACTAGTTCGCTCTGATTTTTTTCAAGTACAAAGTTTCAAATAAGTGATGACCTAGATCGGTACAAATTCTCGGGAAAATTATCAAGTGTACCCAAAAAAATTCCCTTAGCATAGGTGCATCATATATATAGGCGAGGAGTCTCGAAAATCTCGAAAAGTGAAGTAGAGAATACAAGAGAGGTGGAGAATGTTGGAAGCTCATGTTTAGATCTACGATCCAAATCAATACAGGAAAGTGGATACAGATATGCACAGATCCTGATTTGGCGCCTCCCGTGCAGATCTAGATTGGTGATGTATCTACATTTTCATTTTATTCCACGCTTCGACCCTTAAATGGTTTCTTTTAGACTTGCCTCTTGTGGATTGATATTTCGGCTAGAGTAGCTTAAATTCATATTGGGTTGATCCAGATTTTGAGATTTTTTATACTTAGGTTGTGAGGGTTCCACCTCTTGGTTCATTCGAATTTCATTGATCCTGGTTGTTCGACAACTAGGATAGGACTATTCCTGGGAGTTGGACTTCGAGTCTATACCATTATATGATTATTTTTGGTTGTTCGACAAATGACCATTCAATTGGTCGTAGGGTGAAAGGCCCAAAGTAGCTAGGCTGGAAAGATGAGTAACACTTACACCATGATAATGTAGATCCAGTTCATTGTTAAATGGATTTATATATAAATTTATTGTCCCGTATGTTTATATTTATAACTTGTCCATCATATATACTATTATACATGAATCATCTTAATTACTTTATTTACGTTCAATCTTTATTTTAATAGTTAACAAAATAAATTATGTATGGAGATTACATATACATAATGTTAAACTGACTTAAATTATATGTTTTATATGCAAATATTAATTTATAATTATGTATGTGTGTGTATTTGTTAATTAATTTTATGATTTTTCTTCTACCTCTCGAGAGCGACTTCAATTGAACCACACAAGAGAGAGAGAGAGAGACGTTGGAGCGAGTCAGATAGGTAGTAGAGTCAGAGTCTTGGCGCCTAGGCGATTGTTGTTGGGTGTTCACAATGCCTCAAGTGGAGAGCATTGTTGTGATGAAGCTCGCTTTCGATTGCTTGGAATGAGGAAGACGATTCGAGTTGATTGAAAAACCAATTATTCGATTTAACGAGGAATGATTTTGAGTTTTAAGGAGGAGGAGGGTTGAATGATTTTGGGATGCTCGGTCCCAAATTTGAATTAGAAGGGCACGACTATAGAAAAATAAAGATGAGGGTAGGAGTAAGAAGATAAAAGGGGGAGAAAAGTAGAGATAAGTGAACATGTGGAAGCAATTTCCTAAAGCAATCACATGTGTCATTTGCAAGTTTTAGAATTTTACAAGTTTCCCAACATATCTCAAAGTCTTATAGGTTTTTTACTTACTAATGAATCCCATTTCTAATTAGTATATCAGGAGATCTATTCACATACACATTCCATATGGTGATTAAACAACAACATTGTCTGACCTACGCATTTCTATCACAAAATTGTAGATTCAGGACATCAAACGTCCGAATTTTATAAAACAAAAAATAGCACTCTTTTTTGAATTTAATCTAGTATTTTTGGTTCTAATTCTCTCAAATTCGATAACGTTAAATTTTAACTATTATTAAGATTTATGAATCATCATTGTATACAATTTTGATTTTGTATTTATTTGCTAGTTCTAAATTAACTTATCGTTTATATTCTATATTTTCAAATGAACATTAATATTTTGAAGTTTTCATTTAAACCCAAATTCAAATATATATATATAATAAATTACATTTCAATTTCTAAGTTAAATTCAAGTTTATATTTTCAAGATCAAATATTCAAACAAATTATATTTTCAGTTAACTATAATATTAATTTAAATGCTTGATTTAACTATTTCGTTATTTTAAAAATATCAAAATTGTCGAATTGTTAAATTATTTTTAACTGGGAGATAGTACACGTTAATTTCAGGTCAACAAACAATGGTAATGGAAAGTGATTTAATTTCCATATACGATCATTTTAAATATTCTTGATAGTTAATAAGCAATTATTGATTCAGCTTTATTGAGTTTTATCGTCAAATTAAACCAATTTGTTGCTCTTTTATCATTGATATCCTTTGTTCAAATGGTTGGATCAAAAGAGCGAGAGAGGGATAAGCTATGTGTGGTTGCTTTGTTTAGCATATTATCACATCAGCTCTTGGTTTGGATTTGATTATATTTGCTCGGAGATGTGAAGTACTCGAATACTCAATTTTCAATGGGGTCTGGCTTGGAGATTCCCTAAAGCCTTTAGAATTCTTAAGTAAATTTCTATAAGTGTGCTTTTTTAGTTATATGGTGGCACTCTCCAGTAATTTATTGGAAAATTTCTCATTTGATTCTTTTATTTTTGAATTTATAAGCTTTCCTATTTTTAGTTTGCATCAGGAAGATACAAACCCTTCGCAGTGCTTAATTATTTGAATCTAGGGTGAGAATAGATTTTGTTGTAAGTGATCTAGTCCATGGTTAACAATGCGTCCTGTATCTTTAGGGAAATTAACCTTTTCCTTATTAGATTCAAGTTTTTCGATCAATTTCTTTATTTCCATTGAGAAGCGTCATATGCTCTTCTCCATATGTTGTTGTTATGTTCCTTTTAAGTTGGCATTATTAAATATGCCATTCATTTTTTGTCTGTTTCAATATTTGTGATTGTGTCAATGCTTTATATGTTGTTCTTGTGAGGTAAAAATTCATTCCGCGGTTAGCGACATGGTCTTACATAATAATTATTTATTTCCTTTTAATTGATTTTTCTCACCCTGGTTTTCATAACTACTGCATATTCTATTTTATTATAACGCTCGATTTAGAACGAACATGTTTTCAGGTTGTCGTCGGTTGGATATAGAGCTCACTGAAACAACACAAATTTCAAGGAGACCAATTTTTTGTAAAATTCTAAAATCTAAGTCCATCGAAAACTGAGTTAGTCTATCCGGTATCTAGCAGAAAGGTAAAGATAAAATATATCAGAGCTCGCAATAAAATATCCCATAGCTAAACGGATAAAATTTAATAGCAAGTTCTTACAATAATAATGACACTGTCTAACGAGTGTCTCTAAGCTGTATAATCTCTACCACTTGTCAAACCTACGGGTTTGTTATGAGGCGCGGTCAGAACAAAAGTTTGGTGAATGGAAAAATTATACTTTCTATAAATAACACTGCATATACCATTCTATCATTGGACTACTTTTATTAAGTTATTTCGTTTTATTGTGGATTACACTTCATATTTTCATGCATAAGTCGTACCCATATACTCTCCAGTAGATTAACCTAATAGATCATATATATATATATGTGTGTGTGTGTGTGTGTGTGTGTGTGTGTGTGTTTGTGTATGTGTTATGTAACAACGGCCGGAAAAAATCCCCCCACCTCCTACATAGGGTGCACACATATGAGTTGGCACACACATCCTTGTAACAAAAGGAATCTTTGTAAATATATGCCTACCAACTAATATTTGTAATCCTCTCCTTCAAATATTCCGTGATGTGGGGCTATTTATTCAAAATGTCATTCCTGCCTTAACAACATGTGAGAAAATCCAAATGGTCTCCCCCTTGACTCGCATTCTACAAGTTTCTTTTGAGGGCATTTCCTTTGCCTGCACGGCTCAGTCCTTAACCTTCGGACTCTGATACCATTGTTATGTAATGACGGTCGGAACAAAGCTCCCTCCTCCTATATAGGACGCACACATATCAGTTGGCACACACATCCTTGTAACAAAAGTAATCCCTGTTGTTACGGGCCTACCAACTCATATTTGTAATCGACTCCTTCAATTTATTCCGTGATATAGGTGTAAAACCCCGTAATTTTAACAAACACTAAAAGACGACAAATTAAATAATAATTAATTAAATATTCATAATTAAGGGAAACAGACTACGCCATTGCGTTCGTCTCGAAATTCTGGTCAAGATAGACATTTGGTTTGCGTAAAACGGACATCGTATGAAGAAGTTACGAAGGTTTGAAGTTTGTATATGCACGAGATAATTATATATATATATATATATATATATATATATGTATAGGGTCCGAGAATTCAAAATTAGGTTCAGAAAGTTCAGAATCGTTCAAATTTCAGAATTCGGGGTGAGCGGGAAAATTCCCGCCCAGGTGATCGACCCCTTGAGGGGGGGTGTCGACCCAAGGATCGACCCCCCTAGGGCAGACGTGGCAGGTCGGTTATGGGGGTGGTAGCTATAAATACGGCTCCATTTCTCCTTTTTTATTCACTGAATATCAATGGAGGCCTAAATGCTGACGGAGCCTGGACTGAATCAAATCCTTTTCTTCTTTTGCAATCAAAGTTAGAGATTCAAGTGTAGATTTGTTCTTCTTCTACCTTTCTAGATCCAAACGCTGTGAGTTTCAAGTTGCTTTTATATTTAAATAAATAAAAATTAAACATGATAGGACTGTAATTTGGATCTATGTATGTTAATCCTTGAATCATTTCAGATCCGTAAAAAGTTGTGAATCTGTGATATTTTGGCATACTATGACTTGGATCTTAACCTTTATCATGTCATATCTACTTTTCATTATAGATCAAGTTCACTATTTAGATCATCTTGTACCTATCATGTTTGTCGATAATTGGATCAGTTACTAGTTGGACATCTAAATTGTTATTTAGATCTTATCATGCCTATTATGACATCCCTGCCATGTTATAAATAGTTTTATCATCTTATATTCACTAGATCTGTTCTCATACGCCCATCTTATCACTATGCCACTATATGTTTATGTCAATTTCGTTAGTATAAACATCTCTTTCACCTTCCCTTTATATTTCCCATTTATTTTATATAGCCAGGCTACTATCGAGCCTAGACATGCCGCTGAAATATGCGAATGTGTTAAATGGGGAACGAGGGGATAAACATTGAAATTGGGCATAACTTGTAAATTGAGGATTTGGGTATAATTGGTAAATGGAGAATTTGGCATAACTTAAATAATGTTGATGTATATGAATTTGACATATAATTCACTGTGAATATATTTGGGGAAAAGGGACATGAAACCTATAACCTACAAAGACACAGATAAAATTGGCTAATAATGGAATGCCTATGATTACAGTAATTAGAAACTGTAATTGCGCCTAGATACGAGGTTAGATTACACTTGTGGTGGAAGTTTGCCCGGAACTGCCCGACATATCCAGCGACCACAAGAGGTGAATCTAATATGAGGGGCCTAGGTGTGCAAACACGAGACGTGCTAAGACATGAGGTTAAGTCCGATTTTTGGAATAAGTCTACTAGGACCCGCCCGACATATCCAGCATCCACAAATTGTAGGCTTAATGTGGGAGGTCTAGCATACTATAACCATAAATAAAAATATTGTAATAAACCTTGAATACTTAACCTAGTTGAATCCATAGGGATTGTATGAACATGAACTTGAATAGGGGTTAAGTAAATTTGGTTTGAACAGTGGGGTGAGTTAAGTAAATCTGAGGAGGTGGGCAATATTTATATATAGGCCCACAAACTTAACCTGAGGGGGTTATATAATTAAAGACACATAGCGGTAAGCATAACATGTAGAAATGTTGGAGTTATGTAATTATAGACACCTTTAGGTAAGCATAACTTATGGAAATTAAATGTAATTAAAGACACCTTTAGGTAAGCATAACTGGTAGAAATCCTAATGGGGATACAAGACAAAGGGGAGAGCTTGTGTCGTATTGTGTGTGGGACCCCTTTCAGTCAGTAACCCATATAATGGTATCGAACGAGAACTCCGTCCTAGATCGTAGTCGGGCCACCCTTACTGGGCTGATTGTAAGAGATCCAAACGAGGAGGACGGTGTGGGCGGTGCAAACCGACCGGGGACATGTGCGTGAATGGGTCGGGTAGAGGGGGCTAAGACGACCATGACACTAGTAGATATGATTGTGCACATCCATGAAGGGTTGCCACTTTAGGAAGTGATACCTCCTACTGTGGGGCCGGCACAAGGTATCTACGGAGTAAGGAGCCGATCGATCAGGGTAGTAATTAGGGTACATCCGGACGTATGCCGAATTCTACCATCTTATAGTTGTTGGGATCATCTCATTCTGGTTATACTAGTATCAGTGCAGAGAGAGAATAAGAGTAATCATTAGGGAAGCGTATACACTCTATATTGTTTACCTTGTCAAACCTATCCCTTACGATGTTATCTTTCGTATCCACTTTATATGCCTGTCATGCTACTTTTACTTATTTACTTGCTAAAAGTAACTGGACTCGCCAGGCTTTATGTTTGACTCTTTTTGTTTCCTCTTCTCTCTTCCATTCCATCCTAGGTTCTCAGGGTGGGAATACTCAAGCTTAACAAGGATTATGCTATCATTTTGCTGGAGCTATTAGATGTATTGCTCAAGCTCCTATCTTTGCTACTATGGTTACGCTTTTATTTGGGGATTTTGCTTCTTTTACTTTGTACTCTAAATGTTTAAAAGCAAAACAGAAGTTTTTATGATGTACTGGTTTTTATGTAATGCAAATCCGTTATGATTAATAAAGTTAGTTTTTATTCTACTGTATTTTCATATCTCTGTTGTAATGTTTATGTTTCTGTTTACCTATAACGCTTCATGAAAGTTAATGCATTCTCTTATTGAGTGACATTAACGGACATGGGGTGTTACAATGGGACTATATATTCAAACCATCATTCTTTCTTTAACAACATGCAAGACAATCCTAACAATATTCCCCTTATCTCAAGGTACTCCTCATATCGTTCTCGGGTGGTCTCCATCGCCACACTGTGAAAATGTACTAAATCTCCATTGCCACGCTACAAAAGCGTACTAGACCACGCTACGAAGGCATACTAAGATTCCATTGCTATGCTACAAAAGAGACTACGCCATGCTACGAAAGCGTACTAGGCCTCCATCACCACGCTACTGATATACACGTAAATGTGTATATTTTATCCGCATATTTATCTTATTTTATCTTTTAAATAATTGATATTGTGTATTTATAGCTGTGTTTTCAGATTATTGACAAGAATCATGGTTTAGAGCATTTGATGAATAAAGCATGAAGAATTTGCTGAAAAAGAGTGAAGTTTAAAATTGCTAAAGCTTGAAGAGTCTAAAGCTTGAAGAACGGTTGCAATTATATTTCAGTTAAGAAGATTTGGCTCAATAAAGACTCAAACTACATTCACATTAGCTCATTTGGAAGGCCTCTTACTCATGTTGCGTTCACACTAGCCTATTTGCTAGACCACTCACTCTAAAGCTGCGTTCACACTGGCTTATGTGTTATTTGGGTTATTTCTTTAGTCCCACATTATGTAATTAGCTAGCTAGCCTTTGTCATATCAGCTATAAATACATTGTATCTTAGTCTTGTAAAAACACATTAGGTTTTATTCTGTAATTCTCTTCTTGGAATAAAATCATTCTTCTTCCTCTTTTCTATTTAGTTTTAGTTTTATTTATGTTCTTGTTATTTAATTTCTGTTTTTCTTCTTCTTTAGCTATGTCTAGCTAATCCCCTTTGATTAGGGGGTGATGACGCTGATAGTATGATTCAATATGAATCACATAGCCAAAAGATGAGGACTGTATACATGTAGATCTGGATCTGAATTAAGGGTTAGATCTGAACCTTCATATTTTGTGTCGTTTAAGAGCTATGCTCCTTCACAAGATATATTCATGTTCGATCTAACGTTTATCAGATCTAGACCTAATTTTAGGGTTTTAGAAATTAATTAGTAAATCTGTCCTCATAGTCTATGGTTGTAGAGCTGAGCACCTGCATAGGCTATGCTTGTCGTTATTTACATATTTGTTTCTAAAAACCTATAATCGTTGATTCATGTTTGTGACAGAAACATGTATTAGATCTGGTTAATCTTTTGGCTATTGATGATTATAAATCTGATCTATGTCATTATCCCCTAATTGCTTTCACTTATTTTTAAAACTCTCTTTTATTTGATTTCTGCTATTTTCTTTGTTTTCCACCAATCAAAAGTTAGGGATAACTTGATTGGATTTATTAATTAAAATATTTTTGGTCCCAGAGTTCGACACCCTCTACAACGATCCTTGTTGTTTAGGAAAGACGAACGAATTTTACAGTTGTTTACAATTGTATAATTTGTTCGCAAACAAATTTTGGCGCCGTTGCCGGGGACCAAAATAATTTTTGTTTTTAAATCCTTCGGGTTATAATTTTCTTTTTCTTAACATAAAAAAAAACACAAAAAAATATTTTTATTTTATTTTGTTCCCTTTTGTTTTCAAGCATAGATAAAAAAAAATCTTGTTGGTTGATTTGGTATTTGATTTGTGATACCGTATATCTACCAAATAAGAAGAAAAAATAAAATCTTTCCTTTTGTTTCAATTTCCTTTCCATTTTCAATACAGGCTTCTTTCCTCTCTTTCATTGATTTCTATCCAATTTTTCTACAAATCACTTTCCTTTTTACAACATTCTTATAAAAAAAAAATCTCTTTGTAAAATTTTCTGTCTCGATTTTCTCTTCCCTTTTTCTCTAAATTCTTTCCCTTTTTACACGTCTCAAATTCCATACTTCATACACCCCTAACCGATCATAACATTCATCTACACAATACCGCAAGCCATCTTCTCAGCCATAGACCATCACGCAATACCCTTTCATAGTCCACGCGTTCGCAGAAAATCACCTACAACCCTGAACGTCAGCCTCAACAGCCCCCTTCCTTCAAACAATCATCACTTCATCAAAAAGACCAACTGCTTCTTCCATAAAACTCTCAGCCGTCTCCTTACAATAAAAAAACACATATTTCTTTCATTCGTTTCTTTTCCTTTTTACTTATTTCTTTCCTTCTTACAATAAACAAAAACACATTTTTTTTCCTTCTCAACTTTGATTTTCTGCCTTAAGTTCCACACTCCATTAGCCATTTCAAAACTTGACAGCAAGCACTATAAAACCATCTTCTGGACCACCTCTTAACAAACAACCATCTTCTTGACAACATCACCAACTTCCCTTCATGCAACATAGAAAGCGCCATCAACATCCATTCAACACCGAACTCCCTGAAATTCCACTTCCTCGTCAACCGTGAACCCCTCACCTCAAACATACCCTGTCCGAAAACCTAACACCACAAATCCTGATCACCACACAACTGTCACGACCAAACAAGCAAGCCTCAATAGTCCATACTCAAGCCACCTGCTCACTGAACCATCCATCAACAACCCATGTTCATCCATACCCCAACATCTGCACAAAACCTGAACTCAAAGCCTCGTCGATAGCCTACACCAAAACCCTCATCGCGGCACAAATCCGCAACTCCTCCGATCGACTTACCAAATTCCCGACTCGCAGACCCCAATTCGATTTCAAACCTGCTTCGGAACCCTACCTCGATCTTCGAATTCAAATCGACAGTTTTAGTTTTTTTTTTTAAAAAAAAAAAAGAAAAAAAAGAAAAGAGAAGAGGCGGCGTGAATTTGTATTTAGGGTGGGATTGTTTTGTTGCCGAGAACAAGGGGAACTGAGTAAATAAGGGGAAGGTGAAGGGCGGTTTGAATGAGTCAAACCTTGGGTGTGAGCCCGATTCATTGAGCCCAATTTTTATTTGTATTTTTTTTATTTGCTTAATCTTATTTTTCGTTTTCTTTTCTTTGTTAATTTTTTTCCCTAGCTTAGTTTTTTTTTTGTTTCCTTTGAGTTAAGTTAGTTTAATTTTTTTATTTAGTTTTTAATTTGTTTCTTTTAGTCGAGTCAGTTTCAATTTTCATCTCATTTGTTTTTTTTCTCTCAAAAAAAAAAAAAAAAAAAAAAACAGGTATAGTGGTATTTTGAAAAAAAGGCTTAAAAAAATATAAAGCGGTTGACAATTAATAGAAGGCGACAACAACATAAAGCGGTTGACAATTCAGTGTTCGAGCGGTTGCACACCAAGTGGGGTGTGAACGCGCTAGCGCGACTCAACTGCACTGGACGGACTGCCGATCAAGGTGAGTATTTTCTAACTCTACAGGGACCGCTGCTGCAAATAAAAAAATATATATAGACATTGCTTGTAAAAATCTTCTGCAGGGCATCGGCTTGCTTGTAAAATTTCTTTTATTTATTTTTGCAATTGCCTGTTCTGTGACTGTTCTAAGACTGTTCATTCTGTGATTGAAAAAAAAAAAAAATATTTGCATTCATCTTAGCTTTGTTTTTATTTTCTAAGGACTTCATTATATTTTGACAATTTGGTTTAGTTCTAACGGATTATTTCTCGGTGTCTAGACTACGGCAGAGTAATAACTGTTTATAAATATTACGGTGATTCGTAAATATTATATCGGTTGTTCCTCTGAAGGTACTTAAACCTTCGGCTGCATTGCTAGGGTGATTCCTGGTGCATCGATAACTCCTGTCCGTTAACTGGCTGAGAAGTATTTTGTTGAAATAAATCAAACCGTCATTATATAATTCTAGAAATTGTAAATTGCATTAGGTTCATTTTAAAAAAAAAAAAATCGCTCAAATTTGTTTTTCTCGTCTTCCCTTATTCTTTTCTCTAGTGCATGCGTAGTTGGATCCGTGATCCTTCTACTAATCGTTTAGTCCGAACAAACAGCCCTTTCACCATGGCCGAAGAAACTCCCCCTCGAACTCTTATGGATAGGTACTTTCCCGAGCGAGTTTCTATTCATTCCTGCATCATATTGCCCGCCCCAACGAGTAACCATTTTGAAATTCATTCGAATCACATAAATACTCTTCCAAAATTTGGCAATCTTGAACGTGATGATCCTTATATTTTCTTGACCAAATTTGAACAAGTTTGTGCAACCATGAAATTTCAACAATTAAGTGACGATGGAATCAAACTTAGGTTAATTCCATTTGCACTTACCGATTATGCTGAGAAATGGTTGTATAGCTTTCCTTCAAATACGATTGGAACTTGGGGTGAATTTGTAAACATTTTTCTAAAGAAATTTTACCCTCTGGAAAAAACATCTAAAATTCGAAATGAAATCGTCAATTTTCGTCAATTTGGGGGTGAATCCTTTGCAAAATATTTTGAAAGATTCAAAGAGCTTCTAGTCAAATGTCCACATCATAATTTCGAAAAATGGACTCTTTGTCAAATTTTATACGATGGACTAGAAAATAACTCTCGAACTATGCTCGAATCAATGTGCCAAGGAAATTTTCTAGCCCAACATCACGATGCCGCTTGGAAATTTCTCGAAGATTTGGCCGAAAAATCAGCTCAATGGGAAAGATCTAATGAGAAATCAATTTATTCCTGATCAAACGCTCATTCGGTAGGATCCTCAACGGCTTTAGAAGCGAAAATAGACGCAATGTTAACCAAATTTGATAATGTCCTTTCATCAACTCAAGCAAACCAAGCTCAAGCGTCTCAGCCCTCATGTTACAAATGTAACGATCCTAACCACATTGCTGACCAATGCCCACATTCGTTAGAACAACTCAACGCATTTAATAAAGTTAGGAACGATCCATTCTCCCCAACTTACAATCCAGGTTGGAGAAACCATCCTAGCTTCTCTTGGGCCCAAAACAATGCAACTACGAATTTGGTTCGACCTCCTTTTCAACCATTTTCGAATAATACCTCGAATCCTCCCTTTCAACAAAGTCAATTCCAAAATCCTGCGCCAACCCCTCAAAATCAAGCGCAACAATCTTTTGTTCCCCAAGATGATAAACGATTGACATCACTGGAGAAAACTCTCGAAGAATTGGGTAAAGCAACAACTCAAAATATCAAATCAAATACCAATCTTCAAAACTTACTGACTTCACACATGCAAACTACGACTCAACAAATGAGTGAACTTCAAAAACAAATGTCTCAACTTAACACTAGATTAAGTGAAAGGGAAAAGGGTACGTTTCCAAGTCAACCCATCCAAAACCCTAGAGGACAGACTTCAAACCCTAACCAAATTCACATCATTCAAGACTCGAACGTTAGTCAATTGAATGCTGTCACGACTCTTAGATCTGGCAAGAAGATTGACAACCATGTGGTCGACCCAAATGATTTACCAGACGATATTCAAAACCCAACAGAAAATTCGACCATCTCGGATCAAAACATCGAGCCCAATTCTAATCAGGCCCATCCTCAAACTCAAGTAGCCCAACCTATTGAGTTGTTTGCTCCATTTCCTCATAGACTCCGACCTAGAAAAAAGACGGACCAGGTAGAAAAGATCCTTGAAATATTTAAGCAAGTTAAAGTGAACATTCCTCTTTTAGATATTATACAACAAGTTCCACAGTACGCTAAATTTCTAAAAGATATGTGCACCCAGAAACGTCATACACATGTACCTAAGAAAGTGTTTCTAGCGGCGACTCTAAGCGAAGTCTTGTCCCAATCTATGCCAGTGAAATACAAAGATCCTGGCTGCCCCACAATATCATGTACTATTGGGGACAAGAAAATCGATAGATGCTTGCTAGACTTAGGTGCTAGTGTTAATTTGCTTCCATATTCCGTCTATCGCCAATTAGGGCTAGGAGAACTGAAACCCACCAAGGTTACTCTTCAGCTTGCCGACCGTTCAATTAAGAAACCTGTGGGCGAAATCGAGGATGTTTTGATCAAAATAGGAGAATTCATCTTTCCAGTTGACTTCATTGTCCTAGAAACTCAACAGGTAAGCAATCCTGCAAACCAAATCCCTTTGATTCTAGGACGACCCTTCTTAGCCACCTCTAATGCTCTTATCAACTGTAGAAATGGGTCTATGAAACTTTCTTTCGGTAACATGACCGTCGAGCTAAACATCTTTAGAACCGAAAACTCTCCTGCCTCTTATGTGGACCAATTTTCTGAAATCCATGCTGTCCACGATAATGAACCTGAGCTCGACCATTTGAACACTGACATTGAGTCTAATTACGAAAATTTGTTTCAAGATATCTCTGAAAATGTCTCTGACTCAATTCCTGTCGAGCCACTCATAACTGAGCCTATTCCTCAACCAATTTCTTCGGTTGAGTCATCCCCAAAATCTGAACTCAAAGTGTTGCCCAGTCATCTTAAGTATGCTTACTTAGGAGAAAATGAAACTTTTCCAGTCATTATCGCTTCTGACCTTACTTTAGAGCAGGAACAATTGCTCCTTCCCATCCTTAAGAAAAATAAGGAGGCAATTGGCTGGTCCATGGCTGATATTAAGGGGATTAGTCCTTCGATAGTCCAACATCGAATCCACCTTATAGATGATGCCAAACCCACTCGTGATCCCCAACGTCGACTAAACCCTATCATGAAAGAAGCAGTTCGTGTTGAAATCCTTAAATGCCTTGACAATGGAATCATCTACCCGATTTCTGATAGTCAATGGGTTAGTCCGATTCATGTCGTACCTAAGAAATCAGGGATTACCGTGATCCAAAATGAAGCTAACGAGCTTATCCCAACCCGCACCCAGACCGGTTGGCGTGTTTGCATTGACTATAGGAAACTTAACGCGGCAACACGTAAGGATCATTTCCCTCTGCCATTTATCGATCAAATGTTAGAACGACTAGCTGGTCATGAGTACTACTGTTTCCTTGATGGGTACTCGGGCTATAATCAAATCCCTATCGCTCCTGAGGACCAAGAGAAAACCACTTTCACTTGTCCGTTTGGTACATTTGCGTACCGACGTATGCCTTTTGGTCTCTGTAATGCACCTGCAACCTTTCAGAGGTGCATGATTAGCATTTTTTCTGATATGATCGAGCGATTTTTGGAAGTGTTCATGGATGATTTTTCCATATTTGGTGATTCTTACTCTGAGTGTTTACATCATCTCGATCTTGTTCTTAATCGCTGTAGAGAGAAACACTTAACGCTTAATTGGGAAAAGTGTCACTTCATGGTTAAACATGGCATTGTTTTGGGACATGTCATCTCTAACAAAGGAATTGAAGTTGACAAAGCCAAAATCGAGGTTATTTCAAATCTTCCCATTCCCAAATCAGTGAAGGACATCCGATCCTTTTTAGGTCATGCAGGCTTCTATCGTCGCTTCATAAAGGATTTCAGCAAAATCACTCGAACTCTGACTAACCTTCTTGGTAAGGATGTTCCTTTCGACTTCAATTCCGAGTGCATTTCATCTTTTGAACATCTTAAAAATGAACTTGTCTCTGCTCCTATCATTTGCTCTCCCAACTGGACGATGCCTTTTGAAATCATGTGTGACGCCTCGAACTTCGCTGTAGGCGCTGTCTTAGGACAACGAATTGATAAAATTCTTCATGTCATTTACTACGCGAGTAAAACTCTGAACGACGCTCAAATTAATTATACTACCACTGAAAAGGAACTCTTGGCAGTTGTCTTTGCTCTAGAAAAATTCAGGCCTTATCTAGTTGGCTCACACATCACGGTTTATACCGATCATTCCACACTTAGGTACCTTTTCTCTAAAAAGGATGCTAAGGCTCGTCTCATTCGTTGGATCCTTCTACTTCAAGAATTTGACCTTACCATTAAGGATAAAAAAGGATCTGACAACGTTATTGCGGACCACTTGTCTCGTCTTCCAAATGCCCCGTCTTCTTCTCTTCCAATCAACGAAAATTTCCCTGATGAACAGCTGTTTTCTCTATCCACTGATCCTTGGTTTGCTGACATTGTCAACTACTTAGTCACTAAGCAGACCCCTTCTTTTTGGTCTAAGCAGGATAAACACAAATTCTTTTCCCAAGTGAAACATTTTTATTGGGACGACCCCTACCTTTTCAAGTATTGTCCCGATCAAATCATTCGAAGATGTGTTCCTGACACTGAAACTCACAGTGTCCTCTCTTTCTGTCATGACCAAGCCTGTGGTGGTCACTTCGGTCCCAAAAAGACAGCCGAAAAGGTTCTCCAATCGGGTTTCTACTGGCCCACCCTTTTCAAAGACGCGTACGAATTTTGCAAAACTTGTGATCGATGTCAATTCCTAGGGAAAATTTCTAAACGGAATATGATGCCCCTAAACCCCATTCTAGAGGTCGAAATTTTTGATGTGTGGGGTATAGACTTCATGGGACCCTTCCCTAATTCTTTTGGGAACATTTACATTCTCTTGGCTGTTGACTATGTTTCTAAATGGGTAGAAGCTGTACCATGCAAAACAAACGATAACAAGGTTGTTGTGCGCTTCTTGAAAGAAAACATCTTTTCTAGGTTAGGCACACCTCGCACAATAATCAGTGATAATGGTACACACTTCTGTAATCATTCTTTTGAAGCTCTCATGAGAAAGTATTCGATAACCCACAAGTTATCTACTCCTTACCATCCTCAAACTTGTGGGCAGGTTGAAGTATCGAATAGGCAGATTAAACAAATTCTTGAGAAAACTGTGAATCAAAATCGTAAAGATTGGTCTCAAAAGTTAACCGACGCTCTTTGGGCTTACCGCACCGCTTTCAAAACCAACTTGGGTATGTCCCCTTATCGGTTGATTTTTGGTAAGCCATGTCACTTGCCAGTTGAACTAGAACATAGGGCGTTATGGGCAATAAAAACTTTAAATCTTGATTTAGAGAAAGCAGGTGAACATAGGAAGCTTCAACTTAATGAACTTGATGAAATTCGAAATGATGCCTATGAAAATGAACGAATTTACAAGGACAGAACAAAAGTTTTTCATGATAAATCAATTTTACGTAAAACTTTCATGCCAGGTCAAAAAGTTCTGTTGTATGACTCAAAACTGCATTTATTTCCGGGTAAGCTAAAATCTAGATGGACAGGACCTTACACTGTACGGATCGTTTTTCCGTATGGTGCGGTAGAAATTGAGAATCCAACTGATGGATCATCCTTTAAGGTCAATGGTCAACGCCTTAAACCTTACTTGGAACCAATACCCAACCAAGAGGAAGAGCTCATGGTCCTCCATGAGCCACATTACATTCGGTAAGACGCACTAACCCTCTTTTGTACATATGTAAATAGTCTCTTATTTGTTTTTCCCTTTCACTAAGATATGTCTGATTATGACTGTGAGGACACAGTCACAATCAAGTGTGGGGGGAATATACATTACATCAGCAATCAAATTTTATGAAGTAGGTCATTCATTGAACAAGGATTAACTTAAATTCATAAATAACACCTTGGTTCTTGTTTGATAAGTTGAATTGTTGGGTGATGAGAATGAACATTATTTATTCATTGAATCGTAATGTGTCTTTTTAAGATGCTAGCTTGAGACTGTGCAGACGTTAGTCGTGTTCTGGAGTAAGCGTGTCAACCCTTGTTATACGTGTTAGAATGTGCAAGTAAAAATAATCAAAAAAAAAATCATGAAATAAAAGGATTTTGCACCTACATTTGTTGGATTTTCTGAGTTAGTTTTCATGCATAATATTTTCTTTTCCACTCAAATTTTCAAAATCGTAAGTTCTAAAATCCACTTGGCCCAATTAAGGAGAAATGACTCATTGTAGCGTTCTTCTTCGATACCCCACATTATTCAAACCCAAGTTTTAGTCGATTTACATCCATGTTTCGACAAGTTTATCTTATATTGGTATACTCAAGAACCTTTTCACTGATTTATGTTTAAAGGTCAAAAACGTCACTTTTTATATACCAATATTACACTACCCATTCCGTACTTGTTTTAAGGTAGGATAACCATATACCACATCTTATTTTATATGGGTTATCTATCTTACGAAACTTTGTTTATCATTCCTTTCAGCTTTTTGTATAACAACAATCCAGACTTGTGTGTTGAATTAAGGTTATAGAAGTAGAGTAACTATGGCACAAAACTTTCCTTTCATGAAGTGTTGGTTTAGTAGAGGAGGAATCAAATGAAATAATGTACGGTATCATTCCATTCCATCTCCACTCATCATTCATCATGCAAAAGAAAAAGAAAAAAAAATGAAAAAAAAGGGGAAAATAAAAAAATAAAATAAAGAGAGAGTCTCTCAAAATAGTCATTCATCATTCTTGACTATGAAGCATTCAGTTCCATTCCATCCACATCCATTATACAGTACTTGGAAGTGAGGATTGTAGTAGAGGAGATGAAAGGAAATAAAAATGTCCATATGTGCCTTAGTATTACTTTATCTTTTGTAATTTGAAGTTCAACTAGTACACTTGCCCTCTTATCTAGAATATTTTTAGAACTTACAAAATTTTCCTTCATCTATGCATAACTCATATCCAATACATTACAGTTACATTGGTGCAAAATCATTCAAAAAAAAAAAAAAAAAAATAAGAAGAATAAAGAAATGATTGGGTGCACATTGTCGATGTGTAGAACTTTGGTTGACACCACGCTCTTAACCTTCAAGACAATTACAGTGTTATCAAGGAATTACGATTCAGCTTGAAATTTTTTATTCATTTTTGCACCAATTATGGGATGGACAATTTGGGACTAAACCGTTATTATTGAAGTTAGGTGAAATCCTTGGAATGTGAAAGACTTTAAATATATTGTTTGATTAATCTGCGTACATAAGACGCTTTGGATTTTGTGGGTAGTATCCGCTGAAAACCCTCACGAGACAACACTCGTCCTACTGGGGACACCCAGAGGTTTAACGGCTTGTTGCATACGCTAAATGCAATCGTGTTTCCTACGAAAGTGTGACATATCTTAGTTTAGTTTATTCGAGGACGAATAAAAAGATAAGTGTGGGGATATTTGATATACACGTAAATGTGTATATTTTATCCGCATATTTATCTTATTTTATCTTTTAAATAATTGATATTGTGTATTTATAGCTGTGTTTTCAGATTATTGACAAGAATCATGGTTTAGAGCATTTGATGAATAAAGCATGAAGAATTTGCTGAAAAAGAGTGAAGTTTAAAATTGCTAAAGCTTGAAGAGTCTAAAGCTTGAAGAACGGTTGCAATTATATTTCAGTTAAGAAGATTTGGCTCAATAAACACTCAAACTGCATTCACATTAGCTCATTTGGAAGGCCTCTTACTCATGTTGCGTTCACACTAGCCTATTTGCTAGACCACTCACTCTAAAGCTGCGTTCACACTGGCTTATGTGTTATTTGGGTTATTTCTTTAGTCCCACATTATGTAATTAGCTAGCTAGCCTTTGTCATATCAGTTATAAATATATTGTATCTTAGTCTTGTAAAAACACATTAGGTTTTATTCTGTAATTCTCTTCTTGGAATAAAATCATTCTTCTTCCTCTTTTCTATTTAGTTTTAGTTTTATTTATGTTCTTGTTATTTAATTTCTGTTTTTCTTCTTCTTTAGCTATGTCTAGCTAATCCCCTTTGATTAGGGGGTGATGACGCTGATAGTATGATTCAATATGAATCACATAGCCAAAAGATGAGGACTGTATACATGTAGATCTGGATCTGAATTAAGGGTTAGATCTGAACCTTCATATTTTGTGTCGTTTAAGAGCTATGCTCCTTCACAAGATATATTCGTGTTCGATCTAACGTTTATCAGATCTAGACCTAATTTTAGGGTTTTAGAAATTAATTAGTAAATCTGTCCTGATAGTCTATGGTTGTAGAGCTGAGCTCCTGCATAGGCTATGCTTGTCGTTATTTACATATTTGTTTCTAAAAACCTATAATCGTTGATTCATGTTTGTGACAGAAACATGTATTAGATCTGGTTAATCTTTTGGCTATTGATGATTATAAATCTGATCTATGTCATTATCCCCTAATTGCTTTCACTTATTTTTAAAACTCTCTTTTATTTAATTTCTGCTATTTTCTTTGTTTTCCACCAATCAAAAGTTAGGGATAACTTGATTGGATTTATTAATTAAAATATTTTTGGTCCCAGAGTTCGACACCCTCTACAACGATCCTTGTTGTTTAGGAAAGACGAACGAATTTTACAGTTGTTTACAATTGTATAATTTGTTCGCAAACAGCTACAAAACGCCCTAATCCGAAGTTCCCCTATTGAACTCAATCAGGGAATCTCTATAACTATAAAGGACAGCTTCGTTAGGCGGATAATGCAGATATCCATAAATTGGTCGGTCTCTTTTCTCACTGGCTATCGCCCCACCCCTCCCCACAACTAATGAAAATCCATTCAAATAGCTCGGTGACTATGTCCCTACCAAACATCAAAATATCCAATTGGCGTTGTCCCCCATCCAATGTCTCAGTAGTGAAAGGTCATTGGCATCTTAGTTTAGCTTTATTCTTTCCTGTGCTCGCTCCAACTGAAGATGAATGGTATCCGACGACTTATTATCCTTGTTAAGTACTGACCACAAAGTCTTCTCTCTTATGCCGAGGCAGCCACCAAATAATCCTAAAAATCATCCTATTAATCTTTTGGCTGCTCTCATAAATGCATCCAAGGCATACACTATTAATGGAGCGGTAAAAATCTGCCTCTGGGAATACAGCTTCGTTAGGACAACCCTAGAGGACCATCTAAGAGTATCCTCACATCTCGTAAAATTCTCTCACTTCCTCCCTGTCTCATCGAATAATAAGTTGGACATTATCCCACCGTGTCTCTAGATACCTACGATGATTTTCCCTATTAAGCTTTTCATCCCCTCGGACTGGACCAAACGCATATCGATGTTTTATTAGACTCTATGTCTAATTTATCATTATGCATTTCCTTACATTTTTTTCACTGATTTGCAATATTCTTTAATTCATTTAATCCACATATTCATTATTTATTAAAAGACTTTATTAGTTATCATAGAACCATTTAGCAACCACAGAATTTTAGACTCGTAACTTCATACCTTATAAGTCAATTGTTCATATTAAAGCCTAACGCCTAATCACAAGGCCACCACATAATTTTAGGCTCATAACTTAACAACTTTTAAGTCAATGTATTCATATTAAAGCCTAACAATCCTTTCAATCATTCATTTTCATATTCATATTTGTAAATAAACTATGTTTGCTTACAATGATTTCCCAACTATTGTATTTATGAAAATATAGGTCATACTACATTTCTCTTACATAACATCTTTTATTTATGTTTTTCCTTATTCCTTCCACTATTGAAAATTTATTTCTTTTTAACATTAAACACATTCCTACTTGATTGGTTATTAAAGTTGCATAAAAAAAATTCTGTAGTTTAAGGTAGTTACTACAATAGGAATCCATAATTGCAAGATATTTCTTTCTATTACTTTTAGACTATGGACAGTGCACAATATGGATAAATTACTATTTCACACTATCCGTGCCTTTACTTCTTTTGTTACTTGCAATTATGTTTTCCAGTTTTCTTATAAATCAGACTATGCAAATATATTCCCTTTTTACTAGTCAATCAATCTAGGCTATTTCCAACTTCATGATTTAATCGTTATACGTAAATTTTGTTCTCAACTTATATGCTCAATTTGACATAATTACAGTAAACTAGGACGCAGTTGGGATTATATCCTTTTTTTTATTCCAACAATTTCTATGTTCATTCTTTCTAAATCTATAAGGTAATTTTTAACAAATAAATATGGGAATTCTCGGATTTACCATTCAGCTACAAATTTAATGTACACAATTTTAATTATGTATGTCAAGTTATATCAAGTTCACATGTTTTTGCAGCCTTAGTTCTGTTTTTATTATAGTTTTGGAATCAATATACATTTAGCCTCCAATTATCAAATCCCCTTCTATTCATGATTCCTATTGAATTTATTTTCCAACATGCACAAAAAAAGGATTACAATCAATCGCATAAAATTAGGTGCATAATTTATTCGTATACATATACCAATATTGTAGATTTATAGTTATTTTGCATGTAACCAAAATTCAAAATAAAACTGTAAAATACGACACATAAAAAGGGAAGAGAGGACTTAGAGAATAAATTGTTAATTTAACAAGAATCAAATGATATCATATACCATTATATAAAAATATAATTTAACCCTACTCAACTTGTAATTTGCGCTCCAAATTCTGAATCTGATATATATATATAGGCTTATTATCTATTTAGAAAGAAAATTTGGATATCTTAATCCTGAATCCATTGTTTTTTCTTCCAAATATCAAATAAAATATCATAAATCCAATATATTTTTATTTTTTGAAGAATTTGGAGGAGAAAAGAAATGGCATAGCACGAGCACCCTCTTAGAAAATACGAGTTCAAGAGCTAGGCCCTGTAGGTTTATTTATAGACGTCCGACAAACCATGTTTGTTGGATTTATATTAATATATCCTACTATTTAAATCAAAGCCTAATTCGAAAACCACGCTTAACAAATAGTTCTAGGCAGACATGGGTCGACCAATACCATGCCTGGGTCGACACATAGGCCGACCCAACTGATGTATGGGTCGACACATGCAATTTATTTAAATTGTTGGATCATTTGTTTTGTACGTGATTTACTCCTTGGTTTTTTTGTTTGATTACATATTTATTTCTAGACCGGTTTTATTTGTTTCTATAAAAAATATTTGGTAAAGCCGACTGGGTTTTAAAGTGATAGCAAATACCTTTTATTATAACTAATGATAAAAAAATTCAATATAGTACAACCGACTATAGTTATCAGTCAGCTACATTCGGTTTTTAAGGTGCACCGTGCACCACCTACGGAGTTTATAGTGTTCTGTTCACTCAACCTATTCAGGCTTAGTGCAATGGAGCTCACTAAGTTATTAAGCTACAATGTTTCTATATTTTTACTATTTTCTTTTCTATTTTTGACATGCATTCAAATTGAAATACGTAATTAATATGCGCATATACTTCGAGATTATTTATATATATTTACACAAGATTTCAAACGTTATTTTTAACGTTATATGTATTTCCTGTTTTATTATATGCACTTTAATTTTCTTTCATTTTCAACATATGTTTAATTTTAATTTTAAATGCATTCCATTTCTAGAATTAATGTGCGCATACTCATTTTAAATTAGAACATTACTTAACGCATTAAATTTTTAATTTTAATTCTATTTGTGACGCACATTTATCTTCAAATTCAGATGTGTGTTACCTTTGAAATTTATGTATATATATATTTATATGAAATAAACATACTCACATGTGTGTTCACATATGTGTTACCTTTTCAGAATTAATTCTCTGCTTATAAATTTTAACATTATTCCCATTTATGTCTCTTTTAATGCCATTAATGATATCTATTGTTAATTAAAGAAATGTTACAATTTAATGTCAATTACTTTTCTTTTCTTGATTTAATTCTTTTAATCACATGTATTTGTTTTTTGAATTTCAAACGCACATTCCTCATGTAATTATTTAGATAATTTTATTATTTAAAATGCAGGGTGTTACATTCTTCCATCCTTTAGGAAATTTCATCCTCGAAATTTAGTAACGGTAAAATTATGTATTAAGCTGGACATGGCAAATGATTATGATCACATGTCTTGGTTTTTCGTCATCAAGGTTCTACAGGCTTTCGTCTTTCCGATATCCCTTATCAATTTTGTTTGGAGGCTCACCTCCAACTATTAGTTTTCCGTTTTCATTAACGGGTCGGCCAACGGGTATTTCAAGGCAGGTAGGTGACTTAGTCAGGGAGAACGTGTTTCCTCTTCTCTTTTCATCATTGCTGCTAAGGCTTTCATGCGTGGATTGCACTCACTTACGATAGCGAGTCAGATTCAAAGGGTTGGCATACCTTCGGGCTGCCCTCTTATTTCTTCTTTCTCGTTTGCTGACGACATTATCATTTTCACTAATGGTGATCGTCGCTTAGTCCGCCATCTTCTTAGCCATATTCAACAGTATAATAGGTGTTCGGATCAGCTCGTTAATTATGCTAAAAGCTGCTTCATCCCCGAGAAAGACTTGTCTCCGGTTAGATTATCTTAGATCATTACTTTCACTGGTTTCAAGCTAGCCTCCGTCCCCATACCTTACCTCGTTATTGTTCTATATAAAGGTCAGAAGCTTAATGCCATTTTCGATTCCCTGACTGACAAAGTCAAGGGAAAGACCATTCATTGGAACGCATCTCATATTTCTCAGGAAGGTAGACTAGTTCTCATAAAGTCTATTCTGGACTCCATCAGATTATGAATTCTTGCTACTATGACTCCTACTTCTTCCGCTCTTATTGTTCGTTGGCATCGTCCTTTTTTTGGATTAAAAAGGGCAATGCTTATCATCACCATTGGATTTCTTAGGATATCATTTATCATCCCAAAACCAATGAGGGCTTAGGCCTCAGAAATTCGAAGGACATCTGTACTCCTTTTGCTGGCAAGTTGTGTGTACAGTTTGGAGCAAACGATTCCCCTATGGGCGACGTTCGTCCACGCGAAGTACCATTGGCTTATAGGCGCGAATTAATCCGATGTCCCGTCCTACGCTAGTGAGACGTGGAAACGGATGCAATCCATGAAGAACATTTCTGATTCATATGGTGGTGAGTCCAGATGGGATGGTAGTCCTTTCTCGATTAAGGCGGCGTTGGATTCGGCGAGGACCCCGACTCTACGTCTCCATCTTTTTTCTTTCATCTGGGATGTCCAATTACCTCCAAAATTTTCTCTATTTATGTGGAGAACCCTATACTATGGGTTACCATTAGACTAAAACCTCCACAGGATTAGCATCCAATCGTGTCCCATTGTAGATGTTGTGGAGCTGGTGATTTGGAATCCATTGATCGTTTGTTTTTCCGCGGCTATTCTGCCAGAGGGATTTGGAATTACTTCGGGAAATTGGTTGGTCTCCGAGGTAAAGCCACTTCTCTTGTTGATTTACTAAGATAATGGTGGGATGACATCTCCCGTAAATCTATTCGTTAGATCCTATTTTTTTTATTCCTTGTCCTATCAACTGGCATATTTGGTGCTCGCGGAATAAGGAAATTTTTTAAGGAATTTCCTATCGACCTTCCTACCATCATCAAGAGGTTAAGGAACAATGTTTTACTTGCGTATCATGGTAGACCGTTCAGGGGAACAACTGGCTCCCACTTGTAGAGGTTGACTGACAGCTTTGGTGTTACCTTGGTACCACCTATCCCTAGGGCGGGGATTGGTTGAACCCTATAGCTGTTGTGTGCGGACTCCTCCCCGATTTCATTTTCTGCTCCACACTCTCCCCCTTTATTCTAATGTTGTTTACTTGTATTACATGTCCTAGATTTATAGGCACTTATTGGATTGGGCCTTTTTGGGCCTTTTGTTGCTGGTAGTGCAGTTTCAGAGCTATAACTTAGAGACGGAGTGTTTGTTCTCGCCTGTTGGCTTTTTGGCATGGCTTGGCTTACTCTTTTCCAGGATTTTAGCCCTCGATCTATTGTTGGATTGTTGGTTTAGCTTGGCTTGGCTCGCTATTTTCCAGGATTTCATCCCTCGATCTATGGAGCAGTGGAAGCTACGACGTTGTGCTTGAGATAGGCGTGCATGTTGTCAAAGTTCGTTTAGATTAGCCACTGCCCTGGGCTAGGATTGTCCTCGGTTGTATTTGAGTTATTATTTGTTTGTTTTAGTATTGCTTGTGTGTGTGCATGGATCATATAGCCATTTCTACATATCTGTTTCTGTGAGCCGCTGGAGAATAACTAGATTCTCCCTTTGGTTATATATATATATATATATATATATATATATATATATATATATATATATATATATATATGTTTTCTCAATTTAAAAAAGGGTAAAATTATGTAATTTCTCGCAAAATTTACAACCATCATGTGTATATCCAAATTTGCAATCATTCGTGTACTTGTGCAAAGTGTAACACATCATAAAAATTCATGAATGCAATGAATGCCTAAGCAATATCACATATGTGAATGCACTTTTCTTTCAAAAACTTTCGAAAACATTATGCATACCACCTAAATATACTAGCAATTTCTACATGAATGTAATAATTCAAAAATAAAATATTTTTTCATCAAATTTTTCCCACATTCCGACGAAATAAGAGTTTAGTTCATCCAATTTTTGTATCAAACCTTACCGACCAACTTTAAATTTACAAATTTTAGAAAAATGCAATTTTCCAAATTCAATTTATTATGTTGGAAAAAGGTAGAAAATGGAAAACCGTATGTTTTCCACTTCACTTTTAGGCACCTTTTTCCCCGTACTTGGAACCTTTCATTGCTATTCTTACAAAAATTTCTATTTCCTATGCCAAACATAGTTTACATAGGAAAATTTTCTTTTCCAGTTCCCCAAACTTACTTTGGAAGAATATATTTTCTCTTGTTGTTCTCATTTATTGAAGTTAATGTCATGGTTGTTTTCTGAAAATTTTTCTTGTTACTCTTTTAGTTATTTTATTTACTATATCCTATGTTATTATTTTCTAGTGATCATCATAAACACGTAGAAGGAGAATATTATGTTAAACAATTCTATTTTTCCACAATAAAATAGAGTAATACGTAGGAATACAAATTAATACTAGAAGAAAACATGCTCTACTGCAATCACCACTAGGTTAAAGACATAACCGCTAAATGTAGCTATCCAAATGGGCTAGGAGGCCTAAGACCACGTCTCTTTGACATAAAAAGGTCCTAATCACTGAATCTAGACAACCATAGTTTTTCTCGTTTCCATCTACCACTCCCTACAAACTCATGTCATGTACCCTTAGTTTTTATCCTATTATAGGCTGAGACAACATATCAAATTTTCTTATTTCCACTAGAAGTGCTAAAAAAGGATTTCAATCAATTACAAACCATGTCATAATTTCACTTATAAAAATACCAGCTTTCCCTTTTCAATTCATTTCTTCTTTATCTCTCTCACATAAACCATGCAAGTTTTAAGAATACCTTTAACGTCTTTGTATTAAATAGTATCTACTTGAAACATTTTTTCAAAATTTCCTTTTTTGCTCGATTCTCTTACATCGCTGCATAACTATAATGGCCCGCATTTTACATATCAGAAGATTGTAAAATATTTTTTATTTTATTCCCTGAGGGTTGGATCATTCTAATCTTTTAATATGTTTCTTATGGGGATGTGAGACATGTCCATAAATTTTACCAATTTTATTTGTTACCATTTTTCCCTGTCAGTCTTGTACAGACCATAACTTTTGACTCAGGTCAATTCAGAGGATGAGACCTATGCCATTGGAAAGGAATTGATGATTTCCTTTTCGTAAAGCGGTTACATTAAAGATTTGGCTTAGAGATTTGGGAGAAATCGCTACTTTAAGGCTTTTTAGTTAGCTATCTAGGTTTTAGGAGCCTAATGGGTTGATTAGGGAGAGGCCCATTAGTGGGCTGGTGGAAACTATAAATAGAGGAAGAGAGGTATAGGAAATAGTTTACTTCCTCAGTCTCTCATTTGGTGGCCTTGTGCTCCTCCTTTCTATAACACCTTTTCACCATTAAAAAATCAAATCCAAGGAGGGAAATCATAGATTTACACCATTGGAGGCTAGAACTACATCAATTGAAGCAAGAGTTCATCGGATCAAGGGGATTGGTGCAAGTTGCTTGCTGTCCGGATTCTTATTTCTTCAATTTTAGCTTGTTTTGGAGAATCAGTGAGTGATATGCGTCTCTTACATGGATTCAATGAAGTATATGAGTGTTTTTTCATCTTTTTCATCAAATTCCAGTTGATCTCTTAGAACTACACTTTAGTAAGTCCATTTTCATATGAATCACCATAGGATCCAATTTAGTAAGTTCTAAACCGGTAATTTCTACGCTATTCCATATGATTATGGATGTTAGATCTATAGTTTTGTTCATATTTTCATTTATGGTGATTTTAGTGAATTTCATATAATCATTGATGAAATTGTTAAATTGGTGATGTTTGTGGCTTCATAACATGTTTAAGGTTGTGTTGTATGGATTGGTTGAGTTAGTTTCGTCGATTGGCGAAGTTTTGGTTGAAATTGGAGTTGCATTGGAGAAGTGCAGGTTTTTGGTCGCATGTACAGGGTCGGTCGTGCACCATGGCGGATTTCTTGGCGGACAAGACAGAAAAGGGGATTGGTCGAGTGAGCCTAGAGGAAAAGTGTTCGGTCGAGCGATCCCCAGAGTGAAATAAATGGACCGGGAGAACCAAGGATGAAGGGTCAGTTGGTCGAGGCGTGAGGAGTGATTGGTTGCTCCTGGTTGGGTCGTTCGCACGTAGTAGAGTGCCCGAGTAGAAATGAATAGGGTCGGTCACACGTGGCTCTGGTCGGTCGTCCATGTTTGGTGAAAAGCAAATCTGGGTGGTCGGTCGAGCGAGGTTGGCTCAAGCAGAAGGGTACAGGGTGAGGAGCTGGTCGGTCATGCATCACTACTATTCGGTTGTGAAGCTTGAATAAGGTAAAGAGAAAGGGTCGGTCGTTCCCAGGTGGTTTGGGTAAGTCGATCGTTCGGGGCTGGTCAGTCGCTCTTACCCTGGTCAATTATGATTTTTGAGAGTGCTTCTAAATGTTGTAGTGAATGGCCTAAATGTCGTGGTTTGTTTCTCCAGTAAATTGATGTGATGCAAGTAATGGTTTCGGACCTCATGAATAATGTTTCTTTGGTTCGATGATGGTGATAACTTCGAGGAGAATTTAAGTGGGAATAGTCGAAGTGTTGAATGTGTTCGTTGATCGGTGTAGAACAACGAACAAGGTGACAACTCAAAGGTCGCGAGTTGGTGGATAATGGTTGCTTGAGCTATAAAGAATCATCGGGTTGGATGACTAGAGATGTGAAGGCCGAGAGATTATCGTTGTCGTAAGTTCTAGCAGGCTCAAAGCAGGGTTACGATAGAGATGTCTAAAAGACCGGTTGTAGGTCAAGTACCCTGGGTCTTGTAGAAAGGCTTAGTTGTCAAGGTTGAACATATGGAGCTTTATCTAGAACTGGGGTTATCATTAGCCCTTGAAATATGGCAAGATTGGTCGTCATACGATTAACGATGGTTTCAAAGTAGGATTGGCGGTGATAGCCAGGCTTTGTCACAGATGTTTTAATGTCTGGATGTTTTGTTTACACCATCTCACGAGGATTATCCAATGTCGAGGGAGATGTTCCTTGAGTTCTTTACTGATATTGGTTTAGTCCTCTGGGGATAGTGCTTAAGGGATGTTAAACTAGATTAGGATTGTCTACATGAGATCTAAGTAGTCTGGATGTTATGAGTGTTATTGATGGTTGTTATAATTGCCATGGATGAATTGTTGTTACCTTGGATGTTGTAAAGGCCATTACTGTCCGATGTGGGGAAGATAAGTGCAACACCACACACCCGCTAAGGTCACTCACTAAGGGAATGCCTTAACTTCGGTGGAGTATTTTAAGTGAATATAGAACAGAAAAATTACAACAAGATAGATATAAGTAATACTTGAAATTTAAAACATCATTTCATTGCAGCAGAAGGTAAACATGTTTGATACATACCAAAAACCAACAAGAGTCAAGTACAAAATATCCATCTTGATAAAACATAAGTACATAATCCCACTACACAACTAATAGCCATAATAGAAAAGATAAGCTGAGCTTTACACCAACGGTCCAAGCTCCAAAATATAGATAAAGCAATCTGATCAAAGCCCACTAGTGCTAGGCCCACTCTGAGAACCTGAGGGTTGGGAAAAAGATAAAAACAACGGGGTCAGACATAAGTCTGAGCGAGTACTATAACTTTAACAATACAATCATTAAAGTAATTAGGGTATGATATAAACTTGGTACGGTAATGACTGGGGATAAATGACTACACTAAGCAGCCAACTAGACATAGGAAGAACTAAGATATCGGTAAAGACGCATCTACCCACCCAAGGGTAATTACTACACTGCACCACACCAGTCACTCCAAACTTAAAGCATGATCCCACCCAAGGACTTAGAAAATATAACTAGTAGTTTCGTGTACCCCTAGCTGACCATATAGGTGCCGTCTGCCCCTATCTCCACTAGGTGTACCCACTACTCCCCAAGCGATCGGCTCCCTAACGTAGATACCCGTGCTGGCCCCACAGTGGGGTGTATCACTCCCCAAAATGGCAACCAGATACAACCAACGGTGCACGGCTTATACCTACACGATGCAACAACGTCTTACCTACCAGCCCGGGCCCACACACGCATATGAAACCCGTGGGACTTGCGTTGCCACCGCTAACCCGTTTTTGGCCTCTTATAGTCAAGCCCAGTACGCGTGTCCCGTCCTCGACATGGGTCGAGCCCACAAAGATACGTTTTGGGTTACTGGTTGAAATGGGCCCCCACAAGCTACCCACCTAAGCTTGTCCCTTTTCTAGTGCATCCCACTTAACCCTTTAATCATGTTTAATTACATGTTTCCACTTAGTTAAGTATTCTAATCGTATTTTCTATTGCCACCCAAGGCAACCCACTAGATTTCCACATGCCACCCAAGGCACTTACTTGATTTCCACATGCCACCCAAGGCACCCACTTAACCCCTCATGCCCCACTACATGCTTATTTGGTTAAGTGATTCTAGATTGATTAAGACTGTAACCTTTGCAAAGACCTCTCACATTAGACTATCTTTTATGGCAGCTGGATTTGCCGGTCGGGTCCGGGCAGCCTTACGCCATAACCGAGTCTAACCTCGTGTCTTTACACTTGTCACGTATTTAGTTTATGCCTAAGACCTCTCACATTGGGCCAATCATTTGTAGCCTCTGGATTTGCCGGTCGGGTCAGGGCAGTCTTATGCTACAAAAGAGTCCAACCTCGTGTCTTAGTCGATTAATTACACCTAATTAATCACCTCCATATTTTGAATTAATTTTCCCTAATTAATTCCAATTTAATGATATACATAATTGACTCAATTATGTCCATCCACTTATGGTATGCAACATCATACCAATTTCACCACAATTTTGTTAACATGAATATTAACCCCATCGTTCCCCACGTAATACGCTAACATGACATACTTAAAAGGGAAGATTCATCACAAATGCAATGGGTTCTACTTAGCATAACATTAGCATCATCATGGGTTTTAAAGGTGTCAACTTGCATATATGACCATATCTGTAACAACTCGTATTTTTCGATAACGTGTTAAGACGAGAATCAAGGCAGAATTTAATTTTAAATTCTGAATCAAGTAAAGCGGGCTATGCCATTGCGTTCGTCTCGGAAAAATACGCGAAATAGAGTCTGAGTTTTCGAGAATCGGAGTCCGTATGACCAAGATATGGCCTCGCGAAGTTTCACGAAAAATTCCCAATTTAAAGTATACTTAATTAAGTGAAATGGGTTGCGCAGAGAAATATATTTATTGATATATATATATATATAATTGAAAATTAAATAAATAAATATGCAAAAATGTTCAAAACAGCGAATTGGGAGAGGGGAATAACCGAACCGGCCGATTTTTGAGGTCGACCCAAGCCCGTTGGGTCGACTAGGGGTTAATCCAGGGTGTTTGGCTGTCAACTCGTGGGCCGATTCGCTCAAATGCAGATTTTGCATTTGGATGGTTCTCATGGTTCATCTTTAATCTAAAGGCCCTAGATGGTTCCTACACTTGACTTCTTCCCAAAGACATGCTTTGATGGCTTGGATTGAATCTAGGTTTAATCTTATGGCCTAAAACACTTGCCTAATCTATAAATAAGACCCTAACCTATCCTAAATCCTCATTATTCATTCATGCAACTAAACTATGGCAAAATTTTACCTCTCATGGCCTCCACTCTCTTCATAAAATTTCGAAATGGTTTCTATGAGAGATTTTCCTTGCATACAAGTGTTTTCAAGCTTGTATGAGTGTCATTAGCTTGCATTCAAGTCAAGTTTCTATCTTTGCATCATAAAGCAAGGGTTTTGATCATTTTGGCTCAAGGGTTTTTATGTTAGAGCTTGCATTTTGGGTCTATTTGATTGGATAAGGGCTTTGTCATATCTTTTGTGCCTTCATAGCAATGTAAGCCATTTCCCTACTCTTAGATATTAACTATGAAGTTAAATGTTCATGTTGCAAGTTTGGGTTTGATCATTGAGTATGATACATGCTATCATGTCATGCAAGTTTATGAAGTCATTATCTTGATCTTGTGAGCTAAAAGCTACAACCTTTATGTTGAAATGTTGCATTAGGCAACATGAGAACCCTCATAACCTTTATGTCAACTTGCATATGAAGTCATAACCCTTATATGATGATATATGCGAGTTACTAGTCATCATTCCATATCTTTTGTCACCATGATTCGCTTATGTGCCAAGTTTGGGTTTATGCATGTTTTGAGCCTTAAGAATGTAACATGCAAGTTAATGAACACATTTGTGCCTCATTTTCCACCATGATTAACTTGTGGCTTAATATCCATTTTTGTCATGCCTTTGCCAAGTCTCTTCTTTTAATCCATTACGTTGTCGCGAACGTATATGCGAGTTTAAAAGCGTTGGGTTGTGTTATGGGTAATTTCTAATGACATGAAAATACAACTTGAAAACATGACTTGAAATATAACATGGAAGTTGACATGTAAGTATGCATAAAAACATAAGCTTGGGAATTTACCTATTAAGTTAGGTCTACCCTTTGGGAATTTACCTATTATGTTAGGTCTACCCAAATGCTTGAAAACTTGTAACATGTTTTGGGAAACATGATGGACATGACACTTAGATAATATAAGTGTGGCCAACTCGAGGTTGGGTTGAGTTTGCAACGTAAAACTACCCGGAACCGACCGGCCTAACTAGTAGTTGGAAACAATAGGACCCAATATGAGAAGTTGGTCATGTTGTGCTTGAACCCGAGGTTAGACCAAGTTGTGGTGTAAAGCTACCCGGAACCGACTGGCTTAACTAGTAACCACAACAAAGTCTAATGTGAGAGGTGAAGGTGCATTAAGTAATTAATGCCACATGATAGGGTTAAGTTAATTTGATTAATGTCTCTTAACCAAATATGACATGGACAAATGGGTTAAGTAATTTGATTAGGCTAATGATACTTAACAAAACATGACAAGGTTGGGTAGGTTAAGTAACTTGATTTGCCTAATGACACTTAACCATTTTTATATGACTAGTGGATGGGGTTAAGTTAACCAACACTTAATCAATCCAACGCGATAACTTGGTAAGGTTAAGTAAGTTTTCTTAATGACGCTAAACCGAAAAATACGGTTAACAAATGGGGTTAAGATTAGACTCAACTAGTCTAAACATGGAAATCGGATGGGGTTAATTTAGCCTAGACTTAATTAATCCCACTTGGTAGTTTAATGGGGTTAAGTTAAACACTTAACTAATCTAAACATGATGAATTGATGTGGTTAAGTGACCTATACTTAACCAATCTAACTCGTGAATTTATTGAGGTTAAATTAACCTATACTTAACCGATCTAACGTGAAAACATGATAAGGCTAAGTCACGAATCGCTTGAATACACTTGACCGATTTGACTGAGTAAATTGATAGGGTCAAGTTAATATATACTTAACCAATCTAGAATGATAATTGGACGAGGTTAAGTCGTGAATTGCTTAATACATACTTAACCAACGTGAGCATGGTTTGTAGGGTTTAGTCTTGGACTTGGATACTTAGCCAATTTTGACATGATTTGAAGACGGGTTAAGTCTTGGACTTGGATACTTAGCCAATTTTGACACGATTGGTAGACGGGTTAAGTCATGAACTTAAGTGACACTTAATCCATTATGTAAACCCTAGTTCTAAGGATAGGGGATAACCGTAGTTAACAAGGATAACGGGAATAAGGCTAAGTGGTAAACCTTAGTTGAGGAATAACTAAGTAATGATTCTTAGTCAAGGAAATTTAGACCAGTTCATAGATAGATGAGTAACCTGATACGGTAGGTCATCGTTTAAGTATACGAGTTGGAGCAAGTATCTGATTTAGATAAAGGCTCCAGCGAACTGGGTAACGAAGCAGCGGCTTCGGGGAACGTGAGGGTATTCTTGGTACCCCTCTATGAGCTGCTAGGTGATTATACTAGGCTCATGAGAGGTTAAGGTCTGCGTTAGAAGAACCAAGAGTATGCCTTGGTTGCTATGCGAGCGACCTAAAGACGAGGATGGATAGGGGATAGTCGACGATACACGGTCGTACCCTAGATAGCATTTCATCAGACTATCTACCATCTTTGGTCAAGCATGTACGTACGGAAAGGCAGAGAACACCCAATAGACCATAATTGCTATCTAATTATGGTTGCGGTAAGGCTAGGATTGTGGGTTGGCCAGTAGTGTGTTCTCATACATGATTTATCCTGTCTTGTCTTTCACTAGTGGAGGGAGTGGTCTCGTGGGACCATAGCCACGTATAAGAAAAACAGACCTTAGCATCTGCATCGGCAGATAAATCGAAAGCTCCCGACCGAGTCCTGTATTTCTTGATTTGCCCTGTGACAGGACTCGGATGGCACGATGTGATACATGTGCATACAGTCATGGAAAAGCGATTCACGATGAATGCGTGGGAAAAAGGGCGCGGTTGGCGGTTAGCGTAATACCTAGTGGCCCTAGGTGGTTGAACCCAAACCGAGATACGAAAACGTGCAATAGGTAAGCATAATCCCTAGCAGCCCTAGGTAGCATAAGTCCTAGTTGTACAAACAATAATTCATGTTGGTACACCCTAGCTAGGTTCAGGGTAACAGTCCAAACCGATCTTAAGGATCATGGAACTGTGTTAAAGTAATATAGAATCTCATGGGAAAGCCCGTATGGTCTACGGCAAGGGACTGAACATTTACATGGAATAAAACATACAAGTTGAGTAACCTATATATGCGATATATTAGGTTGACATGGACCATTACACGACTTTTGAGTGAGGGTCATTCTTGGTTAACACATGACACGGTGGGGATACTAGTACGGTAGGTGCAGAGCTAAAATGCAGGATAGATATCATGGGACGTTATACGTGATAGATATCTTGGGGATATTATACTTGATAGAAACCTGACGATGTGATACCTTGTTTTATCTTGACATCGAAATTTATCATGACACCTTAGTTTATCTGAGTTCAGTAGTTCATCTTGTTATTTTGATTTAGCTTGTCTATCTTGTCAATATGCTTATGTTCATCTCAGTTTCTCATGTCAGTTAACTTTACTAGTTTTTATGCTAATAGTAGATAGGGCTTACTCAGTCTTTTTGACTGACCCGTTTTGTTTCGCCTCTTTTCTTCCGTTCCCCCCCTCCCCCCAGGTTACAGGGAGGAAATACTGTTGTTTAGTTCGGACTTCTTCTGCTTGAAGGTCATCATGGATGGCTTGGACTTTTCTTGGCTAATGGCTACTTTACTGTTTTTACTTGGGGAATAATTTATGAAAATGTCTTTATGCTTCTTTACTATTGCAAGACAGGTTTTGATGTACTCTGATGTAAAAGGCTTTAGACCTTATTTATTCATGTTATGAAAGTTTGATTTTACTTCCGCTATTTTTATATGTTCTGTCTTGTGATATTTCTGTGCATGTTTACCAATAATGCCCCTCTAAAGCTAGTGCATTCCTTTGCGAGTGACCCTAGCGGAGGCGGGGTGTTACACGTGGTATCAGAGCAGAAGGTTACCAGACTGGGCAAAAGTTTTTAAAGACCTTCTGAAAACTATTTGAAAATCGTTTACAAAGAAGCATTTTTTCAAGAAAATTTTCTTTTAAAAGAAAAAGGTTATTCCCCAAAGGCCATTAGCACTATCCTTGTTTCCTTAATTGAATCTCTTCTCCTTTCTTTCCTCCATCTGTAGTCACAGTGGTTTTAATTGCGACTAGTCTTTTCTATCTACGAAAGTGCTTTCCATGCGATGGAGGTGGTTTTCAAGAGACCAGTGGCCGCGTTATAAGAAAGGATAGTGAGAAAGAGGATAAAGGATACGAGCTTAAGGATGAGCAACTTGTTGGTATGGCTTAGTCCTCAAAGGAGGGAGAAAGATGAACAATGAAACCCATGACGAGAAAGTATCTTTGGTATGGTGAAACGGGACGGATAGTTAAGTATTGTGGGACAAGGACAAGATCATCGTTGTATACCCTCACTAGAGTACCTGAGTACGGGGATAACATCCTTGTTGAAGATCTAGTTATTCTTTTCTATCATCCCGCCAAGACTTTGTTTTGATCCCCGCATCATTAAATCCTCTTCGGTAGTTGATTCTCTGCACCTTAAGTACTAACGTAATAGAGAATCCCATTTTTGTCTCAAAGTCCTATTGGAGAATCAGTCCATTTATACATGACTTGTTTGGATTTTGGAATGTCTATGCCAAGTGTTGAGTTTGGAAATAATGCTTATGTTTATAAGCTATGGATGGATTCTAGGGATGAAGTGGTTATCCAGTAGGGGGTGCCACTCTCGGTTTTGATAGGAGGGTAGTTAGACCTTTTGACTAGCCTTGGTAATGCCCTCGAAGTATCGGGTAACCTTTTTGAGGTTCTGTCATGAATAGTTACTTAGAATCCCTTGATGCCTTTATTGGAAATTTGAAGCCCGATCGAGTGGTGTTCGCCAATAAGACGGATGGTTTACTTCATTTATGCATGGGTTATAGAGATCACCCCAATTAAGTGCGCATGATAACCTGATTGACTTCTGTTTACTTTCAAGAGAAAGTTCTTCTACATGGAATGCCTTATAGTATATAAACGAGATCCAAGATTCACTAGTGAATTTTGGAAAGCTTGCATGAGATCATGAGTACGTAGTCATGTTTGCGCCAAGTATTCTAGAAAAAGGATAAGTGCAAGTGGAATGAGAGGCGACGTAGAAATGAGTTTCAGCTCATGTTATGGAAGCAGGAAATAAGAAGCTACGAAATCGCGAAGTTAAAGGGCGGTCAAGGCACAATGGAAGTAAGCCCGAGGAAATACGACTTTGATGGTCAAAGACTAGATACGCGCATGATATCTCTTTTTGGGAGTATATCCTTGATCCCTGTTTCTGTAGAGCTTACTTGTAGGTTATCTTTTGTGGACATCCTCTCGGTCCTACTTTCTGTTACAAACCCCGTAAGGAGTTTGTCTTGTTTATCTTCTCGGCCCTGTTTCAGGGAATTCTAGGTAGAACCCTATGTATGTAAACATGTATTTGAAACATGTTATGATTGATATGGTTGCAAGTGGTTGCTCGTGGATGCGCGAATACACATTAGATACTAGCTCGACTCGGTCACATTTCATATTGCATATGCACGAGTATTTTTACTTGTTTATGGATGAAATCGAATGTATTATCATGCGGTTGTTGCATATGAATGAATGATTGTGCACGCATATAGTATCTATATGACTAGGACTATTTGCATACATGTTGGATTCATGGCACTATACATATTTTGCATTAGAAAGATTATTCAGGCCTGATCATTAGCATTAGCTAAGGAACATGTACACACACGTTTTGCATATATTCATACAGCATTAGAAATCATCTAAGGACAATGGTTGCTTGTGGATGATGTTTTGAGTAGATGGATGATGGATGGTAGGATATGTTCTTCCTAACTTGGAGATTTCGGGGACGAAATCCTAAAAGGTGAGGAGAATGTAACAACCCGTATTTTTCGATAACGTGTTAAGACGAGAATCAAGGCAGAATTTAATTTTAAATTCAGAATCAAGTAAAACGGGCTTTGCCATTGCGTTCGTCTCGGAAAAATACGCGAAATAGAGTCTGAGTTTTCGAGAATCGGAGTCCGTATGACCAAGATATGGCCTCACGAAGTTTCACGAAAAATTCCCAAATTAAAGTATACTTAATTAAGTGAAATGGGTTGCGCAGAGAAATATATATATATTGATATATATATATATAAATATATAATTGAAAATTAAATAAATAAATATGCAAAAATGTTCAAAACAGCGAATTGGGAGAGGGGAATAACCGAACCGGCCGATTTTTGAGGTCGACCTGAGCTCGCTGGGTCGACTAGGGGTTAATCCAGGGTGTTTGGCTGTCAACCCGTGGGCCGATTCGCTCAAATGCAGATTTTGCATTTGGATGGTTCTCATGGTTCATCTTTAATCTAAAGGCCCTAGATGTTTCCTACACTTGACTTCTTCCCCAAGACATGCTTTGATGGCTTGGAATGAATCTAGGTTTAATCCTATGGCCTAAAACACTTGCCTAATCTATAAATAAGACCCTAACCTATCCTAAATCCTCATTATTCATTCATGCAACTAAACTATGGCAAAATTTTACCTCTCATGGCCTCCACTCTCTTCATAAAATTTCTAAATGGTTTCTATGAGAGATTTTCCATGCATACAAGTGTTTTCAAGCTTGTATGAGTGTCATTAGCTTGCATTCAAGTCAAGTTTCTATCTTTGCATCATAAAGCAAGGGTTTTGATCATTTTGGCTCAAGGGTTTTTATGTTAGAGCTTGCATTTTGGGTCTATTTGATTGCATAAGGGCTTTGTCATATCTTTCGTGCCTTCATAGCAATGTAAGCCCTTTCCCTACTCTTAGATATTAACTATGAAGTTAAATGTTCATGTTGCAAGTTTGGGTTTGATCATTGAGTATGATACATGCTATCATGTCATGCAAGTTTATGAAGTCATTATCTTGATCTTGTGAGCTAAAAGCTACAACCTTTATGTTGAAATGTTGCATTAGGCAACATGAGAACCCTCATAACCTTTATGTCAACTTGCATATGAAGTCATAACCCTTATAATCATTCCATATCTTTTGTCACCATGATTCGCTTATGTGCCAAGTTTGGGTTTATGCATGTTTTGAGGCTTAAGAATGTAACATGCAAGTTAATGAACACATTTGTGCCTCATTTGCCACCATGATTAACTTGTGGCTTAATATCCATTTTTGTCATGCCTTTGCCAAGTCTCTTCTTTTAATCCATTACGTTGTTGCGAACGTATATGCGAGTTTAAAAGCGTTGGGTTATGTTATGGGTAATTTCTAATGACATGAAAATACAACTTGAAAACATGACTTGAAATATAACATGGAAGTTGACATGTAAGTATGCATAAAAACATAAGCTTGGGAATTTACCTATTAAGTTAGGTCTACCCTTTAGGAATTTCCCTATTAAGTTAGGTCTACCCAAATGCTTAAAAACTTGTAACATGTTTTGGGAAACATGATGGACATGACACTTAGATAATATAAGTGTGGCCAACTCGAGGTTGGGTTGAGTTTGCAACGTAAAACTACCCAGAACCGACCGGCCTAACTAGTAGTTGCAAACAATAGGACCCAATGTGAGAAGTTGGTCATGTTGTGCTTGAACCCGAGGTTAGACCAAGTTGTGGTGTAAAGCTACCCGGAACCGAACGGCTTAACTAGTAACCACAACAAAGTCTAATGTGAGAGGTGAAGGTGCATTAAGTAATTAATGCCACGTGATAGAGTTAAGTTAATTTGATTAATGACTCTTAACCAAATATGACATGGACAAATGGGTTAAGTAATTTGATTAGGCTAATGATACTTAACAAAACATGACAAGGTTGGGTAGGTTAAGTAACTTGATTTGCCTAATGACACTTAACCATTTTTATATGACTAGTGGATGGGGTTAAGTTAACCAACACTTAATCAATCCAACGCGATAACTTGGTAAGGTTAAGTAAGTTTTCTTAATGACGCTTAACCGAAAAATACGGTTAACGAATGGGGTTAAGATTAGACTCAACTAGTCTAAACATGGAAATCGGATGGGGTTAAGTTAGCCTAGACTTAATTAATCCCACTTGGTAGTTTAATGGGGTTAAGTTAAACACTTAACTAATCTAAACATGATGAATTGATGTGGTTAAGTGATCTATACTTAACCAATCTAACTCGTGAATTTATTGAGGTTAAGTTAACCTATACTTAACCGATCTAACGTGAAAACATGATAAGGCTAAGTCACGAATCGCTTGAATACACTTGACCGATTTGACTGAGTAAATTGATAGGGTCAAGTTAATATATACTTAACCAATCTAGAATGATAATTGGACGAGGTTAAGTCATGAATTGCTTAATACATACTTAACCAACGTGAGCATGGTTTGTAGGGTTAAGTCTTGGACTTGGATACTTAGCCAATTTTGACATGATTTGAAGACGGGTTAAGTCTTGGACTTGGATACTTAGCCAATTTTGACATGATTGGTAGACGGGTTAAGTCATGAACTTAAGTGACACTTAATCCATTATGTAAACCCTAGTTCTGAGGATAGGGGATAACCGTAGATAACAAGGATAACGGGCATAAGGCTAAGTGGTAAACCTTAGTTGAGGAATAACTAAGTAATGATTCTTAGTCAAGGAAATTTAGACCAGTTCATAGATAGATGAGTAACCTGATACGGTAGGTCATCGTTTAAGTATACAAGTAGGAGCAAGTATCTGATTTAGATAAAGGCTCCAGCGAACTGGGTAACGAAGCAGCGGCTTCGGGGAACGTGAGGGTATTCTTGGTATCCCTCTATGAGCTGCCAGGTGATTATACTAGGCTCATGAGCGGTTAAGGTCTGCGTTAGAAGAACCAAGAGTATGCCTTGGTTGCTATGCGAGCGACCTAAAGACGGGGATGGATAGGGGATAGTCGACCACGGTCGTACCCTAGATAGCATTTCGTCAGACTACCTACCATCTTTGGTCAAGCTTGTACGTACGGAAAGGCAGAGAACACCCAATAGACCATAATTGCTATCTAATTATGGATGCGGTAAGGCTAGGATTTTGGGTTGGCCAGTAGTGTGTTCTCATACAGGATTTATCCTGTCTTGTCTTTCACTAGTTGAGGGAGTGGTCTCGTGGGACCATAGCCACGTATAAGAAAAACAGACCTTAGCATCTGCATCGGCAGATAAATCGAAAGCTCCCGACCGAGTCCTGTATTTCTTGATTTGCCCTGTGACAGGACTCGGATGGCACGATGTGATACATGTGCATACAGTCATGGAAAAGCGATTCACGATGAATGCGTGGGAAAAAGGGCGCGGTTGGCGGTTAGCGTAATCCCTAGTGGCCCTAGGTGGTTGAACCCAAACCGAGATACGAAAACGTGCAATACGTAAGCATAATCCCTAGCAGCCCTAGGTAGCATAAGTCCTAGTTGTACAAACAATAATTCATGTTGGAAGACCCTAGCTAGGTTTAGGGTAACAGTCCAAACCGATCTTAAGGATCATGGAACTGTGTTAAAGTAATATAGAATCTCATGGGAAAGCCCGTATGGTCTACGGCAAGAGACTGAACATTTACATGGAATAAAACATACAAGTTGAGTAACCTATATATGCGATATATTAGGTTGACATGGACCATTACACGACTTTTGAGTGAGGGTCATTCTTGGTTAACACATGAGACGGTGGGGATACTAGTATGGTAGGTGCTGAGCTAAAATGCAGGATAGATATCATGGGACGTTATACGTGATAGATATCTTGGGGATATTATACTTGATAGAAACCTGACGATGTGATACCTTGTTTTATCTTGACATCGTAATTTATCATGACACCTTAGTTTATCTGAGTTCAGTAGTTCATCCTATAATTTCTATTTAGCTTATCTATCTTGTCATGATGCTTATGTTCATCTCAGTTTCTCATGTTAGTTAACTTTACTAGTTTTTATGCTAATAGTAGATAGGGCTTACTCAGTCTTTTTGACTGACCCGTTTTGTTTCGCCTCTTTTCTTCCGTTTTTCCCCCCAGGTTACAGGGAGGAAATACTGTTGTTTAGTTCGGACTTCTTCTGCTTGAAGGTCATCATGGATGGCTTGGACTTTTCTTGGCTAATGGCTACTTTACTGTTTTTACTTGGGGACTAATTTATGAAAATGTCTTTATGCTTCTTTACTATTGCAAGACAGGTTTTGATGTACTCTGATGTGGAAGGCTTTAGACCTTATTTATTCATGTTATGAAAGTTTGATTTTACTTCTCCTATTTTTATATGTTCGGTCTTGTGATATTTCTGTGCATGTTTACCAATAACGCCCCTCTAAAGCTAGTGCATTCCTTTGCGAGTGACCCTAGCGGAGGCGGGGTGTTACAATATCATCAAACCCAACTAGCATAAATAACCAACCCAAACTTGCATGAATCACATATGTCATAAAGAGGGTAACTTGCATAGATGTTCATGTCATAGACCTATCATAAAGGGATAAACTTGCATACATGTCATAGGTCTAAAAAGGGATGAACTTGCATATGTTACTCATATCATAAAAAGGGGTAAACATGAATATATATGCATGACATACAAAGGGCTAAACCTGCATATGTATGCATATCATACAAAGGTGTAAACTTGCACATGTTACTTGCATATAATCAAACACCAAACTTGCATAACATGTCATATATGAACTTGCATATAATCAAACACCAAACTTGCATAACATGTCATATATGAACTTGCATATAATCAAACACCAAACTTGCATAACATGTCATATATGAACTTGAATGTAATCAAACACCAAACTTGCATAACATGGTGTCATAATGGATCAATGTTTATCATAGTGATTTGCATAACTAGCATCATGAACATATAGCATAAAACTTGCATAACTAGCATCATGAACATATAGCATAAAACTTGCATAACTAGCATCATGAACACTTAGCATATGATAACATAACTTGCATTGATCCACATACATAACCATAACCTCATTATATCCTATCATAATTAGTTTAGCAATTTCTTGCTAAAGGCATAGAAACTCACAACTTGTTGATTCGCACTTCTATGAAGAAGATTAAGTTGCTAGAGTTGATTAGAAGTTGATTTGAGAAGCTATCTTCGTCTTTAATTTGTGGAGGCTCCTTCTAAGTTGCATTTTGATGGCATGACGACGTTGTCTCCAATTTTAATGAGTTTTAGGGTAGGATTAGGTTGTATTTATAAGAGTAGTTAGGTGTTTTAGGCCATTAGATTAACCCTAAATCAGATTAGATCCGTCAGATCTCGTCACTAGCCACCAAAACACAGCCCGGATCCCAAATCAGTGCACCCAGGTCACCTGGGCTCGACCAGGGAGGTCGACCCCCAGGTCGACACTAGGGTCGACACCCATGTCGACCTGGTGGGCAGGTCGACCCCCAGGTCGATTCCCAGGTCGACCTGGTCTGGGCGGGAATTTTCCCGCCTAGCCCATATTTTGTATTTTTGAAATCTGTTTCGTTTTCTGATTTTTCATGAAACTTCTAAAGGCCATATCTCAGTAATACAAACTCCGATTCACGAAATTTCGGACTCTATTTTGCGTATTTTTCCGAGACGAACGCAACCGCGAAACCCGTTTCCCTTAATTCTCACGTCTGAGCTTAATTATTCTTTAATTACTAAATATTAATATTAAGTGAAACTCGGGGTGTTACATTCTCCCCTACTTAAAGGATTTCGTCCCCGAAATCTCTAAGTCAAGAAGAACGTATCCTACCAACCAAACAACCATCTACTAAACCATCAAACACGGGCATCCATTGTCTTTAAAGTTTCTAATGCTGTATGAACATATGCAAGAAGTGTGTGTATATGTTCCCTATCTAATGCAAAATCAGGCGGTCTACTGATTCAGTTGACCTCCTTAATGCAAACCATGATAGTGCCATGCATTCAATATGCATGCGAAAGAACCCTATCGACACATACTATTTCTACATGTGTGCACAACCATACACCAAAATGCATCATCCATATGATAACACAACCATTATACATCCATTAATATAGCTACCTACACACAATTATATGCAATATGCAATATGAAGTGACTGAGCCGATCTAGTGTCTAAAGTGTGTGTTTATGCATCCACGAGCAACCACTAGCAAACACTTGCATCCACACGCATCCATCAATCATAACATGTCTCAAACACATGTTTCAGCCATAGGTTTACCCTATCTAAAGGTCAAAGGTACTATCGAGAGGACATACTAAAGATAAGATAAGTACTAGACAAACGATAAAGGAGAAGTTAAAAGACATACCCTCAAAAAGAAATGGGTACAGTGAACGCATCTTCGCTTCCGTCTCCCAAGTAGCGTTGCTCTCGTCATCTCCCCATTGTACTTTGACTAGTCGGACCTCTCGGTTTCTCAACTTCCTAATCTCTGACCCAAGGATGCGAGTAGGAGCTCGTCGAATCGTCGCATCACGCTCTACCTCCACTTCTCTAAGCAAGCTCGGCTCTACCACCTCTGCAGTCTCATGTAGGCACTTCCTCAAATGTGACACATGGAATACGTCATGTACACCACTAAGTCTCTTGGGCAACTCCACTCTATATGCCATCTGTCCAATCCTTTCCTTAATAGGAAACGGTCCTACAAACCTTGGTGCTAACTTCCCAATGGACCCAAAGCGAACAACATTCCGTAATGGAGATATTTTGACAAAGACCATGTCCCCAACATTAAACTCAAGATCCGTTCTCCTCTTATTTGCGTAGGATTTCTGTCTGTCTTGCGCCGCTTTCATCCTTCTTCTAATCAAATAAATCTTTTCCGAAGTCTCTCTAACCATATCAGGCCCAAGCAAGATCTTATCCGTAGATTCCCACCAACATGTAGGTGACCGACAAGGCCTTCCATAAAGAGCTTCGAAAGGAGCCATGCCAATACTAGACTGAAAGCTGTTGTTATACGCGAACTCCACCAATGGAAGATGCTCTTCCCATGTACCTCCAAAATCTAAGATACATAGCCTCAAAAGGTCTTCTAGAATACGATTCACCCTCTCTGTCTGGCCGTCCGTCTGAGGATGATATGCGATGCTCAAACACAACTGAGTCCCTACCGCCTCTTGCAAACTCTTCCAAAACTCACTAGTGAAGATGGGATCTCGATCGCTCACTATGCTAGAAGGTACACCATGCAATCGAACTATCTCTCGAATGTAGACTGAAGCTAGCCATGGAGCAGTCCTCTTGCTCTTCACGGGTATGAAATGGGCGCTCTTAGTAAGTCTGTCTTCCACAACCCAAATTCCCGTATTACCCTTCCTTGATCTCGGTAACCCATCGACAAAGTCCATCGAGACGCTATCCCACTTCCATTGCGGAACCTCCAATGGGTGAAGCAACCCACCGGGTTTCTTTTGCTTCGCTTTCACTTGTTGGCACACCAAGCATCTAGCGACATACTTGGCCACATCTTTCTTCATACCGGCCCAAAAGAAAACTCGCTTCATGTCTTGGTACATCTTGTCCCCACTGGGATGAATGGTCATCTTTGAACGATGTGCATCTTCAAGTATAGCCTTCCTCAAACCCTCATCTTGCGGTACACAAAGTCGGCCGTCTCTACGCAACCACCCCTTATCATCTAGGGTGTACCTACTCAAATGGCTGGACGACTCCCCCCTTATGAGCTTCTCTACTAACTCAACCAACTGTGGGTCGTCCCGTTGTGCTTCACCAATCCGTCCTAAAAGAGTAGGTCTGACTTCTAAAGATGCTAGCAAACCGGGTACAAAGTCAACGGAAGGTCTGAAGTCAAACATCGAGATAAATTCCAGGCTTCGTCGTTCCACGAACAATGGACTCAAAGACAACCTTTTTCTGCTTAAGGCGTCCGCCACCACGTTACCCTTGCCAGGGGTATACGCTATCACAAATTCATAGGATGCTAAGAACTCCATCCATCTTTGCTGTCTTAGGTTCAAATCCTTTTGAGAAAACAAGTACTTCAAAGATTTGTGATCAGTGAACAATTCGAACCTCTCGCCAAGAAGATAATGGCGCCAAGACTTAAGTGCAAAAACAATAGCGGCCAACTCTAGATCATGGGTAGGGTAATTTTTCTCATGCACTTTCAACTGCCTTCCCCCATAGGCTATTACCCTTCCCTCTTGCATTAAGACTGCGCCTAGTCCTGTCCCACAAGCATCGGTATAAACAACAAATGGCTTACTCGCATTTGGCAACACTAAGACTGGAGCTGTGGTTAAAGCTCTCTTTAACTGTTGGAACGCATCATCACAATCTACGTCCCATGTGAAAACTAGATTCTTCTTTGTCAAGCGAGTTAATGGGGCTGATATCTTCGCGAAGTCCTTGATAAACTTCCTATAGTAGCCAGCCAACCCCAAGAAACTCCTCACCTCGGTAGCATTCTTCGGAACCTTCCAATCTTGGATGGACACTACCTTCGCGGGATCCACAACTATCCCTTCCTTAGAGACCACGTGCCCTAAGAACCGCACTTCCTTCCTCCAAAAGTGACATTTAGAGAATTTAGCCTTAAGGCTATGCGCTCGAAGAGTCTCTAACACTTCCCTAAGATGTAGGGCATGCTCTTCTTCACTCTTAGAAAAGACTAAGATGTCATCCACAAAGACTACCACGAACTTATTAAGGTACTCCCTGAACACCCTACTCATCAAATCAACAAAGTATGCAGGGGCGTTCGTCAAACCAAAGGGCATCACAAGCCACTCATAAAACCCATCCGGAGTCCTAAAGGCAGTCTTGTCTATGCTATCCTCAGCCACTCTCAACTGATGAAACCCCGTGGCTAAGTCCAACTGTGAAAACACTGAGGCGCCAACCAACTGATCAAAGAGATCATCAATCCTCGGCAATGGGTGTCTATTCTTCTTTGTAAGTTTGTTGAGTTCTCTATAGTCTACACAAAGCCTAAGAGACCCATCCGCCTTCGTGGAAAAAACCACCGGAGCACCCCACTCCGATATACTTCGTCTTATGAACCCTTTCTCAAGCAACTCCCCTACTTGCTTATTGAGTTCCCTCCTCTCACGAGGAACCATGTGGCGCACTGGCAAAGATACTGGTTTAGCATTGTCTACCAGATATATTCGGAAGTCAATCCCCCGCTTCGGAGGTAAGCCCTTCACCTCCTCAAACACATCCGAGTATTCCCGGACCACTTTAACAGATTGCAAACTCTCGACCGAAGCGTCAAGCGATTCAAGATAACTCAGCATAACAGAATCCATGGGATTACAAGAGATCTCGAGAGTGTTACCCAAGCGGGTCATGAGCCTAACAACTCTCCTTTCGCAATCAAGAACGACACCATTACTGGATAACCAGTCCATGCCCAAAATCAACCCATATCCCGTGAAGCCCAAAACAAAAGCATCACATCTAAACTCAACGCTAAGTATGGAAATCTTCAAACCGAAACACATCATGGACAAATAAGTGGAGCCCCCAATTGGGTTTGAAACAACCAAGGGATCATCTACTAGACTGGTGTCTAAGTGTAGTGACTCAACTAATGATGATGAGATAAACGAATGCCATGCACCAGAGTCAAATAAAGTACGGACAGGATGATCAAACAGAAAAACTAGACTTTCAACGGAAATAGTTCTACCTCTTTCCTGAATCGGTGGAACTGCGAGAGCCTGAACTTGCCCCCTTGCCTGACCTGGTGCCATAAGAGCTTGCACCTGTCCTCCTGAGGTAGATCCCGTCCTCTGCCCCTTCTTAGGGCAGTCCTTCACTAGATGCCCTGCTTCGCCACAGTGGAAGCAGCCAGTCTTCTTCTTCTTCCGACAATCTTTGCTTAGGTGGCCTGGTGTCCCACAATAGAAGCACTTCTTCTTTCCCTTGCCACCGTTGCCTTTCCCACCCTTGTTTTGCTACTGCTGTTGAGGTCTCTTCTGATCTCCTTTCTTCTCGGGTGCCTTATTAGCATTGGGGCCCTTCTCTTCCTCATGCATGAGTGCTATGTCTACTAGCTTCTCAAAGGTGGCCCCCATAGGGATGTGAGTCATGGCCAATCCATGCATCGGTTCATTCAAGCCTTTAACGAACCTCAAAGCCTTCTTCTCCGGTGTATTCACCATGTCTATGCCAAACCTTGCCAACTGATTAAACTTGTTGACATATTCCTTTACTGATAGGTTTCCTTGCTTTAGAGTCAAGAATCTTTCCATATACAGATTCTCTTCCGCCCTTGAGAGAAACTTTGCCACAAACCTTTGTCTGAAATTCACCCAAGAGTCAACTAGGCGTTCTCCATTAGTGACCTCCCACCAGAACGAGGCCTCTCCCTTCATTAACAAAGCAGCTAACTTGACTTTCTTTCCTTCTTCCATCTCAAAGATATCTATCAATTCTTCCACCTCCTTAAGCCAATCCCTAGCTTCCACAAAAGTTTCTGATCCTTGAAAAGGTTTCCCTCCCATAGCCTTAAATTCCTTGCAAGTCTTAGCAAAAGTATCCGCACGAGGAGGAGGAGGAAGATCGGGTGCAACTGGTGGTGGAGGAACATTTGCTGGACCCGCAGTGGCGGCCCTAGCCTCCATCAACCTCCTATACCATACTGGTATCGCTACACCCTCCGAAAAGTTAAGATCTTCAGCCATGCTGAAATGAAAAAGGAAAGATTAAAAACGGAGAATTCGAAAGAAAAAGATATGGCAATTGGGGATTATGCTTTTCTTTCAAAAACTTTTCTCTTAAAAGACATGTTTTTGAAAATACTCCTTCAAAAATGTTCTTAGAAAAATAGTTTTTCTAAAAGTTTTATCTGTTCTGGTAACCTTAAGCTCTGATACTACGTGTAACACACCACACCCGCTAAGGTCACTCACTAAGGGAATGCCTTAACTTCGGTGGAGTATTTTAAGTGAATATAGAACAGAAAAATTACAACAAGACAGATATAAGTAATACTTGAAATTTAAAACATCATTTCATTGCAGCAGAAGGTAAACATGTTTGGTACATACCAAAAACCAACAAGAGTCAAGTACAAAATATCCATCTTGATAAAACATAAGTACATAATCCCAATACATAACTAATAGCCATAATAGAAAAGATAAGCTGAGCTTTACACCAACGGTCCAAACTCCAAAATATAGATAAAGCAATCTGATCAAAGCCCACTAGTGCTAGGCCCACTCTGAGAACCTGAGGGTTGAGAAAAAGATAAAAACAACGGGGTCAGACATAAGTCTGAGCGAGTCTTATAACTTTAACAATACAATCATTAAAGTAATTAGGGTATGATATAAACTTGGTACGGTAACGACTGGGGATAAATGACTACACTAAGCAGCCAACTAGACATAGGAAGAACTAAGATATCGGTAAAGACGCATCTACCCACCCAAGGGTAATTACTACACTGCACCACACCAGTCACTCCTAACTTAAAGGTTGATCCCACCCAAGGACTTAGAAAATATAACTAGTAGTTTCGTGTACCCCTAGCTGACCACATAGGTGTCGTCTGCCCCTATCTCCACTAGGTGTACCCACTACTCCCCAAGCGATCGGCTCCCTAACATAGATACCCGTGCTAGCCCCACAGTGGGGTGTATCACTCCCCAAAGTGGCAACCCGATACAACCAACGGTGCACGACTTATACCTACACGATGCAACAACGTCTTACCTACCAGCCCGGGCCCACACACGCATATGAAAACCGTTGGACTTGCGTTGCCACCGCTAACCCGTTTTTGGCCTCTTATAGTCAAGCCCAGTACGCGTGTCCCGTCCTCGACATGGGTCGAGCCCACAAAGATACGTTTTGGGTTACTGGTTGAAATGGGCCCCCACAAGCTACCCACCTAAGCTTGTCCCTTTTCTAGTGCATCCCACTTAACCCTTTAATCATGTTTAATTACATGTTTCCACTTGGTTAAATATTCTAATCGTATTTTCTATTGCCACCCAAGGCAACCCACTAGATTTCCAAATGCCACCCAAGGCACTTACTTGATTTCCACATGCCACCCAAGGCACGCACTTAACCCCTCATGCCCCACTACATGCTTATCTGGTTAAGTGTTTCTTAATTGATTAAGACTGTAACCTTTGCAAAGACCTCTCACATTAGACTATCTTTTATGGTAGCTGGATTTGCCGGTCGGGTCCGGGCAGCCTTACGCCATAACCGAGTCTAACCTCGTGTCTTTACACTTGTCACGTATTTATTTTATGCCTAAGACCTCTCACATTGGGCCAATCATTTGTAGCCGCTGGATTTGCCGGTCGGGTCCGGGCAGTCTTATGCTACAAAAGGGTCCAACCTCGTGTCTTAGTCGATTAATTACACCTAATTAATCACCCCCATATTTTGAATTAATTTTCCCTAATTAATTCCAATTTAATGATGTACATAATTGACTCAATTATGTCCATCCACTTATGGTATGCAACATCATACCAATTTCACCATAATTTTGTTAACATGAATATTAACCCCATCGTTCCCCGCGTAATACGCTAACATGACATGCTTAAAAGGGAAGATTCATCACAAATGCAATGGGTTCTACTTAGCATAACATTAGCATCATCATGGGTTTTAAAGGTGTCAAATTGCATATATGACCATAGCATCAAACCCAACTAGCATAAATAACCAACCCAAACTTGCATGAATCACATATGTCATAAAGAGGGTAACTTGCGTAGATGTTCATGTCATAGACCTATCATAAAGGGATAAAATTGCATACATGTCATAGGTCTAAAAAGGGATGAACTTGCATATGTTACTCATATCATAAAAAGGGGTAAACATGCATATATATGCATGACATACAAAGGGGTAAACTTGCACATGTATGCATATCATACAAAGGTGTAAACTTGCACATGCTACTTGCATATAATCAAACACCAAACTTGCATAACATGTCATATATGAACTTGCATATAATCAAACACCAAACTTGGTAAACTTGCACATGTATGCATATCATACAAAGGTGTAAACTTGCACATGCTACTTGCATATAATCAAACACCAAACTTGCATAACATGTCATATATGAACTTGCATATAATCAAACACCAAACTTGCATAACATGTCATATATGTACTTGCATATAATCAAACACCAAACTTGCATAACATGTCATATATGAACTTGCATATAATCAAACACCAAACTTGCATAACATGGTGTCATAATGGATCAATGTTTATCAGAGTGATTTGCATAACTAGCATCATGAACATATAGCATAAAACTTGCATAACTAGCATCATGAACATATAGCATAAAACTTGCATAACTAGCATCATGAACATATAGCATAAAACTTGCATAACTAGCATCATGAACACTTAGCATATGATAACATAACTTGCATTGATCCACATACATAACCATAACCTCATTATATCCTATCATAATTTGTTTAGCAATTGCTTGCTAAAGGCATAGAAACTCACAACTTGTTGATTCGCACTTCTATGAAGAAGATTAAGTTGCTAGAGTTGATTAGAAGTTGATTTGAGAAGCTATCTTCCTCTTTAATTTGTGGAGGCTCCTTCTAAGTTGCATTTTGACGGCATGACGACGTTGTATCCAATTTTAATGAGTTTTAGGGTAGGATTAGGTTGTATTTATAAGAGTAGTTAGGTGTTTTAGGCCATTAGATTAACCCTAAATCAGATTAGAGCCGTCAGATCTCGTCACTAGCCACCAAAACACAGCCCAGATCCCAAATCAGTGCACCCAGGTCACCTGGGCTCGACCATGGAGGTCGACCCCCAGGTCGACACTAGGGTCGACACCCATGTCGACCTGGTGGGCAGGTCGACCCCTAGGTCGACTCCCAGGTCGACCTGGTCTGGGCGGGAATTTTCCCGCCTAGCCCATATTCTGTATTTTTGAAATCTGTTTCGTTTTCTGATTTTTCGTGAAACTTCTAAAGGCCATATCTCAGTCATACAGACTCCGATTCACGAAATTTCAGACTCTATTTCGCGTATTTTTCCGAGACGAACGCAACGGCGAAACCCGTTTACCTTATTTCTCACTTCTGAGCATAATTATTCTTTAATTACTAAACATTAATATTAAGTGAAACTCGGGGTGTTACAATAAGGTTGAGTTCTTCTCTGGTGTTGTGGGTAGATTAGTATGTTTATCTATCCATTCTCATATACTTTATTGGTGAAGTTTATTAGTTGTTTTATCGCTCACTAAGACTGTTGTCTAACTCAAGGTTTCATTCCTCTTATTACCTTAGGCTGTTTATCCGGTTGTGGATGGGCAGACTAAGTAGCAGGTGACTAGTGATTTTAGTGAGGACAATGTTTCTATGCGAAGGCGAGTTGGAGTACCAGATTTATTACTATCTTGTATTTATTTTTCTGCTGTTTGAGTTGCTCTGTGAGTATAGCAGTAAGGCCTTATGTACATACTTGATATTTCCTATGATATATGGATAATCTTTCGGGATGTTGTACAAGTTTAAAAAGTTTTCAATATCATGCTTCACTATTATTACCTGTCGTATATGTTCTATTATATTTTATCCTTGTGCTGTGAGTTTTATGGCAGGTTCCGATGTTGTTTACCTACCTATGATGATCGTCCACAGCTGTCGTGCACACCTTTCTGTGCATTATTCCTCTTGTTTAGTGCAGGGGTTGTAGGCGGTCGTCACATTTGGTATCAGAGCCCTGGTTAACGATTTTAGTCAAAGTTGTAAGACGTAATTACATATGAGAGACGTATTTGTAGATTTCAACTGGATGCTTACTATATATATATTAGCATATATAGTAGTATCGGTTGTGTTCCATTAGCAATTTTTCTTGAAAGTGCCTAATTATTCTAAATTGCATATTTAGAATGAGTAGACGACCATCAAGATACACTACTAAGGGAGCTAATATTGAGGGGGGAATGGCGGTGAACCAGACTACCCTACCATGTTTGAAGTCATGATGGAGGCATTCATGCGAAGGGTCCCCGCTCCAGTGGCAGCTACGGTAGACATAGGAGTTCAGTTGCCTAGGGTTGTGAATTTTCTGAAGATGTACAAAGATTATACATCTCTAGGAGGGAAAACATTCAAAGGAACTGAGACAGCTGAACAGGTTTAGAGGTGGATGGATTCTTATGTTTGTATCTTTGGAGACTTTAGTTTGGATGGTGGAACCAAGAGAAAGCTTGCATCAAGGCAACTGCAAGGCAGGGCCATGGAATGGTGGAATTCAGTCACACTTGAGATTCTAGATGAAGAAATTTCATGGAAGCAATTGCAGGCTAAGTTTGAAGCAAAGTTTTCTCTACTGCTCAGAAGTCAGCTTTGTTCAAGAAGTTCGTAGAGCTGAAACAGAATGGTCGTTCTGTGCTTGATTATATTTCTAATTTGAGGCGTTGTCCAAATATGCTCGTTAATAAATTGATACACCTTATCAGAAGAACGAGAACTTTGTTATGGGTCTGGATACTTATATTAGAAGTCTGTTGGTGGATCATCTTGACGATTTATTTGAGAAGATTGTGGAAAAATCTATTCGCCATGAGAGCTTGCTTCCTAAGGAAGTAAATGTTGTCACTGCAACCAAAGAGGTTCAGAAACCACAACAAGTTGGTAATAGAAAGAAGAGGAAGAAACAACAACAGAAAGGAAAGGATGGCCAAAAGAAGCCTAAGAGTGAGGTGGTTTGCTTTAACTGCCAATAGAAAGGTCATTTTGCTAATGAGTGCAAGAATCCCAAAGCTGAGAAGAAGTGCTTCAAGTGTGGGAAGCCTAGGCACGAGAAGGAAGACTGTCCAGAGTCAGCTAAGGGAAAACAAGTTGTGAAGACATATGCTTTGTAAGTCGTGCCAACTTCTTCAAGAGCTCCTACTGCAAAGGAGAAGGGAAAGGGTGTCGTCGTGCAAGGTACTCTTTCAGTTAATGGTGTTTCTGTTTGTGTGTTGTTCGATACTGAAGCATCACATTCTTTCATCTGTAATGAGCTTATGTGCCGCTTGGGTTTGAAACCCGAGATTTCTGATAGACCATTGATCATGACTAATCCAGTTAGTGGTTCGTCGAGTTTGTGCATGTTGTGTCATGGTATAGTGTTGTCGAGTCATGGTTCCTCTTTTGTATGTGATTGCTTTGTTCTTAACTTTGCTGGATTTTGGATCATCCTGGGTGTGGATTGGCTTAAGAGGTATGCATCAAGAGTGAATTGCGAGAAGCTAGAGGTAAGAGTCGGGGATGTGGAAGGGCAAAAGGTGTTGATTAGATGTAAGCGCGAAGAAGGTGTTTCGTTAGCTATCTATATTTGCTTGGGATTCCATAGGAAGACTTGTCATTTCTACTGATCGCTAACGAGTATGAGGATGTCTTTGACGAGGTCAATGGGTTGCCGCCGCATCGTGAGATTGAGTTTAGGGTCGATTTGGTTGAGGGTTCTAGATCAATCGTTATGCCTTTTAGGCGGATGGCACCTAAGGAACATCGAGAGTTGGAGGTGCAAGTTCATGACCTTCCGGGGAAGGGATTCATTTGGAGAAGTGTATCCGAATAGGGTGCACCGCTCGTGTTTGTAACCAAGGCAGATGGCTCGTTATGATTGTGTATGGACTATCGTAAGCTGAATAAGGTGACAAAGAAGAATAATTATCCATTGTCAAGGATTGATGACTTGTTCGGTCAGCTTCATAAGGCCAAAGTGTTTTCTCAGATGGATTTGGCAATGGCCTCGTGGACCTCTCTGGATCCTTGGTGATGTATTCATGGGTGTGTATCACACAGTGTTCGATTATGGTAACCTTCAGGTTGGCTTTGCTGAGGCAGCATGATCAGTCAAGGAAAGCTCAAGCAGGGTGACTTTGTTATGTAGTTTATATCAGTGCAGTGCACATGAAGTATTTCTATGGTAGTGCCTGATACGTGCATGTATATATTCTAAAACAATACCTGTCTAATGATGCTGTAATCTGTGGAGACTTGCTTGATTTTGTGCGACCTTGTTCCGAAAACAGGACTGTTGATAACAACTATTGCTTTTATGAATAATAATATGTTCTGTGAAAGGAAAAAAAAAAAAAAAGGATAGTGTGCCAAAGACTGCTTTTAGGACACCATCTGATTTCTTCGAATGGTTGGTGATGCCATTCGGTTGACTAATGCGCCAGCATATTTTGTGGATCTTAAGAATAGAGTTTTCAGAGAGCAGTTGAAAATTTTCATGCTTGTGTTCGTGGATGATATTCTGGTTTACTCTAGGAATGAGGAAGTACACAAGAAGCACTTGAGGGTTGTGTTAGAGATCTTGCGAAAGCATCAGCTAAAGGCTAAGTTCTCGAAGTGCCACTTTTGGAAGAACGAAGTGAGATTCTTAGGTCATGTTGTTTCTGGAAATGGGATAGCGGTTGACCCCACTAAAGTGGTAGCAATCTAGGACTGGGATAGACCTAAGAATGCAACGGATGTTTAGAGTTTCCTTGGGTTGGCGGATATTACCGTTGGTTTATCAAGGATTTCTCCAAGATAGTTACACTGTTGACGGGACTGACGAAGAAGAACCAAGTATTCACATGGGATGCAAAGTGTGAGCGCAATTGGGATCTTAAAGGACAAATTGACGAGTGAACATATGTTAACCATTCTGAGAGGGAATGAAGAAATGATTGTTTATACCGATGCATGTGGTACTGGACTTGGAGCAGTGCTAATGCAAAAGGATAAGGTTATGGCTTACGCGAGTCGACAGCCAAAGCGCATGAGAAGAATTACCCAACTTATGATTTGGGGTTGGCGGCAATTATGTTTGCTCTGAAGATGTGGAGACATTACCTATTAAGAGTTCGATTCGAGTTGTTTACGGACCGCAAGTCATTGAAGTATCTTTTCTCCCAAAAGGACTTGAATCTTCGGCAACAACGATAGTTCGAGTTTCTAGCATCATATGATTTTGGTATAGCCTATACTCCGGGCAAATGCAACGCAATTGTAGATGCTTTGAGTCAAAGACACGCAAGTTTGGGAGCGATGTTTCCAAAATGGAAGAGCCTCGAGTATTTGGCAAGGTTCGATTTCAGTCCAAGATGTGAATTAGAACCTGGGATGTTGACAAGCTTATCAATAAGACCAACTCTTATCGAAAGGATCGGCGAGAGCCAAAAGCGAATTATAAAGCTTGTTGAGTTTATCCAGTAACTGAAACCTAAAGATAAAGAGTTCGAAGTTGATTGAGAAGGTTGGCTTCGAAAGTAAGGGTGATTATTCGTTCCCGATATTGACGAATTGAGAGATGAGGTTCTGAGAGAATGTCATTACTCAAAGTTGATGATGCATCCTGGTGGAAATAAAATGTATCAGGACATGAAGTGAGTCTAATACTGGAAACGGATGAAATGGGATATTAGAAAGTTCATTTCCAAGTGTATGAACTATCAATTAGTGAAAGCTAAACAGAAGAAGCCGAGTGGTTTGTTTCAACCATTGGAAGTTCCTATATGGAAATAGGAGCAAGTATCGATGAATTTTATCGATGGACTACCTAGAACTAGGTAAGGAAATGAAGGGATTTAGGTCATTGTGGATCGCTTGACCAAAAGTGCGAGATTCATTCCTATCAAGTCAACTAGGACGACGTCAAAATTGGCTGAATTTTATGTGAAATGGATAGTTGATTCCATGGTGTCCCGAAGAGTATGGTAAGTGACTGAGATCAATTACTCACAAATCGATTGTGGAAGAGTTTGCAAGAAGCTTTGGGAACTGAGTTGTGTTTGACCACAGCTTATCATCTCTAAACTAATGGTCAGACCGAGAGATTCAATCGAGTTTTGGATTATCTCCTGAGGGCTTGTGTGTTAGACTTCGTAGGATCATGGGAAGACCATCAACATCTAGTTGAGTTTGCATATAATAATATCTACCAGTCTAGCATTGGGATGGCACCATACAAGGCATTGTATGGGAGGTCGTGCAATTCTCCAGTTTGTTGGTTGGAAACTGGAGATAAGTTGGTACTTGGGCCTAAGATGATTAGAGAAACCTCGGATTGTATCGAGATCATTCAGCAACGATTGAAGGCAGCCCAAGATCGTTAGAAGAGTTATGCCGATAAGCGTCGAGAAGGTTTGGAAATCGACGTTGGTGATATGGTTTTCATGAAGTTTTCACCATTAAGCATGTGGTTCGATTCAGAAATAAAGGAAAATTAGCTCCAAGCCTTTTTGGACCATTTCTGATAGTCGAACAAATCGGAAAGCTCGCATATAGATTGGAGTTGCCCGAAAAGACGTTGAGTGTGCATAATTCTTCCATGTGTCGCTTCTACGGAAGTTTAGGCATGACATGAATGTAGTTTTATCTCCAGAGCAGTATGAAGACCTAGAATTAGAAAACGTAGTTGAGGAACCTCGTAAGCTGCTTCGTGTTGTCGGAAATGACACGAAAAAGATTAGGAGGAAGACGGTTAAGTTGGTCAAGGTACAATGGACTGAAGATGGAGACAATTATACATAGGAGATGGAAGAGAGCATGAAGGAAACTCATCCAGAACTCTTCATCGGTAGGACCTTTTGATATCGTATCATCGATATATCATTGTATCTTGTTGTTATTTGATAGGATTCCACGTGCTAGGATAAGGATATGGATGCATGGCTTAATGGCTGCTAGTTTGGATAATAGAATTGGCTTCTCATGGATGATAGGCATGTAGAATTGTTGTGAATGCTTATGTTTGTTTGGAATTTCGGAGGCGAAATTCTTAAGAGGGGAAGAAAGTAACGGCCCGCATTTTATGTAAGATTGTAAAATGTTTTTATTTTATTCCGTAAGGGTTGGATCATTCTCATCTTTTAATATGTTTCTTATGGGGATGTGAGACATGTCCATAATTTTTACCAATTTTATTTGTTACAATTTTGCCCCTGTCAATCTTGTATAGGCCATAACTTTGACTTAGGTCGATTCAGAGGATGAGACCTGTGCCATTGGAAAGGAATTGACGATTGCTTTTCGGTAGAGTGGTTACATTAAAGATTTGGCTCAGTGGTTTGGGAGAAATCGCTGTTTTAAGGTTTTTCAGTTGCCTGTCCCAGTTTTGTGAGCCTAATGGGCTGATTTGGGAGAGACCCATTAGTGGGCTGGTGGAAATTATAAATAGAGGGTGAGACGTATGGGAAATAGTTTGAAAAGTCAGTGTATACGAGTTAAGAAGGATCTTCATATGGATATAGCGGAAATGATAAACTAGCTAGTAAACCACAATAGTTACGCAGGTAAAAGCTAAGCTATAGAAATATATCACAAATAAAAAGTATGGTACTTTTGCGCCACATCCCTATCACAGTTTGAAATACACGCCGCACCCCTCCCTTTTTTCATATATAAACCTGGTCCTTGTTTTTACCTTCCGCCTCCTTCATTTTGTGCTAGAAAAAAATGTGGCATTGAGTAAAAAAAAATCTAAAATATGGAAATAATCACAGAAGTCCACACCAATTTTTTTTTAAAAAAGTTGCATACATGTATGCAACTATTGCCAATAGTGGCATACATGTATGCAACTATTGCCAATAGTGGCATACATGTATGCAACTATTGCACAAAGGAAATTCAACTAACATTTTGCCTGTAGATATGTTGTGTGCATGTTTTCTGTTCTACTTGCACACTTGAGTGCAAATAAAAATCAACTGAGTTGCACTGTTATGAATTATTGCACATTTTTATGCTAGAATTATGCAATAATTGCACTGAAATATGCAAGTAAATCAATGCAGATGCAAAAACTGGAATACATGCAAATATGTATGCAATAAAGTTCAAATATGTGCATAATATTATGCATTTAACTGCACTTTTTGCTGTTTTATGTTGTTTTCATTGTTTTTTTTGGACTGAATTTTTTGTTGGATGCATAATTTATTTTAATATTAATTTACATATTTTTTTCGAAAATAGGGACTAAATTTTCAATAAGTTTATGATCGGACCTGAGCCTAATTAAGTTTGGTTTTAGGGATGTGTGCTGAATATTCACTAAAAAGTAAATGTGATAAGAAAAGATACCGGGAATTTTATACTAGTTCGGACTTCCGCCCTACGTCCAATCCCGAAGCTCCTCTTCGGAATTCACTATCACACCCTCTCTTAACCCGGAGGAATAGGTCACAATACATCCGAGCACCAACTAGCATGTTCCCGCCCGAGCACCCACACAGGACTTCACACTTACAAAGGTTTTTGACTCTGGAATGTGTTCTCTAATCAACACAGAATTGTCACGATGACATACACCCTTCCTATAATCTTATCCTCAAGTATTTGATATGTTTGCAAAGATTTAAGGAAGTTAGTTGCTTTTCGAATCAAGATATGTGAATTGTTATCAAGGATTCAACAAGTAACTTGAACTTGAAAGAGCTTTAGATTGCAATGAATATAGTAGTGCAAATCAAAAAATAGATAGAATAGAATAAGAAAATCGTTAGTTGGAAAACATGTTGTATTGTTTATATAATATTAGAAGAATAGTATTCCTTTATGAAAGATTTCAACAAAAAGTTGCATCCATTTCCATCCGTAATTAAAGAGAAATCTCTTCATGAAAGAAGGTGTGTAACACCCCGAAATTCTAAAACATATCATTAGAGATAATTAAAGAATAAATAATTTTTAATAGAAGAATTGGGTGAAACGGGTTACGCCATTGCGTTCGTCTCAGAATTCTGGTTGAGATAAAGTCCGACTTTGCGTGAATCGGACTCTGTATGAAGAAGTTATGGAGGTTAGAGGATTTCTAGTGTAAGCAGAAATTAAATTAAAAATAATAAATAAATAATCAATTCAGTTCAAAATTCAAAAACTCAGAAATCGGCTGAGCGGAAAATCTCCCGCTCAGAGGTGTCGACCCCCCAGGGTGTGTCGACATGGGAGTCGACCCACCTATAGGGGTGTCGACATGGGTGTCGACCCTCCCTATAGGGGTCGACCCCTGCCAAATGTGCTGGATAATGATGATTTTCTGAGTCATAGGGCTACGTGGCGACTTCTGATTGGCCTGATGACGCATTTTCTTGGACTGGACGGCTCTGATGTCTCCTAGGTTGATCTAAAGGCTCATATTAATCCTATACTCCTATATAAACACATCAAACCTTAACCCTAAACCTCACAATCTCATTCTATGAAGCCGTCATGTTGTCCATCTCTAAACTAGCCTAGCCGTCATTCTTTAACCTAAATTCAAGAAGAAAATTAGAGAGCCTCAAATCAAATTTGAAGATTAGTTTTGCTACAACAACAACGGTTCAATTATCTTTTCTTAATCCTAGCAAGGTAAGTTCATGTTATTTTCAGATTTAAATACCTAATAGTAATCTTGGCATGTAATAAAATGAATCTAAGTCCATGCTTGATGATGAGACAATCTTCAGATTTATCCCTATCTTTTTATTGAATCTATTATTTTACATGCCTAAGAAGTTATTATATCGATTCAATCATGACTATCTTTGTTGAACATCGTATATATAATCCTTTTAGGTTCATGATGTTATTCATATCAGATTTATATGTCTACGAGTTTATTTCTATCAGTTTATATCAGATCTATCTTTGTTATACCTCACTTCTAATGGATTTGTAATCCTCTTAGGTCCATAATGTTATATTTGATAGATCTATCATTATAATGCCTGTTTTTATGCCTACTCTCATTTATGTCCTACTTTCTTCCCCTTTATTTTATGAACCTAGATTAACCTAGAATCTAGACTGAATCTTGTTATACGTGCGATTGGAATGAGGGGATATTGGGGAATAATCTACTTGGTAATGGTAGAACATAATTTGTAACTTGTGATTTGGGGCATAATTGTTATTATTGCAAAATTGGGGTAAATTGAAATATTAAATCTACATTGGGCGTAAACTGTAAATTGGAATATTAAATCTAGATTGGGCATAACTATTGGTTGGGACGCCAAGCATAATGTATATTGTGATTTTGGGGCATGACTATTATTGCAAATTTGTGAAGATTGGGTGTAACCTATTTTGAGCAATAACTTGTAATTAAATTTATGGGGCATAACTTGCAATTGGCTTGGTTGGGCATAGCTTGAGAAGTGGAACATGACTAGTTTTGTAAATTTGGGATAATTAGTATATAAAATCTAGACTTGGACATGTTTGGTAAATAGGTAAATTGGATAAAAGATGAACATGCCTAACCAGTGGTTAGATTGAGTTGCGGTGTAAGTCTGCCCGGAACCACCCGGCACATCCAGCAACCGCAACAATAGGTCTAATGTGAAAGGTTAGCGCATAAAGCCCAAAACCCGAGGTTAGAATGAGTTTGCGGTAGAAGTTTGCCCGGAACCGCCCGGCACATCCAGCAACTGCAAACAACAGTTCTAATGTGAGAGGTTAATGCATTAATGAATGAATTAATGCTAATGAACAGACATGCTAAGAATGAACAGGGTTAAGTTAATAGGAAACACTTAACCAAATACAACATGAAGAATGAGTAGGGTTAAATTAACCAACATAACACGATGAACGAGTGGTGCTATGTTAAGGGAAACAATTAACCAATATAACATGATGAATGAACAGGGTTAAGTAACATATGAACAGGCGACACTTAACCAATACAACATGTTTGGTGGGTGAGTTAAGTTAACGTGGACAAGAAGACAACTTAACCAATATTACATGAACAAAGTGGATAGGGTTAAGGCAAGCTTAACCAATAATACATATGGACATGATAAGGGGAAGGATTAAGTAAATCTTTGGTAAGTGGGTAATATTAGTATATATAGGCCCACAAACTTAACCGTTAAATAAACACGAGTGAATCAGTGAGAAGGTTAAGTAACGTATGAATAGGCAACACTTAACCAGTACAACATGTTAATTAAGCAAATGGGTGGGGTTAAGTAAAATTGAGAACACTTAACCATATTATAACATGTTGATTAGGAAACCCTAGTAATGGGGACCCATTTCAGCATTAACCCATATAGATGTATCATGGTACCCTGAACTAGGCAGGGTGGGGCACGATTACTGGGCTGATTATAAGCGGTCAAAATAGCGGCGATTGGTGCAGTAGTGTAGGTTCCGACGGAGTATGGGCGTGCACGTGCTCCGGAGTGGAAAAAGCAGGCACTGGCATCAGTAGTATACACTGTGCATCTTGAATCGTGTCGGGTTGCCATCATGGGAATTGATACACCCCATGATGGGGCCAGCACAGGTACCTACATAAAAGCGGGGCCGAATGACACAAGTAATGAATACATACAAGCGAGGTCGAATGACACAAGTAATGAATACATACAAGCGAGGTCGAATGATACAATTAACGAATACATACAAGTGAGGTCGAATGACACAAGTAATAAATACATGCAAGATAGGGAGCCGATCGATAGGGTAGTAAGGGTACATCTAACATATCCATGGCAATTAGGCAGATTGAGGTGGGGTCCTCATAATAGATGTACAGCTGAAGGCTACCACAATTGCGGGGATTGGGTTCATATTATCATTTTATACAGATTACTAGTTGGGACACTAGTTAGGTGGTGCATAGATATAGAAATCAGAATAACATGGTAGTAGCGAAGCAGAGAAAGAGTAGAAGCGCATTCAGTTTATCTTGCCTTATCAGATCTCGTGCTAATCTTATCTTGTTATCCCGGTTATCATGGTATTGTCTTATATTTAGTTTATTCATGGCATGTTACTTTTACCTGTTTACATACTGAAAAGCCCTGGATTTACCTGCCTTTATGTCTGACCCGTTTTCTTTAGTCTTATTTTCTTCCGTTTCTCCCCCAAGTAGTCAGGGATGGAATAGCTCAGCTTAGTCTAGACCGTTTCTCTTTCCAAGCTTGAAGATTCTTTGATGTATTGCTTGGATCCTCTTATCATTGGCAAAGGCTGTGTTTGCACTTTAATTTGGGGATTTATGCTACTTTGTTATGTTTTATGCTTCTTATATATACCTGGAAGTTTTTGAATCAAGACAGAAGTTTTATATAGTACTTTTATGTATGATTGAGTCAATTGTTGTAAAAGCTTGACTGAACTACATTGCTTAAAAATGACTTTGTTTTCCGCTGCTTTATTTGTCTGTCTTGTAATTTATCTGCATCTTTTACCTATAACGCTTCACTGAAGTTAATGCATTCCCTTCGTGTGTGACAATAACGGAGGTGGGGTGTTTCACTTGGTATCAGAGCTGAAGGTTACCGGATCAGATAAAAGATTTGAAATATTATTTTCAAAACGGTTTTAAAAGAAGCATTTCCAAAAGAAAAGTTTTGTTTTAAAGGCATATTCCCCAAAGCCATATGCACTAACTTTTGATCCTCTGTTTGAATCCTTGTTTCCTTCTTTCCTGAGTCTTCGGGGCTCCTGGCTTTCTGGGAGGTAACCTCATCGCGGCATGGTTCCGTAGGCTTGATGAGACTACGACACCTGTTAAAGGGCAAAGAAGTGCCCAACTTCCGTATATAGCTGTAGTATTTTCACCTACGGCTAATTTTCTTTCAAGCTTTGTAGGGTTTTCCGTGTGATGGAGGCAGCTTTCGAGAGACTTGTCAACATGTTACACAAGGAATGTAAAGATGAGAATGAGGGAGTTTGGCTAAGGAGCACAACCCAAGGATGAGAAACTCATGAATATGGACTTAGTTCAAAAAGGAGGCAAAAAGAAAGAGGTGTAAGTGGAAGAATCACAGGACAAGAAGGGAGGAAAGAATAGTAAAACCTAAGACAAGAGGAACTGTCTTTATTATGGTATAACAGGTCATATAATTAAGGACAAGGGCAAGAACAAAGGACAGAATTTTCAGGAGGGCAAGTGAATGCTTTCACCGCCAGCGTACCGGAGAGAGAGGTAGTAAAGTTTTTGTTGAGAAAGTTTAGTTTTTCTTTTTGATCATCCTATTAGTGCTATTTTTGATTTTAGCACTTCACATTCGTTTATATCTGCTTCCGTAGTTGAGTCTCTGCACCTTAGTACTTGTATAGTAGAAGATCCCATTATTGTCTCAAATCCAATTGGTGGTTCAGCTCATTTATCTTTGGTTTGTAAGGATTTGAGAATAGCTATATTAAGTATTGATTTTAAGTGTAATGCTTATGTTTTTGGTTTCATGGGCTATGGGTTGATTCTAAGCATGGATTGGTTAGCTAGTAATTGTGAAAGGAGGGTAGATAGACTTTTGACTTGCCTCGGGAATACCCTCGAGATTTCGTGCGATCCTAAGGGATCATTTTGGCTTAGCTACATAGAATCACTTGATGCATCTATCGATGATTTGCGATCCGTTAGAGTAGTCCATGTGTACGCAGATTTTTTGATTAGGTTAGGGGTTTTTCCCCTAAAACGCGAGATAGACTTTCGCGTATATCTATTTGACAATGCAAAGCTAGTTGCATTACCTGTACGACACATGACTCCAAGGGAAAGGAAGGGCTCAGTAAACAAGTAAAAGAGTTACTTGAGAAAGGGTTCATAAGGCGAAGTATTTCTGAATGGGGTGCTCCAGTTGTTTTCGCTACAAAGGCGGATGGTTCACTTCGCTTGTGCATATATGATATTTTGATTTTCTCTAAGAGTGGGGAAGAACATGCTTTGTATCTAAGGGAAGTCTCGAATACCCTCCAAGCGCATCAGCTTAAGGCTAAGTTCTGCTAACATCATTTTGGAGAGAAGAAGTAAGGTTTCTAAGACAATTGATATCCAAGGAAGGGATAACAGTAGATCCCACAAAAGTAGTTGCAGTGCAAGATTAGAAGGTCCCAAGGAATGCAACGGGAGTAAGAAGTTTTCTGGGATTAGTTGGCTGGTATAGGAAGTTAATTAAGGGCTTTGTGAAGGTATCAGCCCCACTTACTAGATTGACGAAGAAGAATATAAATTTTGCTTGGGATTTGATTTGTGATGTTGCTTTCCAACGACTAAATAGAACCCTGACGACAACCCCAGTCTTGATATTTCCTGAAGGGAACAAGATGTTTACAGTTTATACGGATGCATGCGGGATAGGGTTAGGCGTTGTTTTAATGCTAGAAGAGAGGGTAGTTAGTTATGGAAGAAGACAATTGAAAGTACACGAGAAAAACTGTCCTACCTACAACTTGGATTTTGTTGTTGTAGTGTTCGTTCTTAAGTCATGACAACATTATCTTTTAAGAGAGAAAGTTTGAACTATATACGGTTCATAAGTCCTAAAACTATTTGTTCTCACAAAAATATTTGAAATTGAGGCAACAACGATAGATGGAATTTCATGCATCATACAACTTTGAGATTGCTTATATCTCCAGCAAGGTTAATGTTATGGCAGGCGCCCTAAGTAGAAAAAGACCGACCTTAAGAGGAGTAAAGTTCGAAGTACATAACAACCTTTAGCTTTAGACCCTTAGTCAAGTTTGTACCTAGTTTGTTAACAACGCTAGAAGAGTGGACTACGCTTTTGGATCGGATAGGAGCGACATAACATGAAGACCCTCATATTTGTGACATGATGGATAAGCTAAGTAGAGGAGAGACCTCTAATCATCTAAGTATATACACTTGGTATCATGGTTAACATCTGTTTATTTTGGAAAGATAGTCCGACAACATGGGATACCCTCTAGCATAGTAAGTGATCGAGATCTTATCTTTACTAGTGAGTTTTGGAAATGGAGGTCAAAAATCTTCAAAATCGTGAGGTCAATCTAGTTAAAGTACAATGGGGTGACGCCGAAAAAGACGCGACTTGGGAGGCTGAAGACAAGATACGCGCATCCTACCCTTTTCTTTTTGAGGGTACATCCTTGATCTCTTATTCCATAAGTTTATGCATGCTTGTATCTATCTTTCAAGTATATCTCCTCAGTCCTATTCTTAGTCCTTAGGTAGAAACCAATGGATGTAAACATGTATTTGAAACATGTTATGATTGATGGTTGCAAGTAGTTTCTAGTGGTTTCTCGTGGATGCATATACACACACATTAGGTACTAGATCGGCTCAGTCACTTTCATATTGCATATGCATATATGTATTTATATATGGATTGAAACTTGATGTGTTATCATATGGATGTTGCATTTGTATGAATGATTGTGCACTCATGTAGAGGTTATAATCTACGATTAGGCATAATTGCATACATGATGGACTCATGGCACTGACATATTTCGCATTAAGGAGGTCAACTAAATCAGTAGACCACCTGATTTTGCATTAGATAAGGACGTATACACACACTATGCATATGATCATGAAAGCATTAGAAATATTTTTAAGGACAGTGGATGCCTGTGATTGAATGGTTGAGTAGATGGATGTTGGATGATAGGATATACATTCTTCTTGACTTGGAGATTTCGAGGACGAAATCCTTTAAGGAGGGGAGAATGTAACACCCCGAAATTCTAAAACATAACATCAGGGATAATTAAATAATAATTATTTTTTCAAAGAAGAATTGGGTGAAACGGGTTATGCCATTGCGTTCGTCTCAGAATTCTGCTTGAGATAGAGTCCAAGTTTGCGTGAATCGGACTACGAATGAAGAAGCTATGGAGGTTAGAAGATTTCTAATGTAAGTAGAAATTAAATTAAAAATAATAATTAAATAATCAATTCAGTTCGAAATTCAAAAACTCAGAAATCAGCTGAGCGGGACATCTCCCACTCAGGGGTGTCGACATGGGAGTCAACCCCCTCCCACTGTAGGGGTCGACCCCTGCCAACTGTGCTGAACGGTGACGATTTTCTGAGTCATAGGGCTACGTGGCGACTTCTGATTGGCCTGATGACGCATTTTCTTGGACTGGACGGCTCTGATGACTCCTAGGTTGAACTAAAGGATAATATTAATCCTATACTCCTTTATAAACACATTAAACCTTAACCCTAAACCTCACAATCTCATTCTTTGAAGCCGTCATGTTGTCCATCTCGAAACTAGCCTAGCCGTCATTCTTCAACCTAAATTCAAGAAGAAAATTAGAGAGACTCAAATCAAATTAGAAGATTAGTTTTGCTACAACAACATTCAATTATCTTTTCTTAATCCTAGCAAGGTAAGTTCATGTTATTTTCAGATTTTAATACATAATAGTAATCTTGGCATGTAATAGAATGAATCTAAGTCCATGCTTGATGATGAGACAATCTTTTCAGATTTATCCCTATCTTTCTATGGAATCTATGATTTTACATGCCTAAGAAGTTATTATATCGATTCAATCATGACTATCTTTGTTGAACTTCGGATATATAATCCTTTTAGGTTCATGATGTTATTCATATCAGATTTATATGTCTACGAGGTTATTTCTGTCAGTTTATTTCAGATCTATCTTTGTTATACCTCAATACTAACGGATCTGTAATCCTCTTAGGTCCATAATGTTATATTTGACAAATCTATCATTATAATGCCTGTTTTTATGCCTACTCTCATTTATGTCCATCATTCTTCCCCTTTATTTTATGAACCTAGAACCTAAAATCTAGACTGAATCTTGTTATACGTGCGATTGGAATGAGGGGATATTGGGGAATAATCTATTTGGTAATGGTGGAACATAATTTGTAACTTGTGATTTGGGGCATAATTGTTTTTGTTGCGAACTTGGGGTAAATTGAAATATTAAATCTAGATTGGGCGTAAACTGTAAATTGAATATTAAATCTAGATTGGGCATAACTATTGGTTGGGACGCCAAGCATAACGTATATTGTGATTTTGGGGAATGACTATTATAGCAAATTTGGGAAGATTGGGTGTAGCCTATTTTAGGCAATATCTTGTAACTGAATTTGTGGGGCATAACTTGCAATTGGCTTGGTTGGGCATAGCTTGAGAATTGGAACATGACTAGTTTTGTAAATTTGGGATAATTAGCATATAAAATCTAGAATTGGACATGTATGGTAAATAGGTAAATTGGATAAAAGATGAACATGCTTAACCCGAGGTTAGATTGAGTTGCGGTGTAAGTCTGCCCGAAACCGCCCGGCACATCGACCAACCGCAACAACAGGTCTAATGTGGGAGGTTAGCGCATAAAGCCCAAAAACCGAGGTTAGAATGAGTTTGCAGTAGAAGTCTGCCTGGAACCGCCCGGCACATCTAGCAACTGCAAACAACAGTTCTAATGTGAGAGGTTAAGCCATTAAAGAATGAATTAATGCTAATGAACAGACATGCTAAGAATGAACAGGGTTAAGTTAATAGGCAACAATTAACCATATACAACATGATGAATGAGTAGGGTTAAGTTAACCAACATAAAATGATGAACGAGTGGGGATAAGTTAAGGGAAACACTTAACCAATATAACATGATGAATGAATAGGGTTAAGTAACATATGATCAGGCAACACTTAACCAATACAACATGTTAGGTGGGTGGGTTAAGTTAACATGGACAAGAAGACAACTTAACCAATATTACATGAACAAAGTGGATAGGGTTAAGGCAAGCTTAACCAATAATACATATGGACTTAATAAGGGGAATGGTTAAGTAAATCTTGGGTAAGTGGGTAATATTAGTATATATGCCCATAAACTTAACCGTTGAATAAACACGCGTGAATCAGTGAGAAGGTTAAGTAACATATGAATAGGCAACACTTAACCAGTACAATGTGTTAGTTAAGCACATGGGTTGGGTTGAGTTAAATTGAGAACACTTAACCACAATAACATGTTGGTTAGGAAATCCTAGTAACGGGGACAAATTTCAGCATTAACCCACATAGATGTATCATGTTACCCTGAACTAGGTAGGGTGGGGCACGATTACTGCGCTGATTATAAACGGTCAAAATAGCGGCGAGTGGTGCAGCAGTGTAGATTCCGACGGAGAATGGGAGTGCATGTGCTCCGGAGTGGAAAAAGCAGGTACAGGGCAGCAGTAGTATACACTATGCATCTTGAATCATATCGGGTTACCATAATGGGAATTGATACACCCCATGATGGGGCCAGCACAGGTATCTACATACAAGCAAGGCCGAATGACACAAGTATTGAATACATACAAGCGATGTCGAATGACACAAGTAATGAATACATACAAGCGAGGTTGAATGACACAAGTAATGAATACATACAAGCGAGGTCGAATGGCACAAGTAATAAATACATGCGAGATAGGGAGTCGGTCGATAGGGTAGTAAGGGTACATCTAACATATCCATAGCAATTAGGCAAATTGAGGTGGGATCCTCATAATAGATGTACAAATAAAGGCTACCACAATTGCGGGGATTGGGATCATATTATCATTTTTTACAGATTACTAGTTGGGACACTAGTTAGGTGGTGCAGAGATATAGAAATCAGAATAACAGGGTAGTAGCGAAGTAGAAAAAGAGTAGAAGCGCATTCAGTTTATCTTGCCTTATCATATCTTATGCTAATCTTATCTTGTTATCCCTCTTATCACGGTATAGTCTTATATTCATGTCATGTTATTTTACCTATTCACATACTGAAAATCACTGGACTTACCAGGCTTTATGTTTGACCCATTTTCTTTCGTCTTCTTTTCTTCCATTTCACCCCCCAAGTAGTCAGGGAGGGAATAGCTCAGCTTATTTTGGACCGTTTCTCTTTCCAAGCTTGAAGATTCTTTGATGTATTGCTTGGATCCTCTTATCTTTGAATATGGTTGTGTTTGCACTTTAATTTGGGGATTTATGCTACTTTGCTATGTTTTATGCTTCTTATATATACTTGGACGTTTTTGAAACAAGACGGAAGTTTTATGTATTACTTTTAAGTGTGATTGAGTCAACTGTTGTAAAAGCTTGACTGAACTACGTTGCTTATAAAATGACTTTGTTTTCCGCTACTTTATTTGTCTGTCTTGTAATTTATCTGCATCTTTTACCTATAACGCTTCACTGAAGTTAATGCATTCCCTTTATGAGTGACATTAATGGAGGTAGGGTGTTTCACTTGGTATCAGAACTGAAGGTTACCGGATCAGATAAAAGATTTGAAAAATTATTTTCAAAACGGTTTTAAAAGAAGCATTTCCAAAAGAAAATTTTTGTTTTAAAGGCATATTCCCCAAATCCATATGCATAAATTTTTGATCCTCTGTTTGAATCCTTGTTTCCTTCTTTCTTGAATCTCCGGGGCTCCCGGCTTTCTGGGAGGTAACCTCATCGCGGCATGGTTCCGTAGACTTGATGAGACTACGACACCTGTCAAAGGGCAAAGAAGTGCCCAACTTCCATATATGGCCACAGTAGTTTCACCTGCGGCTAATTTTCTTTCAAGCTTTGTAGGGTTTTCTATGCGATGGAGGCAGCTTTCGAGAGACTTGTCAACATGTTACACAAGGATGGTAAAGATGAGAATGAGGGAGTTTGGCTAAGGAGCACAACCCAAGGATGAGAACTCATGAATATGGACTTGATCCACAAAGGAGGGAAAAATAAAGACGTGTAAGTGGAAGAATCACAGGATAAGAAGGGAGGAAAGAATAGTGAAACCTAAGACAAGAGGAAGTGTGTTTATTATGGTATAATGGGTCATATAATTAAGGACAATGGAAAGAACAAAGGACAGAATTTTCACTAGGGCAAGTGCGTGCTCTCACCGGCAGTGTACCGGAGAGAGAGGTAGTAAAGTTTCTATTGAGAAATTTAATTTTTCTTTTTGATCATCCTGTTAGTGCTCTTTTTGATTTTAGCGCTTCACATTCGGTTATATCTGCTTCCATAGTTGAGTCTCTGCACCTTAGTACTTGTATAATAGAAGATCACATAATTGTCTCAAATCCAATTGGTGGTTCGGCTCATTTATCTTTGGTTTGTAAGGATTTGAGAATAGCTATATTAAATATTGAGTTTAAGTGTAATGCTTATGTTTTTGGTTTCATAGGCTATGGGTTGATTCTAGGCATGGATTGGTTAGCCAGTAATTGTGAAAGGAGGATAGTTAGACTTTTGACTTGCCTCGGGAATACCCTCGAGATTTCATGCGATCCTATGGGATCAGTTTGGCTTAGCAACCTAGAATCACTTGATGCATCTATCGACGATTTGCGATCCGTTAGAGTAGTCCATGAGTACGCAGATGTTTTTGATTAGGTTAGGGGTTTTTCCCCTAAAACACGAGATAGACTTCCGCATATATCTAGTTGACAATGCAAAGCCATTTGCATTACCTATACGACACATGACTCCAAGGGAAAGGAAGGGCTCAATAAAAGAGTTACTTGAGAAAGGGTTCCTAAGGCGAAGTATTTCTGAATGAGGAGCTCCAGTTGTTTTGGCTACAAAGGCAGATGGTTCACTTCGCTTGTGCATAGACGAAATTTTTTTTTTCTCTAAGAGTGGGGAAGAACATGCTTTGTATCCAATGGAAGTCTCGGATACCCTCCAAGCGCATCACCTTAAGGCTAGGTTCTCCAAATATCATTTTTTGGAGAGAAGAAGTAAGATTTCTAAGACATGTGATATCCAAGGAAGGGTAATAGAAGATCCCGCAAAAGTAGTTGCAGTGCAAGATTAGAAGGTCCCAAGCAATGCAACGGGAGTAAGAAGTTTTCATGGATTAGCGGGCTGGTATAGGAAGTTAATTAAGGGCTTTGTGAAGGTATCAGCCCCACTTACTAGACTGACGAAGAAGAATCTAACTTTTACTTGGGATTTGATTTGTGATGTTGCTTTCTAATGACTAAAGAGAACCATGACAACAACCCCAGTCTTGACATTTCCCGAAGGGAACAAGACGTTTACAGTTTATACAAATGCATGCGGGATAGCGTTAGGCATTGTTTTAATGCTAGAAGAGAGGGTAGTTAGTTATGGAAGAAGACAGCTGAAAGTCCATGAGAAAACTATCCTACCCACGACTTGGAATTAATTGTTATAGTGTTCACTCTTAATTCATGGCATCATTATCTTTTGAGAGAGAAAGTTTGAACTATAAACAGATCTTAAGTCCTTAAAATATTTGTTCTCGCAAAAATATTTGAAATTGAGGCAACAACGACAGATGGAATTTCTTGCCTCATACGACTTTGAGATTGCTTATACCCCTAGCAAGGGTAATGTTGTGGCAGGCGCCCTAGGTAGAAAAGGACTGACCTTAAGAGGGAGTAAACTTTGAAGTACATAGCAACCTTTAGCTTTATGCCCTTAGTCAAGTTTGTACCTGGTTTGTTAACAACGCTAGAAGAGTGGCCTACGCTTTTGGATCGAATAGGAGTGGCGTAACATGAAGACCCTTAGATTTGTGACATGATGGATAAGTTAAGTAGAGGAGTGACCTCTAATCATCTTAGTATATACACTTGGTATCACGGTTAACATCTGTTTATCTTGGAAAGATAGTCCGACTACATGGGATACCCTCTAGCATAGTAAGTGATCGAGATCCTATCTTTACTAGGGAGTTTTGGAAATGGAGGTCAAGAAGCTTCGAAATCGTGAGGTCAAGCTAGTTAAAGTAAAATGGGGTGACACTGAAAACGACGCGACTTGGGAGGTTGAAGAAAAGATACGCGCATCCTACCCTTTTTTTTTACGGTACATCCTTGATCTCTTATTCCATAAGTTTATGCATGCTTGTATCTATCTTTCAAGTATATCTCCGTAGTCCTGTTCTTAATCCTTAGGTTGAAATCAATGGATGTAAACATGTGTTTGAAACATGTTATGATTGATGGTTGCAAGTGGTTGCTAGTGGTTGCTAGTGGTTTCTTGTGGATGCATATACACACACATTAGGTACTAGATCGGCTCAATCACTTTCATATTGCATATGCATATATGTATTTATATATGGATTGAAACTTGATGTGTTATCATATGGATGTTGCATTTGTATGAATGATTGTGCACTTATGTAGAGGTTACCAGGTACGATTAGGAATAATTGCATACATGATGGACTCATGGCACTGACATAATTCGCATAAAGGAGGTCAACTGAATCAGTAGACCGCCTGATTTTGCATTAGATAAGGACATATACACACACTATGCATATGATCATGAAAGCATTAGAAATCTTTTTAAGGAAAATTGATGCCGGTGATTGAATGGTTGAGTAGATGGATGTTGGATAGTAGGATATACATTCTTCTTGCCTTGGAGTTTTCGGGGACGAAATCCTTTAAGGAGGGGAGAATCTAACACCCTGAAATTCTAAAACATAACATTAGAGATAATTAAAGAATAATTAATTTTTAAAAGAAGAAATGGGTGAAACGGGTTATGCCATTGCGTTCGTCTCAGAATTCTGCTTGAGATAGAGTCCGAGTTTGCGTGAATTGGACTCCGTATAAAGATGTTATGGAGATTAGAAGATTTCAAGTGTAAGTAGAAATTAAATTAAAAATAATAATTAAATAATCAATTCAGTTCGAAATTCAAAAACTCGGAAATTGGCTGAGCAGGAAATCTCCCACTTAGGGGTGTCGACATGGGATTTGACCCCCCTATAGGGGTGTCGACATGGGTGTCGACCACCCTGTAGGGGTCGACCCTTGCCAACTGTGCTGGACAGTGACGATTTTCTCAGTCATAGGGCTACGTGGCGACTTCTTATTGGCCTGATGACGCATTTTCTTGGACTGGACGGCTCAGGTGACTCCTAGGTTGATCTAAAGGCTCATATTAATCTTGTACTCCTATATAAGCACATCAAACCTTAACCTTAAACCTCACAATCTCATTCTATGAAGCCGTCATGCTGTCCATCTCTAAACTAGCCTGGCCGTCATTCTTCAACCTAAATTTAAGAAGAAAATAAGAGAGCCTCAAATCAAATTAGAAGATTAGTTTTGCTACAACAATAACGATTCAATTATCTTTTCTTAATCCTAGCAAGGTAAGTTCATGTTATTTTAGGATTTAAATACCTAATAGCAATCTTGGCATGTAATCAAATGAATCTAAGTCCATGCTTGATGATGAGGCAATCTTTTCAGATTTATCCTTATCTTTCTATTGAATCTATGATTTTGCATGCCTAATAAGTTATTATATCGATTCAATCATGACTATCTTTGTTGAACATCGGATATATAATCCTTTTAGGTTCATGATGTTATTCATATTAGATTTATATGTCTACGAGGTTATTTCTATCAGTTTATTCCAGATCTATCTTTGTTATACCTCAATTCAAACGGATCGGTAATCCTCTTAGGTCCATAATGTTATATTTGACAGATCTATCATTATAATGCCTGTTTTATGCCTACTCTCATTTATGTCCTTCTTTCTTCCCCTTTATTTTATGAACCTAGAATCTAGAATCTAAACTGGATCTTGTTATACGTGCGATTGGAATGAGGGGATATTGGGGAATAATCTATTTGGTAATGGTGGAACATAATTTGTAACTTGTGATTTGGGGCATAATTGTTATTGTTGCGAACTTGGGGTAAATTGAAATATTAAATCTAGATTGGGCGTAAACTGTAAATTGGAATATTAAATCTAAATTGGGCATAACTATTGGTTGGGACGCCAAGCATAATGTATATTGTGATTTTGGGGCATGACTATTAATGCAGATTTGGGAAGATTAGGTGTAACCTATTTTGAGCAATAACTTGTAACTGAATTTATGGGGCATAACTTGCAATTGGCTTGGTTGGGCATAGCTTGAGAATTGGAACATGACTAGTTTTGTAAATTTGAGATAATTAGCATATTAATTCTAGACTTGGACATGTATGGTAAATAGGTAAATTGGATAAAAGATGAACATGCCTAACTAGAGGTAAGATTCAGATGCGGTGTAAGTCTGCCCGGAACCGCCCAACACATCCAGCAACCGCAAATACTGGTCTAATGTGAGAGGTTAGCGCATAAAGCCCAAAACTCGAGGTTAGAATGAGTTTGCGGTAGAAGTCTACCCGGAATCGCCCAACACATCCAGCAACTGCAAACAACAGTTCTAATGTGAGAGGTTAAGGCATTAATGAATGAATTAATGCTAATGAACAGACATGTTGAGAATGAACAGGGTTAAGTTAATAGGAAATACTTAACCAAGTACAACATGATGAATGAGTAGGGTTAAGTTAACCAACATAACACGATGAACGAGTAGGGATAAGTTAAGGGAAACACTTAACCAATATAACATGATGAATGAACAGGGTTAAGTAACATATGAATAGGCGACACTTAACCAATACAACATGTTAGGTAGGTGGGTTAAGTTAACATGGACAAGAAGACAACTTAGCCAATATTACATGAACAAAGTGGAAAGGGTTAAGGCAAGCTTAACCAATAATACATATGGACTTGATAAGAGGAAGGGTTAAGTAAATCTTGGGTAAGTGGGTAATATTAGTATATAATGGCTCATAAACTTAACAATTAAATCAACACGCGTGAATCAGTGAGAAGGTTAAGTAACATATGAATAGGCAACACATAACCAGTGCAACATGTTAAAAAAGAAAATGTGTGGGGTTAAGTTAAATTGAGAACAATTAACCAATATAACATGTTGATTAGTAAAACCCTAGTAACGGGGACCCATTTCAGCAGTAACCCACATAGATGTATCATTTACCCTGAACTAGGCAGGGTTGGGCACGATTACTGGGTTGATTATAAGCGGTCAAAATAGCTGCGAGTGGTGCCGCAGTGTAGGTTCCGACAGAGTATTGGCATGCACGTGCTCCGGAGTGGAAAAGCAGGCACTGGGCATCAGTAGTATACACTGTGCATCTTGAATCATGTCGGGTTGCTATCATGGGAATTGATACACCACATGATGGGGCCAGCACAGGTATCTACATAAATGGGGCATAATGACACAAATACATACAAGCGAGGTCGAATGACACAAGTAATGAATAGATACAAGCGAGGTCGAATGACACAAGTAATAAATACATGCTAGTTTGGGAGCCGATCGATACAGTAGTAAGGGTACATCTAACATATCCATGGCAATAAGGCAGACTGAGGTGGGATCCTCATAATAGATGTACAGCTGAAGGCTACCACAATTGTGGGGATTGGGATCATATTATCATTTTATACAGATTACTTGTTGGGACACTAGTTAGGTGGTGAAGAGATATAGAAATCAGAATAACAGGGTAGTAGCGATGCAGAGAAAGAATAGAAGTGCATTCAGTTTATCTTGCCTTTCCATATCTTATAATAATCTTATCTTGTTATCCCTGTTATCACGATATTATCTTATATTCAGTTTATTCATGTCATGTTACTTTTACCTGTTTACATACTGAAAATCACTGGACATAACAGGCTTTATGTCTAACCCATTTTCTTTCATCTTCTTTTCTTCCATTTCTCCCCCAGGTAGTCAGGGAGGGAATAGCTCAGCTTAGTTTGGACCGTTTCTCTTTTCAAGCTTGAAGATTCTTTGATGTATTACTTGGATCCTCTTATCTTTGGTTGCGGGTGTGTTTGCACTTTAATTTGGGGATTTATGCTAGTTTGCTATGTTTTATGCTTCTTATATATACTTTGAAGTTTTTGAATCAAGACAGAAGTCTTATGTAGTACTTTTAAGTATGATTGAGTCAATTGTTGTAAAAGCTTGACTGAACTACATTGCTTATAAAATGACTTTGTTTTTCACTGCTTTATTTGTCTATCTTGTAATTTATCTGCATCTTCTACCTATAACGCTTCACTGAAGTTAATGCATTCCCTTTGTGAGTAGCATTAATGGAGGTGGGGTGTTTCACTTGGTATCAGAGCTGAAGGTTACCGGATCAGATAAAAGATTCGAAAAATTATTTTTAAAACGGTTTTAAAAGAAGCATTTCCAAAAGAAAAGTTTTGTTTTAAAGGCATATTCCCCAAAGCCATATGCACTAACTTTTGATCCTCTGTTTGAATCCTTGTTTCCTTCTTTCTTGAGTCTTAGGGGCTCCTGGATTTCTGGGAGGTAACCTCATCGCGGCATGGTTCCGTAGGCTTGATGAGACTATGACACCTGTCAAAGGGCGAAGAAGTGCCCAACTTCCATATATAGCCGTAGTAGTTTAACCTACGGCTAATTTTCTTTCAAGCTTTGTAGGGTTTTTTGTGCGATGGAGGCAGCTTTCGAGAGACAAGTCAACATGTTACACAAGGATGGTAAAGATGAGAATGAGGGAGTTTGGCTAAGGAGCACAACCCAAGGATGAGAAATTCATGAATATGGACTTGGTTCACAAAGTAGGCAAAAAGAAAGAGGTGTAAGTGGAAGAATCACAGGAAAAGAAGGGAGGAAAGAATAGTAAAACCTAAGGCAAGAGGAAGTGTCTTTATTATGGTATAACGTGTCATATAATTAAGGACAAGGGCAAGAAAAAAGGACAAAATTTTCAGGAGGGCAATTGCATGCTCTCACCGCCAGCATACCAGAGAGAGAGGTAGTAAAGTTTCTATTGGGAAAGTTTATTTTTTCTTTTTGATCATCCTGTTAGTGCTCTTTTTGATTTTAGCTCTTCCCATTCGGTTATATCTGCTTCCATAGTTGAGTCTCTGCACCTTAGTACTCGTATAGTAGAAGATCCCATTATTGTCTCAAATCCAATTGGTGGTTCGGCTCATTTATCTTTGGTTTATAAGGGTTTGAGAATAGCTATATTAAGTATTGAGTTTAAGTGTATGTTTTTGGTTTCATGGGCTATGGGTTGATTATAGGCATGGATTGGTTAGCTAGTAATTGTGAAAGTAGGGTAGTTAGACTTTTGACTTGCCTCGGGAATACCCTCGAGATTTCGTGTGATCCTGAGGGATCAGTTTGTCTTAGCAACCTAGAATCACTTGATGCATCTATCGAAGATTTGCGATCCATTAGGGTAGTCCTTGAGTACGAAGATTTTTTTGATTAGGTTAGGTGATTCCCCTAAAACGCGTGATAGACTTCCGCATATATCTAGTTGACAATGCAAAGCCAGTTGAATTACCTGTACGACACATGACTCCAAGGGAAAGGAAGGGCTCAGTAAACAAGTAAAAGAGTTACTTGAGAAAGGGTTCATAAGGCAAAGTATTTCTGAATGGGGTGCTCCAGTTGTTTTCGCTACAAAGGCGGATGGTTCACTTCGCTTGTGCATAGATGATATTTTGGTTTTCTCTTAGAGTGGGGAAGAACATGCTTTGTATCTAAGGGAAGTCTCGGATACCCTCCTAGCGCATCATCTTAAGGCTAGGTTCTGCAAATATCATTTCTGGAGAGAAGAAGTATGGTTTCTAAGACATGTGATATCCAAGGAAGGGATAACAGTAGATCCCGCAAAAGTAGTTGCGTTGCAAGATTAGAAGGTCCCGAGGAATGCAATGGGAGTAAGAACTTTTCTTGGATTAGCGGGCTGGTACAGGAAGTTAATTAAGGGTTTTGTGAAGATATCAGCCCCACTTACTAGATTGACAAAGAAGAATCTAACTTTTGCTTGTTATTTGATTTGTGATGTTTCTTTCCAACGACTAAAGAGAACCCTAACGACAACCCCAGTCTTGACATTTCCCGAAGGGAACAAGACGTTTACAGTTTATACAGATGCATACGGGATAGGGTTAGGCGTTGTTTTAATGCTAGAAGAGAGGGTAGTTAGTGATGGAAGAAGATAGCTGAAAGTACATGAGAAATACTATCCTACCCATGACTTGGAATTAGCTGATATAGTGTTCGCTTTTAAGTCATGGCATCATTATCTTTTAAGAGAGAAAGTTTGAACTATATACGGATCATAAGTCCTTAAAATATTTGTTCCCGAAAAATGATTTAAAATTGAGGCAACAACGATAGATGGAATTTATTGCATCATACGACTTTGAGATTGCTTATACCCCTAGCAAGGGTAATGTTGTGGCAGGCGCCCTAAGTAGAAAAAGACCGATCTTAAGAGGGGTAAAGTTTGAAGTAGATAGCAACCTTTAGCTTTAGACCCTCAGTCAATTTTGTACCTGGTTTGTTAACAACGCTAGAAGAGTGGCCTACGCTTTTGGATCGGATAGGAGCAACATAACATGAAGACCCTCGTATTTGTGACATAATGGATAAGCTAAGTAGAGGAAAGACCTCTAGTCATCTTAGTATATAAACTTGGTATCATGGTTAACATCTGTTTATCTTGGAAAGATAGTCTGACTACATGGGATACCCACTAACATAGTAAGTGATCAAGATCCTATCTTTACTAGTGAGTTTTGGAATGGGGGTCAAGAAGCTTCGAAATCGTGAGGTCAAGCTAGTTAAAGTACAACGGGGTGACGCTAAAAAAGACGCGACTTGGGAGGCTGAAGACAAGATACGCGCATCCTACCCATTTCTTTTTTAGGGTACATCCTTGATCTCTTATTCCATAAGTTTATGCATGCTGGTATCTATCTTTCAAGTATATATCCTTAGTCCCATTCTTAATCCTTAGGTAGAAACCAATGGATGTAAACATGTATTTGAAACATGTTATGGTTGATGGTTGCAAGTGGTTGCTCGTGGATGCATATACACACACATTAGATACTAGATCGGATCAGTCACTTTCATATTGCATATGCATATATGGATTTATATATGGATTAGAACTTGATGTGTTATCATATGCATGTTGCATTTGTATGAATGATTGTGCACTCTTGTAGAGGTTATAAGGTACGATTAGGAATAATTGCATACATAATGGACTCATGGCACTGAAATAATTCGCATTAAGGAGGTCAACTGAATTAGTAGACTGCCTGATTTTGCATTAGATAAGGACAAATACACACACTACGCATATGATCATGAAAGCATTAGAAATCTTTTTAAGGACAATGGATGCCTGTAATTGAATAGTTGAGTAGATGGAAGTTGGATGGTAGGATATACATTCTTTTTGACTTGGAGATTTCAAGGACGAAATCCTTTAAGGAGGGATAATGTAACACCCCGAAATTCTAAAACATAACATCAGAGATAATTAAAGAATAATTAATTTTTAAAAGAAGAATTGGGTGAAACGGGTTATGCGATTGCGTTTGTCTTAGAATTCTGCTTGAGATAGAGTCCGAATTTGCGTGAATCGGACTCCGTATGAATAAGTTATGGAGGTTAGAAGATTTCTAGTGTAAGTAGAAATTAAATTAAAAATAATAATTAATTAATCAATTCAGTTCGAAATTTAAAAACTCAGAAATCAATTGAGCAGGAAATCTCCTGCTCAGGTGTATCGACCCCCTAGAGGGCGTCAACATGGGAGTCGACCCCTCCCCCCCCCCACCCCGTAGGGGTCAACCCCTGCCAGCTGTGTTGGAAAGTGACGATTTTCTGAGTCATAAGGCTACGTGGCGACTTCTGATTGGCCTGATGACGCATTTTCTTGGACTGGACGGCTCTGATGACTCCTAGGTTGAACTAAAGGATAATATTAATCCTGTACTCCTTTATAAACACATCAAACCTTAACCCTAAACCTCACAATCTCATTCTTTGAAGCCGTCATGTTGTCCATCTCGAAACTAGCCTAGCCGTCATTCTTCAACCTAAATTCAAGAAGAAAATTAGAGATACTCAAATCAAATTAGAAGATTAGTTTTGCTACAACAACATTCAATTATCTTTTCTTAATCCTAGCAAGGTAAGTTCATGTTATTTTCAGATTTTAATACCTAATAGTAATCTTGGCATGTAATAAAATGAATCTATGTCCATGCTTGATGATGAGACAATCTTTTCAGATTTATCCCTATCTTTCTATTGAATCTATGATTTTCCATGCCTAAGAAGTTATTATATCGATTCAATCATGACTATCTTTGTTGAACATCGTATATATAATCCTTTTAGGTTTATGATGTTATTCATATCAGATTTATATGTCAACGAGTTTATTTCTATCATTTTATATCAGATCTATCTTTGTTATACCTCAGTTCTAATGGATTTGTAATCCTCTTAGGTCCATAATGTTATATTTGATAGATCTATCATTATAATGCCTGTTTTTATGCCTACTCTCATTTATGTCCTTCTTTCTTCCCCTTTATTTTATGAACCTAGATTAACCTAGAATCTAGACTGAATCTTGTTATATGTGTGATTGGAATGAGGGGACATTGGGGAATAATCTATTTGGTAATGGTGGAACATAATTTGTAACTTGTGATTTGGGGCATAATTATTATTGTTGCGAACTTGGGGTAAATTGAAATATTAAATCTAGATTGGGCGTAAGCTGTAAATTGGAATATTAAATCTAGATTGGCCATAACTATTGGTTGGGACGCCAAGCATAATGTATATTGTGATTTTGGGGCATGACTATTAATGCAAATTTGGGAAGATTGGGTGTAACCTATTTTGAGCAATAACTTGTAATTGAATTTGTGGGGCATAACTAGCAATTGGCTTGGTTGGGCATGGCTTGAGAATTGGAACATGACTAGTTTTGTAAATTTGGGATAATTAGCATATAAAATCTAGACTTGGACATGCATGGTAAATAGATAAATTGGATCAAAGATGAACATGCCTAACCCGAGGTTAGATTAAGTTATGGTGTAAGTCTGCCCGGAACCGCCCGGCACATCCAAAAACCGTAAAAACAGGTCTAACGTGAGAGGTCAGCGCATAAAGCCCATAACCCGAGGTTAGAATGAGTTTGCGGTAGAAGTCTACGCGGAACCGCCCGGTACATCCAACAACTGCAAACAACAGTTCTAATGTGAGAGGTTAAGGCATTAATGAATGAATTAATGCTAATGAACATACATGCTAAGAATGAACATGTTTAAGTTAATAGGAAATACTTAACCAAATACAACATGATGAATGAGTAGGGTTAAGTTAACTAACATAACATGATGAATGAGTGGGGATTAGTTAAGGGAAACACTTAACCAATATAACATGATGAATGAACAGGGTTAAGTAACATATGAACAGGTGACACTTAACCAATACAACATGTTAGGTGTGGGGGTTAAGTTAACATGGACAAGAAGACAACTTAACCAATATTACATGAACAAAGTGGATAGGGTTAAGGCAGCTTAACCAATAAAATATATGGACTTGATAAGGGGAAGGGTTAAGTAAATCTTGGGTAAGTGGGTAATATTAGTATACATAGGCCCAGAAACTTAACCGTTAAGTAAACATGCGTGAATCATTGAGAAGGTCAAGTAACATATGAATAGGAAAGACTTAACCAGTACAACATGTTAAATAAGAAAATGGGTGGGGTTAAGTTAAATTGAGAACACTTAACCATTATAACATGTTGATTAGGAAACCCTAGTAACAGGGACCACTTTCAGCGGTAATCCACACAGATGTATCATGGTACCCTGAACTAAGCAGGGTGGGGCACGATTACTGGGCTGATTATATGCGATCAAAATAGCGGCGAGTGGTGCAGCAGTGTAGTTTCCGACGGAGTATGGGAGTGTACGTGCTCCGGTGTGGAAAAAGCAGGCACTGGGCATCAGTAGTATACACTGTGCATCTTGAATCGTGCCGTGTTGCCATCCTGGGAATTGATACACCCCATGATGGGGCCAACACAGGTATCTACATAAAAGCGGGGCCGAATGACACAAGTAATGAATACATACAAGCGAGGTTGAATGACACAAGTAATGAATACATATAAGCGAGGTCGAATGACACAAGTAATGAATACATACATGCGAGGTCGAATGACACAAGTAATAAATATATGCGAGTTAGGGAGTCGATAGATAGGGTAGTAAGGGTACATCTAACATATCCATGGCAATTAGGCAGATTGAGGTAGGACCCTCATAAGAGATGTATAGCTGAAGGCTACCACAATTGCGGGGATTGGGATCATATTACCATTTTATAAAGATTACTTGTTGGTACACTAGTTAGGTGGTGCAGAGATATAGAAATCAGAATATCAGGGTAGCAGTGAAGCAGAGGAAGAGTAGAAGTGCATCCAGTTTATTTTGCCTTATCATATCTTATGCTAATCTTACCTTGTTATCCCTGTTATCACGGTATTGTCTTATATTCAGTTTATTCATGTCATGTTACTTTTACCTGTTTACATACCGAAAATCACTGGACTTACCAGGCTTTATGTCTGACTCAGTTTTCTTTCGTCTTCTTTTCTTCCGTTTCTCCCACCAGGTAGTCAGGGAGGGAATAGCTCAGCTTAATTTGGACTGTTTCACTTTCCAAGCTTGAAGATTCTTTGACGTATTGCTTGGATCCTCTTATCTTTGGCTATGGCTGTGTTTGCACTTTAATTTGGGGATTTATGCTACTTTGCTATGTTTTATGCTTCTTATATATACTTGGAAGTTTTTGAATCAAGACAGAAGTTTTATGTAGTACTTTTAAATATGATCGAGTCAATTGTTGTAAAAGCTTGACTGAACTACGTTGCTTATAAAATGACTTTGTTTTCCACTGCTTTATTTACCTGTCTTGTAATTTATCTTCATATTTTACCTATAACGCTTCACTGAAGTTAATGCATTCCCTTTGTCAGTGACATTAATGGAGGTGGGGAGTTTCAAGGTGACTCTTCATAATAAATTATTTCGTTTCGAATCAGTCAACTGGTATAAAAAATCATCAGTCGTCTGATTGAATCATACTATAAAACGTTTGGATTTAAAATCATTCAAAACTAGCCTTACTGTACAGATATAGGCAGACCAGTCGACTGGTTGAATTTCTACCAGTCGACTGGTACAGTTGAGTCTGTACAACCATGGTTTTTTAAAGCCTTTTAATATATATATATATATAATTATATCTTGTTTTGTATATTCATGTTATACTTGAGGATAGATTTTAACATAATTCTAACACGAACCAACACACACTCACACACACACACACGCACACACAAACACACACACACACACACACACATATATATATATATAACACCTTATCTTCATTACATGATTTCCATTGCTCTTCTCTTTGTTGACATTAATCAAAATTCTTGTTCTCAACATTCTCCCCTTTTTGATTGATGACAACATATTCATATTTCTCCCGCTGAGTATTTGCTTCCCCTGAATTTCTGTAACATTTTGTTAGTTCATAAATTTATAAACTTACCGTTTTGATTCCTACAACAAAATGTTATCACATATATACTTTCAAAAAAAAGGAATTGATATATCATTATGAGCATTTATAAATAGATCCATCATTTTGAGCATAAAATATGGCTATAAATAGATTCATCATTTCGAGCATTGAAAATATAACTCTCCCCCTTTGTCATCAATTTAAAAGTATTTAAACACTATAAGCACAAAGTAATCGAATAATCTTTTAGAGATCTTTGAAATATACAACTCCTAATTCTCGTCGAAGTCTTATGAAAGAATTCTTTAAAAGGGGTTTAGTAAAGATGTCAGCAATTTGATTTTCTGACTTTACAAACTCTAAATTAATGGTTTGTTTTTCAATATTACCTCTCAATAAGTGATGTCTTATATCAATATGTTTAGTTCTAGAATGGTTTACTGGATTTTTAGATAAATTTATTGCGCTTATATTGTCGTAATAAATTGTGGAATCAGATTAGTTTACGTTAAAATCTTTTAGTGTTTGTTGCATATATATTACTTGAGCACAACCTAATGCAGTAGATATATATATTGTAACACCCCACCTCCGCTAGGGTCACTCACAAAGGGAATGCACTAGGTTTGGTGAAGCATTATCGAGGTACACATGCACAGAAATATTACAAGACAGAACATATATATATATATATATATATATATATATATATATATATATATATATATATATATATATATATATATATATAACAGCGGAAGTAAAACAAATTTCATTACCTTATAAAATAAGGTCTAAAGCCTTTTACATCAGAATACAGCAAAACCTGTCTTGCAACAATAAAGAAGCATAAAAACCTTTTCATAAATTATTCTCCAAGTAAAACAGTGAAGTAGCCATAGCTAAGAAAAGTCCGAGCCATACATGATGACCTTCAAACAGGAGAAGTCCGAACTAACAATAGCATTTCCTCCCTGTAACCTGGGGGGGGGGGGAGGGAAACGGAAGACAAGAGGCGAAACAAAACGGGGTCAGTCATAAAGACTGGTAAGCCCTATCTACTATTAGTATATAAACTAGTAAAGTTAACTGGCATGAGGAACTGAGATGAACGTAAGTATGATGACAAGACAGATAAGCTAAACCAAAATAACAGGATGAAATACTGTACCAAGATACACGAGTGTGTCATGATAAACTACGGTGTCAAGATAAATCAAGGTATCACATTGTCAGGTTTCTATCAAGTATACTATCCCAAGGTATCTACCCTGTATAACATCCCACGGTACCTATCATGTATATTTCCCCTGGTTCTAACATGTATATTTGCTCTGCACCCCTCGTACTAGTATCCCAACCCGCGTCATGTGTTAACTATGAATGTCCCTTGCCCAATGTCATGTAATGGTCCATGTCAACCTAATATATAGCATATGTAGGTTTTCCCAACTCATATGTTTCTTTCCATGTATAAGTTCAGTCCTTTGTCGTAGACCATACGGGCTTTCCCATGTAAACATTTTATCCATGAGGTTATTTTGGACTGTTACCCTTGATCTAGTTATGTTTCCTTACCATGAACTATCGCGCGTTCACTTAGGATTTATGCCACCTAGGACCACTAGGGATTATGCTACCTAATGAACGTTTCCGTGTCTCAGTTTGGGTTCAGCCACCTAGGGCCACTAGGGATTATGCCACCCGTCAACCGCGCCCTTTATCCCACGTATGTATCGTGAACCGTTTTCCATGTCTAGACGCACATGTTTCTCAATGTGCCATCCGAGTTCCGTGCCAGGCAAACCAAGAAATACGGAACTCGGTCGGGAGCTTTAAGTCGTCTGCTGATGCAGATATCAAGGTCTGTTTTTGTACCCGTGGCTATGGTCCCACATGACCCCTCCCTCAACTACTGAAAGGCAATCCAAGAAAAATCATGTATGAGAACTACACTAAGGCCCATCGATGCCCACTTCCAGATAGCCAACCTCACCCATAACTTGATAGCTAGTATATGGTCCTTTGAGAGTTCCCTGCCTTTCCGTACGTACATGATTGACTAAAGATGGTAGGTAGTCGGCGACTTGCTATCTCGGGGCAAAATCAGGTACCGTCGACTCCACGCTAATCCATCCCAGTCTTTAGGTCGCTCGCATAGCAACCAAGGCATACTCTTGGCTCTTCTACCGCAGACCTTAACCCCTGTGAGGCCAGGTTTCATGGACCACTTGCCACCTCACAGAGGGATACCAAGAGTACCCTCACGTTCCCCGAAGCTTCCGCTTCGTCACCCAGTTCGTTGGAGCTTTTATCCAAGTCAGATAACTTGCTCCTCCTCGTATACTAAGTGATGACCTACCGTACCAGGTTACTCATCTCTTTATGAACTAGTCCCATGTCCTTAGCTAAGAATTATTACTTAGTTACCCTTAACTAAGGTTTACCACTTAGCTCCTCTTTCCGTTATCCTTGTTAACTACGATTTCCAACCTAGTCCCCTGAGCTAGGGTTTTGTCAAATGGGTTAAGTGTTGTTATCCAAGTTCATGACTTAACCCGCCTACGAATCATGTCAAGATCGGCTAAGTACTCAAGTTCAAGGCTTAGCCCTACAGGTTGGTTAGGTGTACCAACAAGCCCATGACTTAACCTTATCAAGTCAAACTGGTTAAGTATTTATTTGTCTTAACCCTATCAGATTATCATGTTAGATTGATTAAGCATATATTATCTTAATCCCATCAGATTATCGACTCGGATTGGTTAAGTGTAGGTTAAATTAACCCCCATCCACTAATCGTATACAATGGTTAAGCCTAAATTAAAAGGTCTTATGACTTAACCCTACCAGGTCCACCTATTAGATTGGTTAAGTAAAGGTTACTTAACCTCATCCAATCATCACGTATAATTGGTTAAGTATAAGTTACCTAACCCCATTAAATTATCATATTAAATTAGTTAAGTATTGGTTACTTAACCTCATTGGATTACCAAGTTTAGATTGGTTAAGTGTTTAACTTAACCCCATCGAATTACCGTGTTTAGATTAGTTAAGTATAGGTTACTTAACCCCATCTAATTACCGTGTTTAGATTAGTTAAGTCTTAATTACTTAATCTCATCTAATTACCGTGTTTAGATTAGTTAAGTCTTAATTACTTAACCCCATCTAATTACCGTGTTTAGATTAGTTAAGTCTTAATTACTTAACCTCATCTAATTACCGTGTTTAGATTAGTTAAGTATAGGTTACTTAACCCCATCTAATTACCAAGTCGGATTAGTTAAGCGTAAATTACTTAACCCCATCCCCTAATTGTCTTGCATGGTTAAGTGTCATTAAGGAACCAAGTCCGGTTTAACTTAACCTACCCATTCGTGTCATATCGGTTAAGTGTCATTAGTCAAATTTACTTAACCTTATCATGTGGCATTAATTTAATTAATGCACTCTCAACCTCTCACATTAGACCTTGTTGTGGTTACTAGTTAAGCTGGGCGGGTCCAGGTAGTTTTACACCACAACTTAGTCTAACCTCGGGTCTTAAGCGCGACATGACCAACTTCTCACATTGGGTCCTATTGTTTGTAGCCACTAGTTAAGCCGGGCGGGTCCAGGTAGATTTATGCTACAAACTCAACCCAACCTCGAGTTGGCCATTTTCATGTTTGGTCTAGTGTCTTATTACACTTACAACCCATACGTTTCAAGTTTTCAAGTTCCATGCTCATAGCCAAAGTTACATGTTGTCATGTTTATACCCATTTACCCAAATCATGTTTCACGTCATTAAAGTTTTACCCATAACGTAACCCAACGCCTTTAAACTCGCATATACATTCGCAACAACGCATAATGGATTAAAAGAAGGAACTTGGCAAAGGCATGACAAAAGGGGTATAAGGCCACAAGTTAAACATGGTGGCAAATGAGGTATAAACGTGTTCATTGACTTGCATATTACATTATTAGGCCTCAAAAACATGCACAACCTCAAACTTAGCACATAGGTGAATCATGGTGATAAATGACATAGAAAGATGGCTAGAAGTTCGCATATGGCATCACATGTAAGCTATCATAAGGGATATGATAGTTCTCATGTTGCCAAAATGCAACATTCAACATAAAGTTTATATCTTTAAGCCCACAAGATCAAGATAATGACTTTTTAGTCATGATAGGATACATAACATGATAGCATGCAACATACTTAATGTTCAAACCCAACTTACAACATGTCACATTAAGTTTAAAGTTAATATCTAAGAGTAGGAAGATGGCTTACAATGCTATGAAGGCACAAATCAACATATAAAACAAAGATTGAGACGAAGCCATTCATGCTATCACCCAAAAAACCCAAAAGAACAAGCTCCAAATAAAACCCATGAGCAAATATCAATAAAAATCCTTGCTTTGAAGAAGAAAGGTTTCAACTTTGGCTTTGAATGAAGCTTATGAGCTCTCATGCAAGATCCTTGCTTTTTGGTCAAGAAAAGGTTGCAACTTTGGCTAGAATGCAACTTAAGAACACTCATACAAGTTTGAAAGCACTTGTATGAACTCACAATCTCTCATAGAAATAGGCTTAGGAATTTTAGCATGAGAGTGGAGGCCATGAGAGGAACAAATTTGACATAGTTTAGTTGTAGGATTGAATAATGGTGATTTAGGCTAGGTTTAGGGGTCTTTTTATAGAGGATTAGGATAGTATTAGCCATAGGATTAACCCTAGATTCAATCCAAGCCATCAAAGCATGTCTTGGGGAAGAAGTCAAGTGTAGGAACCATCTAGGGCCTTTAGATTAAAGCTGAACCATGAGAACCATTCAAATGCAAAATCTGCATTTGAGCGAATCGGCCTACGGGTTGACAGCCAAACACCCTGGATTAACCCCTAGTCGACCCAGCGGGCTTGGGTCGACCTCAAAAATCGGCCGGTTCGGTTATTCCCCTCTCCCAATTCGCTGTTTTGAACATTTTTGCATATTTATTTATTTAATTTTCAATTATATATATATATATCAATATATATATATATATATATATATATATATTTCTCTGCGCAACCCATTTCACTTAATTAAGTATACTTTAATTTGTGAATTTTTTTATGTTCAAATTACGGGGTGTTACATTCTCCCCTCCTTAAAGGATTTCGTCCCCGAAATCTCCAAGTTAGGAAGAACGTATCCTACTATCCATCATCCATCTACTCAAAACGTCATCCACAGGCAACCATTGTCCTTAGACGATTTCTAATGCCATATGAACATATGCAGAACGTGTGTGTATATGCTCCTTAGCTAATGCTAATGATCAGGCCTGAATGATCTTTCTAATGCAAAATATGTTTAGTGCCATGAGTCCAACATGTATGCGAATAGTCCTAGTCATATAAGTACTATATGCGTGCACAAACATTCATTCATATGCAACATCCGCATGATAACACATTCAATTTCATCCATAAACAAGTATAAATACTCGTGCATATGCAATATGAAATGTGAGTGCGTCGATCTAGTATCTAATGTGTATTCGCGCATCCACGAGCAACCACTTGCAACATATCAAACATAACATGTTTCAAGCACATGTTTACATCCATAGGATTCTACCTAAGGTTCCCAAGATAATATCGAGGAGATAAACAAGACAAACTCCTTACAGGGTTTGCAACAGAAACAGGACCGGGAGGATATCCACCAAGCGATAGCATGCAAGCAAGCTCTACAGGAGAACCAGGGATCAACCATATACTCTTAAAAAGAGATATGATGCGCGCGCCTAAGCCGCATTTCCTTGAGCTTAATTCCATTGTGCCTTGACAATCTTTGACTTCATGATTTTCGTAGCTCCTTGATTCCCACTTCCAAGATATGAGTTGGAACTCATTTCACTGTCGCCTCTCGTTCCACTTTCACTTATTCTTTCCCTAGCATACCTGGCTCAAATATATCCGCGTACTCATGCAAGCTCTCCAAAATTCACTAGTGAATTTTGGATCTCGTTTACCGATGTCAATCCATGTTAACACGTGCACTTACTAGGGTGATTCCTATAACCCATGCTCAAGCGGAATGAACCATCCGTCTTATTGGCAGACGTTACTCGATTGGATCAGAGATTTCCGATAAATGCATCAAGAGATTCTAGGTAACTAACCATGACAGAACCCAAAAGGTTACACGAGACTCCGAAGGTATTACCAAAGCAAGCCAAGAGTCTGACTACCCTCTTTTCCAAAACCGAGAATGGTATCCCTTACTGGATAACCACTTTACCCCTAGAATCCATCCATAGCCGAGACATGTCATTTTCATATCCAACTAAGTCATGGAGAAATGGACCAACTCTCAAATCAGATTTTTGGGACAAAAACTGGGATCCTCTATCATGATAGTACTAAGGTGCAGAGACTCAACTATCCAAGCAGACTTAAATGATACGATGATCAAGACAAAGTCTGGACGGGATGATAGAAAAGAACGACTAAACCTTAACCAGAAACGGTACCATTTTTTTTAGGTACCCTAGAAATGGGAGCGTACAATTGCTCTCTCCGATGATCTTGTCCTTGTCCTCCTTGATGGACTAAGCCATACCAACAGTTGCTTATCCTTAAGCTCGCGTCCTTTATCCTTCCTCTTATTATCCTTCCTTGTACCATGGCAACAGGTCTCTCAAGAACCACCTTCATCGTACGGGAAACATCTACGTGGCTAGACAAAGATAAGTCACAGTCAGAACTACTGTGACCACAGATGGAGGAAAGAAAGGAAAGGAGATTCAATCAAGGAATCAAAGGATAATGCTAATGGCCTTTGGGGAATAGCCTTTTAAAACAAACTTTTCTTGAAAAATGCTTCTTTGTAAACGGTTTTTCAAATAGTTTTCAGAAGGTTTTAAAAACTTTTGCCCAGTCTGGTAACCTTCTGCTCTGATACCAAATGTAACACCCCACCTCCGCTAGGGTCACTCACAAAGGGAATGCACTAGGTTTGGTGAAGCATTATCGAGGTACACATGCACAGAAATATTACAAGACAGAACATATATATATAAAACAGCGGAAGTAAAACAAATTTCATTACCTTATAAAATAAGGTCTAAAGCCTTTTACATCAGAATACATCAAAACCTGTCTTGCAACAATAAAGAAGCATAAAAACCTTTTCATAAATTATTCCCCAAGTAAAACAGTAAAGTAGCCATAGCCAAGAAAAGTCCGAGCCATACATGATGACCTTCAAACAGGAGAAGTCCGAACTAACAATAGCATTTCCTCCCTGTAACCTGGGGGGAAACGGAAGACAAGAGGCGAAACAAAACGGGGTCAGTCATAAAGACTGGTAAGCCCTATCTACTATTAGTATATAAACTAGTAAAGTTAACTGGCATGAGGAACTGAGATGAACATAAGTATGATGACAAGACAGATAAGCTAAACCAAAATAACAGGATGAACTACTGTACCAAGATACACGAGTGTGTCATGATAAACTACGGTGTCAAGATAAATCAAAGTATCACATTGTCAGGTTTGTATCAAGTATACTATCCCAAGGTATCTACCCTGTATAACGTCCTACGGTATCTATAATGTATATTTCCCCTGGTTCTAACATGTATATTTGCTCTGCACCCCTCGTACTAGTATCCCAACCCGCGTCATGTGTTAACTATGAATGTCCCTTGCCCAATGTCATGTAATGGTCCATGTCAACCTAATATATAGCATATGTAGGTTTTCCCAACTCGTATGTTTCTTTCCATGTATAAGTTCAGTCCTTTGCCGTAGGCCATACGGGCTTTCCCATGTAAACGTTTTATCCTTGAGGTTATTTTGGACTGCTACCCTTGATCTAGTTATGTTTCCTTACCATGAACTATCGCGCGTTCACTTAGGATTTATGCCACCTAGGACCACTAGGGATTATGCTACCTAATGAACGTTTCTGTGTCTCGGTTTGGGTTCAGCCACCTAGGGCCACTAGGGATTATGCCACCCGTCAACCGCGCCCTTTATCCCACGTATGTATCGTGAACCGTTTTCCATGTCTAGACGCACATGTTTCTCAATGTGCCATCCGAGTTCCGTGCCAGGGCAAACCAAGAAATACGGAACTCGGTCGGGAGCTTTAAGTCGTCTACTGATGCAGATATCAAGGTCTGTTTTTGTACCCGTGGCTATGGTCCCACGTGACCCCTCCCTCAACTACTGAAAGGCAATCCAAGAAAAATCATGTATGAGAACTACACTAAGGCCCATCGATGCCCACTTCCAGATAGCCAACCTCACCCATAACTTGGTAGCTAGTATATGGTCTTTTGGGAGTTCCCTGCCTTTCCGTACGTACACGATTGACTAAAGATGGTAGGTAGTCGACGACTTGCTATCTCGGGGCAAAATAAGGTATCGTCGACTCCACGCTAATCCATCCCAGTCTTTAGGTCGCTCGCATAGCAACCAAGGCATACTCTTAGCTCTTCTACCGCAGACCTTAACCCCTGTGAGGCCGGGTTTCATGGACCACTTGCCACCTCACAGAGGGATACCAAGAGTACCCTCACGTTCCCCGAAGCTTCCGCTTCGGCACCCAGTTCGTTGGAGCTTTTATCCAAGTCAGATAACTTGCTCCTCCTCGTATACTAAGCGATGACCTACCGTACCAGGTTACTCATCTCTTTATGAACTAGTCCAATGTCCTTAGCTAAGAATTATTACTTAGTTACCCTTAACTAAGGTTTACCACTTAGCTCCTCTTTCCGTTATCCTTGTTAACTACGATTTCCAACCTAGTCCCCTGAGCTAGGGTTTTGTCAAATGGGTTAAGTGTTGTTATCCAAGTTCATGACTTAACCCGCCTACGAATCATGTCAAGATCGGCTAAGTACTCAAGTTCAAGGCTTAGCCCTACAGGTTGGTTAGGTGTACCAAGAAGCCCATGACTTAACCTTATCAAGTCAAACTGGTTTAGTATTTATTTGTCTTAACCCTATCAGATTATCATGTTAGATTGATTAAGCATAGATTATCTTAATCCCATCAGATTATCGAGTCGGATTGGTTAAGTGTAGGTTAACTTAACCCCCATCCACTAATAGTATACAATGGTTAAGCCTAATTTAAAAGGTCTTGTGACTTAACCCTACCAGGTCCACCTATTAGATTGGTTAAGTAAAGGTTACTTAACCTCATCCAATCATCACGTATAATTAGTTAAGTATAAGTTACCTAACCCCATTAAATTATCATATTATATTAGTTAAGTATTGGTTACTTAACCTCATTGGATTACCAAGTTTAGATTGGTTAAGTGTTTAACTTAACCCCATCGAATTACCGTGTTTAGATTAGTTAAGTATAGGTTACTTAACCCCATCTAATTACCGTGTTTAGATTAGTTAAGTCTTAATTACTTAACCTCATCTAATTATCATGTTTAGAATAGTTAAGTCTTAATTACTTAACCCCATCTAATTACCGTGTTTAGATTAGTTAAGTCTTAATTACTTAACCTCATCTAATTACCGTGTTTAGATTAGTTAAGTATAGGTTACTTAACCCCATCTAATTACCAAGTCGGATTAGTTAAGCGTAAATTACTTAACCCCATCCCCTAATTGTCTTGCATGGTTAAGTGTCATTAAGGAACCAAGTCCGGTTTAACTTAACCTACCCATTCGTGTCATATCGGTTAAGTGTCATTAGTCAAATTTACTTAACCTTATCATGTGGCATTAATTTAATTAATGCACTCTCAACCTCTCACATTAGACCTTGTTGTGGTTACTAGTTAAGCCGGGCGGGTCCGAGTAGTTTTACACCACAACTTAGTCTAACCTCGGGTCTTAAGAGCGACATGACCAACTTCTCACATTGGGTCCTATTGTTTGTAGCCACTAGTTAAGCCGGGCGGGTCCGGGTAGATTTATGCTACAAACTCAACCCAACCTCGAGTTGGCCATTTTCATGTTTGGTCTAGTGTCTTATTACACTTACAACCCATACGTGTCAAGTTTTCAAGTCCCATGCTTATAGCCAAAGTTACATGTTGTCCTGTTTATACCCATTTACCCAAATCATGTCTCACGTCATTAAAGTTTTACCCATAACGTAACCCAACGCTTTTAAACTCGCATATACATTCGCAACAACGCATAATGGATTAAAAGAAGGAACTTGGCAAAGGCATGACAAAAGGGGTATAAGGCCATAAGTTAAACATGGTGGCAAATGAGGTATAAACGTGTTCATTAACTTGCATATTACATTATTAGGCCTCAAAAACATGCACAACCTCAAACTTAGCACATAGGTGAATCATGGTGATAAATGACATAGAAAGATGGCTAGAAGTTCGCATATGGCATCACATGTAAGCTATCATAAGGGATATGATAGTTCTCATGTTGCCAAAATGCAACATTCAACATAAAGTTTATATCTTTAAGCCCACAAGATCAAGATAATGACTTTTTAGTCATGATAGGATACATAACATGATAGCATGCAACATACTTAATGTTCAAACCCAACTTACAACATGTCACATTAAGTTTAAAGTTAATATCTAAGAGTAGGAAGAGGGCTTACAATGCTATGAAGGCACAAATCAACATATAAAACTAAGATTGAGATGAAGCCATTCATGCTATCACCCAAAAACCCCAAAAGAACAAGCTCCAAATGAAACCCTTGAGCAAATATCAATAAAAATCCTTGCTTTGAAGAAGAAAGGTTTCAACTTTGGCTTTGAATGAAGCTTATGAGCTCTCATGCAAGATCCTTGCTTTTTGGTCAAGAAAAGGTTGCAACTTTGGCTAGAATGCAACTTAAGAATACTCATACAAGTTTGAAAGCACTTGTATGAACTCACAATCTCTCATAGAAATAGGCTTAAGAATTTTAGCATGAGAGTGGAGGCCATGAGAGGAACAAATTTGACATAGTTTAGTTGTAGGATTGAATAATGGTGATTTAGGCTAGGTTTAGGGGTCTTTTTATAGAGGATTAGGATAGTATTAGCCATAGGATTAACCCCAGATTCAATCCAAGCCATCAAAGCATGTCTTAGGGAAGAAGTCAAGTGTAGGAACCATCTAGGGCCTTTAGATTAAAGCTGAACCATGAGAACCATTCAAATGCAAAATCTGCATTTGAGCGAATCGGCCCACGGGTTGACAGCCAAACACCCTGGATTAACCCCTAGTCGACCCAGCGGGCTTGGGTCGACCTCAAAAATCGGCCGGTTCGGTTATTCCCCTCTCCTAATTCGCTGTTTTGAACATTTTTGCATATTTATTTATTTAATTTTCAATTATATATATATATCAATATATATATATATTTCTCTGTGCAACCCATTTCACTTAATTAAGTATACTTTAATTTGTGAATTTTTTTTATGTTCAAATTACGGGGTGTTACATATATATTTAGCTTTACATGTTGACAGTGAGACACAATTCTGTTTCTTGCTGAACCAAGATATAAGTGATTTACAGATAAAGTGACAAGTTCCACTTGTACTTTAATGATCCGTCTATGATCCTCCAAAATCAACATCACTATATGAGATTAATTTGAAGAAACAATCTTTCGAATAGAAAAGTCCAAAATCTTTGGTACTGCTAAGATAAAGAAAAATACGTTTTACTACCCTTAAATGTGATTCTTTTGAATTAACTTGAAAATGAGCACATAAGAAAACACTCATCATAATATCCGGTCTACTAGCAATTAAATAAAGAAGTGAAACTATCATACTTTGATATAATTTTTGATCGAACTTTTACCATTTTCATCTTTGTCTAAGTGTGTCTTCGTACTCATTGGTGTAGGTTTACTTGAAGTGTTTTCCATTCCAAAACATTTTATTAGATTAGTACAATATTTTTCTTGATTAATAAAAGTTCCATCTGATAATTGTTTAATTTGCAAACCCAGAAAGTAAGATAGTTCTCCTATATGCGACATTTCAAATTCACTGGTCATTATTTTTGGAAATTACTGACATAATTGATCATTAGTTGAACCAAAAATAATGTCATCGACATATATTTGTACTATCAAAATGTCTTATTAGCTCTCTTGATAAAAAGTGTTTGATCAACCTTTCCAATTTGAAATCCTGACTCTAACAAATAAATTTTGAGATGTTCATACCAAGCACGAGGTGCTTGTTTCAAAATATATGATGGCTTTTTCAATTTGAAGACATGATCAGGAAATTTTTCATGAGCAAATAGTGGAGGTTGTTCAACATATACTCTTTCTTTAATATAACCATTTAAGAAAGCGCTTTTAACATCCGTCTGATATAGTTTAAAGTTATGATGACATGTGTATGCTAATAGAATTCAGATTGCTTCTAGTCGTGCGACTGGAGAAAAAGTTTCTTCGTAATCTATGCCTTCTTCTTGATTGTATCCTTGTGCAACAAGTCTAGCCTTATTTCTAGTAATATTACCCAATTCATCTGCTTTATTTTTGTAAACCCATTTAGTTCCAATAACAGTTTGATTAGTCGGTCTTGGAACTAGTTCCCAGACTTTATTACATTCAAATTGATTTAGTTCTTCTTGCATTGAGATTATCCAATTTTCATCTGTAGATGCTTCTTTAGGGTTTTTGGGTTCGATATTTGATAAAAAGGCTACATTACTTACTAAATTAAGTTATCTTCTTGTTCTTACAATTGAAGTTATTTCTCCAATGATATTTTGAGTTGGATAATCTCTTAATATTCTTGGTGGAGATCTAATTCCATTAATAGAAATATTTTTATTTTCAATATTATCATGATTTTCTGTAGAATTGTTTTCTATGTTATTATGAACAATGTTTTCATCTTCTATATATATATCAATATCATCGTCATGAGAATAATTATTTTTCATAATATCTAAATTAAATGAATTCTGAATAATATTTTCGTCAAACGAAAAATGAAGTGGTTCTTCTATTTTACACGTTCTCTTATTGAAAATACGATAAGTCTTGCTATGCTCAGAATATTACTTCGTCAGATTTTGAATCAAATTGTCCAAGTTGATCTTTCGTATTAAAATAAAGCATATTGAACCAAAAACTTTGAAATAAGATATATTTGGTTTTCTACCAGTAAAAAGCTCGTATGGAGTGTTTTTAGTAGGAGTTCGGATAGAACACGATTCAAAACATAACAAGCTGTTGCAACTGCTTCAGCTAAAAAATGTTTTGGCCATGTACTTCCATTTAACAATGTTCTGTTACACTCTTGTAAAGTTCTATTTTTACGTTCTACAACTCCATTTGGTTGTAGAGTTCTAGGAAAGGAGAAACTAGGAAAAATTCCTTTTTTTGACAAAATTAACCAAATTTCTCATTCTCAAATTCTCCTCCATGATCACTTCGAATGTTATTTATTTTTAAATCAGTTAAATTTTGAATTCGTTTGACAAAATTTTTAAAGATATCAAAAGTATCGCTTTTATTCCTTAAAAACATACTCCAAGTGTATCTCGAAAAATCATCAATAATTACAAACACATATCTACTATGATTTATGGACTGAACTTGAGTTGGTCCGAATAAATCCATGTGTAGTAATTCAAGCGGCTATAGGGCTGATATAACCTTTTTAGATTTAAAAGAAGATTTGGTTAACTTTCCAGGTTGACAAGTATCGCACAAATTTTCAGTTTTGAACTTTATTTTGGGTAATCCTCTTTCAATTTCGTTTTTAGAAATCTTGTTTATTGTTTTAAAATTAATATGACAAAATTGTTTGTGCCATAACCAAGGATCATTGTCTTTGGCTAATAAACACATACTTGGATTACTATTAACTGCCATATTCAAAATATAAATAACTTATTCTCGATTTCCTTCAAAAATAAGAATTTGATTTGAATCAAATATACTACATTTATTTTCAGAAAAAGATATTTTAAAACCTTAATCACATAATTTTCTAATACTTAATAAATTTTATTTTAATTTTTTAACCAATAAAACATCAGAAATAAGAGGTGAATTAGATATACAGTAATTTCTTACATCGCCCTTTGCCGACGATATATCCTTTGGAATTATCTCCAAATGTGACAATTCCTCCTTTTGAATAAATGATATTTGTTAGCATCTCTTTATCTCCTGTCATGTGTTTTGAGCAACCACTGTCAAGTATTCATTCTCCTTTGTTTTTGTTTAGTGGGAACGACAAAAAATAATTTACAATTTTATTGATGCCCACTTCCTCCATTAGTGTCCTAAGGGTTAAATCTTAAGAAGCCAAATCCAAGAAGGTTTAGATCCATTTTGAAAAAATAATTATCATTAATATGAACATAATCTAAAAAAGTATTAATATATTTATTTCTAAAAAGAAAATTATTGGCTTTTGGAAACCATATACTAATATTTCCCAAGTAGTTTTTCTTAGTAGGAATATTTGATTTACTACTAGGAATTACCGGTTTAATATTAGATTTCTTAGAACTTGATTTCTTTTTAAATTTAACTTTTTGATCATATCCTAGTCCCTTTTTACTAAAAACCGGTTGAGAATTTTCTAATATTTTGGATAAGTTCTCTTTACCTTTGCTAAAATTGTTAACATTCTTAGAAATGTTTTCTAATTTAACTTTTAAACTAGAATTTTGTAATTCTATGATTTTAACCTTAGTATTTAAATCAAGATTCTCAGAAGTTAATAAATCAGTTTTATTCTTTTGAGTCTTGATTTCTTGACTCAACATAGAAATTTGAGAATTTGCAACTAAAAGAGATTCGTGTAATTTTCTAATCTCATCTTCTAAAATCTCTATTTCATCTTTTAAAAGATCTCTCTCAAATTCTGCTTTCTTTTAATCTTTGTTAGCTTGTTTGAACTTCCGCTTAAACATTTTTCTAGATTCTAAAATTTCGGTATTAATTTCTACTAATTCATCAAAAGTAAAATCACTTACATTAGTATCCTTAGCCATGAAGCATACATTTGCTTGCTCACTATCACTATCGCTGTCACTTTCTAAAGTTGAATCCTAATTATCCCAAGTGACTGAAAAAGCTCGTCTCTTTGATTTTTCCTTTTTGTGATTTTTCTTCATTTCTGGACAATTCTTTTGGTAATGTCCGGTTCTGTGACAATTAAATCATTCCACCAGTTCAAGGTTAGTCTCTTTTGATGAATTCTTTTTGACATTTTTGCTTTGGCCTTTTCTATATTTTAGAAACTTTCTAAAACTCTTTGCTACGAAAGAAATATCTTCTTCGTCAAAATTTGAATCTTCTTTCTCAGCATGGTAAACTAATTTTTTCTTATCTTGTACATGTGCTTCTTTTCCTGTAAATTTACTTCATAGGACATGAGATTACCGATTAACTCTTCTGGTTTCATGGTAAAAATATCATTAGCTCTTCGATAGCTTATACTTTTCTTTCCCATTCATCTGTCAAAGAGTTCAATATTTTTGAAACTATATCAAAATCAGAATATTTTTCTCCCAATCCTAAAAGAGAGTAATAAATATTTTGAAAATGTGAATACATGTCATTTATAGACTTAGTCTTGTTCATTCTAAAATTTTGAAACTGGTTTTTAAGCATGGATATGTTGCTTTGTTTGACTCACTAGTTCCTTCATGAGTAACTTTGAGTGTTCTCCAGATTTCATATGTTGTGTAGCACATACAAACCCGGTTAAACTCGTTTCTATCTAAAGCACAATGCAACATATTCATGGCTTTAGCATTGGCGGTAGCCTCTGCTTTTTCATTTGTAGACCATTCAGTGTATAGAGTAGTAGGTTGTGTATACTCTTTTTGTTTGATGTTCCATGCATCAAAACTATTTGCTTGCATATATATATATATATATATATATATATATATATATATATATATATCCTCATTCGTGTAGCCCAATAGCTATAGTTCATGCCATTAAAAAAGGGTGGTCTTGCAGTGGATTGGCCTTCAGTTTATCCAGTACTATTGCTAGCACTAGTGTTGTTATCCATATTAACTACATGTCAGATAATGGTTTTACGGTTAAATGACGACCTTGCTCTGATACCAAATGAAAAGTCGGTGTATACGACTTAAGCAAGATCTTTATATGGATATAGCAAAAATGATAAATTAGCTAGTAAACCACAATAGTTACACAATTAAAAGCTAAGCTATAGAAATATATCACAAATAAAAAGTAAATGCGATAAGAAAAGAAACTAGAAATTTTATACAGGTTCGGACTTCCTGCCCTACCTCTAGTCCCGAAGCTCCTTTTCAGAATTCACTATCACGCCCTCTCTTAACCCGAAGGAATAGATCACAATACACCCGAGCAACAACAAGGATGTTCATGACTGAGCACCCATTGAGGACTTTACACTTTACAAAGGTTTCTGACTCTTGAATGTGTTCTCTAATCAACATGTAATAGTCACGATGAAGTACACCCTTCCTATAATCTTATCCTCAAGTATTTGATATGTTTGCAAAGATTGAAGGAATTTAGTTGCTTGTCGAATCAAGATATGTGAAATGTTATCAAGGATTCAACAAGTAACTTGAATTTGAGAGAGCTTTAGATTACAATGAATATAGAAGTGCAAATAAGAAAATAGATAGAATAGAATAAGAAAATCGTTAGTTGGAAAACATGTTTGTATTGTTTATATAATAGTAGAAGAGTAGTATTCCTTCATGAAAGGTTTCGGCAAAAAGTTGCATCCATTTCCATTCGTAATTAAAGAGAAATCCCTTCATGAAAGAAGGTGACTCTTCATAATAAATGCTTTTGTTTCGAATCAGTCAATTGGTCTAAAAAATCATCAGTAGATTTACTGAATCATAATATAAAACATTTGGATTTAAAATCATTCAAAACTAGCCGTTACTGTACAGAGACAGGCAAGCCAGTCTAGTGGTTGAATTTCTACCAGTCGACTGGTATAGCTGAGTCTGTACAGTCATGGTTTTTTAATATTATATATATATCTTGTTTTGTATATTCGTGTTATACTAGAGGATATATTTTAACATAATTCTAACACGACTCAACACACACACACACACACACACACACACACACATATATATATATAACCTTATCTTCATGACATGATTTTCGTTGCTCTTCTCTTTATTGACATTAAGCAAAATTCTTGTTTTCAACATAGTTTACTTCCTCATTATCTCATTTGGTGGCCTTGTGCTCCTCCTTCCTCTAACACCTTTTCACCATTAAAAATTCAAATCTAAGGAGGGAAATCACATATCTACACCATTGGAGGCTAGATCTACATCAATTGAAGCAAGAGTTCATCGGATCAAGGGGATTGGTGCGAGGTGCTTGCTATCCGGATTCTTATTTCATCAATTTTAGCTTGTTTTGGAGAATCAGTGAGTGATATGCATCACTCACATGGATTCAATGAAGCATATGAGTGCTTGTTCATGTTTTTCATGAAACTCAAGTTGATCTCTTAGATCTACACCTTAGTAAGTCCATTTTCATATGAATCACCATAGGATCCAATTTAGTAAGTTCTAAACTGGTAATTTCTATGCTATTCCATATGATTATGCAAGTTAGATCTATAGTTTTGTTCATATTCGCATTTATGGTGATTTTAGTGAATTTCATATAATCATTGACGAAATTGCCAAATTGGTGATGTTAGTGATTTCATAACATGTTTGTGTTGTACGGATTGGTTCAGTTAGTCTCGTTGATTGGGTCGATTGGCGAAGTTTTGGTCGAAATTGGAGTTGCATTGGAGAAGTGCAGGTTTTGGGTCGCACGTATAGGGTTGGTCGTGCACCATGGTGGATTTCTTGGGGGACAAGACCAAAACATGGATCGGTCGAGCTAGCCTGGAGGAAAAGGGGTCGATCGAGTGATCCCCAGAGTGAAATAAATGTAATGGGGGAACCAAGGATGAAGGGTCGGTCGGTCGAGGCATGGGGAGTGATTGGGTTGGTTGATCCTGGTTGGGTCGTTTGCATGTAGTAGAGTGCATGAGTAGAAATGAACAGGGTCGGTAAAACATGGCTTAGTCGGTCATTTAGGTCCTGGTCGGTCGTCCATGTTTGGTGAAAACCAAATCTTTGTGGTTGGTCGAGCGTGGTTGGCTCGAGCAGAAGGGTACAGGTTGAGGAGTTGGTCGGTCGTCCATCTCTCGAAGCTTGAATAAGGTAAAGAGAAAGGGTCGGTCGTACCCAGGTGGCTTGGGTCAGTCGATTGTTCGGGGCTGGTCGGTCGCTTATACCCTGGTCGGTTATGAATTTTGACAGCGCTTTTAAACGCTGTGGTGAATGGCCTAAATGTCATGGTTTGTTTATCTAGCAAATCGATGTGATGCTAGGAATGGTTTCAGAACTCATGAATGATGTTTCTTTGATTCGATGATGGTGATAACTTCAAGGAGAATTCAAGTGGGAATAGTTGAAGTGTTGATGTGTTCGTTGCTCAGTGTAGAACAACGAAGAAGGTGGCAACTCAAAGGTCGTGAGTTGGTGGATAATGGTTGCTTGAGCTATGAAGAGTCATCGGGTTGGATAACTAGAGATGTGAAGGCCGAGAGATTATTGTTGTCGTAAGTTCTAGCAGGCTCGAAGCAGGGTTACGATAGAGATGTCTAAAAGACCGGTCGTAGGTCGAGTACCGTGGGTCTTGTAGAAAGGCCTAGTTGTCAAGGTTGGACATATGGAGCTTTAGCTAGAACTGGGGTTACCATTAGCCCTTGAAATATGGCAAGGTTTGTCATCATACGATTAACGATGGTTTCAAAGCAAGATTAGCGGTGATAGCCAAGGTTTCTCACAGATGTTTGAATGTTTGGTTGTTTTGTTTATACCACCTCACGAGGATTATCCAACGTCGAGGGAGATGTTCCATGATTGCTTGACTGATATTGGTTTAGACCTCTGTGGATAGTGCTTGAGGGATGTTAAACTCGATTAGGATTGTCTACGTGAGATCTAAGTAGTCTGGATGTTATGGGTGTTATCGTTGGTTGTTCTAATTGCAAAGAATGAATTGTTGTTACCTTGGATGTCATGGATTGTAATGGCTATCACTGTCCAATGTGGGGAAGATAAGGTTGAGTTCTTCTCTAATGTTGTGGGTAGATTAGTATGTTTATCTATCCATTCTCATATACTTTATTGGTGAAGTTCGTTAGTTGTTTTATCGCTCACTAAGATTGTTGTCTGACTCAAGGTTTTATTCTCTTATTACCTTGGGCCATTCATTCGGTTGTGGATGCGCAGATAAGTAGCAGGTGACAGGTGATTAGTGAGGACGATGTTGCTGTGCGAAGGCGAGTTGGAGGCTTACGTACCATATTTATTACTATCTAGTATTTCTGTTTCCACTTTTTGAGTTGCTCTATGAGTGTTGTAGTGAGGCCTTAGGTACATACTTGATATTTCCAATGATGTAGGGATAATTTTTCAGGATGTTGTACAAGTTTAAAAAGTTTTCTATATGATGCTTCACTACTATTACCTGTCGTATATGTTCTATTGTATTTTATCCTTGCGCTGTGAGTTTTACGACATGTTCCGACGTTGTTTGCCTACCTATGATGATTGTCCACAGCTGCCGTGCACACCTTTCAATGCATTATTCCTTTTGTTTAGTGCAGGGATTGTGGGCGGTCGTCACAATAGCTTTTGAGTGTTAAGCATTTCTCATTCTTAAATCTTAATTTCTCCCTTAAAAAAAGGATTATGCACTTTAACTCAGTTGGAGCACTTTTTTGTTTTAATACACATTTCTTTTTTAGGAGGAATCAATAAGATTAAGTTTCTATGAATATTTTTTAAAGAGGACTTTTGTGTTATGTGCAAAGTAACAAGGAAACTTAATTATTTAATATTCTTTCTTTTTTCATTTCTTTTTTAAAATATGTAGCACAAAATATAGTGTTTCACCTATATTTTGTACACCTCTTTCATTGCACATTTCCTTGTCAATTGAAGAAGACATGTATACTTACAGACTTATTGATTCACAAAAAATATCTTATAATTATTATTGTTACAATAAGTTAAAGTGTCTCACAATACGTTCACCATGAAAAACCTCTATATTTATGTGTCATAAACTAGTAAACTTCTAAAATTGTAAACCTTCAAAGTTGAAACTTGAAAACTTTTCTAGAAATCTTTTTCTATATTTCCATTTTAAAGTCCTTTTTAAAAGTTTAACTATGGGGCTAAGCACAAAGTGATTTCTTAACTGTCGTTCCTAAATCCTTCATGCAAAATTATATTTCATTGTTCAAAATTTCTCTTTCACTCTAATTCCTCTAAAACTATGCCTAAATTGAAATCCAAGTCCAGTGCCACTTTTGCGCCAAATGTATATATAAATTCCTAATCCAATTTTCTTCTTATTCTTTCTCAATTTATAAGGCCTTACTACCCAACCACTAATCTTAAAAACCAAAATTTCGGATATCAACACATGGAATCTTCTCATTTTTTTAATTTTTTTCAAGCATATTGCAAACTTTTCAATCTAGCCACTCATGAGCCAAACGTTATCAAATTTCCATAACTATTTCCTTAATATACAAAACTGAAATCCCAGATTTCTCCATATATTGCATCAGTTAATTAGTGGGTTCCCTTATGGATCTAGGTATATATATAATGTTTATATTTTGGAAATACAAATACGCTTACTGACTATCTATAAAAGGATCCAAAACCTAATCTCTAGTACCAGATTAAATAACCCAATTTCAGCGGACCTGAATTTTTCGCAATATGCTAAAATCCAAGTCCACTGAAACCCGAGTTGATTTGTCTGGTATCCTATAGAGAGGAAAAGACAAAATATATCAGAGCTCACAATAAAAATCTCATAGAAAAATTGATAAAATATAATAGTAAGTGCTTACCATAATAATGACACTGTTTAACAAGTGTCTTTAAGTTGTAAAATCTCTTCCACCTGTCTAACCTGCGGGTTTGTTATGAGGAGGGGGTCAAAACAAAAGTTTTGGTGAATGGACAAATTATACTTTCTATAAATAACACTATATATATCGTTCTACCATTGGACTACTTTATTAAGCTATTTGGGTTACGTTGACGTCAAAAGTTGGTCTAGTGACAATCAACCCCCAATGTATGTTGAGTACACACGAAAAATGATCACAGAGATGCAAGAAAAAGTAAATGGACAAGGGAGACACAATATTTTATATTCGTTTAGCTTATATCGACGCTTACATCCACTTATAATCTTTGTTTATACTGTCGATTACAGGTTACAGTAGTTTTTTAATGGAAGAAAGCAGAGATTACAAGATCCTTATGTTGTTTGAAGTGCACGGTTGGATGTTTCCAGTATACTGAGCGTAGGTTACTAGTGGAGAATTCAACATGCCTTTCCATTTTCAGCAATGATGTATTTATAGGTGAAGAAGGTGGGCTGAGCCATATGCCACGTGACTTGCCTCTTTTTTGGAGCATGGACACAGGGAACTCGACCCATTGATGTAGTTGTGGCGGGGGGGGGGGGACCGGTTTACTACTGATGAATAGTTCTCCTCGAAAATTGTTGTCGACGTGGAGCTTGATATTTGGCATATCTAAAGGTGAGCTGGTCAAAAGCTAATCTGAATCAGCAACATTGAGAGTCAGACATCATTCGGTAGCGTATAATTCTCCAGATACTTCAAATGAGATCTGAAACTATAGGCTTGACCTGGTATTATGGGATCAACCCGATCTACTGGTAGATGGCTTTGTAGGTCGATTTATTGATGGTTCGACCAATTAGTTTGATGTTGTTATGGCCTAGAGTTGGCTTATGGTTGGTCGAACCATGATAACAATCGTCTACAAAGTTCGGGATGGGCTGATATTTGGTTATAACTTCATTTATTGGCTAGAACGGCTTTTGCCAAAAAGTTTCTCAACGTTTTGCACCCCAGAATACATCTTTTTGAAGAAAGGAGATGTGTTTTGGATCTTCCATGGAATTGATCTGATGTTCTTTATGTGATGAAACAATGAGAGAGGCCGGAAAACCGACGATCGATATGGTTGTATTAAGGCCAGAAGTCTAATGACCATTGAGGATCGTGTTCGGGCCGGAAAACCAACAACAATTGACAATCGTACTAAGGCAAGAAACTTTAGAGTAAGCCGATCATTCTGAGTTGGTTTTTGATAGAAACAGAAGAACCGAGATCCCGCGGATTAAATGATACCTGAAAAGGACGGGGTGCAGGCATTGAATATGCTCGGTTTCTTTTGGTAAGACGGTATAGTCTGAGGGATGAACATAAGTCATGCTCTGTTTTGCAAAGTTGGCGAGTATTAGCCATACTCGGCTTAGAGAATTGGCGAGTATCAACCATACTCAACTTTTGAAATTGGCGGGTATTAACTATACTCGGCTTATGGAGTTGGCGAATATTAACCACACTCGGCTTATGCAGTTGGCGAGTATTAACCACACTCTGCTTATGGAGTTGGTGAGTATTAACCACACTCGTCTTATGGAATTGGCGGGCATTAACCTTACTTGGCTTGGGGAATTAGCGAGTATTAACCATACTCGACTTATGGAATTAGCGAGTATTAATCATACTCGACTTAGGGAATTGGCAAGCATTAACCATACTCGGCTTATGGAATTGGAGAGTATTAACAATACTTGGCTTATAGAATTGGCGAGTATTAATCATACTCGGCTTATGGAATTGGCGAGCATTAACCATACTCGGCTTATGGATTTGGCTAGTATTAACCATACTCGGCTTAGAGAGTTGGCGAGTATTAACCATACTCGGCTTAAAGAGTTGGCGAGTATAAATCATACTCAGCTTAAAGATTTGGAGAGTATTAACCATACTCGGCTTAGTGAGTTGGTGAGTATTAAGCATACTCGGCTTAAAGAGTTGGCTAGATATGGTAGTGGACATCGACCGCAGTTTGACAACGGTGGCTAGCACTGACCATATTTGGGTTGGCGAGCGTCAATCATGCTCGGCTCGAGTCATTCAAACATAATCCATGTTTGAAAAAGAAAAGTTTATTGCTAATAAGGCATTACAGGAAGATGAAAACAAATTCTAAGAGGGTAATAGTAGAATCCAGAGCACGCCTAGGAGCTAAATCTTAGATCCTTATGTGTGTACCTCAACATAATTACATTATTGAAAAAAAATAAAAGTACATTTCTTATATCCTAAGAAATGGGAAAATCCACAATGATCTAAATTTTAATAATTAATAATGATGCCGCTATTTCTGGGATCAAGGTCCTTTCCGTTTCAAGGAGCTCGAGGACCGACCTGAGGAGCTTGGGCAGAAGGTTTTGGCGGCATGGCTTATGTAGGTTTCATGATGTACTCGTGTAGTTCTCCACGCCTAAACCTACCCTCGACGATATCGTGCAAACGTCTGCATTCACTAGTGCAGTGGCCTACTGTGTTGTGATACATGCAGTGCATCCCAGAGTCCAGTTATCTTTGAGTTGGCTCTCTTCGACGAGGTTTAGGGAAAGGTAGAGATCCTCGTACGTCAAGATAGATGTCGAGCAGGGATGAGTTGTGTAACACCCCGTAATTCTGTAACATTAAGTTTCGCAAATTAAAGTATAATTAAATTTTAAAATAAGAATCAAGGGAAATGGGTTGCGCCATTGCGTTCCTCTCGAAATTTTGCTTGGAAACGAGTCCGAGTTTTCGAGAAACGGAGTCCGTATGAGGGAGATATGACCCTCAGAAGTTTCAAGGATTTTCTGAACAGAAAAACAGCTCGAATTTGAAATTCGAATTCAAACCCCAGCGCAGACTAGGCGGGAATTTTCCCGCCCTGGACCAGGTCGACCTGGGGGTCGACACTATGGTCGACCTCCCAGGGACCAGGTCGACCTGGGGGTCGACCTGGTGCTGAAACCCAGTTTTGAGCCTGGGTTCATACTGATGTTTCTGGTCTCGTTTTCAGTCTAGATTCGTCCGCCTAATCCTATATAAACAGCCCCCTAGCCTCATTCTCTTTACACCATTTTATTCTCTCCTTACGCTGCCTCTGGAATAATTGAAATAAATAAATTAAAATAAAACACAAAGACTATTCTTGAAGACTACGACTAGGAATTGCATATTGGAGATTCAAATAAAGTTAAAGCTTCAAGAAGGGAGGCAAAGGCAAATTCAATGGCTTCGAGCAACGTCGCGCGAATCGTAGCAAATCACCTCAGCGTTATTATCCTTTTCTTGAACCGATCAATGTAAGTCAGTTACTTTTTAGATTTGAACGGCTAGATCTATTTGTGACATGTAATTAAATGGATATGAGGATATGCCTAATCCTTTCGTTTGAATCGGTGCTTGTATATGCCTTTGGATCTGATTCTCGATTATGGCCTAGAACTTATTGTGCCTAATTGTCAATGACTACGATTATGGGACTTTTTGCCTAAGACTATGACTATGAAGCCGTGGCCTATGATACTATTGCCTATGACTATGAACATAAGACTATGCCTATGACTATGAACATAAGGCTATTGCCTATGACTATGAACATAAGACTATTGCCTATGACTATGATTCATAACTATGAGACCATGACTAGGACTATTTTGTGGACTATTTTGTGATTAATTGCCTAGGACTATTTTTTGTTAATTGCCTAGCACTATTGTGGTTAATTGCCTATGACTATTATGGTTAGTGGCTTATGCCCATAACATTATAGTTACAAATCATGATTGTATATCGAACTGGCATTATGTTGGATCAAATCACCTATGTCTCCTTTGATTTTGTTGGATCTCATACTTAGGGTGTAATTTACTTAGTTTATTCCAGTTCTCTATTATGTACACCAAACCCACTGGATCCATTATCTTTGTATTTGTGTATTTTGGTTCGCTTTTTCATGCCTATTCTCTTATGTCAATTCTCGTGCTTATCCCTTGTTCCTTTTGTTAGTTTCATTTCATAAGTACCTAGAAACTTGTGAAATCATGTTATACGTATGACTACGGCGGGGGAATTTGGGCATAGCTTAATTAAGATGACTTGGCATAACAAATATGTTAGCATAATCTGAATTGGCTATAATAGTAAATATTACATGCATATTAGACTTGGGCGTAAAATGGTAAATTGTTAATTGACTGCAAAGTATGTAATTGGCATGTAAGCCAAGTTTGGATATAAACTATAAACTAGAATATTAAATCTAATTTTGACATGAACTGATCTAATTGGGCATAAACTACAAGTTGGGTTAATCGATAGGTAAATCAAGATTTGGGCCTAGAATATAGGTGTGTTAGTGGGCATGACGAATAAATATAATATAGGCCAAATTAGTTTAAAAGAGTTGTTAGCAATTTACATATAGACAAAAAGGATAAATATGTAAATCTGGGAAAGACGAATATGCCTAATCCGAGGTTAGATTGAGTTACGGTATAAGACTGCCCGGAACCGCCCACAAATCCAGCAACCGTAACAATACCTATCTAATGTGGGTGGTTAGAGCATTGAGCCTAAAAAGGTCCCGAGGTTAGACTGAGTTGCGGTGTAAATCTGCCCAGGACAGGAAGCATGAAGTCTAGAGGATTTCGAGAGTTTCTTATTTCCCGTGTGAATGGATTACAGTGGATGTCATCCACGTCCTGCTGAGAAGATGTCCCCCGGGTGAAGCGTTTGATGATGCTTGCAAGCTGGCTTCCATCTCCGGGGAGTCGCTTACATGAATCCAATTATGCATTAGGGATGTGGGTGAGAATCACAATACTTGGATCTGACGAAAGCATGCTCAGAAGGCGAACAGTCGGTTGGGTTTGACCTTCAAGAGTAGAGTGAAGGTGAGGGTGAATCCCAGCCTTGGGACATGGTTCAGCCTTAGCTAAAGTCGCTTGGTTATTATTGGACCGAACTGTATCCGCTTCTGTTAGGAGTAATGGGCTCAGGCGAGTGGTACCCATATAGGGCTCGGCATTGCCCCAGCTTGGAGCGATGTTATAAAGGTTATCAGTGGTGTTTCCCTCCATCACGATAGGGACCGGTGGTAGAGGTCTTCGTGACATGGAGGGTTGCTGTCACCAGCTCTTCATTGAAGGGGAGGCGACATAAAACGGGTTTGCAGTAAGATATAGGGTCGAACCGAATGTAACAACGCTCCTAGTTCTGGCCGACCCATAGGTTGCACTGGATCAAGAGATGTTTGCCCAGGGATTTGGGTCGATTCTTGGACCAGACGCAAACTAGTCATCCGGTCCAGAACTTAGCCAAGGTCGACTTGAGAATCTGCAGCTACCAAAGCTCCACTTAATGCTGGAAGTGAATCCCCTAGCAGTGGTCGATCGAGAAGTGAAGTTGAGCCAGGAGTAAGCAAAGGTGTGGACCTATCTGGGGCTTGGTTCTCCCAATACCAAAGATTAGTTGTTGCCTCTGGCTCGCCCGGTGTAGAAAATGATATCGGAATGTGAGAACCCTTTTCCATCCGAGCGAGGAGGTTGTTCATCACTTCCTGCAGATGTTTGAGAAGGTCACCCTGAGATGCCATCTGATTTTTGAACTTAGCGAAGATTTTATCCATGTTTCCCCTGGTAAGGTATTGGGACGTGTCTTCATAGGAAGAAGCCTCATGGTTCGCCTCCGTTGCTGCTATTTCTGCTACATTTGCGGATAAAGGATGGGAAGATGAAGCATCCTTCTTCCACTTGATTGTCATTGTTAGCTTAGAAATTGCTAAAGGTAGTCAAAGGTCATAGGGTATGTCTGTGCCCCCTACCCAGTACGCCAAAGTGTTGACGTCAAAAGTTGGTCTAGTGACGGTCAACTCCCTACATGTGTTGAGTACACACGAATAATGATTACAGAGATGCAAGAAAAAGTAAATGGATAAGGGAGACAAAATATTTTATAGTGGTTCAACTTATATCGATGCCTACGTCCACTTATAATCTTTGTTTATACTGTGATTACAGGTTACAGTAATTTTTCAGTGGAAGAAAGTAGAGATTACAGGATCCTTGTATTGTTTGAAGTGCACAATTGGATGTTTTCAGTATACCAAGCATAGGTTATTAGTGGAGATTTCAACATGCCTTTCCATTTTCAACAGTGGTGTATTTATAGGTGAAGGAGGTGGGTTGATCCGTGTGCCACATGGCTTGCCTCTTTTTCGAAGCGTGGATACGTGGAGCTCGACATATTAATGTAGTTACGGTGGGGGGGACCTGATCTACTGTTGATGAATAGTTCTCCTCGGAAATCATTATCGGTGTGGAGCTTGATATTTGGCATATCAAAAGGAGAGCTAGTCAAAAGCTAATTTGAATCAACAATCCTGGGAGTAGGACTTCGTGCGGTAGCATATAATTCTCCAGATACTTCAGATGAGATCCGAAACTTTAGGCTTGACCTAGTATTATGAGATCGACACGATCTACTGGTTGACGGCTTGGTTGGCTGATCCGTTGATAGTTCGGCCGATTAGTTTGATGTTGTTACGGCCTGGAGTCAGCTTATGGTTGGTAGACACAGGATAATAATTATCTATGAAGTTTAGGATGGGTCGTTATCTGGTTATTGCTTCATCTATTGGTTGGAATGGTTTTTGCCAAAAAGTTGGTCAACAGGTTTACTATGCATTACAATTAAGATTTTCATGCATAAGTCATACCCATCTACTCACAAGTAGATTAACAAATAAATCACATATATATATATATATATATATATATATATATATATATAGCTATACCATCCCTAATCTAAAAGTACTCCCTATAGTACCCTTTTCGAGTGGTCTCCATCACCGCACTACCAAACTGTACTAAATCTATATTGCCACGCTACGAAAGCGTAGTAGACAAAACTATGAAGGCGTATTGAGTCTCCATCGCTACGCTACGAAAACGTACTAGAACATGCTATGAAAGCACACTGAGCTTGGATCATCACGCTACAAAAGCGACCTAATCCTGAGTAACTCAATCGGAGATTTCTGTATTTGTAAAGGACAACTTTATTAGTCCTATAATACAGATATACATAGATTAGGCTATCTCTTTTCTCGGTGGCAATGGCCCCAACCGACCCCACAATTAATGAAAGACAATTCAAAGAGCAAAGTGAACTTGCCCCTAACAAACAACCTAAAAATCCAACTTGCGTTATCCCTCATCCAATGTGTCAATAGTGAAAGATCATTGGCCTCTTGGTTTAGCTTCAGTCTTTCCCGTACTCGCTACGACTGATGATGACAGATTTCTGACGACTTACTATCCTTGTTGGGTCCTGATCACGAAGCATGCTCTCTTGAGCTGAGGCAACCGCTAAATAATCCTAAAAATTACCTTATCGGTCTTCTGGCTGCTCTCACAAATGCAGTCAAAGCATACTCTATGGATGGAACCATACATACCTGCCTCATGGGGTTCAGTTTCATTAGACCTACCCCAAAGGGCCATCTCAGAGTATCCTCATGTCCCGTAAAAGTCTTGCACTTTCTTTCATTCTCATCAAATAATAAGTTGGATATGCTCCCACTGTGTCTCTGGACACCTATGATGATTTGCCTCGCTGGGCTTTTAGTCCCCTCGGACTGGACCAAACGCATATCGTTATTTTATTATACCCTATGCCTAATCTACAATTATGCATTTTCCTTATTTTTCTTTTTCGTTGATTTTCAATATCCTTTAATCCATTTACTCTGAATATTCATTATTTTTAATCAGCTTTATTAGTTATCATAGAACAATTTAATAACCATTGAATTTTAGGGTCGTATCTTAATACCTTGTAAGTCAATATGTGCATATTAAAGCCTAATACCTAATCACAAGGCCACCATAGAATTTTAAACTCATAACTTAAAACCTTTAAAGTCAATATGCTTATACTAAAGCCTAACTGTCTTTCAGTCATTCCCTATCAGATCCATATTTAGAAATAAGTTGTGTTTGTTTATTATGATTTCTTAACTGTCATATTTATGTGAATATATGTTATAATTCATTTCTCTTACATAACATCTTTTAGTTTTATTTTTCCTTATTCCTTCTACCTTTGCAAATTTATTTTTTTAGAACATTAGACATGTTCCTACTTGATTGGTTACTAAAACTACATAAAAAATATTTTCATAGTTTAAGGTAATCACTACAATAGGAATCCATATATGCAAGACATTTATTTCTATTATTGTCAGACTATTGGACGGTGTGCAATAGGGACAAATTCCTATTTCACACTAATCCATGCCTTTATTTCTTTTATTACTTGCAATTATGTTTTCCATTTTTCTTACAAACCAAACTATGGAAATATGTTCTGTTTTTCCTAGCCAATCAATCTAGGCTATTCTAATTTCATGATTTAATCAATATATATATATATATATTATGTTCTCAACCTATATTCTCAATTTAACATAACTACAATAAATTTGGAGGAAGTTGGGCTTATATCCTTTTTTTAATTCCAATAATTTCTATGTTCATTCCTTTAAAACCTGAAATGTAATTTTTAAGAAATAAACATGGAATTTCTCAGATTTATCATTCAATTATAATATTACTATACGCAATATTAATTATGTGATGTCAACCTGTATCACAATTATTTACAAGTCATATCAAGTTTTCCTGTTTTCAGCCTAAATTCCTTTTTTATTACAGTTTTGGAATCACACGTACATTTAGCCTCAAATTATCAAATCCTTTTTTATCCATGTTTCCAATTGAATTTAATATCCAACGGGCACAAACAAGAAAAGGAATATAATCATTCGCATCAAATTAGGTGCACAATTTAGTGGTATACATATACGATATTGCAGATTTATAAATATTTTGCATGTTACCAAAATTCAACATAAAACTTGAAAATCCAACGTAGAAAAGGTGAAGAGAGGACTGTGAGAATATCTTGTTAATTTAGCAAGAATCAAATGATATCATATACCAGTATATGGAAATATAATTAAATCCAGTCACCTTGCATTTTGCGCTCCAAATTCTGAATCTGATTTGTATCTAGGCTTATTACCCGTTTGAGCAGGAAATCTGGATAACTAAATCTTGAATCCATTACTTTTGCTTCCAAATCTCAAATAAAATATCTGTGACGGCCCGCCCCGCACCAGCCGGCATTTCCTCCGAAAGTGCGCTGTACACATGCCCGACTAACACAGAACGGTCGACCAAGAAAGGAAAGAAGAGAATGAACTAATCAAGAACCTGTAGAATGTCTCACAACGCATGGAACAAAATACAATAATAATATACTTGACATAAAACAGGTGAGACACTGCATAAGCTGATAACTAGAACCAACATCAGAGCAGCGGAAATCCAAATACAGCTTATTACAACTTTAAACTGTCTCTAAAGCAAAAGAAAGCTAAAGTAGAAGATGCACTACTAATGCCCTGGCAGTGATCTTTAACAACACAGAGAGAATACTATATGTATCATACGTGGGAGCCTCCTGCTCGTCTCCGGATCAGCTACCCGTGCATACCCAGCTAACCTGTCTCTAGTCTGCTCGTGAGAGCACCCAGAGTAATAAGAAGAGACATAAAACTCTGGGTCAGACAAAAAGGTCTGGTATGAGCGATAAGCAGCTAAACAGAACAATAACAGGTATACTGAACCATACCTAAACCTGGACCTGCAACCAAAGAGTTAGCACTACATACCGTACAATACTCTAAGGTGCCACTGAACAGATGGTGTAAAGATAACGGGGGTGGGGGTGTATATGTCATAATGATGGAAAACAAATCAGGCGTAGCAACCATCCTCACATCTCTCACTAAATGCGTAAAGCATACGATGTCCACCACTGTCAATCACTAGACCCATCAAAGTAGTGACGGAGTTCGACTTGTACAACTACTGCTACTACCAAGCTTACCATATGGAGTCATGACCAAATCTTACAAATGACCCCACTTCATTGGTCCATAGCTCTTTAGTCGTACCTAGACCACTATGGCCCTGAATCCGTTCACGTACTCCCTACACATAGTGATTCAAAGTTACAGACATCGACAACCCCTTTGCACACGTCCCGCAGCGAAGCCAAATCATGAAGCTCCCTCATTGGTTCCCAACTGGATCCTGAGTCAAAGCTCCTCATTTAGACTTCCTTTGCATCTCGGGTTTTGGTAGAATTGGAGTTGGTCTTCAAAAGAGTCGTTACGATAAGGTAAAAGTAAATATTTGGTTCGGTTCGGTGATCCCGATCCGGTTCGGTTCGGTGGTTCTGGCCCATGCCTTGATCAGTGCTCCATCCCTCCTCGGTTCGGTCTTCCAGCTTTGGTTCGGTTCAGATGCCCTACGCCTGGGTTCGATGGTTGATTCCTGGTTCGGTTCGGTGGTTGCTCCCTCCTAGATGTCCCGATCCGATCCCCTTCCCTTCATAAGTCCGATCCGGTCCCCCTTTGGTCTTTCCAATCCGATCCCCTCTTGGTCTCCCCGATCCGATCACCTACCCAACTCCAATTCTAAATAAATAGCCTCTCTTCTCGCCAAGTCTCCTTTAGTGCAAAGTTCCGATCCGGTTCGGCTTCTCTGCCCAGTCCACCATCCGATCCGAGCCCTCTATTCCGATCTGATCCGAAACCCTGCACATTTTCCAGCAACTTTTCCAGCGACTGTTTTACGCCATATGACGACGTTTTCGACCATTCTAACTGTTCTAATAAATCACAAAGAATACCATACAATCATAGCAACATAGAGAATCAACCATAAACATCAAAACAACAACCATATCATGTAAATTGGATCAAACATAGCCAAAATCCCATATTTTTCCCTAAGCATGTTTAGGCAAAACTAATGATATGATTAGTAAAACTTAACCAAATCAAACCAAATTTATAGCAGAGGTCTAAAACATTATTTTCGAATTTATAAATATTTTTCCAGAGTTTTATCATGTTTAAATTCACTAATCTTCACTAATCACCCTAAATAACTGTAATTAGTGTCAAAACAATGCTAATCACTCACCTAGGCCACAAATGAACATTAGATCTGAAATAATCTACTGTTATGGTGATGTTCCCAATGCAACATAGCAGCTCTAACCTTGCTTTGGTGCTAATCCCCTTTGATTTGATGTTGCTTAAGCCAAAACTTGATTAAGAAGTGATTAGAGGTGTATGTAGATGTTGGAGGCCATTGTTAGGTTGAAGAGAGAGTTTGTGGCAGCTGGAAAACGAGTGAAAAACCAAAATCCTAACCCTAGCAGCCCTCAAATACCTCTAATCCCGAAATCCCTCCATTGGGCTTAGCTGCTAATCACCCGGTTAAGCCCAATTAAGCTGTTTTTCACTATCTGAAACTTGTTTCAGCCATATCTCCCAAACGGTGAGTCCGTTTGGCTAATGTGACCACTCTACGGAATTGCAAACCAACAAACGAATCTAATGGAAGTGGTTTCAGGTCAAAATTCCTTTCCAGTCAAAAGTTATGGCCAAAACAGTATCAGCTAGGGGCAAAATGGTCATTTAAAAATCGGCAAAAATCATGAGCATGGGAAATGACCCCAATAGTCGTCTCCCAAGGTTACATGACCATACGACTCCGTATGTGAAAGAAATAAATATTCTATGATCCTGTGATGCGTAGAATGCATGTCGTTACATTCTCCCCCCTTAAGAAATTTCGTCACCGAAATTCCTTAACCCAAAACATACAAAGGATCCCGCATGCCTACCAGCCACAAACAACAATCAACCATGCAAAACAAACAAAGCAAACCTATCCTAGCATGCGGAAAGACTAAATCGAAATCGAAATCTTACCAGGCGAAGAGTTCTGGATATGTCTTGCTAATGCTCTCCTCTGTCTCCCAAGTACAGTCATTCTCATTCTCGCCCCACTGAACTTTGACTAATTTCACCGCCTTCCTTCAAAGTTGCTTTGTATCGTTCCCAACAATACGCATAGGCTTGCGGTTCCCAACCGCCTCGGGTTCAACTCCGACATCATCCAAATGATCAGGTGAAATAGTCACATCTGGGTCGTGTACGAACTTCCTTAACTAGGAAACATGAAATACGTCGTGAACTCCTGCCATTTTCTCTGGTAATTCAACTCTATATGCCAAATTCCCAATTTGCTCTAGAACAGGGAATGGACCAACGAATCTTGGTGCTAAATTGCCTCTCTTGCCAAATCGTATCACGCTCTTCAACGGAGAAATCTTGACAAACACCAAGTCGCCAATGGAGAACTTTAAATCTCTTCTCCTTTTATCAGCATAACTTTTCTTCCTATCTTAGGCAGCCTTCATTCGTTGTTGAATGACCTTAATCTTGTATGATGTTTCTCTTATCACATCTGGTCCAAGCACAAACTTCTCACCAGTTTCTTACCCACATGACGGTGAGTTGCACGGTCTTCCGTAAAAGCTTCAAACGGAGCCATACCGATACTGGATTGATAACTATTATTATATGCAAACTCTACTAGATGCAAATGGTCATCCCATGATCCACCAAAATCCAATACACAGGCCCTTAAGAGATCCTCTAACACCCGATTCACCCTCTTTGTCTGTCACCATCGGTTTGAGGATGATATGCGGTACTGAGATGTAGTTCTGATCATAATGCCTCTTGTAAGCTCTTACAAAATCCACTAGTGAACAACGGATCTCGGTCACTCACAATGCCCTTGGGTATTCCATGAAATCTCACTACCCACCTTATATATAGTTCCGCTAACTTAGCTGCCATCCTGTTTGACTTGACGGGTATAAATCTTGCACTTTTAGTCAATCGGTCCACAATCACCCAAATGCTATCATGGCCCGATCTAGTCCTTGGTAACCCATCAATGAAATCCATTGACACTTGTTCCCATTTCCATTCTAGAATTTCTAATGGTTGTAGCAAACCACTAGGCTTCTTTTGCTCAGCTTTAACTAGCTGACAGTTCATGCATTTGGATATAAATTTCCCAACGTCTCTTTTCATCCCTTCCCAGTAGTAGGTCCGCTTCATGTCTCGGTACATCTTGTTACCACCGGGGTGTATAGTTAGTTTTGAGTGATGACATTCTCTAAGCACTTCATCTCTCAATCCATTGACATTGGGTACAACTAGTCTTCCATTCTTTCTAAGCCATCCATCTCGATCAAGCCCATACTTGTTCATCTCTTTGTCGATTCCCATTTCTAACTTTGAGATGATTTCCAATAGGTCAGGATCGCTCCTCTGACTGGAACCAATCCGCTCAATCAAAGTGGGTCTGATCGTCAAACTTGCTAACATTTCTGGATCCAATTCGCACTTTAGTCTAAAATCGTACCCCGCGATGTACTCCAGTTGCTTCCGTTCTAGAAACATAGCCCCTAAACTAGCATGTCTTCTACTCAATGCATCAGCTACCGCATTGCCCTTTCTTGGTGTATATGCGATGTCGAAATCATAGGAAGCTAAAAATTCTAACCATCTTTGCTGTCGGAGATTTAGATCCTTCTGCGAGAAGAGATACTTTAACGATTTATGATCGGTAAACAACTCGAATCTTTCTCTTAAGATATAATGTCTCCACATCTTCAATGCGAACATGATCGCTTCCAATTCCAAATCATGGGTAGGGTATCTTTTCTCATGCGGTTTCAGTTGCCGACTTGCATAAGCTACAACCCTACCTCCTTGCATCAATACAACACCCAGCCCTGTGCCACATGCATCCGTATATACTGTCATCTCTTCATTACCCTTAGGAATGACTAACACTGGTGCACATGTCAACTTTTCCTTTAGACTCTTGAATGCATTCTCACACTTTTCATCCCAGACGAAAGCTTGATTCTTCTTAGTCAACTGAGTCAATGGTGCTGCTTTCTTAGAGAAATCTTGGATAAACTTACGATAATATCCAGCTAACCCCAAGAAACTCCTTATATCCATTACATTCATGGGCGTAGACCAATCCTGTAACGTAGCCACCTTCGCAGGATCCACGGCAATACCATTCTCTGAAACAACATGGCCCAAGAATCTCACTTCCCTCCTCCAGAAGTGGCACTTAGAAAACTTTGCCTTCAATTGGTGTTTTCTCAACACCTCCATCACTATTCTTAAATGTTCCTTGTGTTCTTCCTCTGTCCTCGAATAGACCAAAATATCATCCATGAACACAAGGACAAACTTATTCAACTGATCTCTGAATACTCTATTCATAAGATCCAAAAAATATGTTGGGGCATTGGTCAGCCCGAATGGCATGACCAACCACTCATAAAATCCAGACGGCGTTCGAAATGCCGTTTTAGCTATACTCTCAGCTTCCACTCTAAGTTGATGAAAACTGTCGCGAGATCCAACTGAGAAAATACTCTCGCTCCACTCAACTGATCAAACAAATCATCTATCCGCGGTAGAGGATACTTATTCTTCCTCGTCACTTTATTCAACTCGCGGTAGTCTACACACAAACGAAGGGAACCATCCGCCCTGGTAGAAAACACAACTGGTGCTCCCCATTCAGAAACACTCCTTCTGATAAATCCCTTCTTCAAAAGATCGCTGACTCGCACCCCGAGCTCCTGCTGCTGCCTTGGTGCCATACGACGAAGTGGCATCACTATAGGTCTGGCATCTTTCACCAAATCAATACGGAACTCAATCTCTCGATGTGGTGGAAGCCCGGTCACTTCCTCGAAGACGTCCGGATACTGGCCAACCACGGGCAAACCTAACAGCTCAATATGCGGAATGTCGAGGGAATTTAGAAAACCAGCCATTACTCCATCACTGGGTAGACCACCAAACACTATCCTCCGCCCATTATTCGCTCTAGCTGTCACCAAAAAGCCCTCACAGTCTACCACCACCCCGTATCTTTGGAGCCAATCGACTCCCAAAATAATGCCAAACCCAGTAAAGCCCAAAACAAAGCAATCACAAACAAACATGCATCCATGACTCGATAAGACCACATTACGACAAATCATGCTACGGCCAGTCGAACCACCAATCGGGTTCGTCACTACTAAAGGTCTATCGACAATCTAGGGCTCCAATCCCAACCTATCTACCAGGTCACTTGATATGAAAGAACTGGAAGCCCCGGTATCAAACAAAACTCTAACAAGAACATCATAAACGGAAAGCAAACCTTGAATGACGACATTCTTTCCCTTCTCCGCTGCAGTTAGGGCATTCGACGAAGAAGGAACAACATTAAGGGCATATGCTTTCACCATCTGCTTTTCTTTAGGGGGTTGCGGACACTTGTCCTTGTGATGTCCCACTTGGCCACAGTTGAAGCACTTCCTATCCGCTGTCTTGGCCCGGCAATTACTAGCATAATGGCCCTTCTTATCACAGCTGAAGCACTCAACATCCTTCTTATTCTTTTTCTTCTGGCCATCCTTAGTCTGATCCTGTTTTCTCTTATTCTAAGAACCATTCCTGCCTCCACGGCTTGCTTGCGGTTTTGGCACCTCTGCAGATGCAACCTCAGTCTTCGACTTAGGGTAAATACTTTCTGACCTCAATGCTTTCCCCACAATCGATTCAAACGTCTCATCGATGTGGTTAATAAGCTTTTCCCCCAAGTACTGATCCAAACCTGTTATAAACTTCTCGTTCTTCTTATCGGCAGTATCTATTATGGACAACCCATACTTCGATAAAGTATCGAATTCTGCAATGTACTTCGAGACAGCTCTGCCATTCTACTTAAGCTCCAAAAATTTCCTAAACAATATTGACTTCTGAGAAACTGGAATGAACTTATCGCTAAAACGAACCTTAAACTGCTCCTAAGTAATCTGATCCTCGGGAGTAGCTGCCTTTATAGCATTCCACTAATTCATTGCCCGTCCTTGCAGCTGACGGGATGCTAGTCTTCTCTTCATTGCATCCTCGATACCCAAGTCTTCGAAGATACGTTCGCAACTATCCAACCAATCCTGAACATCCATTGCCGACTCCGTTCCGTGGAACGACTTTCCACCAGGACTAGTATAATCCTTTTTCAGCTTGGCGAAATCGGCCCTAGGCGCCTGCACTATTGGACCACCACCATTGGGAGTTGCCCTCTGCACATCCCTAAGCATCTCCCTCATAAGGTCAGTAAACATCATCCTCATGTCAGCAGCATTCCCATTATTGGCTCCCCTACCGGCACCTCTTTCGTATTGGCTCATCGTTCAATCTATAAAGAGAAACGATTAACTATTTCCATGGTGGTGCTAGTGTAGTGCGACTTCTTCCTTAGCTATACTAATAGTATATACATATAGCTTTTGAAAACCAAAATAATCAAAAATATGCGCTCTCATATACGTATACTATCTCTCCCTGATGACTTCCCTAGGTTAACTACGCAACCTAGAGCTCTGATACCAAATGTGACGGCCCGCCCCGCACCAGCCGGCATTTCCTCCGAAAGTGCGCTGTACACATGCCCGACTAACACGGAACGGTCGCCCAAGAAAGGAAAGAAGAGAATGAACTAATCAAGAACCTGTAGAATGTCTCACAGCGCATGGAACAAAATATAATAATAATATACTTGACATAAAACAGGTGAGACAGTGCATAAGCTGATAACTAGAACCAACACCAACATCAGAGCAGCGGAAATCCAAATACAGCTTATTACAAATTTAAACTGTCTCTAAAGCAAAAGAAAGCTAAAGTAGAAGAAGCACTACTAATGCCCAAGCAGTGATCTTTAACAACACAGGGAGAATACTATATGTATCATACGTGGGAGCCTCCTGCTCGTCTCCGGATCAGCTACCCGTGCATACCCAGCTAACATGTCTCTAGTCTGCTCGTGAGAGCACCCAGAGTAATAAGAAGAGACATAAAACTCTGGGTCAGACAAAAAGGTCTGGTATGAGCGATAAGCAGCTAAACAGAACAATAACAGGTATACTAAACCATACCTGAACCTAGACCTGCAACCAAAGAGTTAGCACTACATACCGTACAATACTCTAAGGTGCCACTGAACACATGGTGTAAAGATAACGGGGGTGGGGGTGTATATGTCATAATGGTGGCAAACAAATCAGGCATAGCAACCATCCTCACATCTCTCACTCGGTGCGTAAAGCATACGATGTCCACCACTGTCAATCACTAGACCCATCAAAGTAGTGACGGAGTTCGACTTGTACAACTACTGCTACTACCAAGCTTACCACATGGAGTCATGACCAAATCTTACAAATGACCCTACTTCATCGGTCCATAGCTCTTTAGTCGTACCTAGGCCACTGTAGCCCTGAATCCTTTCACGTACTCCCTACACATAGTGATCCAAAGTTACGGACATCGACAGCCCCTTTGCACACGTCCCGCAGCGAAGCCCAATCATGAAGCTCACTCATTGGTTCCCAACTGGATCCTGAGTCAAAGCTCCACATTTAGACTTCCTTTGCATCTCGGGTTTTGGTCGAATTGGAGTTGGTCTTTAAAAGAGTCATCACGATAAGGTAAAAGTATACATTTGGTTCGGTTCGGTGATCCCGATCCGGTTCAGTTCGGTGGTTCTGGCCCATGCCTTAATCAGTGCTCCATCCCTCCTCAGCTCGGTCCTCTAGCTCTGGTTCGGTTCGGATGCCCTACGCCTGGGTTCGATGGTTGATTTCTAGTTCGGTTCGGTGGTTGCTCCCTCCTAGATGTCCCGATCTGATCCCCCTTCCCTTCATAAGTCTGATTCGGTCCCCATTTTGTCTTTCCGATCCGATCCCCTCTTGGACTCCCCGATCTGATCCCCTACCCGACTCCAATTCTAAGCAAATGGCCTTCCTTCTCGCCAAGTCTCCTTTAGTGCAAAGTTCCGATCCGGTTCGGCTTCTCTGCCCAGTCCACCATACGATCCGAGCCCCCTTTTCCGATTCGATCTGAAACCCTACACATTTTCCTACAACTTTTCCAGCGACTGTTTTACGCCATACGACGGCGTTTTCGACCATTCTAACTATTCTAATAAATCACAAAGCATACCATACATTCATAGCAACATAGAGAATCAACCATAAACATCAAAACAACAACCATATCATGTAAATTGGTTCAAACATAGCCAAAATCCCATATTTTTCCCTAAGCATGTTTAGGAAAAACTAATGATATGATTAGTAAAACTTAACCAAATCAAACCAAATTTCTAATAGAGGTCTAAAACATTATTTTCGAATTTATAAATATTTTTCCAGAATTTTATTATGTTTAAATTCGCTAATCTTCACTAATCACCCTAAATAACTGTAATTAGTGTCAAAACAATGCTAATCACTCACCTTGGCCACAAATGAACTTTAGATCTGAAATAATCTACTGTTATGGCACTGTTCCCAATGCAACACAGCAGCTCTAACCTTGCTTTGGTGCTAATCCCCTTTGATTTGTTGTTGCTTAAGCAAAAACTTGATTAAGAAGTGTTTAGAGGTGTATTTAGATGTTGGAGGCCATTGTTAGGTTGAAGAGATAGTTTGTGGCGGCTGGAAAATGAGTGAAAAACCAAAATCCTAACCCTAGCAGCCCTCAAATACCTCTAATCCCGAAATACCCCCATTGGGCCTAGCTGTTAATCACCCGGTTAAGCCCAATTAAGCTTTTTTTCACTATCTAAAACTTGTTTCAGCCATATCTCCCAAACGATGAGTCTTTTTGGCTAATGTGACCACTCTACGGAATTGCAAACCATCAAACGAATCTAATGGGAGTAGTTTCACGTCAAAATTCCTTTTCAGTCAAAAGTTATGGCCAAAACAGTATGAGCTAAGGGCAAAATGGTCATTTAAAAATCGGCAAAAATCATGAGCATGGGAAATGACCCTTATAGTCGTCTCCCAAGGTTACATGACCATACGACTCCGTATGTGAAAGAAATAAATATTCTACGATCCTGCGATGCGTAGAATGAAGGTCGTTACAATATCCAAAATCTAATATATTTTGTTTTTGCAAATTTGTAGGAGAAAAGAAATGGAAGAGCTCCAGCACCTTCTAAGAAAATATGAGTTTAAGACTTAGGTCATGTAGGTTTGTTTATAGATGTCCAAACAAACTATTTTCATTGGATTTATATTAATATAAATCCCACTATTTAAATCAAAGCCAAATTCGAAAACCATGATTAAAAATAAGGTCTAGGCCGACATGGGCCAACCCATGCTTTTGTCGACCTATGGAACGACCCATGCGAAGTATGGGTCGACCTATCCTTTATATAGATGGCCCATGCGATTTAATTTAAATGGCAGGGTCGATTGTTTTGTGTGCGATTTACTCCGTGCTTGTTTTATCTGATTACGTGTTTATTTTTGGACCGTATTTGTTTGTTTCTATTTTTTTTTTTTTACAGGCGTTCAAATTCAAACACGTAATTAATACGTGCGTATACTATGAGATTTTTTTACAACAGAATATACTTTGAGATTTATTTATGTATATTTATACAAGATTTCAAGTGTTATTTTAACGTTATATTTATTTCCCGTTTTATTATCTACGCATTAATTTTCTTCCATTTTCAACACATGTTTTAAAACGCGTACCATTTCTAGAATTAATATTGGCATACTCATTTTAAATTAGATTGTTATTAACGTTATTAAATTCCCTATAATTTAATTCTATTTATGACGCACATTTATTTTCAAATTAAAACACGCGTTATCTCTGAAATTTATGTCTATATATATTTATACGAAACAAATATACATATATTTATGTTCACATATGTATTACCTTTTTAGACTTAATTCTCTACTTTCAAATTTTTAACATTATTCCCGTTTATGTCTCTTTTAATGTCATTAATGATGCGCATTTTTAATTAAAGAAACATTTCAATTTAATGTCAATTACTTTCTCTTTCTTGATCTAATTCTTTTAATCACATGCATTTGTTTTTCAAATTTCAAAAACACATTACTCATATAATTATTTAGATAATTTTATTACTTAAAATGCAAGGTGTTAAACTCATAGAATAGAGTTGGTTGCCTATATATAGTAACATTTTATTTTCTATTGTATTATATTTACCTATCAGCATTGGTTAGGTCAGAATTTTATAAATATCTAGCTAATGAGGTTTATTTTTAACTCCCGTATACATTGTATCTTGGAGTGATAATTCATTTGCCATTATTATTATATGTTATCGTTTTCCTTGTGAGATTCTGTATTTCTCATGTTCTTTACTTTTACCATTTCTTTTAACTCTTAAAAACTGTATTTTCGATTATTGGAAGCTTAGTGGTCGTAGTTGGTGTCGACATTTGGTGGTCGTAATACTACAGTGAATGTGACAACATAAAGTTCAAAGAATTGCCATAAATGTAGATTCTATGCACTTAGGACAGTAAAAAGACCAAATGTAACTTTTAACTTTCAAGGAAGACCGATACCTTAGAATGACATTTTAATCTACAAATTTTGAAAACAATAAAGTTTATATGTTTCATAACTAGGATTAAATAATAGGACGTTGGATATAATTTTTAGTTTATAGCACGTAGTTGCAATTACATAATATTATTTAGGTTAAATAGTTTGGTCAAAATTTAGTACATGTTATGATACGTTGTTTTTTTATTATTATTTGTTAACTCTCCACGCTCTTATTCTTGCAAAATAAATGATGTTGCATGAGATTTCATCAAAAATGCAGAATTATAAAACAAAAGTATGTCACTAGTAATAATTTTATCACATCTCAAAACACTAATACTTAAGTTTAATTTTTTTTAGCCTTTAATGCGATATATTAATAATATAATACGCTTATTTAACTACTTGTGTTCTCTCTCTCCCTTTCTCTCTCTCTCTCTTTCTCTCTCTCTCTCTCTCTCTCTCTCTATATATATATATATATATATGTATATGTATGTATGTATATGAAAATGGGTAAATTTTATTATTAAGCCCAAAAGCCGGCTCGGCCCACAGTTACAAAGCCTCATTCATCATCGGGTCAAACATAATACATACAAACTTCGCTTTTCACTTTGTACAAACATTCTCTGTCAAAAGTAAACAAAGCCGAAGTCAAAATTAGGGTTCCTCAGCTTTCGTGGTGGACGTAAATTCTCTTTGTACTTTCCTCCACTCGATGTCTTCCAGTTCCACCTCTCCAATTGCAATCATTCTTGTTCCGTTGACTTGGTGAGTATCTTCTTTTTTATTCTTCCTATGCAGATTGCCACTTCTCTGCTAACTGCATTCGAGATTGCTAACATGTCTCTTGTCTTCTTCTTGAAAGTACGGGTGTTTCTTTCTCGCCATGCCTGCCACACTGTGGTTGTGAGGCAAATCTTGCCAACCTCTACCATCAGTTGAGACATCTAATTCCCATCATTCAGGTAATTGATCTCATCTTCTAAATCCCCAATTAGTTCGGTATTAAAGCATTTTAATTTCTGAATGGCCCATAGTCGTCTGGTGTACTGACATTCAAAGAATAGGTGGTTTAGGGTTTCTGATGTGTTGTTGTATAAAACACATTTATCGTCTTCAATTATACCCCCATCCAAACAGCCTATCTTTTGTGGGAAGCCTACCCAGCATGGCTTTGTACATGACTTGAGCCATCTTAGGTGGACATGAACGAGACCATACCACTTTACTCCAGCCCAGACTTGGGTGAGCCTGTCTTAAACTCTCCCACACAACCTTGAGCTTGAAATGACCGTCCTTCCACTACCATGTGTCATATTCTTTGTTTGCAAAGTTGGTTTTTGATCTGAGTTCCCCTTCCAGGTTTCTTGCAATCAGGTTGTTATCGCTATTCCATGCTCCATTTGAGATAATAGAACTCATTGTTGTATTGGGTGCACCATAAGCCGAGTAACCATCCTAACCATATCTGTCTATTAGGCTTGACCCATTGAGCCATGGGTCATGCCATAAACCTGTAGTAGTCCCATTTGCAATTTCTCTTTGTATCCTGTCTTTGAGTTCATTTCTAAACTTTAATCAGTTTTTCCACACCACAGAGGCATTATTATCTGCATTTGAAGTCCATAAATTCTTTTTCATATATCTGGCTCTCATCCACATAGCCCACAAATTTCCTGAAGACATTAGTTTCCAGGCCAATTTAAGCCCATAGGCCTTCTTAAGTTCAAACAAGTTTTTAAGCCCAACTCTACCTTCATTCTTGGGCTTACATAGAAGCTTGTAGCTAATTTTATGCAGCCCACCCTTCCATATGAAATTGGCACAAACTGAATTAATCTTTACAATCGAGCAATCTGGGATCTGAAATGTTTGTAGCCAAAATTTAACCTTAGATGTGATCACTGTGTGCACCAGTTCTACCCTTCCTGCAAATGATAAAACTTTTGACCTCTATCCCAGAAGTTTGTCTCGAATATCATCCACTAACTTGCCACGTTCTACATCAGTGATTGTGGTATTCAAAAGTGGTACACCCAAATATTTAACAGGTAGTGTTCCTTCCTGAACCCCTAACCTCTCTAATAAGCCCTGTTTTTGACTGCAGAACTTATTGAAATAGCATTTAGTCTTGAGCTCATTTACTTTCAGTCCCAACTTGCCTTCCAATTCTTTGAAAATGTCTTTGATATGATCAATGGCTATGTAGGAAGCTTTAAATACCACCAATAAGTCATCTGCATAGATTAGATAAGTAACTCTGGGATGATGATTGTATATAGGTAGGATCTTTTTATATTCTGTTGCCAACTCCATCTGTAGTGTGAACCACTCCATTGCAACAACAAATAGGTATAGTGACAGTGGATCCCCTTGTTTGATTCCCCTAGAGCTGGTTATGAACCCATAAGGCACACCATTTATCATAATTGAAAAGGTGGGGGAATCTAGACAGAAATCAATTAAGTTAACTAGATTGTCAGGGATCCCCATTGCCTTAAACATGCGAGTGATGAATTTCCTATTCACTCTATCATAGGCTTTATGCAAATCGATTTTAAGGCAAATCTTATTTGCACCTTTTTTGTTAAACTCCCTAACCAACTCACGTGCCATTAAAGAATTTTCTGAAATACATCTGCCTTTAATATATGCACTCTGACATTGGGAGACAAGTGCTGGAAGAACATTGTTTTACCTATTGCATATTATTTTGCTCAAAATTTTGTAGACAACATTGCAACATGATATAGGTCTGTAGTCTTCAATTCTGGATGGATTTTGTACTTTAGGAATTAGTGAGATAAAAGTGTGATTAATTTCTTTAATGAATTCACCAGAGTCATGAGCTTCTTGGAAGGCATTTAACATGTGGTTTTTCAGGTCTTCCCAGTGCAGTTTGAAGAAGGCTGCCCTCACTCCGTCAGGCCCTGGACTGGAGTCATCATGAATGGAGAAGACAGCGGCCTTCAGTTCCCCCATGCTGATCTCACCACCCAACTTCAGCCTTCCAGCGGAGTTGAGCTTCCTACGACACTCAATACTGGGTTAGTCTTCAGTGTACTATCCATTAAACATTTCAGTTTAATAAGAGATGGCTGTGTCTTTAAGCTATTTGATATGTTTCATCAAGTCACCCTATTCATTTAAATAATTAAGTAGGTTACTATAATGTTTCTTTAAGACATTTTAGTGTAAAAGAATTTTGTGCATTCGTCTCCCTGAGTCAACCGCTTTTCTTTGGCTTTTTGTTTGATTTCTTTCGACTTTATCTCCAGTTCCTTCTTCAATTGGGCCTGCCTTTCATAGTAATCATGATTTAAACCTTCATTCATGGGGTCTGCATCAAGCATGTTTTGAGTTCTTTCTAACTTCTCTTGAAGGTTCTGAACTTGATCATTCTCCTTTGGCCTTGTTTTGTTCCACTCTTTTGGTCTGAATTTACATTTCTTTAGTGGCATAACAAGTTTAAACATGTTGTTGCCACTGGGAAGTGAAATTTGACTGAAATCAGTGGTTGTTACATATCCCTGAAGCAAATGCCAATGATTGGCATATCTGAATGGTTTACCCCTTGTGCTATGAGTATCATTGAATTGAATTAACAGTGGTGAGTGGTCACTGGTGGAGGAGGCTAAGACTGAAGCATTGAGACTAGTGACCTGGTTTAATAAATTTGCATTGGCTAGTCCTTGATCAAGTCTTGATGATATTTTCTTGGCCTCACCACTCCTCCATGTGTGCTACAGGCCAATGTGGGGTAGTTCTGATAATCCGCTTGCCAATACACAACTGTTGAAATCAGAAACCTGGGAAAGCTTGAGGGTAAGTCCACCTTTCTTTTCACATGTACGTAAAATTGTGTTAAAGTCACCGAGTACCAGCTATGGGGACTTAATGGTCTTTGAGTTTTTAATTATAGACTCCCATAGTTTAGTACGCTCAGTAGCTAGATTACTTGCATATACAAAAGTTATGTATAATTCAAGTCCACCAACATTCTTTGCTTGTATTGTCACTTGTTGGTCGTCGAAATTCACACTCAAACGCTTCCAGCAAGATATGTCCCAAAAGATCACAATACGGCCCTTTTGGGATGAACTTAGATTATGACAAAGATTCCACATGTTGCTCATGGTTAGTTTGAAATAATCCAAATTGTCTTGCAAAAATTTATTCTCTAGAACTGCTATGATAGAGGGCTTATACTTATCCCTAAAGTTAAAGAGGTCTAACTGTCTAGTATCGTTGTTAAGACCTCTTACATTCCAACAGAGGATCTACATTATTTGTTAGTGGTTTGTCTCCTTGTGATTGGAGCTGTCTCCACTAAAGCTCTCTTAATTGTAGTTTTACTTGCTTGCGAGAATTGTGCCTTGTGCTTTTCATTTATTTTGGTTAAGTCATGTGCATTATTCTCATCACTGCTTTCTTCTTTAGACTCCACAATATGAGTTTCCAACGCCTGAATATCATCTAGCGAGTCTGGTTCTTTATCCTCCTCCACCATTACAGTGGACTCCACATGATGATCAACTTGACATGAACCATCCACCGTTGCCTGAACCTGTTCCAGACTTTTTCGATCTATATGAGATGCTTCAGATGCTTCAGAGTCCCCATTACTAGGTTGTGGTTTTGGCTTTACTATAGTAGCTGCAGCAGTACTGGTTTCAGCATGTACAGTAGCTGAATTTTTTGATGTGCTTGCATCGGTAGTATATATATATAACTAAATGCCCAAAACATTTTTCAAGTTGTGCATTTTGGAGGGACAAACTCATACTCTACTGCCTGTTCATACGTGCTGTTACTTTTGTCATATGCTTTGATGAATCTAGGTAGTTAAGAATCTGCTGTAATTTCAATAAGTACTTTCGCATAGTTGATTTTCTTGACTAGTTTTGTTTCTTCATCTATCTCCAATGGTTTCCCTATAATGCTTGCCAATTTGCAAATACATCTTGTGTTCCAAAAACCTAGATTCATATTTGGGAATTTGACCCAGATTGGGTATGTGGTTAACGTAGCTTTTTCAAAATTGAAATCAGCCTTCCATTTCCTCATGAAGGTAATTTACTGTCCATAAACCAGGGACTCCCTTTTAAAATTTGTTTGCAATCCTCTTTCAACTAAAACTTGATCAAAAAGAAACCGTTTTCACGAGGGAAAATGTCACAAGCTCCTTTGGGTTTCCACATCCTTTTGATGTAAGCATTGAAATAGACAAAATATGGTCTTCTACCTGCCATGTATGCATAGATCAAGTTTTCCCAAATCTTATTTGATTCATCGTAGTCCACTTCATCAATCACTTGATATTTGACATCACATGTTCTCAGTGGCTCAAAATACTCGATTTTGCCAGAAATTTGAGTTTTGATTCAAAAGTTTCAGCCCATGAGCTAGGGTTTCGCGTGATAGGTCCATGGGTGGTGCGGGGAGATTGACGTAAGATCTCAGCGAACGTCTGCTTTCCCTTTTTTCGAACCTCCTGCCAACCATCGCCACCTTCATCTTCAACATCGGCTGGGGTTTCAAGGCGGATGGATGAGGTCGCCGTTTTTTTGATTTAAGAATATATATATATATATATATATATACACACACACACACACACATGCCATTTTATCTATCACATTGGTGTCTTAATTGTTTTGATTTATATTTCTACAACATGTATGCGTAGCACAATTCAACACTCATTAATATGATACTAAAAGAGGAAAGCTAAATACACCCCACACGAACTTCATTTTTTTTTAAATTTAGACTGGTAGTAAACTGCAGATCAAAAAAGTAAAATAGATTTTTTCTACAAATGATCAGTAAAACATCGTTGACCATCATCCAGAGTAGTCGATGATATATTAGCAATTGAAGTGGTTGTGCAATATGAAGTTTGTGTGAGGGTGTATTTAGCTCGGCTTTTATAAAATAAAGAATATTATACAAGAAAATAAAAAAGAATAAGGTGTCGTTCACAGTTGTATTGTGACACGTTATAGTTCATGATGTGCGTCTGACATGTCACATAAGGGAACGTAGCGTAATAAAATTCTGACCGTTCAGGGAGAATGATAGGAAACGAGTCATTCGAGTCCAATGCATCCCTCTATTTACCCCAAATGGTCACCTCATTTCCCATCCATTCACCTATTTATGCACCACCCCTCTTCACTGCCTTCTCCACTAGCAAATCAATCTCCATTTCCACATTTTCCATTTTTTTAATGTGATTTGTTTTTAAATTTAGGTATTTTTCCACAAATCTTCACTAATTTCTATTTCTACAACATATTTTTTTTTTTAATTTTCATTTTTTAGTTTTACAGCGCAATCATCTGATTCTGCTACTGCTTTCAAAGTGCATTGCTTCATAGAAGGATGAATATAAGGCAATGTGTATTAATATATGTCCACCTGACAGAGGTCATTCTGTCAATGCCTTTTACGTGGTCATAGTTAAGGATTTCAACATGCAATTTGTTGTAAATTAGCTTCATACTTAAACAAAGAACAAACGAAACAATCTGAAATGTGCTGGAGCAATTAGAACAAACTATTAATGCTTAAAGGTGGATATTGGGATATAGAGCATGGTACACTTAATGGCTCCATGGAATGGAGGGTCAATCCTACATGCAAACGTAGGCGCAATCATGTGAAGAAGTTCGAACAGTTGGATCAGTTGTTCGGAGGTTGCATAGGAAAGATAACATGCATGTATGATATACCACCAACTCAGCCTTTCACTGATATTGATACATCTTTGTGCGGCGATTGAATGACAACCATGGTGGCACTTTCTCGTTCTGAGCAAACAGACATAGCATGAAAGTTCGGAGAGCATGTGTCTAAACAATCGTTCGAACTAATTGGTTCTCAATTGTGGTACAATGTTGTCTATTTATTCTTCAGTGTTATGGTATTCCTACTCAGAAGTGGAAGATTACGAAAAAAATCACCCTAATACATTTATCTTGGATATGGTGGAGACAATGGCTAATGAGGAGATAATGCGATATATGCATTTTCATATGGTACTATTTCATAGTTAATTTGCTTTTTTATTTTAATTTGATGCCTATGAAAATCTATGGTATGCAATGTATAATGGAAAATCTAGTTGTTTGTGATTTTGTTATTTGCTATTATAAACACATATTACCATTAAATTAAAAAAAAACTAAAATTGCACTATAAAAAATATTTGCAGATTCCCTTCAAATATGTTGAAACATAAACATGAATTTGTTTTATGAAAGTAGTTTATATGAAAGGACGATTGAGTATTTTGTAAATGATAACTTTTTTTTGAATATTTTCCATGCATGACTATATAGAGAAAGTCAGCTTTGGAAGAAACAACTTGGTATCTCAATTTTTTTTTCATTTCTTCCTTTTTTAAAATAACATGTTCAAATTATTTCTAGTCTCTTCTACTCAATGGTAATAAAAACAAATACAAAAATTAGATCACTTTCCTTAGATTACTTTCACTGCTTGTTTTGATTTTGTAAAACTTTAGATTTGATATTGGTACCCGAATATAAAATTCCATGAAAAACTCACTATAAAAAAACCAAAATAAATAAATAAAGAAATCAGAGTCTTATCTTTCATCTTTAGTTTCAATTATCAAATGTATATTTTAGTTCATATTATTTTGTGTGGTTCATTAGATAAAGAATGTGATGGGCTGCATTGCTGTTAAAAATCCCACAATTAAACCAAAATCTCTCCTTTAACGATTTGGTTTACATTTCGATTCAAACTTAGTCAACGCTTAAAAAATTACTCGTATACCAACATATTTATTATATTTATTTAGATCTAAAACTCTAATACAAAATTTTCAAAATAAAGTAAAAATATAATAAGAACTAACATATGCTTATCTGGTCATTTAGTTGTAGATAATGCAGTTTTGTTGGTTTAATAATTATGCCTGTTATTTGGATAGAAGTGAAATGCTTGCGTTAGGATTGGATATTTTGGGTCAGTACATATGTATTTATCTATTAAAAATAGTAAAGAAAAATAATTTGCTACTATGTCCTTGATTTTAGAAGTTATCTCTCTTTTGCTTATCTCTCTTGATAATTAATATTTGTATCTTTTAATTATAAATTAAAATTATTTAACTAAACCTCTCGTTATTTTACAGTATGATATATACTTAAAGCTTGTATAGTTATCTACAATTAATTCATTAATCAACTTTCTATAGTTTATATTCAAATCCATATATTTATATTAGCTACATAATACAAAATTTCAAACTATTTTAAAAAAAAATAGTCAACTAACATTTATTAATATTTTTAATAATGAACTATAATTCAATATGTATAGGACTATTGTACTAACGAAAATGGTAAAAATAATTTCTTTTCCTATTATGATATAAATCGCGTAAAATAACAATAACAAGTTTTTTTCGTTTATCATTTAACATAAAATACCAGTATTTAGAATGATAAAATATGTTCATCATGCATTGCATTATAAATTCTACATTTAACTTAAAATACTTATATTTAAAATTATCACAATTATTTGCAAAACCCCCCTCACTTACATTTATGATGTGTTTCAGTCCATATATTTAATTTAATTATGTAGTCTTTTAATCTTAACATAATAAGCCAAATTTAAGTAAGTGATAATCAATAATGACAATATGAAATTTTCGATATTATACATTATATCCATATCAATAAAATATAATAAAGTTGTAAGTCACACGAACAACATAAAATAAACAAGAAAAAACTTTTGTAAAATACACTCTTTAAAATTCGAAATACATAAATTTTCTTTCTCAAAAAAATATTTAAGAAACGCTATTATGTTTTGTTCTAGTTAATTTGTAAATAATTATATTAAAAATAGAATAAAAAATCATTTATAAAAAAAGATGCACTTTAGCAAAGAAAATTGAAAAAAAATATGTTACATAAACATGAGATTAAGTATAAAATTAACTTTTGAGATAAAATAAAAAATAATAGCGAAAAAATATCAAAAAAATTATAAATAAATTCTTTATGCATTACAAAATTATGTTTTCTTAAAGTAATAACCTTAATTTTAAAATTTCTACAACTTCTTACCGAACTGTCTCAGTTCTTTTCTAATATTTTATGTTTGACATCATATATTAGAGTAAATCAAGAATTTTAAAATTATAATTAGACTTAATGTAATACCCTGTAAAATAAACATAAATTTAATCTAAAATAAATAATAATGATCAGGAATAAACTAATAGGCTGGAAATAGAATTTTGAATAATTGGGAATTGGGCCACGAAAGAATGATTATTGCGCTCTTAGCGAGATTCTGATCCAATTTAATATTTTATATACTAAAAGTGGATTTTGTATGCATAAGTTATTAATAAAACAAGTTATGTGTTAATATTTAATCACAAGATTTGAAATTCAAATAGAATAAATATAAATCTGAAATATAATTAATTGTACATTGGAATAAAAGAATATTCCAAGAGGATTTGAAGTTTTTTGTATAAATTCATATGCAAAGGGGGGGGGGGGAAAGATAATCAACATAAGGAAATAAATCAAAGCAATCAATTAAGAAATAAATAAAAAGCAATGTTATTTGAGAAATAAATTCTCCCAGTAAAGCCCAAAAGGGGGTCGATCACCCTTATGAGGGGTTTATCGCCCTCCTTGGTGATTGTGTGGTGGATGTGTGTTTTGTTTGGCAGTTTTATACAAACTGCATCAGCTAGACCATCCATATTAAATCTAAATAATCCAACGGTCTATACTCACACTTACGACTATAAAAAGAGATCCCAATCCACACTCAAACCCTATTCTCATTCCTTTCTACGCCTCTATACCGCCCTTCTACCATTACCACTCCAGATAAATTGGGATCTCTTCTACTTCTTTAACCCTCATTCTACTTTCTCTAATCTAAGTTTCTATAAATATAGGATTTTGGGAGTTTGCTTATATATATATATATATGATATTCTAATTCTTTTATGTGTGCGTATTATAAAAGGATTGGAGCACAGTTTCGTAGGCTAAATTCAGATTTAATTTTATAGCAAATTTTCTATATCAAATCAATGTGAGTGGAAACCCTATAAATACTATTTTCTATCTTTAGTAGTTTGAATTTGGATTATTGTGCCTAAGCAGATTTCGATTTATAAGAAAAGAAAATACTATAAAGTCCTCCAAATCTTCCATTATTTATATTTGTATATAGAAACGGTCAATCAATTATTATTGAGTTTGTATTGTTGATGTAATAGAAGAATATGCATTTGTGTGACGACCTAAATTTTTGGTCGTTCAAATTGACAAAAATCCACAACTGTCTACTTTAACGAATTTAAAAATACATATAGTTATTGGGATTAATACAAGAAAATGAAGAAAAAGAAAACAATCACAGAATACCGTAGCGAAAGGAAAAAATATAGTAAATAAATAACAGTTCATGAAGCTGTTAAAACATACATTTGTTTATACATTACATGAATTTATCATAGTTAACTATCATAAAACATATCAATATATGCAGCAGAATAATAATAACAAATACAACTATTGAGCTTCATCTTCATCTTTAATGGTATCTTCAATAATTGATAAACTCAAGCTGACCCGAGCACAAACGAAAAGACAAAAATACTTGTATTATAACTAAAATATTCTCATATCATTCAAAACAAAAACCATGAAATAATATGAGCGTCACGGCATAAGCGCTGCTTACGGTAACTCACACCTCCTGTCCAATGTGTTCGTGAATGCAATAACTTAAGAGATGTTGCAGGAATTTCCATCTCCTAAGGGCCCGTCAAACTAGATACCATATAATATAATTTTGCTATTATAACAATGTCTGTTTAGTAGAGTAAAAGTATCGAAATAGCATAAGCGGGGTTACATTTTTACCCTTACATCGTTTATACGTTGTCGTAAACATTGCATATAAAACACCGGTAAGTCGTCGGTGGATAGGGATGCGCCACTATATGACAACATTAAATCAAAATCGTAGGGGGCTCGATTAAGATAAATATGACAAGGAATCGAGGCGATACCCATCAGTAGTGATTCTACTTTATTGTGGACCTAGGTTGGTGGTAACGCAAAGCCGCAACTATCGCCCACCCTAGACAATAATCCCAAATTCAAAGGTGCCCAAATCAGTAACAAAGTAATATATATGGTATCAAATAAGCATGCCTGCTAAGAGTAGCTAATTCGCATTGGCCTGGGTATGGCTCCTGTTTTAGTCATATCAATTATGACCCGAAGTTCAAGGATATCCGTCATCGTTTTCTTTCTTCTAATCTAGTAATTGCCTCCAAATCATCCTACTTCATTCTGGATTCTCCACCACGTGAATAATTGTTAAAGTGGCTTTTGGTATTGGTAGAGAGTATGACAATATTCGGTCCCGGTCTCTTTGACAAACAAACGTTTACATTTTTCACACCGGTCGGTTCTTATACATTTCAAAGGGGTTCATACTTCACATCAAAATATCGTATTTTTGCTTTAAACTCATTTTAATAGTCATGATAGAATATTTTATATTAAATTCTCCATTTAAAACCAAACTTAGAATCTTGAAACAATTCCAATTCTAAAATATTTTGTATATTAAAATAGTTGAAAAATAATAATTAAACAGGTTAGATGTATATTTTAAAATAGTTTGAAAACAAATAGTTAGAGATATAAAGTTTTAAATAAATAGTTCTAACAAAAATAGGATTTATCAAATTTCAAAATATATATATTTGTGGTTAAATATTAAAATAGTTTATAAAATAGATAGTTCACTATTAAAATAGTTTACTTAAAATAGTAAATAGATATAAGTTAAAATAATATAATTTATAAAGAAAGATAGTTTATAAAGGCAGTTACAATATGTATAGGGTGCGTTTGGCTCAAGTCCCTATTAAGTTTCGAAATTAGGCTCACATCTGGTCCTAAATTTATTGTAAATTACATCCCTATTTTTTTGAAAATTCATCAAAAAATAAAAAAAATCATGTAAATTCATATTTAAATAAAACACGAAAACAGAAAAAAAAAATCAAGTGAAAAAACAGCCGAAAAACACATCAAAAACAAAAAAATACAAAAAATCAATGAAAACAACAGTTTATTGCATCGTATGATGCATATATTTGAAATTCTTGCACACAGCCATGAAACTATTTCAGTTATGCGTCTTGGTTGGCTTTTTTGCATACACGCTTGCAAGTAATACAGAATTCTTGCATACAAGTATTTTATAATTCGTAGGCATGCAAACAAGTTCATATTTATTTGCATACATGCATGGAGGTATTAAGAATACTTGCACACATGTGTGCAACAATTCGTAGGCATAAATATCAGTTCATTTAAACTTACATACGTTTATGTAAGAAAAAAAAATACTTGCATACATGTATGCAAGAATTCAAGCGGATTTTCAGTGTAAACTGCTTCAGGAATATTTGCATACATGTGTGCAACTATTATGTATACTTGCCTACTTCGAGGAATATTTTCAGATTTTTTTATATGGCAGCGCTCAATTTCCTTAAGAAAACACATAACCATCAAAAAATGGACCCGCTTTATATTTTAAACTATCCCAGGATGTCGTTCTAATTATGAAAGTTTTTAGGGATGTGTCCCTTATTTTCACATATATATAAGTTAAAATAGTATAGTTTATAAAAAAAATCGCTATTTAATAAAATGGTTTATATAATGGTTTAAAATATTATAGTTGGAATTAGAATTGTTTATTTCAAATTTCAAATAATCTTGATGTCATATCCAGTTCCAAATATAATCGACTAAATTTCAATGTTTCAATTGGAATCAACTTCCCTTTTAATTCAATTAAATTCAGACAATCTGATTCAAATATTTCAAGTTTTTAATTAGGAATCTCAATATGAATTATTTCAGTTTATAACAAACCTCGAGTTCATACTTCAAATATCGCTTTAAATCAGACAAGTTTCAATGATGGATGATTAGTTTAAAGTTTAAAACAATCCATTTCAATAGATCCAATTCATATTTATATTTCAATTTATCTTCAGTTTACAACATTAAATAATTTCCTTTAGTTTTTTTATAATTCAATCCAAGATTCAAGTTCAAAGGCAATCCATTATAAAACATCATTTATATTGTCTTTAAAACAATATTTCAAGATTTGATGTTAAAACAAATTTTATTTAACCAAGCAGTGTCTGTATATAATTTTCTATCCTATGGCCAAGTGATACTTAAAATTTAATTTTAGTATTTCATGAATGGATATATATCATTTCAATCCAAATCAAGGTCATAGGTATTTATCATTTAAACGCATGTTCTTAATTCATTTAAATGATTTATCCTGGGTTTATTTAATGCCAATAACATCTAGGGTAAATGGTTGGGATTAATCAGCATAAATAATGGTCATATATAATCAAGATGAATAACAACATGAATTAAATATCAATAGATTAACATATCAATCCAATACATCCACCAAAAATCAATTCATCCAAACATTTGAATGTCTCATCAATTCACTAGTTATCATGTGTCGGATTTTTAACTGGTAGTTAAATGTCAAAATTTAAATTAACCTTAAAATTTAAATTAACTGGCAAATTAAATTACAATATCGATGTCATTCAACATAAATATGTAATTTAAACTACCAAACATCAAGCAATATAATCATATCATGATATGATTTTAATCTAACTGGTAATCAAATATTATAGTTAATTATGAGTGGTTTAGTCACTCACCTTTGATTCCAAACGTGTTTGAAGTCCAATTTGAGGCCCAAATTTTAAAAGTTTTAGAATCAATCCGCAACAACTCCATGTTGTTTGGAATTTCGATGCGATCCTAATGAAACAAACCGCTTGTCAATCCGAGTTCGTATGAAAAATTTATTCACATTTAAACATTGGAAAATGAAACTAAAATGAAATAAACAAAAACAACTCACCCCCAATGATTTCCTGCTACATCTTCTTCTATCTCCCTACCTCTTCTTCCACATTTTAAGATGCATCCTACAATAAAACAACCTGAACCATTCATGGCAAAAGTTGTACCTTCTTTCTTCCCTTTCTCCTCTTTCTCTCAATAAAAATCCAAACCGATTTCACCGTTTTAAATCCGTTTCCAGCCCCTAACACACGCTGAAGGAATAGGTTACGACATTTTGGTCGCCAAATTCGCTCAAAGTTTGCCATGCAATGCTTCTCCATGCCACAAACCCGCACACGATCATTGATTTTTGAATTAATCCTTATATCCATCATAAACCTCAACCCTAATATAAATCATTTACTGTAAAATGTGGAACCAAATATTTTGAAGTCGCACCCTACTACAAACAAATGAAAATGAAGATCTTGGTTCAAACAACCTAAAGAAACAAGTTTCACAAATTTAGGATATTCTTTGAATTGTTATCGATTTTTGAAGAGGAAGAGCCGTTGTTTTATTTCTTAAAAATGTTGACTATTTGTTTTACGCGGAAGTGAACAATAGAAATGCAAATTAAGTTAAGGTTTATGACAATTTATAGGCAATTGAATTTCAATGGTTAAATAAATAAATAAAGCATTCAATTTTTCGCTTCTTGAATTTTAATTCAAGTCGATTTATTACTAATTGTAACGTCCCGTATTTTTCATAGTCGGATATTTAATTTATTTTATTATATTAAATATTGATTTGGAATTTATAAATGTATTTATAATATATAATTCGTTATTGAACGAAGTTTAAACGTTTAATTTATATATAATTATAAAATAAGATCGTAACATCACGGTAGTTCGTAATATTGAGTTTTGAACTTCAACTGAATATACAGGATCTGATATAAGTTGGAATTATGTGAAACAAGAATCGTCTAAATCTATTTGATTATAATTTTCTAATGAAAGAGAAAATTGGAGATTTCATATTATACATTTTGAGTTATGTCCAGTTCAAATATTAAAAAAAGTCGCTATGGAATAATAACGAGTAACTTAAATAAGGGTGCGTTTTTTACAAGTCCCTGTTAAGGTTTTAAATTAGGGTCACATCCGGTCATAAACTTAATATAAATTTAGTCCCTATTTTTCAAAAATTTACTAAAAATATATTAAAAAACGTAAATTCATATTTAAATTAAACATGCACTCAACAAAAAATTTAGATCAAAAAACCATCAAACAAGACATCAAAAACCCAAAAAACAGCAAAACTGCGAAAACTGCAGTAAAATGCATAATGGAATGCAAGTATTTGAATTTTCTTATATACATCTATGCAAGTTTTCAAGTCATGCATATGTGTTCGATTTACTTGCATACATCTGTGCACGTATTGCATAATTTGTGCATAAAAGTGTGAAGTAATTCGCAGGCTAAAACTCACTTAAGTTTTCTTCATGTAAATACATGCATACATGCGTGCAAAATTTTCAACTAGTTGCATATATGTATGCAAGTTTCGGTCCAGATTTTCAAGCCAAAATAGCTTATGCAATAGTTGCACACATGTATGCAACTATAGGTAATAGTTGAATACGTGTAAGCAACTATTTTTTTAACTTCTGTGGACTTCCGAGAATATTTATAGATTTTAGATTATTTTTTACTCACTAACGCTTTTTTTTAAGCCAAAAACTGAAAAGGCGGAAAAGTGAAAAATAGGGAGCGGGTTTATATATAAAACATAGGAGGGATGTGAGCCTTATTATGTTTCAAAATAGGGATGCGAGCCTAATTTTCACTTTAAATAATTTAAAGGGTGCGTTTTTTAGAGGTCCCTATTAAGTTTCAAAATATAAAAAAAACCCGGTCATAAACTTATTGTAAATTAGGTCCCTATTTTCTGAAAAGTCATCAAAAAAATATAAAAAAAATATTAAAAAATCACGTAAATTCGTATTTAAATAAAACATGTAAACACTAAAAAATTCAGAACAAAAAACCAACAACGAAGGCGTCAAAAATCAAAAAAACAAAAAAAAAAGAAATTTCCAGTTAAATTCATAATAGTATGCACATATATCACTTTCCTGCATACATCTGTGCATATTTTTCACTACATACATCTTCGTTGATTTTTATTCATGCAAATAAATGCATACATGTGCGCAAAAATTTCAAATACTTGCATACATTTGTGCATGTTTATTTTCAGATTTTAATATGAAAACAGCTTACAGAAAAGTTGCATACATATATGCAATTATCAGTAATAATTGCAAAATGTATGCAACAATTTTTTTTCGATTTCCGTAGATTCCTGACATTATTTCCATATTTTAGATTTTTTTTTGAACGTACGCACATTTTTTAAAAAAAAAATACAAAAAGGCGGAAAAAATAAAATAGGGGGCGGGTTTAAAAATTTTCAGAACTTTGTTTTTTTTTAATAAATTAGGTCCTACTTTTTATCCTATAAAAATGTTGCACACATGTGTGCATTTTTTTGAGAAATTTGCACATTTTGATGCAAATAAAAATGAACTGAAAAATTATGTTAAATCTATCCGCTGGAAGAACTGCTATAATTGCATATATGCATGCAATAAAATCAAAAAGGTGCATAATATTATGCATTTAACTGCAGTGTTTTTCTGTTTTTTTGTTGTTTTCTTCTTTCTGACATTATTTTTGTTGCTTTTGAACTGATTTTTTTTATAATGCGTAATATATTTTATTACTAATTTACGAATTTTTTTAATTTTTTTTAATTATTATTTTATAAGTTTTGAAAACAGGGACCTAATTTACAATAAGTTTATGACCGGATGTGAGCCTAATTAAGTTTCAAAATAGGGACGTGAGCCTAATATTCACTAATTTAAATTGTTTTGAAGAGGAATTTGAACGTAACTCGAGATAACAATTGAATTAAGACGTAAAACCAATTCTGTTGAACTCGTATTGACGTTTATAGTCAGGATAATATATGGTTCGTTATTTTTGGAGACATGGTGTTTTGGTGTCCAAAATAGCATTGTTTTATGCATAAAATATCATAACTGCTTGTCAAACGAACTTCGTTTCCAGCAAAACTAATTTTATTAAATATGTAATAGTTAGTATGTGTAGCGTTTCAAGTTATTTGGATTTAATTTGTGACTGTAGGCAATTTAAACGCGTGATTTTTCACGTGTGAATTATAAAAGGATTTTTACAAACGACATCGGAATTCAAAGAAACCTGTCCTATCATATCTGGAATATTTTTCTATGTTAGGATTATGAGTTTCATCTCAATTGGAGATCATATGTGGTGGTTTTTACATGATACTTCGCGGTTAATTTTGGATAATAATATTTTAATAAACCTATGCCTTATATATACCCATCAAAACAGTATAAACCTAATTTCTAATGTGCGTGGTCAACAAATAGTCCAGCCACCACTTAGATAAATCAATAGCTGAAGCTTCCTTCCTTCTTCACGATTATTCTTCTAATCCCATCTTCTAATTGAAAAACTTCCGACTACAAAATTGATATGCTCAACGAGATCTTCGATTTGAACGGTCATGATCGGTATCTATGGACTATGGTGACCGTATCGAAGCCCGTAAACTGCTGCTTTCACGGGCTCACTGGAGATGATCGGCGATGCTAGGGAATTCGAAACTGTAGGCAATGAACGAGGGGACCAAGGCGCAGATGTCGGCACTTCCTGATCATTGCCTGATGGTCGAAGTTAAGCGTAGCAGGGGTAAAGTTGGTGCGTGCATGCGTATAAGGGAGTTGTGCTTATCGAAGAAACAGTGTTGTAATGTCCCGTATTTTCGGTAATCAGATATTTAATATATTTTATTATTTTAAATATTGATTTGGTATTATAAATTGATTTATAATATATAATTTGTTTATATAACGAAGTTTGAACATTTAATTTATATTTAATATAAATCGAGCTTGTAATGGCGCGGTAGTCCGTAATTTACGTTTTGAAATTTAATTGAATATATATAATTCATTTTAAGTCGGAATTCTGTGGAACAAGAAACATCGAAATTGATTTGATTATAATTTTCTAGTGTAAGAGAAAAATGGAAATTTCTTATTATAGACTGTTAGTTATGTCCAATTCAAATTTTGAAATAGTCGCTATGAAATTCGTTAATAAACGATAATGTTTATTAAATAAATTATAAAGGATTTTTATTTATATTTGCATATCGTTTAGCCAAATTGTGAATATTGGGTTTAAAATATATATTGGTTCATTTCAAAGCTGTATAATATTTTATTTTGAGATATACAATGATAATAATTTATTATTATTTTATAATGAACTGTTTTAAATTTAGTTATATTATATTGATATTATATAGGCCTCAAAAATGATTTATTTTCAAACAACCTTCGTTTTCGAGGAGACAAATTTTATTGGATAACGTATAACTAGTTATTGTTACATTTCTAGTTGGGATCCAATTGGAGTTGGTTTATCGGTGCGTCAATTTAAAGGTAAACTAATAAATTAAAATAATGTCGTTGTACAAACGGAGACAGATTTTAACGTAATGAATTTCGTTGCGACCGTAATGTTAAGACATAACGATCTATTCATTTTCACATCTTTTGAAATTCATGTAAGATGGTACGAATATAACAGTCAATGGTAAACAATAGTTTGTGGTAAAATTTAATACACTATTATAATAGAATTATATAATAGAAAACTTAAGTTCTAAGCTATTAATAGAAATAGAGGTTACATGGCCATTTACGTGCATAACCTCATTTTTTTCAAGCCTACCCTATTCTATTTTGCATTGTTTGGTCTCAACCGTTTAAGGCGTACAACTTTTTTTCTTACTGCCTATCTTAATCATTCATTTCCCAAGTACATTTGCACATGCATAGCCCCTCAAAAATCAATACTCCTGCCATGTCTTGTGTCTTTAGATAAACGCAGCTACCCTAAAAAGTAATAGTCAGGCCTTAAATGAAGCTATATTTTTTCTCCCATCATGTAGACTAAAAATACAAACTGATTGAAATCCTATCAGGTTATGGAAAAGAAATTCACGCAGCTACCTATGTTCTACGAAGGGACATGTTTTAACCCGAACATTTCTTCACATATATATACCCATTCACAGCAACTCCTCCTTTTGTTTTCAGTTTCTTCCTAGTAGATAAAAATGTTGCCTCCACCCTTAACTAAACCGACGCCTGAATCTCGCTCATTTCTTCCTCTATTTTTCTTTGAACCTATGAATCAATTCGACAAGTGTTCAACAACCAAAATGTTAGGCTCAACGAGAGCATTCGATCCAGCAGTGGTAGATATTGTCTGTGTCTTTCGATCGGGGGTGTTGGATGCAGTAGCATCGCAAAGGAGAGGAGTACAGTACGAAGGCCGGGCTTCGAACTGAGGAGTTGGACAGGAAACAAAGTCAGGTAGTTTCTGTAACACCTCGTAATTTTCAATATTAATGTTCACAAATTAAAGAATAACTAATCTCATATGAGAGAATTAAGGGAAACGGGTTGTGCCATTGCGTTCGTCTCGGAATTCTGGTTGGGATAGAGTCCGAGTTTGCGTGAATTGGACTTCGTATGAAGAAGTTATAGCCATCGGAAGTATCAAAAAATTCATAACAGATTTCGAAAATTCAAAATTTCAGAGTCAGATGGGCTAGGCGGGAAATTTTCCGCCAGGGCCAGGTCGACTATAGGTCGACCTACCCTAACCAGGTCGACCTGCCCCCCCTCCCCCCCTCCCCCCGGGCAGATTTGATTGATGACCTGTTTATGACTGTATGCTGACTCATTAGGGTTTCTGATCTGCTCTGATTGGCTAGGATTAATTCTGGGTTGATCGGACGACCTAAACTAATCCTAAACTCTATAAAAAGACATGTAGACTCAAACCCTAAAATCAAATTAAAATTAGATTCATGGCCTCCATGCCGTTACCTAGCAACCTAGAATAGCCGCCACCAATTAGAGAGGAAGAAAGCTAATCAAATTCAATTCTATTCAACTCTAACAACGAATCTTCTTCAAAGGAAAGCTAATTCAACTTCAGAACTCAGATTTCAGAACTCAAGACTTTCTTCGAGTTGTGAGTTCGATTTCTTTAATAAAATAATTAGCAATTTAATTGGATTGAGTTATGATGTGGATTATATGGATATGTTGTGAATTACTGATCGCATGTTATTATTTATGTTGTAAAATTGTGATGTTATCATTTATGTTGTAAATTCTATGATGATTATCATCTATGTTGTAAAGTTGTGATGTTATCATCCATGTTGTAATTCTATGATTTGCTTATGTATAATCAATTCATCATGTTGTTTCATATGCTAGTTTGGTTATGTTGTTGGAATTAATTCATATGATAAATCATATGTATGTATGCAAGTTTAGATGTTAATTTAGATATGAATCATATGCAAGTTAGTGAAAATTTTATATGTATCATGACATCTATTTTATGTGTAAATTGGATCTAAAGTTAGCACATGACATGTGTGAGTTATATGCTAGTATACCAAAAATTCTATATGCTAGTTTACCTGTTAGATGTAAGTTTACACCATCGTTTATGTTGCATAAATCACATATGCAAGTATATACATATATGTTGTTTTGGAGTATGAATCATGCCTATGCAAGTTTACCCCTTTTGGTTAAATCCATGACATACATGGTTTATGCAAGTTTTTGGTTATTACCTATGCAAGTTTACACCTTTAGATTTAGATCTATGACATATGTAGTTTTATGCAAGTTGTGATTTTGGCCTATGCAAGTTTTAGATGTAGAACCTCATTCACACATGCAAGTTCACCCCTTATGTTTAGATCTAGTTTTATCTACATGTATGTTGTGATGTTTTCTCTTTATTCCATAAGTTAGACTATTCGAGTCTAACGTATATTTTACGTTAAACGAACGAACGTACAACGTGGGGTAATGGGATAATACTAAAAGATTTAATATTGAGAATTGGCATAAATGCCTTAAATGGCATAAAATAAATTTGTGATGAAAATTGGTATGATTTTGAATACCATAAATAGATGGACATAATTGAGTCAATTATGGCCATAGTTAAATTTGGAATTGATTGATAATTTGAATAGGGAAATTAATTCAAATTGGGGGGATAATTAATCTTGTGTAATTAATCGTCTAAGACACGAGGTTAGGCTCTTTTGTGGTGTAAGACTGCCCGGACCCGCCCGGCAAATCCAGCTGCCAAAAATGACAGTCTAATGTGGGAGGTCTTAGGCATAAATTAAATGCGTAACAGTTGTAAAGACACGAGGTTAGGCTCGTTTGTGGTGTAAGACTGCTCGTACCCGCCCTGCAAATCCAGCTGCCACAAATGCAAGTCTAATGTGAGAGGTCTTTATAAGGTTACGGTCTTAATGAATTAAGAAACACTTAACCAGATAAACATGTTGTGGGACATGAGGGGGTTAAGTGGGTGCCTTGGGTGGCATGCAGAATCCAGTGGGTGCCTTGGGTGGCATTTGAAATATGATTAGAAACACTTAACCAAAATTGAAACATGTAAGTGAACATGAATAAGAAGAGGGTTAAGTGGGATGTACTAGAGGGGACCAAGCTTAGGTGGATAGCTTGTGTCAAGTAATGGGGGCCCGTTTCAACCAGTAACCCATACGTATCTTTGTGGGCTCGACCCAAGTCGAGGATGGGACACACATACTGGGCTTGACTGTAAGAGGCCAAAACGGGTTAGCGGTGGAAATGCAAGTCCAATTGGTTCATATGCATGTGTGGGCCCGGGCTGGTAGGTAAGACGTTGTTGCATCGTGTAGGTATAAGCCGTGCATTATTGGTGGTATCAGTTTGCCACTTTGGGGAGTGATACACCCCACTGTGGGGCCAACACGGGTATCTATGAGTTAAGGAGCCGATCGCATGGGGGTAGTGGGTACACCTAGTGGAGATAGGGGGAGGCGGCGCCTATGAAGGCAACTAGGGGTGCACGAACTACCATTATCATTATTAAGTTTTGTAGGTAGGATCAACCCTTAGGGTGACTAGTGGTGGTGTAGTATAGTAATTATCTTATAGTGGTTTATGTGCGCCTTTAACGTTATCTTTCTTCATCTTATTTCCTTGATTACTCTGTCATACCCAATTATTCACAGTCATTTCCTTATTTTCCAACTTATGCCTTAGCCTAGTTATTTTGGTAATTATATTGTTAAAGTTATCGCACTCGCCAGACTTTATGTCTGACCCTCTTTGTTTCCACGTCTTTTCTTCCTTTCCCCCCCCCCCTCCCCAGGTGCTCAGGTTGGAACTAGCACCAGTGGAGCTTGATTTTGGACAGTTGTATCTCTTGCTTTTAGAAGTTTCTTGGATCGCTGAAGTAAAGTTCAGCCTCTCTTATTTATGGCTATTTTGTACTGGGGTTATGTCTTTCAATTTATGTACTTGGATTTAGTCAAGAAGGATATTATGTACTTTGACTCTGGTTTTGGATGATGTAATCAAACCAATGTGTTTATCCACTGCAATGAATAAAGTTTTAAATTTTTAAGTACTGCTTATATCTGTCTTGTTGTTAAGTTTCTGTTCTATACACACTTAAAATGCTCCATAGAAGTTAATGCATTCCCTTTGTGAGTGACATTAATGGACGTGGGGTGTTACATGTTGTATCAGAGCTGAAGGTTACCAAAACAGATATGAATTTTGAAAAACTGTTTTTCAAAAACACTTTTATAAAGAAGTACCTTCAAAAGTATGTTTTAAGAAAGAATTTTCAAGAGCAAAGCTTATTTTAGAAAGCATAACCCCAAGAGCCATATATCTTTCCTTCGGTCCTTTTGTATTGAATCTTTCCTTTTTCATTTCAGCAAGTATGGAATTCCCGAGATACCCGAGGGGATACCGATACCAAGATGGTTTAGGAGGTATTTAGAGACTAGGGCCGCCACCGCAGGTCCAGCAAATGATCCTCCTCCTCCTCCTCCCCCTCCTCCTCGTGTTGATACTTTTGCAAAGATATGTAAGGACTTTCGGGCAATGGGTGGAAAACCTTTTCACGGGACGAAAACATTTGTTGAAGCTCGAAATTGGCTAAAGGAGGTGGAAGAATTGTTTGGGATCTCTGAAGTGGAAGATGGAAGAAATGTCCAGTTAGCTGCCTGGCTAATGAAGGATGAGGCCTCATTTTGGTGGGAGGTCACTAATGGAGAACGTCCAGTCGATACATAGCCAAATTTTATGCGGAGGTTTGAGGCGAAGTTTCTCTCACGGGCTGAAGAGAATCTATACATGGAATGATTTTTGGCATTGAAGCAAGGGAATCTATCAGTGAAGGAATACGTCAACAAATTCAATCAGTTGGCGAGATTTGGCTTGGACTTGGTGAATACACCAAAAAAGAAGGCCCTGAGATTTGTTAAGGGTTTGAACGAGCCGCTTCATGGATTGGCTATGACCCACATCCCTATGGGGGCTACCTTTGAGAGGTTAGTTGACATGGCGCTTATGCACGAAGAGGAGAAGGGCACCAATGCTAATAAGGCACCCGAGAAGAAAGGGGATCAAAAGAAACCGCAATAGCAACAATAGAACAATACATGTGGTAAAGGCAACAATGGTAAAGGAAAGAAAAGATGCTTTAACTGTAGGACACCCGGCCATCTAAGAAAAGATTGTAGGAAGAAAAAGAAGACTGGTTATTTCCACTGTGGCGAAGCGGGACATCTGATTAAGGACTGCCCGAAGAAAGGGTAGAGGGCAGGGTATACATCGGGAGGACAGGTGCAGGCTCTTATGGTACCAGGGCAGGCAAGGGGAAAAGTTCAGGCTCTCGTGGTCCCACTGCTACAAGAACGAGGTAGAGCAATTTCCGTTGAAAGTTTAGTTTTTCTGTTTGATCATCCTATCCGTACTTTATTCGATTCTGGCGCATCACATTCGTTTATCTCTACATCATTAGTTGAAACACTGCACCTAAGTACTAGTCTAGTTACGGATCCCTTAGTAGTCTCAAATCCTACTGGTGGTTCGGCTCATCTTTCTATGATTTGTCAGGATTTGAGAGTGTTTATCTTGGGCGTTGGGTTTGAATGCAAGGCCTTTGTTCATGGCTTCATGGGCTACGGCTTGATTCTAGGTATGGATTGGCAAACTAGATACGGGGCCATCCTAGATTGTGAAAGAAGGGTAGTTAGATTGTTGACTCGTTGTGGTAAGACCCATGATATTTCTTGTGACCCTAGAGGTCCAGTAATGCTTAGCTACCTAGAATCCCTTGACGTATCCAATGATGATTTACATTCTATTCGTATAGTCCATGAATATGTTGATGTCTTCGATGAGGTAAGGGGTTTACCCCCAAAACGTGAGATAGACTTTCAAATATATTTAGTATATAATGCAAAGCCAGTTGCATTGCCAGTGCGCCACATGGCTCCAAAAGAGAGAAGAGAACTCAGTATGCAAGTGAAAGAATTGCTTGAGAAGGGGTTCATCAGACGTAGTATATCGAAGTGGAGTGCTCCATTAGTATTTGCCATGAAGGCAGATGGGTCCCTTAGACTTTGTGTGGACTATAGAGAACTTAATAAGCTTACTAAGAAGAATAGGCACCCACTGCCGTGGATTGACGATCTCTTCGATCAGTTAGTTGGCGCCTCAGTGTTTTCGCAGTTGGACTTAGCCACGGGTTTCCATTAGTTGAGAGTGGCTGAGGATAGCATAGACAAGACTGCCTTTAGGACTCCAGACGGCTTCTTCGAGTGGCTTGTGATGCCCTTCGGTTTGACAAACGCCCCCACATACTTTGTTGACTTGATGAGTAGGGTGTTTAGGGAGTACCTTAACAAATTCGTGGTAGTCTTTGTGGACGACATCTTGATCTTTTCTAAGAATGAGGAAGAGCATTCCCTACATCTTAGGGAAGTGTTGGATACCCTTCGAGCGCATAGCCTTAAAGCTAAATTCTCTAAATGTCACTTTTGGAGGAAGGAAGTGCGATTCTTAGGGCACGTGGTTTCCAAAGAAGGGATAGTTGTGGATCCCGCGAAGGTAGTGGCCATTCAAGATTTGAAGGTCCCTAAAAATGCTACCGAGTTGAGGAGTTTCTTAGGGTTGGCTGGCTACTATAGGAAGTTTATCAAATACTTCACAAAATATCAGCCCCATTAACACGCTTGACGAAGAAGAACCTAGTTTTCACATGGGACGTAGATTGTGATGATGCGTTCCAACGTTTAAAGAGAGCTTTGACCACAGCCCCAGTCTTAGTGTTGCCAGATGGGAGTAAGCCATTTACCGTTTATACTGATGCTTGTGGGACAGGACTAGGCGTAGTCTTATTGCAAGAGGGAAGGGTAATAGCCTATGGTGGAAGGCAGTTGAGAGTGCATGAAAGAAATTACCCTACACATGACCTAGAGTTGGCCGCTATTGTTTTCGCGCTTAAGTCTTGGCGCCATTATCTTCTTGGCGAGAAATTCGAATTGTTCACTGACCACAAATCGCTAAAATACTTGTTCTCTCAGAAGGACTTGAACTTGAGGCAGCAAAGGTGGATGGAATTCTTAGCATCCTACGATTTCGAGATAGCTTATACCCCTGGCAAGGGTAATGTGGTGGCAGATGTCTTAAGTAGGAAAAGGTTGTCCTTGAGTCCGTTGTTTGTTGAACGGCTAAGCTTAGAGTTCATCTCTACGTTTGACTTTAGACCTTCTATTGACTTTGTACCCGGTTTGCTAGCATCCTTAGAGGTCAGACCTACGCTTTTGGGACGGATTGGTGAGGCACAACGAGATGACCCACAGTTGGTTGAGTTAGTAGAGAAGCTCAAAAGGGGGGAGTCATCGAGCCATCTCAGTAGGTATACCCTAGATGATAATGGTTGGTTACGTATGGACGGTAGACTTTGTGTACTACGGGACGAGAATTTGAGGAAGACCATTCTTGATGATGCACATCGTTCAAAGATGACCATCCATCCCGGCGGGGACAAGATGTACATGAACATGAGATGAGTTTACTCTTGGGCCGGCATGAAGAGGGATGTGGCTGAGTTTGTCGCTAGATGCTTGGTGTGCCAACAAGTAAAAGCAGAGCAAAAGAAGCCCGGTGGATTGCTTCACCCATTGGAGGTCCCACAATGGAAGTGGGAAAGTGTCTTGATGGACTTAATTGATGGGTTACCAAGATCGAGGAAGGGTAATACGGGGACTTGGGTCGTGGTAGATAGACTTACTAAGAGCGCCCATTTCATTCCCGTGAAGAGTAAGAGGACTGCTCCATGGTTAGCCTCCGTATACATTCGAGAGATAGTTCGTTTGCACGGTGTTCCTTCTAGCATAGTGAGCGACCGCGATCCTATCTTTACTAGCGAATTTTCGAAAAGCTTGCAAGAGGCGGTAGGGACTCAGTTATGTTTGAGCACCGCATATCATCCCCAGACGGACGACCAGACCAAGAGGGTGAATCGTATTATAGAGGACCTATTGAGGTTGTTGTATTAGACTTCGGAGGTACATGGGAGGAACATCTTCTGTTGGTGGAGTTCGCATATAATAATAGCTTTCAGTCCAGCATAGGCATGGCACCGTTCGAGGCTCTTTATGGACGGTCGTGTCATTCGCCTACATGTTGGTGGGAATCTACAGATAAGATCTTGCTTGGGCTCGATATGATTAGAGAGACTTCGAAAAAGATCGATTTGATTCGAAGAAGGATGAAACGGCGCAAGATAGGCAGAAATCTTATGCGGACAAGAGGAGGACAGATCTTGAGTTTGATATTGGGGACATGGTCTTTGTCAAGGTGTCTCCATTACGGAATGTTGTTCACTTTGGGTCCGTTGGGAAGTTAGCACCAAGGTTCGTAGGGTCGTTTCCTATTAAGGAGAAGATTGGACAGATGGCGTATAGAGTGGAGTTGCCCGAGAGACTTAGTGGTGTACATGATGTATTCCATGTATCACATTTGAGGAAGTGCTTGCACGAGACCGCGGAAGTGGTAGAGCTGAGCTTGCTTAGAGAGGTGGAGATCGAGCATGATGCGACGATTCGACGAGCTCCTACGTGCATTCTTGGGTCGGAGGTTAAGAAGTTGAGGAATCGAGAGGTCAGGCTAGTCAAAGTGCAATGGGGAGATGATGAGAGCAATGCTACTTGGGAGACGGAAGAGAAGATGCGTTCATTGTACCCTTTTCTTTTCGAGGGTATGTCTTTTAATTTCTCCTTTATCGCTTACTTGTACTTGTTTTATCTTTAGTATGTCCTCCCGCTAGTATCTTTGACCTTTAGATAGGGTAGTCCTATGGTTGAAACATGTGTTTGAGACATGTTATGTATGATGGATGCATGTGGATGCAAGTGTTTGCTCGTGGATGCATATACACACACTTTAGGCACTAGATCGGCTCAGTCACTTCATATTGCATATTGCATATAAATGTGTGTGCATATTTAAGTTAATGGATGTATAATGGTTGTACTATCATATGGATGCTGCATTTTGGTGAATGGTTGTGCACACATGTAGAAATAATATGTATCGATAGGATTCTTTCACATACATAATGGAAGCATGGCACTATCATGGTTTGCATTAAGGAGGTCAACTGAATCAGTAGACCGCCTGATTTTGCATTAGATAGAGAACATATACACACACTTCTTGCATATGTTCATACATCATTAGAAATTTTATATGGACAATGTATGCCTGTGTTTGATGGTTGAGTAGATGGTTGTTTGGATATTAGGATATGCATTCTCCTTAACTTGGAGATTTCGGGGGTGAAATCCTTTAAGGACAGGAGACTATAACACCCCGTAATTTTCAATATTAATGTTCACAAATTAAAGTATAACTAATCTCCGATGTGAGAATTAAGGGAAATGGGTTGCGCCATTGTGTTCGTCTCGGAATTCTGGTTTGGATAGAGTCCGAGTTTGCATGAATTGGACTTCGTATGAAGAAGTTATGGGTATTGGAAGTTTTAGAAAATTCAAAACAGATTTCGAAAATTCGAAATTTCATAGTCAGATGGGCTAGGCGGGAAATTTCACGCTAGGGCCAGGTCGACCTGGGGGTCGACCTACACTAACCAGGTCGACCATAGGGTCGACTTGGGGGTCGACCTGCCCTCCCCCCTTCCTCGGCAGATTTGATTGATGACCTGCTCTGATTGGCTAGGATTAATTCTGGGTTGATCGGACGGCCTAAACTAATCCTAAACTCTATAAAAAGACATGTAGACTCAAACCCTAAAATCAAATTAAAATTAGATTCATGGCCTCCATGCCGTCACCTAGCAACCTAGAATTGCCGCCACCAATTAGAGAGGAAGAAAGCCAATCAAATTCAATTCTATTCAACTCTAACAACGAATCGTCTTCAAAGGAAAGCTAATTCAACTTCAGAACTCAGATTTCAGAACTCAAGACTTTCTTTGAGTTGTGAGTTCGATTTCTTTAATAAAATAATTAGCAATTTAATTGGATTGAGTTATGATGTGGATTATATGGATATGTTGTGAATTATTGATCGCATGTATTATTTATGTTGTAAAATTGTGATGTTATCATTTATGTTGTAAATTCTATGATGATTATCATCTATGTTGTAAAGTTGTGATGTTATCGTCCTTGTTGTAATTCTATGATTGGCTTATGTATAATCAATTCATCATGTTGTTTCATATGCTAGTTTGGTTATGTTGTTGGAATTAATTCATATGATAAATCATATGTATGTATGCAAGTTTAGATGTTAATTTAGATATGAATCATATGCAAGTTAGTGAAAATTTTATATGTTTCATGACATCTATTTTATGTGTAAATTAGATCTAAAGTTAGCCTATGACATGTGTGAGTTATATGCTAGTATACCAAAAATTCTATATGCTAGTTTACATGTTAGATGTAAATTTACACCATCGTTTATGTTGCATAAATCACATATGCAAGTATATACATATATGTTGTTTTGGAGTATGAATCATGCCTATGCAAGTTTACCCCTTTTGGTTAAATCCATGACATACATGGTTTATGCAAGTTTGTGGTTATTACCTATGCAATTTACACCTTTAGATTTAGATCTATGACATATGTAGTTTTATGCAAGTTGTGACTTTGGCCTATGCAAGTTTTAGATGTAGAACCTCATTCACACATGCAAATTCACCCCTTATGTTTAGATCTAGTTTTATCTACAGTATGTTGTGATGTTTTCTCTTTATTCCATAATTTAGAATATTCGAGTCTAACGTATATTTTACGTTAAACGAACAAACGTACAACGTGGGGTAATGGGATAATATTAAAAGATTTAATATTGAGAATTGGCATAAATGCCTTAAATGGCATAAAATAAATTTGTGATGAAAATTGGTATGATTTTGAATACCATAAATAGATGGACATAATTGAGTAAATTATGGCCATATTTAAATTTGGAATTGATTGATAATTTGAATAGGGAAATTAATTCAAATTGGGGGGATAATTAATATTGTGTAATTAATTGTCTAAGACACGAGGTTAGGCTCTTTTGTGGTGTAAGACTGCCCAGACCTGCCCGGCAAATCCAGCTGCCACAAATGATAGTCTAATGTGGGAGGTCTTAGGCATAAATTAAATGCGTAACAGTTGTAAAGACACAAGATTAGGCTCATTTGTGGTGTAAGACTGCCCGTACCCGCCCTGCAAATCCAGCTGCCACAAATGCAAGTCTAATGTGGGAGGTCTTTATAAGGTTACGGTCTTAATGAATTAAGAAACACTTAACCAGATAAACATGTAGTGGGACATGAGGGGGTTAAGTGGGTGCCTTGGGTGGCATGCGGAATCTAGTGGGTGCCTTGGGTGGCATTTGAAATACGATTAGAAACACTTAACCAAAATTGAAATATGTAAGTGAACATGAATAAGAAGAGGGTTAAGTGGGATGTTGTGACGGCCCGCCCCGCACCAACTGACATCTACTCCAAAGGTGCGCTGGACATGTGTCCAGTTAGCACGGAACGGGTCGCCAGAAGGGAAAAAGGAAGGAGAAAATGAACATACAAAGAACCTGTAGAATGTCTCACAGCGCATAGAATAAAATATAGTAGTAACATACTTGACATAAAACAGGAGAGACAGTGCATAAGCTGAAAATCAGTACTAAACGTCATAGCAGCGGAAATTCAGAATACAGCTTATTACAACTTTCAAACTGTCTCAAAGCAAAAGTGGGGTAAATGAGGTACACTACTAATGCCCAAGTAGCGACCACCAACGACACAGGGAGAATGTGAATATATAATACGTGGAAGCCTCCTGCCCGCCTCCGAATCAGCTACTCGCGCATCACCAGCTAACCTGTCTCTAGTCTGCTTGTGTGAGCACCCAGAGTAACAAGAGGAGACATAAAACTCTGGGTCAGACATAAAGCCTGGTATGAGCGATAAGCATCTAAAGTCAACAATAACAGGTAGACTAAAGCATACCTGAACCTGGACCTGCAACCAAAGAGTTAGCACTACATACTGTACAACACTCTAAGGTATCATATCAAACAGTGTAAAGATACGGAGGTGGGGGAGGTGTGCATGTCATAGGGATGGCAAACAATCAAACATAGCATCCATCCTCACATCTCTCACTCAGTGCATAAAGCATACGATGTTCACCACTTCGATCACCCAACATTCCTTGCCACGATCACTTTGCCCCATGAAGTCATAAATGGCTTCACTGCACTGATAACGTAGCCACTAATTCCTTGCTATGTCCACTTGCCCCATGGAGTTATTCACCCCATCTGCGCTGGCTCATAGCCTTACCAATCCTTACTATGTCCACTTGCCCCATGGAGTTATTCACCCCATCTGCGCTGGCTCATAGTCTTACTACGCATCACCTTGCCCCTCAGGTCATAATGACCCTACTGCACTGATAACGTAGTCTTGCTACCATCACCTTGCCCTTCAGGTCGTAATGACCCTACTGCACTGATAAGTAGCCCATCATTTCTTTTTAGTGGTGGATCGAAGTTATGAACGTCGACAACTCCTTAGCACACGTCCCGCAGTAGAGTCCAACCATGAAGTGAACTCGTTGGTTCCCAACTGGTTCCGGGATCCTGATCTCTAACTTCTCCTATTGGACTACCTTTGCATCTCGGGTTATTGGTCAATACTGGGTCGGGTCGGATTCCTCATCAAGCCATCGGTTCGGGTCGGGTTCCCCCTTCTGGTGCGGTTCGGGTCGGCACTCATCTTCTGATGCGGTTCGGGTCGGGTTCCTCTGGGTTCGAGTCAGCTGCTTCTTCTTCTTCGGGTCGGGTCGGTGCTTCCTTTCAGGTCGGGTCGGGTCCTTCTTGGTTCGTGCTTTCGATCCGTCTTCATGCTCCCCTTCATATGTTCCTATCTGATCCGCTTCCTTGCTCCTGCTCTGATTCGCCTTTGTATTTCCGATCCGATCCGTCCTCTTCGATCCGATCCGTCTTCCTCCATCCGATCCGATCCCAGTTCAGCTAGCGTGGCCTTCCTTTTTGCCACTTTTTCCAAGTGTTGGGTTCCGATCCGATCAGATTCTTTGCTCAGTTCCACATATCCGATCCGAGCCCCCTTATCCGATCCGATCCGAACTCTGCACTGTTTTCTGAAACTATTCCAGCAAGTGTTTACGCCATTTGACGACGTTTTCAACCATTCTAACTATTGAAATCAATCACAAAGCATTTCATACAGTCATAGCAACATGCATAATCAACCACAAACATCATTCACATCAATATCATAGGTTAAAATGGATCAAACATACCCAAAATCCCATATTTCCCCTTAAGCATGTTTAGGTGAAACTAATAATAGGATTAGCAAAACTTAACCAAATTAACCCAAATTCATATCAGAGGCCTAAAACATCATTTAGGAATTTATGAACATTTTTCCCGAATTTTATCATGCTTAAACTCGCTAATTAGCACTAATCACCCCTAATTAGCCATAATTAGTGTAAAACTATGCAAATCACTCACCTTAGCCACAAAATAAACTAAGATCTGAAATAATTCTCTGAATTGATGTGAATCTCAATGCCAACAGCAGCTCCTATGTTGATTTGGTGAAAATCTTCCTTGATTAGGGGTTGCTAAGCTTAATCCTTGACAAAAAGATGATTTGGAGGTGATATAGAGGTTAGAGGCCATTTTTAGGGATCCTTGGTGATAAGTGGAGGCTAGAAAACTGAAATGGAATGATTCTCCATCTCATTTCAGCCCTCCCATAACCCTAATCCCGAAATGGGTTATGGGCCTACTCGCTAATCACCCGATTTGGCCCGGTTAAGCAGTTTTTCACCCTCCAAACCTTGTTTCAGCCATATCTCCCAAACGGTAAGTCCGTTTGGCTAATGTGACCACTCTACGGAAAGAGAAACCATCAAACGAATCAAATGGAAGTGGTTTCAGGTCAAAATTCCTTTCCAATCAAAAGTTATGGCCAAAACAATACCAACTAGGGGCAAAATGGTCATTTAAAAATCGACAAAAATCGTGGACATGGGAAATGACTCTAATAGATGTTTCCCAAAGTTACATGACCATACGACTTCACATGGGAAAGAAATAAATATTCTACGATCCTATGATGTGTAGAATACGGGTCGTTACACTCTCCCCCCTTTAAGAAATTTCGCCCCCGAAATTCCCTAATCCAAACACACACAAAGGTCCCGCATGCCTATCAATCATAAAACAACAATCAAACATGCAAAATAAGCAAAACAAGTCTATCCTAGCATGCGGAATAACTAAATCGCAAAGTAAATCTTACCAGGCAAAGAGTTCTGGATATGCCTTCCTAATGTTTTCCTCTGTCTCCCAAGTACAATCATTCTCGTCCTCGCCCCACTGAACCTTGACTAGCTTCACCGACTTCCTTCGAAGTTGCTTCGTATCGTGCCCCACAATACGAATCGGCTTGCGGTTCCCAACCGCCTCGGGTTCTACTTCGAAGTCCTCTAACTGATCAGGTGAAATAGCCACATCTGAGTCGTGAACGAACTTCCTTAGTTGGGAAACATGAAATACATTGTGAACTCCTGCCATTTTCTCTGGTAAACCAACTCTATACGCCAAATTCCCGACAAGTTCAAGAACAGGGAATGGGCCAACAAATCTTGGTGCCAACTTGCCTCTCCTGCCAAATCGAATCATGCTCTTCAACGGAGAGATCTTGACAAACACCAAGTCACCAACGGAGAATTTCAAGTCTCTTCTCCTCTTATCGGCGTAACTCTTCTGTCTATCTTGGGCAGCTTTCATTCGTTGCTGAATGACCTTAATCTTATCGGAAGTTTCTCTCACCACATCTGGTCCAAGCACAAACTTCTCGCCAGTCTCTATCCAACATGATGGTGAGTTGCACGGTCTTCCGTACAAAGCTTCATATGGAGCCATACCGATACTGGATTGGTAGCTATTATTATATGTAAACTCTACTAGATGCAAACGGTCATCCCATGATCCACCAAAATCCAGTATACACGCTCTCAAGAGATCTTCCAATATACGATTCACCCTCTCTGTCTGACCATCGGTCTGAGGATGATATGCGGTACTGAGATGTAATCTTGACCCTAGAGCCTCTTGTAAGCTCTTCCAAAACCCACTAGTGAACAACGGGTCTCGGTCACTCACAATGCTTTTGGGTACTCCATGAAATCTCACTACCCACTTCATATACAATTCTGCCAACTTGGCTGCTGTTCTGGTCGATTTGACTGGTATAAACCTTGCGCTTTTAGTCAATCGATCCACAATTACCCAAATGCTATCATATCCCGATCTAGTCCTTGGTAAGCCATCGATGAAATCCATCGAAACTTGCTCCCATTTCCATTCGGGAATTTCTAATGGTTGCAATAACCCACTAGGCTTCTTTTGCTCGGCTTTAACTAGCTGGCAATTCATGCATTTGGATATAAACTTCCCAACGTCTCTTTTCATCCCTTCCCAGTAGTAAGTCTGTCTCATGTCTCGATACGTCTTATTACCACCGGGATGTATAGTCAGTTTTGAGTGATGACATTCTCTAAGCACTTCATCTCTCAAACCATTCACGTTGGGCACAACTAGTCTTCCATTCTTTCGAAGCCATCCTTCTCGATTAAGCCCATACACATTCATCTCCTCATCAATACCCATCTCTAACTTGGAGATGATTTCTAATAGATTAGGATCGTCCCTCTGGCTAGAACCAATCCGCTCTATCAAAGTGGGTCTAATCGTCAAACTAGCTAGCATAACTGGATCCAATTCACACCTTGGTCTGAAATCAAACCCCGCGATATACTCCAGTTGCTTCCATTCAAGAAACATTGCCCCTAAGCTGGCATGTCTCCTACTCAAGGCATCGGCTACCGCATTACCTTTCCCAGGTGTATACGCGATATCAAAATCATATGAAGCCAAGAACTCCAACCATCTCTGCTGACGGAGATTCAGATCTTTCTGAGAGAAGAGATACTTTAACGATTTGTGATCGGTAAACAGCTCAAATCTTTCTCCCAAGAGATAGTGTCTCCACATCTTCAGCGCAAATACAATCGCTGCCAATTCCAAATCATGGGTAGGATACTTCTTCTCATGCGGCTTTAGCTGTCGACTAGCATAAGCTACAACCCTACCTCCTTGCATCAATACTGCACCCAGTCCGGTACCACAAGCATCCGTGTATACCGTCATTTCTTCATTCCCTTTAGGAATGACTAACACTGGCGCACACGTCAACCTCTCCTTTAGACTCTTGAAGGCATGTTCACACACTCCGTCCCAGACGAAGGACTGATTCTTCTTAGTCAACTGAGTCAACGGTGCTGCAATCTTGGAGAAGTCCTGGATAAACTTACGATAATATCCAGCTAATCCTAAGAAACTTCTTACATCTGTTGCATTCTTGGGTGTAGGCCAATCCTATACCGTAGCCACCTTCGCAGGGTCCACGGCAATACCACTCTCTGAAACAACATGACCCAAGAATCTCACTTCCCTTCTCCAAAAATGACACTTAGAGAATTTCGCTTTCAATTGGTGTTTCCTCAACACCTCCATCACTGTCCTCAAGTGTCCCTTGTGTTCCTCCTCTGTCCCTGAATAAACAAGGATATCATCCACGAACACAAGAACAAACTTATTCAACTGATCTCTGAATACTCGATTCATAAGATCCACAAAATAGGCTGGTGCATTGGTCAACCCAAATGGCATAACCAACCACTCATAAAATCCAGACGGCGTCCTAAATGCCGTTTTCGGAACACTCTCATCTGCTACTCGAAGCTGATGAAATCCTGTCGCGAGGTCCAACTGGGAGAACACTCTAGCTCCTTCCAGCTGATCAAACAAATCATCTATCCGCGGTAGAGGATACTTATTCTTCCTCGTCACCTTATTCAACTCGCGATAGTCCACACACAAATGAAGGGAACCATCTGCCTTAGTGGCAAACACAACTGGTGCTCCCCACTCGGAAACACTCCTTCTAATAAATCCCTTCTTCAAAAGATTGCTGACTTGCACCCCGAGCTCTCGCTGCTCCCTTGGTGCCATACAACGAAGTGGCATCACTATAGGTCTGGCATCTTTCACTAAATCAATACGGAACTCAATCTCTCGGTGTGGTGGAAGCCCGGTCACCTCCTCGAAGACGTCCGGATACTGGCCAACCACGGGCACATCTGACAACTCATCCTACGGGATGTCGAGGGAATTTACAAAACTAGCCATAACCCCATCACTAGGTAGGCTACCAAACACTACCCTCCGCCCATCATCCGCCCTCACTGTCACCAAAAAGCCCTCACAGTCTACCACCACCCCGTATCTTTGGTGCCAATCGACTCCCAATATAATGCCATACCCAGTAAAGCCCAAAACAAAGCAATCACATACAAACATACATCCATGACTCGATAAGACCAAATTCCTGCAAATCATACTAAGGCTAGTCGAACCACCAATCGGGTTCGTCACAATCAATGGTCTATCGACTATCTCGGGTTCCAGTCCCAACCTATCTACCAGGTCACTAGATATGAAGGAACGGGAAGCCCCAGTATCAAACAAAACTCGAACTGGTATATCATAAACAGAAAGCATACCTTGAATAACAACATTCTTTCCTTTCTCCGCCGCAGTTGGGGCATTCGACGAAGAAGGAACGGCATCAAGAGCATATGCTTTCACAATCTGCTTCTCCTTAAGAGGTTGCGGACACTTGTCCTTGAAATGTCCCACTTGACCACAGTTGAAGCACTTCTTATCCGCTGGCTTGGCCCGACAATCTTTAGCATAATGGCCCTTCTTTCCACAGCTGAAGCACTCAACATCCTTCTTGCTCTTTTTCTGGCCACCCTTAGATTGGTCCTGCTTCCTCTTATTCTGAGAATTATTCTTGCCTCCACCGCCTGCTTGCGGCTTTGGCCCTTCTGCAGATGCAGCCTCAGTCTTTGACTTAGGGTAAAGACTCTCTGACCTCAAAGCTTTCCCCACAATCGATTCAAAAGTCTCATCGATGTGGTTAATAAGCCTCTCCCCCAAGTACCCATCAAGGCCAGTAAGGAACTTCTCATTCTTCTTTTCAGGTGTATCAATGAGAGACAGTCCATACTTCGACAAAGTGTCAAACTCAGCAATATAATCAGAAACTGCCCTCCTGTTTTGCTTGAGTTCCAAGAACCTCTTAAACAATACTGACTTCTGGGCAGCTGGAATAGACTTCTCACTAAAGCGAGCCTTGAACTGATCCCAAGTAACCTGATCCTCTGGAGTAGCTGTTCTGATAGCATTCCACCAATTCATCGCTCGCCCTTGCAACAGACGAGACGCTAGCCTTCTCTTCATCGCATCCTCAAGACCCAAGTCATCAAAGATACGATCACAGCTATCCATCCAATCTTGAACATCTGTGGCTGACTCCGTTCCATGGAACGGCTTCCCACCAAGATTAGTGTAATCCTTGCACAACTTGGCGAAATCGACCCTAGGCGCCTGCACTACTGGGCCAGCACCAACTCCGGGATTGGGAATTGCCCCTTGCACTTCTCTAAGCATGTCTCTCATGAGGTTGGTAAACATCGCCCTCATGTCAGCGGCATTCCCATTATTGGCCCCTCTACCGGTACCCCTAACATGTCGGCTCATCGTCAATCTGTAAAAGGGAAAAGATTAATGATCCCATAGTGGTACTAGTGCAGTGCAACTTCATTCTTATACTACTAATAGTATATATATATATACATAGCTTTTGAAAACCAAAGTAATCACAAATACGCGCTCTCATATACGTACTAACTCTCCCTAGTGTCTTTCCCTAGGTTAACTACGCAACCTAGAGCTCTGATACCAAGTGTGACGGCCCGCCCCGCACCAACCGACATCTACTCCAAAGGTGCGCTGGACATGTGTCCAGTTAGCACGGAACGGGTCGCCAGAAGGAAAAAAGGAAGGAGAAAATGAACATACAAAGAACCTGTAGAATGTCTCACAGCGCATAGAATAAAATATAGTAGTAACATACTTGACATAAAACAGGAGAGACAGTGCATAAGCTGAAAATCAGTACTAAACATCATAGCAGCGGAAATTCAGAATACAGCTTATTACAACTTTCAAACTGTCTCAAAGCAAAAGTGGGGTAAATGAGGTACACTACTAATGCCCAAGTAGCGTCCACCAACGACACAGGGAGAATGTGAATATATAATACGTGGAAGCCTCCTGCCCGCCTCCGAATCAGCTACTCGCGCATCACCAGCTAACCTGTCTCTAGTCTGCTTGTGTGAGCACACAGAGTAACAAGAGGAGACATAAAACTCTGGGTCAGACATAAAGCCTGGTATGAGCGATAAGCATCTAAAGTGAACAATAACAGGTAGACTAAAGCATACCTGAACCTGGACCTGCAACCAAAGAGTTATCACTACATACTGTACAACACTCTAAGGTATCATATCAAACAGTGTAAAGATACGGAGGTGGGGGAGGTGTGCATGTCATAGGGATGGCAAACAATCAAACATAGCATCCATCCAAACATCTCTCACTCAGTGCATAAAGCATACGATTTTCACCACTTCGATCACCCAACATTCCTTGCCACGATCACTTTGCCCCATGAAGTCATAAATGGCTTCACTGCACTGATAACGTAGCCACTAATTCCTTGCTATGTCCACTTGCCCCATGGAGTTATTCACCCCATCTGCGCTGGCTCATAGCCTTACCAATCCTTACTATGTCCACTTGCCCCATGGAGTTATTCACCCCATCTGCGCTGGCTCATAGTCTTACTACGCATCACCTTGCCCCTCAGGTCATAATGACCCTACTGCACTGATAACGTAGTCTTGCTACCATCACCTTGCCCCTCAGGTCGTAATGACCCTACTGCACTGATAAGTAGCCCATCATTTCTTTTTAGTGGTGGATCGAAGTTATGAACGTCGACAACTCCTTAGCACACGTCCCGCAGCAGAGTCCAACCATGAAGTGAACTCGTTGGTTCCCAACTGATTCCGGGATCCTGAGCTCTAACTTCTCCTATTGGACTACCTTTGCATCTCGGGTTATTGGTCAATATTGGGTCGGGTCGGATTCCTCATCAAGCCATCGGTTTGGGTCGGGTTCCCCCTTCTGGTGCGGTTCGGGTCGGCACTCATCTTCTGACGCGGTTCGGGTCGGGTTCCTCTGGGTTCGAGTCAGCTGCTTCTTCTTCTTCGGGTCGGGTCGGTGCTTCCTTTCAGGTCGGGTCGGGTCCTTCTTGGTTCGTGCTTTCGATCCGTCTTCATGCTCCCCTTCATATGTTCCTATCTGATCCGCTTCCTTGCTCCTGCTCTGATTCGCCTTTGTATTTCCGATCTGATCCGTCCTCTTCGATCCGATCCGTCTTCCTCCATCCGATCCGATCCCAGTTCAGCTAGCGTGGCCTTCCTTTTTGCCACTTTTCCAAGTGTTGGGTTCCGATCCGATCAGATTCTTTGCTCAGTTCCACATATCCGATCCGAGCCCCCTTATCCGATCAAATCCGAACTCTGCACTGTTTTCTGAAACTATTCCAGCAAGTGTTTATGCCATTCGACGACGTTTTCAACCATTCTAACTATTGAAATCAATCACAAAGCATTTCATACAGTCATAGCAACATGCATAATCAACCACAAACATCATTCACATCAATATCATAGGTCAAAATGGATCAAACATACCCAAAATCCCATATTTCCCCTTAAGCATGTTTAGGTGAAACTAATAATAGGATTAGCAAAACTTAACCAAATTAACCCAAATTCATATCAGAGGCCTAAAACATCATTTAGGAATTTATGAACATTTCTCCCGAATTTTATCATGCTTAAACTCGCTAATTAGCACTAATCACCCATAATTAACCATAATTAGTGTAAAACTATGCAAATCACTCACCTTAGCCACAAAATAAACTAAGATCTAAAATAATTCTCTGATTTGATGTAAATCTCAATGCCAACAGCAGCTCCTATGTTGATTTGGTGAAAATTTTTCTTGATTAGGTGTTGCTAAGCTTAATCCTTGACCAAAAGATGATTTGGAGGTGATTTAGAGGTTAGAGGCCATTTTTAGGGATCCTTGGTGATAAGTGGAGGCTAAAAAACTGAAATGGAATGATTCTCCATCTCATTTCAGCCCTCCCATAACCCTAATCCCGAAATGGGTTATGGGCCTACTCGCTAATCACCCGATTTGGCCCGGTTAAGCAGTTTTTCACCCTCCAAAACTTGTTTCAGTCGTATCTCCCAAACGGTAAGTCCGTTTGGCTAATGTGACCACTCTACGGAAAGAGAAACCATCAAACGAATCAAATGGAAGTGTTCTCAGGTCAAAATTCATTTCCAATCAAAAGTTATGGCCAAAACAATACCAACTAGGGGCAAAATGGTCATTTAAAAATCGACAAAAATCATGGACATGGGAAATGACTCTAATAGATGTTTCCCAAAGTTACATGACCATACGACTTCACATGGGAAAGAAATAAATATTCTACGATCCTATGATGTGTAGAATACGGGTCGTTACAGATGTACTAGAGGGGACCAAGCTTAGGTGGATAGCTTGTGTCAAGTAATGGGGGCCCGTTTCAACCAGTAACCCATACGTATCTTTGTGGGCTCGACCCAAGTCGAGGACGGGACACACATACTGGGCTTGACTGTAAGAGGCCAAAACAGGTTAGCGGTGGCAACGCAAGTCCAACGGGTTCATATGCGTGTGTGGGCCCGGGCTGGTAGGTAAGACGTTGTTGCATCGTGTAGGTATAAGCCGTGCATTATTGGTGGTATCAGGTTGCCACTTTGGGGAGTGATACACCCCACTGTGGGGCCAACATGGGTATCTACGAGTAAGGGAGCCGATCGCATGGGGCTAGTGGGTACACGTAGTGGAGATAGGGGCAGGCGGCACCTATGAAGGCAACTAGGGGTGCACTGTAATAACCCGGAAATGCGAGCCAGTTTAAAATTTTTATTTTGGCAAATTTAGCGAATTTTCTACATTTAAAATGACATATTTTAAATAATATCGACGAGAAATTTATTTTTGAATATAGAATCGAACGTATATATTATATACGTCGTCGTTAGAATATAAATATTTATTTTAAATTATAAATAGAATTGAAAATGGCGCGGTAGTCCGATAATTCGATTTCAAACTTCAATTGAACGTACCGGGTGCAAAACAATCCAGATTTTAGTGAAACCAAAAATAATAGGATCTAATTGAGAATATCTTTCCAACGAACCCGAAAGATCGAAATTTCATAGCGGGAATTAAAAGATATGCCCAGTTGAAAATTCTGAATAGTCGCTATGGAATTCAGGCCCTTAAAAATGGGAATTTTGCAAACGACCTCGGATTTCGACGAAACCACTTTTGTTGGGTCCATGATGTCAAGTTATTGCTAGATTCCAAATTTCATAATTTTTCGAATCAATATGTGAGCATGGCAAAGGAAAACGTGTTTTGACTATTTTAGTTGATTTTAATCGACTGGAAAATGGCCATTTTTCCAACGGTCTCAGAATTCGACGAAACTAGTTTTGTTAGGACCGTATCGTCAATACAAAGCTAGAAAATATTTTTCGGGAATTTTTAAAGTTAGTATGCGACCCCGGTAAATTGAAATGTGCGTTCAAATTCAATATATAGAGTTATATGCTGATTTTGACGAAAACTGATCGTAACAATCAAATCAGCCTACGATACATATCCCATTGTGTTCGGAATGAGGGAAATTAGCTAGGGGCGACAGTCGTTGGGTTCGATTTGGGATTCAAAAGAAAAGTCAACTTTAAGTGGATAATTAAATAATAAAATAACTAAAATATTATAAAACCTATATACTCTCTCTCTCTCATCCCTCGGATTTAGAACGAAGAAAAAAAAAACCACGTCCTCCTCCGTTCATGTCCGCTGCCCTCCTCTAGCGCCGCCACCGCCGGCGCGAGGCGCCCCCTTCCTCCGCAATCTCTCTCCTCCCTCCCTTCTACCTTCCTCCGACGAGAACCCCAATCGAGCCCCCTTCCCTAACCCTTAAACCCCTCCACACCAGAAAAGAGCCGCCGCCACCGTTCAGGCATCGCCCCCCCCCCTTTGCGCCGCCTCCCCCGCGTCAGCACTGCCTCCCCCGAGACCACCAGACCCCATGCCGACGATTCCAGCCACCAGCGCCCTCCCCCACCCCCTTTCTTCGATTTAAACTCCCTCCACCTCCAATGCAGCGAGAAAACACCCCGCTCCTCCTTAAAACAATGTAAGTCCTTAAATTTATTTTATTTTGTTCTGTTTAATTTATTTTTGCGAATAAAAATATGAATTTTTATACGTAGAAGGTTTACATTTTTATACAAAGAAAGTATAGATTTTCATTCGAATAAGGTATAGATTTTTAGAAACAAAAAGAATTGATTTTTGTTTAGAAAAGGATAGTATTTTAAATAGAAATGATTAGATTTTTTAAATAGAAAAGATTAGATTTTTAAAATAGAAAAGATTAGATTTTTAAAAATAGAAAAGTTTAGATTTTTATATATTGAATAGCGAAGTAAAAATTCGATTTTTATATATTGAATAGCATAGTAAAAATACGATTTTTATATATTGAATAGCGATGTAAAAATTCGATTTTTATATATTGAATAGCGAAGTAAAAATTCGATTTTTATATATTGAATAACGCAGTAAAAATTTGATTTTTATATATTGAATAGCGTAGTAAAAATACGATTTTTATGTATTGAATAGCGAAGTAAAAATTCGATTTTTATATATTGAATAACGAAGAAAAAATTCGATTTTTATATATTGAATAGCGTAGTAAAAATTCGATTTTTATATATTGAATAGCGAAGTAAAAATTCGATTTTTATATATTGAATAACGAAGTAAAAATTTGATTTTTATATATTGAATAGCGAAGAAAAAAATGTGATTTTTATATATGTAGTGAATACGGGCAACGAAGATGACAAAAAGGCGATCACGACGAAGGTTTCTATAAATGAAGTGTCGTGGAGTTGGGATAGCTATCGGTGAGAACTCCTCACTCTAAATTTCTTCTTCTAGTTATATATATATACTAGGATGCAGACGGTGCTTAGTAGCACCTGACACCCGTCATCCACAGACCATGGATGGTTTGTTTGTTTGATTGATGTATTGGTAAATTTGTTTGTGTTGTAGACGTGAAAATTGATTGTATGATGTGAAATTAAATATTTATATAGGAAAAAATATTTTATCATTAAAAATAAATTTTTTAACGTGGATATGAATCAATAAATATTTATAAACAAATCGGCCGATTTGTTTATATACACTGATTTGACTGATATTGACTGGGACGATAAATTTTACACATCGCTCAACTGCAAAAATAAAATCTGTGTTTGATTGTTTGAAACCCCACACGGGTATTGGGATAAAATACGACATACACTAATCCCAATAATTAGTTGTTTGTCGATCGATTGATTGACAGGCTGTTATAAGCGTTAGATACCTATATTTGATGCTTATACAGTGTAGTGCACCTTGGATGATGGTTGATTATTTGTCCTTGCTATTATATACATGTGTTGTATGGAACCCATATAATTAACTTTATATGGTAATTGATTGGGCCTCATTCCAATTTAGAAAATAAAGAATATTATAAAGTAAAGGTTCATGTGTTGACTGTACTCATTCGTTGAGATTAGTCATGTGTTGAACGAAATATTTTAACAATAAAATTTACATCTTTATTTTTATAAAATATATTAAATAACAAAAATAGTCACATGTGGACAGTACTCATTCGTTGAGATTAGTCATGTGTTGAACGAAAATATAGATTCATTTGTTGAATAGAATAATGGAATTATTGAAATATATAAAGCCGTGTTGATTAGAGATGCGCTATTTTGATGCGAACGATATTTATATCGATTATATTCGTTTTTAAATTTGAATTGAATCGAATAGAAAACCAATTTGAATTGAATCGAATAGAAAACCAATTTGAATTGAATCGAATAGAAAACCAATTTGAATTGAATAGAATAGAAAACCAATTTGAATTGAATCGAATAGAAAACCAATTTAAATTGAATAGAATAGAAAACCAATTTGAATTGAATCGAATAGAAAACCAATTTGAATTGAATCGAATAGAAACCAATTTGAATTGAATCGAATAGAAAACCAATTTGAATTGAATAGAAAACCAATTTGAATTGAATCGAATAGAAAACCAATTTGAATTGAATTGAATAGAAAAAGAATTCGAATTGAATTGAATATAAACCAAATTCGAATTGAATTGAATATAGAATGAATTGAAATTTGATTTGAATTTGAAACGAAAGTTGAAATTGTTTTTGAATCGAATTTAAAACGACTTATAAAATTCGTTTTAAATACAAATCGACGAAATATATATTATATATATTATATAAATAGTATAATGGCCTGAATAGAACGCGCCGCGCCGCGGCAGTTCGCGAATTTCGACCATTAACTTCGAATGGACATTACGGGAGATCCGACCGTCGGATTCTCCTAAAACTGGAACTGTTGGGTTCGTATCGAAAAGAGCTTTCTAACGAGTATTAGAAATTTGAAATCTAACGGTTGGATTTGGAGATACGTCCAAATCAAATTTGAAAAAGGTCGCTGTAAGTGCAGTTCGATGGCCGTTGATGGAAATCGACTGTACGGGCCTTGATAAAATTATTAAAAATAGTAATAATTTGTGTAAAATCATAAGAAATGATTTGGGAAAAATTAGGATGAAAAACTCCGTATTTGAAAAGATAAAATAGATTTTTATCGAAATGAACTAATTTTGAACTAAAAGTAAAAACCCATTTATTTTAAATAAATAAATTGGATTCGAAATGGATTTTAAATAGAATCGATTTGTGGGTTTATCATGAAGGGTGTTTTAAATAACACTTGTTCTTTAACCCGACAAATAAATAGAATGTGATTTGGGTTTATCGTGAACTGTGTTTTAAATGACATTAGTTCTTTAACCCAGTAAAAGGAGTTTTGATGAATCTGCAATTAAATTGAAATGCGAATTGATAATCTAAGTTATCAAATTTAGAAATTGAGCGAGAATGGAGTATCACCAGTTTTGCTCCAAAGCGATAGTTAAATCTTTAATCAGATTTGAACGTGAAATGGTAATTAATTTTACTGATAACTCCATAGTATTAGATATGGAGTATTACCAGTTTTGCTTCATGGGATGAATAGGTTGGGATTGGGAAATAAAATAAATAATTACTTCGGTGTGGTTCGCTAATCCCGACTAGTTTGAAATGACATCCGAAGTAGGATTAAAGAATAAATTTAGAAGAATTTATCTTGGATAAAATTAATAGGAACCTTTCCCTAAGAATGTGATTTTGTGAATAAAAGAATATTCTGAATTGGAATGAGGCGTATGTTGTGTTTGTGTAACATTCGTTTTAATATACGCGGATTGTTCGGAAAGGCCGGGTTTACACCCATTCTGAATAACCAATTCGACGATATGTCGAAGATGAAGACGGTGGTTGAAGACCGGAAGTCTTCACATAGTTTGGGTAATTACTAACGATCCTGATTGGGCTGTACACCCAAGAGGATGGAAATAGTTGGTGGTCGTCCAGACGTACTTGGAGATCGATGGATATGCGAGGAAAGTGCCTCCGGTTTCGTTCAGACCCAGAACGAACTTGTAAATGGATTGTGTGTCTGACATTGGATTTTATTCTGTGTTGATTGATTTCTGTTAAATATATATCTGTTTGGCGGCGGAGGATTTATTCTCTTGCTTAACGCCCTTCTTTGAGACATACGAGCTTAGAGGTTATATATCGATAGATATCAATCGCATAGCATGAATTGCCTGTGTGGCATGCTGAGTTGCATGGATCAAGGCTTCTGTTGAAAAGCAAAGTCTGTGGTTGATGATCAAAGCACGGCCTTTGTGGCGTAGCTTTGTGAATAGCGTGTATTCGCGAGCCTCACACCTTGGTATGAGTTAAAAAGGGATACGGACCGTTGGGAGAACACGACGTTTCTTTCTAGCTTTGGTGTTGTCAGTGACTTACCAGCCCTGACATTTATATACTTTTCACCTTTGTGGTTGTTGGAATGAGGCGCCTCGATTATAGGTCTGTAAGGACCAGGAAACGTGTGTTCAGGAATAACTAATCCTCAAACGTAAGAGAGGACAAGCCCAACCGATCCTGTGGTTTCCCAGAGTGCGTAGTCCTAAGCATTTGCTATAGTGTCTCGAAGCGGAGAGGAGATTGCCCCTTGCCTCGACTCATGATGGAAATCCAATTTCAAATATGTGTATTGTGGTTTTAATTGTAGAACTAGTATGGCGACATAGTAGATGGTAGCTATGCCGCCTATGATTGATATTTATGATTGAAATTGTTTTGACACTATACACCTATAATAGTATCAAATAATGTGTTTTAAACGTATCAAGCATGCTTTGGCTGTTATAAGGGAAAACCCTATCCTCCGGCTTGCGTTGCATTGTGTGATGGGACCTGGGTCTTATAACAGCTTCATTTTTCTTTATTTAGCATTGCGTTGTTTGTTCTATGCACTGGTATTCTTGGGAGGAAACTCGTTCCGTGTTATACGGCGTGGTCCCTTGATTTACCTAACTTTAAACCAATATTAATAACTGTTTATTTCTCACACCAGTCACATGACTGACCTGGAGTTTATTGTTTTAACCTAAACCCTGGGTGCCCTTATTTTCGACACGGGCAGCTAGTAGTTTTGGTTTTGCAGATTTATATTCACAGGATCATGGTTTACAGCTGGAATGATATCCGGAAAGCTCTATATTCGTATATCACCTTCAGTTGTGCTTTATATTATTTTTCCGCTGCTATGTAATTTATTGTAATCTCTGATATTTATCGAATGTAATTTACTCATTTATACTCTGTATATTCTTGTATTCTGATGGTATTGTTGTCATAACAATGAAATGTTCTTCCGTCTGCGTTCTATTTTGTCGTGTTCTCATGGTAATTCGTTCTTTCTCTTCTCTTCGGAGATGGGGAAGTTACGCGTCACTACATGCACGAACTACCATTATCATTATTAAGTTTTGTATGCGGGATCAACCTTTGGGGTGACTAGTGGTGGTGCAGTGTAGTAATTATCTTATAGTCGTTTAGGTGCCCCTTTAACATTTTCTTTGTTCATCTTATTTCCTTGTTTACTCTGTCATACCCAATTATTCACAGTCATTTCCTTATTTTCAAACTTATGCCTTAACCTAGTTATTTTGGTAATTATATTGTTAAGGTTATCGACTCGCCATACTTTATGTCTGACCCCCTTTGTTTCCACCTCTTTTCTTCCTCCCCCCCCCCAAGGTGCTCAGGTTGGAACTAGCACCAGTGGATCTTGATTTTGGATAGCTGTATCTCTTGCTTTTAGAAGTTTCTTGGATCGCTGAAGTAAAGTTCAGCACCTCTTATTTATGGCTATTTTGTACTGGTGTTATGTCTTTCAATTTATGTACTTTGATTTAGTCAAGATGGATATTATGTACTTTGACTCTGGTTTTTGATTATGTAATCAATCCTATGTGTTTATCCGCTGCAACGAATAAAGTTTTAAATTTTTAAGTACTGTTTATATATGTCTTGTTGTTAAGTTTCTGTTCTATACACACTTAAAATGCTCCATAGAAGTTAATGCATTCCCTTTGTGAGTGACATTAATGGACGTGGGGTGTTACAGTTTCGGATTGTGTAAATAACGAAAAAGCACTGTACATGTTGAGGGACAAATTACGTGAGGAAGTAGAGTTGTATTGGTGCATTAGACATGCGAAAGCTGAAGCAAAGAAATGGCATGTTGTGGAAGAAGCACAATATAGAAGTGGGGAGTTTACATGTAGATGAACAAAGGAACAAGATATATGGGAAACGTGAACTGTTCAGATATGCAAAACAAGGGAAGAAATACAAGGGTGTGTGGCCAAAATGAAGGGGCATGGGTTTTGTTTTCAAATGGGTGAAGCAACAAGCTTATGACAGTTTTCATATGGTGAGGAAGTACTTGTTTTAACGTGAAGAAAGATTGGCATAATTTGTGCGTGAATAGTAAGAAGGATGAGCATTCTTTTGTGTGAAAGAGGAAGTGGGTTTAATAATACTGGAGCATGGAAGTAAATGGACGGAGCAGGGTAATGTAAAAAGGGAATGAAGTCGGCCTTTGTAACAACCCGGCAAATCTGAACCAATTTAAAAAATTTAATTTGGCAATTTTAATGAATTTTAAATATTTAAAATGAATTATTTTAAATAATAACGACCAGAAATTTATTTTTAACAGAATTAGAACGTATGTATTTATTTGAATCATCGTTAGAGTATAAATATTTATTTTTAATTATAAAATGAATTTAAAATGGCGCGGTAGTTCGAAAAATCGATTTCAAAATTCAAATGAACGTACAGGATTCAAAATAAACCGGATTTTAGCGAAACCAAAAAACCAAAAATATTAGAATCTATTTGAAAATATCTTTCCAACGAATTCGAAAAATTGAAATTTTATAGCGGGAATAAAAAGTTATGCCCAATTGAAAGTTCAGAATAGTCGCTACAGAAAATATAGCCCTTAAAAATGGAAATTTTGCAAACGACCTCCGTCTTCGACGAAACCACTTTTTTTGGATCCCGAGATGTCAAGTTATTGCTAGATTCCAAAATTCATAATTTCTGAAATCAATATGTGAGTGTGGCGAAGGAAAACGTGTTTTGACAGTTTCAGTCAATTTGAATCGACCAGAAAATGGCCATTTTTCAAACGGTCTCCAAATTTGACAAAATTAGTTTTGTTAGGACCGTATTGATACGAAGCTAGAAAATATTTTTCAGGAATTTTTGGGGTCCGTATGTGGCCCCGGTAAATTGAAATGTGCGTTCAAATTCAATATATACATTTATACTTTGATTTTGATGCAAACTAATCGAAACCATCGAATCAGCTAATGATACATATCCCAGTGTATTCGGAATAGGGGTAATTAGCTAGGGATGACAGTCGGTAGGCCTCGTTTGGAGGTAAAAAAAAGGTTTCTTTTAGGAATTTAAAATTTAATAAAATAGTTATATATAAATCTTTAGTAAACCCCCCTCCTTACATTCTCTCTCTCGTTCATTCATTTTAAAATAAATAACAAAAAAAGGGGGAAACTCCTCAAATCGATCGTGCCCTAGCCCTGTTTCCCGTCGCCGCCCTCATCGCCACGCCTCCCCAAGCGGCGGCGCACCCCTCCGACCTCTTTCCCCCCTCTCTGATCTGCTCCTCCCCTCCTTCTCCTCTCCCCGACGCTTCCAGACCCCAAACCCGAAGAAGAACTGTTGTGGACCCCCATTGACCCACCACCTGAAGCCGTGACGTCCCAACCACCTCTAGACCACCCCGTTGCCATGTCAGTAGACCGCTCCCCCCCCCCCCCACTTAACCGTTTGTAAGTATTTTTAAATTTCTCTTTATTTATTTCATGTTTAATTTATAATGATTTTTGACAATAGAAAATGAAGATTTCCATTTAAAGAATATATGATTTTTCATTTATAAAAGACATGATTTTTCATTTGGGAAAACTATTATTTTTTGTTAATAAAAGTTATGATTTTTAACAACGAAAAGTTATGATTTTTAATAACGAAAAGGTAGGATTTTTAACATGATAAAGATTTGATTTTTTATATTATATATAACGTACACAGATTTGATTTTTAATGTAAAGAAAGGTTCGAATTTTAATTAGTGAAAGAAATGATTTTTATAAAGAGAAAGAATATGATCTTTATATGGATTTCATTAGAATAAAATCCCGATTTTTATGTATATGAAGTAGCGATAAAAATTCATTTTTTATTATATATGAAGCGAAATAAAATTTCGATCTTTATATAAGAAGTAGAAATATAAAAATATAATTTTTATATAGAAAGAAGCATTGTAAAAATATATGATTTTTACATAGGAAGTGCCATTATAAAAATGTGATTTTTATATGAACAGCGTGAAAAGGATGCGTTGGAAATTCGAATAAATCCAAAACAGTTCAGAAAGAAAGACTGACGGAGTGGAACCCAAACGTGAGAACTTCTCACTTTTATTTTACTGCTAGTTAAAATATATACTAGGATGCAGACGGTGCTTAGCAGCACCCGGCACCCGTCGTCCACAGACCATGGATGACTTGTTTGATTGATTGATGTGTTATGAAAGTTGATTGTGTGATTTGGAATGAATAAATAATTTATAGTTAAAAATATAATTTTTAACATGTATATAAAATAAATATTTATAAACAAATCGGATGATTTGTTTATGTACACACATTTGACTGATATTGATTGGGACGATAAATTTTACACATCGCCCAACGACACAAATGAAACCTATGTTTGATTGTTTCAAACCCCACACGGGTATTGGGATGATATTGGACATACACCTTATCCCAGTAATTAGTTGTATGTCAATCGATTGGTTGACAAGCCGTATAAGCGTTAAATATTTATATTTGATGCTTATCCAGTGTGGAATGCACTTTGGATGATGGTTGACGGTGTTTGATTGTTGTTGAATATGTGTGTGTATGAAATCTATATAATAAAATTATATGGTAATTGACTGTGTCTGATTCCAGTTCAGAAATAATGAAAATTTTAAAATAACGAATATTTTAAAATAATATTCAGTAAAAGATCAAAATCTGATTTTGATGTCCGATTTGGATGGACACGAATATGTTTAAATAGATAAAGCCGTGTTGATTAGATTAACGCCATTTTGACGTGAAGGATATTTATATCAAATTTATTCATTTTTATAATGAATATCAAAAAGGAATTTATTTCAAAATCTAATGTTTTGAAAATATTATCATTTATATATCGATGATATGGAATATTCAATTTTGATTTGAAATTGAGTATGAAGTTGAAATCGTTTTGAAAACGAATTTAAAACGATTTATAAAATAAATTTTAAAAGGAAATCGACGAAATATATATTATATATATTATATATATAATATAATGGCCTGAATAGAATGTGTCGCGCCGCGGCATTTCGCGAATTTCGACCATTGACTTTGAACGAGCATTACGGGAGATCCGACCGTCGGATTCTCCTAAAACCAGAATCGTTGGGTTCGTATCGAAAAGAGCATTCTAAAAATTATTAGAGATTTGGAATCTAACGGTTGGATTTGGAATTATGTCCAAATCAAATTTGGAAAAGGTCGCTATAAGTGCAGTTCGATGGCCATTTATGGAAATCGACTGTACGGGCCTTGATAAAGTTATTAAAAATATAAATAATTTGTGTAAAATCATAAGAAATGTTTTGGAAATAATTGGGGTGAAAAATCCAATATTTGAAAAGATAAAAATAGATTTTTATCGAAATGAACTAGTTATGAACTAGAATTATAATCCAATTATTTTTAAATAAAATAAATTGGATTTGAAATGGTTTTAAAAATAACCAGAATTTCCAATATATAGATTGGAAATGGATTTGAATCAAAATTGTCTTTGGAATATTTCGATGTTGGAATTCGTTATTATACAGATATTGTTATGGAAATTTGGAAGATATATATATCGTTATTCCAATACGATATTTATTGGTTTCAGGATTTGATGTTAAATACAAGCCGATATATTTTCTATTCAGAGCCTTGTATTTAATATCAAATTGGATTTTGGGTTTGTTGTGAATGGTATCTTTAATGCTGTTTTTAAACCCAATGGAGTTAAGGAAATTAGAATATGACTGGAGATTAGTTAAGTTGAATGATTTCCTGGGTGTTGATCTGATGTTTGTTTCGGCCTTCAGGGTCAATACTTAGGGAATTGTTCTCTTACTAATTTACGGTTAGAGACTGATGGGATTTTGGGTTTGTCGTGAACTGTGTTTTAAATGGCACTGTTCTTAAACCCAGGGTGAAAAGAATAAATCTTTTAATTAAGATTTGAAGAAGAATTACCAATTAATTAACATTTAATTGGAACTGAAAATAGAAGGTAAATTGGGTTTATTGTGAACTGTGTTTTTAACGACATTTGTTCTTTAACCCGATTTATGGAGAAATGTGTTTTGGAATTTATAAATCTTTTTATTAAGATTTAACGGGAATTTTCCAAAGTAACGGTTTTTCAATTTAAATATTAAATTGGAATTGAATGGAATTTGATTTGGTAATAATCGATGTAAGCTTTCGTAGAGGAAGACAATTAATATATAGGGAATTTAAAAGGCCTTGTCGTTATTCCATTTATATTATCGGTTGGATCCGGAAGTTTATATCGATTATATATATCGATTTGTCTTCCATGAAGATTCCATTGTTAATGGAATGTGATTTTGGTTTGTCGTGAATGGTATCTTTAATAATACTGTTCTTAGACCCAACAGAGTTAAGAAAATCATAAACTAACCGGAGACTAGTTATGTTGAATGGTTTTCCTAGGTATTGATCTGACGTTGGTTTCGGCCTTAGGGGTTAATATTTAGAGAATTGTTCACTTGCTAATTTACGGTTCAAGGCTGATGGAATGGAATGTGATTTTGGGTTTATCGTGAACCATGTTTTAAATGACATTGGTTCTTTAACCCAGTTAAAGACAGGATATGATTTCCCAAGTTAAACAATCGTTAATATTGATTTTTGGCAAGATTAAAACCCAATGGATTTTTAATAAATCTTTAATTAGATTGAAATGAAATCCAAAGGAAGATTAAAGAATAAATTTAAAGAATTTATCTTTGATAAAATTAATGGGAACATTTCCTAAAGAATGTGAATATTTGAATAAAGAATATTCTGGACTGGAATGAGGCATATGTTGTGTTTTATAATACTTGTTTATTATATACGTAAGTTATTCAGAAAGACCGGGTTTATCCCATTCTGAATAACTGATTCGACAATGTGTCGAGGATGAAGACGGTGATTGAAGACCGGAGGTCTTCACGTCGTTTGGATGATTACCGATGTCTTGATTGGACTGTACACCCAAGCGAGGTAATAAGTGGTGATCGTCCAGATGTACTTGGAGATCAACGGATATGTGAGGACCTCTCCCCTATATTAGACATATAGGGGGGAATAAGGTGCCTCCGGTTTCGTTTCGACCCAGAACGAACTTGTAAATGGATGTGTGTCTGACATCGGATTTCATTCTATGTGACTGATTGACATTGGTTGCATAGCGTGGATTGCCAGTGTGGCATGCTGAGATGCAAATGATCAAGGCTTCTGTTGAAACGCAAAGTCTTATGGTTGATGATCAAAGCACATCTTTAATATAGCATAGCTTTGTGTAGCATTAATTCGTGAGCCTCACACCCCGGTGTAAACCAGAAACGGGAGAAGGACCTCAGGGAAATGGACTAATGCTGGTTTCTAGCTAGGAGTGGTGTTTTGGGTTTTACACGCCCAGACATTTTACTTATGTGGATGATGGATAGCAAGGCGTCTCGGTTATATCGGTCTCTGCGGATTCGATGGAGTCATTTATGCCCCCATAAGGCAGACTAGCATATCGTTTACGGTATTATTAATCCACTCCGAGTGGACTGGCCCTGATGATCCAAAGGCTTGACAGAGTACTTTCCTGAGGCTCGGGCTAGAGAGTCTCGAAGCGGTAAGGACGATCCCTTGCCTTGATTCAAAGACGGAAATCCAACTTCCAATACGTGAAAATTGCAGTTTTGATTGTAGAGCCTAGTATTGGAGACATGATATATGGTACCCATGCCGTCTAGGATTGATACATTTATATTTGAAGTTGTTTTATACACTATGCACTTATAATGGTATCAAATGATTTGTTTTAACGTACTAAGCCTATTTGGCTAATATAAGGGAAAACCCTATCCCCCGGCTTGCGTTGCATTATGTGATAGGACCTGGGTCTTATAATAGCTTCATTTTTCCAAAAAGCATTGCGCTGTTTTGTTATATGCACTGGTATTCTTGGGAGAAAACCCGTTCCGTGTTATATGGCGTGGACCCTTGATATATCTGATTTAAAGTAAAGTTTTAAATAATTGTTTTAGTTCTCACACCAGTCACATGACTAACCTGGAGTTTATCGTCTTAACCTAAACTCTGGTTGCCCCTATTTTCCGCACGGGCAGCTTGTAGTTTTGGGTTTTGCAGATTTATATTCACAGGATCCTGGTTTGCAACTGGTATGATATTCGGAAAGCTCTGTATCCGTATATTCTTTTCAGTTGTGTTTTGTATTGTTTTCCGTTGCATTGTAACTTGTAAATCTCTGATGTTTCGAAAATGTGTAATTTTTATTCATACTCTGTATATTCTTGTATTCTGATGAAATTGTTATAATAAGCAATGAAATGTTCTTCTGTTTGTGTTCTGATTCGCCTTGTCCTCAACTCAATCCATACTTTCCTCCACGGGGAAGTTCGGGTCGCGTCAGTTTGGTATCAGAGCTTTGGTTGACAGAGCTCGAGAACAAGACACTTTAGAACCAAACGAAAGAATTCATCAGATATTGGACTAGTAATATTCAATGAGAGTGACTCGTTAGAGATGAGATCAGTAGTATCCTAGAACGAGTGTGAAGGGTGATATTTTAAAAAAAATGAAAAAAAAAATGTTTTGAAAATTTAAATCAATTATTCGTATTTGTATGTTTATTTTATATTGATTTTGGACAATCAAGTATATAGAGATTTTAATATACGTCTGATCCACGTATATTTGAAGCCTCAAATATACTAGATAGATATGGAATCACACTCTAGTCGCCCGGAGATGATTCTGATGATGCTGCGGCGTCAGCATTTGTGTTCGAGTTTCAAAAGTGGGATGTCTGTATGATTCCAATTGACTGGTGTGAGAACCAAAACTAGATAGGGCTATTGTGTGAATTGGCATCAAAAACATGATTTTCTGTATATGTATCAAAATTATGAATTTGAAACGTTAATTCACTAATTGATTGATGGTTGTGTTGTATGATTATTTGTTATCTAATAAAACCTTTATGTGAAAGAACGATAAATTTAGCCAAATTGTACCAAATATTGAACTATATTGAAAATTGTTTGAAATTGCATGCATATACGTGTATATACATTGAACAGGTCATTGCAAAGAGGCTAGAGCAGAAGAATAAAATTGTTTGCCCGACAAATAGGTACATGTTTACAAACTTCTTGGGTTTGGATGATTTTATGAGCCGATTGGCTAGCCGCTTGGCTGTTTCGTTTTCTTTTTGGATTGGAAAGGCGTATATGGCGATTTCGGGATTTTCTCGGTGCTCCCGTACAAGGGAGGTTATGGAGAATTTTTTCGAAAATTTAGGGTGTTAGCCAAATTTTTGAAGATTTGAAAGGTTCTTAGAAACTGAAAAGTTGAATAACTTAAGCCATAATTAAAAGAATGAAAGCTGAGTTGGTTAGTTAAACAACTTTCAGCTCCGTTCCTTTTCGGGGACGAAAAGATTTTAAGTGGGAGAGATTGTAACAACCCGGCAAATCTAAACCAATTTAAAAAATTTATTTTGGCAATTTTAATGAATTTTGAATATTTAAAATGAGTTATTTTAAATAATAACGACGAGAAATTTATTTTTAACAGAATTATAATGTATATGTTTATTTGAATCGTCGTTACAATATAAATATTTATTTTTAATTATAAAAGGAATTGAAAACGGCGCGGTAGTTCGAAAATTCGATTTCAAAATTCAAATGAACGTACATGATTCAAAATAAACCGGATTTTAGCGAAACCAAAAACATTAGAATCTATTTGAAAATATCTTTCCAACGAATCCGAAATATTGAAATTTCATAGTGGGAATAAAAAGTTATGCCCAATTGAAAATTCAAAATAGTCGCTATGGAAAATATAGCCCTTAAAAATGGAAATTTTGCAAACGACCTCCGTTTTCGACGAAACCACTTTTGTTGGATCCGGGAGGTCAAGTTATTGCTAGATTCCAAAATTCGTAATTTTTGAAATCAATATGTGAGCGTGGCAAAGGAAAACGTGTTTTGACAGTTTTAGTCAATTTGGATCGACCAGAAAATGGCCATTTTTCAAACGGTCTCCAAATTTGACGAAATTAGTTTTGTTAGGACCGTATTGTCAATACGAAGCTAGAAAATATTTTTCGGGAATTGTTGGGGTCCGTATGTGGCCCCGGTAAATTGAAATACGCATTCAAATTCAGTATATAGATTTATACTTTGATTATGACGGAAACTGATCGAATCAGCTTACGATACATATCTCATTGTGTTCGGAATGGGGGTAATTAGCTGGCGACTATAGTCGGTTGGCCTCGTTTGGAGGTCAAAATAAAAAGTTGCTTTTAGGAATTTAAAATTAAATAAAATAAATATATTTAAATCTTTAGTCAACCCCCCCCCCCCTCACACCCTCCTTACATTCTCTCTCTCGTTTGTTTATTTTAAAACAAATAACTAAAAAGGGGGAAACTCCTCAAATCGATCATGCCTTATCCCTGTTTCCCGTCGCCGCCCTCACCGCCGCGCCTCCCCATGCGGCGGCGCACCCCTCCGACCCCTTTCCCCCCTCTCCGATCTGCTCCTCCCCTCCCTCTCCTCTCCACGACACTTCCAGACCCCAAACCTGAAGAAGAACTGCCGTGGACCCCCATTGACCCGCCACCTGAAGCCGCGACGTCCCAACCCCCTCTAGACCACCCCACTGCCACGTCAGCAGACCGCAACCCCCCCACTTAACCGTCTGTAAGTTTTTTAAAAATTTATTTCTCTTTATTTATTTCATGTTTTAGTATATAATGATTTTTGACAATAGAAAATGATGATTTTCATTTAGAGAATATATGATTTTTCATTTATAAAAGACATTATTTTTCATTTGGGAAAACTATTATTTTTAGTTAATAAAAGTTATGATTTTTAACAACGAAAAGTTATGATTTTTAACAACGAAAAGTTATGATTTTTAATAACGAAAAGGTAGGATTTTTAACATGATAAAGATTTGATTTTTATATTATATATAGCGTACAAAGATTTGATTTTTAATGTAAAGAAAGGTTCGATTTTTAATTAGTGAAAGAAATGATTTTTATAAAGAGAAAGGATACGATCTTTATATGGACATCATTAGAATAAAAATCCGATTTTTATGTATATGAAGTAGCGATAAAAATTCGATTTTTATTATATATGAAGCGAAATAAAAATTAGATCTTTATATAAGAAGTAGAAATATAAAAATATAATTTTTATATACAAAGAACCATTGTAAAAATATATGATTTTTACATAGAAAGTGCCATTATAAAAATGTGATTTTTATATGAACAGCGTGAAAAGGATGCGTTGGAATTTTGAACAAATCCAAAACAGTTCAGAAAGAAAGACTGACGGAGTGGAACCCAAAGGTGAGAACTTCTCACTTTTATTTTATTGCTAGTTAAAATATATACTAGGATGCAGACGGTGCTTAGCAGCACCCGACACCCGTCGTCCACAAACCATGGATGACTTGTTTATTTGATTGATATGTTGTGAAAATTGATTGTGTGATGTGGAATGAATAAATATTTTATAGTTAAAAATATAATTTTTAACGTGTATATAAAATAAATAGTTATAAAAAAATTGGATGATTTGTTTATGTACACACATTTGACTATATTGATTGGGACGATAAATTTTACACATCGCCCAACGGCACAAATAAAACCTTTGTTTGATTGTTTGAAACCCCAATTGGGTATTAGGATGATATTGGACATACACTAATCCCAATAATTAGTTGTATGTCAATCGATTGGTTTGACAAGCTGTATAAGCGTTAAATATTTATATTTGATGCTTATCCAGTGTAGAATGCACTTTGGATGATGGTTGACGGTGTTTGATTGTTGTTGTATACGCGTGTGTATGAAATCCATATAATAAAATTATATGGTAATTGACTGTGCCTAACTCCAGTTCAGAAAGAATGAAAATTTTAAAATAACGAATATTTTAAAATAATATTCAGTAAAAGATCAAAATTTGATTTTGATTTCCGATTAGGGATGGACACGAATATATTTAAATAGATAAAGCCGTGTTGATTAGATTAACGCCATTTTGACGTGAAGGATATTTATATCGACTTTATTCATTTTTATAATGAATATCAAAAAGGAATTGATTTCAAAATCTAATGTTTTGAAAATATTATCATTTATATATCGACGATATGGAATATTCAATTTTGATTTGAAATTGAGTATGAAGTTGAAATCATTTTGAAACGAAATTAAAACGATTTATAAAATACATTTTAAAAGGAAATCGATGAAATACATATTATACATACAATATAATGGCCTGAATAGAACGTGCCACGCCGCGGCAGTTCGCGAATTTTGACCATTGACTTCGAACGGACATTACGGGAGATCCGACCGTCGGATTCTCCTAAAACCGGAACTGTTGGGTTCGTATCGAAAAGAGCTTTCTAACAAATATTAGAGATTTGAAATATAACGGTTGGATTTGGAATTATGTCCAAATCAAATTTGGAAACGGTCGTTGTAAGTGCAGTTCGATGGCCGTTTATGGAAATCGACTGTACTGGCCTTGATAAAATTATTAAAAATATCAATAATTAGTGTAAAATCATAAGAAATGATTTGTAAAGAATTGGGGTGAAATATCCCATATTTGAAAAGATAAAATAGATTTTTATCGAAATGAACTAGTTATGAACTAGAATTATAATCCAAATTTTTTTAAATATTATAAATTGGATTTGAAATGGTTTTAAAAATAACCAGAAATTCCAATATATAGATTGGAAATGGATTTGAATCGAAATTTTCTTCGGAATATTTCGATGTTGGATTTCGTGATTATACAGAAATTGTTATGGAAATTTGGAAGATATATATATATATCGTTATTCCAATACGATATTTGTTGGTTTCAGGATTTGATGTTGAATATAAGCCGATATTTTTTTTATTCAGAGCCTTGTATTTAATATCAAATTGGATTTTGGGTTTGTCGTGAATGGTGTATTTAATAATATTGTTCTTAAACCCAATGGAGTTAAGGAAATTAGAATCTGACTGGAGATTAGTTAAGTTGAATGATTTCGTGGGTGTTGATCTGATGTTGGTTTCGGCCTTCAGGGTCAATACTTAGGGAATTGTTCTCTTTAATTTACGGTTAGAGACTGGTGCGATTTTGGGTGTGCCGTGAACTGTGTTTTAATGGCACTGTTCTTAAACCCAGGGTGAAAAGAATAAATCTTTTAATTAAGATTTGAAGAAGAATTACCAATTAATTAACATTTACTTGGAACTGAAAATAGAAGGTAAATTGGGTTTATTGTGAACTGTGTTTTTAACGACATTTGTTCTTTAACCCGATTTACGGTGAAATGTGATTTGGAATTTATAAATCTTTTTATTAAGATTTATCGGGAATTTTCCAAAGTAACGGTTTTCCAATTTAACATATTAAATTGGAATTGAATGGAATTCGATTTGGTAATAATCGAAGTAAGCTACTGTAGAGGAAGACGGTTAATACATAGGGAATTTAAAAGGCCTTGTTGTTATTCCATATATATTATCGGTTGGATATGGAAGTTTATATCGATTATATATATATATCGGTTTGTCTTCCATGAAGATTCCATTGTTAATGGAATGTGATTTTGGGTTGTCGTGAATGGTATCTTTAATAATACTGTTCTTAGACCCAACGGAGTTAAGAAATCAGAAACTAACTGGAGATTAGTCAATTTGAATGGTTTCCTGGGTTTTGATCTGATGTTGGTTTTGGCCTTCGGGGTTAATATTTAGGGAATTGTTCACTTGCTAATTTACGGTTAAAGTCTAATGGAATGGAATGTGATTTTGGGTTTATCGTGAACCGTGTTTTAAATGACATTGGTTCTTTAACCCAGTTAAAGACAGGATATGATTTCCCAAGTTAAACAATCATTAATATTCATTTTTGGGAAGATTAAAACTAAAACGAGTTTTAATGCATCTTTAATTAGATTGAAATGATATCCAAAGGAAGATTAAAGAATAAATTTAAAGAATTTATCTTTGATAAAATTAATGGGAACCTTTCCCAAAGAATGTGAATATTTGAATAAAGAATATTCTGGATTTGAATGAGGCATATGTTATGTTTTATAACACTTATTTATTATATATGCGAGTTAATCAGAAAGACCGGGTTTATCCCATTCTGAATAACTGATTCGACGATGTGTCGAGGATGAAGACGGTGGTTGAAGACCGGAGGTCTTCACATCGTTTGGATGATTACTGATGTCTTGATTGGGTTGTACACCCAAGACGAGGTAATAAGTGGTGATCGGCCAGACGTACTTGGAGATCAACGGATATGCGAGGACCTCTCCCCTGTATTGGACATATGGGGGAGGAATAAGGTGCCTCCGGTTTCGTTCAGACCTAGAACAAACTTGTAAATGGATGTGTGTCTGACATCGGATTTCATTCTGTTTGATTGATTGACATTTGTTGCATAGCGTGAATTGCCAGTGTGGCATGCTAAGATGCAAATGATCAAGGCTTCTGTTGAAAAGCAGAGTCTTGCGGTTGATGATCAAAACACGGCTTTAATATAGCATAGCTTTGTGTAGCGTTAATTCGCGAGCCTCACACCCCGGTGTAAACCAGAAACGGGAGAAGGAACTCAGGGAAATGGACATATGTTGGTTTCTAGCTAGGACTGTTGTTTTGGGTTTTACACGCCCAAACATTTTACTTATGTGGATGATGGATAGCGAGGCGCCTCGGTTATATCGGTCTCTGCAGAGCCGATGGAGTCATTTGGCTTATTTATACCCCAGAGGGCAGACTAGCATATCGTTTACGGTATTATTAATCCACTCCATGTGGAGCGGCCCTGACGATCCAAAGGCTTGATAGAGTACTTTCCTGAGGCTCGGGCTAGAGAGTCTCGATGTGGTAAGGACGATCCCTTGCCTTAGTTCACAGATGGAAATCCAACTTCCAATACGTGACAATTGCAGTTTTGGTTGTAGAACCTAGTATTGGCGACATGATATATGGTACCCATGCCGTCTAGGATTGATACATTTATATTTGAAGTTATTTTATACACTATGCACGTATAATTGTATCAAATGATTTGCTTTAACGTACCAAGCATGTTTGTCTATTATAAGGGAAAACCCTATACCCCGGCTTGCGTTGCATTGTGTGATAGAACCTAGGTCTTATAATAGCTTCATTTTCCAAAAAGTATTGCGATGTTTTGTTATATGCACTGGTATTCTTGGGAGAAAACCCGTTCCGTGTTATACGGCGTGGTCCCTTGATATATCTGATTTAAAGTAAAGTTTTAAATAACTGTTTTAGTTCTCACACCAGTCACATGACTGACCTGGAGTTTATTGTTTTAACCTAAACTCTGGGTGCCCCTATTTTCCGCACGGGCAGCTTGTAGTTTTTGGTTTTGCAGATTTGTATTCATAGGATCCTAGTTTACAACTGGAATGATATTCAGAAGGCTCTGTATCTGTATATTCTTTTCAGTTGTGTTTTGTATTATATTCCGCTGCATTGTAACTTGTAAATCTCTTATATTTAGAAAATGTGTAATTTTTATTCATACTCTGTATATTCTTGTATTCTGATGAAATTATTGTAATAAGTAATGAAATGTTCTTCTATTTGTGTTCTGATTCGTCTTGTCCTCAACTCAATCTGTGCTTTCATTCACGGGTAAGTTCGGGTGGTGTCAGCCTTCGTGCTTTATTTCTCTAGAATCAGAAGATGGATGTGGCGTGGCCCGTTGAGTGTTATCATTTAAAGGAAAACAAGAAAACGTAATTACCGGAAGGAATTAGGGAGAAGTCAGCAAAGATTTAACATAGCAGGTAGGATGAATTTTTGTTTGGAGCCGTTTACTTTTTATGTTAAAAAGGATTAGCCTGATTAAAAAAATGGAACTAAAGGAGATAACATGGTGGATTAGTTTGGGCCGCCATTTCAAATTTAAAAGTTAAATATTTTAATTAGTAGGGTTAGTTTAAACTAGAGTTAATTAATTTATTTAATCGTTAACACTTAGTCAAGGATTAGTTTTTAACGTTGACAATGAGGGAGCCTGGGTAGATTTAGTTAATTAAACGGACATGGGAGAAATATGATAAATTGAGTCGGCCTCATCCATAACTAAGAACAATAATTAGTGATGGTTTAATTTTTATTAAGGAAATTATTTATTTAATTAATAACTGTGTTTATTAAAATATTAATAACGTTTGATCAGGTTATCAGAATCAGAAAAAATGAGCTACACCGCGATCATGGTAATGAGTAGAACATTCTGAAACTGTTTTGGATAGGGACGGAGATAGCTGAAAATTTCAGTTAAAGTAAACACTGTTTAATTTAATTGAAAACCGAGCGGCTTCACAAACGAATGGAAACAAGATGAGTTTACTCACTAAGTTTTTACCCACTTATATTTTATATAAGCCGGGTTTTATTTTGTGTGTTATGGTTGATAATTGTTTGTTGTGTGCTGAATGTTTGAATTGGTCGATTTAAAACGTTAGTTTAATTTAAATAAAATATAATCGTTATTTTAACGATTATTTCCAAACAAGGTAACTTACCTTGTTGGTTACATTTATAATAATATAAACATATTAAATCAAAATATGGCTGCTTGGATTACTGTTAATTATTTATTATTGAATATTATATATTTATTGAATTGAATAATATTATTTGAGATAACGTATTTGATGTAGGGAAAACAGGTTGGAGGGATCCAACGGGATTCCTCAAATTTATTGTTTATTCTCATATCACATGTTATGAACTGTTTGACCAACCTGATTAGATGATTGATTTGTTTATTGATCGTTGAATCTAAATTCAACGTTTGTTTTGTTATTAACCAATGGACAATATTGGTTAGGTAATTAGCAACATATGGCCTATAAATCAATCGTTTTATAAATGTTGATTTACCATCAAGTGAATCGACGGTAATGAAGTTATAAAATTCATTTTATAACTGAAAAATAGATTTTAAATTTATTAATTGGGATTAAGGTTATTTAAAAAGGAAATAAATATTTATTATTTATTATATAAAGTTTATTATAAAGAAAATTCATATATTAATAAGATTTATATGTAAATGAGCAAATACTAACCGAACGGTTAAGAGTGGAATAATTTTTTTTCTAAGAAACAGTTAGATGGAATTATTTAAATTAATTATATTATTAATTAATTTAAAAGGGAGAATTAATTGGACTTGGTTAAGGAAATAACCGTGTTTTGTGTTGACTAAGTCAACCACTTTAACTGGAATTTATTATTTAATTAATTTAGTTTATTGTTAAATAAACCTAACAAAATTGTTTAATGAATATTTGTTAATTTTAATAAGATTTTTAATAGAGAAATTTATTATTTATTTGGTTAATAGATAAGTTAACTACTTCTTGGGTAGTTAATGATGAAGTAAATCATTATTGTAATAATAATAATTTAAGTAATTATTTCTTAAATGAAATACATTTATGTAAGTAACAGATTTGGATTGGAATATGGTTAAGTTTTGAAAAGGGCTTATGAACGAGTTGTATATCGAACCCGAGTTCTATAATAAAGTTATAAAAGAGGTTTTTTAGCAAACATGATAGATTAAAATAGATGTTTACTTACTTTTTGAATTAAGCAAGAGGGTATTGAGATGGAAAGGGTTTTTGTATTAAATCAGAGCTGTGTAAATAAAGGTTATAAAAGAGTGTGAGGCTGAAACGATGATTTTAAGTTGACGATACTTAATAATGAGATTAATTGAAACAAAGGGAACTGAAACGAGATTTTCAAGTTGAAAATGATTTAATGGATTAGAAGCCAAATACTATGAGATGATAAGTAGTTAAGATAAGAGAGTTAAGAAATGGAAATATTTTCGACTATGGAAAAAGGGTTCAAGGAACTATAATAATAATTCTGAAGTAATGGAAATAAAAAGGATTTGAGAATATAAAGTTATATTTCCAATGTAAAGGAAACAAAAAGAGATTTGGTGAAATTATACGGTATTTACGAAGTAAAGGAATTTAAGAGACGGGTTTGAATGATTTATTAAAAAGGGGTTAAGTGTTCATTATTTGTTTCCAAACAATGAAAACCCAAGAGATTTTGTAATGTTGTTTATGTTAAATTTGATTAAACCGAAAGTAGGGGATATAGATATATATGTATGATTTAAATTTTAAGTATTTAAATAGTTTGAATATTCTTATAATAAGATAAGAAGTAAGAACTACGTTTTCAAAGATATCAAAAGATTAAGAAGTTTTTAACTTGTTTTAAAATAAAAAGGCCAAATGATGTTGAATGCTGAACTAGTAAGTTCATTTTATTTTTATGGTTGAATAGTTGTTTATTTGGTAGTTAAATAACCGACCATCAAATCTAACCTATATGATTGTTAGTATGGAAAGACCGGGATCGAATTATATTCAAAAACAATTCCAACCAACAAATATGAAATGGGGAAGATATCAGATGTTGATCAAGACAGAGCCATTGAAGACCATAGATCTTCATAAAACAGAAGGATTACTTATATCTCTGGTTAACTCCTATAGTTTTCAAAGTCTATTATATATTAACTTAATTTTTAATTTATAACCAGAGATGTATTGTGGTTTTGTCGTGGTTGAAATCTAAGAAATTGCAGGGACTACTCGCTATTGATCTATAGGGTGATTCCTAGGATGTGGTAGGAGAGTACCTTCGGTTCATCCTGTTCCTAGATGACTTGTATGGACGAATGTCTAACAGAGTATTTCTTAATAATCACATACGTTGTTTTTTACAAACGTATATCTGTAGGTGGCAGAGAATACACCTTCTCTTGGCATGAACACCTAGAGTATTTTTGTGGGCATCAATTAGTGATTTGGAGGATCTGACGATGTGACATTCGAATATATTGTGTTGTTCGAAAGGTAATGTTAAACATCAAGCCTCCTCAACCGGGAAATGACAAAAATCGGGAAGGCAGCATGGCTATGTGGGCCGCTCCTATTATGGTGTATAATCACCTATCTAGAGAAATTCCATTTTCTTCTTTAATCTATTTTCGATGTTGTCCCTTTTCGGGAAATGGTGGGTAGCTCCCAACCATTGGTGATATACATTTGATACACTCAAGCGAAATGAGTGGTCGGTTATATGTGGGCCGGGTTGCAAGACGTTCTTATTGAACCCAGTGTATTCCCCTCTAGAGATACATTATCGGCAGGTGGTTCCATACCTTGTCATAGATGGAAATCCAATCTCCAATAAGCGCCCGCGGTTTTGATTGTATACTATATATGTGGAGCCTGAGATGCAAGTGTTCCGCTAGATTAATATTTATTTGTGATTAGACATTATTATAATATCAGGCTAAGATATGATTTCAAAACTATTTTGGGTTATCATAAGGTAAAAACCGTCCGTGTTTATGTGTGGATTGGTCTTACGATTATCCCTTTCTTTTGAAAAGATGTTTTGACTTTAAAATCAAGTTGGATGATATTATAAACTTAGCGAGTTTTCTCACTTTGGTTCACCAGACTGATCCGATGTTTGTAATGCTTGGGTTAGCCCGAGTTGTACAGGTTTAGGTTATTGGATACTATGAAGTTGAGGAGATGTGTTGGAGAAGTTCAGGCGTATGATATATATTTATTCCGCTGTGTGTTGTATATGAGGACCGATTGTTATAACTGTCCATCTGTGTTAATGTACTTAGATGATTGTAAGTTTTATTTCAAAGCTCTAAATATAGTTTTATTTCTATATTATATTTTGTTACGCTGAGATGTGAGATGCTAATATTATGGTGTTATTCTTCTTCTTCTATTCTAATATTTCTTTCTTATCTCACCCTCTAATTTCTCTTTAATAACTATCAGGTATTTTCGATACTTAAGTTCTGGCAAGTAATACGGGTTCTATGTATTATTGTTGGAATTCGGACATTGAAATTCCACTGGGTCGTTACAAGTGTGGGTTGAAGGTGCAGTATGGTGTACATACGCTGAACAGTGGAACACAAATGAGGGGAGGGTACAACATTGTGTAGTACGAAGGCGTGAAGAATTTTTTTAAAGCAACTGTAAATGAAGGGAGGGAACCGAAGTCAGTTATTTGGGTTGAAGAATGGACGAAGCACAGTAGGGCATAAAAATTATCGGGAATAATTTATAAAATAAATAAATAATGAAACCATCGGGTTTATCAAACTTGAATACAGGAAGCTTTAGGGTCATTCGCGGGAAGTAGGCATCATGAACATAGCAGGGTATTTGTGAGATGGCTCTAAACAAAAGGGATTTAATTGGGCGGATTGTTGTGTTTACAATAGTGAACTAAAGGGGCTCGTTAGTTGGAAATAGAAGTGGGAAAAATGTTGGGTTGATGATTAGAGGAAGGAGGCGTGTTGAGGGGAATATTGTGAGCAACAATAATGAAGAACGAGAAAAGAAAAAATATAAGTACGGGCATAATATATATATGAAGGAAGAGAGAAAAATAGTTTGGCACAAAGCACAAATGAAGGGATGCTGCATGGGGAGATGGAAGAAATAGAATTGGGCAGAAGAAATAAACATAACAACTAAAAAGGGCCTGGGTTATGATGCTTAGATTGGATGGAAGAAAATCGACAGAAAGAAGCGGGCAGATGGAAAAGCTAAGAAGGATGGGGTCGTTTATTTCAAAACGTAAATAAATATTTTATTTAGTTAATTAAGGTTAAGTAGGAATGTTAATTAATTATTTTAATTTAAACATATATAACTTTGTGTTATTTTAACAGAATGGCACGAAACAAAATGCACCGGAATTATGGTGACAAATGCTACATTATGAAATTGTTTGGTCAGGGACGGAGATAACTGGAATTTACAGTTAAATTGTATGACTGTTTAATTTAATTGTAACCAAACTGCTACAGCGATAAACATAATCAAAGTGAGTATAACTCACTCAGTTTTTACCCACTTATATTTTATATAGTTTGGATTTATTTTGTGTGCTATAGTTGATAATTGTTCATTGTGTGCTGAATATTATTTTATGTTGGATTAATTGATTGATTTAAATGTTTGTTTATTTTAAAAGAAATCTAATTGTTATTTTAACGATTTTTTCCAATTGAGGTAACATACCTTGTTAGTTACGTTTATAATAATATAAACGTATTAAATTAAAATATGGATGCTTGGATTACTGTTGTTTATTTATTGTTGAATATTACATATATTTATTGAATTGAATAATATTATTTGAGGTAACGTATTTGGATGCAGGGAAAAACAGGTTGGAGGGACCCAACCGGATTCCTCACATTTATTTTTTATTTTCATATTACAATTACATGAACTATTTGACCAACCTAATTAGATGAGTGATTTGTTTTATTGATTGTTGAATCATAATTTAACATTTGTTATGCTATTAACCAATGGGTAATACTGGTTGAGAATTGGAGGTAGATGGCTTAAAAACCAATCTATTTTTAATATGGATTTACCGTCGGGTGAATCGACAGAAATGAAATTATAAAAGTTATTTTATAGTTAAAGATAGATTTTTGAAATCTTTTAATTTAAATGAAAGTTTATTAAAAAGTAAATAAATCATTATTATTTATTATTTAAGTTTATAAATAATTATTAAAGGGATTTATAAATCAAATTCTTATAATGAAAAGATTTATAAGAAAGTGAGTAGAAACTAAACTAAGAATTAACGTTGGATAGATTGTTTTAAAGAAACGATTAAATGTGGATATTTAAATTAATTATATTATTAATTAATTTAAAGGAAGAATTAATTGGAAATTGATTAACAAGATAATCATGGGGTGAGTTGATTAATTCAACAATTTTTAATTGGAATTGGTTATTTGATTAATTTGCTTTTAATTAATCAAATGGGACGGTTAACAGATAATTGTTTTAAATTTTATAAGGCTTTAAAAGGAAATTTATTATTTATTTTAGTTAATATATTAGTTAACTAAATTTATAGTAGTTAATGCTTTAATTAATATATTAGTTTTTGAAGGAAAATGATTTAAGTAATCAAGAGTGTAATGGAATATAGTTAAATTGTGAAAAGAGTTTATGATTGGGTATATATTTTAAAACCCGAGTTTTGTGAATCAAGTTATGAAAGAGGTTGTAAGCGAATACGATGGTTTTAAATAGATGTTTATTAATTTTTAAATTAAGTAAGAAGAAAGCGAGATAAAAAGGGATTTATATTAAACTAGTTTTGTATAAACGAGGTTTATAAAAAGAGATAAGAAGTCAAAGCATTGATTTGAATTGGTGATACTTAATACCGAAATTATGTGAATTAAATGGAATTGAAATGAGATTTTCAAAGTGGAAAAGGGTTGAATGGATTATAAGTGAAATAACATGGGTAGATGAAGGGTTAAGATAAGGAATTAAATAACTGGAAACTAACTAGAGATTGGTTGAGTTGAGTGATTTTCTGATTGTTAATCTGATGTTGATTTCAGTCTTCAGGGTTGATACTTAGGGAATTATTCACTTATCAATTTACGGTCAGGAACTAATGAGGGTTAAAGTACAAAAATACATGGATAAGAAATAAAAGGATATTTCCAAAGACAAAGGAAATAGAAGGTTGAAGAATATATATAATGGGATTTCCAAAAGTAACGGAAATGAAAAGATTTGTGAATATATACATATATAAATATATAAGGATATCTCCAATATAAGGGAAATAAAAGGAAATTATGTGAAAATATACGATATTTTCGAGGAGAAAGGAAAAGAAAAGTGGAGTTTTGTAATGAGTTTATTTTAAAGAGAATAAGGGTTTGTTATTATTTTTCAATCGAAGAGAATAAAAGAGATTTTTGTAATGATTACTTTACGAATAATAAGTTAAACTAGTTTTCCAGTTTTAGATAATGAATAATGTGGCGCAAATGACAATTAATGCAGAAATTGAATGTTGTTAAGTATTAAAATAAAATTGTTTTGAGGATACTCTTATATTAAAATAAGAAGTAAAAAATTATATTTGAATTATTAAAAGATTTTTAGGTTTATTAAACGAATATTTTTAATAAAAGAAGCCAAGTGATGTTGAGTGCTGAACTAGTAAATTCTATTTTATTTTTATGATTGAATGGTTGTTTTGTTTGATAGTTAAATAACTGACTATCTAATCTGGCCTATACGATTGTTGGTACGGAAAGATCTGGATCAAATTCATATTCGAATACCATTCCGACCACCAAATACGAAAATGTGAAAGATATCAGATGCTGATCGAGACGAAGCAATCGAAGACCGTAGATCTTCATAAAATGGAATAACCTCTTAAAATCTCTGAGTCATTACAGAGATATACTAGGGTTCTATAATGGTTGAAATCTACGGATTGCAATAACTACTCGCTACTAATTTATAGGGTGATACCTAGGATGTGGTAGGAGGGTACCTTTTGTTCATCCTATTCCTGGACGACTTGTATGGACGAATGTCTGACAAAGTATTTCCAAATGATTGCGAACATTGATTTCTACAAACATACTTTTGTTGGTGGCAGAGGAGTTCATTCTTAGTGATTAGACACCTAGAGTATTTTTGTAAACATCAATTAGTGATTTGATGGATCTGATGATGTGACATTCAAATTGAATGGTGGCCAGATGTTCAAAATGATAGATTATAACCTCAAGCCTCATTAACTAGAAAATGACAAAAATCGGGAAGGCAACATGGCTAAGTATGTGGCTCCCAATTAGGGTGTATAATCACCTATCTGGAGAAATTCCATGTCCTTCTTTAACATATTTCGATGATGTCCCTTTTCGGGAAATGGTGGTTTGGGCCCAACCGTTGGTGATATATATTCGATACACTCAAGCGAAATGAGTGGTCAATCATGTGTGGTCGGGTTGCAAGATGTTCTGGTTGAACCCAGTGTATTCCCCTCTAGAGATACACTATCGGCAAAGTGGTTCCATACCTTGTCATAGTCGGAATCCAATCTTTAATAAGAGCCTGTGGTGTTTGATTTCTATATTATATATGTATAGTGTGAGATGCAAACGTTCTGTTAGATGGTTATTTATTTGATTTAGACACTATTATAATATCAAAATAAGATATGATTTCAAAATGTTTTGGGTTACCGTAAGGTAAAAACCAAATGTTTTTAGGTGTGGATCGGTCTTACAATTATCCTTTTCTTTCAGAAAATATTTGTTAACTTTAAAATTTAAGTTGGAAGCTGCATATAAACTTACCGAGTTTTCTCAATTAGTTCATCAGACGAATCCGACGTTTATAATGCTCGGGTTAGACCGGGTTTTACAGGTCTAGGTTTGGTTGTTGCGAACTTAAGAAGACGTATTCGAGGATTTTGGACGTATGATATATATTTATGGTGTATTCTGCTATGTGTTGTATACGAGGACAAGTTGTTATAACTATCAAGGTGTGCTGACTGTATTGATGTACTCTGATGATTGTATGTATTTAGCTCAAGCTCTCAATAAAGATTTATTTCGATATTATATTTTATTCCGCTGTGATGTGAGACTCTGTTTCTTTGTGTTGGTTCTTCTTTTTCTTCTATTCTAGTATTTCTTCCATTTCTTATCTCACCCTCTAATTTCTTTCTATTAACTATCTGGTATTTTCGATACTTGGGCTTTGGCAAGTAATACGGGTTTATGTACTATTGTCGAAATTCGAGCATCGAATTCCCGGTATCGTTACACTAATTTTAATCCTAATCCAAACAGGGCTTATACTAAGTTCCAATTTGGATTATTTAACAAAATTCAATTTGATGACAATTATAAATTAATTAAATAGTTTTCATTTAGTATCTCAATATTAATTTGCAACTTTCAATGTTTGCCCATATAAACAAAATCATCAAATTTATTTGCAATCAATACATGTCACAATTGTCAAAATAAGTTGAATTTAATTACTTTCACAATTTAGTTAGGTTTCAGCCATATAGTTTCACAGTTATACAATTTAAAGCAAAATTATGATTTTCTCGACTCTATTAAATTCAAAAGATTCAGTATTAAATTTCAATTCTTAATAATTACAATACATACCAAATTATAAATTTATTTTCAATCCGTGTAGATAATTACATTTATATCTAGTTGACATTCATTGTATAATCAACGTATTTATATTATTACCGTATTCAATACATCAGAAATTTAAATATATAAGGAATTCCAAAATTAGTTAATCATTCTATATATTGTTAATTTAATATTAATTATTTCAAATTTTAGTATAAGTAACTTACTAAACATAAGTTATTATTGTATATAGTTATTGCAATTCATTGTTTAACAAATCAAGTAAAGTTATATCTTAACAATTCAGGACACAGATCATTAAATTCTATATTTAACCCATTATGGTTCAAAATCACATTAACTTTAACATATATTTCAATTATAGAATTTTTTTTTTCATTTCATTGTATTAATTCAACATTTATTACAATTACGTTATTTCCATTTGTTTACAACCACTCTAAGTACTCAATTTCACATTAAATTATATTTATATTCATCAATTCATTTAAATAGTATATTTTGTTCAATGACAGTATCACTTAGTTAACCATTTTGACCCAACTGCCTATTCATTCAAAATTAAGTGTAAGTTATTTCATCAATAACCTATTGAAATTGTCATTAATGAATTTACTAAAGCTTGTATCATATAAATATACATAGGTTTCAATTGAATCTTAATTACAACAATTAATTTATTTCTCATCTATTAATCCCATATTTAGTTCTTGTTTCAATTCAAGTATCTTATTCATTCACACCCAAATGTACGTTATTACCATTTTAATTTATCAAATTCCATTGCTACATAATTTTTCTAGGTTCATTTACATTAATAAGTCATTAAAATTTTAAATTCTTACCATTATACACCAAAATTTATGTTAAATAATTTTTTTTTATTAGTTGAAAAATATGGGTTGTTACAATTTGGGCGTTGGTATGATTCTTGAATATGGTCTAATTCTCTTATTTCATATATATGTATATTTTGGTTGCAAAATTTTAAGGACTTCAGTATTACAAGTTGAACAGGTTTAAGCATCTATTTCTAAAGTAGCACGTTTGAACGTGTTACTTGCAAATTACTAAAGTATTAAGTTTTTGTCTAGGAAGATTACATAAAAATTGAATTAGTATCCAAAAGAGGTTTTATTTATGTATTTAGAAATATTACACCTTGTCTCTATTCAGTTATTGAAATAAACAATCATGCTTTGGTTTACAAGTTTTATGCATATGTTGTTATTTCCCTTTTGATTAAATTATATATTTATGCCATCATTGCATAATATAGGGAAAGAGACTTGTACACCTTTATTATGTTAGGATTTACATTTCAATCGAATTAGGTCATTTCTCTACGAATGCTTAATTTACGCCTCATTTATTACTTTATATATTAATAGAGTAATTAAACATAATATTAACGCATATTAGATTTTGTATCAAATATGTTGAAATTAGGTAATAAAATTTGAATGTCATTATAGGAATTTGGATGCATGTTTGTATGCATGGAGAAAAGAAGAAGTTGATTTTGCAGCCAACAAGAAGAATGTATATTGGTCTAGTGATTTTTGGAGTATGCAGAAAAGAAGAAGTTTAGCCTTAAAGAATGTCATCCTCAACAAAAACAATTAAAGCATGAGATTAAGGAATAGGCTTAAATATTGGATTTGTATTAGACTTTTTTGTATGAATATAACCGTGTTTTGGTTTGCGTAGGGATATTTGTTTAGTTGGCCCTTTTGTCGAAAGGAATATATTTGAAATTATAAGGAATATACATAAAATGTAAAGAAAGTGATGTGTAATTTTATGTGTTTGAACGTGGTTATACTATCCATTCAAAATATGACAATACTCGTTCCTTGTAATTTTAAATATGTCAATATTATTATTTAGGCATATTTTTGAAAATTATAACAAAAGACCTCACCAAGGATTTAAATTCCAGCAAATTGGAGCATATGAAGAATTCCAGTTTTTAGAATAAACTAGAATGTAGATTAATTAAATTAAAATTTTGGTTTAGGATATTTTTAAATTTTTTGGGTCACACCTCATTGGAAGACTGAAGGACAAACAGAAGATAGCCAGAGATTTGGGGATGAGAGGAAAAGTTACATCTTGGATCTCTTAGATAATAAGGAAATTACTTATAGGGTGCTTTTGTCTCACGTCCCTATTTAAGTTTAAAATGCTAGCTACGTCCCTCCCAAACTTTACATGTAAACCCGCCCCTTGTTTTTAAGTGCCGCTCCTTATTTTTTTGACTTCCACCTTCTGTTGTGCCCACTTCCTCCTTTTACCTTTCTCGACCAAAAAAAAAAAAGGCGGCCTCAAGTTAAAAAAATTCAAAAAAAAAATGAAAATATTCCCAGAAGCATTCGTGAAAAAAAAGTTGCATACTTCTGTGCAACTATTGCCAATAGTAGCATACATACATGCATATATTCATATAGTGTTTTATGTTGAAAATCTGGACCAATATACGCATACATGTATGCAACTATTACCAGTAGTCGCATACATGTAAGCATATAAAGTTGAACTGAGATGCATGTGTTACGAATAGTTGCATACATGTGACAGCCCACGTCCATTAATGTCAATCACTAAGGGAATGCATTAAGTTTCATGAAGCGTTATAGGTAAACAGATCAGAAACATTACAAGACATATATAAAATAGCAACGGAATTAAAAACTTTTATTAATCATAAAGCATGGTTACGCCATATGTCTGAAAATACATAAACTCAGTACATTATTAAAAACTTATGTCTAGTACTTTAAATATCATAGTACAATAACAAAGAAAGCATAATCCCCAAATCATAAGCCATAGTAGCAAAGATGGAAGCTTGAGCAATACATCTAGAAGCTCCAAGAAAGACAATAGCAGAATCCTGACTAAGCCTGAGAATTCCCTCCCCTGAGAACATGGGGGGGGGGGGGATGGAAGAAAGAAGTGGAAACAAAAAGGGTCAGACATAAAGTCTGGTCAGTCAAGTTACTTTTAGCCAGTAAATAAATAAAAGTAACATGATAGGCATATAAAATGGATAAGAGAGAGCACTACATAAATGGCAGCTGTGACAAGGTAAACAAGATAAGGTGTGAATGCTTCACTAATGATTACTCTGCACTATTACTAGTATAACTAAAGTGAGATGATCCCTTCCACTATAAGTTAGTAGACTTAGGGCATACGTCCGAGTGTACCCTAACCCTACCCTAATCGATCAGCTCCATACTCCATAGATATCCTGTAATGGCTCCACAGTAGGAGGTATCACTCCCTAAAGTGGCAACCCAAGGTGTGCATAACCATATTTGCTAGTGTCACCGTCGTCTAAGCCCCCTCTGCTCGGCCCATGCACGCACATGTCCCCGGTCGGTTTGCGCCGCCCACACCGTCCGTATTGTTTGGATCTCTTACAATCAATCAAAAAGTGTGCCCCTTCTCCGCCTAGTACGGAGTTCTTTACTTGATACCAACTCCGGGTTACTGACTGAAATGGGTCCCATACAATATGATACAAGCTCTCCCCCTAGTCTTGTATCCCCACTAGGTTTTCCACTAACTATGTAAACCCTTAGGTGTCTTTAATTACATAGCCCTATACCAGTTATGCTTACCCTAAAGGGGCGTCTTTAATTGCATAACTCCAATCTTTCTACCGGTTATGCTTACCTATAGCTGTCTTTAATACATAACCCTACTCTTCCAACTGGTTATGCTTACCTATAGGTGTCTTTAATACATAACCCTATCATTTCTACAAGTTATGTTAACCCTAAAAGGTGTCTTTAATTACATAACTTTATTATTTCCACTGATTATGTATGCCGCTAGGTGTCTTTAATTACATAACATTATCGGGTTAAGTTTGTGGGCCTATATATACTAATATTTCCCACCTACCCAAGATTTACTTAACCCTCCCGTTGATCCAATCAAATTTACTTAACCCTAATTTCGGTTCTTATTCATACAATCCCTTATGGATTAGTTTAGGTTAAGTAGTCCAATTTATTACCATGTCCGTTTATGGTTTATAATGGGCTAGACCTCCCACATTAGGCCTACAACGTATGGATGTTGGATATGCCGGTTGGGTCCGGGCACACTTATTCCACAATAGGGCTTAACCTCGTGTTGTAGCTAGATTCGTATTTACGTACTTAGACCTCCCACATTAGGTTCAACATTAGTGGCTGCTGGATATGCCGGTCGGGTCCGAGCAGACTTCCACCACTAATGCAACCTAACCTCGTGTCATAAGTACAAGTACAATTCCTAGTTGTAATTACTAGACATTCCACTTTTAATTAATTTCCAATTAATTAATCCTTTCCTTTTATAGGTGTCAATACCTATTTTACACAATAATTTGAATTACATGTCCAAAAATGTTCATATTCAAATTATGCCATTTTTAACCTTTTTGCCCCCCGTTCCTTAACTAGCGCCCTCACAAAATTGGCAAATTGCCTTGGCTAGACAATAGCCTAGTCATAAACGATAATAGGGAAAATAATGGGAATATAACTAAAGTGATCATCTTGGCATAAACATAAACTTATCATGATAACAAGGTGAGTGGATGAAACACCCCACCTCCATTAAGGTCACTCAGAAAGGGAATGCCTTAACTTTGGTGGAGAGTTATAGGTACAAGACACAGAAAAATTTACAAGACAGATAAATTTAAGCAGCGGAATCCAAATATTTATTTCATATGTAGTTCAATACAAAAGCATTACATCAAATTGTCTCAAAACAACTTCAAAACATTACACCATAATTTCTGTCTTGATTATTCAATAAAGAAGCATAAACCAAAAAGTAAAAATGCATAAATTCCCAAGGATCATATCCAAAGCCATAGCCAATGCAAGAGAGTCCAAGTCATACATCTACTTTCTTGAAGCATGTAAAGAGTCTGATTAAGCTGGAGTATTTCCTTTCTGTGGACCTGAGGGGGGGGGGAGACGGAAGAAAAGATGACGAAAGGAAACGGGTCAGACAATAAGTCTGGTAAGTTCAGTGGTTACTAGTATTTAAAAAAGGAAAGGGATCATGACAGTGATAACAGAACATATGACAATATCCTAATATAAGATAAGAGGAATATGTGATCGCACCCATTACTATAGTCTCTGCACCTACTTAACCATTGGTTCAACCAGCCCACCTGTTTACAACAAACGATCCGCTTAATGATCGGCTCCTACTCGCATGTATTCATGTCCTGTGTCATTCGGCCCCACTTGACTGTAGCTACCTGTGCTGGTCCCACCATAGGGTGTATCAGTCCCTCTGGTGGCAACCCGACATGATTCAAGATGCATAGTGTACACTACTGATGTCCAATGCCTGATTTTTCCACTCCGGAGTACGTGCACGCCCATATTCCGTCGGAACCAACACTAGCCTACCAAGCGCCGACGTTTTGACCGCTTATAAATCAGCCCAGTAATCGTGCCCCACCCTGCCTAGTTTCAGGGTACCATGATACATCTATGTGGGTTACTGCTGAAATGGGTCCCCGTTACTAGGGGTTTCTAATCAACATGTTTACTTGGTTAACTGTTCAAGTTTACCTAACCCAGCTCATTCGTTTTAGTTAACATGTTGAATCGGTTAAGTGTTTTCCTAATTTACTTAACCCTACCAATCCTGACTTAGCTTTAATTTATTAAAGCACCAACCACTCACATTAGAAAGGTCTTGTTGTGGTCACTGTATATGCCGGTCGGTTCCGGGCAGATTTACACCACAACTCAGTCTAACCTCAGGTTCTTTTTGGGCTTGATGCACTAACCACCCACATTAGACAGGTCTTTTTGTGGTTACCAGATATGTTGGTCGGTTCCGGGCAGATTTACACCACAACTCAATCTAACCTCGGGTTAGGCATATTCGTCTTTTCTAAATTCATATTTTTTTATATATGACAAATTTTCTTTATGTAAATTAATTTTAATTTACTCATGCCATGATTATCTTTTCAAATATTGCTCACAATAAATGGTATATTAAATATACCATTTTATGAACAAACCTATGCCATGAATTTTCATGTTTTCCCATCGTTATCCCCCGTAGAACGTACGTATGAATCACATAAAATGTTGGGCTAACAAATTAGCCCAAACCCATAAACAAAAAGGGGTAATAAACAAGGAACATGACATAAACATAAAATAGCATACATTGAACTTATCACATGTAACTTGGTATAGATGTATATCATTAACTTTAATCAATTGAGTAAAGGTGAACTTGTGACTAAGTTGAATCTAATGGTCATGTAAACTTGACAAAGGTCTAGCATGAAAGTTTTACATATAATCACAGTTTCAACCCACAACTTGGCATATAATTTTATGTATGTCAAAACATAAGAAAGCTATCATAATCATTTTCTTATCACAATTTACCATGATGTTAACAACATAAGAGGACTTGTGACGAAAAGGAATTTCGCTCGATCCGAATCAGTCGCTAAACCGATCTAGACCGGTCGGAACGCCTGATTGTTTTGAGAACACGACAAAAATAGAACGCAGAAGGAAGAACATTTCATTGTTAATTACAACAATTCCATCAGAATACAAGAATATACAGAGTATAAATGAATATTACATAGAAATATCAGAGATTTAAATTACATTTAAATACATCGCAGCGGAAAATAATACAATACGCAACTAGAGGAAGATATACTGTGACGGCCCGCCCCGCACCAACCGACATTTACTCCAAAAGTGCGCTGTACACGTGTCCTGTTAGCACGGAACGGGTCGCCAGAAGGAAAAGGAAGAAGGAAATGAACATACAAAGAACCTGTAGAATGTCTCACAGCGCATGGAACAAAATATAATAGTAACATACTTGACATAAAACAGGAGAGACAGTGCATAAGCTGAAAATCAAAACTAAACATCATAGCAGCGGAAATTCAGAATACAACTTATTACAACTTTCAAACTGTCTCAAAGCAAAAGTAAGATAAATGAGGTACACTACTAATGCCCAAGTAGCGACCACCAACGACACAGGGAGAATGTGTATATATATGATACGTGGAAGCCTCCTGCCCGCCTCCGAATCAGCTACTCGCGCATCACCAGCTAACCTGTCTCTAGTCTGCTCTTGTGAGCACCCAGAGTAATAAGAGGAGACATAAAACTCTGGGTCAGACATAAAGCCTGGTACGAGCGATAAGCATCTAAAGTGAACAATAACAGGTAGACTAAAACATACCTGAACCTGGACCTGCAACCAAAGAGTTAGCACTACATATTGTACAACACTCTAAGGTATCATATCAAACAGTGTAAGGATACGGAGGTGGGGGAGGTGTGCATGTCATAATGATGGCAAACAATCAAGCATAGCATCCATCCTCACATCTCTCACTCAGTGCATAAAGCATACGATATTCACCACTTCGATCACCCAACATTCCTTGCTACGATCACTTTGCCCCATGAAGTCATAAATGGCATCACTGCACTGATAACGTAGCCACAAATCCTTTGCTATGTCCACTTTGCCCCATGGAGTCACAAGAACCTGTTACAACCCGAAAATCTGGGCCAGTTTAAAATTTTTTATTTTGGCAATTTTAGCGAATTTTGATTATTTAAAATGAATTATTTTAAATAATATCGTCGAGAAATTTATTTTGAATATAATTCGAACGTATATATTATATACGTCGCCGTTAGAATATAAATAATTATATATAATTATAAAAGGAATTGAAAATGGCGTGGTAGTTCGATAATTCGATTTCAATCTTCAATTGAACATACCGGGTGCAAAACAATCCGGATTTTAGTGAAACCAAAAATAATATAAATCTACCCTTTATCTCCCTCCTATCCCCCGTTGACTAAAAACCTAATTCAGAAAAAAAAAAAAAAAATCGCTGCGCCTACGATGGAAGCCGCCGCCCTCGTTGATCTCCTCTGCCACCTCGCCTGCCGCCTCCACCTTCTTCTTCTCCACTCCTCCTCCTGTCGCGTTTTCCTTCCTCCTCCCCCTCTTCTAAATCGATCGACAAGCTCCTCCCTGCCCCAGCGTCACCGCCACAGCCGCACCCTCCTACCGCACCCCCCTTCCATCGCCTACCCCTCCACCGCACCCTCCCCCAAATCAGAAAACCGACGCACTCCCTCCACCACTGCCTGACCCCGACCTCTCCCACCACCAGCGAGCACGTCTCCTCCCCCTGGCTTGAGGAAGCCGCCGTAACCCCCCTCCTCCAACCTAGAACGTAGTGAGTTTCTATTTTATTTATAATTCATTTTTATTTATATTCAATCGAGTTTAGATTTTTATATATAATAAATATTTGATTTTTAATTTAGGAAAGTTTATATTTTAGTAAAGGAAGGTTATGATCTTCAATGTAATGGAAAGAACGGATTTTTATATATTGAATAACATAGTCAAAATTCGATTTTTATATATTGAATAACATAGTAAAAATTCGATTTTTATATATTGAATAGCATAGTAAAAATTCGATTTTTATATATTGAATAGCATAGTAAAAATTCGATTTTTATATATTGAATAGCATAGTAAAAATTCGATTTTTATATATTGAATAGCAAAGTAAAAATTCAATTTTTATGTATTGAATAGCATAGTAAAAATTCGATTTTTATGTATTGAATAGCAAAGTAAAAATGTGATTTTTATATATTTAACATCGAAGTAAAAATGTGATTTTTATATATTGAACATCGAAGTAAAAATGTGATTTTTTATATATTTAACATCGAAGTAAAAATGTGATTTTTATATATTTAACATCGAAGTAAAAATGTGATTTTTATATATTGAATATCGAAGTAAAAATGTGATTTTTATATATATAGTTGCTACGGGCAACAAAGATGACGAAAAGGCGAGAACAGGGAAGATTTCCTGCATTGGAAGTGCCGTGGAGTTAGGATAGCTATTGGTGAGAATTTCTCACCTTTCAATTTCTTTTCTAGTTATATATATATACTAGGATGCAGACGGTGCTTAGTAGCACCCGACACAATCGTCCACAGACCATGGACTTGTTTGTTTGATTGCAAAAATTAGTTAGATTATTTGATTGAAATTGAATTGTTTGGTGAAATGAATGGATTGATTGATGTGTGAATGGCGTGGGCCTTCACTAGACCGGGGATAAGGCTAGGCCTCGTCCCGTTTCTAGTATCGTGCCGTTATGCCGCCGAAATTTTCTAAAATAAGTTAGAAAATAAAAATATCATTTTATTTAAAGAATGAACTGAATAGAAATTCATATGTTAAAATAAAATGTTTTATCGTTAAAAATATATAATTTTTAACGTGAATATGAATATAGTGAATGTGAATAAATAAATATTCATTTACAAACCAGACGGTTTGTTTATGTGCACCTATTTGAAGGACATTGATTGGGTCGATAAATTTTACACATCGCCCAACGGCACGGATAAAATATGCGTTTGATTGTTTGAAACCCCACACGGGTGTTGGGATAAAATTTGAAGTTCACTCATCCTGATTGATTAAATATGTCGATCGATTGATTGACAGGCTGTTATAAGCGTTAGATATCTATATTTGATGCTTATACAGTGTAGTGCACTTTGGTTGATGGTTGATTATTTTTCAATGCTATTATATGTGTGTAATGTATGAAAATCCATATAATTAACTTTATATGGTAATTGATTGGGCCTCATTCCAATTTGAAAAATAAAGAATAATATAAAATAAAGGTTCATGTGTTGACAGTACTCATTCATTGAGATTGGTCATGTGTTGAACGAACTATTTTAATAATAGAAATATTTGAAATAGAATATTTGAAATTAGAAATATATGAAGCCGTGTTGATTAGATTGACGCCATTTTGACGTGAACGATATTTATATCGACTTCGAAATGAATTGAATTGAAAACGATTTCGAAATGAAATGAATTGAAAACGATTTCGAAATGAAATGAATTGAAAACGATTTCGAAACGAAATGAATTGAAAACGATTTCGAAATGAAATGAATTGAAAACGATTTCGAAATGAAATGAATTGAAAACGATTTCGAAATGAAATGAATTGAAAACGATTTCGAAATGAAATGAATTGAAAACGATTTCGAAATGAATTGAATTGAAGTCGAATTCAAATTGAATTGAAGGCGAATTGAAGTGAATTCAAATTGAATTGAAATTTGAATTGAATAGAAATGAATTTTAAAACGAATTTATAAAGAAGAATTCAATTTTGATTTGAGTTGAAAAGGAAGTTGAAATCGCTTTTGAAACGAATTTAAAACTATTCATATAATTCGTTTTAAATAGAAATCGACGAAATATATATTATATATATTATATATATAATATAATGGCCTGAATAGAACGCGCCGCGCCGCGGCAGTTCGTGAATTTCGACCATTGATTTCAAACGAACATTACGGGAGATCCGACCGTCGGATTCTCCTAATACCGGAACCGTTGGGTTCGTATCGAAAAGAGCTTTCTAACGAATATTAGAAATTTGAAATCTAACGGTTGGATTTGGAGATACGTCCAAATCAAATTCGAAAAAGGTCGCTGTAAGTGCAGTTCGATGGCCGTTGTTGGAAATCGACTGTATGGACCTTGATAAAAATAGTATTAATTTGTGTAAAATCATAAGAAATGATTAGAGAAGAATTGGGATGAAAAACTCCATATTTGAAAAGATAAAAATAGTTTTTTATCGAAGTAAACTAGTTTTGAACTAGAATTATAATTCTATTTATTTTTAAATTAAAAAATTGAATTCGAAAGGGTTTTAAAAATAACCAGAATTTCCAATGATTGCATTGGAGTGGATTTGAATCGAAATTGTCGTCGGAATATTTCAATGTTGGAATTCGTGATTATACAGATGTTGTTATGGAAATTTGAAAGATATATATTTATATCATTATTTCCAATACGACATTTGTTAGTCGTAGAATTTGATATTGAATATAAGCCGATATATTTTCTATTCAGAGCCTTATATTGAATATCAAATGTGATTTGGGTTTGTCGTGAATGGTGTCTTCAATAACACTTGTTCTTTAACCCGATAATTAATGGAATGATTTTTGGGTTTATCGTGAACAGTGTTTTAAATAACACTCGTTCTTTAACCCGATAATTAATGAATGTGATTTTGGGTTTATCGTGAACCGTGTTTTAAATGACACTGATTCTTTAACCCAGTCAAAGATTAAAACTAAGTGGAGTTTTAATGAATCTTTAATTAGATTGAAATGATCGAAAATGGAGTATCACCAGTTTTGCTCCAGGCGATAGTTAAATCTTTAATTAGATTTGAACGTGAAATGGTAATTGAATTTACCGATAACGCTGTGGTGTTAGATATGAAGTATTACCAGTTTTACTTCATGGAATGAATAGGTTGGGATGGGGAAATTAAAATAAATAACTACTTCGGTAAGGTTCGCTAATCCCGACTAGTTTGAATTGAGATTCAGAAATAGAATAAAGAATAAATTCAAGGAATTTATCTTGGATAAAATTAATGGGAACCTTTCCCTATGAATGTGAAATTTAGAAACTAACTGTCGGTTAGCCAAGCAGAATGGTTTTCTGGATATTGATCTGATGTTGGTTTCGGCCTTCGGGGTTAATATTTGGGGAATTATTCTCTTGATTAATTTACGGTTAGTGACTGATGAATTGGAATGAGGCGTATGTTGTGTTTGTGTAAAACTTATTTAAAATATACGCGAGTTATTCGGAAAGACCGGGTTTATCCCATTCTGAATAACTAATACGACGATAAGTCGAAGATGAAGACGGTGGTCGAAGACCGGAAGTCTTCACGTCGTTTGGATAATTACTGATGATCTTGATTGGGCTGTACACCCAAGAAGATGGAAACATTTGGTGATCGTCCAGACGTACTTGGAGATCGATGGATATGCGGGGTACTAGGTGCCTCCGGTTTCGTTCAGACCCAGAACGGACTTGTAAATGGACTGTGTGTCTGACATTGGATTTTAGTCCGTGTGATTGATCTCTATTAAATATATATCTGTTTGGTGGCGGAGAATTTATTCTCTTGCTTAACGCCCTTCTCTGAAACGTACGAGCTCAGGGGTTATATATTGATGGCTATCAAACGCATGGAGTGAATTGCCTGTGTGGCATGCCTAAGTGGCAATTGATCGAGGCTTCTGTTGAAAAGCAAAGTCTTGTGGTCGATGATCAAAGCACGGCCTTTGTGGCATAGCTTTGTGTAACGTTTGATTCACGAGTTTCACACCCGGTATGAACCAAAAACGGGAGACGGACCTCAGGGAGGGCCTACGTTTCCTCCTAGCTAAAAGTGGCGTCAGTGGTTTTACACGCCCTGACGAGTTTGACTTATGTGGTTGTTGCTGTTGCGAGGCGCCTCGGTTAGATCGGACGATCCGGGTGCGATGGAGTCATTCGTTGGCTCGCTTACGCCCCAAAGGGCGGCGAAACGTAGTGCTCAGGCATTTTAATCCACTCCGTGTGGACCGGCCCTGACGATCCAAGGCTTGCCTGCGCGCTTGCCTGAGACTCGGGCTAGGCAGTCTCGAATCGGTTGAGGACTATCTTTTGCCTCGGTTCATAGATGGAAATCCAATTTCCAAATACGTGACATTTGCGGTTTTATTTGTAAACCTATATATGGCGACATGATATATGGTACCCATGCCGCCTATGATTGATACTTATGATTTGAAGTTGTTTTATACACTATGCACTTATAATAGTATCAAACGATTTGTTTTAACCGTATCAAGCATTCTTTGGCTGTTATAAGGGAAAACCCTATCCTCGGCTGCGTTGCATTGTGTGATGGGACCTGGGTCTTATAACAGCTTCATTTTTCTTTATTTAGCATTGCGCTGTTTGTTTTATGCACTGGTATTCTTGGGAGGAAACCCGTTCCGTGTTATACGGCGTGGTCCCTTGATTTACCTAACTTTTAAAATAAAGATTAATAACTGTTTTAGTTCTCACACCAGTCACATGACTGACCTGAAGTTTATTGTTTTAACCTAAACTCTGGGTGCCCTTATTTTGACACGGGCAGCTAGTAGTTTTGGTTTTGCAGATTTATATTCACAGGATCGTGGTTTTCAGCTGGAACGATATCCGGAAAGCTTTGTATCCGTATATCTCTTCTAGTTGTGTATTGTATTATTTTCCGCTGCTATGTAATTTACTGTAAATCTCTGATATTTCTGTGTAATATTCATTTATACTCTATATATTCTTGTAATCTGATGCATTGTTGTAATATACAATGAAACGTTCTTCTGTATGCGTTCTGCTGTGGCTTGTTCTCAAAATATCCGACGCTTTCCTTTACGGGGAAGTTGCGGGTTTTCACAGAACCCCACTGCACTGGCTCATAGCCTTACTAATCCTTACTATGTCCACTCTGCCCCATGGAGTCACAAGAACCCCACTGCACTGGCTCATAGTCTTACTACGCATCACCTTGCCCCTCGGGTCGTAATGACCCTACTGCACTGATAACGTAGTCTTGCTACCATCACTTTGCCCCTCAGGTCATAATGACCCTACTGCACTGATAAGTAGCCCATCATTCCTTTTTAGTGGTGAATCGAAGTTATGAACGTCGACAACTCCTTAGCACACGTCCCGCAGCAAAGTCCAACCATGAAGTGAACTCATTGGTTCCCAACTGGTTCCGGGATCCTGAGCTCTAACTTCCATTTGGACTACCTTTGCATCTCGGGTTATTGGTCATCACCATCGAATCGGATCGGATCAGCCTTCACGCTCTTCATCGGATCGGATCGGCCTTAGCCACTCGGGTTGGGTCGCGCCTCCTGCGTCTGATCGGGTCGCACTCCTCCATCGTCTCGTGAATCCAGTTTCCATCGAATCGGGTCTCCACTTCTGGTCGGATCGTGAATACCCCATACGGATCGGATCGCGCTCCTCCAGCTCAGGGCTCCCCCTGGTTCGGATCGGCGTCTCGTTGTGCATCGGATCGTGGATGCTGCTTTCCTCTAGTCGGATCGTGATACGAAGCACGAATGGATCGGATCGGGTAGCATTTCACGGTTGTTGCTCGTGGGACTTGCGCAGATGGTTCGGTTCGGAGGAGATGACTCGACTCGTGGGGATGTCCCACGATCCCATAGTGCGATCCGATCGACCCTCAATACCCTTATGCGATCCGAATCCCTGCACCTTGTCCAGCGAGCTGTTTACGCCCCTCGACGGCGTTTTCGACCATTCCAACTATTCTAATCAATCACAAGGCATACCATACAGTCATAGAAACATGTAGAATCAACCACAAACATCAATATGATAGGTAAAAAGGGATCAAACATACCCAAAATCCCAAATTTCCCCTTAAGCATATTTAGGTGAAACTAATGATAGGATTAGCAAATCTTAACCAAATTAACCCAAATTCATATCAGAGGCCTAAAACATCATTCCGAATTTTATAAACATTTTTCCAGAATTTTATCATGTTTAAATTCGCTAATTAACACTAATCACCCCTAATTAGCCATAATTAGTGCAAAACTATGCAAATCACTCACCTTAGCCACAAAATAAACTAAGATCTGAAATAATTCTCTGATTTGATGTGAACCTCAATGCCAAACAGCAGCTCCTTTGTTGATTTGGTGGAGATCTTCCTTGATTAGGGGTTGCTAAGCCAAATCCTTGACCAAAAGATGATTTGGAGGTGATTTAGAGGTTGGAGGCCATTTTTAGGGATCCTTGGTGATAAGTGGAGGCTAGAAAACTGAAATGGAATGATTCTCCATCTCATTTCAGCCCTCCCATAACCCTAATCCCGAAATGGGTTATGGACCTACTCGCTAATCACCCGATTTGGCCCGGTTAAGAGTTTTTCACCCTCCAAACCTTGTTTCAGCCATATCTCCCAAACGGTAAGTCCGTTTGGCTATTATGACCACTCTACGGAAAGGTAAACCATCAAACGAATCAAATAGAAGTGGTTTCAGGTCAAAATTCCTTTCCGATCAAAAGTTATGGCCAAAACAGTACCAACTAGGGGCAAAATGGTCATTTAAAAATCGACAAAAATCATGAACATGGGAAATGACTCTAGTGGATGTTTCCCAAAGTTACATGACCATACGGCTTCATACGGGAAAGAAATAAATATCCTACGATCCCCCGACGCGTAGAATACGGCTTCAAACTAGCTAGCATAACTGGATCCTGTAGGATCGATAATAACCCTAGAGGGGGGGGGGGGTGAATAGGGTTTTAACACAAAATTTAAACTAAACACAGTAATAAAGAAATGCAGTAAAAATAAAATCACACGCAGATATACCCAGCTTCAGCAAACTGTGCCTACTACTGCCTTTCTAAGATTTTTACTAGGAGATACAAACAGATCCCGCTTACAATCCTATGTAAACTCGCAACTCCTGCTCCTGTTTATCCCTAAGCTCAAAATCCTAGACTAGTCTGTATACCCTAGACTAGATTTTCTCAGATTACACTTCAATATTCTGTGCTCCCTAGTTTTACAATAAAACTCGAAAAGAAATTTCAAAAAATTCAATGACAAAAAAAAAAAGCTTTAAAGGAAATAAGGTGAGGAGTTAAAAGTGGGGGTCATCCCCTTTTCCTTTGCACTAGTCCAAAGTGGTCGGGCCACTTTAATTTTGCGGTGCTCCCTTGTGTTTTCTTTAGCTCGATCCTCCCTTATTCTCTGAAACAAAAGAATGGCGACTGCGATTAGGGTTTCAGTGATTTTTCCCTAAATCAATCTCGGTGATGTGTGTAATGGATCTCTGGAAGCTTGTTTTGCTTCTCCAGTGTATCTCCTTCGTCCTTGCGATCAATCTGAGTAAGTTTTATCAACTCTTGCAATTTAGGGTTTCGGATTTCTTTTGTGTGTATTGATGAAAATGTCGATGATGAATTGTGTGCTTTTATAAGGGTTTCTACACCCTGGTGCTCTGATTTCGTTGATGACTTGCTCGATTTGAATTTTGGAATTCCTTGAATTTGATTTGCTGTCTGTACGGCCTTGATTGAATCGGCCCTTGAGAGTTTTGTGGAAATCCCTTTTGAATTTTTGCTTTGAGCATTAAAAATTGTCTTGTTTGTCTTGATTGATTGAAGACCTGAATACGGTTGCTTTTGATCGAATTAAATTCCCTTGAAAGATTTGCTGTAGATCCGAAATGATGCCATACTTGAAACAATTTAAAATCTGCCTTGGGTAACCAAACATGATTGATTCAAAACTGGAAATAAGATGAATTTAGATTTGCATTTGGCCTAAGATGAATCTGTTAATAACTCCATTGATTCACTTGCTTGATCGATGCTTTGCTATGGGTCATTGTGATTTAATACAAAAAAAACTTGCAGTTTTTTTTTAAAAAACAATTTCTTGCCTGAAATGCTTGCCCCATATAACCATTCAGATTTTTCTTGCCAAACATTGCTCAAAAAATTTCTTGCCTGAAATGCTTGCCCCATATAACCATTCAGATTTTTCTTGCCGAACATTTCTCTATGATTTCTGGAATAAAACTTTCCTTGTCCCAATTTGTTTTTCAAAACTTGATGACTGATTATTACTTGCCAAAAGTATGAACACTGAATTTCTGCATTTCCAATATACTCTTGCCATCATCATTAAATCCGAATATTCTTGCATGACAAAATTATTTTCTTGCCAAATATATATTTATTGAAAAACTTAAAACAAGAACCATTTGTTTCACAGAAAACATTTTATGACATACATGACAAAACTGATTTCTTTGACCATTGTTTATGAGCCATCATGTTGATTTTCTGAATACATTACGCTGACAATCCCATACTTGTATGTTTTCTCCTTAACCATGTTGTTGATGCTTGCTTCATCCATGTTAGGCTTACTGTTGCACTCATTCATCATTGCTCCTACACACACTGTCTTGAAACAAATGCTTACTAGCCTTGGTCATACCGTTTTGCTAGTTTGTTTCATACATCCCTAAACTGCTCCATGAATTCACCATTTGCTGTTTTGAGCCAAGTTATTGCTTACTGGTCGTTTTTGTTACCTGCCATCACTTGCTTTGTTTGAATCTGGCTCGACCATGTATTTTGTACTTGTGCCTTTGTTCCATGAAAACTTGAACTGTATTTGCCATTTGAGTTGTTCCATGTTGCATGAGCACACTTTTGTTTTGCTGACTTGTCTCAAGTTCATGCATTTGTAATTTGCTGAATCATCAATTTTCACCTTGTCTTACCATGTTTATGTTTACACAAGCTCGACTATGCTGTTGAGCTTGACTGAATACACTTGCACCATGTTATTGTGTTCTGTCATACTTGTGATGGTTGTCTTCACTTGTTTTTGTTGCATATGTGTGCTAAACTTGTTCATGTACACGTCTTGACCATTTAGCCTTTATCACCCTTGTTTTTGCTGTTTTAGCTTGTACTTTGACTTTGTACTTGAACCATGATTTCAATTTCTTGCTCATTTTCTTTTGACTTTGATTTTGTCTTGTGACCCTGAAACATTAACAAAAAAAATAGCAGTCAAACTGTACTGTGTTGAGGCTGGTCAGAATCAGTTGGTTCTGATCAGCAAACCAGTATGGTTTTGATGTGGCTGTTCAAGTCTGAAATATGATGAGAAAAACACACAGAAAGCTGAGACAAAAAAAAATTGAATCAATCACACAGAGAATCATTTTTGTCAAAAGTATTTGTTTTAGTTCCAGTGTACTGTGTATTTTTCTTTCTTTTGTGACAGGTTACAGGATGATGCTTTGGACAGCTAAGGTGTTCTTAACAAGAATAATCCAGCAAGAAATGAGAAGAAAAGAAAAAAAAAATGAAGTGCTTGTAAAAAAAATTGTATGTACCGAAATTATTTGTAAAGTCTTGTGTGTAAATGAATTGTAAAATAAATAATATTATTGGAAATAAAATTTATTTGATTTTTCTATATTCTGTGTAAATTTTGTGTTATTTTATTTTCCAATAATACTAGATATTCAACAATCAAACGCTCCAGTAACAAATATCTATTTGTTATCATCAAACAAAAATATTAGTATCAACAAACTCCCCCTTTTGATGATGACAAACAGACTTAAGATTTTTGTGAATAACGAGATGTGTTTGAACAAGGGCTCCCCCTACATTTGAGCTCCCTCTATCAGTTGTAAACAGACATGAGTAAAGAATTTGAAAATAACAAAAAAAATTAAACACTTAGCATTAATGGCAAAATAAAATCTATAGACGTCTGTAAACAACACAAAATCTTAACTTCTTCTCCCCCTTTGTAATCATCAAAAGAATAACAATTCTGGACATTTGTAAAGAGTATGGATTGTAATTAGTAATCAAGTCATTTGACAGTATCAGATTCAAACACTCCGAATAATCAAACAAAAAGATTAGAATAATCTGTAAAAGAAGAACACATTTCACAAGACAGAAAGTGGAACGATGGAATATTTAATATATATCAGGGATTTTTTTTTAAATATATTTCAATAGCAAACTAACCACGCATGACCAGAGCTTGGATTTTTAAATGGAATTAGCTGCAACATGAAAAAAAAATTCATTACTATACTGACCACGCATAACCAGATCTTGGATTTTTAAATGGAATCAGTGATAGCATAAAAAATAAGTATTCTCATAACCATGCATGACCAGAGCTTCGATTTTTAAATGATATTAGAGAAATACTTATTTTTTTTTTATTTGTGTATACTTAAATCCCCTTGATATATATAAAATAATAATGATTGATAGAAGGGTGATAGAGACAGAAGATGAAAGTGAACAAAAGTTCCTCAATTACTCATATTATAAAGCATATTTGATCGTATCAGAGCTACAAATTTTCAAACATCTCATATTCTGAAAACTTACACAGTCACAAATTTATCATAAATGTCCAAAAACAAACTGGTCTTTTCTTGATGATTTGAAGCATGGATTATTTGTCAGAAAGATAATTGCCAACAGAACATCTTAAGAGAAAATTTATCCAAAAATGCTAAAAGATTAATTTATTTCTATAATTCCCAAATCCAAACGTAATCTGCAAAATCTGTCTTCAGGAAGGGGTTTTGTAAAAATATCAGCAAGTTGAGATTCGGTTGGAATAAATTCTATACAAATATCTTCACAAGCAATATGATCTCTAAGAAAGTGGTGTCTTACATCAATGTGTTTCGTGCGTGAGTGATGTACTGGATTATTTGATAAGTCAATTGCACTCTTACTGTCACATTTTAAAGGAACTCGTTTATAACAAAGTCCAAAATCAGATAAAGTCTGCATCATCCATAAAATATGTGCACAACAACTTCCTAAAGCAATATATTCAGCCTCAGTGGTGGATAAAGCAACACAGTTTTGTTTTCTACTTGACCACGACACAAGTGAATGACCTAGCATGAAACACATTCCACTAGTACTTTTTCTATCAGTGAGTGAACCAGCATAATCAGCATCAGTAAACCCAACTAAATTAAAGTTATCACAAGAAGGATACCATAAGCCCAAATTTGGTGTGTGTAACAAATATCTTAGAATCCGTTTTGTGGCTTTTAGATGAGATTCTTTAGGATTTGATTGAAAACGAGCACACAAACAAACAGAAAACATAATATCGGGTCTAGAAGCAGAAAGATAAAGAAGTGAACCGATAATACCGCGATATTTCTTTTGATCCACAGCAACACCTTTTTCATCTTTGTCAAGTTTGGTTGTTGGACTCATCGGTGTTTTCATTGGCTTTGCATCTTGAACTCCAAATCTCTTTAACAACTCCATCACGTACTTCGTTTGGGAAATAAAGATCTCTTTGCTACTTTGTTTGATTTGGAAACCAAGGAAGAATTTCAGCTCTCCAACCAAACTCATCTCAAATTTGCCCTGCATAACTTTTTCAAATTTTTCACATAAGACATTATTAGTAGCACCGTATATGATATCATCAACATAAATTTGGACAATTAAAAAATCATCACCATCATGAGATAAAAACAAGGTTGTGTCAGCACTTCCCTTTTTAAAACCGTTTTCCAAGAGATATGTACACAGACAGTCATACCAAGCTCGAGGAGCTTGCTTAAGGCCATACAATGCTTTTTCCAGTTTGTATACATGATTTGGATTATCATGACTCTCAAAACCAGGGGGTTGTTCAACATACACTTCTTCTTTTAGTTCTCCATTCAGAAAAGCACTCTTCACATCCATTTGCTTTAATTTGAACTCCTTAAAGCACGCAAAACTTAACAAAATTATGATTGCTTCAAGCCTAGCAACTGGGGCAAAAGTTTCATCAAAGTCAACACCTTCGATTTGATTGTATCCCTTAGCGACCAACCTAGCTTTGTTTCTTGTTACGTTTCCAGATTCGTCAAGCTTATTTTTGAATACCCATTTTGTTCCAACAACTGGGTAGTCTTTTGGTCTGGGTACCAAGTTCCAGACTCTGTTTCTCTCAAACTGGTTAAGTTCCTCCTGCATAGCTAACAACCAAAATTCATCATTAAGAGCAACATCATAAGAACTTGGTTCTATTTCAGATACAAAGGCATTATGAATACAAAGAGTACAAACTTCCCTATTGAGAGAGGATCGTGTACGAACACCAGCAGTTGGACTTCCAATTACCAAATCTGGAGGATGACTTGGCTTGAATTTTAGTCTTTCGATATCTGTTGCTGCTTCAGTGGCTTTTTCATTGTTTGTCTCAACATCATTGTTTTCTTGTTCAATTTCTTGTGCACCAGCATCATCTTTATCATCTTCAGGTATCGTATCCATATCTGATTCATTGAACTTGACGTTGACGGTTTCCACGATTGTTCTTGACTGTTTATTGAAGATTCTGTAAGCCTTACTTCTTGAGGAATAACCCATGAAGATTCCATCAACCGTTTTTGACTCAAATTTCCCAAGCTGTTCACCTGTGTTCAAAATGTAACAAGGACATCCAAACACTCTAAAATATGAGATGTTAGGCTTTTTGTTAGACCACAGTTCATATGACGTTTTATTAAGTATTGGTCTAATCATAACTCTGTTCATTACATAGCATGAAGTATTGACTGCCTCAGCCCAGAAAGTTTGAGGCAATTGATATTCACATAACATAGATCTAGCCATTTCTTGTAATGTACGATTTTTCCTTTCAACCACCCCATTCTGTTGAGGTGTTCGAGGAGCGGAAAATTCATGTTTGAAACCATTTTCTTCACAAAGATTTTCAAAGTCTAAGTTTTCAAATTCACCTCCATGATCACTTCTTAAAGTTTTAATTGAAACCCCTTTTTCATTTTGGACAAGTTTTGAAAACTTTAAAAAATAATCAAAAGCTTCAGACTTTTTGGCTAGAAAGTAAACCCATGTAAACCTAGAGTAATCATCAACCAATACATAACAATAACGTTTACCATTTAAACTAGCAGTATCAGTAGGTCCAAACAAGTCCATATGAATCAATTCAAGCACTCGTGAAGTGCTAACAACATTTTTTGGACGGAAAGATGAACGACTAAGTTTTCCCATTGTACAAGCTTTACATACTTTGTTATTTTTGTAATTCTGATGTGGTAAACCCCTGACAAGTTCATTTGCTTTCAGTCTTTCAAGAAGACCCATACTTGCATGTGCCAACCTTCTGTGCCATAAGATTGCCTCCTCTTCTGTTGCTACCAAGCACCTAGATACTGTTACATCATCGAAAGAGAGAGTAAAGACATTTCCTTTTCTTTTCCCTGTAAACACAACTTTTCCAGAGGAGATCTCAATGATTTTGCAACTATTACTATCAAACACAACATTCATTCCTTTATCACAAAGCTGACTGATGGAGATAAGATTGTGAAAGAGATTATCAACATATAAAACATCAGTTAAGGCAAAGATACTGTTACCTACTTTTCCTTTACCAATAATTTTACATTTGCTGTTGTCACCTAACGTCACATTCCCACCTTTATGTTTTTCCAGGCTAAGGAACAGTCTTTTATCACCTGTCATATGTCTGGAGCAACCTGAATCCAAGTACCATTTTTGTTGCTCCTTAGCCCGCCAACATACCTACACAAACAGAGAAGGAGATGACCTAGAGAAACTTCTAGGCCTAATCATATCAGTAGTAGAAGAATGATAGTCATAAGATTCTTTTGGAATCCAAATTTGATTTTTCTTCTTATTTGTGTTCCAATCTTTGTGATAATTGTGTGCCAAGTGTTTAGGGACCCATACCTTTTTGAACTTCTGAATTTTACTGCTAATCTTGCAATTTTCATGACTGTGACCAATCACCCCACATTTTACACATTTGGGAAAAATACTTTTACCTTTAGCATTGTCACTTCCAGTTATTTCTTGTATCTTCCCAAAACCCAGTCCTTTTCTATTATTCCCAACCAATTGGTTTCCAAATAACATTTTAAAAGATGTTTGACCGATTGAGAATTTATTCAATGTGACTTCTAGATCTTGGACTCTTGTTTTTAAGATTGTGTTCTCATTCACAAGTGAAGTGCATCGTTTAATGTAGTTCTTTCTTTTAGTGTCATCTTCAACTTTTAGAGTCAAGTTTTCTTTTTCAAGATTCTCAATGGTGCTCTTGAGTGTTAAAATTTCTAGATTCACATCTTTACACATTTCACAATCTAGATTATTGGTTTTTGAAGCATTTTTAATCTCAGATTCCAACTTCTTATTATTGTGAACAAGGTTGAAGTTTTCTGCTTTCAGTTTCTCTGCGTCTGATTCTAACGTGTCAATAATTTCAGAAAGATGTTTACACATTAAAACTAGATCGTCATAACTGTATACCTCGGTGGTTTCCTCGTCAGTATCTTCTAGGTCTGATTTTGCCATGAAGCACAAATTGCTTTCCTCCTCACTGCTGTCTGAATCTTCTTCTCCTTCCTCGTCATCCCAAGTTACAGCAAAAGCTTTCTTTTTCTTCTTGTTTCTTTGGAGAAGTGGACAATTTGGTTTTATGTGTCCAGGCTTTTGACAGTTGTAGCAGAGTGGTTCGTCTTCTGAATTGTTGGTCTTTGGTTTATTTCTTCGAGGTTTGAATTTTCTCCACTTCGTGAGTTGTCTGACTGCCATGGCAAGTTGTTCAATAGGATCTTCACTATCGCTGGTGACAGTGTTGGACAAAGCTATTGACTTCTTTTTCAGATCTGAGTTGTTGCGATCTTCTCTTGCTTTCAGCTCCATTTCATATGTCATCAGATTCCCGATAAGCTCTTCCATGCTCAGCTTGCTCAGATCTTTGGATTCTTGAATGGCTGTGACTTTTGCTTCAAAGTTCATGGGCAGAACACGCAGAATCTTCCTCACACGCTCCACTTCTGTATAGACCTTTCCAAGGGCTCTGGCATTGTAGACTAGTACGGAGAAGCGTCCATACATGTCCTTGATGCTCTCGTCCTTCTGCATGTTGAAGTTTTCATATTCATTACTGAACATGGCAAGACGGGATTCTTTAACCTGAGAAGTTCCTTCGTGTGTGACTTCCAGAGTATGCCAAATTTCCTGGGCTGTATTACAATGAGAAATTCTGTTATATTCTGTTTTATCAAGAGCACAAATCAGAGCATTCATAGCTTTAGAATCTATAGAGTATAATTTCTTATCATTTGCATCCCACCTACTTTTTGGTTTAGGTGTTACAATACCATTAACAGTTTCAGTCGGAGGTGTATATCCAGTTTCAATGATATCCCAGACATCATAATCAACAGACACTAGATAAATTTTCATCCTAGCTTTCCAATACGCGTAATCACTACCATTGAACATAGGTGGTCTAGCAATAGATTGACCTTCAGAAAAAGCATTGTTTATTGAAGTCATGATTCTAGGGTTCAAACACCTGCTCTGATACCAAATGGTGTCTCTATTTACGAGGAATTTTAAATCACCCCGGTGGCCACCAAAGATACCTCAGACACTGGTTTCATGTCCTGCCTCTCGACACGGACAACCACCCACGGGCATGTAGGGGCAAGAGTCAATACTTCGCCACATGATCATACAGCGAGAACCCCATATCATGCTGTTACCTTAAACCAGCTCTGATGCCACTTGGTGTCTCTATTTACGAGGAATTTTAAATCACCCCGGTGGCCACCAAAGATACCTCAGACACTGGTTTCACGTCCTGCCTCTCGACACGGACAACCACCCACGGGCATGTAGGGGCAAGAGTCAATACTTCGCCACATGATCATACAGCGAGAACCCCCAATCATGCTGCTTAAACCAGCTCTGATACCAATTGTAGGATCGATAATAACCCTAGAGGGGGGGGGGGGTGAATAGGGTTTTAACACAAAATTTAAACTAAACACGGTAATAAAGAAATGCAGTAAAAATAAAATCACACGCAGATATACCCAGCTTCGGCAAACTGTGCCTACTGCTGCCTTTCTAAGATTTTTACTAGGAGATACAAACAGATCCCGCTTACAATCCTATGTAAACTCGCAACTCCTGCTCCTGTTTATCCCTAAGCTCAAAATCCTAGACTAGTCTGTATACCCTAGACTAGATTTTCTCAGATTACACTTCAATATTCTGTGCCCCCTAGTTTTACAATAAAACTAGAAAAGAAATTTCAAAAAATTCAATGACAAAAAAAAGCTTTAAAGGAAATAAGGTGAGGAGTTAAAAGTGGGGGTCATCCCCTTTTCCTTTGCACTAGTCCAAAGTGGTCGGGCCACTTTAATTTTGCGGTGCTCCCTTGTGTTTTCTTTAGCTCGATCCTCCCTTATTCTCTGAAACAAAAGAATGGCGACTGCGATTAGGGTTTCAGTGATTTTTCCCTAAATCAATCTCGGTGATGTGTGTAATGGATCTCTGGAAGCTTTTTTGCTTCTCCAGTGTATCTCCTTCGTCCTTGCGATCAATCTGAGTAAGTTTTATCAACTCTTGCAATTTAGGGTTTCGGATTTCTTTTGTGTGTATTGATGAAAATGTCGATGATGAATTGTGTGCTTTTATAAGGGTTTCTACACCCTGGTGCTCTGATTTCGTTGATGACTTGCTCGATTTGAATTTTGGAATTCCTTGAATTTGATTTGCTGTCTGTACGGCCTTGATTGAATCGGCCCTTGAGAGTTTTGTGGAAATCCCTTTTGAATTTTTGCTTTGAGCATTAAAAATTGTCTTGTTTGTCTTGATTGATTGAAGACCTGAATACAGTTGCTTTTGATCGAATTAAATTCCCTTGAAAGATTTGCTGTAGATCCGAAATGATGCCATACTTGAAACAATTTAAAATCTGCCTTGGGTAACCAAACATGATTGATTCAAAACTGGAAATAAGATGAATTTAGATTTGCATTTGGCCTAAGATGAATCTGTTAATAACTCCATTGATTCACTTGATTGATCGATGCTTTGCTATGGGTCATTGTGATTTAATACAAAAAAAACTTGCAGTTTTTTTTTAAAAAACAATTTCTTGCCTGAAATGCTTGCCCCATATAACCATTCAGATTTTTCTTGCCAAACATTGCTCAAAAAATTTCTTGCCTGAAATGCTTGCCCCATATAACCATTCAGATTTTTCTTGCCAAACATTTCTCTATGATTTCTGGAATAAAACTTTCCTTATCCCAATTTGTTTTTCAAAACTTGATGACTGATTATTACTTGCCAAAAGTATGAACACTGAATTTCTGCATTTCCAATATACTCTTGCCATCATCATTAAATCCGAATATTCTTGCATGACAAAATTATTTTCTTGCCAAATATATATTTATTGAAAAACTGAAAACAAGAACCATTTGTTTCACAGAAAACATTTTATGACATACATGACAAAACTGATTTCTTTGACCATTGTTTATGAGCCATCATGTTGATTTTCTGAATACATTACGCTGACAGTCCCATACTTGTATGTTTTCTCCTTAACCATGTTGTTGATGCTTGCTTCATCCATGTTAGGCTTACTGTTGCACTCATTCATCATTGCTCCTACACACACTGTCTTGAAACAAATGCTTACTAGCCTTGGTCATACCGTTTTGCTAGTTTGTTTCATACATCCCTGAACTGCTCCATGAATTCACCATTTGCTGTTTTGAGCCAAGTTATTGCTTACTGGTCGTTTTTGTTACCTGCCATCACTTGCTTTGTTTGAATCTGGCTCGACCATGTATTTTGTACCTGTGCCTTTGTTCCATGAAAACTTGAACTGTATTTGCCATTTGAGTTGTTCCATGTTGCATGAGCACACTTTTGTTTTGCTGACTTGTCTCAAGTTCATGCATTTGTAATTTGCTGAATCATCAAATTTTCACCTTGTCTTACCATGTTTATGTTTACACTAGCTCGACTATGCTGTTAAGCTTGACTGAATACACTTGCACCATGTTATTGTGTTCTGTCATACTTGTGATGGTTGTCTTCACTTGTTTTTGTTGCATATGTGTGCTAAACTTGTTCATGTACACGTCTTGACCATTTAGCTTTATCACCCTTGTTTTTGCTGTTTTGGCTTGTACTTTGACTTTGTACTTGAACCATGATTTCAATTTCTTGCTCATTTTCTTTTGACTTTGATTTTGTCTTGTGACCCTGAAACATTAACAAAAAAAATAGCAGTCAAACTGTACTGTGTTAAGGCTGGTCAGAATCAGTTGGTTCTGATCAGCAAACCAGTATGGTTTTGATGTGGCTGTTCAAGTCTGAAATATGATGAGAAAAACACACAGAAAGCTGAGACAAAAAAAATTGAATCAATCACACAGAGAATCATTTTTGTCAAAAGTATTTGTTTTAGTTCCAGTGTACTGTGTATTTTTCTTTCTTTTGTGACAGGTTACAGGATGATGCTTTGGACAGCTAAGGTGTTCTTAACAAGAATAATCCAGCAAGAAATGAGAAGAAAAGAAAAAAAATGAAGTGCTTGTAAAAAAAATTGTATGTACTGAAATTATTTGTAAAGTGATTTGTAAAGTCTTGTGTGTAAATGAATTGTAAAATAAACAATATTATTGGAAATAAAATTTATTTGATTTTTCTATATTCTGTGTAAATTCTGTGTTATTTTATTTTCCAATAATACTAGATATTCCACAATCAAACACTCCAGTAACAAAAATCTATTTGTTATCATCAAACAAAAATATTAGTATCAACAGATCCAATTCGCACCTTGGTTTGAAATCAAACCCCGCCATATACTCCAGTTGCTTCCATTCAAGAAACATTGCCCCTAAGCTGGCATGTCTCCTACTCAAGGCATCGGCTACCGTATTACCTTTCCCAGGTGTATATGCGATATCAAAATCATACGAAGCCAAGAACTCTAACCATCTCTGCTGGAGGAGATTCAGATCTTTCTGGGAGAAAAGATACTTTAATGATTTATGATCGGTAAAAAACTCGAATCTTTCTCCCAAGAGATAATGTCTCCACATCTTCAGCGCAAATACAATCGCTGCCAATTCCAAATCATGGGTAGGATACTTCTTCTCATGCGGCTTTAGCTGTCGACTAGCATAAGCTACAACCCTACCTTCTTGCATCAATACAGCACCCAGTCCGGTACCACAAGCATCTGTGTATACCGTCATCTCTTCATTCCCTTTAGGAATGACTAACACTGGCGCACGCGTCAACCTCTCTTTTAGACTCTTGAAGGCATCCTCACACACTCCGTCCCAGACGAAGGACTGATTCTTCTTAGTCAACTGAGTCAACGGTGCTGCAATCTTGGAGAAGTCCTGGATAAACTTACGATAATATCCAGCTAATCCCAAGAAACTTCTTACATCTGTAGCATTCTTGGGTGTAGGCCAATCCTGCACCGTAGCCACCTTCGCAGGGTCCACGGCAATACCATTCTCGGAAACAACATGACCCAAGAATCTCACTTCCCTTCTCCAAAATGACACTTAGAGAATTTGGCTTTCAATTAGTGTTTCCTCAACACCTCCATCACTATCCTCAAGTGTCCCTTGTGTTCCTCCTCTGTCCTTGAGTAAACAAGGATATCGAGAACGAACACAAGAACAAACTTATTCAACTGATCTCTGAATACTCGATTCATAAGATCCACAAAATAGGCTGGTGCATTAGTCAACCCAAATGGCATGACCAACCACTCATAAAATCCAGACGGCGTCCTAAATGCCGTTTTCGGAACACTCTCATCTGCTACTCGAAGCTGATGAAATCCTGTCGCGAGGTCCAACTGGGAGAACACTCTAGCTCCTTCCAACTGATCAAACAAATCATCTATCCGCGGTAGAGGATACTTATTCTTCCTCGTCACCTTATTCAACTCGCGATAGTCCACACACAAACGAAGGGAACCATCTGCCTTAGTGGCAAACACAACTGGTGCTCCCCACTCGGAGACACTCCTTCTAATAAATCCCTTCTTCAAAAGATTGCTGACTTGCACCCCGAGCTCTCGCTGCTCCCTTGGTGCCATACGACGAAGTGGCATCACTATAGGTCTGGCATCTTTCACTAAATCAATACGGAACTCAATCTCTCGGTGTGGTGGAAGCCCAGTCACCTCCTCGAAGACGTCCGGATAGTGGCCAACCACGGGCACATCTGACAACTCATCCTACGGGATGTCGAGGGAATTTACAAAACTAGCCATAACCCCATCACTAGGTAGACTACCAAACACTACCCTCCGCCCATCATCCGCCCTCACTGTCACCAAAAAGCCCTCACAGTCTACCACCACCCCGTATCTTTGGAGCCAATCGACTCCCAATATAATGCCATACCCAGTAAAGCCCAAAACAAAGCAATCACATACAAACATACATCCATGACTCGATAAGACCAAATTCCTGCAAATCATACTAAGGCTAGTCGAACCACCAATCGGGTTCGTCACAATCAATGGTCTATCGACTATCTCGGGTTCCAGTCCCAACCTATCTACCAGGTCACTAGATATGAAGGAACGGGAAGCCCCAGTATCAAACAAAACTCGAACTGGTATATCATAAATAGAAAGCATACCTTGAATTACAATATTCTTTCCTTTCTCCGCCGCAGTTGGGGCATTCGACGAAGAAGGAACAGCATCAATAGCATATGCTTTCACAATCTGCTTCTCCTTAAGAGGTTGCGGACACTTATCCTTCTGATGTCCCACTTGACCACAGTTGTAGCACTTCCTTTCCGCTGGCTTGGCTTGACATTCCTTAGCATAATGGCCCTTCTTACCACAGCTGAAGCACTCAACATCCTTCTTGCTCTTTTTCTGGCTACCTTTTGATTGGTCTTGCTTCCTCTTATTCTGAGAGTTATTCTTGCCTCCACCGCCTGGTTGCGGCTTTGGTCCTTCTGCAGATGCAGCCTCAGTCTTTGACTTGGGGTAAAGACTCTCTGATCTCAAAGCCTTCCCCACAATCGATTCAAAAGTCTCATCGATGTGGTTGATAAGCCTTTCCCCCAAGTATCCATCCAAACCAGTAATAAACTTCTCATTCTTCTTCTCAGGAGTATCAATGAGAGACAGACCATACTTCGACAAAGTGTCGAACTCAGCAATATAATCAGAAACTGCCCTACCGTTCTGCTTGAGTTCCAAGAACCTCTTGAACAACACTGACTTCTGGGCAGCTGGAATAAACTTCTCGCTAAAGCGAGCCTTGAACTGATCCCAAGTAACCTGATCCTCTGGAGTAGCTGTTCTAATGGCATTCCACCATTTCATCGCTCGCCCTTGCAGCTGACGAGACGCTAGCCTTCTCTTCATCGCATCTTTAAGACCCAAGTCATCAAAGATACGGTCACAGCTATCCATCCAATCTTGAACATCCGTGGCCGACTCCGTCCCATGGAACGGCTTCCCACCAAGGTTAGTGTAATCTTTGCACAACTTGGCGAAATCGACCCTAGGCGCCTGCACTACTGGGCCAACACCAACTCCAGGATTTGGAATTGCCCCTTGCACTTCTCTAAGCATGTCTCTCATGAGGTTAGTAAACATTGCCCTCATGTCAGCGGCATTCCCTTGGTTGGTCCCTCTACCAGCACCCCTCGTGTCTCGGCTCATCGTCAATTTGAAAAAGGGAAATGATTAACGACCCCATAGTGGTGCTAGTGCAGTGCGACTTCATTCTTATACTACTAATAGTATATATATACATAGCTTTTGAAAACCAAAGTAATCACAAATACACGCTCTCATATACGTACTATCTCTCCCTAGTGTCTTTCCCTGGGTTAACTACGCAACCTAGAGCTCTGATACCAAGTGTGACGGCCCACCCCGCACCAATCGACATTTACTCCAAAAGTGCGTTGTACACGTGTCCAGTTAGCACGGAACGGTTCGCCAGAAGGAAAAGGAAGAAGGAAATGAACATACAAAGAACCTGTAGAATGTCTCACAGCGCATAGAACAAAATATAATAGTAACATACTTGACATAAAACAGGAGAGACAGTGCATAAGTTGAAAATCAGAACTAAACATCATAGCAGCGGAAATTCAGAATACAGCTTATTACAACTTTCAAACTGTCTCAAAGCAAAAGTAAGATAAATGAGGTACACTACTAATGCCCAAGTAGCGACCACCAACGACACAGGGAGAATGTGTATATATATGATACGTGGAAGCCTCCTGCCCGCCTCCGAATCAGCTACTCGCGCATCACCAGCTAACCTGTCTCTAGTCTGCTCGTGTGAGCACCCAGAGTAATAAGAGGAGACATAAAACTCTGGGTCAGACATAAAGCCTGGTATGAGCGATAAGCATCTAAAGTGAACAATAACAGGTAGACTAAAACATACCTAAACCTGGACCTGCAACCAAAGAGTTAGCACTACATACTGTACAACACTCTAAGGTATCATATCAAACAGTGTAAGGATACGGAGGTGGGGGAGGTGTGCATGTCATAATGATAGCAAACAATCAAGCATAGCGTCCATCCTCACATCTCTCACTCAGTGCATAAAGCATACGATATTCACCACTTCGATCACCCAACATTCCTTGCTACGATCACTTTGCCCCATGAAGTCATAAATGGCTTCACTGCACTGATAACGTAGCCACAAATCCTTTGCTATGTCCACTTTGCCCTATGGACTCACAAGAACCCCACTGCACTGGCTCATAGCCTTACTAATCCTTACTATGTCCACTCTGCCCCATGGAGTCACAAGAACCCCACTGCACTGGCTCATAGTCTTACTACGCATCACCTTGCCCCTCGGGTCGTAATGACCCTACTGCACTGATAACGTAGTCTTGCTACCAACACTTTTCCCCTCAGGTCATAATGACCCTACTGCACTGATAAGTAGCCTATCATTCCTTTTTAGTGGTGAATCGAAGTTATGAACGTTGACAACTCCTTAGCACACGTCCCGCAGCAAAGTCCAACCATCGAATCGGATCGGATCAGCCTTCACGCTCTTCATCGGATCGGATCGGCCTTAGCCACTCGGGTCGGGTCGCGCCTCCTGCGTCGGATCGGGTCGCACTCCTCCATCGTCTCGTGAATCCAGTTTCCATTGAATCGGGTCTCCACTTCTGGTCAGATCGTGAATACCCCATACGGATCGGATCGCGCTCCTCCAGCTCGGGGCTCCCCCTGGTTCGGATCGGCGTCTCGTTGTGCATCGGATCGTGGATGCTGCTTTCCTCTAGTCGGATCGTGATACGAAGCATGAATGGATCGGATCGGGTAGCAGTTCACAGTTGTTGCTCGTGGGACTTGCGCAGATGGTTCAGTTCGGAGGAGATGACTCGACTCGTGGGGATGTCCCACGATCCCATAGGGCGATCCGATCGACCCTCAATCCCCTTATGCGATCTGAATCCCTGCACCTTGTCCAGCGAGCTATTTACGCCCCTCGACGGCGTTTTCGACCATTCCAACTATTCTAATCAATCACAAGGCATACCATACAGTCATAGAAACATGTAGAATCAACCACAAACATCAATATGATAGGTAAAAAAGGATCAAACATACCCAAAATCCCAAATTTCCCCTTAAGCATATTCAGGTGAAACTAATGATAGGATTAGCAAATCTTAACCAAATTAACCCAAATTCATAACAGAGGCCTAAAACATCATTCCAAATTTTATAAACATTTTTCCAGAATTTTATCATGTTTAAATTCGCTAATTAACACTAATCACCCCTAATTAGCCATAATTAGTGCAAAACTATGCAAATCACTCCCCTTAGCCACAAAATAAACTAAGATCTGAAATAATTCTCTGATTTGATGTGAACCTCAATGCCAAACAGCAGCTCCTTTGTTGATTTGGTGGAGATCTTCCTTGATTAGGGGTTGCTAAGCCAAATCCTTGACCAAAAGATGATTTGGAGGTGATTTAGAGGTTGGAGGCCATTTTTAGGGATCCTTGGTGATAAGTGGAGGCTCGAAAACTGAAATGGAATGATTCTCCATCTCATTTCAGCCCTCCCATAACCCTAATCCCGAAATGGGTTATGGACCTACTCGCTAATCACCCGATTTGGCCCGGTTAAGTAGTTTTTCACCCTCCAAACCTTGTTTCAGCCATATCTCCCAAACGGTAAGTCCGTTTGGCTATTATGACCACTCTACGGAAAGGTAAACCATCAAACGAATCAAATTGAAGTGGTTTCAGGTCAAAATTCCTTTCCAATCAAAAGTTAGGCCAAAACAGTACCAACTAGGGGCAAAATGGTCATTTAAAAATCGACAAAAGTCATGAACATGGGAAATGACTCTAATGGATGTTTCCCAAAGTTACATGACCATACGGCTTCATACGGGAAAGAAATAAATATCCTACGATCCCCCGATGCGTAGAATACGGGTCATTACATATACGGATACAAAGCTTTCCGGATATCATTCCAGCTATAGACCAGGATCCTGTGAACATAAATCTGCAAAACCAAAACTACTAGCTGCCCGTGTCAAAATAAGGGCACCAAGAGTTTTAGGTTAAAACAATAAACTCCAGGTCAGTCATGGGACTGGTGTGAGAACTAAAACAGTTATTAATCTTTATTTTCAAAGTAGGTAAATCAAGGGACCACGCCGTATAACACGGAACGGGGTCCCCCTAAGAATACCAGTGCATAAAACAAACAACGCAATGCTAAATAAAGAAAGATGAAGCTATTATAAGACCCAGGTCCTATCACACAATGCAACGCAAGCCGGGGGATAGGGTTTTCCCTTATAATAGCCAAATATGCCTAGTACGTTTAAAACAAATCTTTTGATACTATTATAAGTGCATAGTGTATAAAACAACTTCAAATCATAAATATCAATCATAGACGGCATAAGCGCCCCATCCCACTATGTCGTCATACTAGGCTCTACAAATAAAACCGCAAATGTCACGTATTTGGAAGTTGGATTTCCATCTATGAACCGAGGAAAAAGATAGTCCTCAACCGATTCGAGACAATCTAGCCCATGTCTCAGGATCAGAGCTCGAGTGACCCTTGGAGCGACAGGGCCGGTCCACCGATGTGGATTAAAATTCCTGAACACTGTGTTTCCCCGCCCTTTGGGGCGTAAATGAGCCAACGAATGGCTCCATCGGACCCGGATCGTCCGATCTAACCGAGGCGCCTCGCAACAACAACAACCACATAAGTTAAACTCGTCAGGGCATGTAAAACCACTGACGCCACTTTTTAGCTAGAAGGAAACGCATGCCCTCCCTGAGGTCCGTCTCCCGTTTTTGGTTCATACCGGGTGTGAAACTCGCGAAGTAAACGTTACACAAAGCTATGCCACAAAGGCCGTGCTTCGATCATCAACCACAAGACTTTGCTTTTCAACAGAAGCCTTGATCATTCGCCACTTAGGCATGCCACACAGGCAATTCACTCTATGCGTTTGATATCCATCAGTATATAACCCCTGAGTTCGTACGTCTCAGAGAAGGGCGTTAAGCAAGAGAATAAATTCTCCGCCGCCAAACAGATATATATTTAATAGAAATCAATCACATAGTCTAAAATCCAATGTCAGACACAAAGTCCATTTACAAGTTCGTTCTGGGTCTGAACGAAACCGGAGGCATCTAGTACCCCGCATATCCATTGATCTCCAAGTACGTCTGGACGATCACCAACTGTTTCCATCTTCTTGGGTGTACATCCCAATCAAGATCATCAGTAATTATCCAAACGACGCGAAGACCTCCGGTCTTCGACCACCGTCTTCGTCTTCGACTTATCGTCGTATCAGTTATTCAGAATGGGATAAACCCGGTCTTTCTGAATAACTCGCGTATATAATAAATATGTGTTACACAAACACAACATATGCCTCATTCCAATTCATCAGTCACTAACCGTAAATTAATCAAGAGAATAATCCCCCAAATATTAACCCCGAAGGCCGAAACCAACATCAGATCAATACCCAAGAAATCACTCTGCTTAGCCAATCTACAGCTAGTTTCTAAATTTCACATTCTTAGGGAATGGTTCCCATTAATTGATACTCCATTCTCGATCTTTTCAATCTAATTAAAGATTCATTAAAACTCTACTTAGTTTTAATCTGTAACTGGGTTAAAGAATCCATGTCATTTAAAACAAGGTTCACGATAAACCCAAAATCACATCACATTTCAATCAGTCCCCAACCATAAATTAGCAAGTGAGCAATTCCCAAAATATTAACCCCGAAGGCCGAAACCAACATCAGATCAATACCCCAGAAACCATTCAACTTAGCTAATCTCCAGTTAGTTTCTCATTTTCTTAACTCCTTTGGGTCTAAGAACAGTATTATTGAAGATACCGTTCACGACAACCCAAAATCACATTTCATTAATTATCGGGTTAAAGAACAACTGTTATTTAAAACGCTGTTCACGATAAACCCAAAAATCAATATCAATTCAATTCCAATTAAATATTATTTAATTTGTGCACTTCATTAAATCTAAATAAAAAGATTTAATCTTGTTCTCAACTGGGCTTAAGAACAGTGTTAATGAAGACACCATTCACGACAAACCAAAATCACATTTGATATTAAATACAAGGCTCTTAATAGAAAATATATCGGCTTATATTCAACATCAAATTCTACGTCCAACAAATATCGTATTGGAAATAATATATATATATATATATACCTATATCTTTCAAATTTCCATAACAACATCTGTATAATCACGAAATCCAACATCGAAATATTCCGAAGACAATTTCGATTCAAATCCGTTCCAATTCAATTATTGGAAATTCTGGTTATTTTTAAAACCCTTTTCAAATTCAATTTATTTATTTAAAAATAAATAGAATTATAATTCTAGTTCAAAACTAGTTCATTTCGATAAAAATCTATTTTTATCTTTTCAAATATGGAGTTTTTCATCCCAATTCTTCCCAAATCATTGCTTATGATTTTACACAAATTATTACTATTTTTAATAATTTTATCAAAGGCCCGTACAGTCGATTTCCATCAATGGCCATCGAACTGCACTTGCAGCGACCTTTTCCAAATTTGATTTGGACATAATTCTAAATCCAACCGTTAGATTTCTAATTTCTAATATTCGTCAGAAAGCGCTTTTCAATACGAACCCAACGGTTCCAGTTTTAGGAGAATCCGACGGTCGGATCTCCCGTAGTATCCGTTCGAAGTCAATGGTCGAAATTCGCGAACTGCCGCTGCGCGGCGCGTTCTATTCAGGCCATTATATTATATATATGATATATACTTCGTCGATTTCCCTTTAAAACGTATTTTATAAATCGTTTTAAATTCGTTTCAAAACGGTTTCAACTTCATATTCAAATTCAAATCAAAATTGAATATTCCAATATAAGTTCGTTTTAAATTCATTTCAAATCGATTTTAATTTGAATTCATTTATATTCAATTTTTGTTCGAATTTATTTCTATTCAATTTCAATTCGAATTCACTTCTATTCAATTTCAATTCGAATTCATTTCTATTCAATTTCAATTCGAATTCATTTCTATTCAATTTCAATTCGAATTCATTTCTATTCAATTTAATTCGAATTTCAATTCTTTTCAAAATATCAGATTTTGAAAAATCACTTTCGATATTCATTATAAAATGAATAAAATCGATATAAAAATCGTTCACGTCAAAATGGCGTCAATCTAATCAACACGGCTTCATATGTTTCTATTTTCAAATATTTCTATTTCAAATATTTCCCTTTCAAATATTTCTCTTTCAAATATTTCTATTTCAAATATTTCTGTTTCAAATATTTTTATTTCAAATATTTATATTTCGAAACTGGAATGAGGCCCAATCAATTACCATATAATGTTAATTATATGGATATTCTACAACACATGTATATATCAACAACGATGAATAATCAACCATCATCCAAAGTGCATTCTACACTGTATAAGCATCAAATATAAATATTCAACGCTTATAACAGTCTGTCAATCAATCGATCGACATACAACTAAACAATCGGGATTAGTGTACGTCAAATATCATCCCAATACCCGTGTGGGGTTTCAAACAATCAAACACCGATTTTATTTGTGCAGTTGGGCGATGTGTAAAATTTATCGTCCCAATCAATAACAGTCAAATGTGTGTATATAAACAAATCGTCGGATTTGTTTATTCTTATTTCATTTCATATATACGTTAAAAATTTTGTTTTTATCTATAAAATAGTTTCCATTATAAAATATTTTATTTCAACTATATAGATATTTTATTACACATCACATCACACAATCAACTACACATCAAGATCAAACAAACAAGCATACAAGCCATCCATGGTCTGCGGACGACGGGTGTCGGGTGCTACTAAACACCGTCTGCATCCTAGTATATATTTCAACTAGAAAAATAAAATTAAAAGGTGAGAAGTTCTCACAGAATTGCTAATCCAAACGCGACGACTCTTCACATGTAGGAAATCTTCGCCGTCTCTTCTTTCTTCACTTTCGTCATCCGTAATCACTACATATATAAAAATCACCTTTTTACTTCGTTATTCAATATATAAAAATCACATTTTTACTTTGTTATTCAATATATAAAAATCATATTTTTACTTCGCTATTCAATATATAAAAATCATATTTTTACTTTGCTATTCAATATATGAAAATCGAATTTTTACTTTGCTATTTAATATATGAAAATCAAATTTTTACTTTGCTATATAATATATGAAAATCGAATTTTTACTTTGTTATTCAATATATAAAAATCGAATTTTTACTTTGTTATTCAATATATAAAAATCATATTTTTACTTCGCTATTCAATATATAAAAATCGAATTTTTACTTTGCTATTCAATATATAAAAATCATATTTTTACTTCGCTATTCAATATATAAAAATCGAATTTTTTACTTTGCTATTCAATATATAAAAATCAGTTCTTTATGACTTCAACTTCATATTTCCCCTACGATAAAAACTAAGCTTTTCTATTCTAAAAATAATAATAATGCCATATATATATATATATATTTACTGATTTATTTTAAAACTTCAAAACTAATTACATAGAAAATGAATGAATAAATTAAATTGAAAATGGGCTTACTGTTTTTCTCATTCGAAGGAGGCGGGTTTTCAGTCGAAGAAGAAGGGGGAAGGGGGGTCTTGGCGTCGGCGTCGCGTCGGCGGAGGGGGTGCTCGCTGTCGGGGGGAGGTGCTGGCGGAGTGCGGCACTAGTAGAGGGTCGGACTGGGTTGCGGTGGGGTTCGATGAGGTGAAATTGGGGAGGCTCGAACGTCGATTGGTGGGGGAGAAGAGGAGGAGACTGGCGCGAGGGGGGGGGGAAGAGGAGAGGAGGTGGAGGCGCGTGTCAGGGGGAGGTCGGCGGTGAAGTCAGGGAGGGTGGCGGCAGGTTTTTCTGCGATGGGAGGTTTTTTTTTTCTTTGATTAAGAAACTGAACCAGGGAGGGGGGGGCAGAGAGGATGTAGGAGAGAAAGGGGGATTTTTTTATTTATTTAATTTTTTAATTCTAAAAATGTACTTTTATTTTTGACCTCGAAACGAGACTCACCGCCTTTCACCCCTAGCGTTCTACCCCCATTCCGAACACAATGGGATATGCTGCGTAAGCCGATTCGATCGTTTCGATCAGTTTTCGTCAAATTTACATTTAAATCATTATATTGAATTTTAAACGTACATTTCAATTTACGGGGGCCACATACTAACTCTAAAAATTACGGTAAAATATTTTCTAGCTTCGTATTGACGATACGGTCCTAACAAAACTAGTTTCACCAAATTCTGAGACCGTTTGAAAAATGGCCATTTTCCAGTCAATTAAAATCAACTAAAACTGGTCAAACACGTTTTCCTTTGCCACGCTCACATATTGATTCGAAAAATTGTGAAATTTGAAATCTAGCAATAACTTGACATCACGGATCCAACAAAAGTGGTTTCGTCGAAATCCGAGGTCGTTTGCAAAATTTCCATTTTTAAGGGCCTGAATTATATAGCGACTATTCAGAATTTTCAACTGGACATATCTTTTGATTCCCGCTATGAAATTTCAATTTTTCGGATTAGTTGGAAAGATATTCTCAAATAGATTCAAATATTTTTGGTTTCGCTAAAATCCGGTTTATTTTGCACCCGGTACATTCATTTGAAGTTTGAAATCGAATTATCGAACTACCGCGCCATTTTCAATTCCTTTTATAATTATATATAATTATTTATATTCTAACGACGATCTATATAATATATACGTTCGAATTCTATTCAATCATAAATTTCTCGTCGTTATTATTTAAAATAATTCATTTTAAATAATCAAAATTCGCTAAAATTGGCAAAATAAAAAATTTAAACTGGCCCAGATTTCCGGGTTATTACAATCTCCCCCACTTAAAACTTTTCGTCCCCGAAAAGGAACAAAGCCGAAAGTTGTTCTACAAATCAACTCAACTTCCAGTATTTTCATTATGGCTTAAGTTCTTCAACTTTTCAATTTCTAAGAACTTTTCAATTTTTTTAAAAATTTGGCTAACACCCTAAATTTTCGAAAAATTTGGCCATAACCTCCCCTGCACCGGGAGCACGGGAAAATCCCGAAATTGCCATACAGGCCTTCTGATCTCAAAAAGAAAAAGCCAAGCGGCTAGCCAATCGGCTCATAAAATCATCATCACCCAAACAAAACAGTAAATTATGGTAAACATGTACCTATTTGTCGGGCAAACAAATTTTATTCTTCTGCTCTAGCCTCCTTGCTATGACCTGTTCAATGTAAGTACATGTATATGCAAGCAAATGCGACCAATTTCAATACAATTCAATATTTGATCCATTTAGGCGTCAAGGTTCAAAATTATCAAACAAATAAACAAACAACACAAACATCAATCAATTAGTGGATTAACGTTTCAAATTCATAATTTTGATACATAGTCAAAAATCAAATTTTTGATGCCAAATCACAACAATAGGCCCTATCTAGTTTTGGTTCTCACACCAGTCTAATGGATATATATAGATATCACACCTTCGACACTTGAATATAAATGCTGATGATGATGCACCATCATTAGGATTATCCCCGGGTGACTAGAGTGTGATTCTATATCTATCCAGTATATTAAAACTTCGAATATACGTTTGCAAGGCGCATATGCAAAATCTTTATATATTGGATTGTCCAAATTCAATATAAAATAAATATTCAAATACGTATACAATGATTAAAATTTCAAAACAAAATGGGTTTTCATTTTTATTTTAAAAATTTACTCTTCACACTCGTTCTAGGATACTACTGATCCCATCTCTAACGGGTCATTCTCATTGGATATTACTAATCCAATATCTGATGAATTCTTTCGTATGGTTCTAGTGTGTCCTGTTCTCTGAGCTTTGTAAACCAAAGCTCTGATACCAACTATGACGAAAAGGAATTTCGCTCGATCCGAATCAGTCGCTAAACCGATCTAGACCGGTCGAAATGCCTGATTGTTTTGAGAACACGACAAAAATAGAACACAGACGGAAGAACATTTCATTGTTAATTACAACAATTCCATCAGAATACAAGAATATACAGAGTATAAATGAATATTACACAGAAATATCAGAGATTTAAATTACATTTAAATACATCGCAGCGGAAAATAATACAATACACAACTAGAAGAAGATATACGGATACAAAGCTTTCCGGATATCATTCCAGCTGTAAACCAGGATCCTGTTAACATAAATCTGCAAAACCAAAACTACTAGCTGCCCGTGTCAAAATAAGGGCACCCAGAGTTTTAGGTTAAAACAATAAACTCCAGGTCAGTCATGGGACTGGTGTGAGAACTAAAACAGTTATTAATATTTATTTTCAAAGTAGGTAAATCAATGGACCACGCCGTATAACACGGAATGGGCTTCCTCCCAAGAATACCAGTACATAAAACAAACAACGCAATGGTAAATAAAGAAAGATGAAGCTATTATAAGACCCAGGTCCTATCACACAATGCAACGCAAGCCGGGGGATAGGGTTTTCCCTTATAATAGCCAAATATGCTTAGTACGTTTAAAACAAATCTTTTGATATTATTATAAGTGCATAGTGTATAAAACAACTTCAAATCATAAATATCAATCATAGACGGCATAAGCGCCCCATCCCACTATGTCGTCATACTAGGCTCTACAAATAAAACCGCAAATGTCACGTATTTGGAAGTTGGATTTCCATCTATGAACCGAGGCAAAAGATAGTCCTCAACCGATTCGAGACAACCTAGCCCATGTCTCAGGATCAGAGCTCGAGTGACCCTTGGAGCGACAGGACCGGTCCACCGATGTGGATTAAAATGCTGAACACTGCGTTTCCCCGCCCTTTGGGGCGTAGATGAGACAACGAATGGCTCCATCGGACCTGGATCGTCCGATCTAACCGAGGCGCCTCGCAAAAGCAACAACCACATAAGTCAAACTCGTCAGGGCGTGTAAAACCACTGACGCCACTTTTTAGCTAGAAGGAAACGCATGCCCTCCCTGAGGTCCGTCTCCCGTTTTTGGTTCATATCGGGTGTGAAACTCGCGAAGTAAACGTTACACAAAGCTATGCCACAAAGGTCGTGCTTCGATCATCAACCACAAGACTTTGCTTTTCAACAGAAGCCTTGATCATTCGCCACTTAGGCATGCCACACAGGCAATTCACTCTATGCGTTTGTTATATCCATCAGTATATAACCCTTGAGCTCGTACGTCTCAGAGAAGAGCGTTAAGCAAGAGAATAAATTCTCCGCCGCCAAAAAGATATATATTTAATAGAAATCAATCACACAGACTAAAATCCAATGTCAGACACACAGTCCATTTACAAGTTCGTTCTGGGTCTGAACGAAACCGGAGGCACCTAGTACCCCGCATATCCATCGTTCTCCAAGTACGTCTGTACGATCACCAACTGTTTCCATCTTCTTGGGTGTACAGCCCAATCAAGATCATCAATAATTATCCAAACAACGTGAAGACCTCCGGTCTTCGACCACCGTCTTCATCTTCGACTTATTATCGTATCAGTTATTCAGAATGGGATAAACCCGGTCTTTCTGAATAACTCGCGTATATAATAAACATGTGTTACACAAACACAACATACGCCTCAATCCAATTCATCAGTCACTAACCGTAAATTAATCAAGAGGATAATCCCCCAAATATTAACCCCGAAGGCCGAAACCAACATCAGATCAATACCCGAGAAATCACTCTGCTTAGCCAATCTACAGCTAGTTTCTAAATTTCACATTCTTAGGGAATGGTTCCCATTAATTGATACTCCATTCTCGATCTTTTCAATCTAATTAAAGATTCATTAAAACTCTACATAGTTTTAATCCGTAACTGGGTTAAAGAATCCATGTCATTTAAAACAAGGTTCACGATAAACCCAAATTCACATCACATTTCAATCAGTCCCCAACCATAAATTAGCAAGTGAGCAATTCCCAAAATATTAACCCCGAAGGCCGAAACCAACATCAGATCAATACCCCAGAAACCATTCAACTTAGCTAATCTCCAGTTAGTTTCTGATTTTCTTAACTCCTTTGGGTCTAAGAACAGTATTATTGAAGATACCGTTCACGACAACCCAAAATCACATTTCATTAATTATCGGGTTAAAGAACAAGTGTTATTTAAAACGCTGTTCACGATAAACCCAAAAATCAATATCAATTCAATTCCAATTAAATATTATTTAATTTGTGCACTTCATTAAATCTAAATAAAAAGATTTAATCTTGTTCTCAACTGGGCTTAAGAACAGTGTTAATGAAGACACCATTCACGACAAACCAAAATCACATTTGATATTAAATACAAGGCTCTTAATAGAAAATATATCGGCTTATATTCAACATCAAATTCTACGACCAACAAATATCGTATTGGAAATAACGATATATATACCTATATCTTTCAAATTTCCATAACAACATCTGTATAATCACGAAATCCAACATCGAAATATTCTGAAGACAATTTCGATTCAAATCCGTTCCAATTCAATTATTGGAAATTCCGGTTATTTTTAAAACCCTTTTCAAATTCAATTTATTTATTTAAAAATAAATAGAATTATAATTCTAGTTCAAAACTAGTTCATTTCGATAAAAATCTATTTTTATCTTTTCAAATTTGGATTTTTTCATCCCAATTCTTCCCAAATCATTGCTTATGATTTTACACAAATTATTACTATTTTTAATAATTTTATCAAGGCCCGTACAGTTGATTTCCATCAACGGCCATCGAACTGCACTTACAGCGACCTTTTCCAAATTTGATTTGGACATAATTCCAAATCCAACCGTTATATTTCTAATTTCTAATATTCGTTAGAAAGCGCTTTTCAATACGAACCCAACGGTTCCGGTTTTAGGAGAATCCGACGGTCGGATCTCCCGTAGTATCCGTTCGAAGTCAATGGTCGAAATTCGCGAACTGCCGCGGCGCGGCGGGTTCTATTCAGGCCATTATATTATATATATAATATATATGATATATACTTCGTCGATTTCCCTTTAAAACGTATTTTATAAATCGTTTTAAATTCGTTTTCAAAACGGTTTCAACTTCATATTCAAATTCAAATCAAAATTGAATATACCAATATAAGTTCGTTTTAAATTCATTTCAAATCGATTTCAATTTGAATTCATTTATATTCAATTTCCATTCGAATTTATTTCTATTCAATTTCAATTCGAATTCACTTCTATTCAATTTCAATTCGAATTCATTTCTATTCAATTTCAATTCGAATTCATTTCTATTCAATTTCAAATCGAATTCATTTCTATTCAATTTAATTCGAATTTCAATTCTTTTCAAAATATCAGATTTTGAAATCACTTTCGATATTCATTATAAAATGAATAAAATCGATATAAATATCGTTCACGTTAAAATGGCGTCAATCTAATCAACACGGCTTCATATGTTTCTATTTTCAAATATTTCTATTTCAAATATTTCCTTTTCAAATATTTCACTTTCAAATATTTCTATTTCAAATATTTCTGTTTCAAATATTTTTATTTCAAATATTTCTATTTCGAAACTGGAATGAGAACCAATCAATTACCATATAATGTTAATTATATGGATATTCTACAACACATGTATATATCAACAACGATGAATAATCAACCATCATCCAAAGTGCATTCTACACTGTATAGGCATCAAATATAAATATTCAACGCTTATAACAGTCTGTCAATCAATCGATCGACATACAACTAAACAATCGGGATTAGTGTACGTCAAATATCATCCCAATACCCGTGTGGGGTTTCAAGCAATCAAACACCGATTTTATTTGTGCACTTGGGCGATGTGTAAAATTTATCGTCCCAATCAATATCAGTCAAATGTGTGTATATAAACAAATCGTCCGATTTGTTTATTCTTATTTCATTTCATATATATGTTAAAAATTCTATTTTTATCTATAAAATATTTTCCATTATAAAATATTTTATTTCAACTATATAGATATTTTATTCCACATCACATCACACAATCAACTACACATCAAAATCAAACAAACAAGCATACAAGTCGTCCATGATCTGTGGACGACGGGTGTCGGGTGCTACTAAACACCGTCTGCATCCTAGTATATATTTCAACTAGAAAAATAAAATTAAAAGGTGAGAAGTTCTCATAGAATTGCTAATCCAAATGCGACGACTCTTCACATGTAGGAAATCTTCGCCGTCTCTTCTTTCTTCACTTTCGTCATCCGTAATCACTACATATATAAAAATCACCTTTTTACTTCGTTATTCAATATATAAAAATCACATTTTTACTTTGTTATTCAATATATAAAAATCATATTTTTACTTTGCTATTCAATATATAAAAATCATATTTTTACTTTGCTATTCAATATATGAAAATCGAATTTTTACTTTGCTATTTAATATATGAAAATCAAATTTTTACTTTGCTATTTAATATATGAAAATTGAATTTTTACTTTGTTATTCAATATATAAAAATTGAATTTTTACTTTGTTATTCAATATATAAAAATCATATTTTTACTTCACTATTCAATATATAAAAATCGAATTTTTACTTTGCTATTCAATATATAAAAATCATATTTTTACTTCGCTATTCAATATATAAAAATCGAATTTTTACTTTGTTATTCAATATATAAAAATCAGTTCTTTATGACTTCAACTTCATATTTCCCCTACGATAAAAACTAAGCTTTTCTATTCTAAAAATAATAATAATGCCATTTATATATATTTACTGATTTATTTTAAAACTTCAAAACTAATTACATAGAAAATGAATGAATAAATAAAATTGAAAATGGACTTACTGTTTTTCTCATTCGAAAGAGGCGGGTTTTCAGTCGAAGAAGAAGGGGGAATGGGGGTCTTGGCGTCGACGTCGCGTCGGCGGAGGGGGTGCTCGCTGTCGGGGGGAGGTGCTGGCGGAGTGCGGCGCTGGTAGAGGGTCGGACTGGGTTGCGGTGGGGTTCGATGAGGTGAAATTGGGGAGGCTCGAACGTCGATTGGTGGGGGAGAAGAGGAGGAGACTGGCACGGGGGGGGGGGGGGGGGAAGAGGAGAGGAGGTGGAGGCGCGTGTCAGTGGGAGGTCGGCGGCGAAGTCAGGGAGGGTGGCGGCGGGTTTTTCTGTGATGGGAGGTTTTTTTTTCTTTTTTCCTTTTTCTTTGATTAAGAAACTGAACGAGGGGGGGGGGGGCAGAGAGGATGTAGGAGAGAAAGGGGGAATTTTTTTATTTAATTTTTTAATTCTAAAAAGGTACTTTTATTTTCGACCTCGAAACGAGACTCACCGCCTTTCATCCACAGCGTTTTACCCCCATTCCAAACAAAATGGGACATGCTGCATAAGCCGATTCGATCGTTTCGATCAGTTTTCGTCAAATTTACATTTAAATCATTATATTGAATTTTAAACGTACATTTCAATTTACTGGGGCCACATACTAACTCTAAAAATTATAGTAAAATATTTTCTAGCTTCGTATTGACGATACGGTCCTAACAAAACTAGTTTCACCAAATTCTGAGACCGTTTGAAAAATGGCATTTTCCACTGGATTAAAATCAATTGAAACAGGTCAAACACGTTTTCCTTTGCCACGCTCACATAATGATTCGAAAAATTATGAAATTTGGAATCTAGCAATAACTTGACATCACGGATCCAACAAAAGTGGCTTCGTCGAAATCCGAGGTCGTTTGCAAAATTTCTATTTTTAAGGGCCTGAATTCTATAGCGACTATTCAGAATTTTCAACAGGACATATCTTTTGATTCCCGCTATGAAATTTCAATTTTTCGGATTCGTTGGAAAGATATTCTCAAATAGATTCAAATATTTTTGGTTTCGCTAAAATCCGGTTTATTTTGCACCCGGTACATTCATTTGAAGTTTGAAATCGAATTATCGAACTACCGCGCCATTTTCAATTCCTTTTATAATTATATATAATTATTTATATTCTAACGACGATCTATATAATATATACATTCGAATTCTATTCAATCATAAATTTCTCGTTGTTATTATTTAAAATAATTCATTTTAAATAATCAAAATTCGCTAAAATTGCCAAAATAATTTTTTTAAACTGGCCTAGATTTCCGGGTTATTACAGGACTACAATTCCACTTTTTCAACATAAATAGATTCAACTTGACATAGTTTTAATATTCATAAATGTAAATCTAACATGTAAACATGTGATTTAGATCCTAAACTTGCAAATAACCGCCAAATTACAACATGACATTTTTCACCATTTTGTTGGCATAATAAGTTCTTTACCCAATCGTAATAGATTAAAATAACATACAATGTTGTACATCACCCAAGCATATAGACATGAAATATACAACATGTTCATCGCCATAAGCATATAGACATGAGATATACAACATGTTCATCGCCACAAGCATATAGACATGAGTAATTACAACGATATTTTAAGATAAACGAGAATCAAATCTTATACATAAGCATCGTACTATATTCCAATTACAACATGTCATGAATTCAGTCGAAAGGAATGTTTAAATCTGCGTAACAACTAACTTACAAACTAAAAAGAATTCTTGCGTTCTGAAATCTGAATTCTGAAATTGGAGATGCGCGCCTTTGAAGAAGATCGTTGAATTAGACTAGTTTTAAATTTCATTCTTGATTCAAGTTCTTTAACTCATCTTTGAATTGGAAATGATGACGGCTACTCTAAGTCTTCTACTGACGGCATTTCAGTTCTAGGTTTATTTTTCTGTGTGTGTTTAAGTTGAGAATTGAGTTGTTTAAATAGAATTTCAGTTTGATTATAGCCGTCAGATGAACCTAGGGTTAATCACAGCCACTTAGACCTGATCAGGACCATCCAGAAACCCTAGTGACTCAGCAGCGAGTCAGCAGATGTTCAAATTTCAGATCTGGCCGGGGGCTAGGTCGACCTCAAGGGGGGAGGTCGACACTAGGGTCGACCACCTGGTCGACCTGCCTGGGCGGCAATTTTCTCGCCCAGCCCACTTCTGGCTTCTGTTTGAATTTTGAACTCGTTTTCGAGCTGTTTGAATTTATTTGAAATATCTGGAAACTTCCGACAGCAATAATTTCTTCATACGAAGTCCAATTTACGCAAACTCGGACTCTATCTCAACCAGAATTCCGAGACGAACACAATGGCGTAACCCGTTTCCCTTAATTCTTACATTTTAAATTAAGTATTTTAGGATTCATTATTATAACGTGAATAGAAAATACTGGGTGTTACATTCTCCCCTCCTTTTAGGATTTTGTCCCCGAAATCTCCAAGTCGAGAAGAACTTATATCCTACCATCCAATCAACCATCTACTCAACCATCAAACACAGGCATCCAATGTCCTTAAAAGATTTCTAATGCTTCATGATCATATGCATAATGTGTGTATATGTCCTTATCTAATGCAAAATCACACGGTCTATTGATTCAGTTGACCTCCTTAATGCAAATTATGTCAGTGCCATGAGTCCATTATGAATGCAAATTTTCCTACTCAAAATTTCTTACATGAGTGCACAACCATTCATACAAATGCAACGTCCATATGATAACACAATAGTTTTTAATCCATAAACCCATACATATATGCATATGCAATATGGAAGTGACCGAGCAGATCTAGTACCTAATGTGTGTATATGCATCCACTAGCAACCACTTGCAACCATCAATCATAACATGTTTCAATTACATCTTTACATCCAAATGGGTTCCTACCTAAGGATAAAGGATAGGATCGAGGAAATATACCTAAAAAGATAGATATAAGCATAAACTTGAGGAAAAAGAGATTAAAGATGTATCCTTAAAAAGAAAAGGGTAGGTTGCGTGTATACGGTCCTTAGTTTCCCAAGTCGCGTCTTCCTCGGCATCGCTCCATAGACTTTGACGATCTTAACTTCACGGTTGCGTAGTTTTCTGACCTCTGTTCTCAAGATACGGGCTGGAACTCTTCTCACAGTTGCTTCTCGTTCAACTTCAACTTCTTCTAGCATACTTGGTTCTACCACTTCCGCAGACTCGTGTTAGCGCTTCCGCGGGTGAGAGACATGAAAGACATTATTAATCCCGGCAAATCTTTCAGGCAGCTGTACCCAATAAGCCATCTTCCCAATCTTCTCGATGATAGGGAACAACCCTACAAATCTTGGTGCTAGCTTTCCTGCGGATCCAAAGCGAACGACGTTGCTCAAAGGAGATACTTTAAGGAACACCTTGTCTCCAACTTCGAACTCAAGGTCAGTTCTTCTTTTGTCAGCATAGAACTTCTGTCTATCTTGGGCAGTCTTCATTCTTCTTCGTATCTAGTCTACTTTCTCTAAAGTCTCCCTAATCATGTCTGGACCAAGTATGAGCTTGTCTATTGACTCCCACCAGCAAGTTGGTTCAAATCTAGCTCGGCCCAAGAATTCACCCCGTCCCATGAGTAAGATATAATTAATTTATCCTATAGAAAAGAAAGGGAAATGCCTGCTTCGTAGAGAAATAAAGAAAAAAATTTCTCTATCTTTTTTTTCATCTCATTGAAAGATTGATTATTTTTATTTAATAATAAAATATAAAATCACTAGTTACGAATAATCTGTCTCACATTTTATTAAAGCCCGTGTTTATGTGGATATAATATCAATATAGCATTCGCATATCTGTTACGTTCCAACATGACGAGTAGGATTTCATAATGGTCTTCCATATAAAGCTTCGAAGGGTGCCATGCCTATGGTGGCTTGGTAGCTATTGTTGTAAGCGAATTCCACCAAAGGTAGATGATCCTCCCATGTACCTCCGAAGTCAATAATGCATAACCTCAAGAGGTCTTCTAATACTCTGTTGACTCTTTCTGTCTGGCCATCAGTTTCAGGGTGATAGGCCGTGCTTAAGCATAACTGCGTGCCCACAGCCTCTTGTAAACTCTTCCAAAACTCGCTCATGAAGATAGGGTCTCGATCACTCACTATGCTAGAGGGTATCCTATGGAGTCGAACTATCTCCTTAAGGTATATGGATGCTAAAGATGAGGCAGTCCTTCTACTCTTGACGGGTATAAAGTGGGCGCTTTTTGTGAGCCTGTCCATTATTACCCAAATGCTAGTATTGCCCCTTCTTGACCTAGGCAACCCATCTATAAAGTCCATTGAGATGCTATCCCATTTCCACTGTGGGATCTCTAGAGGATGGAGCAGACCACCAGGCTTCTTCTGCTCCTCCTTGACTTATTGGCATATTAAACATTTAGAAACAAATTCAGCTACGTCTTTCTTCATGCCATTCCAAAAGAAAACTCTTTTGATACATTTATACAATTTGTCTCCGCCTGGGTGTATGGTCAGCTTGGAATGGTGTGCCTCTTCTGGAACCGCCTTTACCAAGCCCCTTGCTTGTGGGACACATAGTCTTCCATCTCGTCTCAACCAGCCCTTGGCATCAATGGAGTACCTATTGAGGTGACTAGAAGTCTCACCACTAATTAACGTCCATCACATCGGCTAGCTGAGGGTCTTCTCTTTGCGCGACTCCGATTGAGTCTAATAGAGTTGGTCACACTTCTAATGTTGCTAGCAAGCCAGGTACAAAGTCAGTGGAGTGTCTGAAGTTAAAGCTTGTTATGAACTCCAAGCTTTGCCTTTCCACAAAGAGAGGGCTTAAGGTTAGCTTCTTTCTACTTAAGGCATCTACTACTGGATTGCCCTTGCCAGGCGTGTAGGAAATCTCAAAATCGTACGAGGCGAGGAACTCCATCCACCTTTGCTTCCTCAAGTTGAGATCTTTCTACGATAATAGGTATTTCAACGATTTATGGTCAGTATACAGTTCAAATTTCTCACCTAGGAGATAATGGTGCCAAGACTTAAGCACAAAAACGATGGCTGCCAACTCTAGGTCGTGGGTCGGGTAGTTTTTCTTATGTACTTTCAACCGTCTTCCACCATAAGCCACTCCCTTCCCTTCTTGCATCAGAACAGCGCCTAGTCCCGTTCCGCATGCATCTGTGTATACTGTAAACATCTTGCTTCCATCAGGTAATGTCAGAACTGGGGCTGTTGTTAGAGCCCTTTTCAAACGTTGGAAAGCAATATCGCAATCCAAGTCCCAATTGAAAGCTAGGTTCTTCTTTGTCAATCTTGTTAATGGAGTTGAGATTTTTGCAAAATCTTTGATGAACTTTTGATAAAAGCCTGCTAGCCCGAGAAAGCTTCGGACTTCAGTTGCGTTTCGAGGAACCTTCCAATCTTGCACGGCAACCACTTTCGCCAGGTCCACAGCTATCCCCTCTTTGGACACCACATGTCCAAGGAACCTAACTTCTTCTCTCCAGAAATGGCATTTGGATAATTTCGCCTTCAACTGATGTGCCTGGAGGGTATCCATGACTTCCTTTAGATGCTAAGCATGTTCTTCCTTATTCTTTGAGAAGATCAAAATATCGTCTACGAAGACCACCACAAACTTATTGAGTAACTCTCGGAACACTCTGCTCATTAGATTAATGAAGCAAGCGGGTGCGTTTTTTAAGCCGAAAGGCACGATAAGCCACTCGAAGAAACCATCGGGAGTTCTGAACGCGGTCTTATCAATGCTGTCTTCCGCCACCCTTAGCTGATGAAACCCGGTAGCTAAATCTAACTGGGAGAAAACCGATGTACCTACAAGCTGATCAAACAAATCATCTATTCTTGGGAGTGGGTGTCTATTCTTCTTGGTCAGCTTGTTTAGCTCCCTATAATCAACGCACAGGCGGAGAAAACCATCAGCTTTGGTTGCGAACACTACCGGAGCACCCCATTCAGAAATACTCCGTTTTATGAACCCCTTTTCATGCAACTCTTTGATTTGCTTGCTGAGCTATTTTCTCTCCCTTGGGGCCATGTGCCTAACGGGTAAAGCAATGGGCTTTTCATTGTCAACGAGGTATATGCGGAAGTCTATCTCCCGCTTCGGGGGTAAAACCTTTACTTCTTCAAACACATCAGAATATTCACGGACTACCTTTACAGACTGCAAGTCCTCAACAGACGCATCAAGAGATTCTAGATAGCTTAGCATAACAGAGTTCTGGGGATTGCAAGAAATTTCAAGAGTGTTACCAAGGCGAGTCAGGAGTCTAACCACTCTCTTTTCACAATCAAGGACGGCACCATTACTGGATAACCAGTCCATGCTTAGAATCAATCCATATCCCGTGAAGCCCAAAACATAGGCATTGCACCTAAACTCAATGCTTAGGATAGATATTTTCAAATCCAAACAAACCATTGACAAATAAGCAGAGCCCCCGATTGGATTTGAAACAACCAATGGATCCTCTACTAAACTAGTGTCTAGGTGCAGAGATTCGACTAAATCAGCAGATACAAATGAGTGTGATGCACCAGAATCAAATAATGTACGAACAGGATGATCAAAAAGATAGACTAAACTTTCGACAGAAATATTTCTACCTCCTTCTTGCAGAGGTGCTGTGAGAGCGTGAACTTGTCCTCCCGAAGAAGGTCCAGCTCCCTGCCCTTACTTCTTTGGGCAAGTCCTAGCCATGTGTCCTGTCTCACCATAGTAGAAACAACCACCTATCTTCCTTTTCTTCGTCCTGCAGTCTTTGACCAGATGTTCAGGAATGCCATCGAAATCACACTTTCTCTTTTCACAGGGTTTGTTGTTCTTCCCGCCTTTCTTTGGATCAGCCTTCCTGTTTTGCGACCCTTCCCCCTTCTTATCTTGAGGTACTTCTGCTTTTGCCTCATTCTTTCCCTTGTCTTCCTCATTTAAGAGTGCCATGACCACTAACCTTTCGTAAGTAGCCCCAATAGGTATGTGGGTCATAGCCAAGCTATGAAGTGGCTCATTCAATCCCTTGATAAAACAGAGAGCCTTCTTATGAGGAGTATTCACTAAGTCTAGTCCAAACCGGGCCAGTTGATTGAATTGATTGACGTACTCCTTGACCGTCATACTTCCTTGCTTAAGAGATAAGAAATTTTCCAGCTGTAAACTTCGTTCAGCTTGTGAGAGGAATTTCATCTCAAACCTTATTCTGAAATGCATCCATGTTTCAACCGGCCTCTCAGCGTTAGTGACTTCCCACCAATAGGAAGCTTCGTCTTTGAGCAACCACACTGCCAACTGTATCTTTTGTCTATCGTCCACCTCGAAGATAACGAACAGATCCTCAGTTTTTTGGGGCCAGTTCCTTGCTTCCACGAATGATTCAGTCCCCTTGAAATCCTTTCCACCCATGGCCCTAAAATCTCTACAGATTTTTGGGAAAGCATTTGCACGAGGAGGAGGAGGAGGAGGAACCGCTGCAGCTGGAGGAGGGATATCTGCTGGGCCTGCGTCGTTGGCCCTAGCCTCTAAGTACCTCCTGAACTAGCCAGGTATTGGCACACCCTCTGGAAGGTTAAGATTCCCAGACATGCTGAAACGAAAAAGAAAAGATTCAAAACAAAGGATAGAATGATATGGCATATGGCTTTGGGGAATTATGCCTTTAAAATGAAATAACACTTTTTCTTGAAAAAAATGCTTCTTTATATTTCTTTTGAAAATAGTTTTTCAAAAATTCTTATCTAATCTGGAAAACCTTTACTCTGATACCAAGTGAAACACCACACCTCCATTAAGGTCACTCACAAAGGGAATGCCTTAACTTTGGTGGAGAGTTATAGGTACAAAACACAGAAAAATTTACAAGACAGATAAATTTAAGTAGCGGAATCCAAATATTTATTTCATACGTAGTTCAATACAAAAGCATTACATCAAATTGTCTCAAAACAACTTCAAAACATTACACCATAATTTCTGTCTTGATTATTCAATAAAGAAGCATAAACCAAAAAGTAAAAATGCATAAATTCCCAAGGATCATATCCAAAGCCATAGCCAATGCAAGAGAGTCCAAGTCATACATCTACTTTCTTGAAGCATGTAAAGAGTCTGATTAAGCTAGAGTATTTCCTTCCTGTGGACCTGAGGGGGGGAGACGGAAGAAAAGAAGACGAAAGGAAACGGGTCAGACAATAAGTCTGGTAAGTTCAGTGGTTACTTGTATTTAAAAAAGGAAAGGGATCATGACAGTGATAACAGAACATAGGACAATACGCTAATATAAGATAAGAGGAATATGTGATCGCACCCATTACTATAGTCTCTGCACCTACTTAACCATTGGTTCAACCAGCCCACGTGTTTACAACAAACGATCCACTTAATGATCGGCTCCTACTCGCATGTATTCATGTCCTATGTCATTCGGCCCCACTTGAGTGTAGCTACCTGTGCTTGTCCCACCATAGGGTGTATCAGTCCCTCTGGTGGCAACCCGACACGATTCAAGATGCATAGTGTACACTACTGATGCACAATGCCTGATTTTTCCACTCCGGAGTACGTGCACGCCCATATTCCGTCGGAACCTACACTGGCCTACCAACCGCCGACGTTTTGACTGCTTATAATTCAGCCAAGTAATCATTCCCCACCCTGCCTAGTTTCAGGTTATCATGATACATCTATGTGGGTTACTGCTAAAATGGGTCCGCGTTACTAGGGTTTTCTAATCAACACGTTTACTTGGTTAACTGTTCAAGTTTACCTAACCCAGCCCATTCGTTTTAGTTAACATGTTGAATCGGTTAAGTGTTTTCGTAATTTACTTAACCCTACCAATCCCGACTTAGCTTTAATTAATTAAAGCACCAACCACTCACATTAGACTGGTCTTATTGTGGTCACTGGATATGCTGGTCGGTTTCGGGCAGATTTACACCACAACTCAGTCTAACCTCGGGTTCTTTTTGGGCTTGATGCACTAACCACGCACATTAGACAGGTCTTGTTGTGGTTACTGGATATGCCTGTTGGTTCCAGGCAGATTTACACCACAACTCAGTCTAACCTCGGGTTAGGCATATTCGTCTTTTCTAAATTCATATTTTTCTATATATAACAAATTTTCTTTATGTAAATTAATTTTAATTTACTCATGCCATGATTATCTTTTCAAATATTGCTCACAATAAATGGTATATTAAATATACCATTTTATGAACAAACCTATGCCATGAATTTTCATGTTTTCCCATCGTTATCCCCCGTAGAACGTACGTATGAATCACATAAAATGTTGGGCTAACAAATTAGCCTAAACCCATAAACAAATAGGGGTAATAAACAAGGAACATGACATAAACATAAAATAGCATACATTGAACTTATCACATGTAACTTGGCATAAATGTATATCATTAACTTTATTCAATTGGGTAGTGGTGAACTTGTGACGAAGTTGAATCTAATAGTCATGTAAACTTGACAAAGGTCTAGCATGAAAGTTTAACATATAATCACAGTTTCAACCCACAACTTGGCATATAATCTTATGTATGTCAAAACATAGGAAAGCTATCATAATCATTTTCTTATCACAATTTAGCATGATGTTAACAACATAAGAGGACTACAATTCCACTTTTTCAACATAAATAGATTCATCTTGACATATTTCTAAATATTCATAAATGTAAATCTAATATGTAAACATGCGATTTAGATCCTAAATTTGCAAATAACCACCAAATTACAACATGACATGTTTCACCATTTTGTTGGCATAATAAGTTCTTTACCCAATCGTAATAGATTAAAATAACATACAATGGTGTACATCACCCAAGCATATAGACATGAAATATACAACATGTTCATCGCCATAAGCATATAGACATGAGATATACAACATGTTCATCGCCACAAGCATATAGACATGAGTAATTACAAAGATATTTTAAGATAAACGAGAATCAAATATTATACATAAGCATCGTACTATATTCCAATTACAACATGTCATGAATTCAGTCGAAAGGAATGTTTAAATCTGCGTAACAACTAACTTATAAACTAAAAAGAATTTTTGCGTTCTAAAATATGAATTCTTAAATTGGAGATGCGCGCCTTTGAAGAAGATCGTTGAATTAGACTAGTTTTAAATTTGATTCTTGATTCAAGTTCTTTAACTCGTCTTTGTATTGGAAATGGTGACAGCTACTCCAAGTCTTCTACTGACGGCATTTCAGTTCTAGGTTTATTTTTCTGTGTGTATTTAGGTTGAGAATTGAGTTGTTTATATAGAATTTTAGTTTGATTATAGCCGTCAGATGAACCTAGGGTTAACCACAGCCACTCAGACTTGATCAGAACCATCCAGAAACCCTAGTGACTCATCAGCGAGTCAGCAGATGTTCAAATTTCAGATCTGGCTGGGGGCCAGGTCAACCACCAGGTCGACCCTAAGGTCGACCCCCAGGTCAACCCTAAGGTCGACCCCCAGGTCGACCCTAAGGTCGACCCCCAGATCGACCTCTACGTGGGAGGTCGACACTAGGGTCGACCCCTTGGTCGACCTGCCCGGGCGGGAATTTTCCCGCCCAGCACGCTTCTGGCTTCTGTTTGAATTTTGAACTCGTTTTCGAACTGTTTGAATTTATTTGAAATCACTGGAAACTTCCGACAGCCATAACTTCTTTATATGAAGTCCAATTTACGCAAACTCGGACTCTATCTCAACCAGAATTCCAAGACGAACACAATGGCGTAACCCGTTTCCCTTAATTCTTACATTTCAAATTAAGTATTCTAGGATTCATTATTATAACGTGAATAGAAAATACGGGGTGTTACAGTGGACATGTAATTTTCATTATAACAAGATGAACATAAAACTAGTGAATATAACATGATGTCTCAATAAGCATAGTAAGATCTAAATCAGCTGTTTAGATGTTCAGTTTGTTTGGATCTAACATGATGACGTATGGTGATAGATTAGATCACATGACTCAGATCTAGAGGTTAAAATAGCTCTAACATGATAACAAGGTGATAATCTAGATCTGACTAATAGTTTCAATGTCCACATAAATTAGATCTACTAGTTTAGAAGTAGATCTACACAAATCCACATCATATCATGCCATAGAAGTTACAATTTAGATAAAGATTTAGATCCAATCCTAACCAATTCAAGGTGGCATATGTTCATGATTTACATAAATGATTAGGTCTATCCAATGACGTAACTATTCAAATTAACAGAATTATATTAACCACAATATAGTTACAAACTAAGATCCACAATAATAACATAGTAGAATAATCACCATTGAATAGGATCTAAAGAAATAGATTTATCATGACATAGCAGAATAATCACAATTGAATTGGATCTAAAGAAATTGATCTATCATGACGTAGCAGAATAATCACAATTGAATTGGATCTAAAGAAATAGATCTATCATGACATAGCAGAATAATCATAATTAAATTGGATCCAAGAAATAGATCTATCATGACATAGCAGAATAATCACAAAGAAATAGATCTATCATGACATAATATTATATTTGATAATAGCATAGATTCATGGTTAACACATATCCGAATCACAATCTTTCATAATTTACTTTTATTTATCTAAACCTAAAAGCAACTAGAACTCACAGCGTTAGGTTTAGAGAATTGAGAAAGAATGATCTAGGATTTCTGAATTTGATTATCAAAGTATGTCGTTGTAGAAAACGGTTCAGTTCGCACTCCAGCAACATATGGCCTCCATGACTTCCAATGATGAAAATATGATAAATAGCCACATATTTATAGCTACAGAGCCCTCTAAAATCGACTGCCATCTCAGTCCTAGGGGTGTCGACACCCCTGTGGGTGGGTCGACCCCTAGGTCGACACCCCTCTAGGGGGTTAACCCCCTAGAGCAGGAATTTTGCCACTTTGACGAATTTTTCAAATTCGAACTGGTCTGGATAGAATTCTAACTCATCTCTGACTCATACGTATGTATATAATTTTTTCTACGCATATGCGAACTTAAAACCCTCATAACTTCCTCATACGGTGTCCGTTTTACGCAAACCAAATGTCTATCTTGACCAGAATTTCAAGACGGGCGCAATGGTGCAATCCGTTTCCTCAAATTCTGAATGTTAAGTTAATTACTATTTAATTTATTCTCGTTTAGTGTCATTAAAAATTTGGGGTGTTACATTCTCCCCTACTCAAAGGAATTTGTCCGCGAAATCTCTAAGTTGAGAAGAACGCCTATCCTACCATCCATCATCCATCTACTCATCCACCAATCATTGGCATCCATTGTCCTTAAAGATTTATAATGTTTATATGAATATATGCGAAGGTGTGTGTATATGTCCCAACACTAATGCGAAAATCAGGCAGTCTACTGATTCAGTTGACCTCCTTAATGCAATGTATGATTAGTGCCATAAATCCAATATGTATGCGAATAAACCTATCATATCATATAAGTTCTATGTGTGCACATTCGTTTGTCCAAATGCAACATCCATATGCTAACTGATCCATTTCCATTCATAAAAGAAAAGAAAATGCACACACATCAATATGCTATATAAGAGTGATTGAACCGATTTTAGTGCCTAATGTGTGTGTATGCATCCAAAGGCAACAACTAACAAAAACTTGCATCCATCAAACATAACATGTTTCAAACACATGTTTACATCCATAGGATTCCTATCTAAAGATCGAAAATACGATGGATAAGATATATTCTATTGACAGAAACAAGCACTGATAAAACTTAGGAAAAAGGAGTTAAGAACATACCCTCGAAAATAAAAGGGTATGATGCACGAATCTTGTTTTCGGTCTGCTAAGTCGCATCTCCTGGGTTATCTCCCCATTGAACCTTTAGCAACTTGATCTCTTTATTGCGCAACTTCTTAACCTCTGACCCAAGAATACAGGTAGGGATTCGTCTGACTGTCGCTTCCCGTTCCACTTCGACTTCTTCCAACATAGTCGGCTTAATAACTTCCACGGTGTCATGTAGGCACTTCCGCAGATGTGAGACGTGGAAAATGTCATGAACACCGAATAGATTTTCTAGGAGCTTTACTCGGTAGGCCATTTAGCTAATCTTCTCGGTTATGGGAAATGGTCCCACAAACCTAGGTGCCAACTTCCTTACTGATCCGAAGCGAACCACATTCCTTAAACACGATACTTTGATAAAAACCAAGTCTCCCACTTTGAATTTGATGTCAGTCCTTCTCTTATCTACATAGGACTTCTGCCTATCTTGAGCTGTCTTCATCCGCCGTCGAATAAGGTCAATCTTTTTGGATGTTTCCCTAACCATATCTGGTCCAAGTAATAACCTTTCTGTAGATTCCCACCAAAAAGTTGGTGATCTATAGGATCGTCCATACAATGCTTCGAAATGTGCCACGCCGATGCTGGCCTGACAACTGTTATTATAGGCAAACTCTACTAAAGGAAGATGCTTTTCCCAAGTCCCTCCGAAGTATAGGATACAGAGCCTTAAAAGATCTTCAAGAATCCTGCTTACCCTCTCCGTCTGTCCGTCGGTCTGAGGATGATAAGCGGTGCTCAAACACAACTATATACCTAATGACTCTTGCAAGCTCCTCCAAAATATGCTGGTAAAGATGGGGTCACGATCACTCACGATGCTGGAAGGTACTCCATGAAGACGAACTATCTCACGAACATAAATTGCTGCCAACCATGGTCTCGTCCTCTTACTCTTAACTGGAAATAAAATGAGTGCTCTTAGTAAGCCTGTCTACTACCACTCAAATGCTTGTGTTGCCCCTCGCTGATGTGGGAAAACCATATATGAAATCCATGGAGACGCTCTCCCACTTCCACTGCGGGACCTCTAAAGGATGAAGTAAACCACCGAGCTCCCTTTTCTCAGCTTTGACTTGCTGGAAAATCAGATATTGAGAAACAATGCTGCTACATCTTTCTTCATCCCATCCCAAAAGAAAACCCTTTCTCAAGTAGCTCCCCTACTTGCTTACTCAGCTCCCTCCTTTCCCTTGGATCGATATGGCGCACTGGTAATGCAACTGGCTTTGCATTGTCCACCAGATATATATATATATATATATATGAAAATCGATCTCGCGCCTTGGAGGTAAGTCCTGTACCTCCTCAAAAACATCAAAATAATCTCGAACCACTGGAATAGATTGCAAATCATTGACAGATGCATCAAGAGACTCTATAAATCTAAGCATAATAGACCCTTGGGGTCACAAGAAACTCGAGGGTTTTCCCATGACAATTCAGGAGTCTAACAACCCTCCTCTCACAATCCAGAATAGCCCCATACATTGTAAGCCAATCCATTCCTAGAATCAACCCATAGCCCATAAACCCAAGCAAATATGCGTCGCATTCAAAATTGACGCCTAACACAGATATTCTCAAACCCCGACCAATCATAGATAAATGAGCCGAACCACCAATGGGGTTTAAGACAACAACGGGATCAACTACCATACTAGTATTTAAGTGCAGAGATTCAATTACAGAACAAGATATAAACGAATGAGAAGCGCAAGAATCAAAAGGAGTTATTATAGGAAGATTGGAAAGAGAAATCAAACCTTCCATGGAAACTTTCCTACCTCTATCTGGTGCACTAGCCATGAGAGCTTTCGCTTGCCCTCAGGAGGTTCCTGTCCTTTGACTTGCCCTTGCTTCCTTGGGCACTCCCTAGAATAGTGTCCAACCTCTTCGCAAACGAAGCAAGAATTCTTCTCTTTCCTGCTGTCATGGGCCAAGTGACCCTCTCGCCCGCAACTATGGCACTTCCTGTTACCCTTAGCCTTGTCATTCTTTCTGCCCTTCTTCTGTTGTAGTTGCCGTCCTTTTCTTGGGTCATACCCTTTTATTTTGTGTTTCCTCGACCTTAACTTTTTCCTTTTCACCTCTATTTGAACTTTATCTATGTTCCCTTCCCGGACCATCATTTGTCTCATCCTTGGGTTGTACTCCTTAGCTTTAATTCCCTTGTTCTAATTTTTACCATCCTTGTGTAATAAGCTAACAAGTCTCTCGAAAGTTGCCTCCGTCACACGGAAATCCTTACGAAGCTCGAGAAAATTAGCCGCAGGTGAGACTATTGCAGTTACAAATGGAGGTTAGGCACTTTATTGCCCTTCGACATGTGCCGCAGTTCAAACATGCCTATGACATTATGCCGGAATGTGGACACATTTCAGGAAGAATCGGTTCCCTAGACAAAAAGAAAAAGGAATCAAGTGGAGAATCGAGAGATATTTCCTATGGCTTTGGGGAATATGATTTTTAAAATAGACTTTTCTTTTTGAAAATGCTTTCTTTTAAAACCTTTTCGAAAATTGTTTTCAAAAACTATTATCCAATCTGGTAACCATCAGATCTAATACCAAGTGTGACACACCACGTCCGTTAATGTCACTCACTAAGGGAATGCATTAAGTTTCGTAAAGAATTATTTGTAAACAGAACAGAAACATTACAAGACAGATATAAAATAGCAGCGGAATTAAAAACTTTTATTAATCATAAAGCATGGTTAAACTATATGTCTGAAAATACATAAACTCAGTATATCATTAAAAATTTCTGTCTAGTACTTTAAAAATCATAGTACAATAACAAAGGAAGCATAATCCCCAAATCATAAGTCATAATAGCAAAGATGGAAGCTTGAGCAATACATCTGTAACAACCCGTATTTTCAATAACCTGTTATAACATAAATCGAGGCAGAATTTAATTTATAAATCTGAATCAAGGGAAACGGGATATGCCATTGCGTTCGGCTCGGAATAATACGCGAAATAGAGTCCGAGTTTTCGAAAATCGGAGTCCGTATGACCCGATTAAGGCCCAAAGAAGTTTTCAGAAAAATTCAAAGTAAAAACAGATTTCAAATTCAAGTTTGAATTTGGAAAAAGGGTCAGATTGGGCCAGGCGGGAAAATTCCCGCCAGAGCACCCAAGTCGACAGCCCTGTCGACTTGGGAGTCGACTTAGTTGGACCCAAGTCGACAGCCCTGTCGACTTGGCTGTCGACTTGGTCCAGCCGGGCAGTTTTGCCTGTTGCACCATTTTGGGGTTTTGGTTAGGTTTTGGGCCAGATTCGGTTTTGAGGGCTGAGATTGGAATTAGGGTTTAATCCTAAGGTTGAAACTAATCCTAATCTCTATAAATAAGCCCCTAACCTAACCCTAAATCATCATTAATCAATCCTACAACTAAACTATGGCAAAATCATCCCTCTCATGGCCTCCACTCTCTTCATAAAATTCCTAAATAAATTTTTATGAGAGATTTTCCATGCATACAAGTGTTTTCAAGCTTGTATGAGCATCATTAGCTTGCATTCAAGTCAAGTTTCTATATTTGCATCATAAAGCAAGGGTTTTTATTGATTTGGAGCTTGCATTTTGGGTTTATTTGATTTCATAAGGGCTTTATCTCAATCTATACATACTTTTGTGTCTTCATAAGCATTGTAAGCCCTTTTCTACTTTCATATTTAAACTCTAAAGTTAAATGAATGATGCAAGTTTGGTTGATCATTATGATATGCAAGTTTGCCATGATATGCAAGTTTACCATGTCATGTTATGCAAGTTTGATATGTTATGATATGCAAGTTTGCCATGTTATGATATGCAAGTTTATCATGTTATGCTATGCAAGTATGCCATGTTATGATATGCAAGTTATGTTATGCAAGTTTGGGTTGATCATTTTGCTCATGTTATCATGTTATGCAAGCTTATCTTGGGTTTATGAACTTAAAGCTTCAAGCTTTATGCTAAAGGTTGCATTTTGGCAACATGTAAGTTATCATATCCCTTATGATAACTTTCATGTGAGGCTAAATGCGAACTTATAGCCATTTCTACATGTCACTTATCACCATGTATCACCAATATGCTAAGTTTGGTTTTATGCATGCTTTTGAGGCCTAAAAATGTAATATGTAAGTATATGAACATATGTACATTTCATATGCCACCATGTTAAACTTGTGGCTTCAACATCTTTATGTCATGATTATGCCAAGTTCCCTCTTTCTATCCTTTATGCGCTATTGCGATATGTAAGCGATGGGATTGCGTTTGGGGTTGGGTAAACTTAAAAGACATAAAAACATAAGATTTGGGAATTTACCTATTAAGTTAGGTCTACCCATTGGGAATTTACCTATTAAGTTAGGTCTACCCAAATTCTTGAAAACTTGTAACATGTTTTGGAAACATGATGGACATGACACTTAGAAAATATAAGTGTGACCAACTCGAGGTTGTGTTGAGTTTGTAGCGTAAACCTACCCGAAACCGACCAGCTTAACTAGTTGCTACAAACAATAGGACCCAATGAGAGAAGTTGGTCATGTTGTACCTTGAACCCGAGGTTAGACCAAGTTGTGGTGTAAAGCTACCCGGACCCGCCCGGCTTAACTAGTAACCACAACAAGGTCTAATGTGAGAGGTTAAGGCGCATTAAATTAATTAATGCCTCATGATTAGGGTTAAGTCATGGTCCACTTAATACTTAACCAATTTGGGCTTGGTAGATTAATCAGGGTTAAGTCGTGAACTCATCGTTACACTTAACCGAGTTAATCCAAGATTAGCAAGAGGGTTAAACCGTACTTAACCCACTAGAAAAATCCTAGCAATAGGGGTCCACTCCAGCAGTAATCCCAAGTTTGTATCATTAAGACCCTAGGGATTAGGCTAGGGAGGGGGCACGATTACTGGACTTGAGGTAAGTGACCAAAAACGACGGCAAAAGGGTACGCCGGTGTAGTTCCGGGCGGACTATAGTCGTGCACATAGTCCGAAGCCGGGGAAAACATGCACGGGTACCAGTAGATCGACACTGTGCACTTATGTTTATGGTGTTCAGGGGTTGACACCCTAGGGCTTGATACACCCGACGGGAAACCCTGCACAGTCTGACTACAATTATGTTTGGGCCGTATTGACACCAACACGTGACGAGTTAGGCTTATAGGGAGCCGATCGACTAGACCGTTTGGTTGGACCGCGTATTAGGGTCATTTCATGTTATTGGGCCAAAAGCTTGGGCCAAGGGATCAATACTTGTTTATTCAAGTCATGTTAGTTTGCTAGTACACCTGTGGTGCAAAACCTTAATCCTGATTATGCGATGACACCTTTATCTACCTTGTTAGTTAATCATCATGTTAGTATGTTGTTATCCTTATGTTCATCCCTGCTTCTCATGCCAGTTAACTTTATCAGTTTACATTGATTGTAGTAGGGCTTACTCAGTCTTTTTGACTGACCTGTTTTCTTTCGCCTCTTTTCTTCCGTTCCCCCGCCCCCCCCCCCCCCCAGGTTGTCAGGGAGGGAATATTGGAGCTTAGCTTGGATTCTGATCACTTGCTTGTGGGATTTTAGCTCATGTACGGTCTTGACATGAAGCTAACTATGGTTATCACTTATTTTGGGGATAGTACTTATGTATTTCGGTTTTTTAGTTGATGTTGTTTTTATCTAGACTTGTTTATTTGGAAAGCTATGTTGTACCAGACTTGTTTTGAAATATTTTGAAATCTTCCGCTATTTTACTTATCTTATTTACTCTGTTTACATATATACATATGTTCTTGTTCTGCCTTGATATATCATTATGCATGTTACCTGATTCAAACGCCCCTCCAAAGTCAGAGTGCTTGCAAGAGCCACCCTGGCGGAGGTGGGGTGTTACATTTGGTATCAGAGCATATGGTTTACGAGAAGGAACAAAAAGATTTTTAAAACTTTTGGAAAACTAGTTTCAAAACCAAGTATAAAGTATTTTCCAAAGAAAAAGTCTAGTTTATTTTAAAGGCTATTCCCCAAAAAGCCATTAGCAAAATTCCTTCGTTTTTCTCCATTCTGAATCTATCTTTTTCTTCGTTTTCAGTATGGCCGATAACTTTGCTATTCCGGAGGGAGTACACGTACCTGTTTGGTATAGGAGACTTTTGGAGGCTAGGGCGACCGAAGCCGGCCCCGCAGATGTTCCTCCTCCTCCTACTCCGGTAGTTAATGTTCCTCCTCCTCCTGTCGCTGAGGTTCCTCTTCCTCCTCCCCCTCAGCATCCTCAAGCTGACTTCGCAACGATTTCAAAGCAATGGGTGGTAAGAACTTTCAAGGCACTGAGACTTTTGTAGAGGCCAGAAATTGGTTGAAAGAGACCGAGGATTTATTTGCTATCTTTGGGTTAGACGATCAGAGGAAGATCTTGTTGGCGGTTTGGCTTATGAAAGATGAAGCCGCTTATTGGTGGGAAGTCACCAATGGTACTAGGCCTGTTGTGACTTGGGCCGATTTCAGGGCAAGGTTCGTGCTTAAGTTTCTATCTTCTGCTGAGGAGAATCTGCAAATGGAGAGGTTCATAACTTTGAAACAAGGAGATATGTCTGTCAAAGAATATGTGAACAAGTTCAATCAGTTAGCTCGTTTTGGCTTGGATATGGTGAATACTCCTCAGAAGAAGGCTCTTCGTTTTGCTAGAGGATTGAATGAGCCGTTGCAGGGATTGGCTATGTCACATATTCCCCATGGGGCCACGTTTGAGAGCTTGGTTGATATGGCGTTACTTCAGGGAGATGTCAAGAAAGAGGTCAAGATGAATGATACTCAAGCCAAGAAGACTGATTCCCAGTGGAAAGGAAATTAGGGAAATCCAAGTGGTCAGAGCAGTCAAGGCAATCAGAACAAGAACAAGAACAAGAGTCAAGGCAACAAAGGGAACAACAACAAGGGCAAGAACAACAAGGGGAAGTGCCATTATTGCGGTTCAGTTGGGCATCTTATTAAGGATTGTAAGAAGAGGAAAAGGAAGAATGGTGAATGCTTTTTCTGCGGTGAGACTGGACATTTCAGTAAGGATTGCCCGAAAAAGCAAGGGCAAGGCCAGGGTCAGACTCAGCGTGCTGGACCTTCAGGAGGGCAAGTTCATGCTCTCAATGCCGCTCCAGTTCCCGATCGAGGTAGTATTTCTGTTGAGAGCCTTGTATATATTTCTGATTTTCCAGTTCGTACCTTGTTTGATTCTGGTGCATCGCATAGCTTTATCTCATCTGATCTTGTTGATAGTTTGCACCTTAGTACTAGCTTGGTAGATGATCCCGTCTGTGTCTCAAATCCTATTGGGGGTTCCGCCCATCTGTCTATGATATGTGGGGATTTGAGGATCTCTATACTGAGTGTAGAGTTCTTGTGTAGTGCTTATGTTCTTGGTTTTAGGGGATACAGATTGATATTAGGCATGGATTGGTTGTCCAAATATGGAGCCATCCTTGATTGTGAGCATAGGGTTGTGAGGCTCGTGACTCGCCTCAGGAACACCCTAGAAATTTCTTGTAATCCGAGAGGTCCCGTCATGTTGTGCTATCTTGAATCACTCGACTCGTCAATGGAAACTCTTCAGTCTGTGAGAGTGGTTCGAGAGTATCCGGATGTTTTCGATGAAGTTAGGGGGTTGCCCCCTAAGCGAGAGACTGATTTCCGCATTTATCTGGTGGATAATGCAAAGTCGGTTTCTTTGCCCGTTCGGCACATGGCTCCGCGTGAAAGGCGGGAGCTAAGTAAGCAAGTGAAGGAGTTGCTTGAGAAGAACTTCATTAGACGAAGTATATCTGAATGGGGAGCGCCTGTGGTATTTGCTACCAAGGCAGATGGTTCTCTCCGACTTTGTGTTGACTATCGAGAGTTGAATAAGCTGACTAAGAAGAACAGACACCCGTTACCGAGGATTGATGATCTCTTTGACCAGCTTGTCTGTGCTTCTGTTTTCTCTCAGCTTGATCTTGCTACTGGATTCCATCATCTCAGGGTAGCTTAAGATAGTATAGACAAGACTGCGTTCAGAACTCCAGATGGATTCTTCGAATGGCTTGTCATGCCGTTCGGCTTGACTAATGCACCCGCATATCTCGTGGACTTGATGAGTAGGGTGTTCAGGGAGTTCTTGAACAAGTTTGTCGTGGTCTTCGTAGATGATATTCTAATCTTCTCTAAGGATGAGGAAGAGCACGCAAGGCATCTCGTGGAGGTGATGGATACGCTTAGAGCGCTTCAGTTAAAAGCCAAGTTCTCCAAGTGTCACTTTTGGAGAAGGGAAGTTAGATTCCTTGGGCATATAGTATCTAAGCAAGGCTTAGCGGTGGATCCCGCTAAGGTAGTTGCAGTTCAGGATTGGAAGACTCCAAGGAATGCAACCGAAGTGAGAAGTTTTCTAGGTCTTGCAGGCTTTTACCGGAAGTTCATCAAGGACTTCGCGAAGATTTCCGCTCCTCTCACTAAATTGACGAAGAAAAATTTAGTTTTTGCTTGGAGCATAGAATGCGAGCTTGCTTTTCAGAAGCTCAAGAGAGCTCTCACATCAGCACCTGTTCTAGCTTTGCCCGATGGAGGGAAGTTATTTACAGTATACACCGATGCATGTGGCACGGGGTTAGGAGCTGTTCTGATGCAAGAAGGAAGAGTGATATGCTTTGGCGGTAGACAACTCAAAGTGCATGAGAAGAATTATCCCACTCATGACTTAGAGTTGGCAGCAATAGTATATGCACTCAAGGCTTGGCGCCATTATCTTCTGGGAGAAAGATTTGAGCTTTATATCGATCACAAGTCATTGAAGTATCTCTTTTCTCAGAAGGATCTGAATCTGAGGCAACAAAGATGGATGGAATTCTTGGCGTCCTACGATTTTGAGATAGCTTATACCCCTTGCAAGGGGAATGTGGTAGCAGATGCATTGAGTAGAAAAAGGTTGACTCTGAGTCCTCTATTCGTTGAGATGAAGAATTTAGAGTATGTGGCAACCTTTGATTTCTCTTTGGCGGTTGAGTCGATGACCGGTTCTTTAGCATCTCTGGAACTCAGACCTACCCTTCTTGATCAAGTTGGGGCTTCGCAGAGAGAAGACCCTCAGATAGTTGAGATTATGGATAAGCTGATTCGAGGAGAGGCGTCTAGTCATCTCGCTCGATATTCTATTGATGACAAGGGTTGGCTGAGGAGAGACGGAAGGTTATGTGTTCCAATGGTAGAAGATTTAGTAAGAAAAGTTCTTGAGGAAGCGCATCGCTCTAAGTTGACTATACATCCGGGCGGAGATAAGATGTATAAAGATATGAAGCGCATTTTCTTTTGGCCTGGGATGAAGAAGGATGTGGCAGAGTTTGTCTCTAGATGTATCATTTGCCAGCAAGTTAAGGCAGAGTCGAAGAAGCCCGGTGGGCTATTGCATCCTCTAGATGTTCCACTATGGAAGTGGGAGAGTATTTCCATGGATTTTATCGATGGGCTACCAAGGTCAAGGAAAGGGAATACGAGCATTTGGGTTATTGTGGATAGACTCACGAAGAGTGCTCATTTCATTCCAGTGAAGAGCAAGAGGACCGCATCTTGGCTAGCGTCTGTATATCTTCGTGAGATTGGGAGACTACATGGAGTCCCTTCTAGTATAGTCAGTGACCGTGACCCAATTTTTACAAGTCAATTCTGGAATAGCTTGCAAGAAGCTATGGGCACGAGGTTGAATCTAAGTACGGCTTATCACCCACAGACGGACGGTTAAACCGAAAGGGTGAATAGGGTACTCGAGGATCTATTGAGGCTTTGTATTCTGGATTTTGGTGGTACTTGGGAAGACCATCTTCCTCTTGTTGAGTTTGCATATAATAACAGTTATCAGGCAAGCATAGGGATGGCACCATTTGAAGCTTTATATGGGAGGCCGTGCAAGTCGCCTACATGTTGGTGGGAGACTACAGATGAGCTTATACTTGGGCCTGATATGATCAGAGATACATCCGAGATGGTCGAGTTGATTCGGAGACGGATGAAAGCGGCCTAAGACCGACAGAAATCCTATGCTGATAAGCGAAGAACTGATTTGGAGTTTGATGTTGGGGATATGGTTTTCGTGAAGGTTTCTCCTTTGCGGAATGTGGTCCGATTTGGAGCCGTTGGGAAGTTAGCACCGAGGTTTGTTGGACCATTCCCTATTATAGAGAGGATAGGGCAGATGGCTTATAGAGTGGAGTCGCCCGAGAAGCTTGCCGGAGTACACGATGTTTTTCATGTCTCGCATCTCTGGAAGTGTTTACATGAATTAGCAGAGGTCGTTGAGCCAAGTGTTCTGAAAGATGTGGAAGTGGAGAAAGAGGCTACCTTGAGGAGAGCTCCGATTCGTATCTTGGGGACGGAGACCAAGAAGCTAAGGAATCGAGAGGTCAAGTTGGTGAAGGTTCAATCGGGTGAAGCCGAAGAAGACGCAACTTGGGAAACCGAGGAGAAGATGCGTGGGCTTTATCCATTCCTTTTTGAGGGTACACTCTCAATCTCTTTTCTTTGTTAGCATATCTTTCTCTTTGCTATCCATGTTTATCTAGTTTATCGTGTTAATCTTGTCATGAGAACCTTAGGTAGAAGCCCTTTGGATGAAATATGTGTTTGAAACATGTTATGCTTGATGGTTGCAAGTGTTTGCAAGTGGTTACTCGTGGATGCATTATACACGTTAGGCACTAGATCGGCTCACACACTCCTCATACTGCATATGCATGAGTGTTTATGCTTATTCATGGATGAAAATTTTTGTGTTATCACATGGATGTTGCATATGGATGTATGTTATGTGCACACATATAGATGTTATACATTATGTTAGGAATTGCATACATATGGATTCATTTCACTAACATAATTTGCATTGATGATATTTGCATTAGATAAGTACATATACACACACCTTTGCATATGTTCATGCAACATTTAGAATCTTGTAAGGACAATGATTGCTCGTGGATGATGTTTTGAGTAGATGGATGTTGGATGGTAGGATACGTTCTTCCTAACTTGAAGATTTCGGGGACGAAATCCTTTAAGGAGGAGAGAATGTAACAACCCGTATTTTCAATAACCTGTTATAACGTAAATCGAGGCAGAATTTAATTTATAAATCTGAATCAAGGGAAACAGGCTATGCCATTGCGTTCGTCTCGGAAAAATACGTGAAATAGAGTCCGAGTTTTCGAAAATCGGAGTCCGTATGACCCGATTAAGGCCCAAAGAAGTTTTCAGAAAAAATCAAAGTAAAAACAGATTTCAAATTCAAGTTTGAATTTGGAAAAAGGGTCGGATTGGGCCAGGCGGGAAAATTCCCGCCAGAGCACCCAAGTCGACAGCCCTGTTGACTTGGGAGTCGACTTGGTTGGACCCAAGTCGACAGCCCTGTCGACTTGGCTGTCGACTTGGTCCAGCCGGGCAGTTTTGCCTGTTGCACCATTTTGGGGTTTTGGTTAGGTTTTGGGCCAGATTCGGTTTTGAGGGCTGAGATTGGAATTAGGGTTTAATCCTAAGGTTGAAACTAATCCTAATCTCTATAAATAAGCCCCTAACCTAACCCTAAATCATCATTAATCAATCCTACAACTAAACTATGGCAAAATCATCCCTCTCATGGCCTCCACTCTCTTCATAAAATTCCTAAATAAATTTTTATGAGAGATTTTCCATGCATACAAGTGTTTTCAAGCTTGTATGAGCATCATTAGCTTGCATTCAAGTCAAGTTTCTATATTTGCATCATAAAGCAAGGGTTTTTATTGATTTGGAGCTTGCATTTTGGGTTTATTTGATTTCATAAGGGCTTTGTCTCAATCTATACATACTTTTGTGTCTTCATAAGCATTGTAAGCCCTTTTCTACTTTCATATTTAAACTCTAAAGTTAAATGAATGATGCAAGTTTGGTTGATCATTATGATATGCAAGTTTGCCATGATATGCAAGTTTACCATGTCATGTTATGCAAGTTTGATATGTTATGATATGCAAGTTTGCCATGTTATGATATGCAAGTTTATCATGTTATGTTATGCAAGTATGCCATGTTATGATATGCAAGTTATGTTATACAAGTTTGGGTTGATCATTTTGCTCATGTTATCATGTTATGCAAGCTTATCTTGGGTTTATGAACTTAAAGCTTCAAGCTTTATGCTAAAGGTTGCATTTTGGCAACATGTAAGTTATCATATCCCTTATGATAACTTGCATGTGAGGCTAAATGCGAACTTATGGCCATTTCTACATGTCATTTATCACCATGTATCACCAATATGCTAAGTTTGGTTTTATGCATGCTTTTGAGGCCTAAAAATGTAATATGCAAGTATATGAACATATGTACATTTCATATGCCACCATGTTAAACTTGTGGCTTCAACATCTTTATGTCATGATTATGCCAAGTTCCCTCTTTCTATCCTCTATGCGCTATTGCGATATGTAAGCGATGGGATTGCGTTTGGGGTTGGGTAAACTTAAAAGACATAAAAACATAAGATTTGGGAATTTACCTATTAAGTTAGGTCTACCCATTGGGAATTTACCTATTAAGTTAGGTCTACCCAAATTCTTGAAAACATGTAACATGTTTTGGAAACATGATGGACATGACACTTAGAAAATATAAGTGTGACCAACTCGAGGTTGGGTTGAGTTTGTAGCGTAAACCTACCCGGAACCGACCGGCTTAACTAGTTGCTACAAACAATAGGACCCAATGAGAGAAGTTGGTCATGTTGTACCTTGAACCCGAGGTTAGACCAAGTTGTGGTGTAAAGCTACCCGGACCCGCCCGGCTTAACTAGTAACCACAACAAGGTCTAATGTGAGAGGTTAAGGCGCATTAAATTAATTAATGCCTCATGATTAGGGTTAAGTCATGGTCCACTTAATACTTAACCAATTTGGGCTTGGTAGATTAATCAGGGTTAAGTCGTGAACTCATCGTTACACTTAACCGAGTTAATCCATGATTAGCAAGAGGGTTAAACCGTACTTAACCCACTAGAAAAATCCTAGCAATGGGGGTCCACTCCAGCAGTAATCCCAAGTTTGTATCATTAAGACCCTAGGGACTAGGCTAGGGAGGGGGCACGATTACTGGACTTGAGGTAAGTGACCAAAAACGACGGCAGAAGGGTACGCCGGTGTAGTTCCGGGCGGACTATGGTCGTGCACATAGTCCGAAGCCGGGGAAAACATGCACGGGTACCAGTAGATCGAGACTGTGCACTTATGTTTATGGTGTCCAGGGGTTGACACCCTAGGGCTTGATACACCCGACGGGAGACCCTGCACAGTCTGACTATAATTATGTTTGGGCCATATTGACACCAACACGTGACGAGTTAGGCTTATAGGGAGCCGATCGACTAGACCGTTTGGTTGGACCGCGTATTAGGGTCATTTCATGTTATTGGGCCAAAAGCTTGGGCCAAGGGATCAATACTTGTTTATTCAAGTCATGTTAGTTTGCTAGTACACCTGTGGTGCAAAACCTTAATCCTGATTATGCGATGACACCTTTATCTACCTTGTTAGTTAATCATCATGTTAGTATGTTGTTATCCTTATGTTCATCCCTGCTTCTTATGCCAGTTAACTTTATCAGTTTACATTGATTGTAGTAGGGCTTACTCAGTCTTTTTGACTGACCTGTTTTCTTTCGCCTCTTTTCTTCCGTTCCCCCCCCCCTTAGGTTCTCAGGGAGGGAATATTGGAGCTTAGCTTGGATTCTGATCACTTGCTTGTGGGATTTTAGCTCATGTACGGTCTTGACATGAAGCTAGCTATGGTTATCACTTATTTTGGGGATAGTACTTATGTATTTCAGTTTTTCAGTTGATGTTGTTTTTATCTAGACTTGTTTATTTGGAAAGCTATGTTGTACCAGACTTGTTTTGAAATAGTTTGAAATCTTCCGCTGTTTTACTTATCTTATTTACTCTATTTACATATATACATATGTTCTTGTTCTGCCTTGATATATCATTATGCATGTTACCTGATTCAAACGCCCCTCCAAAGTCAGAGTGCTTGCAAGAGCCACCTTGGCGGAGGTGGGGTGTTACAACATCTAGAAGCTCCAAGCAAGACGATAGCAGAATCTTGACTAAGCCTGAGAATTCCCTCCCTTGAGTACCTTAGGGGGGAACGGAAGAAAGAAGAGGAAACAAAGAGGGTCTGACATAAAGTCTAGCAAGTCCAGTGATTTTTAGCCAGTAAATAAATAAAAGTAACATGATAGGCATATAAAATGGATAAGAGAGATCACTACATAAATGGTAGGTGTGACAAGTTAAACAAGATAAGGTGTAAATTCTTCACTAATGATTACTCTGCACTATTACTAGTACAACTAAAGTGAGATGATCCCTTCCCCTATAAGTTGGTAGACTTAGGGCACACGTCCGAGTGTACTCTAACCCTACCCTAATTGATCGGCTCCCTACTCCGTAGATATCCTGTGCTGGCCCCACAGTAAGAGGTATCACTCCATAAAGTGGCAACCCAAGGTGTGCACAACCATATCTACTGGTGTCACTGTCGTCTTAGCCCCCTCTGCCCGGCCGTGCACGCACATGTCCTCGGTTAGTTTGCGCCGCTCACACCGTCCATCTCGATTAGATCTATTACAAACATTTAGTAAGCGTACCCCTTCTCCGCCTAGTACGGAGTTCTTCACTTGATACCAACTCTGGGTTACTGACAGAAATGGATTACTGACAGAAATGGGTCCACACAATATGATACAAGCTCTCCCTCGTGTCTTGTATCCCTACTGGGTTTTCCACTGACTATGTAGGTGTCTTTAATTACATAGCCCTATACCAGTTATGCTTACCCTAAAGGGGTGTCTTTAATTACATAGCCCTACACCAGTTATGCTTACCCCAAAGGGGTGTCTTTAATTACAAAACTCCAATCTTTCTACCAGTTTTGCTTACCTATAGGTTTCTTCAATACATAACCCCCAATCTTCCAACCGGTTAAGCTTACCTATAGGTGTCTTTAATTACATAACTTTATTATTTCCACCGATTATGTATACCACTAGGTGTCTTTAATTACATAACCTTATCGGTTTAAGTTTCTAGGCCTATATATACTAATATAGCCTACCTACCAAAGATTTACTTAACCCACCCATTGATCCAATCAATTTTACTTAACCCTAATTTTAGTTCTTATTCATACAATCCCTTACGGATTAGTTTAGATTAAGTAGTCCAATTTATTACCATGTCCATGTATGGTTTATAATGGGCTAGACCTCCCACATTAGGCCTACAACGTGTGGATGCTGGATATGCCAGTCGAGTCCAGGCAGACTTATTCCACAGTTAGGCCTAACCTCGTGTCATACCAGATTCTTATTTATGTACTTTGACCTCCCACATCCGGTTCAACATTAGTGGCTACTGGATATGCCGGTCGGGTCCGTGCAGACTTCCACCACTAATGCAACCCAAACTCGTGTCATAAGTACAATTACAATTCCTAATTGTAATTACTAGACATTCCACTTTTAATTAATTACCAATTAGTTAATCCTTTCCTTTTATAGGTGTCAATACCTATTTTACCCAGTAATTTGAATTACATGTCCAAAAATGTTCATACTCAAATTATGTCTTTTTTAACCCTTTTTCCCCCGTTCCTTAACTAGCGCCCACACAAAGTTGGCAACTTGCCTAGGCTAGACAATAGCCTAGTCATAAATGATAATAGGGAAAATAATGGGAATATAACTAAAATGATCATCTTGGCATAAACATAAACTTATCATGATAAAAAGGTGAGTGGACATGTAATTTTCATCATAACAAGATGAAAAAAACTAGTGAGCATAACATGATGTCTCAGTAAGCATAGTAAGATCTAAATCAGCAGTTTATATGTCCAATTTATTTAGATCTAACATGATAACACATGGTGATAGGTTAAATCACATGATTCAGATCTAGAGGTTAAAACAGCTCTAACATGATAACAAGGTGATAATCTAGATCTGACTAACAGTTTCATGTCCACATAAATTAGATCTACTAGTTTAGAAATAGATCTACACAAATCCACATCATAACATGTCATAGACGATACAATTTAGATAAAGATTTAGATCCAATCCTAACCAATTCAAGGTGGCATATGTTCATGATTTACATAAATGATTAGGTCTATCCAATGACATAACTATTCAAATTAACAGATTTATATTAACCACAATACAGTTACAAACCAAGATCCACAATAATAACATAGCAGAATAATCACCATTTAATTGGATCTAAAGAAATTGATCTATCATGACATAGCAGAATAATCACAATTGAATTGGATCTAAAGAAATAGATCTATCATGACATAGCAGAATAATCACAATTGAATTGGACCTAAAGAAATAGATCTATCATGACATAGCAGAATAATCACAATTGAATTGGATCCAAAAAATAGATCTATCAAGACATAGCAGAATAATCACAAAGAAATAGATCTATCATGACATAGTATCAGATATGATAATAACATAAATTCATGGTTTACATAAATCCAAATCACAATCTTTCATAATTTACTTTTATTTATCTAACCTAAAAGCAACTAGAACTCATAGCATTAGGTTTAGAGAATTTAGAAAGAACGGATCTAGAATTTCTGAATTTGATTATCAACGTATGTTGTTGTAGAAAACAGTTCAGTTCGCACTCCAGCAGCATATGGCCTCCATGACTTCCAATGAAGAAAATATGGCCTCCATGACTTCCATGACTTCCACGACTTTCAACGTATGTTATTTATTTGTTTAAACTGATAACGCGAATTGTTGAACTAGCATGTATTCATGTAAAGCAACACTTTGAACTGGTGTTGCACGTCACAGCACAAGAATTCCAATCGCAATACTGCATTCACATATAATGCAACAACATATGAATGTTGTTGTAGAAGATCAAAGAAAGCATAGCTTTCGCCACATTTTTCATGCAACACACACAAATTAGCGCCTAATATATGTGCCCACTTTTGTAGTAGTGGTTGACTCTTTGGTTTAGGACCCAAGTCAAAGGAACTGCCCTTACAAAGGTCTTAGGTGGTCATTGGGTTTCGCTTTCTCGTATAAGGTATTAAAGGGTCCTTATAGATGATAGCGTATGAGTGGGGAAGTTCTCTAAGCAATGTCCATTTCTTACCTAGGGACTTAATGACTGCCAACCTAGGGATGATTTTTATAAATAACCTAAAAGGAACCACCGTCCAAAGAAAGTATTAAGTGGCTAGAGTTCAACGGTAGGAAGAAATAGATAGTAATAAGATGGTACGCCATGAGGGTCTTAAATAAAGTTGTGGCTCAACCTAAACCTGGTATTAAGTGGTTGTTTCTATCCCTCAACCTATGAGGAGAGTATATATTTAATAACGTTGGCGTTAGGAACTAGGACTTAAGGGACTAAGTGGAGGCCACCTCATGGGGTATTAAGTTACAGTGAGGAAGTCCACCATTAGATAAACATGTAGGCCTTAAGTGGCTGTAAAGATGTCTGCCTCACATGATCGGTTGTGTGTATGTGTTTGTTTGCGTAGACATAACATGAAGAATTTACACTGCCAAATATAGGAAATAGTTATTTGTAAACTTACATGATTTTCATTCACTAGAACTTTATGTTCTGACCTCCCTTCTCTTAACATAAACAGGCTAGTAAGTAGGAATGCTTGGTATCAATGACGCTTTGGAGATGGAGCCTAATGATAGAGGCTTTAGTTATTTATGACAATATAAATATTGTATTACTGGGATAGTTATTAATGTACCTTTCTCTATTGTTATTCATACTTGTTGTATCTGATATTTACGATGGTTTTATTTATGATACATCTATTTTGAATATTATATTATGTCCCTTCCGTTGTGTGAGATTCTAATTTCATTTTTATTGCTCAGTGATATCCATTTTTGTATTTCCTTCTAGGAACCAACAATCCATTTAGAATGGTTCCAAGTCCCGATGGGCATTTTCTACATCGGAATTTAGGCCCATTCCGGTCGGGTTGTTACACTTAGTAAACTATTAGTTGTTGATATGTCAAATAAATTATAAAAATTTGAAAATTTTAATATTTGTACAATATTCATATTAAAAAAAGGTTAGAAATCTTTGGTATACAAATACATCAGTCATATAACATAATTTTATACGTAAGCAGTGGTTGCAAAATTAATTTATGATTCATCTATATCGATGCATTAATGCATTACACTGTAAAATTCTTATTTTAACTAAAGTGCCTACATTTTGATATTTCTACGGTTGCTTAAAAACCCACCTCAATGTCACTTAACTTGGTACTATGTTTTTAATTAACCATGTAATCTTGATTTTAATTTATTTGAATAAATTTAATTAATAAATATTCATTAATTCATCTAATAAAACTTAAATGCAACAATTTCAATTTGTATACCGCATTCATAATAAAAAAGCAGTCAAATAGATTTTAAATTTAAATATTAAATATATAATTTAGTTGTCACAAATAGTTTACATGAATAACATTAACAATACTATTTATTATTCATTTATCTCAATAAATTTATTTGCATTGTTGAATTGTGCTTTTAACTTTAAGTATCCATATTTTGACATGTCTATAGTTATGTACAACTTCATTCATTATTTCCTAATCTGTTGTGATTAGACCTATGCATTTAAATTACATAAATATCTCAAATTTAATGTATTTTAATAATCATATAATTGTCTAATATTTATACATACAGACACATATTAATAAAAACAATAACAAAAAATCGTGTCTAACTATATAGATATATACATCGCATACATATATTTATGTACAAAAACAATAATATTAAAGTTAATTTGTAAATTAATTATAATCATTTATCTACATAAACAACAAATTTATCATACACAACGTTAGAAAATTCCATTTTTGACTTCAAATAATTCTGCATTAAAATCTCTGTAATCTTTTTACAATACCCTTCTCGATTTATTCATATTATCTACTCATAAGTCAATATATTTTAACTAGTTACATAATTTCAAATTTAATATATATAAAAGATATAAGCTAAATATTATTTGTAATTCATCTAAAATAATTATAATATGTCAATTTCAATAAAAATACTTGCTTATAGTAGTAAGAATACTGAAATTATTATTTTATTTCAAAGAAATATAAGTTACATAATGCATACCATATATAAACAACAACGACAATAATTTATATCATATTTATTTTGTCATAATCATCGTATGTTTTACAATAAAGTTCCAATTTTAACATTAATTTTTTTAAATTTGTATTGTATAATATTATCGTGTGCAATACTAGGCATACACAATACTCGTATAAAATCTTTACTATCTATATAAAAAATGAATTTGGTTTTAAGATCTCACAGCCTCTCTCACCAAGTTTAAAACCCAGTCGTCGCTCCTACAAGTTTAAGACCTTTTCATCCGCATCTTTGGTCCTTCCCTCCTTTCCTTTCAGATTACGAGTATTCTTCCGCTTTTGATTTCCGCCTCTTCCCTTCCATCCATGTCCAGATCTCCACCAATTATTATTTTTAGATTCAATGATGAATTAATGAACTGGGTATTTCCTTATTTTTATTTACAATTTTTCTAGCTCTTAATCGAATTAGTTGAAAATCTATGTTATTTTTTCAAACCATTTTGTACTTTTGATTTTGCAAATTTCATGTATAACAATTTAACGAATCTTCTAGATCCATGCTCAGTCAGGTATATCTTCAGCAAATATGTGATTTTACAACTATTTTTCGAAATTTCCAGTTCTCAATTGGGTATATCTTAAACGGCTATGTGATTTTACTACTATTTTCGAATTTTCGAGTTTTTACTTGTATCGTCAAGTACACATTTGATCTATTTCTTTTTTAGTACGTCAAAAGTAGAAGATACAAGGAAAACGTGAGCCTATGCAATTGTCTAATGGGATTTTAGACCATATATTGCAGTAGAAGAATCCATTAACTATTGAATTATTGGCTTAGGTACGTAAGATTACTCAATTATACTTATTTCTTTTCTTTTGTTTTTGCATGAAATATCGATCCTCATCTTTTGCACCAGCGATCCAATTCACAGTCTCCTTCAACCTCCAAACACTGAAATGATATTCTCCAATTGCAGCATTCTGATTTTGGACCTCATTATGGGTTTTTATGGTAATTTCTATTCTGATTATAGTTTAGTTATTAATCTGATCAATTTGTGCTTCTATATGTTAAGTATACGAGACTAAAATTTCATTTGTACCTTTTTATGTATTTTTTACTTTTCTTATATACCTTGTTCGACTTCATACAAGATATGTTTAAGTGCCAATTTTTTATTACTCCTTTTAGTATCAAGGTGATGTTTTGAAGTATAATTCGAGTGATTGTACATTAGAATACATAAAGGTATATATTCAGTCAAATCTTTGTATCTTTAAGCTCTTACATATAGTTTTCATCTAATGTAATAAACCTAGGACATTGCAGTGGATATTTGGATGGGTATAATTGTCATTAACAAACTTTCTACCTTTTGGCTGGACCTTCATTTTACGTCAACTAGGATTTGTGGCAAATAGGATAATACTCCATTGAAAGAATCAAAATGATCATTGTTTTAAGATTTGGTAAGAAATACATAAATAGCCTGAAAATAAATTAAAAAGCATTTACAAATTTGATTAATTCCTAAGAAGGTACATGAAGTTGGTTACTAGCCGAGTTGCTGAGCTTTGTCTACGCCAGATTTGGTTCAGGTATAAATGAATGTTCACTTATATCTTGATGTTCTTGATAACTTTTTATAATTTCACCAACTGTTTTGTTTTTTATGCGTAAGTAGTTGTAAGCTCATATCCTCTGATAAAGTCTTTTCATATTTCCATGAAATGCTACTACCAATGAAGGCGCTTTCGTGTAAAGCAAACTCAAATTGCTTAAATGTAATGCAAGTTTTCAAGCGACCAAGACATCATGTTTGAGAGCTATTGCTAAAGTTGACAAATTCAAGGTTTGTGCACATTTTCTAAACCATCATCTCTATAATTCATTAATTGATTCAATTTTGCAATATGATATTCTAACTATTTACTTTCTCTTCATATTGTTTAATGGTTTAACTTTGCTTCATGGTATTTCAACTGTTTACTTTTCTAATGGATGATTCTAATGCAAGAACAAAATAAATATTCATCTTTTTTACAACATTCAATTTCTAACTCAAGCTGCTAAAATAATACTATTGTGTCAACTAACCAAGTTATTCTGTATCATGATCAGTGCGTTATAATGCCTTCGATATTGCAATTCACATAGAATTTTATGTTTCTCTAGATGGTTTCCAAGTTTTCATTGGTTAATTATGGATAATGTTGATGTTAACGTAGGCAACGTTTAAATTAAAATTACCCCCACTTTTGATCTATTTCCTTTAAGCACGATAGAAATAAATAAATTTAACCCACTATATTATTATTCACAAATATACACAAAAGGTATATATGTTACATGTTTATTATTGTGTGCCAAAATGATATGTTTGTTCATGCATGTTTTCTTCCACACCACTGATTAACATGTAAAAGTGTTTACTTTTACGCTCATATCTTATCTTTATTGTGTATAAATAAATGTACCTTTGGGTATTTTTGTGTTTTTACAGATTGTCAATAAAAGTCTCCTCTATCTCAATCAAAGACCAATTGCAAAGAAATGCTACTGTTCGGAATCAATAAGTTTTCAATTATAAAAGATGTTGTAGCTAACTGATAAAGGCATGTTAATTTGGATAGAGTGAGCTGAGTTTGATCCTTGTCAAGCACTATTTTTTGCTGAAGAAAGAAACATGGTTATATACACATCACCCCCTTTGCTCTGAAGAATATATGGACTAGAGGCATATTATACATATATATATATATGTATGTATGTATGTATGTATTCATATGTATGTATATATGTAATATATACATTAATAAAGATTTTAGGAATTTGGCATGTTCCTTTTAAAGAAATCAAATCAAATCATTTATATTTAACTGCCATGCAAAAGAAGTTTTGATAGGATCATTACCAAAAGGAAACTCAATCAGTGCCATATGTCAAAAGGAAACATTTGATAGTAAATCTTCAACCAAGAATCATGAAGAGAATATTCATTTATCTTTGGAAAGAAAATATATTTTTATAATTTTTTCCTAGGTCCAATATTCATGTAGAGAGGAGACTTCAGCCATTATAAACACTCATGTACCCATTGTAAAAATGGTTCATTCTTTTCTTATTCTCCATAGTAAAGCTTTGCTTTTCTTCTTCATTTTGATTTTGCATTCTCATGGCAATTTGTATTGTCTAGTCAATTAGATTTGCTAGAACACAAATTGTTATTGCATTTTGTTTTCTCATTAGTGATTGGTTGTATGATTAGATTCAACGTTAATCCTAATTTTTATTTCTGTTTGTTTATTTCTATTCTACAGTTTTAGTTTCAATATTTTGTTTTGTTAGTTAATTATTCAATTTAATATTGATTCGATTAGATTCGAGTCTGTATCGAATTCAGTAGCATTTTACTTGCTTTTCTCTAATTTTCTTTTATTGATAATTGTAACTTGGTTGTCAGTTCAATTAGATTTGTTCTGAACCAAATTGTATTTATTTAAATCTCACCCTCAAACTTCGTCTAACTCACCCACGAAATTATACAAATAGTATAATTTATTTTTCCTCCCTATGTTCGACCAACATACTACACACCTATAAAATTTCAAAATTTGTGCTTTTCTAGCCATTAGGAAAGTGTCAAACAAGCTTTTGGTGTTGTTGCCGGGGGGACAATAATTAAATTTATTGTCATTTAATTTCTGATTCATGCTAATTTCTGTTCTTTTTTTGTTTTTTTTTAAATTCTTGATTGGTTGATTTGGTATTAGTCATTGATGCTATAATCGTCTAAACAAGAGGTAGTAAAGCATCTACTTTCCTTGATTCACCTTTTTTTCTTTTCATTTATTTCTTTCCCTTCTTACGTTTCTTTACAATTTGGTTTCTTCCTCAAAAAAATGTTGCCATTTTTCCTTCTATTTCTTTCCTCTTTTCAAATTCTTTTCCAAAAAATTTACAATTGTTTTCCTTTCCCTAAAACAAAACATAAAAAAAAATATTTTGATTTTTTTCTCTACCACAAATTCACCTCTTTTCTCAAACATCCATCACCAATTTGCATCCTCCAATCATCTACTTCTCAACATCTCCATTGACAATCCTCGACAAACCACAAAATCATTACGCAACCTACTACCTTTAGACCATCCATTTTCCACACCTACTCCAATCCCACAGCCCCAACTAATTCAACAAACTGAAATTCATCATCTCCAATCTGCCATAGGTCATCAAAGCCACTTGCCTATCACCTCCCTACCTCCCTCTATCTTCCATCGTTGCTTACATACTCCAACAACCAAAACCCAAAAATTCTACAATCCCTAATGTAGCAAACGCAACCTAGAACCAAATCATAACAGACCAATTTAGAAGAACTATCGTTTCCTTGTGACGACCAAGTCGGTTTGCTAAAAAAAAATTGAGATGGCGTGATTTCCTATTGATTGTTTCGAAGGAAAAAATAAAATAAAAGAGGGATTGTATGATTGTCTTTGAGAAACAAAAGGGCATGGGCATGAGTTTTAGTTGATTTTACTTGTTTTACAAGTACTATGAATGCATGTTTTTTTCTAGTGTGGAGGGAGTGCTTTTTAATTGAAGCTTTGATTGTTTACGGAGAAATAAGTTAGAAGTTTGGGGTTGTTTTGTTTGCCCGTGTTTGATTTGTCGTTTCGTGTTTTATTTTAGCTTGCTTGCATTTGTTTTAGTTTAGTTTAGTTTTTTTTTCTTTCATTTTAGTTCTATTTAGTTTTTTTGTTTTGTTTGTTTTACTTTCTTTCTTATTAAAAAAACCAAAGATTTTGAAGTAGGACAAGTCAACATGATATAAACATTTGTAGGTGACATGTTAGATTTATCTCTTCAGAAAGCTTTCCTTACTTCAATAGACATGTCTATTATATCTTTTGAAGAATTTTTTGAAGATGAGCTTAAATTTTTAAATGACAACAATGAATCTAAGGAACGTATCAAAGCTAATCTTAATTCCATATCATCAAAAGAAATTGAGGTTCAATGCTCAAGTTTATGGGATTATGATAATCTTCACCTGAATGGAATAAAATCTTAGCACGACAAAATTTCATAGGAAGGATTTTAATTTCAAAATTCACTAACATGCCAATTGCACCTCTCAAATATGATAAAAAAATCATTGTGCATTATTTTCGATAAAGGTAAGTGTGGGAGGAAAAGAAAATATCGTTCTTCACAAAACATTCATCAATCTCATAGATCTCATTATGCATACGATTTCCATACACGTATAGTTGTTAAAAGCATTTCATTCTACAAATCATTTTGCATTTAATCCATTTTTTCATATTTTCTTCCATATTTAGGAAACATATTTACAGTGTGGATATTGTTTTGACCAAGTGTGGAGGGAGTTTTCATTGCATTCTTTAAATTTTCCTTATTTTTTTCTTTTCATGTTCACGCATTTAGATAGGACCGTCATGCATTTTAGGTAGCAGTAACATGCCATTTTTTTTGAAAAGACGACTCATTTTAGATTGGTACAACAAGTTAACAATTTTTAGTCAGTTGATGGCAATTTTTTTCCTTGACTAAGATCGAATGAGAAATATAATAGAAAGTTGAATTATGAGCGATAATAGTGTAACTGTATATAGGGATATTCTTAGGTGGTGGCCATGAAGTCTATTCTAAATTGTAGTCATTGTTTAATGAGTAGAGGACTTAAAGTACATGTATAGGATTTTCGAATCTTTAAAACTAAGTTGTGTTAAGCTAAAATTGCATAACTCTCTCTTCTTCTTATTTTCATTAGTAATAGTAATCCAAGGGTATCTATCATTGCTACTAACTATAGCATTAGTGCCTAAACCTGCCAAGCTCTTTCCCAACTCTCACATAAACTCGCAAGACAGTGCATGAGTGGTATACCTTGGGCTCATTTTATGAGTTGGACACTTAAAGATTACCGACATCTTATTGACATAGTTTGCGACGGTCTACACAATCCGTCAAGATCTTTCCCAACTCTCACACAAGACCACGAGGTAATGCATGGGTGGTATACCTTGGTCAATTCAGTTAGGTGTATGTAATTATAAGTTTTAATTTTTATAGAGATAGAGAATAAGCAATGATGGTCAAGCACTTCTTGGCCTTATAATTTGACTAGTCATACACAAGGAAATAAGGAATACCACTTTGCAAAATGTGACAAGCAAACTAAAAATTTATTTCATGACTGCACTATGTTATCAACCAAACCAACTGGCCAAACATGAATTTAACGTATGAAAACTTGAATTATGTTGAAAGTTTGTGATGAGCTAAGGAACCAAAAATTTCTATTTATTGATTTCAAATTGTATACTGCTATGTTGCAACTTTTCTGAAATAAGTCGTGTTTTCATTTATTTATTTATTTATTTCATTTGCATATGTCTGTTGCATTCATGTAGTTGCACTAGAACCATAGCATACTACATTCAGATTTTGTGGGTAGTATTCGCTGAAAATCCTCACAAGACACCACTCGTCCTACTAGGGACACCTAGAGCTTTAACGGTTTATTGCATATGCTCAATGCAATCTTGTTTCCTATGAAAGTGTGACCTACCTAGTTTAGTTATCCATTTCTATTTTACACTCATATCTTATCTTTATTGTATATAAATAAATGTTACTTTGGACATTTTTGTATTTTTTTTTACAGATTTCCAATAAACGACTCCTTTATCTCAATCAAAGACCAATTGCATAGAAAAATGCTACTTTTTTGAATTAAAAAGTTTTAAATTACAAAATATGTTGTATCTCAGTGGTAAAGGCTTATTAATTTGGATAGAGTGACCTGAGTTCGATCTCTGTCAAGCACTATTTTTTGCTGAAGAAAGAAACATGGTTATATACACACCGTCTCCTTTGCTCTGAAGAATATATGGACTAGTAAACTACTATTGAATTTGATACCAACTCGATCTAATCTGATCAATGTCAAATTCAATAATTAACTAACAAAACAAAATATTGAAACTAAAATTGCAGAATAGAAATAAAAAACAGAAATAAAATTAGGATTACAATTGAATCTAATCAGACGATCAATCACTAATGAGAAACGAAAATGCAATAACAATTTATGTTCATCAAATCTAATTGACTAGACAACACAAATTGCAATGAGAATCCAAAAACAAAATGAAGAAGAAAAGCAGAGATTTACTATGCAAGAAAAGAATGAACAATTTTTACAACGGGTACATGAGTGTTTATATTGGCAGAAGTCTCTTCTCTACATGAATATTGGACCTAAGAAAAATCTATAAAAAATACTTTCTTTCCAAAGATAAAGGAATATTATCTTCATGGTGTTTGATTGAATATTTATAATTAAATGTTTCCTTTTGACATGTGGCACCGATTGGGTTTCATTTTGGTAATGATACTATCAAATCTTCTTTTGCATGGCAGTTAAATATAAATAATTTGATTTGATTTTTTTGAGAGGAATATGCTAAATTCCTAAAAAAAATATTAGTGTGTATATTATATATACGTACATTTGAATACATACATACATACATACATATATATACACACACGAGCATCACGACACATGCTTCGCATGTGGTAACGGCACGTGCTTCACGGTGGTCATGGCACGTGCTTTGCACGTGGATTATTATTTTTAGAATATCAAAGTTAATATTTTAAATACTTCTATAGATAAGCATAATCCATGGCATATTTCTTTGATTGAAGAAGGCAAAAAATTAAAGAAAAGAGAGCCTTTCCACTATGCCAATAATTGGCATAATGCAATAAATATGGAAATGCATGAATATATGAAAGGATTCAATTTTTACCAAGTGGGGCGTGTGCTCAAAATAATTAAAAGCAGACTAAAGGAGTGGAACAGATGCAGGCATAAGCAGCTTAATAATATTAAAAAAATTATACAACAAATGTAAATATATACAACAAATGTCTAAAAACACCAACTTTGCTCAGCATTACTCAAACAATAAGTGCAGTAAAGAGACAAAGCAAAAGGCAGAACATCCTAATTTATCTAAACATTTTTGCGAGTGGATTCTCACCTGTTAATGACGTTATCCTCCTCTATACATGTCTGCCTTCGTCGTTGTAGTGTAAGCCGATGTAAAAAGCTGTGAAATTTTACAGAGCTCTTTTTTATAATTATAAACAGAAATGATGGAGAATAGTAAGAGTAATGGTGGAGTGGAGAAATGGTGGAGAATCTTAGGCGATATTTATAGAGTTAAAGCATTTAAAAATAAGAAACCATCTAGTTGCAAATTTTAAGGTGATATTTGAACTGTTCATGCACGGGTAACTGAATTCTAGCTGATTTAATGCTTATCGGAAATGCAGTAAATGCTAGAAAAGAGCATTTAAAGGTAAGAAACCGTCAAGTTGCAAAATTTAAGGTGATATTTTGAACTATTAATAAAGATAGGCATGAATATGAGAATTTTAAAAAATTGACTGTTTCTAGAAGTAGAGCAATTAATATTATAGGAATGAATATGGGAATTTTAAGGAATTGACTGCTTCTGGAAATAGAAAAATTAATATTATAAGAATGAGTATGAGAATTTTAAGGAATTGACAGTTTCTGGAAATAGAGCAATTAATTTTTATTCAGCAAAGAGAAAATGTTGGATATATTTTCGAATAAAGACCATTTTCGGTAGTTTGTGTGTACACCAAAAAAGTGTGACACCAAACCTGTTCCAATTATTAGTAAAGATATAGTATGCCACTTGTCCATATATTCTTCAGAGCAAAGGGAATAGTGCATGTATGACTATGTTTCTTTCATCATCAAAAATTAGTGCTTGATAGGGATCAAACTCAAGTCACTCTATCCAAATTAACATGCCTTTACCAATGAGCTACAACATCTTTTATAACTGAAAACTTGTTAATTCTAAAAGGTAGCATTTTTCTATGTAATTGGCCTTTGTTTGAGATAGAGGAGACTTTTACTGACAATCTGTAAAAACACACAAAAATACCTAAAGTAACATTTATTTATATACAATAAAGATAAGATTTGAGCTGTAACAACCCGTATTTTTGAATAACATGTTATAATGTAAATCAAGGCAGAATTAAATTCTAAAATCTAAATCAAGGGAAACGGGCTACACCATTGCGTTCGCCTCGGAAAAATACGCGAAATAGAGTCCGAGTTTTCGAAAAACGGAGTCTGTATGACCAAGTTATGGCCCAATGAAGTTTTCAGAAAATTCTAAGCTCGAAAACAGTTCAAATTCAAATTCAGATTCGAATTTCAGCCAAACAGGATGGGCGGGAATTTTCCCGCCCCAGGCAGGGTCGACACAGGGGTCGACACCAGTGTCGACCCCCCCAATGGGTCGACACCCATGTCGACCCATGGGTCGACACCCATGTCGACCCAGGGGTCGACCCCCCCGGTCGGACCAGTTTTTCTGGTGCACCATTTGTGACGTGTTGAGTCTGCTCTAGAAGTTTCTAACGGGATTTGACGGACCTGATGTGTTTTAGGGTTAATCCTATGGCTAATAACACCCTAATCTTCTATAAAAAGACCCCTAGACTTAACCTAATCACTCATTAATCATTCCTACAACTAAACTATGTCAAAATGTTTCTCAATCATGGCCTCCATCTTCTTCATGAGAACATGAGTGTCTCAAATCAATCTATGTCATAAAAGAGCCATCTTTCTTAAGTAAAAGAGCCTCCTTTCTTTGTCTTTGGGGTTATTACTTCTTGTTTCAAGGCGTTTAAGTGGAGCTTATTATTTTCTTTGCGGATTTTGCTTGTGGCTTCGTCTCAATCTTTATATATATTGATCTAGATCGCATAACCGCTCATTGTAAGCCCTATACTACTCCTAGATTCTAACTATGAAGTTAAATGTGATATGTTGCAAGTTGAGTTTGGGCCTAAGTATGATATATGCTTTGATCATATCATGATATGCATGTTTGTAAACCTATCACCTTGACCTTGTGGACTAAAAGCTATAAGCTTTGTGTTGAAATGTTGCATTATGCAACATGAGAACTTTCCTAACCTTTATGATAACTTGCATATAATGTTATATGCGAACTTCTAGTCATCATCCTATGTCACTCATGAACATGTTTCACCTATTTGCTTAAGTTGATATTATGCATGTTTTGAGGCCTATGATGTAATATGCAAGCTTATGAACATGTTTATGCCTCATATGCCACCATGTTTACCTTGTGGCCAACCTTATTACCTTATGCCCTTTTGTCATGTTTTTTCCAAGTTCCCTCTTTTGATCTATGTTATGTTATGCGAACGTACATGCGATGGGAATGCGTTGGGTTAGGTAATATTAATGACATGGAACATGATTTTAAAATATGACATGAACATTGACTTGTGATTATGTTGTAAACATAATGATGTACATGACACTTAGAAAATATGAGTGTGGCCAACTCGAGGTTGGGTTGAGTTTGTAGCATAAATCTACCCGGAACCGACCGGCTTAACTAGTGGCTACAAGCAATAGAACCCAATGTGAGTAGTTTGTCATGTCGCACTTGAAACCCGAGGTTAGACCAAGTTGTGGTGTAAAGCTACCCAGACCCGCCCGACTTAACTAGTAACAACAACAAGGTCTAATGTGAGAGGTTGGGTGCATTAAATTAATTAATGCCACATGGTAGGGTTAAGTCATGGACCACTTGAATACTTAACCAATTAAACATGATGGGTTGACGCGGTTAAGTCATGAACCTTGGGTACACTTAACCAACTTGATACATGGTTTGGATGGGGTTAACCACACTTAACCCACTAGAAAACCCTAGTTACGCGGTCCTTCTCAGCAGTAACCCACTAGGGAGTATCGGATACCCTAGGCACTTGGCTAGGGTGGGGCACGATTACTGGGCTGGAGTGTAAGTGACCAAAAAGGCGGCAAAAGTAGGTGCGCCATAGTAGATTCCGACGGACCATGGTCGTGCACATTGTCCGGGGATGAAAGACAGACTTGGGCACCAGTAGGTTTTGACTGTGCGTGCTTGTTTCGTGTCAGTGGTTGACACCCTAGGGCCGGATACACCCTAGGGTGGACCTAGCACAGTCGACTACATTTCATGTTTGGACCGTATGACACCGATACACGACGAGTTAGGCTTATAGGGAGCCGATCGACTAGACCGAGTAGTTGGACCTTGATTTAGGTCATCTCGTGGATTTGGGCCAACATTGGGCTAAGGGATCATTTCTTGTTTATACTTGACATGGATTGGAATACTAGTACACACCTGGTGCAACTTAACCTTGTATATGCGATGCCACACTTGATCTATCCAGTTAACTTTTCACCATGCCAGTTATCACCCTACATCTCATCTCTGTTTACATGTTCAGTTAACTTTATTAGTTTTTATACTAATAGTAGATAGGACTTACCAGTCTTTTTGACTGACTCGTTTTCTTTCGCCTCTTTTCTTCCGTTCCCCCCCCCCCCCCCCAGGTTTGCAGGGTGGGAACACTGTTACTTAGCTGGATCTTTTGCTGCTTTTATGGATAGCTCACGTATGGTTTGAGCATGCTATGGCCTTATGCTACTTTGGGGATAGTTACTTTGTATTTCTTTTTCAGTTTATGTTCTAGACTTTGTTTTATGGGAAAATAATGAACAAGTACTTTGATGTAATTTGACTATGGTTTTGAAATGCTAGTTTTACCCGCTGCTTAATTTACTCAGTTTTTACTTATATATTCTGTCTTGTGATATCTGCATGCATGTTACCTTGTTTAACACCCCTCCAAAGCTAGTGTGCTTGCAAGAGTGGCATTGGCGGAGGTGGGGTGTTACATTTGGTATCAGAGCATAAGGTTTACAAGATTTGAGCAAAAGGCTTTTAAAACTTACCTTTTGAAAAACTATTTTTCAAAACCAATTAAGTATTTTCCAAGAAAAGTCTAGTTTATTTTAAAAGGCTATTCCCCAAGAGCCATTAGCACTATCCTTCGTCTCCTTGTTCTAAATCTTTCTTTTCCTTTTTCAGTATGGCCGATCTTAACCTTCCCGAAGGAGTGACCATTCCCGGATGGTTCCGGAGGTACTTGGAAGCTAGGGCCAACAATGTGGGCCCAGAAACCACCCCCACCGTAACTGAGGTTCCTCCTCCTCTTCCTCCTCAGAATCCACAAGCAGATTTCGCTATGATTTGCAAAGACTTTAAGGCGATGGGTGGCAAGAATTTCATTGGGACAGAGACTTTTGTAGAGGCACGAAATTGGTTGAAAGAAACTGAGGATCGCTTCGCTATCTTTGATGTGGAAGATCATAGAATGGTTTTATTGGCAGCATGGTTATTAAAAGAAGAAGCTGCTTATTGGTGAGAGGTCACCAATGCTACGAGGCCTATAGAGACTTGGGCCGACTTTAGGACGAGGTTTGGGCTTAAGTTTCTATCATCAGCTGAGGCGAATCTGCAATTAGAGAAGTTTATATCTTTGAAGCAAGGGGACATGACAGTGAGGGAGTATGTGAATCAGTTTAACCAGCTTGCTCGATTCGGTTTGGACATGGTTAATACTCCCCAGAAGAAGGCTTTACGCTTTGCACGAGGGTTGAATGAGCCATTACAAGGTTTAGCCCTATCTCATATACCCATGGGGGCCACTTTTGAAGGCCTAGTAGACATGGCATTACTTCAAGGAGACGATAAGAATGGCAAGAAGGAAGTCAAGGCTAATGAGACTCAAGCCAAGAAGACAGACTCCAAGTGGGGAGGAAATCAGAGCAATCAGAGCAACACGAACAACAAGGGCAACAAGGCCAAGGCAAAGGACCCAAGAAAATGCAACTTCTGTGGGATTGTTGGGCACATAGCCAAGGATTGCAGAAAGAAGAAGAGGAAGCGGGGCAAATGCTTTCATTATGGAGAGACTGGACACTTTAGCAAGGATTGCCCCAAGAAGCAAGGGCAAGGGCAGAATCAGCGTGCAGGACCTTCTGGAGGGCAAGTGCATGCTCTCAACACTGCTCCAGTTCAGGACCGAGGTAGTATTTCTGTAGAGAGTCTTGTTTATATTTCTGATTACCCTGTTCGCACCTTATTTGATTCTGGCGCATCGCATAGTTTTATTTCTTCTGACATTGTTGAAAGTTTGCACCTAAGTACTAGTCTAGTTGAGGATCCCGTTTGTGTTTCAAATCCAATTGGGGGTTCCGCCCATCTATCTATGATTTGTGTGGATTTGAAGATTTCTATCTTGACCGTAGAATTCACGTGTAATGCTTATGTTCTCGGGTTCACGGGATACGGGTTGATCTTGGGCATTGATTGGTTGTCCAGTTATGGACCCATTCTCGATTGTGAACATAGGGTGGTGAGGCTCATGACTCGCCTCGATAATACCCTAGAAATTTCTTGCAACCCTAGGGGTCCCGTCATGTTATGTTATCTTGAATCTCTTGACTCGTCCATCGATGATCTGCAATCTGTAAGGGTGGTCCGAGACTATCCTGACGTCTTTGAAGAAGTTAAGGGGTTACCCCCTAAACGAGAGATAGATTTCCGCATTTATCTAGTTGATAATGCCAAGCCACTATCATTGCCCGTTAGGCACATGGCCCCACGAGAAAGAAGAGAGCTCAGTAAGCAAATCAAGGAGCTGCTTGAGAAGAATTTTATTAGGCGAAACATTTCTGAATGGGGTGCTCCGGTGGTATTCGCTACTAAGGCGGATGGTTCGCTTCGTCTATGTGTTGATTATCGAGAGTTGAACAAGCTGACAAAGAGGAATAGGCACCCGTTACCGAGGATTGATGATCTCTTTGACCAGCTGGTTGGTGCTTCTGTTTTCTCTCAGCTCGATTTAGCCATCGGATTCCAGCAGCTTAGAGTAGCTGAGGATAGTATCGATAAGACTGCGTTTAGGACTCCAGATGGATTCTTTGAATGGCTTGTCATGCCATTCGGGTTGACTAATGCACCCGCCTACTTCGTAGACTTGATGAGTAGGGTGTTCAGGGAGTTCCTTAACAAGTTTGTGGTTGTCTTCGTGGATGATATTCTGATCTTCTCGAAGGATGAGGAAGAACATGCCAGACATCTTAAGGAAGTGATGGATACGCTTAGAGCACATCAGCTGAAAGCCAAGTTCTCCAAATGTCATTTTTGGAGAAGGGAAGTTCGGTTTCTTGGACATATAGTTTCTAAGCAAGGTATAGCGGTGGATCCCGCGAAAGTGGTTGTGGTTCAAGACTGGAAGACTCCTAAGAATGCAACCGAAGTAAGAAGCTTTCTCGGTCTGGCGGGCTACTATAGGAAGTTCATTAGGGACTTCGCTAAGATTTCGGCCCCTCTTACTAAGTTGACGAAGAAGAACTTATCCTTTGCATGGTACTTAGAGTGTGAGCTTGCTTTTCAAAGGCTCAAGAGGGCCCTTACCACAGCTCCAGTTTTGGCATTACCCGATGGCGGTAAGATGTTTACCGTGTACACCGATGCATGTGGTACGGGGTTAGGTGCTGTTCTAATGCAAGAGGGAAGAGTGATATGTTATGGGGGTAGGCAACTTAAAGTTCATGAGAAGAACTATCCCACTTATGATTTGGAGTTGGCGGCGATCATCTTTGCACTCAAATCCTGGCGCCACTATCTTCTAGGCGAAAGGTTTGAGTTGTATACTGATCACAAGTCACTCAAGTACCTCTTCTCGCAGAAAGATTTGAATTTAAGGCAACATAGGTGGATGGAATTCTTGGCATCATATGACTTCGAGATAGCTTATACCCCTGGCAAGGGTAATGTCGTGGCAGACGCGCTAAGCAGAAGGAGGTTGACTTTGAGTCCCTTGTTTATTGAGATGAAGAACTTATAGTTATTGGCAACCTTTGATTTCACGACGGCTGTTGAGTTGATGACGGGTTCATTAGCATCCCTTGAGCTTAGACCCACACTTCTCGATCAGGTTGGGGCTTCGCAGAAGGAAGATCCACAGATAGTTGAAGTTATGGACAAACTGATTCGTGGTGAGACGTCTATTCACCTTGCTAGATATACTATTGATGATAAAGGTTGGCTAAGGCGTGATGGAAGGCTATGCGTTCCACAAGTAGGAGGCTTGGTGCATGAAGTTCTTGAAGAAGCACATCACTCGAAGATGACTATACATCCGGGAGGAGATAAGATGTATAGAGATATGAAGCGCATTTTCTTTTGGCCCGGAATGAAGAGAGATGTGGCAGAGTATGTTTCAAAGTGCATGGTGTGCCAACAAGTGAAAGCCGAGTCAAAGAAACCAGGTGGGCTATTACATCCATTGGAGGTCCCGCAATGGAAGTGGGAGAGTATTTCTATGGATTTTGTGGATGGATTGCCTAGGTCAAGAAAAGGGAACACGAGCATATGGGTCATAGTTGATAGACTTACGAAGAGTGCTCATTTCATTCCTGTAAAGAGCAAGAGGACCGCATCATGGCTAGCATCTATTTATCTCCGAGAGATAGTGCGATTGCACGGAGTTCCTTCTAGCATAGTTAGCGATCGTGACCCAATCTTCACTAGCCGATTCTGGAATAGTTTGCAAGAAGCGATGGGTACGCGATTGAATCTGAGTACAGCCTATCACCCCCAGACGGATGGCCAAACCGAAAGGGTGAATAGAGTGCTAGAAGATCTTTTGAGGCTTTTTGTTCTTGACTTTGGTGGTACTTGGGAAGACCACCTTCCTCTTGTAGAGTTTGCTTATAATAATAGCTATCAAGCCAGCATAGGGATGGCACCATTTGAAGCTTTGTATGGGAGGCCGTGTAGGTCACCATCTTGTTGGTGGGAGACAACAGATAGGCTTTACTTGGGCCCGATATGATACAGGACACATCCGAAAAAGTTGAATTGGTGAGAAGACGGATGAAAGCGGCCCAAGATAGACAGAAATCCTATGCTGACAAGCGAAGGGCAGATTTGGAATTCGAAGTAGGAGACAGGGTTTTCGTGAAGGTTTCTCCTTTGCGTAATGTGGTACGCTTTGGAGAAGTGGGGAAGATGGCACCAAGGTTCATAGGACCCTTCCCTATCATAGAGAGAATTGGAAAGATGGCCTATAAGGTGGAATTGCCCGAAAAGCTAGTCGGAGTGCACAATGTCTTTCATGTCTCGTATCTCCGAAAGTGCCTACATGAGTCCGCTGAGGTGGTTGAACCAAGCATTCTTGAAGACATTGAGGTAGAGAAAGAGGCAACCTTGAGAAGGGCTCCGATTCGTATTTTGGGAACAGAGATCAAGAAGTTAAGGAATCGAGAAGTCAAGTTGGTGAAAGTTCAGTGGAGTGAAGCCGATGAAGACGCAACTTGGGAAACCAAGGAGAAGATGCGTGGGCTTTATCCATTCCTTTTTGAGGGTACATTCTCAATTTCCTCTCCTAAGTAGCATATCTTTCTTTTTGCTATCCGTGTTTATCCTGTTTATCTTGTTATCTCGTTAACCTTGTCATAAGAACCTTAGGTAGAAACCCTTTGGATGAAACATGTATTTGAAACATGTTATGCTTGATGGTTGCAAGTGTTTGCACGTGGATACTCGTGGATGCGTGATACACATTAGGCACTAAGATCGGCTCACACACTTTCATGTTTCATATGCATGAGTGCTTATACTTATTCATGGATGAAACTTGTTATGCTATCATGTGGATGTTGCATATGGATGAATGTTATATGCACTCATGTAGAGATTATAAATTATGTTAGGAATTTGCATACATATGGACTCATTTCACAAACATGTTTTGCATTAAGGGGGTTTACTGAATCAGTAATCTCCTGATTTTCGCATTAGATAAGTACATATACACACACCTTTGCATATGATCATACAGCATTTAGAATCCTTTAAGGACAATGACTGCATGTGGATGATGTTTTCAGTAGATGGATGATGGATGGTAGGATACGTTCTTCCTAACTTGGAGATTTCGGGGACGAAATCCTTTAAGGAGGGGAGAATGTAACAACCCGTATTTTTGAATAACATGTTATAATGTAAATCAAGGCAGAATTAAATTCTAAAATATAAATCAAGGGAAACGGGCTGTGCCATTGCGTTCGCCTCGGAAAAATACGCGAAATAGAGTCAGAGTTTTTGAAAAACGGAGTCCGTATGACCAAGTTATGGCCCAATGAAGTTTTCAGAAAATTCTAAGCCCGAAAACAGTTCAAATTCGAATTCAGATTCGAATTTGAAGGGCGGGAATTTTCCCGCCCCAGGCAGGGTTGACACAGGGGTCGACACCAGTGTCGACCCCCCCAATGGGTCGACACCCATGTCGACCCATGGGTCGACACCCATGTCGACCCAGGGGTCGATCCCCCGGTCGGACTAGTTTTTCTGGTATACCATTTGTGATGTGTTGAGTCTGCTCTAGAAGTTTCTGACGGGATTTGACGGACCTGATGTGTTTTAGGGTTAATCCTATGGCTAATAACACCCTAATCTTCTATAAAAAGACCCCTAGACCTAACCTAATCACTCATTAATCATCCCTACAACTAAACTATTTCAAAATGTTTCTCAATCATGGCCTCCATCTTCTTCATGAAAACATGAGTGTCTCAAATCAATCTATGTAATAAAAGAGCCATCTTTCTTAAGTAAAAGAGCCTCCTTTCTTTGTCTTTGGGGTTATTACTTCTTGTTTCAAGGTGTTTAAGTGGAGCTTATTATTTTCTTTGCGGATTTTGCTTGTGGCTTCGTCTCAATCTTTATATATATTGATCTAGATCGCATAACCGCTCATTGTAAGCCCTATACTACTCTTAGATTCTAACTATGAAGTTAAATGTGATATGTTGCAAGTTGAGTTTGGGCCTAAGTATGATATATGCTTTGATCATATCATGATATGCATGTTTGTAAACCTATCACCTTGACCTTGTGGGCTAAAAGCTATAAGCTTTGTGTTGAAATGTTGCATTATGCAACATGAGAACTTTCCTAACCTTTATGATAACTTGCATATAATGTTATATGCGAACTTGTAGTCATCATCCTACGTCACTCATGAACACGTTTCACCTATTTGCTTAAGTTGATATTATGCATGTTTTGAGGCCTATGATGTAATATGCAAGCTTATGAACATGTTTATGCCTCTTATGCCACCATGTTTACCTTGTGGCCAACCTTATTACCTTATGCCCTTTTGTCATGTTTTTGCCAAGTTCCCTCTTTCGATCTATGTTATGTTATGCGAACGTACATGCGATGGGAATGCGTTGGGTTGGGTAATGAAGCGACCCGAAACTTCCCCGGTCTCCGAAGAGAGGAGAAAGAACGAATTACTGTGAGGACAAGACAAATCAGAACGCAGACAAAATAACATTTCATTGTATATTACAACAATGCACCAGATTACAAGAATGAACAGAGTATAAATGAATATTACACAGAAATATCAGAGATTTAAATTACATTTAAATACATCGCAGCGGAAAATAATACAATACACAACTAGAAGAGATATACGGATACAAAGCTTTCCGGATATCATTCCAGCTGAAAACCAGGATCCTGTGAATATAAATCTGCAAAACCAAAACTACTAGCTGCCCGTGTGGAAAATAGGGGCACCCAGAGTTTAGGTTAAAACAATAAACTCCAGGTCAGTCATGTGACTGGTGTGAGAACTAAAACAGTTATTTAAAACTTTTCTTTAAAAGAGAGTAATTCAAGGGACCACGCCGTATAACACGGAACGGGTTTCCTCCCAAGAATACTAGTGCATAGAATAAACAGCGCAATGTTTTTTCGAAAAATGAAGCTATTATAAGACCCAGGTCCCATCACACAATGCAACGCAAGCCGGAGGATAGGGTTTTCCCTTATAATAGCCAAACATGCTTGGTACGTTTAAAACAAATCATTTGATACTATAATATATGTATAGTGTCAAAACAATTCCAATCATAAATATCAATCATAGACGGCATGGGTACCATATATCATGTCGCCATACTTGTTCTACAATTAAAACCGCAATACACTTATTGGAAATTGGATTTCCATCATGGTGGCTCCTGATTCGAAAGATCGATCGCGGAATGCAATTCACCACGGCTTACGTCCCCACAAGAGAAAACACCGTCTGCATCCGCACATTTGGGACCAGAGTACCACCGCGGCTTACGTCCCAGCGAGAGAAAACACCGCTTACTCTATATATCCCTGAGCACTAGGCTCATCTCGGTCGACCGAATCCACGACACCACTAAGGTGCCCATCCACGAAAAAGCATACTGATCAAACCATCAGTTTGCCACCATACCGGGGTGTGAGGCTCGCGGATCAATGCTATACACAAAGCCATGCTATATCAGCTGCGCTTTGATCATCAACCACCAAACTTTGCTTTTCAACAAAAGTCTGGATCACTGCATCTCAGCATGCCACACTATCAATCCATATCGTACCACTGATTTCTGCCAATATATAACCTCTGAGCTCATATGTCTCAGAGAAGGGCGTTAAGCAAGAGAATAAATTCTCCGCCGCCAAACAGATATATATTTAGCAGAGATCAACAAATACAATATAAAGGAATACAATGTCAGACACACCATCCATTTACAAGTCCGTTCTAGGTCTGAACGAAACCGGAGGCACTTTCCTCGCATATCCATCCATCTCCAAGTACGTCTGGACGACCACCAACTATTTCCATCCTCTTGGGTGTACAGCCCAATCAGGATCGTCAGTAATTATCCCAACGATGTGAAGACTTCCGGTCTTCAACCACCGTCTTCATCTTCGACATATCGTCGAATTGATTATTCAGAATGTGTATAAACCCGGCCTTTCCGAACAACCCGCGTATATTAAAACGAATGTTACACAAACACAACATACGCCTCATTCCAATTCTTTAGTTACTAACCGTAAATCAGTAAGAGAGCAATTCCCCAAATATTAACCCCGAAGGCCGAAACCAACATCAGATCAATATTCAGGAAACCATTCTTCTTAACTAACCTTCAGTTAGTTTCTAAATTTCAATTCTTAGGGAAAGGTTCCCATTAATTTTATCCAAGATAAATTCTTCAAAATTTATCCCTTAATCTTCCTTTGGATGACATTTCAAACCAAATTATGGTTTTCCAACTAGTCGAGATTAGCGAACAACACCGAAGTAATTATTTATTTTATTTCCCAATCCCAACTTATTCATCCCATGAAGCAAAACTGGTAATACTCCATATCTAACACCACAGTGTTATCGGTAAAATTAATTACCATTTCACGTTCAAATCTAATTAAAGATTTAACTATCGCTTTGGAGCAAAACTGGCGATACTCCATTCTCGCTCATTTTCCAAATTTGATAATTTAAATTATCAATTCACATTTCAATCAATTTGCAGATTCATTAAAGCTCCTTTTACTGGGTTAAAGAACTAGGTGTTATTTAAAACACAGTTCACGACGAACCCAAATCACATTCTATTTGTTATCGAGTTAAAGAACGAGTGTTATTTAAAACACCGTTCACGACAAACCCATTTCAAATCCAATCAAATATATTAGAAATTCTGATTGTTTAAAACCCCTTTTTAAATCTAATTTATTTATTTAAAAATAATTGGGTTTTAAATTTAGTTCAAAACTAGTTCATTTCGATAAAAATCCATTTTTATCTTTTCAAATATGGAGTTTTTCACCCCAAATTTTCCCAAATCATTTCATTATGATTTTACACTAATTATTGATATTTTTAATAATTTTATCAAGGCCCGTACAGTCGATTTCCTACAACGGCCATCGAACTGCACTTACAGCGACCTTTTCCAAATTTGATTTGGACGTATCTCCAAATCCAACCGTTAGATTTCAAATTTCTAATATTCTTTAGAAATCTCTTTTCGATACGAACCCAACGGTTCCGGGTTTAGGAGAATCCGACGGTCGGATCTCCCGTAATGTCCGTTTGAAATAAATGGTCGAAATTCACGAACTGCCGCGGCGCGGCGCGTTCTATTCAGGCCATTATATTATATATATAATATATGTTTCGTCGATTACTATTTAAAACAAATTATATAAATAGTTTTGAATTCATTTCAAAAACAATTTCAACTTCCATCTCAATTCAAATCAAAATTGAATCTTTCTTTATAAATTCGTTTTAAAATTCATTTCTATTCAATTTAAATTTCAACTCAATTTGAATTCGTTTCAATTCGCTTTCAATTCAATTTGAATTCGTTTTCAATTCAATTCAAAGTCGTTTTCTATTCGATTCAATTCAAATTGGTTTTCTATTCGATTCAATTCAAATTGGTTTTCTATTCGATTCAATTCAAATTGGTTTTCTATTCGAATCAAATTCGTTATATATTCCATTGAAATCAAATTCATTATATATTCAAATCAAATCAAATTCGTTTTCTATTCAAATCAAATTCGTTATCTATTCAATTCATTTCGAAATCGTTTTCAATTCAAATCATTTCGAAATCGTTTTCAATTCAATTCATTTCGAAATCGTTTTCAATTCAATTCATTTCGAAATCGTTTTCAATTCAATTCATTTCAAAATCGTTTTCAATTCAATTCATTTCGAAATTGTTTTCAATTCAATTCATTTCGAAATCGTTTTCAATTCAATTCATTTCGAAATCGTTTTCAATTCAATTCATTTCGAAATCGTTTTCTATTCAATTCATTTCGAAATCGTTTTCAATTCAATTCATTTCGAAATCGTTTTCAATTCAATTCATTTCGAAATCGTTTTCAATTCAATTCATTTCGAAATCTTTTCAATTCAATTCATTTCGAAATCGTTTTCAATTCAATTCATTTCGAAATCAATAAAATCGATATAAATATCGTTCACGTCAAAATGGCGTCAATCTAATCAACACGGCTTAATGTATTTCTATTTTCAAATATTCTATTTCAAATATTTCCTATTATCAAAATATTGTTATTATCAAAATATTTCGTTCAACACATGACTAATCTCAACGGATGAGTACAGTCAACACATGAACCTTTATTTTATATTGATAAAGATGTAAGTTTTATTATTAAAATATTTCGTTCAACACATGACTAATCTCAACGGATGAGTACAGTCAACACATGAACCTTTATTTTATATTGATAAAGATGTAAGTTTTATTATTAAAATATTTCGTTCAACACATGACTAATCTCAACGGATGAGTGCAGTCAACACATGAACCTTTATTTTATATTGATAAAGATGTAAGTTTTATTATTAAAATATTTCGTTCAACACATGACTAATCTCAACGGATGAGTACAGTCAACACATGAACCTTTATTTTATATTGATAAAGATGTAAGTTTATTATTAAAATATTTCGTTCAACACATGACTAATCTCAACGGATGAGTGCAGTCAACACATGAACCTTTATTTTATATTGATAAAGATGTAAGTTTTATTATTAAAATATTTCATTCAACACATGACTAATCTCAACGGATGAGTACAGTCAACACATGAACCTTTATTTTATAATATTCTTTATTTTCTAAATTGGAATGAGGCACAATCAATTACCATATAATTTTAATTATATGGATTTTCGTACATCACACTTATACAATAGCATTGAAAAAAAAATCAACCATCAACCAAAGTGCACTGCACTGTATAAGCATCAAATATAGATATCTAACGCTTATAATAGCCTGTCAATCAATCGATCGACATATTTAATCAATCAGGATGAGTGAACTTCATATTTCATCCCAACACCCGTGTGGGGTTTCAAACAATCAAACACATATTTTATTTGTGCAGTCGGGCGATGTGTAAAATTTATCGACCCAATCAATGTCAGTCAAATCAGTGTACATAAACAAACCATCCGGTTTGTAAATGAATATTTTATTTTATTCACTTCACTTTGAAAATTATATTTTTAACGATCAAATGATTTTATTCAACCTGTGAATGTTCTATTCAGTTATTTATTCAATAAAATGATATTTTTATTTTTCTAACATATTTTAGAAAATTTCGGCGGCATAACGGCACGATACTAGAAACGGGACAAGGCCTAGCCTTATCCCCGGTCTAGTGAAGGCCCACGCCATTCACACATCAATCAAATCAATTTCATTTCACCAAACAATTCAGTTCAAACCAAATAATCTAACCAACTACACAACCAAACAATTTAACAAACAAGCCATCCATGGTCTGTGGATGACGGGTGTCGGGTGCTACTAAGCACCGTCTGCATCCTAGTATATATATATATATATATGTATGTATAACTAGAATAAGAAATTTAGAGTGAGGAGTTCTCACCCTTTCGCTAAACTGAATGACGCAATTCTTCATGGGTAGGAAATCTTCACCGTGCTTTTCTTTCGTCTATTTCGTTGCCCTTATCCACTACCTATATAAAAATCACATTTTTACTTTGCTATTCAATATATAAAAATCGAATTTTTACCTCGTTATTCAATATATAAAAATCGAATTTTTACTATGTTATTCAATATATAAAAATCGAATTTTTACTATGCTATTCAATATATAAAAATTGAATTTTTACCTCGTTATTCAATATATATAAATCCCACCTTTTTCAAAAATAAAGATTTCTCCTTTCCAAAAAGAAAGATTTCACCCTTTCAAAAAGAAAGATTTCACCTTTTCAAAAAGAAAGATTTCACCTTTTCAAATATGTCATTATAAAAATCATATTTTATTTCAACGTATATAAAATAAAAATCAGATTTTTATTTTGCTACATATACAAAGATGATATTTTTAATATTACTATCATGTAAAAATTATATTTTTAATTCTCTACATAAACAAAAATCATATTTTTACGCCTTCTATATAGTAAAGATTATATTTTTAATACTTTAAAAATATAAAAATCATATTTTTAATTCTTTAAAAATATAAAAATTATATTTTTCTCGAAGTAAAAAACATATTTTTTTACCTCACTAAACCCTCTCTTTATTTAATTAAAAATCTAACCTTTATACAATACAAATCTAATCTTCATTCAAGTTAAAAATCAGATTTTTATTTTATGTTTTAAATAAAACTGAAAATAAATTTAAATAAAAACTCACAGCGCAAAAAGGGAGGAAAAGGGTGCGTGGTTGAGCTATTGGTGGCGGTTGTCCTTGCTGGCGGCCTCGGGGGGGGGGGGGGGGGTGGGGGGGGGGGTTCAATTGAAGAAGAAGAAGAAGAGGGACTGGAGTTCAGAGAGGCGGCGCAGATGACCTCCGACGGTGACTCGGCTGGTGGAGGGCTTCGCGTCCGCTTGAGGAGGATAAAGGCGGAGGGAGGTAGGTGCGGTGGGTGTAGGGCGCAAGATTTTGGGGTTTCGGGCCTTCAATCGGCGAAGGGAAGGAGATGAAGAGGAAGGAGGCGATGGAGAGGGGGGGTCAGATGAGCAGCGGCCACCCAGGCGAGGCGGCGCTGATCGCGATTGGGGGGGGGGGGGTTTGAATCCGTCGATCGGGTTTTTTTTTTTTCTCTGACCGTTGACTAAGGGGAGTGAATGAGGGTAAGGGCCTTTATAAATTTATTTAATTATTATTAGTTTCTATAAAAAGCAAGTTTTTAATCCGAACTCGAAACGAGCCCCAACGACTGTCGCCCCTAGCTAATTACCCCCATTTCGAACACAATGGGATATGTATCGTAAGCTGATTCGACCATTTTGATCAGTTTCCGTTGAATTTACATTTAAAACATTATATTGAATTTTAAACGTACATTTCAAATTACCGGGGTCACATACTAACTAGAAAAATTCCCAAAAAATATTTTCTAGCTTCGTATTGACGATACGGTCCTAACAAAACTAGTTTCGCTGAATTCTGACACCGTTTTAAAAATGGCCATTTTCCAGTCGATTAAAATCAACTAAAACTGGTCAAACGCGTTTTCCTTTGCTACGCTCACATATTGATTCGAAAAATTATGAAATTCGGAATCTAGCAATAATTTAACATCACGGACCCAACAAAAGTGGTTTCGTCGAAATCCGAGGTCGTTTGCAAAATTCCTATTTTTAAGGGCCTGAATTCTATAGCGACTATTCAGAATTTTCAACTGGACATATCTTTTGATTCCCGCTATGAAATCTCGATTTTTCGAATTCATTGGAAAGATATTCACAATTAGATCCTAATGTTTTTGGTTTCACTAAAATCCGGATTGTTTTGCACCCGGTACATTCAATTGAAGTTTGAAATCGAATTATCGAACTACCGCGCCATTTTCAATTCTATTTATAATTATATATAATTATTTATATTCTAATGACGACGTATATAATATATACGTTCTAAATATATTCAAAATAAATTTCTCGTCGATATTATTTAAAATAATTCTTTTTAAATAATCAAAATTCGCTAAAATTACCAAAATAAAAATTTTAAACTGGCCCAGATTTTCGGGTTGTTACAGGTAATATTAATGACATGGAACATGATTTTAAAATATGACATGAACATTGATTTGTGATTATGTTGTAAACATAATGATGGACATGACACTTAGAAAATATGAGTGTGGCCAACTCGAGGTTGGGTTGAGTTTGTAGCATAAATCTACCCGGAACCGACCGGCTTAACTAGTGGCTACAAGCAATAGGACCCAATGTGAGTAGTTGGTCATGTCGCACTTGAAACCCGAGGTTAGACCAAGTTATGGTGTAAAGCTACCCGGACCCGCCCGGCTTAACTAGTAACCACAACAAGGTCTAATGTGAGAGGTTGGGTGCATTAAATTAATTAATGCCACATGGTAGGGTTAAGTCATGGACCACTTGAATACTTAACCAATTAAACATGATGGGTTGACGCGGTTAAGTCATGAACCTTGGGTACACTTAACCAACTTGATACATGGTTTGGATGGGGTTAACCACACTTAACCCACTAGAAAACCCTAGTTACGCGGTCCTTCTCAGCAGTAACCCACTAGGGAGTATCAGATACCCTAGGGACTAGGCTAGGGTGGGGCACGATTACTGGGCTGGAGTGTAAGCGACCAAAAAGGCGGCAAAAGTAGGTGCGCCATAGTAGATTCCGACGGACCATGGTCGTGCACATTGTCCGGGGATGAAAGACAGACTTGGGCACCAGTAGGTTTTGACTGTGCGTGTTTGTTTCGTGTCAGTGGTTGACACCCTTGGGCCGGATACACCCTAGGGTGGACCTAGCACAGTCGACTACATTTCATGTTTGGACCGTATGACACCGATACACGACGAGTTAGGCTTATAGGGAGCCGATCGACTAGACCGAGTAGTTGGTCCTTGGTTTAGGTCATCTCGTGGATTTGGGCCAACATTGGGCTAAGGGATCATTTCTTGTTTATACTTGACATGGATTGGAATACTAGTACACACCTGGTGCAACTTAACCTTGTATATGCGATGCCACACTTGATCTATCTAGTTAACTTTTCACCATGCCAGTTATCACCCTACATCTCATCTCTGTTTACATGTTCAGTTAACTTTATTAGTTTTTATACTAATAGTAGATAGGACTTACCAGTCTTTTTGACTGACCCGTTTTCTTTCGCCTCTTTTCTTCCGTTTCCCCCCACCCCCAGGTTTGCAGGGTGGGAACACTGTTACTTAGCTGGATCTTTTGCTGCTTTTCTGGATAGCTCACGTATGGTTTGAGCATGTTATGGCCTTATGCTACTTTGGGGATAGTTACTTTGTATTTCTTTTTCAGTTTATGTTCTAGACTTTGTTTTATGGGAAAATAATGAACAAGTACTTTGATGTAATTTGACTATGGTTTTGAAATGCTAGTTTTACCCGCAGCTTAATTTACTCTGTTTTTACTTATATATTCTGTCTTGTGATATCTGCATGCATGTTACCTTGTTTAACGCCCCTCCAAAGCTAGTGTGCTTGCAAGAGTGGCATTGGCGAAGGTGGGGTGTTACATGAGCATGATAATAAACACTTTTACAAGTTAATCAAATACCACTACAATTATCTTTTACTTGTCCTCGAGTAAAATAGAAATGAAAACCTAAACTAGGTAGGTTACACTTTCGTAGGAAACACAATTATATCGAGCGTATGCTACAAGTCGTTAAACCTCTAGGTCTCCTAGTAGGACTGTAATGTCCTGTATTTTCGGTAATCAATATTAAATATATTTTAGTAATTTAAACATTGATTTGGGATTATAATTGGATTTAAAATATATATTTCGTTTATTAGCCGATGTCTGAACGTATAATTTATATATAATTATAAAACTGTGATGACCCCAAACCCCTAAGATGGTGGCAAGGGTAATCTTTGGTATATAACACATAAACAGATAACAGCAGAACAGAAATAAATAAATACACCAGATTATGTACAATAGAAAACATTGGATAAACATAATCATCAGAGTTACACAGTATACAGGATCATACTTAGTACAAATACAACTCAGCTATACATAAATGTCTACAGCGGAAGACAAACATAATATGTACAATAGGATATGAACAGCATAAAAAGAGATAAATGATAGAATCCATCTTCAGCTCCAGCCATCCAGAAAGAGCCTGCTAAAACCTGAGTACAAGGCTGCTCGTGTAGAAAAAGGGGCACCCGAGTTTGCAAGTGAAACAAACTACGAGTCAGCCATGGGACTGGTATGAGAAATCTACTTAACACATTTTACAATATGGCTAATCACAGGACCACGCCACTTTCGCAGAACGGTTTTACTCCATTGGATTGCCAGTGCTTTAAAACAAATAAATCTTTTAAACATTGCAATGCTTTTTATAAAAATGAAGCCATTATAAGACTCAGTTCTCATCACACAATGCAACACAAACCGGAGGATAGAGTTTTACCTTATAATGGCCAAAATATGCTTGATACGAGCAAAACAAATCATTTGATATTATTGATAGTGTATATATGTTTCAAAAGCAATTTCAATCATAACTATCAATCATAGGCGGCATGGGTACCATATATCATGTCGCCATATATATATGCGCAATCAAAACCGCATGGTGTCGTATTTGGAAATTGGATTTCCGTCATGAACCAAGGCAAAAGATAGGCCTTACCAAATTCGAGACTGTCTAGCCCGAGCCTCAGGATCAGAGCTCGAGTGACCCTTGGATCTTCAGGGCCGGTCTACCGATGTGGATTAAAATGCCTGAACACTGTGTTTCCCCGCCCTTTGGGGCGTAAATGAGTCCAATTACTCCATCGGCTCCACATAATCACCGATATATCCGAGGCGCCTCGCAACAGCAACAACAACACAGGTGAAAATAATATAAATGTCAGGGCTGGTAGGTCACTGACACCACCCTAGCTAGAAAGAAACGCGTGCCCTCCCTGATGTCCTCTCCCGTTTCTGGTTTATACCGGCTTGTGAGGCTCGCGAATTCATGTTATACATAAAGCTACGCCACACAGGCCGTGCTTTGATCATCAACCACAAGACTTTTCTTTTCAACAGAAGCCTTGATCATCTGCCACTTAGGCATGCCACACAGGCAATTCACTCCATGCAACTGATTTCTATCGATATATAACCTCTGAGCTCGTACGTCTCAGAGAAGGGCGTTAATCAAGAGAATAAATTCTCCGCCGCCAAACAGATATATATTTAATAGAGATCAATCAACACAGAACAAAATCCAATGTCAGACACCAGTCCATTTAAAAGTTCGTTCTGGGTCTGAACGAAACCAGAGGAACTCAATACCTCGCATACCCGTACAATCAACAAGTACGTCCGGACGGCTACTACTTCAGCCCCTTCAAGGTAGCTACTCCTATCATGAACATCAGTAGCACCCCTCCATTCGACGTGAAGATCATCAGTCATGCACCGTCTTTATATCTTCGACTTTCACTCGCCGATCAATTATTTGAAATGAGAATCAACTTGGCCTTTTCAAATAATTCACGTATATTTAGAATTTCAAATCAATTCATTTCAATGGTTAAATTATTCGATATCAATAATCCTGTTCTTTAATGTAATTTTCACGCCAAACACATTCAACCATCAAATATCACATAAACTGAGCAAAATTCAGTTTATTTCCATTCCATATCGTTTATAATATTTCATCACGATCTGTTGCTATTTTTATTTATTTAAAAATAGCCAATTCATTCAAACAACGCTTCAGGCAATAACGCGTCCGTGGCACTGTTTTTCTTCAGATTTGATTTACACATATCTGAAAATCTAACCGTTGGATCTTCACAAATTTTATATCATTAGAAAGATCTTTTCAAAACGAATCCAATTGTTTCAGTTTTGGGAAAATCCGACGGTCGGATCTCCCGCACTAGTCGTTTGAAGTTACAATTTCAAAATACGAACTACAGCGTCGTTATTCGATTTAATTTAATTATATTTTTATATATATATATATAAATATAATCGATTCTGGCGTTGTTTTTCTTCAGATTTGAATTAAACATTCCAGACAATCCAACCGTTGGATCTTCACAAAGTGGGTGTCGTTGGAAAGATATTTCCAAAGCGAACCCAACGGTTTCGGGAAAATCCGATGGTCGGATCTCCCGCACTAATCGTTTGAAATCACGGTTTCAAAACACGAACTACAGCGTCGTTATTCGATTTTAATTTATTCTATTTATATATAAATATAATTCATTCTTCGATTTCAAAACTATTTTCATTTCATATATTTGATAAAAAATGAGTCCTATGACTCCAGCGACTCCACATAGTCACCGATATATCTGAGGCACCTCGCAACAACAACAACCACACAGGTGAAAATAATATAAATGTCAGGGCTGGTAGGTCACTGACACCACCCTAGCTAGAAAGAAACGAATGCCCTCCCTGATGTCCTCTCCCGTTTCTGGTTCATACTGGGGTGTGAGGCTCGCGAATTCACGTTATACACAAAGCTACGCCACACAGGCCGTGCTTTGATCATCAACCACAAGACTTTGCTTTTCAACAGAAACCTTGATCATCTACAACTTAGGCATGCCACACAGGCAATTCACTCCATGCGACTGATTTCTATCTATATATAACCTCTGAGCTCGTAAGTCTCAGAGACGGGCGTTATGCAAGAGAATAAATTCTACGCCGCCAAATAGATATATATTTAATAGAGATCAATCAACATAGAACAAAATCCAATGTCAGACACACAGTCCATTTAAAAGTTCGTTCTGGGTCTGAACGAAACTGGAGGCACTCAATACCTCGCATACCCGTACAATCAACAAGTACGTCCAGACGGCTACTACTTCAGCCCTTTCAAGGTAGCTACTCATATCATGAACATTAGTAGCACCCCTCCATTCGACGGTAAGATCATCGGTCTTGCACCGTCTTCATATCTTTGATTTTCACTCGCTGATCAATTATTTGAAATGAGAATCAACTCGACCTTTTCAAATAATTCACGTATATTTAGAATTTCAAATCAATTCATTTCAATGGTTAAATTATTCGATATCAATAATCATGTTCTTTAATGTAATTTTCACGCCAAACACATTCAACCATCAAATATCACATAAACCGAGCAAAATTCAATTAATTCCATTCCATATCGTTTCTAATATTTTATCACGATTTATGACTATTTTTATTTATTTAAAAATAGCCAATTCATTCAAACGACGCTTCAGGCCATAACGCGGCCGTGGCGCTGTTTTTCTTCAGATTTGATTTACACATATCTGAAAATCTAACTGTTGGATCTTCACAAATTTTATATCATTAGAAAGATCTTTTCAAAACAAATCCAACGGTTTCAGTTTTGGGAAAATCCGACGGTCGGATCTCCCGCACTAGTCGTTTGAAGTTACGATTTCAAAATACGAACTACAGCGTCGTTATTCGATTTAATTTAATTATATTTATATATATATAAATATAATCGATTCTGGCGCTGTTTTTCTTCAGATTTGAAATAAACATTCCAGACAATCCAGCCGTTGGATCGTCACAAAGTGGGCGTCATTGGAAAGATATTTCCAAAGCGAACCCAACGGTTTTGGTTTCGGGAAAATCCGATGGTCGGATCTCCCGCACTAATCATTTGAAATCACGGTTTCAAAACACGAACTGCAGCGTCGTTATTCGATTTTAATTTAATTATATTTATATATGTATAAATATATAAATATAATTCATTCTTCGATTTCAAAACTATTTTCACTTCATATATTTGATAAACATGATATTTTTTTCATCAAAAATATTTATTCAACACATGAATATTTTAGCATTTCATATTTACAATAAAAAGGTAGATTTTTTTGTTCAATCTATATATTCAACACATGAATGTTTTCGACTTCACACACACGATAAAAATATGATTTTTATCGTTCTAGTCCTTTATTCAACACATGAATATTTTCTATAGTTTATATATATAATAAAATGTGATTTTTATTGTAAAACAATTTATTTCAAAACACAATTATTTTATATAGTCTATACATAAGGTAAAAATGTTATTTTTGGTGTTAAAACAATTTATTCAAAATACTAATATTTTATATAGCCTATATATATAATAAAAATGTGAATTTTATCTTTCAAATAATTTATTCAACACATGAACTTCATTCAACACATGAATTTCTACTCAACATATGAATTTCTATTCAACACACGAATATAGTTTCAACACATGAAAATAATTCTAACACATGAATATTATTGAAAATTTCGGCAGCATAACGGTAGGGTATTTAAAACCGGCACCGTCCCTAGTACGGCTCCTCGCTCTACCTTAAAACCTCGCAGTTTTTGACAATGGGAAATTTCAATATCTAGTTCGTACGCAGACAAATTTTCCCATATACTAATCCTATTGGGATTTCAACCATAATCAATCATTTAAAATCAACCATTCATGATATTCACCAAATTTCACATCAACCAATAATCCAAACAATATCACAACCAATATATATCATCCATGGTCTGTGGACGAGGGGAGTATATATATTCGTATATAAATATATTTCGATTTCACTTCAATATCATTTCATTTTATTTCAACACATACATTATTGTTACAACGCATATATAACTTATATATCGAACATACAACTTATACAACGCTTATACATGAGGTGTACAACGCTTATATAACTCATACATCGACTATATAATTTATACATCTTTGCTTTCCATATCGTTTATAAATTAGAAATCTTACATTGGGTTCCACTCCACCAAAAAATTGTAGAAGGCTCAGAAAAATATGCGGTCTCTTCTAAAATGTAGAAGACGTCCTCACGGTCCCGGCGTCTCTTCTTTCACTGGATTTCGACCACAAACGAAAAAGATATGATTTTTACAGTGAAATCAAAAACCGTAGCGCTTTAAAGTGCTATAGAATAGTTTGAAATAAAATAAACCGTTACCTTCAAATTTCGTTCAAAACTAGGTTTGCCGATAACTTTCAATTTGTGGCACGATGTTGGAATCAGCCGTTACCACATGGAAGAGGAAGGAGAGGCGAACAAGCGCATGGGGGTAGGGTCCACTTCGGTGGTCGGAGGCGTACTCGGCCGTGTCTTGAAGTTGCTGACTTCCCGGGCTCGATTCTCGATGAAGACGAGGAGAGGGAGGGCGAGGGTCGGACGGATTTGAAGAGGAAGGCGTGGGCTTCAGAAAACTCCAAAGGGCGGGGGTGTAATTCGCCGTGGTTTGATCAGAAAATGGCCGGGAAGTGGTGAAGTCGGTTTCGTCATCAATTGGGAGGGTGGAGAGAGAAAGCAGGGAGAGAGAAATTTAAATGGGCCAATGAGGTTTTTTTATTTAATTTATATATTTTTAAAATTCCAAAATACCCCTAATCTCATACGAACTCCAATCCAAACCCAATGACTGTCGTTCCTAGCTAAATACCCCCATTCCGAACACAATGGGATATGTTTCATAGGCCCATTTGACTGTTTCAGTCAGTTTTTCTTCAAATTAAAATATAAAACATTCAGTATTTGATTTGAACGTACATTTCAATTTGCCGGGGCTACATATTGATTCTAAAAATTCCTGAAAAATAAATCTAGCTAAGTTTTGATGATACGGTCCCAACAAAATTAGTTTCGCCGAATTCTGAGACCGTTTGAAAAATGGCCATTTTCTCGTCGATCCAATTTAACTGTAATTGACCAAACACATTTTTATTTGCCCCGCTCACATATTAACTTCAAAAATTATGAAATTTGAAACCTAGCAATAATTTGATGTCCTGAATCCAACAGAAGTGGTTTCGTCGAATTCTGAGGTCGTATGCAAAATGTCTATTTTCAAGGGCGATATATTCTCTATAGCGACCTTTCTGAAAATTCATTTGGCCATAACTTTTGATTCCCGCTATGAAACTTCAATTTTTCAGATTCGTTAGAAAGATATTCACTAACAGATTTAAATATTTTTTGTTTCACTAAAATCCGTTTTATTTTGCACCCGGCACAGTCAGTCAAAGTTTGAATTCCGATTTTGAAACTGCCGCGCCATCTCAGGCCATGTTTATAATTTAAAATAATTGTAATTATTTTCAAACATCGATCTCAACATACTTTTCATCGTTATTATTTAAAATAATTTATTTTAAATATCTAAAATCCTCTAAAATAGCCAAATTAGAAATTTTAAACTGGCTCAGATTTTCCGGGTTGTTACAATAACGAACTCAAAACATCGCAGTAGTTCGTAATTTACGATTTGAACTTTAATTGAATATACAAAATCTGATATAAGTCGGAATTTTGTGAAATAAGAAACAATCGGATCGATTTGATAACAAGTTTCTAATGGAAGAGAACAATTGAGATCTCAAATTGTATTACGTTAGTTATGTCCATTTTAAATTTTCAAATAGTCGTTATGGAATTCGTTAATAAGCGGTAAATTTTATTTAATAAAATATCAAGGGTTTATATATATATATATATATGAATATTGTTTAGCCCAGGATTATAAATATTGAGTCTAAAATACACATTGGTTTATTATAAAACTATGTGATAATCTATTTCTAGATACGATAATAATAATTTATTATTATTTAAATTGAATTATTTTGGATTTAATTTTATTATACCGATATTATATAGGCCATAAAAATGTTTTCTTTTCAAAGGACCTCCATTTTCGACGAAACAAGTTTTATTGGAATACGTATAGCTAATTATTGCTAGATTTCTAGTTTAGCGCCGACCGGAGTTATATTATCTGTGTGTGCAATTTAAGGGTGAATATATAAATTAAAATAATGTTGTTTAGTAAACGTAGTCTGTTTTCAATGAAACGAAAATTATTAGGACCGAAACGTTAAGATATAACAGTCTCACCATTTTTATTGCCTTCGGAGTTCGTGCGTGTGGTAGATATATTAAATGGTTAACGCTGAAATTTAACACCGTAATAAAATAAAAGTAAAAAATAAAACTTCATAGGTAAGTAACAGCACACCCTATAACACATAGCTATATATATACTGCACAACAACCCACATTTTTCTTCTTTCATCTTCAAGTCTACGGAAACCTTTTTTTTCACGCACAGCTAAATGTGCTTCCTTCTTGTCATATGCTTTCAACTTAGCAATTTTCACATGCCTACCCAAATTCAGCTGTTGTACACATTTATTCCTTCCTTCAAACTAAGTCTCAGCTGCCACTCTATTCGAATATTTTTCAGACCAATGCACATGGAACTGTGCATGCTAATACAACACGCATGCCTAAGACATGAAGGTTCATAGACAAGAAAACCCATGCAGGCCTGCAGCTACCCCATGTTCGAATTGTAAACTCAAGGGCCTTGTTTCTTCATTCCTAAGGCTCAAGCTAATCTACAGCTACAAAGTACCCAAAGAAAAGATAGTTCCTATCCTCTATTTCTTCTTCTACAAAAACCTAAGCCTTCGATCCATTCCACAATCACACAGCACACGAAAGCCATTGTTGTTCTTACTTCGGAAACCATACGCAAGCCTTAGTGGCCGAATAAAACTAAATAAAGAAGTAGACGAAACACGTGGGGAAGAAATTAACTTGGGAAGGAGGCCTCTATGGAAAGGTATGTATGCGCAACAACAACCAGTTGGTTATGAAAAAAAGAAAGCAGCAGTCATCATTTGGTTAGTCAGCATGCGTAAAGAATGGAGAAAAGAGATTTGTCGCGTGGGTGTTAGGTTATAACTCAAGCAGTTCAAATGAAAAGTTTCAAAATTAATATATAAAAAAAAGAGTTGCGTTGCATCTGGGTTCTTGCGCAAAAATAACGTGAGTGAGGCTTGAGGAGTGGTGATGCTCGAGTGTCAAATCGTGCTTGAGTAGTCGGGCTGGGGTTACAGTAAAGAGGGTTGTAGCGGTATGAAGATATAAGAATGTAAGGAGATGGGCACAAAGAAAGGATGGCAGAGATGAACTGCATGGTGCTTAGGGTGTGAATGGCAGTGAAGTTTATAAGCAGTGGAGACTTAGTTCGAACAACCAGAGAAGACGGTGAACATTAGGAGGAGGTGTGGATGTTCGAAACAGAAGGTGGAAGGGAATGTTGAAGTGCGGTTCAAAAGTATAGTAGGAAGAATGCCTGGGGAGTTGAGGAGGAAGTTGCGTGCTATTTTTGAAGGTTGCATGAAGAAATTAATATGGAAGGAAGAAAGATGTACAGTGCGGTGAGTTAATTTTCCTTATCCCATAATGCATAAGCCTGGCCGTGTTTTTACATATAATTTCCAATGTGGCCAATCTAGAATTAATGTTGCCACTTTAACGTGATTTAAGTTAGAAAAGGAATTCGTGCCTGATATTTTAAGAGTGCCCGAACATAGTTAGTTACACATAATTGGTAATTATGTTAGTTAAACTACTAAGGTTCTGATATTGAAGAGATTTTAGGTATTGTTACCAAACGAATACTATAGTATTAAACCAATTTAATATACCTAACCAAGTGACAAGGTATGCCCAAAATAAAATTATTATAGACTTCGGCTTGATAGGGTACTAATCATCGATGGTTATAAAATATATAATTAGAAATTTAAACTGGTTTAAAATAAATCGTGTATTGAATCATTGGCAACTCTTTATTCCATTAACAAAATTGAATAAAATCAGAGACGTTCACATCGCATCAACGAACGTAATATTATGGAGTTAGTTAGACGGAGTTGGCAGTAGCCAGGATGTTTAATTAAATTAAAAACCATTTAATTTAATTAGAACAAACTGTTTCCGCGGCAAACGAATCAAGGTGAGTTGTAACAATAACCGATTTAAAATTTTAATTTAGCTATTTTAATGGATTTTGAATATTGAAAATGATTTATTTTAAATAATAACGACTGAAAATTTATTTCAATTATAAAACGAGCTTGAAATGGCGTGGTAGTTTGAAAATTCGATTTTAAACTTTGAATGAATACATAAGATTCAATATAAATCAGAATTGTACGAAACAAGAAACGGTAGAATCTATTTAACTATATCTTTCTAACAAATATAAGAAACTAAGATTTCACTTTATAAATTGTAAGTTATATCCAGTTTAGAAATTTAAAATAGTCCCTATGGAATTTATTTAAATTTCAGTATGATATGTAGCCCTTAAAAATAGCCATTTTGCGAACGACCTCCGTTTTTGACAAAACTACTTTTTTTGGATCCGGAATGTCAAATTATAGTTAGATTTCAAATTTCTTAATTTTTGAAATTAATATGCGAGCGCAGTAAATTTAAATGTGTTTTGAAATTCAAACTAAAATTTCAAAACATGTATAAATTTACTGTGCTCACATATTAATTTCAAAAATTATGTAATTTGAAACCTAACTATAATTTGACATTCTAGATCCAACAAAAGTGGCTTTGTCAAAAACGGAGGTCGTTTGCAAAATGGCTATTTTTAAGGGCTATATATTATATTAAAATTTAAATAAATTCCGTAGCGACTATTTTAAATTTTAAACTGGACATAACTTACAATTTATAAAGTGAAATCTTGATTTCTTACATTCGTTAGAAAGATATAGTTAAATAGATTCTAACATTTCTTATTTCGTCCAATTCTGATTTACATTGAATCCTATATATTCATTCAAAGTTTAAAATCGAATTTTCAAACTACCGCGTCATTTCAAGCTAGTTTTATAATTAAGATAAAATTATATGTTCTAACTTTGATTTAAATAAATTTTTAGTCATTATTTAAAACAAATCATTTTAAATATTCAAAATCCATTAAAATAGTTAAAATTAAAATTCTAAATTGGTTTAGAAATTCCAGGTTGTTACACGAGTTTAACTCACTCAGTTTTTATCCCATTTATATTTTATATAAGTTGGGTTTAATGTTTGTTTGTTATTAGATGATTACGTATATATGTTGACTGAACTGATTAAATCGAACGTTCATTTAATTTAATTTAAACCAATCCTTATTTTTAATGATTATGACCAAATGATGTAACTTACCTCGTTGGTTATATTTATAATAATATAAACGTATTAAATTAAAATATGGACATTTGGATTTTCGATTGTTGGATTTCAAATATGTTTATTGAATAAATGATTTGATTTGAGGTAACATATTTGAATGCAGGGGAAAAACAGGTTGGAGGGATCCAACTGAATTCTTTAAATTTATTGTCTATTTTCATATTACAAGTATATGAACTGTTTCACCGACATGATTGAATAATTGATTTAATTGTTGAACGTTGACTGGAAATTCAACGCTTATTTTTTTTAAACCAATGGGTAGTATTGGTTGAGTAATTGGCAGCATATGGCCTATAAATCAATCATTTTGGGAATATTGATTTACCATCCGGTAAATCGACAAGAATAAAGTTATAAGAATTATTTTAAAATTTGAAAACTATTATTTTGAATAAAAGATTATTAAAAAGAAATAATTATTTATTATTTATTATTTAAGTTTTTATATAATTATTAAAGGATTTTATAAAACCTTCCTCAAAAAAGGATTTTATAAAACAAATTTCTTATGTTAATAAGATTTATAAGTAAATGAGCAAAGATTAACGTAATGGCTAAGAGTTGGATTCGTTATTTCAAAGAAACAATTAAATGAAATCATTTAAATTAATTATATTATTAATTAATTTAAAGAGGAATTAATTAGAATTGGTTAAAAAATAACCGTGTTTTGAGTTGACAAAGTCAATCATTTTAGCTGGGATTGATTATTTGATTAGTTTGGTTTCAATTAACAGAATGAAATGGTTAATGAATAATTATTTTAATAAGATTTTAAAAAGAAATTTAATATTTATTTTCAGTTAATGAGTAAGTAAATTATTATTTAAATTATTAATAATCTAAGTTAATGCTTCTTAAATGAAAATCATTTAAGTAAGAAATCGAGTGGTAATTAAATAGAGTTAAATGTTGAAAAGAATTTATGATCGGGTTTATATTTAAAACCCGAGTTTTATGAATAAAAGTTATAAAAGGGATTTTTTAGGAATACGATGATTTGAAATAGATGTTTACTTAATATATAAGATTAAGTAAAAAGAAGTTGAGGTAAAGAGGAGTTTTATTAAACCTGAGTTTATAAATAAGGTTTATAAAAAGAGGCGTGAAGCTAAAACATTGGGTTTGAATTTGCAATACTTAATAGTGAAACTAAATGAAACCAATGGAATTAAAACTATTTTACAAAGGGGGAAATGGTTGAATGACTTGAGAGTGGAAAAATATGGTTTGATAAGGAGGTATAACAAGAATTAGAACCTAACTGGAGATCGGTTGAGTTGAATGATTTTTCTAAGTATTAATATGATGTTGGTTTCGGCCTTCGGGGTTGATATTTAGGAAATTACTCGCTTACCAATTTACGGTTAAGGACTAATGAATGTTGAAGTAACAAGAATAAAATGGATTGGAGAATATAAAATAGTATTTCCAAAGTAACGGAAATATAAAAGAGATTTTGTGAAAATATAACAATATTTTCGGGATTTAAGAAATAAATGAGATGAGTTTGAATAAGTTTATTCAAAAGGGGAAGTGTTAGCTATTGTTTAGAAAAATGATACAAAAGAGTTTTCATAACGATGTTATACATGAAATTTGTTAAAACCCAAAGTGGGGATATATATCTAATTTAATTCTAAAGTAATTAAAAACATTTTAAAGATTTCTCTAATAATGAAATATGAAGTAAATGTTGTGTTTCAAATATTAAAAAATTAAGGAGTTAATTAGTTTTAAATTAAAAAAGCCAAGTGATGTTGAGTACTGAATCAGTGAACTTATTTTCATGATTGAATGGATGTTAATTGGAAGTTAAATAGCCCATTATCAAATCTGATCCATACGATTGTTGGTACGAAAAGACCGGGATCAAATTTAAATTTGAAAACCATTCTGAACCAGCAAATACGAAATCGTAGAAGATGCAGATTGAAGATGGAGCAGTGAATACCGTGGATCTTCATAAGCCGAAGAATGACTTATCAAATCTCTTTGGCATGCATCCAGAGTTATTTGATTTGTGATTCCGACGTGAATGGAATCTGCAGATTGCAAGAACTACTCGCTACTGATCTCTAGGGTGATTCCCAGGATGTAGTAGGAGAGTGCCTTCGGTTTATGTAATGACCCGCATTGTCAGAGGTATTATAATTAATTTATTTAATTATATAAATAGTGATATATTGAATTAAATAGAGGTTTAATTAAATAATATGGAATAATTAATTTAATTAAATAATTAAATAATATATTTAATTCATCAATAACCAGAAATAGTGAATTGACAATATAATGTGAACTGGGTCATCCCTAATATTTAATTCAGCTTAGAGTTGAAGTATATTGACGAATATATTCAATCGACGTCAGTTTGAACGTAGAATTATTATAATTAAAATCGAGCTCGAAATGGCGCTGCAGTTCGCTATTTGGCGATTTGAACTTCAACTAAATGTACAGGGTTAGTTTTAAACCGAATTTCTGTGAAACAAGAAACGTATGGAGCTGGTGGAGTATATCTTTCTAGTGGAAGAGAAAAATCAGGATTTCGTCGTGTAGATTTTGAGATATGTCCAAATCAAATTTTAAAATAGTCGTTATAGAATCGGTTATCGACCATAACGATTTATTCGATATAACTAGAGATCGGATTTGAATTTAGACAAGGTTCTTTTCGGACATAGTGATAATTTGATTTTTAGAATTTTACTGTAATTTTTAATTTATTTAATAAGCGACTTTTTATTTGAAGTATTTTGCACCCTGTAATCAACATTTTGTGGTTTCAAAATATAAGTTAATCTACTGGTGTTATTGTATTTTTGGGATCCTGGCACATCGCTGATTACAACGGTATATTTATTTCAGTCCGTACATAAATAAAATTTTGATAATAGGGTATGCTAAGTTAGTTTCACTTCAGACTGCTGCACGTTTACCATGGATTTTTGTATCTTTTATGTAAGCAGTTTGATGCCATTAAGGGGTTGTTAAATAAGTAAGAAATCTACTTCTTTGTAGGCAGGACTGAGATAAATATTTCGCATGTACCGTCCATATGTACACTACTTATATCTCCTCTTTATATGCATAAAAATTCAAAAAAACATGAGTACTAGATTTGCCTACATGTTATACTCTTTAGCAGCATGATCATATATGCCTAACTGTCAGATGTTATGCCAATATATATAAACCAAATCATATATGAGGTGCTTGAGAATTTGTCCACACATGAACAGAAAAGCAAAGACAGCAAAACGTGAAATATGAATGAAGTATAAAACAAATATATAATAACGCTTTCCTTCACGTGTAAGTTTACTTTACTGCTAAGGTTGCCCGTCGCTTTCCTACTACATGCAAAAACACCTAATTAATGTATGGTCATCCATCATCAAATAGTACCCATCCGATTCCTTAGCAACGAAGACTCCACTCTCTATAAATACACACTAATTATTCACATCGTTCTGGCTCATTTTTCTTTGAAAACCGAAACTCGCTGGTGTCATTTCTGGGTGATCCGAACCCATTTCCTGATGCAACAAGTTGCACCGCGCCACTTAGGGTAGTGACGCAAGGGAGGTATGTGGTGTTGGTTCCTGGGTAGCGTGAAGTTCGGTGGTAAATGAGGAACAGTGGGGGGTTTAATACTATGGCCATGCGGGAAGGAGATGGCGCTAGTTGCTGATGGGGGACTGTGAAGGGAAGGCTTGCGTTGGTGGTGAGTATGGGAGTTTATTTTTTGAATACGTGTGATGAAATTAAGATGAGGTCATGGCGTATGAAGTGAAGCTCGGCAGGAAGTGAGTGAATCAGAGGGGAAGAAAGGCCAGTTTGATTGAATAGAGTTCACGTGGGTCTTGGGCTTGGCAACTTTAGAGTTGTACACATGAGAGTGGGATAAAAGGGGAACGAGATGTTTCGAGCAAGTAATAATGGGTGCAGTAAGGAGGAAACGAGATAAGGGTTAACGCCGTGGGATCAAGGCGTGGACTTCGATGTGTTTTGGTGGGTGTTTCTATGATGTACGGTTGAGGTGGATGTCGCGATCTGTACACTGTCGAGGTGAAGGAGCTGTGTGGGATTCGCATTAGGCAGGAGTGGTTCGAGTACTGTAACAATGGGATGGGAATGTTGAGAAGTTGAAGAGGGAACCCGTGATATTGTTTTTGTTGATTTGGGTGAACAGATGAAATCTTGGATGGGCATTTGAAATAGTTGGGACTGGAGGAATTCGTTAGGGAAGAAACAGTCACTGTTGGAGGCGGGTGGATTTAGTATTTGGGCCGGAATGGATAGTAAGCCCATTTATTTAAAATTTATTAAGTTATTTTAATTTAAATATGTGTGTTAACTTTAAATAATCATATCTAATGCATATGATGTCGGAATTGAGCGAAACTGGATCCGTTGGGACGGTGGCTGCACAATGGAACTGATTGGGAGCGAATCTGAGCTCGTTATAATTTATAGCAAAATAAATTGTCCGTCTGAATCAAGCGATGGTTATCGTTATTAACGATGATCATCCAATGTGAGTAAAACTCACCAACTCTGAACAGTTATATTTTTATAACGTACTTTTAGAACTATTAGATATTGATTGACTGTTGTGTGTTGATTTGGTTAATTTAACTACAAGTCAGTTAGTTGAAATTTATATATATATATATATACACCATTAAATACTGATGTTGTTTATCAGAACATTTCATTTTGAAATGAAATTGATGTATATTATACTGTGTAATATCTGTGGATACAGGGATACAGGTTGGAGGGATCCGACTGGATTCCTCAGCATTTATTTTATTGTTTCCATATATTGTGATATATGATGTGATGTATATCTGTTATGGGTTATGTGTGTTAGAATGATATTGGTCATTTGTTATTCGATATTTTAAATATCATAAGAAACCCTGGGATGTAAAAAGGAATATTTCAATGTATATTGAAATAAAGAATTTTATAAAATCAACCGATTTTATAAAAGGAAATAAATTTGAAAACAAAGCATTTATAAAATCATAGGATATTATAAAGGTGGATATTTGTTTAGAAAATAAATAGGATATTATAAAAAAGGAAAACGTTGTTAAAAGGAAATCTTTTTAAATGGATAAACGTTGTTAAAAGGGAAAATCTTTGTAAATCAATAAAGTAATCGAATATTAGTACTCGAAAGGAGTTAATCCAAAAGGAGTTGAATCAAATAAGTTATTCGGTTAGAGTTAATCAGTTAGAGTAAATCGATTAGAGTCAAATCGAACTAGAGTTATTCAAATATAGTTAATCAAATATTAGTTAATCGAATAAGAGTTAATCAAATAGAGTTAAAACAATATTAAAAACTGACTAGAGATTAGTTAAGTCAAATGGTTTTCTGAGTGTGGATCTGATGTTGGTTTCGGCCTTCAGGATTTATACTTAGAGAATTGTGCTCTTACTAGTTTACAGTTAGGGACTAATAGTTGTGGAAGAATAGTGATACGTGAATAAGCTATGGAAATGTTTTCCAGTGTTAATAACATATATTTTCTAAACATGGAAATAAGGGAGTAGGAATATATATATATATATATATATATATATATATATATATATGTATATGTATATACATGTATATATATGTTTGATGATTGGATCGATAATTCCATTTGGAATTAAGATCGTTGTGTGAACACCGACATGTTTTCATTTGATAGTTAAATCACAGACTATCAAGTTTTGACCATTTTAACGTTGTTAATATGGAGAGACCGGTTGGATTCTTATCCAAAGAACCACTCTGTATTGGCATAAGCGTTGCGAATATGCCAAAGAAAATTGAAGACGAAGTAAAGTACATGGGATATTGTATAAATCTTAGATAACAATGGACTAAGATGGATGTACTGAATAGTGCCTTCGGTTTTGTTCAGTCCCAGAACGAATGTATATGGACGAGTGTCTGACAGAGTATTTCCAATGATCGAATGGGTTGGTCTGTATAAATATATATGGTTGCAATGGATTTATTCCCTTAGCATAACATCCAGAATATTTGTGTAAACCAATTAATGATTAACGGATTTGATAATGTGGCATTCAAAGTGATCGTGTTATCAATGAATGGAAAGTAATCGTAACCTCTGGCCTCAACAACCGGTAAATGACAAAAATCGGGTAGGCAGCATGGCTAAGTCGGTCGCACCGAAGTAGGGTGTATAATCACCTATCTAGAGAATATTCATTTGCTTATTTGATCTATCAATGCTATCCCCTATATATACGGGAAACGGTTGCTGATCCCAACCGTTGGTGATGTACATTCGATACACTCAAACGAAATGAGTGGTCAGTCATGTGTGGCTGAGTTGCAAGATGTTCTTGTTGACTCTAGTGTATCGTTCCTAGAGTACACTGATCGGAAGGTGGTTCCATACCTTGTCATAGTTGGAAATCCATTACCCAATACGTGCTTACGGTTTTGATTGTATACTATATATGTAGAACGTGAGATGAAAGCATTTCTACTAGATGGTTATTATACTGTGGTTGATAGACATTATTATAATATCAAAAGGTTTTTGATATAAAGATATTTTGGATTCTCATAAAGGAAAAACCCGTTCCGTTATATGGCGTGGTCTTATGAGATATCGTTACTTGTTCAAACTGTTTTAAACTGTTTTACTCATACCAGTCCCATGACTGACCCGGAGTTTATTTGTTTGTTTTCCCTAAACTCTTGGGTGCCTAAATTTGTACGGGCAGTCAAGTAGTCGGGATTTTACAGATACACTTGGAGAGCTTGGAGCAGGAGGCTTCAAGATTCTATAGCTATTATTATTTCCGCTGTTGTTGTAAGTGTTTTACTCTGAAATGTTATTGTATATATATACTGTTTGTATTTCAAAAGTTATGTTATATTTTATTTGTTCCGCTATGAGATTCGTGGTTACTCTGATGATGATGTTCTTCTTCTTCTATTCTTATAGTTCTATCTTATCTATCCTCACCCTCTATCTTCTTTCTATTAATTTCTTGAATTTCCAGTGCAATTTGGGGTTGGACTTGTGTTATTTGGTCAACTCAAATTGGACCGGATTTTTGGGTCATTACAGTTGGTATCAGAGGTTAAGGTTTAGTTATTACCTTGGATCTGTGACGTGACTCAGTTGAGATGGGTTTAGTAATACCCTAGATTGAGTTTGAGTGTATATATACGAGTGAACGTATTTGTTATTTGATATAAAAATTTGTTTTATATTGTGGAGCTTTATTGGTTGAGTGGCTTATGAATTCTGATCGATAGTGGGGCACCACAATATCGATAGGGGTTTCTAAATACTCGAATACAATGAAACAACAAGATATGTTTTGAAATTAACATAGTATAATTGGTTGTATTGGTTGTTAGTATAATCGAATGAAACTATAAAAAGGTGAAATGGTTATAAATAACCAATCAGGATTCATATAAGTAAGGTATATGAAATAAGATGAATTAAATCTGAATTTAAATCAGGATTGGGAATTAAAATAAGGAAATTTTAATTCCCTGTGAGATTTTGAAAATGTTTTTCAATTTATAAGTGATATAGTATTGAACTCATTTCGGTTCGCTGGGAAATAATTCCGATGATGGATCGATACATCATTGGTGAAATTTTCGAGTTGCTAAGTGACGGATTACTACAAAGATTTTGTTTTGAAATTATTTGCAAAAACAAGTTATTCAGGAGTTCAAAGGATTTTGAATTGTTATTATGATTTCAAGTGATTTGAATAAACCCAGGAATTTAAATTCGAAAATTTAATTAACTTATGAGTTAAATAGATGAACTGGTAAAAGTGATTTATAAATTGGGATTTAACTTGAAATAAGTGAATATGAAATTGAATTGGTAAGTTGAGGGATTGAAATTTGAGATTAGAGTTTGAATGGAATTTTACTTGAGTATAAGCAAATAATTGTGTTGAGAATAAAGACAGATTGGAGTTTGATTTGGATGGCATGATATATGCAAAGTGATATCAGATGGTAGGGATATAATGATATACCCGACAAAAAGGTACAAGTTTATATTTGATATGAGTTTGGGATTTATGAGCCGATTTGACAAGCCGCTTGGCTGTTTGATTTTCTTTTGGGTTGGAGAAGGCCTAGAGAAGCGAGTTGTGATTTGGGGGATTTTCCCAATGCTCCCAGTACAAAGGAGGTTATGGCGAAATTTTCCGGAAATTAAAGGCGTTAGAAAATTTTCAGAATTTTTGAAAATTTTAGTTAGTCGGAATAAATTAATATTTTAGTCGATATAAATTGGTTCAGTTGAAACTGAAGTTAAGGGGTAAACCGATAAATATTTACCCAGTAGATAGGGTCGTCCTCTACCTTAGCAATTTCGAGGACGAAATTATTTTATGTGGGGAAGAATGTAATGACCCGCATTGTCAGAGGTATTATAATTAATTTATTTAATTATATAAATAGTGATATATTGAATTAAATAGAGGTTTAATTAAATAATATGGAATAATTAATTTAATTAAATAATATATTTAATTCATCAATAACCAGAAATAGTGAATTGACAATATAATGTGAACTGGGTCATCCCTAATATTTAATTCAGCTTAGAGTTGAAGTATATTGATGAATATATTCAATCGACGTCAGTTGGAACGTAGAATTATTATAATTAAAATCGAGCTCGAAATGGCGCTGCAGTTCGCTATTTGGCGATTTGAACTTCAACTGAATGTACAGGGTTCATTTTAAACCGGATTTCTGTGAAACAAGAAACGTACGGAGCTGGTGGAGTATATCTTTCTAGTGGAAGAGAAAAATCAGGATTTCGTCGTGTAGATTTTGAGATATGTCCAAATCAAATTTTAAAATAGTCGTTATAGAATCGGTTATCGACCGTAACGGTTTATTCGATATAACTAGAGATCTGATTTGAATTTAGACAAGGTTCTTTTCGAACATAGTGATAATTTAATTTTTAGAATTTTATTGTAATTTTTAATTTATTTAATAAGCGACTTTTTATTTGAAGTATTTCGCACCCTGTAATTAACATTTTGAGGTTTCAAAATATAAGTTAATCTACCGATGTTATTATATTTTTGGGATCCTGGCACATCGCTGATTAAAACGGTATATTAATTTCAGTCCGTACGTAAACAAGATTTTGATAACAGGGTATACTAAGTTAGTTTCACTTCAGACTGCTGCACGTTTACCATGGATTTTTGTATCTTTTATGTAAGCAGTTTGATGCCATTAAGGGGTTGTTAAATAAGTAAGAAATCTACTTCTTTGTAGGCAGGACTGAGATAAATATTTCGCATGTACCATCCATACGTATACTACTTATATCTCCCCTTTATATGCATAAAAAATTCAAAAAAACATGAGTAATAGATTTTCCTGCATGTTATACTCCTTAGCAGCATGATCATATATGCCTAACTGTCAGATGTTATGCCAATATATATAAACCAAAACATATATGAGGTGCTTGAGAATTTGTCCACACATGAACAGAAAAGCAAAGACAGCAAAACGTGAAATATGAATGAAGTATAAAACAAATATATAATAACGCTTTCCTTCACGTGTAAGTTTACTTCACTGCTAAGGTTGCCCGTCGCTTTCCTACTACCTGCAGAAACAGCTACTTCATGTGTGGTCATCCATCATCAAACAGTACCCATCCGATTCCTTAGCAACGAAGACTCCACTCTCTATAAATGCACACTAATTATTCACATCGTTCTGGCTCATTTTTCTCTGAAAACCGAAACTCGCTGGTGCCATTTCTGAGTGATCCGAACCCATTTCCTGATGCAACGAGTTGCACCGCGCCACTTAGGGTAGTGATGCAAGGGAGTTCTATGGTGTTGGTTCCTGGGTAGCGTGAAGTTCGGTAGTAAATGAGGAACAATGGGGGGTTTATTACTATGGCCATGTGGGAAGGAGATGGCGCAAGTTGTTGATGGGGGACTGTGAAGGGAAGGCTTGCGGTGGTGGTGAGTATGGGAGTTTATTGTTTTATGACGTGTGAGGAAATGAAGATGAGGTCATGGCGTATGAAGTGGAGGTCGACATTAAGTGAGTGAATCAGAGGGGAAGAAAGGCCAGTTTGATTGAATAGAGTTAACGTGGGTCTGAGGCTTGGCAACTTTGGAGCTGTACACGTGAGAGTGGGATAAAAGGGGAAGGAGATGTTCCAAGCAAGTAATAATGGGTGCAGTAAGGAGGAAACGAGGTAAAGGTTAATGCCGTGGGATCAAGGCGTGGACTTCGATGTGTTTTGGTGGGTGTTTCTGGTAATGTACGGTTGAGGTGGATGTCGCGATCTGTACACTGTCGAGGAGAAGGAGCTGTGTGGGATTCGCATCAGGCAGGAGTGGTTCGAGTACTGTAACAATGGGATGGGAATGTTGAGAAGTTGAAGAGGGAACCCTTGATATTGTTTTTGTTGATTTGGGTGAACAGATGAAATCTTGGATGGGCATTTGAAATAGTTGGGACTGGAGGAATTCGTTGGGGAAGAAACAGTCACTGTTGGAGGCGGGTGGATTTAGTATTTGGGCCGGAATGGATAGTAAGCCCATTTATTTAAAATTAATTAAGTTATTTTAATTTAAATAAGTGTGTTAACTTTAAATAATCATATCTAATGCATATGATGTCGGAATTGAGCGAAACTGGATCCGTTGGGACGGTGGCTCCACAATGGAACTAACTGGGAGCAAATCTGAGCTCGTTATAATTTATAGCAAAATAAATTGTCTGTCTGAATCAAGCGATGGTTATCGTTATTAACGATGATCGTCCAATGTGAGTAAAACTCACCAACTCTGAACAGTTATATTTTATAACGTACTTTTAGAACTGTTAGATATTGATTGATTGTTGTGTGTTGATTTAGTTGATTGAACTGCAAGTCAGTTAGTTGAAATTTTATATATATATATATATATATATACAAATATATATATATACCATTAAATATTGATGTTATTTATCAAAACATTTCATTTTGAAATGAAATTGATGTATATTATACTGTGTAATATCTGTGGATACAGGGATACAGGTTGGAGGGATCCGACTGGATTCCTCAACATTCATTTTATTGTTTCCATATATTGTGATATATGATGTGATGTATATCTGTTATGGGTTATGTGTGTTAGAATGATATTGGTCATTTGTTATTCGATATTTTAAATATCATAAGAAACCCTGGGATGTAAAAAGGAATATTTCAATGTATATTGAAATAAAGGAATTTTATAAAATCAACCGATTTTATAAAAGGAAATAAATTTGAAAACAAAGCATTTATAAAATCATAGGATATTATAAAGGTGGATATTTGTTTAGAAAATAAATAGGATATTATAAAAAAGGAAAACGTTGTTAAAAGGAAATCTTTTTAAATGGATAAATGTTGTTAAAAGGGAAAATCTTTGTAAATCAATAAAGTAATCAAATATTAGTATTCGAAAGGAGTTAATCAAAAAGGAGTTGAATCAAATAAGTTATTCAGTTAGAGTTAATCAGTTAGAGTAAATCGATTAGAGTCAAATCGAACTAGAGTTATAAAAATATAGTTGATCAAATATTAGTTATTCGAATAAGAGTTAATCAAATAGAGTTAAAACAATATTAAAAACTGACTAGAGATTAGTTAAGTCGATTGGTTTTCTGAGTGTGGATCTGATGTTGGTTTCGGCCTTCGGGATTTATACTTAGAGAATTGTTCTCTTACTAGTTTACAGTTAGGGACTAATAGTTGTGGAAGAATAGTGATACGTGAATAAGCTATGGAAATGTTTTCCAATGTTAATAACATATATTTTCTAAACATGGAAATAAGGGAATAGGAATATATATATATACATATGTATATACATGTATATATATGTTTGATGATTGGATCGATAATTCCATTTGGAATTAAGATCGTTGTGTGAACACCGACATGTTTTCATTTGATAGTTAAATCACAGACTATCAAGTTTTGACCATTTTAACGTTGTTAATATGGAGAGCCCGGTTGGATTCTTATCCAAAGAACCACTCTGTATTGGCATAAGCGTTGCGAATATGCCAAAGAAAATTGAAGACGAAGTAAAGTACAAGGACTATTGTATAAATCTTAGATAACAATGGACTAAGATGGATGTACTGAATAGTGCCTTCGGTTTTTTTCAGTCCCAGAACGAATGTATATGGACGAGTGTCTGGCAGAGTATTTCCAATGATCGAATGGGTTGGTCTGTATAAATATATATGGTTGCAATGGATTTATTCCCTTAGCATAACATCCAGAATATTTGTGTAAACCAATTAATGATTAACGGATTTGATAATGTGGCATTCAAAGTGATCGTGTTATCAATGAATGGAAAGTAATCGTAATCTCTGGCCTCAACAACCGGTAAATGACAAAAATCGGGCAGGCAGCATGGCTAAGTCGGTCGCACCGAAGTAGGGTGTATAATCACCTATCTAGAGAACATTCATTTGCTTCTTTAATCTATCAATGTTGTCCCCTATATATACGGGAAACGGTTGCTGATCCCAACCGTTGGTGATGTACATTCGATACACTCAAACGAAATGAGTGGTCGGTCATGTGTGGCTAAGCTGCAAGATGTTCTTGTTGAACTCCAGTGTATCGTTCCTAGAGTACACTGATCGGAAGGTGGTTCCATACCTTGTCATAGTTGGAAATCCATTACCCAATACGTTCTTGCGGTTTTGATTGTATACTATATATGTAGAACGTGAGATGAAAGCGTTTCTACTAGATGGTTATTATACTGTGGTTGATAGACATTATTATAATATCAAAAGGTTTTTGATATAAAGATATTTTGGATTCTCATAAGGGAAAAACCTGTTTCATTATACGGCGTGGTCTTATGAGATATCGTTACTTGTTCAAACTGTTTTAAACTGTTTTACTCATTCCATTCCCATGACTGACCCGGAGTTTATTTGTTTGTTTTCCCTAAACTCTTGGGTGCCTAAATTTGTACGGGCAGTCAAGTAGTCGTGATTTTACAGATACACTTAGAGAGCTTGGAGCAGAAGGCTTCAAGATTCTATAACTATTATTATTTCCGCTGTTGTTGTAAGTGTTGTACTCTGAAATGTTATTGTATACATATATTGTTTGTATTTCAAAAGTTATGTTATATTTTATTTGTTCCACTGTGAGATTCGTGGTTACTCTGATGATGATGTTCTTCTTCTTCTTCTATTCTAATAGTTCTATCTTATCTATCCTTACCCTCTATCTTCTTTCTATTAATTTCTTGAATTTCCAGTGCAATTTGGGGTTGGACTTGTGTTATTTGGTCAGCTCAAATTGGACCGGATTTTCGGATCATTACAGTTTATGTAACGACCCAGATTTTTAGCCATTAAATTTTGAACATTTAAATTCTTTTAAATGTTAGAAATATAAATGGAATTTTATATGGAATTTATTTAATTAAACAATGTTAGAACATATAATTTTTAAATACATTTAAAACGTGCTCGTAATGTCGTGGTAGTTCGTTATATTACGTTTTGAACTTCAGTTTAATAAACAAGGTCCGATATAAGTCAGATTTCCTTGAAATAAGCAACGTTCGGATCTATTTGATTATATTTTTCTTATGGAAGTGAAAATAAAGAGATTTCGTCTTGTAGATTTTATTTTATGTCGAATCAAATTTTCAAATAGTCGCTATGGAATCGTTTATAAAATTTTAACGCTTTGTTATGTAAATAAATCGATTTTAAATAACTCGAACGTCATTTTAATTTGAAATATCGTGTTATAAATTCAGATATGCTATTTTGAAGCCGTATGATGTTCTACTTGGATATATATGATAATATAGATTTATTATGATCAAATAAGGTTGTTTTTTTTGAATTTATTAACATTCTAACGATTTATTCCAAAATATGGATTTCGAATTAGAAGAAGATTTTAAGTGACATACTGTTAATTTTATTTATAGAGTTTTAGTGTAATTTTTAATTTGAAAAGTAAACAACTATTTTTTTCTCTAATTGGCACCCTATATCAGCGTTTTGGGAACTTCACTAAATAAGTTAATTCATCTATTTTATTACATTTTTGGAATAATATCGCATTGTGGAGCACAACGGTATTTTTATTTTTGTCATTTGAGGCTCGAATATAAAAAAAGTAGTATATTACGGAGTACTGTATTTTTCTAAATTATTATATATGCAGCTGTTCTATCCTATCTTGTAAATTACACTAATATCTCCCTTTGCATCCTAAATGGATGTTCTCTCTTTTGATATGTAAGACCAAATCAACAAGGAGTACAAATTACAAATGGTATACAAATGGTTAGAATCAGTAAGAGTTGACTACCAACATAAGAGATTGATATTGTTTACTTAAGAAAAAAAATAAAAGGAAAAAAACAAATAAAAAAAACAATGTGACGGCAAATCTTCAAATAGTGTGCACTTCATGTTTTCAATTCCGTGCTATTCAAGCTTCTCAAAGAAAACAGCATGACTTCCATGCTACGTAACTGTGTCAACCAAGCTACTTTCCTTCACATATACTGGCACTCACCTTTCCGATTCTCAGGCAGGAAACCAGACGCGAGAAAAGGGCAATTTAAAATAGAAAATCGTATAAAATATTATATAAAACAAAATTTATGTGGTCACAGCAATCCTTGCACCTCCATTTTCATTCGAACGGCAGGAGACATCCAACTTTCCTCACCTTACATCCCCAAATCCCATGAACAGAATCAAAACCCTCCAACAACAAAAACAATCATCTCATCGAGATACTCAATATCAACGATTGTGATTGAGTTCGAGCTGTCGTAGTTGCCGAAATTCCACTCGAAGACTCGGGCAGTTTATGATCTCGTGGGAGAGAACGGTCAACGCTGGGAAATCGCGGCTTACGGCATGAGTGGAGGAGGACTAGGCGAGTCGTAAGGCAATGCCTGATGGACTTATGATCGTTTGGGAATAGTGCGATGGTCGAATTGGGAAGAGTGTGATGATGGGTTTAGACAAAAACAAGAGCAGTGTGTTTTGGAACATGCTGATGGAGAGGAGATTATTGTGTTGGGATTGCACGCTTGTTGAGTGCATGTCATGTGGGTTGACCTACGTGTGGAGTATGGGGAGGTGATGAAGCACGTCTAGTCTTTGAAATACCGTAGCAAGAAGGAAAATATAATATAAAACAGAAGGTGGCGAGAAGAAGATTGAGCAGCTGGGTATAGGAAGGGAGATTGTGGACTTCATCTTTATGGAGAACTGGATGCGCAGGGAAGAGGGATTTAACGTATTTTAACAGGGTGGTTTCAGTCTTGAAACTAGCGAAGAAACAAGGTGGAGCTACGGTGGATCGAAGATTCAAGAAAATAAAATAAAAAAATATAGAAAAGAAAGCAGTAGCGTTCTGGGTTCCAATGACGAAGGAAAGTGTTTAAGAAGAGGGGTTAACCTGGTAATTAAAGATTATATATTTAAGTAGTTAATATAATAAGGTTTTTTATTTATAGTAAGGCATCCAACAGAAGTAGAATAAGGGGTCAAACAGGAAGAAGATCCGCACTCTTTCACTGGAAGGAGAAAGATTTTGAAAGGGAGAGTGCAGATCCTCGGGTTTTTAACTGGAATGCTATCCACTTCATTCCTTTGGCTTTGACAATAGAAGATAACAACAGGTTCAAATATACGTTGGCCAAGTAGTATTTTCATCAGGCTGATTAGTGGGGGTAAATATGGTATCAAGTTTCGGAAAGGGTTTGGCGTAATTCATGATTGACTAAGGAGACTTAATTCTTTGATTATGGTAATTAAGGACCTAATTATGATTTGCTTAAAATTTAAAACTATTTAATTTGTGTGTAGTTATAACGTGAAAATTATTTTATATGTTCGCAGAATCTAACAAAACAGGTCACGATGAGACCGTAATGAGAAAATCTACATTATGGAACTAACTTGACAGAAACAGTACTATAGGGATTTCGTGACAGAATCAAATGCTCGTTTGATTTTAAATGAAACAATAGCAGAATCAGCAACTGCAACCATGGTGAGTAACCTCACTAAACTCTTACTCATTTATATTTTTTATATAAACGAGTTTTTAAATTTATTTATGGTAATTTTATATTGTTTGATGGTTGTTTGGCTGCATAGTTGATAAAATTGGTTGGTACAACTATATCATTGATTGATTCTATTCACCATGATATTTCATATTGATATGAAATTAATATTATTGATGTAATGGCCCGCAAATCCGTACTATCTGAGTTGACTAATAAACAACACGTCCAACCCAGATTGCATAGAAATACGAATCATTATTAGAAAGAAGTTAGAGGATGAGAAATAGAAAGAAAGAAATATTAGAATAGAAAAAAACAAAGAAGACAAATCTCATAGCGGAACGAATAAAATATATTATATAACATAACTTTTGAAATACAAATCAGTAACTTTATGTACATACCATCATCAGAGCACACAGTCATTCCTGGAACAATTATAAACACCTGTTTCCATATACAAACATGGTACACAACGGAATATATGATAGTTTATAGCTAACTGGTGAAGCCTCCTGCTTCCAGCTCTTCCAAGTGAATCTATAAAATCCTGAAACACTTGACTGCCCATACAAATTTGGGCACCCAAGAGTTTAGGGAAAACAAAACAAAATAAACTCTGGGTCAGTCATGGGACTGGTGTGAGTAAACTCCAACCAATTGTTTAACTTCCAAAATCCTTTCGAAAGGAAAGATAATAGTAAGACCAGCCACACATAAACAAGGACGGTTTTTACCTTACTATAACCCAAAACACTTTGATACAAAAATCCAGTGATATTATAATAGTGTCTAAATCAAATAAATAGAATCTAGCGGAACGCTTGCATCTCACGCTCCACATACATAGTATAAAATCAAAAACCGCAGGGCGCTTATTGGAGATTGGATTTCCGACATGACAAGATATGGAACCACCTTCCGATCAGTGTACTCTAGAGGCGATACACTGGGGTTCAACAAGAACATCTTGCAACCCGGCCACACATGACCGACCACTCATTTCACTTGAGTGTATCGAATGTATATCACCAACGGTTGGGATCAACAACTGTTTTCCGAATGGGACAGCATCGAATAGAATAAGAAATTAAATGAATCTCTAGATAGGTGATTATACATCCTAATGGGAGCGACCCATATAGCCATACTGCCTGCCCGATTTTTGTCATTTCCCGGTTGTTGAGGCCTGAGGCTACGCTCACTTGCCATTCATTTATAGCACAATCACTTTGAATGCCACACTGTCAGATCCGTTAATCACTAATTGATTAGCACAAATATTCTGGATGTTATGCTAAGGGAATAAATCCGTTGCAACCATATATATTTATACAGACCAACCCAGTAGATCATTGGAAATACTTTGTCAGACATCCGTCCATATACGTTCGTTCTGGGATTGAACAAAACCGAAGGCACAATTTCTATTAATAGAAAAGCCCTTGCACTTTACTCCATCTTTGATTTTCTTCATATAATCTGATCCGCAACGCTACTACAAATACAGGGTGGTTCACGGATAATAATCCAACTGGTCTCTCCATATTGACAACGATATTGGCAAACACTTCGATAGTCGGTTATTTAACTATCGAATAAAAACAAGTGTTTCGATAGTCGATGATTTAACTATCGAAGAAAATAAGTGTTCATCCAACATATCAAACAAATCACTGGGCTCTTTAATTAATGTTTCATTAATTAAATCTCTTCTCCATTTCCCTATCAATATTTGTTAACCATATTCTAATTTTGATTTCGTTTCCTAATCGAATTCTATATATGTCGATACATTGATTTCTAACTATCAAATTATCTGAAAAATATTCTAACTCCTTAAATTCCCGGAAAAAATCACCATAACATCCCTTGTACCGGGAGCTTCGGGATATTTCAAATAGCCTCCAATGGCCCTCACCAATCAAAAAGAAAAAGGAAAAGCCAAGCGGCTTGCCGATACGGCGCATAAAATCTCATATATGAATTTGAACATGTACCTTTCTGTCGGGCACATAAATTAAAATCTTCATATACTTCATCCCATACCTGTCTAACACATGCTCACTAGTTTTCAATTCAATTCAACTCAATCCATTCGTTTGAATTCAGTTTCGCCCATTTATTCTTTAATTAGCTATTTTGCCTATTTCACTTCGTTGTTAGAACATAACATGTTCAAATGAAATGTTTAATTTGCTCATAACCAAATTGAATTTCAATTTCAATTCTAGTTTCCTTTTCGATTTCAAATATAAATTTTCAAATCGAATTCACTTATTCAAAGCCAATATCAATTCAAATCTCATTAACTAATTACTATTCGAATTAGTTAATTCTATTCTATAGTCGAAAATCTGATTTCTGTTTCAAAAATCAATTTATTACTCCACTTGAGTTACAACTCAAGATCTGAAATTTTCTAAATAGAAATTCGGATTTTATTTGCTTAAAATCCTTTTATAAAGTTAAATAAAACGTTATGGATTTCAAATGGTTACGGCGCTACTTTTCTGAAAATTTGATTTTGACATAACTCAAAATCTATACGACGAAATCCAGATTTTTCTCCTCCATTAGAAAACTATTATCAAATCGGTCCTGACGTTTCTTGTTCAAAGAATTCCGACTTCAATTGAGTTCTGTATACTCAATTGAAGTTTGAAACGCCAATTTACGAACTGCAGTGCTGTGGCGAGTTCGTTTTAATTATATTTATATATATAAACGTTTTAAAACTTCGTTTATATAAATTCAACTCTATTCTGATATATTTTACTATATATCAAATCTATTTTCCAATTCAACATAATATTTCCGATCTATTTCACTTCTATTTGAAATTCTATATTCAAATTTCAATTCATTTCTATTTTTTTAAATTTTATTTGAATTTCTATTTTTGAAAATGCCCTCTGAAGGTGTATTTATAGCTGTAGGAAAGCTCCTGGGAGGACTGGTTCGTGATGGGGTACGTGGCAGGCGATCCAGAAAAATAGGAGAGCCAGTAGCCTTGAGAATAGGTCAAAACAAGCTGCGTTTGAACAGGTCTGAAGGTCGGATCGCGGTCATGGGTCGGATCGCGGTCATAGGTTGGATCGCGGTCATAGGTCGGATCGCGGTCATGGGTCGGATCGCGGCCATAGGTCGGATCGGATCGCGTAGGCAAGGGCGGATCGGATCGCGGTCATATGCCAGCTTACCCCCGTTCACGGAAATGGGCGTAACTTTCAAACCGTAAGTCCGATTGAGCCAAACCAAAGCTCAAACTGAAGCTAATTCAAAGGGCTACGAGTATATGAGGTGAATAGATCCAAATGAGGTCATTTGATAGGGGTTTCGGGCCAGTCTATACTGATGTTGTGATTTTGACCAAACTGCCTTGTGTCTTCTGATGATGCTTCCAATGCCGGAGAGCGATGTTATCCAGAGATTCCATATGAGACAGCATTTACCCAGAGGTATGTCAACATGATCTTTGCTTTGGGTAGCCTGGTCACAAAGCAGGCTAACATTTTACCCCCCAAAGTACATCTTATCGAGGATGAGATGTGCTTTGAATATGTTGAGCTAAATCTTTCTCGAATATCATTTGTCCTTGAGAAGGCTTTATCCAATTGTTGCATTGCTTCCATTGGAGCTAATCAGGCTAAGTTCTATGAGAGGAGTATTCGAGACGATCAAGAAATTGTTTAAACCTTGTCAAATCGAAAGATCTAATTCATCCGTCAGTAGTCATGCTAAATTGTCGGCTCCCGAGCGTGATCCTACACGCATAGGTCGTCGCCAAACAACATCATCACTCTATGCAAGCCAAGCGCGTGGTAGGGTTGGACTTTCTTTTACATATGAGTCAATAAATGGAGTAGCCACCCAAATCATGGGGCGATGTAAGAACCTTTGGGCTCTAAGCTAACAACTGGACTGTTGGCATAAAGCACATCAGAATCAACATATGAATTTGTCATTTGTACTCAAGTTCGAACTATCTTGATATCTTGATATTAATCCAGGATCTTAAAATCGCATTGAATCGTAACAGTAAGGAATTCAAAAGCCATGATCACTCTGGATCGTAGTCGAGAGAATCCACAATTGTTACGAATCATTTCTTAATCCAATATTCACATATGAAGTAGTCAGTAAGGGATGTTGTTAAAATTATGTGGACCAGTGCCTATAGGATCGTCACCATCACGAGGCAGTAGATAGGTTTGTCACACCTTCCATTCGGTGTAGTTTGAGTCTTTAAGTTCACATTCGATCCACAAGCTAGCTCGCTTGGTCGGCAAAGATGAGTAAGATTGTACTCCGGAGGCATGGCATACATGTTTTGAATCCCATTTCATGCCAGGATTGTCTTCAAAGTTAGTCTATGAACCGACACTTGTGCTCTCAGTGCCATCGGAGGACAAGCGTGGTCAGTACTTATGCCCCCAGTATCGATGGGGGTTGAGTTGAGTCAATAAGGCATTTAATCTTGAAGATTTTATACTTCCTGTCATTGCATCTGGTAAGAGTTGCAGGTTAAACAATCTTAGTCGACCCAGATCATTCTGTACTGTTTCTCAATTTAGCAAAAATCGGAATTGTATATGCGAATGGTTGAACCACATTTGCTTTGATATCATCTCTTCTCTTTAGTCAGATAGTGAGGATTGCCTCATCGGGCATCAGCGACTTCGGTCACTCTCATCAGATCAGTTGCGGAGTCAAGCAAAGTTGTTGAATGCGAGTGAATAAATGTCGTTATGAAGTTAGTTGGGCCCCACCATTTATGCTTCAGCATAGTCCGAAATGGTTATCACGGTCTTGTTGAGTCTCTTTCTCATGCTCGGTTCAATTGTGCTTGACAAATAAGATCATGGGCTCAATAAGTGATATAGATTCACTTTGGAATTGCACATTCTTGTCATCGTTTTCCAGGACTTTTCCTTTGTCCTTATCAGTTCGGGAGTCGGATGATGCTCCATCCTTTATCATAAAAGCATTGAGATTTTCTATCTCGACATTAACACCTTCTTATCATAGAAGTATGTCCACCTCAGGGTTGAATTCATCAAAGCTTCTAAACAACTCTCGTTAGAGAGAAAATTTAAAGTCCGAGGGAATAACAGGGGATCCTGACGTCCCACGTGTGAGGGCTGTAATTGTTGTTATCCATATCATCTCGAGAAGTGCCGCCTCTCGAGAGGCGCCGAATCAGACTAGCGAGCTGGTTGCCATCAAAGAATTGATGCACACTATCAAGATCCTGGCTGGTTCCCCCAGCATCGAATCTGAGATTACAAAGGGGGTCTTTGCTGATTTCTTGTTTTCACGTCGATATTGCCCCCGGTTCATGGTTCGAGTCATTCGACCTGACCGGGTTCCTGTTTTTCGAATTGTTGCGTTCTTTCTTAGAGCTAAGTATGAAATGTCGCTCGAGTATTCATTCGAGTTGGAGTTAAAACTGGACGTGCATGATCTGAGTTTGTCACAATTCTTGCATTCTCATCTAGGATGTTGCTGGTAGCTGTTCCATTGCCCGTGTTTCCATCCATGACGTAGGGAATCGAAACCGCATGTTGCGCGCCTGCTGATTGGTTTGTGTTCAACCCAAGCTGATGGTTGATATCTGACTGTGCCAAGTTCGTCACTACCTGAACTTCAATTTTATCATTTCCAGTGAATTGATGATTGTTGCTCGGCCTTCCAGTTCATTCCTGAAATAGGTGAAGGTCGGCCTCGGGCTTCTTGATTCATGTGCCCCCTATCCACAGGGGTTTTTGTTGAGCAGTACACTTCGAATTCACGTCTTCTCTGGATTCATGTTCACTTCTCGCATCAGGAGCCGGAGTTGAGTGCAAAAATGAATTGTTGGTATTCAGCCCATGCTAAGCCCTAGTCTCCCATCCAAGCTCCGAGGACAGAAATCAAGCGGTAAAGGGTCAGATTGTAGTCGCCTCGAGTGCTCCTGTTTGCTCTTTGCATCAAGGGAAAGGTCGGGGATGAAATGGTTGCATCATGTTCAATTATTACGTGGGATATATCCAGCCTTATCTGAGCTTCCCATTCTGGAAGTAAGTTGGGATCAGCAGATGGACTTTCTCTTTGCATCCGCTTTCTGGTCTTCAAGGGGCCTGCATCATCCTTCTGGACGCGACCCTTTGTTCGTTTTCCATTAGCACGTTGCCATCACTGCGAGTGAGGCCCTCGCGTTCTTGACTAGTTATCTTTTGTAAACCTGCGTTTAGTAATAAAAATTCTGTTCCTTTCGCATTGTCTTGTACCTGCGAATGGGCAAATAAGTCATGAAGCGTTATAAGTAGTCAACGCAATTATAAATGAAAATGCACTAAAGTAGTATGTGTGTATAGGTATGCTCCCAATCAATCATTAACTTAGTGCCTGTCCAGGGCTTTGTTGAGGATTGATTAGGACCTTAACTATTTTGCCCCCATGTCCGGACATGGAGGATCCGGGCTCGGAGTTCAGTCAGTCCCCCGACACTCTGGCGGGGTAGGAGCCCTTGTGGCGCTAAGTCTCTAGCGCCTTTATACTTTCTCTGGAGTTCGAACTCAGCTTTCAATCTGCTCCCCAATCCTTCAGCGGGGTAGGAGTTCTAGCTTGTTTCATGATATGCTCAACGATCCTTTAGCGGAGCAGAAATTATGGGGGGTGCTGAGTCTCCAGCACCTTTCTCAGCGCTTAATCATAGACGCTTTTATACTCTCCTGGCGGTCGCAAAGGTTAGAGTTCGAACTCAGCTGTTCTGTCGCTCCCCGATCCTTCAGCGGGGTAGGAGCTCTTTCTCAGCGCTCAATCGGAGACGCTTTATACTATCTCTGCTCTGGAGAGTTAGAGTTCGAGCTCAGCAGTTCAATCACTCCCCGATCCTTCAGCGGGGTAGGAGCTCTTTCTCAGCGCTCAATCGGAGACGCTTTTATACTCTCTCTCTGCTCTGGAGAGTTAGAGTTCGAGCTCAGCGTTCAATCGCTCCCCGATCCTTCAGCGGGGTAGGAGCTCTTTCTCAGCGCTCAATCAGAGACGCTTTTATACTCTCTCTCTGCTCTGGAGAGTTAGAGTTCGAGCTCAGCAGTTCAATCGCTCCCCGATCCTTCAGCGGGGTAGGAGCTCTTTCTCAGCGCTCAATCAGAGACGCTTTTATACTCTCCTAGCTTTCGCCGAGGTTAGAGTGTTGTCGAGGCGGTTCCTATCATGGCGCACCTTCGCGCCTTGTGGACGTCATCTTCGCGTCCTTTATACTCTCTCTCGAATCATGAGAGTTAGAGTCATGGATCGAGCGGTCTTCAATCAGGCACGCCCTTCAAACTCATCCAAGGTTTATATTTTAATCCAAGCTCTGAGGATTAAAGTCAGACAGAAAAACAGTTGGAAAACTTTTGCCAAGGCTCTGCGTTCCTCCGAACAGTCTTTGGGAGGATTGGTTGGCACCAAACTTCGGGTACCTGCGTCATTTATATCACACGAGTTAGTCATGTCAATAACTCGGAAAGCATGTGAAAGTAAATTGCATGATTGAAAAGTGAGCATATCAAGGGGCAGTATTGCCTCCTTTATTTGAATTCATGTAATCCGGTGGCATCGAGCATAGGATCGAGCCATGTAGGCGGTCACACCGCGTTCATCTGGAGTTGGACTACGACTTTGCGATTCAATGATTTATGTACAATTGTCTTGTGGTCTGCCACGTGTAAGCCAAGGATTGGATGATCATTCCGAATCCACCTTGAGCTATATAACTTTCTTTAAACGGGGGGCATGACTTTGCTAGCGAGCAGTTCAGTCAGGCCCATTATGGCAGTGCTCCATAATTCTGCATGCGGGTGTTAAAAGTCTGATCGATACCAGATCCAAGGTACCTACACCATCCACAATTTATTTCATTTGAGTTAATTACATCAATAACTCATAAAGGATGCAAATATAAGAGTCATGGTTATAGAATAATCCTGTTAAAGGAATGAGTATCATTCTGAGTGAATAATGGCGTTGCATATTCATTGCAGGTCCATTTTGCTTCGCCCTATCTCTGCCAATAAAGGACTGCCAAAGTCCTTTAGTTGATGAGGGGTGTCTTTTCAGATTATCATGGGGGTGGCAGTCCCAAAAAATGAATAGACCTTGGTCGGGTTCTTGAGATGGCAAAGGCGGCTAGGTAGGAACTATAAGCGAGTGATGAGGTCGCATCTCATTCAAATCGTCATTTTGCCCCCGTGCTGAGGGTAAGGATAGAGTGTCAGGAAGTCATGACTGGATTTCTAACGATAGCACATCTTTGCACTAGTGTTAGGTTGTAAATTAGCATGAGACCAAGGATTCATGCTTATAGAAATTTTTTCACTTTCCATGCTAGGAAATAGGATATTACTGCTGGTGGGATAATCATATCACATAAATTTGCTGATATACCCTCGATCCCATATCGGGGACAAGGGTTGGTGCGCCGACAATCAACCAGCATTCATGCGTAAGCGTTCTAGATCTTCAACTTGCTAACTTTCAGGCAAGACTAAGTCAATTGGCCAGGCAAATTCTTGATGTATCAGCTCTGAATTAGATGATGTAATCTCGAGCAATTTATGCTCAAATCTGTAGTTGCCCCCAGCCTTAGGGGAGTGAGTCACTTGGCAGATAATTGATGAAAAGAGTAGAAGTATGAGTCTTCACTTTCTAACTTCAGAACGTCGTTCGCCAGAAGTTTCATTCATGTACATCTCCCATCTAATGGGTGGCTGATTGGTGATTTGGTCGAATCATTCAGGGCGGTGAATTTGGCAATTGCACTTGTTGGTGTTTGTTTTGGGACAACCTTCCAAGAAAAATAGGCAATGTCGAATTGCATGTCATATCTTGAGGCATAAAAAACGATTGCACGCCTTTCACTTCACCTTGTCATATGCATTCTGTGCTGTAGGAAGTTTATCATGGAGTTAACCATGACTCTCTTCCGGGTTTGGTCTCCAACGTTGGATCAACTTCCATCTGATCAATGGTTGTATTTCATAGTGTCTTGATGGGGATCATCTCTATCTTTTCTATATTGTCGGACCCTTCTAACTTGGCCGGATTATCCGCCTTCTGATCTTCTGCTCGCAGGACATGAGATATGTTGTAATGTTCCAATTCGTCCAACAACCCTTCTTCCGGTTCTAGGTAAGCTGCGAGTGGTGGTTCCTTCATCTGGAATTCCTTTCGAGCCTGGCGAACAGCAATGTGAAAGTCAAATAATATGCTTAATGCAACTATTCCCCACTCCTTAGCGAGTTTCAATTCGATAATCAGGGTGACGTCTTCGGAGCCGTTGTTAGTAGCGGAGAATTTCAACCGCAAGGCATAGTAAATTGACCGCCCTTTAGGGGTTATTAATAAGACACCGGCGTCGGACAGTCAATCATTCTTTGCACCGCCTGATTACATCTTCCAGGTGCATCTTATACATCTGACACATCCTCTTCGGGGTTGGTACATTTAGCCATGAAGTTGGCTAATGCTTGTCCTCGTATGGACTTCTTTAGGAGGGAATTGAGATCAAACTGGTTCAGCTCTATGTTCCATTTGAGCAATCTTCTAGATACCTCAGGTCGCTGCAAGTCCTGTCATAGTAGCTAATCAGTGTGTATCACAATCATATGAACCTGAAAATAGTAGGGGAGCTTCCTTTTGGGCGGACTTTAATCAAATCTGAGAAATCGATGCATGTGCGCCATTTCCCATTAGCATTCTTGACGAGGACGGGATTTGATACCCAAGCGGGATGTGTGGCGCCTCATATAAAACCATTGCCTTTTAGCCTTCTGAGTTCTTCTTTCAAGGAAGACACTCTCCCTAGACCGAGCATACGTCCTATTTGCTTGACAGGAGCACAATTTAGGCTTATACTCGATCATAATTTATGGTAAAATCCTGCAAATATTAGCATAGGTCCAATTGATTATATCCAGGCTCGCCTGTAGAAAGCATGTAAGTTCCCTTGCTCGGAATAGGTATAAATAAAATCCGACTTCAAGACCTTAGTCAGGACGGCATCACCAATCAGAACATGTGTAGTTGTGTCATTAGATGTCACCCTTCTGCACCCCGAATCACCATCCTCTCTGGGGTTTATGTCTTCGAGCAGATCATCGGGCAATTCCTTTTGTGATGCTTCCTTTATTCGCAATATTGACACCTCCTTCACACTCCATTTCATCTAGGGGGAAGTGTCTTTGGGTTTCACGCCATCTGTGTTGCATAGCACATTCCATCCAGCCAAATAGTCGGCTTCTTCAATAACTCGGTCACCATAGACCATTCTCACTACATCTTCGGTTGGGATATTTAGTAGTAGACACCAAAGTGCTAGATAGAGCTGGTCAGTCTAGACCTTAATCAGATAAGTTTTACTGCGATAGCGTGGCTTGCAAGGCTTAAAGTAGTGTTCACAAATTCTATCACGACTATTGTATGAAGTGGAGAGCTAATGGTTGATTCATATTTTCATTGATCTCAAATTCTCATTTCTTGACCAATGTCATATGGTGGATGGTGAGCAGTCAAGTTGTTATCATCCCAGCAATGATCCATATATCCAATCACGGCCTGCGGAGGTTCAATTGGTTTCCAACTCTGGGGACCAAAGTACATCGATCTAAACCTTGGACACGTGGAAATCAATCTATCTCGATGCGGTTGACGGCAAATAGGTGAACAGTAGGACATACGTTTTTCACCACGCCATTCAAGCGAAGGGTAACTTTGTAGTGCTAGGATCCTTACTTGCCGTCGGGTATCCCATTATTGAGAGTCATGGTCATCGGGATCTTCTGAGTCATCCTCAGAATAGTATCTGGATTGCTCTATGTCAATGTCATCTGGGATTTCGCCTGTAGGACAGGTTTAAGTCACGTAAACTAGGTGATCACTATTCGTTCAGGAGCATCATCAGTTGCATTTGGGAAATATGCACACCATTGGAGCTTTGGAAGAGGAGGTTGCCAAGAGATAATCATTATCTCGTATACCGTCATAGCCAGCGTGCCGAATCTTTCCAATAGCTCCTCACATTGAATAACATCAGTATTAAGTGTTATGGTTCTAGAAAGAATCCTCAGAATACCTACCGAATCTTGGTCGATAAGCATTTGTGATAATTGTGGGTCAAAATGTACTCCGAGCCGAAGGCGAGGCCGTCAGCGGGTCCGGGCGCAGCGCCGACGGGGGTCCGGGGCCCCGCAGTCCCGGCGGCGATCGACCTAACCGGTTAGGTCGAAAATGTGGGCACCGCACGATTTTTTTGATTTTGGAAGATAGAGCCTTTTCTGAAATGATTTGAAAATTACATTTTTTTCCAAAAAATGTCACTTTTTTGGGTCGGATCGCGACCCTTGTTCGTCACCACTTTTCTGGGTCGCGGTTCGCTACTGTCGTCTGGTTCGTGGCTCGGATCGTCAATTAATCAACGTCTTCGGATCGGATCGCGGATCCTACACCAGGTCGGGTTGTGAAGGTCACTCTGGGCCCGGGTCGTGGAGGTCGTTCTGCGAACTACGAATCAGATCGTGGGGGCTCTTTGGGCTCCGTTCATGGAGGTCGTTCCGCGAACCGCGAATCGGATCGTGATGGCTCTTTGGGCTCCGTTCGTGGAGGTCGTTCCGCGAACCGCGAATCGGATCGTGATGGCTCCTACGATCCGCGAACCGCGAACCGAGAACCGGCCACCTGCTCTAACCTGCTCCTGTGCATTTTCTTTATTATTCTCATTTGGTCGTGAAGCTTGTGAACCCTTAGCTTTTTTTTTTCGAAGGTATGAAGCTCTGATTTTCTGAAATCAACGAAATATTCGAAAATGGTAGAAACGCAGACTGTTTTCTTCGAACTTTCAAATCCAAATAGTAGAATAGCAATCCGATAGGTTGAGAATTCGGTTCTCAGTGAAAGCACCAAAATGTTAGATCAAAAAATGGCTCTAACACCCAAATTGTCGTATTTTGAGCATAGGATATGAAGAAATAATCGAAAAATAGAGAAAAAAGCAAGACAACGAGATTTTTATAGTGGTTCGGCGTTAACGAGCCTACGTCCACTTCATATTTTCTCATTTCACTCATGGATTACAATTATAATGAATATTGTCTTTCAATCACTTTAATTCAATGAATAATTCTCTCTGAATCCATTGAATTTATTGAGGAAGATGGTGGTTATTCATGGAGAAGTGTTGGCTATGGCAGCCATGGATGAGGAGATGCCAAAAGTCCCTTGAAAATGCCCTTTGAAGGTGTATTTATAGCTGTAGGAAAGCTCCTGGGAGGACTGGTTCGTGATGGGGTACGTGGCAGGCGATCCAGAAAAATAGGAGAGCCAGTAGCCTTGAGAATAGGTCAAAACAAGCTGCGTTTGAACAGGTCTGAAGGTCGGATCGCGGTCATGGGTCGGATCGCGGTCATGGGCCGGATCGCGGTCGTAGGTCGGATCGCGGTCATAAGTCGGATCGCGGTCATGGGTCGGATCGCAGTCATAGGTCGGATTGGATCGCGTAGGCAAGGGCGGATCGGATCGCGGTCATATGCCAGCTTACCCCCGTTCACGGAAATGGGCGTAACTTTCAAACCGTAAGTCCGATTGAGCCAAACCAAATCTCAAACTGAAGCTAATTCAAAGGGCTACGAGTATACGAGGTGAATAGATCCAAATGAGGTCATTTGATAGGGGTTTCGGGCCAGTCTATACTGATGTTGTGATTTTGACCAAACTGCCTTGTGTCTTCTGATGATGCTTCCATGCCGGAGAGCGATGTTATCCAGAGATTCCATATGAGACAGCATTTACCCAGAGGTATGTCAACATGATCTTTGCTTTGGGTAGCCTGGTCACAAAGCAGGCTAACACCAGGATTTAAATTTCAAATTCTGGTTTGAATTCAATTTCAATTTATCTCATTTGTATATATTATATACAAATTCAGTTTGGTTATAAATAACCATTTCAATTTTTATAATCTTATCTGATTATAATGATATCAATCAACACATCCATATAATATAATAATTTCAAAAATTATTCTTTCTATATCAAAATAGAATTTTGGGTAAAATAATTTCATTCACCCACTTTAAAACAATATCGTGTTCAATCTTCTGTTCAAGTGTTTTAGAAATTCCTATCCACTTTGTGGCGTCCCACTATTCGATCAAAATTCATAAACCACTCAACAGACTAGCCAACACAATATAAAACAGTTTTTATATCAAATAACAAATACGCACTCTCGTATATATACACTCAACTCATTCTAGGGTACTACTGACCCTATCTCTAATGAGCAAAATTCCACCAAAGTCTAGGTATTCGCTCAACCTTAGCTCTGATACCAACTGTAATGGCTCGCAAATCCGTACTATCTGAGTTGACTAATGAAGCTATTATAAGACCCGGGTCTCATCACATAATGCAACGCAAGCCGGAGGATAGGGTTTTTACCTTATAATAGCCAAGAATGCTTGGTATGTGAAATTTCATCTTTTACTATTACTATAAGTGTATAGTGTCAAAACAATTTCAAATCATAAGTATCAGTCATAGACGGCATAAGCGCCCCATCCCACTATGTCGCCATACTAGGCTCTACAAATAAAACCGCAAAGTCACGTATTGGAAGTTGGATTTCCATCTGTGAACCGAGGCAAAAGATACTCCTCTACCGATTCGAGACGCTCTAGCTTGTGTCTCAGGATCAGAACGCATCAACCCTTTGGATCGTCAGGGCCGGTCCACCGATGTGGAATATTATGCCTGAACACTACGTTTCCCCGCCCTTTGGGGCGTAAATGAGCCAACGAATGACTCCATCGGTCTCGGATTGACCGATATATCCGAGGCGCCTCGCAACAGCAACAACCACATAAGTCAAACTCGTCAAGACGTGAAAAACCACTGATGCCACTTTTAGCTAGAAGGAAACGCATGCCCTCCCTGAGGTCCTCTCCCATTTCTGGTTCACAACCGGGGTGTGAGGATCGCGAATCAACGTTACACAAAGCTATGCCACACAGGCCGTGCTTTGATCATCAACCATAAGACTCTGTTTTTCAACAGAAGCCTTGATCAATTGCCACTTAGGCATGCCACACAGGCAATTCACTCCATGCGTTTGATATCCATCAATATATAACCCTTGAGCTCGTACGTCTCAGAGAAGGGCGTTAAGCAAGAGAATAAATTCTCCGTCGCCAAACAGATATATATTTAATAGAAATCAATCACACATAATAAAATCCATTGTCAGACACACAGTCCATTTACAAGTTCGTTCTGGGTTTGAACGAAACCGGAGGCACCTAGTACCCCGCATATCCATCGATCTCCAAGTAGGTCTGGAAGATCACTAACTGATTCCCTCCTCTTGGGTGTACGGCCCAATCAAGATCATCAGTAATTATCCAAACGATGCTGAAGACCTCCGGTCTTCGACCACCGTCTTCATCCTCGACACCATGTCGAATCAGTTATTTAGAATGGGATAAACCCGGTCTTTCTGAATAACTCGCGTATATAATAAACAAGTGTTACACAAACACAACATACGCCTCATTCCAATTCAGAATATTCTTTTATTCCAATATCCTTATACTTTGGGAAAGGTTCCCATTAATTTTATCAAAGATAAATTCTTTAAATTTATTCTTTAATCTACTTTGAATATCAATTCAAACTAGTCGGGATTAGCGAACCACACCGAAGTATTCATTTATTTTATTTCCCAATCCCAACCTATTCATCCCATGAAGTAAAACGGGTCATACTTCATATCTAACACCACGGTGTTATCGGTAAATTCAATTATCATTTCACGTTCAAATCTAATTAAAGATTTAAATATCGCCTGGAGCAAAACTGGTGATACTCCATTCTCGATCTTTCAATCTAATTAAAGATTCATTAAAACTCCACTTAGTTTTAATCTTTAATTGGGTTAAAGAACCGATGTCATTTAAAACACGGTTCACAATAAACCCAAAAATCAATTCAAATTCGATTCCAATTAAATACCATTTAATTGGTGCACTTCATTAAATCTAAATAAAAAGATTTAATCTTTTTCTCAACTGGGTTTAAGAACAGTGTTAATGAAGACACCATTCACGACAAACCCAAATCACATTTGATATTAAATACAAGGCTCTGAATAGAAAATATATCGGCTTATATTCAATATCAAATTCTACGACCAACAAATATCGTATTGGAAATAACGATATATATATATCTTTCAAATTTCCATAACAACATCTGTATAATCACGAAATCCAACATCGAACTATTCCGAAGATGATTTCAATTCAAATCCATTCCAATTCAATTATTGGAAATTCTGGTTACTTTTAAAACCCTTTTCAAATTCAATTTATTTATTTAAAAATAAATAGAATTATAATTCTAGTTCAAAACTAGTTCACTTCGATAAAAATCTATTTTTATCTTTTCAAATATGGAGTTTTTCATCCCGATTCTTCCCAAATCATTTCTTATGATTTTGCACAAATTATTACTATTTTTAATAATTTTATCAAGGCCCGTTCAGTCGATTTCCATCAACGGTCATCGAACTGCACTTACAGCGACCTTTTCCAAATTTGATTTGGACATAATTCCAAATCCAACCATTAGATTTAAAAAATTTTATATCCGTTAGAAAACTCTTTTCGATACGAACCCAACGGTTCCGGTTTTAGGAGAATCCGACGGTCGGATATCCCGCAATGTCCATTCAAAGTCAATGGTCGAAATTCGCGAACTACCGCGGCAAGGCGCGTTCTATTCAGGCCATTATATATATAATATATATATATATATATATATATATATATATATATATATATATATATCGTCGATTTCCTTTCAAAACGTATTTTAAAAACCATTTTTAATTCGTTCTCGAAACGATTTCAACTTCATTTCAAATTCAAATCAAAATTGAATTTTTCAATTTAATCTGTTTTAGTTTCATTTCAAATCGATTTCAATTCAATTCAATTCGAATTTCAATTCATTTCAATTTAATTCGAATTTCAAATCTATTCAATTTAATTCGAATTTCAAATCTATTCAATTCAATTTCAATTCGATTTGAATTCTATTCAATTCAATTTCTATTCGATTTGAATTCTATTCAATTCAATTTTAATTCGATTTCAATTCTATTTCAATTCTATTCAATTCAATTTCTATTCGATTTGAATTCTATTCAATTCAATTTCTAAAATATTCGATTATTGAAATCACTTTTCAATATTCATTTAAAAAAATGAATAAAATCGATATAAATATCGTTCACGTCAAAATGGCGTCAATCCAATCAACACGGCTTCATATATTTCTATTTTCCAATATTCTATTTCAAATATCTCTTTTCAAATATTTCTATTAAGATATTCTATTTCAAAACTGGAATGAGGCCCAATCAATTTCCATATAATGTTAATTATATGGATTTTCTACAACACATGTAGAAAAATAACAACAATAAATAATCAACCATCATCCAGAGTGTATGCCACAACTGCATAAGCATTAAATATAAATAATTAACGCTTACACAGTCTGTCGACCAATCGATCGACATACAGCTAAATAATTGGGATTAGTGTACGCCAAATATCATCCCAATACCCATGTGGGGTTTCAAACAATCAAACACAGATTTTATTTGTGTAGTTGGGCGATGTGTAAAATTTATCGTCCCAATCAATATCAATCAAATCAGTGTATATAAACAAATCTCCGATTTGTTTATAAATATTTATTTTATATGCACGTTAAAAATTCTATTTTCAACTATAAAATATTTTTAAATATATAAATATTTTATTTCATTTCACATCACATCACACAATCAACTACACATCAACATCAAACAAACAAGCATACAAGTCGTCCATGGTCTGTGGACGACGGGTGTCGGGTGCTACTAAACACCGTCTGCATCCTAGTATATATTATTAACTAGAAAACAAAATTAAAAGGTGAGGAGTTCTCACAGACGGTTCCACTCCGCCGTGCTATGCTTCTGAACTGCTGAACCATCTGGATCTGTTTGAAATTCTAATGCAGTCCTTTCACGCTGTTCATAATAAAAATTATATTTTTATCACTTCATTCAATAAATAAAAATCATATTTTTATTTCGCTACATATATAAAGACAATATTTTTATTAACTATATAATATAAAAATCGCATTTTTATTCTACTTCATAAATTTTTTACAATGCTTATTCTATATAAAAATCTCAATTTATATTTTAAACAAAATCTCTTCTTTATATAGTTAATTCGCTACAACACATATAAAGATTGTATTTTTATAATCTCTACTATATAAAGGTAATATTTTTATATTCTCCACTTTATAAAAAACGTATTTTTATTACTTCTACTTTATAAAAATCATATTTTTATTCTTTCTATGATATAAGAATCATATTTTTATCCTTTCTATGATATAAAAATCATATTTTTATTCTTCTATAAATTAAAAATCGAATTTTTATTCTTTCTAAAATATAAAAATTATATTACCTCTCCGCTATATAATAATTATATTTTTATTATTCTACATCAATGAAAATCCTATTTTTATTATCATGCTTATATAAAAATTCAGTTTTTATTCTATACTAAAAAAAACTGATTTAAAACCCTACTTAAAACTAATCACTAAATAAGCTAAAATAAATAACTAAATAAGATAAAATAAATAACTTACAGTTTAATTGGAAGAAGTGGGGGGGGGGAACTATCGCGGTAGGAGCTAGGGAGGGGGATTGGCTTCGCGGTGGGCTTCACGAGGAGGGGAAGAGAGGATAACGGAGGAAGAGGAGAGAGGGGGGGCTCTGCGCTCGCGCGCTGGCGGCGGTGGGAGGCCGACGCGGCACAGGTGGGTTGCGGTTCAGGAGGTGGTGTGAGGTCTAGGGTTTGGGGTTTGCTGGAGAGAGAAGGGAGGAGGAAGGAGGATCGGGGAAGAGGGTGCGGTTGTGCCGGGGAGGACGACGACATCGTGGGGTGGGGGGGAGAGATCGACGAGCAAGAGTCGAGGTTTTTTTTCTATTTTCTTTCTGAATGAAGAACGTGTGGGAGGGAGAAAGTGAAGAGTGGGGTTATATAATATTTTTTATTTTATTTTAATTTAATTTCAAAAAGTAACTTTTTCATTCGAACTCGAAACGAGACCCACCGCCTGTCGTCCCTAGCTAATTACCCCCATTTCAAACACAATGGGATATGTATCGTGAGCCAATTTGACCGTTTTGATCAGTTTTCGTCAAAATCAACATATAACTCTATATATTGAATTTGAACGCATATTTCAATTTACCGGGGCCACATACGGACTCTAAAAATTCCAGAAAAATATTTTCTGGCTTCGTATTGACGATACGGTCCTAACAAAACTAATTTCGTCAAATTCTGAGACCGTTTGAAAAATGGCCATTTTCCAGTCGATTAAAATCAACTTAAACTGGTCAAACGCGTTTTCCTTTGCCACGCTCACATATTGATTCGAAAAATTATGAAAATTGGAATCTAGCAATAACTTGACATCGCGGATCCAACAAAACTGGTTTCGTCGAAATCCGAGGTCGTTTGCAAAATGGCTATTTTTAAAGGCCGAAATTCCATAGCGACAATTCTGAAATTTCAACTGGGCATAACTTATGATTCCCGCTTTGAAATTTCGATTTTCCGGATTCGTTGGAAAGATATTCACAAATAGATTCTAATATTTTTGGTTTCACTAAAATCCGGTTTATTTTGCACCCGGTACATTCATTTGAAATTTGAAATCGAATTATCGAACTACCGCGCCATTTTCAATTCCTTTTAAAATTTAAATAATTATTTATATTCTAACGACGACTACATAAATATATACGTTCGAATTCTATTCAAAATAAATTTCTCGTCGATATTATTTAAAATAATTCATTTTAAATATTCAAAATTCGCTAAAATTGCCAAAATAAATTTTTTTAATTGGCTCAGATTTTCGGGTTATTACAGATTGTTAGATCCGTTAATCACTAATTGATTTGCACAAATATTATGGATGTTATGCTAAGGGAATAAATCTGTTGCAACCATACATATTTATACAGACCAACCCATTAGATCATTGGAAATACTTTGTCAGACATCCGTCCGTATACGTTCGTTATGGGATTGAACAGAACCGAAGGCACAATTTCTATTAATAGAAAAGCCCTTGCACTTTACTCCATCTTTGATTTTCTTCATATAATCTGATCCGCAATGCTACTGCCAATACAGAGTGGTTCACGGATAATAATCCAACCGGTCTCTCCATATTGACAACGATATTGGCAAACACTTCGATAGTCGGTTATTTAACTATCGAATAAAAACAAGTGTTTCGATAGTCGATGATTTAACTATCGAAGAAAACAAGTGTTCATCCAACATATCAAACAAATCACTGGGCTCTTTAATTAATGTTTCACTAATTAAATCTCTTCTCCATTTCCCTATCAATATTTGTTAACCATATTCTAATTTTGATTTCGTTTCCTAATCGAATTCTATATATATCGATACATTGATTTCTAACTATCAAATTATCTAAAAAATATTCTAACTCCTTAAATTCCTGGAAAAATTCGCCATAACCTCCCTTGTACCGAGAGCTTCGGGATATTTCAAATAGCCTCACATGGCCCTCACCAATCAAAAAGAAAAAGGAAGAGCCAAGCGGCTTGCCGATACGGCGCATAAAATCTCATATATGAATTTAAATATATACCTTTTTGTCGGGCACATAAATTAAAATCTTCATATACTTCATCCCATACCTGTCTAACACATGCTCACCTGTTTTCAGTTCAACTCAATCTATTCGTTTGAATTCAGTTTCGCCCATTTATTCTTTAATTAGCTATTTTGCATATTTCACTTCGTTATTTGAACATAACATGTTCAAATGAAATATTTAATTTGCTCATAACCAAATTGAATTTCAATTTCAATTCTAGTTTCCTTTTCGATTTCAAATATAAATTTTCAAATCGAATTCACTTATTCAAAGCCCAATATCAATTCAAATCTCATTAACTAATTACTATTCGAATTAGTTAATTCTATTCAATAGTCAAAAATCTGATTTCTGTTTCAAAAATCAATTTATTACTCCACTTGAGTTACAACTCAAAATCTGAAATTTTCTAAATAGAAATTCAGATTTTATTTGCTTAAAATCCTTTTATAAAATTAAATAATACGTTATGGATTTCAAATGGTTACGGCGCTGCTTTTCTGAAAATTTGATTTTGACATAACTCAAAATCTATACGACGAAATCCAGATTTTTCTCCTCCATTAGAAAACTATTATCAAATCGGTCCTGACGTTTCTTGTTCAAAGAATTCCGACTTCAATTGAGTTCTTTATACTCAATTGAAGTTTGAAACGCCAATTTACGAACTGCAGCGCTGCAGCGAGTTCGTTTTAATTATATTTATATATAAACGTTTTAAAACTTCGTTTATATAAATTCAACTCTATTCTGATATATTTTACTATATAACAAATCCATTTTCCAATTCAACATAATATTTCCGATCTATTTCACTTCTATTTGAAATTCTATATTAAAATTTCAATTCACTTCTATTTTTTCAAATTCTATTTGAATTTCTATATTTGAATTTCCTTTATTCAAATCCCATTTGAATTTCTACGTTCAAATTCTATATTTGATTTTCCTTTGAATTTCATATATTCAAACTCCATTTGAATTCCTATATTCAAATTCCCTTTTGAATTTTCTATTTGAATCCTATATTCAAATTTCATTTGAATTTCTATATTCAAATTCTATTTCAAATATCTTATTCAAATTTCTATTTGAATTTCTCTTATTCGAATTATATACTCACATTTCGCTTAAATTTCTATCTTCAATTTCTATTATCAAATCTTATAGTTAAACTCCATTATTTTCAAATCTCTATATTTGAATTTCGTTTGAACTTTCTTTATTCAAATCCATTTGAATTCCTTTGAATTCAAATTCCATTTGAATTCCTTTGAATTAAATTCTATTTTATTTCCTATTTGAATTCCAATCTATTTTCAAACTTCGTTTGGATTTCTATATTCAAAACTATTTTCAAACTCCATTCAAATTCTATTTTTCAAATCTCTATATTTAAATTATCTCTTGATAATTTATTCATTTTATTTATAAATACCATTTTATAAATTTCTTTGTTTTATTTAACCAAGCCTATTTCAAAATCTATTTAAAACCAAAATTTTCTATTCCTTCTAACTTGTCTATATGACACCAAATTTATGTCCATATTCAATTTAACTTCTATTCAATAAATTCGAATAAATCGAATTCAAATCATAAATCCTTGTTGATTTGTTTATGTTCAACTTATATTCTGAACATCAGAATAAAATTCCATCGTTTATTTCTTTAAACGATTTTCCCCACTTCTATTTTAAATTCACATTTGAATTTAAAAATTCGAATTATCCAATGATAATTTTCCTTTTCATTTACAAGCACCATTTATTTTACTTGTTTATAAATTTAAACAAGTCCATTTCAAATTCATTTGAAATAAAATTTCTATTTGGAAAAATAATTTTTCCCCTTTTAAATTCACACATGGATTTTTATTTCTAAATTATCCAATGATAATTCATTTCACTTTATTTATAAACTTCGGTAATAAATGAACTATTTATAAACTTCGTTGATAAAGGAACTACTTGTTTATTTCTTTTAAAAACAAGTTAATATTTTTATTCTACTCGAATTTCAAATTCTATTTTAAAATAGAATTTCCCTTTTATCTCAAATATCCTTTTCAGGATATTTTTATAAATTAAAACCTAGCCCAGTGATATTTTAAGCAATCAAATCATCAAATTTTCAATCATTTGATTTTTAACACGACATATATGAATATATATGAAATCAAGCAAACAAACAAACAGATAATATATTTTTGAGGAATCTAGTTGGATCCCTCCAACCTGTTTTCCCTGCATCCAAAGACGTTAGTTAACAGGAATAATACCCATCCTGCTTCGTGGCAGGATATCGCGGTATAAAAGGGGATCCACTTATATACGTAGACGTAGGGTCATTCGCTAATGATATTGCGGGAATCCAACCAATCACCAAACCAATATATATATATATAATAGCAAGCCTATATAACTAATATTTTAAAATCAACCAGAAAGCATTTCAAATAAGCATCAAACATTTATTTTTAATGAATAAAAATAATTCTAAATAAAAGGTGAGTGAGATTTACTCACCGTGATTTCCGTTTTGCAGAATATCCAATCTAGTTCAAACCAAGTTTATTTCGAAGTATTCATCATCCTGGTTCTAGTGTACTTCGCCTTGCTCGAATCTAATATCATAAAATAAAGTATGATTTTTATAAGTTATTGAACTAATTAATTTATCCACGAATTTAAATGATAAAATTTAAAAGTCAAAATTTTCCTTTCTCTCATATTAACCGGTTAGTTTACAATTTAATACCTCACTAGCTAACTCATACATTTAGTTAGACTGATTAAATTAACTACTAATAATATAAACCAATTATATATACCATTTAAGTTTGAAAATGATTATACGTCATTAACTAAAATAAATTTAAGATTAATTACCTTTTAATTCCTTACACCATCCCAGCATTATTGTTACTGCACAATATTCCCCTTCGAACCATATTTACTGACCTTCACCTTGCTTGCGAATCCTGACAAAAACTTTAACTCAACCGTGACCTTTCCACTTTGGATCCATTGCCACTGTCCAGCTCACTGACACATTGTTACCACTTGAAAACCCCACATCGAGAGGTGTGAAACAGTTCAACATCGGACCCCCTCCTTGGCTTCGACTTCGGCTTGCTCTCAACCTTCATACGCTGCTACAGGGAACACTCGCGCCTCCTCCATTTCATCATCGATCCTTTCTCCAACATCACTGATTCCAGAAGACGGCAGCGACACTTTAGCTCATGCTACTCCCTCGAACTTCCCCCTTCGCAGCGTATGAACCCGCAGACCACACCGCTTTGATAACCAAAATCACCGTCGCACTCTGTCAAAACCTAGCCCCGATGCTCCTCTTGCATCGCTCTAACTAGAGCCTCTCAAATCGTCCTCAGGTGCGCTAGCTCAAAGTCGAACTCTGACAAATCGAGCCCCAAATCAACAATCGCGATGCCCTTTTATCCCTCATAGCAGTGATTGTCTGGCCCGCGGTTTCCAATGGAATGGTGAAGCTTTGATTAGGTTATAGAATTTGAAGATTTAAAAGAGGAGGGTGACGGGTTTTGTTTGATTCGATTTGAGGATCTGAGGAAGAAAATGAAATAAAATACTTTGAATTGGTATAGGAAGGGAGAGGCATGGATTTTTCTGAAGGGAGAAGGGAGTATTGGACGTGATTTTATAATGGTGAATGGGGCCAATACGTACACTCCATTAAACTGATTTGATTTCGATTAAATGCAATTTGAAATAAAGAGATTTTTATTTCTTTTTAAAAAGATATCGATTTGATTTTGATCCTATCCACTGATCAAATAAATTGGGGTTCACAATTAAAAATCGTGAACCGCTATTTTAGCATACCGGTCGTCGTTATAATGTTATAACGCTATTTTGAATTCAACGAAATAGATTATACAATTTAATTTGAACGTATATTTAAAATAGCCATATTAAATCAATTTAAATTCAAAACAAATAAATTCTTCAACAATAAATTTCTATTATCATCGTTCATATTTAAATAGTATATATATTGATCATCTGAATCGTTTTGATTAAATTCTAACGTTGAATCTAATTATTTTAAATTCTTGTATTTCGATGACTATCAAAATAAATCGTATTTCGATTATTTAATCGATAACCGAATAAAATACCATTTATATTATAAATTCAATATTTAAAACCATATTAAATATTTAAAATTAATCGACGAAAAATCTGGGCCATTACAATTGATATTGATTAACATATGTGGATGCAGGGAGACAGGTTGGAGGGATCCAATTGGATCCCTCAACATTTATATTATTGTTTGATTTACTGTGATATATAGTGTGATTGAATATGCGGTGTTGAATTACCCTGGCCCTAAAATTTTAGGTATTTAAATACCGTAAAATATTTTCGAATATAGAAAAAGAAATTTGAGCTTTAAAAAGAAATTTTATTTCCAAAAATAGAAATTAAATTTCAAATAGAGTTGAAAATAGAAAACTATTCAAATGGATAAATCAAAAAGTTGTTTAAAAGTGAGAGTATAAATTAAGTGAATTATTTATCACTGGATAAACTGAAATATAAATTCAAATTTGAATTTATATGTAAAAGTGGAAATTGGTTTTGAAACCAATATTTGAAAAGAGATTTGAACCTAGCAAAATTTTAAAGGAAATTATAAGCGAAAGTTGAAATGATTGAAATAATGAATGAGAGTTGTATGAAAATTTTCGAATAGAAGTATAAATAGAATTTGGGTTTAAGATATTATTTATAAGTACGGAATCAAACTGATTTGATTATATAAAAGAAATATATTCACGGTTAAAGTGAATAAAGGTTTAAAGCAAATATTTTACAAATGAAATATCTCTAAAGGAAAATTTGATTTGAAATATGAATCCAATTTGGAAATTTAATGAAAAGGGAAATGGGTAATAGTTTTTAAAAGAAAATGATGAGTTTTAGTTCAAAATTCAGAATATAAAATAAAGTGTGATAACGTTTTGTAGACTGAAATGCTTATAAAGGAATTTGGTATGATTTAAAAAGGGTAAATCAAAAGTGAATTGGGAATTCGAATTATCCTGAAATGGTAGATAAATTCCGAAGTTCGAAATATAATCGAATATAGATTATTTGAGAGAGAGTTAATTACTAGAATTCGATTATATTGAATTTAGGGAAGGAGTTATTTTTACTTTCCATTTTGAATCAAATCTATTTATTTATTTATTTATTTATTAATTGAATTAATAAGTACAAGTTATATTTTTATATACCCATTATTTGGGAACAACGATTATAACGCTACTGTTATAAATCTAAACAGTGACTATAATGCTACTGTTACAAAAAAGATTTTATAAATCTATACAACAATTTTAACGCTGTCGTTATAAGAAATGCTTTTATAAATTCAAATAGCGATTATAACGCTGCTGTTATAATAAATGCTTTTATAAGTTTTAACAGCGATTTTAGCCTTGTTGTTATAATAAATATTTTGTAAATCTATACTGCGATTTTAACGCTGTCGTTATAATAAATGATTTACAAATCAAATATTGGGAAACAACGATTATAACGCTACCGTTATAATCAAATGTTTCCGTAAAAGAAATGGATCCTTAGATTGAATCTGATAGTCGCATAAGTGATGTTTTGATTGGAGACTTGAAGTTGTGGGCTTGGATTATTTCAAAATTGAGAATGTCGTTCAATTAAGGTCTGAGACGTAATAATACCCTAACTCGTTGCTAGCTGTATGAGCTGGGTACGCATGATAGAGGGTTCTCGCTTCGCGTTAGGTGACGAACGGGAGACTCTTACCTCTACATGTCCCTCGAAAGTAAGGGAGGGTTGGTTGTGAAGTCGAAAGGCTGGCCGTAAAATGAGTTGGTGGGATACCAGTGTAAGCCATGGGAGGAGGTTAGCCCTCTGCCTTAGGGTTGAGGGATGGTTGAAAAGCCTACGGTTAAGGTTCGATAGAGAAAATTGGTTAGCAATATGGTTATTTAATAAATAATAAATGGTATGAGTTATAATAACGATGTTTTTATAACATCGGGTTAAATTAAAAGGATTTTGAAATGTTTTTCCCAAATAAAACAAGAGATATTTTCTACGCATAGGAAATGAAATGAATTGATCAACGAAGAATATAGAAATGGAATATGGAAATATTTTCGATATTAATAAGGTATATTTTCTGAATATTGAAAATAAGGATTCATGAATATTTAGAAATGTTTTCTAACTGGAATAAGAGATATTTTTCTCGAATAAAGGAATTATGATATTGGAAATGTTTTCCAAGAATCGAGAAAGACAATTGAATTTGAAAGAATCTAGAAGAGGGAAGATGGGAATTGGAAATGATAATATAATAAGGAATTAATATAAAAAGAGGCCAGTGTTGTTTGACGTTTCATCGGTAGAATTTCCAATTGGAAATAGGACCGTTGATTGTATGGATGTTTCTTCGATAGTTAAATCACCGACTATCAAGTTTTGATTTATTTTATACCTTCGTTGACAATATCGAGAGACCGGGATCAGATTTAATATCTGTAAACCACTCGGTATTAGCATAAGCGTTACGAATTAACTTATGCTGAAGATAATTGAAGACGGAGTAAAGTGCAAGGGTTGTTATGTTAATCCTAGGTAGAAATTGCCCAAGATGGATTAATAGAATGATGCCTTCGATTTGTCCAGTCCCAGGACAACGTATAGGGTCTGACGATGTGGCATTCAAAGTGAATGGTGGCAAAATATTGTTGAAAGATAATCGTGACCTCAAGCCTCATTAACCGGGAAATGAAAAAAATCGGGCAGGCAGCATAGCTACGTGGGTCGCTCCCATTAGGGTGTATAATCACCTAACTAGAGAAACTTCATTTCCTTCTTTAGTATATTTCGATGCTGTCCCTTTCGGGAAACGGTTGCTGATCTCAACCGTTGGTGATATACATTCGATACACTCAAGAAAAATGAGTGGTCGGCCATGTGTGGGCCGGGTTGCAAGATGTTCTTGTTGAACCCAGTGTATCCCCCTTCAGAGATACACTATCGGAAGGTGGTTCCATACCTTGTCATGTTGGAAATCCAATCTCCAATAAGCTCCCTGCAGTTTTTGATTTAATATTATATATGGAGCGTGAGATGCAAGCGTTCCGCTAGATTTCTATTTATTTGATTTAGACACTATTATAATATCACTGGATTTGATATCAAAAATATTTTTGGTTATCGTAAGGTAAAAACCATCTGTGTTTATGTGTGGATCGGTCTTATGATTATAATTTTTTCAAAAGGATTTTAAAAGTTAAACAAATGGTTGGAGTTTACTCACACCAGTCCCGTGACTGACCCAGAGATTATTTTGTTTGTTTACCCTAAACTCTTGGGTGCCCAAATTTGTATGGGCAGTCAAGTAGTCGGCATTTTACATATTCACTTGGAGGAGTTTGAAGCAGGAGGCTTCACCAGTTAGTTATAGACTATATTATCTTCCATTGTATACTATGTTGTATCTAGAAATAGGTGGTTATAACTGTTCCAGAAATAGCTGTTTTGCTCTGATGATGGTATGTATATGAAGTTACTGAATTGTATCTCAAAGTTTTTGTTATCTAATATATTTTATTCGTTCCGCTGTGAGTTTGTGATCTTCGTTTTCTTCTATTCTAATATTTCTTTCTTTCTATTTCTCATCCTCTAACTTCTTTCTAATAATGATTCGTATTTCTGTGCAATTTGGGTTGGACGTGTGGTGTTATAAGTCAACTCAAAGTGCATGGAAATTCGGGCCATTACATTTGGTATCAGACCTGAAGGTTGAGTAGTAACCTTGGCTCTATGGCATAACTCAATAGAGATTGGGTCAGTAATACCCTAGATTGAGTTTGAGTGTGTATATATATATATATATATATATATATATATATGAGCGCGTATTTGTAGATTTGATATAGAATGGTATTATATTGTGTTGATTGGTTTGTTGAGTGGTTTATGGATTCTAGTCGATACAGGATGTACAACTGAATCCATAGGTGTTTCTAAACTCTCGAACAATTCGATACACTATTGTTTTAAAATGGGTGAATGTGATAATTTTGCCCAAAAATTATTTTGATATAGAAGGAATAATTTCTGAATAATTAAAGCATATGAATGTGTCGATTGTTATTACAATCAAATGAAATTATAAATGGTTATATATAACCAAACTTAACTTGTATATGGATAATGTATACAAATGAGATGAATTAAGATTGAATTTGAACCAGAATTTGAGAATTTAAATTCCCGGTGTTTAGAAATATTTTCTGAAATAATTTTAAAAGTAATATAATAGTACTTTGAAGGATTTCAGAAAAAGAATAGTTTTAATAGATTTTGAAAATTATTAAGCACTGAACTCACTTCAGTCGCTAGAAAATAATTCCGATGATGATCCGGACATCAACGGTGTTCATTTTCGAGTTTCTAAGTGATGGATTGCTACCGTAAAGTTGGTTCTGAAATGTTTTGAGAAAAGAGAATCATGATTTGATTTAAACTTCTAAATGAGATTTGATATTTATATAAATGATTTCAAACTGAATTTGAAACAAAACCCGGGAATTTGAATTCTGAATTTAGGTTTAACTTATGAAGATAAATATATTTAAAAGTCGAAAGCGAACTAATCAGAAAATTGATTAGTGAATTGGGAAATAAGAGTTGGATAGATATGGAGTCGATTGAAATGGATGTTGAGTAGACATTAGATGGAAGCAGATGCGAGAGATAAGATTATACTCATCAAAAAGGTACATGTTTACAATATTACTTGGGTTTGATGATTTATTGAGCATATGGGGCAAGTCGCTTGGCTTTTTGATTTTCTTTTGGACAAGGACTAGAAAGGCGAGTCGTGGTTATACCGATTGAGCCATGCAAAGGAGATGCTGGCGAAATTTTTCGAAAATTTAAAGAGTTAGAAATTTTTTGATAATTTAAAATCGAGTTGTTAATTGTAATTGAAATAAGAAAACCAGAATTAGTTAATAAAATTTCAAGTGGAATAATGAAATTGATAAATGGATTTAAAATCAATTGGAATCAGTATGGATATGAAGAAATCATATGGATTGAAGACGAGAAAGTGATGATGGATTGTCCAAAAATGGTGGACTGACCATTTGGAAAGAATTATGAATGGTCGAGTAGTGGTATGAGAATTCGAAGGTTGGGTAAGAACTGGGTTATGAAGATATGGAATATAAGATTTCAACTAATTAAGTTATGAGGAGTGAGAGTATAGCATTATTGCTTAGCAATTTCGAGGACGAAATTATTTTAAGGGGGAAGGAATGTAACGACCCAGATTTTTAGCCATTAAATTTTGAACATTTAAATTATTTTAAATGTTAGAAATATAAATGGAATTTTATATGGAATTTATTTAATTAAACAATGTTAGGACGTATAATTTATAAATATATTTAAAACATGCTCATAATGTCGCGGTAGTTCGTTATATTACGTTTTGAACTTCAGTTTAATATACATGGTCCGATATAAGTCAGATTTCCTTGAAATAAGCAACGTTCAGATCTATTTGATCATATTTTTCTTATGGAAGTGAAAAAAAAAAAGATATTTCGTCTTGTAGATTTTATTTTATGTCCAAATCAAATTTTCAAATTGTTGCTATAGAATCATTTATAAAATTTTAACGCTTTGTTATATAAATAAATCGATTTTAAATAACCCAAACGTCATTTTAATTTGAAATATCGTGTTATAAATTCAAATATGCTATTTTGAAGCCGTATGATGTTCTACTTGGGTATATATGACAATATAGATTTATTATTATCAAATTAGGTTGTTTTTTTGAATTTACTAATATTCTAACGATTTATTTCAAAATATGGATTTCGAATTAGAAGAAGATTTTAAGTGACATACTATTAATTTTATTTATATAGTTTTTGTGTAATTTTTAATTTGAAAAATAAACAACTATTTTTTTCTCTAATTGGCACCCTATCAGTGTTTTGGGAACTTCACTAAATAAGTTAATTCGTCTATTTTATTACATTTCTGGAATCATATTGCATTGTGGAACACAACGGTATTTTTACTTTTGTCGTTTGAGGCTCGAATATAAACAAAGTAATGTATTACGGAGTACTGTACTGTATTTTTCTAAATTATTATGTATGCAGTTGTTCTATCCTATCTTGTAAATTACACTAATATCTCCCTTTGCATCCTAAATGGACGTTTTCTCTTTTGATATGTAAGACCAAATCAACAAGGAGTACAAATTACATACGGTATACAAATGGTTGGAATTAGTAAGAGTTGACTACCAACATAAGGGATTGACATTGTTTACTTAAGAAAAAATAAATAAGAAAAACAACGTGATGGCAAATCTTCAAACAGCGTGCACTCCACGTTTTCAGTTTTGTGCTATTCAAGCTTCTCAAAGAAAACAGCGTGACTTCCATGCTACGTAACTATGTCTACCAAGCTACTTTCCTTCACATATACTGGCACTCACCTTTTCGATTCTCGGGCAGGAAAAAAGACGCAAGAAAAGGGAAATTTGAAACAGAAAATCATATAAAATATTATATAAAACAAAATTTGTGTGGTAACAACAATCCTTGCACCTCCGTTTTCATTCGAACGGCAGGAGACATCCAAGTTTCCTCCCCTTACATCCCCAAATCCCATGAACAGAATCAAAACCCTCCAACAGCAAAAAAAATCAGCTCATCGAGATACTCAATATCAACGGTCGTGATTGAGTTCGAGTTGTCGTAGTTGCCGAAATTCCACTCGATGACTCGGGCGGTTTATGATCTCGTGGGAGCAAACGATCGACATTGGGAAATCGTGGCTTACAGCGTGAGCGGAGGAGGACTAGGCGAGTCGAAAGGCGATGTCTGATGGACTTCTGATCGTTTGGGAATAGCGCGATGGTCGAATTGGGAAGAGTGTGATGATGGGTTTAGACAAAAACAAGAGCAGGGCGTTTTGGAACATGCTAATGGAGAGGAGATTAATATGTTGGGATTGCACACTTGTTGAGTGCATGTCATGTGGGTTGAGCTGCGTGTGGAGTGTGGGGAGGTGATGATGCACGTCTAGTCTTTGAAATACTGTAACAAGAAGGAAAATATAATATAAAACAGAAGGTGGCGAGAAGAAGATTGAGCAGCTGGGCATAGGAAGGGAGATTGTGGACTTCATCTTTATGGAGAACTGGATGCGTAGGGAAGAGGGATTTAACGTATTTTAACAGGGTGTTTTCAGTCTTGAAACTAGTGAAGAAACAAGGTGGAGCTACGGTGGGTCGAAGATTCAAGAAAATAAAAATAAAAAAAAAAAGAGAAAAGAAAGCAGTAGCGTTCTGGGTTCCAATGATGAAGGAAAGTGTTTAAGGAGAGGGGTTAACCTGGTAATTAAAGATTATATATTTAAGTAGTTAATATAATGATGTTTTCTTTACTGATATTAAGGCATCCAACAGAAGTACAATAAGGGGTCAAACAGGAAGAAGATCCGCACTCTTTCACTGGAAGGAGAAAGATTTGGAAAGGGAGAGTGCAGATCCTCGGGTTTTGAACTGGAATGCTATCCACTTCATTCCTTTGGCTTTGACCATGGAAGATAACAACAGGTTCAACAATACGTTGGCCAAGTAGTATTTTCATCAGGCTGATTAGTGGGGTAAATATGGTATCAAGTTTCAGAAAGGGTTTGGCGTAATTCATGATTGACTAAGGAGACTTAATTCGTTGATTATGGTAATTAAGGACCTAATTATTATTTTCTTAAAATTCAAAACTATTTAATTTGTGTGTAGTTATAACGTGATAATTATTTTACATGTTCATAGAATCTAACAAAACTGATCATGATGAGACTGTAACGAGAAAATCTACATTATGGAACTAACTTGACTGAAACAGAACTATAGGGATTTCGTGATAGAATCAAACGCTCGTTTGATTTTGAATGAAACCATAGCAGAATCAGCGACTGCAACAAAGGTGAGTAACCTCACTAAACTCTTACTCATTTATATTTTTCATATAAATGAGTTTTTAAATTTATTTATGGAAATTTTATATTGTTTGATAGTTGTTTGGCTGCATGGTTGATAAAATTGGTTGGTACAGCTATATCATTGACTGATTCTGTTCATCGTGATATTTCATATTGATATGAAATTAATATTATTGATGTTGATTAACATATGTGGATGCAGGGAGACAGGTTGGAGGGATCCAACTGGATCCCTTAACATTTATATTATTGTTTGATTTACTGTGATATATAGTGTGATTGAATATGCTATGTTGAATTACCCTAGCCCTAAAATTTTAGGTATTTAAATACCATAAAATATTTTCGAATATAGAAAATGAAATTTGAGTTTAAAAAGAAATTTTATTTCCAAAAATAGAAATTAAATTTCAAATAGAGTTGAAAATAGAAAACTATTCAAATGGATAAATCAAAAAGTTGTTTAAATGTGAGAGTATAAATTAAGTGAATTATTTATCACTGGATAAACTGAAATATAAATTCAAAATTGAATTTATATGGAAAGGTGGAAATTGGTTTTGAAACCAATATTTGAAAGAGATTTGAACCTAGCAAAATTTTAAAGGAAATTATAAGTGAGAGTTGAAATGATTGAAATAAAGAATGAGAGTTGTATGAAAATTTCGAATAGAAGTATAAATAGAATTTGGGTTTAAGATATTACTTATAAGTACGGAATCAAACAGATTTGATTATATAAAAGAAATATATTCACGGTTAAAGTGAATAATGGTTCAAAGCAAATATTTTACAAATGAAATATCTCTAAAGGAAAATTTGATTTAAAATATGAATCCAATTTGGAAATTTAATGAAAAGGGAAATGGGTAATAGTTTTTAAAAGAAAACGATGAGTTTTAGTTCAAAATTCAGAATATAAAATAAAGTGTGATAACGTTTTGTAGACTGAAATGCTTATAAAGGAATTTGGTATGATTTAAAAAGGGTAAATTCAAAAGTAAATTGGGAATTCGAATTAACCTGAAATGGTAGATAAATTCCGAAGTTCGAAATATAATCGAATATAGATTATTCGAGAGAGAGTTATTTATTGGAATTCGATTATATTGAATTTAGGGAAGGAGTTATTTTTACTTTCCATTTTGAATCAAATCTAATTATTTATTTATTTAATTAATAATTGAATTAATAAGTACAAGTTATATTTTTATATACCGATTATTTGGGAACAACGATTATAACGCTACCGTTATAAATCTAAACAGCGACTATAATGCTACTGTTACCATAAAGCTTTTATAAATCTATATAGCAATTTTAACGTTGTCGTTATAAGAAATGCTTTTATAAATTTAAATAGTGATTATAACGTTGTTATTATAATAAATGCTTTTATAAGTGTAAACAGCGATTTTAGCCTTGTTGTTATAATAAATATTTTGTAAATCTATATTGCGATTTTAACGCTGTCATTATAATAAATGACTTATAAATCAAATATTGGGAAACAACGATTATAACGCTACCGTTATAATCAAATGTTTCCGTAAAAGAAATGGATCCTTAGATTGAATCTGAGAGGCGTATAAGTGATGTTTTGATTAGAGACTTGAAGTTGTGGGCTTGGACTATTTCAAAATTGAGAATGTCGTTCAATTAAGGTCTGAGAGGTAATAATACCCCAAATCGTTACTGGCTTTGTGAGCTGGGTACGCATGATAGAGAGTTCTCACTTCGGGTTAGGTGGCGGACATGATACTCTTACCTCTACATGTCCCTCAAAAGTAAGGGAGGGTTGGTTGTGAAGTCGAAAGGCTGGCCGTAAAATGAGTTGGTGGGGTACCAGTGTAAGCCACGGGGGGAGGTTAGCCCTCTGCCTTGGGGTTAAGGGATGGTTGAAAAGCCTACGGTTAAGGTTCGATAGAGAAAATTGGTTAGCAATATGGTTATTTAATAAATAATAAATGGTATGAGTTATAATAACGATGTTTTTATAACATTAGGTTAAATTAAAAGAATTTTGAAATGTTTTTCCCAAATAAAATGAGAGATATTTTCTACGCATAGGAAATGAAACGAATTGATCAACGAAGAATTTAGAAATGGAATATGGAAATATTTTCGATATTAATAAGGTATATTTTCTGAATATAGAAAATAAGGATTCATGAATATTTAGAAATGTTTTCTAACTGGAATAAGAGATACTTTCTCGAATAAAGGAATTATAATATTGGAAATGTTTTTCAAGAATCGAGAAAGACAATTGAATTTTGAAAGAATCTAGAAGAGGGAAGATGGGAATTGGAAATGATAATATTATGAGGAATTAATATAAAAAGGGGCAAGTGTTGTTTGATGTTTGATCGGTAGAATTTCCAATTGGAAATAGGACCGTTGATTGTATGGATGTTTCTTTGATAGTTAAATCACCGACTATCAATGTTTTGATTTATTTTATACCTCTATTGTCAATACGGAGAGACCGGGATCAGATTTAATATTTGAAAACCACTCGGTATTGGCATAAGCGTTACGAATCAACTTATGTTGAAGATAATTGAAGACGGAGTAAAGTCCAAGGGTTGTTTTGTTAATCCTAGGTAGAAATTTCCCAAGATGGATTAATAGAATGATGCCTTCGATTTGTCCAGTCCCAGGACAACGTACAGGGTCTGACGATGTGGCATTCAAAGTGAATGATGGAAAAATATTGTTGAAAGATAATCGTGACCTCAAGCCTCATCAACCGGGAAATGACAAAAATCGGGCAGGCAGCATGGCTATGTGGGTCACTCCCATTAGGGTGTATAATCACCTATCTAGAGAAACTTCATTTCCTTCTTTAATATATTTTGATGCTGTCCCTTTCGGGAAACGGTTGCTGATCCCAACCGTTGGTGATATACATTTGATACACTCAAGTGAAATGAGTGGTCGGCCATGTGTGGGCCGGGTTGCAAGACGTTCTTGTTAAACCCAGTGTATTCCCCTCTAGAGATACACAATCGGAAGATGGTTCCATACCTTGTCTTGTTCGAAATCCAATCTCCAATAAGCGCCATGCGGTTTTTGATTTAATATTATATATAGAGCGTGAGATGCAAGCGTTCTGCTAGATTTCTATTTATTTGATTTAGACACTATTATAATATTACTGGATTTGATATCAAAAATATTTTTGGTTATCGTAAGGTAAAAACCATCCGTATTTATGTGTGAATCGGTCTTACGATTATCATTTCTTTTGAAAGGATGTTAAAAGTTAAACAAATGGTTGGAGTTTACTCACACCAGTCTCGTGACTGACCCAGAGATTATTTTGTTTGTTTTCCCTAAACTCTTGGGTGCCCAAATTTGTACGGGCAGTCAAGTAGTCAGGATTTTACAAATTCATTTAGAGGAGTTTGAAGCAGGAGGCTTCACCAGTTAGTTATAGACTATCATATCTTCCGCTGTATACTATGTTATATCTGGAAACAGGTGGTTATAACTGTTCCAGAAATAGCTGTTGTGCTCTGATGATGGTATGTATACGAAGTTACTAAATTGTATCTCAAAGTTTATGTTATCTAATATATTTTATTCGTTCCGCTGTGTGTTTGTGATCTTCTTTTTCTTCTATTCTAATATTTCTTTCTTTCTATTTCTCATCCTCTAACTTTTTTATAATAATGATTCGTATTTCTGTGCAATTTGGGTTGGATGTGTGGTGTTGTAAGTCAACTCAAAGTGCATGGAAATTCAGGCCATTACAGTTGGTCCAGTCTCTGGGCAACTTGTATGAACGGGTGTCAGAAACAGTATTTCTTAAGAGTCACGTACATTGATTTTTACAAATATACCAAGTATGGTGGCAGAGAAGGAAATTCTCTCAGCATAAACATTCAGAGTATGTTTGTAGGTGTCAAATAGTGATTTGGCGGATTTGACAATGTGGCATTCAAAGTGAATGACGGTGTGATGTTCTAAAGCTATTGTTAAACCTCAAGCCTCCTCAACCAGGAAATGAAAAAAATCCGGTAAGCAACATGGATAAGTGGGTTGCCCCCAAGTAGGGTGTATAATCACTTATTTAGAAAAAAATCATTTCATTCTTTAATCTATTTCGATGTTATCCCTTTTTGGGAAACGGTTGTTGATCCCAACCGTCAATGTTATACATTCATACACCCAAACGAAATGAGTGGTCGGCCATGCGTGGCCAGGTCGCAAGATGTTCTTGTTGAACCTAGTGTCTCCCCTCTAGAGATACACTATAGGCAGATGGTTCCATACCTTGTCATAGTGAGAATCCAATCTCCAATAAGCGCCCGTGGATTTGATCGTATACAATATATATATGGAGCGTGAGATGCAAGCGCTCTACAAGATTGCTATTTATTTGTATTTAGACATTATTATTATATCAGAATAAGATATTGATTTCAAATTATTTTGAGTTATCGTAAGGTAAAAACCGTCCGTGTTTATGTGTGGCTTGGTCCTACGATTATCAATTTCTTATGAACGGAATTTTTTTGAGTTTAAAATCAAGTTGGATGATATTACAAACTTAGTGGGTTTCTCACTCAAGTTCACCAGAATGGTCCGACGTTTGAAATGCTCGGGTTAGACCGGGTTTCGCAGGTTCAGGTTATTGGACACTACGTAGTTCAGAAGACGTGCTGGAGGAGTTCAGATGTATTAGTATTTATTTTGTTGTATGTTGCATATGAGGATAGGATGTTATAACTATCCAGGTGTATTGATGTACTCTGATGATTTGTAAGTTTTATATCAAGCTCTAAATAAAGATTATTTCTATATTGTATTTTGTTCTGTTGTGATGTGATACTATGTGTTGTGTTGGTTCTTCTTCTTCTTATATTCTAATTTTTCTTTCTTTCTTATCTCACCCTCTAATTTCTTTCTATTAATTATCTTGTGTTTTGATACGAGTTTTGGTAAGTAATACAGGTTTTAAGTATTATTGCCGAAATTCGAGCGTCGAATCCGTCGGGTTGTTACAAGGACGAGCGGTGTCTCATGAGGGTTTTCAACAGATACTACCCATAAAATCCAAATGCAGTATGCTATTGTTCTAGTGCAACTACATGAATACAATAGACATACGCAAAAGGAAATAAAAAAAATGAAAAACGACTTATTTAAGAAAATTTGCGACATAGAAGTATAAATTTCAAAATCAATAAATAGAAAAAAATCCTCAACTCGTCATAAATTTTCAACATAATTCAAGTTTACATACATCAAATTCTAGTTTGGCTAGTTAGTTCGGTTAATAACATAGCGTAGTCATGAAATAAATTCTTAGTTTGCTTGTCACAGTTTGCAAAATGGTATTCTCATTTTCTTAGTCAAATCTACGAGGTCAAGAAAAATCATTGCTTATTCCCTATCTCTATAAAAATTAAAATCTATACTATACTATATTTACTGAATTTCATTGGCTGAGCGCAGGAGCCTTCTCCTAATTTTAAAACGAACGGTCGCATAATTTCTCTCTATCGTTCGTCTTTCTCTAGCATTTTCACATCGAACTCAAAATATACTTTACATCCTACCAAATTTATTCTACCATCCAAAACAACAGTATTTCAATTCGTTGTCCTTCCAATGTCAAAGCAAATAACCCTAACTTTGTTGCCACTTGCTCTTCCATCTTCAATTGTCCTTGCTTTTAACCTCGATTGAAACTCTCCATGTCATGAGTCAAACTATAGGTTTACCCAGCAACGTAGGACATTGCGACCTAGCGATTCAGTCTTCGTCGATTAGCACCTGCGATCCAAGTAAAATTCTGGAATTTTCTTATACCTACCGCAATAGCGATTTTTCCATCTTCCTTCTCCGATGATGTCAAATTGCTGCCTTTCCCAGATTAGATTTAGGTAATCACTTATTTATTATGGGTAAGGGTTTTGTTTACACTAAAAATAGTCCAAACACCTCAAGTACAAAGTTGTACTTCACTAATTTGGTAGGGAATAAAGTGGAGTCGCATTCAATCAGTAATTCAAAGTAGAAAATGCAGAAAAAAAGTAAAAATGGAGACGAGGTTTAGAGTGGTTCAGACGTTAATGAGGCCTACATCCACTATGAAGGTGATTTCTAATCTCATGATACAAATTACAAAGTACATCAATTCTCTATGTATCATACACTTCCATTTTCGCCTAATACAACCTCGTTTGTATACTTTAATCTAGGAAATTATATAAGAAGATGGTTGAGTTTAAGGAGAAAGAGGATGAATGGATGATTGAGATTGATGATGTCTTTGTTCTCTCTGAATCACGAAGTTGAGCTTAACGCCATGGCCAGATCCGTGGTTTGTGGCCGAGTTTGGCAGCACTTCGTCGTCATTTTTTCCTCCCCTTTTTCAGTGGTGGCTATGGTATATTTATAGGTGAGTCATCGGTTTGAAATCCCTTTCCCGCCTTGTGAATCTCTAATTCTGCTAATTACAATCGGGCCATTGGCCAGTTGTCGCCAGTTGTCATTAGCTGTCTAAGGCTGTCATGCGTAGATAGCTTTTGGGTCGGACGCCTTATGTAGTTTGAGCGGGTTCGTGAGAGTGGGCGCTTCTGTGCGGGCGATCATTTTTAGGAGGCCTTGTAGGGACGGGACGCAAATCTGGGATTGGTTCTTCATTGTTCCCTACGCGACCGATTGCTTTAGTTTTAGGGGTGCTCGCTCTCTTATTGCTTCTGCAGGATGTGATCATTCTGGCTTATGTTGGATGAGCGACTTGCTTCATGCTGATGCTTGGTATAGCCTCATTTCCGTATGAGCGACTAGTCTTAGTCTCCGCGCCTGAATCTTGATTTGGACCCAAGTTTTAGGATCGCGCACTGCATTATGCCATCCGGTTGTACTTGGTCGACCTGATTTGTTCTGGGCTTGACATTCAGTACTTGCTCTTATGACCGTTATTTTCCATTACGAATGCTTTAAGTGCTTTAGTGACTTTATCTACGAATGACCTTGGTGATGTTAGCGACATATCCCATGTTCAACGTGCGCGTTGACTTTAAGGATTAACACTTGCCCCTCGAAGCTTGTGATTTCTTTCAATGAGGAATTACTGGCTTCGACATATCTGATCGCACATTGTTGTATAGGTTTGTTGGTGGGTCGTTCGCTCAAGGATTATATTTTCTCCAATGGTGTTATCTCTTTCCTGAGCGAAAGGCGTTTGGACTACCCTGTCATTATTTCGAACTGGTGCCAGCTGGCTTTCGATGGGATGGTTGTGTCGGTATTTGAGTATTAAGTCCATCGCGGCAAGGATCTTTTAGGTCTTTTGCCCTTTAATCTCCCTTTCTGTTTTCTTCGTTCCTTATTTGTCTTGCATTCATCTTTCTCCAGTAAGATTCCTTAATTGAGAGAGAAAGAAAACTCCGCTTTTTTTTGCAACTGAGGTTTACTGATCTCTATTCATGCTTTTCTTTCTTTTGAGCCTTATAGTTGTCCCTTGACTGTTTTCAGATGGTGCCATCACCAGAACGACGCCAACGGGAGGTTTTTGACTTGGGTGTCTCTACAGACGAGATCCAGTCAATTGGTCAGTCGTCTGTGAATTCTCCTTTTTCCCCGTCGTACCCAGAGCTTTAGACGATCATCAACAGGCCTCGTCATACGCTTGATCCTTGTCCTCCAAGGCTATCCAAGCGTTTTCAGGAGTGGAATTTACAAGGAGTGTCTTCTAATATGAATATATCCCCGTTTGATTCTCAGACTTTCTCTCATGAGATGGTGGAGGCGAAAAATCAGATGCTGGCTCGCCTCGAGACTGCTGCGTATCAATTTGGGGAGCATATGGACTCACTGAAGAATCATTCTGCGAAGTGGATAGATGGGTGGTGCTCGTTGGCTTGCAATCTCCAAAAACTTTACAAAGATAGCCTTGAGTGAATTTCCGTTCTGTAGAATGAAAAGGTAAGGTTGATTTAAGCCCTTAGGTCTAGAGATAGCTTGGTGGCTGCTTTCCCTTCTGAAGGTGTTGAGCTGGTGGCTTCAGATCCTGCTGGCGGACTCTCATCTGGCTCCGTTCCAGCAAAGAGGAAAGTGGGTAGGCCTAGGAAGGTAAGAGATCTGTGATTTGCTGGTTGCTTGTGGTGATTTGCATTTGCTCTGTGGCACACACTTCTATGATTGTTGTCTGGTTGGTTTGATGATGCCCTTCATGTTTTGGCCACACTATGTTTTCCTTGCCCTGTTTTAGCAATATGTAAATATATGTATCTTTTATCTTTCCTCAACGGTCATACGTTAATATCGTATTACTAAGCGTTCGTACATTCGTTAGTATCGCATTACGGTTAATCTTGTAGCGCCCCATTAGGTTGGGATCAACTAGTCTTAAATATTTGGCTTTTGCTTGTAAAATTTTTAGATTGTTTTATCGTTGGCCATTTTAGCCGTTTAGATTTTTAATTAAACATCCTATTTATCTGTTTGGGGTGTTTTCGTGAGGCATTTTTATGCATGCCCCCATGGGAGGACTTGGGGTCCAATGTAGAATCCAAACTTGACTTTAGTTGACTTGGTTAACAACAAAGAACAAGATTGAACATCCCCACACGACTAGGATTTCTGCTTTTTACCCCCTTTCGGCTGGGATTTCTGCTGTAATCCAACCGTGGCTTTGTTGACTTAGTTAACAACAAAGAACAAGATCAGACATCTCCTTTTGGTAAGGGTTTTTACGAACCACGTCGGTTTTTTCCGACTTCGCATTTTTTTCGATTTTTGCCGACTTTGCATTTTGCCCAATGAAATAGATACTGGCCCTCTTCAATGAAAAAATTAAGAAATTTTCTCAAGGCGGGGAATCCTCGTATCCTGCACCTAATATGAAGGTGTTCCTTTGATGGGCTCAGCAAATTTTATCCGAGGGGCCTTTTTGTTTTGAGTTGCTTTTGTTTCAGCATTGACTGGCACCAAGCCCTTTGTTGGGCCAAAATTATGAGATCCATCATTTGTTGAGGAAAGTTGGAACTCTTCAGATTGATACTTCCTGGTCGATCGTTTGCCTACATAAGGAAGTAAATTTTTAGCAGGAGCTTGTGAATGGGTAGTCTGCATGTGTAATCAGGATTACATATTCAAGTATTCTATACTTAAATGCAAGAACTTTACAAACTTCACAGCATTTTCTATGTATTTGGATAACATGTTATATGAAATAATGTCGAATATGCTCGCTATTCCATGCTCGTGGAATTTGATCTCCATCCGTGGTTACCAGTTTGAAGGTTCCATCTTGGAGCTTCTGGCTTATCACATAGGGACCTTCCCAGTTGGGCCCGAAGACTCCAGTACCGATCATTATCTTTTTAAGACAAGGTCTCCAACCTCGAAAGTCCTATGTTTGACTTTCGAGTCCTCTTTGATCAGCGCTGCGCTCAGAGCGTGGGCAAATACTGCCAAGTATAAGAATAAGTCTTCCCCATCGCTAGGTTTCGATAACATAGGTGGCGTTGCCAAATGCTGAACCAATTCTTCGAAAGCCTTTTAACATTCAGGGGTCCATTGTATCTCCTTCTTCCCTTTCCTGAGTGCGTCGAAGAAAGGAAGACATCTGTCTGTCGCTTTGGATATGAAACGATTCAAGGCTGCAATTTTCCCGTTCAAACACTGAAGCTCCTTCTTGGTTCCCGGGGCATGCATTTCCCTTAGGGCTGAGATCTTGGCTTGATTAGCTTCTATACCCCTAGTGTTGACCATGTATCCAAGGAACTTACCTGAACCGACACCAAAAGAACACTTCAAGGGATTTAGCTTCATACCGTATCGCCGTAAGACATCAAAAATTTGGGCTAGATCCTCCAAGTGGTCCATTGCTCTTTTTGATTTGACCAGCATGTCATCGACATAAACCTCCATAGTTCTGCAAATTTGCGTTTTGAACATGGCATTTACCAGTCGCTGGTAAGTTGCTCCTGCGTTTTTAGACCAAATGGCATCACCTTATAGCAATAGAGACCGAGATCAGTAATAAAGCTAGTGTTTTCTTGATCGAAGCCGTACATCATAATTTGATTCTAGCCTAAATATGCATCCATGAAAGACAGCAGTTCATGACCGGCCGTGGAATCCACTAACTGATCGATTCTGGGTAAAGGGAAACTATCTTTCGGACAGGCTTTATTTAGGTCAGAATAATCTACACAGACTCGCCATTTGCCATTTGACTTCTTTACGAGTACCGGGTTGGACACCCATTTCGGGTATGTAGATTCTCTGATAAAGCCGTTCTCCATCAATATGTCGACTTCTTCTTTCAAGGAGCGCGACCTTTTTGGCCCTTGAGATCTCCTGCTTTGTATCACAGTTGGAACGTGCAGGTCAATGTTTAGCTTATGGACCGCGATGTCGGGGGATATGCCGCACATGTCAGAATGATCCCATGCGAACACATCCAGGTTAGCTCTCAAGAAGGTAATCAACTAGCTTCTTAATTTAGGGCTTAGCCGAGATCCTATATTCAGTGCACGGTTCGGGTCCTTTGGGTTTACAACTATAGGGATCGTATCTTCGGCTGAAGTCGCCCTTTCGTCCTCTACACTGGCTTCCCTAGGATCGATCTCCTTTTGCGCTCCGCTATGTTCACCAGTGTATGGACCTTTCTTTAATTGCTATAAGGGGGAGCTTTGGACGCGGGAGAGAGCCTCTGCATCCTTCCCCAACTCTCTTCTCTTGACTTCTCTTAGCCCTGTCACATAGCAATCTCTCGCAGTGATTTGGTCGCCCCTGATTACGCCGATTCCTTTTTCAGTTGGGAACTTCATGGTCAGGCACCATGGGGCTAACGCGATCTTGAAACCTAAAAGAGTCGGCCTCCCGAGGAACGCATTATAAGACGAAAACTCGTTTATTAGGACAAAGGTTTATAGCATAGAAGCCCAACGCTCTCCATCTGCCAATTCTATAGATAAGTCTATTGTTCCAATGGGTTGTGTGGCTTGGCCAGTGAAGCCGTGGATTTTATTTGGGTATGCGCGCACCTTTGCCATAGGGAGATTCATTTTATTGAAAGTATCTATTAAAAGTACATTGACCAATGCTCCAGTGTCAACCAAGACCCTTCTTACCACCGCAGGTCCGAGACCAATTGTGATTACCATGGCATCGATGGTTGGTGGAGTGAGGCCCTCTACGTCTTTATCTCTGAATATCACGTCATCGGCTGAGGTCTTGCGCATATTTGTTGGGAGCTCGTTATTTAGGACCATGTTTCCTAACTCTACTGTAGCGTCCCTTAATTCACTGGCGTATCTCTCCATATCCACCAAGCTGCTCCCGACTGAGTGGGGGCCTCCTAATATCATGTTGACTACTGGCCTTGTGTCAGCTGGCACTGGAGCTTCCTCGTTCAAGCTTGGTTGGCGAGTCGTACTGTTATGTCCATGTGCGGCTGGAGGTTCTTGGGAGTTTCTGACATATTACCAAAGTCGATTGTTCTTGATGAGTTCCTCAATCAAGCTCTTCAGGTGGCGGCATTCATTGGTGTTGTGCCCTGGCTGGCTGTGGAACCGGCAGAATTTTCCGGAATTTGCCTGCTGCTCCGACACTCTCTATGGTTTCATTTGAGGGAAAAGGCCCGAGTCTTTTGCAGCTTGATAGATCTTCTCTGGTGTTTCATTCAGAAGGGTTAGTTTGGACGGTTTGTACAACCGCGTTCTCTTATAAGTTTGGTTATCCCCCTCGTCATTTTCCCTCTTTTGCTTCACATCGTTTTTCTGCTCAACTCTAGACCCATGGTTTTTCTCTTCTACCGCGGTGATTCCCTCCGCAGCCTTTTGGACACCTGGAGCTTCGTCCTCCACGCTCATGTATTCTTCAGCCTCCTTACAGAACTTCCTTAGGGTCTTTGGCTTTTTCATTTTGAGCCACTTTCCGAATTTTAACTTCTTGTCGATAGCTCCTTTCATTGCAGCCAACAGGTACCAGGGCTCGGGCTCTATAACCTCTGCTGCCGCAGCGTGGAAGCGTGTGAGAAAAGCTCTGATGGTTTCTCCACGTTTCTGTTCCATCTCGCATAATGACATTACATCTCTCGCCCTAGTAGTTTGTATTCGAAATTGGTCCTGAAATCTCCTCACCAGGTCGGCAAACCGGTTAATACATTTGGGTGGAAGTCTGGTGAACCACAATGAAGCAACACCTTCTAGACACACAGGGAAGTACAGATACTTGATCTCATCAGTGGCTCTAGTTCCGTTCATGTGTTGGTCGTACTTGAACAGGAAAATAGTAGGATCTCCAACTCCACCGTAGGGTGACATTGTTGGAGGGGTGAATTTCTTCAGGAACCTCGCTTGACGGATTCCCTCTACGAACGGGTTTTTGCTGGGGGAAAACTCCCATTTCTTGTCCTCGTTTTCTTGGACCACCTTCTCTTTCATGATTCGATGGACCAAACTCGTGATGCATCTCTCGTCATCTGCTGGGCCATTGGAATCAGTATTGATGCTCTTATCAGTACGATCGTGATTTGAGCTTCGGCGCCTCGCGCCCCTCCTAAGGAGAAGGACGTCAGTAGGATCTGTGATTGCCCGAGCTGGTTGTACCTTTTTACGTTGTGGAGATCTGTCTTTAGGATCCTCAACGCCGGCCTCTCCCCTGTCTCTCACCATGTTGTGAGGTCGTCCAGGGTCTGAGGCTGATGAGTCCTTTTTTCCGCCAATATCATCCACAGTGTTTGGCGGCAGCAGATTGGTTCAAACACTGGTAAGGGTATCAAACCTTTCCATTATCATCTTCGTTGTACTATCCATTTTTTCATTCAGGCCCGTTACAACCGCGTTTAGCTCATCTTGGGTTATTGATGGCCCCGGGGTTTCATTTGCCCTTTGATGCAATATCTGAGGTGAAGCTTCGTCAGCATTATCACCCTCATTGGTCGTAACAACTTTAACAGATTTTCTACCCTTCTTTGATCCAGCCATGGCTCAAAATGAGAAAGCAATTTCGGGATAGCTTTTTTTATCAAAGGAAATTATGACACGGCCCCACGGTGGACGCCAAAAATATTTACACCAAAAAATGGTCCAAACACCTCAGGTACAAAGCTGTACTTCACCAATTTGGTAGGGAATAAAGTGGAGCCGCATTCAATCATTAATTCAAAGTAGAAAATGTAGAAAAAAGGTAAAAATAGAGACGAGGTTTAGAGTGGTTCGGTCGTTAATGAGGCCTACGTCCACTATGAAGGTGATTTCTAATCTCATGATATGAATTACAAAGTACATCAATTCTCTCTGTATCATACACTTCCATTTTCGCCTAATACAACCTCGTTTGTATACTTTAATCTAGGAAATTATATAAGAAGATGGTTGAGTTTGAGGAGAAAGAGGATGAATGGATGATTGAGATTGATGATGTCTTTGTTCTCTCCGAATCACGAAATTGAGCTTGACGCCATGGCCAGATCCGTGGTTTGTGGCTGAGTTTGGCAGCACTTCGTCGTCCTTTTTTCCTCCCCTTTTTCAGTGGTGGCTATGGTATATTTATAGGTGAGTCATCGGTTTGAAATCCCTTTCCTGCCTTGTGAATCTCTAATTCTGCTAATTACAATCGGGCCATTGGCCAGTTGTCACCAGCTGTCATTAGCTGTCTTACACTATCATGCATAGATAGCTTTTTGGGTCAGACGCCTTATGTAGTTTGAGCGGGTTCGTGAGAGTGGACGCTTCTGTGCGGGCGACCATTTTTAGGAGGCCTTGTAGGGACGGGACGCAAGTCTGGGATTGGTTCTTCATTGTTCCCTGCGCGACCGATTGCTTTAGTTTTAGGGGTGCTCGCTCTCTTATTGCTTCTGCAGGATGTGATCGTTCTGGCTTATGTTGGATGAGCGACTTGCTTCATGCTGATGCTTGGTATAGCCTCATTTCCGTATGAGTGACCGGTCTTAGTCTCCGCGCCTGAATCTTGATTTGGACCCAAGTTTTAGGATCGCGCACTGCATCATGCCATCCGGTTGTACTTGGTCGACCTGATTTGTTCCGGGCTTGACATTCAGTACTTGCTCTTGTGACCGTTCTTTTTCATTACGAATGCTTTAAGTGCTTTAGTGACTTTATGTACGAACGACCTTGGTGATGTTAGCGACATATCCCTTGTTCAATGTGTGCATGGACTTTAAGGATTAACAGGTTTATTTCCTACCGTTGATTAAGTTCGACGGCAATTTACTATTGTCGGTAATCATATAACATAAGGACCGTAACTGTTTATGTTCATGGTACCAACTAGACTTAGGTTGATCTATTTTACTAGTTTTTTTTTTAAATCTACCTCTTTATGTTAGAGTTCGCCTAAAGCATAAATACTGATCCAGTAAATATGAATGGAGATGGTCAGGTTGAAGTTAAAGTTGTTTTAGTTATGAATTTTACTAAAGTTGAGCGGAGGATAAGGCAGCAGGAAGCGCATTTTTGGGTGAATGTATACAATGGCAGTGGGTTGTGATGGGTAAAGAGCTAGTGTCAAGGTAGGTGACTGATGGTGCTCCAGCTGTTTTAGATGCGGAGTATGTAATGCACAGAAAATTGGTTAGTGCAAATGAGAACAGTGTGTGTACTAAAACAGGGAATGTAATGGTATGAACTGAGTTGCAATACATAAGTGTAATATTATTTTTTTAATGAAATGGAATAGAATGTATGCAAAGCCTTATAAAAACCTTATCTAGAATGCACAGAAGTTCACAATGCCAAATTAAAAGAAAAAAAGGACGGTAGAACCTTTATTTTAATTCAAAGCGGCAAAATAAATTATCGTACATCTAAAATTACTTTACATACACCAAATTAGAAATTTATAGCACTAAAAAATGTTTAAGTTTAGCAAAATGAATTTTAATTTTTTGAATATATGGTAACCAATTTATTATGCTACAAAAAATTCTTAATTTCAACAAAAAAAACCCTACTTCTAAATTAAATGATTTTAAATTTGCGTAGTTTCAAGTAGAAGTTCCCATAATTCGAATGTTATGTTTCATGTTTAAAAACACACTAAGTTCTTCAAAAATTTTAACATAGATTTAGTCAATATCATTAATTGCAATGCTTTAGTTTGATGGATTATAATTAAAAAGGTAAGAATGCAATAAAGAAGAATGGTAATTTAGTAATACATTTTTTGGCAAAATAGTGTTGTATCTTAGGTAATTTTCAGTGTACGAATAGAATTTTCCATTGAAAATTACTACAAATATTAAAAAAAACTCGCCTCACTTTCTCCTATGATTTACGTTTCAGTCTATATGTTTAAATTAATTATGCAATCTTATGTTTAAAATAATAAGATAAATGTAATTAAGTGATATTCATCACTGATGACAATAAAAAAATTTCAATAATATACTTTATATCCATATCAATAAGACATGATAAATTTGCATTTTCATTAAACTGGAACACATAAGTCACATGACATACAATATAACATAAAGAATAAGGAACTTTTGTACAGTACATGCTTTAAATTTCAAAATATACACAGATTTTCTTTCTCAAAAACTTATTTAAGAAACACTATTACTTTTTGTTCCAGCCAATCTGTAAATAACCACAATAAAAACTGAAGTATATACGTTGTTGCAAAAAAATGCATTTTTACAAAGAAAAATCAAAAAATTGGTTACAGATATGTAGGATTAAGTACAAATTTATTTGTTGAGTAAAACAAAAAGTAATAACAACTGGTTGCACGAAACGACATGGGTCCTAAGAATTTGTGAATTTGAGCCTTTACTTGGCAAGTGCATGAGTTCAACTGCTAATATGTTTATCAGATCATATATGTTTATTCTTTAGTAGTTATTGTAAAATCATCATTGGCTAGTATTTGGTATCATTAGCTGGTATTTTGTTAGCTTTTGAGTTTCATTTATTTTCAGTAGCTGGTTTATATTAGAAGGTCCAAAGAATTTATGTTTCTCACATAGGTAAACTTTTCAGGACATATGTCCAATTGACTTAATTTATATAGTTTGACAAACACGATATATACATGTATAAAATATGAAAAATCTTTTAATCTAACATCAGTTATATAATTTATTCAAACATTTGACCTAAATCTCAAATGAAAAAAAATGCTTTTCAATTAATATGAGCAAATATATTTTGATGACACTGAATCAATATAGTTAACTCATGACAGTATGATTTATTTATTTTTTCAACATTTTTTGTTAACTAAAATTATGGTTATGTTTAAATTGGACCCATTGTTGTTGTCCCCTTGATCCATGGATGGGGATGATAACAAAGGACACAAATGTTAATTTGAAAAATATTTGAATCTTGGATGATTTCTGAAAAAACAACTGATTGCACGAAAGACTAGTTATTGATTCAGGGCAAAAAAAACTGGCTGTAGGAAAGACCAGTTATTGATTCTTCAGATAACAGACTTGATCGGATATGAAGAATAATGAGAGATACAACTTAGAAACGTGGGGATGGATCTTGAATCAAGAAGGTGGAATAGAACTGTCAGTATATGCAGCGACGAGAGCAACCAGAAGTTGTTGATGAATAGCTTTTTGGCTAGGCTTAATGATCCAGTTGATGCACTGCACAGAAACAGGAATTTGGCACTCCACAATACCAACATCCAAATTACGGGTTAATATACATATGTATACACACATTGTAAATCGAGCCAAAGAGAAAAAGATCAAACTTTGATCAAATACTAGCCTCCTGAATGAATTTGCTAATAAATACTAGCAGATTAATATGAAATAGATACATGGTCCATAGTTCGTAGTTATAACATTAAACATTTTGATATATTTTGAGCAAAATACATACACCTTACAATATTACTAGGAAAGCTCTAAATTATAACATCCCTTGTAATAGGGAATGCTCTAAGTATCAACAAATTACAGTTTTAGATGATATGCTTATTCTATTATCTATCAATATGAACCCCTGCATTTAGAGACCAATGCTTTGTTATTTTGTACTTGCACACTTACAATACAATACACATAATTACATACATTCATTTTTTACTAACACAGTCTATCTAGTAAGGCGATAGTCCAATATCATTGCCGCTGTACTATAATATGAACTATAATTCGGGCATACGGTTGCTTTCTTCTGCATTTACAGACAGTATAATTGGATCAATTTTGCCATCTGAAATGAAGATCTGGTCATATTCTCTCACTTTATGCAGCCATGCTACTACTTTTTTTCATTGTTGGTCTTTCATCTCCGTAGGTTTTCAAGCATTCGGTTAAAAGTTCTGAAAGTTCTAATATTTGCTCTTTGGGCATCTCGTGCTTGATTTCATCATCCAGAAGTTTTTCCAACCCCTCCTCTTTGTGTATCAGCGATAGCGATAAGTTCTGGAGAAAATAAAAAAAGAACTTATTGCTAATAATATAAAATTTATTAAAAGTTAGATTTTAGCGCACAAAAAAAAAAGAAAAAAAAAAAAAGAAAAAAAGAAAACATATACGATAAACTATGAAATTGAATTATACTTTCGAAAGGGCTTTTTTTTTAAATGTAAAAACAATTTTTTATTGCTAGTACTGATCGCCATAACAACCTGCATACAGCACTACTACATAGTAATTTGGAAATTATTAGCAAATAAATTAGATTATACCATTTCAATTTAATTTCGTTTTCCAATCCCTGTTTTGGTGTGTAACCATACAATGACCACACACTAAACTGTAGAACACATATACATTCATAATCTCTTTTACTTAAATTTGTGTATTACAATATATAAACACAAAACCACTACTTACCGAGATCCACACATTTAGAGAGGGAATCACTCAAAGAAACCACACATAACCATATATACAAAATACACACTTAGCTTATACTCAACATATACACAATTAATCATGCACAGACAAACACTGTATAACACACATACACATATAGCTTTTATGGTTTTGACGGTGATAGCTCAGTAACTTCATTTATATTAATAGTTTATGACCGCACACACATATAAATTTCTATATATATCATTCACTAACAAAAGAATATAAATGGTGAGTAGCTTAGTACTCACCTTGCGTGATTCAAGAGATGAAACGATTCGACTCGAACTCGGCAGCAGCGATTCTCTAGCGCTCAGCCAAGGCATGGCAGTGGCGAGCAAAACAACTCGAATAACCTTGCAAAATTCCTCTTCTTTTAGGGTGGAGGGGAACGGACGGGTAGGAGGAAAGGCAGGCACAGCTGCTGTGGTAGGGAGGCGACTACGCTGGATAGGAGCGAGAGAAAAGGTGACGAGATAGGCCGGTAGCGGGGTTGTCAGGACAGTGGCAGCCAAGAAGGGGAGGCCGGTTTCGTTTATTGGGAAGGGAATGTTATAGGTAGGCTTCGTTTATTGGGAAAGGAATGTTATAGGTAGGCTTCGTTTTTTCATGGCTTTGGGAAGAAAGGAAAAGGTGGCTTCTCTGGATCTAACTTTCATTCACCCATTTCTTTATATATAGATATTGATAGGAAGAGATAAAAAACTCAGGATCTAGATATGAAAAAAAAAAAAAAACGAAGGGAAGAGAGGGAGTAGGAATAGCAGGCTTTACCATTTTATCTTTGAATCGGTGTTTTTCACCGATTTTGTTGTCGGTTGAAATAACATTATCGTGGAAAAAAAAGGTCAGATGGTATAATTAACGGAAGATTAAGCGAATGGTTGCCAAGCCTACACGTTATTTTATCTATCCACTAACTAATATTATCGTGTAAAATGTGTTCGTTCAAATTTAGTTTGCCTTTCCAATTTAGCATGCCTTTTCATTTCAATTATTATTATTACTAATGTGTAATCCGTGCGTCGCACACGATAGTATTATTAAATATAGTTTTTTAAAATTTTAATGTTAAAATTGGAATTTTATGATATAACATAAGATTAATCCAGCAAAACAATTATAATATAAATTATTGTTGTTGTTGTTAATATACGGTATGTGCTATGTAACTTATATTTATTTGAAGTAAAAAATTAGTTTTATTGTTTTTGCTATTATGAGCAATGACTATTCTTGTTGAAATTGACATATTATAATTATTTTATATAAATTAAAAATTATTATTTAACTTATTTCCTTTGTATATGTTAAAAATGAAATTAGGTAATTAGTTAAAATATATTGATTTAAGAGTAAATAATATGAATAAATTGAGAAGGAATCCATAAAAAGATTACGTACAAAGGTTTTAATGCAGAGTTATTTGAAGTTAAAAATAGATTATTTTAATATTGTATGATAAATTTATTGTTTATGTACAAAAATGATTATAATTAATTTACAAATTAAGTTTGTTATTATTGTTATGTACAAAAATATTTGTATGTTTATATGTCTACATAGTTAAACACAGTGGTTTTTAATAGTAGGTGTGTGTATGTGTAGATGGCTGATATATAGGTTATTAAAATACTTTAATTTGAGACTTCGTAAGCAATTTAAATATATGAATCTAAAATGAGTGATTAGGAAATAGTCAATGAAATTTTACATAACTATAGAATGTCAAAATATGAATATTTAAAGTTAAAAACAGAATTCTATAATGCAAATAATTTTATTGAGATAAACGAATAATAAATTAGTTTTGTTAATGTCATTCATGTACAATATTTATGATATTTGAGTTATATAACTTTATAGTTAAATGAAAAACCCATTTGACTACTTTTTTTATGAATGTGATATACAAATCGAAACCATCGCATTTAAGGATTAATTAAACGAATTAATGAATAATTATTAATTAAATTTATTCAGATAGATTAACACCAATATTACATGGTTAATAAAAAAAATATTGATATAAATATACAAAATTTTGTAACATTGAGGTGGGTATTGTAAGCAACCGTAAAAATTTCAAAATGTAAGCACTTTGATTAAATTAAGAACTTTAATACATCAATGCATCGATATAGACGAATCATAAATTAAATTTGCAATCACTGCTTACCTATATAATTATGTTATGCGATTGATGCATTTGCGTATCCAAATGAATTTTATTCCCTTATTTTGTTAACAGATATTGCACAAATTTTGAAATTTTCATATTTTTATGATTTGTTTAACACATCAACAACTAATAGTTTACTAAGTTTAATCATAGTTTCATGATTCTTGATTAACTCTAATATATGAAGTCAAAAATTAAATATTAGAAGAGAATTGAGATAGTTTGGCAAGAGGTTATAGGAATTTCAAAATTAAGGTTTTTACAATAAAAAAACATAATTTTTTAATGCACAATGAATTTATGGATATTTTTTCCATTACTTTTTTTTTTGTTTTACTCAACAAATAAATTTGTACCTAATCCTACATATCTATAAACAATTTTTTTTATTTTTCTTTGTAAAAATGCATTTTTTTTACAACAACGTATATACTTCAGTTTTTATTACGGTTATTTACAGATTGGCTGGAATAAAAAGTAATAGCGTTTCTTATATATGTTTTTAAAAAAGAAATTCTGTGTATTTTGAAATTTAAAGCATGTATTGTACAAAAGTTCCTTATTCTTTATGTTATATTGTATGTCGTGTGACGTATATGTTCCAGTTTAATGAAAATACAATTTTATCATGTCCTATTGATATGGATATAAAGTATATTATTGAAATTTTCATATTGTCATCAGTGATGAATGTCACCTAATTACATTTATCTTATTAATTTAAACATAAGATTGCATAATTAATTTAAACGTATAGACTAAAACGTAAATCATGGGAGAAAGTGAGGCGAGTTTTTTGAATATTTGCAGTAATTTTTAATGGCAAATTCTACTCATACACCGAAAATTACCTAAGATACACCACTATTTTGCCGAAAAATATATTACTAAACTGCCCTTCTTCTTTATTGCATTCTTACCTTTTTAATTATAACCCATCAAACTAAAGCATTGCAATTAAAGATATTGATCAAATCTATGTTAAAATTTTTGAAGAACTTAGGGTGTTTTTAAACATGAAACATAACATTCGAATTAAAGGCTCAAATTTAAAATTATTTAATTTAGAAGTAGAATTTTTTGTTGAAATTAAGAATTTTTTGCTGAAATTAAGAATTTTTTGTAGCATAATAAATTTTTAACGACTCAGAAATTGGCATTAGTTATAGTTGAATGCGACTGGTTCAGACTAAAAAAAATTGAAATTTTAAATTAGAATTTTGTTCAGTAGCACGCAAGCGCCGACCGTGTATGTTTTCCCAGTTAACTTAGAATGATTTCTAATTTAATCATTACGTGGGTTGAAACTGTTATATTTTTTTACGGTAAGTATCCATGTACTACATGTTGAACGTGTACGTTCAAATCTGCTTTCAGTTCAAATTTTTTACTCAGTCCATTCACAGATCCACTTTTTACTCTTCCATCGTTATATTAACTGAAACTGAAAGTTTCCATTCGTCTCTCTCCTTGCTGAAAATCCAAACAAACCAACCTCATCTAAATTATTTTGTTTTGTTTGCTGCTATCATATATATATATATATATATATATATATATATATATATATATATATATATATATATATATATATGTGAGGAGGGTTCTAGAGCACCCTTATTTCATGGCACCCCAATCGCCCCTCAACAAAAACCATTCATTTATAATTAAATATGTTAGTGGGGAGAGAGAGAGTTAGTAGCAAGAGAGAGAATGAGGAATATGTGGTAGAAATCAGGAGGTTAAAGGGGTGCTGACTATTTGGGGTGCTCTTGATCCTATCCCTATATATACATATACATATACATATATATACATATATATGTGTGCATTGAGATTAGGTTTACGGAAATAAGAAGTTCTTAATTACATCGATATTCTTATTTGGATTAGGCTTGAAAGGAACTGATGCATGTGGAGAGATATGTGTTTTGAGACGGTTATTGTTAGATTTGGGTGGGTTGAGGTTGTGCTGAATGACTTCCTATGAATCATTGAAGTCTTATTCGGAAATAATTTGTTAATGGAAGCTTTTGTTCAGTTGAGAAAGATGAGAAACTTTTGTTGACTGTGTAGATAGGTACCCCAATTGGGTGTGTTATTAATAACTCAAATTAGTTTAAAACTTGCAGTTTGTTTGCTGGCATATAGAATCAATTTAGTTCTCCAAAAAGGGAGATTCAACCAACAGTAAGGTGGTTGTATACTCGATCCTTCCATGGAAAAAAAATATTATGTGATTTCCAATGCTTTAACTATGATGGCAATTGGTTATATGCGCTATAACAACAAATTTTCAAATGCCCTATTCGAGTATAGCTATATGTTTCAAATTGTTGGAAGTACATACTAATTCTTATTTAATTAGTGAGTATAATGATATCTGCGATTAACATCATTTTCAAATAATAATCCTTTACGTATACTGCATATTCTATTGTTTTGCACTTATTACTACAACTGTCCATTTATATTACTATGTCTTTGATACTACGATCGCCACATATAGCATTGCTACTAAACCTTACCATCCACGCAATTGGATTGCGTGCACTAAGGATGTCTGAAATAACTAATTCATTGTAATATTTTCAGTATCACACAACAACATTAATTATATCACATCCTACTGGAAGATGTGTTGCACTTACCAAACAACATAACATAGATGCATTTTGTTTCTCTCAATTACTCATGCTTGATGCATGGCCTTCAATGAGCATGAAAAATGTGCACTCATAGATATCTTCTTCTACATATCTGTTAAAGTACAGAGTGGATGTATACAAGTCAGTTTATCAGAACATCTGAATTTGTAAAGCACCAAAACTCATATTTCACTCTTAACTCCATTTTTTGTGACATGCTTAACACAATGATTTTGATTTAGAAAAGTACAACTCTTGATAATGTTTCAACCCGAAAAAGCAATGCCACTGTGACCGAGTCTGATTACAATGGAAAGGAAGTGGTAGGGTTATTTAGTAATATTTTAAGTACGTTTTTTCTAACTGTTGTGCTCACACTGCGTATGTGGTTACGTTGTAAGTTTTTTTCGTGTGAATAGGTTAAGGACGTAGTAAGCAATGAGATTATTAATAGTTGCCCTCCTTTACCATCCACAAAAAGGAAAAAAAAAAAGGAATTTGCATGGTTGCATGCCTTCACTGACTACTTATCATTGATTATTCCCCCCTCCTTAGCATATTAATATTATACTTATACGTTTGCGCAGCTGCAAACTTATCACGTGGTCAACTTACTGATATATAACTCAATTTTCACGTACTTATCCCCAACACAATGTTGTTTTACTCCATGCTTTTCTATACTATATGCCAAACATAGAGCATTATGTCACGGTCTAAAGCCGTGCTATTGTGTTTCTTGGGTACAATGAAGAGTTTTCCAATCAAGTAGAACCAACGTGTACCAAGGCAGTGGACAACCGAAGAAAAAAAAAGACATTTGAAAGGACTGCCGATCAACTAATGTATTTTAATTATGGTTTCAACATTTAACTGATTTGTTACGCCCTTATTTTCACAATATTCATGTAACATTTTATTTGTAATATGCTATATTTGTTATGCTCATATAATCCATTTTCTTATATATATATATATATATATATATATATATATATATATATATATATATATATATATGATGGCTACTTTTTTTGTTATGAACCAGAAACCAGACTACCGCATTAATTTTTTATTGTAAATGATTAAATCAAATGTTTTACCAAGTGCGTTACATCTTTATTTCTAATTTATTAATCGATCTACCAAAAATTTGGCAAATTACTTTTCCTCTTGATTGCGTTGTACCATTTCAAATTTATACATTCCCAAAACCAAAAAACTTAACTTCCAATTAGCTATGCTTCCAAATAAAGCATATTTTTTTTAGGTGCATCATTCTTTGACAAATTTTAAGGAATTTAAAATGATGATGCCATTACACTTAAATTCCAATATTCTCCTCCCCTCTTTATAGCATGTGAAATTTAGTATGAATAATTGTTTGATTGGGAGCAATGTTTCTTAACATGTCCCAATTTTGTTGCATGTTGTTTTTACAGTGATGATCATGTTACCGAAATCAGGAATTTAAAATTTAATGCATTTTATCTCTGTATAATTTTTATATTTTCCTCTTAATGAGAGATTGAAAATTTATTTGCATACCTTGATTTTATTTTTTACAAGTTTAAACTGGAGAAGCTATTACATTTAAATTCTGCTTTTCTTTTCCCATTTTTGTAGCACATGAAATTTAGTTTATATAATCGTTAAACCTTAGTGCAATATTTGCTAACAACTCCAAATTTTGTTGCACGCTACTTTCAGAACGATGATCACATTTCTAAATCAGCTACTTTAATGCTACATATCTATGTATCAATCTTGAATTCTCTCCTCTTAAAAATATGTTTTTCAATCTATTTACAAGTTAATTTGATTAAATCATGTCCTTTAAAACTGCAGGTTACATCCCCAAATCTTTTTCTTTTTAACGATTTATATTAGTTTGTCCAACTCTATATATCTTGCCAATTAACCTAAAAAGTCCATTATATATGCCAGAATATGCCATGGCCAGAAAGCTACATATAAGAGTTTGCATCCACTCAAACTAGGGTAGTATGATGATTACACAGTAATATAACAACACATTGAACTCCAGAATATGTCATGGCCATAAAGTTATCAAGTTCTTTCATTATCCTCAAATATTTTCCACTCAACAAGTACCACTAAATGCCCGTGTGCGAAGCACGGGTTCCAACCTAGTATATATATATATATATATACATATACACACATATGCATATACATATATATATAGAGGGGGGTTCTATGGCATCCCAAATTTATAGCACCCCAAACGCCCTTCTTCCTAGACCATTCATTTATATAAAAATAAGTCAGTGGGGGAGAGAGAGTAAGTGAGAAGAGAGAGAAACGAGAATGTGTGGTGGAAATCAGGAAGTTAAAAAGGTGCTGCATTATTTAGGGTGCTCTTGATCCTATCTCATATATATATACATATATATATATATACATATATACATATATATACATATATACATATATATACATATATACATATATCTTTTGGTCCATGCGTTAGCATGTTGTTTTGTTTGTAACTTTCAAGTTTTGTGACCGGTAAAATGCTAGGCATGTTGTTGCATGTGTATGGTGCCATTTTCTATTTCAACTTTGTGCCATGTTACGTTTGCCACTTCATGCATACTATTTTTTCGTTTGTTTTCAAAAAAAAAAAAAAAAAAAAAAAAAAAAAAAAAAAAAAAAAAAAAAAAAAAAAAAAGAGGAGTGGAATCATGCGTTAGTTGCATGTGTCCACTGCATATTTGGAACATGTTGTATACATGTTTGCTATTTCCATTTTTGCCGTCCATGCATGCATGCATTTGTGGTTTTTGTATTATATATATATATATATATATATATATATATATAATATGGTTTTGTTTATTAAAAAACAAAAAAAAAATTCAGTTAGAATGGGAACATGCGTGCTCCCAGTAGCATCCAAATTGTTCTGTGCATTTGGAACAAAATGACATGCATGCGACCATGCTTTTTGGTTTCCAATTTCTTTTGTTTTGTTTTTCCTAACAAATTAATTTTGTGTACGCTTCTTAAACAGATCTGATCCGGTTGTAGTTGATTTGATTCAATTTCGAGCGTGCTCATATTTCGTTGTTATCTCTCGTCCATCCGTACCGTTATCTTTTTCTGTACCACAAAAGGTGAGTTTATCTCACACTTGACTTGCATTATTCATGATTGTAAATTTAACTTAAATGAAATATTGATTGAAACGTGTAAAACTTGTTGCAAATAAATAAATAAATAAATCACATTATTGATATATGAGTTTTTCACATAAGACATGTTACGACACGACGTTTATATGACACAAACCATGCACAAGTGGTATATGATTTGTGATGATATGTATGTTATGTGATATTTTGATTTATTTTATTTATGTTGCTCTCACACTGCAAGTACCCTTAGTTCTAGGAAAATCACCATGGGTTGAAATGATACATACCCGAACGAACATTAGAATAGAGAAATTATGGATTGAAATGATAGATCTAAACGATTTTTATTGGATTTGAAATATTTAGAATGCGGGTTGAAAAGATACATACCCAGAATTCGAATTGACTCAGATTGAAATGATATATATCTTTATCACTTGACAATAGGTAGAAAACTATATACACACCGTGGTCAATTTTGAAAGCTTTGACAGATAATTTGGTTTTTAAAAGAATTGAGTTTAAAGGATATTTTTATAAAGGTTTTAAAGAAATTTTATTTTTATATACTTTAAAACTTTTAAAATTATAAGTAATATCAAAATTTAATTTTTTTTTTAAAATGGTTTTAATATATATATATTTACTTTAACTTCTTTATATATTATTATTAGTTCTAATATATTTAAATAAAAAAAAGTTAGTTAAGTTTGATTAGTTTATTTTGAAATCGAGTTTAAGATAATATATTTGAAATATAATAATCTGGTTTGAATTATAACGATTGAACTTTATTAATATAAATTAACTGAATTGTTAGTCAAAAAATTTCAAAATATATTGAATGTAATATTTTGAAATTGATTTTTTTAATGATAACTTATGATTTTATTATTAAATATGTTTTAAATGACCAAGGTGTGAAAAATGTAAACGTTTGGTGGTTAAAGAGACCGGGATTGGATATTGTTATAGTCTCTGCTAATACCGAAAACCACTTTAACAACTGTGTATGTGGCGGAGAATCCAGAATTAAGTAGGACGAATTTGGTGAATGATACTGGAATGAAGTAAGAGAACGATGATGGATGACCTTAACTTTCAAGTCATAATTAAAATGACTAAAACAGGTGCCATGACCGAGTCATGTGAGGTCGCTCCTCTTATCAAACACGCTTCTTCGAACCATATCTATTAGTTATTGTGATTTGATTGGTGGATCCACCCTTGATTTTGCAGTGTTGTTTGAGGTGGGCGGTAGTAGCTGCCACTACAACAAAAACACCATATTACAACTTTAATTTTACAACAGTGGGAAAAGCACAGTTGTAATAAATGTTTTTTTACAACTGTGCAAAACGCACTGTTGTAATAAATGTTTTTTACAACTATGAAAAAATCACTGTTGTAATAAACGTATGTATCACAACTTTTCTATTTTGTCTATTGTAATAACTAATATATATTAATTAATTTCTGATAATTAATAGTTAAATTAGAAAGTTGTTTAAACTTATTTTTAGTAACTCTTTTTCTACTTCTTGTATTAGAGACATATTAAATATCAATAACAACTTATATTTAATAATTAGTATTATTAACATTTAAGAAAAGTTCATATTCAATAATAAATTCACAAATTAATACTAATTACTATTAATTACTATTAGATTAGATAAAAACCGCTTAATTGATGATTAATATATAATAGTTACTTTTTAAAAATTATTATTAAATATTTAATAGTATATAATCAATAACGTTTACATAATAATTAACTTTTAATAGTTGGAATTCAATTATATCTTTAAATTTGATATAAATTTTTGCTTATATATTCTCAAGAAATCCATAATTATAACCAAGTAATAATACTTGATTATTAATCAAAAATATTAATAATCAATAAATACTATTAATCAATAATTGCTATTTAACTTATAATATTTAAATTTCAATGATTTGAATATCTCTAAATATAATAAAAGTTTAATAAATAGTTACTGCACAATATTTAATTGATAATATTAAATAACTTTCAAAATAATAGTTAAATGATGGGATCAATAAGACACTTTCCTTTGTATTGGTAATTTTTGTCTACATATATCTCCAACACAGCACTTAAGTTATCATTCTAAACAATTTTCAAAGCAACTGGACAAAATCTCAAAAGTTTCCCACCGTACGAAATTTTTGGCTCCAACACAAAATAAAAATTGCCTCCATAAATTTCCAACCACTTCCAGTACTTATTTTTATATTTAGTTTTATATCGAACCCTTCTACGTCCTTCACAATTTCCAATTCCATACCCTTTCATTTTCCTCTGAAACCCGTTCCCCTAAATCGAGTTGGGCTCCTCCTAAATCCGACGCTTCCTTCATCCAACGCTTCATCGATCCTCGCCCACCAACCGACGCCAGAGCCACCTGAAGCCACCGCCGGTCAGCAAAGCCTCTGCCACCGCCGGTCAGCAAAGCCTTTGCCACCGCCTTGAAATCGCAACCCTTCCTCATCCTTTCATCAATTGTCAACCGAAACTCCCTGTTCCCAAATTCAGAGATGTCCTCAGCCCTCGTCGCTTTCCTCAAATTTGAATTTCTATCGCAAGTTTCAAAGCTGCACTCAACAGCAACAACAGTGAATAAGATCCTCACCGAACCCACCAGCGTCGAAGCTTGCCCATCGCAAATCAAAGCAACCATTTCTGCCTCAGACCGTTGCTGCGTGGGGTAAGTATTTAGCTCACGATTAATCTGAGTTTTAAGTAAATTTAACTTGTTAGGAATCCCACATTTTCCGCTAACCTGATTCGTGATTCTTAGCCTTAAAAACTTGGCCTTGATTTGCGTAAATTGTTGCCTTCTGTTGTTTGTGATTTTAAGTTCCCTTTTTATTTTTTGATGTCGAATGCTTGGCCTTGATCGATGATGTCGTTGTTGCCAAAAATCGTGCTTGAGTTCATTCAAGCGGTTGAATATTGTATTTTCATTAATAAAGTTGCATTGGTTGTCTTAATCATGTTGTTTATTTTAGGGCCTGGAGATGTTATAATTCGTGCCTTAGCACAGTATGCAATGCTCTGTGGGGTGCCACGATTGGATATATTATTGTTGCCTCAACAAGCATGATATGGGTATTTCTCCAGATTTGCCCCGTATGGAGTGTGAAAATGTATTACTGGAACATAAGGACATTATGGATTATGGTGTAAAGATTCAGGTAACTTGTACATAACTGTTGTAGTAGATTATGGATGATGGTGTACTCCCATAGGATATGCAATTTTTTGTGGATAACTTGTGCTTGTACTAAGTTACTTTGTAACAGTCAAGTATGTAATAATGTACGAAATGTTGTCTAAAACTTATTGTTTGTAATACTGAATATTGGAGTATTTTAATAAATTAGTTTGCAAATAACTGTAATATCGGATTTGCTTATGGAGTATTGCTATATTTTGTGTATTGTTCTTTTCAGTTGCAAAAGATGTTCATTTTTTTTAAATTCAAATGTCAATCACAACGGTGCATAACAGTTGTAGTAGATTTTAGTACAACGGTGCATAACTATTGTAATAAAGTTTATTACAACGGTGGAAAAAAGTTGTAAAATATACATATTACAACGATGTTGCAACAGTGCAAAAAAATTGTAAAAGATATTAGTCTATTACAACTTCTTAATATACAACGGTTTGTCCACCGTTGTAAAATGTATATTACAACGGTGTTCCACCGTTGTAATATGGTCATTTTGTTGTAGTGTGCTATGCGTTACCACCAGCTCGGTCTCGTAGTCCGGTAGAATCCTATCGTGGGTATTCCTCGTGTGCCTTGTCATATTATCCTGATCGCGTCCACTACGATTTTGATTTGCATTGTACATATGGAGTGCTCCCTGATAGTCCACCAGTTTTGGTGGAGTTTACGGTATTATATAGACTGTAATGTTTATAAATGGTGTAAGGGTAAAAATGTAATCCCACTTACGCTATTTTGATACATTGCTTTACTGAATAGACACTATTATAATAGCATATTGTATTATATGATATATAGTTTATTGGATCCTTAGAGGATGGAAATCCCAAACATCCTGTAAGTTACTTGAGTATTCCATATCAGTGTTTCGTTTGAGTTAGATTACCTTCATGAGAATGTTAGCCCTGATCCGAGTGTTTTGTGTTTTTTTTTTCATTTTGCTCGGGTCAACCTGAGTGACACAGCGTTGGAGTTATCTTGGAGCTAGAGATCTATTGGAGCTTTAGCCGTCTATCTGCTATTTCATTTCAGTTATTTTCATTTCTAGTTATTTGCTTCTATCATATGCTTATGTACTAGTGGACCATCTATTTATTAGAGATTTCGATGTATTTGTTTATGACTTTGTTATTTATGTATTTTCTCTGAGACTATGTTTTTGTAGTAGCTTCATGAACTACTATGGTTTTATTTTTCCGCTGCGAGTTTTTCTGTGTTTGTGATATGTATTGTGATTATGTTATTTGGTTTTATTTTACCCTAAATTTATTAACAATCTATTGTTTTGAATGATTCAAGTCTGGCATGCATGGTTTATTATCGATTTGAATGGTTCAAAATAGTGGGCCGTTACAGTTGGTATCAGAGCCAGGTTTTTAGGCAAACCTTAGCCTATGGGGTAAAAACTCATTAGAGATAGGGTAACAATACACTAGAATGAGTAAAATCAGCATCAGGATCCTTTTCTTGAGAGAACATATTTTTAAAGTATAAAGTAAATTTTAATGTTTTAAATGGTTTTATAAAGGATTTTAAATATTTATTTGATTTATAAGGTGATACGAAATTTGTTTTAATGATTTAATCCTTTTCTAAATCTATCTTTCCATGGAATCTATCTTCTTAGTTAGAAGTCTATCTCTTGTCTTAGTTAGAATTCCTTTGCTTGCCTATTTCCATCAATTTGAATCAATCTCATCCTTGTTCTAAAATCTATTTTGAATCTTTCAGATGGCTGCCAGAGGGAAATACTCGAGGAAGGGGTCAAGGAAATCCCCCAGTTGAACCTACTTCAGTTCCGCCCATTCGATTTTCCAAGCTTAGTAAAGAGCACACTCAGCTTGGAGGTACCAAGTTCACTGGATCGGAAGGTGTTATTGGTGCTCAGCAGTGGTTAGAGAATTTGGAGATGGTATTTACAGCTCTTGAGATTAATGATGCTTAGAAGCGTCAGCTAGCTGCTTGGCAGTTACAGGGAGCTGCCAGAAATTGGTGGAGATCTATTACCGCCTAGACAGTAGAGGCTAATATCACTTGGGATCAGTTCAGGTGATATTTTTTAATTGGATTCTATTTGTTCTTTTAGGTTATCTTTCTCTTTGGAAATTTAGTTCAAATTTTGAATCTTCTTTTAGGGAATATTTTGTCACTAAGTGGATGCCGGAGGCAGGCAAGTCGAAGTTATACACTACAAGAAAAATACCCTATTGCAACTAGCTATTTGCAACAGGCGACACACGACAGTTGCAGTAAATGATATTTAGCAACAGACCTAGTATAGCAGTTGCAATAGATAAGATTTAGCAAGAGGCTGTTTTTTTTGTTGCGAAAAGCATATTTTTTAGCAACTGCGCATCCCTTCCTGTTGCAAAAACATACTTTTAGCAACTGTACTTCCATAACAGTTGCAACAAACATATTATTCGCAACTGTACTTCCAAGTCAGTTGCAAATAAATATTTAACAACCATTTTCGCCACTTGCAATAACTGTATTTTTTACAACTGGTAAAGCCAGTTGCAAAAAACATACTATTAAAAATAAGTATCAGCTTTTAATGATTAACTTTTAATAATTAATTTTAAATAGTTACTACTAAATGATTAACTACTAGTAAATATATAATAATTTGTATTAATATTTAATAATTATTAATTAATAATAAAATTTAAGTATTACAAAATGATATCTATAACTGATAATTAAATAATTATAATTAATAACTAACAAATAATAATAATTAACATTTAAAAATAAAATAAAAATAATAATAAATTAATAATAAAAAACTAATAACTTAAACAGGAAGTAATAAATAATATAGATAATTGATAAATAGGAAGTAATATTAAATATTTTATAAGTAATGGAATATTATTAAATAAAAGATAATCAATTATTAATAATTAAGGCCGATGATTAATAATTAGAAATTAATAATGAATAGCTACTATTGATGATTCAAAAATTAACAACTATTATTAATGATTAATAATTCAAACTAGTATTTAATTTTTACCATTTAATAATTAAATTTTAATTATTAATGATTAGTCCTTAATAATTAAGATTGAGTAATCATTATTCCATTAAAATTAAGTAGGAATAAGTAATAATTAATAGTTGGTGAACAAGAAATAATGATCAATAATTATTATTATTAAATAATTCATAATTAACATGAAATAACTAATGATTAATCAATGTAAATGTTTAATAAATAAAGTTTAATACTTATCTATTAGTTTTCTTAATTAAATTTCTTGAATGACAGTTTGCAATTCGTATTTTGCATTTCTATAAAGTTTGCTCGGCTCTAAATAGTTAAATTTTTAGCTCCAATGTTTGAAATTTTGGCCCAAGTTCAAAATTTAAGCCCAAATATTCACACGTATCGATGGATGCTTTGCTGGCATTCATTATTTTTGAAATCTATCTCCTCAGACATAATTATTACTTGCCATCCGACTATTTGATATTTCCCCAAATTAAAGTAAAATAGAAAGATCCATGGGGACTCCAGAAACATCTTTGCTTTTCCTTTTCAGCCCCCTCCTCCTCGTCGTCGGATCCGTCCTCCTCGCTATTCTCTCCGGGTTCGGTTTCTCGGGCGTTGCCGGAATCGCGGGTCTGTGGAGTTTCAAGAAGGTTGCCGGTATGACCCGGTTTGGTCAAGCTGGGGTGAGAAGGGTAAAACGGGGAGGTTGGTTAGGGAAGAGAGGGCGTTACGGAATCGAGGCTTAGGGTTATGGAGATGGTTTCGGAGCTGGAAGCGGGTCGGTTTAGAGGAAGGTTACGGTTTATCCTCCTCATGACGACGACGATGCTGCTGTTGATATATGATTGGAGAGATTGATGTGTGATTTTGTTTGTGTAGTCGTTTTGTTGGTATGTACTGTTTTTTTAATTTTTAATGATGTGCTTTCTAGGTAGCGGATATTCCGAGGTTGAGTGGGATCGCAAAGGAGAAAGGAGCTGTTTGGGTCGTGGATAACACATTTATGCCTGTGATTTTATCTCCAGCGAAGCTGGTGGCGGATGCAGTGGTGCATAGTGTTACTAAGTTTATCAGCGCTGGCGAGGACATTATTGTAGGTATACATACTTATATAACCTTCATATATAGAACTTAGATGTAACTGTTTAATAATTAACTTGAAAGCTAATTTTTGCTACCAAGAATGATACTAAACTGAATTAATTTAAAGAAAGTGAAGTTATCAGATTCAATAGTAACCCGACCAAACACTTGTAGATGAGTTTAGGTGCATTATTGGCTTGAAAGGGACAAATGTAGATGGGTTCAGGTGCATCATTGGCTGGCAACCAAACCAATAGAGTGGAAACAGGCATAACATGTATCAACCCGAATTTTAACAACATGTTAAGACAAGAATCAAGGCAGAATTAAATGTTAAAATTTGAATCAGGGAAAACAGGTTGCGCCATTGCGTTCGTCTCGGAAAAATACGCGAAATAGAGTCCGAAATTTCGTAAATCGGAGTCCGTATGATCAAGATATGGCCTCGCAAAGTTTCATGAAAAATTCAAATTCAAAAACAGATTCAAATTTTCAGAATTCAGGGTAGGCGGGAAAAATCCCGCCCAGACAGGTCGACAGGGGGGTCGACACTAGGGTCGACCTCCCCCCCAACCAGGTTGACACTAGAGTCGACCTGGGGGTCGACCTCCCCCCCAGGTCGACTGGGGTGTCGACCTGGGGGTCGACCTCCCTGGTCGGCCAGGTCGGCCTGGTGCACCTGTTTTGGCTCCTAGGTCTTGTTTTGGGGGCTTGTGACGATTTTGGATGGCTCAGATCTATTCTAGGGTTAATCTAAAGGCTGAAATCAATTGCCTACAACTATAAAAAGACCCTAAGACCTAGCCTAAATCATACTATTTCATTTTAGCCTCATGCAACCGCCATTAAACCTAGAACTCTAAATTAAAAATACAAAGAACAAAAATTATAGAAGACAAAGGACGATTCTTGAAGGCTACAACTAGAAGCTACAACGACTACGACGCTTTAGACAACGGATTTGGGGCTATTTGATTTAAAGTTTTGATTTGGATTGCTTGCTTCATATTGTAAGTTCTATGTCACTTTTTAGGCAAAAACGCTAAAATAACATGGACATGCTATGAATTGAAACCGGATTTAGGAACTATTATTAATCCATGTTTATATTGTTTAACTTTGAATCATAATTTGGGAATATTGCTATGTTAATGTTGCAAGTTTAACTTATCATGATTTTGATGTTGTTATGAATCACTTGGACTTAATTGTATGGCAAGTTGGACTAATACATGTCCATGGAATCACTATGTTTATTGAAATCTTTATGTTGATTAAACCATGCCTATGATGCTAATTAAACCATGTCTATGATGTTAATGAAACTATGCCTGTGATGTTAATATACCTATCATGTTAATGACAAATTGGGAATCGCTAGGTTATGATGAAAAGTTGGAATCATTATGTTTATAATGCTAGATGAGAATCATTATGTTAGAAATGCTAAATTGGAATCCACTATGCCTATTAGAATTACCATGCCTTTAATGTTTCATGTTTGTAATAAAATTATTATTATGCCCGCAATGATTATTATGCCTATGATGTAAAGTTGAAATCATCATGTTAAACTAAGTTGGAAACATTACTATGCCAAGTTATCATCATGCTAGTATTTAAACCATGTGATATGTTATAACCTGTTTATTATGCAAGTGATGTTGGAATTGTCACGTATGCCTATCACATGTTTGGTGTTATTCCCCTTTATCTCTTGAATTGTTTATTCTTGCGAACGAAATACGTTTATATACGTTGGGAATACGATTGGGTAGAATAGGAAAAACTTGAATTGATTATAATCATAAACCGTGAAATTTGGCATAAGTAGAACATGAAATATGGCACGAAAACTTGACTTGAACATGCCATAACTTGACTTGAAACATGCCTTAGTTGGGCACGAAATTGACATATGAACATGCTATGAAAATAGCACGAATCTGATAAGAACATGGGCATGACTTTAGAAAATAAGAAAGTGGCCAACTCGAGGTTGGGTTGAGTTTGTAGTGTAAATCTGCCCGGAACCGCCCGGCAAATCCAGTTGCTACAAACAATAGGATCCGATGTGGGTAGTTGGTCACATCGCGCTTGAAACCCGAGGTTGGGTTGAGTTCGTAGCGTAAACCTGCCCGGAACCGCCCGGCAAATCCAGTGGCTACGAACAATAGGATCCAATGTGAGTGGTTCGGTGCATTAACGAATCAATTAATGCCAATTAGGGTTAAGTCATGAACATGAAAAGACAACTTAACCAACTTGAACACGATTTGTAGGGCTAAGTCATGAACTTGACACGACAACACTTAGCCAACTTGACTTGACACGTAGGCGGGTTAAGTCACGAATTTAAATGACATACTTAACCATCTTGACACGACTAGACTGGAAAAGGATTAAGTCACGAATTACATGACTTAATCGGTTAGGCGGGTTAGGTCACGAATTACATGACCTAATCTGTTAGGCGAAACCCTAGACACGACCCTTTTCAGCAGTAACCCTCTAGATGTATCAAGGTACCCTGGGGCTAGGCCGGGTGGGGCACGATTACTGGGCTGATTGTAAGGGGTGAACGACGGCAGTGGGGTACGCCAGTGTAGGTTCGGTGGGCTACGGTCGTGCACGTATTCCGGGGCAGACACTGGGTATCCGTAGATTTATCTGTGCATCTTGAATCGTGTCAGGGGTTGACACCCTAGGGCTGATACACCCGAAGGTCGACCCAGCACAGGTGACTACATTCGTGATTAGCCGTATGACACGGACACTTGACGAGCTAGAACTTGTAGGGAGCCGATCGACTAGATAATCGCTCCGTAGGACCCCGTACTTGGGTCAGACCCCGTTTCAGGATCATTTCATGATATTGGGCCGTGGGATTTATTTCATGATTAACTTGTGACATGGACTTAGTATACTAGTACGGTCGATGCAACGAATCTTGAACATGTGTTGCTTTATTTGACTTGTCTTGACTTATCATGATCACCTTAGTCTATCTTGTCCACCTTGACACCATTCTCAAGTTTAGTTCCAGTTCATACATGACATGATGTTTTAACCGTCTTTACACTGAAAGTCACTAGAACTTACTCAGTCTTTATGACTGACCCTTTTCCTTTCGCCTCTTTTTCTTCTGTTTCCTCCCCCCCCCCCCAGGTTCTCAGGGAGGAAACACTAGCTCTTAGCCTGGATATCACTTGCTTTGGCTCAGCACGTACGGTTTGCTATGGCTGCTTCTTTTTACTGCACTTGGGGAATAAGCTGTTTTTCTGTTTTTAAGTCATTGCTTCTTTGGCTATTACTACAAGACAGTTGTAAGGAAGTTGTTATCTGAAATGTTTGTAAGAGACATGTTTTATTTTGGAATAAAAGGAAGTTCTGTTTTACTCATAAATTCTTCCGTTATTTACTTAATTATTTATTTATGTTCTGTATTGTGATAATTCTGTGATGTTATCTCGATAATACCCCTTCAAAACTAGTGCATTCCCTTTGTGAGTGACCCTAGCGGAGGTGGGGTGTTACATAACATGTATCCCTTTCGAAAACAAATGAGAGAAATAGTTAGTTCATTTGATATTTAATGAGTCACTGCTTATGAATTCTACATGATTTCATTTATATCCGCAAGTTAAAAATGAACTAACATATAGGATATGAAAAGATTCTCTTTACACTTCAATGAATTGACCATACACTATGTAAATTGGGGTGCCTTTTCGTTACAAACGTGAGAAGAGTTTGGTCTTGTTAATTTGAGGTCATTATCTAAATTTATAATTAGTACTTATATTATTATTGAACTGCAGTTCAAATTGTTGAGGAGCAAGGCGATGCATGTTTGCAAGGAAGTTTCATGATTGGAGCGAACTGAACATTGTGTTAGTGATCGATTCAGATTGTATGACGTTAAAAATGTGATTAGAAATTTTGTATTTGGAATAAGTGTTATATGAAAGAGTAGAAATTGCTGTATATGAATAATATATAGAAATTGTTAGAACTTTTGTTGTAATTGTGGGTAATATTATTGAGATAAAGTTTGTTAAAGTAAAAATTTTACTTGTCTATTTTATGTTATGATATAATATAATGTTGTAACAAGGACATCTCATAGTACTTTAGGTTGATTATTTTGTTAATTTTGCAATTGTCTATAGCTGTTAATATTGTTGTAACAAAGACAATTGTGTTTTGATTGACTGCAACTGTCAAAAATAGTTGTAGTATCTTGTTTGTCGAATGCCTATTATAGGTTTACAACTATCATTTGCTGTTGCAAAATGATCTGTTCAACAACAAAGGTCAGTTGCAAAAAAGTATACCGCAACTTCTTATTGCAACAGGCAAAAACTGTTGCGGACTTTTTACAATTCCGACTATACCAACAGGCGCGGGTCTGTTGCAATAAGTCTACTGCAACAAATATTGCCTGTTGCGAAAAGTGTTTTTTGTTGTAGTGATATAGAGAGTTTATGGATCTTAAACAAGGAGATATGACTTTTTCCGAGTACGAGAAGACGTTTAATGAGTTATCTCAGTTTGGTTCTAGCTTGATCGACACTCCTCTTAAGAAGAATGAGGAATTTATATTAGGAGCACGTCCAGAGTTCTATGAGAATTTGATGAGTCACCCCAAAAAGCGATTCACAGCTTGTAACAACCCGTATTTTCAATAACCTGTTATAACATAAATGGAGGCAGAATTAAACTGTAAAATCTTAATCAAGGGAAACGGGCTATGCCATTGCGTTCGTCTCGGAAAAATACGCGAAATAGAGTCTGAGTTTTCGAAAATCGGAGTCCGTATGACCAAGATATGGCCTCGCGAAGTTTCACGAAAATTTCCCAAATTAAAGTATACTTAATTAAGTGAAATGGGTTGTGCAGAGAAATATATATATATTGATATATATATATATATATATAATTGAAAATTAAATAAATAAATATGCAAAAATGTTCAAAACAGCGAATTGGGAGAGGGGAATAACCGAACCGGCCGATTTTTGAGGTCGACCCAAGCTCGCTGGGTCGACTAGGGGTTAATCCAGGGTGTTTGGCTGTCAACCCGTGGGCCGATTCGCTCAAATGCAGATTTTGCATTTGGATGGTTCTCATGGTTCATCTTTAATCTAAAGGCCCTAGATGGTTTCTACACTTGACTTCTTCCCCAAGACATGCTTTGATGGCTTGGATTGAATCTAGGTTTAATCCTATGGCTTAAAACACTTGCCTAATCTATAAATAAGACCCTAACCTATCCTAAATCCTCATTATTCATTCATGCAACTAAACTATGGCAAAATTTTACCTCTCATGGCCTCCACTCTCTTCATAAAATTTCTAAATGGTTTCTATGAGAGATTTTCCATGCATACAAGTGTTTTCAAGCTTGTATGAGTGTCATTAGCTTGCATTCAAGTCAAGTTTCTATCTTTGCATCATAAAGCAAGGGTTTTGATCATTTTGGCTCAAGGGTTTTTATGTTAGAGCTTGCATTTTGGGTCTATTTGATTGCATAAGGGCTTTGTCATATCTTTTGTGCCTTCATAGCAATGTAAGCCCTTTCCCTACTCTTAGATATTAACTATGAAGTTAAATGTTCATGTTGCAAGTTTGGGTTTGATCATTGAGTATGATACATGCTATCATGTCATGCAAGTTTATGAAGTCATTATCTTGATCTTGTGAGCTAAAAGCTACAACCTTTATGTTGAAATGTTGCATTAGGCAACATGAGAACCCTCATAACCTTTATGTCAACTTGCATATGAAGTCATAACCCTTATATGATGATATATGCGAGTTACTAGTCATCATTCCATATCTTTTGTCACCATGATTCGCTTATGTGCCAAGTTTGGGTTTATGCATGTTTTGAGGCTTAAGAATGTAACATGCAAGTTAATGAACACATTTGTGCCTCATTTGCCACCATGATTAACTTGTGGCTTAATATCCATTTTTGTCATGCCTTTGCCAAGTCTCTTCTTTTAATCCATTACGTTGTCGCGAACGTATATGCGAGTTTAAAAGTGTTGGGTTATGTTACGGGTAATTTCTAATGACATGAAAATACAACTTGAAAACATGACTTGAAATATAACATGGAAGTTGACATGTAAGTATGCATAAAAACATAAGCTTGGGAATTTACCTATTAAGTTAGGTCTACCCTTTAGGAATTTACCTATTAAGTTAGGTCTACCCAAATGCTTGAAAACTTGTAACATGTTTTGGGAAACATGATGGACATGACACTTAGATAATATAAGTGTGGCCAACTCGAGGTTGGGTTGAGTTTGCAACGTAAAACTACCCGGAACCGACCGGCCTAACTAGTAGTTGCAAACAATAGGACCCAATGTGAGAAGTTGGTCATGTTGTGCTTGAACCCGAGGTTAGACCAAGTTGTGGTGTAAAGCTACCCGGAACCGACCGGCTTAACTAGTAACCACAACAAAGTCTAATGTGAGAGGTGAAGGTGCATTAAGTAATTAATGCCACATGATAGGGTTAAGTTAATTTGATTAATGACTCTTAACCAAATATGACATGGACAAATGGGTTAAGTAATTTGATTAGGCTAATGATACTTAACAAAACATGACTAGGTTGGGTAGGTTAAGTAACTTGATTTGCCTAATGACACTTAACCATTTTTATATGACTAGTGGATGGGGTTAAGTTAACCAACACTTAATCAATCCAACGCGATAACTTGGTAAGGTTAAGTAAGTTTTCTTAATGACGCTTAACCGAAAAATACGGTTAACGAATGGGGTTAAGATTAGACTCAACTAGTCTAAACATGGAAATCGGATGGGGTTAAGTTAGCCTAGACTTAATTAATCCCACTTGGTAGTTTAATGGGGTTAAGTTAAACACTTAACTAATCTAAACATGATGAATTGATGTGGTTAAGTGACCTATACTTATCCAATCTAACTCGTTAATTTATTGTGGTTAAGTTAACCAATACTTAACCAATATAACGTGAAAACATGATAAGGCTAAGTCACGAATCGCTTGAATACACTTGACCGATTTGACTAAGTAAATTGATAGGGTCAAGTTAATATATACTTAACCAATCTAGAATGATAATTGGACGAGGTTAAGTCGTGAATTGCTTAATATACTTAACCAACTTGAGCATGATTTGTAGGGTTAAGCCTTGAACTTGGATACTTAGCCAATTTTGATAGGATTTGTAGACGGGTTAAGTCATGAACTTAAGTGACACTTAATCCATTATGTAAACCCTAGTTCTGAGGATTAGGTGGATAACCGTAGTTAACAAGGATAACGGGAACAATGCTAAGTGGTAAACCTTAGTTGAAGAATAACTAAGTAATGATTCTTAGTCAAGGAAATTTAGACCAGTTCATAGATAGATGAGTAACCTGATACGGTAGGTCATCGTTTAAGTATACGAGTAGGAGCAAGTATCTGATTTAGATAAAGGCTCCAGCGAACTGGTTAACGAAGCAGCGGCTTCGGGGAACGTGAGGATATTCTTGGTATCCCTCTATGAGCTGCCAGGTGATTATACTAGGCTCATGAGAGGTTAAGGTCTGCGTTAGAAGAACCAAGAGTATGCCTTGGTTGCTATACGAGCGACCTAAAGAAGGGGATGGATAGGGGATAGTCGACGATACACGGTCGTACCCTAGATAGCATTTCGTCAGGCTACCTACCATCTTTGGTCAAGCGTGTACGTACGGAAAGGCAGAGAACACCCAAAAGACCATAATTGCTATCTAATTATGGTTGCGGTAAGGCTTGGATGTGGGTTGGCCAGTGTTGTGTTCTCATACAGGATTTATCATGTCTTGTCTTTCACTAGTTGAGGGAGTGGTCTCGTGGGACCATAGCCACGTATAAGAAAAACAGACCTTAGCATCTGCATCGGCAGATAAATCGAAAGCTCCCGACCGAGTCCTGTATTTCTTGATTTGCCCTGTGACAGGACTCGGATGGCGCGATGTGATACATGTGCATACAGTCATGGAAAAGCGATTCACGATGAATGCGTGGGGAAAAGGGCACGGTTGGCAGTTAGCGTAATCCCTAGTGGCCCTAGGTGGTTGAACCCAAACCGAGATACGAAAACGTGCAATAGGTAAGCATAATCCCTAGCAGCCCTAGGTAGCATAAGTCCTAGTTGTACAAACAATAATTCATGTTGGAAGACCCTAGCTAGGTTTAGGGTAACAGTCCAAACCGATCTTAAGGATCATGGAACTATGTTAAAGTAATATAGAATCTCATGGGAAAGCCCGTATGGTCTACGGCAAGGGACTGAACATTTACATGGAATAAAACATACAAGTTGAGTAACCTATATATGCGATATATTAGGTTGACATGGACCATTACACGACTTTTGAGTGAGGGTCATTCTTAATTAACACATGACACGGTGGGGATACTAATACGGTAGGTGCAAAGCTAAAATACAGGATAGATATCACGGGGCGTTATACGTGACAGATATCTTGGGGATATTATACTTGATAGAAACCTGACGATGTGATACCTTGTTTTATCTTGACATCGTAATTTATCATGACACCTTAGTTTATCTGAGTTCAGTAGTTCATCCTGTTATTTTGATTTAGCTTATCTATCTTGTTATCATGCTTATGTTCATCTCAGTTTCTCATGTCAGTTAACTTTACTAGTTTTTATGCTAATAGTAGATAGGGCTTACTCAGTCTTTTTGACTGATCCATTTTGTTTCGCCTCTTTTCTTCCGTTTCCCCCCAGGTTACAGGGAGGAAATACTGTTGTTTAGTTCGGACTTCTTCTACTTGAAGGTCATCATGGATGGCTTGGACTTTTCTTGGCTAATGGCTACTTTACTGTTTTTACTTGGGGAATAATTTATGAAAATGTCTTTATGCTTCTTTACTATTGCAAGACAGGTTTTGATGTACTCTGATGTAAAAGGCTTTAGACCTTATTTATTCATGTTATGAAAGTTTGATTTTACTTCCGCTATTTTATATGTTTTGTCTTGTGATATTTCTGTGCATGTTTACCAATAATGCCCCTCTAAAGCTAGTGCATTCCTTTGCGAGTGACCCTAGCGGAGGCGGGGTGTTACACGTGGTATCAGAGCAGAAGGTTACCAGACTGGGCAAAAGTTTTTAAAGACCTTCTGAAAACTATTTGAAAAAAAAAACGTTTACAAAGAAGCATTTTTCAAGAAAATTTTCTTTTAAAAGAAAAAGGCTATTCCCCAAAGGCCATTAGCACTATCCTTGTTTCCTTAATTGAGTCTCTTTTCCTTTCTTTCCTCCATCTGTAGTCACAGTAGTTTTAACTGCGACTAGTCTTTTCTACCTACGAAAGTGCTTTCCATACGATGGAGGTGGTTCTCGAGGGACCAGTGGCCGCATTATAAGAAAGGATCGTGAGAAAGAAGGATAAAGGATACGAGCTTAAGGATGAGCAACTTGTTGGTATGGCTTAGTCCTCAAAGGAGGGAGAAAGATGAACAATGAAACCCATGACGAGAGAGTACCTTTGGCATGGTAAAACGGGGCGGATAGTTAAGTATTATGGGACAAGGACAAGATCATCGGGGGGGCAGTAGTATGCTCTCATTTCTAGAGTACCTCGGAAGGAGGGTAACGATCTTGTTAAAGCTTTAGCCTTTCTTCTCTATCATCTTGTTAGGACTTCGTTGTTCGTATCATTTAAGTCTGCTTCGATAGTTGAGTCTCTGCACCTTAAGTACTAGCGTAATAGAGAATCCCATTTTTGTCTCAAAGTCCTATTGGAGAATCAGTCCATTTATACATGACTTGTTTGGATTTGGGAATTTCTATGCCAAGTGTTGAGTTTGGAAATAATGCTTATGTTTATAAGCTATGGATGGATTCTAGGGATGAAGTGGTTATCCAGTAGGGGGTGCCACTCTCGGTTTTAATAGGAGGGTAGTTAGACCTTTTGACTAGCCTTGGTAATGCCCTCGAAGTGTCGGGTAACCTTTTTGAGGTTCTGTCATGACTAGTTACTTAGAATCCCTTGATGCCTTTATTGGAAATTTGAAGCCCGATCGAGTGGTGTTCGCCAATAAGACGGATGGTTTACTTCATTTATGCATGGGTTATAGAGATCACCCTTGTAAGTGCGCATGATAACCTGATTGACATCTGTTTACTTTCAAGAGAAAGTTCTTCTACATGGAATGCCTTATAGTATATAAACGAGATCCAAGATTCACTAGTGAATTTTGGAAAGCTTGCATGAGATCATGAGTACGCAGTCATGTTTGCGTCAAGTATTCTAGGAAAAGGATAAGTGCAAGTAGAACGAGAGGCGACGAAGAAATGAGTTCCAGCTCATGTTATGGAAACAGGAATAAGAAGCTACAAAATCGCGAAGTTAAAAGACGACTTTGATGGTCAAAGACTAGATACGCGCATGATATCTCTTTTTGGGAGTATATCCTTGATCCCTGTTTTCTGTAGAGCTTACTTGTAGGCTATCTTTTGTTGACATCCTCTCGGTCCTATTCTCCGTTACAAACCCTGTAAGGAGTTTGTCCTGTTTATCTTCTCGACCCTATTTCAGGGAATTCTAGGTAGAACCCTATGGATGTAAACATGTATTTGAAACATGTTATGATTGATATGGTTGCAAGTGGTTGCAAGTGGTTGCTCGTGGATGCGCGAATACACATTAGATACTAGCTCGACTCGGTCACATTTCATATTGCATATGCACGAGTATTTATACTTGTTTATGGATGAAATCGAATGTATTATCATGCGGTTGTTGCATATGAATGAATGATTGTGCATGCATATAGTATCTATATGACTAGGACTATTTGCATACATGTTGGATTCATGGCACTATACATATTTTGCATTAGAAAGATTATTCAGGCCTGATCATTAGCATTAGCTAAGGAACATGTACACACACGTTTTGCATATATTCATACAGCATTAGAAATCATCTAAGGACAATGGTTGCTTGTGGATGATGTTTTGAGTAGATGGATGATGGATGGTAGGATATGTTCTTCCTAACTTGGAGATTTCGGGGACGAAATCCTAAAAGGTGGGGAGAATGTAACAACCCGTATTTTCAATAACCTGTTATAACATAAATGGAGGCAGAATTAAACTGTAAAATCTGAATCAAGGGAAACGGGCTATGCCATTGCGTTCGTCTCGGAAAAATACGCGAAATAGAGTCCGAGTTTTCGAAAATCGGAGTCCGTATGACCAAGATATGGCCTCGCGAAGTTTCACGAAAAAATCCCAAATTAAAGTATACTTAATTAAGTGAAATGGGTTGCGCAGAGAAATATATATATATATTGATATATATATATATATATATAATTGAAAATTAAATAAATAAATATGCAAAAATGTTCAAAACAGCGAATTGGGAGAGGGGAATAACCGAACCGGCCGATTTTTGAGGTCGACCCAAGCCCGCTGGGTCGACTAGGGGTTAATCCAGGGTGTTTGGCTGTCAACCCGTGGGCCGATTCGCTCAAATGCAGATTTTGCATTTGGATGGTTCTCATGGTTCATCTTTAATCTAAAGGCCCTAGATGGTTCCTACACTTGACTTCTTCCCCAAGACATGCTTTGATGGCTTGGATTGAATCTAGGTTTAATCCTATGGCCTAAAACACTTGCCTAATCTATAAATAAGACCCTAACCTATCCTAAATCCTCATTATTCATTCATGCAACTAAACTATGGCAAAATTTTACATCTCATGGCCTCCACTCTCTTCATAAAATTTCTAAATGGTTTCTATGAGAGATTTTCCATGCATACAAGTGTTTTCAAGCTTGTATGAGTGTCATTAGCTTGCATTCAAGTCAAGTTTCTATCTTTGCATCATAAAGCAAGGGTTTTGATCATTTTGGCTCAAGGGTTTTTATGTTAGAGCTTGCATTTTGGGTCTATTTGATTGCATAAGGGCTTTGTCATATCTTTTGTGCCTTCATAGCAATGTAAGCCCTTTCCCTACTCTTAGATATTAACTATGAAGTTAAATGTCCATGTTGCAAGTTTGGGTTTGATCATTGAGTATGATACATGCTATCATGTCATGCAAGTTTATGAAGTCATTATCTTGATCTTGTGAGCTAAAAGCTACAACCTTTATGTTGAAATGTTGCATTAGGCAACATGAGAACCCTCATAACCTTTATGTCAACTTGCATATGAAGTCATAACCCTTATATGATGATATATGCGAGTTACTAGTCATCATTCCATATCTTTTGTCACCATGATTCTCTTATGTGCCAAGTTTGGGTTTATGCATGTTTCGAGGCTTAAGAATGTAACATGCAAGTTAATGAACACATTTGTGCCTCATTTGCCACCATGATTAACTTGTGGCTTAATATCCATTTTTGTCATGCCTTTGCCAAGTCACTTCTTTTAATCCATTACGTTGTCGCGAACATATATGCGAGTTTAAAAGTGTTGGGTTATGTTACAGGTAATTTCTAATGACATGAAAATACAACTTGAAAACATGACTTGAAATATAACATGGAAGTTGACATGTAAGTATGCATAAAAACATAAGCTTGGGAATTTACCTATTAAGTTAGGTCTACCCTTTGGGAATTTACCTATTAAGTTAGGTCTACCCAAATGCTTGAAAACTTGTAACATGTTTTGGGAAACATGATGGACATGACACTTAGATAATATAAGTGTGGCCAACTCGAGGTTGGGTTGAGTTTGCAACGTAAAACTACCCGGAACCGACCGGCCTAACTAGTAGTTGCAAACAATAGGACCCAATGTGAGAAGTTGGTCATGTTGTGCTTGAACCCGAGGTTAGACCAAGTTGTGGTGTAAAGCTACCCGGAACCGACCGGCTTAACTAGTAACCACAACAAAGTCTAATGTGAGAGGTGAAGGTGCATTAAGTTATTAATGCCACATGATAGGGTTAAGTTAATTTGATTAATGACTCTTAACCAAATATGACATGGACAAATGGGTTAAGTAATTTGATTAGGCTAATGATACTTAACAAAACATGACTAGGTTGGGTAGGTTAAGTAACTTGATTTTCCTAATGACACTTAACCATTTTTATATGACTAGTGGATGGGGTTAAGTTAACCAACACTTAATCAATCCAACGCGATAACTTGGTAAGGTTAAGTAAGTTTTCTTAATGACGCTTAACCGAAAAATACGGTTAACGAATGGGGTTAAGATTAGACTCAACTAGTCTAAACATGGAAATCGGATGGGGTTAAGTTAGCCTAGACTTAATTAATCCCACTTGGTAGTTTAATGGGGTTAAGTTAAACACTTAACTAGTCTAAACATGATGAATTGATGTGGTTAAGTGACCTATACTTATCCAATATAACTCGTTAATTTATTGTGGTTAAGTTAACCAATACTTAACCAATATAACGTGAAAACATGATAAGGATAAGTCACGAATCGCTTGAATACACTTGACCGATTTGACTAAGTAAATTGATAGGGTCAAGTTAATATATACTTAACCAATCTAGAATGATAATTGGACGAGGTTAAGTCGTGAATTTCTTAATATACTTAACCAACTTGAGCATGGTTTGTAGGGTTAAGCCTTGAACTTGGATACTTAGCCAATTTTGACAGGATTTGTAGACGGGTTAAGTCATGAACTTAAGTGACACTTAATCCATTATGTAAACCCTAGTTCTGAGGATTAGGTGGATAACCGTAGTTAACAAGGATAACGAGAACAATGCTAAGTGGTAAACCTTAGTTGAAGAATAACTAAGTAATGATTCTTAGTCAAGGAAATTTAGACCAGTTCATAGATAGATGAGTAACCTGATACGGTAGGTCATCGTTTAAGTATACGAGTAGGAGCAAGTATCTGATTTAGATAAAGGCTCCAGCGAACTGGGTAACGAAGCAGCGGCTTCGGGGAACGTGAGGATATTCTTGGTATCCCTCTATGAGCTGCCAGGTGATTATACTAGGCTCATGAGAGGTTAAGGTCTGCGTTAGAAGAACCAAGAGTATGCCTTGGTTGCTATACGAGCGACCTAAAGACGGGGATGGATAGGGGATAGTCGACGATACACGGTCGTACTCTAGATAGCATTTCGTCAGGCTACCTACCATCTTTGGTCAAGCGTGTACGTACGGAAAGGCAGAGAACACCCAAAAGACCATAATTGCTATCTAATTATGGTTGCGGTAAGGCTTGGATGTGGGTTGGCCAGTGTTGTGTTCTCATAGAGGATTTATCCTGTCTTGTCTTTCACTAGTTGAGGGAGTGGTCTCGTGGGACCATAGCCACGTATAAGAAAAACAGACCTTAGCATCTGCATCGGCAGATAAATCGAAAGCTCCCGACCGAGTCCTGTATTTCTTGATTTGCCCTGTGACAGGACTCGGATGGCACGATGTGATACATGTGCATACAGTCATGGAAAAGCGATTCACGATGAATGCGTGGGGAAAAGGGCACGGTTGGCGGTTAGCGAAATCCCTAGTGGCCCTAGGTGGTTGAACCCAAACCGAGATACGAAAACGTGCAATAGGTAAGCATAATCCCTAGCAGCCCTAGGTAGCATAAGTCCTAGTTGTACAAACAATAATTCATGTTGGAAGACCCTAGCTAGGTTTAGGGTAACAGTCCAAACCGATCTTAAGGATCATGGAACTATGTTAAAGTAATATAGAATCTCATGGGAAAGCCCATATGGTCTACGGCAAGGGACTGAACATTTACATGGAATAAAACATACAAGTTGAGTAACCTATATATGCGATATATTAGGTTGACATGGACCATTACACGACTTTTGAGTGAGGGTCATTCTTGGTTAACACATGACACGGTGGGGATACTAGTACGGTAGGTGCAGAGCTAAAATACAGGATAGATGTCATGGGGCGTTATACTTGACAGATAACTTGGGGATATTATACTTGATAGAAACCTGACGATGTGATACCTTGTTTTATCTTGACATCGTAATTTATCATGACACCTTAGTTTATCTGAGTTCAGTAGTTCATCCTGTTATTTTGATTTAGCTTATCTATCTTGTTATCATGCTTATGTTCATCTCAGTTTCTCATGTCAGTTAACTTTACTAGTTTTTATGCTAATAGTAGATAGGGCTTACTCAGTCTTTTTGACTGACCCGTTTTGTTTCGCCTCTTTTCTTCCGTTTCGCCCCAGGTTACAGGGAGGAAATACTATTGTTTAGTTCGGACTTCTTCTGCTTGAAGGTCATCATGGATGGCTTGGACTTTTCTTGGCTAATGGCTACTTTACTGTTTTTACTTGGGGAATAATTTATGAAAATGTCTTTATGCTTCTTTACTATTGCAAGACAGGTTTTGATGTACTCTGATGTAAAAGGCTTTAGACCTTATTTATTCATGTTATGAAAGTTTGATTTTACTTCCGCTATTTTATATGTTCTGTCTTGTGATATTTCTGTGCATGTTTACCAATAATGCCCCTCTAAAGCTAGTGCATTCCTTTGCGAGTGACCCTAGCGGAGGCGGGGTGTTACACAACTCTTATGAACTATGCCACCATATTGGAGAATTCTCGTAATCTCAAAGGAAAGGAGGCCGTGAAAGCTCCTCAGGCTCAGGGATCTTCCAGTAACCAGAAGAAGCGAAAGTTCAATTTCCAGCAGCAGAAGAAGAATTGGTAGAGTGCTCAGGGCATAGGATATTCAGCACAGAAGCAGCCCGGCGATCTCTCTCACATCACTTGTTTTAGATGCGACCAGAAGGTCATTATGCCAATAGTTGTCCTAGCCTAGCCGGAGCCACTGTTCCTCCCGTTCAGATGACCAGGAACAATCTTTACAACATCTGCCTTCAGCCTGGCCATATGAAGAAGGATTATCCTGCTCAGCAGAAAGGAAAGCCATCAGGAGTCTTTGTTGTTACTTCTTCCACTCCTACCGATGATACTCAGGGTACGGTTCAGATTTCTACACTTAAACATTTTTAGTGCTATAAATTTCAAATTTCTGTAAAAAAAATCTATAGAAGGAAGATGACGAAGAACAAAACAAGGCTAATATTGTAAAAGAGACGGTGTATGTAAAGTAATTTTGGATGTATGAAAATTTATTTTGCTGTTTTGAATTAAAATAAAGGTTCTACAGTTCTTTTTTTTCTTTTAATTTGACATTGTGAAGTTCTGTGCATTTTAGAAAACAGTTTTTATAAGGCTTCACATACATTCCATCCCATTTCATTAAAAAAAATATTACATAGTTGTATTGCAACTCAGTTCATCTCATTACATTCCCTGTTTTAGCATACACATTGTTCTCATTTGCACAAACCAATTTTCTATGCATTACATACCCCATATCTAAAATAGCTGAAGCACCATCAGTCACCTGCTCTGAGACCAGCTCCTTACCCATCACAACCCACTGCCATTGTATACATTCACCCAAAAATGCGCTTCGTGCTACCTTATCCTCCACTTAACTTCAATAAATTTCATAGGAAAAATAACTTTAACTTCAACCTAACCATCTCCATTTATCACTTTATCAAGAATAATGATCATAATTTCATATTTAAATTTTTTTTGTACAAAATATGGAATGTTCGCTTCTGCCTCGATTTCAGCCTTCTGTTCTAGTTTTCTTGCCCTATAAAATAGGGTACACAATGTATAATAAATATCCAAGTTAAAAACTGTTTATTCATTGCTTCACATTGAACTTTTTGCACCTCATCATTTATATTTTTTTTCATTTTATATATATTTCCTATGAGAAAATATAATTTTTTTATATCTATGTATTTGAAACATATATTAATTCCCCTTTTTTGTTTCTATAATAATATGTGAAGTTCCATAGTAATTTTATTAGATTAGATTTCTGGTTTGGTCATAACGGATCCAATCGCTATTAAAACCGAAACAAAATTATAGCATTGGTCCTTTATTGTATTTACAAATTAACCTTTTTCCGTTTTTACTATTTATCTTTTGTACTTCTAGGTATTAATGAGTTCTATAATATGTACACTTGAAGAAATTTGATTTTCATTTTAGTAGCAACAAGGAAAATTCAATGGCATTTTAAGATATGTAGCATCATTGAATTTTGACTAATGTATTGGATTGCTAACACATTTTAGCCGCTTCCCAACTTTGAGTAATTAACACATATATCATAATTTTTATTCCAATTTTTGTTATTGCTACTAACCCTTTGTTTATAGCATTCCAAAGAAATTTCATTTAACCTTATTTATATTGTTTACGACCTGCTAACCTAACACATAATGATAATAACGATGGATATTTAAACACATCGGTAGATTGCACAGGCATTGAGACTTTACATTTTCTTGCCATACATCATATGAGGATGGTTGGACTATGGCCCATTATAAAATTTAAAAAGTGTCACCTTTGCATTTGGCATTGAGGTTGAAAGGTGGAATTATTAATCCCTCCCTTATGTCCCTTGTAATGACGAGCAATCATGAAAGCAGCAAGTGCTATGCAAGACTCCATCATAAGGCTGTTTTTTTTGTAGGAAAAAAGTGCGGACATAACAACCAGCTACACTCAGGTAGATGGCTGGTTCTCTTTTCAGGTTATTGTTTCTTCCAAGTTATTGCTTGTTTTTTATTATTGAAGTGTGTAAATTGTTTTACATTTAAAAATATATTTCGATGGGAATATATAACATTTTATAAGTTGTGATCATTTGCTTCTTAAAGCGTCTTCAACCCTAATTGAATTTAATGTCAAAAAATGCCTATGTGTCCATGTCTATTTCACAATGTTAATCATACAAAACTAGCCTCTACAATAAAATTTAAATTTTCTCTCCAATGCAAATGTACAAAAGCTTTCAATTTTGTACATGTGTCATTTTAGAAATATTTCAAAATCAAATAAATAAAAAGTAGTGGTTATATATCATTTCACATTTTGAAATACAACGTCTAGAACTTGACATTTCATTTCACAATGTCTAACAAAAAATTTGCTACATCATATTACACATACATTTAATATTGGCATTGGAGACTGAAAAGTGAATGAAAATGTTAATTTTCTATGTGGAATTTAGTTAACATCAAAAAAACACTTGCATTGGAGATGCTCTTAATCTGTAATTATATTTGCTGAATGTTTAGTTAGATAAATAACTGTTTTGAGTCTTAACAAAGAATATAATTCTACTAAAACTGTAATTTATAGTGAATTATTTGGACAAGTGGAAAAAGAAGAAGACGGACACAAAAGCATACATACATACATGCATACATACATACATATATATATATATATATATATATATATATATATATGCATTATATATATGCACGTTTCTTCTGCGCAAATTGGCTTGCTTTTGTAAGAGGAAGTTTTCCATGTTCTTGCAAATTGGCATGCTTTTTGAATCTGTATTTGATGCCTTTTTTTAGTAGACATGATATTGGATTTGACTGCATAATACTATACTATTTTGTAATTATTATTGTGTTTTTTCTAGAATGCAAAAGTGAAGTGGTGGACTTCTACAACTTTCATTTCACTACTTTAATCAATTTGTTGTATGCTGCAAATATTAGGTAAGCTTTTCTTTTTTTGGATTTTCATTATAAATTCACATAAATTCTATTGCTTGTTTTGAAATGGATAATAAAATTATACTGAAAACTTTGTGAATGTACTTCCTTATGTGGTTGAATCAATATAAAACTACTTAACTGAAAAAAGTATGTTGCATACATTTTAGCTATTATGCTTTTGGAAGGGTAATGAATCTCTAATTTGTCTTTTGCCTGTTGTTATTGGTGAAGATATTGGACTTATTTTTTAGTGCTCTCTTAGTTCGTTAATTATCATTTTATCCTTTATTTTTTAAATAATACATTTGGTCTGATTAACTAATAATCTACTTGATTGGTTAGTTATTAGTATTTTATTTCGTAGTTTAGATGCATAAGCTTAGATATGTTGCAACATCTATTTTACTACTATAAACACTTTTCTATATGGCATAAAAAAAAGAAAAATTCATTTTCTCCTGGTTTTACCCTATGAATTTTTCGTAATGTATATCATTGTAAAGTTTGAATAGATACAAGAACCATAATGAAACATTCGTCTTCCCAAAAGTGTCTGAATAATTTTTTTCGTTATACGTTTCAATATGCTAAATGTTATTGCTTTCTTCATGTGCTTTCATATTTTCTTACTTTATTAATATTTTCTTATTGATAGACTCATTGATCTTAAAAGGCTTAGCTACTAGAATATTGATCATTTAGGTGGCACCCTAAAATTTATATGTATCGTCGTTCTGCCATGGCTGGAGCTCGCAGATTTCAAGGCCCCTTTTTTGAATTTTGCTTCAGATTATTATAATTGTTTAAAATAATTAAAAAACTGTATGTTCGGTTGTTTTGTAGGTTGCATTGTGTATGGGTAAAAGTAACATAAATTACGTATTTTATGAAGTGTATTGGAGAAATACACAACGTACCTTACTTTGTCATCCAAGTCTTATGTGGGCTGTCTAATTACTCAAGCCCATACACACTATTATCATCTTGTAATAAGGGCCTCAACCCATATATCATTTCTTAGCTAACGGTTACATGTAAATGTCTATATAAACTGTTATCCTCTGTACAATTGAGACAATTCAGTTTAGAATAATAAAATACAGCAGAGTCATTCTTCAATTACATTTCGAATATGGTATCATAACAATTGTGCTAACCGCATCAATACACTTCATACATTCTTTTCTGAAAATCTATCTAAAGATAGATTATCCATCAGAGTATTATCATCACTTGGATCCTCTCATCCAAGATTGTCATCTTGTTATTTGAGAGTTGAGGCAGTGATATCAAAAACTGTGCCTCTCCTAGTATTAACTGGCTGCACCAGTTTTCAGACACCACTGCTTAGAGATAAAGATTTGCAAAACTCTAATTCAATCAAAAATTCAGGAGAAATCAATCAAATTGAAGGTAAGAGCCATCCAAGAAAGCAATCAGACATCAAGATTGCGAAAATTAGTTCAAAAGCATCACATTAAACCTCTAGTTGCTCTTAAATCCAAATTTGAAGAAATCAGCCAAAAAATTCTAATTCAAGAAAAAGAGTTTTAAAATCTTTACCTATTGTTCTGCATCATTTCTACACCCTCTGTGAATCATGGTTGATGGTGACCCCCCAACCACTCCCAGATCATCAGCAAGATCCAATCAAACCAGCGCCACGAGCACTGAGGACCTCATCAGATCTATTATAAAACATCAAAGCCAAATCATCTCGATCCAATTGGATGAATCCAATTATCTTCTGTGGAAACCGCAAGTTGAAGCAGCTACAAAAGGTTATGGTCTTGAAGACTTTCTTTATGGAACAAAAACTGTTACAGTAAAGTACAGTAGAAATACTGATAATAGTCTGATTCCTAATGAAGAATTCACAACCTATCAAAGACAAGAAAATCTTGTTAGTGCATGGTTAATGTCATCAGTAAGTTCTTCTCTAATGCCACAACTAATAGGCATTAAAACTGCTCATGATGTATAGACAATCTTGGAAAGATCTTTCACAAGTCAGTCATTTGCTAGAGTTTTACACTTCAAGAAACGGTTACAAACTATAAAAAAGGATAACTCTAGCTTGAATGAATATCTAATGAAGTTCAAAAATGTGTGTAATCAATTAGCTTGTACAGGGAATAAAATAGAGGATAAGGAGCAAGTTATATATATTGTTGGTGGACAAGAAGACGAATATGTAATGACCCGCATTGGCAGAGGTATTATCATTAATTTATTTAATTATATAAATAGTGATATAGTGAATTAAATGGTCGTGGAATAAAATAATGATGAATATTTAATTAAAATAATAAATTAAATAATATATTTAATTTTGAAATAATCAGAATTGGTTGAAATGGCGATATGGTGTAAACCGGATCATCTGTGATATTTAATTCAGTTTAGAATTGAAGTAGAATAACGAATATATAATAAAAATGACAGTTTGAACGTGGAATTATAATATAATTAAAATCAAGCTCGAAATGGCGCTGTAGTTTGATATTTGGCGATTTGAACTTCAACTGAAGGTACAGGATTCGTTTTAAGCCGGATTTCTGTGAAACAAGAATTGTGTGGAGCTAGTGAAGTATATCTTTCTAGTGGAAGAGAAAAATCGGGATTTCGTCGTGTAGATTTTGATTTATGTCCAAATCAAATTTTAGAAAAGTTGCTGTGGAATTCCTTTATAATTTATAAAGGAATTATTTATATTTTAAAAAGGAATTTCAATATAAATCGAATATCGGGTTGATCCAGAAGTGAATATCAAGTTAGAAATTCATATAGGAATATTCTAGAGCTGTATGGTATTCCACTGTGAATATAGACGATAATATTTACTTTTAAATATTTAATTTAATTATTTTTAAATATATTTATATATTTAAATGAGTCATTCAGAGCTTTAAAAATAGCCACTTTTGCAAACGAAGTCGGAATTCGACGAAACTAATTTTGTTAGATCCGCAATATTAAATAGTTATTAGATTTCCAGTTTCGTGATTTTTAGAGTCACGGTATGGCCGTACGGATTTTTAGAGTGAAAAACAATCAGTATTTTGACGGTTAAAAATACGTTGTGTGAGCAAACGGATTCGGAATTCGACGAAACCAGTTTCGTTGGGACTGTAATGTCGAACTCTAGCTGCATGTCCAGTTTGGTGATTTTTGGGTATTATATGTGACCGTAGGAATTTTTAAACAATTATGTAAGTAATGCAGGATATAAAATAAATATTTTATTCATATATAAAAATATTATAATTTCCTATAAATATCCTACCTTTTTCCTAAAACCTAATTTTACACTTCCCATAGTCAAAAGTAAAATGCGCCGTCAGTTTTTCCAAACAACCAAATATCGCAACCTCCAAAAATCAAAGATAATTCAAATCAAACTCTATAAATCCTTATACCAATATATTTGTGATCGGGGTAGCTTGCTCTTCGCGCTCATACCAGTTTCGTTGGGTTTCGAACGATTTTAGTTCGCTGAAAATTTCCAAGCGCGAGTTAGACGAACTAGGGTTTTAAGTTTGGTGATATTCAAAGCTTCGATTTGTTGTTTGAGTGGGAGTTTTGACATCATGAAGGAAAACCGCAGCTGGGCGCTGATTTCGGGAAGGTTCGGTGATGGAAACTGGCGTTGGAGGCGTGAAGGTCGCGACAGGTTGGAGGGCTGCGAGTTGCAAGTGGTGGGGGTAGCGATGTTGGGCTCGGTGAGAGGAAAGTGCCGGTGTCCTCAGTATAAGGTTTCGTTGAGAAAGGGTGGGTGGCTAATCGCCTGAATTGTCGTGAATTGACGTTGAGAAGGAGCAGAGTTCGTGAGTCCTTATTTGGGGAAGACGGGTAGGAAGTCGGGTTGGGCTAGTGTAAAGTCTAATTGGTCCGGGAGGAATTCAATTTGGGTAAAAGCCCAAAAGTGAATTGTGTTTTAGTTTTAATTTAATTTAAATTGTGTTCAATTTGAAATAACGATAACTTAATCATACGATATCAGATAGACGAACCGTAAGTTGCGTTGGAATCCTATGGACGGACACTACACCATGGAACTGACTAGGAGTGGATTCGAGATCGTATGAATTTATGGCGAGATAAATTGTTTGATTCAAATCAAACAAACAGTTTATCGTTCTTTAACGATGAAATGCAAATGTGAGTAAATCTCACTAACTCTGAACAGTTTATAATTTCATGTTGTATTTTTAGAACTGTTAAAAATTGTCTGATTGATTGTGTGTTGACTGTTGATTGAACTGCTAGTCTGTTAGTATATATATATATATATATATATATATATATATATATATATATATATATATATAGACCGTTAAATCTATATATGTTGATTCTGTTAACATAATATTTCATATTGAACTGAAAGTGATGTTATCTATATTGTTTAACATCTGTGATGCAGGGAAACAGGTTGGAGGAATCTGACTGGATTCCTCAACAGTTATTTTTTCTGTTTTTCATATATTGTGATATATGATGTGTTATATAATCTGTAATGGATTATGTGTGTTAGAATGATATTGATCCTTGTTATTCGATATTTTAAATATCATAAAAGACCCTGGGATGTAAGAAGAATTATTTCAATGTATATTGAAATAAAGGAATTTTATAAAATCAACCGATTTTATAAAAAGCAAATATTTCGAAAGTAAATAAATGGGAAAAATGTTGATAAAACGAATAGAGTTTTATAAAAGGAAAAAATGTTGATAAAACGAATAGAGTTTTATAAAAGGGAAAAAATATTGATAAAACGTATAGAATAGAATAAAGGAATATTTATTTAGGAAATAAATAGGATTATAAAAGGAGTTAATCAAACGTAGTTATCAAAACGAGTAAATCAGACATAGTTATATAGGATAAGTTACCATTTTGCACGACTGCTAGCGTAATTCGCAAGGCTGCAGATAGCCTACGGCGGTCGGATGTTTCCTGAGGGAATCAGGCGTAACCATTGTGATCGCTGCGATCTAGAGTTAAGCGAATGGAGTTAAATCGAATATTAGTTTAATCGATTAGAGTTAAAGAAAAGGAGTTAGTCGATGTTAGTTTAATCGATTAGAGTTAAAGCAAAGGAGTTAATCGATGTTAGTTTAATCAATTAGAGTTAAAGCAAAGGAGTTAATCAATGTTAGTTTAATCGATTAGAGTTAAAGCAAAGGAGTTAATTGATGTTAGTTTAATCGATTAGAGTTAAAGCAAAGGAGTTAATCGATGTTAGTTTAATCGATTAGAGTTAAAGCAAAGGAGTTAATCGATGTTAGTTTAATCGATTAGAGTTAAAGCAAAGGAGTTAATCGATGTTAGTTTAATCGATTAGAGTTAAAGTAAAAGGAGTTAATCGAATTTAGTTTATTCAAATAGAATAAAGGAGTTAATCGAATATAGTTTATTCGAATAGAAAGTAAAAGGAGTTAATCGAATATATAGTTTATTCAAATAGAATTAAAAGAGTTATCGAATATAGTTTATTCAAATAGAATAAAGGAGTTAATCGAATATAGTTTATTCGAATAGAAAGTAAAAGGAGTTAATCGAATATATAGTTTATTCAAATAGAATTAAAAGAGTTATCGAATATAGTTTATTCAATAGGAGTTAAGTGAATAGAGTTAAAGTTAAATCAAAAGAGTTAAGTGAATGGAATAAATTGAATAGAGTTATTGAATATACCTTATCGAAGGAAAGAATTATCGAAAAGAAAAGATTTGAAAGAGAGCTACGTAAGGAAGTTTGTTAAAGAATTAGAAGAGTGAACTTTGTCTATTTCAAGGTTAGAAATGTTGTTTCAGTTAAGGTCTGAGAGGTAGTATTACCCCAACTTGATTGACTTCATTTTTAACTAAGGAATGGTTAAGGTTCGATAGTAAAGGATGGTTAAGTGAATTTAGTAATTAAAGGAAATGGTTTGAGTTGGCATCGCGATGGTTTGTTTAAACATCTGTCTAAGTCCAATGAAGAAGCTTTGGAAATGTTTTCCAAATAAAAAACCAGAAATGGTTTCTAATAAAGAAAATAAGAAATGGAAATGTTTTCCATTATTAATAACGTATATTTTCCAAATTTAGAAAATAAGAAATATTGAATATAGGGAAACAGGTGATAAGTAAATTAAGGAAATAAAGAGATAAATGTTGAATGATGTTTGATCGATATAAATTTCCATTTGGAAATAATATCGTTGTTTGCACACCTGTTTTTCTTCGATAGTTAAATCATGGACTATCGAATTTTTGACCATTTTAACGTTGTTAATATGGAGAGACCGGTTAGATTATTATCCAAAGAACCACTCTGTATTGGCATAAGCATTGCGAATCATATATGCCAAAGTAAATTGAAGACGGAGTTATGCAAGGGCTATCATGTTTACAGAATAGTGCCTTCGGTTCATCCTGTTCCTGGATGACTTGTATGGACGGATGTCTGACAGAGTATTTCCAGACGATCACGTATATTGATTTCTCCAACCGTACCAAGAGTGGGAGCAGAGAAGGAAAATTCTTTTAGCTAACACATAATGTATGGTTGAGAACGTCAATCGGTGATTTGATGGATTTGACGATGTGACATTCAAAGTGAATCTGGTGTGATGATAAAGCGTAGCTTCTAGCCTCACATCCGGTAAATGACATAAATCGGCCAGGAAGCATGGCTAAGTCGGTCGCACCGAAGTAGGGTGTATAATCACCTGATCTAGAGTTTCATTTATTTCTAAAATCTATTGTTAATGCTGTCCCATTCGGGAAACGGTTGCTGATCCCAACCGTTGGTGATATACATTCGATACACTCAAGCGAAATGAGTGGTCGGTCATGTGTGGCCAGGTTGCAAGATGTTCTTGTTGAACCCAGTGTATTCCTCTCTAGAGGTACACTAGCGAAAGGTGGTTCCATACCTTGTCATAGTTGGAAATCCATTACCCAATATGTGCTTGCGGTTTTGATTGTATACCATATATGTAGAACGTGAGATAAAAGCGTTTCTGCTAGATGATTATTATATTGTGGTTGATAGACATTATTATAATATCAACAGAGTTTTGATATAAAGATTATTTTGGATTCTCATAAGGGAAAAACCCGTTCCGTTATATGGCGTGGTCTTATGAGATATCGTTTAATGGCTTAAACTGTTTAAACTATTTTACTCATACCAGTCCCATGACTGACCCGGAGTTTGTTTTGTTTTGTTTTCCCTAAACTCTTGGGTGCCTAAATTTGTACGGGTAGTCAAGTAGTCAGGAATTTATAGATACTTGAAGTGCTGGAGCAGGAGGCTTCAGGATCATGTAGCTATAGTTATTTCCGCTGTGTTGCAAGTGTTGTACTTTGAAATGATGTATATTCAAGTACAGATTTATATTTCAAAGTTATGTTATACATATTATATGTTATTCGTTCTGCTGTGAGATTCGTGTTACTCTGATGTTGTGTTCTTCTTCTTCTATTCTAAGTTTCTATCTTATCTTTCCTCACCCTCTAATTTCTTTCATTAATAACCCGTTATTTTCGATCCTTGGATGTTCGATATATGTTGTATATCGGATAACCAAGATCGCTAAATTTCCGGGTCATTACAAATATGAGGCAGTTATTGCTTTTATCACGTCCATTGAATCTACCCCATCCTTACAAAGCGTTTATTCTATGTTATTAGCTCATGAAGGGAGGTTACTACAAAAGAAAGAACAAGTAACAGATTTATTTGTTAACTACACTACCACCGGCAAGAACAAGAATGAACTAAATGATTCAAGAAATCAAAATTCTTACCAGAGAGGGGGACAGTCTAACAGCGGAAAAGATGGAAGATGGAATCCAAATAATCGGCCAAAGTGTCAAATTTGTGAGAAACTTGGTCACACAGCCAACAGATGTTATTTTAGATTAAACAACAGTTTCAATGTCAATCAACAGGGCAACAATAACAATAGAAATAACAATCCAAGTGCAAATTTGGTCAATAGTCAAGCAGACAATAAGAATAGTCAAGATTTTGCATCAAGTACAACTACAAATGACGATATTCAAGATGATGCACGGTATCTAGATTCAGGAGTAACTCATCATGTCACAAACTATTTAAGCAATCTAAATCTTGGCAACCATGAGTACAAAGGTAAAAAGTCTCTAATTATGGGTAATGGTAATTCAATAATGATTTCACACATTGACATACTAGCATTAAGGGTGAAAAACAACTTTATCTAAACAATCTATTATTTGCACCACATATAGGAAAAATTTAATCAGTGTGTCACAGTGTGCAAAAGACAGTAAAGTGTCTTTTGAATTTTACCCTAAACACTGTATAATTAGGGACATGCTGACTAGGAATATCTTATTGCAGGGTAGAGAACAAAATGGGCTGTACAAGTTTGGTTGTGGAAACCCAAGGAAAAATTACTTAGAGAATAATTTATGTAATATTTTTGAATCTGATGAAAACAATGACTGCTTGAATTTTGAAATGTGGCATTGAAAACTTGGTTACCCAAGTCTTAAAATTGTTCAAGAAATTCTAAATAATGATGGCATTACTATTGAGATTTCAAATGATTTCATATGTACTTATTGTCAAATGGGGAAAACTCACAAATTACCATTCCCAAATTCTAAAACAAAATACTTAAACCCTTTAGAATTAATTGTTGTTGACCTATGGGGTCCAACACCAACTAACATTGATTATGGGTACAAGTATTATATTTCATTTATTGATGCACATTCAAGATATGTATGGATATATTTTTTGAAATCAGAATATGATACATGCAATGCAGTCATGATGTTTATAACTAATGCTGAAACTCAACTAAGTCATAAAGGGAAAACTATTCAAAGTGATAGTGGTAAAGAATTTCTACCCCTAAAGGATTATTTCAGCAAAAAGGGTATCACTCATAGACTAACATGTTCATACGCATCTAACCAGAATGGTCTAATAGAAAGAAAGCACAGACACATAGTTGAAACTGGACTGACACTACTTGCACATGCATCATTACCACTAAAATTTTCGCCAGATGCCTTTGCATCTGCAATTTATTTGATAAATAGGCTGCCAACAAAAGTCCTAGAGATGAAATGCCCTATTAAGGTATTAACACAAACAAAACCGAATTATAGTAACTTAAAAATATTTGGCTGCCTATGTTTTCCTTACATTAGACCATTCAATAAGCACAAACTTGATTATAGATCTACTCTCGGCTCTTTTCTGGGTTACACAACTAATCAAAAGGGGTTTAATTGTCTGGACAATAATGGGAAAATCTACATATCTAGACATGTTATATTTGATGGAAAGGTTTCCCATTCAAAAGTCATATATGTAAAACCACAAAAAAGATTTGTAATCCCAGATACTTTATTCCAAGCATTTCTGAACAGGTAAATGACATTGTGTATATGCCAAATTTAAATGATAGTAACATGACATATACACAAGTCACACAAAACACTAGTACATTACAATACACACAATTTAGCACTGAATCAGGTGAACAAAGTGATACTACTACAAATGTGGATAATACTGACTCATAAGATAAAAATGTGAGCAACAATAACAACAACAGCTCAGCAAACAATCAAACAAAGGTGAGCAATGAAGACAATCAGGTTCAGAATCAACAACATATGGTTACAAGGGAAAAAAATGGTATATTCAAAAACTTTTTCTATTGAATTCAATGATGTTGAACCATCCACTTATCATCAAGAAGTACTAAATGATAAGTGGAGGTCAGGTCTGAGAGAAGAATTAAATGCCTTGGATAAAAAACAAACTTGGTGTTTAGTTTCAACACACAAAAACAAAAATATTGTTGGGTGTAAGTGGACTTATAGAATAAAAAGGCAAGGTGATGGTATAGTTTCTAAATATAAGGTCAGGTTAGTCGCTAAAGGGTACTCACAACATTATGGAATAGACTTTAAAGAGATATTTTCACCTGCTGTGAAACCTAATTCTATTAGAATAGTACTAACCATAGCTTTGCATAAAAACTGGACCATCAAACAACATGATGTGAATAATGATTTTTTGAATGGTGACTTACAAGAAGAAGTGTACATGGAATTTCCACCGGGACTTGAAGGAAAATTTGAAAAGAAAATGGTGTGCAAACTAAACAAAGATATCTATGGGCTAAAGCAAGCACCTAGGGTCTGGTTCAACAAGTTAAAAGCAACATTGTCAAAGTTTGGCTATACCTGTACAAGATCTGATAACTCACACTTTACAAAGTTCACAGCAAGTACTGTCACATATGTCCTAATCTATGTGGATGATTTCATAATCACTGGCAACAACAAGTCTGAAATTGAAAGTCCTACAAATAAATTAAACTGTGAGTTCTCAATCAAAGACCTCAATCAAAGACCTAGGAGAACTATCATATTTTTTTGGGAATAGAAGTGTGTAGAACTAAAGGTGGTGAGCACCAACTAAGTCAAAGAAAATACATTTACAGAGATTCTGTCAAGAGCAAACATGGAAAAGGCTAATTCATTGCCTACCTCTATGATAACCAAACTACACTTAAGCAAAGACAAAGGGGAACCTACTTGTAATGAAAAACTGTACAGAAGTATCATTGGAGCCCTCGAATATGCCACTATAATTAGGCCTAATATATCATACAGTGTTAATAAGGCAAGTTAATTCATGAAAATACCCTTAAGTGATCACTGGAAAGCAGTCAAAAGGATCCTTAAATATCTAAAAGGTACAATTAATCAAGGTCTGATCTTAAAGACTAGCAAGAATCTACATATCAATGCCTATTCAGATGCAGACCGGACAAATGACTACGATGATAGAAAATCAACTAGTGGTTTCTGTTTATTTTTGGGGAAAAATCTTATATCTTGGTGTTCAAAAAAACAAAATACTGGTTTTAGATCTAGTACTGAAGCCGAGTATCAAAGTATTGCTAGTACAACAACAGAAATAATGTCGATTCAATCAAAATTAGGCGAGTTAAAAATTAACAGTGACTCACAAGCAACTGTGTGGTGTGACAACATGAGTGCTATAGCATTGACAACTAATCCTGTACTACACTCAAGAACTAAACTTCTAGAGCTTGACATATACTTTGTAAGGGAGTTAGTACAAAAAGAAAAGCTACAGGTAAACCACGTACCTTCCACTTACCAGACTGCAGACATTCTGACAAAGCCACTGTCAAAAGCAAGATTTGAAGGTCTAAAAGAAAAGCTAAGTACAGATGAAAATACCACTTTGAATCTGCACAAAAGTCAAGATCTGACGGAAGACAAAAGCTCAAGCATCAAAGAAGAAGTCATACCTACCAAAACTGCAAAATCAGGAAGCAATAGTCACAAATCCCTCATAAACTCTAAAGAAACTCATGGATTTGAAGCATACCAAACATCTGCTCGCAATGGAAGCAAACTTACCTCAAAAGAGTACAAATCCTTCATCTTCAAGTTACAAGATCAAGGCAAAAGCCATACTTCCAAAAAGAAAAACAAATCTGGAGACATTTTGAGGCAGGATGGTGAAGTGAAGAATAGTGGCCATAATACGAAAAACAAAAACAAATCTAAAGACATTTTGAGGCAGGAAGCTGAAGGGAAGAATCGTGGCGGCTGCCATTTCTTATCTCCAAACCCTAATTTGGTGTATAGGGTTTGCACGCACGGGGGGAGGGGGGTGTCAGTGTAGTGGAGAAATACATAACGTACCCTGCTTTGTCATCCAAATCTTATGTGGGTTGTCTAATTACTCAAGCCCATATACAATGTTATCATGTTGTAATAAGGGTCTCATCCAATATATCATTTCTTAGCTAACGATTACATGTAAATGTCTATATAAACTGTTATCCTCTGTACAATTGAGACAATTCAGTTTAGAATAATAAAATACAGTAGAGTCATTCTTCAATTACATTTCGAATATATTTGTAATGATTGATCAATAAATACCATAATTTATTTCTTACATGCATTCCACGGAAGTTAGTGCTGTCAATGTGGAGACAAAGAAGTTTATGTTTAATTACATAAACCCTTTCCTCTCAGCAGATTATAGATAGATATTTGTTTGTTTGGCGGTAATTGATTTCATAGTTGCATGGAAGTTGGTTTTCTTAATAACTAGACTACAATGAATTTAGTGCATTCAGAATGGAACAAGCGTCTATCATTTGACAATATGAATTTAATTTTTCTGATATGCTAATGACAAACGTTCGAAAAATACATATGTCAAAACTATATCATTTTCCCATTTATGTCATATATTGAAATATTACATTAGTATGCCTACATAAAAAATTGTCATAAATTCACAGACTGGGTGATTGAAGGAAGCCCAGATATGAAAAATTGAAATATCTAGGTTCAACAAGTGGTTTATTTACTTCTAATGGAGTAGTCAAGCTAAAATGGATGGATATTATTTGAAAATGATACAAAAGCTACCATTAGAATTTATTCATTACCGTATTCTCAAAAGAATGAGTACCCTTAATTTTGCTATACAAATTTAATAAAATGAAATTTTAACGAGATAAGGTATATATGTTTGTGGAAATAAACTATGCAGAATAGTTTTTCATCATATAAACGACATTTGGCTTCTAAGCTTTCTTAGTACGTTCTGCAAGGTTATAGAATGTTTTTAAATGCATAGCTTCTCACTTTTTTTACCTGTTATTTTCCGATAAGTGATAGTCATAATTGTTTTGCTCTTTCATGTTGTTTTTGCAATTGTGTCTGTTATCAGACTTACATATTTTGCAAAAAGAATTTTACACCTCCAGGTGTAACCTATTTGAAACATGTTTTACACACATATCACAAGAGCCATGCGGGTATCTAAATATCGCATTATTAGAAGTAAAATCTATAATGTTACCTTGTTATATTAGCATTAGAAGACAAGTTCCATTATTAACTTTGAAATTCAATGCACGTAAACAAAGGAAATGGGCTGCTCATTCCAATTTTCATGCTAAAAATATTCACGCGAGTGACTCTGATGGTGAAAATAGAAAAGTCAATCAATGTCGTTAATGTAAATCCAGAGGGAATTAGTGAAATAATTAATTATGTCCTACGAATTCGACTGTGTTAGGTGAGGATGCATTTGTTTACTAATTCTTGTATACTTTCTTTCCATTATTCATTATTTTTTACCTTTGCTTCTGCTTGGTCCATCAGTAATTACCTCTATTGGTAAATGTTGTGGCAGTGAGATTTCTTTTCATCATAAATAATATCCGCCCCTTTTTACAAAAAATAATAATAATGAAAACAAAACATACATAAGATAGTTGGATTGAAAGAAAGGCAGTGAAATATGTCTATTTCTATTAATGTTTTTTCTAAACTTGAGATTCGGAATTGTAAATACAATTTTTGTGTTTTGGTTGAAACTATTTTTTCCATCCTATTTCCCTTTAAGACTTAATTATGATATATCTTCCCACTTTTATAAAGTTTCTCTCATGCTTTAATTGTAAAAACAAATTTAAATAAGTATTACCGTTAATTTTGTATTGAATTTGAATCAACTTATACTGATTTTCTTCTGCACAGTAGTGTCACCTTTTGAATGGCTAATAACATCATTTTGCTTTAAAATCGTTCGTTACTTATTTTTCTTTTCAAGTAATAATAGTCATGCTTTAATAGTCAAAATTAATTTCAATATAACTCTCATGAAACAACAAAGAATTTTTATATTCCCACAATTTGTTTACTATTGCCATCTGTATGGTGTTGTACAACTAAAAGTATATTTTTGCATTTCATTTTATCTTTCAAAGCTTCAAAAAATTTTCCAACCCCAAATCATGACATTTTTTTTGGTTAATAGAACATAGTTATAACATTTGCAGTGTGTTGGTGTTTTTTTCCTGCTCATGAAAACTATGCTTTAAATTTATTTACATCTACTTCATTTTGTATGGTGCACAATGATAGAAAATTGTATATTAATGTTTGTTTGTTTGCCGGAAATTGATTTCACAACTATTACATGGAAGTTGGTTTTCTTAACAACCAAATTTAATGATTTAGTGCATTTAGAATGGCAAAAGCATCTATCGTTTGACAATTTGAATTTAAAATTTCTGATATGCTAATGACAAAAGATCGAAAAATAGAAATGTCAAAATTATGGCATTTTCCCATTTATGTCATCTATCGAAACCTTACAGTAGTTGTCTTGCATAAAAAATTGTCATAACTTCAAAGACTGGGAGAGTGAAGAACCCATAAATATGAGAATCATTTTTTCGTTGAAGTTGTTGCATAGATAATTGCATTTTATGTTTCTCCAACTAAACATAGCCAAAGGTTTTCCACATCATATCAATTAATTAAAGGACATATATTTTCTTCTAGTGTTTGAAATATACATAAGATGACAATGAGATTAAGCCCTGCATTATAATGATGATATAGCATTCATGTATTTCCTGCAAGTTTAGCTCGTTTGCATTTTATACTCTAATGTTTTGTAGCTTTTTCAGTAAAATAACCCAAGCTGATTAGTACAATTGCATTGCATACAAAGTTACAAGTATAATGTAGAAAGAAAATATGAAATTTAACCATGTGCACAATTATATTAGTACCTCCTTGATCAAATATTGTTTGGAGAAAGTCAAGCGGATTACAAGATTATGTCAATTATGAGAGCTGCAATGTTTCAAGTTTGCAAGGTTGCAAGGAGCAAATGGTTAGTTTTGTATTTTTATCATGCAAATCTGATTTCCTAATCACAACACTTAATATATCTTCTACACTAGATGACATTTGATTGGTAAACTATTCTTATTTTGAACATACGTAGGATTTAAACAATTTAATTTAGATAATACGGTAATTTTAATCATTTCTATTTAGGTTTGAAAGGAACTATGCATATTCACAGAATTACTGCTAAAGATGAAAACAAGATTACAGTAATTAGAGAAGAACAACACAGAGAGAGATTAGATTTGGTGGAGAACCATTGTGGACTCAATTAATAATTCCCTTTTATTCATTACTGTGAAAATGAAACCGTACTGCTATTTTCAATATGCCAGGTAAGTGTATATATATATATATATATATATATACAATGGCCAAAAAATAATAATAAAGAGGTAAAAGAGATAATTTGTTTTCCCGCCAATACTTAGTCTGGCTTTCTACGTAACATCCCCCCGAAAGCTGGAGCAGGTGAATGAAGAAACACGCCCAACTTGGACAAAAGTTGATGAAGTCGATCAGATGGTAACACTTTAGTCAGAATATCAGCAAGTTGATGTCTAGTAGGAAGATATGATGGCTATATAAGACCCTCCATCACCTTTTCACGAGTGAAGTGACAATCAATTTCGATATGCTTCATTCGCTCATGAAAAACTGGATTCTTAGCAATGTGAATTGTTGATTTATTGTCACAGTGAAGAGTGACAGGAGTGATTGATCGAACACCAAGTTCATTAAGCAATCCAACCAACCATTTAACTTCAGATGCAGTGTAACACCCCGTAATTCTGTAACACTAAGATTCATGAATCAAGGCAGAATAAAATTTTAAAATCAAAATAAATGGAAACGGGCTATGCCATTGCGTTCGTCTCGGAATTCTGCATGAAACGAGTCCGAGTTTGCATAAATCGGAGTCCGTATGAGGAAGATATGACCTCGGGAAGTTTCAGCGAAGTTCAAATTTCAAAACAGTTCAGAAAAGCGAATTCAAATTCAAAATCGGACCCAGATTGGGCTGGGCGGGAATTTTCCCGCCCAAGGCACCCAGGTCGACTGGGCAGTCGACCTGGGGCAGTCGACCTGGGTGAGACGACCCCAAACCCCGTCCTGACGGTGGCAAGGGTAATCCGTGGAATATAACACAGAAACAGATAATAGCAAAAATTAAATAAATACACCAGATAATGAACAATAGAATATACTGGATAAAAGTAATCATCAGAGTTGCACCGTATACAGGATCTTACTTAGTACAAATACAGTTCACCTATACATAAATGTCTACAGCGGAAAAACAAACAAAATATGTACAATAGGAGCTGAGCAGCATAAAAAGAGATAAATGATAGAATCCATCCTCAGCTCCAGCTATCCAGAAGAACCAGCTAAACCTGAATACAAGGCTGCCCATGTAGAAAAAGGGGCACCCGAGTTTGAAAGTGAAACAAACTACGAGTCAGTCATGGGACTGGTATGAGAAATCTACTCAACACATATATAACATGGCTAATCACAGGACCACGCCACTTTCGTGGAACGGGTTTACTCCATTGGATTGCCAGTGCCTTAAAACAAAATTTTCTTTTAAACATCGCTATGCTTTTTATAAAAATGAAGCCATTATAAGACTCAGTTCCCATCACACAATGCAACGCAAACCGGAGGATAGAGTTTTTACCTTATAACGGCCAAAATATGCTTGATACGAATAAAACAAAGGCATTTAATATTATTTCTAGTGTTTATATGTTTTGAAAGCAATTTCAAATCATAACTAGCAATCATAGGCGGCATGGGTAAAATATATCATGTCGCCATATATATATACAATCAAAACTGCACAGTCACGTATTTGGAAATTGGATTTCCGTCATGAACCAAGGCAAAAGATAGTCCTTACCGACTTCGTGACTCTCTAGCCCGAGCCACAGGGTCAGAGCGCATCGAACCTTGGATCGTCAGGGCCGGTCCACCGATGTGGATTAAAATGCCTGAACAATATGCTTCCCCGCCCTTTAGGGCATAAACGAGCCAACAAATGACTCCATCGAACCCAAATCGTCCGATCTAACCGAGGCGCCTCGCAACAGCAACAACCACATAGGTGAAAAGTATATAAATGTCAGGGCTGGTAGGTCACTGACACCACCCTAGGTAGAAAGAAACGCATGCCCTCCCTGAGGTCCTTCTCCCGTTTCTGGTTCATACTGGGGTGTGAGGCTCGCGAATTCATGTTATACACAAAGCTACGCCACCCAGGCGGTGCTTTGATCATCACCACAAGACTTTCCTTTTCAACAGAAGCCCTGATCACTGCATCTTAGCATGCCACACAGGCAATTCATGCCATGCGACTGATGTCCATCGATATACAACCTCTGAGCTCATGTTTTTCAGAGAAGGGCGTTAAGCAAAAGAATAAATTCTCCACCGCCAAATAGATGTATATCTAATAGAGATCAATCAACACAGAATAAAATCCAATGTCAGACACACAGTCCATTTACAAGTCCATTCCGGGTCTGAACGAAACCGGAGGCACTAAATACCTCGCAAACCCATCGATCACCATGTACGTCTGGACGATTACCACTCATTATCCATATTTCGGGATGCCTCCCAATCAGGACCTCGGTTACCATCCAAACGAGGTGAAGATCTCCGGTCTTCGACCACCGTCATCATCTTCGACTTTCAATCGTCGATCAATTATTTGAAATGAGAATTAACTCGGCCTTTTCAAATAATTCATGTATATTTAGAATTTTCAAATCAATTTATTTCAATGGTTAAATCAATCGACAACACCAACTTGTTCTTTAATGTGTTTTTCACACCAAACACATTCAACCATCAAAAGCCACATAAATCGAGCAAATTCACTTTATTTCCATTCCGTATAGTTTATGATATTTTACAACAGTTTATCGCTATTTTTATTTATTTTAAAATAGCTAATTTATTCAAAATGACGCTTCGGGCCATAACGCGGCCGTGGCGCTGTTTTTCTTCAGATTTGATTTACGCATATCTGAAAATCTAACCGTTGGATCTTCACAAAATTTACATCATTAGAAAGGTCTTTTCAAAACGAATCCAACGGTTCCAGTTTCGGGAAAATCCGACGGTCGGATCTCCCGGTACAATCGTTTGAAGTTTCGATTTCAAAATACGAACTGCAGCGTCGTTATTCGATTTAATATAATTATATTTATATATATATAAATATAATCGTTTCTGGCGTTGTTTTTCTTCAGATTTGAATTAAACCTTCCAGACAATCCAACCGTTGGATTTTTACAAAGTTGGTGCCGTTGGAAAGATATTTCCAAGGCGAACCCAACGGTTGCGGTTTCGGGAAAATCCAATGGTCGGATTTCCCGCACTGGTTGTTTGAAATCACGGTTTAAAAACACGAACTGCACGGCCACGTTTCGTTTTATTTATGTTTATATTTATATATTTATATAAATATAGTTCATTCAAAAATTCCTATATCGTTTTCACTTCAAATATTTCACTAACACCTTTAAATTTCGGAAAAATTCGCCATAACCTCCTTTGTACGGGAGGTGCTGGGAAAATTCCCAAATAGCCACACGGGCGTCTCATTCAAAAAGAAAAAAAAAAGCCAACAGGCTCATAAAATCATCACCCAAACAAAACAGTAAATGTGTACCTATTTGTCGGGCACAAAATTTTATTCCTCTTCTCTAGCCCCTTCGCTATAACCTGTTCAATAAATATGCATGTACATATATGCCGTTCTTATCACTTATCATTTTCCATTCAACTTCATATTTGATTCCATTTGGTTTAAAAGCACCATTCATTCTAATGTTGTATGCATGGGCAAAAATCACATCATTAGCTAGTTAATGAATATTTCGACTCATGCATATTTATTTGAACGAGTTGCTATTTTTAACACTTCACATTTCAACAATTCATGTATATAAATAAAATGTGATTTTTATTGTAAAACAATTCTTTCCAAAACACTATTATTTTATTTAGTCTATATAGATGATAAAAAGGTGATTTTTATTGTAAAACCATTTATTTTAAAACAAGGTCATTTTACATAGTTTACATAGATGATAAAAAGGTGATTTTTATTATAAAACAATTTATTTCAAAATATGAATACCATTCAACACATGAATTTCAATTCAACGAATGAATATCGATTCAACACATGAAGGTTTTTTATAGTTTCTACATATAGATAAAAATGTGATTTTTATATTTAAAACACGAAGACCATTCAACCCATGAATTTTTAATCAACGAATGAATATCGATTCAACACATGAAGGTTTTCTATAGTTTCTATATATAGATAAAAATGTGATTTTTATATTTAAAACACGAAGACCATTCAACACATGAATTTCTAATCAACGAATGAATATCGATTCAACACATGAAGGTTTTCTATAGTTTCTATATATAGATAAAAATGTGATTTTTATATTTAAAACTTGAAGACCATTCGACACATGAATTTCTAATCAACGAATGAATATCGATTCAACACAAGAAGGTTTTCTATATAACGAATAAATATAGTTTCAGTAAATGAAAATAATTCAAACACATGAATATTATTCAAAATTTCGGCAGCATAACGGCAGGGTAGTTAAAACCGGGACCGTCCCTAGTACGGCTCCTCGCTCAACCTTAAAACCTCGCGGTTTTTGACAATGGGGATCATGCATCTAGTTCGCACGCAGGCGGCATGTATATATTTATTTCATTTCCACAAACTAATCCTATGTGGTTTCAACCAAATATTTCTCAACCACAAATGGGTATTTTCCAACCACAATCAATCAATATCAACCACAAACAATCCCAAACAACCATTCGCTATCAATCAATTTTCACACCAATCACAATCAATAAATATCGTCCATGGTTTGTGGACGAGGGGCGTATATATATATATATATATATATATATATATATATATATATATATATATATATATATATATATATATATATATTGTAATTCACTTCTATTTCAACACATATATAATTTTTACAACGCATATATAACTTATACATCGAACGTACAACTTATACAACGCTTATACAAGAGGTGTACAATGCTTATATAACTCATATATCGACTATATAATTTATGCATTGTCGTTTTCCATATCGTTTATAAATTAGAAATCTCACATTGGGTTCCACTCCACCAAAAATAGCAGAAGGCTCAGAAAAATATGCGGTCTCTTCTAAAATGTAGAAGGCGTCCACACGGTCACGATATTTCCTGTTTCATCGAATTTCGTTAACGAACGAAAAAGATACGATTTTTATTCGATAACATGAATTTGCAACACTTTTAAAAGTTGAAAACAGTTTACAAAATATAAACCGCACCTCAGTTCATTGATTCGAAACTAGGTTTCCATTTTGTGATCGAAAGATGTAGTATGAGGCCGATCCACTAGCGCTACGCCATTGAGCCTCAAAATCCACGTCCAGGGGTGGTGGTGGGGTCCGGTCCGATGCCACGGCGGAGGAGATAATTGACACGAGGCGGGCGGACTTTGTGGAGCTCGTGCTCGACGATGGATCAACGATGAAGGACGAGGTCGGTCTTGATTTGAAGAGGGGAGGGAGGTGGTTCGATTCTGGGTGTTGGCGCGGGTCAACGATGAATGGAGGCGCCGGATTTGAGGAGAGAAGGTGGGAAGGGGTTCCGCCGTTAATCGGTTCAACGGGGAGAGAGAATGCTGAGTTGGCCCAATAATTTTTTTTTATTATTTATATATTTTAAAATCTCTAAAATACCCCTTACACAGACGAACACCAATTCAAACCCAACGATAGTCGTCCCTAGCGTTTTACCCCCATTCCGAACACAGTGGGATATGTTTCGTCGGCCCATTCGACTTTTTCAGTCAGTTTCCATTCAAATTAAAATATATAACAATATTCGATTTGAACGTACATTTAAATTTGCCAGGGCCACAAACTGATTCGAGAAATTCCAGAAAAATAAATCTGGCTATGTTTTGACGATACGGTCCTGACAAAACTAGTTTTGTCGAATTCTGAGACCGTTTGCAAAAAGGCCCATTTTTGGTCGATCCAATTTAACTTTAATTGACCAAAACACATTTCCTTTTGCCACGCTCACATATTAGCTTCAAAAATTATGAAATTTGAATCCTAGCAATAACTTCACATCCCGGATCCAACAAAATTGGTTTCGTCGAATTCCGATGTCGTATGCAAAATGGCCAATTTCACGGGCTATATAAATTCCATAGCGACCTTTCTGAAAATTCATTCGGCCATAACTTTTGCTTTCCGCTATGAAAATTCGATTTTTCAGATTCGTTAGAAAGGTATTCACTAACAGATTTAAATATTTTTGGTTTGACTAAAATCCGTTTTTTTTGCACCCGGTACAGTCCGACAAAGTTTGAATTCAATTTTTGAAACTACCGCGCCATTTCAGGCCTTGTTTATAATTATAATTAATTATATTCTTTTTCAATTGTCGATTCAACTCACTTTCCATCTCTATTATTTAAAATATTTATTTTAAATATTTAAAATCCATTATTTTAGCCAATAATTTTTTTTAAATTGGTTCAGATTTTCTGGGTCGTTACAATCTCCCCCACTTAAAACTTTTCGTCCCCGAAAAGGAAAAAGTCGAAAGTGGTTTGATTAATCAACTCTACGTTCGATCTGTCTTCAATTCTCCAACTTTCCAGTTTCTGAGAAATTTCAAATTCTTCAAAAATTTGGCTAACACCCGGAATTTTTGAAAATTTTTGCCATAACCTCCTTTGTACGGAGAGAGGTTTGGAAATTTATTGGGCCGTATTAGGAACCCAATAAATCCTAATAAGCATACACATATTTATAGTGATATATTATGGTGTTTACAGGGGAGCGTGTATTGATAATAACTCCAGAGAATAAATTCTCGTCACCCTGTCCCGTGTGGGGAATAAATAGTCCATGTGCCGTATCTAATAACTAGAGAGACGTGATTATTGTCAACTCCAGACCCGTGTGGGGTTTTTATTAATCTGGCAATTTAATCGTTACAATTTAAATAGTCCATATCAGTCATCAGTTCAACCTATAAAATATAATCATTGCCATACAAGCCTCTCGCTCGTATGGTAAATCTTCCACCTCGTCACACAAGCTCCAAATGCTTATGTGGTATATGATGAAGTATGCCTATCTTCTGAAGTATGCCTTGTAATGTAGTTCAAAATTAATTGTTACTATCCTATGGCGACGTTTATTATTTCACATAGAAAAACCAGCACTCCTCATCCAATGGCATTCACAGGAGTTGATATAATAATATTTCGCATCCAACTCATTAAGGTTTACCTATTTGTCGGGCACGCAAATAAAATCTTTACTCAACAACTAATCCATTTACCTGTTCAAATATATAAAATGCACATGTATATACATTTCTATCTATTTTCTAACCAGTTCAATGTGTGATTTAAATGAATAAATTCTACCATTATCCTATTTTTGATTAAATTAACTATCGTTTCTATAATTTTGATTAATCTAATCTACAATCACACTACACAACAACCAATCCAATTGTTTTCAACCTTTCAAAACCTTACAAATTATTTTCTATGCTCTTTTTAAAATCATTCAGACCATAGAATTTTTAAAAGTCCCCATCCATGGAAAGAGAATAACAGCAGAGTAGAGAATTAAATGGTAATGCAAAGTAGGGTAAATGTTCCTTGCACCGGAGTCAATCAGAGATATCTACTCGGCATCTGGGATAGGCTTTCTGAATGCTCTCCTCAGTTTCCCAAGTACAATCTCGCGGATCTCCACTCCATTGCACTTTGACTAAGTGAACCTTCTTGTTCCTCAGCTCTTTGGTTTCTTTGCCGATAATCTTTAGCGGCTCTCTTCTCACAGCTAATTCGGGGGTAATTTCAATGTCCCGTTGAGCTGCTTCTTCCACGATCAAGTCTAGATCATGAACGTGCTTTCAAAGTTGAGACATATGAAATATATCATGAACTCCAGGCAACCAATCAGGCAATTTGACCCTATAAGCGAGAGTTCCGATCCGTTCCAGAATAGGAAACGGACCAATGAATTTGGGCGCCAACTTTCCAGTTTTACCGAATCGGATAACTCCTCTCATCGGCGATACTTTCAAATATACATAGTCGCCATCAGCAAAGGATATATCTCTTCTTCTTCTATCGGCATAGCTCTTTTGTCGGCTTTGAGCGGCGAGTAATCGCTTCTTGATAAAATCGACTTTGTTGGCAGCTTCTCGGATTATATCAGACCCCAATACAAGTCTATTACCGGGTTCGACCCAACAAGCAGGAGATTGGCACGGTCTACCGTACAATGCTTCGAATGGCGACATTGTCAGACTTGCCTGGTAGTTGTTGTTATAAGAGAATTCAGCCAAATGCAGATGGTCTTCCCATGATCCACCGAAATCTATAACACAAGCCCGCAATAGATCTTCTAAAATACGATTCACCCTCTCAGTCTGACCGTCTGTCTGAGGATGATAAGCGGTGCTTAAGTTCAACTTCGTTCCCAGTTCGACTTGAAATGCTTCCCAGAATTTTCTAGTGAATATTGTATCTCTATCACTGACTATACTGAGCGGCACTCCATGTAGTCTAACTATTTCCCTGAAGTATATCTGCGCCAGACTCTGAGCAGTTCTGTTTGATCGGACAGGTATGAAATGGGCGGTCTTCGTGAAGCGATCTACGATCACCCAAATACTGTCATTTCCTTTTCTGGTCCTGGGCAGACGATCAATGAAATCCACAGAAATATGTTCCCGCTTCCAACCAGGAACTTCTAGCGGTTGTAATAATCCAGCTAGTTTCTGTTGGTCGCTTTTGACTAGCTGGCAAGTAGGGCATCGGCTAACATATAAAGAAATGTCCCTTTTCATCGACTTCCACCAGAAAGTGCGTTTGATTTCATTATACATTTTGCTTACTCCAGGATGGATACTGAGTTTCGACTTGTGGCATTCATCCGGTACTTCCTTTCGAAGCTCAGGAATGTTAGGGATACAGATTCGACCTTTGAGCCTTAAAATCCCATCATTATCTACTTGAAAACTCGTGGGTCCGCCTTGTTGAATTATCTCTCTGATCTTCTGAATAAAGTGATCATCCTCCTAAAGAGCAGATATTTTATCTATCAATGAAGTCGTGATAATAAAACTGGCGATCATCTCATTCTTTCGGCTTAACACATCGGCCACGACATTGGCTTTCCCTGGAGTGTATATAATTTCAAAGTCATATGCTGCAAGAAACTCCAGCCAACGTTGCTGCCTCAGATTCAGGTCCTTCTGAGTGAACAGATACTTCAACGACTGGTGATCTGTAAACAGTTCAAATCTCTCACCCAGAAGATAGTGTCTCCATATTTTCAAAGCGAACACAATAGCCAATAACTCAAGATCATGAGTTACGTAGTTCTTCTCGTGTGGCTTCAGTTGACGGCTAGCATAAGAAATCACTTGGCCTCTTTGCATTAACACTGCGCCAAGGCGTTCTCTAGAAGCATCAGTCCAGACTTTCAAATCCTGGTTGCCATCGATGATGGTTAACACTGGAGCAGTCGTTAGTCTTAATTTTAGCTCTTCAAAAGCCTCCTCACTTTCTGGAGTCCATTTGAATTTAGAGTGCTTCTTTGTGAGCTTCGTTAAGTGACCAGATATCTTCGAAAAGTTTTTAACAAACTTCCGGTAATAACTAGCCAAACCGAGAAAATTGCGGACTTCAGTGGGGGAACTAGGCTGCTTCCAGTTCTGAATAGCTGTGATTTTGCCTGGATCCACAGCAATTCCTTCTTTAGATACGACGTGGCCTAGAAATTTCACTTCATCCTGCCAGAATATACATTTGGAAAATTTGGCTTTTAATACATTCCGTCTCAGAATTTCTAGAACCTGTTCCAGATGCTTTCCATGTTCGGCCTTTGATTTAGAGAAGATTAGAATATCGTCAATGAAAACCAGAACAAATTTATTCAAAACCCCTCTGAACACTCTATTCATCAGATCGACGAAGTAAGCTGGAGCGTTACATAAGCCGAACGACATAGAATAAGTCGGGACCTCTGAATGCTGTCATTGGAACACACTCTTCGGCAATTCGAAGTTGATGGAAGCCTGTAGCTAGGTCCATTCGTGAGAATACTTGTGCTCCATTCAGACGATCCAATAAATCATCGATCCGCGGCAATGGATATTTATTCTTTATTGTCTGTTTGTTCAGATCACGATAATCCACACATAGCCGTAGAGTACCGTCAAATTTCAGGACAAAGACCACTGCCGCACCCCAATCAGAGAAACTAGACCTGATCAGACCCTTCCATACTAGCTGTCTTGTTTGATTGTCTAATTCCTCCTTCTCTTTCAAGGACATTCTTCAAATAGCGTGAACTACCGGCCTTGCATTGGGAATCAAAGCAATCTTGAAATCTATTTCTCTCTGCGGAGGTAAGCGAACAACTTCTTCAAACACATCCGCATAATTTTTTACGACAGGAATATCTTTGATGAGGTCGGGAATATTCTCTGCAACTTCAGGAATATTATCTATTTGGGCTGGAGAAACATTCAAAGCTGCCCAGAAGTCTTTTCTATTAGCATTCTGACCTTCACAGGGAATGGTTATATAATCACCTGATTTAATCTTCGCCTTTACGACTCTATCGGTGCATTTAACTTCAGCTTCATATTTGGTCAACCAGTCTAACCCCAAGATAATATCAAACTCTTTAAAATTCATGACGACCGCGATGGTAGGAAACCGATATCGAGAGAAGGAAACCGGCACTCCACAAATCCAACTGAGATCAATGGAACCCCCAACCGGATTCTGGACAGTCATTGGTTCCTTGAGCTTTTTCAAATTTAAATCCAGTTTCTTAGCTGCATCCTTTGCAATGAAGCTTCGTGACGCGCCTGTGTCAAACCGTACTTTGACTGGAATGTTTTTGACAGTAAGCGTTCCTTCTAAAACACCAGCCCTTTCTTGACTAGCTGAGGGCTCGGAAATTTCTGCTACTTCATTCGCTTGAACTATTCCAGGCTTGTTTAACTGCGGGCAATCCTTTGCAAGATGACAAGCCTCGTGGCATTGTTTGCACTCTCTATTCTCTTGGAACTCCCCGTCAGTTCTGAGCCTTTTCTTCTTTTGCTTTCAATTTGCTCTATATCCCTCTTTTCTTTGTTTCTTTAAAGATCTGCAACGTATTGACAAATGTCCTTTCTTATTGCATTTAGAGCAAATAGCAGTTGTTACTGGTTCTTTCCCAGACTTAGCCCTTTTTCTCTTAGCATCGGGCTTCTCATTGACCTCAGACCTCGTACTGGCTTCAGCAATATCAGTTTCCGACTCTGTTTTGTCACTAGAACAGACTTCTTCTTCGTCGCGTAACATTCCTTTCTTATGGAGATCTTCATACTGATAAGCCATGTATATCATTTATGAAAAAGGAAGCTTCACATTCCTCATTACACTATTCTGATATCTCCTTTGCAGGCCATGAATAAATCTCAGTTTTTTCCTCCTTGGATCTTGAATCAGATGAGGAGCAAAGTGAGCAAGTTCGTTGAATTTCTTATGATATTCTGGGATGGTCATATCACCTTGTATTAGATAAGAAAATTCATCACACAATCGCTCCGTCGCTTCGGGAGGAGTAAATCTTTCTAGGAAAATCACTTTGAATCTGTCCCAGGTGATATCACCTTTTGGATTATCTTTGATGATTGTTTCCCACCAGATTAAAGCTTCTTCTTTGAGCGCCCAAGAGGCTACTAATCTTTTCTGACCATCCCTCAACTGGATACGCTCAAAAATTCTTTCTACAGAACTCATCCAAGCTTGAGTCTGAATTATAGATTCATTGCCTGAGAACTGTGCTCCGTTCAGATTTCGATATCTCTTAAATAGAGCCTCTAGATCGGGTTCTGTATTTCTCCTGTTTCTAGCACTCATTTTTCTAGTACTTCTGCAAATAGTAGATCAAGTGTCAGGTCACAGAAAAGATATTTCAAAATATAGAGACAAATACTTCAAATGTAAATGTGTCTATCGAGGTGTAATCTCATTCTACTTTACTCATACTAGGATATTGCTGATCCTATCTGTATAGAGTTACCCGTCCTAGAACACTACTGGTTCTATTTCTGACGAGTTCGTTCAAATGTTATATTCTAGAACTAAGCATAACCAAAGCTCTGATACAAAATGAGACGACCCCAAACCCCGTCCTGACGGTGGCAAGGGTAATCCGTGGAATATAACACAGAAACAGATAATAGCAAAACAAAATTAAATAAATACACCAGATAATGAACAATAGAATATATTGGATAAAAGTAATCATCAGAGTTGCACAGTATACATGATCTTACTTAGTACAAATACAGTTCAGCTATACATAAATGTCTACAGCGGAAAAACAAACAAAATATGTACAATAGGAGCTGAGCAGCATAAAAAGAGATAAATGATAGAATCCATCCTCAGCTCCAGCTATCCAGAAGAACCAGCTAAACCTGAATACAAGGCTGCCCATGTAGAAAAAGGGGCACCCGAGTTTGAAAGTGAAACAAACTACGAGTCAATCATGGGACTGGTATGAGAAATCTACTCAACACATATATAATATGGCTAATCACAGGACCATGCCACTTTCGTGGAACGGGTTTACTCCATTGGATTGCCAGTGCCTTAAAACAAAATTTTCTTTTAAACATCGCTATGCTTTTTATAAAAATGAAGCCATTATAAGACTCAGTTCCCATCACACAATGCAACGCAAACCGGAGGATAGAGTTTTCACCTTAATACGGCCAAAATATGCTTGATATGAATAAAACAAAGGCATTTAATTTTATTGATAGTGTTTATATGTTTTGAAAGCAATTTCAATTCATAACTATCAATCATAGGCGGCATGGGTACCATATATCATGTCGCCATATATATATATACAATCAAAACCGCACAGTCACGTATTTGGAAATTGGATTTCCGTCATGAACCAAGGCAAAAGATAGTCCTTACCGACTTCGTGACTCTCTAGCCCGAGCCACAGGGTCAGAGCGCATCGACCCTTGGATCGTTAGGGCCGGTCCACCGATGTGGATTAAAATACCTGAACAATACGTTTCCCCGCCCTTTGGGGCGTAAACGAGCCAACGAATGACTCCATCGGACCCGGATCGTCCGATCTAACCGAGGCGCCTCGCAACAGCAACAACCACATAGGTGAAAAGTATATAAATGTCAGGGCTGGTAGGTCACTGACACCACCCTAGCTAGAAAGAAACGCATGCCCTCCCTGAGGTCCTTCTCCCGTTTCTGGTTCATACCGGGGTGTGAGGCTCGCGAATTCACGTTATACACAAAGCTACACCACCCAGGCGGTGCTTTGATCATCACCACAAGACTTTGCTTTTCAACAGAAGCCCTGATCACTGCATCTTAGCATGCCACATAGGATATTCATGCCATGCGACTGATGTCCATCGATATACAACCTCTGAGCTCGTGCGTTTCAGAGAAGGGCGTTAAGCAAAAGAATAAATTCTCCGCCGCCGAACAGATGTATATCTAATAGAGATCAATCAACACAGAATAAAATCCAATGTCAGAAACATAGTCCATTTACAAGTCCGTTCTGGCTCTGAACGAAACCGGAGGCACTAAATACCTCGCAAACCCATCGATCACCATGTACGTCTGGACGATCACCACTCATTATCCATATTTCGGGATGCCTCCCAATCAGGACCTCGGTTACCATCCAACCAAGGTGAAGATCTCCGGTCTTCGACCACCGTCTTCATCTTCGACTTTCAATCGTCGATCAATTATTTGAAATGAGAATTAACTCGGCCTTTTCAAATAATTCACGTATATTTAGAATTTTCAAATCAATTTATTTCAATGATTAAATCAATCGACAACACCAACTTGTTCTTTAATGTGTTTTTCACACCAAACACATTCAACCATCAAAAGCCACATAAATCAAGCAAATTCACTTTATTTCCATTCCATATCGTTTATGATATTTTACAACAGTTTATCGCTATTTTTATTTATTTTAAAATAGCCAATTTATTCAAAATGACGCTTCAGGCCATAACGCGGCCGTGGCGCTGTTTTTCTTCAGATTTGATTTACGCATATCTGAAAATATAATCGTTGGATCTTCACAAAATTTACATCATTAGAAAGGTCTTTTCAAAACGAATCCAACGGTTCCAGTTTCGGGAAAATCCGACGGTCGGATCTCCCGGTACAATCGTTTGAAGTTTCGATTTCAAAATACGAACTGCAGCGTCGTTATTCGATTTAATATAATTATATTTATATATTTATATATATGTATATATATATAAATATAATCGTTTCTGGCGCTGTTTTTCTTCAGATTTGAATTAAACCTTCCAGACAATCCTACCGTTGGATTTTTACAAAGTTGGTGCCGTTGGAAAGATATTTCCAAGGCGAACCCAACGGTTGCAGTTTCGGGAAAATCCAATGGTCGCATTTCCCGCACTGGTTGTTTGAAATCACGGTTTCAAAACACGAACTGCACAGCCACATTTCGTTTTATTTTTATTTATATTTATATAAATATAGTTCATTCAAAAATTCCTGTATCGTTTTCACTTCAAATATTTCACTAACGCCTTTAAATTTCGGAAAAATTCGCCATAACCTCCTTTGTACGGGAGGGGCTGGGAAAATTCTCAAATAGCCACACGGGCGTCTCATGTCAAAAAGAAAAAGAAACAGCCAAGCGGCTAGCCAACAGGCTCATAAAATCATCACCCAAACAAAACAGTAAATGTGTACCTATTTGTCGGGCACAAAATTTTATTCCTCTTCTCTAGCCCCTTCGCTATAACCTGTTCAATAAATATGCATGTACATATATGCCGTTCTTATCACTTATCATTTTCCACTCAACTTCATATTTGATTCCATTTGGTTTAAAAGCACCATTCATTCTAATGTTGTATGCGTGGGCAAAAATCACATCATTAGCTAGTTAATGAATATTTCGACTCATGCATATTTATTTGAACGAGTTGCTATTTTTAACACTTCACATTTCAACAATTCATGTATATAAATAAAATGTGATTTTTATTGTAAAACAATTCTTTCCAAAACACTATTATTTTATATAGTCTATATAGATGATAAAAAGGTGATTTTTATTGTAAAACCATTTATTTTAAAACAAGGTCATTTTACATAGTTTACATAGATGATAAAAAGGTGATTTTTATTATAAAACAATTTATTTCAAAATATGAATACCATTCAGCATATGAATTTCAATTCAACGAATGAATATCGATTCAACACACGAAGGTTTTCTATAGTTTCTATATATAGATAAAAATGTGATTTTTATATTTAAAACACGAAGACCATTCAACACATGAATTTCTAATCAACGAATGAATATCGATTCAACACATGAAGGTTTTATATAGTTTCTATATATAGATAAAAATGTGATTTTTATATTTAAAACACGAAGACCATTCAACACATGAATTTCTAATCAACGAATGAATATCGATTCAACACATGAAGGTTTTCTATAGTTTCTATATATAGATAAAAATGTGATTTTTATATTTAAAACACAAAGACCATTAAACACATGAATTTCTAATCAACGAATGAATATCGATTCAACACATGAAGGTTTTCTATAGTTTCTATATATAGATAAAAATGTGATTTTTATATTTAAAACACGAAGCCCATTCAACACATGAATTTCTAATCAACGAATGAATATCGATTCAACACATGAAGGTTTTCTATATAACGAATAAATATAGTTTCAACAAATGAAAATAATTCAAACACATGAATATTATTCAAAATTTCGACAGCATAACAGCAGGGTAGTTAAAACCGGGACCGTCCCTAGTACGGCTCCTCGCTCTACCTTAAAAACTCGCGGTTTTTGACAATGGGGATCATGCATCTAGTTCGCACGCAGGCGGCATGTATATATTTATTTCATTTCCACAAACTAATCCTATGTGGTTTCAACCAAATATTTCTCAACCACAAACGGGTATTTTCCAACCACAATCAATCAATATCAACCACAAACAATCCCAAACAACCATTCGCTATCAATCAATTTTCACACCAATCACAATCAATAAATATCGTCCATGGTTTGTGGACGAGGGGCGTATATATATATATATATATATATATATATATATATATATATATATTCATATATAGCAATTCACTTCTATTTCAACACATATATAATTTTTACAACGCATATATAACTTATACATCGAACGTACAACTTATACAACGCTTATACAAGAGGTGTACAACGCTTATATAACTCATATATCGACTATATAATTTATACATCGTCGTTTTCCATATCGTTTATAAATTAGAAATCTCACATTGGGTTCCACTCCACCAAAAATAGCAGAAGGCTCAGAAAAATATGCGGTCTCTTCTAAAATGTAGAAGGCGTCCACACGGTCACGATGTTTCCTGTTTCATCGAATTTCGTTAACGAATGAAAAAGATACGATTTTTATTCGATAACATGAATTTGCGACACTTTTAAAAGTTGAAAACAGTTTATAAAATATAAACCGCACCTCAGTTCATTGATTCGAAACTAGGTTTCCATTTTGCGATCGAACGATGTAGTATGAGGCCGATCCACTAGCGCTACGCTGTTGAGCCTCAAAATCCACGTCCAGGGGTGGTGGTGGGGTCCGGTCCGATGCCACGGCGGAGGAGATAATCGACACGAGGCCGGCAGACTTTGTGGAGCTCGTGCTCGACGATGGAGCAACGATGAAGGACGAGGTCGGTCTTGATTTGAAGAGGGGAGGGAGGCGGTTCGATTCTGGGTGGTGGCGCGGGTGAACGATGAACGGAGGCGCCAGATTTGAGGAGAGAAGGTGGGAAGGGGTTCCGCCGTTAATCGGTTCAATGGGGAGAGAGAATGCTGAGTTGGCCCAATAGATTTTTTTTATATATATTTTAAAATCTCTAAAATACCCCTTACACAGACGAACACCAATTCAAACCCAACGACTGTCGTCCCTAGCGTTTTACTCCCATTCCGAACACAATGGGATATGTTTCGTTGGCCCATTCGACTGTTTCAGTCAGTTTCCATTCAAATTAAAATATATAACATTCAATATTCGATTTGAACGTACATTTCAATTTGCTAGGGCCACAAACTGATTCAAGAAATTCCAGAAAAATAAATCTGGCTATGTTTTGACGATACGGTCCCAACAAAACTAGTTTCGTCGAATTCTGAGACCGTTTGCAAAAAGGCCCATTTTTGGTCGATCCAATTTAACTATAATTGACCAAAACACATTTCCTTTTGCCACACTCACATATTAGCTTCAAAAATTATGAAATTTTAATCCTAGCAATAACTTCACATCCTGGATCCAACAAAAGTGATTTTGTCGAATTCCGAGGTCGTATGCAAAATGGCCAATTTCACGGGCTATATAAATTCCATAGCGACCTTTCTGAAAATTCATTCGGCCATAACTTTTGCTTTCCGCTATGAAAATTTGATTTTTTAGATTCGTTAGAAAGGTATTCACTAACAGATTTAAATATTTTTGGTTTCACTAAAATCCGTTTTGTTTTGCACCCGGTATAGTCCGACAAAGTTTGAATTCAATTTTTGAAACTACCGCGCCATTTCAGGCCTTGTTTATAATTATAATTAATTATATTCGTTTTCAATTGTCGATTCAACTCACTTTCCATCTCTATTATGTAAAATATTTATTTTAAATATTTAAAATCCATTATTTTAGCCAATAATTTTTTTAAATTGGTTCAGATTTTCTGGGTCGTTACACTAGGTCACCCAGGTCGATTGGGTAGTCGACCTGGGGGTCGACCCCCCCCTTTTCCAGCTTTCTAAACCTGATTCGTTTCTCTGTATCCGGATGCCATTCTGACCAGATTCGTTGACTTCTACACTATATAAACAGCCCTAGTCTCCTTCTCTATTCACAATTTTTTTCTATCCTTATGCTGCCTCTGAGAAAATATATAAATAGGTAATATATAAAATAAATCAAGACGAGGAAGTGCTGCTCAAATTGTCAAGAGAAGGTACGAATCAAGATTAAGGCTTCAGAATGAGAATCAAAGGCTACCTCAAACGATATCAAGCAACGTCGCACGAATCATAGCATCGCCATCTTTCTATTCTAATCTAATCTCTGTAAGTCAGTTACTTCTTAGATTTGAACGGTTCTCTTTTCGTGACATGAAATTAAAGGAATAAAAGAGAATGCCAATTCTCTCTATTCGAATCAGTGCCTATTTCTTTGGACCTAATTAAGAACTGTCATGATTCGAGGACAAATAAGACTGTGACTATGAAACTATGGACCTTAGAACCATATGCCTCTTTGACTATGAACATTGCCTATGACTATGAACATTGCATATGACTATGGACATTGCCTATGACTGTGACTGTGACTATGAGAATTATTTCCTTGACTAAGCCTATGCCTTTGATTGGGAAACATAAACTATTGCCTATGACATAACAAGGACAACTGTGATTAAACACCTATGATTCATGACTAGGAAAGTGTTGCTTAAGTTTTTGACTATGAAATTGGGTCTAAAACTGATTTTCTATTCTTCCTATTCTTGGTTTTCTTTGGTTTTAGACCTTGGGAATTTACCTATTAAGTTAGGTCTACCCATGTTCTTGAACCTACGTCTCTATTCTGTCTATTTTTGGGTTTTATTTGGTTTTAGACCTTGGGAATTTACCTATTAAGTTGGGTCTACCCATGTTCTTGAACCTACGTCGTTATTCAACCCTTTTTATGCCAGTTATTATGTCTATCCTTTGCATAGTATCTTTGGTTCATTCCCTATTTTCGACGAATCTAGATTTATCTATAATCTATATTGAATCACGATTATACGAACGGTGGGAATACGATTTGGGCAAAATACGAAATTTACTAAAAACGTAGTTTTTAACTTGGAAATTGGCATAAATTGTGAACATGTAATATGGCATGTTCATAGAAATGCAAATTGGATAAATTTGACATGAATTATAGGATGTGTAATTTGAATCTAGTATTGACGTGTAAATTTAGCATTTACATGAATTGTGAACTAGAATAATAAGTCTAGTTTGACATAAACTGTAATTAGAATGATAAATCAGAATTGGATTAGCTAATTTGGCATGATGATTATATTGGCATAAATTTGAAATTGGCCATAATTGGGAGTACTTGTCAGGTTTAGAAAAATCATGGTTAGTGACACTTGATTTGGTATAGTTTACATACCAAAAAGCATAAATATGATATAGAGGGGAAAATGGACCGTAAGAATGAATGTTGACAATTTACATTAAAAGAGAAATTAGGAAATAAGTAAATTAGGAATAATTTACTTATAGAATTTGTCCTAAATAAGAAAATGTAAATTTAGACAAATTAAAGGTTTATTAACGACATCTCTTTTAATGGTACACCAGAAAGTTCTAGGGTGACAGAAAGGATAGTGTCTAGGCTTGGGTTTGGAAAATACAAGTTTCCTGCTCTCCCTGGCTATCCCTAACTGATCCGACGGACGGGATGGTTACTTTCAAAACCTGATTTGAAAACTAATCAAAACTCTTTGAACTTAGAAAACACGAATATGCCTAACCCGAGGTTAGACTGAGTTGTGATGTAAACCTGCCCGGAACCAACCGACACATCCAGTATTCGCAACAATATCTGTCTAATTTGAGTGGTCGCGGCTTTAATTTATTTAGTTAAAGCTAGAACAAGAATGGTAGAGTTAAGTTAACTAAGACACTTAACCAGTTCAACATGATAACTAAACTGATGGGTGGGGTTAGGTTCAGACTGACACTTAACACAGTTAAGCTAGAATGGGAGGGTTAAGTCCATAGGAACACTTAACCAACTTAACACAGTTAAGCTAGAATGGGAGGGCTAAGTCCATAGAGACACTTAACCAAACTCAAGGTAGCAAGACAAGATTTGTAGGGGTTAAGTAAAGTTAATACACTTAGCCAAATTAACATGTTAATTAGACTAGAGGTTGGGGTTAAGTAAAATCTAATACACTTAGCCAATTTGATATGTTAGCTGGGCTAGACCGTAGGGTTAAGTAAACTTGAGTACTTAACCATCAGATTGTGATAAAGGAATAGGGCTAAGTCTAAAACATGAAGGGATAATACTTAACCATTAATAACATGTTAATTAAAACAGACGGGCAAGGTTAAGAAGGAACACTTAACCAATACAGGATGAATGAGTTGGGTTAAGTAATAAGAAATACTTAACCACTGTAACTTGGTTTGTGGTAGGGTTAAGTCAACGTGAATTACTGATAACACTTAACCAGTTTGACAGGATAAATGAAGAGGGTTAAGTTAGCTTGAATTGACTAATGACACTTAACCACTCCAAATTGACGGGAAAGAGAACTAAGTAGTAAACCTTAGTTAAAAGGAGCTAAGTAGTAAACCTTAGCTGAGAAAACAACGATTCTGGAAACTAAGTGGTAAACCTTTGTTAGTAGAACTAAGTAATAATTCTTAGTATAACACAGGAAGGAGCGAATGTCCGTCTGAGTAAAAAGAAGGCTCCAACGAATTGGGTTACGAAGCCCGAGGCTTCGAGGGGACGTGAGGGTACTCTTGGTATCCCTCTGTGAGGCTGCAGATGATCCTCCTGGGCTCACAGAGGTTAAGGTCTGCATTAGAAGAACCAGGGGTATGCCTTGGTTGCAATATATGGCAACCTAAAGACTAGGATGGACCGACATGATTCGGCGAGAAAAACGGTAGCCCTGTGATAGCAACTCGTCGTCTACCATCCATCTTGAGTCAATTGAGATACGTGAAGCGGAAAGGCGGAGAACTCCAAAAGACCATATACTTGCTATCTAGTTAGGAGTGAGGATGGCCATAGGATAGTGGGGCACCGGGGGCCGGCGTATAGTTCTCATTTTTCATGGTGTGCCTTCCATTAGTTGAGGGAGGGGTCAAGTGGGACCATAGCCACTGGAACAAAAACAGACCATAGCATCTGCGTCGGCAGATATCTGAAAGCTCCCGACCGAGTTCTGTGTTTCTTGATTTGCCCTGCAACAGGACTCGGGTCGCACATTACAGGACATGTGCATCTAGAAAAGCGATAACTATTCGTGATACATGCGTGGGGAAGTATAGGGACATATACCACTCTAGGTAGTGTGTCCTAGACTTGGGGGCATCGTTCGTCAGGTAGCATAATCCCTAGTTGGACTAGGTGGCATAAATCCTGAATCCGAGAAGAGTTCAGCGGATAGCGTAAAATCTAGTTGAATCTAGAAAGCACTTGATAGAAAACCCTAGATTAGATCTAGGTAATAACTAATAAATGGAAGCCCGAAGGCAATGGAAAATACAGTGATTGGGATCACGTTATCGTTACTAGTTGGGACACTAGTTAGGCGGTGCAGAGATATAGAAACCAGTATAACAAGGAAATAGTGAAACGACGAAAGTATTAGAGCATATCCAGTTTATCTTATCTTAGCAGTATCTTGTGTTAATCTTGTCTAATCTTGCCGACCCTATCATCATGGTGTTATCTTGTATTCAGTTAATTCATGTCGTTTTGTTTTTCCATGTTCACATGCTAGAAGTTACTGAACTTACTCAGGCTTTATGTCTGACTCTGTTTTCCTTTCGTCTCCTTTTCTTCCGTCCCCCCCCCCCCAGGTAGTAAAGGAGGGAATAGTATAGCTCAGGTTAAGTTGGACTGTCACTCTTTCCCAGCTTGAAGATTTTTTGAAGTTTTGCTTGGATTCTCTTTTCGGATGCTATGGCCGGCTCTTGCTAAAATTGGGGAATATAAATGTTGTTTTATGCTTCTTTATTTTGTAAGACAGATGATACTCTGATATTATAAAGAAATCGTTGTACAAATCATTTTATCAATAAAGCAAAGTTTTATTTTCCGTTGTTTAATTTCTGTCTGTCTTGTAATTTATCTGCATCTTTTACCCTAAATGCTCCACAGAACTTAGTGCATTCCCTTTGTGAGTCACACTAACGGATGTGGGGTGTTACATGCAGCATGTGACATGGCTCTGCATTCGGCTTCAGAAGAACTTTGAGAAACTATTGCTTACTTCTTAGAATGCCAACAAATGAGATTTGGTCCAAATAAAAGAACATAACCAGTGACTGATCTTCGAGTCATTGGGCATGCAACCCAATCGGAATCAGAAAAAGCTTGCAACATGAGAGTATTTCCATGATGAAATAAAACTCCATAAGAAATAGTATGTTGTATATATCTCAAAACATGAATGAGAGCTTGAAGATGAGATTCTCTTGGACTTCGAAGAAATTGACTTAAAATCTGAACTGAAAAAGAGAGATCTGGTCGATTATTTGTAAGATAATTAAGCTTCCCCACTAGACTTCTATAATAGACAGGATTTTTGAGTAATGCACTTGAATCATCAGCAGAAAGTTTAAAATTTAATGGTAACGGTGTAACACAAAAGAAACAACCCCTAAATTTGCATCCTGCAATACTTCATTAGCAAATTTCTGCTATGTCAACAGCATACCATGATTCAAATATACTATTTCCATGCCTAGAAAATAGTTGAGCTTTCCCAAATCTTTAATGCTAAACAGAGAGTGAAGAGTATTCTTGAGGTGTTGAATCATACAATCATTAGTTCCTATGACTAATATATCATCGACATAAACAACAACTATCACAATGTCATTTCCCATAATCTTGAGAAACAGAGAAGAATCAAATTTAGATTGCACAATGCCGACATCACTAAGAATAGAAGTTAACTTTTGATACCAATGTCTAGAGACTTTTTTGAGCACATACAGTGATTTTTTAAGCCTGCAGACATGATGCAATGGGTTAGGGATACCTTCAGGCATTGTCATGTATACTTCTTCAACCAAATCTGCATGGAGGATCGCATTGTTCACATCTAATTGAAAGATATTCCATCCTTTTGTGAATGCCAAAGCTAACAATGTTCTGATTGTCGTCATACGTACAACAGGAGAAAAACGTTTCCTCATAATCCACACCATGTTTTTTTGTATATCCTTTAGCTAAAAGTCGTGGTTTAAACCTCTCAATAGTGCCATCAGATTTAAGATTGATCTTATAAACCCATCGACAACCTATATCCTTCTTCACTGCTGGTAAAGGAACAGATTCCCATGTATTATTAGTTTGAAGTGCTTGTATTTCCTTTTGCATGGCCTCAACACATTGCGGTTGTTTAGAAGCTTCCAGATAATTTCCGGGCTCTATAACAGATGCCTTATTAATGACAGTTGAATTAGCATGAATAGAAGATGTAGCCAATGAAGAAATAAAACCATAAATAAGTGAAAACTGTTCAGCTGGCAATGTACAATTGCACACATAATCTTGTAAATATGAAGGTTCTCTTCGTGCTTTTGTTGACTGTCTAATAGGCTCAACTGTTGATGACGTCTCATTGTTTGATGTTGTAGACAAGTCATTATCAGATAAAGTTGTCGAAGGTAATGTTGAAGATGAAGGTGAGGACCCCATAGTACTCTCAAAATCAGCAGGTATAGACACAAAGTTTTCTTCGAACTGAGTATGTGGTTGCACAATAGGTAGTACATTATTAGTAGCTTCATTCATCACTTGCAGTTGTAAAGGAAATACCGTTTCATGAAAAATAATATCTCTAGTAATAAAAACTTTACTTGTCTTGAGATTCAAAACTCTGTATCCCTTCACTCCTGATGGATATCGAAGAAAAATACATGGTTGATTTCTTGGATCAAACTTCTTTCTATGTGCTTGTGTAGTAGCAGCAAAGCAATGGCATCCAAAATGCTTCAAATCAGCATAAACAGGCACAATATGATACAGCATTTCAAAAGGAGATTTGAACTTTAAAGATGATAGAGGATATCTATTGATTAGATATGTATCATGCAAGATGGTTTTTCCCCAGTAAGTTTGTGGCAGCTTAGATTGAAAAAGTAACGCTTTGGCGGTCTCTAACAAGTGTTGGTGTTTCCTCCCAACAACACCGTTTTGTTGAGGCGTTCCCACACAAGTAAGTTGATACGTAATGCCTTTATTATCATAAAATTCTTTAACCGAATGACTGTAGAATTCTCCTCCATTATCTTTTCTTATAACTTTAACAACCGTGTTAAACTGTTTCTCAACAAAAACAACAAAAGCTTACGACACATTGAAAGCATTATTTTTATGAGAATAAATGTGTCCAGGTGGTCCTTGTGTAGTCTTCTACCACAGTTAAGAAAAAAATATAACCATTATATGTAGTAATAGAATATGGACCCCAAATATCAACATATAACATTTGAAAAGCAAAAGTGCTCTTGATAGAGCTTACAGGGAAAGGACCTCTTTGTTGTCTAGCTTGAGGACAAACACTACATACAAGAATTTTAGAAAAATCAAACCTCTTTACAAAAGGAAATCTATGCATCTGACTATATGGAATGTGTCCTAGTCTTAAATGACAAAGTTCTAAATCTTTATTACAGAAACTATTAATAGGTTCAACAACATCTTTCTTTTGACTTGTACTTGTATGGAAGGTAGTGAGATATAGTCCCTTTCGTTGCTCACTAAGAACCTGAGATGTGTTCATTGAAAGGTCCTGAACAATGAAACATTGAGAAGGCGCGAATAAAAGGTTGATGTTGAGGGTTTTTGTGAGGTGCGAAGCAGAAAGCAGGTTAAAAGCAAACTCGGGTACATGTAGCACATTTTCAATGGCAAGATTATCATATAAATGCACTTTCCCTACATGTTTAATTTCTCTTTGACTTCCATCAGGCTTAGTGATGTATTCTTTCTCAGATAATACATCCTAATTTTCAAATGATGACAGATGTGGGGTAATATGATGTGTTGCTCCAGTTTCAATCACCTACCTATGTGAATTAATATGAACAACAAAGCTAGAATTTATACCTGCCATCATGCTAGCTTTATTCGTCACAGAATCGGAAATTTCACTCTTGCTAAGAAGTGCAGTAAGCTTGTTGTATTGTTCTTGGTAAGTACAGGCTCAAAATCTGATGTAGAATTAATAGAATTGCTGTGAGCATCATCTTTCATTGTAGATCCACTGACATTAAGGGTTGATCCTCTCTGCTAAACTTTACATAAAATTTGATACTTTTCCTTATCATTTCGAGGGGGATATCCATGAATTTTGAAACACCTCTCAATACTATGCCCTGGCACTTTACAATTATCACAGAAATACATGAATTTCTTGTCATTTCTTCTGCCTCCTCTATAATTTGACTGTCCTCCTCTGTTATTTCCTGAATTTCCTCTACCAAATCCAGATCCACTCTTCTGGTGAATAATTAGAGCAGTGGAATCACTTCCAATATCAAAAGAAGTCTTAAGTTCTTTCTATTTCTCTTCTTGCAACACAATTTGATAAGTTTCATTGATATGAGGGGTCAGTTTCATTATTAATATATTAGATCTGACAAGACTATAGACATCATTCAGACCAACTAGAAACTGTACTAGTTATTGATTATAAAGAAATTGAGGTATAGTTCCAACTTTTCCACATGAATCACAGCTAGGCATTTCAACAAGCATAATGTATTCATCCCACAGTTTCTTAAATTTTGTAAAATACGCACTGATGCTAAGATTTCCTTGAGAAACAGTGAACAATTCCTTTTGTACCTAAAAATTCGAGCACAACTTGGAGTACTAAAACGCATTTGCAGATCGTTCCATACTTGATCAACGATATTGCAATACACCAGCTTTTCTTCAATGTCTTTGTCTACAGAACGAAATAGCCATACCATCACCATATTATTGCACACTACAACAAAATAGATCTATTACAACGTCCATTTAACAACGGGCGTTTGCTGCCCGTTGTAATAGGCTGTTATTATAATGGTAATCTTCTGGATTGTTGTAATAGATGCCTGTACAACACCCCTTTGGGCATATAATGCCCGTTGTAATAAGTGCTATTACAACGGTCATTTTTAGGCCCGTTGTAATAGATATCTATTTTACAACGGTCACAATATGTCCATTGTAATAGATATCTATTTACAACGGTCACAAAAAGTCCATTGTAATAGACGCCATTTTTTGACAGTCAATGATTAATAATTACAATACTTCCATAAAATTAATTTTGATTATTTAATAATTAATTATTAAACATATATTACTTATTATTAAGTATAATATTATATTATTAATTACTAATCATTAATTATATTATATTATTTATTATTATTTAATAATCAATCGTTAATCATATTATAATAATCATTTATAAATTAAAATAATTAATGATTATTAAGAAATAATCTCTAATTACTAATTATTATATATAATCAGTATTCCAACAAACTTAATTTTACTTTCCAGTTATTAGTAAGTAATATATATCCAGTAATCAATATCAATAATTTATAATTAACAATAAACATTAACAATTTATGATTAATAATATTACTACATGCATCTCTCCCACTGCGAAAACAAAGGAGAAGACGCAATTGGTTTCTCATACTTGCCTCTAACAATATTCAATTTGTTCTTTGCTCCAAGTGATATCTCCACTGATCTCTTCCAGTGATAGTAATTCGTGTCTATCAATTTCTGTGTTGTTAGAACATGATGAGGATGATTTGAGTGATGCAAATAGAAAACATGATTCAGATGTAAAGTGTACGATTCAATTTCATATGATGTCGGCATTTCAAAAAAGAAGGAAACTCAGATCTAAAAGGGAATTAGGGAAAAAAAACAAGCAATCAATTCTGCGAAATTAGCTCTAGTACCATCACAGAATTACTGCTAAAGTGAAAACAAGATTACAGTAATTAGAGAAGAACAAAACAGAGAGAGATTAGATTTGGTGGAGAACCATTGTGGACTCCATTAATAATTCCCTTTTATTCATTACTATGAAAATGAAATCGTACAGCTGTTTTCAATATGCATGGTCAGTGTATATATATATATATATATATATATATATATATATATATATATATATATATATATATATATATACACAATAGCCAAAAATAATAATAAAGAGGTAAAAGAAATAATTTGTTTTCCTGCCAATACTTAGTCTGGCTCTCTACGTAACACATATCTCAATTTAAACCGAAAGTGACGCATTTCGTGAAAATACTATCTTATTTATTTGATCTTATTAAATTGAATGATCCTTGCTAATGATTTAAGATATCTATGTGAAAAGTTTGAAATAAAATTGTATCTTTTTGTCCGATTTTAAGTAATAATTAATATTTCACTTTTATCAGTTCATGATTCATTTCGATATAATCTTGATATAAGCTTTTCTGGAGCGGACTAGCATATAATAAGGATGCTACGGTCTATTCTAAACTAAAATTTACCAATTACTAAGATTGATTTTTTTTGTTACTGTTATTAATGAGGTATATGCATATGATCTTCATCGTATGATGACTTTTTTTATATAAAAAAATTGCTTTTATACATTATCGGGTAGGGTAATTAATTATATTCCGGATTAGTTCATTTTTGTCATTTCTTTTAAAGTACTATTGTGTATTTTATAAGCGTCATGAAGATTTTGAAGGTAGAAGCAAAATTTTCAAGTAAAATATGTGTGTCTATTATAGAAATGTAACATTAGTAGAAAGAGTGGTTGGAGCTTGAAAATCAATACTGGTACTAAGCTCATTAGGAATGTGGTACTCTGTGCATTATGTGGGTCTTAAATCTTGGTTTTGGAAACTTCCTAAAGCTATAGTGTATGAAATGGCATAACCAAGTAGAAGGTTGTATTGGTTTCTTAAAAGAAAAAAAACAGAATTGTTAAAAACATTGCATATCTGGAGCACATAATCATAAGTTATTTACGAGATGGTAAGAGATCGTGTAGATGCAACTATTGTGGCACTGTAAGGTGTTACACAATTTCACTGTGTAGACTTTAAGCAATTAATACAAATGGTGTAAGAGAATTTGAAATTGGACATGCATACTTGTATGTTTCAGATTTCAAGTTAACATGAAGTTCTGGCTTAACTTATACTCCCTCCAGTCCAAAATATAGGACATTTTTGATTTTTTTCCACATAAACTAAGGTAACCTAAACATTACATATTTATCCTTTTATTAATCTTCTCATGCTTAAATTGTCATTTGCTTTTCATCGAAAAGTGTTCAACAACTTCCACCTGGCATCATTATTTGCATGCAACCTTTGTATCTCTTTAGCTTCTGCATGAAAAATTGCAGCCTGAAGAAGCTTTGTTTCTTTTAATGATAGATATTTAAAGTTTTTTGAGGGGTAAAACAGAGGATAATATGTCTATTTGTCCCAAACGTCATGTATGCAGCAAAATGGCTATACCTATAAAATGTCCTATATTTTGGACTTGAGGGAGTATGCTTCAGATTTTAAATTCAAGTAACTTCAGTAAGAAGTTTCATGTTCATCTTCCTTAATGTGTATAAAGCATTAAATTACAAGATGAATTTGCTCCCTATCTTTTCCGCATTCATTTGTGGTTGGGCATTGGCACATTTATTATAAATGTTGTATGAAATCAACAACCATTATTCATTATAGGTCCATCTTTAGTTATTATTTTGCATCTATATTTAGTTGTTAATGTGTCAATCTTTAAATATGGTTTTATTTTTAATAACCACTAACATTTTGACGAATGGTTAGGGGATATAGGATTAAACGATATGTCAGGCAAAGAGAATTTCATAACAACCAACAGTGCTTTCCTATTAAGACACCACCCACGGCCAACTCATGATATTTCTTTATCATGCTACTCTATTAAAATTTATAGCAACACCAGTATGCATAGAATGAGTTTGCGCTAACTTATAGGATAACTAATGCAAATTTGTTTGTTTCCATTTGTTTCTTCTATCATGTTACTCTATTAAGATATTTTGATGTATATATTAGCAAATTATACATACATTTTATCATGTGAATCTGAATTCTTTGATACTCTATTAAAATTATTTATGTTGTTTTTATTGACAAACTCATGATATTAGAAAAATATTCTTATGTAAAGTTTTATCCATTTGTTTCTTTTGCAATTTATTATTTGATAATTCTGTTCGCTAAAACAAATGAATTCGGATTTTTCAAACATGTGGCTTTTGCTAACATATTTAATTTTCTTTTGTACCCAAGTACCTAACTATCTGACGAGTTATAATACCTTCTCCTTAATGTTAAGATCGTTAACATTTCATCCTATCAGATAATATATGGAAGAAATGACAACAAGATTCCACTATACCAAATTTTAGTTCATTGAACTCAGAGCGGAAAAAGGATTTACTTGAATTTAAAAAGGATTTCATTTATGTATAATTATAAGTACCCTAATACAAAATCATATAATTCTAATTAATTTTATCATAAACATTTTACTTTAATTTCCAACAATAACATCCAGTAGTAAATTTAATGGCTATAAGGTTGGAACAATGTTTATATTGTTTTTCAAAATCTCAACCCCCCCAGCTAATACATATTGAACTTCTCCACCTTTGATACATGTCATGTCTATGTTTTCCATGGATGACATTACATATTATTTATTCTTAAAAAGGAAATTCTAATACATTATACCTACATTTTGTTCCCATCCTTTTATTTTGGCCAATTTAGGACCACTAATATCACATATTTTTATAAATTCATCTACATTACTACTGTAACAGAATCATTAATGGTTCCTAATGCCTAAAAGCCATAGGTTTTAGCTTTGATTATAGTATGTGTAGGGATCTAGAATGTGGATCAAAATGACTTGGGGTTGACTTACTGGCTAACTAATGTATTTCACAGTTTTTTTTAAAATTTAAATACGTCGGGATATATAATTATAAACCTTAGCAAAAGCAATGTTATTCATACAGTAGTGGACATAAATTTTGTTTGATTTCCTCGATACCCACACATAGATTAGATGTGGCGTCATAAAGACTAACGGTAAAGTTATGGCTTCTACTTCTCATTCTCATTATCTTTGCCTTCTACGTTATTGTTGACGTCATATTCGAACTTAAGTCATTCCTCTCCACAATCATTTTCCATATATTTTGATTTACAACTGTTATTTTTATATGGGATTACACATATTCTTCTGTACATTCTTTTTCAATATTTGTTTTAGGGAATCAGATGTTAAATCATTAAACAATGGTTTATTATGCTTTGCCACTTTTGGACTGTCAATCCTTCTTCCTTTAGATTTTATTTCTATGCAATCATATGTACTCAGTGGTTCTGTGAAAAATATATTCAGCCATTTTGATTTCAAGATTTTTTACCGTGTGTCATTTTATTCTGCATTTAATGACCATAGTTTTGTTGTTACTCGGTAAAACTTTACTATATGTTAAGTTCAATGGTTCTATACAATGAATGGCCAGTGATACCAAATGACCTTCTTGGTTGTCATTTAAAACTAATTCATAATTACTATGTCACTAAATACATAGAGTATTAAATGCAAACTTTTCCTTATAGTTTAACGACTATCCATAATGAATTTGAACCACTGAAAAATTAATTGAACTTTATATCACATTGATTATATGGAGTGTTGATTGCAACTATTCAATAGCATGACGTGGCTCCTTTTTGGAGGTAACTAAGTGTTAATAAATGCTATGTAATAACAGACCGTAGGGACAAAGCACGGGTTTGCATCAGAAGGAATGCGTAGTAATCTAAAAGATCATAAAATATCAGGATAAAGAATTTTATTCCTTCCGTGTTAAAAAACCGATTAGAAAATACTAACTTACGTCGCAATCCTAATTTAGTTCTTTCAGAAAGAACTTTCTAATCAAAGGATTTGTTTGGTTTAATTGCAATTTTTTTTCTTAGTAAGGATATGTGATTCATCCTAACTAGAAAAGTTTTTTACAATCAAAGGACTAATCAAACCCTAATTGTTTGATATATGTTACTTAATGTTATTAGTAATCAATCCCGAATGTTGCGTTATATTTCTTAATTAATTATAGTAATACATTTACATATTACACTATACTATTGTTATATTAGTATATTCTAATTTTCTAATAAAATCTTTAAAATGCAATTAACTATTTAAATTTTGTTGATTAGAGTTGGTGGAGGGTAATTAGTGCAGCTATGTTGTTTCTTTGCTTATGCATGACCTAGAAAAAGTGTAAATGAAAGTATCAACCATGGACAGTAGCGGTAGTTGCATGACATGGTATACTGGGAAGTTTCATGATAACTTACTTGGTAGTAATGGTGGTATGTGGAGCATGGATGATGCAGCTAATGGGATAAAATGACCAGCCAAGTAAAATCATTCAGTCACAATATAACACTAAAAATTGCAAATTTGCATGTTTTGTGGATGTAGTATAAAATAAAAAAATTAAGGTTGGCCACATCTTCATGTGAGTCACCTACAGGTTGGTTTATTTTTGTTCTTTTTTCTACCTAGCATTACTTTGTTTTTTCATTATCAATCATTATGAATTTTTCTTCGCAATAGATTTTTAAGGCAATTACGTATATACATGTTAACTATGAGATCACTAATTCAACTAGGTGAATTAAATCAATTTTAGTTTTATTTACATAAAATTATTCATCACTCACGTTATTTGATTAGAATTTATAGATGTGTCTATGGGAGCTTAATTAAATTGATTTGTTTGCATAATTTATGGCACCATCATACCATAACTTCCTATAAATTGGTTGGAGTGTCCTTATATTTTTTTCCCCAGTATTTAGGATTTCTATCTGCTGCTTTGAATCAATTTTGGATAATAGAAAAATAGAGAATTGATGTATGCTTAATGTTAATTGCTATTCTCAATGATTCGTTCTTTGATAATTGTTTTATAGGATTATGCTGCCGTGACAAAAGATAAAGAATCATGGAGATGTCCGCTACATTAGCCCAGTGGATAAGGACTTGTGTCGAGGTAACAACGATGTGAGTTCGAAATTCGAAACGACATGCTAAAAGGGTTTACCATGTGCATATGCTACGATTAGCCTCTTACGTGGTATCCGCAGACCGGACTAGGTGCACTGGGGGTTTTACGGCTCTGGTCGGTTTTCCCCCTGTTTGAAACAAAAATGATTCAAACACCAATGGTGTGAAATCACACTTCACCAATTATGGTTGAAATTAAAAGGGCCACAATCGCAAAATATACAAAGAAAAATAGGCAAAGGACATGGGATTTTTATAGTGGTTCGATTCAAAGCGAATCTACGTCCACTTTTGAAGTATTCTTCATCACTATGGAGAGAATTACATACTTTATCATCTGATACATCATATTTATTACACTTGACTTCTTTTGAAACAATTCTCCACTTTTTGCTCTCTTTCTACTTTAGATCACACTTAGATTCGAGAAGGAACGAATTGGATTCTGTAATTATATACTTTTCCTTGGTTCCATCATGAAAATGGTTTTTAATCTGTGCTTTAAAGAGGAACAATGGCGATCAGAGATCACCTAGAGTGAATCAGAGTGTGAATTAATGGTGCTCGGAGAAGATAAGATCCATTTCATGTAGGAGGAAGAAAGAGAGAAGTTTGGCGGCCATTAACAGAGATTTTAGAAGCTTTAGAACGGTCGAAGAATGATTTTGGCAGCCCTTCAAGGTAGTGGAATCGGACCCTTGAATTGTGAAGGAATGGGCTATTTATAGGTTTAGTTTGGGGGTAGTGGTAGTCTCGTAATTACGAAGTGCAAAGTTTGGGTTGGCCTAAAATTTGGATCGGGCTAAACTTATTTACAGAAATGCCAATGGTCCACTTTACAACTGTCTACATCTGTCATGTCCCATAAATTACGGTTCTGCCACTGCATTTAAACATGGCTGACCCAAAATGTAATGTACAGACCAACTCGAATTTGATACCAGCTGCCTCCGCATATTTAAAGTGCCCAATCCATTTTAATACAAGTAGTGACCGACCAGATTTATTGAAAATGATACCGACCCAGTTGTATTTAAATAGGACCAACACAATTCTTATAAATTGCTCAATCCACGTAGTGCTTTAGATGTTGGCCGTTGTCTTGTGAATATGTCGACTACTGTATACTTCACTTGACAATTCCTCTCTTGCTAATAGTAAGTATTGTTCCATGCGAAATAATTCAAACTGATTCACATACATTTATGCATGCACCGACCAGCTTGTTCGATGTACCGATCCAATTTAATGAAATTTACTATACTTCCACCGCATGTTTCATATTGACCGTCCCACTTTATTGAACAACCCCGACCCATTCATTTCTGATAGGACCGATCCATTTTGTGCCACATGCCTGGTGTTCAACTTTGAAGCCAAGTGCTTTTGTATTTTGCTGAATGTTACGTATTTGGTTATGAAAATATGGGGACTCATGTAGCTTTATACTTGCAGATTTATTTCGCATGTTGATCAATCTATTATTCACTACAACTAACGTCATATGTATAATATCCGACCCGTATATATTAATGTGCGATCATTTTATGTTGTTTATAATTCAATACCGATGATATATAGCATTTTGGATATGGGAACAACCAACTGATTATTAGTTTGCCTTGTACTCATCCACGTGAGCTCCAGGCTAATGTGTTCATCATATTGCTTTATATATAAAATCATGGTCCAGCTCACGGAAATGTGTATGCCAATCCATTCTCGTTTTAGGCCAAATCATCCTATTTCATTACTATTGACTCACGCAATGCCAAGTGCAATCTCATGGAACGTTATAAAATGACTGGTCCATGTAGTCGCATAATCGCCATAATGCTTTGTTTAACATAGCCGACCCAAATTTAAGTATCAAAGTGTCGACCCGAATTTGGTGCCGACCTAGTTAGTGACAGATCCAATGCAGTGACAATAGGATCTAAATTAAACCCTAGAGGGGGGTGAATAGGGTTTATCGCAGATTTTTGCTGAGTAATAATAGCAACGCAGATAATAATCAGAATAAATGCAGAAAATAAATAACACACAGATATACCTAGCTTCGGCAAAACCTTGCCTACTGCTGCATTCCACAAGGTTTCTACTAGGAGTTAAAACAATCTCTACGCTTACAATTCCCTGTAAACTCACGACACTCGCTCCCAACTGTTCTTAACCCTATGCTCAAAACCCTGCACTGGTTTCTATCCCCAAAACCAGATTTCCTCGAATTACAAATCCCATATTTCGTCTCCCTAGTTTTAGAGACAAACTAGAAAACTCTAATTCGATTACAACTTGAAATTAAAGACGAAATAAAAAACAAATTTAAAACAATTTAAAACCCTTTAAAAAAAACCTAGTCTGAATTAATAAACTCCTTTTTGCCCTTGTAAAACTTGGTTGGCCCCTTTCTTATTTGCTTCACCACTTTAAGCCGGATCTCCTTTGTCTCTCTGGAAATAGAAAGGGCGGCTCCAAGGGTTTTGATTCTTTGTCCCAAATCTCGTCTTTGATGACTTCTGGAATTTGTGGTTCTCTGTATTCTCGCATTTCCCTTGTTGTTTTATCGATTTGGGATGGTTCGATCCAAGCTACCATCGATCTCTGGTATGTTATTTCTAATCAATTTTCTCTTTGATTTGTTTGAACTTGGATAATCGAAATCCGATTATGATGTGGGTGTATTTATAGGATTAAAAACCGATATATGCTCTGATTTCATATGTTTGACTTGGTAGCGGTATACATAAATTTTGGGCTTGAAACCTTTTTCTATTTTGGGGTTTCTTCGATTTGTTTTTAAATGTATATGCTCGTGACTTCTGGAATATGATTGAGTTTGAAAAATTCAAACTTTCTGGAATTCTTTGCTTTAAACTATATATTTTTTAGCTTTGAATTAATCCCCTTATTTTCTGGAACCTTTGAACTTATGTGTGTTATATTTATTTTTCTGGAAATCATGACTTGTAACACCCCGAATTTTTAATGACATTAAAGAGGATAAATTAAAGAATAATTAATTTAATATTCAGAATTAAGTGAAATGGGTTACGACAATGTGTTCATCTCGAAATTTTGCTTGAGCTAGAGTGCGAGTTTGCGTAAAGCGGACACCGTATGAAAAAGTTATGAGGGTTCAAAGTTTGTTTACGTACAAGATAAATATATATATATATATATATAATAAATTCCAGAACCTTCAAAAACAATTCAAAAATCAAAATCGGGCCAAAGAGGGATGAGTGGGAAAATTCCCGCTCGTGGGTGTCGACCCCCTCTAGGGGGTGTCGACATGGGTGTCGACCCCCCTATAAGGGTGTCGACCCCCCCGGACAGATCTGGGAAAAATTCGTTTTACGTACCTGGACTTGATTCTTGGTCTGGTTCATTGGTTCTAGGCTATAAATATGGTCCCCTATTCTCTTATTTTCTCCATTAGAGATCAAAGAAGCCATATGCTGTCGGGTTGCAAATTGAAACAGAATCAATGTCTACTGCAATAAGTTTAGCTATTCAGAATTCAGATCTCTCTCTCTCTCTTTAAATTTTCTGAATCTAATGCAGTGAGTTTCTAGTCACTTTTAGGTTTAAATAAATAACAGTAAATTGTGAAAGGCTATGAATTTGATATGTTGTAAAGTATGAATCTATGCCAGTATTAAATCTTATACTATGTAGATCATGATAGATCTAATTCTCTAGATCTAATGCAATTGTGGCTATACTATGATGTTGCCCTTATGGATCTTAATTAGTAACTACGTTGTGGTAAATTTAAATCTATTAATCTTGACAATTGCAACATTATTTAGATCTAATTTTGTATGTAAATCACCTTTCATGTTGCGATCAACTTAGATATGTTGTAAGTTGGACATATTTAGATCTAAACATGCTATTATCATGTTTTATGCTAGATCCACTTTATGATCATGTTTTATGCTAGATCCACTTTATGATCATGTTTTATGCTAGATCTATTTTACGATCATATCTTATGCTATGATAGATCTATCTCTCGAGATCCAATTTAATTGTGATTGTTCTAGTATGTTATTTTTGTTTCATTTGGATAGATCAAATCATTTATGTGAACCATGAACATATGCCACCTTAAATTGATTAGGATTTGGTCTATGCCTTTATCTTAATTGTAACCTCTATGATGTGGATTTGGATAGGTCTATTTATAAACCTATAGATCTAAACCTTTATTTATGATTAGATCTAATTTAATCTATTAGATCTAGAGCATGTGGACATTTTATTTAGATCTAAAGCAATATTTATGTTAGATCCCATTATGATGCTGATTACATGTTCTTGACAATATGTATGTTCACCTTGATATGATGTTAATTACATGTCCATTCACTTTGTTATCATACTAGTTTGTTTATGCCAATATATGTTGAAACTATCACCTCTATCTTATTCCCTTTTTCATTGTTATGGCTAGACTACTTATTAGCCTTGATGCCACCAAAATACGTGCGAATATGTTAATGAAGGAAACGGGGGAAAAGGGATTTATAATTGGCATGTAATCTTTAAATGAATTGACATGTAATTCAAATTATTGGGCAAAATATGTATTGACACCCAAAAAGGGAAAGGTTGAATTAATTAATTAAAAATGGAATGTTTAGTAATTACAATTAGGAATTGTAATTGTACTTATGACACGAGGTTAGGTTACATTAGTGGTGGAAGTCTGCCCGGACCTGACCGACATATCCAGAAGCCACTAATGTTGAACCTAATGTGGGAGGTCTACGTACGCGAATACGAATCAAGCTAAGAAACGAGGTTAGGCGCAACTGTGGAGTAAGACTGTCGGGACCTGACCGACATATCCAGCATCCACATGTTGTAGGCCTAATATGGGAGGTCTAGCCCATTATAAACCATAAATGGACATGGTAATGAATCAGACTACTTAACCTAATCTAATCCATAAGGGATTGTATGAATACTAAAGATAAGGTTAAGTAAAACATGCTTGGATCAGTGGGAGGGTTAAGTACATCTTGGGTAGGTAGGTAATATTAATATATATAGGCCTACAAACTTAACCGTTAAATAAACATGCTTGAATCAATAGGAGGGTTAAGTACATCTTGGGTTGGTGGGTAATATTTGTATATATAGGCCCATAAACTTAACCTGTCGGGTTATGTAATTAAAGACATCGTTAGGTAAACATAACCAGTGGAAAACCTAGTAGTGGGGATGCAAGACAAAGAGGAGAGCTTGCATCATCTTGTGTGGGACCCATTTCAGTCAGTAACCCTTAAATAGGTATCAAACGGGTACTCCGAACTAGGTCGGAGTGGGGCATGCTTAGTGAGCTGATTGGAAGAGATCCAAACGTAGAGGCGGTGTTGACGGCATGTTCCAATGGGGTGATCTGCGTGCATGACTCTGCCTGCTGGGGAAGATAAGACGCTATGACATCAGTAGATATGGTTGTGAACATCCGGAAAATGAAGGGTTGCCACTTTAGGGAGTTATACACCCTACTGTGGGCCAGCACATGGTATTTATGGAATAGGGAGCCGATCGATTGGGGGTAGTAAATATGGTACATCTAGTCCTATATGTTTCTGTGGCGGTACCTATTTTTCTGTCTGGGCTAACACCTGTTATTTCTGTTTAGGTACCGGTTCTGTTTGGGTTAAAACCCGTTACGAGAGTACACCTAAAACTACCATTATGTTTCTGTTGGGATCATCCTGTTTTTGTTAAGCAATTGGGGAATCTGTAATCTTATTACATATCTGTTATACTAGTATTGGTGCAGATCAAGGAAAGTATTAAGAAGCGCTATCTATTCTATCATGTTGTCCTGTTTACCTTGTTATGCCTGCCATTTATGTATTGATCTCTCTTATCCACTTTGTATGCCTATCATGTTACTTCTATTTATTTGCTGGCTAAAAGTAACTAGACTCGCCAGACTTTATGTCTGACCCTTTTTGTTTCCCCTTCTTTCTTCCGTTCCCACCTCCCCAAGGTTCTCAGGGAGGAAACACACAAGCTTGATCGTGATTCTTCTTATTTTGCTGGAGCTGCTTATATGTGTGGATCAAGATCCTATCCTTGTTGCTATGGCCATATTTTGTTCTTGGGGAATTTTCTTTCTTTTATGTACTCTGATATTTCTGAAGTACGAGACTGTGGTTTTTATGTTGTAATGGGTTTTTATATTTCAGACAAATGATGCTTTGGACCATGGAATTTTGATGATTAATAAAGATGTTTATTTCCGCTGCAAATTTTTTTATATCTGTCTTGTAATATTCTGTGTCTGTTTACCTAAACGATTCTCGAAACTTAATGCATTCCCTTTGTGACTGACATTAACAGATGTGGGGTGTCACACTTGGTATTAGAGCTGAAGGTTACCAGATTAGATAAAGGTTTTTGAAAATTATTTTTCAAAAATGTTTTAAAAGAAAGTATTTCGAAAAGAAAAGTCTGTTTTGAAAATATTCCCTCAAGAAGCCATATGTAATATCCTTCGGTCCTTTATCTAAATTTCTTCCTTTTTCCTTTTTTCAGCATGTCTAGGGAACAAAACATTCCTAATATCCCAGAGGGCGTCACAATACCCGGATGGTTCCGTAGGTATTTGGAGGCTACGACTCCTGCTGAAGGACAAAGAGACGTTCCTCTCCCAGCTGCGCCAATCATTCCTCCTCCTACTCCCCCTCCAAGAGCAGATAACTTCGCCAAGATCTGCAAAGACTTCTGTGCTATGGGAGGGAAGCCATTCCATAGGAATGAGACATTCGTTGAAGCTCGAAATTGGCTAAAGGAGACCGAGGACTTGTTCGTAATCTTTGAAGTAGAGGATAGGTGGAAGATTCAGTTAGCTGCTTGGCTATTAAAGGACGAAGCCTCATTTTGGTGGGAAGTCACCCAAGCTGGACGTCCGGTGGAAACTTGGGAAGATTTTAGGCAAAGATTTGAAATGAAATTTCTTTCCCAAGCCGAGAAAAGCATGCAGATGGAAAGGTTCTTAACACTCAAACAAGGAAACTTGACGGTGAAATAATATGTGAACAAATTCAACCGGCTAGCAAGGTTCGGGTTAGAATTGGTGGATACACCACACAAAAAGGCTTTGCGGTTTGCTAAAGGGCTAAATGAACCTCTTCATTGTAATAATCCGGAAATCTGGGCCAATTTAAAATTTTTATTTTGGCAATTTTAGCGAATTTTGATTATTTAAAATGAATTATTTTAAATTAAAACGACGGAAAATTTATTTTGAATAGAATTCGAACATATATATTATATAGATCGTCGTTAGAATATAAATATTTATTTTAAATTATAAAAGGAATTGAAAATGGCGCGCTAGTTCGATAATTCAATTTCAATTTTCAATTGAATGTACCGGGTGGAAAATAAACCGAATTTTAGTGAAACCAAAAATATTTGAATCTAATAGAGAATATCTTTCCAACGAATCCGAAAAATCAAAATTTCATAGCGGGGATCAAAAGATATGTCCAGTTGAAAATTCGGAATAGTCGCTATGGAATTCAGGCCCTTAAAAATGGAAATTTTGCAAATGACCTCGGATTTCGTCGAAACCACTTTTGTTGGATTCGCGATGTCAAATGATTGCTAGGTTTCAAATTTCGTAATTTTTCGAATCAATACGTGAGCGTGGCAAAGGAAAACGCGTTTGACCAGTTTTAGTTGAATTTAATCGACTGGAAAATGGCCATTTTTCAAACGGTCTCAGAATAAGATGAAATTAGTTTTGTTAGGACCGTATCGTCAATACGAAGCTAGAAAATATTTTTCTGGAATTTTTCGAGTTAGTATGTGGCTCCGGTAGATTAAAATGCGCATTCAAATTCAATATATAGAGTATATGTTGATTTTGATGAAAACTGATCGAAACAGTCGAATCATCTTATGATACATATCCCATTGTGTTCGGAATGGGGGTAATTAGCTATGGACGACAAGCGGTGGGCCTCGTTTAGAGGTTGAATGAAAAGTCAACCTTTGGTAATATAAAATAATAATTTATATATAAAGTAACATATACCCTCCCCTTTGTTTTCTTCATTTCAGATCGATTTAATAAAAAAAAGGAGACGAAGAGGGGGAAGGAGCGCCGCCGCTCCTCCCATCGGAGCGCCACCGCGCCTCCGGAGGCCGACTTCACCCACATCGCGCCGCCCCTTCTCCTCCTTCCACCCCTTCTTCTGCTCGACGCGACCCCCCTCTCCAATCCACGAGACCACCACCATCTCCTCCGATGATCGACGACCCCCCTTCCGCCGCCGCTTTACCTCAGGCGAGACCCCCCCCCCCCCCCGCGTCGCTCCTCTACCCTTCTCTCCTCTCTCCCCGTACGAACTTGAAACCCTCCTCAGACCAAACACTAGCGCCGCCGTACAGGGACCCGCCACCACCTGCCATGATGCCTCCGACCTCGACTGGCTCTGACGCGCCATTTCCCACCTGAATGGACCTGCCTCTGACGCCATCTCGACAGTAAATCCTCCCCCCTTAAAGAAAAGGTAATCTAATTTAATTAAATCAGTTTTTAGTTTGATTTCAGTTTAGTGAATCTAGGATTTGCAGTTTATGATTTTCAGTTTCATTTATACAAATGAATTAGTTATAAAAATGTATTTTTATATATTTAGCTTAGGAATAAAGATTTGATCTTTATCAGGAAAAGAATTTGATCTTTCTACGATAAAAATTCGATTTTTATATATTGAATAGCAAAGTAAAAATTCGATTTTTATATATTGAATAGCAAAGTAAAAATTCGAATTTTATATATTGAATAACAAAGTAAAAGTTTTGATTTTTATATATTGAATAGCAAAGTAAAAATTCGATTTTTATATATTGAATAGCAAAGTAAAAATTCGATTTTTACATATGTAGAGAATACGGGCAAAGAAAGTGACAAGAGGCAAGAACGGCGAAGATTTCTACAAAAGAAGAGTCGTGGGATTGGATTAGCTAATTTGTGAGAATTTCTCACCCTTAATTTATTTTTCTAGTTGAAATATATACTAGGATGCAGACGGTGTTTAGTAGCACCCGACACCCGTCGTCCATAGACCATGGACGACTTGTATGCTTGGTTGTTTGATTTTGATGTGTAGTTGATTGTGTGATGTGATGTGAAATGAAATAAAATATTTACATAGATGAAAATAATTTATAGTTAAAAAAATAGAATTTTTAATGTGTATATGAAATGAAATAAAAATAAACAAATCGGATGATTTGTTTGTATACACACATTTGACCGATATTGATTGGGACGATAAATTTTACACATCGCCCAACTGCACAAATAAAATCTTTGTTTGATTGTTTGAAACCCCACACGGGTATTGGGATGATATTTGACGTACACTAATCCCAATAATTAGTTGTATGTCGATCGATTGATTGACAGACTGTTATAAGCGTTAAATATTAATATTTGATGCTTATACAGTGTAGAATGCACTTTGGATGATGGTTGATTATTCATCGTTTTTATTGTATACATGTGTTGTAGAAAATCCATATAATTAACATTATATGGTAATTGATTCGGCCTCATTCCATATTTGAAAAAGAAATATTTGAAAAAGAAATATTTGAAATAGAAATATTTGAAGTAGAATATTTGAAAATAGGAATATATGAAGCCGTATTGATTAGATTGACGCCATTTTAACGTGAACGATATTTATATCGATTTTATTCATTTTATAATGAATATCGAAAGTGATTTCAAAATCTGATTTTCGAAAACAAATGATTTCGAATTGAAATTGAATATAAATGAATTCGAATTGAAATTGAATATAAATGAATTCGAATTGAAATTGAATATAAATGAATTCGAATTGAAACTGAATATAAATGAATTCGAATTGAAATTGAATTGAAATCGATTTGAAATGAATTTAAAACGAATTTATATTGGAATATTCAATTTTGATTTGAAATTGAATATGAAGTTGAAACCGTTTTGAAAATGAATTTAAAACGATTTATAAAGTACGTTTTGAATTGAAATCGACGAAGTATATATTATATATATAATATAATGGCCTGAATAGAACGCACCGCGCCGCGACAGTTCGCGAATTTCGACCATTGACTTCGAACGGATATTACGGGAGATCCGACTGTCGGATTCTCCTAAAACCGAAACCGTTGGGTTCGTATCGAAAAGAGCTTTCTAACTAATATTGGAAATTAGAAATCTAACGGTTGGATTTGGAACTATGTCCAAATCAAATTTGGAAAAGGTCGTTGTAAGTGCAGCTCGATGGCCGTTGATGGAAATCGACTGTACGGGCCTTGATAAAATTATTAAAAATAGTAATAATTTGTGTAAAATCATAAGAAATGATTTGGGAAGGATTGGGATGAAAAACTCCATATTTGAAAAGATAAAAATAGATTTTTATCGAAATGAACTAGTTTTGAACTAGAATTAAAATTTTATTTATTTTTAAATAAATAAATTTGATTTGAAAAGGTTTTAAAAGTAACCAGGATTTCCAATAATTGAACTGGAATGGATTTGAATCGAAATTGCCTTTGGATTATTCCGATGATTGGATTTCGTGATTATACAGATGTTGTTATGGAAATTTGAAAGATATATATTTATATCGTTATTTCCAATACGACATTTGTTAGTCGTAGAATTTGATAAGCCGATATATTTTCTATTCAGAGCCTTGTATTTAATATCAAATGTGATTTGGGTTCGTCGTGAATGGTGTCTTCATTAACACTGTTCTTGAACCCAGTTGAGAAAATGATTAAATCTTTTTAGTTAGATTTAATGAAGTATACCAATTAAATAATATTTAATTGGAATTGAATTGGTATTGATTTTTGGGTTTATCGTGAACAGTGTTTTATATAACACTTGTTCTTTAACCCGATAATTAATGAAATGTGATTTTGGGTTGTCGTGAACGTTATCTTCAATAACACTGTTCTTAGACCCAAAGGAGTTAAGAAATTCAGAAACTAACCGGAGATTAGTTAAGTTGAACGATTTCTGGGGTATTGATCTGATGTTGGTTTCGGCCTTCGGGGTTAATACTTAGGGAATTGCTCACTTGATTAATTTACGGTTAGGGACTGATTGAAATGTGAGGTGATTTTGGGTTTATCGTGAACCGTGTTTTAAATGACAGTGATACTTTAACCCAGTCACAGATTAAAACTAAGTGGAGTTTTAATGAATCTTTAATTAGATTGAAATGATCGAGGATGGAGTTTCACCAGTTTTGCTCCAGGCGATAGTTAAATCTTTAATTAGATTTGAACGTGAAATGGTAATCGAATTTACCGATAACACCGTGGTGTTAGATATGAAGTATTAACAATTTTACTTCATGGGATGAATAGGTTGGGATTGGGAAATTAAAACAAATGATTATTTTGGTAAGGTTCGTTAATCTCGCCTAGTTGAATCGAAATTCAAAAGAAGAGTAAAGAATAAATTCAAGGAATTTATCCTTGATAAAATTAATGGGAACCTTTCCCTATGAATGTGAAATTTAGAAACAAACTGTCGGTTAGCTAAGTAGAATGGTTTTCTGGATATTGATCTGATGTTGGTTTCGGCCTTCGGGGTTAATATTTAGGGAATTATTCTCTTGATTAATTTACGGTTAGTGACTGAAGAATTGGAATGAGGCATATGTTTTGTTTGTGTAACACTTATTTAAAATATATGCGAGTTATTCGGAAAGACCGGGTTTATCCCATTCTGAATAACTGATACGACGATAAGTCGAAGATGAAGACGGTGGTCGAAGATCGGAGGTCTTCACGTCGTTTGGGTGACTACTAATGATCTTGATTGGGATGTACACCCAAGAAGATGGAACTAGTTGGTGATCGTCCAGACGTACTTGGAGATCGATGGATATGCGGGGTACTAGGTGCCTCCGGTTTCGTTTAGACCTAGAACGAACTTGTAAATGGACTGTGTGTCTGACATCGGATTTTAGTCTGTGTGATTGATTTCTATTAAATATATATCTGTTTGGCAGCGGAGAATTTATTCTCTTGCTTAACGCCCTTCTTTGAGACGTACGAGTTCAGGGGTTATATACTGATGGATATCAAACGCATAGAGTGAATTACCTGTGTGGCATGCCTAAGTGGCAAATGATCAAGGCTTCTATTGAAAAGCATAGTCTTGTGGTTGATGATCGAAGCACGGCCTTTGTGGCGTACCTTGGTGTAACGTTTAATTCACGAGTTTCACACCCAGTATGAACCAAAAACGGGAGACGGACCTCAGGGAGGGCATGCGTTTCTTTCTAGTTAGAAGTGGAGTCAGTGGTTTTACACGCCCTGACGATTTTGACTTATGTGGTTGTTGCTATTGCGAGGCGTCTCGGTTTGATCGGACGATCCGGGTCCGATGGAGTCATTTGTTGGCTCATTGACGCCCCAAAGGGCGGGGAGACGTATTGTTCAGGCATAATAATCCACATCGGTGGACTGGCCCTGACGATCCAAGGAGCATTTGCGGTTGTTCCTGAGACACGGGCTAGAGCGTCTCGAATCGGTTGAGGACTATCTTTTGCCTCGGTTCACAGACGGAAATCCAATTTCCAAATACGTGACTTTTGCGGTTTTAATTGTAGAACTAGTATGGCGACATGATATATGGTACCCATGCCGTCTATGTTTGATACTTATGATTTGAAGTTGTTTTATACACTATACACTTATAATAGTATCAAAAGATTTGTTTTAAACGTACTAAGCATGTTTGGCTATTATAAGGGAAAACCCTATCCCCCGGCTTGCGTTGCATTGTGTGATAGGACCTGGGTCTTATAATAGCTTCATTTTTCTTTATTTAGCATTGCGCTGTTTGTTTTATGCACTGGTATTCTTGGGAGGAAACCCGTTCCGTGTTATACGGCGTGGTCCCTTGATTTACCTAACTTTAAAAATAAAGATTAATAACTGTTTTAGTTCTCACACCAGTCCCATGACTGACCTGGGGTTTATTGTTTTGACCTAAACTCTGGGTGCCCTTATTTTGACACGGGCAGCTAGTAGTTTTGGTTTTGCAGATTTATATTCACAGGATCCTGGTTTACAGCTGGAATGATATCCGGAAAGCTTTGTATCCGTATATCTCTTCTAGCTGTGTATTGTATTATCTTCCGCTGCTATGTATTTTAATGTAATTTAAATCTATAATATTTATGTGTAATATTGATTCGTTTATACTCTGTATATTCTTGTAATCTGATGAATTGTTGTAATATACAATGAAATGTTCTCCCGTCTGCGTTCTGTTGTGGATTGTTCTCGAACTATCCGCGCTTTCCTCACCGGGGAAGTTACAGGTTTTTACATTTGGTATCAGAGCTTTGGTTTACTAAGCTCAGAGGACAAGACACATTAGAACCATATGAAAGAATTCATCAGATATTGGATTAGTAATATCCAATTAGAATGACTCGTTAGATATGGGATCAGTAGTATCCTAGAACGAGTGTGAAGAGTGTATTCTTGAAAATGAAAACAAATTTGGTTTTAAAATTTAAATCAATTATTCGTATTTGATTATTTATTTGTATTGATTTGGACAGTCCAGTATATAAAGATTTTGCATATACGCCTTACAAATGTGTATTTGAAGTTTTAATGTACTGGATAGATATAGAATTACACTCTAATCACCCGGAGATGATTTTGATGATGGAGCTCCATCATTAGAATTTATGTTCGTGTGACGAAAGTGGGCTTTCTCTATATTTCCATTAGACTGGTGTGAGAACCAAAATATAGCTAGAATACATTATTGTGAATTGGCACCAAAAACATGATTTTCTGTATCTATATCAAAATTATGAATTTGAAAAGCTAATCAACTAATTGATTGATGTTTGTGTTGTTTGTTTATTTGTTTGAAATTTTGAACCATTACGCCTAATAGAATCAAATATTGAATTGTATTGAAATTTGGTCGCATTTTCTTGCATATACATGTACTTACATTGAACAGGTCATAGCAAGGAGGCTAGAGCAGAGAATAAAAATTGTTTGCCCGACAAATAGGTACATGTTTACTATAATCTACTGTTTTGTTTGGGTGATGATGATTTTATGAGCCGATTGGCTAGCCGCTTGGCTTTTTCTTTTTCTTTTTGAGATCAGAAGGCCTGTATGGCAATTTCGGGATTTTCCCATGCTCCCGGTGCAGGGGAGGTTATGGCGAAATTTTTCGAAAATTTAGGGTGTTAGCCAAATTTTTGAAAAATTTGAAAGGTTCTTAGAAACTAAAAAGTTGAAGAATTTAAGCCATAATAAAAATAATGAAAGTTGATTGATTAGTTAAAAAACTTTCGGCTTCGTTCCTTTTCGGGGACGAAAAGTTTTAAGTGGGGGAGATTGTAATAACCCGGAAATCTGGGCCAATTTAAAAATTTTATTTTGGCAATTTTAGCGAATTTTGATTATTTAAAATGAATTATTTTAAATAAAAACGACGAAAAATTTATTTTGGATAGAATTTGAACGTATATATTATATAGATCGTCGTTAGAATATAAATATTTATTTTAAATTATAAAAGGAATTGAAAATGGCGCGATAGTTCGATAATTCAATTTCAATTTTCAATTGAATGTATCGGGTGCAAAATAACCCGGATTTTAGTGAAACCAAAAATATTTGAATCTAGTAGAGAATATCTTTCCAACGAATCCGAAAAATCGAAATTTCATAGCGGGGATCAAAAGATATGTCCAGTTGAAAATTCTGAATAGTCGCTATGGAATTCAGGCCCTTAAAAATGGAAATTTTGCAAACGACTCGGATTTCGTCAAAACCACTTTTTTTGGATACATGATGTCAAATGATTGCTAGGTTTCAAATTTCGTAATTTTTCGAATCAGTATGTGAGCGTGGCAAACGAAAACGCGTTTGACCAGTTTCAGTTGAACTTAATCGACTGGAAAATGGCCATTTTTCAAACGGTCTCAGAATAAGATGAAATTAGTTTTGTTAGGACCGTATCGTCAATACGAAGCTAGAAAATATTTTTCTGGAATTTTTCGAGTTAGTATGTGGCCCCGGTAGATTAAAATGCGCGTTCAAATTCAATATATAGAGTATATGTTGATTTTGACGAAAACTGATCGAAAAAGTCGAATCAGCTTACGATACATATCCCATTGTGTTCGGAATGGGGGTAATTAGCTATGGACGACAGGCGGTGGGGCTCGTTTAGAGGTCGAATGAAAAGTCAACCTTTGGTAATATAAAATAATAATTTATATATAAAGTAACATATACCCCCCTTTGTTTTCTTCATTTCAGATCGATTTAATAAAAAAAGTGAGACGAAGAGGGGGGAGGAGCGCCGCCGCTCCTCCCATCGGAGCGCCACCGCGCCTCCGGAGGCCGACCTCACCCACATCGCGCCGCCCCTTCTCCTCCTTCCACCCCTTCTTCTGCTCGACGCGACCCCCCTCTCCAATCCAAGAGACCACCGCCATCTCCTCCGATGATCGACGACCCCCCTTCCGTCGTCGCTCTACCTCAGGCGAGACCCCCCCCCCCCCCCCCCCGTCGCTCCTCTACCCTTCTCTCCTCTCTCCCGGTATGAACCTGAAACCCTCCTCAGACCAAACCCTAGCGCCGCCGTACAGGGACCCGCCGCCACTTGCCATGATGCCTCCGACCTCGACAGGCTCTGACGCCCCATTTCCCACCTGAATGGACCTGCCTCTGACGCCATCTCGACAGTAAATCCTCCCCCCTTAAAGAAAAGGTAATCTAATTTAATTAAATCAGTTTTAAGTTTGATTTCAGTTTAGTGAATCTAGGATTTGCAGTTTATGATTTTCAGTTTTATTTATACAAATGAATTAGTTATAAAAATGTATTTTTATATATTTAGCTTAGGAATAAAGATTTGATCTTTATCAGGAAAAGAATTTGATCTTTCAACGATAAAAATCCGATTTTTATATATTGAATAGCAAAGTAAAAATTTGATTTTTATATATTGAATAGCAAAGTAAAAATTCAATTTTTATATATTGAATAGCAAAGTAAAAATTCGATTTTTATATATTGAATAGCAAAGTAAAAGTTTTGATTTTTATACATTGAATAGCAAAGTAAAAATTCGATTTTTATATATTGAATAGCAAAGTAAAAATTCGATTTTTACATATGTAGAGAGTACGGGCAAAGAAAGTGACAAGAGGCAAGAACGGCGAAGATTTCTACATAAGAAGAGTCATGGGATTGGATTAGCTAATCTGTGAGAATTTCTCACCTTTAATTTATTTTTCTAGTTGAAATATATACTAGGATGTAGACGGTGTTTAGTAGCACCCGACATCCATCGTCCACAGACCATGGACGGCTTGTATGCTTGGTTGTTTGATTTTGATGTGTAGTTGATTGTGTGATGTGATGTGAAATGAAATAAAATATTTACATAGTTGAAAATATTTTATAGTTAAAAAAATAGATTTTTTAATGTGTATATGAAATCAAATAAAAATAAACAAATCGGATGATTTGTTTGTATACACACATTTGACTGATATTGATTGGGACGATAAATTTTACACATCGCCCAACTGCACAAATAAAATCTGTGTTTGATTGTTTGAAACCCCACACGGGTATTGGGATGATATTTGACGTACACTAGTCCCAATAATTAGTTGTATGTCGATCGATTGATTGACAGACTGTTATAAGCGTTAAATATTTATATTTGATGCTTGTACAGTGTAGAATGCACTTTGGATGATGGTTGATTATTCATCGTTGTTATTGTATACATGTGTTGTAGAAAATCCATATAATTAACATTATATGGTAATTGATTGAGCCTCATTCCATATTTGAAAAAGAAATATTTGAAAAAGAAATATTTGAAATAGAAATATTTGAAGTAGAATATTTGAAATAGAAATATTTGAAATAGAATATTTGAAAATTGGAATATATGAAGCCGTATTGATTAGATTGATGCCATTTTGACGTGAATGATATTTATATCGATTTTATTCATTTTATAATGAATATCGAATGTGATTTCAAAATCTGATTTTTCGAAAACAAATGATTTCGAATTGAAATTGAATATATATGACTTCGAATTGAAATTGAATATAAATGAATTCGAATTGAAATTGAATATAAATGAATTCAAATTGAAATTGAATATAAATGAATTTGAATTGAAATTGAATTGAAATCGATTTGAAATGAATTTAAAACGAATTTATATTGGAATATTCAATTTTGATTTGAAATTGTATACGAAGTTGAAACCGTTTTGAAAATAAATTTAAAACGATTTATAAAGTACGTTTTGAATTGAAATCGACGAAGTATATATTATATATATTATATATATATAATATAATGGCCTGAATAGAATGCGCCGCGCCGCGGTAGTTCGCGAATTTCGACCATTGACTTCGAACGGATATTACGGGAGATCCGACCGTCGGATTCTCCTAAAACCGGAACCGTTGGGTTCGTATCGAAAAGAGCTTTCTAACTAATATTGGAAATTAGAAATCTAACGGTTGGATTTGGAACTATGTCCAAATCAAATTTGGAAAAGGTCGCTGTAAGTGCAGTTCGATGGCCGTTGATGGAAATCGACTGTACGGGCCTTGATAAAATTATTAAAAATAGTAATAATTTGTGTAAATTCATAAGAAATGATTTGGGAAGAATTGGGATGAAAAACTCCATATTTGAAAAGATAAAAATAGATTTTTATCGAAATGAACTAGTTTTGAACTAGAATTAAAATTCTATTTATTTTTAAATAAATAAATTTGATTTGAAAAGGTTTTAAAAGTAACCAGGATTTCAAATAATTGAACTGGAATGGATTTGAATCGAAATTTCCTTTGGATTATTTCGATGATTGGATTTCGTGATTATACAGATGTTGTTATGGAAATTTGAAAGATATATATTTATATCGTTATTTCCAATATGACATTTGTTAGTCGTAGAATTTGATATTGAATATAAGCCGATATATTTTCTATTCAGAGCCTTGTATTTAATATCAAATGTGATTTGGGTTCGTCGTGAATGGTGTCTTCATTAACACTGTTCTTGAACCCAGTTGAGAAAATGATTAAATCTTTTTAGTTAGATTTAATGAAGTGTACCAATTAAATAATATTTAATTGGAATTGAATTGGTATTGATTTTTGGGTTTATCGTGAACAGTGTTTTATATAACACTTGTTCTTTAACCCGATAATTAATGAAATGTGATTTTTGGTTGTCGTGAATGGTATCTTCAATAATACTGTTCTTAGACCCAAAGGAGTTAAGAAATTCAGAAACTAACTGGAGATTAGTTAAGTTGAATGATTTCTGGGGTATTGATCTGATGTTGGTTTCGGCCTTTGGGGTTAATACTTAGGGAATTGCTCACTTGATTAATTTACGGTTAGGGACTGATTGAAATGTGAGGTGATTTTGGGTTTATCGTGAACCGTGTTTTAAATGACACTGATTCTTTAACCAAGTCACAGATTAAAACTAAGTGGAGTTTTAATGAATCTTTAATTAGATTGAAATGATCGAGGATGGAGTATCACCATTTTTGCTCCAGGCGATAGTTAAATCTTTAATTAGATTTGAATGTGAAATGGTAATTGAATTTACCGATAACACCGTGGTGCTAGATATGAAGTACTACCAGTTTTACTTCATGGGATGAATAGGTTGGGATTGGGAAATTAAAACAAATGATTACTTCGGTAAGGTTCGTTAATCTCGTCTAGTCGAATCGAAATTCAAAAGAAGAGTAAAGAATAAATTCAAGGAATTTATCCTTGATAAAATTAATGGGAACCTTTCCCTATGAATATGAAATTTAGAAACTAACTGTCGGTTAGCTAAGCAGAATGGTTTTCTGGATATTGATCTGATGTTGGTTTCAGCCTTCGGGGTTAATATTTGGGGAATTATTCTCTTTATTAATTTACGGTTAGTGACTGAAGAATTGGAATGAGGCGTATGTTGTGTTTGTGTAACACTTATTTAAAATATACGCGAGTTATTCGGAAAGACCGGGTTTATCCCATTCTGAATAACTGATACGACGATAAGTCGAAGATGAAGACGGTGGTCGAAGAACGGAGGTCTTCACGTCGTTTGGGTGACTACTGATGATCTTGATTGGGATGTACACCCAAGAAGATGGAAACAGTTGGTGATCGTCCAGACGTACTTGGAGATCGATGGATATGCGGGCTACTAGGTGCCTTCGGTTTCGTTCAGACCCAGAACGAACTTGTAAATGGACTGTGTGTCTGACATCGGATTTTAGTCTATGTGATTGATTTCTATTAAATATATATCTGTTTGGCGGCGGAGAATTTATTCTCTTGCTTAACGCCCTTCTCTGAGACGTACGAGCTCAGGGGTTATATACTAATGGATATCAAATGCATAGAGTGAATTGCCTGTGTGGCATGCCTAAGTGGCAAATGATCAAGGCTTCTGTTGAAAAGCAAAGTCTTGTGGTTGATGATCGAAGCACGGCCTTTGTGGCGTAGCTTGGTGTAACGTTTACTTCGCGAGTTTCACACCCGGTATGAACCAAAAACGGGAGACGGACCTCAGGGAGGGCATGCGTTTCTTTCTAGTTAGAAGTGGCGTCAGTGGTTTTACACGCCCTGACGAGTTTGACTTATGTGGTTGTTGCTGTTGCGAGGCGCATCGATTTGATCGGACGATCCGGGTCCGATGGAGTCATTTGTTGGCTCATTGACGCCCCAAAGAGCGGGAAGACGTATTGTTCAGGCATAATAATCCACATCGGTGGACCGGCCCTGACAATCCAAGGGGCATTTGCGGCTGTTCCTGAGACACGGGCTAGAGCGTCTCGAATCGGTTGAGGACTATCTTTTGCCTCGGTTCACAGACGAAAATCCAATTTCCAAATACGTGACTTTTGCAGTTTTAATTGTAAAACTAGTATGGCGACATGATATATGGTACCCATGCCGTCTATGATTGATACTTATGATTTGAAGTTGTTTTATACACTATACACTTATAATAGTATCAAAAGATTTGTTTTAAACGTACTAAGCATGTTTGGCTATTACAAGGGAAAACCCTATCCCCCGGCTTGTGTTGCATTGTGTGATAGGATCTGGGTCTTATAATAGCTTCATTTTTCTTTATTTAGCATTGCGCTGTTTGTTTTATGCACTGGTATTCTTGGGAGGAAACCTGTTTCGTGTTATACGGCGTGGTTCCTTTATTTACCTAACTTTAAAAATAAAGATTAATAACTATTTTAGTTCTCACACCAGTCCCATGACTGACCTGGAGTTTATTGTTTTGACCTAAACTCTGGGTGCCCTTATTTTGACACGGACAGCTAGTAGTATTGGTTTTGCAGATTTATATTCACAGGATCCTGGTTTACAGCTGGAATGATATCCAGAAAGCTTTGTATCCATATATCTCTTCTAGTTGTGTATTGTATTATCTTCCGCTGCTATGTATTTAAATGTAATTTAAATGTCTGATATTTCTGTGTAATATTGATTCGTTTATACTCTATATATTCTTGTAATCTGATGAATTGTTGTAATAAACAATGAAATGTTCTTCCGTCTGCGTTCTATTGTGGCTTGTTCTCGAACTATCCGCGCTTTCCTCACCCGGGAATTTACGGGTTTTTACATTCATGGGTTAGCCATGTCCCGTATCCCAATGGGAGCCACTTTTGAAAAACTTGTTGATATGGCCCTAATGCATGAGGAAGACAAGGGAGAAAAGAAGGAAGTAAAGGCTGAGGAAGCAACGCAAAATGATAAGGTGTGGCCCAAGAAGGGACAACAAAGAAAGGAGAAAAGAATGGCAAGGTTAAAGAAAAGAGAAAGTGCCATAGTTGTGGGCGAGAGGGTCATTTAGCCAAGGACTGCAGGAAAAGGAAGAATGCTTGCTTCGCTTGTGGAGAAGTCGGGCATCTTATTAAGGATTTCCCGAGGAAACAGGGACAAGGTCAAAGGGCAGGAAATTCTGCAGTGCTCCTGAAAGAGGTAGAAAAATTTTCGTTGAAAGTTTAGTTTCTCTTTCAAATCATCCAGTTAGGACACATTTTAATTCTGGTGCTTCACACTCATTTATATCTAGTTTTGTTATTGAATCTCTGCACTTAGTTACTAGTATGGTAGCGGATCCCGTAGTTATCTCAAACCCCATTGGTGATTCGGCTAATTTATCTATGATTTGTAGGGTTTTGAGAATATTTGTGTTAGGAGTCAAATTTGAATGTGATGCATATGTACTCGGGTTTATGGACTATGGGTTGATTCTAGGGATAGGTTGGTTTACCACATATGATGCCATTCTGGGTGGTGAGAGGAGGGTCGTTAAGCACCCTTGAAATTTCTTGTGACCCACAAGGGTCTATCATGCTTAGTTTCCTAGAGTCTCTTGAGGCGTCTATCGATGATCTGCGATCGGCACCAGTAGTCCATGAGTATCCTGATGTCCTAAACGAGGTTCGGGGATTACCCCCGAGGCTTGAGATTGATTTTCGTATATACCTGGTGGACAATGCAAAGCCAGTTGCATTACCTGTGCACCATATGACTCCTAAAAGAAAAGAGGGAACTTGATAAGCAAGTGGCGGGCTACTTGAGAAGAGGTTTGATAGGTGAATCATTTTAGGATGTGAACCTATAGAAGACTGTCCTTGAGGAAGCCCATCATTCCAAGATGACTATTCATCTAAGTGGCGATAAAATGTATAGATTTCGAGGTAGTGGGGCCAAACTTGCGAAAGGAAGTGAAAATAAAGAAGGAAGCAATGATTGAATGAATTCCGACTTGCATACTTAGATCGGAGGTTAAAAAGCTACGCAAACGAGAAGTCAACTTGGTGAAGGTCCAGTGGGGAGACAATCAAGAGGATGCAACTTGGGAGACCAAAGACAAGATTTTTAAGCTTTGTATCCTTTCCTTTTCAAGGGAATGTTCTTAACTTCTCTTCCAAAAGCTTTTATTCACATTTGCTTCTATCATCTGAGTATATCCTATATATCGAATCTTCGACCTCTAGGTAGGAAATCCCATGATTATAAACATGTGTTTGAGACATGTTGTGTTAGATGGATGCAAGTGAATGCAAGTGTTTGCTATCGGTTGCCTGTGGACGCATATACACACACATTTGGCACTAGATTGGCTCAATCACTCTCATACTACATATGGATGTATGTGCATTTTCTTTTCTTTTATGGATGGAAATGGATGAATTAGCATATGGATTTTGCATTTGGACGAATGAGTATGCACACATGTAGAGCTTATATGTTATAATAGGCTTATTTGCATATATATTGGATTCATGGCACTAATCATACATCGCATTAAGGAGGTCAACTAAATCAGTATACCGCTTGATCTTCGCATTAGTATTGGGACATATACACACACCTTTGCATATATTCATATAAGTATTAGAAGTTTTAAGGATATGGATGCCTATGATTGATGGATGAGTAGATAGATGATGGATGGTAAGATATGCATTCTTCTCAACTTGGAGATTTCGGGGACCAAATCCTTTGAGTAGGGGAGAATGTAACACCCCGAATTTTTAATAACATTAAAAAGGTTAAATTAAAGAATAATTAATTTAATATTCAGAATTAAGTGAAACGGGTTACGCCATTGTGTTCGTCTCGGAATTCTGCTTGAGATAGAGTCCGAGTTTGCGTAAAACGAACAACATGTGAAAAAGTTATGAGGGTTCGAAGTTTGTTTATGCACAAGATATATATATATATATATATATATATATATATATAATAAATTCCAAAACCTTCAAAAAGAATTCAAAAATCAAAATCGGGCCAAAGCGGGCTGAGCGGGAAAATTCCCGCTCGTGGGTGTCGACCCCCCTGGGGGTGTCGACATAAGTGTCGACCCCCTTATAATCAACCCAGTAATTGTGCCCCACCCTGCCTAGTTCAGGGTACCGTGATACATCTATGTGGGTTACTGCTGAAATGGGTCCCAGTTTCAAGGGTTTCCTAATCAACATGTTATAACAGTTAGTGTTCTCAATTTAACCTAAACCCACCCATTTGTTTAATTAACATGTTGCATTGGTTAAGTGTCGCATATTCATATGTTACTTAACCTTACCATTCTTAGCATGTCTGTTCATTGGCATTAATTAATTTATTAATGCACCAACCTCTCACATTAGAACTGTTGTTTGCGGTAGGTGGATGTGTCGGTCGGTTCCGGGCAGACTTCTACCACAAACTCATTCTAACCTCGGGTTTTGGGCTTGATACCCTAACCTCTCACATTAGACCTGTTGTTGTGGTTGTTGGATGTGCCAGGTGGTTTCGGGCAGTCTTACACAACAACTCAATCTAACCTTGGGTTGGGCATGTTCATCTTTTATCCAATTTACATATTTACCATTCATGTTTAAGTCTAGATTTTTGTATGCCAATTATCCACAATTGTAGTCAATTCAAGTTATGACCAATATACTTGTTATGTCCAAGATTACTCCAATAAGTTATACCCAATTCCCCGCGTTACAATCGCACATACAACAAGATTCAACAAGGTTTCCAAATTCCAAGTATTCATAAAATAAAATGGAACAGGGATAGAGAAGAAACAAAAGAATTGACATAAGGGAAAATAGGCATGTAAAGGTGTACCAAACACAAGAATCATGGTTCCAATAGGCATGTTGTACATTAACAACGAATATGAGCAAACTAAGGAAAATACATTATAGGTATACAGATTCGATAGGATTGAACATAAAGAAATTACTAATTTGATGTAAAACATGATAGGTTCAATCACAACAGTCTCATAGGCATAGGTAATTTCAGATTTGACAAAAGAATAAGCGTGAATCAGAATTTATTATCTTACAATGAGGCATAGTTCTAGATTTGATTCATTACAGTCATGATTTCTATTATGTGTTCAAATCTGAATATTAACTAAACTTACAGCGATATGATTAGAAAAAGAGAATTAGTTGACGTTGTAGCGATTCTAATCTTTCTTTGTCGATTGAAGCGGAAAACCTTTTCTTCAATTTGAAGCTCTCTAATTTGATTTCTAGTATGGAGAAGAAGGAGGTTAGGCTAGTTTAGAGATGGACAACATAGAGGCACCATAGAATAGGGTTATGAGGTTAGGGTTAAGTTTAGATATGTATTTATAGATGTGTTAGACAAACTATGGCCTTTAGATTAGCATAGGAGTCATCAGAGCCATCCAAACCAAAGAGACACGTCACCCAGCCAACCACGGTGCAACACATAAGCCCTAATCCTTCAGAATTCGTCACCTAGATCTAGGAATATAGGGGTCGACATAGTATCATGATTAGATCTAAAAGGGATCATTTTATTATGAACACATGAGGCTAGTTGAAACAATTGTTAGTAGGTGCAGAGAAATAGAAATGGGTGCGATGGCATATTCAGTTTATCTTGCCTTATCTTGTCTTATGTTATCTTGTTGCTATGGTATTGTCTTATATTCGGTTTATTCATGTCATGATCCTTTTTCTTGTTTACATGCTGAAAATCACTGGGCTTACCAGGCTTTATGTCTGACCCGTTTTCTTTCGTCTTCTTTTCTTCCGTTCCCCCCCAGGTCCACAGGGAGGGAATACTTCAGCTTAGTTCAGAACTTTTCCAGCTTGAAGAGAGTAGATGTATTGCTTGGATTCTCTTTTCTTAGGCTATGGCTGTGGTTATACTTTTATTGGGGATTTATGCTGCTTTACTACTGTTTTATGCTTCTTTATGTATTTGGAGTTTTGAATCAAGACAGAGGTTTTATTTTAATGATTTGGAAGTTGGGTTTTGAGACAATGGTTGTAATGTTTTGACTGAACCACACTGCTTATGAAATGATTTCAGTTTTTCCACTGTTTGTATGTCTGTCTTGTAAATTATCTGTATCTTTTACCTATAATGCTTCACTAAAGTTAATGCATTCCCTTTGTGAGTGACCTTAACGGAGGTGGGGTGTTACACTTGGTACCAAATGTGACAACCTAGGATTCGAACCCTTCACCCAAGATTCTCAACTACAAGCACTTACCACCAGACAACTGAATCTACTTAACCACTCGGACATATCAACAACTCTCCCACTGATCCAAGCATGTTTTACTTAACCCTATATTTAGTTCATATTCATACAATCCCTTATGGATTAGATTAGGTTAAGTAGTCTGATTCACTACCACGTGCCCAATAATTTGAATTACATATCAATTTATTTAAAGATTACATGCCAATTATAAATCCCTTTTCCCCCGTTTCCTTCACTAACATATTCACACGTATTTTGGCGGCATCAAGGCTATAAGTAGATCTATCCAAATCCACATTATAGAGGCCATATGCTTTCTGGTTGCAAATTGAAACAGAATCAATGTCAACTACAATCAGTTTAGCTATTCAAAATTCAGATCTCTCTCTCTCTCTCTCTAAATTTTCTGAACCTAACGCAGTGAGTTTCTAGTCACTTTCAGGTTTAAATAAATAAAAGTAAATTGTGAAAGACTATGAACTGGATATGTTGTAAAGTATGAATCTATGCCAGTATTAAATCTTATACTACGTAGATCATGATAGATCTAATTCTCTAGATCTGATGTAATTGTGGCTATACTATGATGTTGACTTTATGGATCTTGATTTGTAACTACGTTGTGGTAAATCTATTAATCTTGACAGTTGCAACATTACTTAGATCTAATTTTGTATATAAATCACCTTTCATGTTGCGATCAACTTAGATATGTTGTTAGTTGGACATATTTAGATCTAAACATGCTATTATCATGTTTTATGCTAGATCCACTTTATGATCATGTTTTATGCTAGATCCACTTTATGATCATGTTTTATGCTAGATCTATTTTACGATCATATCTTATGCTATGATAGATCTATCTCTCGAGATCCAATTCAATTGTGATTGTTCTAGTATGTTATTTTTGTTTCATTTGGATAGATCAAATCATTTATGTGAACCATGAACATATGCCACCTTAAATTGATTAGGATTTGGTCCATGCCTTCATCTTAATTGTAACTTCTATGATGTGGATTTGGATAGATCTATTTATAAACCTATAGATCTAAACCTTTATTTATGATTAGATCTAATTTAATCTATTAGATCTAGAGCATGTGGACATTTTATGTAGATCTAAAGCAATATTTATGTTAGATCCCATTATGATGCTGATTACATGTTCTTGACAATATGTATGTTCACCTTGATATGATGTTAATTACATGTCCATTCACTTTGTTACCATACTAGTATGTTTATGCCAATATATGTTGAAACTATCACCTCTATCATTTTCCCTTTTTCATTGTTATGGCTAGACTACTTATTAGCCTTGACGCCGCCAAAATACGTGCGAATATGTTAGTGAAGGAAACAGGGGAAAAGGGATTTATAATTGGCATGTAATCTTTAAATGAATTGACATGCAATTCAAATTATTGGGAAAAATATGTGTTGACACCCAAAAAGGGAAAGGTTGAATTAATTAATTAAAAATGGAATGTTTAGTAATTATAATTAGGAACTGTAATTGTACTTATGACACGAGGTTAGGTTACATTAGTGGTGGAAGTCTGCCCGGACCCAACCGGCATATCCAGCAGCCACTGATGTTGAACCTAATGTGGGAGATCTAAGTACGCGAATATGAATCGGGCTAAGACACGAGGTTAGGCCCAACCATGGAATAAGACTACCCGGATCCGACAGGCATATCCAGCATCCACATGTTGTAGGCCTAATGTGGGAGGGCTAGCCCATTATAAACCATAAATGGACATGGTAGTGAATCAGACTACTTAACCTAATGCAATCCATAAGGGATTGTATGAATATGAACTAAAGAAAGGGTTAAGTAAAACATGCTTGGATCAGTGGGAGGGTTAAGTACATCTTGGGTAGGTGGGTAATATATATATATATATATATATATATATATATATATATATATATATATATATATGCCCACAAACTTAACCGTTAAATAAACATGCTTGAATTAGTAGGAGGGTTAAGTACATCTTGGGTTGGTGGGTAATATTTGTATATATAGGCCCACAAACTTAACATGTCAGGGTTATGTAATTAAAGACATCGTTTGGTAAACATAACCAGTGGAAAACCTAGTAGTGGTGATGCAAGACAAAGGGGAGAGCTTGCATCATATTGTGTGGGACCCATTTTAGTCAGTAACCCTTAAATAGGTACCAAACGAGTACTTCGAACTACGTCAGAAAGGGGCACGCTTACTGAGCTGATTGTAAGAGATCCAAACATGGAGGCAGTGTTGGCGGCGCGTTCCAACGGGGTCATGTGCGTGCATGACTCCGCCTGCTGGGAAAGATAAGACGCTATGACATCAGTAGATATAGTTGTGCACATCCGGAAAATGAAGGATTGCCACTTTCGCGAGTGAGACACCCTACTGTGGGGCCAGCACAGGGTATCTACAGAATAGGGAGTTGATTGATTGGGGGTAGTAAATAGGGTACATCTAGTCCTGTCTGTTTCTGTGGGGTACCTGTTTTTCTGTCTGGGCTAACACCTGTTATTTCTGTTTAGGTGCCAGTTCTGTTTGGTTAAAACCCATTACTAGAGTACACATAGAACTACCATTATGTTTCTGTTGGGATCATCCTGTTTTTGTTAAGCAATTGGGGAATCTGTAATCCTATTACATATCTGTTATACTAGTATTGGTGCAAAGCAAGGAAAGTATTAAGAAGCGCTATCTATTCTATCCTGTTGTCCTGTTTACCTTGTTATGCCTGCCATTTATGTATTGATCTCTCTTATCCACTTTGTATGCCTATCATGTTACTTCTATTTATTTGCTGGCTAAAAGTAACTAGGCTTGCCAGACTTTATGTCTGACCCTTTTTGTTCCCCCTTCTTTCTTCCGTTCCCCCCTCCCCAAGGTTCTCAGGGAGGAAACACACAGGCTTGATCGTGATTCTGCTTATTTTGCTGGAGATGCTTATATGTATGGATCAAGCTCTTATCCTTGTTGCTGTGGCCATATTTTGTTCTTGGGGAATTTTCTTTCTTTTATGTACTCTGATATTTCTGAATTACAAGACAGTGGTTTTTATGTTGTAATGGGTTTTTATATTTCAAAAAAATGATGCTTTGGACCATGGTATTTTGATGATTAATAAAGTTGTTTATTTCTGCTGCAAAATTTTTATATCTGTCTTGTAATATTCTGTGTCTGTTTACCTAAATGCTTCACGAAACTTAATGCATTCCCTTTGTGATTGACATTAACGGACGTGGGATGTCACAGGACTTGAGCAAAATTTCTTTAACACCATTAAAAATGATTTCTTCTTAAAAAATCTGTCTCGTAGTTGCTGCTCCAATGATATTGCTTATGAACTGTTTCTATTCTTTGATAAGAACAGATTCTATACTTTATTTTCCATATTGTTTTTGCACTTGAATTCCATGCTCTGTTATGCCTTGTTTACCCGTGCACCCGTTGTTGGCTGAAATACTTGTATACATGCCTTCCTATGTACCAAATTGTACTATTCATGGTTATGATCCTGAACCTAAACTTGGCTGACCAGATTTGTCAATATGGACCATTTTTCCTTTGTCCATCCTAACATGTTAATGCCGTGACCAATACTTGCTTTATTCTGTGCATACTTGTACACTGAGCTGAGTTTGTTGCACCATTATATAACTGCACCATATTGTTGCACACCATTATTAGCTGCTATACTGCATGAACATGAACCCTATCTATGCTACTTGATCATATATACATGTTGTGTGTAACACTTTGTTTGAACATGAAACTGCTGCTATGTCCATATGCTACTTTGTGGTACTACCATATATATATATATATATATATATATATATATATATATATATGTATGTATGTATGTACACTCATCTGTTCACTCCCCTTCACCAATACAAAACTGCTATATGTAATTGTTGTGGTGTCCATCCTTGTGGGCATGTGTTTATAGCATCTATGTTTTAGCTGCAGCTTTGACTATACATTGAATTTGCACTTGAACACTTGACACTTGAAACTTAGTGTATCCTCTTCCCTTGAAACTGAATTGTCTTTTGTAAATAGTTGGTCCATTTCAAAGCTGTTGCAATTATATTTGCGCCAAGGTATTTTAGTTGTTCACCATGTCCAATATGTTGTTTTGATTCTTTTGCACATTTTTCTTGGTCCATGCACCACTTTTGCTTGCTGACTTGAGCATGCTGCACTTTGTCCCTTGCCATTTGGACTTGATCACCATTATGCTTGATTATGATTATAACGAAGTTCACCTATATGCTGCTTCAAAACTGTTTGATGTGCTCGACTTGTGCCAGTCCATATTTGAAAACTTCGTCGAGCTTGTACAAGCTTGAACCATGCCTGGACCTTTGTTATGTAGTTGGCGTTATTTGTGTATCTTGCTTTATAATTGAACCAGGAATTTTGTTGCGCCTGTAACTTGAATTAAGTCCATCAAGTTGTGACCTTTGAACCATTAATTTGTGACCATGAACTAATTTTTCTTGCACCGCAAACTTGCTGGGTACACTATTTGTTGTCCTGTAGCACAACTTGTATCACCACTGCTTTGTGCACCTTTACACTCCACCTTTTCTCTTGCACTTGAAATTGGTTCATACTTCTATAATTTGTGTTTGAACATGGCTCGACCACTTTTAGCTGCTTTGATTTCATGTTGCATTAAGTTGTTCACGCTCTCAACCATATTCATATGCACTGAGTTGAGATGGTCCTTGTGGTTACTCCTCAGTTGCTCGCTGATTTTTGATTGGTGAGGCAATGCAAATGTGTATATTTATATACGTGTGTACATGTAGCCATCAGACAATTTTTCGTGTCCCTGCATATCAGACCAAGTCTATAAAAATGATGAGAAACACAACGTAATCCCGAGGAAAATAAAATTTAAAAATAAATTTTATTTGTTTGTATTTAATTTTATTTTTGTTCCAGTTTACTGTGTGCGCTTCTGTGACAGGTATGAAGATGACTGGACTGACAGAAGAACGCTGTGAAGACAGAAGATTGAAGATGTAAACAAGAATAGTGTTAGTGTGTGTCTGTATTTGAAATATCAACTGAGTGATAGTGTCAGTGTATAAAAGTGATTGTATAAGCAAGGAATTTCTGTATATGAGAGTGATTGTAGACACGACTGAATAGAATTTACTATTATTTGTAATAATCAAATTGACTGAAATAAAATATATTGTTGTTGTTCAATTCAATCTGTTTATTTTGTTCGAATCTTTTAATAGCACAATTTATGTGATATGTATATGTGTCATGTCAGAAATATCCAAAACTATTTGAATTGTTCATAGTGGAGGGATGTATATGTACTATTTCAAACGCTGAAACAAAATATTTACAAAAATACCGTTTGAATATTTAATTCTGCATGATAGTATTCTATTCAATTAAATATTTGTTTCTGTGTGTGACGTGAAATATAGTACGGTTTACCAACACATTTATAAAATAATATATATATGTGTTTGTTATCATCAAACAAAAATCATATTGTTATACTCAACAGTGACCGATCCAGTACTAACCGACCCATTCCATTAATACCGATCAATCCGCATTGCTGAGGCCGATCCATATCTGCGACCAACTCGGTGTTGGTTTAACAGGGTTAACATTTGCCTCTCGAAGCTTGTATTTTTTTCTTGCGAGAAATGCGGGCTTCGAAATGAACGTTGTTGATGATATATTTTGCATTGAGATCCTGTTATAGCTTTTTTCTTTGCTATGGTGAACCATGCTTTGAATTCATGTGCTTCATGTCACCAGTTCTGTAATCAAAACAAGCGATTGCACAATTTTGGACTTATATTTCACCATCGATTGTCCACATCGATAGTGGATTAGTTAATCATTAAAGATGATTAATAGCAAATTTAGTTTTGAATTGAATAGAGTGTTTGTGCTGAACTTGCTTTATTCAATGGTTTAAAACTCATAGATAATTATTTGCACAAACACGATATTCTAATTTGAATTTCCATTTAACGATTAAAATCAATTAATCGACTAAAACCAACTGCGGATTTCAAATGCTATTGTTTTAATGAATTATATGATAGTGGACAACATTTCATATGCACATTCATGATTTATCCCCTGTTTCCCTTTGGAGAAGGCTAGGATATTTTGCCCCTCGTTCAGGGGACCGTTATCAGCCTTCCTTCAGGGAAGTACTTCATATTTGGTGCCCTTACTTGGGCTAAGATTTAATACTTGTTATGTTTGAGATTTTCAGACACAACACAAGTTAACTGGCAAAATTTCGAACACTGTCTATAATCCAGCTTGGTTAGTTCAGTTATTGGAGACTTACGTCACTAAATTACACTGATTAATCGAAGGATCAATTTTTTTAGAAGGAGTGCCTCCAGATAGGACTTTGGTTAGAACCCCAATGTTTGTCGTTATTGCATCAGGTGCTTCCTGATTTTATCGATTAATTGGGTGCCCCCGGAGAGGACTTTGGTTAGAACCCCATTTTTTTCGTTATCACATCAGGTGCTTCCTAATTCAGATGATCAATTGGGTGCCCCCGGAAAGGACTTTGGTTGAAACCCTAATGTTTGTCGTTATCGCATATGGTACTTCATGATTCTAACAATCAATCGGGTGCCCCCGGAGAGGACTTTGGTTGAAACCCCAATGTTTGTTGTTATCACATCAGGTGCTTCCTGTTAGATCCAAAAATGGATCTAACACCCAATTCAATGATAAATAAAAGAGAAAAACAATGAAAACACACGATTTATTGTGGTTCGGCGTTAAAGAGCCTACGTCCACTTTAAATTTCTTTGATTGATGATGGGAATGCAAGTACAATGATTGTCTTCACTCAACCTCACATTTACAATGAATAATTTCACTCAATCTTTTCTGAAATAGGCTCTAAATGTTGATGATGATCTGAATAAAATAGTGGAATTTGGTTTCTAGGGTATAGAGGGTCAATAATTTGCCAAAAGATCCTTTCAAATGAGGCTTGATGGTGTATTTATAGGTAGAAAATTTCCCTAGAGGGCCTCCGGTTCAGGTACATGTGGTGCTCATCCCTTTAGATTCGGGTTCGGAAGCATTGAGGTGGTGCCAGCACATTACGTTCATGGGTGAACGTGGGAGAGTGGATTCACAACCGCTCCGCATATGAAGGGATCGTGGGATGTAACTGCTGCAACTTCCTGTTCTCGGATCGGATCAGCGTTCACACGAGGGGTTCGGGTCGATGACCTCCGAACCGATCCGGTTGCGCTTCCTTTATGTCATTTTCTACTATGTTCGCTGCATAACCAAAGGGGTCGGGTCAAGGCCCTTCGAACCGATCCGAGCCTTTGTTGTGAACTCTTTCTTCAAACTTATTCATCGAGCAATCTCTTAGCTTTGTGTAGTCTAGTTCGCAAAGTAGGCTAACATTTTGCCCCCTCGAAGTACGCGTTTATCGAAAATAGTGTGTGCTTCGAAATAGTATGCACGTTGGTTTCTGAATTAAAGTCGTTGAATAGTTGCTTCCATTCATTCGTAAAGTTATGACTTCTCATCAAGTCGTGTCTTGTAACACCCCACATCCGTTAGTGTCACTCACAAAGGGAATGCACTAAGTTCTGTGGAGCATTTTAAGGTAAAAGATGCAGATAAATTACAAGACAGACAAAAATTAAAACAGCGGAAAATAAAACTTTGCTTTATTGATAAAATGATTTGTACAACGATTTCTTTACAATATCAGAGTATCATCTATCTCACAAAATAAAGAAGCATAAAACAATATTTATATTCCCCAATGTAGCAAGAGCCAGTCATAGCATCTGAAAAGAGAATCCAAGTAAAACTTCGAACAAATCTTCAAGTTGGGAAAGAGTGACAGTCCAACTTAACCTGAGCTATACTATTCCCTTCTTTACTACCTGAGGGGGGGGGGGGGAACGGAAGAAAAGAAGACGAAAGAAAAACAGAGTCAGACATAAAGCCTGAGTAAGTTCAGTAACTTCTAGCATGTGAACATGGAAAAACAAAACGACATGAATTAACTGAATACAAGATAACACCATGGTGATAGGATCAGCAAGATTAGACAAGATAATCACAAGATATGCTAAGACAAGATAAATTGGATATGCTCTAATACTTTCGCTGCTTCGCTATTTCCTTGCTATACTGGTTTCTATATCTCTGCACCACCTAACTAATGTCCCAACTAGTAACGATAACGTGATCCCAATCCCTGTAGATTCCATTGCCTTCAGGCATACATTTATTATTTATTACCTAGATCTAATCTAGGGTTTTCTATCAAGTGCTTTCTAGATTCAACTAGAGTTTACGCTATCTGCTGTATGCTTCTCGGATTCAGGGTTTATGTCACCTAGTCCAACTAGGGATTATGCTACCTGTCGAAAGATGCCCCAAGTCTAGGACACACTACCTAGAGTGGTGTATGTTCCTATACTTCCCCACGCATATATCGCGAATCGTTATCACTTGTTGTGACGAAAAGGAATTCCGCTCGGTCCGAACCAGTCGCTAAACCGACCCAGACCGCTCGAAACGCCCTATCGTTTTGAGAACAGGACAAAACAGAACGCAGACGGAAGAACATTTCATTGTATATTACAACAATGCATCAGAATACAAGAATATACAGAGTATGAATAAATATTACACAGAAATATTAGAGATTTAAATTACATTTGAATACATAGCAGCGGAAAATAATATAATACACAACTAGAAGAGATATACGGATACAAAGCTTTCCGGATATCATTCCAGCTATAAACCAGGATCCTATGAATATAAATCTGCAAAACCAAAACTACTAGCTGCCCGCGTCAAAATAAGGGCACCTAGAGTTTAGGTTAAAACAATAAACTCCAGGTCAGTCATGTGACTGGTGTGAGAACTAAAACAGTTATAAATCTTTATTTTAAAGTTAGGTAAATCAAGGGACCACGCCGTATAACACGGAACGGGTTTCCTCCCAAGAATACCAGTGCATAAAACAAACAGCGCAATGCTAAATAAAGAAAAATGAAGCTATTATAAGACCCAGTTCCCATCACACAATGCAATCGCAAGCCGGAGGATAGGGTTTTTACCTTATAATAGCCAAGAATGCTTGATACGTTTAAAACAAATCATTTGATACTGTAATAAGTGCATAGTGTATAAAACAACTTCAAATTATAAGTATCAATCATAGGCGACATGAGCGTCCCATGCCACTATGTCGCCATATATAGGTTTACAAATAAAACCGCAAAGTCACGTATTTGGAAATTGGATTTCCATCTATGAACCGAGGCCAGGGATCGTCCTCTACCGATTCGAGACTCTCTAGCCCGAGCCTCAGGAACAGCCGCAACTGCCCCATGGAGCGACAGGGCCGGTCCACCGATGTGGATTATAGTGCCTGAACAATACGTTTCCCCGCCCTTTGGGGCGTAAATGAGCCAACGAATGACTCCATCGGACCCGGATCGTCCGATCAAACCGAGGCGCCTCGCAACAGCAACAACCACATAGGTGAAAAGTATATAAATGTCAGGGCTGGTAGGTCACTGACACCACCCTAGCTAGAAAGAAACAAATGTCCTCCCTGAGGTCCTCTCCCGTTTTTGGTCCACAACCGGGGTGCGAAACTCGCGAAGTAAACGTTACACAAAACTACGCCACAAAGGCCGTGCTTTGATCATCACCACAAGACTTTGCTTTTCAATAGAAGCCTTGATCAATTTCCACTTAGGCATGCCACACAGGCAATTCACTCCATGCGTTTGATATCCATTAATATATAACCCCTGAGCTCGTACGTCTCAGTGAAGGGCGTTAAGCAAGAGAATAAATTCACCGCCGCCAAGCAGATATATATTTAATAGAGATCAATCACACGGACTAGAATCCAATGTCAGACACACAGTCCATTTACAAGTTCGTTCTGGGTCTGAACGAAACCGGAGGCACCTAGTACCCCGCATATCCATCGATCTCCAAGTACGTCTGGACGATCACCAACTGTTTCCATCTTCTTGGATGTACAGCCCAATCAAGATCATCAGTAATCACCCAAACGACGTGAAGAATTCTGGTCTTCGACCACCGTCTTCATCTTCGACTTATCGTCGTATCAGTTATTCAGAATGGGATAAACCCGGTCTTTCCGAATAACTCGCGTATATTTTAAATAAGTGTTACACAAACACAACATACGCCTCATTCCAATTTATTAGTCACTAACCATAAATTAATCAAGAGAATAATTCCCCAAATATTTACCCCGAAGGCCGAAACCAACATCAGATCAATATCCAGAAAACCATTCTACTTCGCTAACCGTCAGTTAGTTTCTAAATTTCACGTTCATAGGGAGAGGTTCTCATTAATTTTATCAAAGATAAATTCCTTGAATTTATTCTTTAATCTTCTTTTAAATTTTGATTCAACTAGTCGAGATTAACGAACCTTACCGAAGTAATCATTTGTTTTAATTTCCCAATCCCAACCTATTCATCCCATAAAGTAAAACTGGTAATACTTCATATCTAACACCACAGTGTTATCGGTAAATTCAATTACCATTTCACATTCAAATCTAATTAAAGATTTAACTATCGCCTGGAGTAAAACTGGTGATACTCCATTCTCGATTATTTCAATCTAATTAAAGATTCATTAAAACTCCACTTAGTTTTAATCGTTAACAGGGTTAAAGAATCAGTGTCATTTAAAACACGGTTCACGATAAATCCAAAATCACATTCCATTAATTATCGGGTTAAAGAACGAGTGTTATTTAAAACACTGTCCACGATAAACCCAAAAATCAATATCAATTCAATTTTCAATTAAATATTATTTAATTGGCATACTTCATTAAATCTAAATAAAAAGATTTAATCTTTTCTTAGCTGGGTTCAAGAACAGTGTTAATGAAGACACCATTCACGACAAACCCAAATCACATTTGATATCCAATACAAGGCTCTGAATAGAAAATATATCGGCTTATATTCAATATCAAATTCTATGATTAACAAATGTCGTATTGGAACTAGCGATATATAAATATCTTTCAAATTTCCATAACAACATTTGTATCATCACGAAGTCCAACATCGAAATATTCCGAAGACAATTTCGATTCAAATCCATTCCAATGCAATCATTGGAAATTCTGGTTATTTTTAAAACCCTTTTCAAATTCAATTTATTTATTTAGAAATAAATAGAATTATAATTCTAGTTCAAAACTAGTTCATTTCGATAAAAATCTATTTTTATCTTTTCAAATATGGAGTTTTTCATCCCAATCCTTTCTAAATCATTTCTTATGATTTTACACAAATTATTAATATTTTTAATAATTTTATCAAGGCCCATACAGTCGATTTCCATCAACGGCCATCGAACTGCACTTACAGCGACCTTTTTCAAATTTGATTTGGACATAATTCCAAATCCAACCGTTAGATTTCTAATTTCTAATATTCGTTAGAAAGCTCTTTTCGATACGAACCCAACGGTTTCGGATTTAGGAGAATCCGACGGTCGGATCTCCCGTAATATCCGTTTGAAATCAATGGTCGAAATTCGCGAACTGCCGCGGCGCGGCGCGTTCTATTCAGGCCATTATATTATATATATATATAATATATATAATATATATATTTCGTCGATTTCTATTTAAATGAATTTTATAAATAGTTTTGAATTCGTTTCAAAAACAATTTCAACTTCCATCTCAACTCAAATCAAAATTGAATCTTTCCTTATAAATTCGTTTTAAAATTCATTTCTATTCAATTCAAGTTTCAATTCAATTTGAATTCATTTCAATTCGTTTTAAATTCATTTCATTTCGAAATCGTTTTCAATTCATTTCATTTCGAAATTGTTTTCAATTCATTTCATTTCGAATTTCAATTCGAATTTATTTCTATTCAATTCCTATTCGAATTCATTTCAAAACGATTTCAATTCTATTCGAATTCATTTCAAAACGATTTCAATTCTCTTTAATATTCACTTCAATTTGAATAAAATCGATATAAATATCGTTCACGTCAAAATGGCATCAATCTATCAACGCGGCTTCATATATTTCAATTTTCAAATATTCTATTTCAAATATTTCTATTTCAAATATTTCTATTCAAATATTTCATTTCAAATATTCTATTTCAAAACTGGAATGAGGCCCAAACAATTACCATATAATGTTAATTATATGGATTTTTCTACAACACATGTATATATCAACAACGATGAATAATCAACCATCATCCAAAGTGCATTCTACACTGTATAAGCATCAAAGATAAATATTCAACGCTTATAACAGCCTGTCAATCAATCGATCGACATACAACTAAACAATCGGGATTAGTGTACGTCAAATATCATCCCAATACCCGTGTGGGGTTTCAAGCAATCAAACACAGATTTTTATTTGTGCAGTTGGGCGATGTGTAAAATTTATCGTCCCAATCAATGTCCTTCAAATAGGTGTACATAAACAAACTGTCCGGTTTGTAAATGAATATTTATTTATTCTCATTCACGTTAAAAATTATATTTTTAACGATAAAATATTTTATTCAGTTCATTTATTCAATAAAATGATATTTTTATTTTTCTAATTTATTTTAGAAAATTTCGGCGGCATAACGGCACGATACTAGAAACGGGACAAGGCCTAGCCTTATCCCCGGTCTAGTGAAGGCCCACGCCATTCACACATCAATCAAATCAATTTCATTTCACCAAACAATTCAATTCAAACCAAATAATCTAACCAACTACATAACCAAACAATTTAACAAACAAGCCATCCATGGTCTGTGGATGACGGGTGTCGGGTGCTACTAAACACTGTCTGCATCCTAGTATATATTTATAACTCGAAAATTAAATTGAAAGGTGAGAAGTTCTCACCAATAGCTATCCTAACTCCATGGCACTTCTAATGCAGGAAATCTTCGCCGTTCTCGCCTTTCGTCATTTTCGTTGCCCGTATCCTCTACATATATAAAAATTACATTTTTACTACGATATTCAATATATAAAAATCGAATTTTTACTTCGCTATTCAATATAGAAAAATCGAATTTTTACTTCGCTATTCAATATATAAAAACACATTTTTACTTCGATGTTCAATATATAAAAATCACATTTTTACTTCGATGTTCAATATATAAAAATCACATTTTTACTTCGATGTTCAATATATAAAAATCACATTTTTACTTCGATGTTCAATATAGAAAAATCACATTTTTACTTCGATGTTCAATATATAAAAATCACATTTTTACTTCGCTATTCAATATAGAAAAATCACATTTCTACTTCGATGTTCAATATATAAAAATCACATTTCTACTTCGTTGTTCAATATATAAAAATCACATTTCTACTTCGATGTTCAATATATAAAAATCACATTTTTACTTCGATGTTCAATATATAAAAATCGAATTTTTACTTCGCTATTCAATATAGAAAAATCAAATTTTTCTTTGCTATGAAAATCACATTTCTATTCCACTACTATATAGATAAAAATTCTATTTTTACACTGTTTCCTTCTATATAAAAATTACATTTTTATATCAATATCGTTCATATGAAAATCACTTCTTTTATAATTCTAAAAATCGAATCCTTATATTTCTACCTACATATAAAAGATCATATTTTTATTTCTTCTATAATATAAAAATCATATTTTTATATCAATATCGTTCATATTTTTTTATACATAGAAAAATCCTATATTTATGCCATAGAAAATGAATTTTATACCAAAGGAAAAATCAGTTTTTTTTATACATAATAAAAAAAATAAGATTTTACTCGAATTAAATAATACTTACAGCCTCTTTTTTTCTTTTTGAATTAATCAGTCGAAGAACTGGCGTCGGAGGCGGCATCGAAGGGCCAGACAACGGTGGGCGAGCGGTGTTGGGGTCTGCCAACTCGTGCTTGCGGTGAACTGAACGGGCGGCGCGTTGGAATCTCCTGGAGCTGAGGGAGGGGTGTCACGAAAGGGGGAGGGTTCGATTAGGGGCTCAGGGTTTAGGTACGGGTCTCGCGGTTTTGTAGAGGAGGGAGAGTGAGAGGAAGTGGAGGCGTGTTAGAGGGGGGGGGGCGGGGATGGATCGCCGGCGGCCAACGATGGGAGACGGAGGCGATACAAGGGGGGCGACGGGGTAGATTAGGTCACGAGTTTTTTTTTTGTTTTGATATGAGTGGGAGAGAGAACTAGAGGGAAGGGTTATATAATAATTATTTTTAATTTAATTTAAATTCCCATATAAATGCTTATTCATTCGAACCCCTATCGAGGCCCAACGACTGTCGCTCCTAGCTAATTACCCCCATTCCGAACACAATGGGATATGTACCGTAAGCCGATTCGATCGTTTCGATCAGTTTTCATCAAAATCAACATATAACTCTATATATTGAATTTGAACGTGCATTTCAATTTATTGGGGTCACATACTAACTCTATAAATTCCAGAAAAATATTTTCTAGATTCGTATTGACGCTACGGTCCTAACAAAACTAGTTTCATTGAATTCTGAGACCGTTTGAAAAATGGCCAATTTCCAGTCGATTAAAATCAACTAAAACTGGTCAAACGCGTTTTCCCTTGCCACGCTCACATATTGATTCGAAAAATTATGAAATTTGAAACCTAGCAATAATTTTACATCACGGACCCAACAAAAGTGGTTTTGTCGAAATCCGAGGTCGTTTGCAAAATTTCCATTTTTAAGGGCCTGAATTCCATAGCGACTATTCAGAATTTTCAACTGGACATATCTTTTGATTCCCGCTATGAAATTTTGAATCTTCGGATTCATTGGAAAGATATTCACAAATAGATTCTAATGTTTTTGGTTTCACTAAAATACGGTTTGTTTTGCACCCGGTACATTCAATTGAAGTTTGAAATCGAATTATCGAACTACCGCGCCATTTTCAATTCCTTTTATAATTATATATAATTATTTTATTCTAACGACGAAGTATATAATATATATATTCTAAATATATTCAAAATAAATTCCTCGACGATATTATTTAAAATAATTCATTTTAAATAATCAAAATTCGCTAAAATTGCCAAAATAAAAATTTTAAACTGGCCCAGATTTTCGGGTTGTTACACTTGTCTAGATGCACATGTCCTGTAATGTGCGGCCTGAGTCCTGTGGCAGGGCAAATCAAGAAACACAGAACTCGGTCTGGAGCTTTCAGATATCTGCCGATGCAGATGCTAAGGTCTGTTTTTATTCCAGTGGCTATGGTCCCACTCGACCCCTCCCTCAACTAATGAAAGGCACACCTTGAAAAACGAGAACTATACGCAAGCCCCCTATGCCCCCACTAACCTATGGCTATCCTCACCCATAACTAGATAGCAAGTATATGATCTTTTGGAGTTCTCCGCCTTTCCGCTTCACGTATCTCGAATGACTCAAGATGGATGGTAGACGATGAGTTGCTATCACAGGGCTACCGGTTTCTCCCCGACACACGCTGGTCCATCCTAGTCTTTAAGTTGCCATATTTTGCAACCAAGGCATACCCTTGGTTCTTCTAACGCAGACCTTAACCTCTGTGAGCCCAGGAGGATCATCTACAGCCTCACAGAGGGATACCAAGAGTACCCTCATGTCCCCTCGAAGTCTCGGGCTTCGTAACCCAATTCGTTGGAGCCTTCTTTTTACTCAGACGGACATTCGCTCCTTCCCGTGTTATACTAAGAGTTACACTTAGTTTTGCTAACTAAGGTTTACCACTTAGCTCCTTTAAACTAAGGTTTACTACTTAGTTCCCTTTCCCGTAAATTTGGATTGGTTAAGTGTCATTAGTCAATTCAAGCTAACTTAACCTTCTTCATTTATCCTGTTAAACTAGTTAAGTGTTATCAATAATTCATGTTGACTTAACCCTACCACAAACCAAGTTATATTGGTTAAGTATTTCTTATTACTTAACCCTACCCATTCACCCTGTATTGGTTAAGAGTTCCTTTTTAACTTAACCATGCCCGTCTGTTTTAACTAACATGTTATTAATGGTTAAGTATTATCCCTTCATGTTTTAAACTTAACCCTATTCCTTTATCACAATCTGATGGTTAAGTGCTCAAGTTTACTTAACCCTACGGTCTAGCCCAGCTAACATATCAAATTGGCTAAGTGTATTAAATTTTACTTAACCCCAACCTCTAGTCTAGTTAACATGTTAATTTGGCTAAGTGTATTAACTTTACTTAACCCCACCTTCTAGTCTAGTTAATTTGGCTAATTGTTTTCTTAGTTACTTAACCCCTACAAATCTTGTCTTGTTACCATGTTAAGTTGGTTAAGTGTCCCTATGGACTTAGCCCTCCCATTCTAGCTTAACTGTGTTAAGTTGGTTAAGTGTTCCTATGAACTTAACCCTCCCATTCTAGCTTAACTGTGTTAAGTGTCGGTATGAACCTTACCCCACCCACCAGTCTGATTACCATGTTGAATTGGTTAAGTGTCTTAGTTAACTTAACCCTTCCATTCTTGTTCTAGATTTAACTAAATAAATTAAATCCGCTACCACTCACATTAGACAGATATTGTTGTGATTACTGGATGTGCCGGTAGGTTCCGGGCAGGTTTACATTGCAACTCAGTCTAACCTCGGGTTAGACATATTCGTGTTTTCTAAGTTCAAAGGGTTTTGATTAATTTTCACATCAGGTTTTGAAAGAAACCATCCCGTCCATCGGATCAGTTAGGGATAGCCAGGGAGAGCAGGAAACATGTATTTTCCAAACCCAAGCCTAGACACTATCCTCTCTGTCACCCTAGAACTTTCTGGTGTATTATTAAAAGAGATGTCATTAATAAACCTTTAATTTGTCTAAATTTACATTTTCTCATTTATGACAAATTCTATAAGTAAAGTATTCCTAATTTACTTATTTCATAATTACTCTTTTAATGTAAATTGTCAACATTTATTCTTATGGCCCATTTTCCCCTCTATATCATATTTATGCTTTTTGGTATGTAAACTATACCAAATTAAGTGTCACTAACCATGATTTTGCTAAACCTGACAAGTACTCCCAATTATGGCCAATTTCAAATTTATGCCAATATACTATCATGCCAAATTAGCTAATCCAATTCTGATTTAACATTCTAATTACAGTTCATGTCAACCTAGACTTATTATTCTAGTTCACAATTCATGTAAATGCTAGATTTACAAGTCAATACTAGATTCAAATTACACATCCTATAATTCATGTCAAATTTATCCAATTTGCATTTCTATGAACATGCCATGATACATGTTCCCAATTTATGCCAATTTCCAAGTTAAAAACTACGTTTTTAGTAAATTTCATATTTTCCCCAAACCGTATTCCCACCACTCGTATAATCGTGATTCAATCTAGATTATAGATAAATCTAGATTCATAGAAAATAGGGAATGAACCACAGATGCTATGAAAAAGATAGACATAATAAATGGCATAAAATGATAATTTACTAATTACAGACCTAACGAATTTCACTGAAATTGATCTAAAACATCGAAGGCCCATAGGTCTGAAAAATCTTATGACATAAAAAGGGTTGAATAACGATGTAGGTTCAAGAACCTGGGTAGACCTAACTTAATAGGTAAATTCCCAAGGTCTAAAACCAAAGAAAACCAAGAATAGACAGAATAGATAATCAGGGTTAGACCCAATTTCATAGTCACAAAACTTAAGCAACACTTTCCTAGTCATGAATCATAGGTGTTTAATCATAGGTGTTTAATCACAGTTGTCCTTGTTATGTCATAGGCAATAGTTTATGTTTCCTAATCAAAGGCATAGGCTTAGTCAAGAAAAAAATTCTCATAGTCATGAGTCACAGTCATAGGCAGTGTTCATAGTCATAGGCAATGTTCATAGTCATAGGCAATGTTCATAGTCAAAGAGGCATATCGTTTTAAGGTCCATAGTTTCATATTCACAGTCTTATTGGTCATCGAATCATAACTGTTCTTAATTAGGTCCAAGGATATAAGCACTGATTCGAACAGAAAGATTTGGCATATTCTTTTATTCCTTTAATTTCATGTCACGAAAAGAGAAAACGTTCAAATCTAAAAAGTAACCGACTTACAGAGATTAGATTAGATTCGTAGAAAAACAGTCGTTGAAGTTGTTTGAATCTTCACTTGAATCCTAGCATGACTTGAATCTCTTCTTGAAAGTCTTGAGCAGCGTTTCCTCGTCTTGATTTATTTTACATATTATTTTATTTATACATTTTCTCAGAGGCAGCATAAGGATAGAAAAGAATTGTGAATAGAGAAGGAGACTAGGGCTGTTTATGTAGTGTAGAAGTCAATGAATCTGGTCAGAATGGCGTCCGGATATAGAAAAACGAACCAGGCTGCAGATCTGGAAAAAGCAGGGAGGTCGACCCCCAGGTCGACTGCCCAGTCGACCTGGGTGCCCCAGGTCAACTACCCAGTCGACCTGGGTCTAGGCCGGAAAATTCTCGCCCAGCCCAATCTGGGTCCGATTTTGAATTTTGAACTCGTTTTCTGACCTGTTCGAATTTTAAATCGAATTCTGAAACTTCTCAAGACCATTACTCCTTCATACGGAGTCCGATTAATGCAAGATTGGACTCTATCTCATGCAGAATTCCGAGACGAACGCAATGGCGCAGCCCGTTTCCCTTGATTTTGATTTTAAAATTTAATTCTGCCTTGATTTGTGAATCTTAGTGTTACAGAATTACGGGGTGTTACATTCTCCCCCACTTAAAAGGATTTCGTCCCTGAAATCTTCAAGTTAGGAAGAATGTGTCCTACCATCCAATCACCCAACTACTCAACCATTCAATCACAGGCATTCATTGTCCTTAAAAGATTTCTAATTCTTTCATGTTCATATGCATAGTGTGTGTATATGTCTTTATCTAATGCAAAATCAGGCGGTCTACTGATTCAGTTGACCTCCTTAATGCGAATCATGTCAGTGCCATGCGTCCAATCATGTATGCAAGCATCCCTAGTTATGTAAATACTACATGTCTGCACAGCCATTCATCCATATGCAACATCCATATGATAACATATCAAGTTCAACTTACAAACAAATACATATCTGTAAATGCAATATGAAAGCGTCTGAACTGATCTAGTGCCTAATACGTATGCATACGCATTCACGAGCAACCATTAGCAATCACTTGCAACCATCAACCATAACATGTTTCAAATACATGTTTACATCCATTGGCTTCTACCTAAGGATCAAAGATACGACCTAGAGGATATACTTTGGAAAGAGAGAACAATTATGCGTAAAGCTCCAGAAAAAGAAATCAAGGATGCACCCTTAAGAAAAAGGGTATGTTGCTAGTATCTAGTCTTCTTGAGCTTTACTCCATTGTATCTTAACTAATTTAACTTCACGATTGTGAAATCCCTGATCTCCATTTCCAAAATAAACAGATGTCAATCACGGTACCAAGTGTACATACCAAGATGGTTTGAGGTCTCTCCTCTTAGCTTATCCATCACGCCATAACTATGAGGGTTAAAAGGTCACTACGTGCTTTTTAGAGTGCCTGCCACAACTATTCATCTCTCACGCAAACCATCCTAGTCAAACTCGACATTCCTCAAGTACAAGCCCCAAAGGCCTAAACCAATATCAGATAAGCACCCAAGGAATATCTCCTCCGAATTTAGACGATCTACATGAGATGATATAAGCAAACTCGATAGCTATTCTCAAATCCCTACTAACCAAAAATAAACTGGTCGGACCACCAATTGGATTTGAGACTCTAGTGGGATCTTTCTACTATACAAGTACTATGGTGCAGAGACTCAACTATGGAAGTGGATATGAACAAAATGCGAAGTGCTAAAACCAAAGGAAAGAGTACGAACAACAAAACTAGACTCTTCCAACAGAACTTTACTACCTTTCTCCTAGGTACGCTTGGTGGCGAAAGTAGATACTTGCCCTTCTGAAAATCTTGTTCTTTGCCCTTAATTACATGCCCTATTACACCATAGTAAGGATACTTCCTCTTGTCTTAGGGTTTATAATTCCTTCCTCCTTTGTGAGTTAAATCTACATCCATGAATTCCTCATCCTCTTCCGTGTGTAGTCATGTTGACAAATCTCTCGAAAGCTGCTCCATCGTACAGAAAATCCTACTAAGCTTGAAAGAAAACTGGCCGTAGGTGAAACAACTATGGCTATGGATGGAGACCAGGCATGACTTCGCCCTTCGATGAGGTTACCTCCCAGAAAGCCAGGAGCCCCATAGACTCAAGAAAGAAGGAGACAAGAATTCAAACAGAGGAAGAGAAGATAGTGCGTATGGCTTTGGGGAATATGCCTTTAAAACAAATATTTTCTCTTGAAAATGCTTCTTTTAAAACCGTTTTGAAAATAATTTTTCAAATCCTTTATCTGATCTGGTAACCTTCAGCTCTGATACCACGTGTAACACCCCACATCCATCAGTGTCACTCACAAAGGGAATGCAATAAGTTATGTGGAGCATTTTAAGGTAAAAAATGCAGATAAATTACAAGACAGACAAAAATTAAAACAGCGGAAAATAAAACTTTGCTTTATTGATAAAATGATTTGTACAACGATTTCTTTACAATATCGGAGTATCATCTGTCTCACAAAATAAAGAAGCATAAAACAATATTTATATTCCCCATTGTAGCAAGAGCCAGCCATAGCATCTGAAAAGAGAATCCAAGTAAAACTTCGAACAAATCTTCAAGCTGGGAAAGAGTGACAGTCCAACTTAATCTGAGCTATACTATTCCCTTCTTTACTACCTGAGGGGGATGGGAACGGAAGAAAAGAAGATGAAAGAAAAACAAAGTCAGACATAAAGCCTGAGTAAGTTCAGTAACTTCTAGCATGTGAACATGGAAAAACAAAACGACATGAATTAACTGAATACAAGCTAACACCATGGTGATAGGATCAGCAAGATTAGACAAGATAATCAGAAGATATGCTAAGACAAGATAAACTGGATATGCTCTAATACTTTCGCCGCTTCGCTATTTCCTTTCTATACTGGTTTCTATATCTCTGCACCACCTAACTAATTTCCCAACTAGTAATGATAACGTGATCCCAATCCCTGTAGTTTCCATTGCCTTCAGGCATACATTTATTATTTATTACCTTGATCTAATCTAGGGTTTTCTATCAAGTGCTTTCTAGATTCAACTAGAGTTTACGCTATCTGCTGAACGCTTCTCGGATTCAGGGTTTATGTCACCTAGTCCAACTAGGGATTATGCTACCTGTCGAACGATGCCCCCAAGTCTAGGACACACTACCTAGAGTGGTATATGTTCCTATACTTCCCCATGCATATATCGTGAATCGTTATCACTTGTCTAGATGCACATGTCCTGTAATGTGCGGCCCGAGTCCTGTGGCAGGGCAAATCAAGAAACACAGAACTTGGTCGGGAGCTTTCAGATATCTGCCGATGCAGATGCTAAGGTCTGTTTTTATTCCAGGGGCTATGGTCCCACTCGACCCCTCCCTCAACTAATGAAAGGCACACCTTGAAAAATGAGAACTATACGCAGGCCCCCTATGCCCCACTAACCTTTGGCCATCCTCACCCATAACTAGATAGCAAGTATATGTTCTTTTGGAGTTCTCCACCTTTCCGCTTCACGTATCTCGACTGACTCAAGATGGATGGTAGACGACGAGTTGCTATCACAGGGCTACCGGTTTCTCGCCGACTCACGCTGGTCCATCCTAGTCTTTAGGTTGCCATATTTTGCAACCAAGGCATACCCTTGGTTCTTCTAATGCAGACCTTAACCTCTGTGAGCCCAGGAGCATCATCTACAGCGTCACAGAGGGATACCAAGAGTACCCTCACGTCTCCTCGAAGCCTCGGGCTTCGTAACCCAATTCGTTGGAGCCTTTTTTTACTCAGACGGACATTCGCTCCTTCCCGTGTTATACTAAGAGTTACTACTTAGTTTTGCTAACTAAGGTTTACCACTTAGCTCCTTTTAACTAAGGTTTACTACTTAGTTCCATTTCCCGTTAATTTGGATTGGTTAAGTGTCATTAGTCAATTCAAGCTAACTTAACCTTCTTCATTTATACTGTTAAACTGGTTAAGTATTATCAGTAATTCATGTTGACTTAACCCTACCACAAACCAAGTTATATTGGTTAAGTATTTCTTATTACTTAACCCTACCCATTCACCCTGTATTGGTTAGGAGTTCCTTTTTAATTTAACCTTGCCCATCTGTTTTAACTAACATGTTATTAATGGTTAAGTATTATCCCTTCATGTTTTAAACTTAACCCTATTCCTTTATCACAATCTGATGGTTAAGTGCTCAAGTTTACTTAACCCTACGGTCTAGCCCAGCTAACATATCAAATTGGCTAAGCGTATTAAATTTTACTTAACCCCAACCTCTAGTCTAGTTAACATGTTAATTTGGCTAAGTGTATTAACTTTACTTAACCCCACCTTCTAGTCTAGTTAATTTGGCTAAGTGTTTTCTTAGTTACTTAACCCCTACAAATCTTGTCTTGTTACCATGTTAAGTTGGTTAAGTGTCCCTATGGATTTAGCCCTCCCATTCTAGCTTAACTGTGTTAAGTTGGTTAAGTGTTCCTATGGACTTAACCCTCCCATTCTAGCTTAACTGTGTTAAGTGTCTGTATGAACCTAACCCCACCCACCAGTCTGATTAACATGTTGAATTGGTTAAGTGTCTTAGTTAACTTAACCCTACCATTCTTGTTCTAGCTTTAACTAAATAAATTAAAGCCGCTACCACTCACATTAGACAGATATTGTTGCGATTACTGGATGTGCCGGTTGGTTCCGGGAAGGTTTACATCGCAACTCAGTCTAACCTCGGGTTAGGCATATTCGTGTTTTCTAAGTTCAAAGGGTTTTAACTAATTTTCAAATCAGGTTTTGAAAGTAACCATCCCGTCCGTCGGATCAGTTAGGGAAAGCCAGGGAGAGCAGGAAACTTGTATTTTCCAAACCCAAGCCTAGACACTATCCTCTCTGTCACCCTTGAACTTTCTGGTGTATTATTAAAAGAGATGTCGTTAATAAACCTTTAATTTGTCTAAATTTACATTTTCTCATTTAGGACAAATTCTATAAGTAAATTATTCCTAATTTACTTATTTCATAATTACTCTTTTAATGTAAATTGTCAACATTTATTCTTATGGCCCATTTTCCCCTCTATATCATATTTATGCTTTTTGGTATGTAAACTATACCAAATTAAGTGTCACTAACCATGATTTTGCTAAACCTGATAAGTACTCCCAATTATGGCCAATTTCAAATTTATGCCAATATACTATCATGCCAAATTAGCTAATCCAATTCTGATTTAACATTCTAATTACAGTTCATGTAAAACTAGACTTATTATTCTAGTTCATAATTCATGTAAATGCTAGATTTACAAGTCAATACTAGATTCAAATTACACATCATATAATTCATGTCAAATTTATCCAATTTGCATTTCTATGAACATGCCATAATACATGTTCCCAATTTATGCCAATTTCCAAGTTAAAAACTACGTTTTTAGTAAATTTCATATTTTTCCCAAATCGTATTCCCACCATTCGTATAATCGTGATTTAATCTAGATTATAGATAAATCTTGATTCGTAGAAAATAGGGAATGAACCACAGATGCTATGAAAAAGATAGACATAATAACTGGCATAAAATGACAATTTACTAATTACAAACCTAACGAATTTCACAGAAATTGATCTAAAACAACAAAGGCCTATAGGTCTGAAAATCTTATGACATAAAAAGGGTTGAATAACGACGTAGGTTCAAGAACATGGGTAGACCTAACTTAATAGGTAAATTCCCAAGGTCTAAAACCAAAGAAAACCAAGAATAGACAGAATAGATAATCAGGGTTAGACCCAATTTCATAGTCACAAAACTTAAGCAACACTTTCCTAGTCATGAATCATAGGTGTTTAATCACAGTTGTCCTTGTTATGTCATAGGCAATAGTTTATGTTTCCTAATCAAAGGCATAGGCTTAGTCAAGAAAATAATTCTCATAGTCATGAGTCACGGTCATAGGCAGTGTTCATAGTCATAGGCAATGTTCATAGTCAAAGAGGCATATCGTTTTAAGGTCCATAGTTTCATAGTCACAGTCTTATTGGTCATCGAATCATAACAGTTCTTAATTAGGTCCAAGGATATAAGCACTGATTCGAACAGGAAGATTTGGCATATTCTTTTATTCCTTTAATTTCATGTCACGAAAAGAGAAAACGTTCAAATCTAAAAAGTAACCGACTTACAGAGATTAGATTAGATTCGTAGAAAAACAATCGTTGAAGTTGTTTGAATCTTCACTTGAATCCTAGCCTGACTTGAATCTCTTCTTGAAAGTCTTGAGCAGCATTTCCTCGTCTTGATTTATTTTACATATTATTTTATTTATACATTTTCTCAGAGGCAACATAAGGATAGAAAAGAATTTGAATAGAGAAGGAGACTAGGGCTGTTTATATAGTGTAGAAGTCAACGAATCTGGTCAGAATGGTGTCCGGATACAGAAAAACGAACCAGGCTGCAGATCTGGAAAAGGCAGGGAGGTCGACCCCCCAGGTTGACTGCCCAGTCGACCTGGGTGCCCCAGGTCGACTACCCAGTCGACCTGGGTCTTGGGCGGGAAAATTCCCGCCCAGCCCAATCTGGGTCCGATTTTGAATTTTGAACTTGTTTTCTGACCTGTTCGAATTTTAAATCGAATTCTGAAACTTCTGAAGACCATAACTCCTTTATACCGAGTCCGATTAACGCAAACTCGGATTCTATCTCATGCCGAATTCCGAGACGAACGCAATGGCGCAACCCATTTCCCTTGATTTTGATTTTAAAATTTAATTCTGCCTTGATTTGTGAATCTTAGTGTTACAGAATTACGGGGTGTTACACGTCTCTTGGTACTTATAAATATTACATTGGATGTATGAACCACTCTAGTTGCTTTCAATAATTTTGAGATTCCATTCAACGTCCAAGCCATTCTTTCAGGTGAGATCTTATAATACATTCTTATGAATCTTTCAATCCTCTTTGGATTCATTTTGTGTGTTGAGTTGATAGTGACAACTACGCTGTGGTTCGGATTAGTCCCGCCTGACCCCATCCACGTTCCATCCATTGCTGCACTCCTGGGCTGAAAGGCCTTATATTGGCGAGGACCATATGCTAACAGGATTGGGCCAAAGCATCAAATCCACAAGAATATGAAGGGATCTCTTCTTCTCATATAAATTCACGCCTTTCTCTTCAGTTTTTACCTCTTTCATTTCCGTTCTCCCCAAAATTTTGATTTAAAAAACCCTAATTTTCAAACCTCTAGAACTCCTTCCAGTTTCAAATCAAATTCATAGGTGGGTCTTCAATCTTTGATTAAGTACGCTTTAATCGATTCTAACCTGAATTTAGGAGAAATCTTAGTAATTACGCTCGCTATCACATCAACCTTGACGCTATGTCTTCCATCCTCTCGCCATCGTCATTGATGGCCTCATCGCCACCTTGAAATGGTTATGATGGAGTTCAAAACTCGCGCTGGTCACATTAATTCATAAGTGCTTAGTTACGAGTATGCTTTTGAAAGAAAAGGGGTTAGATGGTGTTGAAGAAGTGGAAAGGAAGAAGAAGAGAGAAGCGGGGTTGGTTCGAGTTGAATATCTCAGAGGGATAAGGAGGAGCAGCTAATGATGGAGAGTGAAATCGGTTCGGGTTGGATACGAGTGTAGGAAATTGGTGTAGGGTTGGTTCGGATCGGGGGAATTTCTAAAAGAAGAAATTAGCTTCTGAGAAGCTTCTCCGATCTGGATGGGTGTCAATTAACTAGATTCGCTTTGAGCTTGCTAGATCCAATCTGATCCGATCCGGATCTGATTTGTTTCCATCCTCGAATCGATCGCATGAGTGGTGAACATCCAAACCGACTCGAATACAAAGGAAAAATCCGAACCGATCTGCACTTATATATCATGCAACATAACCATGTAATAAATGACTTATCCAATATCAAGTATGGTTTGTGATTTCATGAACAGTTAGGATAAAGCCTTCTTGACTGAGCCACTGATTTAATGAACCTATAATTGTCCTCCATATTGCTTTACTTTCTGATCATTATGTATTCTTTGATGTCAATGTTGTATACACTTGAACAGTTTAGTACACATACACAGAGGGGACACAGGCAACTTCAACCTAGTCACTGCTACTATTCCTTCAATAGTTTAGTAGAAATGGCTGATAGATGCTCATCTAGATTAGCAGAAAGAAAAGATACTACCAGATCATCCGAGAATCCACCTGTTGAAGACGTATCTTCCACTTCAGATTTGGGTTGGAATAGTACAGGTCCAGATTATAAGATGGGAAGTCACGAAAGTGATGTATCACCCGGGGGTAATGTCTCTCTAGGCGAGGAAGAAGAAGGAGGAGTAGGAGATGATCGTGCCCCAGATGAGTTTGGAAATGTTGAAATCTTAGATCCGCCTAAGGATTCGGTCGAGTCAACGATTGACAATGACATACTTGTGTGGATATGCCTAAAGCATGGGGATTCTTCGAAGAGATACTAAGCTGCCCTCGGAAACAGATCGTCCTCATAATCCACCGGAAGGGTACATAGCTATCACCAGATTGATGTGCCTGGTTGGGGCGATACCTCCATTTTTGCCATTCGTCGTCGATTTTCTGAGACAACTGCGGATTGCCACCATGCAACTTCATCCTAACTCCTATGCTTATTTGTATACTCTGTGCATAGCTTATAAAGAAATTCTAGGTGTAAAGCTAACTTTTGAGGATGTTCATTTCTTTTACAATTTTAAGCATCGAACCAATGACACCCCGTCTTTTGTATACTTTGAATCGGTGCCAAAAAGGAGAATCATCACTGTTCTGTTTAGCAGCAAAGTTGGGGACCCAAAACCTGAATGGTTTTATATCAAGAAGCAACCCGGGTGTGCCAGAAGATGGATTAAGTCAAGTAAGGACCTTGTCTTTTTAGTTTTATTCCCAACCTTTATCATAAATTCATTAAGCATTGCATGTTTTCACTTGCAGTTCCTAACCCACCACAAGAGAAGCATCTGGTGCAATTCGATCGTTTAAATCAGTTACTTAATGGTGATGAAAATTTTTTGACTACCAAGGGGTGCTTATTAGATGAATATCTCTAGCGTCATTGTCTAATTGCTATAACTCGTAGCATAGGTCTTGGGGAAGGCCCTTACGTGTACATACCTCCCGTTAAAGGGCCAATTGACACTCCACTTGAGAGGGGAGAAACTTCAACAGATCCGGCAGTGCCCCTCAGGGATCCTCCTTCTCCCTCCACGACTCAAGATAATATTTTAGTAAATATAGCAGAAAACATAGAGATAAGTACATTACTCCCGAGGATGCTGCCACTTCTGAAAAACCGATATCTCCAAAAGAATTCCCATTAGATGCTCCTCGGGGAGAAGCTCCCACTATGGATGACTCTACATTTCGGGGTTTGGGAAATCTTCCCTTGCTCGAGACTCTTTACACTTTAGAATATTTCGGAATGAATCCTTTGACCTTTACTTCCTCAGAAGAAACTACTCCTGTGAAGGATAAGGAGACCACACATGCTAGCCTAACTTTGGGCTTTGGTTGGTTAGGGGATATCACTTAGGATGCGCACAACACATTAGCACTATACATCACATCACTTATGCTTTGTAAGAACATTCGTTCTGAACTCTACATACCTTGTTTTGCAGGAACCATAGTACGTCCCCGCTACGATATCAGGAAAATCCATGTCAGTGTGCCTAGATATGATTCCGATATTGAGCTTGACCATCGCGAAAGCCGCGACAGGGATGATAGGAGGCATTATGATTCCAACCATCCTCATTCTTCGCGTTCTCGTTCTCCTCGTCATTCCGATCCAAATAGTTACAAGAGCCATCAAACTCGTCATGAAGGGGACAAACAACCTTCCAAAGATCCGACTCCTCCTAAAGAGAAGCATCCCCAAGAGAGGCCATTGTCGAAGCATGCTGACTTACAGGATAAACCTAAAGTCCCCGAGAAGAGGTCAGGCAAAGGTGATAGGTCCATTGAACCTATTCCTTCGAATTGGGCTGACGATGCTAAAGCAAAAACTGATTTAGTGGACAAGCAATATATAGAAATGTATAAATATTCGCACAAGCTTTCTAAGATTATCAAGGATCCTATCACTGATATTGGCCACATGAAGGAAATGGCCGATTGTGATGCAAGCATTTTGAAGAATTCGGAGAAAGATTTGGAAGACGCACAAGCTCAGCTAGCTCTCGCTCAACGGGATGCCGACAGCTACAAAAAACAACATGAAAAACTACAAAGGCGTTATCATACGCTCTTGGTTTGTCATAGCCAAGAGCACTTGGATCTGAAGAAGCAAGCTGAGGATGCTAAGTATAAGGGTATTAAAGTACAGTTAGCTTGCACTGCCCTTGAACAGGAGAAGGCTGAGCTAGAGAAGAAAAACACCAATTTAGCAAAGCAGAATGCCAAACTGGGAGCCAAATTACTGGAGGTTGAATCTAGAGCAGTGTTGGCCGAGGGGAATACAAACATCGCCCTTAAATCTGCCGAAGAAGTTCAAGAGAAACTCTCCACGGCCCAGAAGGAATTGGATGGCTATGGTGAGCTGATGATAGAGTTCTTTGTTCAGGTGATCCGTCGTCAGGGCATTTCTTGGATCAAGGATTACCCTACAACTCTGGTTTATGTATGGGACCAAATCATTGAATGGGAGAAGAAAGAGCTCAAGGAGGATTCCATCGCTGAAAACAAACTTATGGAGAAGTTCCTTAGGGGTGAGGAGCCGGTACGTCTGGCCGAAGGGCGTCGACTTATTGCTGCTGCTATGGGGGAAGAAAGATGTCAGGCCAAAGGAAAAGATATCATTGAAACTGGTTCTTCTTCTACTACCCCCGGGGCTACCGGAATAGAGGGATATGATCCCGAGAACCCAGGAATTCCTGAGGTGCCCTTTTTGTCTCCTATACCCGAATCGACATCAGAGACTCTAGCCATCCCAATCGAGAAATCATCTGAAGGTATCTCTATCTTTTCACCCTAATTTGTCAAAGGCATTTCGACCTTTTGCCATATTATTAGGCAATCAATTGAAGATCCCTCGTTTTCTCCTGAGTTAATATCTATCACCTCTCATTTTGTAGGTACCGAGCCAACTGAGAAGACTGATGAGCAACAGAAGACAGTCATCGGTGAGAAGTCCGTCGAAGAGACTCAGGAAAAACGGGATGAGGTTATCACTACAAATCTCGGAGGGGAAGCCGAGGGCAAGAAAGAGGAGGTTAACAATAAGGCTCCAAAGCCACCCAACACCGAGACTCCTCACGCTGGGGAGATGGTAGATGCTTTGAAAGACGACTGTGGTGACGATGGACATGAAGAAGATGATGATGTTGTTATGAATGGGGATTCGGGGAATGTCGATGATCAAACTTTGGCCGAGATGAAGGCCAAACACGATAAGCGTATGCAACTGAAAGTTGAGGAAGTAGATCCAGAAAGTTTTAACCTCTTGCAACGGTACCTCCTGAGTCAAGGCTAGTTGTTAGACTTTCAACTAGATCAATCAATGAAGAGCTAGCTAAGAAATCTTCTACTAATCCCAGCGCTCTAGTTCTAGGGAAGAAGAAACCAAAGCGGATCCAGACCGATGCTGAAAAAAAGGAGAAAGAAAGACTTAAAGCTGCCAAGAAAGCGAAGTCCACTCCAAAGTCCAAATGAGAGATGGTTCTATTTTCATTTTGCCTATTCCCTAGTCCGCCATTGTTATACCGAGTGTGGTCCTTGCCTTTGTTTATTTAGTTCTCTTGTACAAACCTGCACTTGTGTTAATAAAGTAGTTCATTTCCCACTATGTCAAATGCTTGCAAGTTCGTCGTTTGTTTCTATTCGTGTCGAGAAATTAACAAACATAAGTAATGACTCAAGTGACCATTGTGATTTCCAACAAATGCACAGATAGATAAAATAACATTCACGGAAATTTCCGTTTGATTAAATAAAATGAATGACCATAAAATGAATAATTGATGGCATAGTGCATTATATATATATGCCTCCAATCAATCTTGAATATAGCACTTGGTTGAAGCCTGTTCGAGATTGATTAAATTGCCCCCAGGTATTTTGGTGGGGTTACAATTTGTTTTCATTGGTATACACTCTTTGTACTTTTATACTTTCCTGTCGTCTGGTCAAGTTAGAGTAGATTCAAGGCGGTCTTTTTTCATGGTGCACCGTTATGCCTCAAGGACGTCGTCTTCCCGTCCTTTATACTCTCTCTTGACTTGTGAGAGTTAGCGTTTGGGACGTCATATTCACATCCTTTTTATCAAGTTAGGAAAATGGTCATTTCATTTGCTTTCGTATTGATTCAAATGTTTGATATTTGACTTACGTTATGAAAAACACATAAAAAAAATACAAAACAAGGGTTGAACGAGTAAAGTAATCACACGCAATGCTTTATAGTGGTTCGGCCATGTCGTGACCTACATCCACTTCATAATCTTTTGCTTATATTAACCAGACTTTTCTAAGCAAGTCATGCCTTTTTACATGGCCTATAAAACAAAAGAATAGTACAATTTCAAGTCAAGTATCGCCGCAAATGTTGGGCGTTCCAAGCTTTAGGAATTTCTTCACCATCCACGGTCGCTAACTTGAAAGCTCCCGTGCCAAGTTTCCGTCGGATGGTGAATGGTCCTTCCCACTTTGGGCCTAGATGAGCGGGAGGTGGAAAGACTCGCTTCAGCACCAGGTCTCCAGGTTTGAAAGTCCTAAAGCGAACCTTTCTGTCATAGTAGCGTGCCACTTGGCATCGATGCCTTGAAGCACGCAAATCCGCTTCGCCCCTCTTCTCTTCAACCATGTCCAGGGACTCTAGGAGGAGTGCTTTGTTTGTCATTGGGTCATAACATGTCACCTTACGAGAGGGGACTTTAAGCTCCGCTGGAACTACGGCTTCTGACCCGAAGGAGAGTGAAAAAGGAGTATGACCGTAGTCGTCTTAAAGGTTGTTCGATAGGCCCACAAGGCTAGCGACAATTCATCAACCCACATAGCTTTCGCTCGCTCCAACCGCTTTTTAAGAATAGACTTAATGACTTTGTTTATTGCTTTGACCTATCCATTCGACTGCAGATGAGCTACGACGGTATATCTCTTATCAATTTTATACTTCTGAAATAAATTTCTAAATTCTGCGCTGTCGAATTGGGTGTCGTTATCAGTTATAATTGTTTTCGGTATCCCAAATCGACAAATAATATTTCTGACCACAAAGCTTATTACCTTTCTTGCCGTGATCGTGGTTAAAGGTTCGGCTTCCACCCAATAATCCATAGCCACGATCGCGTATTTAGCTCCTCCTTTTGCAATTGGTAGGGTCCCGATAATGTCTAATCCCCACATTGCGGATGACCTCGGACTGACCATTGATTTGAGATGTCTTGGGGGTGCTCTCGGAACTTTGGCGAATCTCTGGCATTTGTCGCAGCGTCGTGAATAATCAGCTGCATCTTTATTCACGGTAGGCCAAAAATAACCATATCGCAATACTTACTTTACGAGAGTTTTACCCCTGGTATGATCCCTACACTCACCTTCATGTACTTCTTTCAGTACACATTTGATGTCGTCGTGTGCTATGCACCGTAATAGAGGCATAGAAAATCCTTGACGATAAAGGACATCGTCCTGTAAAACGTATCTTACAGCTTTACGTATTACAACTCGTCTCTTGCTCTTCTTTGATGGGGGTATTCTGCTTTTAAGGAAGTTTTTAATTGGTGTCATCCATGACTCCCTTTCCGGCTCAGCTTCTAGGGCTAATTCGACTTCCATTTGGTCAAAGCTTGGTGATTCCAATATCTCTATTGGAACCATTTCAGTTTCCTCAGGGTCGTCAGAACTTGCTAGCTTAGCAGTTGATCTGCCTTTTGATTTTCTACTCTCAGAATGTGTGTTCTACTATAATGCTCCAGGTTGCCCAGTAACTCGTCTACTTTTTCAAGATAAATAACAAGTCGAGGTCCCCTGGTCATAAATTCCTTTCGAACTTGGCAGACAACTATTTTGGAGTCGCAGAATATGTCCAAAGTTTTCACCCCTAATTCCTTAGCGAGTTTCAGCCTGGCAATCAGGGCCTCGTACTCAAAATCATTATTGGTGGCGGAAAATTCCAATTGCAGGGCGTAGTAAATCGATCGTCCTTCAGGAGTGGTTAAGATAACTCTGGCGCCGGATCTTCAGTCGTTCTTGGCCCCGTCCCTATGTAATTTCCACGGACTAAGCTCTAGCTTATTCTCTGAAGTAACAACTTTGTCATCCACTATTTCTTCTTCGGGAATCGTGAATTTTGTCATGAAGTCGGCTAAGGCCTACCCCCTTATTGACCTCCTTGGTTGATAATTCAAATCAAATTGGCTCAACTCGATATTCCACTTAAGTAATCGTCCCGATGCTTCGGGTCTTTGTAATACTTGTCTTAGAGGTTGATCAGTATATATGACTCTTGGGTGAGCTTGGAAATAATGACAGTGCTTTTGAGAGGCAATCAAGAGGCTGTAAGCAAGCTTCTCTATTCTTGGATAATTGCGTTCCGCAGCTGCTAACTTATTACTTACATAATATACTGGCCTCTGGATCTTGTCTTCTTCACGCACCAAGGCTGTGCTGCATGAGATGACACTGCTAGATAGACGAATAGATCTTCATGATCCACCGGTTTCGACAATATCGGGGGCTTCTCCAATAAGTCCAACAAATTTTGGAAGGCCTCTACATAGTCGGGAGTCCATTCGAAATTATGTTTTCCTCATTTGATTAAATCAAAGAATGGGACGCACTTGTCCGTAGCTTTGAAAATGAATCTGCTTAATGCAGCAATCTTCCCTGCCAAGCTTTGAACGTTTCTAATCTTCTTTGTTTCTTCTATGTTCCTTATTGCTGCTATCTGGCTAGGATTAATCTCAATCCCTTGAGAACTTACGATGAACCCAAGGAATTTCCTTGATGCAACCCCAAATGAGCATTTTAAGGGGTTCAACTTCATCCCGTACCTACATAGGATATCAGACATCTCTGCTAGATCTTGTGTAAGACTAGAGGATTGCCTGAATTTCACGAGCATGTCATCTATATAAACTTCCATGGTTTTTCCAATCTGTTTATAGAACATTCGATTCACTAAGTGCTGATACGTAGCTCCGATATTCTTTAGTCTGAATGGCCAAGTTTGTTATAAAACTCGTGTGCTCTTGATCCGACACATGCATGGGGATCTGGTTATATCCTGAGTACGCGTCCATGAAGGAAAGAAGTTCGTGTACAGCTGTTGAGTCCACCAGTTGTTGAATCCTAGGAAGTGGGAAACTATCTTTTAGACAAGTCTTGTTTAAATCTGAAAAATCAATGCACGTTCGCCATTTTCCATATGATTTCTTGACCAAAACAGGATTCGATATCCAGTCGGGATACATCGAATCTCTAATGAACCCATTATCTTTCAACTTCTCCACTTCTTCCTTTAGGGCTGCCGACCTCTCCGGGCCTAACATACGCCTCTTCTGTTTAATGGGTGGATGCTTTGGCATAATGCTCAATAAGTGACTCATAACGAAGGGAGATATCCCACACATATCAGCATGGGTCCAGACAAACACATCCAAATTTGCCTTTAAAAAGTCAATCAATTCCTTTGCTTGGAGCGGATCCAGTTGGGATCCAATCTTCAATACCTTTGTCGGATCAACATCATCAACAAGGATATCCACAGTCGTTTCATTGGGGTCGCCTTTCTGTCCTTAGTCTCTTCATCCTCTCTGGGATCTATGTCCTCGGGCAGTCCTCTAGGCGACTCCCTTGGGGCTGGTCCCTTTAATTGCTATGTTGAACCCTTTTTCGTGGAGGAGGAGGCGTCTTTATCTTCGATGCTTAATACCTTTAGTAAAATCTTCAATTCAGCCATGTATTGATAATGATTCCTTTACCTTTTTGTTCAGGGGTGTGCTCAAGAGCAGGCTGATTTCGATTAGAGGCTTACCCTCCTTGCCCCCTGTCTCTTGGGGCTACCTTGTTTTCATCTAACTTTCCTTCCCGCAGCAGCTTTTCGACAACGTCTCTCAAATGCCGACATTCATTTGTAGAATGTCCGTGGGTTCCATGAAACAGAATTTTTTTTCCAGTAGTCACCTCCTTCTCCGCAGAGTCTCGGGGCGGAGGCTTTTTATATTGTAAGATGTTGTAAGTATCCAGGTAGATGTTTTCCAATGTGTCATTCAGTGGTGTGTAGTTTTCAAAGATTTGGAATCGAGGCCTTTTGCCTGAGTTATTTCCTCGCTTCCTATTCCTCCTATTATCGTTTACATTTCTGCTGTTACTTCCTTCATTTTTGTTACCAACATTTACCTCGACTTTCCCTGTCACTGGACTGCTTCACAGCAACGTTACTTTGAATATCTTCTCTTGAAGCTCCATCAGACTTTCTCTTTCGATTGGCGTATATCTCTTCTCACCGTAGATGAATATTTTCCTTTTCATAGAAAGCCTCCCTAGTCAGTGGTGGCTTCCCAGCTAAATAACCTCGGAGTTCAGTATCTGGATCGACTCCTTCAATCAAGGCCTTCAAAATAGTTGGTTCGTGAGGATCGCTTATTTCGATAACTACTAAGTTGAAGCGATCTATGTATGATTTCAGAGATTCTCCAGGGGCTTATTTAATTCTGGACATTTCGATAACACTTTTAGCTCTTCGGGCATGGAGTCGGAACAGTTTCATAAAAAGCTCGCTTAGTTCTTGAAAACTCGACACCGATCGCGGGGGAAGTCGCATAAACCACATTAATGCAACATCTTCTAGATAAATTGGGAAGGCTTTACATTTTAGAGCGTTAGGTGCAGCAGCAACATTCATATACCACACATATCTCATCGGAAGTTGTTTCGGATCTGTTCTTCCAGTATATCAATCCATCTATGGAAAATCAAACCATCGAGGGAATTGGAAGTTCAGGATGTCATCAGTAAACTGAGTATGACTGCGTTCAATACCCCAGTCTTCATTGGTATATCGGCTACTATCCGCCATGATTTGACGCACCATCACTTCTACTTCCGTGTTGGTTAAAGTCAGTTCGGGATCCCTTCTTTCTCTCCTCATGCTCCTACCACCTACTTCAGGAGACCCCCTTGGGTTTTGGTTGGTAACAGAACCTCCCCGTCTCCTGCGGTCCTGGTCACTCATAGGATGAAAAGGCTGAAGGAGTTTCCCCTTGGTAGGATTGGTAATATTTGGATCCCTAGGGCGAACATGTGATCCTCGCATTGGTAACAGCATTGGTTCCCTCAAACTAGGATCATCGGGTCCCAGAACACGGGCTGCATCTTCACGGGACCCCAATGATCTGAATGTCAGTTGGTCCATATTTTCGGGCTTGTCGTATGGCCTCCTTTCACGTGGGCGCTCTTCATCAGAAGATGATGAATGGTCCATAGTAGGATGACGAACCGGAGAGGAATCCCTTTGTCTGCGAAGTTCGCTTATTTCTTCGTTCATAACCCTCATGTTTCCCCTCATGAGAACACTATCGCATTTCTGGTCCTCTAAAGCATCCCTAGTGCTCTCAAGCGTATCAAGCAAGCGGGAAAATTCCCCATGGGTTACGAGTGCAGAAGTTGTAGGCTGATCATTAGTTGCCACGGTCGGTATCAGAGCATTTGTAGGAGATCGAGTAGAAGTACCAACTTTAGCCAGATTCAATTCAGATCATCCTTCCCCTGCGTCTGCTGGTCGGATCGGTGGAGAGCTGCCAATAGCATTCTTGGAAGAAGACAGGATTGGTTCTGAGCCACCGGATCGGTTTGAAGCCACTGGGTCGGATCGGAGCTTGTTTCAGATGAAGTTGAGATGTCTTACCAGATTAGTTGGCTCTTGAGCCCTGTCCTCTTGAACTAGTAATGATCATAGCTTGCTGATCCTCAACTACTCCTCTTTCCTGTTCAATCTGCACTTCTTTTCTTTTTCCTTAGTTATGATATTCAATTTGTCGAAGTTTTTTGAAGAGAATTTCAGAAATATTGACTGCACAGACTATCTTCTTCGGATATACAAACCCAAATAATAGAATGGTAGCCCAAAACGTAAAGAATTCATAGTTCTCAATGAAACTACCAAAAATGTTAGATCCAAAAATGGTTCTAACACTTCCTGAATCAGACGATCAATTGGATGCTCCCGGAGAGGATTTAGCTGAAACCCTAATGTTTGTCTTTATCGTATTAGGTACTTCCTGATTCTGACGATCAATCGGGTGCCCTCGGAGAGGACTTTTGTTGAAACCCCAATGTTTTTCGTTATCGTATCAGGTACTTCTTGATTCTGACGATCAACCGAGTGCCCTCGGAGAAGACTTTGGTTGAAACCGTAATGTTTGTCATTATCGCATCAGGTGTTTCCTGATTCGGACGATCAATTGGGTGCCCCTGGAGAGAACTTTGGTTGAAACCCCAATGTTTGTACTTATCGCATCAGGTACTTCCTGATTCTGACGATCAATCTGGTGCCCCCAGAGAGGACTTTGGTTGAAACCCCAATGTTTGTCGTTATCGCATCAGGTACTTCCTGATTCTGACGATCAATCGGGTACTCCGGAGAGGACTTTGGTTGAAACCCCAATTTTTGTCGTTATCGTATCAGGTGCTTCCTGATTCTGACGATCAGTTGGGTCTTCGACATTTTTCACATCTGAGATTCCAGATGCTACGCAAATGGTTTTCATTCTTCACATCTGGTAATTCCAGATGCTACGCAAATGAATTGGAGCGGTCATTGTATTGTCTTAGTGGAAACAATTAGCTCATTGGTTGGACGATCGACTTGGCATACTATTTCCGTTTTAGGGACTTGAAGCTTTGAACCTCCCACTTGGGAAGGTGCCCCTCGACAATAGTTATAGCTCCCTCGTTTATTTGCTGTGGCGCTTGCTCGTTGTTTGAATCTTTGCGACTCTTCCCATTCAATTTTCAAGGCAGTGCTATTCTATTTTCACATTTGTGCAAGTTGATATTTATAGCATTTGGCAGTTGAACTAGTGTTGTTGGGGTCGCTATGTTTCGTCAGATTTAGCAAGAAAAAACGCTCGACAGATGGCCTACAATATGAAATCAACTTTTAAATAAGTTTTGATTCGACACATAATTTGGTAAGCTAGAAATTCATTCAAACAGACATGATCTTAATCATTGAGCTAACGTTCAGTGCATCACTTGCAGATTATTACAGACTGTTTACAAGAAGTTTTGAATATAACAGAATGTGAAACGCGAAGTAAAGCATGAACTAATGCAGGAAATAGAGCATGAAGTAAAGCGATGGCGATGTTGATCGCTTATTTTGAGCCACTGGAATTGGAGCTCCATTGGCGATTATCAGTTGATAATCAGCCTTGGCATGATTTGAGCAGAAGCTACGTTGCTTGGACCAGACTGGTCGTTTGATGCCCCTTGCCCCTAGGGTGCTGTAGAAGGATTTATGGCTTGCAGATTCTTTACATACTGCTGTAGCATGTTTTTCCTGATCAACTCCTCAATAAGGTTCTTATGGTGTCGGCACTCATTAGTGTTATGTAATAACCCGGCAATCCGAGCCAAATTAAAAAATTTATTTTAGCAATTTTAGCGAATTTTGGATATTTAAAATGAATTATTTTAAATAATGATGACGAGAAATTTATTTTGAATAGAATTATAATGAATATATTATTTGAATCGACGTTAGAATATAAATATTTTATTTTTAATTATAAAAGGAATTGAAAATGGCGTGGTAGTTTGAAAATTCGATTTTAAATTTCAAATGAATGTACAGGACTCAAAATAAACCGGATTTTATCGAAGCCAAAAATATTAGAATCTATTTGAAAATATCTTTCGAACAAATCCGAAAAATTGAAATTTTATAGCGGGAATAAAGGTTATGTCCAGTTGAAAATTCAGAATAGTCGCTATGGAAAATATAGCCCTTAAAAATGGAAATTTTGCAAACGACCTCAGTTTTCGACGAAACCACTTTTGTTGGATCAGGGATGTCAAATTTTTGCTAGATTCCAAATTTCATAATTTTTCAAAGCAATATGTGAGCGTGGAAAAAGAAAACGTGTTTTAATAGTTTTAGTCAATTTGGATCAACCAGAAAATGGCCATTTTTCAAACGATCTTCAAATTTGATGAAATTGGTTTTGTTAGGACCGTATCGTCAATACGAAGCTAGAAATAATTTTTCTAGAATTTTTGGGGTACATATGTGACCCCGATAAATTGAAATGTACGATCAAATTGAATATATACTGATTTATATTTTAATTTTAGCGGAAACTGATCGTAACAACCGAATTGGGTTACAAAACATGTCCCATTGTGTTCGGAATGGGGGTAATTAGCTAGGGGCGACTGTCGTTGAGTTTGATTTGGAGCTCGGATTGTTAAACAGTTAAAGTTTGAATTAAATAATATTATAAGTTATTATATAAACCCTAGTTTGGTCAACCCTAGTCAACTACCCCGTGGTCAAACTCTATTCAGCCGCCTCACACCGAATGAAAGGCGGAAATTCCTTAAAACTTTATTGCCAATTTCAGATTGATTCACGCACTGATTTCGGGGGGGGGGGGGGCTCCAAGCATCAAAATCTCCATCGATTTCGTGCTTGGAGCCCTCCCGAAATCAGTTTGAAACCTGTAGAACTTTCCATAGTTTGTTGCTTTATCACTTATCCTTATTGGATTTGGCTCTGCATACTCTTCAGAATTCTTTGTTGTAAGATAGATATTTCCCGGAGTGTCTTTCAAAGGCGTCAGCTCTGATGAGTTGAAAAGGCGAGACTTCTTATTAGCATTTCTACCGTTCCCATCATTGGCGCTCTTCTTCCCCTAAGTGTTATTCTGATAATACTGAGCAGCAACATATTTAGAAGATTCAGGAGGTTGGTTTGAATTAGTAATCTGAAGAGGTGCAGCCTTATTCTCCAATCTCATGTACTCCTTGGCCTTTTTATAGAATTTGTCAAGCGTGCTTGGCTCTTTCATTTTGATCCATTTGCCAAATTTGCTATTCTCATCTATGGCGCTGATTAGAGACATTAAGATCATACGAGGCTCGGGATTTCCTACTTTGGATACAGCAGCATCGAATCGTTTGAGGAAAGCTTTGACAGATTCTTCTGGTTTTTGTTTCATTGATGTAAGAGAAATGACGTTCTTCGCCTTCGTAGCTTGCAGCCTGAATTGCTCTTTGAATTTCATAATCAAATCATCAAATTGGTTGATGGATTTGGGCGGAAGCCTTGTGAACCAAATCGATGCGACACCTTCAGATAGAGAGGGAAGCACAGGCATTTGATCTCGTCAATTGCTTTAGCTCCATTCATATATACCATTCGTATTTGTATAGGAAGTGATCGGATCATAAATCCCATTGTACGTAGGCAGAGTAGGATGAGTGAACTTCTTACGAAATTTAGCCTTGCTGATCCACTTTGTGAATGGATTTTTGCCGAGAGAGAAATCCCATTCCCTTTCACTATCCTTGTAAGGCATGTTGTCTTTCATGATTTATTTTACCACATCCGCGATATATTCCTTTGAGTTGTGTCGTTCCGGGGAAGGGACTTCGATCTCTTTTCCAGATGCTCGTTGGGGCGAGCAATCACGTTTAGAGGATCTAGGTCTTTTACTTCCGCTATGGAAATTTGTCCTCTTTGCGGGACTTGCAACTCGTTGGTTATTTCAATTGGAGTGGTTTATAGCATTCAACTTTGAGTCTTCAACATTAGCGTCATCTTTACCAACAAATCCTTCTTAGTTGTCATTATGAGGATCGGAGGCTAATGAATTTGCATTCTCTTCAAAGTTGGCATGGATTTTCAGAAAAGGAGCGGGATTTGCTTGAGCATTTAGGAGAGCGATCACTTTATCCATCAAATATTGATTAGCATCTACGAGAGTTTTATTAGCATCTATTAAAGCTTTGTTGGAGGCTTCCATGCATTGACTCAAGTAAGCGACGACGACGTCTAATTCGGCTTTAGTCACTCCAGCTCCGACCATTCAATTTTCTCCAGCTTCAAATCGAAATGCAAGTGGAGTAATATCATTGTTAGAAACATTGTCGTTTTCTTCAACGACATTGCTAGTGGTCTTCGTAGACTTAGCCATGATCTCGGACAAGGCCTTGAATTTTGACGAGAATTCGTTGATTGGCCTCGGTCTTAAATTTCCGGAATCTATGGTAGAAGTAGGCTTAGAACTTTAATGTGAAGGAAGGTGATGTGAGCGTGGCCCTATGGTGGGCGCCAAATGTTTGAATCAAAAACGATTCAAACGCCAATGGTGTGAAATCACACTTCACCAATTATGGTTAGAAATTTAAAGGGCCACAATCTAAAAATAAATGGACAAAAAAAACGACACAGGATTTTTATAGTGGTTTGATTCAAAGTGAATCTACGTCCACTTTTGAAATATTCTTCATCATTATAGAGAGAATTACATACTTTATCATCTCATACATCATATTTATTACATTTGACTGCTTTTGAAATAATTATCCACTTTTTGCTCTCTATCTGCTTTAGATCACACTTAGATTCGAGAAGGAACGGATTGGATTGTGTTATTATATACTTTTCCTTGGTTCCATCATGAAAATGGTGTTTGATCCGTGCTTTAAAGAGGAACAATGGAAATTGGAGAACACTTGGAGTGAATAGGAGTGTGAATTAATGGTACTCGGAGAAGATAAGATCCATTTCATGTAGGAGGAAGAATAAGAGAAGTTTGGCGTCCATTAGCAGAGTTTTTAGAAGCTTTAGAACTGTGACGATCCCAAAATCCGAGGGGCGGTATTAAGGATAATCATTAGGAAATAACACATTAATCATCATAGCAGAGTATAGATAATAGCAGAAACAGTAAATAAAATAAATTTTTCATGGATATGACAGCGGAATCACAACATGTAGGAATATCAGAATAGCATAACGTGGGATATACTTAGTAAAAAGAAATGGAAGTGATCAGTCATCATCGCCAGAGGCGGAATACATACATGCAGTGACATAATAAGAGTATCAGTCTACATCGCCGAAGGCGGAATACATATACATATAGTGAGAAATACGGAAAGTAAATCAGTCTGCATCGCCAGTGGCGGAATCATAATATGAATACAGTAATGGCGGAAAATATCTAAGTCATCTCTATGAAGTCAGCCTCGCCATGAGCCAAAAGTGCATGCTATGCAGCAGTGCAGAACCAAAAACCACCTGTCACCTGTGTACTAGGCTGCCCGTGTGAAAATAAGGGCACCAAATTGTGATGAACTGCAAGTGAATTATTATATTATATATATATACTCCCCTCGTCCACAGACCATGGACGATATTTATTGCTTGTGATTGACGTGATATCATATGGTTTGACGAATGATTGGAAATAATTGTTTGTGGTTGATATTATGGTTGAAAAATACCTTTATGGTTGAAAAATACCTTTGTGGTTGAAAAATACCCTCTTGTGGTTGAAACAAAATAGAATAGGATTGTGGAATTGAAAATAAAACATGCCGCCTGCGTGCGAACTAGATGCATGATCCCCATTGTCAAAAACCGCGAGGTTTTAAGGTAGAGCGAGGAGCAGTACTAGGGACGGTCCCGGTTTTAACTACCCTGCCGTTATGCTACCGAAATTTTCTGAAATATTTATGTGTTAGAATAATTTTCATTCATTGAAACTATTTACATATGCTATATCGAATATTCATGTGTTGAGTTGCAATTCATTCGTTGAGTTGAAATTCATGTGTTGAATATTATTTGAATTTAAACAAATGGCTTTAGCGATAAAAATCATTTTTATATATATACAAACTATATCGAATATTCATGTGTTGAGTTGCAATTCATTCGTTGAGTTGAAATTCATGTGTTGAATATTATTTGAATTTAAACAAATGGCTTTAGCGATAAAAATCACATTTTTATATATATACAAACTATATCGGATATTCATGTGTTGAGTTGCAATTCATTCGTTGAGTTGAAATTCGTGTGTTGAATAATATTTGAATTTAAACAAATGGCTTTAGCGATAAAAATCACATTTTTATATATATACAAACTATATCGGATATTCATGTGTTGAGTTGCAATTCATTCGTTGAGTTGAAATTCATGTGTTGAATATTATTTGAATTTAAACAAATGGCTTTAGCGATAAAAATCACATTTTTATATATATACAAACTATCGAATATTCATGTGTTGAGTTGCAGTTCATTCGTTGAGTTGAAATTCATGTGTTGAATATTATTTGAATTTAAACAAATGGCTTTAGCGCTAAAAATCACATTTTTATATATACAAACGATATAGAATATTCATGTGTTGAATTGCAATTTGTTCGTCGAGTTGAAATTCCTGTGTTGAATGTTATCGTCGTCTAAAAATAAAATGAATCGACAATGAAAACTATATTTTTATAGTGAATAAGAAGTGTTAAAAATACACATGTGTCGAATAAATATTTTTGATGATAAAAATATTCCTTTTATCATGTATACGCTTAGTTAAAAATACACATGTGTCGAATAAATATCTTTGATGATAAAAATATTCCTTTTATCATGTATACGCTTAGTTAAAAATACACATGTGTCGAATAAATATTTTTGATGATAAAAATATTCCTTTTATCATGTATACGCTTAGTTAAAAATACACACGTGTTGAAATAAATAATAGTTTGCTAGAAATATTATTATTAGCTTGTTCTGCATATATATACATGTGTTGAACAGGAAAAATGGATTAGCTGTTGAGTAAAGAAATTATTTGCGTGCCCGACAAATAGGTAAACCTTGATGAGTTGGTTGCGCAATTTTATTTATATATCAACTCCTGTGAATGCCATTGGATGCGGAGTGCTGGTTTTTCTGTGTGAAATAATAAACAATGCCATAGGATAGTAACAATTAATTTTGAACTACACTACATGGCATACTTCTTGACAATAGGCATACTTCATCATATTCCACATAAGCAATTGGAGCTTGTGTGACGAGGTGGAAGATTTACCATACGAGCAAGAGGCTTGTATGGCGATGACTATATACTACAGGTTGAACTGATGACTGATATGGACTATATAAATTATAACGATAAATTGCCAGATTAATAAAAACCCCACACGGGTCTGGAGTTGACAATAATCACGTCGCTCTAGTTATTAGATACGGCACATGGACTATTTATTTCCACACGGAAACGGGGTGACGGGAATTTATTCTCTGGAGTGATTATCAGTACATGCTCCCCCGTAAACACCAAAATATATCACTAAAAATATGTGAATGCTTTTTAGGATTTATTGGGTACCTAATACGGCCCAATAAATTTCCAAACCCCTCCCCGTACAAAGGAGGTTATGGCGAAATTTTTCGAAATATTAAGGCGTTAGTGAAATATTTGAAGTGAAAACGAAGTTGAAAATATAAAATGAACTATAGTTGAAACTATGGAAAAAACTATATTTATATATATAAATATAAATAAAATTAAAAGGAATAGAGGCCGTGCAGTTCGCGTTTCGGAATCGTAATTTGAAACGATTAGTACGAGAAATCCGACCATCGGATTTTCCCGAAACCGCAACCGCAACCGCTGGGTTCGCCTTGGAAATATCTTTCCAATGGCACCAACCTTGTAAAAATCCAACGGTTGGATTGTCCGGAACGTTTAATTCAAATCTGAAGAAAAACAGCGCTAGAATCGTTTATATTTATATATAAATATAAATATAATTAAATTTAATCGAATAACGACGCTGCAGTTCGAATTTTGAAACCGTAATTTCAAGCAACTAGTGTGGAAGATCCAACCGTCGGATTCTCACGAAACTGGAACCGTTGGGTTCGCTTTGGGAATATCTTCCCACTGATATAGACTTTGTAGAAATCCAACGGTTAGATTTTCCGATATGTGTAAAACAAATTAGGTGAAAAACAGCGCCAGTGCCACGGCACGACCTGAAACGTCGTTTAATTAAATATGGCCATTTTTAAATAAATAAAAATGGCGAAAAATCGTTATAAAATATTATAAGCAATATGGATTGAGAATAAACCAATTGGGCTTGAATTGTTTGATATTTGATGGTTGTATGTGCATGACATGAAAATAACACTAAAGAACCGAAAGATGGATGTCGAATAATATAACCATAAAATGAATCGATTTAAATTCTAATGGCGTGAATTATTTGAAAAGGCCGAGCTAACCCTCATTTCAATAATTTATCGAGCGATTCGAATTGGAAAATGCAAAGACGATTCAAGACCGACGATCTTCGTATCGGTTGGATGGGCGCTACTGAGGTTCCTAACCGGAGTAGCTACCGGAAGGGGGCGGAAGTAGTAGCCGTCTGAACGTATGTGTTGATTGGACGGATATACGAGGAATTTGACGCCTCCTGTTTCGTTCAGACCCAGGACGGACTTGTAAATGGACTGTGTGTCTGACATTGGATTTTGTTCTATACTGATTGATCTCTGTTAAATATATATCTGTTTGGCAGCGGAGAATTTATTCTTTTGCTTAACGCCCTTCTCTGAGACATACGAGCTCAGAGGTTATATATCGATAGAAATCAATCGTATGGAGTGGACTGCCTATGTGGCATGCCAAGATGCTATGATCAAGGCTTCTGTTGCAAAGCAAAGTCTTGTGGATGATGATCAAAGCAAGGTCTACGTGGCCTAGCTTTGTGTATTTCGTAGATTCGCGAACCTCACACCCCGGTATGAGTTAAAAACGGGATACGGACTGCAGGGAGAGCACGACGTTTCTTTCTAGCTATGGTGGTGTCAGTGACTTACCAGCCCTGACATATATATATTTTTTTCACCTTTGTGGTTGTTGGAATGCGAGGCGCCTCGATTATAGGTCTGTAAGGACCGGGAAACATGTGTTCAGGAATTTCCAATCCTCAAACGTAAGAGAGGACCGGCCCTGAAGATCCAGGGGTTACCCAGAGTGTGTAGTCCCGAGGCATTTGCTAGAGTGTCTCGAAGCGGAGAGGAGCTTGCCCCTTGCCTCGACTCATGACGGAAATCCAATTTCCAATACGAGATAACGGATTCGATTGTAACTTATATATGACGACATAGTGGCATGGGACGCTCATGTCGCCTATGATTGATATTTATGATGCTATTCGTTTTTGAAACATATATGCACTAGTAATAATATCAAATGATTTTGCTTTATACGTATCAAGCATATTTGGCTATTATAAGGTAAAACTCTATCCTCCGGCTTGCGTTGCATTGTGTGATGGGACCTGAGTCTTATAATGGCTTCATTCTTTCTAAAAGCATTGCGTTGTTTTAAAAAGAATTTACTTTGTTTTAAATGCACTAGCAATCACTGGAGTAAACCCGTTCCGCGAAAGCGGCGTGGTCCTATGATTTGTTATTACTATTGTTTAATTGTTAAATAGATTCCTCATACCAGTCCCCATGACTGACTCGTTGTTTGTTTCACTTTGCAAACGCGGGTGCCCTTATTTTCACACGGGCAGCCTAGTACACAGGTGACAGGTGGTTTTTGGTTCTGCACTGCTGCATAGCATGCACTTTTGGCTCATGGCGAGGCTGACTTCATAGAGTTGACTTAGATATTTTCCACCATTACTGTATTCATATTATGATTCCGCCAATGGCGATGCAGACTGATTTACTTTCCGTATTTCTCACTATATGTATATGTATTCCGCCTTCGGCGATGTAGACTGATACTCTTATTATGTCACTGCATGTATGTATTCCGCCTCTGGCGATGATGACTGATCACTTCCCTTTCTTTTTACTAAGTATATCCCACGTTATGCTATTCTGATATTCCTACATGTTGTGATTCCGCTGTCATATCCATGAAAAATTTATTTTATTTACTGTTTCTGCTATTATCTGTACTCTGCTATGATGATTAATGTGTTATTTCCTAATGATTATCCTTAATACCGCCCCTCGGATTTTGGGATCGTCACAAGAACGGTCGAAGAATGATTTTGGCAGCCCTCTAGGTAGTGGAATTGGTCCCTTGAATTGTGGAGGAATGGGCTATATATAAGTGTAGTTTGGGGTAGTGGTAGTCTCGTAATTACAGAGTGCAAAGTTTGGTTCGGCCTAAAACTTGGATTGGGCTTAACTTGTTTACAGAAATGCTAATGGTCCACTTTACAACTGTCTACAGTTGTGATGTCCCATAAATTACGGTTCTGCCACCGCATTTTAAACACGGCCGACCCAAAATGTAATGTACAGACCGACCAGAATTTGATACCAGCTGCCTCCGCATATTTGAAGTGCCCGATCCATTTTAATATAAGTAGTGAATGACCATATTTGTTTAAAATGATACCGACCCAGTTGTATTTAAATAGGACTGACCCAATTCTTATAAATTGCACAATCCACGTGGTGTTTTAGATGCCGACCCGTTGTCTTGTGAATATGTCGGCTACTTTATACTTCACGTGACAATTCCTCTCTTGCTAATAGTAAGTAAGCATTTTTCCATGCGAAACAATTCAAACTGATTCACGTACATTTATGTATGCACCGACCAGCTTGTTCAATGTACCGATCCAGTTTAATAAAATTTACTGTACTGCAACCGCATGTTTCATATTAACCGTCCCACTTTATTGAACAGCCCCGACCCGTTCGTTTCTGGTAGGACTGATCCATTTTGTGCTGCATGGCTGGTGTTCTACTTTGAAGCCAAGTGCTTTTGTATTTTGCTGAATGTCTTTCATGGATTTGGTCATGCAAATATGGGGACTCATGTAGCTTTATACTTGCAGCTTTATTTCGCATGTTGATCAATCTATTATTCACTATAATTAACGACATATGTAAAATATCTAACCCGTATATATTAGTGTACGATCGTTTCATGTTGTTTATAATTCATTACCGATGATATATAGCATTTTGGATATGGGAACAACCAACTGATTATTAGTTTGCCTTGTATTCATCTCCATGTTAGCTCCAGGCTAATGTGTTCATAATATTGCTTTATATATAGAATCATGGTCCAACTCACGAAAATGTGTGCCAATCCATTCTTGTTCTAGGCCAAATAATCCTATTTCATTACTATTGACTCATGCAATGCTAAGTGCGAGCTCATGGAACGTTATAGAATGACTGGTCCATGTAGTCGCATAATCGCCATAATGCTTTATTTAACATTGCCAACCCAAATTTAAGTATTAAAGTGCCGACCCAAATTTGGGGCCAACCCAGCTAGTGACCGATCCAATGTAATGATTGATCCGGTACTGACCAACCCGGTCCATTGATACTGACCAATCCGCATTGCTGAGGCCGATCCATATTTGCGACCGACCCGGTGCTTTGGACTGTGTTTTAACAGGGTTAACACCCACTGAACAAATTCAAAAAAAAGAACCATGGAGATGCTAATCAAGAATTGGACAGTAGGAAATCAGCGAGGGTATATAAGTAAACATCTGCAATTTATCCCATAACAGCCACTTCGTAATTTTTCTGTTGAAGTAGCAATCCGGTTTTTGTACTATCCTTATTTTATATAAAACTACCACAAAACCAAGGGTGGTATTTTTTTGATTGAAAACTTTGCAACAAACATATGTTTGTATAAGTTGTGTAATTATGTCTTTGTTTTTTGTATGTTCTGACGAGCATTTAAAATATAACATGTTTTATTGTCCACATAAAAACATGTTGTTAAGAAAAATAGAACAATAGTTCTGCAATGTAAAATCTTCAATTCCTGAAATCATTTGGTAAGAAATGTACTAAATGTTGTGCTAAGTTAATTATCCTAACAAGCATGACGGCATGCGCTTCACGCATGATAATGGCATGCGCTTCGCGCGTGGATTGTTATTCTTCAAATATTGTGTATTTTACATATGCAAGGAAAAATGTTTTGTACTAATGTTGCATGGTTAATAAATTATCACTCCAAGAAATAAAATAGCATACAATATAAATAAATTCAAATGCAATATCAATTGTTAAATAATGCAAATGTAAATAGAAAAGTCTATGTATAAAGCTTATATTATGATAATGCTAAAAATATACAATTGACATACTAAAAAATGATAAAATTTATTTGTTAATAAAATATTTCATCTTAATTATCTTCATTGTCACCATCCATTTTCTTCCATATGCTTTACCTGTAAAGGAAAAAAACATGATTAGATAATACAATTGAATAATGGATATTTTTTATTTTATAAATTATATATTTGTAGTGTCGTGCTAAGGGCATCCCATTATATTCTTCCTAATACCGCAATTAAAAAAATAAAACTCATTAAATTTTGTATGCTTCCTAATACCACATTTCCTTTCCATTCTAATCTCTCACTCAATCATTAATTTTCGAACTAATCACGTACTATGCTAATAAAAAACTTTAATCTCTCGTAATCGTTGTCTTATTTGCATCTCTAGCGGGAAAATTTAAATTCGTATGGTAATCTCTCAATTGTTTGGTGATCAAAAAACCCTAATCTCTCACTTCCTCTTCTAGTTTGCTTAATTCAAACCTTATTCACGGCTATCCTATATTTCTTGGCATTGCGGCGTCGAATTCGTTGATCGGTTATAGATATAGGGTTTAGCTCGTTGATCGGTTTTAGAAATAAGGATGAACGAATATCGAGTAAAATGGAAATAGGGTAAAACAGTGTGGTAGCCCTTAATTTTTAAGTGTGTGGTATTAAGAAGAGTGTAATACTAATTATTATAGTATTTTTTTTGTTGCGGTATTAGGAAAAATATATTGGGGGCCCATAGAACCACACTATTTGTATGCAGCTTATCAAGTTAGACGTGAAACTTGCATCTCAACCGTACTCATCTGCTAATGGGATCTCTTGATTGTTGCGCGGTTGCATAGTGTTGCAGATCACATGGGCGTTTACAATCTTACATAGGTTTGGTGCAAACTATTGAAAACCAAATACTGATGCAAACCAAATAGATAAATTTGAAAAGACAAAATTGAATACGGATGAAAACCTAAGTAGATAAATGCATAAAATAATATAAAGTACCTGTCTTGAAATCAGAAGCTTTCCCATTGTAATCTAAAGCTAAGAATGAAGAAGGTAACTAATTTTGTGAGGCAGGGAAGAAAGATAAAGTGTTATATTTATAACCGAGAAAGCGTACATATCGGCAAGATGAGACAATGCATTTTAGGAATGCGATAAAATATATGCACTATTTATCATCGAATTAAAGTACTAAAATTTAAATTGGATTATTTTATACATGATAATTTTAATGCTATATAGACTACCAATTATATTTGAATGACATAAGGAATATAAAGTAATTATACTAATCAAATTCAATTAGACTAAAAAGAGAGGAATGCAGCATTATACAAATTAAATCAGCAATATATTTTTAATCTGTATATTGGAAATGTAGTTATATGTTCAAAACTCAATTTTGGATGTAATATAGAATAAATGGATTTTGAATATTTGGAATTCAAATATTGTATGAAATACTGAAATTGAGAATAAAACCTACAAATGAAGTATGTCCGCTGATGGAACCTTTGGTATACATAAATTATAGGAAGGTTTTTTTTTGTTGATTGATTGAATAGGAACTTGTGACCCAAAATTCTAATACTTCTGTGTTGATTGTAGGATAAAATAAATGCATTGTTTTTGCCATATAAGGAATGCATCATCCTACCATATTTCTATTATTTAATAACCAAAAATGTTTAAAATTGAACGCATTTAAAAATGTAACTATTTATAGTTCAAATATGAAATATACTATTTGGACAGTACATTTTAGGAATGAGATAAAATATATGCATGATTTATCATCGAATTAAAGTACAAAAATCTATTGTTATGGAAACTGGATTATTTTATACATGATAATTTTAATGCTATATACGCTACCAATTATATTTGAATGCCATAAGGCATATAAAGTAATTATACAAATCAAATGCAGTTAGACTAAAAAGAGAGGAATGCAGCATTTTACAAATTAAATCAGCAATATATTTTTAATCTGTATATTGGATATGTAGATATATGTTCACAACTCAATTTTGGATGTAATATAGAATAAATGGATTTTGAATATTTGGAATTCAAATATAGTATGAAATACTGAAAATGAGAATAAAACCTACAAATAAAGTATGTCCGCTTATGGAACCTTTGGTATACATAAATTATAGGAAGGTTTTTTCTTTTCTTATTGATTGAATAGGAACTTGTGACCCAAAATCCTAATACTTCTATGTTGATTATATGATAAAATAAATGCATTGTTTTTTCCATATAAGGAATGCATCATCCTACCATAATTCTATTAATTAATGATAAAAAATGTTTAAAATTGAACGCATTTACATGTACCATAATTCTCGCCGCATGATTTATGATTTAATTGAAAATGACCAGGGAGCTCAAAAGGTATGACTCGATATTCATGCGGATTATTACAATAAAGGGCATTTTCGGTAGTTCACGTTTACACCAAAAAAGTGTGACACCAAACCTATTCCAATTATTAGTAAAGATATTATTTATGCGAGAGAATACAAAAAAGTAAGCTAAAGCCCAAGTGTGTAGCACGAGTTCACACTTGTTTATAACTAATTACACACACCTAACTGAACTGACCAAGGTACACCACCCATGCACTGCCTCGTGGGATTACATGGGAGTTGGGACAGAGCTTAATGGATTGTGCAGACCGATGCTGACTATGTCAACAATATGTCAGTTATTCTTAGGTGTCTAACTCATAAAATGAGACCAAGGTATATCACCCATGCAGTGCCTTGCGGGATTGTGTGAGAGTTAGGAAAGAGCTTGGCAGGTTTGCACACCAAGGCTAGATTTAGTAGCAATGTTGGATACCATTGGATTACTATTATTAATGAACATAAGAAGAAGAGAGAGTTATGCAATTTTAGCTTAACACAACTTAGTTTTAAAGACTCAAAAAGCCAATACATGTACTTTAAGTCCTCCACTCGTTAAACAAATGCTTCAATTTAGAATAGACTTCATGGTCATCATCTAATAATCTCCCAATATACCAGTTACTCTATTATCTCTCATGATTCAACTGTTCATTATATTTTTCATTCGATCTTAATTGAAAAAAATGTTACCATCAACTGACTAAAAATTGTTAACTTACTTTGTTGTACCAATCTAAAATGATTTTGTTTAAAAAAAATTTGACATGTTACTACAACCTAAAATGCATGATGGTCCTATCTAAATGCGTGAACATGAAAAGAAAAAAAATTAAAGAAAAAATTAAAGAATGCAATGTAGACGACCACCCTCCGAGAGGAATTTTGTGAAACATGTATAATAGAAAACAAAATATTTTTATATAGTTGCACATAACAGAGAACAGACATTGACTACATAATGGAACACATATAATATTTCTTTTATATAATCAGGGTGTTTCTATTATTTACCTATAACTATATATATTATTCTATTTCTATGTATAAATCAAGGAAAAATAGATCAGAGACCTGAGGGATATATTCACATCCTTACCGTAATCAGTGTTAACATAAATATACTCAAAAATAGCATTGGGGATGAGTCGAATATAAAATTTACTAATCCAGTGTTCATTGATATAGTATTCAAATCAAAAGACAAATTCATGTCTATGTTTTGGAAGTTTGATCTTTATATGGAAAAGATGATGACTATTGGGGTCGAAGCGGAAAATTTTGTGCTTAGCAAGAGAAAACGGTGCAATATTTGTAATGTTAGTTGAAGTTGAAGGTCCAATGGATCATAATATTATATAGCTTACCAAAAAAAAGGGATCATGATATTTTATGCCATTTTGATATTATTTATTATGATATAGATCAACATCATCTTACATTTGAGAATATTTTAAGTTTTATTATCTTTTTTCATGTTGCAAAAACAAAAGAGATTTTTTTTTTTTTTTTTTTTTTTTTTTGCGAATAGACTAGTAGAAACACCTATGGATGATTGTAAGATTTTTGTGTTTAGGATATTATATGTGATATCATGTTGGTTTTGCCTATTAAATTGATATTATTTTTGTATTTATAATTTTATAGTGCACAATTTATGCCTTGATTACTAATGGTATCAATGGTGATTACATAGTGCTTTTATAGCTTTTTGGATGATCGGAGTGGAAGTTCTAGATATTTTTGGACAAATTATTAAATCATTCAAGAAAATAAAGGGAACTTAATCATTTGCATGTGCCCAAATCATCACCACTTTGGCTACCTGGTATGTAATATATATTATTGTTTTTATTTTTTTAATCTAATAAGTCACCTGCTTATTCAAATTAATTAATTCTGCTAAGTTTGTATATCGATTTAATACATAGATTCATTGGTATTTTTTTATTTAGCTAATTTCATTCGATGATTGCATATTTAGTGTTGTGCACATAGGCTGTGTACTACTATTAACCTTTTTCCCTCATTTCTTGATTTTTAATTCAAAGACGCATGTATTCTTTTTGTTTATTTGTTTAACTAGCATTAAAAGTTGCTTTTGATCGGCAGGTTCATTTATAACCTCTTTTCCATTTTCCATTTTTCCTATTATAATGAAGCATTCTGATTATTTATAGCACTTACTACAATTACCGAATCTCTTAGTTAAATAATGAAGCATTCTTTTAGTTTTAACTTTTAATTACTTTTTGGTACCCACTACTATTGCAATTAAAAATACCATTAAAAAATGTGTGATCTGATAAAGTTACTTAGTTGAAGGTAACTATACAGAATATCACATCAGTGCCATAAGTTTTTCTTTGTACTAAAATAACTTTATATGGTGTGCCAAAATTCTACTTGGTAAGATGAAAATATTTTTTGGCGTTATAGCTTTATTAAAATAATACACAGATAACAAAGTTTATTTTCACTATTAATGGCGACTGAGGCCATCTCCACTTCTTCCATGAACCTTCGTCGGCTCATCGCTACAAAAAAAAGACCCTTTTGCAACTAGCTATTTGCAATAGGCGACATATGACATTGTAGTAAATGATATTTAACAATGGACCTATTATAGTAGTTGCAATAGATGACATTGAGAAACAAGCCTTTTCCTTCTATTGCGAAAAACATATTTTTAGCAACTGGTCATCCCTTCCTGTTGCAAAAACATACTTTTAGCAATTGTGCTTCCATAACAGTTGTGATAAACATATTATTTGCAATTGCGAATAAATATTCTTAACAACTATTTTCGCCACTTGCAATAGCTATTTTTAACAACTGGTAAAGCCAGTTGCGAAAAACGTACTGTTAAAAATAAGTATCAACTTTTAATGATTAATTTTTAATAATTAATTATAAATTATTATTAATAAATGATTAACTATTGGTAATTATATAATAATTAAGATTAATATTTAATAATTATTAATTAATAATAAAATTTAAGTATTATAAAGTGATATTTATAACTGATAATTAAATAATAATAATAATTAATAATTAACAAATAATAATAATTAACATTTAAAAAGTAATAAATAAATTAATAAACAATTATTAAATAATAATAAATTTATAACAAAAAACTAATGGATAGTATTTAATAATTAATTTGATATACGAAAATGTTTAAATAATAAATAATTAAATAATTAAATTCATAATAAATAAATAAACGATAGTTGATAAATATTACTATTAAGGAATAATTAATAATAATTTATTGTATAAATTAATTTATATTATTTTTATAAATTAATTAATAGTTTTTAGTTATCATTAATAATTATTTTTATATTTCTAATATTATATTTAATTATTAGTGATCAATAAATTGTAGTTAATAATCATTAATTACATTTAATAATTAATTAATAAATAAATAGTTATTATTAAATAATTAATATCAATAACCAATACTTAATGATTAACAAATAAATCATTATTATTAAACTAATAACTAATGTATTTAATAATTAATAATTTATAATTATTGTAATAATTGTTAATATAATTAATTAATAATTTTACTAATAAGGTATAAAGCATATTTTGTGTATATATACATATAATTGATTAAGAATTACGGTATGCTTTATGAGTTAAATTTGATAATTGAATATAATTAGTGATTAATACTAAATAACCAATAATTAATTTTTTAATAATTAATCACTAATAATTTTTAATGTTTAGCCTTTAGTAAATGTAGTTTACCATTTTATTACAAGCATAATAATTTTTTTGAACTTGCTAAAATGACCTGATTTCATGTTAATAGAAATCTCAATCTCGACTGAGCTAATGCTAATCGAATAAGTGGATTACACATTTATATTGCCGACTGCAATAGTTTAGATTTTTTTTTCTTTTAGGCGAGTCTAAACATTTACCAATCCCGCTCCCTTTTTACTGTTTCCCGCTTCACAATTGAGATCCCAAAAATCTAAATTGGATTTTCTTCTTCCAGATCCCTCATTTCTTAAAAACCCTAATTTCTGAAAAAGACCCAAAGCCTGAAACCCGATTCATTTTCCTCTCCTAAACCGACCATGAACGAACACCCTTATCCCTTCAATCGACCCATTCATCCTTTGGAAGCTACGAATCGACGACGAAACGGCTGATAAACAAGATGATCAAAGGAGGTTGTTCCTTAATCCTCTGAACTCTGCTTCCCAACGCTCGAGAAATTCCTGATTGTGATTTTTTCTTCTCGTTCTATTTCGGTTCCTATAAGCAAGATAAGTGATTAGATTTCTGAGCATATGATTATTCATCTCTTAAATATCTGAGCATATGATTATTCACCTCTTAGACTGTTCTTCTCGTTCTATCAACGTTTTGATATCTCATTGTATTGGTAACTGGAAATTGTTCTATTTCGTATTTTATCAGCATTTCAATTTTCCTGATTGTGGTTTTATCTTTTTATACTATTTGTTGTCGTTGAAAATTTAACTCCAAGATGTAATTTTTTTCTTCATTTTAGTTAGTTCTTTTATTTTATTACATGACCTTTAGCAGAATTCATTCTAATAGATATATAAGTGCAAAATAACTCTTTTTCCCTGCATTGTGATTTTACCGCTCAATTTTATGTTGGCATAAGTAAATTGGTATATTGCCTATGCTGAATTATCCAAACTAAGGGACTATAAGTTGAAAAGATAGTTACTGACTAACCCAAATCTCAGATTTAAACGACTGTGTTATGCAAATTATATTTTCAACCTGCTTTCGTCATTGTATTCAATTACATACATATTCGGTTAGGAACATCGTGGTAGAACATAAATGAGTGACTGACAATGTCGTACTAGCATAATTCTGCTAATGTACCAACTATGGAGACATTAATTCTAACAATGTTTATACTGCAATATACTACAAAATTTTAAGTGTTTGCTTAGGTACATTTTGGTGCCACATTTATAGCAGTCGGTGAATACATGTCAATACATTAATTTTTGAACATACTCTAAAGAACCCGATGGATCAGAAAAACCAATAGAGGAATTAAGTTGTTTATGTCTGTTTGAACACATATGTTTGTTAATTTAACCAATTTCTTGTGTTGATTTATTCCCGGTTCTCCTTTCGAGTTCTTATTTTCCAATCTTTGCTTTTGTTGCACTCACTGTAAATAATATCTTTCATTGGCTTGCATTATCATCTACGTTTTGTTAGTTTTATATGGGAAGTCCAAGTATTTTCTTTGATTGTATACTCGCGAAAACAAGATGCTTGTTGTCTTGTTTGGCGCTAGGCAATTCATATTTCAGTGACTTATTATTATTATTATTATTATTATTATTGTTATTTTGCAGTGCCAATTTGCCATTGGTTTTGGATAACGAGTCTGTCTTCACTAGGATTTTCATGGAGATTGCTAATATTCATATTAGAGAGTGCCTTCTTTGTAATATGTGAAGCCAAATAATAAGGTAATGAACGGATTTTTCCTGAAATTAAAGAACTTTGTTTATTTTTCTCATTCTACATCTATAGCTTAATTTGCAAGTTTGGTTCATGGTTCTTTTTTCAAAATTAGCATGCTGCATTATATATGTTTGACTAGAATTGTCCTTAGTTTTATAGGACTAATATTATAGCTTATCATATTTACCACTAGCTGTAAAACCACAATAGACTGCTAGCTTTCAGAAAGAATTCTGTTTGTTACTTTGAAAACTGAGCTGGATATATATATATATATATATATATATATACATATATATATATATATATATATATATATATATATAAAGATTACCAATGAAACTCAAAAATAAGTTGGAGCTTTCAACAAAGATAAACAACTTCATTTTATCAAACTGTGGTAAAGATTTGTATATGTTAAGTGGTGCTTTTGTTTGATTTGTAACGACGTGTAGTTGTGCAACTTGTATTCCATATATTTGTTTTATTTTCTTTTGGTTTTAGCCCATACTACAAGAAAAACGTCTTTTATAATGTTCGATAAACAGTGTATATGTCATATTCATATGTTCATCATAGTGTTAAAATCGACGTTGAAATGAACTTGTGCTATGTATTGCAAATTTATTGTGATAATTTTTTTTTGCATTTACAGTTCCTAAGGCTTCTTAGCGGGCAGACATAAGTTGTTGGAAAATCTGTCTATATGGCAATGAAATGGAGTACGAAGAAAACTGAAGTGCATCTAAAAGTGGTGGCAGCAGAGGTACCCATCTTTGACTTGCCAGGTGAGTTGAGTACTATGAGTAGTCAGGGTGCCATATATTTTCTTTTTCTATAATATTAGTCCTATGAGTTGAGGTACCCATCGTGAGCCACATGATGCTGGTTTGTTGTCATATGGTGTTTGATGAATTGTGGATTGGTGAAGCAAAAAGGTGATGTTTAAAGTGTTGTTTTGGTTGATGCAACCAGTTATGTGATGTATGTTTTGAATGGTTTGTTAATGTGGTTTCAAGGAGGTGAAGAATTGGGTTTATGGATACGGATGTAGGCATTTCAACGAGGAGTACTTAGTAAATATCCGGTTGTCTAGGGACTCTAGTGACGTTAATGTTAGTTGATACATATTTGTAACCATATTTGTCATTGTATTGTTTTTTTTTTTTGAATTTACAGATATTGTAATAAAATTTGAACATTTGTGAATATTTAATGAAATATTTTAGAGTGGTATTATCTTTGAGCTGATATTTAAATTGCATGTATTTTAATTTATGAAATCATGATTTTATAGTAGTTAAAATCGTAAAACATTTTGTAAAAGATTCAATTGCAACAGACAAAAATAGTTGTGAAAAATTCTTTTGCAACAGGCCTCACAAAATGTATAAGACTATTTTGCAACTATCGTTTGTTGTTGCAAAAGAATCAGTTACAACAGCAAAGGCCTGTTGCAAAAAATTATACCGCAACATCTTATTGTAACATGCGGAAAATGTTGTGAGACATTTTACAACTTCAGCTATACCAACAGGCGCGGGCCTGTTGCAATTGGTCTACTACCACAGGTATTTCCCGTTACAAAAAGTGTTTTTTGTTGTAGTTCCTTTAACTCGCGCATTCTTTCGATTTCCTCCTTCCACCCCTCCACTGCTCTTCTTTTCTCCTCTTTAACTCAGTTTTCATCTGCATATGGAATAAACTTTGTCCCCCTTTTTAGGCACCTAACTAAATCTATTTTCTTGCCTAGCTGCCTCATGAATAATCCTTGTGACGACCCAAATTTTTAGCTGATTTAAAATATGAATATTTATATATTTTAATGGATTATAAAATGTAAAATGTTGAATTTGGACTTGATAAAATTTGAAAATAAATTTAAAATTGGTTTTATGTTTTATTTGACTTAAAACAGGGTCAGTAAACATTTTAAATCAATTTAAAAGTTTGAAAATCAATGTTTTAATGTTATATTGATGACTTGCAAAATGGACATTTTTTAGACAATTCGGAATCCAACAAAACCATTTTTACTGGATCTGAAATGTCGAAATATGGTAGAAATTAAAATTTTAAGTCAAATGGAGTTAATATGTAAGAATACAGTATATAAACGTAAGTTGAAAATTTAGTTGAATTTCAGTTTGAGCTAGAATTAAGGCGATTTTTCAAATGGTCTCGGGATTCGATGAAACTTGGTTCATTGGAACTATAATTGCGTACCATAGGGACATTTCAAGTTTTGTAATTTTTGGACTTCGTATGTAGTCATAGGACTAGAATGAAGTTTACATCGTATATTTAATTACGAGATAATTAAACTATTTTATTTACTAAGTCCGACAACTAATTTGAATTATTCAACACATTGTCCTTGAAGAAAAATGTCATAAGCTCCATTAGGCGGTCATTCCTATGTACTTAAGGCTAGGTGTCATTTTGGTTTTTCTTTTATTTCCAAATTCCAATTCTAAATCACTTTCTTTCTTCCTTAATTCCCTTAATTCTATTAAAACTCCTCTCTACCTCCCTTAAATCTCACGCCATTCAAATCCTCCATCTCCATTGCCTCCCTCCAGCGTGTGCCACCTCCATCAGCCTCCATCTCCTCTCTCTTCATGTCGTGGGTCCCCCAAGCCTAAAATCCATTTTTCCCTTTCAAAATTCATTAAGCTAGCTCATTTAAACCTAAAACCAAGTAGCACCACCTCCAACCTCTTCCTGTGGACCCCTCCTACCCATGACAGGCACCCCCACCACCTCCTCTCACGTGCATCACCCCCTACAACCTAAATCGTAGGCCCCCTTGCCTCCTCAAACCCTAAATCCTATGAAAATCCTAACTTCCATATCAATTCCTTAAATTAAAGTGAGTATGAGTGTGCACGCGTAATAGCTAGTGAGTTTGAGTTGAAAAGACGCAATTTTAGGTCTGTAGCAAGCTAGTGAAGTCCTACCGTGAAGTGTCATGGTGTAGGCATGGATTGGGTGTGAACATTATACCTTAATTTGTTGATTCGACAATTAACTGTAGGATATATGGTAGTTCATAATATGAATTGTTTGATTGCTATGTGGTAGAATGGATGTTGAACTATGATATGATTTGTATGTGAATTTGGGTTAAGTAACATGTTAATGCACTGTTAAAATTCTTATGATAGTTGTTGTAGGGTTAAACACCCATTTGTAAGTCAAACGACATATTTATGATCACTGTTTAAGTCAAGTTGACTTGGTAGAATAATAACCTGAAATGAACAGGTTATGATTGATTGTTTGAATTATAGTTGATTTGACTGTGTAGTTAACCCCACACAGGTATTGGGATGATAATGAACACTAATTCCAAGTGTTGATTTGCATGTCAATTGGTTTATTGACAGGACTTGTATAAACGTTATTTATTTAAGGATTATACGAGTAAATTCCACTTTGTCTGTGAATTGGATGTTGAATAGTTGTTTACAACTATTATTGGATGCATATGATGTGTGAAATCCATATAAATGGAATTATATGGTATTTGGTGGAATTTTATTCCAATTCAAAATAAACTTGAATATTTTAATAATATAATATTCAATAAAAAATGAAAATTTGATTTTCATGTCCGATTTTAGAGGGACGCGAAGATATTAAGATATCGATGGATATTCATAACTGTAACAAATAAATTTGAAGTAAATTTCATATACTTACGGCCTATCGAAGTTTTATTTTCAAAATGAATAGTAACTATCAAAAATGTAGCGAAGTTAGGCTATCTAGAAAGCGTTTTAAAAGAGACTTCTTTTCGAAAGTTTCTTATTTATTTTCATGACGAATGTCAGGAGAGTTTGGAATTAAAATAACGAGTTTATAAAAAAATATTATTTTAATAATTAAAATAGTATTAAAATGACTTAATGTTATAATATTCGATTTTGAAGAGAAATAAATAAATAGAGTCTCCAATGATGATTATATATAGTTTATATAATTATAAAAATATTTTGGGAAGCTTTTCGATTTAGTTTCAATTATAAACGATATGGGTTTGAATAGGATGCGTTGTGTAGCGACAGTTCGTGAACGTCGACCCGTAACTTTAAATCGACGTATCGGGAGATCCGATTGTCGGATTCTCCTAAAACTGAAAGTGTTGGGTCCTAAATGGAAAGAGTTTTCAAATGAAATGAGAAAATTTAAAATCCAACGGTTTGAGTTTAAAATAGGTCCACATTTTTTGGAAAAAGTAGCTATGGGTGCAGTTCAGTGACCGAGATTGGAAACTGACTGTAAGGGAATTAATAAAATTATTAAAAATACGAATAAATTATGTTAAATCATAATAAATGATTTGAAAAAAATTTGGATGAAATAATCCAAGTTTTGGAAAGATAAAAGAAATTTTATCCGAATGAGCTAATTAACAACTATAATAAGAACCAAAAGGAATGTGCGATGATTCCTGAGAGTAGAGTCTAGTACTACCTGTGAGATCTAAATAGGAACTATTCCATTAGGCGAGAGGTGGGAAGAACTGAAAGGACATCGGATATTTGACTAAGATCAGACGATGTTTTCGGAAGATTAATGATTTAGTGGTTTTAAAATAATGTGTTGGACTGTAAGGGTTTGAATGTAACCACCAATATATGAATTTGATTTGATTTGAATGGAAATATTCTACGGATATTTCAATATTGGATTTCGTGATTATACAGATGTTGTTTTGAGGAATTTGGAAGATATAGATATCGTTATTCCCCATACGATGTCTGTTGGTTTCAGAATTTGGTATTGGATATAAGTTGATATGATTTCTACTCAAAGCCTTATATTTAATATCAAATTGGATTTTGGGTTTATCATGAATGATGTTTTAATTAACATTTGTTCTTTAACCCAGTTAAAGAAAGGATTAATTTCCTAAAGTTGAATAATCATTAAATAATGATTTTTGGAGACTAAAACTAAATCGTAGATTTAATGGATTCTTTGACTAAGACTTGAAATGTAAAGATGTAATTAAATTTCCGAAAACACAATGGGTGTTAGATATAGAGTACTACAAGTTTTGCTCCATAGAATGAATGGGCTGGGAATGGGATAACAATACGAGTGTTTACCTTCATAAGAATCAATAATCCTGCTAAGGTTTATAAACCTCAATTTGAGTTAAGTTTGCTAAAAGAGATTATATAATCTTTTGCAATGATTTCCAACAAAATATTTAAACAATAAGTTTAAGTGATGTAAATCTTTGATGAGATTTATGGCAGTAATTCCAACGTAAAGAATATTTGAATAAAGGAATATTATGGATTGGAATGAGTTGTATGATATCTTTATATATAACTTGATTTTAAAGATGCACGAGTTATTCAGAAAGACCATGTTTAACCCATTCTGAATAACTGATACGACGATTAAAAGTCGAAGATATTAAAGACTGTGGTTGAAGACCGGAGATCTTCACATCATTTGGATTATTACTATTGTCTCGATTGGGCTATACACCCAAGACGAGGTAATAAGTGGTAGTCGTTAAGATGTACTTGGAGATTGACCGGGTATGTAAGGGCATCTCTCCTCTATTGGACATATGGGACGAGGAATACGGTGACTTCGGTTTCATTTAGACCAAGAACAAACTTGCAAATAGATTGTTGTTTGACATTTTATTTTATGATGTATCAATTGATCTCTACTATATATATATATATTTGGTTGCGAAGAACTTATTCTCTTAGCTTAACCCCTTCTTTATGATGTATGAGCTTAGAGGTTATATATTGATAGACATCAGTTGTATGGTGTGAATTGACAATGTGGCATGTTAAGATGCTGATTGATCAAAGCTTTTGTTGAAAAGCAGAGCTTTGTGGATGATGATCAAAACATGGATAATATGGTGTAGCTTTGTGTCGAGACGTAACTTCGTCAAGCTTCACTCCTCGGTATGAGCCAAAAACGAAATGAAGGACATCAGAGAGACAAGCATTTCCTCCTAGCTAGAAGTGTTACCAATGTACGGAGGCCTGGTTTAACAACCCGCATTTTACGTGTCGGAGGACCATAATTTTTTTTATTTTATTCCCTGAGGGTTGGATCATTCTCATATCTTGATATCTTGGTTATGGGGGTGTGAGACATGTACACAGTTTTTACCAATTTTATTGGTGATAATTTTGCCTCTGTCAGTCTTGTACGGGGCATAACTTTTGACTGGGATTGAATTTAGTGTTAAGGTCGGTTTCATTGTGAAGAAAATGGTGTTGCCAATTCTATAGAATGGTCAAATTAAAGATTTGGCTCAGCTGTTTGGGAGGAATCGTCGTTTTTGTGTTTCACAATTCCTGTTCAGCTTTGGTTAGCCATAATGGGCTGATTTGAAGTGGCCTATTAGTGGGCTTGTGTGAGGCTATAAATAGGGGGGTAAGAGACATGGAGAATATTTCACTTTCTTCATTCTCTCATTTGGTTGAGCTCATGATCCTCCTTGATTAATCAAATACACATTTCCACCATTAAAATTCTAGATCTTCAGAAGAGAATCGAAGATTTACATCGTTTGAATCTAGATCTATGTCAAGTGAAGAGAGATCACATCAAATCAAGAGGTCTGAAGTACATTCTTCATTGTTTGGATTGAGAATTTAGCGATTTTGAGTTAATTCGAATAAGTGGTAAGTGATAAGCATCTCTCATGCGGATTCAATCAAGTGTATGGGTTGTTTGATCTTCTGTTCATCATTTCGAGTTGTTTTCATATAGATCTAATTGATGTAAATATGATTTTAACTCAAACAACCATAGGATCTAATCTAGTAACATATAAACAGTAATTTCGTATGTTAATTCTATGTTTAGATCCATTTATTGATTTGATCATTTGTTGAATCATTATTTTAATGTTTGTTGATTATTGCTTGAATCAATGGTTGATTTATTGATCGGTGATGTTTGAGATTGATCGGCGGTGTTTGAGATTGATCGGTGGTGTTTGAGTTTGATCTGCGGTGTTTGAGTTTGATCGGCGGTGTTTGAGATTGATCGATGTGTTTGAGATTGATCGTCGGTGTTTGAGATTGATCGGCGGTGTTTGAAATCGATCGGCGGTTTTGAGATTGATCGACTGTGTTTGAGATTGATCGGAGGTGTTTGAGATTGATCGGTAGGGTTTGAGATTGATCGGTGGGGTTTGAGATGGATCTGGGTGTTTTCACAGCATGGATCGGGCAATTTTTCATGGATCTGGAAGTTTTCATAGCATGGATAGGGTGAAATGCTATGGATCAAGCAATTTTGCGTGGATCTGGAAATTTTCATAGAATGGATCATGTGAAATGCTATGGATCGTGCAATTTTAATGGATCTGGCAGTTTTCATAGCATGATCAGGGGAAAATGATATGGATCGTGCAATTTCCTATGGATCGGGCTAAATACAGTAGCATGGATCGGATGAAATGCTATGGATCGAGCTAATGCCAACGTACTAAGTGCCAAAGTACCAAGTGCCAGAGTATTAAGTACCAGATGTGCTGCACATGGTAAAATTAGTGATTTTCCAAGGTCCACGCTGGGGATTTACACTGTTTTCACAGTACCAAGTGCTAGAGTACCAAATGACAGTGCCAAGTGCCAGGGAGTGCTAGAATTGAACCAGGACATATAATAGCATTCCAGAAACGTTGTAAAAGCCATTTTTGATGTTTTGCTTAGTTTTTACACCGGATTAAGGCAGAATTGAACCAGGAGATATAATAGCATTTCAGAAACGCTGCAAAAGGTGGTTTTGATATTATGGCCAGTTTTTCATAGCGAAAATTCTGGAAATGCTATGAAATGCAGTATCGACCAAAAAAGAAGCTTGTTTATGAGTCGAAGATGGTTATAGCTTCGACTTGAATTCAGACAGGAATGTTCGAAGTGTTGTAATGCGTTCGTTAATTGTTGAAATGCGAAAAATGTGAAGATGACTCAAAGTGATGTGTTGACGGATAATGGTTGCTCGAGGGGGTTACTTAATCTATGAATGGTCATCAAGTTGGATGACTAGAGTAATGAAGACCGATAGATTATCGTTGTCATAGGTGCTAGCGGGCTCAAAGCAAGGGCATAATAGAGACGTCTAAAAGACCGGTTGTATGGTCAAGTACCCTGGTATCATTGAAAGGCGTATGGAGTTTTTGCTAGAACCAGGGTTTACCATTAGCCCTTGATAGAGGATGGCATGGTGTTTAGCCGGTCATACGATTAATGATGGTTTCAAAGCAGGATTGGCGGTGATAGCCAAAGTCAGTCAAGAATGTTGATTTTTTTGCTTGTACCGTCTCACATAGATTGTTTGAGGTCAAAGGAGATGTTTCTTGGGTGCTTGTTGGATATTGGTTTAGGCCTTCAGGGATTGTGCTTGACGGATGTTGAACTCAATTAGGATGGTTTATGTGAGATATATAATTGGTTGCCATGATCATTGATGCTTGGTTACTTATGATTGTCATGGATGTATAGTTGTTTCCAAATGCTTGTTTGTAAAGGCTATCACCGTCCGATGTGGGGAAGATGGGGTTGAGTTCTTCTTTGCTATTTTGGTAGATTGATTGGTTAATCTACCTATTCTCATACACTTTATTGCTGATTTTAGATAGTTGCTTTATCGCTCACTAAGACTGTTGTCTAACTCAAGGTTTTATGTTTCTCTCTTATTACCTTGGGTTGTTCATCCGGTTTTGGATGGGTAGACTAAGTAACAGGTTACAGGTAGCATAATTTAGTGAGGCGAGGATGCTATGCGGTGGCGAGCAGGAGGCTAGCGTACTGCCTTTTACTATATGGCATCTGTTGTTTTCCATTATGTGATGATTGACTCTGAGTGTTGCAAGGAGACGAATTTGTACAGACACTTATGTTGTAATCCAAAGATGTATGGATATTCTTTCTAGTTCTTATGAAAGTTCAAGTTTATTCTCAAATATGCTTCACTATTATTGCATGTTGTATATGTTCTATTATATTTTATCCTTGCGTTGTGAGTTGTGCAACAGGTTCTACATGCGTTATCTTACCTTGATGATCATCTATATCTGCCTGTCACGTCATTCAACACATTTTTACCTTATTAAGTGCGGGAGTTATGGGCGGTTGTCACATTTGGTAATAGAGCTCTAGTTAATCGATTTTTGCCAAAGTTCGAGGATGTAATTACATATGAGAGATGTGTTTGTAGATTTCTGATGGATGTATGCTATATATTAGTGTATAGTATAGTAACGCTTGAACTCCATTTGCATTTTCTCATATATGGAATAATCATTCTATTTTTCAGATTTAGAATGAGTTGTTGAACGTCGTGACATACTACTAGGGAGGAGATTGCTCCTGCAGGGGGGTGATAATGGTATTCCAGATTACCCAACTATGTTTGAAGCTATTATGGTAGTGAACATGAGGAAGGTACCCGCTTCAGGAACAACTGTGGTAAATGTAGGGGTTCAGGTGTAGGTGCCTAGAGGGGTGGACTTCGCGAAGCTATGAAAAGACTTCACTACTGTAGGAGGGAAGCCGTTCAAGGGGACAGAGTTGATAGTTGTGATTCAAGGGTGGCTAGATACTTGTATTCGGCTCTTTGGAAACTTATGAATTAATGATGCGACTAAGAGGAAGCTTGCATCAAGACAGATAGAAGGCAAAGCTATGGATTGGTGGAACTCTATCATTCTAGAGACTCCAGAAGATGAGATTTCATGGGAGTTATTCCAAGTCAAATTTGAGACGACGTGTATTTCTACCATTCAGAAGTCTATTCTGTTTAAGAGGTTTGTGGAGCTAAAACAAAATGGTCAACCAGTGTTGGATTATGTTTCTGATTTGATGTTTTTTCCAAGTATGCTCGTTCGTATATTGAAACTCCTTACCAGAAGAACGAGAAGTTCGTCATGAGCTTGTGTGCCACATGGGTTTGGAACCTGAGATTTGTGATAGACCATTTATTGTGACTAATCCAGTCAAGGGTTCATCCAGTTTGTGTATGATTTGTCATGGTTTAGTGTTGGCGAGTCATGGATTGGCTTAAGAGGTATGCGACAAGAGTGAATTGCGAGAAGCTTGAGTTGAGAGTCGGGGATGTGGAAGGGCGAAAGGCTTTGATTCGATGTAAGCCCAAAGATGGTTTCTTTGTGAGCTATTTATATTCGCTTGTGATTGCATAGGAAGACATGTTATTTGTGCTTATCGCTAATTAGTTTGAGGATGTCTTTGAAGAATTCAAAGGTTTGTCGCCGCATCACGAGATTGATTTTATAATCGATTTGGTCGAGGTTGCTAGACTTATCGTTATGCCTCTTAGGCGGATGGCGCCCATGTAACAACGAGACTTAGAGGTGCAAATTCGTGACCTTTTAGGAAAAGGATTCATTTGGAGAAGTGTATCTGAATGGGATGCACCAGTTTTGTTTGCAACCAAGGCTGACGGATCGTTGAGATTATGTGTGGGTTATCGTGAGCTGAACAAGGTGACCAAGAAGAACAAGTATCCATTGCCGAGGATATATGACTTGTTCGATCGGCTTCACGAGGATAAGGTGTTTTCCCAGATGGATTTGGCAACGGAATTCCACCAGTTGAGGGTGGCAAAGGAAAGTGTGCCAAAGACTGATTTTAGGACATCATCTAGTTTCTTCGAGTAAATGGTGATGCCATTTGGTTTGACTAACGCACCAGCGTATTTCATGGATCTTATGAATAAGTTTTCAGAGGTCAGTTGAACAAGTTCTTGCTTGTTTTCACAGATGCTATTCTGGTTTATTCTCGGAATGAGGAAGAGCACAAGAAGCACTTACGAGTTGTTTTGTAAATCTTGCGAAAGCATCAGCTGAAGGCTAAGTTTTCAAAGTGTTACTTCTGGAAGAGCGAAGTGAGGTTCTTAGGCCATGCAGTTTCTGGAAAAGGAATAGCGGTTGACCCCGCTAAGGTGGCAGCCACTAGGACTAGGATAAACCTAAGAATGTGACGGATGTTAGGAGTTTCCATGGGTTGGCGGGATATTATCGCCGGTTTATGAAGAATTTCTCCAAGATAGTTGCGCCATTAACAAGATTGACAAAGAAGAACCAAGTGTACACATGGGATGTAAAGTAAGAGCAAGCTTTTGGAACCATGAAAGAGGGACTGACGAGTGATCTTGTTTTGATGATTCCAAGTGGGAATGAAGAAATGGTGGTATACACCGATGCATGTGGTACTGGACTAGGAGCAGTACTAATGAAGAAGGATAAGGTTGTGGCCTATGCAAGTCGACAGTTGAAGCCGCACGAAAGGAATTATCCAACTCAAGATTTGGAGTTGGTGGCGATTGTGTTTGCTCTGAAGATGTGGACACATTACATGTTGGGAGTTCGAATCGAGTTCTTTACGGATCAAAAGTCTTTGAAGTAACTTTTATTCCAAAAGGATTTGAATCTTCGACAGCAAAAGTGGTTAGAGTTTCTGGCATCGTATGATTTTGGTATAACGTACACTCCTAGTAAAGGTAACACAGTTACAGATGTATTGAGTCAAAGATATATAGGATTGGGAGCGATGTTTTCGGAATAGAAAAGCCTCGAGTACTTGGCAGGATTTGATTTCAGACCACGGTGTGAGTTGGAACCTAAAATGTTGGTAAGCTTATCGATAAGACCTTCTCTCATAGAAAGGATTGTTGAGAGCCAAAAGCGAGATGCAAAGCTTGTCGAATTATCCATAAGTTGGAACAAGAGGATAAAGAGTTCATGGTCTATCGAAAAGGTTAGCTTCGAAAGCAAGGACAATTGGTTGTTCCTGATATCAACGGATTGAGGCATGCAGTTCTGAGGGAATGTCATCACACGAAGTTGACAATTCATCATGGTGGTAATAAAATGTATCAGGACAAGAAGCAATCTTACTACTGGGAGGGTATGAAGAGGGATGTTAGAAAGTTTATTTCCAAATGCATGAACTCACAGTTGGTGAAAGCTGAATAGAAAAAGCCGAGTGGGTTGCTTTAGCCATTGTAAGTTCCTACATGGAAGTGGGAGCAGATATCGGTGGATTTTTTCGATGGACTACCTAGAGCCAGGGTAGGAAATGAAGTAATTTGGGTCATCATGGATCTCTTGACCAAAAGCGCAAGGTTTATTCATATCAAATCAACTGGGATAGCGTCGAAGTTGGTTGAGCTTTATATAAAATGGATAGTTCGATTCCATGGTATCCCGAAGAGTATAGTCAGTGATCGAGACCCATTTTTCACAAGTGGATTTTGGAAAAGCCCGCAAGAAGCTTTGGGGACCGAGTTGTGTTTGAGTATGGCTTATCATCCCCAGACTGATGGTCAGACCGAAAGGGTTAACCGAGTTTTGGAAGATTTCCTAAGAGCTTGTGTATTGGATTATAGGGGATCATGGGAAGACTATCTACATCTAGTTGAGTTCACATATAATAATAGCTACCAGTCGAGCATTGGGATGGCACCATACGAGGCATTGTATGGTAGACCGTGTAATTCTCCAGCATTTTGGTTAGAGGCTAGAGATAAGTTGATACTTGGGCCAGAGATGACAAGAGAGACCGCGGATTGTATCAAGATCGTTTGGCAATGAATCAAGGAAGCCCAAGATCGTTAGAAGAGTTATGTTGATAAGCGTCGTATGGTTTTGGAATTTTATGTTGGCGATATGGTTTTCGTGAAGATTTCACTGTTAAAGCATGTTGTTCGGTTCGGAAGCAAAGGAAAGTTATCTCCGATGTTCGTTGTACCGTTTTCGATAGTTGAGAGGATAGGAAAGCTCGCTTATAGATTAGAGTTACCTGAGAAGATGTCTGGTGTGCATAAGGTTTTCCATGTGTCGTTTCTACGGAAATGTGTGCACGATTCGAATGTGGTGGTATCTCCGGAAAAGTACGAAGACCAAGAAGTCAAGTCCGTAGTTACGAGACCTCGTAAGCCGCTTTGTGTTGCGGGGAATACCACGAAACAACTTAGGAGGTAGAAGGTTAAGCTTGTCAAGGTACACTGGAGTGAAGATGATGATGATTGTACGTAGGAGACGGAAGAGAGTATGAAAACGACCCATCCAGAACTCTTCGTCGGTATGACCCATAAGTGTTATGTCATTTTTAACCCGTTGTAACTTGTACCATTGTTGTGTTGTTGTTGTTGTTGATTGTTGTTATTAGAATTTCGCGTGCCAGGATAGGGCTATGGATGCATGGCTTGATGGACGCTAGTTCGGATGGTAAATTGGCTGCTCATGGATGATAGGCATGCGAAATAGTTTGGTTGCTTATGTCTGTTAGGATTTCGGAGGTGAAATTCCTAAAGGGGGGAGAATGTAAAAACCCGCATTTTACATATTGGATGATCGTAAAATATTTTTATTTATTCCCTGAGGGTTGGATCATTCTCATATTTTGATATGTTGGTTATGGGGATGTGAGACATGTCCATAATTTTTACCAATTTTATTTGTGACCATTTTTCCCCTATTAGTCTTGTACAGGGCATAACTTTTGATTGGGACCAAATCAGGTGCTGAGGTTGGTTTCGTTGGAAAGGACATGGTGTTGCTAATTCCGTAGAGTGGTTACATTAATGATTTGGCTTAGCGGTTTGGGAGGAATCGCCGTTTTTGTGTTTCACAATTTATGTTCAGGCCTGGCTAGCCATAATGGGCTGATTTGAAGAGGCCCATTAGTGGGCTTGTGGGAGGTTATAAATAGGGGGTTATAGGCATGGAAAATAGTTTATTTTCTTTATTCTCTCATTTGGTTAAGCTCGTGATCCTCCTTGCTCAATCAAATACACATTTCCACCATTAAATTCTAGATCTACATCGTTTGAAGCTAGATCTATGGTAAGTGAAGAGAGATCGCATCAAATCAAAAGGCTTGAAGAACATTCTTTGTTGTCCGAAATAAGAATTTAGCGATTTCGAGTTAATTCGAAGAATTGGTGAGTAATAAGCATCTCTCACGCTGATTCAATCAAGTATATGGGTTGTTTGATCTTGTGTTCATCATTTCAAGTAGTTTTCATATAGATCTGATTGATGTAAGTACGATTTTAATTCAAATCACCACAGGATCTAATCTAGTAACTTATAAATGGTAATTTCTTATGTTAATTCTAAGTTTACATCCATTTATTAATTTGATCATTTGTTGAATCGTTGTTTTAATGTTTGTTGATTATTGCTTGAATCAATGGTTGATTTGTTGATCGGTAGTGTTTGAGACTGATCGACATTGTTTGAGATGGATCGGCAGTGTTTGAGATTGATCGGAGGTGTTTGAGATTGATCGGAGGTGTTTGAGATGGATCTGGGTGTTTTCGTAGCATGGATCGGGCGAAATGCTATGGATCATGGAAGTTTTCGAAGCATGGGGGTGAAGTGCTATAGATCGGGTAATTTTGCATGGATCTGGAAGTTTACATAGCATGAATCGGGCAAAATGTTATGGATCATGCAATTTTAATGGATTTGGCAGTTCTCATAGCATGGATCGGGCAAAATGCTATGGATCATGCAATATCTTTTGGATCAGGCTAGCATGGATCGGGCGAAATGCTATGGATCGGGCTAAATGCTAAAGTACCAAGTGCCAAAGCACTAAGTGCCAGAGTATCAAGTATCAGACGTGCGGCACATGGTAAAATTAGTGATTTTCCAACGTGCACGCTGGGGATTTACACTGTTTTCACAATACCAAGTACCGGAGTACCAAATGACAATGCCAAGTGCCAAGGAGTTCCATAATTGAACCAGGACATATAATAGCTTTACAGAAACGTTGTGAAAGTGTTTTGATGTTTTGCTTAGTTTTTACACCGGATTGAGGCAAAATTGAATTAGGAGATATAATAGCATTTCAGAAGCGCTGCAAAAGGATGTTTTGACATTGTGGCCAATTTTTCATAACGAAAAAGTTGGAAATGCTATGAAATGAAGTATCAACCAAACGAAGCTTTTTTTCTGAGTCGACGATGGTTATAGCTTTGACGTGAATTCAGACAGGAATGTTCGAAGTGTTGTAATGTGTTCGTTGATCGTTGAAATGCAACGAATGTGAGGATGACTCAAAGTGATGAGTTGACAGATAATGGTTGCTCGAGGGGGTTACTTAAGCTATGAATGGTTATTAGGTTGGATGACTAGAGATATTGAAGGCTGAGAGATTATCATTGTCATAGGTTCTAGCGGGCTCAAAGCAAGGGTACAATAGAGACGTCTAAAACACCGGTTGTATAGTCCAGTACCCTAGGTATCGGTTAAAGGCCAAGATACGTATTATTGAAAGGCGTATGGAGTTTTTGCTAGAAATGGGGTTTACCATTAGCCCTTGACAGAGGATGTCAAGGTATTTAGCCAGTCATAAAATTGACGATGGTTTCAAAGCAGGATTGGCGGTGATAGCCAGAGTTAGTCATGAATGTTGATTGTTTTGCTTATACCGTCTCACATAGATTGTTTGACGTCAAAGGAGATGTTTCTTAGGTGCTTGTCTGATGTTGGTTTAGGCCTTCGAGGCTTGTGCTTGAGGGATGTTGAACTCGATTAGGATGGGTTACGTGAGATATATAATTTGTTGCCATGATCATTGTTGCTTGGTTACTTCTGATTGCCATGGATGTATAGTTGTTTCCAATTGCTTGTTTGTAAAGGTTATCACTGTCCGATATGGGGAAGATGAGGTTGAGTTCTTCTCTAGTGTTTTGGTAGATTGATTGGTTAATCTACCTATTCTCATATACTTTATTGATGATGTTAGATATTTGTTTTATCGCTCACTAAGACTATTGTCTGACTCAAGATTTTATGTTTCTCTCTTATTACCTTGGGTTGTTCATATGGTTTTGGACGGGAAGACTGAGTAACAGGTTACAAGTAGCATAGCTTAGTGAGGCGAGGATGTTGTGCGGTAGCAAGCAGGAGGCTAGCGTATTACCTTTTACTATATATTATCTATTGTTTTCCGTTATGTGATGATTGACTCTGAGTGTTGCAGTGAGGCGAATTTGTACAGACACTTATGTTGCAATCCAAAGATGTATGGAGTTGTTATGAAAGTTCAAGTTTCTTCTCAAATATGCTTCTCTATTATTGCTTGTTGTATATGTTCTATTATATTTTATCCTTGCGCTGTGAGTTATACGGCAGGTTCTGCATGTGTTATCTTACCTTGATGATCGTATATAGCTGCCTGGCATGTCTTTTAGCACATTTTTACCTTGTTAAGTGCGTAAGTTATGGGCGCTCTTCACACTAGGCAATTTACTTATGTGGATGTTGGAATCGAGGGCCCTCGGATATGGTCGAATATGACCATGGTGGTTGACGTACTGACTAAGAGGTCCGATAGAACCGGGGAATGTTATGTTCAGGCACTGACTAATCCATCAGAAATAGGTGGACCAACTATGTCATTCCAAAGGGATGTTGTTTTCCCTAGGACATTTTTCTAGAGATGTTCCAAAGTTCGGATGAGGAAGATCCTTTTCCTTGGATCATGATGGAAATCCAATTTCCAATACAAACCTTGTGTTTTCAGTTGTAAACTGATACGATGACATAATAGGATGGAGTATTATGTCGTCTAGGATTGACACATTTATTTTCTGAATTGTTTTCCACACTATATACTTATAATAATAAAAGATAAATTTCGCGTATCTAACATGTTTGGCTATTATAAGGTAAAACTCTATCTTCCATCTTGCGCTTGCATTGACCTGAATCTGATAATAGCTTCATTTCTCAAAAAACATTACGAGTTTTATTTACTAGTGTTCATGTGGAGGAAACTCGTCCCATGTGAAAAGGTGTGGTCCCGTGATTTACCCAACTTTAAAATAAAAGTTTAATATTTGTTTTTGTTTTCACGTTAGTTCCATGATTAACGTGGAGTTTATTGTTTTTCACCTAAACTCTTGGTGCCTATATATTCTACATGGGCAGCCAGTAGTAGTTTTCGTTTTGCAGATATGGATCATGAATTATGGCTAAAGCTATACTATGGATTATTCTGTAATCTTCCGCTGTTTGTATTTATGTATGTACCATCCTGCTATAGTGTAATTCATTATTCTTTGGTATTGTTTTCCCGTTGTGTATCTTTTATTTGTACTTTGATATATTCTTATAATCTGATGTAAAATTGTTGTAATAGCAATGAAAATTTCTCCTGTATTCTGTTCTGATGTGTCGTATTCTCATAATGATAAGCCTTGTTGATTGGTTTAAGTTTGATTTGAATCGGCCGGGAAGAGGACGTTACAAAGTGGTATCAATGCTTTGGTTTACAAAGATTTGAGAATACGACGCATTAGAACAAGATGAAAGAAGTCATCAGAGGTAGGATTAGCAATATACTATAAAAGAATCCTCATTAGAGATGGGATTAGTAGTATCTTAGAGTGAGTGACTCATTAGAGATGGGGTTAGTAATGCTCTAGAATAAGTTAAGAGTTATATGCTCATAAGTAATGTATTTGTGATTATATTATATAAATCCTGACTTTGAAATTATGCTTTGGATATATAAAAAGATTTATGTTTTGATAACATATGTGATTTGAAAAGTTAATGAATTAAATGATTGTTGGATGTAGTGTTTGATTGTTAGTTTAACATCTTAGTATGTCTGATTAGGATAAGTAAACGGAATTTTTGATGATTTTGGACAATCGATAAATTCTGACACACAATACGTTTACATTTATAAAGGAAACTATATTCATGATTTTGAACACTGAATATATATGAAACCACCTGTTGTTTATTTAAAAAGAGTTAGTTTAAACTTATGTTCTAATTTGAAATTCTTTATTTTAAATTATAGAGAGGTAAGCATTTGCCCGTCAGACAGTATGTGGCATAGTTTGTGCAGTCTTCTTCTTCATCCAGTAGTTCATCCGACAGTTAGGATGACAACTCTTCATCCTCACCGCATACTGATAGCACCGATAGCATTTCTAGTCATGATAGCAACAATGACTATATGTCAGATGCTACTTCTGTTTATAAACCACTTGAGACCCTGGATACAGATTCCTACTCTGATGATGCCTCCATGGACCTGGACTCTGATAAGTATGAGGAATCAGGAGCATAAGACAGTTGGATGTTGGAGGATGAGGATGGGTTTGTGTTAGATACATATAGCCATGTAGTGATGGGTGATCCAGTCCCTGTAGCACCTCCAATAGTAGTAGAGGATAAGCCACCTCCGATGCTGGAGATTATTCCGGACTACATTGCAGAAGTAGTCCTTGGGATTGTATATCATGAGGTAGGTTTTGGTTTACTCGTCTTACCACAACCCGAGCTAGATGCGCTCATATGGTAGGAGATGTAGTTAATGCCCGAGATGGATATTGTTATGGATGATTTGGCCCAGTATATGGCACCAGAGGAGCCACACACTTGGGATTTTTCTCCTGAGTTATACGGCACAGATGTGCCACAGCTATCTCCAAAGTTATAGGATGTAAATGAGTCACAACTTACTCCAATATTGCATGAGCCGGAGGATCTACAGATCGAGGATGTTGTCGAGCCATAGGTTGAGCCGCCAGTTGAGCTAGAGATTGATGAGGTAGGATATAATGCAGATGTGGAGGATGATGATGAGCCAAATGACTTTTGGGTTGAGGAAGAGATAGCTCCTGACTGGACTGATGAACCATTAGAAGGATATGATGAGTTTTCTCAGGTGTCGAAGGAGTTATCACTTTCTGGACCTTCAATTCATAGCTCTTGAGAGTTGTAAAGGGTTGGTAGTTGTTTGTCTATGTATATGATGTATATGTAGTAGTCACATTTTGGTGCAGTCTAGGTACTAGCTGTATATTTCGGGTATGACATTTTGGCATTGTATAGACTGCCTTAACTACGTAGTTGTACTCGGGTTGGCATAGTCTGATGTATATACATAACTTAGACCTTAACTGGCACTATACACTAGGTTATATGTTATGTCTACGATATAGTTGATATTTTGGTTGTGACATGATATGATACATTTTGTTTTAAAATGTTTTGGTATTGTTTCAGTATTGCTTTTATGTTTCTTTCTTTGCTTCATTCCTTTTCAAGGACGAAAAGTTTTTTAGTGGGGGAGATTATGAAGACCCATATTTTTGGTTGATTTAAAAAAGAATTTTTTTATCTATTTTAATGGATTTTAAAATGAAAAACGTTGAATTTGGACTTGATAAAATTTGAAAATAAATCTAAACTTGGTTTTATGTTTTAATTGACTTAAAACAGGGTCTGTAAACTTTTTAAATCAGTTTAAAAGTGAGATTTTGAAAATCAACATTTTAATGCTATAATGATGACATGTAAAAGGACCATTTTTGAGACAGTTTGACAAAACAACTTTTATTGGATCCGAAATGTCAAAATATAGAAGGATTTAAAATTTCAAGTTTAACGGATTTAATATGTAAGAATACGGTATATAAACGTAAGTTGAAAATTTAATTAAATTTCGGTTTAAGCTAGAATAAGGCAAATTTTCAAACGGTCTCCGAATTCGACGAGGCTTGGTTCATTGGAACCGTAATTGCGTAACGTAGCGAGATTTCAAGTTTCATAATTTTTGGACTTCGTATGTAGTCGTATGACCAGAACGAAGTTTACATCATACAATTAATTACAAGATAATTAAACTACTTTTTTTTACTAATTCCTACAACTAATCTAAATTACACAACACATCGTCCTTGGAGACACATGTCATGAGCTTCCTTAAGCAGTCTTTCTTATGTACTTAAGTCTAGGTGTCATTTTGATTTTCCTTTTATTTCTAAAATCCATTTCTAAATCACTTTTTTTCTTCCTTAGTACCCTTAATCACCATTAAAACTCCTCTCTTCCTCCCTTAAAGCTCATGCCGCCTAAATCCTCCACCACTTCTCTCCATCGTATGCCACCTCCAACAGCCTCCATGAGACGACCCCAAACCCCGTACTGATAGCGGCAAGGGTAATCCATGGAATATAACACAGAAACAGATAATAGCAGAACAGAATAATTAAATACACCAGATAGTGAACAATAGAATATACTGGATAAAAGTAATCATCAGAGTTACACAGTATACAGGATCTTACTTAGTACAAATATAGTTCAGCTATACATAAATGTCTACAGCGGAAATAAACAAAATATGTACAATAGGAGCTGAACAGCATAAAAAGAGATAAATAATAGAATCCATCTTCAGCTCCAGCTATCCAGAAAGAACCAGCTAAACCTGAATACAAGGCTGCCCGTGTAGAAAAAGGGGCACCCGAGTTTGAAAGTGAAACAAACTACGAGTCAGTCATGGGACTGGTATGAGAAATCTACTCAACACATTTAATATATGGCTAATCACAGGACCACGCCACTTTCGTGGAACGGGTTTACTCCATTGGATTGCCAGTGCTTTAAAACAAATCTTTCTTTTAAACATCGCAATGCTTTTTATTAAAAATGAAGCCATTATAAGACTCAGTTCCCATCACACAATGCAACGCAAATCGGAGGATAGAGTTTTACCTTATAATGGCCAAATTATGCTTGATACGAATAAAATAAAGGCACTTGATATTATTGCTGGTGTTTATATGTTTTGAAAACAATTTCAAATCATAACTATCAATCATAGACGGCATGGGTACCATATATCATGTTGCCATATATATATATATATATATATATATATATATATATATATATATATATACACAATCAAAACCGCACAGTCACGTATTTGGAAATTGGATTTCCGTCATGAACCAAGGAAAAAGATAGTCCTTACCGAATTCGAGACAATCTAGCCTACCATGTCTCAGGATCAGAACGCATCGACCCTTGGAGCGACAGGGCCGGTCCACCGATGTGGATTAAAATGCCTGAGCAATACGTTTCCCCGCCCTTTGGGGCGCAAACGAGCCAACGAATTATTCCATCGGACCTGGATCGTCCGATCAAACCGAGGCGCCTCGCAACAGCAACAACCACACAGGTGAAAAGTATATAAATGTCTGGGCTGGTAGGTCACTGACACCACCCTAGCTAGAAAGGAACGCATGCCCTCCCTGAGGTCCTTCTCCCGTTTCTGGTTCATACCGGGGTGTGAGGCTCGCGAAATCACGTTATACACAAAGCTACGCCACAAAGGCGGTGCTTTGATCATCACCACAAGACTTTGCTTTTCAACAGAAGCCCTGATCACTGCATCTTAGCATGCCACACAAGAAATTCATGCCATGCGACTGATGTCCATCGACATACAACCTCTGAGCTCGTACGTTTCAGAGAAGGGCGTTAAGCAAAAGAATAAATTCTCCGCCGCCAAACAGATGTATATTTAATAGGGATCAATCAACACAGAATAAAATCCAATGTCAGACACACAGTCCATTTATAAGTCCGTTCTGGGTCTGAATGAAACCGGAGGCACTAAATACCTCGCAAACCCATCAATCACCACGTACGTCTGGACGATCACCACTCATTATCCATATTTCGGGATGCCTCCCAATCAGGACCTCGGTTACCATCCAAACGAGGTGAAGATCTCCGGTCTTCGACCACCGTCTTCATCTTCGACTTTCAATCGTCGGTCAATTATTTGAAATGAGAATTAACTCGGCCTTTTCAAATAATTCACGTATATTTATAATTTCAAATCAATTTATTTCAATGGTTAAATCATTCGACAACACCAATTTTGTTCTCTAATGTAATTTTCACACCAAACACATTCAACCATCAAATACCACATAAATCGAGCAAATTCAGTTTATTTCCATTCTATATCATTTATGATATTTTATAACGATTTATCGCTATTTTTATTTATTTTAAAATAGCCAATTTATTCAAAACGACGCTTCGGGCCATAACGCGGTCGTGGCGTTGTTTTTCTTCAGATTTGATTTACACATATCTGAAAATCTAACCATTGGATCTTCACAAGATTTACATCATTAGGAAGGTCTTTTCAAAACGAATCCAACGGTTCCAGTTTCGGGAAAATCCGACGGTCGGATCTCCCGGTACAATCGTTTGAAGTTTCGATTTCAAAATACGAACTGCAGAGTCGTTATTCGATTAAATATAATTATATTTATATATATATAAAGATAATCGTTTCTGGCGATGTTTTTCTTCTGATTTGAATTAAACATTCCATACAATCCAACCATTGGATTTTTACAAAGTTGGTGCCGTTGGAAAGATATTTCCAAGGCGAACCCAACGGTTGCGGTTTCGGGAAAAATCCAATGGTCGGATTTCCCGCACTAGTTGTTTGAAATCATGATTTCAAAACACGAACTGCACGGCCACGTTTTGAATTAATTTTATTTATATTTATATATTTATATAAATATAGTTCATTCAACAATTACAATATCGTTTTTACTTCAAATATTTCACTAACGCCTTTAAATTTTGGAAAATTTCGCCATAACCTCCTTTGTACGGGAGGGGCTGGGAAAATTCCCAAATAGCCACACGGGCGTCTCATGTCAAAAAAGAAAAAGGAAAAGCAAAGCGGCTAGCCAACAGGCTCATAAAATCATCACCCAAACAAAACAGTAAATGTGTACCTATTTGTCGGGCACAAAATTTTATTCCTCTTCTCTAGCCCCTTTGCTATAACCTGTTCAATAAATATGCATGTACATATATACAGTTCTTATCACATATCATTTTCCATTCAAATTCATATTTGATTCCATTTGGTTTAAAAACACCATTCATTCTAATGTTGCATGCATAGGCAAAAATCATATCATTAGCTAATTAATGAATATTTCAACTCATGCGTATTTATTTGAATGAGTTGCTATTTTTAACACTTCACATTTCAACAATTCATGTATATAATAAAAATGTGATTTTTATTGTAAAATAATTCATTTCAAAACACTATTATTTTATATAGTTTATATAGGTGATAAAAATAGGATTTTTATTAGAAAACAATTTCTTTTAAAATGAGATTATTTTACATAGTCCATATAGTTGATAAAAGGTGATTTTTATTATGAAACAATTTATTTCAAAATATGAATACCATTCAACACATGAATTTCAATTCAACGAATGAATATCGATTCAACACATGAAGGTTTTCTATAGTTTATATATATAGATAAAAATGTGATTTTTATATTTAAAACACGAATACCATTCAACACATGAATTTCAATTCAACGAATGAATATCGATTCAACACATGAAGGTTTTCTATTCAACGAATAAATATAGTTTCAGCAAATGAAAATAATTCAAACACGTGAATATTATTCAAAATTTTGGCAGCATAACGGCAGGGTAGTAAAAACAGGGACCGTCCCTAGTACGGCTCCTCGCTCTACCTTAAAACCTCGCGGTTTTTGACAATGGGAATCATGCATCTAGTTCGCACGCAGGCGGCATGTATATATTTATTTCATTTCCACAAACTAATCCTATGTGGTTTCAACCAAATATTTCTCAACCACAAATGGGTATTTTTCAACCACAATCAATCAATATCAACCACAAACAATCCCAAACAACCATTCGCTATCAATCAATTTTCACACCAATCACAACCAATAAATATCGTCCATGGTTTATGGACGAGGGGCGTATATATATATATATATATATTTATATATAGCAATACACTTCTATTTCAACACATATATAATTTTTACAACGCATATATAACTTATACATCGAACATACAACTTATACAACGCTTATACAAGAGGTATACAACGCTTATATAACTCATACATCGACTATATAATTTATACATCGTCGTTTTCCATATCGTTTATAAATTAGAAATCTCACATTGGGTTCCACTCCACCAAAAATAGCAGAAGGCTCAGAAAAATATGTGGTCTCTTCTAGAAGGTAGAAGACGTCCACACGAGTCCACTATCTCTTGTTTCACTGAATTTCGTCAACACAGCAAAAAGATATGATTTTTCAAAGTTTGCAACGGTTTAAAGGTGTTAAAACCGCTGAAAATAAAACAAGCCGTATACCTTTCTGAAATGTTCAAAACTTGGTCACGCGATTTCGTGAAATCCGTGAATCGATAGCTCGATCGGCCTACGCAGTGTCGAAGGGGAAGGAGAGAGCTTTCAGCGCAGGGGGGTGCGGTGGCGTTCGATCGCCTGAGGCGGCGGCGGCGGTGACTTGAACGCGCCGACTTCTTGACGTCCGTTCTCCCAAACCATGCAATGAAAAAATCCAAACCTTATATGGATTTGAAGATCTCTCATAGCTCTACAAAATCTTCAACTGGAGGAGGGGCTAATTTTGCGTGGATTGATCGGAAAATGAGGGGGAAGGTTTTGAACGGTTTCCGCCTTCGATCGGGGAGAGAGAAACAAGGGTTTTTTTTTTGAAAAATTCTGATTGGCCGGTGGAGTTTTAAAGGGGTTTTCTGACACGACCACCAATCAAAACCCAACGACTATCGTCCCTAGCGTTTTACCCCCATTCCGAACACAATGCGATATGTTTCGAAGGCTCATTCGAATGTTTCAGTCAGTTTTCCTTCAAATTAAAATATAAAACATTCAATATTTAATTTGAACGTACATTTCAATTTGCCAGGGCCACAAACTAATTCGAAAAATTCCAAAAAAATAAATCTAGCTATGTTTTGACGATACGGTCCCAACAAAACCAGTTTTGTTGAATTCTGAGACCGTTTGCAAAAAGGCCCATTTCTGGTCGATCCAATTTAACTGTAATTGACCAAAACACATTTTCCTTTGCCACGCTCACATACTAGCTTCAAAAATTATGAAATTTGAAACCTAGCAATAACTTCACATCCCGGATCCAACAAAAGTAGTTTAGTCGAATTCCGAGGTCATATGCAAAATGGCCAATTTCACGGGCTATATAAATTCCATAGCGATCTTTCTGAAAATTTATTTGGCCATAAGTTTTGCTTCCCGTTATGAAAATTCGATTTTTCAGATTCGTTAGAAAGGTTTTCACTAACAGATTTAAATATTTTTGGTTTCGCTAAAATCCGTTTTGTTTTGCACCCGGTACAGTCCGACAAAGTTTGAATTCAATTTTTGAAACTGCAGCGCCATTTCTGGCCTTGTTTATAATTATAATTAATTATATTCGTTTTCAATTGTCGATTCAAACTCAGTTTTCATTGCTATTATTTAAAATATTTTTTTTTAAATATTTAAAATCTATTATTTTAGCCAATTTAAAATTTTTAAATTAGTTCAGATTTTCTGGGTCGTTACAATCTCCCCCACTTAAAACTTTTCATCCCCGAAAAGGAACAAAGTCGAAAGTGGTTTGATTAATCAACTCTACGTTCGATTTGGCTTCCATTCTCCAACTTTTCAGTTTCTGAGAATTTTCAAATTCGTCAAAAATTTGGCTAACACCCGGAATTTTCGAAAAATTTCGCCATATAAATCATTTCTAAGAAAGGAAGCTTCACATTCCTCATCACACTATTCTGATATTTTCTTTGCAGGCCATGAATAAATCTCAGATTCTTCCTCTTTGGGTCTTTAATCAGATGAGGAGCAAAGTGAGAAAGTTCGTTGAATTTCTTATGATATTCCGGGATGGTCATGTCACCTTGTATCAGATAAGAAAATTCGTCGCATAATTGCTCAGTCGCTTCTGGAGGAGTAAATCTTTCTAGGAAAGTCATTTTGAATCTGTCCCAGGTGATATCACCATCTGGATTATTCTATATAACCGAATCCCACCAGAACAAAGCTTCGTCTTTGAGTGCCCAGGAGGCCAGTAATCTTTTCTGGTCATCCCTCAGCTTTAAATCATCAAAGATCTTTTCAGCCGAATGAACCCAATCTTGTGTCTTCATAATAGATTCTTCACCAGAGAACGGTATTCCACCCATATTTCGATATTTGATTAATAGGGCCTCAATATCCGGTTCTGTATTCCTTCTGTTTCTGACACTCATTTTCTAGTAATTCTGCAAACAGCAGATCAAGTGTCAGGTCACAGAAAAGATAATTTAAAATATAGAAACATATACTTCAATGTAAATGTGTCTATCGAGGCATTATTTCATTCTGCTTTAATCATACTAGGATATTTCTGATCCTATCTGTATTGAGTTGCCCGTCCTAGAACACTACTGGTTCTTTTTCTGACGAGTTCGTTCAAATGTTATATTCCAGAATTAAGCTTAACCAAAACTCTGATACCAAATGAGACGACCCCAAACCCCGTACTGACAGCGGCAAGGGTAATCCGTGGAATATAACACAGAAACAGATAATAGCAGAACAAAATAATTAAATACACCAGATAGTGAACAATAGAATATACTGGATAAAAGTAATCATCAGAGTTACATAGTATACAGGATCTTACTTAGTACAAATACAGTTTAGCTATACATAAATGTCTACAGCGGAAATAAACAAAATATGTACAATAGGAGCGGAACAGCATAAAAAGAGATAAATAATATAATCCATCTTCAGCTCCAGCTATCCAGAAAGAACCAGCTAAACCTGAATACAAGGCTGCCCATGTAGAAAAAGGGGCACCCGAGTTTGAAAGTGAAACAAACTACGAGTCAGTCATGGGACTGGTATGAGAAATCTACTCAACACATTTAATATATGGCTAAGCACAGGACCACGCCACTTTCATGGAACGGGTTTACTCCATTGGATTGCCAGTGCTTTAAAACAAATATTTCTTTTAAATATCGTAATGCTTTTTATAAAAAATGAAGCCATTATAAGACTCAGTTCCCATCACACAATGCAATGCAAACCAGAGGATAGAGTTTTACCTTATAATGGCCAAATTATGCTTGATACGAATAAAACAAAGGCACTTGATATTATTGCTAGTGTTTATATGTTTTGAAAACAATTTCAAATCATAACTATCAATCATAGACGGCATGGGTACCATATATCATGTCGCCATATATATATATATATATATATATATATATATATATATATATATATATACAATCAAAACCGCACAGTCACGTATTTGGAAATTGGATTTCCGTCATGAACCAAGGCAAAAGATAGTCCTTACCGAATTCGAGACAATCTAGCCTACCATGTCTCAGGATCAGAACGCATCGACCCTTGGAGCGACAGGGCCGGTCCACCGATGTGGATTAAAATGCCTGAGCTATACGTTTCCCCGCCCTTTTGGGCGCAAACGAGCCAACGAATGACTCCATCGGACCCGGATCGTCCGATCTAACCAAGACGCCTCGCAACAGCAACAACCACACAGGTGAAAAGTATAAAAATGTCAGGGCTGGTAGGTCACTGACACCACCCTAGCTAGAAAGAAACGCATGCCCTTCCTGAGGTCCTTCTCCCGTTTCTGGTTCATACCGGGGTGTGAGGCTTACGAAATCACATTATACACAAAGCTACGCCACACAGGCGGTGCTTTGATCATCACCACAAGACTTTGCTTTTCAAAAGAAGCCCTGATCACTGCATCTTAGCATGCCACAGAGGCAATTCATGCCATGCGACTGATGTCCATCGACATACAACCTCTGAGCTCGTACGTTTCAGAGAAGGTCGTTAAGAAAAAGAATAAATTCTCCGCCGCCAAACAGATGTATATTTAATAGGGATCAATCAACACAGAATAAAATCCAATGTTAGACACACAGTCCATTTATAAGTCCGTTCTGGGTCTGAACGAAACCGGAGGCACTAAATACCTCGCAAACCCATCGATCACCACGTACGTCTGGACGATCACCACTCATTATCCATATTTCAGGATGCCTCCCAATCACGACCTCGGTTACCATCCAAAGAGGTGAAGATCTCCGGTCTTCGACCACCGTCTTCATCTTCGACTTTCAATCGTCGGTCAATTATTTGAAATGAGAATTAACTCGGCCTTTTCAAATAATTCACGTATATTTAGAATTTCAAATCAATTTATTTCAATGGTTAAATCATTCGACAACACCAATTTTGTTCTTTAATGTAATTTTCACACCAAACACATTCAACCATCAAATACCACATAAATCATGAAAATTCAGTTTATTTCCATTCTATATCGTTTATGATATTTTATAACGATTTATCGCTATTTTTATTTATTTTAAAATAGCCAATTTATTCAAAACGACGCTTCGGGGCATAACGCAGTCGTGGCGCTGTTTTTCTTCAGATTTGATTTACACATATTTGAAAATCTAATCGTTGGATCTTCATAAGATTTACATCATTAGGAAGGTCTTTTCAAAACGAATCCAACGGTTCAATTTCGGGAAAATCCGACGGTCGGATCTTCCGGTACAATCGTTTGAAGTTTCGATTTCAAAGTACGAACAGCAGCGTCGTTATTCGATTAAATATAATTATATATATATATATGTAATCGTTTCTGGCGTTGTTTTTCTTCTGATTTGAATTAAACATTCCAGACAATCCAACCGTTGGATTTTTACAAAGTTTTGGAAAGATATTTCCAAGGCGAACCCAACGGTTGCGGTTTCGAGAAAATCCAATGGTCGGATTTCCCGCACTAGTTGTTTGAAATCACGGTTTCAAAACACGAACTGCATGGCCACGTTTCGTTTTAATTTTATTTATATTTATATAAATATAGTTCATTCAACAATTTCAATATCATTTTCACTTCAAATATTTCACTAAGGCCTTTAAATTTTGGAAAATTTCGCCATAACCTCCTTTGTACAGGAGGGGCTGGGAAAATTCCCAAATAGCCACACGGGCGTCTCATGTCAAAAAAGAAAAAGGAAAAGCCAAGCGGCTAGCCAACAGGCTCATAAAATCATCACCCAAACAAAACAGTAAATGTGTACCTATTTGTCGGGCACAAAATTTTATTCCTCTTCTCTAGCCCCTTTGCTATAACCTGTTCAATAAATATGCATGTACATATATACAGTTCTTATCACATATCATTTTCCATTCAACTTCATATTTGATTCCATTTGGTTTAAAAACACCATTCATTCTAATGTTGCATGCATAGGCAAAAATCATATCATTAGCTAATTAATGAATATTTCAACTCATGCATATTTATTTGAACGAGTTGCTATTTTTAACACTTCACATTTCAACAATTCATTTATATAATAAAAATGTGTTTTTCATTGTAAAACAATTCATTTCAAAACACTATTATTTTATATAGTTTATATAAGTGATAAAAATAGGATTTTTATTATAAAACAATTTCTTTTAAAACGAGATTATTTTACATAGTCCATATAGTTGATAAAAGATGATTTTTATTATGAAACAATTTATTTCAAAATATGAATACCATTCAACACATGAATTTCAATTCAACGAATGAATATCGATTCAACACATGAAGGTTTTCAATAGTTTATATATATAGATAAAAATGTGATTTTTATATTTAAAACACGAATACCATTCAACACATGAATTTCAATTCAACGAATGAATATCGATTCAACACATGAAGGTTTTCTATTCAACGAATAAATATAGTTTTAGCAAATGAAAATAATTCAAACACGTGAATATTATTCAAAATTTCGGCAGCATAATGGCAGGGTAGTTAAAACCGGGACCGTCCCTAGTACGGCTCCTCGCTCTACCTTAAAACCTCGCGGTTTTTGACAATGGGAATCATGCATCTAGTTCGCACGCAGACGACATGTATATATTTATTTCATTTCCACAAACTAATCCTATGTGGTTTCAACCAAATATTTCTCAACCACAAATGGGTATTTTTCAACCACAATCAATCAATATCAACCACAAACAGTCCCAAACAACCATTCGCTATCAATCAATTTTCACACCAATCACAACCAATAAATATTGTCCATGGTTTGTGGACGAGGGGCGTGTATATATATATATATATATATATATATATATTGTTGGCCTACTTTGTGAACTAGGCAACACAAAGCCAAGAAACCAACCATTGAAGAGTATTTTAAGTTATAAGACTTCGGTTCGGATCGGAAGAAAACACCACAATTCAGATTGATAGCAGCGTATCGGTTCGGATCGGGTAAAATTCTCTGTTCGGATCGGATATATCTTACTGGATAAATTGGCAAAGCATACCTGATCGGATCGGAAGGCCAATGAATCTCAGGTGGATCGGAAAGCCGTCTGCTTGCCACGACTTCGGAGCGGAGCGGAGTATGATTAGAGAAGAAGAGACGTCCAAGCTACTCCGGTTCGGGTCGGGTATTCCGATCCGAGCCCCCAACCTGCACGTCTCCGACCCGCACCCATGATCCAGGAAAATCTCCTATAAAGTCGCCTGGAGAACCGGACCGGATGTGACCAATTCCAACCCCTAACGTCCATCTCATTGATGCGTTGTCAGCTTGGTAGCCCATCCGAACCCGAAGAGAGTGCGATGGATGACACGTGTTCCGACCCGGATTGCATCTCAGGCAAATTCACACCTATAAATACCCCATCTAGAGACAAAGAGAAGGATCTTTTTTCAGCACTTTTGAGAATCCAAGTACTTCCATCATTCGAATTCCTTCACTCCCGGAAAATCCAAACCATCTTTCATTTCTTGTTTTTATCTTTCTGAGTGAACAAAAGTGAGTTGTAAGCGAATCTTACATTGTATTTGTAATTGAATTACTGAATATAGTGAAAACTAAGTGGACGTAGGCATTTCTTCGCCGAACCACTATAAACCTTGTGTGTTCTTTTTTATTTCTGCTTTACTTTATCTTGTTTCTAATCAATTTGGGTGTTAGAACCACATTTGGGTCTAACATTTTGGTGCTTTCACTGAGAAACCTCATCTAAATTCTTTATTTTCCGGGATCTCTTTCTACTTTTTGGACCGTTGAGTTCAAAGAAGTGAATCTTTAAGTTTCTCCACTTTCTTACATTCGTTGAAGTAATTGTCAAAGATTCATGGCCAGAGGAAAAGGCAAGGAAGTCCAGTCTGTTCAAGGAAATGGAGCTGGTGAAGATCAGCAACATGCTGTTGTAACAAGGTCTAGGGGGCAGAGTTCAGCAGCAGGGAGAATCAATGCAGGAAATCCGAACCGACAGCAAGGGGAAAGTTCCGATCCGATCCGGGTTGGAGACTCTGAAGCAGTGCACTCCCCCAGTCTGAACCGACCCGACTTGCTCGCTGCACACCGATCCGAACAGACACCCCAACTCCGATCCGACCCGACTTCCTACCTCCGATCCGACCCGATGCTTGGTGAAGCTGGAACATCTACTCGAGTCCCCGCGAATGCTCCAATTCCAGCTGCCAGGGTTGGAGACCAGGCCAATCCATCTGCTCCCATCACTCAAGGAGATTTCTCGCGCTTGCTTGATATGCTTGAGAGCACGAGGGAAGCTATGAGAGTTCATGAGCGCACCAACCTCATGATGCAGGAAAATATGAGGCTCATGAGTCGGGAAATCAGTGAGCTCCGCCGGCAAAGAACTCCGTCGCCAGTTCGTCATACACCAGTAGATCAATCTTCATCTTCTGAGGAAGAGAGGCCCCGTGAGCGAAGGCCACTCGAACGACCTCAGAACGTGGAGCAGCTAACGTTTGGATCTTTGGGATCTCGCGAGGATATCGCACGAGCATTAGGAAACGATAGCCCATCTCGGGGGCAAAGACTCCAGTCCCCTCTTCCCGAGATCGACCGGGAACGCAGGGAAAGGAATCGAGCAGAGGCAGCTCGAAGAAGAAGGGCGTCTCCTGAGCAAGAGCCCCGGAGGAACTCGGACACTAGGGCCAGGGAACCTGAGCAGCCCATAACTAGTGCCGATGTGCAGGCGATGGTTCGTCGAATTATGTCCGAAAGCCGGAATTATACAAATGAAGACTACGGCATAGAGCGAAGCCATACTCCGTTCACTGACGACATCCTAGACTTCCAGTTCCCCCGACGCTTTAATTTGCCACAGATGGATAAATATAACGGAAGGACTGATCCAGGACAGCACTTGATGCGGTATTCGTGGCTTATGAATGCAGCTGCTGCCCCCGATGAAGTAAAATGCAAAGCGTTCCCAATCTACCTAGAAGATGTGGCTTTATTTTGGTTTACCCGACTTCCTCCTCGTTCAATTTCTAATTACAAAGAACTAAGCGAGCGTTTCATGAACCAGTTCCGACTACATGCTCGAAAGTCCAAGAGCGTTATTGAATTGTCGAGGATCAAACAGGCACCAGGAGAATCTTTAAGGGCATATTTAGATCGTTTTAACCAAGCTGTAACTGAGGTCAGTGACCCGCATGAGCCCACAATTCTGATGGCATTGAAGGAAGGAGTCGATCCCGAATCTGAGTTTGGAGACTACCTTTCTGGGAAGACACCCCCCACAAGGGCGATATTCTACGAAAAAGCCGATATTTATCTAAGACGAGAGGAGGCCCGGGCAAACCGGAAGAGAAAGTCTGAGACAGCTTCAAAGGAGAATGTGCAGAGTAATATTGCAGTGAAGCAGTCTGGGGAAAGTTCTGGCAAGGTTGAAGTAAATGTAGGAAACAAGGGTGGAAACAGCAATACTGGAAGCGGGGGAAGCAACAACAACCGTAATTCGAACGGTAACAGGAGAAACAGAAATAGGGGAAGCGACCCAAACAAAAGGCCCCGATTCCAGAACTACGAGAACTACACACCATTGAATGACACGTTGGAAAATATTTACCTGGACACGTATAATGTGTTGCAATACAAAAGACCGCCACCTCGTGATTCGACCGAAAAAGAAATGGCGACAGGGAAATTTTGCTTGTTTCACGGAACGCATGGACATTCGACCAATGAGTGTCGACATTTGAGGGATGTAATTGAAAAGCTGCTGCGTGAGGGAAAGTTGGATGAGTACAAGGTTGCCCCGAGGGATAGGGGGCAAGGAGAGCAGGCTCCAAAGCAAATCCTACCTGCTCCTAAGCCTACCGCGCAGCAGAAAGGTAAAGGGATCGTCATCAACTCCATAGTAGGCGGACCTCACCCGGCAATCCGAAGCTTTAGGTCAATGGACCAATATGTGAATGCTGCCAAACATCTAGATGTGAATGAAGGTGACGAGTTGGAAGATGTCACCCCCATCAAACAACAAAAAACCATGTTCGATGACGTGGTGTTTCGCAGCCGAGACAACACGGGAATACAATCTCCCACCAATGATTCGTTGGTTATTACTACCACTATTGGGCCGGCTTTGGTCCATAAGGTATTAGTAGACAACGGAAGTTCCGTTAATATTTTGTTCAAGAAGTCATTTGATCAGATGAAGCTTGAGCCTGAAGATCTGAAACCTTGTGAAGGATGGATTAGAGGTTTCAACGGAGCGACGACAGCTCCTATGGGATACATAGAGTTGCCTGTGACCCTAGGGCAAGGAGAACGTAGAAGAGTGCGAATGCTTCAGTTTGTAGTACTGGACGTAGATTCGCCATATAACGCATTTTTAGGGAGGCCTGCCCTCGCTGAGTTTAGAATTTGTATCGCCCCTTGGTGCTTGTTACTAAAGTTCCCAACCGAAGCCGGGACTGGAGTAATAAGAGGGGATCAGGTTTCTGGACGGGCCTGCTATGTGGCCGAACTGAAGATGTTGATGAAAGGAGTTAATGCTGAGAATAAGGATGCCTCATCTCCCTCAAAGGGGGACTTGGCATAGCAATTAGAGAGGTTGAACCCAAGGGAGTTGCGAAAAGGAACGCCTGAAGACCTGGATCCTAGAAAAGACGAGGAACCAGAGGCTAGGAATGCAACTCCTAATGAAGCAACAGTGGAAATTCCTGTTGATAAAGCTGATCCGACGAAAGTTTTGAAGATTGGTTCCCAATTGGATTCGCGTCGTGCTGAAGAGCTGACGAACTTCTTGAAGGCGAACTTAGATGTGTTCGCCTGGACCCATGCTGACATGTGTGGGATATCGCCTTCCGTTATCAGTCACAAATTGAATGTAAATCCGAAGCATCCGCCTGTGAAGCAAAAGAGACGCATGCTGGGCCCAGAGAGGTCGGTTGCTCTCAAAGAAGAAGTAGAGAAATTGAAGCAAAATGGATTTGTTCGAGATTCGACTTATCCCGACTGGATATCGAATCCTGTCTTGGTAAAGAAGCCAAACGGAAAGTGGCGAACTTGTATTGACTTTTCAGATTTAAACAAGGCTTGCCCAAAGGATAGTTTCCCACTTCCCAGAATTGACCAGCTTGTAGACTCGACAGCAGGTCATGAACTTCTCTCTTTCATGGATGCGTATTCTGGATACAATCAAATTCCTATGCATGTGCCAGACCAAGAGCATACGAGTTTCATTACGAATTTGGGATTATATTGTTATGTTGTAATGCCGTTCGGATTAAAAAACGCTGGAGCTACTTATCAGCGATTGGTAAATAGAATGTTTTACGATCAGATAGGAAAAACTATGGAAGTTTATGTGGATGATATGCTGGTTAAATCAAAGCAGTCCTCCAGTCATACGCAAGACTTAGCAGAAATGTTTGGTATCTTGCGAAAATACCATATGAAATTGAATCCTTTAAAATGTTCATTTGGAGTGGCGTCGGGAAAGTTCCTTGGCTTCATTGTGAGTTCCCGAGGAATTGAGATCAACCCTAGCCAGATAGCGGCGATTAGAAATATCAAAGAACCAAGGAAAATTAAAGACGTCCAAAGTCTGGCAGGGAAGGTAGCGGCGCTAAGTAGATTCATCTCCAAAGCCACCGATAAATGTGTTCCATTTTTTGATTTGATAAAAAGGGGAAAGAAGAACTTCCAGTGGACTCCCGATTGTGTCGAGGCTTTTCAAAATCTGTTAGAACTGTTAGAAAAACCGCCAATCTTATCAAAGCCCGTAGACCATGAAGAACTATTTGTTTATCTAGCAGTCTCGGCTCACGCTGTCAGCACAGTTCTGGTTCGAGAGGAAGATAAAGTACAAAGGCCAGTATACTATGTGAGTAAGAAATTAGCAGCGGCAGAGCGCAACTACCCAAAGATCGAGAAGCTTGCTTATAGCCTCCTGATTGCATCCCGAAAGCTTCGTCACTACTTCCAAGCCCATCCGATAACCATATACACCGATCAGCCGTTAAGACAAGTGCTGCAGAGAACCGAAGCGTCGGGAAGGTTGATTAAATGGAACATAGAACTAAGCCAGTTTGATTTGAATTTTCAACCACGAAAGTCAATCAGGGGGCAAGCTCTAGCAGACTTTATTGCGGAGTTCACCATTCCAGAAGAAGAAATAATCAATGACCAAGTGGTCAAATCTGAGGATAAGCTAGAGATGAATCCGTGGAGACTATATACAGATGGAGCTAAAAATGACCGAAGATCCGGAGCTGGAATTGTCTTAGTCACTCCGGAGGGACGGTCGTAATATTACGCCCTGCGATTAGAATTTTCGGCAACAAACAATGACTCTGAGTATGAAGCCCTGATTGCCGGGCTGAAACTCGCTAAAGACCTCGGAGTAAAAATGATGGACATATTTTGTGACTCTAAGATTGTTGTTTGTCAAGTGCGAGAGGAATTCGCGGCTCGAGGACCTCGACTTGTCGCTTACCTCAAGAAAGTGAAAGAGCTATTAAATAGTTTAGAGCGGTACAACATAACACATATTCCCAGAGTAGAAAACCAGAAAGCGGATAGACTAGCAAAGTTGGCTAGTTCCGACAGTCCAGAAGGGACTGAGATAATTCCAATTGAAACATTGGAATCGCCAAGCTTTGAGTCAATGGAAGTTGAATTCGTTCTTGAAGCGGAACCAGAGAAGGAGTCATGGATGACTCCAATCAAGAGTTTTCTTAAGAATGGGACTCTCCCATCGAAGAAGAGTGAGAAGAGAGCTGTAGTTCGCAAAGCTGCCAGATATGTTATACAAGACGATACCCTCTATAGACAAGGATTTTCTATGCCCCTGTTACGATGTATCGCACACGACGACATCAAGCGTGTACTGAGAGAAGTACACGAAGGTGAGTGTGGAGATCATACAGGAGGTCAAACTTTAGCAAAGAAAATATTGCGGTACGGATACTTCTGGCCTACGATCAACAAGGATGCAGCTGATTATTCACGACGCTGCGATAAGTGCCAGAGATTCGCCAAAATCCCCAGGGCACCATCAACCCAGCTTAAATCGATGGTGAGTCCTTGGCCATTTGCCACATGGGGAATCGATATCATTGGAGTTTTACCAATTGCTAAAGGGGGAGCTAAGTATGCCATAGTAGCCGTGGATTATTTCACGAAGTGGGTGGAAGCTGAACCCTTGACTAAGATCACCACAAGAAAGGTGATAAGTTTTGTGGTCCGAAATATTATATGCCGATTCGGAATCCCAAGGACAATTATTACCGATAACGGGACCCAATTTGATAGCACTGAATTCAGAAACTTTTGCCAGAAATATAAGATAGATAAACGATATACTGCAGTTGCCTATCCACAATCTAATGGGCAAGTAGAGGCAATAAACAAGGTAATAAAATCCATCCTCAAAAAGCGATTAGAGCGTGCAAAGGCAAAATGGGTTGATGAATTGCCCCTAGCTTTGTGGGCATATCGAACAACGTTTAAAACGGCTACTGGTCATACCCCTTTCTCCCTCTCCTTTGGTTCAGAAGCAGTAATTCCAGTTGAGCTGGAAGTTCCTTCCCACAGGGTGACATATTATGACCCGATGACGAATCGGGCACTTTTACTTGAGTCTCTTGATGAGGTCGAAGAGAAAAGAGACGAAGCAGACTTGCGTGCAGCAAGACATCGGCATCAGATGGCACACTATTATGACAAAAAAGTTCGCCTCAGAACTTTTGAACCAGGAGATTTGGTGCTAAAGAGAGTTTTTCCATCTCTTCCTCACCTCGGCCCAAAATGGGAAGGACCCTTTGTCATCCAACGGAAACTTGATAAGGGAACATTCAAGTTAACGACCGTAGATGGCGAAGAAGTCCCTCGAGCATGGAATGCCCAACACTTAATGCGATATTTGGATTAGAAATGCTATACTTTTTGCTGTTCTTCCTGTAAACTCTGTAATAAGGCACGACTTGCCTTGGGAAAATCCGGTGATATGAATAAAGAACTATAAAGTGGATGTAGGCTATGACTTAGCCGAACCACTATAAAAATATTGTGTGTTATTTACTTTTATGCATTTACATTCATTAGTTGTTCTGTTGTGATTATAAAATACAGGACAACTGAGAGCCTAAAGAAGGTTGAAAACAGTCTGGACATAAAAAGAAGCACAATGATTATTTGTGCGATAGGACGTGAAAGAATGAGAAAACGACATTCTAACTCTAACTCTCCAGAGAAAGAGAGAGAGTATAAAAGCGTCTCCGACTGAGCGCTGAAAAAGAAATTCTATTTCGAACTCTAACTCTCCAGAGAAAGAGAGAGAGTATAAAAGCGTCTCCGACTGAGCGCTGAGAAAGAGGTTCAACTCCGAACTCTAACTTTCCAGAGAGAAAGAGAGTATAAAGGCGTCCCTGACCGAGCGCCGAGAAAGAAATCTTTTCCCGTTGAACGACCGGGGAATAAACAAATAGCTGAACTCGAACTCTAACTCTCGAGAGAATGAGAGAGAGTATAAAAGGAATGCCAGGAAAAACAACAGGAGTTGGTGATACAGGAAATGCTATCCCGTTAGAGAATCGGGAATATTCAGATTGCATGGTTAAGCACTGAATAACTTATGGAGATTGACTGGGGACACATATATATACACATATCTCCCCTCTCCACAACTTTGTTTCATAATTATAGATATGCATTTTTACATAAGTGCAGAACTGCTAACAAATAAACATTGCAGAAAGTGAATTATTTTTATTTACAAATGAATAAATTTGTACAGGGAAATGACTAAAAAAGAAAGTGCAGGAGCTGCTGTTGTGGCAGCACTTATTGATTTACAAAGATGCTAAAAGGACACAGGAGAACCCACTATTTGGGCTTGGAATGAGCCTTTGATTTCTTGACAGCTTTTTCTGCATCTTTTGCTTCCTTCTCGGCTTCAGTCAAGATCCGCTTTGGTCTCTTTTTCCCTGAAGATGTAGTACTGGGGCCAGCAGACTTTTTCCCGGGGGGCGGGGCACTGGAATCGAGAGAAGATTTTTTAGCAAGTTCTTCGGTAATAGATCTAGTGGAAAGCTTAACAACTAACCTTGAACCTGCATCCACAACTGCAAGGGGCTTGAGGACCTCAGGGTCTAATTCTTCAGCCTTTAATTGCAAGCGCTTGTCTTGATCAGCCTTCATGGCAGCCAAGGTAATGTCCTCAGCGCTTTTCGACTCCCCGGTTATTGTAACTTCTGGTTCCTCATCATGCCCCTCGGCTCCTCCGTCGTCTTTTAAAGCTGCAATCATTTCTTCATCATGGGGAGTAGTGACCTTAGTTGGTTCACTTCTTTCCCCCAGGTCTGTGGACGCAGCCTTGTCTTCCCCTTCTTTGACCCTATCAGCGGGCTTTGTCCCGGTGGTAGCTTCTTGAACTACATCTGTCTTCGCGGAGGATTCAACGCCTACAAAATGAGAAACATCGGTTATCAACTCAGGCGAGAGCAGAGGATTTCTCATCGAACATTCAGTCATGTAGCCAAAGGTAGTAGTAGCCTTGACAAATTGAGGAGAAAAAATAGGAATACCTTCTGAAGACTTTTCAGCGGGGGTGACTACTACCTCTGGAGTTATTTCAGGAATGGGAGATAGCAAAGTTGTTCGGGAAATTCCCGGGTTTTCGGGATCATACCCTTCCACTTCAGGAGTTACAGGAGCAGAAGAAGAGGAGCCAGCTTCAGGAATGGTTTTCTGTTTAGACTTCTGCCTCTCTTCTTCCATGGCCTCAGCAATTAGACGGCGACCTTCAGCTAGGCGCTCCGGTTCGTCGTCTCTCAAGTACTTCTCCATCAACTTATCTTCATCGAGGGAATCGACCTTAAGCTCTTCTTTTTCCCACTCGACGATTTGATTCCACACATGAACCAAAGTGGATGGATAGTCCTCGATCCAGGAAATGTTTCGACGACGAATAATGTGCGCGAAGAATTCGATCATTAGCTCCCCGAAGCCCTGAATATCGGCCTCCGCCTCTGATAGCTGTTTGCGGGTTTCCTCCGCAGATTTAATAGCGCATTCAACGTTGCCCTCAGCCAGAGCAGCCCTATTTTCCGCCTCTAACAATTTTGAAGCCAAATCAGCGTTTTTCTTTTCTAACTCAGCGCTCCTTTTCGCTAACTCAGCGTTTTTCTGCTCAAGCTCAACATAAGCAAGACGTGCCTTCGTAGCCTCTGATTTGGCTTCGTCAGCTTGCTTCTTTAACTCGGAACGTTCCTGAGTATGGGATTCTAGTAAATCATGATAGCGCTTTTGCATGTCCTCAAACTGTTGTTTGAAGTTAGAAGCGTTCTTCTGGGCGATAGCTAGTTGAGCTTGAGTATCTTCTAAATTTTTTCCTAAGGTTTTTAGGGCTTTAGCATCTTCCTCTGCAGTTTTGTGCATTGAGTCAGCATTCGTCAGTAGCGTGCGAATGATTCTAGAAAGAGTGCGGGAATACTTGAACATTTCGGTATATTGTTTTTCCACCAAATCAATCTTTGCTCTGGCCTCCTCTGCCCAATTAGAAGAAATAGGTTCAAGGGAAGGTAGAAAGGTCAGAGTCTCGAAGTAGTGCTCGGGAAATTGCTCCTTTAAGTATGCCAGCCTTACGGCGGTTCCCGCATCTGGTGGAGGAGGGGCTAGGATTGTTAGTTCAGCGTCCCTTCCCGAAGAAGATTCTGTAGAACCCTTGTCTGTCCGAGGTCGCTTAGTAGCAGGGACTTTTTGCTTACTTCTAGACCCAGTTTCCTTTGGAGGTGTTTTCTCTCTGCTTCGCTTTTCATGGGAGGAAGTGGAATCCCTAGATTGTGGTCTATCCTCCTCCCTACGACCTTGATAGCTTTTGTATTTTTCCTGTTCCGGTCGAACTGGTGAGCGGGAGCGTGAGGATCGAGATCGATAAGGATCATAGGGTCTCCTTTCCTCCCTGCCGCGGTCATCCCGGCGGTTATATTCGGCATCCTGGGGAGGATTGGACATGCTGCGGCGAAGCTTTCTTATGTCATAAGAGGATCGAGACATTGTACCTGCACGATAAGTTAAACGAAGTTTAGAATCAGCGGATCCATGGAAAAAGAAGTGCAATGAATGCTAGTGCTACGGTGCAAAGTGCATCCTATGTGGTGTATGTGTCCCCCCAACCAACCCGAGTCTGAAGCTAAAGTGGTGCGGGCAGGCTCTTTGGCCTTAGCAGGAGTAGTCTCCTCAGAAGAAGTGAAGACTAGAGGGTCCTTTCTGAAATCTTCCGAAGTGTATATAGTCTCGGGTAAAGGGAGATCCCCCAAACCCTGAAATATGTGCTCGTCGGCGCTAGGAACATCCCCTTCGGAAGCGTGAAGTGGCGACCCTTGGGGAGATTTTGATTTGTCTACCGAGGTAGTTTCCTCGGGGGCAACATACCCTTCACGATGTTTTTTGGCCAGATTAGCCAGCTCATCGTCTTGAGTGGAAGAGGGAGAGGGTGAAGTTTGAAGAGAAGCTGCAGGAATTCCCGAGCCTTCTCCTAGTTCTGGAACTGTTTCCACTGGAGGAATATATGCATAAGGAACTGTCCCATGACCGATGCTACGGTAGACGGATAGCAGCCCGTGAAAATGAAGGTACTCATCTTTAAGAACCTCGTCAATAGTAAGGAATTTTTGGTCGCCATTGAGGAGACGGTGCATTCGATCAAAGAACACTTGGTCTGATACCTGTTTGGGATTATCGACTGCAAATAAAAAGGAAAAACAGGTCAGGGTGATGATTCAAGTGTATAGAGTCCAGGGTCAGGAAATCAGTGCTTTACTTGATTTTGTCCATCTTCTGGCGCATCCAGACTGTTGCTTTATATAGAACCACTCCAGTCTGGAATCTCCAGCCTTGCTGCTAAACGGCGTAGAGATTATCTTCCTCTTTGGGACCGACTCAAAGTAACAGAAAGAAGGGGTTTCCCTAGTCCGATGTTTGAAATTATAGAAGAAATGAACATCGTCAAACGTAAGCTCCACGCCTAGAATTTCACGATATGCTATGAATAAGGTATGCAGATAGGCGTATGAATTGGGATGTAGCTGCATGGGGGCAATCCGCATTTGTCTTAAGAAGTCGACGATGAAAGGCGAGAAAGGAGGAATAGCGCCAACCATGCACATCAGACGAGTGACCGTCATATATCCTTCTGGAGGGTTATGTGGACGATCAGAACGTGAGGGCACTAGAGTGTCTCTCTTCATTATTCCATACTTCAAGCAGATTCTCACGAGTCGGTCGTTGTCAATTGTTGATTCTACGGAATCTGGAGGTGATTCCAATATAATGGCTGAGTCGAATTCATCGGGTGCTCGGTTGTCACCAATCCCTCCTTCCTCCTCAAAGCCTAGGGAAACTTCATTTTCTGAAGACATTTCATCGCTTTCCCGATGACCAACTCCGTAATCCGGACCCTCGCTATCCCATTCTGGGTCAGATGAAGAAGATATATCCTCGAGAGTGGTTTTGTTGGAAGTTTCTGGAGCTTCTTTCCTCTCAGCTAGACGAGAAGAGCGTCTGGGTCTCATTGTCATGGAACTATTGAAGAAGCAATAGCACGAATTAGAGTGAATTATCCCGTGTCCCCTTTTTTGTGTATGTGTGTGAACTAAAGTGTGTGCAACAAATGCGGGAAGTGCAAAATAAAAGTACAGAAACGTAAGCCGAAGCTTTAAAGAGAAAGCGATAGTCAGAGTTTTTCTTAATTCTCGTTTATGTTCACAAGGCACTATCCTAACTGTCCGCGAAGCATATTCGTCTAGAATAAGTGTTAGTTGAATTAGTTGGATAGTCTTTATGTGCCAAATTTGATGCGTCCGGTTCGGTTCGGATATGCATGTGATGATTGGCTCAATACAAGAAGACATTCGGTTCGGGTGCTTCAGTAAGGCAAGGTTAGTTCGAGACAATAGGAACAGTGGGTTCGGAAGCAGAACTGATCTGATCGGATCGGGTGACCCGATCCGATCCGAATCAGCATCACTCAACCAGTCCGCTCATGTCAGCCTCTTATCTCATCCTCATCTCCGACCCGAGCCGACATTTTCTTTCCTCCCGTCTTTCTAAGATGTGCAATCCGAGCCGATCCCATTTCCTTCTCCTTCCTTTTTTGGTCCTCCGTCTTCTACCCGAACCGACTCCAGATGGTCACCACGCTCCTCATCTTCTTCCTCTTTCCCTCCTTTCTCACAAACGAGTCCATTTTATCATCAAGGCCATAGTTGAGGATAAAAATTTGCCCTCTCCAGCCTCGCAACGCCTTGAAGCGATAGCGCATCCACCAGCGGCGGCGGGGGGTTCAAGCGAAGCCTACGATTAAACCATCCCAGTCCAACACAAATTGAAATCAAGAGCAATTACTATGAAGCTATTCGAGATTAAAGAGCTACCTATGTGTTCGATTTGAGAAATCTACAAGGAACGGTTTCGAAATATTGGAGTTTTTAAGGTTTTCAATGCTAGGTTCGGAAGCGGCGGTGAAGAAGAAGAAGAAAAGAAAGAAGACGGTTGTGAACTTATATAGGGGGCAATGTGGACTCCTCGTATTCCTATTCTTCCTCGCCCGTTCGGACCGGAGTAAAGGCCCAGAAGCGCAACTCTCCCTGAAGGCCCAATGTCAAAGAGCCAAACCCATGAAAGCGTTTCGGATCGGCATCCGAACCGAGCAGATTTCACACGTTAGTTTAGCATCTAACTCGAATTGAGTTCAAAAGAAGAAGAACAAAGGAAGAGTACGCCTGCAAGAAGCATTATATGTCAAGAAAAGATTTCCAAATTTGCTCAGGAATGAAGAGAATTTGCGTTCTTCTAACACCCGAACCGAGTAAGAAATCTGTGCGTCCCTCCTGACTGTTCTGATTCAAGGGCTAGCAGTTAAAACGACATCAAAGCATGCTTCGTACAACAGAAGCATCCTTTGAGGGGGCAAAATGTTGGCCTACTTTGTGAACTAGGCAACACAAAGCCAAGAAACCAACCATTGAAGAGTATTTTAAGTTATAAGACTTCGGTTCGGATCGGAAGAAAACACCACAATTCAGATTGATAGCAGCGTATCGGTTCGGATCGGGTAAAATTCTCTGTTCGGATCGGATATATCTTACTGGATAAATTGGCAAAGCATACCTGATCGGATCGGAAGGCCAATGAATCTCAGGTGGATCGGAAAGCCGTCTGCTTGCCACGACTTCGGAGCGGAGCGGAGTATGATTAGAGAAGAAGAGACGTCCAAGCTACTTCGGTTCGGGTCGGGTATTCCGATCCGAGCCCCCAACCTGCACGTCTCCGACCCGCACCCATGATCCAGGAAAATCTCCTATAAAGTCGCCTGGAGAACCGGACCGGATGTGACCAATTCCAACCCCTAACGTCCATCTCATTGATGCGTTGTCAGCTTGGTAGCCCATCCGAACCCGAAGAGAGTGCGATGGATGACACGTGTTCCGACCCGGATTGCATCTCAGGCAAATTCACACCTATAAATACCCCATCTAGAGACAAAGAGAAGGATCTTTTTTCAGCACTTTTGAGAATCCAAGTACTTCCATCATTCGAATTCCTTCACTCCCGGAAAATCCAAACCATCTTTCATTTCTTGTTTTTATCTTTCTGAGTGAACAAAAGTGAGTTGTGAGCGAATCTTACATTGTATTTGTAATTGAATTACTGAATATAGTGAAAACTAAGTGGACGTAGGCATTTCTTCGCCGAACCACTATAAACCTTGTGTGTTCTTTTTTATTTCTGCTTTACTTTATCTTGTTTCTAATCAATTTGGGTGTTAGAACCACATTTGGGTCTAACATATATATATATATATATATATATATATATATATATATATATATATATAGCAATACACTTCTATTTCAACACATATATAATTTTTACAACGCATATATAACTTATACATCGAACATACAACTTATACAACGCTTATACAAGAGGTGTACAACGCTTATATAACCCATACATCGACTATATAATTTATACATCGTCGTTTTCCATATCGTTTATAAATTAGAAATTTCACATTGGGTTCCACTCCACCAAAAATAGCAGAAGGCTCAGAAAAATATGCGGTCTCTTCTAGAAGGTAGAAGACGTCCACAAGAGTCCATTGTCTCTTGTTTCACTGAATTTCGTCAACACAGCAAAAAGATATGATTTTTCAAAGTTTGCAACGGTTTAAAGGTGTTAAAACAGCTAAAAATAAAACAAGCCGTATACCTTTCTGAAATGTTCAAAACTAGGTCACGCGATTTCGTGAAATCCGTGAATCGATAGCTCGATGGCCTACGCAGTGTCGAAGGGGAAGGAGAGAGCTTTCAGCGCAGGGGGCTGCGGTGGCGTTCGATCGCCTGAGGCGGCGGCGGCGGCTACTTAAACGCGCTGACTTCTCGACGTACGTTCTCCCAAACCACGCAATGAAAAAAAATCCAAACCTTATATGGATTTGAAGATCTCTCCTAGCTCTACAAAATCTTCAACTGGAGGAGGGGCTAATTTTGCGTGGATTGATCGGAAAATGAGGGGGAAGGTTTTGAACGGTTTCCGCCTTCGATCGGGGAGAGAGAAACGAGGGATTTTTTTTTTTTTTTTTTTGAAAAATTCTGATTGGCCGGTGGAGTTTTAAAGGGGTTTTCTGACACGACCACCAATCAAAACCCAACGACTGTCGTCCCTAGTGTTTTACCCCCATTCCGAACACAGTGGGATATGTTTCGAAGGCCCATTCGAAAGTTTCAGTCAGTTTTCCTTCAAATTCAAATATGAAACATTCAGTATTTAATTTGAACGTACATTTCAATTTGCCAGGGCCACAAACTGATTCGAAAAATTCCAGAAAAATAAATCTAGCTATGTTTTGACGATACGGTCCCAACAAAACCTGTTTCGTCGAATTCTGAGACCGTTTGCAAAAAGGCCCATTTCTGGTCGATCCAATTTAACTGTAATTGACCAAAACACATTTTCCTTTGCCACGCTCACATACTAGCTTCAAAAATTATGAAATTTGAAATCTAGCAATAACTTCACATCCCGGATCCAACAAAAGTGGTTTCGTCGAATTCCGAGGTAATATGCAAAATGGCCAATTTCATGGGCTATATAAATTCCATAGCGATCTGTTTGAAAATTCATTTGGCCATAACTTTTGCTTCCCGTTATGAAAATTCGATTTTTCAGATTCGTTAGAAAGGTATTCACTAACAGATTTAAATATTTTTGGTTTCGCTAAAATCCGTTTTGTTTTGCACCCGGTACAGTCCGACAAAGTTTGAATTCAATTTTTGAAACTGCAGCGCCATTTCTGGCCTTGTTTATAATTATAATTAATTATATTCGTTTTCAATTGTCGATTCAAACTCAGTTTTCATTGCTATTATTTAAAACATTTATTTTAAATATTTAAAATCCATTATTTTGGCCAATTTAAAATTTTTAAATTGGTTCAGATTTCCTGGGTCGTTACACTCCACCTCCTATTTCCTCATGTTGTGGGTCCCCTAAACCTTAAAATCCATTTTTTCCTTTTTAAATTCAAAAGGCTAACACCTTTAAACCTAAAACCAAGTAGTACCACCTCTTTCCTCCTCTTGTGGACTCCACCTACCCATGCCAGACACCCCACCACTACCTCTTGCGTGCACCACACCTGGGTCTCCCTTGTCTCCTCAAACCCTAAAACTTATAAAAAATCCTAACTTCCCTCTTAATTCCTTAAATTAATGTGAGTTTGAGTGTGTACGTGTGATAGCTGGTGAGTTTGATTTGATAATACGAAATTTTGGGTATGTAGCAAGCTAATGAAGTCCTACAGTGAAGTGTCGAGGTGTAGGCATGGCATGGGTGATAACACTATACCCTTATTGGTTAATTAGATGGTTAATTATGGGATATATGGTAGTTCATATTATGAATTGTTTGATTGCTTTGTGGTAGAATGGATGTTGAAATATGATATGATTTGGACGTGAATTTGGGTTAAGTAACATGTGAATGCACTGTTAGAATTCTTGTGATAGTTGTTGTAGGGTTAAACACCCATTTGTAAGTCACATGACATATTTAAGATCACTGTTTAAGTCAAGTTGACTTGGTAGAATAATAACCTAAAATGAACAGGTTATGATTGATTGTTTGAATTATGGTTGATTGGATTGTGCAGTAAACCACACACGGGTATTGGAATGATAATGAACACTAATCCCAAGTGTTGATTTGCATGTCAATCGATTGATTGACATGACTCATATAAGAGTTATTTATTTAAGGCTTATACGAGTAAATTCCACTTTGTCTGTGAATTGGATGTTGATTAGTTGTTTACAACTACTGTTGGATGCATATCATGTGTGAAATCCATATAAATGGAATTATAGGGTACTTGGTGGAATTTCATTCCAATTCAGAATAAACTTGAATATTTTAACAATATAACATTCAGTGAAAATGGAAGTTTGATTTTGATGTTCGATTTTGGATGGACGCGAAGATATTAAAATATCAATGAATATTTTTAACAGTAAAAAAAAATTTGAAGTAAATTTCATATACTTATGGCCTATCAAAGTTTTTTTTCGAAATGAATAGTAACTACCAAAAGTGAAGTGCAGTTAGGCTATCTAGAAAGCGTTTTAAAAGAGATTTCTTCTCGAAAGTTTCTTATTTATTTTTATGATGGATGTCAGGAGAATTTTGAATTAAGATAACGAGTTTCGAAAAATCATATTATTTTAGTGATTGAAATAGTATTAAAATGACTAATATTTTAATATTCGATTTTGAAGAGAAATAATTGAAATAGAGTTTCTAATGATGATTATATATAATTTATAAAATATTTTGGGAATACTTTCTATTTATTTCTAATTATAAATTGATTTGGGTTTGAATAGGACATTTCACGCAGCGATAGCTCGCGAACGTCGACCCATAATTTTAAATCGGCGTATCGGGAGATCCAACCGTAGGATTCTCCTGAAACTGAAAGTCTTGGGTCCGAAATGGAAAGAGTTTTCAAATGAAATGATAATTTTTAAATCCAATGGTTTGTTTTTAAAATAGGTCCAAATCTGTTTTGGAAAAGATTGTTATGGATGTAGTTTGGTGGCCGAAATTGGAAACCGACTTTAAGGGCTTTAATAAAATTATTAAAACATGGATAAATTATGTTAAATCATAACAAATGATTTGAAAAGATTTTGGGTGAAATATTCCAAATTTTGGAAAGAGAAAAGATATTTTATCTGAATGAGGTAATTAACAAATATAATAAGAACTAAAAGGAATGTGCGATGACTCCTAAGAGTGCAGTCTAGTGCCACTACGAAATCTAAAAAGGAACTATTCTGTTAAGCGAGGGGTGGCAAGAACCGAAAGGACATCGGATATTCGACTAAGATTAGACTATGTTTTGGGAAGATTGATGATTAAGTGGATTTAGAATTACAGATTGGATTATAGGTATTTGATTGTAACTAGAGTTTTCCAATATATGAATTGGATTAGATTTCAATGAAAATAATCTTTGGGTATTTCAATATTAGATTCCGTGATTATACGGATACTGTTTTGAGGAATTTGGAAGATATAGATATCATTATTTCCCATACGGTATTTGTTGGTTTCAGAATTCGGTATTGAATATAAGTCGATATGATTTCTACTCAAAGCCTTGTATTTAATATCAAATTGGATTTGGGTTTATCGTGAACGATGAACCCGGATTTTCGGGTAATCGGGAAGTAAGGATTTAATTGGTTTTGTTATTCTTAAGATAATATGTTTGTGATACTAGTTTGTGAGACTAACTCGTATGGCATTTAAATAAGTAAATAAAGCTTTGAGCATTTCTAAATGGAGTATTTAGAATAAATATATATAACTAGGTCATAATAAGGGATTTATTCCAATATATATTATCACTTCAAGATTGTAATTAAATTATTTTAGGGATATTGAAAATATAAATTATTGATTGGGAATCAATACTTAAAGGGAAAATATATGTTCAATATTTGAGATTAATTGTTGATTGTAATTATTAAATTATTAATTGAGGTTCTAAATACTAGATGAATCTTCGATAATGATATTAATAGAGGAACTGTGTTTAAATTACATTAATGAATTCAAAGTCTACTTGTGGCTTTTAAAATGTTAATCAATAAATTAATTGGTTTGTTGATTATACGAGAATATAAATATTGATGTGAATCAATATTTATAGCCTTGGTGCATTTTATTATCGTTGACAATAAAATTTAAATTATTGAGTTTATTTTAATAAATTAGGAAATTTTTGTTTTTAAATGTATATTTACATAAAATATATGTATTTATGGTGGAATTGAAATAAAAGAGTAAAAGTATTTTATGAGATGATTATTGAGTTGAAACCATTCATTTATTATGGCACAATAACAATAACTGTAAATATTTTGTTAACCAAGCAATTATTGTAATTTTTGGTTATAATATAAATTGTTGTGTTTAACAAATAAATATATGTATATTTTTTAACATGTTAATAACTTATTTGGTTAAAATAAGTCGTTAGTGATATTTATTTGTTGTGTTGTAGAGATTTCACAAGTTTAAATAAAGAGATCTTTGCTAAACAAATTTATTTAGATAAATTATGTTTAAGTTGGTAATTAGGAAGTGTAAATGTTCTTTGTGTGTTAATTTGTGTAGTAAGTTATTAAAATTAACACAACTTGGCTAGTGTTGAGGTTGTGTGTGTAAAGTGTTTTAATAGTGTGTTAAAGGAGTTTTAGAGTGTTAATATTAGTTATTTGGGTTAATTAGCTTCTCTTAGGATTCATGGGATGTTTAGCACAATTTTCTCTTTTATAAATGCTTCTAGAGGGAGATTAAAAAATACGCCATTTTCATTTCCTCTTGAGCCTGAAGCTTTTTCTGTATATCCATGGCTTCCTTATTTGTTAACTCACGAAACCCAAAACCCCAGCTATTTTGAAAATCCTCAAAAATCAAATATAACACCAAAAATTCTCAAATTAAGAAATGTTGTTTCTAACACATTCCAGCACCTTTCCTCCAGGTTTTGTGGCAATGGGTTTAGTTTTGAGGTAGCAAACAACTTCTTTCCTCAAGCAATTTTTGGGTCAGATCTAGGCAGAAAACGAAGGTCAGTATAAAAATCATAGCTAATTCTAGAAAAACCAAAAAATTCTGAAATTTGGTTATGTTATTCTCAACTCATTATCACACCTTCTGCAAACATTTCATAGGAAAATAATTACGTTTGCTATGTCTAAACCTTGTTGGAACAGAGATTAAAAATGCAGTTTTTTTTTGGGAAATTGATGATGAGTTGAGGCATGCATGTTAGTTCACGAGGTTAAGGTGAGTAGTTACACTCACACATTCTAGTTTAAACATTTATCTTTGCAAGTGGCGTGAGTTTGGTTGAATTTTATGTTAATGTTCAGTTTCATTGAAATTGAGTTGATTGTTATTTCGCATGTAGTTTTCACTCAATTCCGACAACGGAATGTTGTCGGATTTTCTTCTATTGATATTTCATGTGTTGTGGTGTAGATATGTAAAAGTTTATCTATTAAACTACTTCGTTCGATACCTGAAATCTTTGCAGCAAAATTAGTCTGGCCATAAGATTTTGCAGGTACAAGTTTTTTTGCTGCAAACATGGCAAGAGTCCATTTTTGAGAGTCCATAACTCTTTCATATCAAGTCGGAATTCATTGATTCTTTATTTTTTCTAAAAGATACGATTATCTACTGTGTGTATGTCGGTTTTCAGCTCATTTATAGGTCATTTGAATGCTTGAAACTGACATCAAAGTCGAACTTGGGTCGAGATTCAAACCTGAGTTTGAATTTCCAAAGTGAAAACAGTGCCAAGACCCAACTTTGGGGTTATTTATCTCCTTCCTTATCTATCCTATTTGAGTGATTCTTTTGGTGATATACATTTTGGGATCTTTTCTATAATCATGCAAATTTTTATCCCAGTCCGAGATCGTTTGGTCGTTCAATCATGTTCCCAAAGTTGGACTGGAAGTGATTTTAGCCCAGGCTGAAATTTAGTCCAAGTTTGGAGCCCTATATCTTTTTCGTGCTATGTCAGAATTTAGTGAATCTTTTTCATTTGAAATCTAGGTCATTCTAGTTTGTGCATATCAAATTGTAGACCAATCATAGATCATTTGGTCTTTTGAAACTATTCTGAAAGTTGCAACCCTGATTGATTTCAGGGTGTATTTTAATGCCTTTGTTTAAATTTGGGCATCTTTTCTTATGTGTTTTCATACTTTTCTTGATCTAGTTTTAAACTATGCCTTTGTGTTGTATTTTGGCTTACTTTATTAATGGAGAAGCCTAAATTTTCACTAATACATAGTTGGGTAGTATGAATTTAGTCATTGAGTTTTGACGAATGTTGAGCACACATTGCACGTTTTAAACTAGTTTTTTGATACATGTATAAATAACATCTTAGTTATAATTTTGAGGCTAAAAGAGGTTTATAATTTTAGTTTTAATGCTAAATGGCCTCAAAACAATATTATAAAGTTATTTTCATAAATATATGGATTTCATAAAGAAAGCAATTGATTTTGAGAAATTGTTTTATAAATCGTCTTAGAAAACCAAGTATTTTGTTATATAAAAACCACAGTATTATTGCACTTTTCGAGATGACATACTGAATGTTAAACGATTTCGTAAACCCCGTGGTATAGGACATGGAGGAATACGAAATTGGTTAATTCCAGTATAGTCTGATTGGAGCAGGTGTTTTATTGATGATGATTAGTTGATTAGTATGTTTTATGATGCAAAAGTTAACAAGCAGCTAGTAAAACAAGCAGTGAGAATGTGTGGTATGGGACACACTGTTATCACTGACTGGGTTACTGACTGAGAGTCCATGATGCATCTGGTGTTGTCTTAAGCCAGTACTAGCTTCGGGATGAAGCTGAGACTCGGGATAGGTCTCATATACGTATTCACTTGATTGGGATGGTCAAGATACACTCGATTGGGGTAGTCGCAGTGAGAGGCGCCTAATTTTGAACACGTATAAGTACTTGGCTATTGCACGGGATGAGCTACATTATAGCTCGGGATGGTCTATATTATTATAGCACGTACACATTATTTATGATGATTTCATGTTATGATTTGATGTTGATGATTTTCATTTGCTAATACTTGGCTATTGCTCGAGATGAGCTACATTATAGCTCGGGATGGGCTATATTATTATTGCACATGCACATTATTTATGATGATTTGATGTTGATGATTTTCATTTTCTAATACTTCGCTATTGCTCGGGATGAGCAACATTATAGCTCGGGGTGGGTTTTTTTATTATTGCATGAGCACATTTCTTATGATTTCTTTTATAACTTGGGTTTGATGATTTTAGCTCGATTGGGATGATTGTACATTTGCAAAGAGAGTTTGGATTTCTAATCCATCCTATTTTGAGATTTAGATTCTTTGGAGTGGGGTACTCCCTTTATTGATAAATTAACTCGCTTGAGATGTATATGATGATTTCAATGATTTTGGTGTATGTTTTCATTGCGGCTCGAGTACGTTGATGTGCTTAGCCTAATACTAGTCCACGAGACTTGTACAGTTATCCCTTGTGTCATGATATGTAATTTAAAACCAATTAAAGCCTTTATGTCATTATATTCACAACTCTTAAGGTAAAGAATTGTACATCTTGTGCTTATTTATTTCTTATACTGATTTCTAAACTAGACTGATCCGTGTGTGTATTCCTCGGGTCAGACCGAGATGTTTCAGGTATAGTTGCTGACTTCGGGATTAGCAGGTTCTTTGGGATATATTTCTTGTCGTAGCTTCCAGTTGAGATCGAACTGTAGAGGTTTTCCATTGATTCATTTGTTTCATGTTGTATAAGTGCTATTTTTGTATCTATTCTTGTTGTAGCACATGTATTGGTTGTACTCTAATGATGTAATATTGTGTAACTATTATATGGACTATGATTGTGTTTTTATATGTACTGTGTTCTAAGCTTATCCTATAGCCACTGTGGAATTATATTATGTAAGGATTATGTATGTCGAGCCTCTTGAAAGAAAATTTACGAGCACTTTCTCGACGTGCTTAATACTTGCTAATGCAAATCTGCGGGTAATCTCCCTTAACCAGCTCTATTCTCCGCTCTAATAGATAACATTACCTAGTAATGTTGTTTATTAAGGTGGGTCTCGGGGGTAGGGCGTTACACCCAGTTAAAGAATGATTAATTTCCTAAAGTTGAATAATCATTAAATAATGATTTTTGGAGATTGAAACTAAGTCGTAATTTTAATGAATATTTTAAATAAGACTTGAAATATAAAGAGGTAGTTAATTTTCCCGAAAACACAATGGGTGTTAGATATAGCGTACTACCAGTTTTTCTCCATAGAATGAATAGGTTGGGAATGGGATAATGATACGAGTGTTTACCTTCGTAAGAATCGATAATTGCCCGATAAGGTTTATAAACCATAATTTGAGTTAAGTTTGCAAAAAGAGATTATATGATCATTTGCAATGATTTCCAAGAAAAGATTTAAACAAGAAATTTAAATGATGTAAATCTTTGATAAGATTTATGGGAGTAATTCCAATGCAAAAAATATTTTAATAAAAGAATATTCTAAATTGTAATGTGTTGTATGATATCTTTATATATCACTTGATTTTAAAGATGTGCGGGTTATTTATAAATACTTGGTTCAACCCATTCTAAATAACTGGTACGATGATTAAAAGTCAAAGATATTGAAGACGGCGGCTGAAGACTAGAGATCTTTACAGCATTTGGATTATTATTGATGTCCCGATTGGGTCATATGTAACGACCCACATTCTATGCATCGAAGGATCATAGAATATTTATTTCTTTCACATACGAAGCCGTATGGTCATGTAACTTTGGGAGACGACTATTGGGGTCATTTTCCATGTTCATGATTTTTGCTGATTTTTAAATGACCGTTTTGCCCGTAGTTGATCTTGTTTTGGCCATAACTTTTGATTGGAAAGGATTTTTCACCTGAAACCACTTCCATTAGATTCGTTTGATGGTTTACAATTCCGTAGAGTGGTCACATTAGCCAATCGGACCCACCATTTGGGAGATATGGCTGAAACAAATTTTAGATAGTGAAAAACAGCTTAATTGGGCTTAACCGGGTGATTAACAGCTAGGCCCAAAGGGGGATTTCGGGATTAGAGGTACTTAAGGGCTGCTAGGGTTAGGATTTTGGTTTTTCACTCATTTTCCAGTCACCACAAACCCTTTCTTCAACCTAACAATGGCCTCCAACATCTAAATACACCTCTAATCACCTCTTAATCAAGTTTTGGCTTAAACTGCATCAAATTAAAGAGGAAAAGCACCAAAGCAAGGTTAGAGCTGCTGTGTTACATTGGGAACAATGCCAAACAAAGATTCATTTCTGATTTGGTATTTTATTTGTGGCCAAGGTGAGTGATTTGCATAGTTTTGCACTAATTACGGTTGATTAAGGGTAATTAGTGAAGATTAACGAAATTAGACATGATAAAAATTTGGAAAAATATTTATAAATTCGAAAATGATATTTTATACCTCTGTTAGAAACTTGGGTTGATTTGGTTAAGTTTTACTAATCCTATCATCGTTTGTTGTTAAACATGATTAAGGGAAAATATGGGGTTTTGGCTATGTTTGATCTATTTTAACCTATCAAGTTATTGTTTTGATGTTTGTGGTTGATGTTATATGTTCCTTTGACTGTTTGGTATGAATTGTGATTGTTTAGAATATTTAGATTGGTCGAAAACGCCGTCGAATGGCGTAAATAGTCGCTGGAAAGAAGTGCAGGAATTTGGCCGATCCGGATCGGATCGGAGGAAGGAGCCCGAACCTAACCGCCCCTCCAAACTGTTGCATCCACGAGACGACCTGGAAAATTGGGGAGCATCTTCTCCGACCCGACCCGTGTAGACTTCTCCGAACCGAACTGATAAGAGCTCCGGACCGATCCTCTTATCTGGAGAGCCCACGATCCGAACCATGTTACCCGATCTGAACCGATGCACCATGGAATAACTTGAGGAGCTCGACCCGAGCTGAGGTGATGAAGCATTTTGATCCAAACTGTGGAGCTTAGACATGAGGCGTGGATCACGAACTGAACTGGGGAGTGCGATCCGAACCCAATGGGAGTACGATCCGAAGCAAAGTAAAGGGAGGAACCGAACCGATCCGGTGACGACTAAAAATCTGAGATGCAAAGGTGGTCCAAATGGAAGTTAGAGCTCAGGATCCAGTTGGTAACCAACGAGTTCACTTCATGGTTAGGCTTTGCTGCGGGACGCGTGCTAAGGGTTTGTCGTTGTCTATAACTTTGGATCACTATGTGTAGGGGGTACGTGAGCGGATTCAGGGCTACAGTGGCCTAGGTACGACTAAAGAGCTATAGACCAATGAAGTGGGGTCATTTGAAAAGGTTTGGTCATGACTCCATGTGGTAAGCTTGGTAGTAGCAGTAGCTGTACAAGTTGAACTCTGTCACTACTTCAATGGGTCTAGTGATCAAAGCAGTAGATATCGTATGCTTTACGCACCGAGTGAGAGATGTGAGGATAATTGCTATGCTTGATTTGTTTGCCATCATTATGACATGCACACCCCCACCCCCGTTATCTTTACACAATCTGTTCAGTGGCACCTTAGAGTATTGTACGGTATGTAGTGTTAATTCTTTGGTTGCAGGTCCAGGTTCAGGTATGATTTAGTATACCTGTTATTGTTCTGTTTAGCTGCTTATCGCTCATACCAGACTTTTTGTCTGACCCAGAGTTTTATGTCTCTTCTTATTACTCTGGTTTCTCTCACGAGCATACTAGAGACAGGTTAGCTGGGTATGTACGAGTAGCAGATCCGGAGACGAGCAGAAGGCTTCCACGTATGATACATATACATATTCTTCCTGTGTTGTTGAGGATCACTATTTGGGCATTAGTAGTGCATCTTCTACTTTAGCTTTCTTTTGCTTTAGAGACAGTTTAAAGTTGTAATAAAGATGTTGGATCATAAGCTGTATTTGGATTTCCGCTGCTATGTTGGTTTAGTTTTCAGCTTATGCACTGTCTCGCCTGTTTTATGTCAAGATTATGTTATTATTATATTTTGTTCCATGCGCTGTGAGACATTCTACAGGTTCCTTGTTAGTTCAGTCTCTTCTTTCTTTTTTTCTGACGACCATTCCGTGCTAGTTGGGCATGTGTACAACGCACTTACGGAGGAAATGTCGGCTGGTGCGGGGCGGGCCGTCACACCGTACACCCAAGACGAGGTAATAAGTGGTGGTCGCCCAGACGTACTTGGAGATCGACCGGGTATGCAAGGGACTCTCTCCTGTATTGGAATATGGGACGGGAAATACGGAGCCTTTGGTTTCATTTAGACCCAGAATGAACTTGCAAATGGACTGTGTGTTTGACATTGTATGTAACGTCCCATATTTTCGGTAGTCTAATATTTAATTTAATTTATTATTTTAAAAATATTATATTTGGAATATTAAAGGATTTTAATATTTAACTCGTTATTAAAACAAAGTTTGAACGTTAATTTATTTATAATATAAATCGAGCTAAAAATCACGAGGTAGTTCGTAAAATGGAGTTTTGAACTTCAATTTGATATACAAGATCCGATATAAGTCGGATTTCTGTGAAATGAGAAACGTTGGAACACTGTTGGTTATAATTTTCTAATGAAAGAGAAAATTCGAGATTTCAGCTTATAAATCTCAAGTTACATCCAATTCAAATTTATAAATAGTCGCTATGGAATCGGTTTTAAATTATAACAATTTATTTATAAATATAAAAGGGTTTTTATACAAATGGAATATCATTAAAACCAGGATTTTTAAATATTTAATTTTTGAATTTTGTACTGATTCAGAAAATGTTTATTTTAAATAATATGATGATATTAATTTATTTTCGATAAGTTTGGTTGTTTGAATTTAATGTATATATGGATATTTTCAGCATTTCACTTGGTTCGGCAAAACGAAGAAAAATCGAATACTTTATACTCATGCAACATAAACAAATTTTGCTACATGCACAAGGAAACTTGAACGTGTATGCATTGAAAACTGAAACTGGAAAAATGCGTACAATATGAACATAATGAAAACTAGGACAAATACAACGAACAGTAACCATAAGAAATGGAAAGTGATCAATAGAATACAAGATAATAACATACATTCATATATATATATATATAATCATTCTAATACAGCACAACCTGTTTGTAAATACAAAGAAACATAAGAATTCATTTTAGAATTCAATGTCAGCGTGCCTTGGTCATTACATGAAACTGTGAAAAGAGAAATTTCTCCATAAGCACAGCAGTAAACAACTAAATACACAGCTAGACATAGATCATTGATCATAAATTTGTACATCTTTATACATCGGATACAAACATCAAATCGCAAAAGAGAAATAAACAGCTAGAATATATAGCTAGAACAGCTATATATACACAGCCAAACAACTATGTGTATGCATACATCAAATCTGAAAAAAAGAAAAGAAATAGATACTGTACAGGAACAGCAAAGTGAAACAAAATATATGAATTTTTTTGTACAAACAACTATATGTATATAGATAACTAAAGGACATCAAATCTATACACAGCTAAATGAATCCATATACCCAGGAATGAACAGCCTAATGAAATAATACACATATATTCATATGAATAGAAAGGAGACAGAGAAAGGGAACAGTTAAACATAAATGTATTCATATATCAAGTCTCCACAAATCATGAATAGGAAAAAAACCGAAATAAATCAGAAACAGATAGAGAAATGTAAATGAACAGCTAATCAATTTTGTATATTCATATATCAAATCTACATCAATATATATATATATATATATATATATTATACAGTAGATTTATATACAAAACTAAAACAAGACTGTACTGTACATTTAAAAATCCATACAAAATCAGAATCTACAGTTTTCAAATATCTGTATAGAGTATACAAGTCATAGCCTCACCTAAAATCGATCACTGTATGAACAGACTGGTGTATTACAGTTCAACAAAATATCTTCATATTTCCCTGCTATAATCACGCAACCAGTACAACAGTTTGACAGCATATCTTTAGCTGAAATGAAAAGGAATACCACAGCTAAGATCTAGGTTCAGCTAAGATAAAACCTAAGATTTCACCATTTGATTTTGACACTGATCCTATCTTTATCATCCGCAACTATATATATGTATGTGATCACATAATGATTTCATGAACCATACGAATGTAAGCAGTGAAAAAACCAAAAATAGACCACATCATAAATCAAAATAAGATCATACATAGCTAATAATTTACGAAATACTTATCTGAATCTTGCGAATTCACCTTCTTCAACCCTGTGTGCTTTTAGACGGATTTTGTGACAGATTTGTTTGAAGCCGAAGACCTAGAGTTTGGTCGACTTGCACGAGGGAGGCCTCGGTTTGGATTTTATGAAGTCTGCAGTAGATGTGGAGGGGAAGCACCTTTATTTCTGATAAAAATCGGTGTGGTGCGATTGTTATTGAAGGGTGGTCGAGGAGTTCGGAGTTTGGCGAAGTGGCAGAAGACGGAAGGCGAAGAGGGGTGGCCGGAGCGTGGTTATGTAGGAGGGGTACGATGCAGCTAAGCCGATTTGGTCGAAGACAAAGAAAAGGGGATTAGGGGTTTCAATTTTCGGATGAGAGATAGTTGGTGGAGGAGGCGATTTATGAAATGGGGTTTAGGAAATCCGATCAGAGGGTTTTAAAGAGATAGTGGGTTGGGTTTGGGCCGGCTGTTGAAGGTAAAGGACCAATTTAATTAATAAATTTAAGTTTAAATATACATCCAGGTTTAAATACTTAAATTACTTTATAAATTCATATCGCGCGCACACGTTATCAGATTCAAGCACGGTCAGTTTCATTGGAACCGTAGAGACGATAACTTCGAGATGGAGCAGGTCTAGTCCGGATCGGAAATAAATGGAAATTTTAGTTGAATTAAATGTCTGTTTAATTTGATGAAAAACGAACTATTATCGATGAATTCAAATCAAGGTGAGTTAAACTCACTCAGTTCTTCCCATTATATTTTATATAAATTGGGTTTTTATTTTGTGTGCTCTAATTGCTGATGGTTGACTGTAGCTAGTTATATATTTATTTGTTGATTCAACTGATGAAATTAAACACTGTTTAATTTTAGTGAAATACCAAATTGTTATTTAACAATTTGATCCAATGGAGGTATCTTTCCCTGTTGGTCACGTTTATTTATAAACGTGTTTAATGGTTTGAATTGTTTGAACTGATTGAATTGTTTTGTTTATTGGTTGATGTTTAATGATCGTTACTTATTATCAGTTAAATGTGATTGCATGATCTGATTTAAGCTAACCATTTTGAATACAGGGAAGAACAGGTTGGAGGGATCCAACAGGATTCCTCAAACATATTATTTATTTTTATATTATCATAATATGAACTGTCATGATTGGGTGATTGATTTGATTTGTGATCATTGACTGCAAAGTCAACCTGTGTTTTGTTTTAACCAATAGGCAATATTGGTTGAGTAATCGGCAGTAAATGGCCTATGAATAAATTGTTTTGTTTATATTGATTTACCGTTAGGTGGATTGATAGTATTGAAATTTATAAAATTTATTTTATCATTGGAAATAGATTTTGAAATATATTATTTTGAATAAAAGTTTATAAAAATGGAAATAAATATTTATTATTTATTTAACTAAATTTATAATTAATTGAATTTATAAAGTAAATTCTGATGTCAGTCAGATTTATAAACAAGTGAAGAGAAATTAATCTAACAGTTAATTTGGATAATTGTTTTGCTAAGAAATCAATTAAAGGGAATTATTCATATTAATTATTAATTAATTTAAAGTGAGAACTAATTGGAATTTGGGTCAAGAAGTGGATCATAGGATTTGATAAACAAATCCGAATTATGAAATGGAACTGTTTAAAAAGGTTAAGGTTAAAAAGTGGTGCTTTATTAGGAATTACTTAATTAGTAAATTAAGGGATAATGTTATATTCGAGAAGGAGGTTTTCAAAGAGATAAGAAGGTTGTATGAAGCCGTATTTTGAACAAAATAGTAAAATGGGAATTTGTATTAGTATTAGAATGAAGTATCGGTTTTTCGATTACAATTGCTATCCATCTTAAGATATGAACGTTGTTGATCAAGGTCTGAGAGGTAATTAAAATACCCCAACTTGAATGACATCAGGATAATCTGAAGGTGATATTAGTTGTAATGGTAAAAGAGGATAGCAATGATTTATTATTTCATTAGAGAAATAATAACGCAATATTTTTAATGAAGATTTGGAAATTAAACAAATATATATATATATATATAACGAGTATTCCAAAGTAAAAGTAAAATAAAAAGGGTTGTGCAAAAATATAACGACATTTCCGAGTTGGAAAAAATATATAAAGTTGAGTTTTATTATATAAGAATAAGCATGGATTTTGTTTCAAGTAATGAATAAAAGGTATTGTGTAATGTTGTTTTTACGATTAAATAAGTTGAATTGATTTCCCTAATATTAGATAATAACGAGGCTAATGTTTTGAAAATGAAAATAGGAAACTGGATAGGTAAAAGTGAATTTGTTTAAAGGAATAATCTTATGATAAATAAAGAAGCGAAAAACTATATTCATGATATCGATATATTTAAGAGTTTTAAAATTTACATTTGTTTTAATTAAAAGGCCAATTGATGCTGAATATGGAACTAGTGAACTCATTGGATGTTCATGATTGAATTACTGTTTATTTTGATAGTTAAATAATCGACTATCAAATCTGTCCAATACGATTGTTGGTGGAAAGACCGGGATCGAATTTATATTTGAAAACCATTCCGACCAACAAATACATGAAGATATCAGAAGATGATCGAGATGGAGCATTGAAGACTGTAGATTTTCATAAGCGGAAGAATTGCTAATAATCTTTGGTCCGCAGCCAAAGATGTACCGTGGTTCTGTCGTGGTTGGAATCTACGGATTGCAAGGACTTCTTGCTTCTGATCCATGGGGTGATTCCTATATTGGATGCAGTAGGAAAGTACCTTCTGTTCATCCTATTCCCGGATGACTTGTATGGACGGATGTCTAACAGAGTATTTCCAAAGGAATTACGTATGTTGATTTCTTCAAACGTACTATGGTTGATGGCGGAGAAATGGTTTTTCTCTAGCCAAATAACTAGAGTATTTTTGTGGACGTCAATTAGTGATATCTGGCGGATCTGACAATGTGGCATTCAAAGTGGATGGTGACCAGATGTTTCGAAAAAGGGAATTCAAACCTCAAGCCTCATCTGCCTGGAAATGACAAAAATCGCGCAGGCAACATAGCTATGTGGGTCGCTCTCATTAGGGTGTATAATCACCTATCTAGAGAAAATCCTTTTGCTTCTTAAATCTATTTTGATGCTGTCTCTTTTCAGGAAACGGTGGTTTGAGCCCAACGTTGGTGATATGCATTCGACACACTCAAGCGAAATGAGTGGTCGATCATGTGAGGGCTGGGTTGCAAGACGTTCTTGTTAAACCCAGTGTATTCGCCTCTAGAGATACATTATCGGCAGGTGGTCCCATACCTGTCATAGTTTGAATCCAATCTCCAATAAGCGCCCGCGGTTTTGATTGTATACTATATATGTGGAGTGTGAGATGCAAGTGTTCCGCTAGATTGATATTTACTTGTATTTAGACACTATTATAATATCAGAAAAGATATTGATTTCAAAATTGTTTTGGGTTATCGTAAGGCAAAAATCATCCGTATTTATGTGTGGATTTGGTCTTACGATTATCCTTTTCTTTTGAAAAGATTTTGAATATTAAAATCAAGTTGGATGATTTCCCTTAATACTGTGCGAGTTTTTCTCACTCTGGTTCACCAGACTGACCCAGTGTTTTGCAAATGCTCGGGTTAGCCCGGGGTGTACAAGTTCAGGTTATCGAATGCTGTAAAGAGACGAGCTGGAAGAGTTCAGACGTATGATATTATATAGTTACTATTCCGCTGTGTGTTGTATATGAGGACAGGTTATTATAACTGTCCAGATTTTGATGTACTCTGATATTATAAGTTTTATTCAAAGCTCTCATTAAAACTTTATTCCTGTATTATATTTTGTTCCGCTGCGATGTGAGACTCTGATTCTGTGTTGTTTGGGTTCTTCTTCTTCTTCTTCTATTCTAATATTTCTTTCTTTCTTATCTCGCCCTCTAAATTCTTTCTAATAACGTTCCAGTGTTTCGGTGTTTGGAAGGTCGGCATGAGTTACGGTAAAGGTATTTATGTCAGTTTCCGAGGCCGAAAATCATTGGGTCGTTACAGTGGTATCAGAGCTATTGGTTTAGTAATAACCTTGGCTCTGTGGTGTAACTCGATAGAGATTGGGTTAGTAATACCCTAGATCGAGATTGGGTGTGTGTGTGTATATATATATATATATATATATATATATATGAGATCGTATTTGTAAAGTTTATATACAAATGTTTTGTATTGTGTTTGTTGATCGGTTCAAGTGTTGAGAAGCGTTGAACGGGCAATGGATACAGTATTGTTTTGAAAAAAAGGGTAAATGAAATAATTTTATCCAAATTATATTTTTCTATAGAAAAGCAATAATTTGGTCTAATTATTGAGATATTAGTATGTTTGATTGATTTGAATGATATTCAAGTTGGATTGGAAATTGAAACTTAACTTTGTTAAGTGAACTTAAATTAAGAAATGACTTTGAAATTAAATAAATTTGATATGGATTTGGAAACTGGATAAATTATAATAATTAGAAATAAATTGAATATTAACCGATTTATGGTAAATATGTGAAACCAAAGTAAATATTATCATTGAATGTAAATTCAGTTGATTGATTAAGTTGGTTGTGCACTGGTTGATTGACTATTGATGGTTGGCTAGATTAGTTAAATATAATTCATCAATAGTTCAAGAAAAATTTAATGAAGTGAAAACCAAGAAAATGAATTCCAGAATTATAAACAAAATTGAAACTGCATATGAATTGAAATTTATGATTTGACCTTGTTTTTGAAAATGAATTGATGTTGTGTGTTTGATTCTAGAATTGGTATAGTTATACCAGTTGATTAGTGAAATATTATCTCAGAATTTCATATATTACTTATATGTGAATTGAGTTAAGTACAGGTGCCAGATGGCTAGGCAAATTGATACTGGTTGAATAAATCACATATACGTTGAGCAGATATGTTCAATAGCACTCGTAAAAGGTACGCTTACGCAAAAGTATAAAATTTTGGGTTTTGATTTTTGTTTTCCAACCGTGTTGGTCGATGTATATATATATATATATATATATATATATATATATATATATATTATTTGTTCCTGCGATATTGCAGATGTCACTCCGTGCAGGGGAGACTCTGCCAAATTTTCTCGGAAATTTAATGTGTTAGAAAATTTTCGACATTTTTGAAAATTTATATTTTAAAATGGTTTTGATTTAAAATAAATTGGATTAGGAAATTAATAGATTTGTAACGTTCTTTCTTACCTTAGCACTTTCGAGGACGAAATTATTTTAAGGGGGGAAGAATGTAACGTCCCGTAGTTTTGGTAGTCTAATATTTAATTTAATTTATTATTTTAAAAATATTATATTTGGAATATTAAAGGATTTTAATATTTAACTCGTTATTAAAACGAAGTTTGAACGTTAATTTATTTATAATATAAATCAAGCTAGTAATCACGCGGCAGTTCGTAAAATGGAGTTGTGAACTTCAATTTGATATACAGGATACGATATAAGTCGGATTTCTGTGAAACGAGAAACGTTGGAACCGTATTGGTTATAATTTTCTAATGAAAAAGAAAATTCGAGATTTCAGCTTATAAATCTCAAGTTACGTCCAATTCAAATTTTTAAATAGTCGCTATGGAATCGGTTTTAAATTAGAACAATTTATTTATAAATATAAAAGGGTTTTTATACAAATGGAATATCATTAAACCAGGATTTTTAAATATTGAATTTTTGAATTCTATACTGATTGAGAAAATGTTTGTTTTAAATAATACGATGATATTAATTTATTTACGGTAAGTTTGGCTGTTTGAATTTAATGTATATGTATATATTTTCAGGATTTCACTTGGTTTGGCAAAACTAAGAAAAATCGAATACTTTATACTCGTGCAACATAAACAAATTTTGCTGCATGCACAAGGAAACTTGAACGTGTATGTATTGAAAACTGAAACAGGGAAAAATGCATACAATATGAACATGATGAAAACTAGGACAAATACAGCGAACAGTACCCATAAGAACTAGAAAGTGATCAATAGAATACAAGATAATTCATTCATATATATAATCATTCTAATACAGCACGACCTGTTTGCAAATACAAAGAAACATAAGAATTCATTTTAGAATTCAATGTCAGCATGCCTTGGTCATTACATGAAACTATGAAAAGAGAAATTTCTCCATAAGCACAGTAGTAAATAGCTAAATACACAGCTAGACATAGATCACTGAACAGAAATTTGTACATCTTTATACATCGGATTCATCTATCAAATCACAAAAGAGAAATAAACAGCTAGAATATATAGCTAGAACAACTATATATACACAGCCAAACAGCTATGTGTGTGCATATATCAAATCTGAAAAAAAGAAAAGAAATAGATACTGTACAGGAACAACTAAGTGAAACAAAATATATGAATAATTTTTTACAAACAGTTATATGTATATAGATAACTAAAGGACATCAATTCTGTACACAGCTAAATGAATCCATATACCCAGGAATGAACAACGTAATGAAATAATACACATATATTCATATGAATAGAAAGGAGACAGAGAAAGGGAATAGTTAAACAGAAATGTATTCATATATCAAGTCTCCACAAATCATGAATAGGAAAAAAACTGAAATAAATCAGAAACAGATAGAGAAATGTAAATGAACAACTAATCAATTTGATATATTCATATATCAAATCTACATCAACGTGTATATATATATATATATATATATATATATATATATATATTACACGGTAGATTTATATACAAAATTAAAACAAGACTGTACTGTACGTTTAAAAATACATACAAAATCAGAATCTACAGTTTTCAAATATCTGTATAGAATATACAAGTCATAGCCTCACCTAAAATCGATCACTGTATAAAGAGACTGGTATATTACAGATCAACACAAAATCTTCATATTTCCCTGCTATAATCACGCAACTAGTACCACAGTTCGATCGCATACCTTTAGCTGAAATGAAAAGGAATATCACAGCTAAGATCTAGCTTCAGCTAAGATAAAACCTATGATTTCACCATTTGATTTTGACACTGATCCTATCTTTATCATCTGCAACTATATATATATGCGATCGCACAATCATGAACCATACGAATGTAAGCAGTGAAAAAACCAAAAATAGACCACATCATAAATCAAAATAAGATCATACATAGCTAATAATTTACGAAATACTTATCTGAATCTTGCGAATTCACCTTCGTCAGCCTTGTATGCTTTTAGACGAGTTTTGTGACGGATTTTTTGAAGCCGAAGACCTAGAGTTCGGTCGATTTGCACAAGAGAGGCCTCGGTTTGGATTTTATGAAGTCTGCAGTAGATGTGGAGGGGAAGCACCTTTATTTCTGAGAAAAATCGGGGTGCGCGATTGTTACTAAAGGGTGGTCGAGGAGTTTGGAGTTTGGCGGAGTGGCAGAAGATGGAAGGCGAACAGGGGTGGCCGGAGCGTGGTTGTGTAGGAGGGGTACGATGCAACTAATTCGATTTGGCCGAAGACAAAGAAAAAGGGGATCAGGGGTTTCAATTTTCGGATAAGAGATAGTTGGTGGATGTGGCGATTTGTGAAATTGGGTTTGGGAAATACGATCAGAGGGTTTTAAAGAGATAGTGGGTTGGGTTTGGGCCGGCTGTTGAAGGTAAATACCCAATTTAATTAATAAATTTAAGTTTAAATATACATCCAGGTTTAAATACTTAAATTACTTTATAAATTTGTATCGTGCGCACATGTTATCAAATTCAAGCACGGTCAGTTTCGTTGGAACCGTAGAGATGAGAACTTCGAGATGGAGCAGGTCTAGTCCGAATCGGAAATAACTGGAAATTTTAGTTGAATTAAACGTCTGTTTAATTTGACTAGAAACGAACTATTATCGACGAATTCAAAGCAAGGCGAGTTAAACTCACTCAGTTCTTCCCATTTATATTTTATATAAATTGGGTTTTTATTTTGTGTGCTCTGATTGCTGATGGTTGACTGTAGCTAGTTATATATTTATTTGTTGATTCAACTGATGAAATTAAACACCGTTTAATTTTAGTGAAATACCAAATTGTTATTTAACAATTTGATCTAATGGAGGTATCTTACCCTGTTGGTCACGTTTATTTATAAACGTGTTTAATGGTTTGAATTGTTTGAGCGATTGAATTGTTTTGTTTATTGGTTGATGTTTAATGGTCATTATTTAATATCAGTTAAATGTGATTGCATGATCTGATTTAAGCTAACCATTTTGAATACAGGGAAGAACAGGTTGGAGGGATCCAACGGGATTCCTCAAACATATTATTTATTTTCATATTATCATAATATGAATTGTCATGATTGGGTGATTGATTTGATTTGTGATCATTGACTGCAAAGTCAACCTGTGTTTTGTTTTAATCAATGGGCAATATTGGTTGAGTAATTGGCAGTAAATAGCCTATGAATAAATTGTTTTGTTTATATTGATTTACCGTCAGGTGGATTGATAGTATTGAAATTTATAAAATTTATTTTATCATTGGAAATAGATTTTGAAATATATTATTTTGAATAAAATTTTATAAAAAGGGAAATAAATATTTATTATTTATTTAATTAATTGAATTTATAAAGTAAATTCTGATGTCAGTCAGATTTATAAACAAGTGAAGAGAAATTAATCTAACAGTTAATTTGGATAATTGCTTTGCTAAGAAATCAATTAAAGGGAATTATTCGTATTAATTGTTAATTAATTTAAAGTGAGAACTAATTAGAATTTGGGTCAAGAAGTGGATCATAGGATTTGATAAACAAATCTGAATTATGAAATGGAATTATTTAAAAAGGTAAAGATTAAAAAGTGGTGCTTTATAAGGAATTACTTAATTAGTAAATTAAGGGATAATGTTATATCCAAGAAGGAGGTTTTCTAAGAGATAAGAAGGTTGTGTAAAGCTGTATTTTGAATAAAATAGTAAAATGGGAATTTGTATTAGTATTAGAATAAAGTATCAGTTTTTCGATTACAATTGCTATCCATCTTAAGATATGAACGTTGTTGATCAAGGTTTGAGAGGTAATTAAAATACCCCAACTTGAACGACATCAGGCTAATCTGAAGGTGATATTAGTTGTAATGGTAAAAGAGGATAGTAATGATTTATTATTTCATTAGAAAAATAATAACGCAATATTTTTAATGAATATTTGGAAATTAAACAAATATATATATATAACGAGTATTCCAAAGTAAAAGTAAAATAAAAAGGGTTGTGCGAAAATATAACGACATTTCCGAGTTGGAAAAAATATATAAAGTTGAGTTTTATTATATAAGAATAAGCGTGGATTTTGTTTCAAGTAATGAATAAAAGGTATTGTGTAATGTTGTTTTTACGATTAAATAAGTTGAATTGATTTCCCTAATATTAAATAATAATGAGACTAATGTTTTGAAAATGAAAATAGGAAACTAGATAGGTAAACGTGAATTTGCTTAAAGGAATAATCTTATGATAAATAAAGAAGCGAAAAACTATATTCATGATATCGGTATATTTAAGAGTTTTAAAAATTACATTTGTTTTAATTAAAAGGCCAATTGATGCTGAATACGGAACTAGCGAACTCATTGGATGTTCATGTTTGAATTACTGTTTATTTCGATAGTTAAATAACCGACTATCAAATCTATCCAATACGATTGTTGGTGGAAAGACCGGGATCGAATTTATATTTGAAAACCATTCCGACCAACAAATACATGAAGATATTAGAAGATGATCGAGATGGAGCATTGAAGACTGTAGATTTTCATAAGCGGAAGAACTGCTAATAATCTCTGGTCTGCAGCAAAAGATATACCGTGGTTCTGTCGTGGTTGGAATCTACGGATTGCAAGGACTTCTTGCTTCTGATCCATAGGGTGATTCCTATATTGGATGCAGTAGGAAAGTACCTTCTTCTCATCCTGTTCCCGAATGACTTGTATGGACGGATGTCTGACAAAGTATTTCCAAAGGAATTATGTACGTTGATTTCTTCAAACGTACTATGGTTGATGGAGGAGAAATGGTATTCTCTAGCCAAATAACTAGAGTATTTTTGTGGACGTCAGTTAGTGATATCTGGCGGATCTGACGATGTGGCATTCAATGTGGATGGTGACCAAATGTTTCAAAAAAGGGAATTCAAACCTCAAGCCTCATCAACCGGGAAATGAAAAAAATCGGGCAGGCAGCATGGCTATGTTGGTCGCTCCCATTAGGGTGTATAATCACCTATATAGAGAAAATCCTTTTGCCTCTTTAATCTATTTTGATGTTGTCCCTTTTCGGGAAACGATGGTTTGAGCCCAACCGTTGGTGATATACATTGGATACACTCAAGCGAAATGATTGGTCGGTCATGTGTGAGTCGAGTTGCAAGATGTTCTTGTTGAACCCAATGTATTCGCCTCTAGAGATACACTATCGGCAGGTGGTCCCATCCCCTGTCATTGTAACACCCCACCTCCGCTAGGGTCACTCACAAAGGGAATGCACTAGCATTGGTGGAGCATTATCTAGTTAAACGTACACAGAAATATTATAAGACAGAACATATAAAACAGCGGAAGAAAACCAAATTTCATTTCTTTAAAATCTAGAAAGGTCTAAAGCCTTTTACATCAAAATGCCATTAAATCCATTACATCGAAATTTGTCTTGCAATAGTAAAGAAGCATAAAACCATAATCATAAATCATTCCCCAAGTAAAACAGTAAAGCAAGCCATAGCCAAGAGAAATCCAAGCCGTTCGTGAAAGAGCCTTGGAGCTTGGTAAGATTCGAACTAAGCTGTATTCCCACCCTGCAAAACTGGGGGAAGAACGGAAGAAAAAGAGGCGAAACAAAACGGGTCAGTCATAAAGACTGAGTAAGTCCTAGTGACTTTCAGCATAGAAACAAGTAAAGATAACATGACATGTATAAACTGAAAGTAAACATAAGGATGATGACAAGATAGGCAAGTTAAACTAAGATGTCAAGATAAACGATACTAACCAGATAAACTACGGTAACAAGATAAACTATGCAAACCAGATAAACTACGTATAACATCCCATGTTTAACATTCTCTGCACCAACTGTACTTGTACCCCAACCCGTATTATCCTTTCCATGTATATGTACAGTCCCTTGCCATATATCGTACGGGTTTCATCACGTATTTCTATACTACTTCAACGTAGTGCCACGATTCTTGAAATCGTTTGGACTGCCACTCTTGTTCTGGCTAGGTTTCCTTATCATGAACTATCGCGTGTTCAACTAGGATTTATGCCACCTAGGACCACTAGGGATTATGCTACCTATTGAACGTTTTCTAGATTCGATTAGGGTTTATGCCACCTAGGACCACTAAGGATTATGCTACCTAACGAACAACACCCTTTTTCCACGTAACGATCTATTAATCGATCGGCTCCCTACAAGTCCTAGCTCGTTCATGTGTCTGTGTCATACGGCCCAATCACGAAATGTAGTCACCTGTGCTAGGTCCACCCTAGGGTGTATCAAGCCCTAGAGTGCCAACCACTGACACGAATCGAGCACGCACAGTGTAAACCTACCAGTGCCCAATGCCTGCTTTTTCAACTCCGGACTACATGCACGACCATAGTCCGCCTGAACCTACAATGGCGCACCAACTCAGCCGTCGTTCTGGTCGCTTACAATCAACCTAGTAATCGTGCCCCATCCTGCCTAGTTCTAGGGTATCGTGATACAACTAGTGGGTTACTGTTGAAAAGGACCGCGTAACAAGGGTTTCCGTCCAGTAGGTTAAGTGTTGTCATTTAAATTCGAGACTTAACCCCATCAGTCTAGCATGTCAAGTTGGTTAAGTGTTGTCATTCAAGTTCGTGACTTAACCCGCCTACATGTCACGTCAAATTGGCTAAGTGTTGTCGTTCAAGTTCATGACATAGCCCTACGCATCATGTGTCAAGTTGGTTAAGTATATTCAAGCGGTTCATGACTTAACCCTGTAAAATCATCGTGTCAAATTGGTTAAGTATATTCAAGCGGTTCATGACTTAACCCTTTCAAATCATCGTGTCAAATTGGTTAAGTATATTCAAGCGGTTCATGACTTAACCCTATCAAATCATCGTGTCAAATTGGTTAAGTATATTCAAGCGGTTCATGACTTAACCCTTATCAAATCATCGTGTCAAATTGGTTAAGTATATTCAAGAGGTTCATGACTTAACCCTATCAAATCATCGTGTCAAATTGGTTAAGTATATTCAAGCGGTTCATGACTTAACCCTATCAAATCATCGTGTCAAACTGGTTAAGTATATTCAAGCGGTTCATGACTTAACCCTATCAAATCATCGTGTCAAATTGGTTAAGTATATTCAAGCGGTTCATGACTTAACCCTATCAAATCATCGTGTCAAATTGGTTAAGTATATTCAAGCGGTTCATGACTTAACAGTTATCAAATCATCGTGTCAAATTGGTTAAGTATATTCAAGCGGTTCATGACTTAACCCTTATCAAATCATCATGTCAAATTGGTTAAGTATATTCAAGCGGTTCATGACTTAACCCTATCATGTGGCATTAATTCATTAATGCACCCCAACCTCTCACATCAGACCTGTTGTTGTGGTCACTGGATATGCCGGGCGGTTCCGAGCAGAATTACACCACAACTCAGTCTGACCTCGGGTTTTCAAGTGCGATATGACCAACTACCCACATTGGATCCTATTGTTTGTAGTAACTGGATTTGCCGGGCGGTTCTGGGCAGAATTACACTGCAAACTCAACCCAACCTCGAGTTGGCCATTTTCAAGTTCATACTAAGCGTCATGTTCATGTTCAAGTTTCATGTCTAGTTACAACAATGTTCAAGTCGTATAAACATCACATCAATTATGCCAATTAACCCTTTTCCCCCCGTTGTCTTACTAACGCATTCATATATAGTTCTACGGTCTTTAGGCTATTAATTAGCCTAATTATAACTGTGAAAAAGATGACTACGGTGATTCAACTTTAGCATAAACAATAACTTGTATACAAGAGGGTACAAGTGAACTTGATGAACTTGGCAAATTTTGTGGCAATTTACAATTCTAGCAATTCTAATTCAAACTATCATAATTGGGATGACACAATATCCTACAAGTTCTGTGATGTCATAATGACCAAAATCGACAGCTCGTAATGTCACAATAACTAATCAAGATCTAGGTTGACAATCCTAGCCCAATTGTGATGTCACAATAGCATGACAAGATCCAAAATAACTTGTAACGTCACAATACTTATCAACAACTTATAATGATATAATGATCTGAATTAACAATCTAGAGGTTCAACTAGTCAGGTTCAACATAATGGGTACAAGGTGATGAACCAAATGTAGTCACTTTCGACGTCCACATAGTTTAGATCCAAAATGATATATATATAAATCCAAGGTCCATATGACAATTCTAGACTTTGTGAATTACAATAATAACTAATTCAACATCGTAGTCATGACAATATTATGGACATGAGGGGTCTAGATCTACAACATGAATAGGCACCAAATCAATTTCATATCAATATACCCAAAAGTCAAGATCCAAGATGAACAAGAATGGATGTAAAACAGTCATCATACACAGCTCCAATTTCAATTTACAACATATTCATATTACGTTTACATTTTAAATCTAAAAGTAACTTAGGCTTACAGATTGTGGTTCGAGAATTAGAAAAAGAAAGTTGATGTTGAATCTTTATATGCTTAGTCGAGTCCTAATAGAAGTCCCCAAATCAGCAATTCTCTTAACTTAGTTTCGACGTAGAAGAAATAGTCTCTCTCTCTAAATTTTCAACCAGAATTAGAGCAGCATAATGTCAGAGAGAATTTTATGTAGAGAGACTAGTATTAGGGGCTGTTTATATAGGGTCAGGCCAATGGATGTAGACAGAAATGAGGCCAGAAACATCAAACCGAACTCAGACTCAAAAATGGGTTCTGTCACCAGGTCGACCCCCAGGTCGACTCTATGGTCGACCTGGTCCTGGGCAGGTCGACTACATAGTCGACTCCCAGGTCTACCTGGTCCTGGGCGGGAAATTTCCCGCCCAGTCCATTCTGGGGTTTGAATTCGAAATTTGAATTCGAATTCTGAGTTGTTTTGAATTTGAAAATTTCTGAAAACTTCGTAGGGTCATAACTTGGTCATACGGACTCCGATTTTCGAAAACTCGGACTCGTTTCCAAGCAGAATTTCGAGACGAACGCAATGGTGTAACCCGTTTCCCTTGATTCTCATTTTAAAAATTAATTCTTCCTTGATTTATGGTTATTACACGTTATTAAAATACGGGTTGTTACATTTTCTCCTCCTTAAAGGATTTCGTCCCCGAAATCTCTAAGTTAGGAAGAATGTATCCTACCATCCAATCATTCATCTACTCAACCATCATTCACAAGCAACCGTTGTCCTTACAAGATTTCTAATGCTGTATGAATATATGCAGAAAGCGTGTGTATATGTACTTATCTAATGCAAAAGATCAGGCGGTTACTGATTCAGTAGACCCCCTTAATGCAAAATATGTTAGTGTAATGAGTCCAACATGTATGCAAATTCCTAACATACTTTATAATCTCTACATGAGTGCACAAACATTCATTCATATGCAACATCCAAATGATAGCATATAAAGTTTCCATCCATGTACAAGTATAAGCACTCATGCATATGCAATATGAAAATGTGACTGAGCCGATCTAGTGCCTAATGTGTGTTATGCAACCACTTGCAACCATTTACAAACATCAACCATAACATGTTTTAAATACATGTTTACATCCATAGGATTCTACCTAAGGTTCTCAATATAGGATCGAGGAGATAGAAGCATGTAAAAACTTTGTGCCCATTAGGCAATGTCAAAACTGGAAATCTTCCTCACATGTGTACTGATTAGGAGAATAACTCCCCTAAATACCAGCCTAAAAACCAATATATATGATTCTAGGAAACCAAGCATGATAAACTCCTTTTATGTCGCAAAAATCCCTTCCTAAAACCAACCCATATCTTATAAAGCCCAAAAAGTTTAGTCAGCCCAACGTACACCCTCAAACCCCAACATATATCACAACCAGATGAGTCATACTCCTTATGGGGTTTGCAACAGAAATAAGATTGAGAATAGGACCGAGAGGGTATACATAAAAGATAGCATGCAAGTAAGCTCTACAGGAAAAGAGGGATCAAGGATATACTCTTAAAAAGAGATATGATGCGCGTATCTAGTCTTTAATCTTCTAAGTCGCATTTCTTTGAGCTTAACTCCATTGTGCTTTGTCCGCCTTTAACTTCATAATTTCGTAGCTTCTTAATTCTTGTTTCCAAAATATGAGTTGGAACTCATTTCACTGTTGCCTCTTGTCCTACTTTCCCTTATCCTCCTTCTAGTATACTCGGCTCAAACATAAATGCGTACTCATGGTTTCATGCAAGCTCTCCAAAATTCACTTGTGAATCCTGGATCTCATTCACTTACTAGAAGGTATCCAAAATGAATTATCTCTTGAAAATAGACAAATGCCAGCCATGTTGCCAAGTGTACTTACTAAGGTGATTTTCTATGACTCATGCATAAGCGAAACGAACCATCCGCCTTAGTGGCGAACACTACTCGAGATCAACAAATGTATCAAGAGATTCTAGGTAACCAAGCATGGCAGAATCCTCAGGGTTACACTAGACTTCTAGGGTATTACCATGGCAAGTCAAGAGTCTAACTACCCTCTTTTCATACTCAAGAATGGCACCAGTACTGGATAACCATTCCATCCCTAGAATCGACCCGTAGCCCAAAAACATAAGCATTTCTTCTAAACTCAACGCTTAGCATAAACATTCTCAAATCCAAACAAGTCATGAATAAATGAGCTGATCCCCAACAGGATTTTGAGAAGAGAGAAAAAAAATGGGATCCTCTACTATGCTAGTACTAAGGTGCAAAGACTCAACAATCGAAGCAGAAATAAAAAGGATGCGATGTACCATAATCAAAAAGGGCACGGACAGGATAGAAAGATAAACTAGGCTTTCCTACAGAAACATTTCTACCTTCTTATTCTGAGCCTCATTCGCCTTAACCACTCTTATCCCGTCTTATTTAACGTGTTAACAAGTCTCTCGAGAACTACCTCCATCGCACGGCAACCCTTCAAAGCTTGAAATAAGATTAGACGCAGATGGAACTAATGTGACTACAGATGGAGGAAAGAAAGGAAAAGGGATTCAAATAAGGAAACAAAGGATAATGCTAATGGCCTTTGGGGAATAGCCTTTTAAAAATAAAACTTTTCCTGAAAAATGCTTCTTTGTAAATGGTTTTGAAAATAAATTCAAAAGGTTTTAAAAACTTTTGCCCAGTCTGGTAACCTTCTGCTCTGATACAAAATATAACACCCCACCTCTGCTAGGGTCACTCACAAAGGGAATGCACTAGCTTTGGTGGAGCATTATCCAGGTAAACATACACATAAATATTACAAGATAGAACATATAAAACAGCGGAAGAAAACCAAATTTCATTTCTTTAAAATCAAGAAAGGTCTAAAGCCTTTACATCAAAATGCCATTAAATCCATTACATCGAAATCTGTCTTGCAATAGTAAAGAAGCATAAAACCATAATCATAAATCATTCCCCAAGTAAAACAGTAAAGCAAGCCATAGCCAAGAGAAATCCAAGCCGTTCGTGAAAGAGCCTTGGAGCTTGGTAAGACCCGAACTAAGCTGTAATCCCACCCTGCAAACCTGGGGGGAAGAACGGAAGAAAAAGAGGCGAAACAAAATGGGTCAGTCATAAAGACTGAGTAAGTCCTAGTGACTTTCAGCATAGAAACAAGTAAAGATAACATGACATGTATAAACTGAAAGTAAACATAAGGATGATGACAAGATAGGCAAGTTAAACTAAGATGTCAAGATAAACGATACTAACCAGATAAACTACGGTAACAAGATAAACTATGCAAACCAGATAAACTACGTATAACATCCCATGTTTAACATTCTCTGCACCAACTGTACTTGTACCCCAACCCGTATTATCCTTTCCATGTATATGTACAGTCCCTTGCCATATATCGTACGGGTTTCATCACGTATTTCTATACTACTTCAACGTAGTGCCACGATTCTTGAAATCGTTTGGACTGCCACTCTTGTTCTGGCTAGGTTTCCTTATCATGAACTATCGCGTGTTCAACTAGGATTTATGCCACCTAGGACCACTAGGGATTATGCTACCTATTGAACATTTTCTATATTCGATTAGGGTTTTTGCCACCTAGGACCAGTAGGGATTATGCTACCTAACGAACAACACCCTTTTTCCACGTAACGATCTATTAATCGATCGGCTCCCTACAAGTTCTAGCTCGTTCATGTGTCTATGTCATACGGCCCAATCACGAGATGTAGTTACCTGTGCTAGGTCCACCCTAGGGTGTATCAAGCCCTAGAGTGCCAACCACCGACACGAATCAAGCACACACAGTGTAAACCTACTGGTGCCCAATGCCTGCTTTTTCAACTCCGGACTATGTGCACGACCATAATCCGCCTGAACCTACAATGGCGCACCAACTTAGCCGTCGTTCTGGTCGCTTACAATTAGCCCAGTAATCGTGCCCCACCCTGCCTAGTTCCAGGGTACCGTGATACATCTAGTGGGTTACTGCTGAAAAGGACCGCGTAACTAGGGTTTCCGTCCAGTAGGTTAAGTGTTGTCATTTAAATTCGAGACTTAACCCCATCAGTCTAGCATGTCAAGTTGGTTAAGTGTTGTCATTCAAGTTCATGACTTAACCCGCCAACGTGTCATGTCAAATTGGCTAAGTGTTGTCGTTCAAGTTCATGACTTAGCCCTATGCATCATGTGTCAAGTTGGTTAAGTATATTCAAGCGGTTCACGACTTAACCCTATCAAATCATCGTGTCAAATTGGTTATGTATATTCAAACGGTTCATGACTTAACCCTATCGAATCATCATGTCAAATTGGTTAAGTATATTCAAGCGGTTCATGACTTAACCCTTATCAAATCATCGTGTCAAATTGGTTAAGTATATTCAAGCGGTTCATGACTTAACCCTATCAATTCATCGTGTCAAATTGGTTAAGTATATTAAAGCGGTTCATGACTTAACCATATCAAATCATCGTGTCAAATTGGTTAAGTATATTCAAGCGGTTCATGACTTAACCCTATCAAATCATCGTGTCAAATTGGTTAAGTATATTCAAGCGGTTCATGACTTAACCATATCAAATCATCGTGTCAAATTGGTTAAGTATATTCAAGCGGTTCATGACTTAACCCTTATTAAATCATCGTGTCAAATTGGTTAAGTATATTCAAGCGGTTCATGACTTAACCCTTATCAAATCATCGTGTCAAATTGGTTAAGTATATTCAAGCGGTTCATGACTTAACCCTATCATGTGGCATTAATTCATTAATGCACCCCAACCTCTCACATCAGACCTGTTGTTGTGGTCACTGGATATGCCAAGCAGTTCCGGGCAGAATTACACCACAACTCAGTCTAACCTCGGGTTTTTAAGTGCGATATGACCAACTACCCACATTGGATCCTGTTGTTTGCAGTAACTGGATTTCCCGGGCGGTTCCGGGCAGAATTACACTGCAAACTCAACCCAACCTCAAGTTGGCCATTTTCAAGTTCATACTAATCGTCATGTTCATGTTCAAGTTTCATGTCTAGTTACAACAATGTTCAAATCGTATAAACATCACATCAATTATGCCAATTAACCCTTTTTCCCCTGTTGTCTAACTAACACATTCATATATAGTTCTACGGTCTTTAGGTTATTAATTAGCCTAATTATAACGGTGAAAAAGATGACTACGGTGATTCAACTTTAGCATAAACATAAACTTGTATACAAGTGGGTACAAGTGAACTTGATGAACATGGCAAATATTGTGGCAATTTACAATTCTAGCAATTCTAATTCAAACTATCATAATTGGGATGACACAATATCCTAAAAGTTATGTGATGTCATAATGACCAAAATTGACAGCTCGTAATGTCACAATAAATAATCAAGATCTAGGTTGACAATCCTAGCCCAATTGTGATGTCACAATAGCATGACAAGATCCAAAATAACCTGTAACGTCACAATACTTATCAACAACTTATAATGATATAATGATCCGAATTAACAATCTAGAGGTTCAACTAGTCAGGTTCAACATAATGGGTACAAGGTGATGAACCAAATCTAATCACTTTCGACGTCCACATAGTTTAGATCCAGAATGATATATATAAATCCAAGGTCCATATGACAATTCTAGACTTTGTGAATTACAATAATAAATGATTCAACATCGTAGTCATGACAATATTATGGACATGAGGGGTCTAGATCTACAACATGAATAGGCTCCAAATCAATTTCATATCAATATACCCAAAAGTCAAGATCCAAAATGAATAAGAATGGATGTAAAACAGTCATCATACACAGGTCCAATTTCAATTTATTCTTATTACGTTTACAGTTTAAATCTAAAAGTAACTGGGGCTTACAGATTGTGGTTCGAGAATTAGAAAAAGAAAGTCGATGTTGAATCTTTATATGCTTAGTCGAGTCCTAACAAAAGTCCCCAAATCAGCAATTCTCTTAACGTAGTTTCAACATAGAAGAAGTAGTCTCTTTCTCTAACTTTTCAACCAAAATTAAAGCAGCATAATGTCAGAGAGAATTTTGTGTAGAGAGACGGTAACACCCCACATCCATAAAGGCCACTCACAAATTGAATGCCTTAACTTCAATGGAGCATTATGGGTACTAGAACAGAAATATTACAAGACAGACATATATAAAACAGCGGAAAGTAAAGTGGAAGTACTTAAAATCATTTATTAAATATAAATGTTTACAATAAAAGCCCATCAACTTCCAATACCCAATTACATAGTTAAGATATATGTCTTGCTCAAAAACAAAGAAGCATAAAAATAAGTTATAGTATTCCCCAATAAAGCAAAGCAAGCCATAGGCAAGAAAAATCCAAGCCTTGCATGAAAGAGCCTTGTAGCTTGATAAGGTCCGAGCTAAGCTGTATTCCCACCCTACGAACCTAGGGGGGGAGAAACGGAAAAAAAAGAGGCGAAACAAAACAGGTCAGTCATAAAGACTGAGTTAGTCCTAGTGACTTTCAGCATAAAAATAGTTAAGGATAATATGGCATGAGTAAACTGAAAGTAAACATAAGCATGATGACAAGATAAGAAACAGACAAGATAACTAAGGTTAACATGATGTGATTTTTGTCAAGTAACATCGCAAGGTTCCCATTCAAGATAAACTAAGTATAATTTCGTAAGATTCCTATCAAACATAACAAGATTCCTCTGCTTCGCCATTAAAATATTTCTATGAGATCTACTTGCTCTGCACCACCTAACTAGCATCTTTACAAGTGTCTTACATGGAATGTTTCGTATTCCTACTAGTACTTCAACTAGTGTCCTATGTAACAAGGATCCTTACCCCCTACTAGTGTCCCAAGTAGTAGCGCGTGTTATATAATAAGGTGATCCCACCCACTACTTAGAAATCATAATACTAGTCTTATGTACCCCTAGCTGACTACATAGGTGCCGCCTGCCCCTATCTCCACTAGGTGTACCCACCAACCCCTATGCGATCGGCTCCCTAACTCGTAGATACCCGTGCTGGCCCCACAGTGGGGTGTGTCATTTCCCAAAGTGGCAACCCGATACAACTTAAGGATGCATGGCTTATACCTACACAATGCAACAACGTCTTACCTACCAGCCCGGGTCCACACACGCATATGAAACCCGTTGGACTTGCGTTGCCACCGCTAACCCATTTTGACCTCTTACAATCAAACCCAGTATGTGTGTCCCGTCCTCGACATGGGTCGAGCTCACAAAGATACGTAATGGGCTACTGGTCTGAAAAGGGTCCCCTTTCCTCGACACAAGCTTCCCTCCTATGCTTGGTCCCCTCTAGTAATTCTTACTTAACCCCTTCTTATTCATGTCCACTTACATGCTTAAATTTTGGTTAAGTATACACCAGTTATGTCTTACATGTTACCCATGTCCTCCACTAAACCCCTACATCATCCTCATGTCTTAATACATGCTTTATCTTGGTTAAGTGCTTATTGGTTATATTTTACATGTCATTCATATTACTCCCAACGTCTGGGTTTAACCAAGCGCCTTGGCTTTATCTGCCATTAGACCCTATGTCTATCCATTAACTATGCGCTTGTGCTACCTCATCAGTCTTATCATTTAACTTGGTTATTTCCATTTATTCCAACCTTCAACTTGCTTATTAATTCAATTCTTAACTTGAACTATACTAAGTCCATTAATAAGCCCGCAACATGTTATTCCTATGATTCATAAATTAACCCCTGTTATGGTACAATAACATGTTCTTATTCAATCTTTACAACCAAGTACCCCTTAACTTACAAACACACTAGAGAGAGAATAATTCCCTAAATACCAACCCCGAAGACCGGAATCAACATCAGATTGATACTCAGAGAAATTCTCAACCCAACCAATATATATGTGATTCTAGGAAACTAAGCATGATGGACTCCTTTTTGGTCACAAGAAATCCCTTCCTAAAATCAACCCATATCCTATAAAACCCAAAATGTTTAATCAACCCAACGGACACCCTCAAGCCCCAACATGTAAAACTAACAGATGAGTCATACTCCCTATGGGGTTTGCAAAAGAAATTGGATTGAGAATAGGACCGAGAGGATATACACAAAAGATAGCATGCAAGTAAGCTCTACAGTAAAAAGGAATCAAGAATATACTCTTAAAAAGAGATGTGATGCACGAATATAGTCTTCAATCTTCTAAGCCACATTCCCTTGAGCTTAACTCCAATGTGCTTTGACCGACTTTAACTTCACAATTTCATAGCTCCTTGATTCTTATTTTCAAAATACGAGTTGGAACTTATTTCACTGTTGCCTCTCGTTCCACTTTCACTTATTCTCCCTCTAGTATACTCAGTCTCAAACATAACTGTGTACTGAGGGTTCCATGTAAGCTCTCCAAAATTCACTAGTGAATCTTGGATCTCGTTCACTTACTAGAAGGTATTCCACATAGATGAATTATCTCTTGAAAATAAACAAATGTCAACCATGTTGCTAAATGTACTTACTAAGGCGATTTTCTACATCACATGCATAAGTGAAATGAACCATCCGCCTTAGTGGCGAACACTACTCGTGCGGATCAATAAATGTATCTAGAGATTCTGGGTAACTAAGCATGGCAAAAACCCTAAGGGTTACACTAGACTTCGAGGGCATTACCAAGGCAAGTCAAGAGTCTAACTACCCTCTTTCAAAACCGAGAATGGCACCCTTATTGGATAACCACTCCATCCCTAGAATCCACTCCTAGCCCAAAAATCATAAGCATTCCTTCTAAGCTCAATACCTAGTATAGACATTCTCAAATCCAAACAAATCATGAATAAATGAGCCAATTCCCCAACATGATTTGAGACAAAAATTGGGATCCTCCAATACGCTAGTACTAAGGTGCAGAGACTCAACTATTGAAGCAGAATTAAAAGGATGCGATGTACAAAAACAAAGTTCTAGCGGGATGATAGAAAAGAAAAGCTAAACCTTTAACGGTAACGTTACCACCTCCGTTAGGTACGCTAGTAGTGAGAGCATACAATTGCCCTCTCGACGATCCTGTCCTTTGCCCTTGTCCTTGTCCTATAATACTTAACTACACTCCCTCCTTACCATACTAAAGATACTCTCTCTGTCATGGATTTCACTATTCTTTCACTTTGGCCTCTTTCCTTTCACCTTTTTCCTCCTTCATGGATTAAGCTATAACAACTAGTCTCTTGTTCTTACTGTCCTTGTATAGTTTGTTGACAAGTCCTTCGAAGCTACCTCCAACGCACGGCAACTCTACACAACTTGAAATAAGATTAGACGCAGATGGAACTACTGCGGCTACAGATGGAGGTTGGGCACTTCTTTTCCCTCCGACATATGTCGGATGCCTACGAAACTATGGTGAAAAGAGAGAGAGGAGAGATTTCAAGAGGGAATCAAAAGATAGTGCATATGGCCCACACACGGGAAGGTGGGTAATATCTGTATATATAGGCCCACACACTTAACCAGTAGGAAGCCCTAGTAACGGGGACCCATTTCAGCAGTAACCCAATTAGGTATTATGGTACCCTGAAACTAGGCAGGGTGGGGCACGATTACTGCGCTGATTGTAAGCGGTCAAAGCGACGGCAGGTGGTGCACAGTGTGGTTCTAACGGAGTGCGGGCGTGCACGCAACTCTAGAGCAGAAAAACAGGGCACTAGAGGATGCATTCTAGAATTGTGTCGGGCTGCCACCATGGGACTGGATACACCCCATGGTGGGACTAGCATAGGCATCTACAATCATTGGGGGTCGTATGATACACGTAGGTAGCATAATCCCTAGGTTGGACCCAGGTGGCATAAACCCTAAATCCGAGAAGCGTTTAATAGGTAGCATAATCCCTAGGTTGGACCTAGGTGGCATAAATCCTGGTTGAATCTAGGAAGCGCTCGATAGAAGACCCTAGATTAGATCAAGGTAATAAATAATAGATGTACACGTGAAAGCAACCTTAATTTCGGGGATCGGGATCACGTTATGATTTTATCATTTTATATAGATTACTAGTTGGGACACTAGTTAGGTGGTGCAGAGCAAATAAATATCATTTGAATGGTGAAGCAGGGAAATCTTGCAATGCTTGATAGAAATCTTGCGAAACTATACTTAGTTCATCTTGAATGGGAACCTTGCAATGTTATGCATGACAGAAATCATATGATGTTATTCTTAGTTATCGTGCCTGCAGCTTATCTTGTCATCATGCTTATGTTTATTTTTAGTTTATTCATGCCATGTTATCTTTACCTATTTTTATGCTGAAAGTCACTAGGACCTACTCAGTCTTTATGACTGACCCGTTTTGTTTCGTCTCTTTTTCTTCCGTTCCCCCCCAGGTTCGCAGGGTTCGACCCGAACTTCCCCATGAAGGAAAGCACGGATAAAATTGAGGACAAGACATAATAGAACGCAAACAGAAGAACATTTCATTGTTAATTACAACAATTCCATCAGAATACAAGAATATACAGAGTATGAATGAATAAAGTACATTCGATAAATATCAGAGATTACAATAATTTACAAAGCAGCGGAAAGACAATACAAAACACAACTGAAAGTGATACACGGATACAGAGCTTTCCGAGCATCGTTCCAGTTATAAATCAGGATCCTATGAATAGAAATCTGCAAAACCAAAACTACTAGCTGCCTGTGCGGAAAATAGGGGCACCCAGAGTTTAGGTTAAAACAATAAACTCCAGGTCAGTCATGTGACTGGTGTGAGAACTAAAACAGTTATTTAAAACTTTACTTTAAAAGAGAGTAATTCAAGGGACCATGCCGTATAACACGGAACAAGTTTCCTCCCAAGAATACTAGTGCATATAACAAAACAGCGCAATGCTTTTTGGAAAAATGAAGCTATTAAAAGACCCAGGTCCCATCACACAATGCAACGCAAGCCGGAGGATAGGGTTTTCCCTTATAATAGCCAAACATGCTTGTTACGTCAAAACAAATCATTTGATACTATTATAGGTGTATAGTGTCAAAACAATTTCAATCATAGGCGGCATGGGTACCATCTATCATGTCGCCATACTAGTTCTACAATTAAAACCGCAATATCAAGTATTGGAAATTGGATTTCCGTCATGAGTCGAGGCAAGGGGCAAGCTCCTCTCCGTTCGAGACACTCTAGCAAATGTCCCAGGACCGCACACAGCAATCGTTGGATCTTCAGGGCCGGTCCTCTCTTACTTTTGAGGATTAGTTATTCCTGAACACACGTTTCCAAGTCCTAACAGACCTATATCCGAGGCGCCTCGTATCCAACAACCACACAGGTGAAAAGCATATAAATGTCAGCCAGTTTAAGCACTGACACCACCCATAGCCAGAAAGAAACGTCGTGCTCTCCCTACAGTCACTATCCCGTTTTTGACTCATACCGAGGTGTGAGGCTCACGAATTCACGTTATACACAAAGCTGCGCCACACAGGCCGTGCTTTGATCATCAACCATAAGACTTTGCTTTTCAACAGAAGCCTTGATCAATTGCCACTTACGCATGCCACATTGGCAATTCACTCCATGCGACTGATGTCCATCGATATACAACCTCTGAGCTCGTACGTCTCAGAGAAGGGCGTTAAGCAAGAGAATAAATTCTCCGCCGCCAAACAGATGTATATTTAATAGAGATCAATAAACACAGAATAAAATCCAATGTCAGACACACAGTCCATTTACAAGTTCGTTCTGGGTCTGAACAAAACCGGAGGCACTTTCCTCGCATATCCATCCATCTCCAAGTACGTCTGGGCGATCACCAACTGTTTCTCTCCTCTTGGGTGTACAGCCCAATCGAGATCATCAGTAATCACCCAAACGATGTGAAGACTTCTGGTCTTCAACCACCATCTTCATCTTCGACATCACGTCGAATCGGTTGTTCAGAATGGGTATAAACCCGGCCTTTCCGAATAACCCGCGTATATAATAAACACGTGTTACACAAACACAACCTACGCCTCATTCCAATTCAGAATATTCTTTTATTCAAATTTTCACACTCTTAGGGAAAGGTTCCCATTAATTTTATCAAAGATAAATTCTTCTAAATTTATTCTTTAATCTTCCTTTGGATATCATTTCAAACCGTATTATGGTTTTCCAAACTAGTCGGGATTAGCGAACCACACCGAAGTAATTATTTATTTTATTTCCCAATCCCAACCTATTCATTCCATGAAGTAAAACTGGTCATACTTCATATCTAACACCACGGTGTTATCGGTAAAATTAATTACCATTTCACGTTCAAATCTAATTAAAGATTTAACTATCGCTTTGGAGCAAAACTGGTGGTACTCCATTCTCGATTACCTTTCAGATTTGATAATTTAAATTATCAATTCACATTTCAATCTAATTAAAGATTCATTAAAACTCCACTTAGTTTTAATCTTTTCAAAAAATCAATATCCTGACTTTAACTAGGTTAAAGAACCAATGTCATCTAAAACACGGTTCACGATAAACCTAGAATCACATTCAAATTCAATTCCAATTAAACATTATTTGATTGGTACACTTCATTAAATCTAAATAGAAAGATTTAATCTTTTTCTCCATTGGGCTTAAGAACAGTGTTAATGAAGAAACCATTCACGACAAACCCAAATCACATTTGATATTAAATACAAGGCTCTGAATAGAAAATATACCGGCTTATATTCAATATCAAATTCTGAAACCAACAAATATCGTATTGGAAATAACGATATAAAATATATCTTTCGAATTCCCATAACAATATCTGTATAATCACGAAATCCAACATCGAAATATTCCAAAGATAATTTCGATTTAAATCCTTTCCAATTCGTATATTGGAAATTCTAATTATTTTTAAAACCACTTTCAATTTCAATATATTTATTTCAAAAATAAATTGATTTTAATTCTAGTTCAAAACTAGTTCATTTCGATAAAAATCTATTTTTATCTTTTCAAATGTGGAATTTTCCACCCCAGTTCTTCCCAAATCATTTCTTATGATTTTACACAAATTATTACTATTTTTAATAATTTTATCAAGGCCCGTACAGTCGATTTCCACCAATGGCCATCGAACTGCACTTACAACAACCTTTTTCAAATTTGATTTGGACATAATTCCAAATCCAACCGTTAGATTTCAAATTTCTAATATTCATTGGAAAGCTATTTTCGATACGAACCCAACGGTTCCGGTTTCAGGAGAATCCGACAGTCAGATCTCCCGCAACGTCAATTCGAAGTCAATGGTCGAAATTCACGAACTACCGCAGCGCGGCGCGTTCTATCCAGGCCATTATATAATATATTTATATATATATTTCGTCGATTTCCTTTTAAAACGTATTTTATAAATTGTTTTAAATTCGTTTTCGAAACGATTTCAACTTCATATTCAATTCGAATCGAAATTGAATATTACACATCATCGATATACAAATGATAATATTTTCAAAACGTTATTTTTTGAAATCACTTCTTTTCCTATAATCATTTTTAAAACGAATATAATCGATATGAATATCGCTCACGTCAAAATGGCGCGTCTCTAATCAACACAGCTTTATATATTTCAATAAATTCGTTATTCTATTCAACAAATGAATATTTATTCTATTCAACACATGAATATATATTTCTTTCAACATATGAATATTCTCAACACATGAGCACTGTCAACACATAAATATTTTTGTTATTTAATATCTTTTATAAAATTATGGTATCTATCGTTTGATTTTCAAATCAGACTCCAACTGTAATGTAGTAAGAGAATGATTCCCTAAATATTAACTCCGAAGGCAGAAACCAATATCAGATCAATACCCAGGAAACCACTCATCTTATCTATTTTCCAATTAGTTTCTAACTTTAAGTATGATAAAGATGTAAATTTTATTGTTAAAATATTTTATTCAACACATGAATATACATTTATTCTATCCTTTATTTTCCCAATTGGAATGAGGCCCAATCAATTACCATATAATGTTAATTATATGGATTCCATACAACACATGTATATAATCACAACAATAAATAATCAATCATCATCCAAAGTGCACAACACTGTATAAGCATCAAATATAGATATTTAACGCTTATAACAGCCTGTCAATCAATCGATCGACATACAACTAATCAATCGGGGTGAGTGGACTTCAAATATCATCCCAACACCCGTGTGGGGTTTCAAATCAACAAACACGTATTTATATTCACACACACGTTAAAAATAATATTTTTAACGATAAAATATTTTTAACTATATAAATATTTTATTTCACGTCACACAATCAATTTTCATCACAACAAACAATCAAACATACAAGCCATCCATGGTCTGTGGATGACGGGTGTCGGGTGCTACTAAGCACCGTCTTCATCCTAGTATATATTTTAACTAGAAAAGAAAATTTAAAGTGAGAAGTTCTCACCGACTAGCTAATCCAAATGCCTCGACTCTTCTTATGTAGAAGTCATCGCTGTTCTCGCCCTTTGTCACTTTCGTTGCCCGTAGCCACTACATATATAAAAATCACATTTTTATATTGTTGCTATGTATGTAAAAATCACATTTTTATATTGTTGCTATGTATATAAAAATCACATTTTCATTTCAACGCTGTAAAAATCACATTTCTATTCCACTATATATATAATAAAAACCAGTTTTTTATTTCGCTACATATATAAAAATCGTATTTTTATATTCTCTACCTTATAAAAATTATATTTTTAATCTTCTACTATAATAAAAAACATATTTTTAATCTTCTACTATAATAAAAATTATATTTTTAATCTTCTACTATAATAAAAATTATATTTTTAATCTTCTACTATAATAAAAATTATATTTTTAAATCGATGTCTGCTTTAAAAATCGAACCTTTCTATCTAAATAAAGATTATATTTTTTTCAAAACAAAGATTATATTTTTTCTTTACACCGCTACATGTATATAAAAAAAAAAAAATCTTACTTTGAATCTATATATGGAAGAATCGTATCTTTTCCTAAGTAAAGATCTCGTCTTTCTATTTATCCTACATACAAATGAAAAATCAAATCTTTATCATTAAAAATCTAGACTTTTTATAGTTAAAGATCTCGTCTTTTCTAATTTAGAAATCTAATCTATTCTAATATAAAAAAAATCTTTCTATAAATAAAAACCAAAGCTTTTCATAATATAAAATTAGTTTTTCTTATATAAAATGAAATCAGTCTTTCCTATATAAAATAAAATCAGTTGGAAAATAAATTATTTAATTAAATAAGAAAACTTACTGTATTTTTCTAGAGGGGGTGCGGGTGGTTCAACAGCGGAAAGAGGAGCGGACTGCCATGGAGGTGGATTGCGAGGTGCGGTGATGGACTTTAGGCGGAGCTCGCGGTGGCGCTGATGGCGATGGACGGTTCGGCAATGGCAAGGGGTGGACTGCGGCGGGATTCGATGGCGTTGGGTGGTCAATCGCGCAATGGGGGGGTTGCGGATTCCATTGCGGTGGTTCAGGCGCCTCGCTTCTCGCGCTGATGAATCTCACGATGGGTGCGGTTTTTGATTTAGGTAGCGGAGCATCGAGGCGCGGAGCGATGGGGTTGAGGAAGGCAGAGGATCGATCGATAGAGAGGGTGGAGTGGCGGCGGCTGGTGGACGGAGACGATGGAGTTGGTTTTCGACATCGCCATTTTTCCTGGATCTAAGAATTCGGGTTTTTTTCTGATGAGAGAGAGACGGAAAGAGAAATAAAAGGGGGGCCTTATGTTTTAATATTATTTTATTATTATTATTATTATTATTATTATTATTATTTTCTCCTTTGAAATTTGACTTCTCATTCAAATCCCAAATCGCACCCAACGGCTGTCGCCCCTAGCTAATTACCCTCATTCCGAACACAATGGGATATGCTGCGTAAGCCAATTCCATCGTTTCGACCAGTTTCCATCAAATTCAAAATATAAATATGTATATTCAATTTTAACGTACATTTTAATTTACCGGGGCCACATACGAACTCGAAAAATTACAGAAAAATTATTTCTAGCTTCGTGTTGACGATACAATCCTAACAAAACTAATTTCGTCAAATTCTGAGATCGTTTGAAAAATGGTCATTTTTTGGTCGACCCGATTTGTCTGAAACTGTTAAAACACGTTTAGCTTCGCCACGCTCACATATTGATTCAGAAAATTACGAATTTTGAAACCTAGCAATAATTCGACGTCCTGGATCAAACAAAAGTGGTTTCGTCGAAAACCAAGGTCGTTTGCAAAATGGTTATTTTCAAGGCCTTTATATATATTAAAATATATATGAATTCCACAGTGACTTTTCTGAATTTTAAACTGGACATATCTTTCAACTTCTAAAGTGAAATCTCAGTTTCTTACATCCGTTAGAAAGATATGATCAAACAGATTTAGATATTTCTTGTTTCGTTCAATTCCGACTTATTTTGAATCATGTATATTCAATTGAAATTTGAAATCGAATTTTCGAACTGCAAGGCCACTTCAGGCTCGTTATATAATTAAAATAAAATTATTCATTTTAACTTTGTCGAAAATAAATTTTCCGTCGTTATTATTTAAAATAATTAATTTTAAATAACCAAAATTCAATAATTCGCCAAAATAAAAAATTTAAATTGGCTCAGAATTTCCGGGTTGTTACAATCTCCCCAACTTAAAATCTTTTCGTCCTCGAAAAGGAATGAAGCCGAAAGTTGTTTTCTAATCAACTCAACTTTCATTATTTTAATTATGGCTTAAGTTCTTCAACTTTTCAATTTCTAAGAACTTTCAAATTTTTCAAAAATTTGGCTAACACCCTAAATTTTCAACAAAAATTTTCCATAACCTCCCCTGCACCGGGAGCTTCGGGATATTTCAAATAGCCTCCCATGGCCCTCACAAGTCCAAAAGAAAAAGAAAAAGCCAAGCGGCTAGCCAATCGGCTCATAAAATCATCATCACCCAAACAAAACAATAAATGTGTACCTATTTGTCGGGCAAACAATTTTATTTCTCTGCTCTAGCCTCCTTGCTATGACCTGTTCAATGGATATACATGTATATGCATGTAAATTCAAGCAATTTTCAAAATGGTTCAATATTCAGTTCAATTTGGCGTAATGGTTCAAAATTTCAAAACAATAATCAAACAACACAACCATCAATCAATTATTGAATTAACGTTTCAAATTAATAACTTTGATTTATATACAGGAAATCATGTTTTTGATGCCAAATCACAACAAATAATCCTATCTAGTTTTGGTTCTCACACCAGCCTAATGGAAATATATAGATATCACACCTTCGAAACTCGAATACAAACTGCTGATGCTACGTAGTCATCAACAGAATCATGTCCGGCGACTAGAGTGTGATTCTATATCTACCCAGTATATAAAAACTTCGAATATACGTTCATGACGCGTATATGCAAAATAATCATATACTAGATTGTCCAAATCGATATAAAATAAAAATAGTCAATTACGTATAATTGAATTTAATTTTCAAAACAAAATTTGTTTTTATTTTTATTTGAAAAATATACTCTTCACACGCGTTCTAGGATACTACTGATCCTATCTCTAATGAGTAATTCTTATTGGATATTGCTAATCCAATCTCTGATGAATTCTTTCGTTCGGTTCTAATGTGTCTTGTTCTCGAGCTCTGTAAACCAGAGCTCTGATACCAAAATGAGACGACCCGAACTTCCCCGTGAAGGAAAGCACAGATAGAATTGAGGACAAGACATAATAGAACGCAAACAGAAGAACATTTCATTGTTAATTACAACAATTCCATCAGAATACAAGAATATACAGAGTATAATGAATAAAGTACATTCGATAAATATCAAAGATTACAATAATTTACATAGCAGCGGAAAGACAATACAAAACACAACTGAAAGTGATACACGGATACAGAGCTTTCCGAGCATCGTTCCAGTTGTAAATCAGGATCCTGTGAATATAAATTTGCAAAACCAAAACTACTAGCTACCCGTGCGGAAAATAGGGGCACCCAGAGTTTAGGTTAAAACAATAAACTCCAGGTCAGTCATGTGACTGGTGTGAGAACTAAAACAGTTATTTAAAACTTTACTTTAAAAGAGAGTAATTCAAGGGACCACGCCGTATAACACGGAACGGGTTTCCTCCCAATAATACTAGTGCATATAACAAAACAGCGCAATGCTTTTTGGAAAAATGAAGCTATTATAAGACCCAGGTCCCATCACACAATGCAACGCAAGCCGGAGGATAGGGTTTTCCCTTATAATAGCCAAACATGCTTGGTACGTCAAAACAAATCATTTGATACTATTATAGGTGTATAGTGTCAAAACAATTTCAATCATAAATATCAATCATAGGCGGCATAGGTACCATCTATCATGTCGCCATACAAGTTCTACAATTAAAACCGCAATATCACGTATTGGAAATTGGATTTCCGTCATGAGTCGAGGCAAGGGGCAAGCTCCTCTCCGTTCGAGACACTCTAGCAAATGTCCCAGGACCGCACACAGCAATTCTTGGATCTTCAGGGCCGATCCTCTCTTACTTTTGAGGATTAGTTATTCCTGAACACACTTTTCTCGGTCCTAACAGACCTACATCCGAGGTGCCTCGTATCCAACAACCACACAGGTGAAAAGTATATAAATGTCAACCAGTTTAAGCACTGACCCCACCCATAGCTAGATAGAAACATCGTGCTCTCCCTGCAGTCACTATCCCGTTTTTGACTCATACCAAGGTGTGAGGCTCGCGAATTCACGTTATACACAAAGCTGCGCCACACAGGCCGTGCTTTGATCATCAACCACAAGACTTTGCTTTTCAACAGAAGCGTTGATCAATTGCCACTTACGCGTGCCACACTGGCAATTCACTCCATGCGACTGATGTCCATCGATATACAACCTCTGAGCTCGTACGTCTCAGAGAAAGGCATTAAGCAAGAGAATAAATTCTCCGTCGCTGAACAGATGTATATTTAATAGAGATCAATCAACACAGAATAAAATCCAATGTCAGACACAAAGTCCATTTACAAGTTCGTTCTGGGTCTGAACAAAACCGGAGGCACTTTCCTCGCATATCCATCCATCTCCAAGTACGTCTGGGCGATCACCAACTGTTCCTCTCCTCTTGGGTGTACAGCCCAATCGAGATCATCAGTAATCACCCAAACGATGTGAAGACTTCCGGTCTTCAACCACCGTCTTCATCTTCGACATCTCGTCGAATCGGTTATTCAGAATGGGTATAAACCCGACCTTTCCGAATAACCCGCGTATATAATAAACACGTGTTACACAAATACAACCTACGCCTCATTCCAATTCAGAATATTCTTTTATTCAAATTTTCACACTCTTAGGGAAAGGTTCCCATTAATTTTATCAAAGATAAATTCTTCTAAATTTATTCTTTAATCTTCCTTTGGATATCATTTCAAACCGTATTATGGTTTTCCAATCTAGTCGGGATTAGCGAACCACACCGAAGTAATTATTTATTTTATTTCCCAATCCCAACCTATTCATTCCATGAAGTGAAACTGGTCATACTTCATATCTAACACCACGGTGTTATCGGTAAAATTAATTACCATTTCACGTTCAAATCTAATTAAAGATTTAACTATCGCTTTGGAGCAAAACTGGTGGTACTCCATTCTCGATTACCTTTCAGATTTGATAATTTAAATTATCAATTCACATTTCAATCTAATTAAAGATTCATTAAAACTCCACTTAGTTTTAATCTTTCCAAAAAATCAATATCCTGACTTTAACTAGGTTAAAGAACCAATGTCATCTAAAACACGGTTCACGATAAACCCAGAATCACATTCAAATTCAATTCCAATTAAACATTATTTGATTGGTACACTTCATTAAATCTAAATACAAAGATTTAATCTTTTTCTCCATTGGGCTTAAGAACAGTGTTAATGAAGACACCATTCACGACAAACCCAAATCACATTTGATATTAAATACAAGACTCTGAATAGAAAATATACCGGCTTATATTCAATATCAAATTCTGAAACCAACAAATATCGTATTGGAAATAACGATATAAAATATATCTTTCAAATTGCCATAACAATATCTGTATAATCACGAAATCCAACATCGAAATATTCCGAAGATAATTTCGATTCAAATCCATTCCAATTCGTATATTGGAAATTCTGATTATTTTTAAAACCACTTTCAATTTCAATTTATTTATTTCAAAAATAAATTGATTTTAATTCTAGTTCAAAACTAGTTCATTTCGATAAAAATTTATTTTTATCTTTTCAAATGTGGAATTTTCCACCCCAGTTCTTCCCAAATCATTTCTTATGATTTTACACAAATTATTACTATTTTTAATAATTTTATCAAGGCACGTACAGTCGATTTCCACCAATGGCCATCGAACTGCACTTACAGCGACCTTATTCAAATTTGATTTGGACATAATTCCAAATCCAACCATTAGATTTCAAATTTCTAATATTCATTGGAAAGTTATTTTCGATACGAACCCAACGGTTCCGGTTTCAGGAGAATCCGACGGTCGGATCTCCCGCAACGTCAATTCGAAGTCAATGGTCGAAATTCACGTACTACCGCGGCGCGGCGCGTTCTATTCAGGCCATTATATATATAATATGTATATTATATATATTTCACCGATTTCCTTTTAAAACATATTTTATAAATCGTTTTAAATTCGTTTTTGAAACTATTTCAACTTCATATTCAATTTCGAATCGAAATTGAATATTCCACATCATCGATATACAAATTATAATACTTTCTAAACGTTATATTTTGAAATCACTTCTTTTCCTATAATCATTTTTAAAACGAATATAATCGATATGAATATCGCTCACGTCAAAATGGCGCGTCTCTAATCAACACAGCTTTATATATTTCAATAAATTCGTTATTCTATTCAACAAATGAATATTTATTCTATTCAACACATGAATATATATTTCTTTCAACATATGAATATTCACAACACATGAGCACTGTCAACTCATAACTATTTTTGTTATTTAATATCTTTTATAAAATTATGGTATCTATCGTTTGATTTTCAAATCAGACTCTAACTGTAAAGTAGTAAGAGAATGATTCCCTAAATATTAACTCCGAAGGCCGAAACCAATATCAGATCAATACCCAGGGAACCACTCATCTTATCTATTTTCCAATTAGTTTCTAACTTTAAATATGATAAAGATGTAAATCTTATTGTTAAAATATTTTATTCAACACATGAATATACATTTATTTTATCCTTTATTTTCCCAAATGGAATGAGGCCCAATCAATTACCATATAATGTTAATTATATGGATTCCATACAACACATGTATATAATCACAACAATAAATAATCAATCATCATCCAAAGTGCACCACACTGTATAAGCATCAAATATAGATATCTAACGCTTATAACAGCCTATCAATCAATCGATCGACATACAACTGATCAATCAGGATGAGTGGACTTCAAATATCATCCCAACACCCGTGTGGGGTTTCAAATCAACAAACACGTATTTATATTCACACACACGTTAAAAATAATATTTTTAACGATAAAATATTTTTAACTACATAAATATTTTATTTCATGTCACACAATCAATTTTCATCACAACAAACAATCAAACATACAAGCCATCCATGGTCTGTGGATGACGGGTGTCGAGTGCTACTAAGCACCGTCTGCATCCTAGTATATATTTAACTAGACAAGAAGATTTAAAGTGAGAATTTCTCACCGACTAGCTAATCCAAACGCCTCGACTCTTCTTATGTAGAAGTCATCGCTGTTCTCGCCCTTTCCCACTTTCGTTGCCCGTAGCAACTACATGTATAAAAATCACATTTTTATATTGTTGCTATGTATATAAAAATCACATTTTTATTTCAACGCTGTAAAAATCACATTTTTATTCCGCTATATATATATATAATAAAAATCAGATTTTTATTTCGCTACATATATAAAAATCGTATTTTTATATTCTCTACCTTATAAAAATTATATTTTTAGTCTTCTACTATAATAAAAATCATATTTTTAATCTTCTACTATAATAAAAATTATATTTTTAATCTTCTACTATAATAAAAATTATATTTTTATATCAATGTCTACTTTAAAAATTGAACCTTTCTAACCAAATAAAGATTATATTTTTTTCAAAACCAAGATTATGTTTTTTCTTTACACTGCTACATGTATATAAAAAATATATTCTTACTTTGAATCTATATGTGGAAAAATCATATCTTTTCCTAAGTAAAGATCTCGTCTTTCTATTTATCCTACATACAAATGAAAAATCAAATCTTTATCTTTAAAAATCTAGACTTTTTATAGTTAAAGATCTCGTCTTTTCTAATTTAGAAATCTAATCTATTCTAATATAAAAAAAATTCAATAAATAAAAACCAAAGCTTTTCATAATATAAAATCAGTTTTTCTTATATAAAATGAAATCAGTCTTTCCTATATAAAATAAAATTAGTTAGAAAATAAATTATTTAATTAAATAAGAAAACTTACTGTATTTTTCTAGAGGGGGTGCGGGTGGTTCAACAGCGGAAAGAGGAGCGGACTGCCGTGGAGGTGGATTGTGAGGTGCGGTGATGGACTTCAGGCGGAGCTCGCGGTGGCGCTGATGGCGATGGACGGTTCGGCGATGGCGAGGGGTGGACTGCGGCGGGATTCGATGGTGTTGGGTGGTCAATCGCGCAATGGGGGGGGCCGCGGATTCCATTGCGATGGTTCAGGCGCCTCGCTTCTCGCGCAGATGAATCTCACGATGCGTACGGTTTTCAATTTGGGTGGCGGAGCATCGAGGCGCGGAGCGATGGGGTTGAGGAAGGCGGAGGATCGATCGATGGAGAGGGTGGAGTGGCGGCGGCTGGTGGACGGAGACGATGGAGTTGGTTTTCGACATTGCCATTTTTCCTGGATCTGAGAATTCGGGTTTTTTTTATGAGAGAGAGAGACGGAAAGAGAAATAAAAGGGGGGCCTTATGTTTTAATATTATTTTATTATTATTATTATTATTTTCTCCTTTGAAATTTGACTTCTCATTCAAATCCCAAATCGCACCCAACGGCTGTCGCCCCTAGCTAATTACCCTCATTCTGAACACAATGGGATATGCTACGTAAGCGAATTCCATCATTTCGACCAGTTTCCGTCAAATTTAAAATATAAATATGTATATTCAATTTTAACGTACATTTTAATTTACCGGGGCCACATACGGACTCGAAAAATTACAGAAAAATTATTTCTAGCATCGTGTTGACGATACGATCCTAACAAAACTAATTTCGTCAAATTCTGAGATCGTTTAAAAAATGGTCATTTTTTGGTCGACCCGATTTGTCTGAAACTGTTAAAACACATTTAGCTTCGCCAAGCTCACATATTGATTCAGAAAATTACGAATTTTGAAACCTAGCAATAATTCGACGTCCCGGATCCAGTAAAAGTGGTTTCGTCGAAAACCGAGGTCGTTTGCAAAATGGCTATTTTCAAGGCCTTTATATATATTAAAATATATATAAATTCCACAGCGACTTTTCTGAATTTTAAACTGGACATATCTTTCAACTTCTAAAGTGAAATCTCTGTTTCTTACATCCGTTAGAAAGATATGATCAAACAGATTTAGATATTTCTTGTTTCGTTCAATTTCGACTTATTTTGAATCCTGTATATTCAATTGAAATTCGAAATCGAATTTTCGAACTATAGGGCCAATTTAGGCTCGTTATATAATTAAAATAAAATTATTCGTTTTAACTTCGTCGAAAATATTTTTTCCGTTGTTATTATTTAAAATAATTCATTTTAAATAACCAAAATTCATTAAATTCGCCAAAATAAAAATTTTAATTGGCTCAGAATTTCCGGGTTGTTACAGAATACAGCTTAGTTCGGATCTTACCAAGCTCCAAGGCTCTTTCATGTACTGCTTGGATTTCTCTTGGCTATGGCTTGCTTTGCTTTATTGGGGAATACTACAATTTATTTTTATGCTTCTTTGTTTTTGAGCATGACAGATATTCTAGTTATGTAATTGGGTATTGGAAGTTGATGGGCTTTTATTATAAACAATTATATTTAATAAATGATTTGAAGTACTTTTACTTTACTTTCCTCTGTTTTATATATGTTAGTCTTGTAAAATTTCTGTTCCAGTACCCATAATGCTCCATTGAAGTTAAGGCATTCCCTTAGTGAGTGACTTAATGGATGTGGGGTGTTACAAATCGGGAAATGACAAAAATCGGGTAGGCAGCATGGCTATGTGGTTAGCTCCCATTAGGGTGTATCATCACCTATCTAGAGAAATTCCATTTTTATTCTTAAATCTATCGATGTTGTCCCATTCGGGAAACGGTTGCTGATCCCAACCGTTGGTGATATACATTCGATACACTCAAGCAAAATGAGTGGTCGGTCATGTGTGGCTGAGTTGTAAGATGTTCTTGTTGAACTCGATGTATTCTCCTCTAGAGATACACCAGCGGCAGGTGGTTCCATACCTTATCATAGTTGGAATTTCATTACCTAATAAGTGCTTGCGGTTTTGATTGTATATTATATATATGGAACGTGAGATGCAATCGTTCCACTAAGATTCTATTTATTTGATTTAGACACTATTATAATATCTAAGAGTTTTGATATAAAGATCATTTTGGATACTCATAAGGGAAAAACCCGTTCCGTTATACGGCATGGTCTTATGAGATATCGTTTAGTTTCTCAAACTGTTTTAAATTGTTTACTCATACCAGTCCCATGACTGACCTGGAGTTTATTTTGTTTTGTTTTACCTAAACTCTTGGGTGCCTAAATTTGTATGGGCAGTCAAGTAGTTCAGGATTTTACGGATTTATCTGAAGGAGCTTGGAGCAGGAGGCTTCAACGTTTGTTATCTAGTGTTATTTCCGATGTATTGTAAGTGTTGTACTCTGATGATAATGTTATGTATATACAGTAAACTTTTGTATTTCAAAAGCTGTTATATATTATATTTTGTTCTGTTGCGATGTGAGATTCTGTGTGGTGTAAGTTCTTCTTCTTCTTCTATTCTAATATTTCTTTCTTTTTATTTCTCACCCTCTAACTTCTTTCAATAATGATTCGTATTTCTGTGCAATTTGGGTTGGACGTATGTTGTATTTAGTGAACTCAGATAGTGCGGATTTGCGGGACATTACAGTTGGTATCAGAGCTTAGGTTGAGCGAATACCTAGGCTTTGGTTGGATTGTGCTCATTAGAGATAGGGCCAGTAGTACCCTAGAATGAGTTGAGCGTATATATATGAGAGCGCATATTTGTTAATGGATATAAAAACTATTTTATATTGTTTTGGCTAGTCTGTTGGGTGGTTTATGAATTCTGGTCGAATCGTGGGACACCACGACGTCGAGAAGAGTTTGTAAATACTTGAACAGAAGATTGAACATGATATTGTTTTTAAGTGAGTAGATGAAATAATTTTACCCAAAATTAAACTTTGATAGAAAAGGAATAATTTTCTTAAATTATTATAATATATGGATGAGTTGAATAATATTATTATAATAAAATGAGATTGTAAAATCGGAATATAACCAAAATAGAATTTGTATATGGATTAAATATACAAATGAGATGAATGAAATTGAATTCAAACCAGAATGTGGAATTTAAAATCCTGGGAAGTTGGGAAATATTTTCTAAGGTATATTAGAACAAAATAGCTTTGTTTTAAAAGGATTTTGAAATTGTTTAAGCACTGAACTCACTTCAGTTGTTGGAAAATAATTCTGATGATGAATGCAACATCATCAGTGTTCATTTTCGAGTTTCTAAGTGACAAAATGCTACCATAGAAAAGTTCTTGATCGAAATTTGTTTTATAGGAAAACAAGTTAGTCTGAAAATTCAGATGCTTTGAATTTGAGATAGATATAAATATATGTATATATTTATATTATTTCAAAGAAGATTTGAAATAAGAACCTAGGAATTTGAATGATTGAAATTAAATTTAAATTAAGTAAGTTAAATAGACCGAAGTGAATAAATTGATCAGGATCAATTTAAAATAAAATTGGAACGCATATGGATGGAATATGAATTGAACGCGAATAACTTGATTGTAAACCATTCAGATAAAATGAATATAAGCATAATTGATCTTCAATGTAAAGGAAAACCAAAAGTTTTGGCTAGAACTAAATTAGTTGAAATATAAAAGTTGAGTTCCGCATAAGTGGAGAATAATAGGTTAGTAGCACTTTTCCTAACTTAGAAATTTCGGGGACTAAATTCTTTTAAAGGGGAAAGAATGTAATGACCCAGATATTTCGTCGGTTAATTTTAAATATTTAATATGGATTTAAATACTGAGCTGGAAAAATGAATGGAATTTTTATATTAAGTTATAGATTTAATAATCGATATACGATTTAATATCAAATATATTAAATTATCGTAATACGAAGTTAATTCAATTTGAAGTTAAAACTAAACTGAAAACAGTTCGAATGATCAGTACAAAATTCAGTTTGATTTAGAATAATAATATTAAATTTTTATTGAAGAATTTAATGGTTTGAAATTTAATTTATATCAATTTAAATTAATATTTGTTCCGAATGATCGAACCGGACTTCGACACTTATCCCAATGTGTTAGAATAATGTTATAACCCTAGGAATGTCATTTGTTGGGTTCAGAAAGGAGTTCGGAATCATGGGGAAATTTAATTAAAGGATACCAGTTTTAATTAAAATAAATATAAAAATTGAATAAAAATTAAAGGTAAAATAAATGGCCACATTGCTCATTTCTTCTTTCAGTGAACAAGAAATGACCACGCTGCAAACCTACGCTATGCCTAAATTTCCCTGGACATTTAGAAACGACGTTTGTTCCCTTCTCTTTTATATAATCGCAATCCCTCCTTTCTCCTAAAATCAATTCGATGTCCTCAGAAACTAAATCGCGATGGCCTCTTCAAATGGGAGTCTTCGATAACCCAGTTAAATACCAAATCGTGAGAGTTCAGTGTTCAACTTCAGGGATTTAAGCACGAGTCAACATCGAGATAGAAGCATGATTGCCTCGACGGTCTGTCGCGAGTGAAGTTTAGGTCACGGTGGGGTTTTTGGGTAATCGAATTTTAGGGTTGCGATGTCAGACTAAGCTCGGCGACAACAGGGACACAATCAATGATGGAGGGCGATGATGATTTGGGGGTGCGACTGGAGGAGTGTCGCGTTATTCAATGCAGCAGTTATTGGTGAAAGCGATGGAGTTTGAAGGGTACCACGATAAATTTTTTGCGTGATACAGGGAAGTTCATGTTCAAGTTGTGATCATTTCTGTAGATTGCGGATAATGAAAATGGCGTGTCATTGGAGAGGAGTTTGGTCTGGACAGTGAGGGAGTCGTTGAGTTCAACATCGAAGGTGCTGATGTGAAGCTGAGTAGCGGAGTGACAAACGGTGGTGTTTGCTGAGTTGTTCGACGACCAGCATAATGGCAAGGAAGGCAACCGGGTGTAGATACTCATGACGAGATCGATCCTTTTCTATTATCTCGAAGTCGTGACCAAGTAAGAATTGAACTTGGCCCAAATGGTGGTTACGTTGTCTTTGTGGTACGATCAAAATGGTTGGAGGGATGAAGGTCGTTGGTAAATTTCGGGGTATAGGCAGCATATGGGCAGAAAAAGGAAAGTTTAGAAACATGAAAAGGTAATCAATTTTTAATTTAATTTAGTTAATTATATATGTACATACAAATAGTAAACAGGCCCAAGAAAATTTATATGTCCTTCACCCGTAATCAGATTGTGATGGAATGAAATCGGTTGGATTCATGTAAATGAAAGCCAAGTGGACATTATTTTAAAGCGACTAGGAGTTAGCTGGATTTTTCATTTCTATCCGAATAATTAGTTTAAATTCAATTATGGAATGGATCGAAAATAAAACAAAGTGAGTAAATCTCACTCACTCGTTATTTAGAATTATTTTTATTCGGTAAAAATAATTGTTGTTGTTTGTTTGAATGCTTTCTGATTGATTTAAATATATTAGTTATTTAGGGTTGACTATTATATATATATATATATATATATAGGGTTAATGATTGGATTGTTCCCGCAGTCTCATTAGCGTATGCCCACGGTACCATAGCGGATGATTACCCTATGCGCCCCACGCTATGATAGTGGATGACCTTCTATACCGCGATATTCTGCCACGAAGCAGAATGGGTATTATTTATGTTGGCTAACGTCTATGGATGCAGGAAAACAGGTTGAAGGGATCCAACTGGATCCCTCAAAAATATTATTGTTGTTGTTTCATATATATTATCATATATGAATTGTTAGAAATCCTGTGATTTGTAATGGGGCGTTTTGATTGTTTAAAATAGAACTGGGTCTAAATGTTGATTTATAAAAATATCGTGAAAAGAGATTTTGAGATTTAAAAAAAAAGGAAAATTCTATTTTATAAAATAGAATTTGAATTAGAATAGGCTAAAAATATTTACTTGATTTTAAAATAAATAAAACAAGTATTGATTTTATAAACGATGTTTATAAATTAAATAATACAAGAAATTGAAGTGAATTTATAAATTGTGTTTATAAATAAAATAGATTGATATTCATTGGATAATCAGATAATTGAAATGAAATTAAAAACGATGTTTATAAATAAAGTGGGAAAATTATCATTGGATAGTTTGAATATTTAAATTCTAATGTGAATTTAGAAATAGAAATGGGGAAATCGTTTTAAAGAAATAAACGATGGGATTTATTCTGATGTTCAGAATATAAATTGAACTAAAATAAATCCGTAAGGATTTATGATTTGAATTCGATTAATTTGAATTTATTTGAATAGAATTTAAATCGAATATGAAACTTGAATTGAAATTAGAATTAAATTAGTTTATAAGTATGCTGAAATATTTTTGAGCATGTTATATTCAAATAAAAAGGCGAAATAGGCAAAACAGTTAATTAGCAAATCAATTAACGAATTAAGTTAAAACGATTGGATTATGTTGAAATGAATTAGAAATGTATGGATATACATGAGAGAGGTTTGGAATGAAGTTAATGAATATATATAAATAGAATGCTCGATAAAAAGGAACGTATTTAAATTGAATATGAGATTTTATGCGCCGTATCGGCTAGCCGCTTGGCTTTTTTATTTTCTTTTTGAATGGAGAGGCCTATGCGGCAAGGTTTGACTTTTTCCGGTAACCCCGTATAAAGGAGGTTATGGCAATTTTTCCGGAAATTTAAGGAGTTAGAATACTTTTAAGAAGATTTGATAAACCAGAAATCGATATATCGATATATATATAATTCGATAATAAAACGAACTTAAAATAGAATATTATAAACTAAAAGGAATTTTATAAATAAAATCCTGGGAGATATACGTTTTAAAGTGAACGATGATTTAAAAGCAAATGATTAGCAGATTTAAAATGATCTTGTTGATAAGAAGTTAATCAAATGGAGTTAAAGAAATAGAGTTAAGCAAAACTAGAAACTGACTAGAGATTAGTTAAGTTTAATAGTTTTCTGAGTATCGATCTGATGTTGGTTTCGGCCTTCGGGATTAATACGTAGAGAATTATTCTCTTACTAGTTTACAGTAGGGACTAATAGTTGTGGGATTGTAGTGATGCGTGAATAAGAGATGGAAATGTTTTCCAATATTAATAACGTGTATTTTCTAAATATAGAGAATAAGGAAATATGAATATATATATATATGTATGTATGTATGTTTGATGATGTGATCGCTAATTCCATTTGGAAATAAGATTGTTGTGTGTGCACAGACATTTTTCATTTGATAGTTAAATCACCGACTATCAAAGTTTTGACCATTTTAACGTTGTTAATATGGAGAGACCGGTTGGATTACCATCCGAAGAACCACTCCGTATTGGCCTAAGCATTGCGAATCATGTATGCCAAAGATAATTGAAGACGGAGTAAAGTGCAAGGGCTGTTGTATAAGTCCTAGGTAGAGATTGACTAGGAAGGATGTACGAAATAGTGCCTTCGGTTTCGTTCAGTCCCAGAACGAACATATATGGACGAATGTCTGACAAAATATTTCTAATGGTCGTATATGTTGGACTGTACAAATATATATGGTGGCAACGGATTTATTCCCTTAGCATAATATCCAGAATATTTGTGCAAACCCAATTAATGATTAACGGATGTGATAATGTGGCATTCAAAGTAATTGTGTTATCAATGAGAGAAGTAATCGTAGCCTCAGGCCTCAACAACCGGGAAATGACAAAAATCGGGCAGGCAGCATGTCTATGTGGTTATCTCCCATTAGTGTGTATCATCACCTATCTAGAGAAATTCCATTTTTATTCTTAAATTTATCGATGCTGTCCCATTCGGGAAACGGTTGCTGATCCCAACCGTTGGTGATATACATTCGATACACTCAAGCAAAATGAGTGGTCGGTCATGTGTGGCTGAGTTGTAAGATGTTCTTGTTGAACTCGATGTATTCTCCTCTAGAGATACACCAGCGGCAGGTGGTTCTATACCTTGTCATAGTTGGAATTTCATTAACTAATAAGTGCTTGCGGTTTAGATTGTATATTATATATATGGAACGTGAGATGCAAGCGTTCCACTAAGATTCTATTTATTTGATTTAGACACTATTATAATATCGAAGAGTTTTGATATAAAGATCATTTTGGATACTCATAAGGGAAAAATCCATTCCGTTATACGGCGTGGTCTTATGAGATATCGTTTAGTTTCTCAGACTGTTTTAAATTGCTTACTCATACTAGTCCCATGACTGACCCGGAGTTTATTTTGTTTTGTTTTACCTAAACTCTTGGATGCCTAAATTTTTACGGGCAATCAAGTAGTTCAGGATTTTACAGATTTATCTGAAGGAGCTTGGAGCATGAGGCTTCAACATTAGTTATCTAGTGTTATTTCCGTTGTATTGTAAGTGTTGTGATGATAATGTTATGCATATACAGTCAAATTTTGTATTTCAAAAGCTGTTATATATTATATATTTTTCCGCTACGATGTGAGATTCTGTGAGGTGTATGTTCTTCTTCTTCTTCTATTCTAATATTTCTTTATTTCTACTTCTCACCCTCTAACTTCTTTCAATAATGATTCGTATTTCTGTGCAATTTGGGTTGGACGTATGTTGTATTTAGTCAACTCAAATAGTGCGGATTTGCGGGACGTTACAGGATAAGTGTTCCCTAAGCACAACACAAGATAGAAAGCTAATTGGCTAGTAGAAAGTTTTTTTTTAAATAATCTTGATAGGTAAGAACCCATCGTTGTGTAGGAAGCATGAGGTAATATGTTAAGGAAGAAGTTAAACAACTCATGAAAATTATGTTAAGTGTCGATCCACTCTTTATTTCCCATTGATTTGAGTATACAAGTGTTTATAAAGAGAATCCCTAAATTGATTTAGAAATTAGGGTTTACTCTAGAAGAAAAGAGTACAAGAATGAGAAATGAGAATTCATCCCCCAAAAAATGACCACCAGCTCTTATTTATAGACAAATCGGGGCCCCTTTTGACATTGGGTGAGAAAAAGCTTCTTTCGGGTGTAGCAACAATGTGTCAGTCACTTTTCTCCTTTCGGTTCCTATTGCCTGGGTCTCGGCTGTTGTTGAGAGATATGGCATAGCCTTTAATGTGTCGGTATTTGCTTTCGAAAAGATGGTTCCGGTCTTTAGAGCCCCTTTTTGAAGTGATTTCTACCTTCTGTATCGAGGTATCGATAGCATCGGTTATAGCCTCCGGCTTTCAGAGATAATTTTTTGGCCTTGTCTTTAAGTCTTCATGATGTTTTCCTTCGTGCCTTGATTGCTTACGTTATTGGAGGTTGCTTTCGGTGTACTTCTTGTTGAAGTTGCTTCTAAGTAGCCGGCAAGCTTTGGGTCTGATAGCTGGCCTTCGGGAAGCTAGTGTCTCAGCCTTTTGTGCCTTTATTGTCTTTACCTTCTTTTGTATTGGCACTAAGTAAATCAATGACGATAGCCCTTTCATCTCCCTTTGCTTTTTTTATTCCTTGTCAAATCTTGGTCTCGGATCATCGATTGTCATCCTTTCTTTCTTATTTGCTTTCGACTTAAGGTGATTGGCTTCTGAAATTAACTTCACATTATTTGTCTCCTTCTATGGATCCATTCCTCCGGCATCCCTTTTTCTTGGTGGTACTGGCCTTTCTCCTTCCAGGATGGTGACGGTTGTCTATTGTCATCATTGCTTCTCTTATGCTTTCCGCTTTATTCTGGTGTTGGGTTTATACCTTCAGACCACTACCTTGTGCTAGGGGCGGTTAGATACCCCTTCACTGATAGCCTGTTTCGGTGTTGAATTTTTGTAGTAAAAGATAAACCGATGACCGAACATTCAATTAACATGAATACTCTATTTTCCACGTAATTTTGAGTATGTATGGTCTATGAACTTTTAAAAGTTTATCAACCTGAACTTTCAACATGAACTTTTAAGACTACTGTTAATAACAGAATTTTTATTAATACTAATTTTGATTGTTGATATTATTATACTAAACTTTTATGCTTGTTGTATCATAATAAGGTAAATATATTGCGCTTGCTTCTTAATTCGTTAATTATTTTTTACATGATTCGAAAAATTCACTAAAGTGAATCTACTACAAGTATTACGGATGTGAAAGGGACAACCAATTTCCTGTAGGCGCTTCCTTCTTCTCCTTTTGCAGTTTTGCAACTTCTAAATTCACAGTGGAAAACCTGTTTATTGCCTTTTTCGAGTATAGATTTTCTCGGGTTCTCCTTCGGATTATTTGATTTGCTTATTCATCCGAACTCAAGACTACGTTATTATTTATTTACACATAAAATGCGACAACTATGACCAAATCATTTGTTGATATTATTACTCCGTGATTGTTGGATTTGGGAAACGTGGACATTGAATATAAACTAGCCGTCCTAATTTTTATTGCTCTAAATTAATAAAGTTATATAGTGATGCATGTATTTCTTTTTACTACAACTGCGTTATGACTATTCGATCACAGTAGATCTTAAGTATGTCCATACTACACATCTCAGTTCTTCACCTACAACTAATTGCAAGAGAACTGAGTGAAATTCGTGCATTTCCAGTCTAATTTTCTATTTTGAAAAGGATTTAACTAAACTAAAATATTATATATTCTCCAAAATAGGGAGATTTGGTGTAATTTATATTATTGTTCATGATATCATATTCAAATTCTAATCATTTGCATACATAGTTTCAATATACCATTTAGTACGACAACACTAATACTTTTACATTTTTACTGTTTCATTACGTTTAACTCATATGTTTCTATCAGAAAGTTTTCTTTCAAATAGTTTAACAATTGCTTAATATTTCAATGAGCTTTTTGAAACATATCTTGACTACATTCATATTATGTTTAAGATCTTATCATTTTCACATATAGTTTCAATATCTTTTTACAAGATGGCCATAATACCTTTTCATTTTAACCGTATAGTTGTTTCATCGTGTTTAACTCATAAGTTTTTTCCAAAAAATTATCTTTATAGTTGTGTTACTATTGCATTTCTTATTAATGAGCTCATAGAAATATTTGTTCACTACCATGCATACAGAAACCTTTTTAATTTAATTTACTACTCTTACTATTGCTTCAAGATTCAAAATGGACTAACTAATCTTCATATTGCCTTATGTACAAAAAATTATAATAGTACAATGTAAAAGTTATGAAACTTTTTTTTACTAAATAAATATCTGCATGGAAGACAATTTTAATGTGCTAAAACGTATGAAATATTTGAAAAATCTTCTTCAAATACTATGAAATTTCCCAATAATGTTTAAAAATATAATATTATTTTGTTTTTGTTTATTTGTATTAACTTATTTTATCAGCGCTAGGGATGGAAATATGACATTGTTTCTAGCTTATAACCAAAGATTTAAAATTCTCAGTTATTTGTTGGACAGACAAATAGATATACAAGGTTATGTTGTTAGTGTCTCATTCTTGACCTTTTAACAAAGCCTCCATCATTTTCTATAACTAAAGCGAAGTGGCATGCAGAAAATCCTATAAAATATACAACTGATCTACCAAATAAACTTTATACTGGTCTTTTTTACTCAGCTTAGTGCATGCATAATTCATCGAAGATAACTTACATTAGCATTATCCAAGCTTATGGAACATACCAAAAAATTCTACCTCTTCATTTAGATCTTCAATGGCTTAAATTTTTTTGGTCTCTGCATTAGCAATTCTGAAATCCATGTTAACAATCAAAATTTCCTCATGTTGATAAGTTGTACTTTTTTCTTTTGATAACTTTATCATCCTATGATTTTGATGTCAGGAATCATTAGTCACAAGGAAATCCTAAAATGCATATATATGCATACTTTATCAACATATATACAATGTATGAATGCATGCACACTCATATATACGTATGTGGTCAGTTATAGTACTTTAGTTGCACTGAAGGGATTTTTTATTCTTAAAAAGATTCTCTTACTCAAAGATAATTTACCAAATATAATTTTGTTTTTATATTTTTAAAAGAATCTTTTGATACAATTTTAATCATGTTTTCTAAAATTTGCAATTTCTTGGTTTCTTCCACTCTTTATATTTCATCACTTTACATGTTATGTATGCAATCATTGTCAGTTTTTTCAAATCTATTTTGATTTTTTGGTCATCATGTGCATGTGAATACTTATAATGGCAGCTTATACATTATATGTGCTCGAGTTTGTTGTTGCAGCTTATTCATAGACAACATCCTCATAGGATTATGCGTATTTTACAATATCCATGCTCATAATTAAATACTAATTACTAGGTATGCTTTATCGTCTAATTGCAGCGTGATGCAAACCAGTTAATCTGATTCAAAGTTGACATTCAAATGTACAATAATCTACTTTTTTTACTCGATTTTTAACAAATTTTGTTCTGGTATTTTTCACATGAAAAGGTAATGAAACTATGTAGTTGAACTTTGATGAAGATACCAACAATAACATGAGCCCAAAACTGAAGCTAAATTTATTTATCTTTAACTTAGAGAGCTTTTATTCTTAGATATCTTTTGTTCATAATAATAAAATCATTGAACCATTTTAAGAAGCCGTTTGAGTGAAAATCCCCTTTATGTATATTGTACAAAATCAATTGATTATTATTATTAGATTGGTTTTAGTAATCGGTTTCTTTTAGATTGTAAATAGAAAGTAATATCCGATCTAGCCGTACATAAGATCAAATTAGTTTTATGACTATACCAAAGTTAGAAATTAATGAATGTATATTCGATTGACGATAGTTCTTCATAAAATATACCATGTTTCAGTTTTGATTATGCTTTTTTTAATCTATTTAGTGACTGTCATTATTGAATTGTTATGTCAACAATCAAAAGCTAGCACAATGTCCACATATCAAATCCCCATCCGAAGAAAATAGTAATCAAATCTATTATCAGAGCTCCAGCCTCATCCAACAATTTCATTAGTAGTTAACTTCCTTTACCAAGAAATTAAGATTTCTTCCGTTATGGAAAAATCAATTTCTACTTCTTCCATCATTCACACTCGGCAAAATTGAAATTTTACTTATCTTTTATTTATTGTCTTTGTCATTGCGTCCTCGTACATGTCTTAACAAATTAGATATCAAAAGTAATATTTTTATGCCTACAGCCTTTTTTAAATGCAATGAGATAAAAGATTATACTTTTCACCCTAAGTTTACTGTTATTATTTGAATTTTAACAAAATATAAAATGTAAACAAACTGTGTGAAGTTGGGAATTTTCAAAATTATTTTTTTTATTTTAAAATTTTAAGTTCAGCACGAAGTACCATTTTTGATACTATGTTCTGTTACTTAAGAGTTTTTTTCTTTTTCTTTTTTCGAGTAACTGTTAAAAAAATTATATAGGTGAGATGATAATGAAAATCAGGACTCTTTTTGCTATATTTGACTTATTATAATACACAATTTACATAGATTGAAAATTTAGTGATAGAATTTTACGGAAGAATAAAAATCAATTTATGCTGGAACAACAACATTTGTGTTAGTAGATATTTGGGTACCCCAAAATTAATTTATACTATACTCGCACTTGCAATAACAAATAGATTATAACAGGAAACATTGTTTTAGTTCAGCTAAATTTGTGTATATTAGAGTTTATGTATCAATGTCTAAGCCATGTAACATTTATGATTTGATTCAACTAAACTTATTATTCTAATCAATAACTGCACATATTTTTATTCTTGAAATTCCTCAATATTTACATTCTTAATACATAGAATGATAAAGACAACACAAGATAGAAACTCCATTTAACATTTGAGTCAATATGAGTATAACAACCCAGAAAATCAAAAACAATTTAATAATTTTATTTTAAGAAATTTTGACAGAAAATGTTTGCAAATTTAAAAATTCCATTTTTAAATAATAACAAAGCTATTAAAAATAGCCATTTTGCAAACGACTTCTGTTTTCGACGAAACCACTTTTGTTGGAACCAGAATGTCAAATTATTGTTAGGTTTAAATTTCCATAATTTTTTGAATTAATATGTGAGCGTAATAAATTAAAACGCGTTTGGTAATTTCCATTGAATTGGATCGACCATTAAAAAGGCCATTTTCAAACGGTCTCCAAATTCGACGAAATTAATTTTGTTAGGACGTATCGTCAAAACATGGACAAATTTATTTTTCGGAAATTTTTGGAGTCAGTATGTGGCCCCGGTAAATTAAGATATACGTTCAAAATTAATATTAAATGTTTTATACTTTAATTTAGAGAAAAACTAACTGAAACAGTCGAATGGGCTTACAAAACATAGTCCATTGTGTCCAGAATGGGGGTATTTAGCTGGGGGCGACAGTCTTTGGGCTTGATTAGGAGTTCGTATGGATTAATGGGCCTTTTTGAAATTAAAGAAATTAAATAATATTAAAACCTTTATAAATACCCGAGGATTAAAAACCCTAATCTTATTTCTAAGCCGCCATCTCCAGAAACGAGCGACCTCTATCATTCAAAAATTCTTCCTCCAATTTCTCTCAAACTACTCAATGAAACTCATTGATCTTTGGAGAATTTTGTAGTACTCTCCACCACCTACAAATCCATACCCGGTTCACCCCTTATCGTCGCGTGTAGCTCGAGAATCGAGCCTGGGAAGTTTGGTCGTTCAGACCGCCACCGTACCACATAGCTGCCATCGAACTGGGTCCCACCACCAGCGTTAGGCGCGCCCCTCCTCCCTCTATGACGTGGTGCAACCTGATCGGCTTCACACTTCACGGATTGGAAGAAAATCTAAAACCTAGTTTTGAATCATTCGCAGAAGGTATCAGCCTATGTAATTTAAACCATTTTCAACATTTAAAAGTGTTACTAATTGTGATTTAATTAAAAAAAATCATATTTTTTGATACGATGTCGAAATCACATGAAACAGGAACCATTGTGATCGTGACAACGTCTTCTACGTTCTAGAAAAGACTAGAACAATATTGAAGCTTGCTACGAATTTAGGCGAAGTCAAAACCAATGTGAGATTTCTAAATTTAAAATAAAATTTATTGTGATCATGATGTTAAATTTATATATATACGTTGTGTAGAATACATGTATGCATTATATGAAATTGAAATTGATTGATTGTTGTTAGATCAAAAAATGGCTCTAACACCCAAATTTTCATATTTTGAGCATAGGATATGAAGAAATAATCGAAAAATAGAGAAAAAATCAAGACAACGAGATTTTTATAGTGGTTCGGCGTTAACGAGCCTACGTCCACTTCATATTTTCTCATTTCACTCATGGATTACAATTACAATGAATATTGTCTTTCAATCACTTGAATTCAATGAATAATTCTCTCTGAATCCATTGAATTTATTGAGGAAGATGGTGGTTATTCATGGAGAAGTGTTGGCTATGGCAGCCATGGATGAGGAGATGCCAAAAAGTCCCTTGAAAATGCCCTCTGAAGGTGTATTTATAGCTGTAGGAAAGCTCCTGGGAGGACTGGTTCGTGATGGGGTACGTGGCAGGCGATCCAGAAAAATAGGAGAGCCAGTAGCCTTAAGAATAGGTCAAAACAAGCTGCGTTTGAACAGGTCCGAAGGTCGGATCGCAGTCATGGGTCGGATCGCGGTCATGGGTCGGATCGCGGTCATAGGTCTGATCGGATCGCGTAGGCAAGGGCGGATCGGATCGCGGTCATATGCCAGCTTACACACATTCATGGAAATGGGCGTAACTTTCAAACCGTAAGTCCGATTGAGCCAAACCAAAGCTCAAACTGAAGCTAATTCAAAGGGCTACGAGAATATGAGGTGAATATATCCAAATGAGGTCATTTGATAGGGGTTTCGGGCCAGTTTATACTGATGTTGTGATTTTGACCAAACTGCCTTGTGTCTTCTGATGATGCTTCCAATGCCGGAGAGCGATGTTATCCAGAGATTCCATATGAGACAGCATTTACCCAGAGGTATGTCAACATGATCTTTGCTTTGGGTAGCCTGGTCACAAAGCAGGCTAACATTTTTCCCCCCAAAGTACATCTTATCGAGGATGAGATGTGCTTTGAATATGTTGAGCTAAATCTTTCTGGAATATCATTTGTCCTTGAGAAGGCTTTATCCAATTGTTGCATTGCTTCCATTGGAGCTAATCAGGCTAAGTTCTTTGAGAGGAGTATTCGAGACGATCAAGAAATTGTTTAAACCTTGTCAAATCAAAAGATCTAATTCATCCGTCAGAAGTCATGCTAAATTGTCGGCTCCCGAGCGTGATCCTACACGCATAGGTCGTCGCCAAACAACACCATCACTTTATGCAAGCCAAGCGCGTGGTAGGGTTGGACTTTCTTTTACATATGAGACAACAAATGAAGTAGCCACCCAAATCATGGGGCGATGTAAGAATCTTTGGGCTCTAAGCTAACAACTGGACTGTTGGGATAAAGCACATCAGAATCAACATATGAATTTGTCATTTGTACTCAAGTTCGAACTATCTTGATATCTTGATATTAATCCAGGATCTTAAAATCGCATTGAATCGTAACAGTAAGGAATTCAAAAGCCATGATCACTCTGGATCGTAGTCGAGAGAATCCACAATTGTTACGGATCATTTCTTAATCCAATATTCACATATGAAGTAGTCAGTAAGGGATGTTGTTAAAATTATGTGGACCAGTGCCTATAGGATCGTCACCATCGCAAGGTAGTAGATAGGTTTGTCACACCTTCCATTCGGTGTAGTTTGAGTCTTTAAGTTCACATTCGATCCAGAAGCTAGCTTGCTTGGTCGGCAAAGATGAGTAAGATTATACTCCGGAGGCATGACGTACATGTTTTGAATCCCATTTCATGCCAGGATTGTCTTCAAAGTTAGTCTATGAACCGACACTTGTGCTCTTAGTGCCATTGGAGGACAAGCGAGGTTAGTACTTATGCCCCCAGTATCAATGGGGGTTGAGTTGAGTCAATAAGGCATTTAATCTTGAAGATTTTATACTTCCTGTCGTTGCATCTCGTAAGAGTTGCAGGTTCAGCAATCTTAGTCGACCCAGATCATTCTGTACTATTTCTCAATTTAGCAAAAATCGGAATGGTATATGCAAGTGGTTGAACCACATTTGCTTTGATATCATCTCTCCCTTTTAGTCAGATAGTGAGGATTGCCTCATCGGGCATCAGCGACTTCTGTTACTCTCATCAGATCGGTTGCGGAGTCAAGTAAGGCCGTTGAATGCGAGTGAATAAATGTCGTTATGAAGTTAGTTGGGCCCCACCATTTATGCTTTAGCATAGTCCGAAATGGTTGTCACAGTCTTATTGAGTCTCTTTCTCATGCTCGGTTCAATTGTGCTTGACAAACAAGATCATGGGCTCGATTAGTGGTATAGAATCTCTTTGGAATTGCACATTCTTGTCATTGTTTTCTAGGGCTTTTCCTTTGTCCTTATCGTTTCAGGAATTAGAAGGTACTCCATTCTTTAGTCAGGAAGGCATCTATGTCATTCGTCTCGACGCTAACACCTTTTTGTCATGAAAGTCTATCCACTTCAGGGTTGAATTCATCAAAATCTCTGAGCAAGTCTTGTTATAGAGAAAATTTAAAGTCCGGGGGAATAACAGGGGATCCTGACGTCCCACGTGTGAGGGCTGTAATTGTTGTTATCCATATCATCTCGAGAAGTGCCGCCTCTCGAGAGGCGTCAAATCAAACTAGCGAGCAAGTTGCCATCAAATAATTGATGCACATTATCAAGATCCTGGCTGGTGCCCCCAGCATCGAATCTGAGATTACAAAGGGGGTATTTGCTGATTTCTTGTTTCCACGTCGATATTGGCCCCAGGTTATGGTTCGAGTCATTCGACCTGACCGGGTTCCTGTTTTTCGAATTGTTGCGTTCTTTCTTGGAGCTGAGTACGAAATGTAGCTCGAGTATTCATTCGAGTTGGAGTTAAAACTGGTCGTGCATGATCTGAGTTTGTCACAATTCTTGCATTCTCGTCTAGGACGTTGCAGGTAGTTGTTCCATTGCCCGTGTTTCCATCCATGACGTAGGGAATCGAAATCGCATGATGCGCGCCTGCTGATTGGTTTGTGTTCAACCCAAGCTGATGGTTGATATCTGACTGTGCCAAGTTCGTCACTACCTGAATTTCAATTTTATCATTTCCAGCGAATTGATGATTATTGCTCGGCCTTCCAGTTCATTCCCGAAATAGGTGAAGGTCGGCCTCGGGCTTCTTGATTCTACACGAGCATTAGTCGTTAATCAGGCTGTTGTCATTCGGTTGGGAACGGAGGCATCGAGTAATTGAACTATGCTGCTCAAGGCTCGTATCATGTGCCCCCTATCCACAGGGGGTTTTGTTGAGTAGTACACTTTGAATTCTTATCTTCTCTGGATTCATGTTCACTTCTCGCATCAAGAGCCGGAGTTGAGTGCTAAAATGAATTGTTGGTATTCAGCCCATGCTAAGCCCTAGTCTCCCATCCAAGTTCCGAGGACAGAAATCAAGCGGTGAAGGGTCAGATTGTAGTCGCCTCAAGTGCTCACGTTTGCTCTTTGCATCAAGGGAAAGGTCGGGGACGAAATGGTTGCATCATGTTCAATTATTACGTGGGATATATCCAGCCTTATCTGAGCTTCCCATTCTGGAAGTAAGTTGGGATCAACAGATGGACGTTCTCTTTGCATCTACTTTCTGGTCTTCAAGGGGACTGCATCATCTATTTGGACGCGACCCTTTGTCCGTTTTCCATTAGCATGTTGCCATCATTACGAGTGAGGCCCTCGCGTTCTTGACTAGTTATCTTTTGTAAACCTACGTTTAGTAATAAAATCTTTGTTCCTTTCGCATTGTCTTATACCTGCGAATGGGCAAATAAGTCATGAAGCGTTATAAGTAGTCAATGCAATTATAAATGAAAATGTACTAAAGTAGTATGTGTGTATAGGTATGCTCCCAATCAATCATTAACTTAGTGCCTGGCCAGGACTTTGTTGAGGATTGATTAGGATCTTAACTGTTTTGCCCCTATGTCCGGACATGGAGGATCCGGGCTCGGAGTTCAGTCAGTCCCCTGACACTCTGGCGGGGTAGGAGCCCTTGTGGCACTAAGTCTCTAGCGCCTTTATACTCTCTCTGGAGTTCGAACTCAGCTTTCAATCTGCTCCCCAATCCTTCAGCGGGGTAGGAGTTCTAGCTTGTTTCATGATATGCTCAACGATCCTTCAGCGGAGCAAAAATTATGGGGGGTGCTGAGTCTCCAGCACCTTTCTCAGCGCTTAATCATAGACGCTTTTATACTCTCCTGGCGGTCGCCAAGGTTAGAATTCGAGCTCATCAGTTCCGTCGATCCCCGATCCTTCAGTGGGGTAGGAGCTCTTTCTCAGCGCTCAATCGGACACGCTTTTATACTCTCTCTCTGCTCTGGAGAGTTAGAGTTCGAGCTCAGCAATTCAATCGCTCCCTGATCCTTCAGCGGGGTAGGAGCTCTTTCTCAGCGCTCAATCGGAGACGCTTTTATACTCTCCTAGCTTTCGCTGAGGTTAGAGTGTTGTCGAGGCGGTTCCTATCATGGTGCACCTTCGCGCCTTATGGACGTCATCTTCGCGTCCTTTATACTCTCTCTCGAATCATGAGAGTTAGAGTCATGGATCGAGCGGTCTTCAATCAGGCACGCCCTTCAAACTCATCCAAGGTTTATATTTTAATCCAAGCTCTGAGGATTAAAGTCAGACAGACAAACAGTTGGAAAACGTTTCCCAAGGCTCTACGTTCCTCCGAACAGTCTTTGGGAGGATTGGTTGGCACCAAACTTCGGGTACCTGCGTCATTTATATCACACGAGTTAGTCATGTCAATAACTCGGAAAGCATGTGAAAGTAAATTGCATGATTGAAAAGTGAGCATATCAAGGGGCAGTATTGCCTCCTTTATTTGAATTCATGTAATCCGGTGGCGTCGAGCATAGGATCGAGCCATGTAGGCGGTCACACCGCGTTCATCTGGAGTTGGACTACGACTTTGCGATTCAATGATTTATGTACAATTGTCTTGCGGTCTGCAATGTGTAAGCCAAGGATTGGATGATCATTCCGAATCCACCTTGAGCTATATGTCTTTCTTTAGACGGGGGGCATGACTTTGCTAGCGAGCAGTTCAGTCGGGCCCGTTATGGCAGTGCTCCATAGTTCTGCATGCGGGTGCTAAAAGTCTAATCGATACCAGATCCAAGTTACCTACACCATCCACATATTATTTCATCTGAGTTAATTACATCAATAACTCATAAAGGATGCAAATATAAGAGTCATGGTTATAGAATAATCCTGTTAAAGGAATGAGTATCATTCTGAGTGAAAAATGGCGTTGCATATTCATTGCAGGTCCATTTTTCTTCGCTCTATCTCTGCCAATGAAGGGCTGCCAAAGTCTTTTAGTTGATGAGGAATCCTTTTTCAAATTATCATGGGGGCGGCAGTCCCAAAAAAGGAATAGACCTTGATCAGGGTCTTGAGATGGCAAAGGCGGCTTAGTAGGTACTATAAGCGAGTGATGAGGTCGCATCTCTTTTTGAATTGCCTCTTTTCCCCCTATGCTAAGGGTAAGGATAGAGTGTCAGGAAGTCATGACTATATCGCTAATGGTAGCACATCGTCGCATTGGTGCTAAGAAATAGGATAATGCTGCTGGTGAGATAATCATATCTCACCAATTTGCTGATATGCCTTCGATTCCATATTGGGGGCAAGAATTAAATACTCAATTTGCTACTCTTCGGGCAAGAAAAAGGCAGTTGGCCGTGCAAACTCCTGACGTGTCAGCTTTGAATTGGATGATTTATTCTCGAGGGATTCATGCTCAAATCTCTAGTTGCCTCCAGCGTCCGGGGAATGAGTTTGCTTGACATATAATCGATGAAAGGAGTGGAAGTGTGAATCTTCACTTTCTAGCTTCAAAATTCCGTTCATCAGAAGTTTCACTCATGTACATCTCCCATTTAACGGGAAGTTGACTAGTGATTTCGACGAATCATTCAGGGCAGCGGATTTAGCAATGAGGCTCATTGATGTCTATCTCGGAGCAACCTTCCAAGGAAAATAAGCCATGTCGCCTTGCATGCCTTTCACTTCACCTTGTTAGATGCATTCTGTGCTGTAGGAAGTTCATCATGTGGTTATCCATGACTCTCTTCCGGGTTCGGTCTCCAATGCTGGATCAACTTCCATCTGATCAATGGTTGTATTTTATAGTGTCTTGATAGGGATCATCTCTATCTTTTCTAGATTGTCGGACCCTTCTAACTTGGTCAGATTATCCGCCTTCTGATCTTCTGCTCGTAGGACATGAGATATGTTGTAATGTTCCAATACATCCAACAGCCCTTCTTCTGGTTCTAGGCAAGCTGCGAGTGGTGGTTCCTGCGCCTGGAATTCCTTTCGAGCCTGGTGAACAACGATATAAAAGTCATAAAATATGTTCGATGCCACTATTCCCAACTCCTTAGCAAATTTCAATTCGATAACCAAGGTGTCGTCTTCGGAGCCGTTGTTAATAGCGGAGAATTTCAACCGTAAGGCATAGTAAATTGACCGTCCTTTAGGGGTTATTAATAAGACACCGACGTCAGACAGTCACTCATTCTTTGCACCGTCTAATTACATCTTCCAGGTGCATCTTCTACATCTGACACATCCTCTTCGGGAGTGGTACATTTAGCCATGAAGCTGGCTAATGCTTGTCCTCATATGGACTTCTTTAGGAGGGAATTGAGATCAAACTGGTTCAGCTCTATGTTCCGTTTGAGCAATCTTCTAGATACCTCAGGTCGCTGCAAGTCCTGTCGTAGTAGCTAATCAGTGTGTATCACAATCATATAAACCTGAAAATAGTAGGGGAGCTTCCTTTTAGGCGGACTTTATTCAAATCTGAGAAATCGATGCATGTGCGCCATTTCCCATTAGCATTCTTGACGAGGACGGGATTTGATACCCAAGCGGGTTGTGTGGCGCCTCATATAAAACCATTGCCTTTTAGCCTTCTGAGTTCTTCTTTCAAGGCAGACGCTCTCCCTGGACCGAGCATACGTCCTATTTGCTTGACAGGAGCACAATTTAGGTTTATACTCGATCATAATTTATGGTAAAATCCTACGAATATTAGCATAGGTCCAATCGATCATATCCAGGCTCGCCTGTAGAAAGCATGTAAGTTCCCTTGATCGGAATAGGTATAAATAAGATCCGACTTCAAGACGTTAGTCAGGACGGCATCACCAATCAGAACATGTGTAGTTGTGTCATTAGATGTCACCCTTCTGCATCCCGAATCACCATCCTCTCTGGGGTTTATGTCTTCGAGCAGATCATCGGGCAATTCCTTTTGTGATGTTTCCTTTATTCGCAATATTGACACCTCCTTCACACTCCATTTCATCTAGGGGGAAGTGTCTTTGGGTTTCACGCCATCTGTGTTGCATAGCACATTCCATCCAGCCAAATAGTCGGCTTCTTCAATAACTCGGTCACCATAGACCATTCTCACTACATCTTCGGTTGGGATATTTAGTAGTAGACACCAAAGTGCTAGGTAGAGCTGGTCAGTCTAGACCTTAATCAGATAAGTTTGACTGCGATAGCGTGGCTTGCAAGGCTTAAAGTAGTGTTCACAAATTCTATCACGACTATTGTATGAAGTGGAGAGCTAATGGTTGATTCATATTTTCATTGATCTCAAATTCTCATTTCTTGGCCAATGTCATATGGTGGCTGGTGAGCAGTCAAGTTGTTATCATCCCAGCAATGATCCATATATCCAATCACGGCCTGCAGAGGTTCAATTGGTTCCTAACTCTGGGGACCAAAGTACATCGATCTAACCCTTGGACAGTGGAAATCAATCTATCTCGATGCGGTTGACGGCAAATAGGTGAACCGTAGGACATACGTTTTTCACCACGCCATTCAAGCGAAGGGTAATTTTGTAGTGCTAGGATCCTTACTTGCCGTCGGGTATCCCATTATTGAGAATCATGGTCATTGGGATCTTCTGAGTCATCCTCAGAATAGTATCCAGATTACTCTATGTCAATGTCATCTGGGATTTCGCCTCTAGGACAGGTTTAAGTCATGTAAACTAGGTGATCACTATTCGTTCAGGAGCATCATCAGTTGCATTTGGGAAATATGCACACCATTGGAACTTTTGGAAGAGGAGGTTGCCAAGAGATAATCATTATCTCGTATACCGTCATAGCCAGCGTGCCGAATCTTTCCAATAGCTCCTCACATTGAATAACATCAGTATTAAGTGTTATGGCTCTAGAAAGAATCCTCAGAATACCTACCGAATCTTGGTCGATAAGCATTTGTGATAATTGTGGGTCAAAATGTACTCCGAGCCGAAGGCGAGCTGTGCTCCGAGCCGAAGGCGAGGCCGTCAGCGGGTCCAGGCGTAGCGCACGATTTTTTCGATTTTGGAAGATAGAGCCTTTTCTGAAATGATCTGAAAATTACATTTTTTCCAAAAAATGTCACTTTATTGGGTCGGGTCGCGACCCTTGTTCGTCACCACTTTTCTGGGTCACGGTTCGCTACTGTCGTCTGGTTCGTGGCTCGGATCGTCAATTAATCAACATCTTCGGATCGGATCGCGGATCCTACACCAGGTCGGGTCGTGAAGGTCACTCTGGGCCCGGGTCGTGGAGGTCGTTCTGCGAACTACGAATCGGATCGTGATGGCTCTTTGGGCTCCGTTCGTGGAGGTCATTCCGCGAGCTACGAATCGGATCGTGATGGCTCGTTGGGCTCCATTCGTGGAGGTCGTTCCGCGAACCGCGAGCCAGTTCGTGATACCCCCTGCGATCCGCGAACCGCGAACCGAGAACCGGCCACCTGCTCTAACCTGCTCGTGTGCATTTTCTTTATTATCCTCATTTGGTCGTGAAGCATGTGAACCCTTAGCTTTTTTTCGAAGGTATGTAGCTCTGATTTTCTAAAATCAACTAAATATTCAAAAATGGTAGAAACGTGGACTGTTTTCTTCGAACTTTCAAATCCAAATAGTAGAATAGCAATCCGATAGGTTGAGAATTCGGTTCTCAGTGAAAGCACCAAAATGTTATATCAAAAAATGGCTCTAACACCCAAATTGTTGTATTTTGAGCATAGGATATGAAGAAATAATCGAAAAATAGAGAAAAAAGCAAGACAACGAGATTTTTATAGTGGTTCGGCGTTAACGAGCCTACGTCCACTTCATATTTTCTCATTTCACTCATGGATTACAATTACAATGAATATTGTCTTTCAATCACTTGAATTCAATGAATAATTCTCTCTGAATCCATTGAATTTATTGAGGAAGATGGTGGTTATTTATGGAGAAGTGTTGGCTATGGCAGCCATGGATGAGGAGATGCCAAAAAGTCCCTTGAAAATGCCCTCTGAAGGTGTATTTATAGCTGTAGGAAAGCTCCTGGGAGGACTGGTTTGTGATGGGGTACGTGGTAGGCGATCCAGAAAAATAGGAGAGCCAGTAGCCTTAAGAATAGGTCAAAACAAGCTGCGTTTGAACAGGTCCGAAGGTCGGATCGCGGTCATGGGTCGGATCGCGGTCATAGGTCGGATCGGATTGCGTAGGCAAGGGCGGATCGGATCGCGGTCATATGCCAACTTACACCCATTCACGGAAATGGGCGTAACTTTCAAATCGTAAGTCCGATTGAGCCAAACCAAAGCTCAAACTGAAGCTAATTCAAAGGGCTACGAGTACATGAGGTGAATAGATCCAAATGAGGTCATTTGATAGGGATTTCGGGCCAGTTTATACTGATGTTGTGATTTTGACCAAACTGCCTTGTGTCTTCTGATGATGCTTCTAATGCCGGAGAGCGATGTTATCCGGAGATTCCAAATGAGACAGCTTTTACCCAGAGGTATGTCAACATGATCTTTGCTTTGGGTAGCCTGGTCACAAAGCAGGCTAACAATTGTGGTTTCGATGAATTGTTGGATTGAATTGTGTAGTAAAAATAAAATGTCCATGTTTGATAAAATATGTTTATACAATAAAAATCGTATTTTTATTGTATACGTGAATCAATAAAATGTTCATGTTTGATAAAATATGTTTATACAATAAAAATCATATTTTTATTGCATATGTGAATCAATAAAATGTTCATGTTTGATAAAATATGTTTACACAATAAAAATCATATCTTTATTGTATATATGAATTAGTAAAATGTTCATGTGTGATAAAAAAATGTTTATACAATAAAAATCATATTTTTATTGTATATATGAATAAATAAAATGTTCATGTTTGATAAAAAAATGTTTATACAATAAAAATCATATTTTTACTGTATATATGAACCAATAAAATATTCATGTTTAAAATATAATGTTTTTACAATAAAAACGCATTTTTATTGTGTATGTTTAAATCATTAAAAATATTTATTGTTTGAACTAAAATATGTTAACAATAAGAATATACATTTTTATTGTGTATGTAGGAATCATTAAATATATTCATTGTTTGAAATAAAATATGCTAACAATAAAATTTACATTTTTATTGTATGTAGGTTAGATTAGAACATTGTCATTTACATGTTAGCGATGTTACGAATATATTCATATGTTAAAAATATGTTTTGATTTATTATAACATTGTCATTTACATGTTAGCGATGTTAGGTAAATATTCATATGTTAAAAATATGTTTTGATTTATTATAACATGGTCATTTACATGTTAGCGATGTTAGGAAAATATTCATATGTTAAAAATATGTTTTGATTCATTAAAACATTGTCATGTTAGCGGTGTTAATAGAAAAATGTTCATTTGTTAAATATGTATTGATTCATCAAAATAATGTCATTTGTCAAACATGTTTTGTCATTAAAAATGACATTTTTATCATGTTAGATTAGAATAAAAAGAATTATATGTCAAACATGTTTTGTCAACAAAAATGACATTTTTATCATGTTAGATTAAAATAAAAAGAGTTATATGTCAAACATGTTTCGTTATTAAAAACGACATTTTTATCATGTTAAGTTAGAAAAAGAGGATTATTTGTTAAACATGTTTTGTCATTAAAAATGACATTTTTGCCATGTTAGATTAGAAAAAAAAGAATTATAGGTTAAACATGTTTTGTCATTAAAAATGACAATTTTAACATGTTATTTTAGATTAAAAGAATTGCATGTTAAATTATGATTTGTTCATTAAAAATGTAACTTTTAACATGTTAGTTTAGATTAAAATGAATTACATGTATACATATGATTTGTTCATCGAAAATGTAACTTTTAACATGTTAGTTTAGATTAAAAGAACAACATGTTAATATAAGTTTTGTCATTAAAAATGTCACCTTTAACATGTTTGTTTAGATTAAAAGAATTACATGTTAGTATATATTTTTCTTGACAAAAATGACATTTTTATCATGATAATTTAGAATAAAAAAAGAATTATATGTTAAACATATTTTGTCATTAAAATATTGTCATTAACATGTTAGCGATGTTAATATATAAAAATGATCATTTGTTAAAAATGATTTTGTTAGATTAAAATAATGTAATTTACATGTTTGCGAAGTTAGAAAAAAAATAATCATTGATTAAATATATTTTTGTTCATTAAATATAATTTTTAATATGAATATGAAGTGTACAAAATTTACATGAAATAAATGGTTTTGAAATCGTGGAACGAATTATATAAATATATATAAATACATACATACATATATATATACATATATATATAAATTAAGTGAATCGCGTGAGGTAGTTCGCTAACTTTAAACGATTATACCGAGAGATCCGACCATAGAATTTTTCCAAAACTGGAACCGTTGGGTTCGCTTGGGAATGATCTTTCAAACGATATTAAATTTGTTAAGATCAAATTGTTAGATTTCGATAAATGTGTAATTCGAATCTGAATAAAAAAGCGCCAGGGCCGCGTAATGACCTGAAGAGTCGTTCGAATTAAATGGGCTATTTTTATGGAAATGAAAATAGTGAAAAATCATTTTAAAATATTATAAACGATATGAGATGAAAATAAACTAATTTCCCCTTGGGTTATAAAGTAATGTGGACAGTTAGATTTATTTGACATTAATTTATCAAATTGAATTAAATTTAACCAAAGAAAGAAGTGATTTGAATTATATATATATATATATATTCGAGAATATTTGAAAAGGCTGAGTTAAATCTCATTTCAAATAATTATACGACGACTTGAAGTCAAAGACATTGAAGACGGTGGTTGAAGACCGACGATCTTCACATCGAATGGACGACTACTGATGCCCTGAATTGGGTAGCTCCCAGTAAAGGGTTAAAGTAGTAGTTGTCCGGACGTACTTGTTGATTATCCAGATATGCGAGAACCTCTCTTCCATATTGGATATATGGGATGAGGAATAAGGTGCCTCCGGTTTCGTTCAGACCCAAAATGGACTTGTAAATGGATGCGTGTCTGACATTGGATTTCGTTTTGTGTTAATTGATTTCTATTAAATATATATTTGTTTGGTGAAGGAGAATTCATTCTCTTTCTTAACACCCTTCTCTAAGACGTACGAGCTTAGAGGTTATACATTGATAGACATCAATTGCATGGCATGGATTATCAATGTGGCACGCTAAGATGCAAATGATCAAAACTTTTGTTAAAAAGCAGATTCTTGTGGTTGATGATCAAAGCACAGCTAAAATTAGCATAGATTTGTGTATAGCGTTACTTTGTGAGCCTCACACCCCGGTATGAGTCAAAAACGGAATGAGGACGGCAGGGAGTGCATGCATTTATTTTTAGCTAGAAGTGGGGTTATGGTATGAATCCCAGACATTTTTACTTATGTGGATGATGGATTGTGAGGGCCCTCGGATATTGGTCACTACTAGCCAAAAGATAGGTCAGATAGGACCGGGAAATGCATTGTTCAGGAATAATTAATCCACTAAAGTATGTGTGGACCGGCCCTGCTTCTAACCAGGGCTCGCCAGCATCCGAGTCCTGAGGCCTTTGCTAGAGTGTCTCAAAATCGGTGGGGACAATTCCTAGCCTCGACTCATGATGGAAACCCAATTTCCAATACGATATTACGGATTTGATTGTAAACCTATATTGTTGTATATAACGGTGTTGTATACACAATTATATGATTTTTGTTTGATGATAACAACCAAATAAATATTATTTTAAATGTGTTTGTTACTCTACTGTTCTATATATACATCACAGACAGGAATATAATATTTATATTTAAATAGAATATGACTGTACAAACATTCATACATTCATACAGTAATTTATTTAAATATAATATTATATTTCAACATTCAAACAGTACAAATTATATGACTGCACTATTTGTACACATTCACAGATATTACACATGATATTGTACTTGTAAATAAATTAATTACGATAGACAAGTTTGTTTGAACACAATAAAACAATATTTTATTTCAAACAAATTTGTTTAATACAAACATCAGTACAATTCTGTTGTTACATAGCTCCTCACTATAACACTGCCTATACATCTCATATATATATACAATCACTGATTTTACTTTTTCATATCCATATACATTTACATTCACTGACACTGTCTCTTAGTCTTCTATCTTCAATCTTCTGTCTTTCAGTCTTTTGTCTTTACAGCACTTCCCTGTCAGACCAGTCATCTTCTGCTTACCTGTCAAATAAAACAGAAACACACACACTAATCTTGAACAAAAATAATTTCATACTCTAGAAAATATAAATTTTATTTTTAAATTTTATTTGCCTCAGTTTTCTGGTGTGTTTCTCATTATTTTTCTGACTCGATCTGATTTTCATATCCATCCGACTGTGTTTAGATAGCTTGTGATATTCACAGCGATACACTATAAATATCACAAGGTAGACTGTATACATACATTTTACGGGGACAGGAAAACTTGTCTGGATGGCTGCATATACACACATGTGTATATATACACACATGTGCACTGCCTCGCCAATCAACGAGCAACTGAGGAGTACCACGTGGATCGTCTCGACTCAGCACATATGAATATGGTTGAGAGTGTGATAAATTCAAATGCAACATACATGTTCAAGTAGCCAAATCAAATCAGCTCAATCATGTCAAAGTGGTCGAGGCACAACCATGTAGAGTGGACAAAAGTGCTACAAGTATGGTGATGCAAGTACAGCTACAAATCAGTGTGCAACGAGATAATACAAATCAGCAGTGAAGCATGGTTGATACAAACAGCATGTACGTGTACACATAACTGTACAATGCAACAATTTTTTTATACAATCCAACAAGGATGGTTCAAATTCAAGCATAGTGAAGTGATCGAGTCAGTGTAAAGTTCATATGCAAAGACAGCAACATGGGCAGTCTCACAACAAAGCAGTGGAGCTCATGCAACATAAACAAAAATAATGCAGATGGCCGAGTTCAAATGTTATTTCATCAACACAAGTTCAAGTGAAACGGTCAAGTGACATGGACATGCAAAAGTATGGTGAAATGATACAAGCTGGAACAAATACAATGAAGTATACATGCATATCCCAAAGACACAAGTGTTGCATTGAAACATGAACACAAGATGGCTCATACACACACACAGAGCATGGTCAACCACTTCGAGTATGAAGGTCAAGCAGTATCACAGTTATAGAAGGAAGCTCAAAGCAAGGTGACAACAAACTCATTTATACATGTTCATGGCAAGGCAGTATGCAAGAATCAAAACAGCAAAACAAGTAAAATGACAGTGCACAAAGCAAGAGGGTGGTATATATATATATAGCAAGTGAATAAGCATCTGGATATAGCAGCAGTATCGAGTTCAATCATGGTGAAAGAGCAAAATTATATGCAACAATGATTTGGCAACTTTTCATCAATCAAGTCAAACTCAAGAAAGTGCATGGCAGCTAAATGCAAAGTTTTTCAAAAGTGTTTGCAACATAAGTCGACTTCAAGAGCAGGCATATACAAGATAATGCATGACCACAAATCATGGAGGGATACAAGTTATCAAGCATGTCCATGAGGGCTCACAGTCATGTCCATGTGTAACACCCCACGTCAATTAATGTCACTCACAATGGGAATGCATTAACTTCCATGGAGGTTATAAGTGAATATAGAACAGAAAAATTACAACAAGACAGATAATAAGTAGTACTTGGAAATCTAAAACTTCATTTTGTTGCAGCGGAAATTAAACATGTTTGTTACATCATCAAACCATAAATCATAGTCAAGTACATTATCCATCTTGCTAAAACAAAATTACATAATCCCATTACACAAATAGCCATTAAAGAAGATAACAAGCTGGAATTTACTTCAACGGTCCAAGCTTCCCAAAGAGAGATGAAGCAATCCAATCAAACTCCACTAGATCTGGGTCCAACCTGAGGACCAGGAGGGGGAAGTAGGATAGAAATGGAGGGGGTCAGACATAAAGCCTGGCAAGTATGATAATTCTAACAATACTATTATCGAAATAACTAGACTAAGGCATAAGATGGAAGACAAGTAAATGTCTATGAACTATTGGATATGGAAAAGCAGATAAAGATAACGTTTAAGATAATGTTAAAGATAACTTTAAAGGCATACCTAATTACTAACGAATAGTTACTACGCTGCACCGCACATTACTACACTGCACCGCACATTACAACACTGCACCGCACATTACTACACTGCACCGCACCAGTCACCCTAAAGGTTGATCCCACTTGCTTCACACAGAAACAATATAAATAGCCTTACGTACCCCTAGCTGACTACATAGGTGTCGTCTTCCCCTATCTCCACTAGGTGTACCCCACTACCCACTTTCGATCAGCTCCCTACACGTAGATACCCGTGCTGGCCCCATAGTGGGGTGTATCACTCCCCTAAAGTGGCAACCCGATACAACTTGAGAATGCACGGCTTATACCTACACGATGCAACAACGTCTTACCTACCAGCCCGGGTCCACACACGCATATGAAACCCATTGGACTTGCGTTGCCACCGCTCCCCGTTTTGGCCTCTTATAGTCAAACCCAGTATGCGTGTCCCGTCCTCAACTTGGGTTGAACCCACAAAGATACGTTTGGGATACTGGTTGAAATGGGCCCCCACAAGCTACCCACCTAAGCTTGTCACCACTAGTATATCCCACTTAACCCTGTTAGTCATGTTCATTTACATGTGTGTTTGGTTAAGTCTTACTAATCGTATTTCACATGCCACTAAGGGCACCCACTAGATTCCTCATGCCACCCAAGGCACCTACTTAACCCCCATGTCCCACTTTACATGTTTATCTGTTTAAGTATTTCTTAATTCATTCAGGCCATAACCTCATATAGACCTCGCACATTAGACTGGCATTTATGGAAGCTGGATTTGTCGGGCGGGTCTGGGCAGTCTTACACCATAAAAGAGTCTAACATCGTGTCTTAACAACTGTTATGCTTTAGTTTAGGCCTAGGACCTCTCACATTGGGCTGACATTTGTGACCACTGGATTTGCCGGGCGGTTCCGGGCAGGTTTACGTCACAAACGAGTCCAACCTCGTGTCCTAAGCATTGATTATCACTTATAATCTTTTACCCCAGTTTTAATAATTCCCTATCCAAATTATCAATTAAGTCCACTTTTATTGATGTCCATAATTGGCTCAATTATGGTCATCCACTCATGGCATGAAAAATCATATCAATTGCACCCCAACTTCTTATTATTAAATCCTTAATATTACCCCTACCCCACGTTTATACGTTCGCTTATTCAACGCAGAATATACATTAGACTCAAATAGTCTAACTCATAGCACAAAGATAAATTATCACAACATAAGAACAAATAAAATAATCCAATCATAATAGGGGTGAAACTTGCATAAACTACACATGTTAAGGATGTAAAGGTGTCATCTTGTTAAATGTCACAATTTACATGATATGATCATGACCCAAATTTGTGTATATACTTGCATAAGGTGTTTTTAGGCCACATAATGACGGTGTGAACTAGCATAGAATATCACATATGTCATAGCATAATTCTAGATGTCATGGCATATGTTCATAACTTCTCTAATCAATCTAACTTGCATATGTGACTTGTCATATAACTCAACACAGCCCAAACATGATGATTTAATTAACATGAACTAACTAGCATAGATAGTAACATCATGGCTTTTTAACATGTATGATTCATCACAACTTAGCATAGAAACTTTCAACATACATAACATCATCATAGCATGATTTACAACATATAGGATATCATCACCACATGGCATAAGATTAATAACATACATGATAACATATACGACAATTCACATCATCTACTCATAATCCATTCATGACCTAACCTAATTAGAATGATAATAATCTTGTTAAGACTATCATACTCACAATTTAGAGAAGAAAAGAGTCTTGCTTTGCTTTAGAATTGAGTAGAATTAGGATTTGATTAGCTTTTCTTCCTTCTTAGTTGGCGGCGGCTCCACTGAGTTCCATGGCGGCGGTATGACGGTAGCTATTCTATTTTTCTTATGAATTAGGGTGAGAGACTACCTAGGTATTTATAGAGTTAGTATTTATTTTAGACCGTTAGATCAACTCAGGACTAATCCCAACCAACCAGATTAGGTCAAAACCCTAATGGGTCATCACTCAGTCAAAAACAGGCTCAGTCAAAAACCCTAGCCGCCAGACCCAGGTCGACACTATAGTCGACTTGGGGGGGTAGGTCGACACTAGTGTCGACCTCCCCGGTCGACCTGTCTGGGCGGGAAAATTCCCGCCCAGCCCGCTTCTACACTTCCAGTTTAAATTTTGAATTTCCTGCGAGCTGTTTTGAATTTTCTGAAACTTCCTATGGCCATAACTTCTTCATACGAAGTCCAATTCACGCAAATTCGGACTCTATCTCAACCAGAATTCCGAGACAAGCACAATGGCGCAACCCGTTTCCCATAATTCTCACGTCTGAGATTAGTTATTCTTTAATTTGTGAATATTAATATTAACAGAATTACGGGGTGTTACATTCTCCCCTCCTTAAAGGATTTCGTCCCCGAAATCTTCAGGTTAAGAAGAATGTATATCCTAACATCCAATCATCCATCTACTCAACCATCAAACACAGACATCCATTGTCCTTATAGACTTCTAATGCTTTCATGTTTAAATACACAGTGTGTGTATATGTCCATATCTAATGCAAAATCAGGCGGTCCACTGATTCAGCTGACCTCCTTAATGCAAACCATGATAGTGCCATGCGTCCATTATGTATGCAAAAGTTCCTTAAAGCTACATATTATTTCTGTATGCGTGCACAATCATTATCAGAATGCAACATCCATATGATAAAAACAAATCCTCATACATCCATTTTACTAAATACATCCATTTATATGCAATATGCAATATGAAGTGACTGAGCCGATCTAGTGCCTAATAGTGTGTGTATATGCGTCCACGAGCAACCACTAGCAACCACTTGCATCCACGAGCATCCATCATACATAACATGTCTCAAACACATGTTTCAACCATAGGATTATCCTAACTAAAGGTCAACGATACTAGCGAGAGGATACTCTAAAGGTAAGATAAGTACAAGATAAGCGATAAAGGAGAAATTAAAGGACATACCCTCAAAAAGAAAAGGGTACAACGAACGCATCTTCTCTTCTGTCTCCCAAGTAGCATTGCTCTCATCATCTCCCCATTGTACTTTGACTAGTTTGACCTCTCGATTTCTCAGCTTCTTAATCTCTGACCCAAGAATGCTCGTAGGAGCTTGTCGAATCGTCGCATCACGCTCTATCTCCACCTCTCTAAGCAAGCTCGGCTCTACCACTTCCATGGTCTTGTGCAAGCACTTCCTCAAATGTGACACATGGAATACGTCGTGTACACCACTAAGTCTCTCGGGCAACTCTACTTTGTACGCCATCCGTCCAATCTTCTCCTTAATAGGAAACGGCCCTACAAACCTTGGTGCTAACTTCCCAACGGACCCAAAGCGAACAACGTTCCGTAATGGAGACACTTTGATAAAGACCATGTCCCCGACTTCAAACTCAAGATTTGTCCTCCTCTTATCTGCATAAGATTTCTGCCTATCTTGCGCTGCTTTCATCCTCCTTCGAATCAAGTCGATCTTCTCCGAAGTCTCCCTAATCATATCGGGCCCAAGTAAGATCTTATCCGTAGATTCCCACCAACATGTAGGTGAACGAAAAGGTCGTCCATAAAGAGCTTCGAATGGTGCCATACTAATGCTAGACTGAAAGCTGTTATTACATGTGAATTCCATCAATGGAAGATGCTCTTCCCATGTACCCCCGAAGTCTAGGATACATAGCCTCAAAAGATCCTCTAGAATGCGATTCACCTTCTTGGTCTGGCCGTCCGTCTGAGGATGATATGCAGTGCTGAAACATAACTGAGTCCCTACCGCCTCTTGTAAACTTCTCCAAAATTCGCTAGTGAAAATAGGATCGCGGTCGCTCACTGTGCTAGAAGGAACACCGTGCAAACGAACTATCTCTCGGACATATACAGAAGCTAACCATGGAGCAGTCCTCTTACTCCTTACGGGAATGAAATGGACGCTCTTAGTAAGTCTATCTACTATAACCCAAATTCCCGTATTACCCTTCCTCGATCTTGGTAATCCATCCACAAAATCCATTGAGACACTTTCCCACTTCCATAGTGGAACCTCCAATGGGTGAAGCAATCCACCGGGTTTCTTTTGCTCCTCTTTTACTTGTTGGCACACCAAGCATCTAGCGACATACTCGGCTACGTCCCTCTTCATACCGGCCCAAAAGAAAACTCGCTTCATATCTTTGTACATCTTGTCCTCGCCGGGATGAATGGTCGTCTTCGAACGATGTGCATCGTCAAGAATGGTATTCCTTAGGTCATCGTCTTTTGGTACGCAAAGTCTACTGTCCCTACGTAACCAACCCTTATCATCTAGGGTATACCTACGGAGATGGCTTGATGACTCCCCTCCTTTGAGCTTTTCTACTAACTCAACCAACTGCAGGTCATCTCGCTGTGCCTCGCCAATCCATCCCAAAAGTGTACGTCTGACCTCCAAGGATGCTAGCAAACTGGGTACAAAGTCAATGGATGGTCTAAAGTCAAACATCGAAATGAATTCTAAGCTTCGCCACTCAACAAACAAAGGACTTAAGGATAATCTTTTTCTACTTAAGGCACCTGCCACCACGTTACCCTTGCCAGGGGTATATGTTATCTCGAAGTCGTAGGATGCTAAAAACTCCATCCACCTATGCTGCCTTAAGTTCAAGTTCTTTTGAGAGAATAAGTATTTTAGCGATTTGTGGTCAGTGAACAATTCGAATTTCTCGCCAAGAAGATAATGACGCCAAGACTTAAGCGCGAAAACAATAACGGTCAACTCTAGGTCATGTGTGGGGTAATTCTTCTCATACTCTCAACTGCCTTCCACCATAGGCTATTACCCTACCCTCTTGCATTAAGACTGCGCCTAGTCCTGTCCCACAAGCGTCAGTATATACGGTAAATGGCTTACTCCCGTCTGGCAGCGCTAAGACTGGGGCTGAGGTCAAAGCTCTCTTCAAACGTTGGAACGCATCATCACAATCTACGTCCCATGTGAAGACTAGGTTCTTCTTCGTCAGACGTGTCAATGGAGCTGATATCTTTGCGAAGTCTTTGATAAACTTCCTATAGTAGCCAGCCAACCCCAAGAAACTTCTTACTTCGGTAGCATTTTTAGGGACCTTCCAAACTTGGACGACCACCACCTTCGCGGGATCCACAGCTATCCCTTCCTTGGAAACCACGTGCCCTAGGAATCGTACTTCCTTCCTCCAGAAGTGAAACTTAGAAAATTTGGCTTTAAGATCATGCGCTCGTAGGGTCTCCAACACTTCCCTAAGATGTAGGGCATGCTCTTCTTCATCCTTAGAAAAGTCAGGATATCGTCTACAAAGACTACCACGAATTTGTTTAGGTACTCCCTAAACACCATTCTCATCAAATCAACAAAGTATGTGGGGGCGTTTATCAAACCGAAGGGCATCACTAGCCATTCATAGAAACCGTCCGGAATCCTAAAGGCAGTCTTGTCAATGCTATCCTCAGCCACTCTCAATTGATGGAAGCCAGTGGCTAAGTCCAACTGCGAAAACACTGAGGCGCCAACTAACTGATCGAAGAGATCATCAATCCTCGGCAGTGGGTGTCTGTTCTTCTTAGTAAGCTTATTAAGTTCCCTATAGTCCACACAAAGTCTAAGGGACCCATCCGCCTTCGTGGCAAATACTACTGGAGCACCCCACTCCGATATACTTCGTCTTATGAACCCCTTATCAAGCAACTCCTTCACTTGCTTTTCGAGTTCCCTCCTTTCACGTGGAGCCATGTGGCGTACTGGCAAAGATACCGGTTTTACATTATCCACAAGATATATTCGAAAATCTATCTCTCGCTTCGGAGGCAAGCCCTTCACCTCCTCAAACACATCCGAGTATTCTCGGACCACTCTAATAGATTAAAGATTTTCTTCAGACGCGTCAAGCGATTCTAAATAACTTAGCATAACGGAATTTATGGGACTACAAAAGATTTCGAGAGCGTTACCAAGGCGAGTCACGAGCCTAACTACTCTCCTTTCACAATCAAGTACGGCCCCATTTTTGGATAACCAATCCATTCCTAAAATTAGCCCATAGCCCGTGAAGCCCAACACATAAGCATCACATCTAAACTCAACGCTAAGTATAGAAATTTTCAAATCCAAACACATCATGGAAAAATAAGCTGAGCCCCCAATTGGATTCGAAACAACTAAGAGATCCTCTACTAAACTGGTGTTTAAGTGCAGTGATTCAACTAATGACGTAGAGATAAACGAATGCGATGCGCCCGAATCAAATAAGGTATGGACAGGATGATCAAACAGAAAAACTAGGCTTTCAACAGAAATGGTTCTACCTCGTTCTTGCAGCGGTGGGACCGCGAGAGCCTGAACTTGTCCCCTCTCCTGCCCTGGTGCCATAAGAGCCTGCACATGTCCTCCCGAGGTAGCTCCTGCCCTCTGCCCCTTCTTTGGGCAATCCTTCACTAGATGTCCCTCTTCGCCACAGTGGAAACAGCCAGTCTTCTTTTTCTTTCGGCAATCCTTGCTGAGATGGCCTGGTGTCCCACAGTTAAAACATTTCTTCTTTCCCTTGCCGTTGTTGTCTTTACCACCCTTCTTGTTTTGCTGTTGAGGTTTCTTCTGATCCCCTTTCTTCTCGGGTGCCTTATCAGCCTTAGCGCCTTTCTCCTCGTGCATGAGTGCCATGTCTACAAGCTTCTCAAAGGTGGCCCTCATAGGGATGTGGGTCATAGCCAACCCTTGCAACGGTTCATTCAATCCATTAACGAACCTCAGAGCCTTCTTCTCCGGCGTGTTCACTAAGTCTAAGACAAACCTTGCAACTGATTAAATTTGTTGACATATTCTTTCGCTGATGAGCTTCCTTGCTTCAATGTCAAGAACCTTTCCATATATAGATTCTCTTCTGCCCTTGAGAGAAACTTCGCCTCAAACCTACGCCTAAAATCCGCCGAAGAATCAACAGGACGCTCCCCATTAGTGACCTCCCACCAGAACGAGGCCACTCCCTTCATCAACCAAGCTGCTAATTTGACTTTCCTCCCTTCTTCTACTTCAAAGATCTCTAGCAATTCTTCCACCTCCCTAAGCCAATCTCTAGCTCCCACAAACGTTTCTGACCCTTGAAAAGGTTTTCCACCCATAGCCTTAAATTCCTTGCACGTCTTTGCAAAAGTATCTACGCGAGGAGGAGGAGGAGGAACGGGTGCAACTGGTGGTGGAGGAACATTGGCTGGACCTGCGGCGGCCCTAGCCTCTAACAGCCTCCTATACCATCCTGGTATCGTTACATCGTCAGGTAGGTTAAGATCTTCAGCCATGTTGAAACGAAAAAGGAAAGATTCAAAATGGAGAATTCGAAAGATAAAGATATGGCTATTGGGGATTATGTTTTTCTTAAAAAAAACTTTCCTCATTAAATTACTCATTAAAACATGTTTTTGAAAGCATTTCTTCCAAAAATACTTTAGAAATTAGTTTTTCTAAAAAAATTATCTGTTCTGGTAACCTTAAGCTCTGATACCACGGGTAACACCCCACGTCCATTAATGTCACTCACAATGGGAATGCATTAACTTCCATGGAGGTTATAAGTGAATATAGAACAGAAAAATTACAACAAGACAGATAATAAGTAGTACTTGGAAATCTAAAACTTCATTTTGTTGCAGCGGAAATTAAACATGTTTGTTACATCATCAAACCATAAATCATAGTCAAGTACATTATCCATCTTGCTAAAACAAAATTACATAATCCCATTACACAAATAGCCATTAAAGAAGATAACAAGCTGGACTTTACTTCAACGGTCCAAGCTTCCTAAAGAGAGATGAAGCAATCCAATCAAACTCCACTAGAGCTGGGCCCAACCTGAGGACCTGGAGGGGGAAATAGGATAGAAATGGAGGGGTCAGACATAAAGTCTGGCGAGTATGATAATTCTAACAATACTATTATTGAAATAACTAGAATAAGGCATAAGCTGGAAGACAAGTAAATGTCTATAAACTATTGGATATGGAAAAGCAGATAAAGATAACGTTTAAGATAATGTTAAAGATAACGTTAAAGGCATACCTAATTACTAACGAATAGTAACTACACTGCACCGCACATTACTACATTGCACCGCACATTACTACACTGCACCGCACCAGTCACCCTAAAGGTTGATCCCACTTGCTTCACACAAAAACAATATAAATAGCCTTACGTACCCCTAGCTGACTACATAGGTGCTGTCTGCCCCTATCTCCACTAAGTGTACCCCACTACCCACTTTCGATCGGCTCCCTACTCGTAGATACCCGTGCTGGCCCCACAGTGGGGTGTATCACTCCCCTAAAGTGGCAACTCGATACAACTTGAGAATGCATGGCTTATACCTGCACGATGCAACAACGTCTTACCTACCAGCCCGGGTCCACACACGCATATGAAACCCGTTGGACTTGCGTTGCCACCGCTCCCCGTTTTGGCCTCTTATAGTCAAACCCAGTATGCGTGTCCTGTCCTCGACTTGGGTCGAGCCCACAAAGATACGTTTGGGATACTGGTTGAAATGGGCCCCCACAAGCTTCCCACCTAAGCTTGTCACCACTAGTATATCCCACTTAACCCTCTTAGTCATGTTCATTTACATGTGTGTTTGGTTAAGTCTTACTAATCGTATTTCACATGCCACTAAGGGCACCCACTAGATTCCTCATGCCACCCAAGGCACCTACTTAACCCCCATGTCTCACTTTACATGTTTATCTGATTAAGTATTTCTTAATTCATTCAGGCCATAACCTTATAAAGACCTCTCACATTAGACTGGCATTTATGGCAGCTGGATTTTCCGGGCGGGTCCGGGCAGTTTTACACCATAAAAGAGTCTAACCTTGTGTCATTACAACTGTTATGCTTTAGTTTAGGCCTAGGACCTCTCACGTTGGGCTGACATTTGTGACCACTGGATTTGCCGGGCGGTTCCGGGCAGGTTTACGTCACAAACGAGTCCAACCTCGTGTCCTAAGCATTGATTATAACTTATAATCTTTTACCCCAGTTTTAATAATTCCCTATCCAAATTATCAATTAAGTCCACTTTTATTGATGTCCATAATTGACTCAATTATGGTCATCCACTCATGGCATGCAAAATCATATCAATTGCACCCCAACTTATTATTATTAAATCCTTAATATTACCCCTACCCCACGTTTATACGTTCGCTTATTCAACGCAGAATATACATTAGACTCGAATAGTCTAACTCATAGCACAAAGATAAATTATCATAACATATGAACAAATAAAATAATCCAATCATAATAGGGGTGAAACTTGCATAAACTACACATGTTAAGGATGTAAAGGTGTCAACTTGTTAAATGTCACAATTTACATGATATGATAATGACCCAAATTTGTGTATATACTTGCATAAGGGGTTTTTAGGCCACATAATGATGGTGTGAAATAGCATAGAATATCACATATGTCATAGCATAATTCTAGATGTCATAATAGATGTCATGGCATATGTTCATAACTTCTCTAATCAATCTAACTTGCATATGTGACTTGTCATATAGATCAACATAGCCCAAACATGATGATTTAATTAACATGAACTAACTAGCATAGATAGTAACATCATGGCTTTTTAACATGTATGATTCATCACAACTTAGCATAGAAACTTTCAACATACATAACATCATCATAGCATGATTTACAACATATAGGATATCATCACCACATGGCATATGATTAATAACATACATGATAACATATACGACAATTCACATCATCTACTCATAATCCATTCATGACCTAACCTAATTAGAATGATAATATTCTTGTTAAGACTATCATACTCACAATTTAGAGAAGAAAAGAGTCTTGCTTTGCTTTCGAATTGAGTAGAATTAGGATTTGATTAGCTTTTCTTCCTTCTTAGTTGGCGGCGGCTCCACTGAGTTCCATGGCGGCGGTATGACGGTAGCTATTCTATTTTTCTTATGAATTAGGGTGAGAGACTACCTAGGTATTTATAGAGTTAGGATTTATTTTAGACCGTCAGATCAACTCAGGACTAATCCCAGCCAACCAGATTAGGTCAAAACCCTAATGGGTCATCACTCAGTCAAAAGCAGGCTCAGTCAAAAACCCTAGCCGCCAGACCCAGGTCGACACTATAGTCGACTTGGGGGGTAGGTCGACACTAGTGTCGACCCCCCAGTCGACCTGCCTGGGCGGGAAAATTCCCGCCCAGCCCGCTTCTGCACTTTCAGTTTAAATTTTGAATTTCCTACGAGCTGTTTTGAATTTTCTGAAACTTCCTATGGCCATAACTTCTTCATACGAAGTCCAATTCACGCAAACTCGGACTCTATCTCAACCAGAATTCCGAGACGAACTCAATGGCGCAACCCGTTTCCCATAATTCTCACGTCTGAGATTAGTTATTCTTTAATTTGTGAATATTAATATTAACAGAATTATAGGGTTTTACACCATGAAAGCTACAATAAAGTTTTGAGCATAAATCATGCAAGCTTGACACTATTTTAATAAATGGGAAAATTTCTTTTTGGCAATCAATTATCCAAGGAATGCAAGAAAAATCAAAAGGGGATTTACGAAAATCAGAAAGAGAATATCCTTTTTAAAGCGTGTTCAATTAGTCCAGAAAATCAGGAGGTCCTTATATAAATAAATTCGAATGCAAAATATTTCCAAAAATGTTTCCAATCAAAGGAGAATATATGGCAACCAAAGGGACTAACAGATAAAAATCACGCAACAACCAAAAGGGGAAACACAGAAATTTCAGATCGAATCAATATTCGAAATCAGAGTAATTGAGGATTTTAAAATCCTATTTAAGAACCACTTCATCACAGGCAGGTAGGCATCAAAAATTGAAAACCAAAAATCAACTCGAGAGCTAGAATTTCAAATCAGAGAATACTCACAAATTTTCCATCGTTTTCGATCATAACCACATCCAAATCGAAGTACAAAAGCCATGCATAGTTTCAAAGCAGCAGAGATTTAATTCCAAAAGCATACCCTAACTCCCAAATCAGAGAAAGCCAAAGTGAAGAATCACATAGCCACAAAGACACGAGCCGCAGTTTCATCAATTCCATAAGCCATCGAATCGATTTGGAGGAGTTTTCAGAAACCCTAGTTCAAAACGTCGGCCGCCATTTTTCTAGTAGAGAAACAAGGGTTTGCAAGGACTTAACTAATGGGCCGGCCAAGTTTAAACAAAAGGGCATAATTTGTTTATTAAATTAAAAAGGGGATGACCCTTTTAATTTAACTCCTAGGGTTTTTTTAATTTTAGTATTGTTTTTGTTTTGAGATGTAAAACAAACGATCAGTTCTAGAGTCTATAAAATCTAGGGGTATTCTGTTAGGGGTTAACTGACAGTTTACTAGTGTCTGTAAAACTAGGGAAAATCTGGTCTAGTGGATATAGACCAGTCTAGGGTTTTGAGCATAGGGTTAGGACAGGAGAAGGCGCTGCAAGTGTACATGGTCTTGTATGTGGGATCTTTTTATAACACCTAGTAGAAACCTTAGGGAAGAAGCAGTTGGCAGGATTTTGCCGAAGCTGGGTATCTCTGTGTGTTATTTCTTTTCTACTTTTTATTTCTACTACAGTCTATGATCTGTTTATTATTTAATATTCCATCAGTTTTTTTTATTTCATCGAAAAACTGTGATAAACCCTATTCACCCCCCTCTAGGGTTAATCTAGATCCAACAAGTGGTATCAAAGCCTGGTAATCTCATTAACCCTATAATCATGGATCCTAGTTGTTAGCCGATAAAGAGTCAGTCTAGTTCATTTCCAAATATTCTCGATGGAACAGATTTTTCAAACTGAAATCCAAAATGGAATTTTATTTATAATCTGTTAATATTAAATGTTGGGATGTTGTTATCAATGGGTTTAACAGTGTAGATATTCCTTTCAATGCTCGTGCTATGAAAATCATATTTGATTATCTTAATACTGAATAGTTTAATCTTATTTGCCATTGTTTATCTGCACAAGAAATCTGGGATACTCTCAATACGAAGTATGGAAGATCTGACAACCACAGCTCAAAACCCGATAAAGTCAACTCAGATTCATAGTTCTGCTTATCAGGATTTACAAACGAAAACTCAGATGGATCAGTCGATGGAGATTCAACAGACAATGAGACAGGATATTTCTCATATGAAGATTTAGTTCATATGTGTGATGATCTAACTAAGTCTGTTGATAAACTCCAATCTAAAAACAAATTTCTGAAATCTAAAAATCTTGAGTTGACTAGCAAAATTAATGATTTGGAATCACAACTTGAATATTTTAAAAACTCTTCAAATTCGGACTGGAAAAATTGTTTGAAATTAGAAACCAATCTTGTTCATATCAATAAAAATATTCAAAAGTTTGAAAATGAAATTTTGATCTTAAAAGTGAACAAGATTGAGTTATCAAGTTCGAATAATTTTCTGCAAAAGGAATTTGAAATTTTCAAGATTGCTATAAATTCCAAACTTGAAATTGCTGAAAATGAAAATTTGGTGAAAAGTGATTTGATTTTGAAAGAACTTGAAAATGAGATTGAAAAATCCAAGAATTTTCGGTCAGAAAAACAAATACAATTTGAATTTGAAATCTCGGAGTCCCAAGCCAAAATTAAATTTCTTAAAGATGAAAATTTGGCTTTGAAATCTGATTTTGAAAGATGTGAGATCACTAAAAATTGTTGTTCAGATTTAATAAAAGAAAACAGTGGTCTTAGAACTGAAATTCAACGACATGAAACAACTTTGACTAAATTTTCTAACGGTGAAAAATCTTTAAATATGTTGTTGAAAAATCAGTTTTCATCAGGAAATAAAAGTGGACTCGGCTTTGGAAAAATTGATGAGTTTGAAAAGCGAAGAACAAATAATTTTAAAAATCCCTCAAATCGCTTTGGAAATGTTTTCTTTGAAAATTTAAATTCTGAAAATTTCAAAGGATTTTCAAGTCATAATCGAGATGAGAATTTGTTTTATAACAATCCATTTGTACATTCTTGGATCCCAAAAGGAAATAAAATGTGTTTTGTTAAATTCAAACGAATTTGGGTTCCTAAGGGTAAAAAAGTTAATTCTAATGGTTTGTTGTACAAACAAGTCTGGGTACCAAAACATATGAATACAACTGTGAGTGGTTTTACTAATTTTGTTGGACCACTCGATTCTACAAATTGTTAGAAACTGGTGGAGGCTGAGGAACTACTGTGCAAAAAGAAATTTGAAATCAAGCTGGTTTATATTTCTGTATCATTCACAGTTCCTCCAACCAGGATTGTTGAGTTAGAGATTTATTTACTCACGTCAATTTCAGGTATAACCTCTAAACTCAACCTTCGTAAATAAATTTTTTCTTTGTGTATTCCTCCTTCTACCCCTTCTGTTTAGTTTTGTCACTACTATATATTTTTGTCTTTCCTTTGAACTTTCTTGAACTTCCAATTGTAGAATTCATACTTTCTGGAAATTCACTTTATTTGAATAGAACTCTGATGTTTTAATTATTTCCAGATCTTGAATTCAAATTTGTAAATATTTCTGCAATTGTTTGAAGTTTATTTTCTGATTCCTGAATTTCTAACAGTGCTGAAGCATTCATATCATATCTTGAACACTGTTATATAAATTCTAAAATTTTGAAGATCTGAATATTTAATGAAATTTCACATATATCTGTTGTTTTGGGTTTTTTCTAATTTAGTTTAGAAAAGCTTGAAATATTATACTCATTACAGCACATCAATATTTATCAGTTGTGATAATTTCACTATTTTTCAGATTGGCTTGGATATGTTTTTTTGAGTCAGTGATACATCTTGAAATTCAACTTTATTCATGGTCATTATGGTTGAAATTTTTTTGTTTGAAATCATCTGAAATTCTTGATATTTTGAATATCACACACCTCTTACATTTAAAATTATCAGTCTTGTGTGACTGATTCATTATATCCCAAAACTTGACATAGATTCAAGTGATTTCAAATAAATTATTTTAATTTTCTGAATCATGAATATTTCTCCTGTCTTATGTAAATGATCTGAAATTACTCTTGTTCTTGTCATAAATTTCTTGTGAAAAATTCTTTGAAAATATGGTCTTAAGACTTATTGTTATTTCATGGTTATTAGATTTGAATATCTGTTTGTTTAAAATCATTTGAAATTATTAATTTACTGAATGACACACATATCTAGAATCAAAAATTTATAATTTGGTGTGATTGATTCATTAAATTCTGATATTTTCATATTCCTTCAAATGATTTAAAATAAACGATATTTTTAAATCTGGAATCATGAATCATCTTTTGTGATCTTCTATAATAATCTGTGAAACATCATTCTCTTGTCAAATCTTATTTGAAACCGTCTTTGTGATGTCCTGATATTGATCTTGGAAAATTCTTTGTAAATGCATGCTTTGATAAATGTTTGTCTGTTGTTCCGATAAATGGAATCATCTTTAAATATGATTTTTGACACTGCTTGTTTTGGTATCAAATATATACCATGCTCTGATAAATGAAATTAATTTGATTTGTTAACTGTGTCTGCTTGGGCTTTGTGATTAAAATTCTGTTGTCTGTAATGTCTTTGTTCATCTACAGTGTCGTGTTAAAATCATCGTAAATAGAGACACTAATTGGTATAAGATGTGCTGAATTTTTTTCCTCTTGTCCTGTATAGCTCTTCATATTTCTCTTGTAATTGATTTTCAATTTTGAGATTATTTATTGATTATTCACTCAGAAATTGAAATCAATATCTAAATTGAACTGTATTTATAATTCATCAAAATTATTACTAGATTTTGAAATTATGATAATTGTGACTGCAGTATATTTCACAACAAGATGAGATTTTATTTAAATTTTCACGATGGTTGAACAGTTATTATAATATCTTTGAATTGGCAATTATTTCACGACCATCTCCTTTATCTATCATCATTCTTCCATCCATCATGTCTTTTATATTAATGTAGAGAGTTTATTTTTTAATATCTTTTTGAAGAAACAGTGAAAATATTTGTGATAGAAATTGGACTATATTTTTATTCAGAATTAGTGATAATTGAAAATTTTCAATGATCCCGGTACTGTCGAGCATATTTCATAATATAATTAATTTATAAATTTATTTCATAGTCCATTTTTGTACCTACCACATTTCTATCATTCATATTGGTTGTGTATACCGAGGAGTTTTTCTATTTAAAGCTGAAAATGATAAAATATATAATTAATACATAAATGTGTCTCTAACCTCATTTAAAAATCCAAGCTCTGGTTATGCATGGTTATGAGACAACTTATAATTTAAGTTGCGATTGATCCTATTTAAAAATCCAAGCTCTGGTTATGCGTGGTTAGTGTGCTCTTAAATAAAAGAAAAAGAAAAAGAATAAGGAAATAATGTGCTAAATTGAAATATATCTAAAATTCTCCTTGGTGTTTAAAAACCAGCCTATCAATCCATCTTCTAATATGTGAAATGTGTTAATATTTTATGACATATTATGATTTGTTGATTGATAGCTATTGGGATTTGAGATTATACGATTTTGCCACTTAAGTTGAATTATTAATTATAGTCCAAATCCATCACTGTTTTTGAATTCATTTTTATAAAAAAAATTGAAAATAGTTGGAAAATATTCATGTCTTTTATAACTCTCCCCATTTTTATAAATTTCATCATAAATCCGTCATTCTATAAAATGTGAAATATGCCAACTGTTCTCAGAATATTATGATTTTTGTTTGACTGATTGAGATTATGATGACCGTTCTTCCTCTTAAGCTGAAATTATACTTTTAGTCATTTTTCATCTGTATTTTAAACTCTGTATTCTTTTGATGATAACAAAAGGGGGAGAATGGATTAGATTTTGATTTATGAGTGAATATTTTATAAATATTTTTAATTTTGAAAATCATTCAATTTTCATGTTTCTTCACTCATGCACAGTTATAGAGAGAGTTTCTGTTGTAGGTGGGAGCTTTCAAATAGGGGGAATTCAGTTATTCACTCTCAAACACATTTTAAAAATCTTCATACTTGTTTGTCATCATCAAAAGGGGGAGATTGTTGTATATAACGGTGTTGTATACACAATTATATGATTTTTGTTTGATGATAACAAACAAATAAATATTATTTTTAATGTGTTTTACTGTACTGTTCTATATATACATCACAAACAGGAATATAATATTTATATTTAAATAGAATATGACTGTACAAACATTCATACATTCATACAGTATTTTATTTAAATATAATATTATATTTCAACATTCAAACAGTACAAATTATATGACTCCACTATTTGTACACATTCACAGATATTACACATGATATTGTACTTGTAAATAAATTAAATACGATAGACAAGTTTGTTTGAACATAATAAAATAATATTTTATTTCAAAATAATTTATTTAATACAAACATCAGTACAATTCTGTTGTTACATAGCTCCTCACTATAACACTCTGCCTATACATCTCATATATATATATATATATATATATATATATATATACACACACACAATCATTGATTTTACTTTGTCATATCCATATACATTCACTGATACATTTACATTCACTGACACTGCCTCTTAGTCTTTTATCTTCAGTCTTCCGTCTTCAGTCTTTTGTCTTTACAGCGCTTCACTGTCAGTCCAGTCATCTTATGCTTACATGTCAAATAAAACAGAAACACACACAATAATCTTGAACATAAATAATTTCAAACTCTAGCAAATATAAATTTTATTTTTAAAATTTTATTTGCCTCAGTTTTCTGGTGTGTTTCTCATCATTTTTCTGACTCGATCTGATTTTCATATCCATCCGACTGTATCTAGACAGCTTGTGATATTCGCAGTGATACACTGTAAATATCACAAGGTAGACTGTATACATACAATTTACGGGGACAGGAAAACTTGTCTGGATGGCTGCATATACACACGTGTATATATATATATACACGTGTGCACTGCCTCGCCAATCAGCGAGCAACTGAGGAGTAGCCACGTGGACCGTCTCGACTCAACACATATGAATATGGTCGAGAGTGTGACAAATTCAAATGCAACATACATGTTCAAGCAGCCAAATCAAATCAGCTCAATCATGTCAAAGTGGTCAAGGCACAATCATGTAGAGTGGACAAAAGTGCTACAAGTATGTTGATGCAAGTACAGCTACAAATCAGTGTGCAACGAGATAATACAAATCAGCAATGAAACATGGTTGATACAAACAGCATGTATGTGTACACATAACTGTACAATGCAGCAATTTTTTTATACAAGCCAACAAGGATGGTTCAAATTCAAGCATAGTGAAATGGTCGAGTCAGTGTAAAGTTCAAATGCAAAGATAGCAACATGGGCAGTCTCACAACAAAGTAGTAGAGCTCATGCAACATAAACAAAAATAATGCAATAGCCGAGTTCAAATGCTATTTCATCAACACAGGTTGCAAGTTCAAGTGAAACAGGTCAAGTGACATGGACATGCACAAGTGTGGTGAAATGATACAAGCTGGAGCAGTACAATGAAGTATACATGCATGTCTCAAAGACACAAGTGCAGCATTGAAACATGAACACAAGATGGCTCACACACACAGCATGGTCAACCACTTCAAGTATGAAGGCCAAGCAGTATCACAGTCATAGATGGAAGCTCAAAGAAAGGTGACAACAAACTCATTTATACATGTTCATAGCAAGGCAGTATGCAAGAATCAAAACAACAAAACAAGTAAAATGACAGTGCACAAAGCAAGAGGGTGGTATATATATATATATATATATATATATATATATATATATAGCAAGTGAATAAGCATGTGGATATAGCAGCAGTATCGAGTTCAAACATGGTGAAAGAGAAATATTATATGCAACAATGATTTGGCAACTATTCATCAATCAAGTCAAACTCAAGCAAGTGCATGGCAGCTAAATGCAAAGTTTTTCAAAAGTGTTTGCAACATAAGTCGACTTCAAGAGTAGGCATATACAAGATAATGCATGACAACAAATCATGGAGGAATACAAGTTATCATGCATGTCCATGAGGGCTCATAGTCATGACAAGTAAAGGTGAACAAATCATTTCAAGTTGCTGTAAACTAAATGTCTAGAAAGCTACAGTAAAGTTTTGAGCATAAATCATGCAAGTTTGACACTATTTTAATAAATGGGAAAATTCTTTTTGGCAATCAATTACCCAGGGAATGCAAGCAAAATCAAAAGGGGATTTACAAAAATCAGAAAGAGAATATCCTTTTTAAAGCATGTTCAATCAGTCCAGAAAATCAGGAGGTCCTTATATAAAGAAATCCGAATGCAAAATATTTCTAGAAATGTTTCCGATCAAAGGAGAATATTTGGCAACCAGAGGGACCAATAAAGAAAAATCACGCAACAATCAAAAGGGGAAACACGAAATTTTAGATCGAATCAATATTCGAAAGCAGAGTAATTGACGATTATAAAATCCTATTTAAGCACCACTTCATCACAAGCAGGTAGGCATCAAAAATTGAAAACCAAAAATCAACTCGAGAGCTAGATTTTCAAATCAGAGAATACTCACAAATTTTCCATCATTTTTTATCATAACCACATCCAAATCGAAGTAGAAAAGCCATGCATAGTTTCGAAGCAGCAGAGATTTAATTCCAGAAGCATACGTTCGAGATTCGGAGTGTAGAAAACCCTAACTCCCAAATCAGAGAAAGCCAAAGTGAAGAATCACATAGCCACAAAGACATAAGCCGCAGTTTCATCAATTCCAGAAGCCATCGAATCGATTTAGGGGAGTTTTCAGAAACCCTAGTTCAAAGCGTCAGCCGCCATTTTTCTAGTAGAGAAACAAGGGTTTGCAAGGAGTTAACTAATGGGCCGGCCAAGTTTAAACAAAAGGGCATAGTTTGTTTATTAAATTAAAAAGGGGATGACCCTTTTAATTTAACTCCTAGGGTTTTTTAATTTTAGTATTGTTTTTGTTTTGAGTTGTAAAACAAACGATCAATTCTAGAGTCTGTAAAATCTAGGGGTATTCAGTTGGGGGTTAACTGATAGTTTACAAGTGTCTGTAAAACTAGGGAAAATCTGGTCTAGTGGATATAGACCAGTCTAGGGTTTTGAGCGTAGGGTTAGGACAGGAGCAGGCGCTGCGAGTGTGCATAATCTTGTATGCAGGATCTGTTTATAACACCTAATAGAAACCTTAGGAAAGCAGAAGTAGGTAGGATTTTGCCGAAGCTGGGTATCTCTGTGTGTTATTTCTTTTCTGCTTTTTATTTCGACTACAGTCTGTGATATGTTTATTATTTAATATTCCATCAGTTTTTTATTTCATTGAAAAACTATGATAAACCCTATTCACCCCCCCCTCTAGGGTTAATCTAGATCCAACATATATATGGCGACATATTGTATGGTAGCTATGTCGTCTAGGATTGATACATTTATATTGAAAGTGTTTTAAACTGATTAGACACTAATAATAATATCAAATGATTTTTGTTTTATACGTATCAATCATATTTGACCATTTTATGGTAAAACTCTATCCTCCGGTTTGCGTTGCATTGTGTGATGGGACTTGAGTCTTATAATGGTTTCATTTTTTCTAAAAAGCATTGCGTTTTTTTTTTAAAAAAAAAGAGATTTACTTTATTTTATGCACTGGCAATCCAATGGAGTAAACCCGTTCTGTGTTAGCGGCGTGGTCTTGTGATTAGCCTAATTGTTAGATAAGTTAATTAAGATTTCTCATACCAGTCCCATGACTTACTCGTAGTTTGTTTTCACTTGCAAACTCGGGTGCCCTTATTTTTACACGGGCAGCCAAGTAAATAGGTAACAGGCTTTCTCTTGGATTTGCACCGCAGCATGGGGTGCTCCTTGGCTGAAGACGAAGACTATCTTTTATCTCTGATTTTGGACATTTAGACATCACCTTATCTAATCTGTATTTGATGATGTTCTAGACTTATTTTCTATATGTTGGAACCTTTTATGTACTGAGTAGTATCCTGTGTCTGTGCAACTTTGATGTTGATTAAATTTATGATTCCCTGCTATGATGATGAGTATTATTCTACAATTCTATGTGTTATGCTATTATCTGTAATCTGCTGATGTGATATATATGTTATATTCTAATGATTATCCTTTCTTCCGTGGCACGGGAGTTTGGGGTTATTACAGTTGGTATCAAAGCCAGGTTTTGATCCTGAGACTTGTGAGTTATGGGCCCACCACGCTTCCGCTGCGCCACTTATATATATATATATATATATATATATATATATATATACATATAATATATGAGTGTAGTAAATTCTGGGAAGCATTCCAAGAGGAGCTGGGGACATAGTTAAATCCGAGCATCGCTTATCATCCTCAAACAGATGGGCAGACTGAAAGAGTGAATTGTATACAGGAAGACTTGTTGCGGGCATGTATTCTTGATTTTGGCGGATCGTGGGAAGATCACTTGCATTTGGTTGAGTTTTCATATAATAACAGTTATCAAGCAAGCTTACAAATGTCACCATTCGATACATTGTATGGCAAGCCTTGTAGATCTCCCGCACATTGGGTAGAACAGACAATCAACTAGTATTGGGTCCCGACATGATTCGAGAAGCTTCGGAAAAAGTCGATTTCATTAAGAAGTGATTGCAAACAGCTTAGAGGCGACAGAAAAGTTATGCAGAATCGAGAAGAAGAGATTTAGCATTTGCTGTTGGTGATTATGTATATTTGAGAGTTTCCCCATTAAGAGGAGTAGTACATTTCGGGAAAATAGGGAAGTTGGCACCTAAATTTATTGGTCCATTCCCTATACTCGAAAGAATTGGAACTCTTGCTTATAGGGTTCAGTTGCTTGATTGGTTGCAGGGGAACATGGTGTATTTCACGTGTCTAAACTTCAAAAGCATGTACATGATCCAGATCTGATTGTGCAGGAAGCCGTGCAGCAAGATTTGGATGTTACCCCAAGCTTAACAGTGAGAAGAGAGCCAGTGAAAATCATTGGTAAAGAAACCAGAGTTCTAAGAAACACGAGAATCCATTTAGTCAAAGTGAAGTGGAGCGGAGATCTTAGAGACTGTACATGGGAGACTGAGGATAGCATTAAACAGGCTTATCCCAAGTGCAGAGTGGACTTCTCTGATTAGCTCTTGTGTTGAGGTACTTTTACAATATTTTGCATTTTCCGTTTTGTTTCCTCCTTTACTATTGTTTCCTTTCGGGGACGATTTTTTTGAAGTGGGGGATATTGTAACAACCCAGAAAATCAGAACCAATTTAAAAAATTTATTTTAAGAAATTTTGACAGAAAATGTGTCGGAGATTAAAAATTCCATTTTTAAATAATAACAAAGCTATTAAAAATAGCCATTTTGCAAATGACTTCCGTTTTCAACGAAACCACTTTTGTTGGATCCATAATGTCAAATTATTGTTAGGTTTAAATTTCCATAATTTTTGGAATTAATATGTGAGCGTAGTAAATTAAAACACGTTTGGTAATTTCTATTGAATTGGATCGACCATTAAAAAGGCCATTTTTCAAATGGTTTCCAAATTTGACGAAATTAATTTTTTTTAGGACCGTATCGTCAAAACATGGCTAGATTTATTCTTTGGGAATTTTTGGAGTCAGTATGTGGCGCCGGTAGATTAAGATGTACGTTCAAATTTAATATTGAATGTTTTATATTTTAATTTAGAGAAAAATGACTGAAACAGTCGAATGGGCTTACAAAACATAATCCATTGTGTCTGGAATGGGGGTAATTAGCTAGGGGCGACAGTCGTTGGCCTTGATTAGGAGTTCGTATGGATTAACGGGCCTTTTTGAAATTAAAGAAATTAAATAATATTGAAACCTTTATAAATACCCTAGGATTAAAAACCCTAATCCTATTTCTAAGCCGCCGCTTCCAGAAACGAACGACGTCTATCGTTTAAAACTTCCTCCTCCAATTTCTCTCAAACTACTCAACGAAACCCATTGATCCTTTGGAAAAAAATTTAGTACTCTCCACTACCTACAAATCTATACCCGGTTCACCCCTTATCGTCGCGTGTAGCTCGAGAATCGAGCCTGGGAAGTTCGGCCGTTCAGACCGCCGTCGCACCACCTAGCCGCCGTCGAATTAGGTCCCACCACCGGCGTCTAGCATGCCCCTCCTCCCTCTACGACGTGGTGCAACCTGATCGGCTTCACACTTCACGGATTGGGAGAAAATCTATACGTAGTTTTGAATCATTCGCTGAAGGTATCAGCCTATGTAATTTAAACCATTTTCAACATTTAAAAGCGTTACAAAATCTGATTTAGTTGTTAAAAAATCATATCTTTTTGATACGATGTCGAAATCATATGAAACAGGAACCATTGTGATCGTGACAACGTCTTCTACGTTCTAGAAAAAACTGAAATAATTTTGGAGCTTGCTACGAATTTAGGCGAAATCAAAACCAATGTGAGATTTCCAAATTTAAAATAAAATTTGTTGTGATCGTGATGTTAAATATATATATTTACGTTGTGTAAAATACATGTATGCATTGTTTGAAATTGAAATTGCTTGATTGTGGTTGCGATGAATTGTTGGATTGAATTGTGTAGTAAAAATAAATTGTTCGTATTTGATAAAATACATTTATACAATAAAAATATATTTTTATTGTATATGTGAATAAATAAAATGTTCATGTTTGATAAAATATGTTTAAACAATAAAAATCATAATTTTATTGTATATATGAATCAATAAAATGTTCACGTGTGATAAAAAATGTTTATACAATAAATATCATATTTTTATTGTATATATGAATCAATAAAATGTTCATGTTTGATAAAAAAAATGTTTATACAATAAAAATCATATTTTTACTGTATATATGAACCAAAAAAATATTCATGTTTAAAAGATAATGTTTTTACAATAAAAATCACATTTTTATTGTGTATGTTTAAATCATTCAAAATATTCATTATTTGAACTTAAATATGTTAACAATAAAAATATATATTTTTATTGTGTATGTAGGAATCATTAAAAATATTCATTGTTTGAAATAAAGATGTTAACAATAAAATTTACATTTTTATTGTATGTAGGTTAGGTTAAAAAATTGTCATTTACATGTTAGCGATGTTAGGAATATATTCATATGTTAAAAATATGTTTTGATTTATTATAACATTGTCATTTACATGTTAGCGATGTTAGGAAAATATTCATACGTTCTAAATATGTTTTGATTTGTAATAACATTGTCATTTACATGTTAGCGATGTTAGGAAAATATTCATATGTTAAAAATATGTTTTAATTCATTAAAACATTGTCATGTTAGCGATGTTAATAGAAAAATGTTCGTTTGTTAAATATGTTTTGAATCAATAAAATAATGTTCATTTGTCAAACAAGTTTTGTCATTAAAAATGACATTTTTATCATGTTAGGTTAGAACAAAAAGAATTATATGTCAAACATGTTTTGTCATTAAAAATGACATTTTTATCATGTTAGATTAGACTAAAAAGAATTATATGTCAAACATGTTTTGTCATTAAAAATGACATTTTCATCATGTTAGATTAGAATAAAAAGAATTATATGTCAAACATGTTTTGTCAATAAAAATGAAATTTTTATCATGTTAGATTAGAATAAATATAATTATATGTCAAACATGTTTTGTCATTAAAAAGGACATTTTTATCATGTTAAGTTAGAAAAAGAGAATTATTTGTTAAACATGTTTTGTCATTAAAAATGACATTTTTATCATGTTAGATTAGAATAAAAAGAATTATAGGTTAAACATGTTTTGTCATTAAAAATGAAACTTTTAACATGTTAGTTTTGATTAAAAATTATTACATGTTAACCTACGATTTTTTCATCGAAAATGTAACTTTCAACATGTTAGTTTTGATTAAAAGAATAACATGTTAATATAAGATTTGTCATTAAAAATGTCACCTTTAACATGTTTGTTTGGATTAAAAGAATTACATGTTAATATATATTTTTCTTGACAAAAATGACATTTTTATCATGATAAGTTAGAATTAAAACAAAGAATTATATGCTAAACTTATTTTGTCATTAAAATATTGTCATTAACATGTTAGCGATGTTAATATATAAAAACGATCATTTGTTAAAAATGATTTTTGTTAGATTAAAAAATGTCATTTACATGTTAGCAAAGTTAGAAAAAAAAATCAATGGTTAAATATACTTTTGTTCAATAAATATAATTTTTAACATGAATATGAAGTGTACAAAATTTACATGAAATAAATGGTTTTGAAATCATGAAACGAATTATATATATATATATATATATATGAAATTAAAATTAAACGAATCGCGTGCGGTAGTTCGCATTTTGGAATCGTAATTTTAAACGATTATACTGAGAGATCTGACCGTCGGATTTTCCCAAAACTGGAACCGTTGGGTTCGGTTTGGAAAGATATTTCCAACGATATTAACTTTGTTAAGATCCAACGGTAGATTTCGAGAAATGTGTAATTCAAATCTGAATAAAAATAGCGTCAGGGCTGCATAATGAACTGAAGCGTCGTTCGAATTAAATGGGCTATTTTTATGAAAATAAAAATAGCGAAAAATCATTTTAAAATATTATAAACGATATGGGATGAAAATAAACCAATTTCCCCTTAGTTTATAAAGTAATGTGGACGGTTAGATTTATTTGACATTAATTTATCAAATTGAATTAAATTTAACCAAAGAACGAAGTGATTTGAATTATATATATATATACACATATATATATATATATATATATATATATATATATATTCGAGAATTATTTGAAAAGACCGAGTTAAATCTCATTTCAAATAATTATAGGACGACTTAAAGTCAAAGACATTGAAGATGATTGTTGAAAACCCGCGATCTTCACATTGGATGGACGGCTACTGATGCCCGGAATTGGGTAGCTCCTAGTAAAGGGTTAAAGTGGTAGTTTTCCAGACATACTTGTTGATTGTCCGGATATGCGAGAACCTCTCTTCTGTATTGGACATACGGGACGGGGAATAAGGTGTCTCCGGTTTCTTTCAGACCCAAAACGGACTTGTAAATGGATGTGTATCTGACATTGGATTTCGTTCCGTGTTAATTGATTTCTATTAAATATATATCTGTTTGGTGGCGGAGAATTCATTCTCTTACTTAACACCCTTCTCTAAGACGTACGAGCTTAGAGGTTATATATTGATTGACATCAGTTGCATGGCATGGATTCTCAACGTGGCATGCTAAGATGCAAATGATCAAGACTTTTGTTGAAAAGCAGAGTCTTGTGGTTGATGATCAAAGCACAACTTAAATTAGCATAGCTTTGTGTATAGCGTTACTTCGTGAGCCTTACACCCCGGTATGAGTCAAAAACAGAATGAGAACGGCAGGAAGTGTGTGCGTTTCTTTCTAGCTAGAAGTGGTGTCATGGTATGGAGCCCAGACATTTTTTCTTATGTGGATGATGGATTGTGAGGGCCCTCGGATATTGGTCACTACTGGATAAAAGATAGGCCAAATAGGACCGAGAAACATATTGTTCAGGAATAATTATTCCACTAAAGTATGTGTGGACCGGCCCTGCTGCTAACCAGGGCTTGCCAGCGTCCGAGTCCTGAGGCATTTGCTCGAGTGTCTCAAAATCAGTGGGGACGATTCCTATCCTCGACTCATGATGGAAACCCAATTTCCAATACGACATTATGGATTTGATTGTAAACCTATATATGGCGACATAGTATATGGTATCTATGTCATCTAGGATTGATATATTTATATTGAAAGTGTTTTAAACTGACTAGACACTAATAATAATATCAAATGATTTTTGTTTTATACGTATCAATCTTATTTGGCCATTATAAGGTAAAACTCTATCCTCCGGTTTGCGTTGCATTGTGTGATGGGACTTTAGTCTTATAATGGTTTCATTTTTTCTAAAAAGCATTGCATTTTTTTAAAGAGATTTACTTTATTTTATGCATTGGCAATCCAATGGAGTAAACCCGTTCCACGTTTGCGGCATGGTCCTGTGATTAGCCTTATTATTAGATAAGTTAAGTAAGATTTCTCATGCCAGTCCCATGACTAACTCGTAGTTTGTTTTCACTTGCAAACTCGGGTGCCCTTATTTTTACATGGGCAACCAAGTAAACAGGTAACAGGCTTTCTTTTGGATATGCACCGCAGCATGGGGTGCTTTATGGCTGAAGACAAAGACTATCTTTTATCTCTTATTTTGGACATTTAGACATCACCTTATCTATGTTGTATTTGATGATGTTCTAGACTTATTTTCTATTTGTTGGAACCTTTTATGTACTGAGTAGTATCCTATGTCTGTGCAACTCTGATGTTGATGACATTTATGATTCCGCTGCTATGATTATGAGTATTATTCTATGATTCCATGTGTTATGCTATTATCTGTAATTTGCTGATGTGGTAAATATGTTATATTCCAATGATTATCCTTACTTTCGTGGCATAGGAGTTTGGGGTTATCACAATGAGGATTCATAACATATGGAAAACTACTCAGCACTTATTAAGTAATTAATATCCGAACATGATATTTCCATAACATTTACTTTATTACTTCATAATAAGTTGTCAATATTGAAACTGGAAATTTGATAATTTTTTTGGTTCATTACTGGTAAGGACACTTATATATGTATATTATACAAAATAAATTTGAAATTATTATTTATATTGATTTTAGCAATCAAACTTTTTAACTGTAAATTGTCTGTGTGTCCAATCTAACTGTACGTGCATGACCAAATATATTACTTAAATAGGAAAGGAGAAACCAGGTTATCGCTTGGGTTACACGTATCCTCACGTTTTCTGTTCCGTTCTATTTATTATTTATTTTATGCAATTTCGTTAATTTTTATTTTGTCACAATTGTTATTTTTCCTAATTCTAACATATATCCTTTCTAAACATCGATCATTCCTTCTTATATGTTCCCAATTCAATTTGATACCAGAAAATTACAAATCAGGGTCTATTCCCAGTTATCCTTACTGTTGGATTATCGGTTTCGCAGTTTACCTTAGAAAATGGTGATTCCCCCTTTTTTTAGTTTCAGTTCATATTTTGCAAGTTTTTCAACTATAACATCTCAACCATTATGAATCTTTTGATTTTGGAGAAGCTGCGTGTTTTTAATTTGGATCGATTGATATCTATACGATCGGATGAATTTTATGGGGAAACAAGCATGTACGTTATGGATGAATACATGGATTTAGAAATACTTATACATTATCAGTAAGTTTTTTGTTTCCATTTCGTTTTTACACGCCAATAGCTTAGAAATTGTTATATGTATAACAAGTTCATGCTCATAATCACTCTTCCTTATTGTCTTTGTTTTTAGTGGTCTTTTGGGTTATTAATGCAATAAGCACATAAAAAACTTAGTCTATTGTAAGCTATACTACTAACTATAACAAATAGGAAGGCCCTACTGTTTATATATTTCAGGCATGCACTTACTGATATTTTAGTTGGATTTTATTTCTTGGGTCATCTAAGTTTGCTTTCATGTTTATTTCCTATTACATAATTTCATCAACAAATAATATTTTCTTGCTACTACACATCGGAAGGTAGAACCATGTGACAATTACTTTAGTTCTTCTTACAAATTTTGTCGTGATCAATTACTCCGTAATATTATTGCTTTTTTAGTTCATAAAAAGCATGTTTCACGTACGAGACTGGAACTGTAAGCCAAAATTATATGACTTAAACTTCAGTATTCAATGTTGCATCAACTAAAGTTCCCTGACATTACATGTTTACTTAGATTATCCTTTTGTTTTTCTTATGCATTGTAATTTTAGATGGTGATATTCAATACCTGTTGTTCCAAATAGACATGTAGGAAGTATAAGTTACTTGAGTGTGCTTTTGTTAACACCAAAAATTTATGCTAAAACCCAAGGGGGGTATGAACACCTTAAAAATGTAGAAAACAGGGTTAAAAACAGAAAAATGCAGAAAATAGCAAAGTAGAGAGAAGATTTATAATAGTTCAGCCTTTTTTTTGGCCTATGTCCACTTTGAATGAGGAATTCATTGATTTCTCCATTACAAGATACATATTGATCTCAATTTACACTTTTCTCTATCTTTTACACTATTTCTCTCTCTTCTGTACAATCTCTTGTTAAATCTCTATATCTTTCGATCTTCCATAGAAATGCACTCTAATTTCACTAGTAGCGATGATTATTGAACTTGATCTTCGATAATCGAGCTCGATGATGATGGAGATCCTTGAATGATGCTTGAAGAAGTTTTAATGGTATTAAAGAAGCTTGAGTGATGTTAGAGATCAATAATGGCAGCCCTTCAGGAGAAGAAAATCTAACTCCTTTTATTTGTAAGGGGGTCCGGTATTTATAGGCAAAGGTTGTGGTAGAGCATAGCAAGAAATGGTGTATATGCGGTCGCCCTGGATCCGCCGGCGATCCATCGTATATGCTTGTGCTCCATGCTTTTCTGGATCAGGCTCGATCAATGCTAAATAAGGCCACACTCCTTAGTTGACCATGACCGATCCATCGATGGATCAGTGATCCACTTATATGTACGATCCATTTATGCTTCACATACTTACACTGCGTGTGGTCCATAGACCCGAACAATCCATCGTGTACATGCAACTGATCTGTGCATAACCAACCTCCGATCCATTTATTGCAATGATCCATGTGCACATTTACATATGAACGGTCTATATATGCGTGATCCATGATTTTGTGCACACATTCCACGGGAATTGAGCGATCCACAATCTATCACATTGTTGCCTTCATTTTTTCCACGATCCACACATATGTATATGATCCATACAGTTAAACCACGCGTGATCCATCTCTTGTACAACTACTTTGTTTCAAGAGACCGATCCATTACCTTCAACAACTCGATCTATAAATTATGTGATCCAATACATTACCCTTGAATCGTGTTTTAGAAACCGAACTAACATTCTCCCTCGAAGATCATATTATTGAAGAAAATGTAGGCTTCGAAATGAGATAATACAAATGACATTTTGATGGACCGTGGATATCTGACCCGATGGTTCTTGTATGGCCCAACTAATGGATTGGGTTCCCCTCTTTACAACTGCTTTATATCTCTTCCGAATCCATTCTTTCTCTTCACTTTTACTTGTTGTGAGAAAGAATATTAATGATGGAAAGCTTTCTCTGAGAAAACTGCTCTGATCCAAATTTGCTACTTCATTGTCGATCGACCTTGCCGCTTCCTGATTTATGATTGCCGACCATTAGAAAATTCCGATCTCACCACGATTTCACCTGAATCAAATCAATTCCGATCTCATCACGATCGTCAGCCTCTGGTGAACTTCTGACGTTGACATCTGATTGTTTTTTGTCATCTTGAACTACTGTAGATGGCATTTTTTTTCCTTCAAATTTCGGATTGAATCGATTTTACCATTCCAAATATTTAGGATTTTAGGCGTTTGCTTGGGGTCGACTTGTGTGCTCCGATCGACTGTTCTGTATTGGATTTTAGTGATTTTGGATTTAAATCAGCGTGCGAATTTTCCTTTGATTGATTATGATTTTCAATAATTTGTATTCCATCTTGAATTCAACGACTTGTTTTTTGAAGTGATGTACGAACTCCAATGCTTGCTGTATGTTTTGGATACGTTGTTCTTCGGATCTTGATGTTCATACGTGTGTTTCGAATTTGCACACTTTGATGCTTTGGTACATCAAATTTTTTTGTCATGATTTTTGAATGACGAGCAAGTTCAACATTCTTCGGACTCAATGCATAACAACTTATATTTTTGGTGCGTTAATTCGGTCTCCACAGTTTTGAATTTGGATTGACACAATTCAAGTGAATTTTTGAATAATCATGTGTTTTTTGATAGATCGTGCCTCGAATTGGTGTTTGGGAAGATTGAACTTGCGCGTGAATGTTGATCGACCTTTTGTCTTGATTAAGTGATAGAGTTTGATCGTCATTCTTTGTTGATCGCATGTGTTGGATAGATCACGCGATGAACTGGACTTAGAGCGTCAGAACTTGATCTCCATCCTTCTATGGACCACATGCCATGATCGAACAATGGATCGGGTTCAGCCATATTTGATCGTTGAGCTTTGCTCCGATCATGGATCGCTAAGCTCGATCTATTTGTTCAATCAATTGGCGCTTTGTTTAGCCGATGGATCGTGACCCCCATAGATTGCACACTTCGATCGAACATTGGATCGGGTTGGTGACCTTTGATTATTGAGCTTTACTCTAATCAAGGGTCGCCAGGCTCGATCCATTGCTCGATCAGTTGCATGATCCACGGTCTTTTACTTGCACATAGTCGATGAATTGCCAGTTTCTAGGTTGACTGTTGAAGTTATTGAAACGATCCAAATTTGAAAGTGATCAACAATTTGAATTTGCAGCTTACAAATTGAACGTGCCTTTTATTGCTAATCATCATGTAATAAGACAAACACTTACATGGTTTTTGGGAGAATATGTTGTCGTCGATTGCCCACATCAAGGACAGATTAGTTTAATTATTGAAAATGAACTACATTGACTAGAACTGAATGAAGTGCCCATGCAAGATTGTTTCGTTCAATCATTTATAATTTATTGAACATTACTTTCATAGACTCGACATTCTAATTTGAATTTTCTATGATGCTTGAGATCCACTAATCGACACACGCCGACTGAAGATTTCAAGCGTTGTTTTCAATAACTTGTATAATTTTGCACAACACTTCAGACTAAGGAAATGTGCATTTGTAAATTATTTTAAAAACACAATTCCTTATGCAGAATGGATACTCGATATAATATTCGTCATCACTCTGAAGAGACATCTAGTTCTACTCAAGTTGGATATTCTACTCAAATTTATTAAGCTGGAACGACCGCAGCTCTGGGGTCGGTGACAAATCAGCCTGTTCCTATTCCCCGCCCTCTCGGCAATCCTCCATTGGAGAGATGCTCTTTAACACTTACTCAGTGTGTTTTCAAGCAATTATGCACTCAATTTGGCATTCCTGAAACCGATGCTAGGTTATCAGGGAAGGATGAGTTTACTGATTGTCCGCCCTTCGTTTTTGTTGCAGCTAATCGTCATATTCTAATTAGTGGAGCCATTTATCCCTTCAACCCAATTCTAAAGATGGGCCTTCGACATTTAGCGATCGCCCCCTTTCAGCCACCCCCGAATGGCTATACCATTTTAATAGGGCTATGTATGCTTTTTATGACGACGCACTCCATGCCTACTTTTCAAGACTTATGTTATTTATGAGTCTTTAAAAGGAGAAAAGAACATCCCTTTATCGTATTTGTCGAAACACTCGAAATCATCGACTTATCTTCGACTTACAAGACAACGCTTCAAGATTGCTGAGCCAATTCTTTTATGTTCGATGCCTAGATAGTTTCTATGGAATCTGGATGGAAGAAGGTGAACTTATCTGCTTAGAGATCTTCACATCTAATTTTTTCTAAGTCTCGATCATTAAATATTCCTTTTCTTTTACAGAACTGCCATCCCGTGTCAAAGACTGTTATTTTCAAATCTACTCTTGAGACACTAAAAGTTGTTGATGACAAAGTGAGGACTAAAAATTTCTTGATCAAACAAGAACTTCTTCGTCAATTTGGTTACTTGACCCATCTCGATCCTTTCTTTCTTGAGAAATTTCTTCTACCTACCATACCCGAAGCATCGGTGCCCGAGCCTGTGGAGAAGACATTACATTGAAAAATTCTACTGAGGAATCTATTTCAAAGAATGATCGAACCCTGCTGGTGGAACTGGTTCATCCGGCCAACCTAAGCAGTGTCCCATCACTAAGGAAGAGATTGTGCGTCGCAAGGGAAAATCTCCTATGAAGACTGGTGAATAACTCGAGGAAGGAGAGATCATGGGTAAAGGCGATTCTATTGTTGAAAGGGATAACGTCAACTCTATGCTTCTAGTCACTCCTAAGGAGGACTTTTTATATATATACGGGTGTTTGAGTGACAACATTATAACTTTGGGCAAGCCTTTCACAAGTGATATTGTGACTTCTCGGCTTACTTCATCAGTTTCAAAGACATTTACTGAATTGGCTCTCTCTCCTCCTCGAAGACCCATTTCTAAAATTGCAGCAACTTTGACTCCGGCTACGATGAGTGGTTTGTTGTTCGATGCGCGTTAGATCATACACAACACACACTTAGGGTTTTCAATACCTTGCATGTGATATTCTATCCTTCCTTAGTGCTTCCTTCTTTAAAGACTGAACTCTCATTTCTCTTCTATTTCAGGTCAAACTATGAGTCATTCTTAAGTGGATGACTTCAACTGCCATATGGGCTCTTATAATCCATGGCGGTATATGCCACCTCGTCCTCATAGGAGGGTGACTGATGAAGAGCGGAGAATGAGAAAAGCTCAAGAGGGGCGAGACCGCAAAGAGAGGTGTGAGCAGAGCAGAAAAGCCCGAGATGATCGTCGTGATAGGAACGGACGGGAGAGGGATGAGAGGAGGAAAAGGAAGGAGCGGGATGATAAGGAGAAAGATCGTGGTGGTGATGATATGCATGCAGAGCTGACAAGGATCGTGTCTCCGCTATTCAAATTTCCACAAGCCTTCAACCTATTGCACCTCCAACAACTGCCTATCCCTTTGTTGACATCTAGAAAATTATTCAAAGGCCACACTACACTTTCCCACCTGCACCTAGCACACTTTCTTCATTGTTTCCTCATTATTTTCGGAAAGGAGTTTGCTTTGATGTGAAAATAAATCCATTGGATAAAGAGGTGATGCTTAGGAACCTTGAGACGATCAAAGACGATGTTGAGAGGCTTACCAATTGGAAGAAGCTGGTTGAAGAACTCCAAAGAGTCAACAAACTTAATTATGAGGCTCTTCTGACTATGGAGAACGAAAAGGCTGAATGGAACAGAACACTTAAGGTCCACGATGTTGACATCAAATTCCTTTCTAAGCGAAATGAGGAGCTAGAGGCTAAAAATCGGAGAGTTAAGGGAAGAGCTTTCTGTTGTCGCTTCTTCCTATAAGCAGAAGGAGGTTATGCTAACTACCCAAGTTAAGGATGCTCTCTTAACTCAAAAGAATGCCGAAGATAGACTGGCCATGAAGTAGAGAGCTATTGAGACTTGTAAAGAAAGCACTGCCAACTTGTAGAAAAAAGTTAATTCTGAGGAGTCAGTAATTTCTTCGTTGCAGGCCATCATAGAGGAACTTGAGGGAGAATGAAATTAGGCTCTTTTATATAAGGCAACTGCCTAGCAAGCATAGGATGATTCGAAGGCCAGATTCAACGCCACTTTATTTAAAATTTTACACTCTAAGTGTCATAGGGGAGGGAGTTTATCTTTCTTGGAAGACAAATGACAGATGACTTTGTCCGAGGTTTGGGAGGATGTTCTTGCACAACTCGATGGCAGCGATTATTCGGAGGATGAACTCATGGAGAATTACTTAGATGATGAGGCTTGTGTTGCCCCTACCTTGGGAAAAGAAGAACTTAGGAAGGAGCATGGCTTAGCGGTTGGTGCTAGACTTTCTTAGGAGCATGTCTCTGATACAGTCACTACCACTACCAAGGCTACTTCCGCTGATGCTAATATTTCTGATCCCAAAACTCTAGTTGTGCCTTGCATGGAGCCCACTTGTAATAACCCGGAAATCCGAGCCAATTTAATTTTTTTTTATTTTGGCAATTTTAATGAATTTTGAATATTTAAAATGAATTATTTTAAATAATAACGACGAGAAATTTATTTTGAATAGAAGTAGAACGTATATATTTATTTGAATCGTCGTTAGAATATAAATATTTTATATTAATTATAAAAGGAATTGAAAATGGCGCGGTAGTTCGAAAATTCGATTTCAAAGTTCAAATGAGTGTACAGGATTCAAAACAAACCAGATTTTGGAAAAACCAAAAATATTAGAATCTAATTGAGAATATCTTTCCAACGAATCCGAAAAAATGAAATTTCATAGCGGGAATCAAAAGTTACGTCCAGTTGAAAATTCAGAATAGTCGCTATGGAATTTTGGCCCTTAAAAATGGAAGTTTTGCAAACGACCTCGGTTTTCGACGAAACTACTTTTGTTGGATCCGTGATGTCAAGATATTGCTAGATTCAAAAATTCGTAATTTTTTGAATCAATATGTGAGCATAGCGAAGGAAAACGTGTTTTGACAATTTTAGTTGATTTTAATCGACTAGAAAATGGCCATTTTTCAAACGGTCTCGGAATTTGACGAAACTAGTTTTGTTAGGACCATATCGTCAATACGATGCTAGAAAATATTTTTTGGGAATTTTTAAAGTTCGTATGTGGGCCCGATAAATTGAAATGTGCGTTCAAATTCAATATATAGAGTTATATTTTGATTTTGACGAAAACTAATTGAAACGATCGAATCAGCCTGCGATACATATCCCATTGTGTTCGAAATGGGGGTAATTAGCTATGAACGACAGTCGATGGGTTCGATTTCGAGTTCGAAATTAAAAGTTGCTTTTTGAAATCAAATAAATAAATAAATAAATAAATAAAATAATAAAAAAACCTCTTTATTCTCTCAGCCCTCCCCCCCCCCCCCCCGTTTCTTTTCATTCGAGAGGAAAAAATAAATAAATAAAAAGGGAAGGAGCGACGAGGGGGAACCGCCGCTGCCGCCCCATCGTGCCCCCCTCCCCCCAGGTGGCGGCGCCGACCACCGAGGACACCCCCTCTCCTCCCCTTCTTCTCTTCCTCACTCAAACCCGAATTAAAACCGAACCCTAGCCCTAAAGTACACCGCCCACTCCACCACCGCCTCCCCTTATCCACCGCACCCTCCCCAGCCCCGCCATCCGCCTGCCGCGCACCACCTCTGCGAGCACCCAAACCCCACACTCCTCCTTCGACTTCGACAGTGAGTTTTTATATATTTTCTTTCATATTTTGAAGTCTTAGTTATCCTTTACATACAAAGTAAGGTTTAGCTTTATTTTTAATGAAGGAAAATTTTGATTTTTAAATAAACAAAGATTGGATTTTTTAAATAAACAAAGATTGGATTTTTTAAATAAACAAAGATTGGATTTTTTTATATAAACAAAGGTCATATTTTTATTATAGGAAAGATCATATTTTTATTAAAGGAAAGATCGTATTTTTATTATAGGAAAGATCGTATTTTTGTTAAAGAAAAGACCGTATTTTTAACAATGAAAAGATTCAATTTTTAGAAATGAAAAAGACGTGATTTTTAGTGAAGTAAAGACGTGATTTTTAATGAAGTAAAGACGAGATTTTTAGCATATGAAAGATGAGATTTTTGAAATAGAAAAGATTAAATTTTTATAAGTGAAAGATTAGATCTTTGTTTAGGAAAAATATTTGATTTTTATTTAAGTAAAGCTTAGATTTTTATATATATGAAGTGAAGATAAAACTCTGAATTTTACATATATGAAGTAACGAGAAAAATATTCGGTTTTTATACTATAAACCTCGTTATAAAAATATGATTTTTATATCATAGGAAGAACAAAAATATGATTTTTATTCATGTAGAGTAATAAAAATATAATTTTTATTATATTACTAGAGAGGTAAAAATAGAATTTTTATCTATATAGCAGCGGTGTAAAAATAGAATTTTTATCTATATAGTAGCGGTGTAAAAATAGATTTTTTATCTATATAGTAGCGGTATAAAAATGTGATTTTTTATCCATATAGAGTGAATTATAAAAATGTGATTTTTATATACATAGCAACAACATAAAAATGTGATTTTTATATATGTAGTGGCTACGGACAATGAAATTGACAAAGGGGCGAGCACGACGAAGATTCCTACATATGAAGAGATGTGCCGTTTGGTTTAGCTAGTCTGTGAGAACTTCTCACTTTAAATCTTGTTTTCTAGTTAAAATATATGTTGGGATGCAGACGGTGCTTAGTAGCACCCGACACCCGTCGTCCACAAACCATGGACGACTTCTATGCTTGTTTGATGTGTTGTGAAGTTTGTTTGTGATATTTATGTGAAATGGATAATAAAACATTCATGTGTTGAAATAAATAAATTATTGTTAAAAATATAATTTTAACGTGAATGTGAATAAATAAATATTCATTTACAAACCGGACGGTTTGTTTGTGTACACCTATTTGAAGGATATTGATTGAGACGATAAATTTTACACATCGCCCAACTGCACAAATAATATTCAGTGTTTGTGGATTGAAACCCCACACGGGTGTTGGGATGATATTTGTCGTACACTAATCCCAATTATTTAGTTGTATGTCAATCGATTGGTCGACAGACTGTGTAAGCGTTAATTATTTATATTTAATGCTTATGCAGTTGTGTGGTGCACTTTGGATGATGGTTGATTATTTATCGTTGCTATTATATACATGTGTTGTATAGAAACCATATAATTAACATTATATGGTAATTGATTGGGCCTCATTACAATTGGGAAAATAAAGAATATTATAATATAAAGATTCATGTGTTGAATAGAACAAATAGTCATGTGTTGACGATACTCATGTGTTGAGAATAATCATGTGTTGAAAATTATCATGTGTTGAAAGAAATATTTAACAATAAAATTTACATCTTTATCATATATAAAATTAGAAACTAACTGGAAAATAGATAAGATGAGTGGTCTCCTGGGTATTGATATGATGTTGGTTTCGGCCTTCGGGGTTAATGCTTAGGGAATCGTTCTCTTCCTAATTTATGTTTGGAGCCAGATTAAAAACTAAACGATAGAAATCATAATTTTACAAAATATATTAAATAACAAAAATAGTCATTTGTCGACGATGCTCATGTGTTGTGAATATTCATGTGTTGAAAGAAATATAGATTCATGTGTTGAATAGAATAAATATTCATTTGTTGAATAGAATAACGAAGTTATTGAAATATATAAAGCCGTGTTGATTAGAGATGCGCTATTTTGACGCGAACGATATTTATATCGATTATATTCATTTTTATAATGCATATAAAAAAAGAAGTGATTTCAAAATATAACGTTTTGAAAATATTATCATTTGTATATCGATGATGTGGAATATTCAATTTTGATTCGAAATTGAATATGAAGTTGAAATCGTTTCGAAAACAAATTTAAAACGATTTATAAAATACGTTTTAAAAGGAAATCGACGAAATATATAATATATATTATATATATAATGGCCTGAATAGAATGCGCTGCGTCGTGGCAAGTCGTGAATTTCGACCATTGACTTCGAATGGACATTACGGAAGATCCGACCGTCGGATTCCCCTGAAACCGGAACCGTTGGGTTCGTATCGAAAAGAGCTTTCCAATGAATATTATAAATTTGAAATCTAATGGTTGGATTTGGAATTATGTCGAAATCAAATTTGGAAAAGTCGTTGTAAGTGCGGTTCGACGACCGTTGTTGGAAATCGACTGTACGGGCCTTGATAAAATTATTAAAAATATTAATAATTTGTGTAAAATCATATTTTATGAATTGGAAAGAATTGGGATGAAAAATCCCATATTTGAAAAGGTATAGATTTTTATCGAAATGAACTAGTTTTGAACTAGAATTAAAATCAATTTATTTTTGAAATAAATAAATTGAATTTGAACTGGTTTTAAAAGTAATCAGAATTTCCAATACGTGACTTGGAATGGATTTGAATCGAAATTATCTTCGTAATATTTCGATGTTGGATTTCGTGATTATACAGATATGGTGGTGAAAATTTGAAAGATATAATTATATCGTTATTTCCAATACGATATTTGTTGGTTTCAGAATTTGAAATTGAATATAAGCCGATATATTTTCTATTCAGAGCCTTGTATTTAATATCAAATGGGATTTTGGGATCGTCGTGAGTGGTGTCTTAAATAACACTGTTCTTGAACCCAGTTTAGAAAAGAATAAATCTTTTAATTAAGATTTAGTGGAATTGTCCAGTTAATTAGTATCTAATCGGAATTGAATTTGAATTGGGTTCTGGGGTTTATCGTAAGCGGTGTTTTGAATAACACCTGTTCTTTAACCCAATTAACAATAGAAAGTGATTTTGGGTTTATCGTGAATCGTGTTTTAGGTAACATTGGTTCTTTAACCCGGTTAAAGACAGGATATTGATTTGTAGGAAGATTAAAACTAAGTGGAGTTTTAATGAATCTGTAATTAAATTGAAATGTGAATTGATAATTTAAATCATCAAATTTGGAAAGTGATCGAGCATGGATATCACCAGTTTTGCTCCATAGCGATAGTTAAATCTTTAATTAGATTTGAACGTGAAATGGTAATTAATTTTACCGATAACACCGTGGTGTTAGATATGGAGTATTACCAGTTTTGCTCCATGGGATGAATAGGTTGGGATTGGGAAATAAAATAAATTATTACTTCGTTGTGGTTCGCTAATCTCGACTAGTTTGGAAAACCATAATATGGTTTGAAATGATATCCAAAGGAAGATTAAAGAATAAATTTAGAAGAATTTATCTTTGATAAAATTAATGGGAACCTTTCCCTAAGGATGTGAAAATTTGAATAAAGGAATATTCTGAATTGGAATGAGGCGTATGTTGTGTTTGTGTAACATTTGTTTATTATATACGCGGGTTATTCGGAAAGGCCGTGTTTATACCCATTCTGAATAACCGATTTGACGGTATGTCGAAGATGAAGACGGTGGTGGAAGACCAGAAGTCTTCCCATCGTTTGGGTGATTACTGATGATCTTGATTGGGCTGTACACCCAAGAGGAGGGAATCAGTTGGTGATCGTCCAGACGTACTTGAAGATCGATGGATATGCGAGGAAAGTGCCTCCGGTTTCGTTAAGACCCAGAACGAACTTGTAAATGGACTGTGTGTCTGACATTGGATTTTATTCTGTGTTGATTGATCTCTATTAAATATAAATCTGTTTGGTGGCGGAGAATTTATTCTCTTGCTTAACGCCCTTCTCTGAGACGTACGAGCTCAGAGGTTGTATATCGATGGACATCAGTCGCATGGAGTGAATTGCCTGTGTGGCATGCCTAAGTGGCAAATGATCAAGGCTTCCGGTTAAAAGCAAAGTCTTGTGGTTGATGATCAAAGCACGGCCTGTGTGGCATAGCTTTGTGTATAACGTGAATTCGCGAGCCTCACACCTCGGTATGAGTCAAAAACGGGATAAGGACCGTTGGGAGAACACGACGTTTCTTTCTAGCTAGTGGTGGTGTCATTGCTTAAACCGGCTAACATTTGTATACTTTTCACCTGTGTGGTTGTTGGAATGCGAGGCGCCTCAGATATAGGTCTGATAGGACCGGGAAATGTGTGTTCAGGAATTGCCAATCCTCAAAAGTAAGAGAGGACCAACCCAACCGATTCCAAGGATCGCTGTATGTGGTCCTGAGACATTTGCTAGGGTGTCTCGAACGGAGAGGAGCTTGCCCCTTGCCTCGACTCATGATGTAATCCAATTTCCAATACGTGACATTGCGGTTTTATTTGTATAGCCTAGTACGGCGACTTGATATATGGTACCCATGCTGTCTATGATTGATATTTATGATTGAAATTGTTTTGACACTATACACTTATAATAGTATCAAATGATTTGTTTTAAACGTACCATGCATGTTTGGCTATTATAAGGGAAAACCCTATCCTCCGGCTTGCGTTGCATTATGTGATGGGACCTGGGTCTTATAATAGCTTCATTTTTCCCAAAAGCATTGCGCTGTTTTGTTATATGCACTAGTATTCTTGGAAGGAAACCCGTTCCGTGTTATACAGCGTGGTCCCTTGAATTACTCTCTTTTAAAGTAAAGTTTTAAATAACTGTTTCAGTTCTCACACAAGTCACATGACTGACCTGGAGTTTATTGTTTTAACCTAAACTCTGGGTGCCCCTATTTTCCATACGGGCAGCTAGTAGTTTTTGTTTTATAGATTTATATTCACAGGATCCTGATTTACAGCGGGAACGATGCTCGGAAAGCTCTGTATCCGTATATCTCTTTCAATTGTGTATTATATTATTTTTCCGCTGCTATGTATTTAAATGTAATTTAAATCTTTGATATTTGTCAAATGTATAATATTTATTCATACTCTGTATATTCTTGTAATCTGATGGAATTGTTGTAATACACGATGAAATGTTCTTCTGTTTGCGTTCTGATTCGTCATGGACTCAAAACGACCAGGGGTTTCGAACGGTCTTGGTCAGTTTAACGATAGATTCGGATCGAGCGAAATTCCTTACCATTATAGTGGTATCAGAGCTTTGGTTTACAGAGCTCGAGAACAAGACACGTTAGAACCAAACGAAAGAATTCATCAGATATTGGATTAGTAATATCCAATTAGAATGACTTGTTATAGATAGGATCAGTAGTATCCTAGAACGAGTGTAAAGAGTGAAATTTTTGAAATAAAATTTGAAAACAAACTTTGTTTTGAAAGTTAAATTCAAGTATACGTATTTGAATATTTTATTTGTATTGAATTTGGACAATGGAGTATATAAAGATTTTGCATATACGAGTCATGAACGTATATTCGAAGTTTTAATATACTTGATAGATATAGGATCACACTCTAGTTGCCCGGGGATGATTCTGATAATGCTGCAGCGTTATCAGTATTTATTTTTGAGTATCGAAAGTGGGATATCTATATATTTCCATTAGACTGGTGTGAGAACCAAAACTAGATAGGGTTTATTGTTGTGATTTGGCATCAAAAACATGATTTTCTGTATATATAACAGATTATGAATTTGAAACGTTAATCTACTAATTGATTGATGGTTGTGTTGTTTGTTTATTTGTTCAATATTTTTAACCATTTAGGCCAAATTAAAGTGAATATTGAACTGTATTGAAAAATGGTTACAAATGCATGCAAATACATGTACTTACATTGAACAGGTCATAGCAAGGAGGCTAGAGAAGAGGAATAAAAATTGTTTGCCCGACAAATAGGTACATGTTTGCAAATTTATTGGGTTTGGATGATTTTATGAGCCGATTGGCTGTTTCTTTTTCTTTTTAGATTGAAGAAGGCCATGGGAGGCTATATGAAATATCCCGAAGTCCCCGGTGCAGGGGAGGTTATGGCGAAATTTTTCGAAAATTTAGGGTTTTAGCCAAATTTTTGAAAAATTTGAAAAGTTGTTAGAAACTGAAAAGTTGAAGAACATAAGCCATAATGAAAATTATAGAAGTTGAGTTGATTAGTTAAACAACTTTCGACTTCGTTCCTTTTCGGGGACTAAAAGTTTTAAGTGGGGGAGATTGTAATAACCCGGAAATTAGAGCCAATTTAAATTTTTTATTTTGGCAATTTTAATGAATTTTGAATATTTAAAATTAATTATTTTAAACAATAACGACGAGAAATTTATTTTGAATAGAAGTAGAACGTATATATTTATTTGAATCGTCGTTAGAATATAAATATTTTATATTAATTATAAAAGGAATTGAAAATGGCGCGGTAGTTCGAAAATTCGATTTCAAAGTTCAAATGAGTGTACCGGATTCAAAACAAAACTAATTTTGGCGAAACCAAAAATATTAGAATCTAATTGAGAATATCTTTCCAACGAATCCGAAAAATTGAAATTTCATAGCGGGAATCAAAAGTTACGTCCAGTTGAAAATTCAGAATAGTCACTATGGAATTTTGGCCCTTAAAAATGGAAGTTTTGCAAACGACCTCAGTTTTTGATGAAACCAGTTTTGTTGGATCTGTGATGTCAAGATATTTCTAGATTCCAAAATTCATAATTTTTCGAATCAATATGTGAGCAAGGCGAAGGAAAACGTGTTTTGACAGTTTCAGTTGATTTTAATCGACTGGAAAATGGCCATTTTTCAAACTATCTCGGAATTTGACGAAAGTAGTTTTGTTAGGACCATATCGTCAATATGAAGCTAGAAAATATTTTTCGAGAATTTTTAGAGTTCGTATGTGGGCCCGGTAAATTGAAATGTGCGTTCAAATTCAATATATAGAGTTATATTTCGATTTTGATGAAAAATGATCGAAACGATCGAATCAGCCTACGATACATATCCCATTGTGTTCGGAATGGAGGTAATTAGCTACGAACGACAGTCGGTGGGAACAATTTTGAATTCAAAATTAAAAGTTGCTTTTTGAAATCAAATAAATAAATAAATAACCCTCTTTATTCTCTCAGGCCCCCCTGTTTCTTTTCATTCGAGAGAATAAATAAAAAGGAAGGAGTGACCGGGGGGAACCGCCGCTGCCGCCCCATCGCCCCCCCCCCCCCTCCCCAAGTTGTCGGCGCCGACCACCGAGGTCAACCCCTCTCCTCCCCTTCTCCTCCTCCTCTTCCTACCTCAAACCCAAATTGAAACCGAACCGTAGCCCCAAATTACACCGCCCACTCCACCACCGCCTCCCCATATCCACCGCACCCTCCCCAGCCCCGCCATCCGCCTGCCGCGCGCCACCTCTGCGAGCACCCGGACCCCACACTCCTCCTTCGACTTCGACAGTGAGTTTTTATATATTTTCTTTCATATTTTAAAGTCTGAGTTTTCCTTAACATACAAAGTAAGGTTTAGCTTTATTTTTAATAAAGGAAAATTTTGATTTTTAAATAAACAAAGATTGGATTTTTTAAATAAACAAAGATTGGATTTTTTATATAAACAAAGGTCGGATTTTTATTACAGGAAAGACCGTATTTTTATTAAAGGAAAGATCGTATTCTTATTATAGGAAAGATTGTATTTTTGTTAAAGGAAAGACCATATTTTTAACAATGAAAAGATTCAATTTTTAGAAATGAAAAAGACGTGATTTTTAGTGAAGTAAAGACGTGATTTTTAATGAAGTAAAGACGAGATTTTTAGCATATGAAAGATGAGATTTTTGAAATAGAAAAGATTAAATTTTTATAAGTGAAAGATTAGATCTTTGTTTAGGAAAAATATTTGATTTTTATTTAAGTAAAGCTTAGATTTTTATATATATGAAGTGAAGATAAAAATACGATTTTTACATATATGAAGTAACAACAAAAAAATTCGATTTTTATACTATAAACCTCGTTATAAAAATATGATTTTTATATCATAGGAAGAACAAAAATATGATTTTTATTCATGTAGAGTAATAAAAATATAATTTTTATTATATTACTAGAGAAGTAAAAATAGAATTTTTATCTATATAGTAGCGGTGTAAAAATAGAATTTTTATCTATATAGTAGCGGCGTAAAAATAGAATTTTTATCTATATAGTAGCAGTATAAAAATGTGATTTTTTATCCATATAGAGTGAATTATAAAAATGTGATATTTATATACATAGCAACAATATAAAAATGTGATTTTTATATATGTAGTGGCTACGGACAATGAAATTGACAAAGGGGCGAGCACGACGAAGATTCCTACATATGAAGAGTCGTGGCGTTTGGTTTAGCTAGTCTGTGAGAACTTCTCACTTTAAATCTTGTTTTCTTGTTAAAATATATACTAGGATGCAGAGGGTGCTTAGTAGCACCCGGCACCCGTTGTCCACAGACCATGGACGACTTTTATGCTTGTTTGATGTGTTGTGAAGTTTGTTTGTGATGTTGATGTGAAATGGATAATAAAACATTCATGTGTTGAAATAAATTAATTATCATTAAAAATATAATTTTAATATGAGTGTGAATGAATAAATATTCATTTACAAACCGGGCGGTTTGTTTATGTACACCTATTTGAAGGATATTGATTGAGACGATAAATTTTACATATCGCCCAACTACACAAATAATATTCAGTGTTTGTGGATTGAAACCCCACACGGGTGTTGGGATGATATTTGTCGTACACTAATCCCAATTATTTAGTTGTATGTCGATCGATTGGTCGACAGACTGTGTAAGCGTTAATTATTTATATTTAATGCTTATGCAGTTGTGTGGTGCACTTTGGATGATGGTTGATTATTTATCGTTGCTATTATATACATGTGTTGTATAGAAACCATATAATTAACATTATATGGTAATTGATTAGGCCTCATTCCAATTGGAAAAATAAAGAATATTATAATATAAAGATTCATGTGTTGAATTGAATAAATAGTCATGTGTTGACGATACTCATGTGTTGAGAATAATCATGTGTTGAAAATTATCATGTGTTGAAAGAAATATTTAACAATAAAATTTACATCTTTATCATATATAAAATTAGAAACTAACTAGAAGATAGATAAGATGAGTGGTCTCCTGGGTATTGATTTGATGTTGGTTTCGGCCTTCGGGGTTAATGCTTAGGGAATTGTTCTCTTACTAATTTACGGTTGGAGCCTGATTAAAAATTAAACGATAGAAATCATAATTTTATAAAATTTATTAAATAATAAAAATAGTCATGTGTTGATGATGCTCATGTGTTGAGAATATTCATGTGTTGAAAGAAATATAGATTCATGTGTTGAATAGAATAAATATTCATTTGTTGAATAGAATAACGAAGTTAATGAAATATATAAAGCCATGTTGATTAGAGATGCGCTATTTTGACGCGAACGATATTTATATCGATTATATTCATTTTTATAATGCATATAAAAAAGAAGTGATTTCAAAATATAACAATTTGAAAATATTATCATTTGTATATCGATGATGTGGAATATTCAATTTTGATTCGAAATTGAATATGAAGTTGAAATCGTTTCGGAAATGAATTTAAAACGATTTATAAAATACATTTTAAAAGGAAATCGACGAAATATATATAATATATATATATATATATATTATATATAATTGCCTGAACAGAACGCGCCGCGTCGCGGCAGTTCGTGAATTTCGACCATTGACTACGAATGGACATTACGGTAGATCCGACCGTCGGATTCTCCTGAAACCGGAACCGTTTGGTTCGTATCGAAAAGAGCTTTCATGTAACACCCCATAATTCTATTAATATAAATATTCACAAATTAAAGAATAACTAATCTCATATGTGAGAATTGTGGGAAACGGGTTGTGCCATTGTGTTCATCTCGGAATTCTGGTTGAAATAGAGTCCGAGTTTGCATGATTTGGACTTCGTATGAAGGAGATATGGCCATCGGAAGTTTCAGAAAATTCAAAATTCAAAATTCGAAGTCAAACAGGCTAGGCGGGAAATTTCCCGCCCAGCACCCCAGGTCGACTGGGGAGTCGACTGGGCAGTCGACACCCCCAGGACCAGGTCGATTGCGCAGTCGACTTGGGTGTCGACCTGGTCAAGTCGGCCAGGTTTTGGCAGAGCCCATTCTTGAGCTGCTGATGTGTCTTTAGGGCTGAGTTGGCTAATTTAACAGTTCAGGTTAGTTCTGAGTTGATCTGACGGTCTAAATAAATCCTAAACTCTATATATACCTAGGTAGTCTCTCACTCTAAAATCACATGAAAAATAGAATAGCCGCCGTCATGCCATCGGCATGGAACTCAGTGTAGCCGCCGCCAACTAAGAAGGAAGAAACCTAATCAAAACTCTAATTCTACTAAACTCTAAAGCAAATCAAGACTCTCTTTCTTTTCTAATTGTGAGTATGATGATCTTAATAAGATTATTAGCAAACTAATTAGATTAAGATCTGATATGGATCATGATGTGAATTGTCATATATGTTGTTGTAAACCTTATGCTATCATGTATGTTGTAAATCCTATGTTATGTGATGATGATATCCTATATGTTGTAAATCATGCTATGATGATATTATATATGTTGCAAGTTTCTATGCTAAGTTGCGATGTTACAAAGCCATGATGTTATTATGTTGTAGTTAGCTTATGAATCATGATGTTGATTATATATATTTGGGTTATGATGATTCACATGATAAATCACATGTACCTATGCAAGTTTAGATTTATTAGTATGTATAATCTCACATATTGTATGACATCTATTTAGATCTAGAATTATGCTATGACATGTGTGAGTTCTATGTGTTAGATGCTAGTTCACACCATCATTATGTTGCATAAACCACATATGCAAGTTTGTACATGAACTTGGGTTATGATCATATTATGTAAGTTGTGACATTTAACCAAACAAGTTGACACCTTTAGATCCATGACATGTATAGTTTTATGCAAGTTTCACCCCTATTATGATTAGATCTATTTTATTTTTCTATATGTTGTGATAATTTATCTTTGTGCTATGAGTTAGACTATTCGAGTCTAACGTATATGTTGAGTTGAATAAGCGAACGTATAATGTGGGATAGGGGTAGTATTAAGGATTTAATATTAAGAAATTGGGGTGCAATTGATATGATTTTGCATACCGTAAGTGGATGGCCATAATTAAATCAATTATGGACATCATTAAAATTGGAATTAATTAATGATTTGAATAGGGATATATTTAAAACTGGGGTAAAAGATTATAAGTGTTAATCAATGCTTAGGACACGAGGTTAGACTCGTTTGTGACGTAAAACTGCCTGGACCCGCTCGGCGAATCCAGTAGTCACAAATGTCAGCCCAATGTGAGAGGTCCTAGGCCCAAATTAAAGCATAACAGTTGTAAAGACACGAGGTTAGACTCTTTTATGGTGTAAGACTGCCCGGACCCGCCCGGCGAATCCAGCTGCCATAAATGCCAATCTAATGTGAGAGGTCTTTATGAGGTTATGGCCTGGATGAACTAAGAAATACTTAACCAGATAAACATGTGAAGTGGGACATAGGGGTTAAGTAGGTGCCTTGGTTGGCATGAGGAATCTAGTGGGTGCCTTTAGTGGCATTTGAAATACGATTAGTAATACTTAACCAGACACACATGTAAATGAACATGACTAAGAAGAGGGTTAAGTGGGATACACTAGTGGGGACAAGCTTAGGTGGATAGCTTATGGTAAGTAATCGGGGGCCCATTTCAACCAGTAACCCAAACGTATCTTTGTGGGCTCGACCCAAGTCGAGGACGGGACACGCATACTGGGCTTGACTATAAGAGGCCAAACGGGTTAGCGGTGGCAACGCAAGTCCAACGGGTTTCATATGCGTGTGTGGACCAAGGCTGGTAGGTAAGACGTTGTTGCATCGTGTAGGTATAAGTCGTGCATCCTTAGGCTGTATTGGGTTGCCACTTTAGGGGAGTGATACACCCCACTGTGGGACCAGCATGGGTATCTACGAGTAGGGAGCAGATCGAAAGTGGGTAGTGGGGTACACCTAGCGGAGATAGGGGCAGACGGCACCTATGTATTCAGCTAGGGGTACACGAAGTTATTTATAAAATTTCTAAGTGAAGCAAGTGGGATCAACCTTTAGGGTGACTGGTGTGGTGCAGTGTAGTAATTATTCGTTAGTAATTAGGTGTGCCTTTAACATTATCTTCATCTGCTCTTCCATACCCAATAGTTCATAGACATTTCCTTGTTTTCCAGCTTATGCCTTAGTCTAGTTATTTTGATAATAGTATTGTTAGAATTATCATACTCGCCAGACTTTATGTCTGACCCCGTCTATTTCTATCTTTTCCCCCCTCCAAGTCCTCAGGGTGGGGCCAGCTCTAGTGGAGCTTGATTGGATTGCTTTATCTCTCTTTTGGAAAGCTTGGACCGTTGAAGTAAAGTCCAGCTTGTTATCTTCTTTAATGGCTATTTATGTAATGGGATTATGTATTTTGTTTTATCAAGATGGATATTGTACTTGACTCTGATTTATGGTTTTATGATGTAACAAACATGTATAATTTCCGCTGCAATGAAATAAAGTTTTAGATTTCCAAGTACTACATATTATCTGTCTTGTTGTAATTTTTCTGTTCTGTATTCACTTAAAACCTCGATGGAAGTTAATGCATTCCCTTTGTGAGTGACATTAATGGACGTGGGGTGTTACACGTGGTATCAGAGCTTAAGGTTACCAGAACATATAATTTTTTTAGAAAAACTATTTTTCTAAAGTATTTTTGGAAGAAGTGTTTTCAAAAACATGTCTTGATGAGTAATTTAAAGAGGAAGGTTTTTATGAAAAACATAATCCCCAATAGCCATATATCTTTATCTTTCGAATTCTCCATTTTGAATCTTTCCTTTTTCGTTTCAGCATGGTTGAAGATCTTAACCTTCCGGAGGGTGTAACGATACCACGATGGTATATGAGGTTATTAGAGGCAAGGCCGCTGCAGGTCCAGCCAATGTTCCTCCACCACCAGTTGCACCCGCTTCTCCTCCTCCTCCTCCCCCTCCTCGCGCTGATACTTTTGCAAAGACATGCAAGGAATTTAAGGCTATGGGTGGAAAACCTTTTCAAAGGTCAGAAACGTTTGTGGAAGCTAGAGATTGGCTTAAGGAGGTGGAAGAATTGCTTGAAATCTTTGAAGTAGAAGAAGGGATGAAAGTCAAATTAGCTGCTTGGTTAATGAAGGGAGAGGTCTCGTTTTGGTGGGAGGTCACTAATGGGGAGCGTCCTGTTGAATCTTGGGCGGATTTCAGACGTAGGTTTGAGGCAAAGTTTCTCTCAAGGGCAGAAGAGAATCTATACATGGAAAGGTTTTTGACATTGAAGCAGGGAAATCTATCAGTGAAAGAGTACATCAACAAATTTAACCAATTGGCAAGGTTTGTCTTAGATTTGGTGAACACGCAGGAGAAGAAGGCTCTGAGGTTCGTTAATGGCTTGAATGAGCCATTGTAGGGGTTGGCTATGACCCACATCCCTATGGGGGCCACCTTTGAGAAGCTAGTAGACATGGCACTCATGCACGAGGAGAAAGGCGCTAATGCTAATAAGGCACCCGAGAAGAAAGGGGATCAGAAGAAACCACAACAACAAAATAAGAAGGGTAGTAAAGACAATAATGGCAAAGGAAAGAAAAGATGCTTTAACTGTAGGACACCAGGCCATCTCAGCAAGGATTTCAGAAAGAAAAAGAAGACTGGCTGTTTTCACTGTGGTGAAGCGGGACATCTAGTGAAGGACTGCCCAAAGAAGGGGCAGAGGGCAGGGTCTACCTCGGTAGGACAGGTGCAGGCTCTTATGGCACCAGGGCAGGCAAGGGGACAAGTTCAGGCTCTCGCGGTCCCACCGCTGCAAGAACGAGGTAGAACCATTTCTGTTGAAAGCTTAGTTTTTCTGTTTGATCATCATGTCCGTACCTTATTCGATTCGGGCGCATCGCATTCGTTTATCTCTACATCATTAGTTGAATCACTGCACTTAAACACCAGTTTAGTAGAGGATCCCTTAGTTGTTTCAAATCCAATTGGGGGCTCAGCTTATTTGTCCATGATGTGTTTGGATTTGAAAATTTCTACACTTAGTGTTGGGTTTAGATGTGATGCTTATGTTTTGGGCTTCACGGGCTATGGGCTAATTTTAGGAATGGATTGGTTATCCAGAAATGGGGTCGTTCTTGATTGTGAAAGGAGAGTAGTTAGGCTCATGACTCGCCTTGGCAATACTCTCAAAATCTTTTGTAATCCCATAAATTCTGTTATGCTAAGTTATCTAGAATCGCTTGACGCGTCGGTGGAAAATCTACGATTTGTTAAAGTAGTACAAGAATATTCGGATGTGTTTGAGGAGGTGAAGGGCTTGCCTCCGAAGCAGGAGATATATTTTCGAATATATCTTGTGGATAATGCAAAACCAGTATCTTTGCCAGTACGCCACATGGCTCCTCGTGAAAGGAGGGAACTCAATAAGCAAGTGAAGGAGTTGCTTGAGAAGGGGTTCATAAGACGTAGTATATCGGGGTGGGGTGCTCCAGTAGTGTTTGCCACGAAGGCGGATGGGTCCCTTAGACTTTGTGTGGATTATAGAGAACTTAATAAACTTATTAAGAAAAACAGACACCCACTGCCGAGGATTGACGATCTCTTTGATCAGTTAGTTGGCGCCTCAATGTTTTCGCAGTTGGACTTAGCCACTGGATTCCATTAGTTGAGAGTGGCTGAGGATAGCATCGAAAGAACTGCCTTTAGGACTCCGGACGGTTTCTATGAATGGCTAGCGATGCCCTTCGGTTTGACAAACGCCCCCGCATACTTTGTTGATTTGATGAGTAGGGTGTTTAGGGAGTACCTTAATAAATTCATGGTGGTCTTTGTAGACGACATCTTGATCTTTTCTAAGAATGAAGAAGAGCATGCCCTACATCTTAGGGAAGTGTTGGAGACTCTACGAGCGCATAACCTTAATGCTAAATTTACTAAGTGTCACTTCTGGAGAGAGGAAGTGCGATTCTTAGGGCACGTGGTTTCCAAAGAAGGGATAGCTGTGGATCCCGCGAAGGTGGTGGCCATCCAAGTTTGGAAGGTCCCTAAAAATGCTACCGAAGTAAGGAGTTTCTTGGGGTTGGCTGGCTACTATAGGAAGTTTATCAAAGACTTCGCAAAAATATCATCTCCATTGACACGCCTGACGAAGAAGAACCTAGTCTTCGCGTGGGATGTAGATTGTGATGATGCATTCCAAAGTTTAAAGAGAGCTTTGACCTCAGCTCCAGTCTTAGTGCTGCCAGACGGGAGTAAGCCATTTACTGTTTATACCGATGCTTGTGGGATAGGTCTAGGCGCAGTCTTAATGCAAGAGGGAAGGGTAATAGCCTATGGTGGAAGGCAGTTAAGGGTGCATGAGAAAAATTACCCTACACATGACTTAGAGTTAGCCGCAATTGTTTTTGCGCTTAAGTTTTGGCGCCATTATCCTCTTGGCGAGAAATTCGAATTATTCATTGACCACAAATCTTTAAAATACTTATTCTCTCAGAAGGACTTGAATTTAAGACAACAAAGGTGGATGGAATTCTTAGCGTCCTACGACTTCGGAATAGCATATACCCCTGGCAAGGGTAACATGGTGGCAGATGCCTCAAGTAGGAAAAGGCTGTCCTTGAGTCCGTTGTTTGTTGAGCGGCAAAACTTAGAATTCATCTCTTTGTTTGACTTTAGACCTTCCGTTGACTTTGTACCCAGTTTGCTAGCATCCTTGGAGGTCAGACCTACGCTTTTGGGATGGATTGGTGAGGCACAGCGAGACGACCTACAGTTGGTTGAGTTAGTAGAAAAGCTCAAAAGAGGGGAGTCATCAAGCCATCTCCGTAGGTATACCCTAGATGATAAGGGTTGGTTACATAGGGATAGTAGACTTTGTGTACCACGAGACGAGGACTTGAGGAAGACTATTCTTGATGATGCACATCGTTCGAAGATGACTATTCGTCCCGGCGGGGACAAGATGTACAAAGACATGAAGCGAGTTTTCTTTTGGGCCGGTATGAAGAGGGATGTGGCCGAGTATGTCGCTAGATGCTTGGTGTGCCAACAAGTAAAAGCGGAGCAAAAGAAACCCGATGGGTTGCTTCACCCATTGGAGGTTCCACTATGGAAGTGGGAAAGTTTCTCGATGGACTTTGTGGATGGATTACCAAGATCAAGGAAGGGTAATACGGGGATTTGGGTTATAGTAGACAGACTTACTAAGAGCGCCCATTTCATTCCCATGAAGAGTAAGAGGACTGCTCCATGGTTAGCTTCTGTATACGTTCGAGAGATAGTTCGTTTGCATGGTGTTCCTTCTAGCATAGTAAGCGACCGTGATCCTATCTTCACTAGCGAATTTTGGAGGAGCTTACTAGAAGCGGTAGGGACTCAGTTATGTTTGAGCACCTCATATCATCCTCAGACGGATGGCCAAACCAAGAGGGTGAATCGTATTCTAGAGGACCTTTTGAGGCTATGTATCCTAGACTTTGGGGATACATGGGAAGAGCATCTTCCATTGGTGGAGTTCGCATATAATAATAGCTTTCAGTCCAGCATTGACATGGCACCTTTCGAAGCTCTTTATGGACGACCTTGTCGTTCACCTACATGTTGGTGGGAATCTACCGATAAGATCTTACTTGGGCCCGATATGATTAGAGAGACTTCGGAAAAGATCGACTTGATTCGAAGGAGGATGAGGACGGCGCAAGATAGGCAGAAATCTTATGTAGACAAAAGGAGGATCTTGAGTTTGATGTTGGGGACATGGTCTTTATCAAAGTGTCTCCATTACGAATGTTGTTCGCTTTGGGTCCTTTGGGAAATTAGCACCAAGGTTTGTAGGGCCGTTTCCTATTAAGGAGAAGATTGGACAGATGGCGTATAGAGTGGAGTTGCCTGAGAGACTTAGTGGCGTACACGACGTATTCCATGTGTCACATTTGAGAAAGTGCTTGCACGAGACCGCGGAAGTGGTAGAGCCGAGCTTGCTTAAAGAGGTGGAGATAGAGCGTGATGCGACGATTCGACGAGCTCCTACGCGCATTCTTGGGTCAGAGATCAAGAAGTTGAGGAATCGAGAGGTCAGACTAGTCAAAGTGCAATGGGGAGATGATGAGAGCAACTCTACTTGGGAGACAGATGCGAAGATGCGTTCGTTGTACCCATTTCTTTTTGAGGGTATGTCTTTTAGTTTCTCCTTTATCGCTTAGCTTGTACTTATCTTATCTTTAGTATGTCCTCTCACTAGTATCTTTGACCATTAGTTAGGATAATCCTATGGTTGAAACATGTGTTTGAGACATGTTATGTATGATGGATGCAAAGTGGATGCAAGTGTTTGCTAGTGGTTGCTCGTGGATGCATATACACACACTTTAGGCATTAGATCGGCTCAGTCACTTCATATTGCATATTGCATATATGTGGATGTATTTAGTAAAATGGATGTATGAGGATTTTTTATCATATGGATGCTGCATTCAAATGATGATTGTGCACGCATATAGAGATAATATGTAGCATTAAGGAACTTTTGCATACATAATGGACACATGGCACTATCATGATTTGCATTAAGGAGGTCAACTGAATCAGTGAACCGCCTGATTTTGCATTAGATATGGACATATACACACACTGTGCATTTAAACATGAAAGCATTAGAAGTCTATAAGGACAATGGATGCCTATGTTTGATGGTTGAGTAGATGGACGATTGGATGTTAGGATATACATTCTTCTTGACTTGAAGATTTCGGGGTCGAAATCCTTTAAGGAGGGGAGAATGTAACACCCCGTAATTCTGTTAATATAAATATTGACAAATTAAAGAATAACTAATCATAGACGTGAGAATTGTGGGAAACGGGTTGCGCCATTGTGTTCGTCTTGGAATTCTGGTTGAAATAGAGTCCGAGTTTGCGTGATTTGGACTTCGTATGAAGGAGATATGGCCATCGGAAGTTTCTAGAAAATTCAAGATTCAAAATTCGAAGTCAAACAGACCAGGCGGGAAATTTCCCGCCCAGCACCCCAGGTCGACTGGGAGTCGACTGGCAGTCGACACCCCCAGGACCAGGTCGACTGCGCAGTCGACTTGGGTGTCGACCTGGTCAAGTCGGCCAGGTTTTGGCAGAGCCCAATCTTGAGCTGCTGATGTGTCTTTAGGGCTGAGTTGGCTAATTTAACGGTTCAAATTAGTTCTGAGTTGATCTGACGGTCTAAATAAATCCTAAACTCTATATATACCTAGGTAGTCTCTCACTCTAAAATCACATGAAAAATAGAATAGCCGTCGTCATGCCATCGCCATGGAACTCAGTGTAGCCACCGCCAACTAAGAAGGAACAAAGCTAATCAAAACTCTAATTCTACTCAACTCTAAAGCAAATCAAGACTCTCTTTCTTTTCTAATTGTGAGTATGATGATCTTAATAAGATTATTAGTAAACTAATTAGATTAAGATGTGATATGGATCATGATGTGAATTGTCATATATGTTGTTGTAAACCTTATGCTATCATGTATGTTGTAAATCCTATGTTATGTGATGATGATATCCTATATGTTGTAAATCATGCTATAATGATATTATATATGTTGCAAGTTTCTATGCTAAGTTGCGATGTTACAAAGCCACGATGTTATTATGTTGTAGTTAGCTTATGAATCATGATGTTGATTATATATATTTGGGCTATGATGATTCACATGATAAATCACATGTACCTATGCAAGTTTAGATTTATTAGTATGTATAATCTCACATATTGTATGACATCTATTTAGATCTAGAATTATGACATCTATTTAGATCTAGAATTATGATATGACATGTGTGAGTTCTATGTGTTAGATGCTAGTTCACACCATCATTATGTTGCATAAACCACATATGCAAGTTTATACATGAACTTGGGTTATGATCATATTATGTAAGTTGTGACATTTAACCAAACAAGTTGACACCTCTAGATCCATGACATGTGTAGTTTTATGCAAGTTTCACCCCTATAATGATTAGATCTATTTTATTTGTCTATATGTTGTGATAATTTATCTTTGTGCTATGATTTAGACTATTCGAGTCTAACGTATATGTTGCGTTGAATAAGCAAACGTATAACGTGGGGTAGGGGTAATATTAAGGATTTAATATTAAGAAATTGGGGTGCAATTGATATGATTTTGCATATCGTAAGTGGATGGCCATAATTTAGTCAATTATGGACATCATTAAAATTGGAATTAATTAATGATTTGAATAGGGATATATTTAAAACTGGGGTAAAAGATTATAAGTGTTAATCAATGCTTACGACACGATGTTGGACTCGTTTGTGACGTAAAACTGCCCGGACCCGACCGGCGAATCCAGTAGTCACAAATGTCAGCCCAATGTGAGAGGTCCTAGGCCCAAATTAAAGCATAACAGTTGTAAAGACACGAGGTTAGACTCTTTTATGGTGTAAGACTGCCCGGACCAGCCCGGCGAATCCAGCTGCCATAAATGCTAGTGTAATGTGAGAGGTCTTGATGAGGTTATGGCCTGAATGAATTAAGAAATACTTAACCAGATAAACATGTGATGTGGGACATAGGGGTTAAGTAGGTGCCTTGGGTGGCATGAGGAATCTAGTGGGTGCGTTTAGTGGCTTTTGAAATACAATTAGTAAGACTTAACCAAACACACATGTAAATGAACATGACTAAAAAGAGGGTTAAGTGGGATACACTAGTGGGGACATGCTTAGGTGGATAGCTTGTAGTAAGTAATTGGGGGCCCATTTCAACCAGTAACCCAAACGTATCTTTGTGGGCTCGACCCAAGTCGAGGACGGGACACGCATACTGGGCTTGACTATAAGAGGCTAAACGGGATAGCGGTGGCAACGCAGGTCCAACGGGTTTCATATGCGTGTATGGACCCGGGCTGGTAGGTATGACGTTGTTGCATCGTGTAGGTATAAGCGTGAATCCTTAGGCTGTATCGGGTTGCCTCTTTAGGGGAATTATACACCCCACTATGGGACCAGCACGGGTATCTACGAGTACAGAGCCGATTGAAAGTGGGAAGTGGGGTACACCTAGCGGAGATAGGGCCAGGCGGCACCTATGTAGTCAGCTAGGGGTACACGAAGTTATTTATAAAATTTCTAAGTGAAGCAAGTGGGATCAACCTTTAGGGTGACTGGTGTGGTGCAGTGTAGTAATTATTCGTTAGTAATTAGGTGTGCCTTTAATGTTATCTTTATCTGCTCTTCCATACCCAATAGTTCATAGACATTTCCTTGTTTTCCAGCTTATGCCTTAGTCTAGTTATTTTGATAATAGTATTGTTAGAATTATCATACTCGCCAGACTCTATGTCTGACCCCCTCTATTTCTATCTTTTTCCCCCTCCAGGTCCTCAGGGTGGGCCAAGATCTAGTGTAGCTTGATTGGATTGCTTTATCTCTCTTTTGAAAAGCTTGGACCGTTGAAGTAAAGTCCAGCTTGTTATCTTCTTTAATGGCTATTTATGTAATGGGATTATGTAATTTGTTTTATCAAGATGGATATTGTACTTGAATCTGATTTATGGTTTTATGATGTAACAAACATGTTTAATTTCCGCTGCAATGAAATAAAGTTTTAGATTTCCAAGTACTACTTATTATCTGTCTTGTTGTAATTTTTCTGTTCTATATTCACTTAAAACCTCCATGGAAGTTAATGCATTCCCTTTGTGAGTGACATTAATGGACGTGGGGTGTTACATTTCCAATGAATATTAGAAAATTGAAATCTAACAGTTGGATTTGGAATTATGTCCAAATCAAATTTGGAAAAGGTCGCTGTAAGTGCAGTTCGACGACCGTTGTTGGAAATCGACTTTACGAGCCTTGATAAAATTATTAAAAATATTAATAATTTGTGTAAAATCATATTATATGAATTGGAAAGAATTGGGATGAAAAATCCCATATTTGAAAAGGTAAAAATAATTTTTTATCGAAATGAACTAGTTTTGAACTAGAATTAAAATCAAATTATTTTTTGAAATAAATAAATTGAATTTGAACTGGTTTTAAAAGTAATCAAAATTTCCAATACGTGAATTGGAATGGATTTGAATCGAAATTATCTTCGAAATATTTCTTTGTTGGATTTCGTGATTATATAGATATGGTAGTGGAAATTTGAAAGATATATTTATATCATTATTTCCAATATGATATTTGTTTGTTTCAGAATTTGAAATTGAATATAAGCCGATATATTTTCTATTCAGAGCCTTGTATTTAATATCAAATGGGATTTTGGGATCGTTGTGAGTGGTGTCTTAAATAACACTGTTCTTGAATCCAGTTTAGAAAAGAATAAATCTTTTAATTAAGATTTAGTGGAATTGTCCAGTTAATTAGTATCAAATCAGAATTGAATATGAATTGGGTTTTGGGGTTTATCGTGAGCGGTGTTTTGAATAACACCTGTTCTTTAACCCAAATAACAATAGAAAGTGATTTTGGGTTTATCGTGAATCGTGTTTTAGGTGACATTGGTTGTTTAACCCAGTTAAAGATAGAATATTGATTTGTAGGAAGATTAAAACTAAGTGGAGTTTTAATGAATCTGTAATTAAATTGAAATGTGGATTGATAATTTAAATCATCAAATTTGGAAAGTGATCGAGCATGGAGTATCACCAGTTTTTCTCTAGAGCGATAGTTAAATCTTTAATTAGATTTGAACGTGAAATGGTAATTAATTTTACCGATAACACCGTGGTTTTAGATATGGAGTATTACCAGTTTTGCTCCATGGGATGAATAGGTCGGGATTGTGAAATAAAATAAATAATTACTTCGGTGTGGTTCGCTAATCTCGACTAGTTTGGAAAACCACAATATGGATTGAAATGATATCCAAAGGAAGATTAAAGAATAAATTTAGAAGAATTTATCTTTGATAAAATTAATGGGAACCTTTCCCTAAGGATGTGAAAATTTGAATAAAAGAATATTCTGAATTGGAATGAGGCATATGTTGTGTTTGTTTAACATTTATTTATTATATACGCGGGTTATTCGGAAAGGCCGGGTTTATACCCATTCTGAATAACCGATTCGACGGTATGTCGAAGATGAAGACGGTGGTTGAAGACCGGAAGTCTCCACATCGTTTGGGTGATTACTGATGATCCAGATTGGGTTGTACACCCAAGAGGAGGGAACCAGTTGGTGATCGTCCAGACGTACTTGGAGATCGATGGATATGCGAGGAAAGTGCCTTCGGTTTCGTTCAGACCCAGAACGAACTTGTAAATGGACTGTGTGTCTGACATTGGATTTTATTCTGTGTTGATTGATCTCTATTAAATATACATCTGTTTGGCGGCGGAGAATTTATTCTCTTGCTTAACGCCCTTCTCTAAGACATACGAGCTCAGAGGTTGTATATCGATGAACATCAGTCGCATGGAGTGAATTGCCTGTGTGGCACACCTTAGTGGTAGATGATCAAGGCTTCTGTTGAAAAGTAAAGTCTTGTGGTTGATGATCAAAGCACGGCATGTGTGGCATAGCTTTGTGTATAACGTGAATTCGCGAGCCTCACACCTCGGTATGAGTCAAAACGGGATATGGACTGTTTGGAGAACACGACGTTTCTTTCTAGCTAGTGGTGGTGTCAGTGCTTAAACTGGCTAACATTTATATACTTTTCACCTGTGTGGTTGTTGGAATACGAGGCGCCTCGGATATAGGTCTGATAGGACCGGGAAACGTGTGTTCAGGAATTGCCAATCCTCAAAAGTAAGAGAGGACCGGCCCAACCGATTCCAAGGATCGCTGTGTGTGGTCCTGAGACATTTGTTAGGGTGTCTCGAACGGAGAGGAGCTTTCCCCTTGCCTCGACTCATGATGGAATCCAATTTCCAATACGTGACATTGCGGTTTATTTGTATAGCCTAGTATGGCGACATGATATATGGTACCCATGCCGTCTATGATTGATATTTATGATTGAAATTGTTTTGACACTATACACTTATAATAGTATCAAATGATTTGTTTTAAACGTACCAAGCATGTTTGGCTATTATAAGGGAAAACCCTATCCTCCGGCTTGCGTTGCATTGTGTGATGGGACCTGGGTCTTATAATAGCTTCATTTTTCCAAAAAGCATTGCGCTGTTTTGTTATATGCACTAGTATTCTTGGGAGGAAACCCGTTCCTTCTTATACGGCGTGGTCCCTTGAATTACTCTATTTTAAAGTAAAGTTTTAAATAACTATTTTAGTTCTCACACCAGTCACATGACTGACCTGGAGTTTATTGTTTTAACCTAAACTCTGGGTGCCCCTATTTTCCACACGGGCAGCTAGTAGTTTTAGTTTTGCGGATTTGTATTCACAGGATCCTAATTTACAGCTGGAACGATGCTCGGAAAGCTCTGTATCCGTATATCTCTTTCAGTTGTGTATTATATTATTTTTCTGCTGCTATGTATTTAAATGTAATTTAAATCTCTGATATTTGTCGAATGTATAATATTTATTCATACTCTGTATATTCTTGTAATCTAGTGGAATTGTTGTAATACACAATGAAATGTTCTTCTGTTTGCGTTCTGATTCGTTATGTTCTCAAAACAATCAGAGGTTTCGAACGGTCTTGGTTGGTTTGACGATCTATTCGGATCGAGCGAAATTCCTTACTGTTACACCACTACTAGTCCTGGAGAAAAGAAGGAGGCTATTGAGGAGCATTCAGAAGGTGATGAAGGCAATGATGATGACCCAAGTGCTTATAAGTTAAAGCTCAGAAGCCCTCCTATCTCAGGTAAAACCGACATTGATCCAATCTTACCAGACTGGAACTTCTTATTCAATCCATATAGGTACAATGAATTGCTTGATTATTGTTTGTTTAAATTAGGCCTGGCCACTCTGAAGCCTTCTCCAGTCGTGCTTGACGAAACTGAAACCGAAGCCATCTTTACTCCTTATGTTCAAGTGACAAAAATTGGTTTAACTACTACTCCTCCACTAGGCGATCCTTCCTTAGCTCTCCAGTCTACACCTGCTTCTGTTTCTCAACCCGGGTCGCATTCAGATCTTATTACTGCACTTCATGATTTAGATGACCAGACTGGCTTATCTGGAGAGGGTATGGAAGATGTCGAAGATCTAGAAGAGAGCCCAAAGAAATACGTCAAGGGCCATTCAGGAAAAGACGTTAAGTCTCCAAGACGTGGAAGGAAACGCAGTGCCCACAAGAAGACACTTGGTTGGCCTTCTCTTGACATTGTAGAAGGTGAAGAAGAAGATAAAGATGAGAGCCAATTCTCCATTACACCTCCTCCAACTAAGCCTGGTAAGCTCCCATTAAAGTCGAATAGCTCTTCTAAGGGCGAGAAGAAGAAGGATTGAGGTGCTTTACTGCTTGCTTAGCCTTCTTGTTTGTAGTTTCTTTTGATTGGATTTTGTGCGAGTGTTGGCCCTTGCCTCTAAACTTTGTACAAGCTTGCTTCTCATACCTTCTTTGGTGGAATAACATTGCTTTTGATTTGTTGTACTTTTGCTTTGTCGTACTTTCATGTATTTACTTCCTTGTTGATTGCAAGTCTTTTATCTGTTGCGATGTCATGATGAGCTTGTGGTATGCCTTCTGAGCATTGTTCCATTCCCATGTGGTTGTGTTCCCCTCATACCATAGGTCATCACGAATTGCACAGGCTGGATGTGATCAACTTTTCCAAGTTTCTTTGACTGAGATTAAAGCACTAGAATCATCCACTTTGTTGGCGAAATCTTTTTGCTTTTATCAGCATATTAAGAGCTTTTGAGCTTGCCAATGTACCTAGGATGCCCAACTTTATTAGTTAATCTTGTGCTTCTTCTTGGAGAAGTCCTTAGTTTTTATGCCCTCAGAGAGGTCATGTAACACCCCACCTCCGCTAGGGTCACTCACAAAGGGAATGCCCTAGTTTTAGAGGGGTATTATCTAGTAAACAGGCATAGAGATAACACAAGACATAACATAGAAAAATAGAGTATATAAAGCAGCGGATATAAACTTTAAAACCAAATCTCATTACTGAAAAATAGAGTCAAAACCTCTTACATCAAAATGCCAAGTCATTATTTCATTACATCAAGTTCTAAAGAAGCAAAGTACTTAAAACAACATAAGTAAAATATTATTCCCCAAAAAGTGCATGAGTGCAGCCATAGCATAGCTCAAGACCAAACCGTACATGAGCTGTAAGAAAGCAAGCAAAGTCCAAGCTAAGAGCTAGAGTTTCCTCCCTGAGAACCTGGGGGGGGGGAATGAAAGACAAAGAGGCGAAAGAAAACGGGTCAGTCAAAAAGACTGGTAAGCCCTAGTGACTATCAGCATAGAAACTAGTAAAGTTAACAAGACATGAATAAATTGGAATTAAACATAGGAATGATGATAAGTATGACATGATAACTAAGCTAACAAGATAACTCAAGTCTAACATTGCGTATTCAAGGTTCGCCATACCAACTATACTGGTATACTAATCCCGTGTGAACTATAAATAAAGAAATAATCCCTTGGCCCAATATCGTGAAGTGACCCAATTCGGGGTCCAACAGTATGATCTAATCGATTGGCTCCCTACAAGTCTAGCTCGTCGTGTGTCTGTGTCATACGGCCCTATCACGAATGTAGTCACTTGTGCTAGGTCCACCGTAGGGTGTATCAAGCCCTAGGGTGCCAACCACCGACACGAATCAAGAATGCACAGATAATCCTACTGATGCCCAATGCCTGCTTTTTCAACTCCGGACTAAGTGCACGACCCTAGTCCGCCTGAACCTACAATGGCGCACCAACTCAGCCGTCGTTCTGGTCGCTTACAATCAGCCCAGCAATCGTGCCCCACCCTGCCTAGTCCCAGGGTACCGTGATACATCTAGTGGGTTACTGATGAAAAGGACCGTGTAACTAGGGTTTCGTTCAGCAAGTTAAGCTGTCATTTAAAATCGAGACTTAACCCCATCTTCGTGTCATGTCAAATTGACTAAGTGTGTCGTTCTAGTTCAAGACTTAGTCCTACGAATCATGTGTCAGGTTGGTTAAGTGTGTTCAAGCGGTTCATGACTTAACCCTATCAAATCAACGTGTCAAATTGGTTAAGTATATTCAAGTGGTCCATGACTTAACACTATCCAGTGGCATTAATTTACTTAATGCACCCCTATCATCTCACATTAGACTTGGTTATGGTTACTGGATGTGCCGGGAGGGTCCGGGCTGTTTTACACCATAACTTAGTCTAACCTCGGGTTTCGAGTGCGATATGACCAACTACTCACATTGGGTCCTATTGTTTGCAGTTACTGGATTCGCCGGGCGGTTCCGGGCAGATTTATACTGCAAACTCAACCCAACCTCGAGTTGGCCACGTTCAAGTTATCTAAGTGTCATGTCCCAAATTCATATTTTCAAGTATAATTTCATGTCAAGTTCATGTTCCTATCCAAGCTCAAGTTATAACGATATTCATGTTTTCAAGTTCATACTAAATTCAGGTTTTCCTAAACTACCCAAATCGCATCCCCAACGCTCGTGAATTCGAATCAAGGCAATAGATGTAACTAGGGAATAACATAACAAGGATGGGTATAAAGTGGCAAAGGTGATTTCAAGGCAAGCATGGTGTAACTTGAGATATGATCATAACATCACTGGCATATGAAATAGGGTGATAAACATAGTAATAAATGACATAAGATGATAATCCTAAACTTGTGACTAGCAATAGTTTCAACATCACAACATCACAGGCATGTTAAAATAATGATAGGGTTTAGGTTATGACATGAACAGGCCCCTAAATCAAGTTCTTATCAGTATTCCACAAATCAAGGTTCAATATGAACGGTACTAGGTTCAAGGTGAATAGATCTAGGGTGAACAAGAGTAGATCTAAAATAATAGATCAAAAAGGAATAGTCATAGATCAAAGATATACAAGAGTAGGTCTCAAGTAGTTATCATGTTTATGTTCAACTTCAATTTACACATGTCCATATTAAGTTTAGAGTTTAGATCTAAGAGTAACTGGGGCTTACAGATCGTGGTTTTTGAGAACTAAGAACAGAAATTGTCATAGGATCATTGTTGAGATGTTGATCTATTCCCTTGAATTGTTGTAGAAACTTTGGCCTTCGATTTGGATCTAGTTTGAATGTTTAAGCTTCAAGTTGGAGGCGGCGACCATGGTTCAAGAGGAGACTTAGCAGCATAATGGTGTTAGAAAGATTTGTTGTGGATTAGCCTAGGTCTTAGGGTGTTTTTATAGTTGCAACAACTAATTTAGGCCAAAGGATAAACCCTAGAATCGATCTGAACCACCAAAAATCATCACAGGCCCTCAAACAAGCCAACAGGGTCAAGCAGGAGCAACCAGGCCCAAACCAGGTTCGGGGACCAGGTCGACACCCAAGTCGACTGCGCAGTCGACCTGGTCATGGGGGTGTCGACTGCCCAGTCGACCTGGGGTGCTGGGCGGGAAATTTCCCGCCCAGTCTGTCTGGGTTTTGAAATTCGAATTTGAACTCGAATTCGAACTGTTTTGAACTCTGAAAATTTCTGAAACTTTGGGGAGCCATAACTTGGTCATACGGACTCTGATTTTCGAAAACTCGGACTCGATTTCTTGCAGAATTCCGAGACGAACGCAATGGCGTAACCCGTTTCCCTTGTTTCTTATTTTAAAATTTAATTCTGCCTAGATTTATGGTTATAACACGTTATCAAAATACGGGTTGTTACCTTCTCCCCTCCTTAAAGGATTTCGTCCCCGAAATCTCTAAGTTAGGAAGAACGTATCCTACCATCCATCATCCATCTACTCAAAACATCATCCACAAGCAAACATTGTCCTTAAGAGATTTCTAATGTTGTATGAACATATGCAGAAAGTGTGTGTATATGTTCCTTATCTAATGCAAATGATCAGGCCTGATTGATCTTTCTAATGCAAAATATGTTTAGTGTCATGAATCCAACAAGTATGCAAATAATCCTAGTCACGTAAGCACTATATGTGTGCACAAACATTCATCCATATGTAACATTCATATGATAACACATTCAATTTCATCCATAAATAAGTATAAACACTCATTCATATGCAGTATGAAAATGTGTTTGAGCCGATCTAGTGCTTAATGTGTGTTATGCAACCACGAGCAATCACTTGCAACCATTCGCAAACATCAAGCATAACATGTTTCAAATACATGTTTACATTCATAGGATTCTACCTAAGGTTCTCAAGACATGATCGAAAGGATATACAAGATAAAACAGAGTATCTAGGGAAAAGAAGTTAAAGATGTACCCCTAGAAGGTCCTTCTTGTGGGGCTTGCCCTTTCTTCTTAGCGCAGTTCTTGCTGATGTGTCCAGTTTCACCGCATTGAAAACATGCTCCTATCTTCATCTTCTTCTTCCTACAGTCCTGGACTATATGCCCGTCAATACCACAGAAGTTGCATTTTCTTTTCTCACGTGACTTGTCATTCTTGTTGTTGCTGTTCTTTCCTCCTTTCTCGGAGTCTACCTTCTTATCTTGAGAATCGTTCGCCTTGACCTTCTTCTTGACATTCTTGTCTTCTTCATGAAGTAGGGCCATATTCACCAAGCTTTCAAAGTCGCCCCCATGGGTACATGAGTCATGGCCATAGTGTGGAGTGGCTCGCTCAATCCTCGAGAAAAGCGTAGAGCCTTCTTCTCAGCCGTGTTGACTAAGTCCAAACCAAACCGAGCAAGCTGATTAAACTTATTCACGTATTCCCTAACTGACATGTCCCCTTGCTTGAGTGCCAGGAACCTCTCCATCTGAAGACTCGCTTCTGTGAATGATAAAAACTTAAGCCCAAACCTCTCTCTAAAGTCTGCCCAAGTCTCAATTGGCCTGGTAGCGTTGGTGACTTCCCACCAAATGCAACTTCCTCTTTCAACAACCATGCTGCCAACTGAACTTTCCTATGATCCTCCATATCAAAAATAACAAACAAGTCTTTAGTCTCTTTTAGCCAGTTTCGCGCCTCAACGAAGGTTTAAGTTCCAACGAAGTTCTTGCCGCCCATTCCTATAAAGTCCTTGCATATTTTAGCGAAGGCGGTACCCAGAGGAGGAGGAGGAGGAACCGTGGCCACCGGGGGAGGAGGAGGGATATCTGCCGGGCCCGCGCCGTTGGCCCTAGCTTCCAAGTATCTTCGGAACCAGCCAGGTATGGGTACTCCCTCAGGAAGGTTAAGATCAGACATGCTGAAAAGCGAAAAGGAAAAAATTCAAAAGAGGAAACAAAGGAAAGTGCTAATGGCTTTTGGGGAATAGCCTTTTCTTAAAAATAAAACTTTTCTTGAAAAATGCTTCTTTACAAACGGTTTTGAAAATAGTTTCAGAAGGTTTTTAAAACTTTTTCCCAGTCTGGTAACCTTCTGCTCTGATACCAAATGTAACACCCCACCTCCGCTAGCGTCACTCACAAAGGGAATGCCCTAGTTTTGGAGGGGTATTATCTAGTAAACAGGCACAGAGATAACACAAGACAGAACATAGATAAAATAGAGTATATAAAGCAGCGGATATAAACTTTAAAACCAAATCTCATTACTGAAAAATAGAGTCAAAACCTCTTACATCAAAATGCCAAGTCATTATTTCATTACATCAAGTTCTAAAGAAGCAAAGTACTTAAAACAACATAAGTAAAATATTATTCCCCAAAAAGTGCATGAGTACACCCATAGCATAGCTCAAGACCAAACCGTACATGAGCTGTCAGAAAGCAAGCAAAGTCCAAGCTAAGAGATAGAGTTTCCTCCCTGAGAACCTTGGGGGGGGGGGGAACAAAAGACAAACAGGCGAAAGAAAATGGGTCAGTCAAAAAGACTGGTAAGCCCTATTGGCTATCAGTATAGAAACTAGTAAAGTTAACAAGACATGAATAAACTGGAATTAAACATAGGAATGACGATAAGTCTGACATGATAACTAAGCTAACAAGATAACTCAAGTCTAACATTGCGTATTCAAGACTCGCCATACCAACTATACTGGTATAATAATCCCGTGTGAACTATAAATCAAGAAATAATCCCTTGGCCCAATATCGTGAAGTGACCCAATTCGGGGTCCAACGGTATGATCTAATCGATCGGCTCCCTACAAGTCTAGCTCGTCGTGTGTCTGTGTCATACGGCCCTATCACGAATGTAGTCACCTGTGCTAGGTCCACCGTAGGGTGTACCAAGCCCTAGGGTGCCAACCACCGACACGAATCAAGAATGCACAGATAATCCTACTGATGCCCAATGCCTGCTTTTTCAACTCTGGACTAAGTGCACGACCCTAGTCCGCCTGAACCTACAATGGCGCATCAACTCAGCCGTCGTTCTGGTCACTTACAATCAGCTCACCAATCGTGCCCCACCCTGCCTAGTCCCAGGGTACCGTGATACAACTAGTGGGTTACTTCTAAAAAGGACCACGTAACTAGGGTTTCGTTCAGCAAGTTAAGTTGTCATTTAAAATCGAGACTTAACCCCATCTAAATGTCATGTCAAATTGACTAAGTGTGTCGTTCTAGTTCAAGACTTAGTCCTACGAATCATGTGTCGGGTTGGTTAAGTGTGTTCAAGTGGTTCATGACTTAACCCTATCAAATCAACTTGTCAAATTGGTTAAGTATATTCAAGTGGTCCATGACTTAACCCTATCCAGTGGCATTAATTTACTTAATGCACCCCTAACCTCTCACATTAGACTTGGTTATTGTTACTGGATGTGCCGGGCGGGTCCGGGCAGTTTTACACCATAACTTAGTCTAACCTCGGGTTTCGAGTGCGATATGACCAACTACTCACATTGGGTCCTATTGTTTGCAGTTACTGGATTCGCCGGGCGGTTCCGGGCAGATTTATACTACAAACTCAACCCAACCTCGAGTTGGCCACGTTCAAGTTATCTAAGTGTCATGTCCTAAATTCATATTTTCAAGTATAATTTCATGTCAAGTTCATGTTCCTATCCAAGCTCAAGTTATAACGATATTCATGTTTTCAAGTTCATACTAAATTCAGGTTTTCCTAAACCACACAAATCGCATCCCCAACGCTCGTGAATTCGAATCAAGGCAATAAATGTAACTAGGGAATAACATAACAAGGATGGGTATAAAGTGGCAAAGGTGATATCAAGGCAAGCATGGTGTAACTTGAGATATGATCATAACATCACTGGCATATGAAATAGGGTGATAAACAAAGCAATAAATAACACAAGATGATAATCCTAAACTTGTGACTAGCAATAGTTTCAACATCACAACATCACAGGCATGTTAAAATAATGATAGGGTTTAGGTTATGACATGAACATGCCCCTAAATCAAGTTCTTATCAGTATTCCACAAATCAAGGTTCAAAATGAACAGTACTAGGTTCAAGGTGAATAGATCTTGGGTGAACAAGATTAAATCTAAAATAATAGATCAAAAAGGAATAGTCATAGATCAAAGATATACAAGAGTAGGTCTCAGGTAGTTATCATGTTTATGTTCAACTTCAATTTACACATGTCCATATTAAGTTTAGAGTTTAGATCTAAGAGTAACTAGGGCTTACAGATTGTGGTTTTTGAGAACTAAGAACAGAAATTGTCGTAGGATCGTTGTTGAGATGTTGATCTATTCCCTTGAATTGTTGTAGAAACGTTGGCCTTCGATTTGGATCTAGTTTGAATGTTTAAGCTTCAAGTTGGAGGCGGCGGCCATGGTTCAAGAGGAGACTTAGCAGCATAATGGTGTTAGAAAGATTTGTTGTGGATTAGCCTAGGTCTTAAGGTGTTTTTATAGTTGCAACAACTAGTTTAGGCCATAGTATAAACCCTATAATTGATCTGAACCGCCAAAAATCGTCACAGGCCCTCAAACAAGCCAACAGGGTCAAGCAGGAGCAACCAGGCCCAAACGAGGTTCGGGGACCAGGTCGACACCCAAGTCGACTGCGCAGTCGACCTGGTCCTGGGGGTGTCGACTGCCCAGTCGATTCCATAGTCGACCTGGGATGCTGGGCGGGAAATTTCCCGCCCAGTCTGTCTAGGTTTTGAAATTCGAATTTGAATTTGAATTCGAACTGTTTTAAACTCTGAAAATTGCTGAAACTTTGGGGAGCCATAACTTGGTCATACTGACTCCGATTTTCGAAAACTCGGACTCAATTTCATGCAGAATTCTGAGAAGAACGGAATGGCGCAACCCGTTTCCCTTGGTTCTTATTTTAAAATTTAATTATGCCTAGATTTATGGTTATAACACGTTATCAAAATACGGGTTGTTACAGGTCATGAGCTTAATCCAACATTCGTCTCAACCGAAATCCGGCATCGAAGACTACATTGGATGCCCTCGGACAGGTCTTATAACCCAACGTTCGTATCTTCCAACAAGTAAATCAAGATTTGGAGACTCGATTGGGCTCCCTCAGATAGGAATTTTCCTTAATCCAAAGTTCATATTAACCGAAATCCAGAATCAGAGACTAGATTAGATGCCTCCGGACAGGTCTCATAACCCAATATTTGTCCCTTCCAACCAAGTAAATCAGGTGTCGGAGACTAGATTGGGTGCCCCCAGATAGTACTTTTCCTTAATCCAACGTTCGTCCCAACCAGAATCCGGCATCGGAGACTAGATTGGATGCCTTCGGATAGGTTTTATAACCCAACGTTTGTCATTTCTAACCGAGTAAATCAGGCATCCGAGACTAGAGTGGGTGCCCTCAGACAGGTCTTTACCTTAATCCAATGTTTTTCTCAACCAGAATCCGGCATCGGAGACTAGATCGAATGCCCCCGGACAGGTCTTATAACCCAACGTTCATCCCTTCCAACCGAGTAAATCAGGCGTCAGAGACTAGATTGGGCACCCTTAGACAAGACGTTTCCTTAATCCAACGTTCTTCTCAACCGGAGTCCAGCATCAGAGACTAGATTAGATGCCTTGGACTGGTCTTATAATCCAACGTTTGTCCCTTCCAGCCGAGTAAAGCAGACATCAGAGACTTGGTTAGGAGCTCCCAGACAGGACTTTTCCTTTCGGCTTCACTTAGGAAGCTTTTGTAGTTGCATCATTCCACGGGGCGGACGTCGGTCCTTTTACAGGATGCTTGTCTTGGCAAGCGATCATAGTTAGGGAACTAGGGCACTGTACCTCCAACTTGGGGAGGTGCCCCTTCGGTGAAGCTTACAACTTCTGGTCCTTGCTTAACTTGGGAAACTTTCACTGTTGCATCGTTCCATGGGGCGGACGTCAATCCCTTTACCGGACGCTTGACTTGGAAAGCGATCGCGATTAGAGAACTTGGGCTATGTACCTCCAACTTGGGGAGGTGCCACTTTGGTGGAACTTGCAATTCTTTGCTTTGTGTTTGCTCGCCGCGCTTTTCACCGCTTGATTCTTAACGACTCCCTCTTTCGATCTACAAGGTGGTGCATCACATCCTCGCATTTGTGCAAAATGATGTTTATAGCACTCGACACTTGAGCTGTCTCTATCGGGATGCGTTATAAGGGTCACCAAGTCTTATTGGTTTGTAAGGGAGCAAATGTTCTTTAGGTAGCCTATAATGTCAAATCGATTTTAAGCAAATTTTGAATTATTTTAACAAAAAATTGCAAATTTATGATCGAGATAAGCAGACGTGCTTTCATTACTAGAGATTATGTTCAATTACAATAGCTCCTTTAAGCATGAGAGGTTTATACTTGCAAAATATTTACAACAATTTTTTACAATAACTGAATAATTCATTAAGTAAAATATCAACACTGGTGGTCGCTGTCCCAGGCTCTTGATATTGGAATCCCATCAACCGTTGATAGCTTGATTGTGCTATCTAAGATCTTCTGGTTATGATGTATGGTCCTTCCTAATTTGGCCCGAATACTATGGCAGTCATCACCCGCTTTAGCATAATGTCTCTAACTTCAATAGTTCTCTATCACTCCTTGTTGTTGAGTGCCTGGTTATCCTTCTCTTGTTTGCTACAATTTGGAGCTCTGCTTCATCTCTTCGTTCCTCAAAATTATTGGGTGCTTCCAATTGTAGCGTCTCGTTCTTCGCTTGATTAAAGTGAATTCTGCGGTGAGTGGGAACTTCCAGCTCTACAGGAATCATAGCTCTGGTGCCAAATGCCAAAGATAATGGTGTGTGCCTAGTAGAAAATTTTTGAGTTGTTTGATACACCCATAGTGCAAGCGAGAGCTCATCTACTTAACCAACTTTAGCTTTCTTAAGATGCTTTTTGATGGTTGACTTGATGATCTTGTTGACTGCTTCCACTTGCCCGTTTGCCTTCGGATGGGCCACGACTGCGAATCTCTTTTGAATCTTACATTTGGCACAGAAAGCCTTGAATCTTCACCCTCAAATTGAGTCCCATTGTCCGTTACTATCTTTTATGGCACGCCAAACCTGTAAATAATATTTTTAGAACAAAATTAATAGCTTTTATTTTGAAGTAATGGTGGCTAGTAGCTTTGCTTCGTCCCTCTTAGTGAAATGATCAATGGCAACAATGGCATATTTCATGTTGGACTTTGCAGTTGGCAATGCTCCGATTAAGTCAATTCCCAAAATAGCAAATGGCTACGGGCTGACCATTTGAGTCAATTCTATGAATGGTGCTCTTGGAATCTTTGTAAACCTTTGGCATCTGTCACACTTTCTAGTGTATTCTGCATAGTACCGGTTTAATTCAACCAAAAATAACCATATCAAATAATTTTCTTGCCTAATGTTTGACCACCTGTATGACCTCCACACTCTCCTTCATGCAATTCTGACAAAATCGTTCTAGATTCCGCTTTGGTAACACATCAAAGCAAAGGCATAGAGAAGAGACGCCTGTACAACCAACCATCATGCATGAGATAAAGGGGTTCCTTTCATAGTAACTTCTTTTGCTTCTTTGGATCTGTGGGGAGCATTCCATTGAGAAGATAATCTTTGATTGGAGTCATCCATGATTCTGGCTTTTCAGCAGTTTCCATGATCCAATCAACATCAATGTCACCTGTGCTGGGATTGGAGAGAACTTCCACGAGCATTAACCCCAATAATTGAGCATCTCATGTGTTGGCATACTTGACTAGTGAGTCCGCCTTCATATTCTCTTCTCTCGGGATATGGGTTATGGTGTAGTAGTCGAGGTTGTTGAGTAGTTCTCACGCCTTCTGCATCCTTCTCTCCAAACATAATTTCACCATGTGAAATCTTCTGTTGCTTCAAGGGAATAGTATTGCCTAGAATTAAGCACCTTTCCTCTTTTGGGACATACTTCAGAGCACTTGCATATCTTTCAATCTCTCCCCAACTTCCACTTATTGGATGACAACCGCTGGAGATGTTATTGATCACGGATCTCATATTAGTCAGCACTGGAGCTCTACCACTTAGACTCGATTGATTAGTAGGTGCATCTGCCCCTCGAAGGGTTGAAGAAAGATTTGCAGCCTGCGGATTCCTGGCATACTGTTTCAACTTGTTCTTCCAGATCGACTCTTCAATCAAGCTCTTCAAATGTCTACATTCATTGGTGTAGTGACCAGGTTGGTTCTAGAAATGGCAGAATCTTCCAGACTTCACTTCACTATTTCCCACTCTTTGTGGCCATGGATCCAGATAGTATCCCTCGTTCTTAGTGGAAAAGTAGATAATCTCCAAGGTACCCGTCAAAGGAGTCAACTTTGCGGTTTGAAAAATCGAATCTTCTTGTTATTCCTATTATCTTTTCCATCGTTTCCCCTCTTCTATCCCTCAGTATTTCTTTGATTTCCTTGAGCATCATTATCCTTGTTTTTCTCCATACTGCTGCTTCCAGCTATATTCTGGGTGATAGAAGGGTCATCTTCCACTCTGATGAACTCTTCCGCCTTCTTATAGATCTTCTTGAGCGTATTTGGCTCCTTCATCTTCACTCATTTTCCAAACTTGGTCTTCTAGTCCACAACTCGGACTAATGCCATCAATATCATCCATGGCTCTAGATTCCTATCTTCCGTTACAGCAGCGTTGAAATGAGTAAGAAAAGCTTTCCTTGGCTTCACAGTGTACAACCTAAATTGTTCCCTGAAATTCCTTGCTAATCAGAAAACTGGTATACTGATCTCAGTGGGAACTTGGTGAACCACAACGACGTTACCCCTTCCAAATTAATGGGAAAGTATAGACATTTGATCTCATCCGCCGCCCTTGCGCCGTTCATGTGCCACTCATACTTGTACAAGAACAGATTAGGATCAGTAAATTCGTTATAAGCTGGCATGGTTGGAGGAACAAATTTCTTTGGAAACTCAGCCTTTCGAATCCTTTTGTAAAAGGAGTTTTACTTGGAGAAAAATACCACTCTCTCTCATCTTCATTTTTGACCATACTCTCTTTCATGATTTGCTTCATCATCTCCAATAAAACTCCTCGTCATTGTGTCATTCCACGGGGCAGACGCCAGTTCCATTACCGGATGCTTATCTTGGCAAGCGATCGCGGTTAGAGAATCGGGGCCCTAAACCTCCAACTTGGGGAGGTTCCCATTTGGTTGGACTAGCAACTTTGCGAGAAGTATACTTTTCGGAATGATTCTTAGCATTTGCCTTGGAATCCTCGATCTCGACGTCGTCTCTACAGCTAGACAAATCATCCACTTCCTCTACATAGTATTCTCTATTGCGATCTGAAGCTGAGGAGTGTGCGTTCTCTTTTAAGTCAATCTCGACTTTATGATTTGTTGGATTTTCTTGAGCAGAGAGAATAACATCCAACTTATCCATGAAGGATTTATTTGAGGCTTCCATTTGTCGATTCAATCCAACCACATTAGCATCCAATTCACCCCGAGTTACTCCCGCTCCCAGAGTTTGAGAAACAGTTGGATGGTTGGTTTGCGGAGTAATTGTAGCATCATTAGCGGCATTTCTAGAAACTCTTACAGATTTACTACCTTTCTTCGAAGGTGCCATGATATCAGACAACTTTATAATCTTCGTAAAAATACTTCCAATGGGCCTGACTTTTAGACTTTGGGGATATATCATAAAAGAGCAGGCTTCAACTTTTCTGGATCAAGGCTCTTAACCTTATGGTTGTGGGTTTGAGCCCCACGGTAGGCACTAAAATGTTAACACCAAAAATTGATGCCAACACCCGAGAGGATGTAAGAACACCTTAAAAATTTAGAAAACAAGGTTAAAAGCAAACAAATGCAGAAAATAGAAAAGTAGAGAGCAGATTTATAGTGGTTCAGCCTCTATTTTGTCCTACATCCACTTTGAATGAGGATTTCATTTATTTCTCCATTACAAGGTACATATTGATATCAATTTACACTTTTCTCTATCTTTTACAATGATTCTCTCTCCTTTCTCTAAAATCTCTTGATAAATCTCTGTCTCTTTCGATCTTTCGTAGAAATGCACTCGAATTTCACTAGTAGCGATGATTATTAAACTTGATATTCGATAATCGAGCTCGGTGATGATTTTCGATGATTTGTGGAGACGAATGATGATGGAGATCCTTGATCGATGCTTAAAGAAGCTTTAATGGTGTTGGAGAAGCTTGAGTGATGTTGGAGATCAATAGTGGAAGCCTTTCGGGAGGAGAAAATCTAACCCCTTTTATGTGTGAGGGGGTCCAGTATTTATAGGCGAAGATTGGAGTAGAGTGGAGCGAGAAATGGTGTACATACAGTCCTCCTGGATCGGTCGACGATCCATCGTATATGCTTGCGCTCCATGTTTTCCTAGATCGGGCGCGATCCATGCTAAATAAGGCACACTCCTTAGTTGACCATGATGGATCCATCGATGGATCGGTGATCCACTTATATGTACGATCTGTATATTCTTCAAATACTTACACAGTGTGCGGTCCATAGACCTGTGTAACGACCCGCATTCTACGCATCATAGGATCGTAGAATATTTATTTCTGTCACATACGAAGTCGTATGGTCATGTAACTTTGGGGGACGACTATTGGGGTCATTTCCCATGTTCATGATTTTTCCCGATTTTTAAATGACCATTTTACCCCTAGTTATCACTGTTTTGGCCATAACTTTTGACTGGAAAGGAATTTTGACCTGAAACCACTTCCATTGGCTCCGGATGATGGTTTCTCTTTCCGTAGAGTGGTCACATTAGCCAAACGGACTTACCGTTTGGGAGATATGGCTGAAACAAGTTTCAGATGATGAAAAACAGCTTAATTGGGCTTAACCGGGTGATTAGCAGCTAGGCCCAAGGGGAATTTCGGGTTTAGGGGTATATGGAGGCTGATTAGGGTTAGAAAACATTTCTTTAGACATTTTCCAGCCGCCACTTTTCATTTCTCTTGACCTAGTAATGGCCTCCACTCTTCAAATCTCTCCAAAAACACCCAAAATCACTCCCTAATCAAGGATTAAGGCTTAGAGGCATCAAATCAAGGAGGATTGGCACAAGAACCGAGGTAGAGCTGCTGTGTAAGATTGGGAACAGCGCCAAATCAGAGAATATTTCAGTTTTGGGGTTCTAGTTGTGGCAAAGGTGAGTGATAGCATCATTTTGACACTAATTACAGTTAATTAAGGGTAATTAGTGAAGATTAGCGAATTTATACACTAATAAATTCTGGAAAAATGTTTAGAAATTCTTAAATAATATTTCATGCCTCTGTTATAAAATTTAGACGATTTGGTTAAGTTTTACTAAGTATGTGCTTAAACATGATTAAGAAGGATTATAGGAAAATGTGAGGTTTTAGCTACTTTTGATCTATTTTGATTCATTTGGATTGTTGTTTGGTGTTTGGGGTTGCTCTTACATATTGCTATGACTCTATGGTATGTTATATGATTGATTAGAATAGTTAAATTGGTCAAAAACGTCGTCGAATGGCGTAGAAAGCTCGCTGGAAAGTTGCAGAAATATGCAGGTCCCGAGCCGGTTCGGATCGGAGAAGGGGTCGGATCGGACTAGTGAACTGGCCATGGGAATCCGAACTGGATTGGGACTTGTCACTGGAAGGAGCTTGGCAGGAGGGAAGGCCATTGCTTAGAGTTGGAGTGGACAGAGGATCGGATCGGAACAATAGAGCAGATCGGATCGGAGAAAGGGAACAGAACGGATCGGAGCAGGCAAACAAGTCAAACAGAAGGAATCAGATCGGATGAACTACCTCCGAACCGAACTCAAGCAGAGACACCCGAACCGAACCGATATCTGAAGGGGGAGAATCACTGAACCGACCCGACCCGGAGGAAGACACCGACCCGACCCGAAGTGGACTACCGACCCGAACCGATGAAGGTGATGACTACCGAACCGAACAGAATTCTAGGGCTGCTACTGCGCGACAACTCTTCTGAAGACCCACTCCAATTCGATCAAAACCCGAGATGCAAAGGAAGTCCAAATGAGGAGCTTTGACTCAGGATCCAGTTGGGAACCAATGAGTGGGCTTCATGATTGGGCTTTGCTGCGGGACGCGTGCTAAGGAGTTATCGACGTCTATAGTTTTGACCACTATGGTAGGAGGTATGAAGGCGGATTCAGGGCCATTATGGCATCGGTAGAACCAAGGGCTACAACCAATGAAGTGGGTCATTGAAATGTTTGGTCATGACTCCATATGTTTAGCTTGGTCATAGCAGGGTTTCTACAAGTCGGGATTCGTCGTTGCCTCAGTTTGTCTAGTGCTTCAAAGTGGTAGATATCGTATGCTTTACGCACTGAGTGAGAGATGTGAGGATGGTTGCTATGGATGATTTGCTATGCTTGATTTGTTTGACATACACACCCCACCCCCGTATCCTCACACTATTTATTATGGCACCTTAGAGCATTGTACGGTATGTGGTACTAACTCTTTGGTTGCAGGTCCAGGTTCAGGTATGGATTAGTATACCTGTTATTACTCTGTTTAGATGCTTATCGCTCATACCAGGCTTTATGTCTGACCCAGAGTTTATGTCTCTTCTTATTACTCTGGGTGCTCACACGAGCAGACTAGAGACAGGTTAGCTGGTGATGCACGGGTAGATGATCCGGAGACGAGCAGGAGGCTTCCACGTACTATATACATAATATTCTCCCTGTGTTGTTGAAGATCACTGCTTGGGCATTGTTGGTGTATCTTCTACTTTAGCTTTCTTTTGTTTAGAGACAGTAAATTTGGAAAGTTGTAATAAGCTGTACATGGATTTCCGCTGCTCCGATGATTGATGTTGATTTTAGTTATCAGCTTATGCACTGTCTCGCCTGTTTTATGTCAAGTATGTTATTATTATATTTTATCCCATGCGCTGTGAGACATTCTACAGGTCCCTTGATTAGTTCATTCCCTTCTTTCCTTTCTTATGACGACCGTCTCGTGCTAGCTGGGCATGTGTACAGCGCACTTTCGGAGGAAATGCAGGCTGGTGCGGGACGGGCCGTCACACTTGGTATCAGAGCTCTCGGTTGCGTAGTTAACCTAGGGAAGTTATCAGGGAGAGATAATATACGTATACGAGAGAGCGTATTTGTGATTACTTTGGTTTTTTTAAAAGCTATATATATATACTATTAGTAGTATAAGGATGAAGTCGTACTGCACTAGCACCACTATGGAGTTGTTAATCATTTCCTTTTTCAGACTGACGATGAGCCGAGATACTAGAGGTGCTGGTAGGGGAGCCAATAATGGGAATGCTGCTGACATGAGGACAATGTTTACTGACCTCATGAGAGAGATGCTTAGAGATGTACAGAGGGCAGCTCCCAATGGTGGGAATGGTGGTGGTCCAATGGTGCAGGCGCCAAGAGTCGACTTCGCCAAGCTGAACAAGGATTATACTAGTCTTGGTGGGAAGCCGTTTCACGGAACGGAGTCGGCCACAGATGTTCAGGATTGGTTTGATAGTTGCGAACGTATCTTCGAGGATTTGGGTATCGAGGATGCGATGAAAAGAAAGCTAGCGTCCCGTCAGCTGCAAGGGCGGGCAATGAATTGGTGGAATGCTATAAAGGCAGCTACTCCCGAAGATCAGATTACTTGGGAACAGTTTAAAGCTCGCTTCAGTGAGAAGTTCATTCCAGCTGCTCAGAAGTCAATGCTGTTTAAGAAATTCTTGGAGCTCAAGCAGAATGGCAGAGCTGTCTCGGAGTATATTGCTGAATTTGACACTTTGTCAAAATATGGGTTATCTCTTATTGATACTGCCGAGAAAAAGAATGAGAAATTCATAACTGGTTTGGATCAGTACTTGGGGGAAAAACTTATTAACCACATCGATGAGACGTTTGAATCGATTGTGGGGAAAGCGTTAAGATCGGAAAGTCTCTACCCTAAGCCGAAGACTGAGGTTGCATCCGCAGATGAGCCAAAGCCACAAGCAAGTGGTGGAGGCAAGGGTGGTTCCCAGAATAAAAGAAAGCAGAATCAGGCTAAGGACGGCCAGAAGAAAAGGAATAAGCAAGATGTGGAGTGCTTCAGCTGTGGTAAGAAGGGCCATTATGCTAGTAATTGTCGGGCCAAGCCAGCGGATAGGAAGTGCTTCAACTGTGGCCAAATGGGACATCACAAGGACAAGTGTCCACAGCCCCCTAAAGAAAAGCAAATGGTGAAAGCATATGCCCTTAATGCTATTCCTTCTTCGTCGAATGCCCCAACTGCGGCGGAGAAGGGAAAGAATGTCGTCATTCAAGGTATGCTTTCTGTTTATGATGTTCCTGTTAGAGTTTTGTTTGATACCGGAGCTTCCAGTTCTTTCATATCTAGTGACCTGGTAGATAGGTTGGGATTGGAGCCCGAGATTGTCGATAGACCTTTAGTAGTGACGAACCCGATTGGTGGTTCTACTAGCCTTAGCATGATTTGTCGTAATGTGGTCTTATCGAGTCATGGATGCATGTTTGTTTGTGATTGCTTTGTTTTGGGCTTTACGGGGTTTGGCATTATTCTGGGAGTAGATTGGCTCCAAAGATACGGGGTGGTGGTAGACTGTGAGGGCTTGTTGGTGACAGCTAGAGCGGATGATGGGCGGAGGATAGTGTTTGGTGGTCTACCCAGTAAGGGGGTATTGGCTAGTTTTCTAAACTCCCTCGACATTCCGCATAATGAGTTGTCAGGTTTGCCCGTGGTTGGCCAGTATCCGGATATTTTCGAAGAAGTGACCGGACTTCCACCACACCGAGAGATTGAGTTTCGTATTGATTTGGTAAAAGATGCCAGGCCTATAGTGATGCCACTTCGTCGTATGGCACCAAGAGAGCAGCGTGAGCTCGAGGTGTAAGTCAGCGATCTTTTGAAGAAGGGATTTATCAGAAGGAGTGTTTCTGAATGGGGAGCACCAGTTGTGTTTGCTACCAAGGCGGATGGTTCCCTTCGTTTGTGTGTAGACTACTGCGAGTTGAATAAAGTGACGAGGAAGAACAAGTATCCTCTACCACGGATAGATGATTTGTTTGATCAGTTGAGTGGCGCGAGAGTATTTTCTCAGTTGGATCTCGCGACAGGTTTTCATCAGCTTAGAGTGGAAGCTGAGAGTATAGCTAAAACGGCATTTCGGACGCCGTCTGGGTTTTATGAGTGGTTGGTCATGCCATTCGGGCTGACCAATGCCCCAGCATATTTTGTGGATCTTATGAATAGGGTATTCAGAGATCAGTTGAATAAGTTTGTCCTTGTGTTCGTTGATGATATTTTGGTCTATTCGAGGACAGAGGAAGAACACAAGGAACATTTAAGAGTAGCGATGGAGGTGTTGAGAAAACACCAATTGAAAGCAAAGTTTTCTAAGTGTCACTTCTGGAAGAGGGAAGTGAGGTTCTTGGGCCATGTTGTATCAGAGAATGGTATTGCCGTGGACCCAGCGAAGGTGGCTACGGTACAAGATTGGCCTACGCCCAAGAATGCAACTGATGTAAGAAGTTTCTTGGGGTTAGCGGGATATTATCGTAAGTTTATCCAAGGTTTCTCCAAGATAGCAGCACCATTGACCCAGTTGACCAAGAAGAATCAAGCTTTTGTCTGGGATGAAAGGTGCGAGGATGCATTTAAGAGTCTAAAGGACAAGTTGACAAGCGCACCAGTGTTAGTCATTCCTAAGGGGGATGAAGAGATGACGGTATACACGGATGCCTGTGGTACCGGACTGGGTGCTGTATTGATGCAAGGCGGTAGGGTTGTAGCTTACGCAAGTCGGCAATTGAAACCGCACGAGAGAAGATACCCTACCCATGATTTAGAATTGGCAGCGATCGTGTTCGCGTTAAAGATGTGGAGACACTATCTCTTGGGAGAAAGATTTGAGCTGTTTACAGACCATAAGTCGTTAAAGTATCTCTTCTCTCAGAAGGATTTAAATCTCCGTCAGCAGAGATGGTTAGAGTTCTTAGCTTCCTATGATTTTGACATCGCATATACACCGGGAAAGGGCAATGCGGTGGCTGATGCATTGAGTAGAAGACATGCCAGCTTAGGGGCTATGTTCCTTGAATGGAAGCAACTGGAGTTCATAGCGGGGTTTGATTTCAGACCAAAGTGCGAATTGGATCCAGAAATGTTAGCAAGTTTGACGATCAGACCCACTTTGATTGAGCGGATCGGCTCTAGTCAGAGGGACGATCCTAACCTATTGGAAATCATCTCCAAGTTAGAGATGGGTATCGATGAGGAGATGAACAAGTATGGGCTTGATCGAGATAGATGGCTTAGAAAGAATGGAAAGCTTGTTGTACCCAATGTCAATGGATTGAGGGATGAGGTGCTTAGAGAATGTCATCACTCAAAGCTAACTATACACCCCGGTGGTAATAAGATGTATCGAGATATGAAGCAGACTTACTACTGGGAAGGGATGAAAAGAGACGTTGGAAAGTTTATATCCAAATGCATGAATTGCCAGCTAGTTAAAGCCGAGCAAAAGAAGCCTAGTGGATTGTTACAGCCATTAGAAACTCCCGAATGGAAATGGGAGCAAGTGTCGATGGATTTCATCGATGGATTACCAAGGACTAGATCGGGATATGACAGCATTTGGGTAATTGTAGATCGACTGACTAAAAGTGCAAGGTTTATACCAGTCAAATCGACTAGAACGGCAGCTAAGTTAGCAGAATTGTATATGAAGTGGATAGTGAGATTTCATGGAGTACCTAAAAGCATTGTGAGCGACCGAGACCCGTTGTTCACTAGTGGGTTTTGGAAGAGCTTACAAGAGGCTCTAGGGTCAGAGTTACATCTCAGTACCGCATATCATCCTCAGACCGACGGTCAGACGGAAAGGGTGAATCGTATTTTGGAAGATCTCTTGAGAGCATGTATATTGGATTTTGGTGGATCATGGGATGACCATTTGCATCTAGTAGAGTTTGCATATAATAATAGTTACCAATCCAGTATCGGTATGGCTCCATTTGAAGCTTTGTATGGAAGACCGTGCAACTCACCATCATGTTGGATAGAGACTGGCGAGAAGTTTATGCTTGGACCAGATGTGGTGAGGGAAACTTCAGATAAAATCAAGACCATTCAACAACGGATGAAGGCTGCCCAAGATAGGCAGAAGAGTTATGCTGATAAAAGGAGAAGGGACTTAAAATTCTCCGTTGGCGACTTGGTGTTTGTCAAGATTTCTCCGTTGAAGAGCGTAATACGATTTGGCAGGAGAGGCAAGTTGGCACCAAGATTTGTTGGCCCATTCCCTGTTCTTGAACTAGTCGGGAATTTGGCATATAGAATTGACTTACCAGAGAAGATGGCGGGAGTTCATAACGTATTTCATGTTTCCCAACTAAGGAAGTTCGTTCACGACTCAGATATGACTATTTCACCTGATCAGTTGGAGGACTTCGAAGTAGAACCCGAGGCGGTTGGGAACCGCAAACCGGCCCGTATCGTCGAGCACGACATGAAGCAAGTTCGAAGGAAGGCGGTGAAGTTAGTCAAGGTTCAATGGGGCGAGGACGAGAATGATTGTACTTGGGAGACAGAGGAGAACATTAGGAAGGCACACCCAGAACTCTTTGCCTGGTAAGATTTTGACTTTGATTTAGCTTTCCGCATGCTAGGATAGGCTTGTTTACTTGTTTTGCATGTTTGATTGTTGTATGTGGTTGTTAGGCATGCGGGATCCTTTGTATGTTTTGGGTTGAGGAATTTCGGGGACGAAATTTCTTAAGGGGGGGAGAGTGTAACGACCCGCATTCTACGCATCATAGGATCGTAGAATATTTATTTCTGTCACACACGAAGTCGTATGGTCATGTAACTTTGGGGGACGACTATTGGGGTCATTTCCCATGTTCATGATTTTTCCTGATTTTTAAATGACCATTTTACCCCTAGTTATCACTGTTTTGGCTATAACTTTTGACTGGAAAGGAATTTTGACCTGAAACCACTTCCATTGGCTCCGGATGATGGTTTCTCTTTCCGTAGAGTGGTCACATTAGCCAAACGGACTTACCGTTTGGGAGATATGGCTGAAACAAGTTTCAGATGATGAAAAACAGCTTAATTGGGCTTAACCGGGTGATTAGCAGCTAGGCCCAAGGGGAATTTCGGGTTTAGGGGTATATGGAGGCTGATTAGGGTTAGAAAACATTTCTTTAGACATTTTCCAGCCGCCACTTTTCATTTCTCTTGACCTAGTAATGGCCTCCACTCTTCAAATCTCTCCAAAAACACCCAAAATCACTCCCTAATCAAGGATTAAGGCTTAGAGGCATCAAATCAAGGAGGATTGGCACAAGAACCGAGGTAGAGCTGCTGTGTAAGATTGGGAACAGCGCCAAATCAGAGAATATTTCAGTTTTGGGGTTCTAGTTGTGGCAAAGGTGAGTGATAGCATCATTTTGACACTAATTACAGTTAATTAAGGGTAATTAGTGAAGATTAGCGAATTTATACACTAATAAATTCTGGAAAAATGTTTAGAAATTCTTAAATAATATTTCATGCCTCTGTTATAAAATTTAGACGATTTGGTTAAGTTTTACTAAGTATGTGCTTAAACATGATTAAGAAGGATTATAGGAAAATGTGAGGTTTTAGCTACTTTTGATCTATTTTGATTCATTTGGATTGTTGTTTGGTGTTTGGGGTTGCTCTTACATATTGCTATGACTCTATGGTATGTTATATGATTGATTAGAATAGTTAAATTGGTCAAAAACGTCGTCGAATGGCGTAGAAAGCTCGCTGGAAAGTTGCAGAAATATGCAGGTCCCGAGCCGGTTCGGATCGGAGAAGGGGTCGGATCGGACTAGTGAACTGGCCATGGGAATCCGAACTGGATTGGGACTTGTCACTGGAAGGAGCTTGGCAGGAGGGAAGGCCATTTCTTAGAGTTGGAGTGGACAGAGGATCGGATCGGAACAATAGAGCAGATCGGATCGGAGAAAGGGAACAGAACGGATCGGAGCAGGCAAACAAGTCAAACAGAAGGAATCAGATCGGATGAACTACCTCCGAACCGAACTCAAGCAGAGACACCCGAACCGAACCGATATCTGAAGGGGGAGAATCACTGAACCGACCCGACCCGGAGGAAGACACCGACCCGACCCGAAGTGGACTACCGACCCGAACCGATGAAGGTGATGACTACCGAACCGAACAGAATTCTAGGGCTGCTACTGCGCGACAACTCTTCTGAAGACCCACTCCAATTCGATCAAAACCCGAGATGCAAAGGAAGTCCAAATGAGGAGCTTTGACTCAGGATCCAGTTGGGAACCAATGAGTGGGCTTCATGATTGGGCTTTGCTGCGGGACGCGTGCTAAGGAGTTATCGACGTCTATAGTTTTGAACCACTATGGTAGGAGGTATGAAGGCGGATTCAGGGCCATTATGGCATCGGTAGAACCAAGGGCTACAACCAATGAAGTGGGTCATTGAAATGTTTGGTCATGACTCCATATGTTTAGCTTGGTCATAGCAGGGTTTCTACAAGTCGGGATTCGTCGTTGCCTCAGTTTGTCTAGTGCTTCAAAGTGGTAGATATCGTATGCTTTACGCACTGAGTGAGAGATGTGAGGATGGTTGCTATGGATGATTTGCTATGCTTGATTTGTTTGACATACACACCCCACCCCCGTATCCTCACACTATTTATTATGGCACCTTAGAGCATTGTACGGTATGTGGTACTAACTCTTTGGTTGCAGGTCCAAGTTCAGGTATGGATTAGTATACCTGTTATTACTCTGTTTAGATGCTTATCGCTCATTCCAGGCTTTATGTCTGACCCAGAGTTTATGTCTCTTCTTATTACTCTGGGTGCTCACACGAGCAGACTAGAGACAGGTTAGCTGGTGATGCACGGGTAGATGATCCGGAGACGAGCATGAGGCTTCCACGTACTATATACATAATATTCTCCCTGTGTTGTTGAAGATCACTGCTTGGGCATTGTTGGTTTATCTTCTACTTTAGCTTTCTTTTGTTTAGAGACAGTAAATTTGGAAAGTTGTAATAAGCTGTACATGGATTTCCGCTGCTCCGATGATTGATGTTGATTTTAGTTATCAGCTTATGCACTGTCTCGCCTGTTTTATGTCAAGTATGTTATTATTATATTTTATCCCATGCGCTGTGAGACATTCTACAGGTCCCTTGATTAGTTCATTCCCTTCTTTCCTTTCTTATGACGACCGTCTCGTGCTAGCTGGGCATGTGTACAGCGCACTTTCGGAGGAAATGCAGGCTGGTGCGGGACGGGCCGTCACAACCTGAATAATCCATCTTGTGTACATGCAACTGATCTGTGCATAACCTACCTCTGATCCATTTGTTGCAACAATCCATGTGCGCATTTACAAATGAACGATCTATATATGCACGATCCATGGTTTTGTGCACACGTTCCATGGCAATTAAGCGGGCCATGATCTATCAGATTGTTGCCTACATTTTTGCCATGATCCACGCATATTTGCATGATCCATACAGTTAAACCATGCATGATCCGTCTCCTGTACAACTATTTTGCCTTAAGAGACCGATCTGTTACCTTCAACAACCTGATCTGTGACTTATGCGATCCAATACATTACTCTTGAATTGTGTTTTAATAACGGGATTAACAGCTTGGTTAATTACAAAGTTGATAATTCAAGACTAGCTTCATTATTGGACTATAATGTATAATACAAATATCCCTAAATAAAGATTTTGATGTTACACAATTGCCCGCTCATAAAATCAATTACAAGACTCCTACCTAGACCATGGAAACCTTCCATGTTCTAACTTTATCCACATATAGGATCCTTATTGTGATGGCCCACCCCGCACCAACCGACATTTCCAATGAAAATGCGCTGTGCCAATGCCCGACTAGCACGGGACGGTCGCCAATGAAAGGAAAGGAATTTTGAACTAACAAGGAACCTGTAGAATGTCTCACAGCGCATGGGATAAAATATAATAACAACATAACTTTGACATAAAACAGGTGAGACAGTGCATAAGCTGAAAACTAAACCATCATAGCAGCGGAAAATCTAAAATACAGCTTATGTTCCACATCATCATTAAAGGTACACTACTAATGCCCAAAGTAGTGACCATCAGTGACACAGGGAGAATATCTATATATATAAATCATACATGGAAGCATCCTGCTCGTCTCCGGTACAACTACTCGTGCATACCACCTAACCTGCCTCTAGTCTGCCCATTTAAGAGCACCTAGAGTAATAAGAAGAGACATAAAACTCTGGGTCAGACAAAAGTTTGGTATGAGTGATAAGCAACAAAACAGAACAATAATAGGTATACTAAACCATACCTGAACCTGCAACCAAGGAGTTAGCACAACAGGATGTACAATACTCTAAGGTGACACTAATCATATGGTGTAAAGATACGGGGGAGGGGTGTGCATGTCATAATGATGTCAAACAATCAAGCATAGAAACCATCCTCACATCTCTCACTCAGTGCGTAAAGCATACGATATTCACTACTTTGACCACCCAAATCCTTGTTATGATCACTCTGCCCCATGGAGTCGTGGTGACTTCACTGCACTGATCCATAGCCACTAGTCCTTGTTATGTCCACTGCCCCATGAAGTCATGACGACTCCACTACACTGGCTCATAGCCATGCTACGATCACTCTGCCCCATGGAGTAATAACTACCCCACTGCACTGATCCTTAGCCTAACATCTGTCTTGTTGGTGAATCAAAGTTATGGACGTCGATAACCCCTTAGCACACGCCCCGCATCAAAGCCCAACTCATGAAGTTGACTCGTTGGTTCCCAACTGGATCCTGAGTACAAACCTCCCATTTGGACCACCTTTGCATCTCGGGTTTTGGTCTTCTACGGATTGGTTCGGAACAAGCTTCTATTCAGATCGACTCTCTTCTTCTCGTTTAGTCCACAGTCGTCAACTCTGTTCGGGTTGGGTCATGCTCCCTCCATCCGGTCAGATAGTGGCGCTCCAAGCTGGGTCGTGGTGTCACACTGGTTCGGGTCGGTTCGGATAGGACTCCGGTTCGGGGTCAAACTCCCCTTGGCCTGTGCAGGCTGTCGGCTCAGAAAATGATGCTTCCATTGGGTCGGATCGTGCCACTATTCACGAGAGGATCAGTCAGAGAGCTTCAGGTGCAAGCAGTCGGGTCGGTCTCCATCATCACAAGCAGGTCGTTACATTCTTCCCCCTTAAGAAATTTCGCCCTCGAAATTCCTTAACTAAGAAACAAGTTAAGGATCCCGCATGCCTACCGACCATTCACAACAATCAAACATACAAAACAATAAACAAGTCTATCCTAGCATGCGGAAAAATAAATCGCAATTAGAATCTTAGTAGGCAAAGAGTTCTGGATACGTCTTCCTAATGCTCTCCTCTGTCTCCCAGGTACATTCATTCTCATTCTCGCCCCACTAAACTTTGACTAGATCCACCGCTTTCCTTCGAAGTCGCTTCGTATCTTGCTCGACAATACGAATTGGCTTGCGATTCCCAACCGCCTCAGGTTCTACTTCGACATCATCCAACTGATCAGGTGAAATAGTCACACTGGGGTCGTGCACGAATTTCCTTAACTGGGAAACATGAAATACGTTGTAAACTCCCGCATATTATCTGGTAATTCAACTTTATACGCCAAATTCCCAACTTGCTCAAGAACTGGGAATGGACCAACAAATCTTGGTGTTAACTTGCCTCTCCTTCCAAATTGAATCACTCTCTTTAACGGAGAAACCTTGACAAACACCAAGTCGCCAATGGAGAATTTTAATTCTCTTCTCCTCTTATCAAAATAACTCTTCTACCTATCTTGGGCAGCCTTCATTCGCTGTCATATATCCTTGATCTTATCTGAGGTTTCTCTTATCACGTCAGGTCCAAGCACAAATTTCTCACCGGTTTCTAACCAACATGATGGTGAGTTGCATGGTCTTCCACATAAAAGCTTCAAATGGAGCCATTCCAAAACTAGATTGGTAGCTATTATTATATGCAAACTCAACTAAATGAAAATGGTCATCCCATGATCCACCAAAATCCAACATATAAGCTCTCAAGAGATCTTCTGATATACGATTCACTCTCTCTGTTTGACCGTCTGTTTGAGGATGATACAAATTACTGAGATATAATTCTGACCCTAGAGCCTCTTGTAAGCTCTTCCAAAACGCACTAGTAAACAACGGGTCTCGGTCACTCACAATGCTTTTAGGTACCCCATGGAATCTCACTATCCATTTCATATACAGCTCTGCTAACTTAGCTGCCATTCTATTTGATTTGATTGGTACGAACCTTGCACATTTGGTCGGTCGATCTACAATCACCCAAATACTATCATGACCTGATCTAGTCCTTGGTAGACCGTCAATGAAATCCATTGCTTGTTCCCATTTCCATTCGGTAGTTTCTAATGGTTGCAACAAACCACTAGATTTCTTTTGCTCGGCTTTAACTAGCTGGCAATTCATGCATTTGGACATAAACTTCCCAACGTCTCTTTTCATCCCTTCCCAGTAGCAGGTCTGCTTCATGTCTCGATACATTTTATTACCACCGGGGTATATGGTCAGTTTTGAGTGATGACATTCTCTAAGTACTGCATCTCTCAATCCATTGACATTGGGAAAAACTAGTATTCCATTCTTTCTAAGCCATCCATCTTGATCAAGCCCATACTTGTTCATTTTCTCATCGATATCCATCTCTAACTTGGAGATGATTTTCAATAAGTTAGGATCGTCCCTTTGACTGGAACCAATCCGCTCAATCAAAGTGGGTCTGATCGCCAAACTTGCTAACATTTCTGGATCCAATTCGTACTTTGGTCTGAAATCATTCCTAGGGATGTACTCCAGTTGCTTCCATTCAAGAAACATAGCCCCTATACTGGCATGTCTCCAACTCAAGGCATCAGCTATCGCATTGCCCTTCCCCGGTGTATACGCGATATCAAAATCATATGAAGCCAAGAACTCTAACCATCTTTGCTGACGGATATTTAGATCCTTTTGAGAGAAAATATACTTTAGTGACTTATGATCAGTAAACAACTCGAATCTTTCTCCCAAGAGATAATGTCTCCACATTTTCAATGCGAACACGATCGCTGCCAATTCCAAATCGTGGGTAGTGTATCTTTTCTCATGCGGTTTCAGTTACTGACTTGCATAAGCTACAACCCTACCTCCTTGCATCAATACAGCACCTAGTCCGGTACCACAGGCATCCGTGTATACCGTCATCTCTTCATTCCCCTTAGGAATGACTAACACTGGTGCACACGTTAACCTTTCCTTAAGACTCCTAAATGCATTCTCGCACTTTTCATCCCAAATGAAAGCTTGATTCTTCTTGGTCAACTGAGTTAACGGTGCCGCTTTATTGGAGAAATCTTGGATAAACTTACGATAATATCCAGCTAACCCCAAGAAACTTCTTATGTCTGTTGCATTCTTGGGCACAGACCAATCCTGTACCGTAGCCACCTTCGTAGAGTCCACGGCAATACCATTCTCTGAAACAACATGGCCCAAGAATCTCACTTCCCTCCTCTAGAAGTGACACTTAGGAAACTTTGCTTTCAATTGGTACTTTCTCAACACCTCCATCACTATTCTCAAATGTTCCTTTGTTCTTCCTCTGTCCTCGAATAGACCAAGATATCATCCACAAACACAAGAACAAACTTATTCAATTGATCCCTGAATACCCTATTCATAAGATACACAAAATATGTTGGTGCATTGGTCAATCCGAATGGCATGACCAACCACTCATAGAATCCAGACGGCGTCCCAAATGCCATTTTAGCTATACTCTCAGCTTCCACTCTAAGCTGATGAAAACCTGTCGCGAGGACCAATTAGGAGAACACTCTCGCGTCACTCAACTTGTCAAACAAATCATCTATCCGCGACAGAGGATACTTATTCTTCCTCGTCACCTTATTCAACTCGCGGTAGTCCACACACAATCGAAGGGAACCATCTGCCTTGTTAGCAAACACAGTTGGTGCTCCCCACTCAAAAACACTTCTTCTAATAAATCCCTTCTTCAAAAGATCGCTCACTTGCGCCCCGAGCTCTCGCTGCTCCTTTGGTGCCATACAACGAAGTGGCATCACTATAGGTCTGGCATCTTTCACTAAATCAATATGGAACTCAATCTCTCGGTGTGGTGGAAGTCCGGTTACTTCCTCGAAGATATCGGGATACTGGCCAACAACGGGAATTCCTGCTAACTCATCCTGCGGGATGTCGAGAAAATTTAGAAAATTAGTCATCACCTCATCACTAGGTAGGCCACCAAACAATACCCTCCGCCCATTATCCACCCTAATAGTCACCGAAATCCCTCACAATCTACCACCACCCCATATCTTTGGAGGCAATCGACTCCCAAAATAATGCCAAACCCAGTAAAGCCCAAAACAAAGCAATCATAAGCAAACATGCATCCATGACTCGATAAGACCAAATTTCGACAAATCATGCTAAGGCTGGTCGAACTACCAATCAGGTTCATCATCGCTAAAGGTCTATCTACTATCTCGGGTTCCTATCCCAACCTATCTACTAGGTCACTAGATATGAAGGAACGGGAAGCCGCGGTATCAAACAGTACTTGAACAGGAACATATAAGCAGAAAGCATACCTTGAATGACGACATTCTTTCCCTTCTCCACCGCAGTTGAGGCACTCGACAAAGAAGGAACAACATTAATAGCATATGCTTTCACAATCTGCTTTTCTTTAGGGGGTTGCAAACACTTATCCTTGTGATATCCCACTTGGCCGCAATTGAAGCACTTCCTGTCCGCTGGCTTTGCTCGACATTCTTTAGCATAATGGCCCTTCTTGCCACAGCTAAAGCACTCAACATCCTTCTTATTCTTTTTCTGACCATCCTAAGCTTGGTTCTGCTTTTCTGAGAATTATTCTTGCATCCACCGCTTGCTTGCGGCTTTGGCTCTTCTACAGATGCAACCTCAGTCTTCAACTTAAGGTATAGACTCTCTGATCTCAAAGCTTTCCCCACAATTGATTCAAATGTCTCATCGATGTGGTTAATAAGCCTTTCCCCCAAGTACTGATCTAAGCCTGTTATGAACTTCTCATTCTTCTTCTCTGGAGTGCCAATGAGAGATAATCCATACTTAGATAAAGTATCGAACTCAGCAATATACTCCGAGACTGCTCTACCATTCTGCTTAAGCTCCAAGAACTTCCTAAACAATTTTGATTTCTGAGCAGCTGGGATAAACTTATCGCTAAAGCGAGTCTTAAACTGATCCCAAGTAATCTGATCCTCGGGAGTAGCCTCCTTTATAGCATTCCACCAATTCATTGCCCGTCCTTGCAACTGACGGGATGCTAGCTTTCTCTTCATCGCATCCTCGATACCCAAGTCTTTGAAGATACGCTCATAGCTATCCAACCAATCTTGAACATCCATAGCGGACTCCGTTCCATGGAACGACTTTCCACCAAGGCTAGTGTAATCCTTACAGAGCTTGGCGAAATTGGCCCTAGGCCTCTACACCACTATACCACCATCATTTGCAGCATTAGGAACTGCCCTCTGAATGTCTCTAAGCGTCTCTCTCATGAAGTCAGTGAACATCGTTCGCATATCAAGAGCATTCCCGTTATTAGCTCCTCTACCAGTACCCCTCGTATGTCGACCCATCGTTCAATCTGTAAGGAGAAAATGATTAACCATCTTCTTTGTGGTGCCAGTGCAGTGCGACTTCATCCTTATATATACTAATAGTATATATATATATATCTTTTGAAAACCAAAATATAACAAATACGCGCTCTCATATACGTACTATCTCTCCCTGGTGTCTTTCCCTAGGTTAACTACGCAACCTACAGCTCCGATACCAAATGTGACGGCCCGCCCCGCACCAGCTGACATTTCCAATGAAAATGCATTGTGCCAATGCCCGACTAGCACGGGACGGTCGCCAAAGAAAGGAAGGAAATTTTGAACTAACAAGGTACCTGTAGAATGTCTCACAGCGCATGGGATAAAATATAATAATAACATAACTTTGACATAAAACAAGTGAGATAGTGCATAAGCTGAAAACTAAACCATCATAGCAGCGGAAAATCCAAAATACAGCTTATGTTCCACGTCATCATTATTACAACTTTTAAAACCGTCTCCAAAGCAAATTAAGAAAGGTATACTACTAATGCCCAAAGTAGTGACCATCAGCGACACAGGGAGAATATATATATATCATACGTGGAAGCCTCCTGCTCGTCTATGGTACAACTACTCCTGCATACCACCTAACCTATCTCTAGTCTACCCATTTAAGAGCACCTATAGTAATAAGAAGAGACATAAAACTATGGGTCAGACAAAAGTCTGGAATGAGCAATAAGCAACAAAAAAAAACAATAACAGGTATACTAAACCATACCTGAACCTGGACTTGCACCAAGGAGTTAGCACAACAGGATGTACAATACTCTAAGGTGACACTAATCATATGGTGTAAAGATACGGGGGAGGGGTGTGCATGTCATAATGATGTCAAACAATCAAGCATAGCAACCATCCTCACATCTCTCACTCAGTGCGTAAAGCATACGATATCCACTACTTTGACCACCCAAATCCTTGATATGATCACTCTGCTCCATGGAGTCATGGTGACTCCACTGCACTGATCCATAACCACTAGTCCTTGCTATGTCCACTCTGCCCAATGAAGTCATGACGACTCCACTGCAATGGCTCATAGCCATGCTACGATTACTCTAACCCATGGAGTAATAACTAGCCCACTGCACTGATCCGTAGCCTAACATCTGTCCTGGTGGTGAATCAAAGTTATGGACGTCGATAACCCCTTAGCACACGCCCTGCCGCAAAGCCCAACTTATGAAGTTGAGTCGTTGGTTCCCAACAAGATCCTGAGTACAAACTTCCCATTTGGACCACCTTTGCATCTCGGGTTTTGGTCTTCTTCGGATCGGTTCGGAACATGCTTCTGTTCAGATCGACTCTCTTCTTCTCGTTCAGTCCATGGTCGTCAACTCTGTTCGGGTCGGGTCGTGCTCCCTCCATCGGGTCAGATCGTGGTGCTCCAAGCTGGGTCGTGGTGTCACACTAGTTCGGGTCGGGTCGGATAGGACTCCGGTTCGGGGTCAAACTCCCCTTGGCTTGTGCAGGCAGTCGGCTCAGAGAATGATGATTCCATCGGGTTGTGCCACCATTCACGAGAGGATCAGTTATAGAGCTTTCAGGCGCAAGCAGTCGGGTCGGTCTCCATCATCACGAGCGGGTCGTTACACTTATCTTCTATAATCTCATTTCCCTTGCTATTTCTATCTGTTTTCACTTTTTGGCAATATAATGAAATTAATATGCCTAATGTAATAAATTGCTATTTGCGCTATTCAAACCAATAATAATCCACACATGTTGGACTTGAATTGCTCAAAATAACAAATTATTAATAAATTTGGAGTAAATACAAATCATATATACCTGAATTACTGTATATATTTAGGAACAAAAACTACATCGATTTGGGATGTGGGTTGAAACGATACACACTCGGGATTCAAAACTTGACGGATTGAAATGATATATATCTGTACTACTTGTCCTATGTAGAAAATATTATACAGACACCATTGCTCTATTTTGAAATGTTTTCTAAGGGTTATGAATATATTTTGACTTATAAATTATTTTGGATTTAAGATCTAATTGTACTTTGAGTAAATTTAAATATAAAGTTTAAATTATGTTTTTTGTTTTAAAAGGCATATAATACCAGTTATAATTAAAAATATAAAGTTTTACTTTAAATTAATTCATTTTCATGGTATTTTAATTATAATAAAGTAATAAGATTTTAAGTAATCTAACAAATAATTTATTTAATAAATTTTAACTTAGTATATTTAAATTTTTAAAATTATTTAAAACTCAAGAAGGATTATGAGTAAGTTAGAGTTAGATGTGTAACTTAGAATTTGACAATCTAGCTTATGATAGGATATTGTAAATGAAATTATATCCAAATTAATGACTTTGAATTATAAGAAATAATTTGATAAAGGCTAATTAATTTCAAGAAAAAATTAGGATTTTAAACTGGGTATTGAAATTTTATTATTTTGAAATCAGCAATTTATTTGAAATTACGATTTTTATAAAATGACCACGGTGTGTAATAAGCATTTGGTTATTAAAGAGACCAACGTCGGTATTAACATACTCTTTGTTAATATTGATACCACTTTAACAACTGTGTACGTGGTGGAGAATCTAGAATGAAGTAGGATGGTTTGATGATGATTACTGGATTGAAGAAAGAGAATGATAATGGATAGCCTTGACCTTCGGGTCATAATTAAAATGACTAAAACAGGAGCCATACTCAAGCCAATTGAGTTAGCTACTCTTATCAGATATGATTCTTCGGAATCATATCTATTACCTAGTGATTTGATTGGTGTGCACCCTTGAATTTGGAGTACTATTTGAGGTGGGTGGTATGCGGCTATGCGTTACCACCGACATTGGTCCGCAATCCAGTAGAATCCTACCGTGGATATCTCTCGTGTGGCTTGTCATGTTATCCTGAGTGAGCCCATACGATTTTGATTTAACATTGTCGTATCACAGCGCATCCCTATCCACCGACGTATTGGTATGTTATATGCAAACTGTATAACAACGTTATAAACGGTGTAAGGGTAATAATGGTAATCATGCTTACACTATTTTGATATTTTACTTTACTGAATATACAATATTATAATAACGCATTATATTATATAATATCTAGTTTAATGTATCCTTAAAGAATGGAATCCCAACATTCTTTAAGTTACTTATGCATTTCTATGACATTTCATTTGAGTTAATTTACTTACATAAGAATATTAGTCCTGATCCAAGTGGTTTTGTTTTGCATGATACTCGGGTCATCTTGAGTGTCACAGCTTTAGAGACTTATCTTGGAGCTAGAGATCCACAGAACTTTAGCCATCTATCTGCTAGTTTTCTGTTATGTCTATCTCTTTCAGTGACTATTTTTATCTGTTTCTCTATTAGTAAACATCTTATGTATTCATACTCAGTCGACTGCCTCTTCTCCTCTCTTTCTTTGATACCAACTCATCGATTTCACTGTTTTTTGTCTGATTTGCTTCGGTTTTTATGACAGATATGGATTGTGGATTTCAGCATAATAGAGAACCAGTTGAGGCGATCCTTATTCACATTAGTGCACTCGCATCCAACCATAATCATAAGGTATGCTTTCTTTGAATGCATAGGCCTGGAAAGCGAGATTTGAAAAATATGTGCTTATAAAAAACATTTTCCATAACGGTATTACTGCCTAGCAATAACAATGTATAGAATGCAATTATATTTCAATGCTAATGATCTTTGAATAGCCATGATAGGTTTTTACTGTTCTGTAATAGCATTAACTTATACTGCAAATATGTTGAGACAAGTCCCACATCGGGGAATTTATAAAATAAACAGTATAAATATTAAGAGTCCACCCTTCAATTGCCAATTGGTTTTGTGATAATTTAGGGTTCTCTATCATGGTAACAAAGCCGGTATAATTTGTATGCATATAACTACCATACATGTCCACGTCACCCATTAAGTTGCACGTGTTAGGCTCAGGATATGCTACATGTGCGGGGGCGTGTTAAGACAAGTCCCACATCGGGGAATTTATAAAATAATTTTTGTATAAATATTAAGAGTCCACCCTTCACATTGCCAATTCGTTTTGTGATAATTTGAGGTTCTTTATCAAAATATGGGTTGTTTAATATCTATTAATTAAATAGGAAAGAAGAAACCAATGTTTTATTGACTGACATGTGTTAGAATATGACATGACAAAGGAAATGCTTAGTGCGTTTCGATGTTCCCACTTCCCTAATCGCACACATTCTTATTCTCTAATGCATCATTTATTACCCATATTTTTTCCTAAGTGGCTAATCTACTTCAATTCATCCCAAATTTTATCATCTGCAATCCATTCTGGAGTTGAATCCTCTACCTTTAATGTATGGAATGCACTTCTGCCATGCTTGTAGCGAGGATTCTTAATGAACGACTAGATATGTGAAGTTGATTACTGTAGGAGATACAAAAATCCCTAAAGGTACTACCCATTTATTTTCCACCATTCACTAATTTTCGCACTTTATGTGGTTAATATATATTCATTCATTGTATTTTCATGATATTTTGTAGAATTATTTATGTACTTAGAAACAAATGCTCAAAATTGGAACTTTGTTTAGATTTACTTGAAATAATAGGTCCATTATTTCGGTGTTTCTTCCGCTTTCTACGGATTTTTGACGTCTGTCATAATTATCATTGCAATGTTCTGTGAAGTATCATAACAACCTAATTTCCCTACTCACATATGCTAAACACAGACCTTTGAAAACACTATGTCTACACATCCTCAATTTTCTATTAATAATTTTTACTAAAGAAAATTGAATTTTTTTTTTGATGCAAACCATATATCGTTGTAGTGATTGGTTTAATTAAATTTATTTATAAAGAAATGGCATTGTTTGCTGATTTTAAAAAAATAGATTCATGGTTTGTTTCTCTTCTTATTTGTGTCAATGATGGATGTAGTCCCTTATCATTATCAAACCAGTTAGTTGTTGGGTTTAGTTTTCGTTTTTATGTGCAAATGAAACAGAGATTAGTTTGAAGTAAAAAGGAAAAAAAAAAGGTAGGTTCATAACTAGCCACACGACAAATCCTAATTCTAAACTTTCAAAAAGGAGATTTAGTTTTAAAGAAGTTTTGTACCTTCTTTATGAATAATTTAAGGATTTGAACGATTTAAAAGATACCAACATAAGTGGAATTCTTTTTCAACTTTTGAAACATTTTTTTACAATTTTTGACTCAAATTTCTCTACGTCCAATTAAAGTGAAGTTTAACTATACTTGAAAAATACCATATGGAAACGATGTAATACTATGGCAAACATGTCATTGAAATTCATTAAGAACACAAATGCGAACAAGTGCGCAAACACACACACACACACACAATTATATATATATATATATATATAAGAAAGAAACAACAATATCGAAATATTAATCGGGTAATGGATAATCTCCACCTTTAAAAGAATTAGGGCAATTTTTGGCAGCATGCATACATATGTATAAGAAAAAATAACATCAAAATACCAATGGAATAATAGATAATTTCCATCTCTAAAATAATTAGGGTAATTTGTGTCATGTATGACGTGCATACGCTGAATCAAAGTACTAGAAAGTTATTAGTTATTTTATAATAATTTTATACAACATGGTACATTGTTTTGGATTATATGCACAATTTCCAATCATTAAGTTACAACTTAATTAGCTTATTAACTTGAATGTTTTACTTCATTTATCTTGTAATATTGCAACAACATTTTAAGGTAATATATTGCTTGAACGATGGAATTATGTTAACAAATAATTATGCCAAAACTTATTATTCCATTTTCACTCCTAAGCTATATGATAATAATGTTATGTTTTGATGGCTGATCATATAGTCCTAAATTTGACTCCTCGGTAGTTCTATTGATGAAAAAGTTCTAGAACTTTGAAAAGGTGGTGGCCCAATTTTTCTTCGGGCTGTGGAACTAGTTTGGGTATGCTTCGCTCCAATGAACATAGCTTATGATCCTTTTTAGATATTCCTTTAGTTTAGAGGAATAAGAACAAAAGTTTTCCTTACATAATTTATGACTTCTTGGTAGTTCCGTGTAATTTATTATTCAATCAACTGAAATCGTGTTCAATAAACGTAATGAAAAGCATTTTTAATAACTATGCACTTCTAATAAGGTTGCACTATGAAGACCTTCAAAAGAGTGGAGGATATTTAAATTTTGCATTGGCTTTCCTTTGTAATATGTTACCTATGCCATGTAATGACAATTTCCAGGTTTCCTAATTCTAACACTACCGTATTACAATGATGTATTATCAAATAACTAATTTAAATAATATTATAGTAAATTTTATTATTTAACAGAAATAATAATAAAAGAAATTGTATCTATCTTGAAATTTGTTCATGTTAGGATATTTTAGTAAGTTTTGATATTTAAAGAAAACAATTGTAGGAAAAAATTGTATCTATCCTGAAAATCGTTCATGCAAAGGTACTTTAATAAGTTTTAATATTTATAGGAAACAATAGCACAAACAAGTTGTTTTAATCTTGAAAATTGTTCATGTTTAGGCCCATGAAAATGAATATATCATTATGAGAACAATGTTTTTTTAATGATTTACATACCTAATCTTCTGCAAATTTCAACCATCTTAGTATCTACAAAATCTAGAAAGAGGTTTCATTTTAATTTTTATACAAACTTATATGATGCATTTGTTGGACTAATTTCATCGACAAATCTGTGAGGCAAGATGCATTGATTGCTATCCTAAAATGGTATTTGCCCTCTTATATTGTGTGCACGAGTAATGGCAAATCTATTCGAAGATACAACGGAGCAGATATATTGAATATCTTTAATCGGCTTGTCTGCACAAGCACGATGATTCACTATCATAGATTAGATCGCTGTAGTGACAAGATAGTATAATTATAGACTGCAGAACTATAACTCAATTGCAATGTTTATTTAGAAAAATGTAGATAATTGTAGAACGTAGAAGATGTAGGGAAGAATTCGAGTGAACCAAAACTGGAGTGTGGTCCAGTTTTTATAGTGGTGAGGAGATTCGGGTGCTTCTGTTCGAAGAAATGGTTGCAAATCTTCAAACAGTAGCATCCATTTCTTTTCAGAAAAGTCATAGTTGTTCGGACCAGTCGGCTGGTCTAAATAGTACCAGTCGATTGGCTAATGTATAAAACTACAACTCTTTAAACGGTCGTGTCTGTTTGTTTGAAATCAAACAAATTATGTATGTTCCAGCCTAACCTGTCGACTGGCGTATATAATACCAGTCGACATGTAATGATAAAACTCTGCATCAGTTGACTGGTGCAAACAGCACCAGTCGACTGGTAACGACTGCAATTTCTGTTAGCAAAACAAAATGGTCTGGTGCACACTTAGCTCATTGGCATTCCAAGGCCCATCTGATCACGAGACCTAAAGAGACCCAAGGCCCATCTTTTGACCTTTAAATATTAATGTTCATGCCAATGTCATGTTTTTGCCTTATCTCTCCCTTCCTCATTTTTTTTGAAATAACACATCATGCCTTTACATATATAGTGGGATACCATGTTATATTTCATGATGTGGGACAAATGATGTTTTCCCTTTTGTTTCTTCCTTCTTCCATTTATTTTAAATTTCCTCTAACAATCCTACATCAAATTTTAAATAAATTCCCTTTTTCATTTTATGTAGGAAAAATTGTGCATAAGTATAGATGTCTTACAGACTTGAATCTACACGTAATGAAAACCCATCAATGTATATCAGAATGGAGTTGTTGACTAAGCATTGAACCATCGATCCTATATGATCTACCAGACATGATTATCACACACTCATTTTCATATTTTCTAGATAGAATGTATGCTCGACCCATGGATTGGCCTTGGGTCAGTATCTTCTTTCATGAAATGCCCTTAGAGTTCAACTCAAAATCTTGCAGAAGGCGGCACCACCTTCGTTGCATTAATATAGGTAGGTTTATCAGAAGTGCCTTATAACACAAACCTCAATAGTATATCTGTTATAAACCTATTAAGTTCTAAGCAGACTAACCTTTCTTTGTTATTATAAGTACCAAGCAATGTTCCTTGGAATGTATGATAATACTTAGTTTTTCAGACTAAATGTTATAGTGCTTCCAACTGCAAACATATGAAGTACTTTTGCTATTTGAACTCAAGATAACAAATTTCTTTATTATGTTAAGTTGAGTTTCTTTCATTGGCAATTGTATTGTATAAGCTTTAAACCCATTCCTTGTGATGTTTTTATCACTAAGTTCCTTCTAAGTCCTTTACTAAATGGATCTGCCAAATTCTAGCTAGATCTCACAAAATTTAAGGTAATTACCCCTTCAGTGAGCATTTTCCTAACCAACCTGTGCCTTAGACCAATATGTTTAGATTAACCATTATAAATTTGGTTGTAAGCTTGTGATAAGGTTGATTAACTATCACAATGCACAGATATTGATGGCATAGGTTTTGGCTACATAGGAATTTCTAATAATAAATTCTTAACCATTCCGCTTCTTTCCAGCCAAAAGCTAGTGTTATAAACACAGTAGCAATAGTTGAATCAGAAATACATGTTTGTTTCTTTGAGGCCCAGGATATTGCTTCCCCACCAAGAGTAAATATCCATCCACTAGTTGATTTATTATCTTCTCTTCCAGTGTTCCAACTAGCGTCTTTGTATCCTTCTATTACACTTGGATAACCATTATAATGTATACCATAATTTATGGTACCTTTTAAATACTTTAAATTTCTATGTATTGCATTCTAGTGGATATCACTAGGGTTACTAGTATATGTACTCATTTTGCCAATAACATAGGCAATAACTAGTCATGTGCATGTCATTGCATACATCAAACTTCCAATAACTCTAGCATATTCCAATTGCTCTATAGCTCTTCCAATATTAGTGTATAACATCATATTTGAATCCAACAGAGTAGACATAGGTTTACTATCGAATAGATCGAACCTTTTCAAAATTTTCTTAATGTAATGAGAATGGGTAATTAGTAACCCATCATTTATTTTCATGATTCTTATTCCATGAATCATTTCAGCTACTCCAATATCTTTCATGTCAAAGCATGAAGATAAATATCTTTTAGTTACTTCAATACTCGAAGTATCCGTTACAAATATAAGCATATCATCTACGTAAAGGCATATAATTACACTTTACCTGAATGAAACTTGCTATAGACACATTTGTCAGATTCAAAGATCCTAAAGCCATTAGATACAATAGTTTTATCAAACTTTTCGTGCCACTGCTTTGATGTTTGTTTAAGACCATAAAGTGATTTGATAAGTTTACATACTTTATGCTTTTGTCCAGGCATTATAAAACCTTCCGGCTAAGACATATATATCTCTTCATCAAGTTCTCCATTTAGAAATGCAGCCTTGATGTCCATTTGATGAATTTCAATATTATAGACAGAAGCTAATGCAATTAAAGTCCTAACAGTTGAAATTCTTGCTACTGGGGTATATGTATCAAAATAATATATTCCTTCTTTTTTGTTAATCCTTTGGCAACTAATCTAGCTTTATATTTTTTGATTGTGCCATCTTCTTTTAACTTTTTCTTAAATATCCATTTACATCCTATTGGTTTAGAGACAGGAGGTAAATCTACTAGTTTCCATGTTTTATTTCCCATAATAGAATCCATTTCATCATTTACGACTACTTGCCAAAATGATGAGTCTTGAGATTTCATTGCTTCATTATACGTTAAAGGATCATATTCTATATTTGTAGATATCATTAATTGATGCTCTACATTATTTCTAGATCCTTCAATCAAATATATGACGAAATATGGTCCAAAAGATTTTTTTTCTATCCTTCTTTGTTTACTTCTCCTAAGAGAATCAACATTTTAATAGATATTTCCATCAATGCTTTCTACAAATTCAATAATTGGTTCATTAACCTCAACCATTTCGTTAATAGGTGTATTGACCTCCACCATTTTATGAATCGGTTTGTTTTGAATAGATGTAAATCTATTCTCAAAAAACACTGCATCCGTTGATTCTATTACTGTATTTACTTCAATAGAGCTATTAGGTTCTATTTTTCCTTTCAGCCACTCCATTTTGTTGTGGACTATTAGCAATAGATGTTTCATGTATAATTCCTAATGATTCAAAATATTCAGGAAATTGATATTCGCCTCCCCTATTAGGTCTAAGTGTTTTTATTTTAGCATCACACTGGTTTTCTGCTTCTGTTTTATAAGTCACAAATGAATTTAACACTTCACTTTTAACACGCATAAGATAAACATAACAATGTTGTGAATAATCATCTATAAATGTGACAATTCTTTCCACCTTTAGTAGGAGTACTATGCATATCACATACATCACTATGAATAAGTTGTAACAATTTTGTTGTACTTTCCGCTTTAAAAGGAAATGGTTTTCTAGTGATCTTAGTTAATGAACATATCCTGCATTTATCTAGCATATCATTTTGGTGTTTGGGAATAAGATTCATTGATATCATATCAAGCATGCGTTTATGATTAACATGTCATAATCTATTTTGCCATAATGGAAATGAGTCAACAATATAAGCAGAATTTATACTTTTATTAATATCAACATTCAGTTTAAACAAACCATCACACATGTACCCTTTTCCTACAAACACACCTCCTTTGGCCAACACATATTTGTCTGACCCAAAGACTTATTTGAAACCATACTTATTGATAAGACTTCCTGAAACAAGATTCTTCCTAATTTCGGGTACATAATATACATCATTCAATGTCAGAAATTTCCCGATGTGAATTCCAAATCCACAATCCCCTTCCCTTTGACCTCTGCCTTTGCTGAATTTCCCATGTATAGGTAATCTTCATCTTTGGTCGATTCCAGTTACTTGAATTGATTCTTGTCTATGTAGGCATGCTTACTAGCGCCAGAGTCGATCCACCAAGAACTGTCTTGGTCAACCATATTCACTTCTAATATGACTACTGCAAACTTTTCTTTTTCAGATTACTGTTTCCTTTTCCAGAAGCGACAATCCCCTTTGAAATGTCCTGGTTTACCACAAAAGTAGCGACCATTTTTGCCTTTCTTGTTCTGGGAATTATTTTTGTTCGGCCCTTTCCTCTTCTTATTAGAAGAGTTATTTGAAGCATTGTATGTTTTCTTTTCTTCCACCACATGGACTTTTGATGTATCAATAGCTGTTTCATCTTGTGCATCTTTCTACCTAAGTTGTTGTTCAACCTGCAAATACTGTGTAAGGCTGTCTAGACTCATATCCTCCTTCTTATGTTTCAGTAGTTTCCTCTGATCCTTCCAAGAAAGGGGTAATTTGTCTATTATTGATGAGACCATAATTTCCTCATCCATATTTAAGTTATGTTGACTGAATTAGTTAAGTATGTGCATGAAATCATTGAATTGCTCTACCACTTAATGATCATCAGTTTTTTGTAATTAATAAAATTGATGGCTAGAAATTTCTTACTAGTTGTGTCCTCCATAAGTAGGGCTGTAAATCGAACCGGACGGTTCGATGTCCGATCTAGTCCAACCCGAAAAATTGTCCGACCGTTGCTTGGTCCGTTTGAGTAATGGTCCGAGTTCAAATGTCAGTTGTAGTCCGACTCAAAATTCTAGTCGAGTTCGAACATATACATGTACGACCGAAACTGTCCGTTAATGTCCGTTCGTGAAAGTTAGAAAAGGTGACTGATTATTAAAGGCATGATGTCTACTGCATTGGAAAAGGCCAATTTGACGTAAAGTGAACCGCTGCTTCATTTAAAGTACTGCACATCTGAATAAATTAAACAATTCACTTTCTCCATGTAATGTAAAGTACTGCGGTCCCACCTATTATGCAGGCCATCATACATCTAATTGAATATTCAATTTCTCTATGATATGAAAAGTGATGCATTTTCTTGTATTCAACGGTGGATAAATTTTTCTTCCATTCAAACTATTACTTGTATATTAATTTATATTATAAAAAGAGTACATTGCAAGATTCTAGAATACAACACAACTTTATATTAATATAAAAAATTTCCGCTATCCGGATAACCAACTCATATGTACAACATAATTCTTTCATTAGTCTACAGCAGGCACTCGATTGTCCACATATTTGTTCAGTTGCCTACGCACTGGACCAGTCAAATCGAAACAAAGTTAAGAAACACTGGTCAAAAACGTTATGATGATATAACAGGAACACTGAATAGTTAGCTATACGTATTATAGTATCGGACATCGGACAGGTACGGACAAAAGTTATAATTTTCGTACCGAGCTTGGACAACAAATTCAGTGTTCGATTGTTAACGAGTCGGACAAGGACCCGTCCGATATCAAATTCGGTCCGAGCTCAGACATTAAAATGTCCGGTCCGGTCCGTTCGATTTACACCCCTATCCATAAGATACTTTGCTTCTAATAAATCCCAGACGTCTTTTGCAGTGGGCTTGTTATAGTACATATCGAAGAGTGTATCTGTCAATGCATTGCATATATGCCCCTTGCAAATATAATAATCTTGTTCCCATTCGATCCTTTCTCTTGTTTGTGCAATTGTTTTAACTTCATTCTCTGCAAATTTTGGCGTAGTTAGAACATATACCACTTTCATTCCAACCAGTAAGAAATGCATCTTTTATGCCATCGAATAAAATTAACACCATCGATCTCTCTAGTTTTGTAAAACCAGTAGCAAATTCCTTAAGACTATGAGGAGCCATTGCCAAAATACTGTTTTAGATTGTTGGACTAATTTCGTCATTGAATCTTCTTTTGATACAAATCTCTGAGGCACGATGGGTTGATTGCTATCCTAAAACTGTATTTGCCCTCTTATATTGTATGCATGAGTAATGGCAAATCTGTTCGAAGACACAACAGAGCAGATATATTGAATATCGACGTGTTTGCACAAGCATGACGATTCACTAGCATAGATTAGATCGCTGCAGTGACAAGATAGTAGAATTATAGCCTGCAGAACTATAACTCAATTGCAATGTTTATTTAGAAAAATGCAGAAAATTGTAGAAAGTAGAAGTTGTAGGAAATAAATCAAGTGAGTCAAAAATGGAGTGTGGTCCAGTTTTTATAGTGGTGAGGAGATTCAGGTGCTTCTGTTCGAAGAAATGGTTGCAACTCTTCGAACAGTAGCATCCATTTCTTTTTAGAAAAGTGGCAGTTGTTTAGACCATTCGACTGTTCTAAATAGTACTAGTCGACTGGTTAATGTATAAAACTTCAGCTCTTTAAATAGTCGTGTCTGTTTGAAATCAAACAAACTATGTCCGTTCAGACCTAACCAGTCGACTGGTAATGATAAAACCCTACATCAGTTGACTGGTGCAAATAACACCAAACGACTGGTAATGACTGCAATTCCTATTAGCAAAATAAAATTATTTGCTGCAAAGTCAGCTCATTTGCATTCCAAGGCCCATTTGATCACGAGACCCCAAAGGACCGAAGGCCAAAGGCCCATCTTTTGACATTTAAATATTAATGTTCATGCCAATGTCATGTTTTTGCCTTATCTCTCCCTTCCGCTTTCTTTTGATATAACACATCATGTCTTTACATATATAGTGGCATACTATGCTATATTTCATGATGTGGGACAAATGATGTTTTCCCTTTTGTTTCTTCCTTCTTCCATTTATTTCAAATTTGCTCTAACAACATTATGTACACTGAGTTCTACATAGTAAACTTTTAAATGAATAACATATAATTGCAGACTCATTTTTCGCTAGTGAGTATGTGTAGCTTATGAGAAGATAAAAATTCTATGTTAAGCTAAAAATGCAATGATCAATCTATATAACAAACTTGCTTGGACTTAATGGAAAGATAAGTAGAAGACAAAGAACAGTCATGATTCGATACCAATAAAGACATTTGCTGATCATGTTTGGCCAACTAAGCTGGCAAAAATTAACTTTCATTGAGGCATCACTAATAAACGAAGATCATCTCGCTGACGTACTTTTGGATAGTTTAAGAAGTACAAATCCCACTATATATATATATACACACACACCAACTTATTACAAGGCCCTCTAATCATTCTACATCATGTTGCATGCAGTAAAAATGATTGAAAATTTAAAATTTTATTAATCTCTTTTATAATTGTATTATAATGTAGAAAATATATTTTGTACTGATAAATAAATAAGAGTTAAATATATAAATAACTTTGACTTTTGGAAAGTTTCCTATTTTTATATATTCTAACTGTACATATCGTATTTGTCCCATGATTATAGGAAACATGGATACTCTAATACTTATGAGTCCATATTTATTAATTTGCTGCTTAAACTTTGAAGAATTATAAATTCTCCTTCTTGATGCATTACTGACTTGATACGCCGTTTTGCTGATAATACTTACATATTGTCTTTATTTGGTTTAGCTATATCTATTTTCATAGGAAAACAAAATGAAATATTGTATTTTGATCACCCGTATAAAAGTAGGGCTAATTTAATATGCTCAGATAACAATCATGAAAAAATATATGATTGATTTTAAATACAAAAATAGTATTCTGAAATGGGAGAAGAGAACATAATAGTAGTTATCCAAATTGAAAATAATATGAGGTAGCCTCTTATTTTCAAGGAAATAACACAAAAATTTCCCTGCTTTAAATTTAACTCAAATGCTAGCGAAAACGATTTAAGCTATTGCATTGATTTAGATGCTCAAATGGTTTTTTGGCCCTTTAATTTTGGGGCTATCCTACCACCCGTAGAAAACCGAAGCCAAAAATTACCAGTCGCACCTTTAGGGAGAATTCTTAGCCCTTGCTATATTTGTTTATCTATCATGCTTATCTTCTAAACCACAAAGTGTCACTATATGGTTGAAATTATGTACATATTTGTCAAGTTTGTGAGACTTTATATGTGACGACCCCAAAACCCCGTACTGACGGTGTCAAGGGTAATCCTTGGAATATAAAACATAAAAAAATAATAGCAGAACAGAATTAAATAAATACACTAGATAATGAACAAATGATACACTGGATAAACATAATCATCAGAGTTACACAGTATACAGGATCATACTTAGTACAAATACAGTTCAGCTATACATAAATGTCTACAGCGGAAAACAAACATAATATGTACAATAGGAGCTGAACAACATAAAAAGAGATAAATGATAGAATCCATCTTCAGCTCCAGCCATCCAGAAAAAGCCTGCTAAAAACCTGAATACAAGGCTGCCTGTGTAGAAAAAGGGGGCACCCGAGTTTGCAAGTGAAACTACGAGTCAGTCATGGGACTGGTATGAGAAATCTACTTAACATATTTTATAATATGGCTAATCACAGGACCACGCCACTTTCGCAGAACGGGTTTACTCCATTGGATTGCCAGTGCTTTAAAATAATTAAATCTTTTAAACATCGCAATGCTTTTTATAAAAATGAAGCCGATATAAGACTCAAGTCCCATCACACAATGCAACGCAAACAGGAGGATAGAGTTTTACCTTATATCGACCAAAATATGCTTGATACGAGCAAAACAAATCATTTAAAATGTAAACTTTGTCGTTTAATTCTTAATCAGACTCCAACTGTAAATTAGCCAGAGAACGGTTCCCTAAGTATTAACCCCGAAGGCCGAAACCAACATCAGACCAATACTCAGGAAACCACCCATCTTAGCTCGTTTGCAGTTAGTTTCTAATTTTATACACAATCATAAATATCAATCATAGACGGCATGGGTACCATATATCATGTCGCCATATATAGGTATACAATCAAAACCGCAAAGTCACGTATTTGGAAATTGGATTTCCGTCATGAACCAAGGCAAAAGATAGTCCTTACCGACTTCGCGACTCTCTAGCTCGAGCCACAGGGCAAGTACTCAGTCAAACCCTTGGATCAACAGGGCCGGTCCACCGATGTGGATTAAAATTCCGGAACATTGCGTTTCCCCACCCTTTGGGGTGTAAGTGAGCCAACGAATGACTCCATCGGTCCCGGATCGACCGATATATATGAGGCGCCTAGCAACAGCAACAACCACATAGGTGAAAAATAGTATAAATGTCAGCCGTTTTAAGCACCGACACCACCTTAGCTAGAAGGAAACGGATGCCCTCCCTGAGGTCCTCTCCCATTTCTGGTTCATACCGGGGTGTGAGGCTCGCGAATTCACGTTATACACAAAGCTACGCCACACAGGCAGTGCTTTGATCATCAACCACAAGACTTTGCTTTTCAACAGAAGCCCTGATCACTGCATCTTAGCATGCCACACAGGCAATTCAAACCATGCAAATGATGGCTATCAATCACACAGAATGAATTCCAATGTCATGACACACAGTCCATTTGCAAGTCCGTTCTGGATCTGAACGAAACCGAATGCAGTATATACCTCGCTTACCCTTCGATCTCCACGTACGTCTGGACGATCACCACTCATTATCCATATTTCGGGATGCCTCCCAATCAGGACATCAGTTACCATCCAAACGAGGTGAAGATTTCCGGTCTTCGACCACCGTCTTTATCATCGATTCAGTTATTCAGAATGGGATAAACTCGGTCTTTCTGAGCAACTCGCGTATATAATAAACAAGTGCTAAACAAACACACATACGCCTCATTCCAATTCATTAGTCACTAACCGTAAATCAGTAAGAGAACGATTTCCCAAATATTGACCCCGAAGGCCGAAACCAACATTAGATCAAAACCCAGGAAACCATTCGACTTAGCTAACCATCAGTTAGTTTCTAAAATTACACATTCCATATCGTTTATAATATTTTATAATGATTTATCGCTATTTTATTTATTAAAAATAGCCATTTCATTCAAACGACGCTTCGGGCCATAACGCGACCGTTGCGCTATTTTTCTTCAGATTTGATTTACACATATATGCAAATCTAACCGTTGGATCTTCATAAAATTTATATCATTAGAAAGATCTTTTCAATACGAATCCAACGGATCCAGTTTTGGGAAATTCCGACGGTCGGATCTCCCGTTAAACTCGTTTGAAGTTTCGATTTCAAAATACGAACTGCAGCGTCGTTATTCGATTTAATTTAATTACATTTATATATATATATATAAATATAATCGATTCTGGCACTGTTTTTCTTCATATTTGAATTAAACATTCCAGACAATCCAACCGTTGGATCTTTACAAAGTTGGTGTCGTTGGAAAGATATTTCCAAAGCGAACCCAACGGTTTCGGTTTCGGGAAAATCCGATGGTCGGATCTCCCGCACTAATCGTTTGAAATCACGGTTTCAAAACACGAACTGCAGCTTCATTATTCGATTTATTTTAATTATATTTATATATATATAAAAATATAATCTATTCTTCGACTTCAAATCCATATTCTTTTCATACCTTTGATAAAAATGATATTTTTATCCAACTGACTTCTATTTCAACACTTCACTATTTTTAACAATTCATGTATATAATAAAAATGTGATTTTCATTGTAAAACTATTTATTTCAAAACATGACTATTTTATATAATTCATATAGATGGTAAAAATATGATTTTTATTATAAAACAATTTCTTTCAAAACACGGCTATTTTATATAGTTCATATAGATGATAAAAATATGATTTTTATTATAAAACAATTTATTTCAAAACACGAATACCATTCAACACATGAATTTCTATTCAACGAATGAATTTCTATTCAACACATGAATGTTTTCTATAGTTTATATATATATATATATATATATATATAATGGTGATTTTTATATTTAAAACAGTTTATTTAAAACACGAATACCATTCAACACATGAATTTCTATTCAACGAATGAATTTCTATTCAACACATGAATGTTTTCTATAGTTTATATATATACAATAAAAATGTGACTTTTATTGCAAAACAATTTATTTCAAAACACGACTATTTTATATAGTTGATATAGATGATAAAAATATGATTTTTATTATAAAACAATTTATTTCAAAACACGAATGTCGTTCGACACATGAATTTCTATTCAACATACGAATATAGTTTCAACACATGAAAATAATTCTAACACATGAATATTATTCAAAATTTCGGCAGCATAACGGCAGGGTAGTTAAAACCGGGGCCGTCCCTAGTACGGCTCCTCGCTCTACCTTAAAGGCTCGCAACTTTTGACAATGGGGATTTCATGCATCTAGTTCACACGTAGGCGGCATGTATTTTTTTTCATTTCCACAAACTAATCCTATGTGGTTTCAACCAAATAATTCTCAACCACAAACGGGTATTTTTTAACCACAATCAATCAATTTCAACCACAAACAATTCTAATCAACCATTCGCTATCAACCAATTTTCACACCAATCAAAACCAATAAATATCGTCCATGGTTTGTGGACAAGGTGCGTATATATATAAGCATTTCACTTCTATTTCAACACATATATAATTTTTACAACGCATATATAACTTATATATCGAACGTACAACCTATACAATGCTTACACATGAGGTGTACAACGCTTATATAAGTCATACATCGACTATATAATTTATACATCGTCGTTTTCCATATCGTTTATAATTTAGAAATCTCACATTGGGTTCCACTCCACCAAAAATAGAAGAAGGCTCAGAAAAATATGCGGTCTTTTCTAGAATGTAGAAGGCGTCCACACGAGTCCACTGTCTCTTGTTTCACTGAATTTCGTCAAGAAACGAAAAAAGATATGATTTTTACAGTGAAATCAAAAACCGTAGCGCTTTAAACTGCTATTAAATAGTTTAATATAAAACAGCCGTACACCTTCAAAATTTGTTCAAACTAGGGTTTCAATCTATCATCCAATCCGCGAAATTTGAAGACGATCAGTGTAACAACCCGCAAAATCAGGACCAATTTAAAATTTTTATTTTAGGAAATTATAATGAATTTTGACAATATAAAATAATTTATTTAAATAATAATGATCACAAATTTGATTTAAATCGAAGTTAGAATGAATGATTTAATTTTAATTATAAAAAGAGTTAGAAATAGCGCGGTAGTTTGAAAAGTCAAACTTGAACTTTGACTGACCGTACAGGATGCAAAATTTAACGGATTTTAGTGAAACCAAAAATATTAGAATCTATTTAAAAATATCTTTCCAACGAATCCGAAAAATCGAAATTTCATAACGGAAATCAAAAGTTATGGTCAATTCAATATTTAGAAAGGTCGCTATGAAATTTATAAGGGCCGAAATGCTATTTTTTGCATACGAAGGAATTTGAACTCGAAACCACTTCCATTGAGTTCAGAATGATGTTTCTACATTGAAAAACAGTAAACACTTATATATTTTGAGTTTTGGGATTTATTTGTTTAAAAATATATTTTTAATATTAAATATATTGGCCTTAAAAATAGTCATTTTTCAAACGACCTCTGTTTTCGACGAAACCACTTTTGTTGGAACCGGAATGTCAAATTATTGCTAGGTTTCAATTTTCAGAATTTTTCGAATTAATATGTGAGCGTGGCGAAATAAAATGTGTTTTGACTATTTTCAGTTAAATTTGAACGCCTTAAAAATAGCCATTTTTCAAACAGTCTCAGAATTCGACGAAAATAATTTTGTTGGATTCGTATCATCATAAGAAAGCTAAAAATATTTTTTTTAGAATTTTTAGAGGTCGTATGTGGCCCCGACGCATTTAAATGTGCAGTAGAAATTAAATAATTAATTTAATATTGTATTTTAAATTAAAACCGAAAAAAAAACGTGTAGACATCAGAATTGGACATTGGGACATAGCCCATCGCGTTCAGAAGGCCTCAAAACGTTAAGATCGACAGTAAGTAGGCCCAAATCCGAGAAAGTTCAAAAATCCACTTTATTTCACGAAATTCGGAATTTAATATTAAAATAATATAAAAATCCGAAAAAAACCCTAACCCTAATACTGTTCATGGCAGCCGCCGCCCTTATTTTCGAAGGCCAAAAAACACCGAACTTCAAACGCTAATATCTCCCAATCCGTTCAACGAAAATTTATGTATGACCTACCAAATCGAAGAGAATTCAGAGACCTTTCAATCTATACGGTTAAGATCGGATTTTGGTGCACGGATTTCGCGAATTTTGACCGGGAATGGGCTGCGTTTATGGGTTATTTGTGGGTCCTAGGGGGGTGCGAGTGGGGCCCGGGTCTCGGCGCAGGTGTGTCTCGAGGTGGCCGACGAGGTGGTGGCTTCTGATCGTGGTCCGGGTGCTTGTGGTGGGGTGCGACATGAAGGAGGGAGGAGCAAATTGGTTCGGCCGTGAGAAACACGAGGGTGAGGAAGAAGGTTGCGTCCCTTTTTTATTTTATTATTATTTTATTATTTAATTATTTAATTTCCCGATCTTTAAAAATTCATAACTCTTTCATACGAGGTCCGTTTGACGAACCGTAAATTGCGTTGGAATTACAAAATTGAGAGCTTCGCGATGACGCAGACCGCAGTTGAAAAGGAGACAGTAAAATTTCAGCCAAAAATCTATGTGAGAATTCTAATTTTATTTATTTAATCAATTATTAATTATTTTCTCGCGCTAAAAATAATTGTATTATCATATTGATTCAGATCTGAAATGTTCTGTGTTGTTTGAATTGTTGATTGTTGCTTGTTGTATGTTTTGTTGTTCATGATATGCTAAATTCGCATTGGAATTTTATATATTGTTGAATTCATTTGCAGTTAGAAAGTTAGATCATAAACATATTTTATTCAGAATAAAATCATATTTATGAAATCAAGTTATTATAATTTCATGTTATAAAAAAAAATATTTTATTTACTCTGTAATGAACAATAGAATGGGAACGACAAATAAAAACTTATATTTTTATTTGTTGGCATAACAATAGAAATTGATCGCCAAATAAAAAGTTTATTTTTATTTGTTGATATTACAATGCAAATTGGACAATGAATAAAATCTCATTTTTATTTGTTTATATTACAACAGAGATTGTTCAACAAATAAAAACCTTATTTTTATTTGTTTGTATAACAACAGAATTTGAACGACAAATACAATATTTTTTTTAATTTGTTTATTTACAATAGAAATTGAACAAAAAAAAAATTATATTTTTAATGTGGATTTGTTTATATTAAAGAGGATTGATTAAAAAGAATAAATTTTTATTGTAAATTTGTTACATTAAGAATAGTGGATTAAAAAGTATATAATTCTAATATGAATTTGTTTCATTAAAAAAGAATGAAAATAAAAGATCACATTTTTATGTAAAAAATAGTGATTTCAATAAAGAGTCATATTTTATTTGTCACCTTGATTTCCATAAAAGTTGTAACGTTAAAAATCTCACTTTTAACGTAAAATTATTTCGATAAACGAAGTAACATTAAAACTTCATTTTTAAGGTAATAGTGATTTCAATAAAAGAAGCAATGTAAAAGATTATATTTTTATGTGTTGATTGTTTTCAATAGGAAGATGTTGCATAAAAAGATTATATGTTTAACGTGATGTAGATTGCACTGTAAAGACGAAAATAAAAAGATTATATTTTTATTTTCATTTTGTCGCATGAAAAGTTCATAAGCTAAGATTACATTTTTATTTGTAATTTTATTCATTGTGATAAATAGAAAAGATTACATTTATATGTAATGAAAGAATGAATAAAGAAATTATTATTTTCATTGTAAAATAGAAAAGGTCATATTTTTACATTGTAAAATAGAAAAAGACATATTTTTTTTTTGCATAACAAAAGTTACATTTTTATATGTGCTTTATATATGAATTTGCACTGCATGACAAAAATTGCATTTTTCTATGATATAAAAAGGTAAATTTACATTGTATGATTTAAATTACATTTTTCAATGTAATTTAAAGATGAAAAATAACGGTAGAATGAAAATTACATTTTTTTTTCATGTAATTAAAAATGTGAATTTGTATTGTAGGATAAAAATTACATTTTTCTACGTAATTTAAATATGAATTTATGTCGTATGAGAGGAATTACATTTTTCTATGTAATTAAAATATGAATTCCCATCGCATAATAAAGATTACATTTTTCTATGTAATTTAGAGGTGAATTAGAACGATAAAATAAAAATGACATTTTTCTATGTAATTTATATATGAGTTATAACGGTATGATAAAAATTTAGAAATATAGTTGTTTACATTTTCTTATGTAAGTAAAAGAATAGAAATTGAAAATGCAATTATTTACATTCTCTTATATAAATAAAAAGAATAGAATTTAGAAATATATTTATTTACATTTTCTATAGTCGGTAAAAATAGAATTGTTAATGTTGAGTATTTTATCGTCATTTTGTATGCGGTAAAAATTGAATTGTTAATACTGAATATTTTATCGTCATTTTGAATGCGGTAAAAATTGAATTGTTAATACTGAATATTTTATCGTCATTTTGAATGCGGTAAAAATAGAATTGTTAATGTTGAATATTTTATCGTCATTTTGAATGCGGTAAAAATAGAATTGTTAATGTTGAATATTTTATCGTCGTTTTGAACGCGGTGAAAATAGAATGGTTAATGTTGTCATTTTTATCGACATTTTTGGTGCGATAAAAATAGACAATGTTAGTGATTCATTTTTATCGACATTCTTGGTGCGGTAAAAATAGACAATGTTAGTGATTCATTTTTATCGACATTCTTGGTGCGATAAAAATAGACAATGTTAGTGGTTCATTTTTATCGACATTCTTGGTGCGATAAAAGTAGACAATGTTAGTGATTCATTTTTATTGACATTTTTAGTGCGATAGAAATAGACAATGTTAGTGATTCATTTTATTCGACATTTTTTATGCGATATAAATAGCGATGTTAATGGTACATTTCTATCGTCTTTTAGTTGCGATAAAAAAAAACAAAATAATGAGAAACTTTTTATTTACATTTTCCTTTGTAAATAAAAAAAGAACAGAATAATGAGAACCTTTTTATTTACATTTTCTATGGTAATGAAAAAGAACAAAATAATGGGAATCCTTTTATTTACATTTTCTATTGTAAAGAAAAATAACAAAATTGTGTGAACCATTTTATTTACATTTTCTATTGTAAAGAAAAGTAAAAAGAGAGTTATATTTCTTATTTGCATTTTTAGATGCAAATAAAGCATAGAAAGAAAATTATACTTTTATTTGTCATTGTTTTGTTAAATAAAAGTAAAAGAGTTAAAAAGACATTTTATTTACCATTGTTTTGTTAAATAAAAGTACAAGATATAAAAGAACATTTTTATTAACATTGTTTTGTCAAATAAAAAGACAAATAAAAGTACAAGATTGGAAACACACTTTTATCTACACTGTATTTGTTGAAATAGAATTGCTAACAAAATGAGTATATCACTTTCACTCATCTTGGTAGGAAACACAATTTATGTGCAAATATAAGAATTACTTTTATTTGCATAATATACAGTTGAAATTGGTTAAACCTATTAACCAATTCTATATTTATTTATTTATATGAACTGTTGTTGGATGAAAACCCCACACGGGTATTGGGACGATACTTGACTAACACAAATCCCAATGTTTAATTATATGTCTATCGATTGATCGACAGACTGCGATGAGCGTTATTATTTCATTTTAACGCTCACACAGTTGAAATCGTCACTCTGGTTGTTAATGGATGGATTGAGAATTATTTTCTGTTATTACTCTATACATGAAATGTATGAAACCCATATGACCCAAATTATATGGTACATGGTTGAGTCGCATTCCAATGCAGAATTTCTTCTTAAATAAGAATATTTATATAATGAAAATATTTTTGCAAAATAAAAGATTTTGTATTATAAAGTATATGTTACATTCAGAATCTTTTATATATAGAATATTTTATTGATTATTTTAAAATATGTTTTTTTTTATATATAGTAATGAATTAATATCTTTAAGATAAATCTTTTGTTTAAGATTATGTTTGGTGATTGATATGTAGATTGGATTTGCAGTGGACGATGTTTTAAATAACATTTATCCTTTAATCCAATTTACATTGAAATTACTGTTTGAAATTTATAAATCTATTTTATGAATTAAATCAAAATTGGAATATTAATAAATCTTTTTAGAAAGATTAAAAATTTAATTTATTTTATCTTTGATAAAATTAAGGAGAACCTTTTAACATAAATAATAATTTTTATTTAAAAGGATATTCAAAGTTGGAATGTGGCGTATGGTTGATTTTAATTACAAATACGCGAGTTATTCAGAAAGACCGGGTCTAACCCATTCTGAATAATCATCACGACGATCAAGAGTCGAAGATGAAGACGGTGACTGAAGACCGGAGAGCTTCACATCATTTGGTTGATGGTGACTAATATCTTGAATTGGGACTGATCCCCCAAGGCAAGGTAAAAGTGATGATCTTCCAGACGTACTGGAGATCGACGGATACGTTGTTTCGTTCAGACCCAGAACGGACTTGTAAATGGATAGCATGCCTGACATTGAAATTTATTTCATGTAATTAAATTGGTTTTTATTTAATATATAAATGCATGGTGGCGGAGGATTTATTCTCTTGCTTAACACCCTCTTGTATGTTAAATATTTACCGATCGCATGATATGAGTTGTTGATGTGGTATGCCAAGTTGCACTTGATCAAGGCTTATTGTTGCAAAGCAGAGCCTTGTGGTTGATGATCAAAGCACAGTCTATTTAGGCATAGCTTTGTGTATGACGTGACCTCACGAGCCTCACAGCCCGGTAGAGTCTAAAACGGGAGAAGGGAACGCAGGGAGTGCGCACGTTTCTTTCTAGCTAGAGTGGTGCCAGGGACCTACCAGCGCTGGCATTTATTCATTGTGGTTGTTGGATTGTTCGAGGCCTCGGTTTATGCGGTCGCTACTGGCCGTAGTATAGGTCCAAAAGGACCGGGAAGCGTGTGTTCAGGAATTGCCAATCCACAAAAGTAAGTGTGGACCGGCCCTGCAGGATCCAAGGGTTTGACAGAGTACCAATCCTGGGGCATTGCTAGAGTGTCTCGAATCGGTAAGGATCTCCTCCCTAGCCTTGACTCAGATGGAAACCCAAATTTCCAATACGACATCACGCGGTTTTGATTGTATACCTATATATGGCGACATAGTGGGATGGGGCACTCATGCCGTCTAGGATTAATACATTTACTTTGATGTACTTCAAATTGGTTGCACACTATTATTATATAATATCGTGTTTATCGTATCAAGCATTTTTTGATCATTATAAGGTAAAACCCTATCCTCTGGTTTGCGTTGCATTGTGTGATGGGACTTGGGTCTTATAATGGTTTCATTTTTCTAAAAAGCATTGCGTTATTTTGACGATTTACTTTAGTCATGCACTGGCAATCCAATGGAGTAAACCCGTTCCGCGTTAGCGGCGTGGTCCTGTGATTAGCCTTATTATTAATTAAGGTTAGTTTAAGAATTCTTACACCAGTCCCACGACTGACCTGTAGTTTGTTTCACTTTGCAAACTCGGGTGCCCTCTTTCCACACGGGCAGTCGAGTAGCTTATTTGACAGATAGATAAAACAAGATCCTGGATTGAAGATTGAAGCTGTGGCCATAGTGTTGATAGCCTTCCACCGAGATTAGTTCCGCTGCAATGTATTCATTTATTGTAATTTATTCTTCCGCTGTAATGATATTCCAATGTACTCTGATATGTATATTCTGTACTCTGATGTAACATTTATCATAGTGTTATAAAAGTCTTCTGTGTTTTTGTTCTGATGTGTTGTATGCCCAAAGTTAAAGTATTCGTAGATTTTCACCTTTTGGGTCAGACCTGTGTGGTTTATGGTCGATTCAAAGGGCGGGAATTTGCGGGTCTTTACAGTTGGTATCAGAGCTCAGGTTAGCTCAAATCTTTGGGGTACAACTCGTTAGAACTGAACGGAAGACTCATCAGAGATTGGATTAGTAATGTCCAATAAGAATACTCATTAGAGATAGGATCAGCAGTATCCTAGAATGAGTAAACTCGTTAGAGATGGGGTTAGTAATGCCCTAGAACGAGTTAAGAGTTACGAATTTATAATTGACGTATTTTCGATATATATAATTTATTCTTTGAAATATGATTTTTATAAATATAAAGTTATATATATTTTGAAAAGATAATCAACCATTAAAAATTTAAAATTAAGATAGTTAATTTTACAATTTTTAGCTACGTTCCTTTTCGAGGACGAAAAGTTTTTAAGTGGGGGCGATTGTAACAACCCGCAAAATCAGGACCAATTTAAAATTTTTATTTTAGGAAATTATAATGAATTTTGACAATATAAAATAATTTATTTAAATAATAATGATCACAAATTTGATTTAAATCGAAGTTAGAATGAATGATTTAATTTTAATTATAAAAAGAGTTAGAAATAGCGCGGTAGTTTGAAAAGTCAAACTTGAACTTTGACTGACCGTACAGGATGCAAAATTTAACGGATTTTAGTGAAACCAAAAATATTAGAATCTATTTAAAAATATCTTTCCAACGAATCCGAAAAATCGAAATTTCATAACGGAAATCAAAAGTTATGGCCAATTCAATATTTAGAAAGGTCGCTATGAAATTTATAAGGGCCGAAATGCTATTTTTTGCATACGAAGGAATTTGAACTCGAAACCACTTCCATTGAGTTCAGAATGATGTTTCTACATTGAAAAACAGTAAACACTTATATATTTTGAGTTTTGGGATTTATTTGTTTAAAAATATATTTTTAATATTAAATATATTGGCCTTAAAAATAGTCATTTTTCAAACGACCTCTGTTTTCGATGAAACCACTTTTGTTGGAACCGGAATGTCAAATTATTGCTAGGTTTCAATTTTCAGAATTTTTCGAATTAATATGTGAGCGTGGCGAAATAAAATGTGTTTTGACTATTTTCAGTTAAATTTGAACGCCTTAAAAATAGCCATTTTTCAAACAGTCTCAGAATTCGACGAAAATAATTTTGTTGGATTCGTATAATCATAAGAAAGCTAAAAATATTTTTTTTAGAATTTTTAGAGGTCGTATGTGGCCCCGACGCATTTAAATGTGCAGTAGAAATTAAATAATTAATTTAATATTGTATTTTAAATTAAAACCGAAAAAAAAACGTGTAGACATCAGAATTGGACATTGGGACATAGCCCATCGCGTTCAGAAGGCCTCAAAACGTTAAGATCGACAGTAAGCAGGCCCAAATCCGAGAAAGTTCAAAAATCCACTTTATTTCACGAAATTCGGAATTTAATATTAAAATAATATAAAAATCCGAAAAAAACCCTAACCCTAATACTGTTCATGGCAGCCGCCGCCCTTATTTTCGAAGGCCAGAAAACACCGAACTTCAAACGCTAATATCTCCCAATCCGTTCAACGAAAATTTATGTATGACCTACCAAATCGAAGAGAATTCAGAGACCTTTCAATCTATACGGTTAAGATCGGATTTTGGTGCACGGATTTCGCGAATTTTGACCGGGAATGGGCTGCGTTTATGGGTTATTTGTGGGTCCTAGGGGGGTGCGAGTGGGGCCCGGGTCTCGGCGCAGGTGTGTCTCGAGGTGGCCGACGAGGTGGTGGCTTCTGATCGTGGTCCGGGTGCTTGTGGTGGGGTGCGACATGAAGGAGGGAGGAGCAAATTGGTTCGGCCGTGAGAAACACGAGGGTGAGGAAGAAGGTTGCGTCCCTTTTTTATTTTATTATTATTTTATTATTTAATTATTTAATTTCCCGATCTTTAAAAATTCATAACTCTTTCATACGAGGTCCGTTTGACGAACCGTAAATTGCGTTGGAATCACAAAATTGAGAGCTTCGCGATGGCGCAGACCGCAGTTGAAAAGGAGACAGTAAAATTTCAGCCAAAAATCTATGTGAGAATTCTAATTTTATTTATTTAATCAATTATTAATTATTTTCTCGCGCTAAAAATAATTGTATTATCATATTGATTCAGATCTGAAATGTTCTGTGTTGTTTGAATTGTTGATTGTTGCTTGTTGTATGTTTTGTTGTTTATGATATGCTAAATTCGCATTGGAATTTTATATATTGTTGAATTCATTTGCAGTTAGAAAGTTAGATCATAAACATATTTTATTCAGAATAAAATCATATTTATGAAATCAAGTTATTATAATTTCATGTTATAAAAAAAAAATATTTTATTTACTCTGTAATGAACAATAGAATGGGAACGACAAATAAAAACTTATATTTTTATTTGTTGGCATAACAATAGAAATTGATCGCCAAATAAAAAGTTTATTTTTATTTGTTGATATTACAATGCAAATTGGACAATGAATAAAATCTCATTTTTATTTGTTTATATTACAACAGAGATTGTTCAACAAATAAAAACCTTATTTTTATTTGTTTGTATAACAACAGAATTTGAACGACAAATACAATATTTTTTTTAATTTGTTTATTTACAATAGAAATTGAACAAAAAAAAATATATATTTTTAATGTGGATTTGTTTATATTAAAGAGGATTGATTAAAAAGAATAAATTTTTATTGTAAATTTGTTACATTAAGAATAGTGGATTAAAAAGTATATAATTCTAATATGAATTTGTTTCATTAAAAAAGAATGAAAATAAAAGATCACATTTTTATGTAAAAAATAGTGATTTCAATAAAGAGTCATATTTTATTTGTCACCTTGATTTCCATAAAAGTTGTAACGTTAAAAATCTCACTTTTAACGTAAAATTATTTCGATAAACGAAGTAACATTAAAACTTCATTTTTAAGGTAATAGTGATTTCAATAAAAGAAGCAATGTAAAAGATTATATTTTTATGTGTTGATTGTTTTCAATAGGAAGATGTTGCATAAAAAGATTATATGTTTAACGTGATGTAGATTGCACTGTAAAGACGAAAATAAAAAGATTATATTTTTATTTTCATTTTGTCGCATGAAAAGTTCATAAGCTAAGATTACATTTTTATTTGTAATTTTATTCATTGTGATAAATAGAAAAGATTACATTTATATGTAATGAAAGAATGAATAAAGAAATTATTATTTTCATTGTAAAATAGAAAAGGTCATATTTTTACATTGTAAAATAGAAAAAGACATATTTTTTTTTTGCATAACAAAAGTTACATTTTTATATGTGCTTTATATATGAATTTGCACTGCATGACAAAAATTGCATTTTTCTATGATATAAAAAGGTAAATTTACATTGTATGATTTAAATTACATTTTTCAATGTAATTTAAAGATGAAAAATAACGGTAGAATGAAAATTACATTTTTTTTTCATGTAATTAAAAATGTGAATTTGTATTGTAGGATAAAAATTACATTTTTCTACGTAATTTAAATATGAATTTATGTCGTATGAGAGGAATTACATTTTTCTATGTAATTAAAATATGAATTCCCATCGCATAATAAAGATTACATTTTTCTATGTAATTTAGAGGTGAATTAGAACGATAAAATAAAAATGACATTTTTCTATGTAATTTATATATGAGTTATAACGGTATGATAAAAATTTAGAAATATAGTTGTTTACATTTTCTTATGTAAGTAAAAGAATAGAAATTGAAAATGCAATTATTTACATTCTCTTATATAAATAAAAAGAATAGAATTTAGAAATATATTTATTTACATTTTCTATAGTCGGTAAAAATAGAATTGTTAATGTTGAGTATTTTATCGTCATTTTGTATGCGGTAAAAATTGAATTGTTAATACTGAATATTTTATCGTCATTTTGAATGCGGTAAAAATTGAATTGTTAATACTGAATATTTTATCGTCATTTTGAATGCGGTAAAAATAGAATTGTTAATGTTGAATATTTTATCGTCATTTTGAATGCGGTAAAAATAGAATTGTTAATGTTGAATATTTTATCGTCGTTTTGAACGCGGTGAAAATAGAATGGTTAATGTTGTCATTTTTATCGACATTTTTGGTGCAATAAAAATAGACAATGTTAGTGATTCATTTTTATCGACATTCTTGGTGCGGTAAAAATAGACAATGTTAGTGATTCATTTTTATCGACATTCTTGGTGCGATAAAAATAGACAATGTTAGTGGTTCATTTTTATCGACATTCTTGGTGCGATAAAAGTAGACAATGTTAGTGATTCATTTTTATTGACATTTTTAGTGCGATAGAAATAGACAATGTTAGTGATTCATTTTATTCGACATTTTTTATGCGATATAAATAGCGATGTTAATGGTACATTTCTATCGTCTTTTAGTTGCGATAAAAAAAAAACAAAATAATGAGAATCTTTTTATTTACATTTTCCTTTGTAAATAAAAAAAGAACAGAATAATGAGAACCTTTTTATTTACATTTTCTATGGTAATGAAAAAGAACAAAATAATGGGAATCCTTTTATTTACATTTTCTATTGTAAAGAAAAATAACAAAATTGTGTGAACCATTTTATTTACATTTTCTATTGTAAAGAAAAGTAAAAAGAGAGTTATATTTCTTATTTGCATTTTTAGATGCAAATAAAGCATAGAAAGAAAATTATACTTTTATTTGTCATTGTTTTGTTAAATAAAAGTAAAAGAGTTAAAAAGACATTTTATTTACCATTGTTTTGTTAAATAAAAGTACAAGATATAAAAGAACATTTTTATTAACATTGTTTTGTCAAATAAAAAGACAAATAAAAGTACAAGATTGGAAACACACTTTTATCTACACTGTATTTGTTGAAATAGAATTGCTAACAAAATGAGTATATCACTTTCACTCATCTTGGTAGGAAACACAATTTATGTGCAAATATAAGGATTACTTTTATTTGCATAATATACAGTTGAAATTGGTTAAACCTATTAACCAATTCTATATTTATTTATTTATATGAACTGTTGTTGGATGAAAACCCCACACGGGTATTGGGACGATACTTGACTAACACAAATCCAAATGTTTAATTATATGTCTATCGATTGATCGACAGACTGCGATGAGCGTTATTATTTCATTTTAACGCTCACACAGTTGAAATCGTCACTGTGGTTGTTAATGGATGGATTGAGAATTATTTTCTGTTATTACTCTATACATGAAATGTATGAAACCCATATGACCCAAATTATATGGTACATGGTTGAGTCGCATTCCAATGCAGAATTTCTTCTTAAATAAGAATATTTATATAATGAAAATATTTTTGCAAAATAAAAGATTTTGTATTATAAAGTATATGTTACATTCAGAATCTTTTATATATAGAATATTTTATTGATTATTTTAAAATATGTTTTTTTTATATATAGTAATGAATTAATATCTTTAAGATAAATCTTTTGTTTAAGATTATGTTTGGTGATTGATATGTAGATTGGATTTGCAGTGGACGATGTTTTAAATAACATTTATCCTTTAATCCAATTTACATTGAAATTACTGTTTGAAATTTATAAATCTATTTTATGAATTAAATCAAAATTGGAATATTAATAAATCTTTTTAGAAAGATTAAAAATTTAATTTATTTTATCTTTGATAAAATTAAGGAGAACCTTTTAACATAAATAATAATTTTTATTTAAAAGGATATTCAAAGTTGGAATGTGGCGTATGGTTGATTTTAATTACAAATACGCGAGTTATTCAGAAAGACCGGGTCTAACCCATTCTGAATAATCATCACGACGATCAAGAGTCGAAGATGAAGACGGTGACTGAAGACCGGAGAGCTTCACATCGTTTGGTTGATGGTGACTAATATCTTGAATTGGGACTGATCCCCCAAGGCAAGGTAAAAGTGATGATCTTCCAGACGTACTGGAGATCGACGGATACGTTGTTTCGTTCAGACCCAGAACGGACTTGTAAATGGATAGCATGCCTGACATTGAAATTTATTTCATGTAATTAAATTGGTTTTTATTTAATATATAAATGCATGGTGGCGGAGGATTTATTCTCTTGCTTAACACCCTTTTGTATGTTAAATATTTACCGATCGCATGATATGAGTTGTTGATGTGGTATGCCAAGTTGCACTTGATCAAGGCTTATTGTTGCAAAGCAGAGCCTTGTGGTTGATGATCAAAGCACAGTCTATTTAGGCATAGCTTTGTGTATGACGTGACCTCACGAGCCTCACAGCCCGGTAGAGTCTAAAACGGGAGAAGGGAACGCAGGGAGTGCGCACGTTTCTTTCTAGCTAGAGTGGTGCTAGGGACCTACCAGCGCTGGCATTTATTCATTGTGGTTGTTGGATTGTTCGAGGCCTCGGTTTATGCGGTCGCTACTGGCCGTAGTATAGGTCCAAAAGGACCGGGAAGCGTGTGTTCAGGAATTGCCAATCCACAAAAGTAAGTGTGGACCGGCCCTGCAGGATCCAAGGGTTGGACAGAGTACCAATCCTGGGGCATTGCTAGAGTGTCTCGAATCGGTAAGGATCTCCTCCCTAGCCTTGACTCAGATGGAAACCCAAATTTCCAATACGACATCACGCGGTTTTGATTGTATACCTATATATGGCGACATAGTGGGATGGGGCACTCATGCCGTCTAGGATTAATACATTTACTTTGATGTACTTCAAATTGGTTGCACACTATTATTATATAATATCGTGTTTATCGTATCAAGCATTTTTTGATCATTATAAGGTAAAACCCTATCCTCCGGTTTGCGTTGCATTGTGTGATGGGACTTGGGTCTTATAATGGTTTCATTTTTCTAAAAAGCATTGCGTTATTTTGACGATTTACTTTAGTCATGCACTGGCAATCCAATGGAGTAAACCCGTTCCGCGTTAGCGGCGTGGTCCTGTGATTAGCCTTATTATTAATTAAGGTTAGTTTAAGAATTCTCACACCGGTCCCACGACTGACCTGTAGTTTGTTTCACTTTGCAAACTCGGGTGCCCTCTTTCCACACGGGCAGTCGAGTAGCTTATTTGACAGATAGATAAAACAAGATCCTGGATTGAAGATTGAAGCTGTGGCCATAGTGTTGATAGCCTTCCACCGAGATTAGTTCCGCTGCAATGTATTCATTTATTGTAATTTATTCTTCCGCTGTAATGATATTCCAATGTACTCTGATATGTATATTCTGTACTCTGATGTAACATTTATCATAGTGTTATAAAAGTCTTCTGTGTTTTTGTTCTGATGTGTTGTATGCCCAAAGTTAAAGTATTCGTAGATTTTCACCTTTTGGGTCAGACCTGTGTGGTTTATGGTCGATTCAAAGGGCGGGAATTTGCGGGTCTTTACAATCAGAGTATACCTCGTTGACGGGATAGGTGTGGCACACCCAGGGGTACCACCCTCGTCGAACTCGACGCCGGATCTGGGGAGGATTCTGGCCCTGAACGGCGGATGTTTGCGTCGCGATATCTCACGAAACCCACAGCAGAAATCGATCAAACCCGTATTGATTTGGAGTTGATTCAAATCTCTACAAAATCTTGAACTGGAGCTAGTGATTTTACTAAGTGTGGAAGGAGAAATCGAGGAGAGAAGGAAGAAAGAGGAGGCACCATTCGATTTGGGGATTGTCGTGGAGAGAGAGAGAGTGAAGTGGCCAATGAGATATTTTTATTTATTTATATATTTTTAAATTTCCAAAATACCCCTTGTCACATACGAACTCCAATCCAAACCCAACGACTGTCGTCCCTAGCTAAATACCCCCATTCTGAACACAACGGGATATGTTTTGTAGGCCCATTCGACTGTTTCAATCGGTTTTCCTTCAAATTAAAATATAAAACATTCAATATTTAATTTGAACGTACATTTCAACTTGCCGGGGCCATATATTGATTCTAAACATTTCCGAAAAATAAATCTAGCTATGTTTTGACGATACGGTCCCAACAAAACTAGTTTCGTCGAATTCTGAGACCGTTTGAAAAATGGCCCATTTCTGGTTGATCCAATTTAATAGAAATCGACCAAACACATTTTCCTTTTCCACGCTCACATACTAGCTTCAAATATTATGAAATTTGAAACCTAGCAATAATTTGACATCCCGGATCCAACAAAAATGGTTTCGTCGAATTCCGAGGTCGTATGCAAAATGGCCATTTTCACGAGCAATATAAACTCTATAGCGATCTTTCTGAAAATTCATTTGGCCATAACTTTTGCTTCTCGCCACGATACTTCGATTTTTCAGATTCATTAGAAAGATATTCACTAACAGATTTAAATATTTTTAGTTTCGATAAAATCCGTTTTAATTTGCACCCGGTACAGTCAGTCAAAGTTTGAATTGAAATTTCGAAACTACCGCGCCATTTCAGGCCTTGTATATGATTAGAAATAATTATATTTATTTTCAAACGTCGATTCAAGCTTACTTTTTGTCGTTATTATTTAAAATATTTATTTTAAATATTTAAAATCCACTAAAATAGCTAATTTAAATTTTTTTGAATTGGTTTAGATTTTTCGGGTCGTTACAATCTCCCCCACTTAAAACTTTTCGTCCCCGAAAAGGAACAAAGTCGAAAATGGTTTGATTAATTAACTCTACGTTCAATCCGGCTTCCATTCTACAACTTTTCAGTTTCTGAGAATTTTCAAATTCTTCAAAAATTTGGCTAACACTCGGAATTTTTGAAAATTTTCGCCATAACCTCCTTTGTACGAGGAGGGGTTTGGAAACTTATTGAGCCGTATTAGGTACCCAATAAATCCTATAAAGCATACACATATTTATAGTGATATATTCTGGTGTTTACTGGGGAGCGTGTATAGATAATAACTCCAGAGAATAAATTCTCGTCACCCTGTCCAAGCCTGAGGGAGTGTGCATTTTTAATTACTCCAGGGAATAAATTCTCGCCACCTCGTCCCGTGTGGGAAATAAATAATCCATGTGCCGTATCTAATAACTAGAGAGACGTGATTATTGTCAACTCTAGAACCATGTGGTGTTTTTATTAATCTGGCAATTTATCGTTACAATTTTATATGGTCGATATCAGTCATCAGTTCAACCTGTAATATATAGTCATCGCTATACAAGCCTCTCGCTCGTATGGTAAATCTTCAACCTCGTCACACAAGCTCCAAATGCTTATGTGGTATATGATGAAGTATGCCTATCTTCAAGAAGTATGCCATGTAGCGTAGTTCAAAATTAATTGTTACTATCCTATGGCGACATTTATTATTACACACAGAACAACCAGCACTCCGCATCCAATGGCATTCACAGGAGTTGATATAATAATAAAATTGCGCATCCAACTCATTAAGGTTTACCTATTTGTCGGGCACGCAATTAAATTCTTTACTCAACAGCTAATCCAATTACCTGTTCAAACATATATAATACACATGTATATATATATTTCTATCTATTCTCTAATCAGTTCAATTATGTGATTTAATCGAATAAATTTTATCATTTGTTCTCTTATTGATTAATTTAACTATCATTGTAATAATTTAAATAATCAAGTCCACAATCACACCACACAAACAATAATCTATTTGTTTTTAACTTTTCAAATATACTTCTTTTATACATTCAAAAATCATATTTCTAAAACCGGACTACATATATAATCACAAATACGTTATTTGTAAACATATAACTCTCAACTCGTTCTAGGGCATTTCTGACCCCATCTCTAACGAGTTATTCTGATTCTGCTATACTCATACTAGGATATTACTGTTCCTTTCTGTAATGAGTTACTCGTCCTAAAACACTACTGGTTCTATTCCTGATGAGTTCATTAATGTGTTATATACCAGAGCTAAGCTTAACCAAAGCTCTGATACCACGATGTGACGACCCCAAAACCCCGTACTGACGGTGTCAAGGGTAATCCTTGGAATATAACACATAAACAAATAATAGCAGAACAGAATTAAATAAATACACCAGATAATGAACAAATGATACACTGGATAAACATAATCATCAGAGTTACATAGTATACAGGATCATACTTAGTACAAATATAGTTCAACTATACATAAATGTCTACAGCGGAAAATAAACATAATATGTACAATAGGAGCTGAACAGCATAAAAAGAGATAAATGATAGAATCCATCTTCAGCTCCAGTCATCCAGAAAGAGCCTGCTAAAAACCTGAATACAAGGTTGCCCGTGTAGAAAAAGGGGGCACCCGAGTTTGCAAGTGAAACAAACTACGAGTCAGTCATGGGACTAGTATGAGAAATCTACTTAACACATTTTATAATATGGCTAATCACAGGACCACGCCGCTTTCGCGGAACGGGTTTACTCCATTGGATTGCCAGTGCTTTAAAATAATTAAATCTTTTAAACATCGCAATGCTTTTTATAAAAATGAAGCCGATATAAGACTCAAGTCCCATCACACAATGCAACGCAAACCGGAGGATAGAGTTTTACCTTATATCGACCAAAATATGCTTGATACGAGCAAAACAAATCATTTAAAATGTAAACTTTGTCGTTTAATTCTTAATCAGACTCCAACTGTAAATTACCCAGAGAACGGTTCCCTAAGTATTAACCCCGAAGGCCGAAACCAACATCAGACCAATACTCAGGAAACCACCCATCTTAGCTCGTTTGAAGTTAGTTTCTAATTTTATACACAATCATAAATATCAATCATAGACGGCATGGGTACCATATATCATGTCGCCATATATAGGTATACAATCAAAACCGCAAAGTCACGTATTTCTAAATTGGATTTCCGTCATGAACCAGGGCAAAAGATAGTCCTTACCGACTTCGCGACTCTCTAGCCCGAGCCACAGGGCAAGTACTCAGTCAAACCCTTGGATCGTCAGGGCCGGTCCACCGATGTGGATTAAAATTCCTGAACAATGCGTTTCCCCGCCCTTTGGGGCGTAAGTGAGCCAACGAATGACTCCATCAGTCCCGGATCGACCGATATATCCGAGGCGCCTCGCAACAGCAACAACCACATAGGTGAAAAATAGTATAAATGTCAGCCAGTTTAAGCACCGACATCACCTCTAGCTAGAAGGAAACACATGCCCTCCCTGAGGTCCTCTACCATTTCTGGTTCATACCGGGATGTGAGGCTCGCAAATTCACGTTATACACAAAGCTACGCCACACAGGCGGTGCTTTGATCATCAACCACAAGACTTTGATTTTCAATAGAATCCCTGGTCACTGCATCTTAGCATGCCATACAGGCAATTCACACCATGCAACTGATGGCTATCAATCACACATAATGAATTCCAATGTCAGACACACGGTCCATTTGCAAGTCCGTTCTGGGTTTGAATGAAACCGGAGGCACTATATACCTCACTTACCCTTCGATCTCCACGTACGTATGGATGATCACCACTCATTATCCATATTTCGGGATTCCTCCCAATCAGGACATCAGTTACCATCCAAACGAGGTGAAGATTTCCGGTCATCGACCACCGTCTTTATCTTCGATTTCTTATCGTCGATTCAGTTATTCAGAATGGGATAAACCCGGTCTTTCTGAGCAACTCGCGTATATAATAAACAAGTGCTACACAAACACACATACACCTCATTGCAATTCATTAGTCACTAACTGTAAATCAGTAAGAGAACGATTTCCCAAATATTGACCCTGAAGGCCGAAACCAACATCAGATCAAAACCCAGGAAACCATTCGACCTATATATCTTTCAGTTAGTTTCTAAAATTTCACATTCCATATCGTTTATAATATTTTATAATGATTTATCGCTATTTTTATTTATTTAAAATAGCCATTTCATTCAAACGACGCTTCGGGCCATAACACGGTCGTGGCTCTGTTTTTCTTCAGATTTGATTTACACATATCTGCAAATCTAACCATTGGATCTTCATAAAATTTATATCTTTAGAAAGATCTTTTCAAAATGAATCCAACGGTTCAAGTTTTGGGAAAATCCGACGGTCGGATCTCCCAGTACACTCGTTTGAAGTTTCAATTTCAAAATACGAACTACAGCGTCGTTATTCGATTTAATTTAATTATGTTTATATATATATATAAATATAATCGATTCTGACGCTGTTTTTCTTCAGATTTGAATTAAACATTCCAGACAATCCAACCGTTGGATCTTTACAAAGTTGGTGTCGTTGGAAAGATATTTCCAAAGCGAACCCAACGGTTTCGGTTTCGGGAAAATCCGATGGTCGGATCTCACACACTAATCGTTTGAAATCACGGTTTCAAAACATGAACTACAGCTTCGTTATTTGATTTATTTTAATTATATTTATATATATATATACACAAATATAATCGATTCTTCGATTTCAAAACCATATTCTTTTCATACCTTTGATAAAAATGATATTTTTATCCAACTGACTTCTAATTCAACACTTCACTATTTTTAACAATTCATGTATATAATAAAAATATGATTTTCATTGTAAAACTATTTATTTCAAAACACGACTATTTTATATAGTTCATATAGGTGGTAAAAATATGATTTTCATTATAAAACAATTTCTTTCAAAACACGACTATTTTATATAGTTCATATTAATGATAAAAATATGATTTTTATTATAAAACAATTTATTTCAAAATACGAATACCATTCAACACATGAATTTCTATTCAACGAAAGAATTTCTATTCAACACATGAATGTTTTCTATAGTTTTTATATATAAATAAAAAGGTGAGTTTTATATTTAAAACAATTTATTTAAAACACGAATACCATTCAACACATGAATTTCTATTCAACGAATGAATTTCTATTCAACACATGAATGTTTTCTATAGTTTATATATATACAATAAAAATGTGATTTTTATTGCAAAACAGTTTATTTCAAAACACGACTATTTTATATAGTTGATATAGATGATAAAAATATGATTTTTTATTATAAAACAATTTATTTCAAAACATGAATGTCGTTCAACACATGAATTTCTATTCAACACACGAATATAGTTTTAACACATGAAAATAATTCTAACACATGAATATTATTCAAAATTTTGGCAGCATAACGGCAGGTTAGTTAAAACCGGGGCCGTCCCTAGTACGGCTCCTCGCTCTACCTTAAAGCCTCGCAGCTTTTGACAATGGGGATTTCATGCATCTAGTTCGCACGCAGGCGGCATGTATTTTTTTTCATTTCCACAAACTAATCCTATGTGGTTTCAACCAAATAATTCTCAACCACAAACGGGTATTTTTCAACCACAATCAATTTCAACCACAAACAATTCTAATCAACCATTCGCTATCAACCAATTTTCACACCAATCACAACCAATAAATATCGTCCATGGTTTGTGGACGAGGGGCGTATATATATATATATTTAAATAACCATTTCACTTCTATTTCAACACATATATAATTTTTACAATGCATATACAACTTATATATCGAACGTACAACCTATACAACGCTTATACATGAGGTGTACAACGCTTATATAAGTCATACATCGACTATATAATTTATACATCATCGTTTTCCATATCGTTTGTAATTTAGAAATCTCACATTTTGTTCCACTCCACCAAAAATAGCAGAAGGCTCAGAAAAATATACCGTCTCTTCTAGAATGTAGAAGGCGTCCACACGAGTCCACTGTCTCTTGTTTCACTGAATTTCGTCAAGAAACGAAAAAGATATGATTTTTACAACGAAATCAAAAACCGTAGCGCTTTAAACTGCTATTAAATAGTTTAATATAAAACAGCCGTATACCTTCAAAATTTGTTCAAATTAGGGTTTCAATCTATCATCTAATCCGCGAACTTTGAAGACGATCAGAGTATACCTCGTTGACGGGCTAGGTGTGGCGCACCCAGGGGTACCACCCTCGTTGAACTCGACGCTGGATCTGGGGAGGATTCTGGCCCCGAATGAAGAATGTTTGCGTCGCGATATCTCACGAAACCCACAGCAGAAATCGATCAAACCCGTATTGATTTGGAGCTGATTCAAATCTCTACAAAATCTTGAACTGGAGCTAGTGATTTTACTGAGTGTGGATGGAGAAATCGAGGAGAGAAGGAAGAAAGAGGAGGTGCCGTTCGATTTGGGGATTGTCAGGAGAGAGAGAGAGAGTGAAGTGGCCAATGAGATATTTTTATTTATTTATATATTTTTAAATTTCCAAAATACCCCTTGTCACATACGAACTCCAATCCAAACTCAACGACTGTAGTCCCTAGCTAAATACCCCCATTCCGATCACAATGGGATATGTTTCGTAGGCCCATTCGATTGTTTCAGTCAGTTTTCCTTCAAATTAAAATATAAAACATTCAATATTTAATTTGAACGTACATTTCAACTTGCCGGGGCCACATATTGATTCTAAAAATTCCCAAAAAATAAATCTAGCTATGTTTTGACGATATGGTCCCAACAAAACTAGTTTCGTCGAATTCTGAGACCGTTTGAAAAATGGCCCATTTCTGGTCGATCTAATTTAATAGAAATCGACCAAACACATTTTCCTTTGCCACGCTCACATACTAGCTTCAAAAATTATGAAATCTGAAACCTAGCAATAATTTGACATCGCGGATCCAACAAAAATGGTTTCGTCGAATTTCGGGGTCGTTTGCAAAATGGTCATTTTCACGGGCTATATAAACTCTATAGCGATCTTTCTGAAAATTCATTTGGCCATAACTTTTGCTTCTCGCTACGAAACTAAGATTTTTCAGATTCGTTAGAAAGATATTCACTAACAGATTTAAATATTTTTGGTTTCGTTAAAATTCGTTTTAATTTGGACCCGGTACAGTCAGTCAAAGTTTGAATTGAAATTTCGAAACTACCGCGCCATTTCAGGCCTTGTATATAATTAGAAATAATTATATTTATTTTCAAATGTCGATTCAAACTTACTTTTTGTCGTTATTATTTATAATATTTATGTAAAATATTTAAAATCCACTAAAATAGCCAATTTAAATTTTTTAAATTGGTTCAAATTTTCTAGGTCGTTACATTGTATGAACCAAGATTGAAAACTGATGTATAATTTGGTTTAACTGGCTCTATTTAAACAAAGTTAAATAGTATACCGTTTACTTTCACCACTATTTTTTGGTCTTTAAGAGTTAGTTTATCAATTAGTTTAACTATTATGCATGCACGATGCAGTAGTTTTTTTTTCTTTTATTCAGGAACCAGCCCAAACTTCGTTCCATCGTTTTGGCATTCGACCAAGAGCATATGTTTTGGTTATCCAGTAGCTTTTCTTCTATGCTTTGCAAGGAAAGGGCTCGCTGCATGGAAATTTTGTTTGCATTTCAAGCGGCCTATATATTCGCTCTTTTCTTCACAAGTTGTTTGCCAATCTTCCTACCTCAGCTCCCTCTGTTCCTTGCACTTCCAATCCATTTACCTTAGCATATCTACTACAAACCCAGCTCACTGTGCTTGCTTCAAAAGCAAGTCGGCTCTCTCAATTCACACTCAGCTGGCAGCATGCTTGCTCATTCTTCTTCATCGGATCTTAGCCTTGGATGCAAGTCAGACTCAATTCTTCAGTAATGTGTTTAGTCCTGCGATTTCTGCTATCTGGTGGCAGAACATGCAATGAGAATTGTTTAAACGAAACTGATCATTTAAATGTAATTTTATGTAAATTATGTTCTGCATTGTTTTTCATGATATCAAGGTTAAAAAAAATTGCTTATTGATTTACAAGAGAATGAAGATTTGATTTTACCGTGAAATAAGATGTTCAATTTTTACTTTATAAAATGGAAAAAGTAATAATTACATTGGTGGATTGTTTATATGGTCTATTTAAATTTTCATAACAGTAAGTTATGCTTAGCCACATACTTCCACATTTCTAATTATGAAACCAGATTGTTATTTAATACAAGTGTGAACCCGTGCTTCACACATGGATTGATGCAAATAGTGTTCGAAATTGCATTGTAATAGGCAAGATCAGCTATTTGTAATGCAAGCGTAGTTGAAAAGAACGCATGAAAAGAGGACTGGTTTTGCATGTTTAAAAGGTGTCATTAGCTTAATTGGGGAAAAAATTATGTTATTAAAAAGTGTTCACTGGCAAAAAGTGTATAATTAAGATATGCATTGGGTAGGTAAGATTTGAAGACAGTAGCATGGGTTATATTGAATACAATTCGAAGTAATAATTTGTGGGGAAGGTTTTTGTGATAATTTGGAGAAGTGGTTGAATCATGGTTTCATATATAGTGAAAGCATTTTACTTAATAGTCGATGTAATATAGATAGGGAAGTTATATTAATACTCAATTAAAAAGTTATGTAGGGAGGAACATCATGTACCCATATCAATAAAGTTATGGGAGTATGAAAGCAGAAAAATGTGGAAGATGACATAATGATATTGTAAACAACAGTATTGTATAGAAAATAGAGTTAAAATATAAGTGTTTTGAAATTGGATGAGGAAGTTATTTATGTTATTTGTGTTGAATGTCTGATCATGAAATCTTGTAGATTGTAGGTTGGAAGTTACGATTGATTTGTAGTATCCAGTTTATATTACAGTTTTGAATAGGAAGATTGCGTTGTTATTCAGGATTCAATAAAGTGGATATTATATAACACAAGTTCACACGTACCAATATGCCATAATTTGATATGAATATAAATTTAAAATGAGTACAGTAGTGGATATGTATCGTTATTGTTGACACAATGTAGTCAATAAAAGAACACAGTGTTCAGTGTTGTCAGTAAAGTTTATAACACGTTGGTTATATTTATTGTTTTAATTAAAATGTGATAGCATTGTAATTTGTTAGTATATAATGTTATTAAATTGAAACGTTTACGTGTAGTCGATGTGAAATAACTGAATAAGTTATGCATGGATAACTAAATTAAAGTGTTTAGAGAACTAAATTGAAGTGCATGAATTCGGGAACTGTAACACCCCACGTCCATTAATGTCATTCACTAAGAGAATGCATTAACTTTCATGGAGTATTATAAGAGTATAAAACAGAATATCACAAGACAGATATATAAAATGGTACTTAAGAAAATTCAAAATTTATTCATTGCAGTGGAAAAGCAAAACATGTTCGGTTACAACGTCAAAACCACATACTAGAGTCAAGTACACAAATATCCATCTTGTACACAATTATTATCAGAGTACATAAAAGTAAAACCATAATCCCACTCCAAATAGCCATAATGAAAAAGAGATAAAGCTGAGCATTACTTTCAACACTTCCAAGCGCTTCCAGAAGAAAGAAATCCGAGTCAAGTTTCAGTGTTTCCTCCCTGAGAACCTGGGGGGAACGGAAGAAAAGGAGGCGAAAACAAAAAGGTCATACATAAAGCCTGGCGAGTCCAGTTACTTTTAGTATGAAAATAAGTAAAACAATATGACAGGAATAAACAGGATGGAAAGTATAACCATGACATAAGGTAAAGCTGGATAATAGGATAAATATATAGGAATGTCTTGTGCGCTTCCCAGATTTTTTACTTAATTTAATTCTCTGCACCACCTACTAGTAATTCTTAACGAAATGATCCCAACCTCGCTATTGGTATCCCTCAGGCGTAACATCTAGTAAGAGGTATCCGCTCGATACATTCCTTGAAAGCCTACTTGCCCATAATAGATACTAGATGTCCCCACACTACCCCTAACCGATCGACTCCCAAACTGGTAGAAAACTGTATGGGTCCCAGCTTAGGGTATATCACTCCCTAAGTGGCAACTCGTGGTTGCACAGCTTTATACCTACTGATGTACAGTGGCTAAATCTTCCAATGTTGGGAACACCTTGTGCATACTTAACGAACTCGTCGGAACCTACACTGCTACACCCTCTCTCTTATTTAACCGCTTATAATCAACCCAGTAAGTGTGCCGCAACCCTGGCTAGCTCAGGATTCCCGATACCTCTAAGTGGGTTACTGTCTGAAAATGGCACCTACCGCTACTAGGTTTTTCCCCAGGGTTTATCCTAACCCAACCTATATTGGTTAAGTGTTGTCTATCCGCACAGTTGACTTAACCCTATCCACTTATCAAATCAATATGTATTATCGGTTAAGCTTGCCTTAACCTTATCTACTTTGTTCGTGTAATATTGGTTAAGTTGTCATCTCACACAGGTTAACTTAACCCCACCCACCTAACATGTTTTAGGTATCAAATTCATTTTGATCAGCAATAATTAGTTTTGAATGCACAGACCTCTCACATTAAGTCGATGGCTTATGGCTGCTGGATGTGTCGGGCGGTTCCGGGCAGACTTCTACCATAATCCAGACTTAACCTCGTGTCTAGGCATCTTTTAATTATTCCTACGACCTCTCACATTAGACTGGCCGTTTGCGATTGCTCGTTAGGCCGGTTGGTTCCGGGCAAGCTTCTACCGTAAACGGAGTCTAACCTCGTGTCTTGACATGCTTATCTTAGCGAATTTATTTATTTGCAGTTTATGCCAATTTCAGGTTAATTATGCCAATTACCCAAAATCCCCAATTTCGTATCATGCCCAAAATTTAACATTAATCATGCCCAAATCAACCCAACATATATTGTGCCATATTTCCCGATGTTCCCTAGATTACCATTCGTACGTTCATCTCTACGAGATTTGGCCTATGCTCAAAAGTAGCCGGGTTATAAAAATAAAAAAGGTAGGAGGAAGGGAAGAGATACAGAACAGACATAATAATAACAACAAAATAAGCATAAGGATGAACTGATCATAAAGATATGATAAAACTGATGATAATATCAACATGGGTATATAAGAATCTTGAATCTGATATATAGGATAAGGTAGAACTGATGAGATTAGATCTTATTATCATGTTTAATTTCCATCTCCAATTTACAACATGTCAGAATTGCTTTTATATTATTTAAATCTGAAAAAAATCAATGGACTCACTGGGATTGGATTTAGGAAGAGAATAGTTCTGAATTCTGAATTTGATTAGTTAAACCGTTGTTGTAGAATTTGATTCTTATCTTCCAATTTGGATACTCCTGTTCTGATTTGCTTTGGAGAAGAAAAGAGAGACTAGTTTTAATTTAGATTAGGACAGCATGGAGGCACCATGGATTAGTGTAATGAAATTAGGGTTAGGTCTAGGTGTGTTTTTATAAATGTATTAGGTAAATTAGGGCCTTTAGATTAGATTAGAGATCATCAGAACCGCACAGCTCAAAAGACAAGTCATCCAGCCAATACCTGAAGGACACGTCATCAGAGAAGTCTCCAGAATTCTGTGCAGATTTTGCCTCGGCATGGGCGCACTTCCCAAGTGTTCCAGTGCATTTTTGTTCACGCGCACTTCACAAGTGCGCTAGTTATCCCAGCATGTTTTCTGATTTTTCCGCCGAACTTATATCGTCCATAACTTCCTCATACGGTATCCATTTTACGCAACCTCGGACTCTATCTTAAGCATAATTCCTAGACGAACGCATTGACATAACCTGTTTCACCTAATTCTTCTTTTAAAAATTAATTATTCTTTAATTATCTCTTGTGTCATGTTTCAAAATTACGGGGTGTTACATTCTCCCCTCCTTAAAGGATTTCGTCCCCGAAATCTTCAAGTTAAGAAGAATGTATCCTACCATCCAATCATCCATCTACTGATACATCATCCGCAAGCATCCTTTGTCCTTAAAAGATTTCTAATGCTATATGAACATATGCGAAAGTGTGTGTGTATGTTCCTTATCTAACGCAAAGATCAAGAGGTCAACTGATTCAGTTGACCTCCTTAATGCAAAACTTGATAGTGCCATGCGCCCATTATGTATGCAAAAGAATTCTAATGATACATATCATTTATATATGAGTGCACAACCATTCATTCAAATGCAACATCCATATGATAACACATTCAATATACATCCATTAATTTAAATATGCACACTCATTCATATGCAATATCAAAGTGATTGAGCCGATCTAGTGCCTAATGTGTGTGTAAATGCATCCACGAGCAACCACTAGCAAACACTTACATTCACTTGTATCCACCAAACATAACATGTCTCAAATACATGTTTACAACCATAGGATTTTCTACCTAAAGATCGAAGATATAATCGAGAGGATACACTAAACGATAGAACAAGTATAAACAAAGGGGTAGAAAAATAAGAAGTTAAGAACATACCCTCAAAAAGGAAAGGGTACAACGCGCGTATCTTGTCTTCAGTCTCCCAAGTCGCGTCTCCTTGATCATCTCCCCATTGGACTTTAACCAACTTGACCTCTCGGTTGTGTAGCTTCTTGACCTCTGATCCAAGGATGCACGCTCTACTTCCACTTCTCTAAGCATGCTCGGCTCTACTACTTCCGCGGTATCATGTAAACACTTCCTCAAATGTGACACATGAAATATGTCATGAACACCACTATGCTTCTCAGGCAACTTCACTCTGTAGGCCATCTGTCCAATTCGCTCTGTAATGGGGAATGACACTACGAACCTTGGTGCCAGTTTCCCTATGGACCCAAAACGAACTACATTCCTCAACGATGATACTTTAATAAAGACCATATCTCCAACATTGAACTCAAGATGATCCTTCTCTTATTAGCATATGACTTTTGCCGGTCCTATGCCGCCTTCATGCGTCTTCGAATCAAGTCTATCTTCTCTGAAGTTTCCCTAATCATCTCGAGCCCAAGCAAAATCTTATCCGTAGATTCCCACCAACAAATAGGTGATCGGCAAGGTCGTCCATATAGAGCTTCAAACGGTGCCATGCCAATCCTAGTCTAATAGCTGTTGTTGTAGGCGAACTCTACTAATGGAAGATGTTCCTCCCATGTCCCTCCAAAGTCCAAGATACATAACCTCAAAAGATCTTCTAGAATATGATTCACTCTTTCTGTTTGGCCGTCCGTCTGAGGGTGATAAGCGGTACTCAAACACAATTGTTTTCCTACCGCCTCTTGCAAGCTCTTCCAAAACTCACTAGTGAAAATGGGATCTCGATCGCTCATAATACTAGAAGGTATGCCGTGTAGACGAACTGTCTCTCGGAGATAAACAAATGTTAACCATGTAACTGTTCTTTTATTCTTAACGGGAATGAAATGGGCGCTCTTGGTGAGTCTATCTACTACTACCCAAATCCCCGTATTACCCTTCCTTGACCTCGACAACCCGTCAATGAAATCCATGGAAACACTTTCCCATTTCCACTGTGGAACCTCTAAAGGGTGAAGCAAACCATTAGGTTTCTTTTGTTCAACCTTGACTTGCTGGCACACTAAGCATCTAGAAACGAACTCAGCCACATCCTTCTTTATTCCGGCCCAAAAGAAAACTCGCTTCATGTCCCTATGCTTCTGGTCTCCACCGGGATGTATGGTCAGCTTAGAACGATGTGCTTCTTCAAGGATTGTCCTCCTCAAACCCTCGTCTTGAGATACGAAAAGTCTCCCATCCCTACGCAACCAACCTTTGTCATCGATAGTATACCTACTAAGATGGCTCGAAGACTCCCCTCTGATGAACTGGTCTACTATCCCTATCAACTGCGGGTCATCTTGTTGTGCCGTACCTATCTACCCCAAAAGCGTATAGGTCATACCTCTAACGATGCCAACAAACTGGGTACATAATTAATAGAGGGTCTAAAGTCAAAGGTAGTGATATACTCTAAACTCTGCCACTCGACAAACAAAGGACTCAAAGTCAACTTCTTTCTACTTAAGGCATCGACTACAACGTTACCCTTGCCAGGGGTATATGCAATCACAAAATTATAGGATGCTAAGAGATCTATCGACCTTTGTTGCCTTAAGTTTAAATCTTTTTGGGAGAACAAGTATTTTAGTGACTTATAGTTTGTATACAACTCAAACCTCTCACCAAGCAAATAGTGATGCCAAGACTTAAGCGCAAAAACTATGGCAGCTAACTCTAAGTCGTGGGTAGGGTAATTCTTCTCATGGACCTTCAACTGCCTTCCACCATAACATATCACCCTTCCCTCTTGCATCAAAACTACACCAAGCCCCGTCCTACAAGCATCGATATACACTATGAACAACTTACTCCCATCTGGAAAAACTAAAACTGGAGCTATCGTTAATGCCCTCTTCAAACGTTGGAAAGCATCGTCACAGTCAACATCCCATGAAAAGGTCAAATTCTTTTTCGTCAACCGTGTAGGTGGGGCTGATATATTAGCAAAGTCCTTGATGAACTTCCTGTAATAGCCCGCCAAACCAAGAAAACTTCTTACTTCTATTACATTCTTATAAACCTTCCAATCTTAGATTGCCACCGCCTTCGCGGGATCCACTGCTATCCCTTCCTTAGAGACCACGTGTCCTAAGAACCTTACTTCCTTCCTCGAAAAATGACATTTGGAGAACTTAGCTTTCAGTTGATGTGCTCGAAGGGTCTCTAAGACTTCCCTAAGATGTAGGGCTTTCTCTTCTTCGCTTCTAGAAAATATCAAAATATCGTCCACAAAGACCACCACGAACTTGTTTAGAAACTCCCTAAACACTCTATTCATCCAGTCTATGAAATATGCGGGTGCATTCATCAAACCAAAAGGCATGACGAGCCATTCAAATAAACCATCGGGAGTCATAAAAGCAGTCTTATCTATAATATCCTTAGCTACACTCAACTGATGAAATCCTGTAGATAAGTCCAACTGTGAGAAAACCGAAGCACCAACCAACTGATTGAACAAATCATCTATCCTCGGCAAAGGGTGTCTGTTCTTCTTCGTGAGCTTATTCAGCTCCCTATAATCCACGCACAATCAAAGTGAACCATCAGCCTTCGTAGCAAAAACAACTGGAGCACCTCACTCCGAGATACTTCTTCTTATGAACCCTTTCTGAAGCAACTCTTTCACTTGTTTACTAAGCTTCCTCCTTTCTCTTGGAGCCATGTAGCGCACAGGCAATGCAACTGGCTTTGCATTGTCTACCAAGTATATACGGAAATCTATCTAGCGTTTTGGAGGTAAGCCCCTAACCTCCGCAAAGACATCTGCATACTCACAGACTACTCGAACAGATTGCAAATCATTAATAGATGTGCAAAGAGATTCTAGATAACTAAGCATAACAGAACCCTTAGGGTTGCATGAGATATCGAGAGTATTCCCCAAACTAGTCAACAGTCCAACTACCCTCTTTTCACAGTCGAGAATGGCACCATACCTGGCTAGCCAATCCATTCCTAGAATCAACCCATAGCCCGTGAAACCAAGCACATAGGCGTTGCATTCGAACTCGGCGCCATACACATATATATTCTCAAATCCCGACATAACATAGAAAGATGAGCCGTACCCCTAATAGGATTTGAGACAACGACGGGATCCACTACTATACTATTATCTAGGTTAGAGACTCAACAATAGAAGCAGATATAAATGAATGTGAAGCGCCAGAATCAAACAAAGTACGTACAGGATGATCGAAGAGGAAAATCAAACTTTCAACAGAAATGTTTCTACCTCTCTCTTGCATAGCCGCCATGAGAGCATGAACCTACCCTCCAGAAGTAGATTCTGTCCTTGCCCTTGTCCTTGTCTCCTTGGACAGTCCTTAATCATATGTCCTGCCTCACCACATTGGAAGCAACCAATCTTTTTCGCCTTCTTCTTTCTACAATCTTTAGCTATATGACTTGGTATACCACAGAAATGGCACATCCTTTTATCTCAGGGTTTCCCACTCTTCTTAGCATCCACTTTCTTGTCATGTGCCTTATCTACCTTAGCACCTTTCTCCTCTTCATGCATCAACGCCATGTTAACAAGTTTCTCGAAAGTAGCCCCCATAGGAATGTGGGACATAGCCAATCCGTGTAATGATTCATTCAGACTCTCGGCAAATCTCAAAGCCTTCTTATGTGGCATATTAACTAATTCCATACCAAATCTTGCTAACTGATTAAACTTGTTGACGTACTCCTTCACAGATAAATTCCCTCATTTCAAAGCCAATAACCTCTCCATTTATAAACTCTCCTTAGCTTGTGAAAGATATTTCAACTCGAACCTTCGTCTAAAGTCTACCATGTCTCCACTGGACGTCCTCTATTAGTTACTTCCCACCAAAAGGAAGCTTCGTCCTTCATCAACCAAGCAGCTAGCGGGACTTTCCTTCCATCGTCTATCTCAAAGATACCAAAAAAGTCTTCCACTTCCTTGAGCTAATTCCGAGCCTCAACAAATGTCTCAGACCCATGAAACGATTTTCCACCCATCGCACGGAAGTCTTTGCATATCTTAGAAAAAGCATCTACACAGGGAGGAGGAGCGGCTGCAGTTGGGGGAGGAGGAACGTCTACTGGGCCTGCGGCAGTAGCCCCAGCCTCAAGATACCTTCTAAACCAGCCTGGTATCTGTACGCCCTCGGGTATTATGGGTTCCCCAGACATGCTGAAAGGAAAAAGGAAGAGATTCAAAACAGAGAATCGAGAGATAAATATATGGCTTTTGGGGATTATGTTTTCATAATAAACTTTTCTCTTGAAAGTACCCTCTTTAAAACATGTTTTTGGAAAATACTTCTTTAAAAAAATGCTTTTGAAAATGGTTTTCAAAATCTTTTATCTGTTCTGGTAACCTTTAGCTCTGATACCACGTGTAACACCCTACGCCCATTAATGTCACTCATTAAGGGAATGCATTAACTTTCATGGAGTATTATAAGAGTATAAAACAGAATATCACAAGACAGATATATAAAATGGTACTTAAGAAAATTCAAAATTTATTCAATGCAGCGGAAAAGCAAAACATGTCTGGATACAACATCAAAACCACATACTAGAGTCAAGTACACAAATATCCATCTTGTACACAATTATTATCAGAGTACATAAAAGTAAAACTATAATCCCACTCAAAATAGCCAAAATGAAAAAGAGATAAAGTTGAGCATTAATTTCAACACTTCCAAGCGCTTCCAAAAGAAAGAAATCCGAGTCAAATTTCAGTGTTTCCTCCCTGAGAACCTGGGGGGAAACGGAAGAAAAAGAGGCGAAAAAAAAAAGTCAGAATAAAGCCTGGCGAGTCCAGTTACTTTTAGTATGAAAATAAGTAAAGAAATATGATAGGAATAAACAGGATGGAAAGTATAACCATGACATAAGGTCGAGATGAATATAAAGGAACGTCTAGTGCGCTTCCCAGATTTCTTACTTAATTTAATTCTCTGCACCATCTACTAGTAATTCTTAGTCCTCAGGCGTAACATCTAGTAAGAGGTATCCGCCCCATACAATCCTTGAAAGCCTACTTGCCCATAATAGATACTAGATGTCCCCACACTACCCCTAAGCGATCGTCTCCTTAACTTGTAGATAACTGTGCGGGTCCTAGCTTAGGGTGTATCACTCCCTAAGTGGCGACCCATGGTTGCACAGCTTTATACCTACTGATGTACAGTGGCTAAATCTTCCAATGCTGGGAACACCTTGTGCTCGCTTAACGAACCCGTCGGAACTTGCACTGCTACACCCTCGCTCTTATTTGACCCTTATAATCATCTCAGTAAGCGTACCCCAACCCTGCCTAGCTCAGGATTCTCGATACCTCTAAGTGGGTAACTGTCTGAAAAGGGTCCCTACCATTACTAGGTTTTCCCCCAGGGTTTATCCTAACCCAACCTATATTGGTTAAGTGTTGTTTATCCACCCAGTTGACTTAACCCCATCCACTTATCAAATCAATATGTATTATTGGTTAAGCTTGCCTTAACCCTATCCACTTTGTTCATGTAATATTGGTTAAGTTGTCATCTTACACATGTTAACTTAACCCCACCCACCTAACATGTTTTAGGTATCATATTCATCTTTGGTCAGCATTAATTGGTTATTAATGCACAGACCTCTCACATTAAGTCGATGGCTTGTGGCTCCTGGATGTGCCGGGCTGTTCCGGGCAGACTTCTACCACAAGCCTGACTTAAACTCGTGTCTAGGCGTCTTTTAATTATGCCTACGACCTCTCACATTAGACTGGCCGTTTGCGGTTACTGGTTAGGCCGGTTGGTTACGGGCAGGCTTCTACCGCAAACAGAGTCAACCTCATGTCTCGACATGCTTATCTTACCCAATTTATGTATTTGTAGTTTATGCTAATTTCAGGTTAATTATGCCAATTACCCAAAATCCTCAATTTCGTATCATGCCCAAAATTTAACATTAATCATGCCCAAATCAACCCAACATATATTATGCCATATTTCCCAATGTTCCCTAGATTACCATTCGTACGTTCATCTCTACAAGATTTGGCATAGGCTCAAAAGTAGTGTAACAACCCGCATTTTACGTATCGGAAGATCGTAAAATATATTTGTTTTATTCTCTAAGGGTTGGATCATTCTCATCTTTTAACATGTGGTTTATGGGGATGTGAGACATGTCCATAATTTTACCAATTTTGTTTGTGACCATTTTGCCCCTATCTGGCTTGTACAGGGCATAACTTTTGACTCATGTCGAATCATAGGGTGAGACCTGTGCCATTGGAAAGGAATTGTTGATTGCCTTTCCGTAGAGTGGTTACATTAAGGATTTGGCTCAGCGGTTTGGGAGAAATCGTTGTTTTAAGGTTTTTCAATTAGCTATTCAGGTTTTGGAACCTTAGTGGAATCCTATAAATAGGGGGTGAGAGTGGAGGGAAAAGATTTACTTTTCCATTCTCTCATTTGGAGGCATTGATATCCTTCTTCCTCCTAGACCTTTCCACTATTAAAAATCCAAATCTAAGGGAGGAAATCGAAGATCTACACCATCCAAGGCAAGATCTACATCATTTCAAAGGCGAATTCATCGGATCGAGGGGTTTGATTCGGAGTGCTCGTTGTTCGGATTCTGATTTCTATCGTTTTAGATTGTTTCAGCAAAATTGGTGAGTGATTTACATCTCTCACATGAATGTAATGAAGTATTTGAGTGTTTGTGCATGTTTCTCATCAAATTGGGATGTTTTACCATAGATTTACACCATTATAAGTACATTTTCATATGCATCACCCTATGATCTAATCTAACAAGTTTTACTCGTTAATTTCATGTCATTTTACATGTTTATGTTAGTTAGATCTCTCATTTTGATAATATGTTCATCTTAAGGGTTTTTGGGTGAGATTTACATCATTTTTGTGGTAATCGTCATATTCACGTGGTTAGTAATGTTATGATATGTTTATGATTGTGTTTGGTGATTTTAGTTGAGTTGGTTTCGTCGAATTTGTCGTTTGGTGAAGTTTTGGTTGAAATAAGAGTTGAATTGCAATATGCAGAAATTTGGATCTAGTGGTAGAGTCAAATTTGGATTTGGTGGTAGAGTCAAATTTGGATCTGGTGGTAGAGTCAAATTTGGATCTGGTGGTAGAGTCAAATTTGGATCTGGTGGTAAAGTCAAATTTGGATCGGTCAGATGTGGACCGGGTGGAGTCAAATTAGCTCGGTGATGGTGTAACTTCGAAGTAAATTCGAGTAGGAAGGTTCAAAGTATTGGATGTGTTCGTTGATCAAGGTGGAACAACAAACGAGGTGGCAACTCAAAGGTTGTGAGTTGGTGGATAATAGTTGCTCGAGAAGGTCGCTTGAGCAGTAAATAGCCATCAAGGTTGGACGACTAGAGATATTGAAGGCCGAGAGATTATCGTTGTTGTAAGTTCTAGAAGGCTCAAAGCAGGGGTATGATGGGGGCACCCAATAGAACGGAAGGTTGCTATTCGAGTACCTTAGGTATCTTTGAAAGGCCTAGTTGTCAAGGTTGGACATTGTAAAGGTTGGACATATGGAGTTTATGTTAGAACTGGGGTTACCATTAGCCCTTGACATATGGCAAGGTTGGTCATCATACGATTAACGGTGGCTTCAAAGCATGATTGGCGGTGATAGCCAGAGTCAGTCATGGATGATTGGTTGTTCTGTGTGAGACTTATATAATCTGGAAGTTATGTGTGTTTTCCATGATTGAATGGTTGCTCTGGTTTCCATGTATGAATTTTTATTCCTTTGGTTAAATGGATTGTAAAGGCTATCACTGTCCGATGTGGGGAAGATAAGGTTGAGGTCTTCTCTGGTGTTATGGGTAGATTAGTATGTTTATCTATCCCCTTTCATACACTTTATTGTTCAAGTTTGTTAGTTGTATATCGCTTACTAAGACTGTTGTATGACTCAAGGTTTTATGTATCCTCTTATTACCTTGGGCTGTTCATCTGATTGTGGATGAGCAGACTAAGTAACAGGTGATAGGTAATGCTTTAGTGAGGACGACGATGCTGGGCGAGCAGGGGGCTCATGTACCAGTTTTACTACTAGCTAATAATTGGATTTTCGTTGTTTGCTTTTCTGAGTGATGTAGTGAGGCAACATTGTATAAACACTATTTCCAAGTTTGTGGATCTTACTTTCTAGTTGTATGGAAGTCCAGTGTTTCTGCTTCACTATTATTACATGTTGTATATGTTCTATTATATTTTATCCTTGCGCTGTGAATTTTACGGCAGGTTGCGCTTGTGTTTTCCTAATCTGAAGATCGTCCATGACAGCCTTGCACATATTTCAGCGCATTATTTCTCTTGTATAGTGCGGGGGTTATGGGCGGTCGTCACATTTGGTATCAGAGCTCTGGTCAACGATTTTTGGCCAAAGTTCTAGGACGTAATCACGTATGAGAGACATACTTGTTGATTTCAGTTGGATGCTTGCTATATATATTAGCATCTATAGTAGTAGTGGTTATTTTCCTTTAGTAGTTTTTCTTGAAGATGGCTAATTAATCTAAATTGCATATTTAGAATGAGTAGACGAGAAACAAGATACGCTGCTAGGGGAGCCAATACTTGTAACGACCAGGATTTTTGGTCAATTAATTTTGAATATTTAATATTTATTTTAAATATTGATTTGATAATATAAATGAATTTTTATATTTAGTTGTCGATTTAAAAATCGATTTCGATTTAATATTGAATATATTAAATTATCGAAATATGAAATTGAATTTATTGGAATTCAAAGTCAAAACTGAATTGAAAATAGTTCAGATGATCAATACAAACTTATGTTTGAATTGGAATATTAATATTAATTTATTATCAAGGAATTAATGGTTTGAAATTTAATTTATATTGATTTAAATTAATCTCTTCTCCATATGATCGAATTGGCCTTCGAGACCTATCCCAGTGTGTTCAGAATATAGGAATAACCCTAAAAATGTCAGTTGTCGGGTTCAAAAAGGAGTTTAGAATCATAGGGTATTTTAATTAAAGGACACTGGTTCAAAATAAAATAATTGGTGGCCTTGTTTATTCCACCGTTCACTCAAGAAAACAAAACTGAGGCCATAAGAAAAAAATCAAACGTGGCCCTTTCTTTTTCCATCTGTTCCTTTATAAAATCACAGTGAACTTCCCCCTTTGATTCATTCTTCTCCTCAATTCATTAAATCGCTACAAAGCCTAAAAAAGAAATCCCAAAACAATGAAAACAGAAACCGCTCCTCTCGTTAAAATGAAATCAGAAACTTCAATATCGGCTGCGACTTCAACTCGCAAACATCAAGTCAAAAATGAAATTGGGGGTCACGATTTAAAGTGCAAATCCCCTAAGGCTCGATATATACAACGACGGATAGGGTATCAAAATAGAATCACAATTTTTGGGGGCGAGTGAAGCAGTTTTGGGTATTTCAAAGTGCGACGAGATGGTTCGAAGTCTGGAAGAGGGTCGCGATGTTTATGGGTCTTCGGGTAGGGATTTGATGGTGTTTTCAATTGAGGATGGGATGGTGCGATGCCATTTTCTGATGCAAGGTGCGATGATAAGGGATCGCGACTATTTATTTATTTTGATCGAGATGGAGTTTATGTTGCTAGTGAAAGCGAGCAGAGTAAACGGACTGAATGAAATCGAACGTATTCGATCATGGATGCTGCAAGGGGTGCGAGTGTGGTAAGTCTTTTCTATGTAGAAGACAGAGATGGAATTTATTGCTGGCTGGGAGGGGATTGATTTTCTGTGATTAACGGGATAAACTAGAATCGGTAGTTGGTTGGTGGTGAGTTCGGAAATTGGGGTTTCCACTGTAAAGGCTGACAACGGTATGTAATGCGGTGGAGTTCTGACCTTGATTGAAGGGTGCGATGAATGTTGGGGGAGTTGGACGGTGTTGGGTGTTGAACTAGTTATACGGTTCATACTGGATGTAAATTGGAATAGTTTTGAACATGTTAATGATTGAACATGGTGATGAAGGGTGCGATAGTGTATGTAGAGTAGTTCGGTTTTTGGCTTATTCGGAGAAGTGGTTCTAAAAGTTGGAGATGGAAGAACAATAATGATTAGGTGATTAAGGTATGATAAATTAGTTCAAATTTATTTAGCCTTATAAATTCATGAGTTAAATTGTAAAGGCAGTAATTTGATTTATGTCGGAATCGTTTGAAACAGCGATGGAGTTCAGAAGCTGTGAAGTCTGAATTTGGAGAAGAAGCTGTATTTGTGTAGCTTGTCCAATGAGTAAGGATTCAAGATAAGGCAATTCAAATAGATTCGAAGCCAAGACGATATGGAATCAAACATATATTCAGCAAATAGAATTAAAATCACTATGAGTAAATCTCACTCATATTTTATTTAAATTTATTTTTAATGTTAAAAATAAATTTGATGGTTGCTTGGATGCTTGAATATATTATTGTGGCTACTAAAAATATATTATTTATTTAGGATTGTTGTTTGTGGCTATTATATATATTGGTGGTTGGATTCCCGCAGTATCATTAACGAATGCCCGCGGTATCATTAGCGGATGATTTCCCTATGCACCCCACAATATATATAGTGGATGACCTTCATACCGCGATATCCTGCCTCGAAGCAGGATGGGTATTATTTATGTTGGCTAACGTCTATGGATGCAGGAAAACAGGTTGGAGGGATCCAACTGGATTCCTCAAAAATATTATTGTTTGTTTGTTCACATATATTTTGTCATATATGATGTGTTAGAAAATCTGTGGTTGATAATCGGTATTTTTGAAATTTAAAGGGAAAGATCTATTTATCTAAAATAGAATTTGAATTTAAATTGGAATATAAATATATTAACTTGTTTGAGTACATAAAACAAGTAGTGAATTTATAAACGTTGTTTATAAATTAATAATACGAGATTTGAAGTGAAATTATAAAAGTGTTTATAATTAAAGTTGAAAAATTATCATTGGATAATTTGAATATTTAAATTCAAATGTGAATTTAAAAATAGAAATGGGGAAATCATTTTAAAGAAATAAACGATGGAATTTATTCTGATGTTCAGAATATAAATTAAACTAAAATAAATCTATAAGGATTTAGGATTTAAATTCGATTAATTCGAATTTATTTAAATAGAAGTCAAATTGATTATGGAAATAAATTTGGTATTATATATATAAGTTATTATAAATAGAAATTTCTAAAATAAGATTTTGGTTTTAAATAGATTTCAAAATGGACTTGTTTAAATATAAAACAAGTAAATTTATAAAAAATGCTTATAAATATGGTGAATAAATTATCAAGAGATAATTGGTAACTTTAAATTCAAGTATGAATTTAAAATAGAAAGTTGAAATTGTTGACACATTTTCTGGCAAAAGCTGTCACACATGGAATTCCTGAATGATAACGTGCTCGAGCGATAGAAACAACGTCAGAAGACATTGAGAGAATTGGTCAAAATCACATCCTCAACGTAAACAGGCCCGAAACTCCTATCAGACGACCTCTTTTGGGCCCGAAAACAGCGATTACAGAGCCAAGCTCTGTAACATTTGTAGATCTCTGAGTTAGCTTCAGTTTGAGCTTCGGTTTGGCTCAAACGGACTTACGGTTTGAAAGTTATGCCCGTTTCCGTAAACTGGTGTAATCTGGCAATTTCCTGGATAAAGCGACGAAGCAGCACACGATCGAAGTATGGATCACGCACCCTCTGGTTCGTGAGCACCAATTCGGATCGCTCCCATTAGCTCGCCCTCGATTCGGATCGCTCCCATCAGCTCGCCTCGATCGGATCGCTCCCCTCATGCACCACGATCCGACTCGTCATCACCCTGCTCGCTACCTCCAACCACGTCCCGTTCGTGGTGCGCACCCTTGATCCACGATCCGATCCTATCACCACGATCCAACCACCGAGCCTGCAGATACGCTCCCTGTTTTGACCTATTCTCATGCCACATCTTGCTCCTATTATCTCAGATCGTGTGCCACATACCCCACCACGATCCGATCCCCGCACCTGTTCCTTGACAGCCTGTTCTGACCTATTCTCAAGGCTATTTTCACTCCAACTTGCATGGATCTGATTATACATGTCACATGACGATTTGAAGATGATATCTGGATGTTCTCCACCACATTTCGAGATTTTTGGGATACGTGCCATGTGTCCCATGAACCACCTTCAGGAAACGGCTATAAATACACCATTTGAAGGCATTTTCAAGGGTCCTTTTGGCTCTAACTCTTCATAGCTTCCACCATTACTAAAGTGCAAGGACTTTGCACCTCCATACACTCAAATTCTTCTCTTTTCAATACAATTAACACACGGATTGTGTGTCTACATATAACCGATTCTTGTAATCTGTCGGTATAACAATAAGATTATAGAGTGGACGTAGGCTACATCTACAGCCGAACCACTATAAAAACCTTGTGTGTCTCCTCTGTATTTACTCTTTCCTGCATTTTTGTGATCTGCGATCTGCATTTGGGTGTTAGGCCCAATTTTTGGTCTAACAGAAATCATTTTAAAATGGAAACAGTGGTTTTTATTCTGGAATTCAGAATATAAAAAGAGTTGGATTTCAAATGGGATTTGAAATGGAAAACTTGTTTTAATATATAAATCAAGAAAGATGGATTTACAAACAATGTTATAAATCTACTGAAATAAATTATCATTGGATAATTTAGAAGTTTAAATTCAGGAAAGAATTTAAAAAGTGAAATTGGAAAAAGTGTTGAAAATAGGAAAAAAAATTGATTATATCCCGGGATTTAGAATATAAACTGAACTGAGAAAATCCAAAGGAGTTATAATTGGAATGCGATTATATCGAATTTTATAATTTATTTATAAAAGGAATTGGGATTTGAAATAACAAATCGAGTATAAATAAATGTATAACCGAGTAAGGAAAAATCGGCAATTATAGATAATCAAAATTATTGAGTTGAATTGGGAAAATGATTTAATATATATTGAAATATATTAGAATGAAGTTAGAGTTTATATATAAACGAAGTTAAAATGTTTATATATTAAAATTAATTAAAATGAACTCGTCGCGGCGCGTTAGTTCATAAATTGGCGTTTTGAACTTCATTTGAGTATATAAAACTGAATTGAAGTCAGAATTCTTTGAAACAAGAATCGTCGGTACTGATTTGAAAATAGTTTTCTAATAGAAGAGAAAAATATGGATTTCGTCTTATAGATTTTGTGTTATGTCAAAATCAAATTTTCAGAAAAACAGCGCCATAACCATTATAAAACCATAAAGGTTTATTTAAATAAATAAAAAGGATTTTAAGAAATTAAAATTCGAATTACCATTAGAAAAAATGCAGACTGGAGATATAAAATAAATATGAACTCCAATGAAGTAAGTGAACTGATTTTTGAAAAATAAAATCATATTTTTAACTATTGAATAGAATTAACTAATTTGAAGAAAAACTAGTTAATTGAGATTTGAATTGAAATAGGCTTTGGACAAGTGAAAGAGATTTGAAAATTTATATTCAAAATCGAATATGTAACGCGAGTTGAAAATGGAATTAGATTGGGTTCACGAGTAGATAAAAATATATTTGAATGTGATATATTCAAATAAAATAGTGAAATAAGCAAAAGAGCAAATAAGGGGATAATTTAGCAAATCAAGTTGAAAATGATTAGATTGAGTTGGAATAAGTTGGGAACAGACGTATATGGGTTAGACGGGTTTGGAATGAAGTATATGAAGTTTATGGATTTAATGCCCGACAAAAAGGTACATCTTTAAATTCCATATGAGGTTTTATGCGCCGAATCGGCAAGCCACTTGGCTTTTTTATTTTATTTTTGAATGGAAAGGGCCTAGAGAGGCGAGTAGAGGTTTGAACTATTTGTCGGTACAAAGGAGGTTATGGCGAAATTTTCCGGGAATTTAAGGAGTCAGAATATTTTTAAGAAATTTTGATAGTTAGAAATCAATGTATCGATATATATAGAATTCGATAAGGAAATGAACTTAAAAATAGAATATTATAAACAAAAAGGAAATCTATAAATTAGATTTGTTAAAAATAGAAAGAGAAGCGTATACGTGTTTTAGAAATGGAAAATTGGTTTAATATGGTGTTGATTATTCGAGTTAGCGGTCTTGTCTGTTTTGAAGTTAATGATGTTATCAGTCAAGGTCTGAGAGGTAATTATACCTCGACTTGATTGATTTCATTATTAGCTGATAAATAGCAAGATTCAGTTTCGAAGAGAAATGTTTAAAGAGATTTAGTCCAATGCACTATTTTTGGTTGTTGTGATGATGTTTTACATAACATTCGTTTTAACCCGAAGAAGTGAAAGTTTGGAAATATAATAATAAATATTTCCTAAGTATAGAAATAAACGAGTCGGAAAAGCGATAAGTAATTGGAATATTCTCCAATTATAAATAGAAGATATTTTCTAAGTACAGAAAATAAAAGAAGGCGATATATGAAAATGTTTTCTAGTGTTAATAACATATATTTTCGAAAAAAGGAAATATGAATATATATATACATATATATATATATATATATATATGTGTGTGTGTGTGTGTTTGATGATTTGATCGATAATTCCATTTGGAAATAAGATCATTGTGTGTACACGGAGATTTTTCATTTGATAGTTAAATCACCGACTATCAAAGTTTTTGACCATTTTAACGTTTTTAATATGGAGAGACTGTGTAACACCCCGTGAATTCTATAACATTAAGCTTCACGAATTAAAGTATAATTAATTATAAATGATGAAATCAAGGGAAACGGGTTACGCCATTGCGTTCGTCTCGGAAAAATACGCGAAATAGAGTTTGAGTTTTCGAAAATCGGATACCGTATGAAGAAGATATGGACGAACGAAGTTAGGCAGAAAAACCGAAAACAGTCCAGAATACACTGGCGCACTTGTGAAGTGCGCCAGTACAAAAATACACTGGCGCACCTGCCAAGTGCGCCCGTACAAATCCAGCACCGAATTCTGGAGTGTTCTGAGGTGACGTGTCTTCTTTTGAGTGGCTAGATGATGTGTATTCGAGCTGTGCGATTCTGATGACTTCTGGACTGATCTGAAGGCTCTAAATCACCCTATTCACCTATAAAATAACACCTAGACCTAGCCTAAATCATACTATTTCATTTTAGCCTCAGGCCGCCGCCATTAAACCTAGAGCTCTGAATTAAAAATACAAAGAACAAAATTATAGAAGATGGAGGACGATTCTTGAAGGCTACAACTAGAAGCTACAACAACTTCAACGCTTTAGACAACGAATTTGGGACTAATTGATTTGGGATTTTTATTTGGATTATTTGCTTCATATTGTAAGTTCTATGTTACTTTTTAGGCAAAAACGCTAAAACAATATGGACATGCCATGAACTGAAACCGGATTTAGGAACTATTGTTAATCCATTGTTTATATTGTTTATCTTTGAATTATAATTTGGGGATATTGCTATGGCAACGTTGCAAGTTAAACTTGTCATGATTTTGATGTTGTTATGAATCACTTGGGCTTAATTGTTTGGCAAGTTGGACTAATACATGTCCATGGAATCACTATGTTTATTGAAATCTTTATGTTGATTAAACCATGCCTATGATGCTAATTAAACCATGGCTATGACTATTGATGGAATTATGCCTGTGATGTTAATATACCCATCATGATTAATGAAAAATTGGGTATTGCTAGATTATGATGAAAAGTTGGAATTATTATGTTTATAATGTTAGATATGTTAAAAATGCTAAATTGGAATCATTATGTCTATAATGTTAATTGAGAATCATTATGTTAAAAACGCTAAATTGGAATCATTATGTCTATCATGTTAGTTGAAAATCATTATGTTAAAAACGCTAAATTGGAATCATTATGTCTATAATGTTAGTTGAGAATCATTATGTTAAAAATGCTAAATTGGAATCGTTATGTCTATAATGTTAGTTGAGAATCATTATGTTAAAGATGCTAAGTTGGAACCATTATGTTTATAATATTAGATGAGAATCATTATGATAAATTGGAATCATTATGTCTATGAGAATCATTATGTTAAAAATGCTAAATTGGAATCCACCATGCTTATTAGGATTACTATGCCTTTAATGTTTCATGTTTATAATAAAATTATTATTATGCCCGCAATGATTATTATGCCTATGATGTAAAGTTGAAATCATCATGTTAAATTAAGTTGGAATCATTACTATGCCAAGTTATCATCATACTAGTATTGAAACCATGTGATATGTTATAGCCTGTTTATTATGCAAGTGATGTTGGAATTGTCACATATGCCTATCACATGTTTGGTGTTATTCCCCTTTATCTCTTGAATTGTTTATGCTTGTGAACGAAGTACGTTTATATACGTTGGGGATAAGATTGGGTAGAATAGGCAAAACTTGAATTAATTATAAGCATAAACTGTGAAATTTGGCATAAGTAGAACATGAAATATGGCACGAAAACTTGACTTGAACATGCCATAACTTTTCTTTAAACATGCCTTAGTTGGGCACGAAGTTGATATATGAACATGATGTGGAAATAGCAAAATCTGATAAGAACATGGGCATGACTTTAGAAAACAAGAAAGTGGCCAACTCGAGGTTGGGTTGAGTTTGTAGTGTAAATCTGCCCGGAACCGCCCGACAAATCCAGTTGCTACAAACAATAGGATCCAATGTGGGTAGTTGGTCACATCGCGCTTGAAACCAGAGGTTGGGTTGAGTTCGTAGCGTAAACCTGCCTGGAACCGCCCGGCAAATCCAGTGGCTACGAACAATAGGATCCAATGTGAGTGGTTCGGTGCATTAACGAATCAATTAATGCCAATTAGGGTTAAGTCATGAACATGAAAAGACAACTTAACCAACTTGAACACGATATGTAGGGCTAAGTCATGAACTTGAAAACGACAACACTTAGCCAACTTGACATGACACGTAGGCGGGTTAAGTCATGAACTGAAATGACATACTTAACCATCTTGACATGACTAGACTAGAAAAGGATTAAGTCACGAATTACATGACTTAATCTGTTAGGCAGGTTAGGTCACGAATTACATGACCTAATCTATTAGGCGAAAACCGTAGACACGACCCCTTTCAGCAGTAACCCTCTAGATGTATCAAGGTACCCTGGGGCTAGGCCGGGTGGGGCACGATTACTGGGCTGATTGTAAGAGGTGAACGACGGCAGTAGGGTACGCCAGTGTAGGTTCGGTGGACTACGATCGTGCACGTATCCGGGGCAGACACTGGGTATCCGTAGATTTATCTGTGCATCTTGAATCGTGTCAGGGGTTGACACCCTAGGGCTGATACACCCGAAGGTGGACCCAGCACAGGTGACTACATTCGTGATTAGCCGTATGACACGGACACTTGACGAGTTAGAACTTGTAGGGAGCCGATCGACTAGATAATCGCTCCGTAGGACCCCGTACTTGGGTCAGACCCCGTTTCAGGGTCATTTCAAGATATTGGGCCGTGGGATTTATTTCGTGATTAACTTGTGATATGGGCTTAGTATACTAGTACAGTCGATGCAACGAATCTCGAACATGTGATGCTTTACTTGACTTGTCTTGACTTATCCTGATCACCTTAGTCTATCTTGTTCACCTTGACACCATTCTTAAGTTTAGTTCCAGTTCATACATGACAGGTTGTTTTAACCGTTTCTACACTGAAAGTCACTAGAACTTACTAAGTCTTTATGACTGACCCTTTTTCCTTTCGCCTCTTTTTCTTCCGTTTACCCCCCCCCCCCCCAGGTTCTCAGGGAGGGAATACCGCAGCTTGACCAGTTTTCACATCCAGCTTGAAGAGAAAGAATGTATTGCTTGGATCTTTTCCGTTTTGGACTATGGATTTGGACAGAAATTAGGGGACTTTTGCAGTTTATTTATGTTTTCTTCATGCTTCTTTAAATAATGTAATCAAGACAGTTATGATTTTGGGAAGTATTATGGCATGGTTTGTGTAACACGTATTTTGAAGAAATAAAAGTTGTTGTTTTCCGCTGTTCAAAAATATGTGTTATTATATCTGTCTTGTATATCTGTGACTTATACTTATAAACCTCCACCAAAATTAGGGCATTCCCTTTGAGAGTGACCCTAATGGAGGTGGGGTGTTTCACTTGGTATCAGAGCATAGGTTTGCCAGATAAGATAGAAGTTTCGAAAATTTATTTTCAAAGGAAAATTTAAAGAAGCATTTTTAAAAGATAAAATATTATTTTATTTTAAAAAAGGCAAATTCCCCCAAAGGCATAGGTGTTATCTCTTATCCTTCGTTTTGAATCTATCCTTCTTGTTTTAGCATGTCCGAAGAACTTAACTTGCCAGAGGGTGTACCAATACCTGGTTGGTTTTGACGATTCTTAGAAGCAAGGGCCACCCAGCCAGATCCTACCGTTCCTCCTCCCCCAGCTGCAGGAAATCATCCAGCTGCAGCAGCACCTCTTCCTCCACCTCCTCCGCGGGGAAACACTTTTGCTAAGATATGTAAAGATTTTAAGGCTATGGGAGGAAAGGACTTTCATGGAACTGAGTCCTTCGTGGCAGCTAGGAATTGGTTAAAGGAAACCGAGGACTTATTCGTCATCTTTGAGGTAGAAGATAGGCAGAAAGTACAACTGGCTGTGTGGCTACTAAAGGGCGAGGCTTCCTACTGGTGGGAAGTCACTAATGCAGAAAGACCAGTGGAAACATGGGAGGACTTTAGGGCAAGGTTTGAGGCTAAATTTCTCTCAGAAGCTGAAAGGAGTCTTCAGTTGGAAAAATTCTTATTTCTTAAGCAAGGGAATATGACAGTCAAAGAGTATGTTAATCAATTCGATGAGCTGGCTAGGTTCGGACTGGACCTAGTCAACACCCCGCACAAGAAAGCTCTCCGCTTTGTCAAAGGGTTGAATGAGCCATTACACAGTTTGGCCATGACCCATATACCCATGGGAGCTACGTACGAAAGGTTGGTGCAGATGGCATTGCTGAACAAGGAAGATAAGGGCAAGAAGGAGACAGAGGCAGAAAACTCTCAAGGGAAGAAAGAGGTCAAGCCCAACGATTCTAAGAATAAGAAGGTAGACTCCGAGAAAGGAGGCAAGAACAACAACTCACGTGATAAAAGGAAATGCAATTACTGTGGTACGGAAGGGCACATAGCCAAGGATTGTAGAAAGAGGAAAAGAAAGCAAGGTGAATGTTTTCATTGTGGGAAGACTGGACACATTAGCAAAGACTGTCCTGAGAAGCAGACCGGACCTTCTGGCGGTACATCGTTAACCTATTCTAGATGCTTTGTTTTATCTTATTTCTCTCCTCGATCCTATCTTGAGAACCATAGTTAGAATCTTTTTGGATGTAAACATGTAATTGAAACATGTTATGATTGCGAAATGGTTGCAAGTGGTCGCAAGTGGTTGCTCGTGGATGCATGAATACACATTAGGCACTAGATCGGCTCAGACACATTTTCATGTTGCATATGCATGAGTGTTTATTTTGGAAACTTGGTTGTGCTATCATTTGGTTGTTGCATATGATTGAATGTTCGAGCAGTCATGTAGAAATTATGAATTATAATAGGAAAAATTTGCATACATATTGGATTCATTTCACTAAACATATTTTGCATTTAGAAGATCAATCAGGCCTGATCATTAGCATTAGCTAAGGAACATATACACACACTTCGCATATGATCATAAAGCATTAAAAATTTTTTTTAAGGACAATGGATGCTCGTGTTTGATGGATGAGTAGATGGATGTTTGGATGTTAGGATGTACATTCTTCCTGAACTTGAAGATTTCGGGGACGAAATCCTTTTTAAGTGGGGGAGAATGTAACACCCCATGAATTCTATAACATTAAGCTTCACGAATTAAAGTATAATTAATTATAAATGATGAAATCAAGGGAAATGGGTTACTCCATTGCGTTCGTCTCGGAAAAATACGCGAAATAGAGTCCGAGTTTTCGAAAATCGGATACCGTATGAAGAAGATATGGACGAACGAAGTTAGGCAGAAAAACCGAAAACAGTCCAGAATACACTGGCGCACTTGTGAAGTGCGCCAGTACAAAAATACACTGGCGCACCTGCCAAGTGCGCCCGTACAAATCCAGCACCGAATTCTGGAGTGTTCTGAGGTAACGTGTCTTCTTTTGAGTGGCTAGATGATGTGTATTCGAGCTGTGCGATTCTGATGACTTCTGGACTGATCTGAAGGCTCTAAATCACCCTATTCACCTATAAAATAACACCTAGACCTAGCCTAAATCATATTATTTCATTTTAGCCTCAGGCCGCCGCCATTAAACCTAGAGCTCTGAATTAAAAATACAAAGAACAAAATTATAGAAGATGGAGGACGATTCATGAAGGCTACAACTAGAACCTACAACAACTTCGACGCTTTAGACAACGAATTTGGGACTAATTGATTTGGGATTTTTATTTGGATTATTTGCTTCATATTGTAAGTTCTATTTTACTTTTTAGGCAAAAACGCTAAAACAATATGGACATGCCATGAATTGAAACCGGATTTAGGAACTATTGTTAATCCAACGTTTATATTGTTTATCTTTGAATTATAATTTGGGGATATTGCTATGGCAACGTTGCAAGTTAAACTTGTCATGATTTTGATGTTGTTATGAATCACTTGGGCTTAATTGTTTGGCAAGTTGGACTAATACATGTCCATGGAATCACTATGTTTATTGAAATCTTTATGTTGATTAAACTGTGCCTATGATGCTAATTAAACCATGGCTATGACTATTGATGGAATTATGCCTGTGATGTTAATATACCCATCATGATTAATGAAAAATTGGGTATTGCTAGATTATGATGAAAAGTTGGAATTATTATGTTTATAATGTTAGATATGTTAAAAATGCTAAATTGGAATCATTATGTCTATAATGTTAATTGAGAATCATTATGTTAAAAACGCTAAATTGGAATCATTATGTCTATCATGTTAGTTGAGAATCATTATGTTAAAAACGCTAAATTGGAATCATTATGTCTATAATGTTAGTTGAGAATCATTATGTTAAAAACGCTAAATTGGAATCGTTATGTCTATAATGTTAGTTGAGAATCATTATGTTAAAGATGCTAAGTTGGAACCATTATGTTTATAATATTAGATGAGAATCATTATGATAAATTGGAATCATTATGTCTATGATAATCATTATGTTAAAAATGCTTAATTGGAATCCACCATGCTTATTAGGATTACTATGCCTTTAATGTTTCATGTTTATAATAAAATTATTATTATGCCCGCAATGATTATTATACCTATGATGTAAAGTTGAAATCATCATGTTAAATTAAGTTGGAATCATTACTATGCCAAGTTATCATCATACTAGTATTGAAACCATGTGATATGTTACAGCCTGTTTATTATGCAAGTGATGTTGGAATTGTCACATATGCCTATCACATGTTTGGTGTTATTCCCCTTTATCTCTTGAATTGTTTATGCTTGTGAACGAAGTACGTTTATATACGTTGGGGATACGATTGGGTAGAGTAGGCAAAACTTGAATTAATTATAAGCATAAACTGTGAAATTTGGCATAAGTAGAACATGAAATATGGCACGAAAACTTGACTTGAACATGCCATAACTTTACTTTAAACATGCCTTAGTTGGGCACGAAGTTGATATATGAACATGATGTGGAAATAGCAAAATCTGATAAGAACATGGGCATGACTTTAGAAAACAAGAAAGTGGCCAACTCGAGGTTGGGTTGAGTTTGTAGTGTAAATCTGCCCGGAACCGCCCGGCAAATCCAGTTGCTACAAACAATAGGATCCAATGTGGGTAGTTGGTCACATCGCGCTTGAAACCCGAGTTTGGGTTGAGTTCGTAGCGTAAACCTGCTCGGAACCGCCCGGCAAATCCAGTGGCTACGAACAATAGGATCCAATGTGAGTGGTTCGGTGCATTAACGAATCAATTAATGCCAATTAGGGTTAAGTCATGAACATGAAAAGACAACTTAACCAACTTGAACACGATTTGTAGGGCTAAGTCATGAACTTGAAAACGACAACACTTAGCCAACTTGACATGACACGTAGGCGGGTTAAGTCATGAACTGAAATGACATACTTAACCATCTTGACATGACTAGACTAGAAAAGGATTAAGTCACGAATTACATGACTTAATCTGTTAGGCAGGTTAGGTCACGAATTACATGACCTAATCTATTAGGCGAAAACCCTAGACACGACCCCTTTCAGCAGTAACCCTCTAGATGTATCAAGGTACCCTGGGGCTAGGCCGGGTGGGGCACGATTACTGGGCTGATTGTAAGAGGTGAACGACGACAGTAGGGTACGCCAGTGTAGGTTCGGTGGACTACGATCGTGCACGTATCCGGGGCAGACACTGGGTATCCGTAGATTTATCTGTGCATCTTGAATCGTGTCAGGGGTTGACACCCTAGGGCTGATACACCCGAAGGTGGACCCAGCACAGGTGACTACATTCGTGATTAGCCGTATGACACGGACACTTGACGAGTTAGAACTTGTAGGGAGCCGATCGACTAGATAATCGCTCCGTAGGACCCCGTACTTGGGTCAGACCCCGTTTCAGGGTCATTTCGTGATATTGGGCCGTGGGATTTATTTCGTGATTAACTTGTGATATGGGCTTAGTATACTAGTACAGTCGATGCAACGAATCTCGAACATGTGATGCTTTACTTGACTTGTCTTGACTTATCCTGATCACCTTAGTCTATCTTGTTCACCTTGACACCATTCTTAAGTTTAGTTCCAGTTCATACATGACAGGTTGTTTTAACCGTTTCTACACTGAAAGTCACTAGAACTTACTAAGTCTTTATGACTGACCCTTTTTCCTTTCGCCTCTTTTTCTTCCGTTCCCCCCCCCCCCAGGTTCTCAGGGAGGGAATACCGCAGCTTGACCAGTTTTCACATCCAGCTTGAAGAGAAAGAATGTATTGCATGGATCTTTTCCATTTTGGACTATGGCTTTGGACAGCAATTAGGGGACTTTTGCAGTTTATTTATGTTTTCTTCATGCTTCTTTAAATAATGTAATCAAGACAGTTATGATTTTGGGAAGTATTATGGCATGGTTTGTGTAACACGTATTTTGAAGAAATAAAAGTTGTTGTTTTCCGCTGTTCAAAAATATGTGTTATTATATCTGTCTTGTATAGCTGTGACTTATACTTATAAACCTCCACCAAAATTAGGGCATTCCCTTTGAGAGTGACCCTAATGGAGGTGGGGTGTTTCAGACTGGTTGGATTATTATCTGAAGAACCACTATGTATTGGCATAAGCGTTGCAAACCAAGTATGCTGAATATATTGAAGACGGAGTAAAGTGTAAAGACTTTTTCTATTAATAGAAATGGTGCCTTCGGTTTCGTTCAATCCCAGAATGAACTTATATGGACGAATGTGTGACAAAGTATTTCCAATGATCGAATATGTTGGTCTGTACAATTATATATGGGGCAAACAGATTTATTTCCTTAGCATAATATCCAGAATATATTTTTGCAAATCAATAAATGATTAACGGATCTGACAATGTGTCATTCAAAGTGATTGTGTTATCAATGAATGGCAAGCAAGCGTAGCCTCAGGCCTCAGCAACCGGGAAATGACAAAAATCGGGCAGGCAGCATAGCTATGAGGTTAGCTCCCATTAGGGTGTATAATCACTTATCTAGAGATTCATTTAATTCCTTATTCTATTCGATGTTGTCCCATTCGGGAAAATGGTTGCTGATCCCAACCGTTGGTGATATACATTCGATACACTTAAAAAGCGAAATGAGTGGTCGATCATGTGTGGCCGTGTTACAAGATGTTCTTGTTGAGCCCAATGTATTCTACTCTAGAGATACACTATCGGAAGGTGGTTCCATACCTTGTCATAGTTGGAAATTCATTACCTAATAAGTGCCTGCGGTTTTGATTGTATATTATATGTGTGGAACGTGAGATGCAAACGTTCCACTAGATTTCTATTTATCTGATTTAGACACTATTATAATATCAAAAGAGTTTTGATATAAAGATTATTGTTTTCTTTCAGAAGGATTTGAAAGTTAAATCAAGTGTTTTGGGTTCTCATAAGGGGAAAAACCTGTTCCGTGTTATACGGCATGGTTTTATGAGATATCATTTAGTTTCTGAAACTGTTTTAAATGGTTTACTCATACCAGTCCCATTACTGACCCAGAGTTTATTTTGTTTTGTTTTACCTAAACTCTTGGGTGCCTAAATTTGTATGGGCAGTCAAGTAGTTCAGGATTTTACAGATTTATCTGAAGGAGTTTGGAGCAGGAGGCTTCAGTGTTAGTTATATAGAGTTTTGTTCCGCTGTGTTGTAAGTGTTGTACTCTGATAATGATATGCGTATACAGTACAAATTTTATATTTCAAAAGTTATGATATAGTATATTTTGTTCCGCTGCGATGTGAGATTCTATGTTGTTATTTCTGTTCTTCTTCTACCTTTTTCTTCTAAAAAAATGATTCGTATTTTCGTGATATTTGGGTTGGACGTGTGATGTATATAGTCAACTCTAATAATATGGATTTGCGGGACATCACAGTTGGTACCAGAGCTTAGGTTGAGCGAATATCTAGGCTTATTGGCATGTGCTCATTAGAGATAGGGTCAGTAGCACCCTAGAATGAGTTGAGTGTATATATACGAGAGAGCGTATTTGTTATTTAATATAAAAATTGTTTTATATTATGTTGGTTTTCCTGTTGAGTGGTTTATTAATTCTGATCGAATCGTGGGATGCCACGAAGTTGATAGGAATTTCTAAACACTTAAACAGAGAAATTTTACACAATATTGTTTTAAGTGGGTAAATGAAATAATTTTACCCAAAATTCTATTTTGATAGAAAAGGAATAATTTTTTTGAAATTATTTTATTATATGGATGTGTTGGTTGTTATTATAATCAAATAAGATTATAAAATTGAAATGGTTATTTATAATCAAATGTAATTTGTATATGAGTTAAATAAACAAATGAGATGAAGTAAAATTTAATTTAAACTGGAATTTGGAATTTTAAATCCTGGGAAGTTTGAAATTATTTTCTAAAGTATATTGAAATAATATAGCTTTATTTTGCAAAGGTTTTAAATCAAAATCATAGTTGAGTGGATTTTCAAAGTGATAAAGCACTGAACTCACTTCAGTGGCTGGGAAATAATTCTAGTGATGATCGCGACATCATCGGTGTTCATTTTCGAGTTTCTAAGTGATGGATTGCTACCTTAGAAAAGTTTTTGAAGGAATTTTTTTAAAAAGAAAACTTGTGGTTTGAAAATTCAAATGTTTTGAATTTGAAAATTGGTTATGGATATATATGTATAGACATATCTGATTTCAAATGCATTGAAATAAAAACCTGGGAATTTGAATTCTGGAATTTAAATTTAACTTGAGAAAGTTAAATGGATCAAAGGGATTAAATTGATCAGAATCAATTTGAATAAAATTGAGTGCACAAAAATTAAATGTGAATGAAAACAAAAAGTTTTGGTGGAATAAAATTTGTTGAAATATAAGGAGTTGAGTTTCAACATAAGTGGTTTTTGGAAAAAAAATAATGAGTTTGAAGCATTTTCCTACCTTAGTAATTTCGGGGATGAAATTTTTTTAACAAGGGAAGAATGTAACGACCCGGATTTTTGGTCGATTAATTTTGAATATTTAATATTTATTTTAAATATTGATTTGATAATATAAATGAATTTTTATATTTAGTTATCGATTTAAAAATCGATTTCGATTTAATATTGAATATATTAAATTATCGAAATATGAAATTGAATTTATTTGAATTTAAAGTCAAAATTGAATTAAAAACAGTTCAGATGATCAATACAAACTTCTGTTTGAATTGGAATAATAATATTAATTTATTATCAAGGAATTAATGGTTTGAAATTTAATTTATATTGATTTAAATTAATCTCTTCTCCGTATGATCGAATTGGGCTTCGAGACTTGTCCCAGTGTGTTCAGAATATAGGAATAACCCTAAAAATGTCAGTTGTTGGGTTTAGAAAGGAGTTCAGAATCATAGGGTATTTTAATTAAAGGACAATGGTTCAAAATAATATAATTGGTGGCCTTATTTATTCCACCGTTCACTCAAGAAAACAAAAGCGTGCCTTATTCTAGGCCATAAGAGAAAAATCAAACGTGGCCCATTCTTTTTCCATCCGTTCCTTTATAAAATCACAGTGAACTTCCCTTTTTGATTCATTCTCCTCCTCATTTCATTAAATAACTACAAAGCCTAAAAAGGAAATCCCGAAAAAATGAAAACAGAAACCGCTCCTCTCGTTAAAATGAAATAGGAAACTTCAATATCGGTTGCGACTTCAACTCGCAAACATCAAGTCAAAAATGAAATTAGGGGTCACGATTTAAAGTGCGAATCCCTTGAGGGTCGATATATACAACGATGGATAGGGTATCGAAATAGAATCACAATTTCTGGGGGCGCATGAAGCTGTTTTGGGTATTTCTTAGTGCGATGAGATGGTTCGAAGTCTGGAAGAGGGTCGCGATGTTTATAGGTCTTCAGGTAGGGATTTAGTGGCATTTTCGATTGAGGATGAGGTGGTGCGATGCCATTTTCTGATGCAAGGTGTGATGATAAGGGGTCGCGACTTTTTATTTGTTTTGATTGAGATGGGGTTCGTGTTGCTAGTGAAGGCGAGCAGAGTAAACGGACTAAATGGAATCGAACGTATTCAATCATGGATGCTGCGAGGGGTGCGAGTGTGGTAAGTCGTTTCTATGTGGAAGACAGAGATGGAATTTATTGCGAGCTGGGAGGGGATTGATTTTCTATGATTAACGGGATGAACTAGAATCGGTAGTTGGATGGTGGTGAGTTCGGAAATTGGGGTTTCCACTGTAAAGGCTGACATTGGTATGTGATGCTGTGGAGTTCTGACCTTGATTGAAGGGTGCGATGAATGCTGGGGGAGTTGGACGATGTTGGGAGTTGAACTGGGTATACGGTTCATACTGGGTGTAAATTGGAATAGTTTTGAACATGTTAATGATTGAACATGGTGATGAAGGCTGTGGCATTGTACATAGAGCAATTCAGTTTTTGGCTTATTTGGAGAAGTAGGTCTGAAATTTGGAGATGGAAGAGAAATAACGATTAGGTGATTAAGGTACGATAAATTAGTTCAAATTTATTTAGCCTTATAAATTCATGAGTAAAATTGTAAAGGCAGCAATTTGATTTATGTCGGAATCGTTTGAAACAGCGATGGAGTTCAGAAGCTGTGAAGTCTGAATTTGGAGAAGAAGCTGTATTTGTGTAGCTTGTCCAATGAGTAAGGATTCAAGATAAGGCAATTCAAATAGATTCGAAGCCGAGACGATATGGAATCAAACGTATATTCGGCAAATAGAATTAAAATCACTGTGAGTAAATCTCACTCATATTTTATTTAAATTTATTTTTAATGTTAAAAATAAATTTGATGGTTGCTTGGATGCTTGAATATATTATTGTGGCTATTAAAAATATATTAGTTATTTAGGATTGTTGTTTGTGGCTATTATATATATATTTGTGGTTGGAATCCCGCAATATCATTAGCGGACGCCCGCGGTATCATTAGCGGATGAATTCCCTATGCGCCCCACAATATATATAGTGGATGACCTTCATACCGCGATATCCTGCCTTGAAGCAGGATGGGTATTATTTATGTTGGCTAACACCTGTGGATGCAGGAAAACAGGTTTATGCTTTTTATTTTATATACTCTGAAACAATTTATCAAGATGGATATTAAGTGTACTTGGTTTATGAAGTTGTTGTAATCAAACTATTTTTCTGCTGCAATAAAAGTTGTTTTTAAAATTTTCAAGTACCATTATTTATATCTGTCTTGTTATATTCTGTTCTATACACTAAATATGCTCTATGGAAGTTAATGCATTCCCTTTGTGAGTGACATTAATGGATGTGGGGTGTTACACGTGGTATCAGAGCTGAAGGTTACCAGACCAGATATGAATTTTGAAAAACTATTTTTCAAAAAGCATTTTATAAAGAAATACTTTCAAAAATATGTTTTAAGGAAAGTACTTTCAAGAGAAAAGTTTGTTATAAAAACATAACCCCCAAGAGCTATATATCTTTCTTTCAAATTCTCCTTTTTGAATCTCTTCATTTTCTTTTCAGCATGTCTGGAATTCTTGAGATACCTGAGGGGATATCGATACCAGGATGGTTTAGAAGGTATCTGGAAGCTAGGGCCAATGTCGCAGGCCCAGCAAATGCTCCTCCTCCTCCCCCTCCTCCTCCTCCTCCTCCCCGTGTTGACACTTTTGCAAAGATATGCAAAGATTTTATGGCAACGGGCGGGAAACCTTTTCATAGATCAGAGACGTTTGTGGAAGCTCGAAATTGGCTTAAGGAGGTGGAAGATCTATTTAGTATTTTCGAGGTGGAAGATGGAAGGAAGGTCCAATTGGCTGCTTGGTTAATGAAGGACGAAGCCTCATTTTGGTGGGAAGTCACGAACGGAGAGCGTCCGGTGGAGACAGGGATGGATTTCAAGCGTAGGTTCGAAATGAAGTTTCTCTCACGAGCGGAAGAGAATTTATATATGGAAAGTTTCTTGGTGTTGAAGCAAGGGGATTTATCAGTAAAGGAGTACATCAACAAGTTTAATTAGTTTGCGAGATTTGGCTTGGAATTGATAAACACACCTGAGAAGAAGGCCCTAAGGTTTGTTAAGGGTTTGAATGAGCCACTACATGGGTTGGCTATGACCCACATTCCGATGGGGGCTACCTTTGAGAAATTGGTTGACATGGCGCTTATGCATGAAGTAAAGAAGGGTGCTAATACTAATAAGGCACCGGAGAAGAAAGGAGACCAAAAGAAACTACAACAGCAGAACAAGAAAGGCAGGAAGAACAATAATGGCAAAGGAAAGAAGAAGTGCTTTAATTGTGGGACACCAGGCCATCTGAGCAAGGAATGTAGGAAAAAGAAGAAGACTGGCTATTTCCACTATGGAGAGGCAGGTCATCTAGTTAAGGACTGCCCAGGAAAACAAGGGCAAGGGAAAAGAACTTCTGGAGCGCAGCTTCAGGCTCTCATGGCACCAGGGCTGGCAAGAGGGCAGATTCAGGCTCTCATGGCACCAGGACAGGAGAGAGGTAGAAACATTTTCGTTGAAAGTTTAGTTTTTCTGTTTGATCATCTTGTTCGTACTTTGTTTGACTCCGGCGCTTCACTCGTTTGTATCTACTTCGTTAGTTGAAACACTGCACCTAAATACTAGTCTAGTTGTGGATCCCATAGTAGTCTCAAATCCTATTGGTGGTTTGGCTCATCTTTCTATGATTTGTCGGGATTTGAGAGTGTTTATCTTGGGCGTTGGGTTTGAATGCAACGCCTTTGTTCTTGGCTTCATGGGCTACGGCTTGATTCTAGGTATGGATTGGCTAACTAGATATGGAGCCATCTTAGATTGTGAAAGAAGGGTAGTTAGATTGTTGTCTCATTGTGGAAAGACCCTGGATATTTCTTGTGACCCTAGAGGTCCGGTAATGCTTAGCTACTTAGAATCCCTTGACGCATCCAATGATGATTTGAAATCTGTTCGTGTGGTCCGTGAATATAGTGACGTCTTCGATGAAGTTCGAGGTTTACCGCCAAGGTGTGAGATAGACTTTCGAATACACTTAGTAGATAATGCAAAGCCAGTTGCATTACCAGTGCGCCATATGACTCCGAGAGAGAAGAGATCTCAGTAAGAAAGTGAAAGAATTCCTTGAGAAGGGGTTCATAAGAAGAAGTATTTTAGAGTGGGGTGCTCCAGTCCTTTTTGCTACAAAAGCTGATGGTTCACTTAGATTATGCGTGGACTATAGAGAGCTGAATAAACTAACAAAGAAGAACAGACACCCGTTACCGAGGATAGACGATTTATTCGATCAGTTGGTGGGTGCTTTGGTTTTCTCGCAACTGTATTTGGCTACAGGGTTTCATCAGCTAAGGGTGGCTGAAGATTGCATCGATAAGACTGCATTTAGAACTCCTGACGGTTTCTTTGAGTGGCTCGTCATGCCTTTCGGTTTGACGAATGCACCCGCATACTTTGTTGACTTAATGAGTAGGGTGTTTAGGGAGTTTCTAAACAAATTTGTGGTAGTCTTTGTAGACGATATTCTGGTTTTCTCTAAAAATGAAGAAGAGCATGCCCTACATCTTAGGGAAGTCTTAGAGACCCTACGAGTGCATCAACTTAAAGCTAAGTTCTCCAAATGCCATTTTTGGAGAAAAGAAGCGGGGTTCTTAGGACACGTGGTCTCTAATGAAGGGATAGTTGTGGATCCCGCTAAGGTAGTGGCAATCCAAGATTGGAAAACTCCTAAGAACGCAACAGAAGTAAGAAGCTTTTTAGGGCTGGCTGGTTATTATAGGAAGTTCATTAAGGACTTCACGAAGATATCAGCCCCTCTCACTCAATTAACGAAGAAGAATTTGACTTTTAGTTGGGATGTTGACTGTTCTGATGCTTTCCAATGTCTGAAGAGGGCTTTGACAACAGCTCCAGTTTTAGTTTTTCCAGACGGGAGTACGACATTCACTGTATATACCGATGTTTGCGGGACAGGGCTTGGCGCAATTTTAATGCAAGAGGTAAGGGTGATATGCTATTATGGAAGACAATTGAAAGCCCACAAGAAAAATTACCCTACCCACGACTTAGAGTTGGCGACCATAGTTTTTGCGCTTAAGTCACGGCGTCATTATTTGCTTGGCGAGAGGTTTGAGTTGTATACAGACCACAAGTCGCTACAGTACTTATTCTCTAAGAAGGACCTAAACTTGAGGCAACAGAGATGGATGGAGTTCTTGGCATCCTACGATTTTGAGATCGCATATACCCCTGGCAAGGGTAACGTTGTAACTGACGCCTTAAGTAGAAAGAAGTTAACTTTAAGTCCCTTGTTCGTAGAGCGGCAGAGTTTGGAGTATATATATCTACTTTTGACTTCAGACCCTCTGTCGATTATGTACCCGGATATTTGGCATCATTAGAGGTGCAACCTACACTTTTGGGTCGAGTTGGAGAGGCACAGCGAAATGACCCATAGTTGGTTGAGATAGTAGGCAAGCTTATAGGAGGGGAGTCCTCGAGTCATCTTGATAGATATGTTATAGATAAGAGAGGTTGGGTACGTAGAGATGGAAGACTTTGCATACCACAAGACGAGAGTTTGAAGAAGGCAATTCTTGAAGACTCACATCGCTCTAAGATGAGCATACATCCCAGTGGTGATAAGATGTATAGGGATATGAAGCGAGTTTTCTTTTGGACCGGAATGAAGAAGGACGTGGTCGCGTTTGTTGCTAGATGCTTAGTGTGCCAACAAGTCAAGGCGGAGCAAAAGAAGCCCAGAGGTTTGCTCCATCCCTTAGAGATTCCACTTTGGAAATGGGAAAGCGTTTCCATGGATTTTGTAGATGGGTTACCAAGATCAAGGAAGGGTAATACGGGGATTTGGTTAATTGTAGACCAACTTACTAAAAGTGCCCATTTTATTCTCGTTAAAAGTAGAAGGACCGCCGCATGGTTAGCATCAGTTTACCTTAGAGAAATAGTTCGTTTGCATGGCATACCCTCTAGCATTGTGAGCAATAGAGACCCCATTTTCACGAGCGAATTTTGGAAAAGTTTACAAGAGGCGGTTGGGACGTAGTTATGCTTAAGTACCGCTTATCATCCTCAGACGGACGGCCAGACCGAGAGGGTGAATCGGATTCTAGAAGACCTTCTGAGGCTATGCATCCTAGACTTTGGAGGAACATGGGAAGAGCACCTTCCACTAGTAGAGTTCGCCTATAATAATAGTTTTCAGGCTAGCATTGGCATGGAACCTTTTGGGGCTCTTTATGGACGACCGTGTCGATCACCTACATGTTGGTGGGAATCCACGGATAAGGTTTTGCTTGGACCCCACATGATTAGGGAGACTTCGGAGAAGATAGACCTGATTCGACGTCGAATGAAGACGGCACAGGACTGACAGAAGTCATATGCTAATAGGAGACGAACCGATCTTGAGTTCAATGTTGGGGACATGGTTTTTATTAAGGTGTCACCGTTGAGAAACGTAGTCCGTTTTGGATCAGTAGGGAAGTTGGCACCAAGGTTCGTAGGACCTTTTCCAATTACAGAGAGGATTGGGCAGATGGCGTATGGAGTAAAGTTACCGGAAAAGCTCAGCGGAGTTCATGATGTGTTTCATGTTTCGCATTTGCGTAAGTGTTTACACGATACGGCGGAAGTGGTAGAGCCAAGCACGCTCGAAGAAGTGGAAGTAGAGCGCAATGCCACGATCAGACGAGCTCCTACACGTATTCTCGGATCGGAGGTCAAAAAGCTTTGCAACAAAGAGGCCAAGTTGGTCAAAGTGCAATGGGGAAATGATCAAAGAGACGCGACTTGGGAGACGGAAGATAAGATGCGTACGTTGTACCCTTTCCTTTTTGAGGGTATGTTTTATTTTCTCCTTTTTCTACCGCTTTGTTGATACTTGTCCTATCTTTTAGTATTATCTTTGCGATGACATCTTCGACAATTAGTTAGGAAGAACCCTATGGTTGCAAACATGTGTTTGAGACATGTTATGTTTGGTGGATGCAAATGGATGCAAGTGGTTGCTAGTGGTTGCTCGTGAATGCATGTATACACACCTTAGGCACTAGATCGGCTCAATCACTTTCATGTTGCATATAAATGTGTGCGCATATTTAAATTAATGGATACATAATGGTTGTGTTATCATATGGATGCAGCATTTTGATGAATGGTTGTGCACACATGTAGAAATAATATGTATCGATAGGATTCTTTCGCATACATAATGGACGCAAGGCATTATCATGATTTGCATTAAGGGGGTCAACTGAATCAGTAGACCGCCTGATTTTGCATTAGATAAGGAACATATACACACACTTCTTGCATTTGTTCATACAGCATTAGAAATTTTGTAAGGACAATGGATGCCTTTGTTTGATGGTTGAGTAATTGGATGTTAGGATATGCATTCTCCTTAACTTGGAGATTTCGAGGGAGAAATCCTTTAAGGAGGGGATAATGTAACACTCCGTAATTTTAAATATTAAAGTTAACGAATTAAAGAATACTTAATTTCAAATGTGGGAACTAAGGGAAACGGGTTGCGCCATTGCGTTCGTCTCGGAATTCTGCTTGAGATAGAGTCCGAGTTTGTGTGAATTGGACTTCGTACGAAGAAGTTATGGCCTTCCAAAGTTTCAGAAATTAATTAAATTAAAAACAGCTTCAGGTTCAGGAAAAAAAAACAAGGACCAGGTCGACCAAGAGATCGACCCTAGTGTCGATCTCCCCCTATACGGGTCGACCTTAGTGTCGACCTGCGGCCGACCTGGCCCCCCCTCCCAGGCAGATCTGAAAGATGATGTTTTTGTGACCTGTTGCTGAGTCATTAGGGCTGAGGTGTCATTATATCTTGACTGGATGGTCTTGATTGATTCTAGGTTAATCTAACGGCTCTTAATTAATTAATCTTCTATAAAAACACCCTAAAACCCCTAACCATAATCACACAAATTCATAACAAGAGCTGTCGTGCCGTCAATGGAGAACCTAGAGTAGCCACCATACACTTTCAACCCTAAAGCAAGATAGAGGCTTGAATCAAAATCAAATCTAAATAACAACTAAGTCTACATCAAAGGCGAGAAATCCAATTTCAGAATACAGATCCCAGAAAGACAAGAGTATTCTTTTTTATTGTGAGTATGATAGCTTTCACAAAATAATTCATTAATTTAATTATGATAAGATATAATTGGGATCATAAGAATATGATTTTGAATCATGTGATGTAAATTATATGTATGTTTGTGGTGTTGAATCATATGTTAGTTCTTATGTGAATCTTATGCAAGTTGAATCATATATCTTATGCAAGTTGAATCATCTATCCTATGTAAGTTTGTGATGATTGGATCATATATACATGTATGAATCTTATGCAAGTTTGGGTTGTTGAAATATATGTGAAACATGTATATGCATATGCTAGTTTATGTGACTCTAATCTACATGTTTAGATCTATATGCAAGATTACACCTTTATGTTTTGGATCTAAATGCAAGATTACACCTATATGTTTAGATCTATCTGCAAGATTACACCTTTATGATTAGATCTATATGCAAGTTTACATCTTTATGTTAGATCTATATGAAAGATTACATCTTTATGTTTAGATCCATATGCAAGTTCACACCTTTATGTTGGATCTATAGCAGTACATAAGTTATGCAAGTTTATGCCCATTACCTATGCTAGTTCCCTATCATATGCTAGTTTGAATGAAATTAATATACAAGTTTATGTCATGATCCTTAGATCTATTTTTATGTGTTATGTGATGTTGTTTTCCTTTTTATAAGATAGACTATTTGCGAGTCTAACATATGTCATATGAAAACGTACGGATAGCGTGGGGATGATGGGATAATATTGAATATACATAAAATTGTGAATTAGCAATAAAATGGCCTTAAAAGGCATATAATTAATTTGAGACATTAAATTGGCATAATTGGTATTTATGGACATAATTTTAAGAGACAATTATGGACATAAATAAATTTGGAAATTATTGAAAATTTTGAATAGGGATAATAATCCAATTTGGGGTTAAATAAAGATGTGTAATAATAAACCGCCTAAGACACGAGGTTAGACTCTTTTGTGGTGTAACTGCCCGGACCCGCTCGGCAAATCCAGCAGCCACAAATGCCAGTCTAATGTGAGAGGTCAAAGGCACGAATTAAATGCGTAACAATTGTAAAGACACGAGGTTAGGCTCGTTTGCGGTATAAGACTGCTCGGACCTGCCCGGCAAATCCAGCAACCGCAAATGCCAGTCTAATATGGGAGGTCTTTACAAGGTTACGGTTCTAATGAATTAAGTAACACTTAACCAGATAACATGTAGTGGGACATGGGAGGTTAAGTGAGTGCCTTGGGTGGCATGTGGAATTAAGAGGGTGCCTTGGGTGGCATGTGAAATACGATTAGATGCACTTAACCAAGATTGAAACATGTAAGAAGACATGAATAAGAATGGGGTTAAGTGGGGAAACTTAGTGGGGACCAAGCTTAGGTGGAACGCTTGTGTCATGCATTGGGGCCCTTTTCAAACCAGTAACCCATTAATATCTTTGTGATTTCGACCCAAGTCGAGGACGGGACACGCTTACTGGATTTGATTGTAAGAGGTCAAAACGGGTTAGTGGTGGCAACGCAAGTCCAACGGGGTCATGTGCGTGCGTGGGCCCGGGCTGGTAGGTAAGACGTTGTTGCATCGTGTAGATATAAGTCGTGCATCTTTAGTGGTATCGGGTTGCCACTTTGGGAGTGATACACCCCACTATAGGACCAGCACGGGTATCTACGAGTTAGGGAACCGATCGAATGGGGGTAGTGGGTACAACTAGTGGAGATAGGGGTAGATGGCACCTATAAAGGCAGCTAGGGTTACACGAAACTACCATTATCACTATTGAGTTCTATAGGTGGGATCAACTTTTAGGGTGACTAGTGGTGGTGCAGTATAGTAATTATCCTATAGTGATTAGGAATGAGATTAACGCCATAATATTCGTCTTATCTGCTTTGTCATGCCCACTTGTTTCATAGTCATATCTTATCTTCCCAAGTTTGTGCCTTGTCCTAGTTACTTTAATAATTATATTGTTAAAGTTATTATACTTGCCAGACTTTATGTCTGACCCCATTGTTTTCGCCTCTTTTCTTCCTCCCCCCCCCCCACAGGTTCTCAGGGTGGGACTAGTACTAGTGGAACTTAATCTTGGATCTTTTTCTCTCTCTTTTGGAAGTGCTTGGATTGCTGAAAGTAAATTTAAGCTCATCTCTTTTATGGCTACTTGTGTTGGGGTTTATGCTTTTTATTTTATGTACTCTGAAACAATTTATCAAGATGGATATTAAGTGTACTTGGTTTATGAAGTTGTTGTAATCAAACTATTTCTCCGCTGTAATAAAAGTTGTTTTAAAAATTTTCAAGTACCATTATTTATATCTATCTTGTTATATTCTATTCTATACACTAAATACGCTCCATGGAAGTTAATGCATTCCCTTAGTGAGTGACATTAATGGACGTGGGGTGTTACAAAGGGAAAGCAGGTTGTGAGGGCGTATGCTTTGGATGCTGTGACAACTTCTTCAAGGGCTCCTACTGCAGAGGAGAAGGGAAAGGGTGTCTTGGTGGAAGGTACTCTTTCAGTTAATGGTGTTTCAATTCGTGTGCTTTTCGATATGGAGCATCGCATTCCTTCATTTGCAATGAGCTTGTGTGTCTCTTGGGTTTGGAACCTGAAATTTGTGATAGACCCTTCATGGTGACTAATCCAATTGGGGGTTCGTCAAATCTTTGCATGATATGTCGTGGTCAAGTGTTGTCAAGTCATGGTTGCTCTTTTGTGTGTGATTGCTTTGTTCTTAACTTCGCTAGGTTTGGGATCATCTTGGGCATGGATTGCTCAAGAGGTGTGCGGCAAGGGTGAATTGTGAGAAGCTAGAGGTGAGGGTCAGGGATATGGAAGGGTGAAAGGTGTTGAGTAGATGTAAGCGCGAAGACGGGGTCTTTGTAAGTTATCTATATTCGCTTGGGATTCCACAAGAAGACCTGTCATCAGTGCTGATCGCAAATGAGTATGTAGATGTCTTTGACGAGGTCAAAGGGTTGCCGCCGCATCATGAGATTGAGTTTAGGATCGATTTGGTCGAAGGTGCTAGACCAATCGTTATGCCACTTAGGCGGATGGCACCTAGGGAACAACGAGAGTTAGAGGTGCAAGTTCGTGACCTTTTGGGAAAAGGGTTCATTCGTAGGAGTGTTTCTGAGTGGGGTGCACCAGTCGTATTTGCAACCAAGGCGGATGGCTCGTTAAGAATGTGTGTGGACTATCATGAGATGAACAAGGTGACAAAGAAAAACAAGTATCCGTTGCCAAGAATAGATGACTTGTTCGATCAGCTTCACGAAGCCAAAGTATTTTCTCAGATGGATTTGGCAACGGGATTTCACCAGGTGAGGGTAGCTAAGGATAGTGTGCCAAAGACTGCTTTTAGGACACCATCTGGTTTCTTCGAATGGTTGGTGATACCATTCAGGCTGACTAACGCGCCAGCGTATTTCGTGGATCTTATGAATAGGGTGTTCAGAGATCAGTTGAACATGTTTGTGCTTGTATTCGTGGATGATATTCTGGTTTACTCCAGAAATGAGGAATAACATAAGACGCACTTGAGAGTTGTGTTAGAGATCTTGCGGAAACATCAACTTAAGGCTAAGTTCTCAAATTGCCACTTCTGGAAGGATGAAGTGGGGTTCTTAGGTCATGTAGTTTCTGGAAAAGGGATAGCGGTTGACCCCGCTAAAGTTGCAGCAATCCAGGACTGGGATCGACCTAAGAATGCGACGGATGTTCGGAGTTTCCTTGGGTTGGCAGGATATTACCGAAGGTTTATCAAGGATTTCTCCAAGGTAGCTGCGCCGTTGACAGGATTGACGAAGAAGAACCAAGTATTCACGTGGGATGCAAAGTGTGAACAAGCATTCAGAATCCTGAAGGAGAGATTAATGAGTGCACCTGTGTTGAACATTCCAAGTGGGAATGAAGAGATGGTGGTATATACTGATGCATGTGGTACTAGAGTTGGAGCAGTACTAATGCAGAAGGAGAAGGTTGTGGCCTACGCGAGTCGATAGCTAAAGCTGCACGAGAAGAATTACCGAACTCATGATTTGGAGTTGGTGGCGATTTTATTTTCTCTGAAGATGTGGAGACATTACCTGTTGGGAGTTCGATTCGAGTTGTTTATGGATCACAAGTCTTTGAAGTATCTTTTCTCCCAAAAAGATTTGAACCTTCGGCAGCAAAGATGTTAGAGTTTCTAGCGTCATATGATTTTGACATAGACTATACTCCGGGCAAGGGTAACGCAGTTGCAGATATGTTAAGTTGAAGACATGCAAGTTGGGGAGCGATGTTTTTGGAATGGAAGAGCCTCGAGTACTTGACAAGGTTCGATTTTAGGCTAAGGTGTGAGTTGGAACCTGAAATGTTTGCGAGCTTGTCGATAAGACCTACTCTTATCGAAAGGATTGGCGAGAGCCAAAAGAAGAATGCGAAGCTTGTCGAGTTCATTCAGAAATTGGAGATAAGTTGGTACTTGGGCCTGAGATGATTAGAGAAACCTCGGAATGTATCGAGACAGTTCGGCAACGAATGAAGGCAGCCCAGGACCGTCAGAAGAGTAACGCCGACAAGCGTCGTAAGGACCTGGAATTCGACGTGGGCGATATGGTTTTCGTGAAAGCTTCGCCGTTGAAGCACACGGTTAGATTTGGTAAGAAAGGAAAGTTAGCTCCAAGGTTTGTTGGACCATTTCCGGTAGTCGAGCGAATTGGAAAGCTCGCATATAGATTGGAGTTAACCGAGAAGATGTCGAGTGTGCATAATGTGTTACATGTGTCGTTTCTACGGAAATTCGTGTGTGATTCGAATATAGTGGTATCTCCAGAGCAGTACGAAGACTTAGAGACCATATTTTCGAGACCTCATAAGCCACTTCATTTGTGGGGAATGACACGAAACAGCTTAAGAGGAAGACGGTTAAGCTAGTCAAGGTGCAATGGAGTGAGGTTGGAGATGATTATATATGGGAGATGAAAGAGAGCATGAGAGCGACTCATCCAGAACTCTTCGTCAGTAGGACCCTTTAATATTGTATCTTCGTTATATCATTGTATCTTATTGTTGGTTGTTAGAATTCTGCGTTCTAGGATAAGGCCATAGATGCATGGCTTGATGGATGCTAGTTTGGATGATAGAATTGGCTTTTCATGGATGATAGGCATGCGGAATCGTTGTGATTACTTGGGTTTGTTTGGAATTTCGGGGGTGAAATTCTAAAGGGGAGGGGGAGAATGTAACAGCCCACATTTTACGTATCGGAAGATCATAAAATATATTCGTTTTATTCTCTAAGGGTTGGATCATTCTCATCTTTTAATATATGGTTTATGGGGATGTGAGACATGTCCATAATTTTTACCGATTTTGTTTGTGACCATTTTGCCCCTGTCAGGCTTGTACAAGGCATAACTTTTGACTGCCTTTCCATAGAGTGGTTACATTAAGGATTTGGCTCAGCGGTTTGGGAGAAATCGTTGTTTTAAGGTTTTTCAGTTGGCTGTTCAGGTTTTGGAGCCTTAGTGGAATCCTATAAATAGGGGGTGAGAGTGGAGGGAAAATGTTTACTTTCCCATTCTCTCATTTGGAGGCATTAATCTCCTTCTTTCTCCTATACCTTTCCACCATTAAAAATCCATATCTAAGGGAGGAAATCGAAGATCTACACCATCCAAGGCAAGATCTATATCATTTCAAAGGAGAATTCATCGGATCGAGGGGTTTGATTTGAAGTGCTCGCTGTGCGGATTCTGATTTCTATCATTTTAGATTGTTTCGGCAAATCGGTGAGTGATTTACATCTCTCGCATGAATGCAATGAAGTATATGAGTGTTTGTGCATGTTTCTCATCAAATTGGGATGTTTTACCATAGATTTACACCATCATAAGATCATTTTCATATGCATCACCCTATGATCTTATATAACAAGTTTTACTCGTTAATTTCATGTCATTTTACATGTTTATGTTAGTTAGATCTCTCATTTTGATCATATGTTCATCTTAATGGTTTTTGGGTGAGATTTACATCATTTTTGTGGTAATCGTCATATTCATGTGGTTAGTAATGTTATGATATGTTTATGATTGTGTTTGGTGATTTTACTTGAGTTGATTTCAACGGATTCATCGTTTGGCGAAGTGTTGGTCGAAATAGGAATTGAATTGCAATATGCAGAAATTTGGATCTGGTGGTAGAGTCAAATTTGGATCGGTTAGATGTGGACCGAGTGGAGTCAAATTAGCTCGGTGTTGGTTTGACTTCGAAGTAAATTCGAGTAGGAAGGTTTGAAATGTTGGATGTGTTCGTTGATTAAGGTGGAACAACGAACGAGGTGGCAACTCAAAGGATGTGAGTTGATGGATAATAGTTGCTCGAGAAAGTCGCTTGAGCAGTAAATAGCCGTCAAGGTTGGACTACTAGAGATATTGAAGGCCGAGATATTATCGTTGTCATAAGTTCTAGCAGGCTCAAAGCAGGGGTACGATGGGGGCACCAAATAGACCGGAAGGTTGTTGGTCGAGTACCTTGGGTATCGTTGAAAGGCCTTGTTGTCAAGGTTGGACATTGTCAAGGTTGGACATATGGAGTTTATGCTAGAACTGGGGTTACCATTAGCCCTTGACATATGGCAAGGTTGGCCGTCATATGATTAACGGTGGTTTCAAAGCAAGATAGGCGGTGATAGCTAGAGTCGGTCATGGATGATTGGTTGTTCTGTGTGAGACTTATATAATCTGGATGTTAAGTGTGTTTTCATGATTGAATGGTTGCTCTGGTTTCCATGTATGAATTGTTATTCCTTTGGATGAATGGATTGTAAAGGCTATCACTGTGGGGAAGATAAGGTTGAGGTGTTCTCTGGTGTTATGGGTAGATTAGTATGTTTATCTATCCCCTCTTATACACTTTATTGTTGAAGTTTGTTAGCTGTTTTATCTCTCACTAAGACTGTTGTCAGACTCAAGGTTTTATGTAACCTCTAATTACCTTAGGCTGTTCATCCGATTGTGGATGGGCAGACTAAGTAACAGGCGATAGGTAATGCTTTAGTGAGGCCGACGATGCTGATTGATGGTGATCATGGGGCTCACGTACCAGTTTTACTACAAGCTAATAATTGGATTTCTGCTATTTGCTTTTCTGAGCGATGTAGTGATGCAACTTTGTATAAACACTATTTCCAAGTTCGTGGATCTTACTTTCTAGTTGTATGGAAGTCCAGTGTTTCTGCTTCACTATTATTACTTGTTGTATATGTTCTATTATATTTTATCCTTGCGCTGTGAGTTTTACGACAGGTTCTGCTTGTGTTTCCCTACTCTGATGATCGTCCATGACAGCCTTGCACATCTTTCAGCGCATTATTTCTCTTGTATAGTGCGGGGGTTATGGGCGGTCGTCACAAGTACCCTGGCTATAAAAATAAAAAGGGAAGGAGGAAGGGAAGAGATACCGAACGGACATAATAATAACAACAAAAATAAGCATAAGGATGAACTGATCATAAAGATATGATAAAATTGATAATAATATCAACATGGGCATATAAGAATCATGAATCTGATATATAGGCTAAGATAGAACTGATGAGATTAGATCTTATTATCATGTTTAATTTCCATCTCCAATTTACAACATGTCAGAATTGCTTTTGTATTATTTAAATCTAAAAATAATCAATGGACTCACTGAGATTGGATTTAGGAAGAGAATAGTTCTGAATTCTGAATTTGATTAGCTAAACCGTTTTTGTAGAATTTGATTCTTATCTTTCAATTTGAATATTCCTATTCTGATTTGCTTTGGAGAAGAGAAGAGAGGCTAGTTTTAATTTAGATTAAGGCAGCATGGAGGCGCCATGGATTAGTGTAATGAAATTAGGGTGAGGTCTAGGTGTGTTTTTATAGATGTATTAGGTGAATTAGGGCCTTTAGATTAGATTAGAGATCATCAGAACCACACAGCTCAAAAGACACGAAATTCAGCCAATCACTGAAGAACACATCATCAGAGAACTCTCCAAAATTCTGTGCAGATTTTTCCTCGGCATGGGCGCACTTCCCAAGTGCGCCAGTGCATTTTTGTTTCTGGCGATCTTCACAAGTGCGCCAGTTATCCCAGCCTGTTTTCTGAATTTTCCACCCAACTTCTATCATCCATAACTTCCTCATACGTTATCCGTTTTACGCAAACTCGGACTCTATCTCAAGCAGAATTCCGAGACGAACGCAATGGCATAACGTGTTTCACCTAATTCTTCTTTTAAAAATTAATTATTCTTTAATTATCTCTTATGTCATGTTTCAAAATTACGGGGTGTTACATGAACTTACGTTTTGAAGGCTGCATATGGGACATTTCAATTATACCACAGATGGTGTACCATGGATTATATTCAAGGAAACGAACTAAATCCAGATATGCAATGCAGAGTGGAGCAGGGACAAAGGAAAGAAAAAGGACCATACATCAGATGCAAGAATTTAAAAAAAAAACATATGGTACAAAATGGTAATAAGACCCGCTGGTTAGACAGTAAGAACTAAGGTGTTCCAAAACCGCAGGCAACGTGAATATTGTTACAAACAGTAATCCAATTGCATACAGACAGCAGTCGAATAAGTAACAAACAATATGACAAATAATAGAGGAAATTGTGGTAGAAGTAGCAAACAAAAATAGTCAAACAACAACAACAACGGAAGTTACAAAAATGGCTGATGAACACGGTGAAACCTTGGATTTTCACGTGCGCCCATCTACGCCGAGCCGCTCCACATTAAGTTCAACCTGACATTAAAAAGTAAAGATGAAGTCTTTTGGTTGCATGACCTCCACATTAAGTTCTGCAGTACATGTCACATTTCAGTCATATAATATATTGTTCATGACTCATTTAAGATGACAATACAGTGTATGCTTGTCCATTGTTTGTATTAATGCATTACCGACCATCATGCTAAAAGCTATGCACACAGGAATGTGATTAGTGGAGATACAACCTGGAGTCAAAATGAAACAAATACAAATCCAATATTTGCACTTCCATCTTTGTGCTATCAACACTATATACTATTATCTTTGCTTTTTTCTAACCTGCACTTGTTGACATCTTATCCATTTTCTTTCAACAATCAACCTACTCTTCTGGTAGCTGATAACACCAAGAACAACAAGAAATTATCACTTATGAGCTTCACTAAGAATAGAAGCAATCTCAACCTAAATTATAGCACCACCTAAGTGTGATGACCCGGAAGTTCCCATCCTTTGAATCGACCATAAACCACACAGGTCTGAACCAATGGTTGGAAATCTGCGGATACATCAACTTTGGGATTACAACAACATCAGAACAAATAACAAAAGACTTTTATAACATCAATAATAAATGTTACCTCAGAGTACAGAATATATCAGAGTACAGAATATAATACAGCGGAAGGTAAAATACAATAATTTAATACAATGCACAGCGGAAGACTTCAATGTTCTGGACACAGCTTTAAGCTTCAATCCAGCATCCTGTTCGAGATAAGAACCTGTAGACAAACTACTCGACTGCACGTGTGGAAAAGAGGGCACCCGAGTTTGCAAAGTGAAACAAACTACGAGTCAGTCATGGGACTGGTGTGAGAATCCTTAACAAATATACTAGTAGTAATAAAGCAAATCCAAGGACCACGCCGCTAACGCAGAACGGGTTTACTCCAATGGATTGTCGTGCATAACTTAAAGTAAATCGTTAAATAACGCAATGCTTTTTAGAAAAATGAAACCACCATAAGACTCAGGTCCCATCACACAATGCAACGCACACCAGAGGATAGAGTTTTACCTTATGGTGATTAAAAGATGATAAATACGTAAAAATGATATTATTATTAGTGTGTATATGTTTTAATAAAATATTTCAATCATAATGTATCAATCCTAGGAAGCATAGGTACCCATATATTATGCCTCCATACTAGTAATACAATCAAGTCCGTAAGGGTTGTATTGGAAATTTGGATTTCCATCATGAGTCAAGGCTAGAGCGGAGCTCCTTACCGATTCGAGACACCCTAGCTAATGTCTCAGGATCCCCCGCAGTGAACCCTTGGAAACAGCAGGGCCGGTCCTCACATACAGCTTTGAGGATTGGCAATTCCTAAGCACACGTTTCCCGGTCCTATAGGACCTATCTGAGGCGCCTCATTCCATCATCCACATAAGTAAAATGCCAGGCCGTGTAAAAACCCAAACACCACTTCTAGCTAGAAAGAAACGTGCTACTTTCCCTGTGTTCCCTTCGCCCATCTTAGACTCTACCGGTCTGTGAGGCTCGCGAAGTTACGTTATAACCACAAGGCCTGCTTTTCAACAAAGCCTTGATCATCTTCATCTTAGCGTGCCACATTGTCAATCCATACCGTACCATTGATCATCCATCAATATATAAACGGGTGTTAAGTAAAGAATAAATTCTCCACCACCAATCATTTATATATAGACAGAAAATCAATAACATGATATTTAACAGAGTACGATGTCGGACACGCAATCCATTTATAAGCTTATGCTTTGGGTCCGAGCGAAAGCCAAATCCGTACAAATCAACACTACGTCCGGACGGCCACCACTGTAGCCCCTTCAAGGTAGCTACTCCAATCATGAGCATCAGCATTCGTCGTCCATTCGATGTAAAGATTGTCGGTCTTCTATCATCGTCCTCAAATCTTGGATTTAACGTCGCTTAAATTATTTTGAATGAGATAGACTTGGACTTTCCAAATAATTCTCGTATATATATATATATATATATATAATTTGGAAATCATTTCATATCATTTGATTTTAATCTTTATATATAATTAGATATAAATCCTACATCAATTTCATTTTACTAAAATTTCTTTTTTAACAACAAATCTTCTTATTTATCCCATATTGATATATATATCGTCACACACAACAATGTTTTCTTTTATTATTTTTCTTTCAATTTCAATACATATCCTATACACACAATGTATATTTTGTGTATCATTCCAACTACAACCAAAATTAGGGATTTTTGTGTTTCATTCCCATTACAACCAACATGCATATTTTGGTGCCAACTTCATTACAAAAATGAATAACTTTGTTCATCTTTCATTACAAGCAAAATAATAATTTCGTGTGTTAACCTATCTACATAAAAAAATGTAAATCTCTAACTTTATCTTTTTTTTATATATAAAAATCCAATTCCTTAAAATGTAAACTTTCTTACTTTTATTTATTTACATTAAGATGTGAATTTTCTTACTTTTACGAATTACACTAAGAAAATGTAACTTTACTAATTCATTATTACACCTTGGATTCTTCATATGGTTTCACACTCATATAAGAATGTGAAACTTATTTCAACCTCTCATTACATTGGAGAATATAATCTTTTATTCCAATGTATTATTTCGTTTCAAATTGAAATCTTTTTCTTCCTCTAAATAAAAATGTAAATCTTCTTCTTTAATTACATTAAAACAAAAAGGTAACTTTCCTCTTTTAATTTATATTTAGCAACAATGTAATCTTTTATCTTGGATTTACATTAAACAAAAATGTAAATTTTGTTCTCTTCTTCTCTTTGAACAAAAATATGAATTTTTGTTCTTTTCTTTTCTTTAAACAAAAATGTGAATTCTTGTTCTTTTCTAAATGACATTTACAATACTTCGCTTTATATGCAAAAGGTATGATTTTAACTATGCACTTTATTTCATATGCCATATATGACCTTACAAATTGTGAGAACCCGTAACTTCCCCGTGAAGGAAAGAGCGGATACTTTGAGAACAACACACATCGGAACGCAGACGGAAGAACATTTCATTGCTTATTGCAACAATATCATCAGAATACAAGAATATACAGAGTATAAATGAATAAATTACATTCGACAAATATCAGAGATTTAAATACAGTATTGCAGCGGAAAAATAATACAAAACACAACTGAAAGTAATACACGGATACAGAGCTTTCCGAGCATCGTTCCAGCTGTAAATTAGGATCCTGTGAATATAAATCTGCAAAACCAAAACTATTAGCTGCCCGTGTCAAAATAAGGGCACCCAGAGTTTAGGTTAAAACAATAAACTCTAGGTCAGTCATGTGACTGGTGTGAGAACTAAAACAGTTATTTTAAAACTTTACTTTAAAAGAGAGTAATTCAAGGGACCACGCCGTATAACATGGAACGGGTTTCCTCCCAAGAATACCAGTGCATAGAATAAACAGTGCAATGCTTTTTCGAAAAATGAAGCTATTATAAGACCCAGGTCCCATCACACAATGCAACGCAAGCCGGAGGATAGGGTTTTCCCTTATAATAGCCAAACATGCTTGGTACGTTTAAAACAAATCATTTGATACTATTATAAGTGTATAGTGTCAAAACATTTTCAACCATAAATATCAATCATAGACGGCATGGGTACCATATATCATGTCGCCATACTAGTTCTACAATTAAAACTGCAATACACGTATTGGAAATTGGATTTCCGTCATGAGTCGAGGCAAGGGGCAAGCTCCTCTCCGCTTCGAGACACTCTAGCAAATGCCTCGGGACTACACACTCTGGGTAACCCCTGGGATCCTCCAAGACCGGTCCTCTCTTACGTTTGAGGATTAGTTATTCCTGAACACACGTTTCCCGGCCCTATAGGACCTATAATCGAGGCGCCTCGCATCCAAACCACAAAGGTGAAAAGTATATAAATGTCAGGACTGGTAGGTCACTGACACCACCCATAGCTAGAAAGAAACGTCGTGCACTCCTTGGGTCCTCATCCCGTTTTTTACTCATACCGAGGTGTGAGGCTCGCGAATCCACGTTACACACAAAGCTGCCACGTAGGCCGTGCTTTGATCATCAGCCACAAGACTTAGCTTTTCAACAGAAGCCTTGATCCATGCAACTCAGCGTGCCACACAGGCAATTCATGCCATGCGATTGATATCTATCGATATATAACCTCTAAGCTCGTACGTCTCAGAGAAGAGCGTTAAGCAAGAGAATAAATTCTCCGCCGCCAAACAGATATATATTTAACAGAAATCAATCAACACAGAATAAAATCCAATGTCAGACACACAATCCATTTACAAGTTCGTTCTGGGTCTGAACGAAACCGGAGGCACTTTCCTCGCATATCCATCGATCTCCAAGTACGTCTGGACGACCACCAACTGATTCCCTCATCTTGGGTGTACAGCCCAATCAAGATCATCAGTAATCACCCAAACGATGTGAAGACTTCCGATCTTCAACCACCGTCTTCATCTTCGACTTATCGTCGAATCGGTTATTCAGAATGGGAATAAACCCGGCCTTTCCAAACAACCCGCGTATATTAAAAACAAATGTTACACAAACACAACATACGCCTCATTCCAATTCATTAGTCACTAACCGTAAATCAGCAAGAGAACAATTTCCCAAATATTAACCCCGAAGGTCGAAACCAACATCAGATCAATACCCAGGAAACCATTCTTCTTAACTAACCTACAGCTAGTTTCTAAATTTCAATTCTTAGGGAAAGGTTCCCATTAATTTTATCCAAGATAAATTCTTTAAATTTATCCTTTAATCTTCCTTTGGATGTCATTTCAAACCAAATTATGGTTTTCCAAACTAGTCGAGATTAGTGAACCACACCGAAGTAATTATTTATTTTATTTCCCAATCCCAACTTATTTATCCCATGAAGCAAAACTGGTAATACTCCATATCTAACACCATGGTGTTATCGGTAAAATTAATTACCATTTCACGTTCAAATCTAATTAAAGATTTAACTATCGCTTTGGAGCAAAACTGGTGATACTCCATTCTCGCTCATTTTTACAAATTTGATAATTTAGATTATCAATCCCCATTTCAATCTAATTGCAGATTCATCAAAACTCCCTTTACTGGGTTAAAGAACTAATGTCATTTAAAACACAGTTCACGACAAACCCAAATCACATTCTATTTATTATCGAGTTAAAGAACAAATGTTATTTAAAACACCGTTCACGATAAACCTACAAATCAATTTTGTTTAAAACCCATTTCAAATCCAATTTATTTATTTAAAAATAAACGGGTTTAATTTTAGTTCAAAACTAGTTCATTTCGATAAAAATCTATTTTTATCTTTTCAAATATGGAGTTTTTCATCCCAATTTTTCCTAAATCATTTCTTATGATTTTACACAAATTATTACTATTTTTAATAATTTTATCAAGGTCCGTACAGTCGATTTCCATCAACGGCCATCGAACTGCACTTACAGCGACCTTTTCCAAATTTGATTTGGACGTATCTTCAAATCCATCTATTAGATTTCAAATTTCTAATATTCGTTAGAAAGCTCTTTTTTATACGAACCCAACGGTTCCGGTTTTAGGAGAATCCGACGGTCGGATCTCCCGTAATATCCGTTCGAAGTCAATGGTCGAAATTCGCGAACTGCCGCGGCGCGACGCGTTCTATTCAAACCATTATATTATATATATAATATATATAATATATATTTCGTCGATTTCTATTTAAGACGAAGTTTATAAATAGTTTTAAATTCATTTCAAAAACATTTCAACTTCCATTTCCAATTCAATTCAAATCAAATTCGTTTTCTATTTAATTCAATTCAAATTTGTTTTCTATTCAATTCAAATCAAATTCGTTTTCTATTCAATTCAAATCAAATTCGTTTTCTATTCAATTCAAATCAAATTCGTTTTCTATTCAATTCAAATCAAATTCGTTTTCTATTCAATTCAAATTCGTTTTCTATTCAATTCAAATCAAATTCGTTTTCTATTCAATTCAATTCAAATTCGTTTTCTATTCAATTCAAATCAAATTCGTTTTCTATTCAATTCAAATCAAATCAAATTCGTTTTCTATTCAATTCAATTCAAATCAAATTCGTTTTCTATTCAATTCAATTCAAATCAAATTCGTTTTCTATTCAATTCAAATTCGTTTTCTATTCAATTCAAATCAAATTCGTTTTCTATTCAATTCAAATCAAATACGTTTTCTTGTTATAAATATTCGATTTTTATCTCTTTTCAATATTCATTATAAAAACGAGTATAATCGATATAAATATCGTTCGCGTTAAAATAGCGCATCTCTAATCAACAAGGTTTTATATAATTCAATAATTCCGTTATTCTATTCAACAAATGAATATTTATTCTATCCAATACGTGAATCTATATTTTTGTCAACACATGACTAATCTCAACGAATGAGTACTGTCCACGTGTGACTATTTTTGTTATTCAATATATTTTATAAAAATAATGGTATCTATCATTTGATTTAAAATCAGACTCCAACCGTAAATTAGTAAGAGAACGATTCCCCGAATATTAACCCCGAAGGCCGAAACCAACATCAGATCAATATCCAGGAGACCACTCATCTCATCTATTTTCCAGTCAATTTCTAATTTTACATATGATAAAGATGTAAATTTTATTGTTAAAATATTTCGTTCAACACAAGACTAATCTCAACGGATGAGTACTGTCAACACATGAACCTTTATTTTATAATGATAAAGATATAAATTTTATTGTTAAAATATTTCGTTCAACACATGACTAATCTCAACGGATGAGTACTGTCAACACATGAACCTTTATTTTATAATATTCTTTATGTTCTAAATTGGAATGAGGCCCAATCAATTACCATATAAAGTTAATTATATGGATTCCATTCAACGCATGTATATAATAGCAACGATACATAATCAACCATCATCCAAAGTGCACTACACTGTATAAGCATCAAATATAGATATCTAACGCTTATAACAACCTGTCAATCAATCGATCGACATACAACTAATTATTGGGATTGGTGTATGCCGTATTTTATCCCAATACCCGTGTGGGGTTTCAAACAATCTAACACAGATTTTATTTGTGCAGTTAGGCGATGTGTAAAATTTATTGTCCCAATCAATATCAGTCAAATCGGTGTATATAAACAAATCGGCCGATTTATTTATAAATATTTATTTATTCACATTCACGTTAAAAATTATATTTTTAACGATAATTAATTTATTTCCACCGTCTACAATTTATTATCGATTTCACATCAACATCACAAACAATTTTCACAACACATCAATTAAACAAACAAGCAATCCATGGTCTGTGGATGGGCCAGATGGCGGGTGTCGGGTGCTGCTAAGCACCGTCTGCATCCTAGTATATATATATATATATATATATATATATATATATATAACTAGAAAAAGAAATTTAGAGTGAGAAGTTCTCACCGATAGCTAATCCAACTCCACGACACTTCCTATGTAGAAAATCTTGTCGTTCTCGCCTTTTGTCACTTTCGTTGCCCGTAGCCACTACATAAGTAAAAATCGAATTTTTACTTCGCTATTCAATATATAAAAATTGAATTTTTACTTCGCTATTCAATATATAAAAATCGAATTTTTACTTCGCTATTCAATATATAAAAATTTAATTTTTACTTCGCTATTCAATATATAAAAATCGAATTTTTACTTCGCTATTCAATATATAAAAATTCTATTTTTACATCGCTACTATGTAGATAAAAATTCCATTTTTACACGCTATTCTCTACATAAAGATTTCGCCTTTTTAAGTATAAAGATTTCGCCTTTTCAAATAAAAAGATTTCGCTTTTTCAATTATAAAGATTTCGCCTTTTCAATTTCAAAAATCTAATCTTTTCTATTTTAAAAATCTAATCTTTTCTATTTTAAAAATCTAATCTTTTCTATTTTAAAAATCTAATCTTTTCTATTTTAAAAATCTATTTTTTTTTATTATAAAAATTCAAACTTTCTATTATATATTTAAAAATCATTGCTATTATATAATAAAAATCTAATTTTTTTCTTCATGATAAAGATCATTTCACATTGCACAATAAAAATCAGTTATTGCTAAACAATAAAGATCTTCCCTTTATAAACAATACAAAATCAGTTCTTTATAATACAATAAAGATCATTCCTTTATAAACAACACAAAATCAGTTCTAATAACAAAGAAAAACAGTTTTTAAAAACAAATGAATTCAAAAACTTACTGTAAATCGTCGAATCGGGATGGAGGGCAGGTGGTTGAACGTGGCTCGAGGTCGTCGCAGGGGGCTTCATCGGGAGAGAGGGGCACGGGGGTTGACTGGGCGGAGGCGGAGGGTTTGGGCGAGGGTGTTGAGGGCTGCGTCGGGTTCGATCAGGAGAGGGGGAAAGGAAGGAGAAGAGGAGGGGCGACGGATGGAGGGGGCGGCGGCGACCGCCAGGGCGTGGCTGCGGCTGCGCCTTCTCCTTCTTTTTTTTTCATTTCTTTGATCGAAAAATGAACTGACGGGGGGGGGGGGGGGGCAAAGGAAATAAAGGAGAGGAGAGAGAGAGGGGTTCTAATTTTAATTATTTAATTTAATTATCTCCCAAAAAGCAAATTTTATTTTCGACCTCTAAACGAGACCCACCGCCTGTCGTCCACAGCTAATTACCCCCATTCCGAACACAATGGGATATGTATCGTAAGATGATTCGATCGTTTCGATCAGTTTCTGCCAAAATCAACATATAACTCTATATATTGAATTTGAACGCGCATTTCAATTTACTGAGGTCACATACTAACTCAAAAAATTCCAGAAAAATATTTTCTAGCTTCGTATTGACGATACGGTGCTAACAAAACTAGTTTCGTCAAATTCTGAGACTGTTTGAAAAATGGCCAATTTCCAGTCGATTAAAATCAACTAAAAATGGTCAAACGCGTTTTCCTCTGCCACGCTCACATATTGATTCGAAAAATTATGAAATTTGGAATCTAGCAATAAATTGACATCACGGGTCCAACAAAAGTGGTTTCGTCGAAATCCGAGGTCGTTTGCAAAATGTCAATTTTACATGGCCTGAATTCCATAGCGACTATTCAAATAGATATTATCAAATAGATCCTATTATTTTTGGTTTCACTAAAATCCGGTTTGTTTTGCACCCGGTACATTCAATTGAAGTTTGAAATCGAATTATCGAACTACCACGCCATTTTTTTCAATTCTATTTATAATTATATATAATTATTTATGTTCTAACGACGACGTATATAATATATACGTTTGATTCTATTCAAATTAAATTTTCCGTCGATATTATTTATAATAATTCATTTTAAATATGCAACATTCGCTAAAATTGCCAAAATAAAAATTTTAAACTGGCCCAGATTTTCGGGTTGTTACACAAATATATATATTTCATTTCATATACTATGCATGCAACATTAACAAATAAATATACTTTATTTCATATGTAATGAAATGCAACATTAACAAATAAATATTTCATTCATGTGCAGTATATGACATTAACAAATAAATGTATTTTCTTTTTCATATGCAATGTATGCCATTAACAAATAAATGCATTTTCTTTTCATATGCTAATCTTCATCCTTAATCACATTAAAAATAATGTAATTTTCATACGGTGTAACTCATGCCTTAATTTACATATAAAAATGTACTTTTGATTACAAAGTAAATTCTCTCCTTTATTTACATATAAAAAAAGTGTACTTTTAATTTATGATGTAAATTCTTACTTAATTACATATAAAAATGTAATATTTATTTCGCTATGTAAATCTTATTTAGTTATTACATAGAAAAATGGAAATTTAATTTCAATCCTAAATTTATGTCTTAACTTACATTCTAAAAATGTGACTTTATTTTACATACAATCTCTACTTTATATTTACATATAAAATAATGTAAATTTTCCTACGGTGTGAATTCCTACTTTATTTTCATATAACATAATGTAAGTTATCATACGTGGAAATTCCTATTTTATTTAAATATAAAATAATGCAAGTTTTATTTCATGTCAAATTCCTTCCTTGTTATTACATTATAAAAATGTAAATCTTAATTTCATGCGACCTTTACTTATATTTACATTATAAATCCTACTTTTTATTTACAAAGAAAATCCTATCTTTATATTCAAAGTAAATCCTACTTTTATTTACATTATAAAAATGTAAAATTTAATACACGCCAATTCCTTTTATTCAATTTTACATAATAAATTGTAAATTTCATGCCATCACAAATCCCTTCTTTAATCCTACATAATAAAATGTAAATTTTCTTATCATGTCAAATCCTACATCTTATATTACAAATAAAAGTGTAAATTTAATATCATGTCAAATCCCTACTTTCATTTACATATAATAAATGAATTTTATTTCATGATCATTCTCATCCTATGTTATATAAAAAAACGAATTCTATCATACGATGTAAATGCATCTTTTAATTACCTAGAAAAATGTAATTTTTATCCTACGGTGTAACTTCGTACATACATTACATATAAAAATGTAATATTCAGCATACGATGTAAATTCATGTTTTAATTACATATAAAAAGGTCATTTATATTTTACGTTCTAATTTACATCAAAATAACATATGAAAATGTCATCTTTATTTTACCGTGTAAATGTATATATAAATTACATATAAAAATGTCAATACTAGTTCGTCGCCAAATCCTACTTAATAATTCAATGAAGAATCTATTTAATAATGATTCATTGACAAATTCATTCTCTAATAATTCATTGCAAAAATTCATTCTTTAATAATTCATTGCAAAAATTCATTCTTTTCATTGACAATGAAAAATCATATCTTCTATTATTTACAATGAAACATATCTTTTTAATTTTTTAATATAAATATTTCATCTTTCATTTACAATGTAAAATTTATTCTTAAATTACAATGTAAAATTTAATCTTAATTTACAATGTAATAATTCATCATTTAATATTTACATGAAAAATTTCATCTTTTAATATTTTCATGAAAATTACATCTTTAATATTTCAATTAAAAATTCAATATATAAAAGTTGGTCTTTCTGTTTACAATGTAAAGATTTAGCCTTTACCATTTACCACATCGTATTTCATGTTACATCCAAACAACAACAACATTCAAATAAACCAACACGACTAAATTTAACAATTCACATCAAGGTAATATACAGGGTGATGTTTATATTGGTATAAGACAAATCAACGAGGCATGATTCAATAAGATTAACAAATAATTAATTCTAATTAACCAATAAATTCAGATCTAATATTTAGATTTGCAGATCTAACATCATACGGTATAAACAATTCAGACCCATATTTAAAATATCACGACATAGCCGATCTATCAATAAATATTTTTAATAACAAAGAATTAATAATTAAATAAATTAAATTAAGTTAAAAATAAATTCTCACCTAGGCCGTTGTCAACTTTGATTAGATCTTGTGTTTGAATTCAAAACGGTTTCGGATCTGAAAGATTTCAATTTGAAATTCATGTATAAATTAGAATTCTGACTTTTAACAACTGGCACTGCGACAGTAAAAAGCGTCGCAAAATCTGAAATATTCATACCTTAAATTTCAGAAATGTTCAAAACTTTGAATTCGGATTTCGGGAGCTGTAGTCGATGGTTTTGCGAACGGTTTGCGGCAAAAAGACCGGCTACGAGAGTTCTACAAGCTCAGAAAATAGGGTGATGGATGGTGGCACATGGAGGGTGCAGTTTGGGTGCAAAGGCCGCGGGTTTGCGGTGCTCGTTCTTCGCCTACGGTCGATGAAAATGGATGAAACTTGTTGGAGATTAAAGAGAGTGAGAAGAGCTTCAAAAAGTTTAACTAAGGCCTAAGCTAATTCTTTGTGGATTGGGAGAATTTGGAGCATTAATTTTCGGCCATGATGGGTTCCATTTGTGCATGCGGATGAAATGCTACGGGGAAGAAGGAGGCCGTACTTTTTCCTATTATTTATATTATTATTTAATTAGGTTATTATCCAATAAAGGTCCATTTACCCACTTAGTCCGTTTTCAGCCCAACGACTGTGTTTCCTAGCTAATAACCCCTATTCCGGATCCATCTAACTATGCCCCGCAGGCCCAAGAGGTCATCTCAGCCTCCGTTTTTCAGATTTAAAATTATTCCTTTATTTTAATATTCTGACGTATTCAAAAATCCACCGGAGCTACATACGGACTCCGAAAAATCCAAAAAAATATTTTTGGCTATGTTTTGACGATACGAATTGAACAAAATTATTTTCATCGAATTCTGAGGCTGTTTGAAAAATGGCGATTTTTAAGGCATTTAAATTTAACTTAAATAGTCAAAACACATTTTCTTTTTCCATGCTCACATATTAATTCGAAAAATTCTGAAAATTGAAATCTAGCTATAATTTGACATTCCGGTTTCAACAAAAGTGGTTTCGTCGAAAACAGAGGTCGTTTGAAAAATGACTATTTTTAAGGCTAATATATTTAATATTAAAAATACATTTTTAAACAAATAAATCCCGAAACTCAAAATATATAAGTGTTTACTGTTTTTCAATGCGGAAACGTCATTCTGAACTCAATGGAAGTGGTTTCGAGTTCAAATTCCTTCGTACGTAAAAAGTAGCATTTTTGACCTTTATATATTTCATAGCGACCTTTTTAAATTTTAATTTTGACATAACTTTTGATTCCCGTTATGAAATTTCGATTTTTCAGATTCGTTAGAAAGATATTTTTAAGGAGATTCTAATATTTTTGGTTTCACTAAAATCCGTTAAATTTTGCATCCTGTACGGTCAGTCAAAGTTCAAGTTTGACTTTTCAAACTACAGCGCTATTTCTAACTTTTTTTATAATTAAAATTAAATTATTTTTCGTTTTTAACTTCGATTAAAATAAACTTTTCATCGTTATTATTTCAAATAAATCATTTTAATTATTCAAAATTCATTAAAATTTCTAAAATAAAAATTTTAAATTGGCCCCAAAATTCAGGGTCGTTACAGTCTCCCCTACTTAAAATCTTTTCGTCCTCGAAAAGGAACGAAGCTAAAAGTGTTTAATTTATTAACACATCTTTCCTTCTTTTATTGGTTTCAAAATTTTTATAGTTGATTAACTATCACTCTCAACTCATTCTAGGGCATTACTAACCCCATCTCTAATGAGTTTTCTCATTCTAGGATACATGCTGATCCTATCTCTAATGAGTATTTTTATTGGATATTACTAATCCGATCTCTAATGAGTCTTTTGTTTAGTTCTAACGAGTTGTACCCCAAAGATTTGAGCTAACCAAAGCTCTGATACCAACTGTGATGACCCGGAAGTTCCCATCCTTTGAATCGGCCATAAACCACACAGGTCTGAACCAAAGGTTGGAAATCTGCAGATACATCAACTTTGGGATTACAACAACATCAGAACAAATAACAAAAGACTTTTATAACATCAATAATAAATGTTACATCAGAGTACAGAATATATCAGAGTACAGAATATAATACAGCGGAAGGTAAAATACAATAATTTAATACAATGCACAACGGAAGACTTCAATGTTCTGGACATAGCTTTAAGCTTCAATCCAGCATCCTGTTCGAGATAAGAACCTGTAGACAAACTACTCGACTACCCATGTGGAAAAGAGGGCACCCGAGTTTGCAAAGTGAAACAAACTACGAGTCAGTCATGGGACTGGTGTGAGAATCCTTAACAAATATACTAGTAGTAATAAAGCAAATCCAAGGACCATGCCGCTAACGTGGAACGGGTTTACTCCAATGGATTGCCGTGCATAACTTAAAGTAAATCGTTAAATAACGCAATGCTTTTTAGAAAAATGAAACCACCATAAGACTCAGGTCCCATCACACAATGCAACGCACACCAGAGGATAGAGTTTTACCTTATGGTGATTAAAAGATGATAAATACGTAAAAACGATATTATTATTAGTGTGTATATGTTTTAATAAAACATTTCAATCATAATGTATCAATCCTAGGAAGCATAGGTACCCATATATTATGCCTCCATACTAGTAATACAGTCAAGTCCGTAAGGGTCGTATTGGAAATTTGGATTTCCATCATGAGTCAAGGCTAGAGCGGAGCTCCTTACCGATTCGAGACACTCTAGCTAATGTCTCAGGATCCCCCGCAGTAAACCCTTGGAAACAGCAGGGTCGGTCCTCACATACTGCTTTGAGGATTGACAATTCCTAAGAACATGTTTCCCGGTCCTATAGGACCTATCCGAGGCGCCTCATTCCATCATCCACATAAGTAAAATTCCAGGCCGTGTAAAAACCCAAAAACCACTTCTAGCTAGAAAGAAACGTGTTGCTTTCCCTACGTTCCCTTCGTCCGTTTTAGACTCTACCGGTTTGTGAGGCTCGCGAAGTTACGTTATAACCACAAGGCCTGCTTTTCAACAAATCCTTGATCATCTTCATCTTAGCGTGCCACATTGTCAATCCATACCGTACCATTAATCATCCATCAATATATAAACGGGTGTTAAGTAAAGAATAAATTCTGCACCACCAATCATTTATATATAGACAGAAAATCAATAACATGATATTTAACAGAGTACGATGCCGGACACGCAATCCATTTATAAGCTTATGCTCTGGGTCCGAGCGAAAGCCAAATCCATACAAATCAACACTACGTCCGGACGGCCACCACTGTAGCCCCTTCAAGGTAGCTAGTCCAATCATGAGCATCAGCAGTCGTCGTCCATTCGATGTAAAGATCGTCGGTCTTCTATCGTCGTCCTCAAATCTTGGATTTAACGTCGCTTAAATTATTTGGAATGAGATAGACTCGGACTTTCCAAATAATTCTCGTGTATATATATATATATATATATATATATATATATATATATATATAATTTGGAAATCATTTCATATCATTTGATTTTAATCTTTATATATAATTAGATATAAATCCTACATCCATTTCATTTTACTAAAATTTCTTTTTTTAACAACAAATCTTCTTATTTATCCCATATTGATATATATATCGTCACACACAACAATGTTTTCTTTTATTATTTTTCTTTCAATTTCCATACATATCCTATACACACAATGTATATTTTGTGTATCATTCCAACTACAACCGAAAATAGGGATTTTTGTGTTTCATTCCCATTACAACCAACATGCATATTTTGGTGCCAATTTCATTACAAAAACGAATAACTTTGTTCATCTTTCATTACAAGCAAAATAATAATTTCGTGTGTTAACCTATCCACATAAAAAATGTAAATCTCTAACTTTATCTTTCTTTCTTTTTTTATAGAAATCTAATTCCTTAAAATGTGAACTTTCTTACTTTTATTTATTTACATTAAGATGTGAATTTTCTTACTTTTACGAATTACACTAAGAAAATGTTACTTTACTAATTCTTTATTACACCTTGGATTCTTCATATGGTTTCACACTCATATAAGAATGTGAAACTTATTTCAACCTCTCATTACATTGGAGAATATAATCTTTTATTCCAATGTATTATTTCATTTCAAATTGAAATCCTTTTCTTCCTCTAAATAAAAATGTAAATCTTCTTCTTTAATTACATTAAAACAAAAAGGTAACTTTCCTCTTTTAATTTATATTTAGCAACAATGTAATCTTTTATCTTGGATTTACATTAAACAAAAATGTAAATTTTGTTCTCTTCTTCTCTTTGAACAAAAATATGAATTTTTGTTCTTTTCATTTCTTTAAACAAAAATGTGAATTCTTGTTCTTTTCTAAATGACATTTACAATACTTCGCTTTATATGCACAAGGTATGATTTTAACTATGCACTTTATTTCGTATTCCATATATGACCTTACAAATATATATATTTCATTTCATATACTATCCATGCAACATTAACAAATAAATATACTTTATTTCATATGCAATGAAATGCAACATTAACAAATAAATATTTCATTCATGTGCAGTATATGACATTAACAAATAAATGTATTTTCTTTTTCATATGCAATGTATGCCATTAACAAATAAATGTATTTTCTTTTCATATGCTAATCTTCATCCTTAATCACATTAAAAATAATGTAATTTTCATACGGTGTAACTCATGTCTTAATTTACATATAAAAATGTACTTTTGATTACAAAGTAAATTCTCACCTTTATTTACATATAAAAAAGTGTACTTTTAATTTACGATGTAAATTCTTACTGAATTACATATAAAAATTAATCTTTATTTCGCTATGTAAATTCTACTTTAGTTATTACATAGAAAAATGGAAATTTTATTTCAATCCTAAATTTATGTCTTAACTTACATTCTAAAAATGTGACTTTATTTTACATACAATCTCTACTTTATATTTACATATAAAATAATGTAAATTTTCCTACGGTGTGAATTCCTACTTTATTTTCATATAACATAATGTAAGTTATCATACGGTGGAAATTCCTATTTTATTTACATATAAAATAATGCAAGTTTTATTTCATGTCAAATTCCTTCCTTGTTATTACATTATAAAAATGTAAATCTTAATTTCATGCGACCTTTACTTATATTTACATTATAAATCCTACTTTTTATTTACAAAGAAAATCCTATCTTTATATTCAAAGTAAATCCTACTTTTATTTACATTATAAAAATGTAAAATTTAATACATGCCAATTCCTTTTATTCAATTTTACATAATAAAATGTAAATTTCATGCCATCACAAATCCCTACTTTAATCTTACATAATAAAATGTAAATTTTCTTATCATGTCAAATCCTACATCTTATATTACAAATAAAAGTGTAAATTTAATATCATGTCAAATCCCTACTTTCATTTACATATAATAGATGAATTTTATTTCATGATCATTCTCATCCTATGTTATATAAAAAAAACGAATTCTATCATACGATGTAAATGCATCTTTTAATTACCTAGAAAAATGTAATTTTTATCCTATGGTGTAACTTCGTACATACATTACATATAAAAATGTAATATTCTGCATACGATGTAAATTCATATTTTAATTACATATAAAAATGTCATTTTTATTTTACGTTCTAATTTACATCAAAATAACATATAAAAATGTCATCTTTATTTTACCGTGTAAATGTATATATAAATTACATATAAAAATGTCAATACTAGTTCGTCGCCAAATCCTACTTAATAATTCAATAAAGAATCTATTTAATAATGATTCATTGACAAATTCATTCTCTAATAATTCATTGCAAAAATTCATTCTTTAATAATTCATTCTTTTCATTGACAATGAAAAATCATATCTTTTATTATTTACAATGAAACATATCTTTTTAATTTTTTAATATAAATATTTCATCTTTCATTTACAATGTAAAATTTATTCTTAAATTACAATGTAAAATTTAATCTTAATTTACAATGTAATAATTCATCATTTAATATTTACATGAAAATTTTCATGTTTTAATATTTTCATGAAAATATACATCTTTAATATTACAATTAAAAATTCAATATATAAAAGTTGGTCTTTCTGTTTACAATGTAAAGATTTAGCCTTTACCATTTACCACATCGTATTTCATGTTACATCCAAACAACAACAACATTCAAATAAACCAACACGACTAAATCTAACAATTCACATCAAGGTAATATACAGGGTGATGTTTATATTGGCATAAGACAAATCAACGAGGCATGATTCAATAAGATTAACAAATAATTAATTCTAATTAACCAATAAATTCAGATCTAATATTTAGATTTGCAGATCTAACATCATACGGTATAAACAATTCAGACCCATATTTAAAATATAACGACATAGCCGATCTATCAATAAATATTTTTAATAACAAAGAATTAATAATTAAATAAATTAAATTAAATTAAAAATAAATTCTCACCTAGGCCGGATCTGAAATGAATTGTCAACTTTGCTCAAATCTTGTGTTTGAATTCAAAACGGTTTCGGATCTAAAAGATTTCAATTTGAAATTCATGTATAAATTAGAATTCTGACTTTTAACAACTGGCACTGCGACAGTAAAATGCATCGCAAAATCTGAAATATTCATACCTTAAATTTCAGAAATGTTCAAAACTTTGAATTCGGATTTCGGGAGATGTAGTCGATGGTTTTGCGAACGGTTTGCGGTAAAACGACCGGCTATGAGAGATCTACAAGCTCAGAAAATAGGGCAATGGATGGTGGCACATGGAGGGTGCGGTTTGGGTGCAAAGGCCGCGGGTTGGCGGTGCTCGTTCTTCGCCTACGGTCGATGAAAATGGATGAAACTTGTTGGAGATTAAAGAGAGTGAGAAGAGCTTCAAAAAGTTTAACTACGGCCTAAGCTAATTCTTTATGGATTGGGAGATTTGGAGCATCAATTTTCCGCCATGATGGGTTCCATTTGTGCGTGCAGCTGAAATGCTACGGGGAAGAAGAAGGCCGTACTTTTTCCTATTATTTATATTATTATTTAATTAGGTTATTATCCAATAAAGGTCCGTTTACCCACTTACTCCATTTTCAGCCCAACGACTGTGTTTCCTAGCTAATAACCCCTATTCCTGATCCATCTAACTATGTCCCGCAGGCCCAAGAGGTCATCTCAGCCTCCATTTTTCAGATTTAAAATAATTCCTTTATTTTAATATTCTGACGTATTCAAAAATCCACCGGAGCTACATACGGACTCCGAAAAATCCAAAAAATATATTTTTGGCTATGTTTTGACGATACGAATCTAACAAAATTATTTTCGTCGAATTCTGAGGCTGCTTGAAAAATGGCCATTTTTAAGGCGTTTAAATTTAACTAAAATAGTCAAAACACATTTTCTTTTGCCATGCTCACATATTAATTCGAAAAATTCTGAACATTAAAATCTAGCTATAATTTGACATTCCGGTTCCAACAAAAGTGGTTTCGTCGAAAACAGAGGTCGTTTGAAAAATGACTATTTTTAAGGCCAATATATTTAATATTAAAAATACATTTTTAAACAAATAAATCCCGAAACTCAAAATATATAAGTGTTTACTGTTTTTCAATGCAGAAACGTCATTCTAAACTCAATGGAAGTGGTTTCGAGTTCAAATTCCTTCGTATGTAAAAAGTAGTATTTTTGACCTTTATATATTTCATAACGACCTTTTTAAATTTTAATTTTGACATAACTTTTGATTCCCGTTATGAAATTTCGATTTTTCAGATTTGTTAGAAAGATATTTTTAAGGAGATTCTAATATTTTTGGTTTCACTAAAATCCGTTAAATTTTGCATCCTGTACGGTCAGTCAAAGTTCAAGTTTGACTTTTCAAACTACAGCGCTATTTCTAACTTTTTTTAATAATTAAAATTAAATTATTTTTCGTTTTTAACTTCAATTAAAATAAACTTTTCATCGTTATTTTTTCAAATAAATCATTTTAATTATTCAAAATTCATTAAAATTTCTAAAATAAAATTTTTAAATTGGCCCCAAAATTCAGGGTCGTTACAGTCTCCCCCACTTAAAATCTTTTCGTCCTCGAAAAGGAACGAAGATAAAAGTGTTTAATTTATTAACTCATCTTTCCTTCTTTTATTGGTTTCAAAATTTTTATAGTTGATTAACTATCACTCTCAACTCATTCTAGGGCATTACTAACCCCATCTCTAATGAGTTTTCTCATTCTAGGATACATGCTGATCCTATCTCTAATGAGTATTCTTATCGGATATTACTAATCCATTCTCTGATGAGCCTTTTATTTAGTTCTAACGAGTTGTACCCCAAAGATTTGAGCTAACCAAAGCTCTGATACCAACTGTGATGACCCGGAAGTTCCCATCCTTTGAATCGGCCATAAACCACACAGGTCTGAACCAAAGGTTGGAAATCTGCGGATACATCAACTTTGGGATTACAACAACATCAGAACAAATAACAAAAGACTTTTATAACATCAATAATAAATGTTACATCAGAGTACAGAATATATCAGAGTACAGAATATAATACAGCGGAAGGTAAAATACAATAATTTAATACAATGCACAGTGGAAGACTTCAATGTTCTGGACACACCTTTAAGCTTCAATCCAGCATCCTGTTCGAGATAAGAACCTGTAGACAAACTACTCGACTGCACGTGTGGAAAAGAGGGCACCCGAGTTTGCAAAGTGAAACAAACTACGAGTCAGTCATGGGACTGGTGTGAGAATCCTTAACAAATATACTAGTAGTAATAAAGCAAATCCAAGGACCACGCCGCTAACGCGGAACGGGTTTACTCCAATGGATTGTCGTGCATAACTTAAAGTAAATCGTTAAATAACGCAATGCTTTTTAGAAAAATGAAACCACCATAAGACTCAGGTCCCATCACACAATGCAACGCACACCAGAGGATAGAGTTTTACCTTATGGTGATTAAAAGATGATAAATACGTAAAAACGATATTATTATTAGTGTGTATATGTTTTAATAAAACATTTCAATCATAATTTATCAATCCTAGGAAGCATAGGTACCCATATATTATGCCTCCATACTAGTAATACAATCAAGACCATAAGGGTCGTATTGGAAATTTGGATTTCCATCATGAGTCAAGGCTAGAGAGGAGCTCCTTACCGATTCGAGACACTCTAGCTAATGTCTCAGTGTAACAACCCGAAAATCTGGGCCAGTTTAAAATTTTTAATTTGGCAATTTTAGCGAATTTTGAATATTTAAAATAGGTTATTTTAAATAAAATCGACGAGAAATTTATTTTGAATAGAAATCGAACGTATATATTATACGCGTCGTCGTTAGAAAATAAATAATTATATATAATTATAAATGGAATTGAAAATGGCGCGGTAGTTCGATAATTCGATTTCAAACTTCAATTGAATGTACCGAGTGCAAAACAATCCGGATTTTAGTGAAACCAAAAATGATGGAATCTAATTGAGAATATTCCAACGAATCCGAAAAATCAAAATTTCATAGCGGGAATCAAAAGATATGTCCAGTTGAAAATTCTGAATAGTCGCTATGGAATTCAGGCCCTTAAAAATAGCAATTTTGCAAACGACCTCGGATTTCGACGAAACCACTTTTGTTGGGTCCGTGATGTAAAGTTATTGCTAGGTTTCAAATTTCATAATTTTTCGAATCAATATGTGAGCGTGGAAAAAGAAAACGTGTTTGACCAGTTTCAGTTGATTTTAATCGACTGGAAATTGGCCATTTTTCCAACGGTCTCAGAATTCGACGAAACTAGTTTTGTTAGGATCGTATCGTCAATACGAAGCTAGAAAATATTTTTCGGGAATTTTTCGAGTTAGTATGTGGCCCTGGTAATTTGAAATGTATGTTCGAATTGAATATATAAAGATTTATGTTTTAAATTCAACGAAAACTGAATGAAACGATCGAATTGGGTTACGATACATAGGCCATTGTGTTCCGAATGGGGGCAATTGGCTAGGGGCGACACTCGTTGGGTTTGGATTGGAGTTCGTGGCGATAACCATGTATTTTTAGAAGTAAATGAATTAAATAATATAAAAAAAATTAATATAAAACCACCCCCCTCCCTCGGCCAATCATAAAACAGAAAAAAAAAGGGAGAAAAAAACCCGTAGGCCCTAGTTTTAACGGCGGAAAGAGCTCGGATCTTTGAGCTCCGAAATCTCCAAATCCAAGGGGAATTAATCCGAACTAAATACATGAAATCCAAGAGCGAGGAGAGCTCTTCGAGTCAGCACCAGTTTGATCGAATATTGTGGAGGAGGTTGCTCAAATTTCGAGCATGAACTGCTCCGCTTCGCCCTCACTTTCCAGGCGCTGCAGACCACCGGAGGCGACGCGCTTGACCGGGGGGGTGCGTTACCTGAAGGACTTCGAGGAGGTGCTAATGGATGAACGTCCGACGCGACAGATCGATGGCAATGGCGAACTTTTATGGTCGAGCTCAGGTCGACGAATTTCAAAAGGAACCTGAAACATACGGGATGCGTCAATGAGGAAGACAGTGTAAATCTTTAACCCTATAATTAAATACATTAGCAAAAAAAAAAAATCTGATCTTTATTGTAATAAAATTGTTTTAAAATCTGAAATATTTATAAAAAATAGCATTGATTTTAAATTTAAATATGTTTTGAATAAAAATATAAAGACGTTGTTATAAAAATATGAAGACGTTGTTTTAAAAATATAAAGACGTTGTTTTAAAAATATGAAGACGTTGTTTTAAAAATATAAAGACGTTGTTTTAAAAATATGAAGACGTTGTTTTAAAAATATGAGGACGTTGTTTTAAAAATATGAAGACGTTGTTTTAAAAATATGAAGACGTTGTTTTAAAAATATGAAGACGTTGTTTTAAAAATATGAAGACGTTGTTTTAAAAATATAAAGACGTTGTTTTAAAAATATGAAGACGTTGTTTTAAAAATATGAAGACGTTGTTTTAAAAATATGAAGACGTTGTTTTAAAAATATGAAGACATGATTTTTTTTATTATATAAAGATAGGATTTTTAATTAAATAAAAATATGATCTTTATCGAAGGTATACTATTATTAAAATAGTTAAGCTGTGTAAATATTTTTAGAAAGCTAAAAATATGATTTTCAGATCATATACGCTATATATGAAATAGTCATGCTGTGGAAGAACTTATAATTCGATAAAATTATGATTTTCAGACTATGTGCGATGGATAAAATCGAAAATTGACAACCAAAGAATGACGGAGTGGAACCCCAAAGGTGAGAATTTCTCACTCTTCAATTTCTTTTCTAGTCATATATATATACTAGGATGCAGACGGTGCTTAGTAGCACCCGACACAATCGTCCACAGACCATGGACTTGTTTGTTTGGTTGCATAGATTAGTTAGATTATTTGATTGAAATTGAACTGTTTGGTGAAATGAATGGATTGGATTGATGTGTGAATGGCGTGGGCCTTCACTAGACCGGGGATTATGCTAGGCCTTATCCCGTTTCTAGTATCGTGCCGTTATGCCGCCGAAATTTTCTAAAATACGTTAGAAAAATAAAAATAACATTTTATTGAATAAATGAACTGAATAGAACATTCATAAGTTGAATAAAATATTTTATCGTTAAAAATATAGTTTTAACGTGGAAGTGAATAAAATAAATATTCATTTACAAACCGGACGGTTTGTTTATGTACACCTATTTGAAGGACATTGATTGGGACGATAAATTTTACACATCGCCCAACTGCACAAATAAAATCTGTGTTTGATTGTTTGAAACCCCACAAGGGTGTTGGGATGAAATTTGAAGTTCACTCATCCTGATTAATTAAATATGTCGATTGATTGACAGGCTGTTATAAGCGTTAGATACCTATATTTGATGCTTATACAGTGTAGTGCACTTTGGTTGATGGTTGATTATCTATCGTTGCTATTATATACATTTGTTGTATGGAATCCATATGATTAACTTTATGTGGTGATTGATTGGGCCTCATTCCAATTTAGAAAATAAAGAATAATATAAAATAAAGGTTCATGTGTTGACAGTTTCATCCATTGAGATTGGTCATGTGTTGAACGAAATATTTTAGTAATAAAATTTACATCTTTATAATATAAAATAAAGGTTCATGTGTTGACAGTACTCATCCATTGAGATTGGTCATGTGTTGAACGAAATATTTTGATAATAACAACTATTTTGAAAAAGAAATATTTGAAATAGAATATTTGAAAATAGAAATTTATGAAGCCGTGTTGATTAGATTGACGCCATTTTGACGTGAACGATATTTATATCGATTTTAAACGATTTCGAAATGAAATGAATTGAAAACGATTTCGAAATGAATTGAATTGAAAACGATTTCGAAATGAATTGAATTGAAAACGATTTCGAAATGAATTGAATTGAAAACGATTTCGAAATGAATTGAATTGAAAACGATTTCGAAATGAATTGAATTGAAAACGATTTTGAAATGAATTGAATTGAAAGCGAATTGAAATGAATTCAAATTGAATTGAAATTTGAATTGAATAGAAATGAATTTTAAAACGAAATTACAAAGAAGAATTCAATTTTGATTTGAATTGAAAAGGAAGTTGAAATTGCTTTTGAAACGAATTTAAAACTATTTATATAATTCGTTTTAAATAGAAATCGACGAAATATATATTATATATATTATATATATAATATAATGGCCTGAATAGAACGCGCCGCGCCGCGGCAGTTCGCGAATTTCGACCATTTATTTCAAACGGACATTACGGGAGATCCGACCGTCGGATTCTCCTAAAACTGGAACCGTTGGGTTCGTATCGAAAAGAGCTTTCTAATTAATATTAGAAATTTGAAATATAACGGTTAGATTTGGAGATACGTCCAAATCAAATTCGAAAAAGGTCACTGTAAGTGCAGTTCGATGACCGTTGATGGAAATCGACTGTATGGGCCTTGATAAAATTATTAAAAATAATAATAATTTGTGTAAAATCATAAGAAATGATTTAGAAAGAATTGGGATGAAAAACTCCATATTTGAAAAGATAAAAATAGATTTTTATCGAAATGAACTAGTTTTGAACTAGAAATATAATTCTATTTATTTTTAAATAAATAAATTGAATTTAAAAAGGGTTTTTAAAATAAACAAAATTTCCAATGATTGCATTGGAGTGGATTTGAATCGAAATTGTCTTCGGAATATTTCGATGTTGGAATTCGTGATTATACGGATGTTGTTATGGAAATTTGAAAGATATATATTTATATCGTTATTTCCAATACGACATTTGTTAATCGTAGAATTTGATATTGAATATAAGCTGATATATTTTCTATTCAGAGCCTTGTATTGAATATCAAATGTGATTTGGGTTTGTCGTGAATGGTGTCTTCACTAACACTGTTCTTGAACCCAGTTGAGAAAAGATTAAATCTTTTTATTTAGATTTAATGAAGTGTACCAATTAAATAATATTTAATTGAAATTGAATTGATATTGATTTTTGGGTTTATCGTGGACAGTGTTTTAAATAACACTCGTTCTTTAACCCGATAATTAATGAATGTGATTTTGGGTTTATCGTGAACTGTGTTTTAAATGACACTGATTCTTTAACCCAGTTAAAGATTAAAACTAAGTGGAGTTTTAATGAATCTTTAATTAGATTGAAATGATCGATAATGGAGTACCACCAGTTTTGCTCCAGGCGATAGTTAAATCTTTAATTAGATTTGAACGTGAAATGGTAATTGAATTTACCGATAACACTGTGGTGTTAGAGATGAAGTATTACCAGTTTTACTTCATGGGATAAATAGGTTGGGATTGGGAAATTAAAACATATGATTACTTCGGTAAGTTTCGTTAATCCCGACTAGTTGAATCGAAATTCAAAAGTAGATTAAAGAATAAATTCAAGGAATTTATCTTTGATAAAATTTATGGGAACCTTTCCCTATGAACGTGAAATTTAGAAACTAACTGTCGGTTAGCCAAGCAGAATGGTTTTCTGGATATTGATCTGATGTTGGTTTCGGCCTTCGGGGTAATATTTGGGAAATTATTCTCTTGATTAATTTACGGTTAGTGACTGATGAATTGGAATGAGGCGTATGTTGTGTTTGTGTAACACTTATTTAAAATATACGCGAGTTATTCGGAAAGGCCGGGTTTATCCCATTCTGGATAACTGATACGACGATAAGTCGAAGATGAAGACGATGGTCGAAGACCGGAGGTCTTCACGTCGTTTGGGTGATTACTGATGATCTTGATTGGGCTGTACACCCAAGAAGATGGAAACAGTTGGTGATCGTCCAGACGTACTTGGAGATCGATGGATATGCGGGGTACTAGGTGCCTCCGGTTTCGTTCAGACCCAGAACGGACTTGTAAATGGACTGTGTGTTTGACATTGGATTTTAGTCCATGTGATTGATCTCTATTAAATATATATCTGTTTGGCGGCGGAGAATTTATTCTCTTGCTTAACGCCCTTCTCTGAGACGTACGAGCTCAGGGGTTATATATTGATGGATATCAAACGCATGGAGTGAATTGCCTGTGTGGCATGCCTAAGTGGCAATTGATCGAGGCTTCTGTTGAAAAGCAAAGTCTTGTGGTGATGATTAAAGCACGGCCTTTGTGGCGTAGCTTTGTGTAACGTTTACTTCGCGAGTTTCACACCCGGTATGAACCAAAAACGGGAGACGGACCTCAGGGAGGGCATGCGTTTCCTTCTAGCTAAAAAGTGGCGTCAGTGGTTTTACACGCCCTGACGAGTTTGACTTATGTGGTTGTTGCTGTTGCGAGGCGCCTCGGATTGATCGGTCGTTCTCAAACCGATGGAGTCATTTAGTTGGCTCACTTACGCCCCAAAGGGCGGCGAAACGCATGTTCAGGGTTTAAGTTTAATCCACATCGGTGGACTGGCCCTGACGATCCAAGGGCCCACCTGAGTCTGGGTCCTGTGGCTCGGGCTAGAGAGTCACGAATCGGTAGAGGACTATCTTTTGCCTCGGTTCATAGACGGAAATCCAATTTCCAAATACGTGACATTTGCGGTTTTATTTGTAGAGCCTAGTATGGCGACATAGTGGGATGGGGCGCTCATGCCGCCTATGATTGATACTTATGATTTGAAGTTGTTTTATACACTATGCACTTATAATAGTATCAAACGATTTGTTTTAACCGTATCAAGCATTCTTTGGCTGTTATAAGGGAAAACCCTATCCTCGGCTGCGTTGCATTGTGTGATGGGACCTGGGTCTTATAACAGCTTCATTCTTCTTTATTTAGCATTGCGCTGTTTGTTTTATGCACTGGTATTCTTGGGAGGAAACCCGTTCCGTGTTATACGGCGTGGTCCCTTGATTTACCGAACATTAAAAATAAAGATTAACTGTTTTAGTTCTCACACCAGTCACATGACTGACCTGGAGTTTATTGTTTTAACCTAAACTCTGGGTGCCCCTATTTTGACACGGGCAGCTAGTAGTTTTGGTTTTGCAGATTTATATTCATAGGATCCTGGTTTACAGCTGGAACGATATCCGGAAAGCTTTGTATCCGTATATCTCTTCTAGTTGTGTATTGTATTATTTTCCGCTGCGATGTATTTAAATCTCTGATATTTCTGTGTAATATTCTTTTATACTCTGTATATTCTTGTAATCTGATGCATTGTTGTAATATACAATGAAATGTTCTTCTGTATGCGTTCTGTTTTGTCGTGTTCTCAAACGATAGGGCGTTTCGAACGGCCTGGATCGGTTTAGCGACTGGTTCGGACCGAGCGAAATTCCTTCTCGTCACAGTTGGTATCAGAGCTTTGGTTTACAAAGCTCAGAGAACAAGACACATTAGAACCATACAAAAGAATTCATCAGATATTGGATTAGTAATATCCAATGGGAATGACTCGTTAGAGATAGGATTAGTAGTATCCTAGAACGAGTGTGAAGAGTATATTTTTAAAGTGAACAAATTTTGTTTTGAAAATCTAAATCAACTATTCGTATTTGATTATTTATTTATATTGATTTTGGACAGTCCAGTATATAAAGATTTTGGATATACACCTTGCAAACGTATAGTCAAAGTTTTAATATATTGGATAGATATAGGATCACACTCTAGTCGCCCGGACCTGATTCTGATGATTGACGCGTCATCATTAGTAATTAGTTTCGTGTTTCGAAGGTGTGATTTTCTATATATTTCCATTGGACTGGTGTGAGAACCAAAACTTATATAGTTAGAACACATTGTTGTGAATTGGCATCAAAGACATGATTTTTGTATATGTATCAAAATTATGAATTTGAAACTCTAATTCACTAATTGATTGATGTTTGTGTTGTTTGTTCATTTGTTTGATAATTTTGAACCATTTAGCCTAATTTTATCAAATATTGAATTGTATCGAAAATTAGTTGCATTTGCTTGCATATACTTGCACTTACATTGAACAGGTCATAGCAAGGAGGCTAGAGCAGAGAATAAAATTTGTTTGCCCGACAAATAGGTACATGTTTACTACATAATTTACTGTTTTGTTTGGGTGGTGATGATTTTATGAGCCTATTGGCTAGCCGCTTGGCTTTTTCTTTTTCTTTTTGAGATCTGAAGGACCGGGGAAGCTATTTGAAATTCCCCGATGCTCCCGGTGCAGGGGAGGTTATGGCGAAATTTTTCGAAAATTTAGGGTGTTAGCCAAATTTTTGAAATTTTAGAAAATTCTCAGAAACTGAAAAGTTGGAGAATGGAAGCCAGATCGAGCGTAGAGTTGAATAATCAAACCACTTTCGACTTTGTTCCTTTTCGGGGACGAAAAGTTTTAAGTGGGGGAGATTGTAACAACCCGAAAATCTGGGCCAGTTTAAAATTTTTAATTTGGCAATTTTAGCGAATTTTGAATATTTAAAATAGGTTATTTTAAATAAAATCGACGAGAAATTTATTTTGAATAGAAATCGAACGTATATATTATACGCATCGTCGTTAGAAAATAAATAATTATATATAATTATAAATGGAATTGAAAATGGCGCGGTAGTTCGATAATTCGATTTCAAACTTCAATTGAATGTACCGGGTGCAAAACAATCCGGATTTTAGTGAAACCAAAAATGATGGAATCTAATTGAGAATATCTTTCCAACGAATCCGGAAAATCAAAATTTCATAGCGGGAATCAAAAGATATGTCCAGTTGAAAATTCTGAATAGTCGCTATGGAATTCAGGCCCTTAAAAATAGCAATTTTGCAAACGACCTCGGATTTCGACGAAACCACTTTTGTTGGGTCCGTGATGTAAAGTTATTGCTAGGTTTCAAATTTCATAATTTTTCGAATCAATATGTGAGCGTGGAAAAAGAAAACGTGTTTGACCAGTTTCAGTTGATTTTAATCGACTGGAAATTGGCCATTTTTCAAACGGTCTCAGAATTCGACGAAACTAGTTTTGTTAGGATCGTATCGTCAATACGAAGCTAGAAAATATTTTTCGGGAATTTTTCAAGTTAGTATGTGGCCCTGGTAATTTGAAATGTATGTTCGAATTGAATATATAAAGATTTATGTTTTAAATTCAACGAAAACTGAACGAAACGATCGAATTGGGTTACGATACATATGCCATTGTGTTCGGAATGGGGGCAATTGGCTAGGGGCGACACTCGTTGGGTTTGGATTGGAGTTCGTGGCGATAACCATGTATTTTTAGAAGTAAATGAATTAAATAATATAAAAAAAATTAATATAAAACCACCCCCCCGGCCAATCATAAAACAGAAAAAAAGGGAGAAAAAAACCCGTAGGCCCTAGTTTTAATGGCGGAAAGAGCTCGGATCTTTGAGCTCCGAAATCTCCAAATCCAAGGGGAATTAATCCGAACTAAATACATGAAATCCAAGAGCGAGGAGAGCTCTTCGAGTCAGCACCAGTTTGATCGAATATTGTGGAGGAGGTTGCTCAAATTTCGAGCATGAACTGCTCCGCTTCGCCCTCAATTTCCAGGCGCTGCAGACCACCGGAGGCGACGCGCTTGATCGGGGGGGCGCGTTACCTGAAGGACTTCGAGGAGGTGCTAATGGATGAACGTCCGACGCGACAGATCGATGGCAATGGCGAACTTTTATGGTCGAGCTCAGGTCGACGAATTTCAAAAGGAACCTGAAGCATACGGGATGCGTCAATGAGGAAGACAGTGTAAATCTTTAACCCTGTAATTAAATACATTAGCAAAAAAAAAATCTGATCTTTATTATAATAAAATTGTTTTAAAATCTGAAATATTTATAAAAAAATAGCATTGATTTTAAATTTAAATATGTTTTGAATAAAAATATAAAGACGTTGTTATAAAAATATGAAGACGTTGTTTTAAAAATATGAAGACGTTGTTTTAAAAATATGAAGACGTTGTTTTAAAAATATAAAGACGTTGTTTTAAAAATATGAAGACGTTGTTTTAAAAATATGAGGACGTTGTTTTAAAAATATGAAGACGTTGTTTTAAAAATATGAAGACGTTGTTTTAAAAATATGAAGACGTTGTTTTAAAAATATGAAGACGTTGTTTTAAAAATATAAAGACGTTGTTTTAAAAATATGAAGATGTTGTTTTAAAAATATGAAGACGTTGTTTTAAAAATATGAAGACGTTGTTTTAAAAATATGAAGACATGATTTTTTTTATTATATAAAGACAGGATTTTTAATTAAATAAAAATATGATCTTTATCGAAGGTATACTATTATTAAAATAGTTAAGCTGTGTAAATATTTTTAGAAAGCTAAAAATATGATTTTTCAGATCATATACACTATATATGAAATAGTCATGCTGTGGAAGAACTTATAATTCGATAAAATTATGATTTTCAGACTATGTGCGATGGATAAAATCGAAAATTGACAACCAAAGAATGACGGAGTGGAACCCCAAAGGTGAGAATTTCTCACTCTTCAATTTCTTTTCTAGTCATATATATATACTAGGATGCAGACGGTGCTTAGTAGCACCCGACACAATCGTCCACAGACCATGGACTTGTTTGTTTGGTTGCATAGATTAGTTAGATTATTTGATTGAAATTGAACTGTTTGGTGAAATGAATGGATTGGATTGATGTGTGAATGGCGTGGGCCTTCACTAGACCGGGGATTAGGCTTGGCCTTATCCCGTTTCTAGTATCGTGCCGTTATGTCGCCGAAATTTTCTAAAATACGTTAGAAAAATAAAAATAACATTTTATTGAATAAATGAACTGAATAGAACATTCATAAGTTGAATAAAATATTTTATCGTTAAAAATATAGTTTTAACGTGGAAGTGAATAAAATAAATATTCATTTACAAACCGGACGGTTTGTTTATGTACACCTATTTGAAGGACATTGATTGGGACGATAAATTTTACACATCGCCCAACTGCACAAATAAAATCTGTGTTTGATTGTTTGAAACCCCACACGGGTGTTGTGATGAAATTTGAAGTTCACTCATCCTGATTAATTAAATATGTCGATCGATTGATTGACAGGCTGTTATAAGCGTTAGATACCTATATTTGATGCTTATACAGTGTAGTGCACTTTGGTTGATGGTTGATTATCTATCGTTGCTATTATATACATTTGTTGTATGGAATCCATATAATTAACTTTATATGGTGATTGATTGGGCCTCATTCCAATTTAGAAAATAAAGAATAATATAAAATAAAGGTTCATGTGTTGACAGTTTCATCCATTGAGATTGGTCATATGTTGAACGAAATATTTTAGTAATAAAATTTACATCTTTATAATATAAAATAAAGGTTCATGTGTTGACAGTACTCATCCATTGAGATTGGTCATATGTTGAACGAAATATTTTGATAATAACAACTATTTTGAAAAAGAAATATTTGAAATAGAATATTTGAAAATAGAAATTTATGAAGCCGTGTTGATTAGATTGACGCCATTTTGACGTGAACGATATTTATATCGATTTTAAACGATTTCGAAATGAAATGAATTGAAAACGATTTCGAAATGAATTGAATTGAAAACGATTTCGAAATGAATTGAATTGAAAACGATTTCGAAATGAATTGAATTGAAAATGATTTCGAAATGAATTGAATTGAAAACGATTTCGAAATGAATTGAATTGAAAACGATTTTGAAATGAATTGAATTGAAAGCGAATTGAAATGAATTCAAATTGAATTGAAATTTGAATTGAATAGAAATGAATTTTAAAACGAAATTACAAAGAAGAATTCAATTTTGATTTGAATTGAAAAGGAAGTTGAAATTGCTTTTGAAACGAATTTAAAACTATTTATATAATTCGTTTTAAATAGAAATCGACGAAATATATATTATATATATTATATATATAATATAATGGCCTGAATAGAACGCGCCGCGCCGCGGCAGTTCGCGAATTTCGACCATTTATTTCAAACGGACATTACGGGAGATCCGACCGTCGGATTCTCCTAAAACCGGAACCGTTGGGTTCGTATCGAAAAGAGCTTTCTAATGAATATTAGAAATTTGAAATCTAACGGTTGGATTTGGAGATACGTCCAAATAAAATTCGAAAAAGGTCGCTGTAAGTGCAGTTCGATGACCGTTGATGGAAATCGACTGTACGGGCCTTGATAAAATTATTAAAAATAGTAATAATTTGTGTAAAATCATAAGAAATGATTTAGAAAGAATTGGGATGAAAAACTCCATATTTGAAAAGATAAAAATAGATTTTTATCGAAATGAACTAGTTTTGAACTAGAAATATAATTCTATTTATTTTTAAATAAATAAATTGAATTTAAAAAGGGTTTTAAAAATAACCAAAATTTCCAATGATTGCATTGGAGTGGATTTGAATCGAAATTGTCTTCGGAATATTTCGATGTTGGAATTCGTGATTATACGGATGTTGTTATGGAAATTTGAAAGATATATATTTATATCGTTATTTCCAATACGACATTTGTTAATCGTAGAATTTGATATTGAATATAAGCCGATATATTTTCTATTCAGAGCCTTGTATTGAATATCAAATGTGATTTGGGTTTGTCGTGAATGGTGTCTTCACTAACACTGTTCTTGAACCCAGTTGAGAAAAGATTAAATCTTTTTATTTAGATTTAATGAAGTGTACCAATTAAATAATATTTAATTGAAATTGAATTGATATTGATTTTTGGGTTTATCGTGGATAGTGTTTTAAATAACACTCGTTCTTTAACCCGATAATTAATGAATGTGATTTTGGGTTTATCGTGAACTGTGTTTTAAATGACACTGATTCTTTAACCCAGTTAAAGATTAAAACTAAGTGTAGTTTTAATGAATCTTTAATTAGATTGAAATGATCGATAATGGAGTACCACCAGTTTTGCTCCAGGCGATAGTTAAATCTTTAATTAGATTTGAACGTGAAATGGTAATTGAATTTACCGATAACACTGTGGTGTTAGAGATGAAGTATTACCAGTTTTACTTCATGGGATAAATAGGTTGGGATTGGGAAATTAAAACAAATGATTACTTCGGTAAGTTTCGTTAATCCCGACTAGTTGAATCGAAATTCAAAAGTAGATTAAAGAATAAATTCAAGGAATTTATCTTTGATAAAATTTATGGGAACCTTTCCCTATGAACGTGAAATTTAGAAACTAACTGTCGGTTAGCCAAGCAGAATGGTTTTCTGGATATTGATCTGATGTTGGTTTCGGCCTTCGGGGTAATATTTGGGAAATTATTCTCTTGATTAATTTACTGTTAGTGACTGATGAATTGGAATGAGGCGTATGTTGTGTTTGTGTAACACTTATTTAAAATATACGCGAGTTATTCGGAAAGACCGGGTTTATCCCATTCTGGATAACTGATACGACGATAAGTCGAAGATGAAGACGATGGTCGAAGACCGGAGGTCTTCACGTCGTTTGGGTGATTACTGATGATCTTGATTGGGCTGTACACCCAAGAAGATGGAAACAGTTGGTGATCGTCCAGACGTACTTGGAGATCGATGGATATGCGGGGTACTAGGTGCCTCCGGTTTCGTTCAGACCCAGAACGGACTTGTAAATGGACTGTGTGTCTGACATTGGATTTTAGTCCGTGTGATTGATCTCTATTAAATATATATCTGTTTGGCGGCGGAGAATTTATTCTCTTGCTTAACGCCCTTCTCTGAGACGTATGAGCTCAGGGGTTATATATTGATGGATATCAAACGCATGGAGTGAATTGGCTAAGTGGCATGCCTAAGTGGCAATTGATCGAGGCTTCTGTTGAAAAGCAAAGTCTTGTGGTGATGATCAAAGCACGGGCTTTGTGGCGTAGCTTTGTGTAACGTTTACTTCGCGAGTTTCACACCCGGTATGAACCAAAAACGGGAGACGGACCTCAGGGAGGGCATGCGTTTCCTTCTAGCTAAAAAGTGGCGTCAGTGGTTTTACACGCCCTGACGAGTTTGACTTATGTGGTTGTTGCTGTTGCGAGGCGCCTCGGATTGATCGGTCGTTCTCGAACCGATGGAGTCATTTAGTTGGCTCACTTACGCCCCAAAGGGCGGCGAAACGCATGTTCAGGGTTTAAGTTTAATCCACATCGGTGGACTGGCCCTGACGATCCAAGGGCCCACCTGAGTCTGGGTCCTGTGGCTCGGGCTAGAGAGTCACGAATCGGTAGAGGACTATCTTTTGCCTCGGTTCATAGACGGAAATCCAATTTCCAAATATGTGACATTTGCGGTTTTATTTGTAGAGCCTAGTATGGCGACATAGTGGGATGGGGCGCTCATGCCGCCTATGATTGATACTTATGATTTGAAGTTGTTTTATACACTATGCACTTATAATAGTATCAAACGATTTGTTTTAACCGTATCAAGCATTCTTTGGCTGTTATAAGGGAAAACCCTATCCTCGGCTGCGTTACATTGTGTGATGGGACCTGGGTCTTATAACAGCTTCATTCTTCTTTATTTAGCATTGCGCTGTTTGTTTTATGCACTGGTATTCTTGGGAGGAAACCCGTTCCGTGTTATACGGCGTGGTCCCTTGATTTACCGAACATTAAAAATAAAGATTAACTGTTTTAGTTCTCACACCAGTCACATGACTGACCTGGAGTTTATTGTTTTAACCTAAACTCTGGGTGCCCCTATTTTGACACGGGCAGCTAGTAGTTTTGGTTTTGCAGATTTATATTCATAGGATCCTGGTTTATAGCTGGAACGATATCCGGAAAGCTTTGTATCCGTATATCTCTTCTAGTTGTGTATTGTATTATTTTCCGCTGCGATGTATTTAAATCTCTGATATTTCTGTGTAATATTCTTTTATACTCTGTATATTCTTGTAATCTGATGCATTGTTGTAATATACAATGAAATGTTCTTCTGTATGCGTTCTGTTTTGTCGTGTTCTCAAACGATAGGGCGTTTCGAACGGCCTGGATCGGTTTAGCGACTGGTTCGGACCGAGCGAAATTCCTTCTCGTCACAGTTGGTATCAGAGCTTTGGTTTACAAAGCTCAGAGAACAAGACACATTAGAACCATACAAAAGAATTCATCAGATATTGGATTAGTAATATCCAATGGGAATGACTCGTTAGAGATAGGATTAGTAGTATCCTAGAACGAGTGTGAAGAGTATATTTTTAAAGTGAACAAATTTTGTTTTGAAAATCTAAATCAACTATTCGTATTTGATTATTTATTTATATTGATTTTGGACAGTCCAGTATATAAAGATTTTGGATATACACCTTGCAAACGTATAGTCAAAGTTTTAATATATTGGATAGATATAGGATCACACTCTAGTCGCCCGGACCTGATTCTGATGATTGACGCGTCATCATTAGTAATTAGTTTCGTGTTTCGAAGGTGTGATTTTCTATATATTTCCATTGGACTGGTGTGAGAACCAAAACTTATATAGTTAGAACACATTGTTGTGAATTGGCATCAAAGACATGATTTTTGTATATGTATCAAAATTATGAATTTGAAACTCTAATTCACTAATTGATTGATGTTTGTGTTGTTTGTTCATTTGTTTGATAATTTTGAACCATTTAGCCTAATTTTATCAAATATTGAATTGTATCGAAAATTAGTTGCATTTGCTTGCATATACTTGCACTTACATTGAACAGGTCATAGCAAGGAGGCTAGAGCAGAGAATAAAATTTGTTTGCCCGACAAATAGGTACATGTTTACTACATAATTTACTGTTTTGTTTGGGTGGTGATGATTTTATGAGCCTATTGGCTAGCCGCTTGGCTTTTTCTTTTTCTTTTTGAGATCTGAAGGACCGGGGAAGCTATTTGAAATTCCCCGATGCTCCCGGTGCAGGGGAGGTTATGGCGAAATTTTTCGAAAATTTAGGGTGTTAGCCAAATTTTTGAAATTTTAGAAAATTCTCAGAAACTGAAAAGTTGGAGAATGGAAGCCAGATCGAGCGTAGAGCTGAATAATCAAACCACTTTCGACTTTGTTCCTTTTCGGGGACGAAAAGTTTTAAGTGGGGGAGATTGTAACAACCCGAAAATCTGGGCCAGTTTAAAATTTTTAATTTGGCAATTTTAGCGAATTTTGAATATTTAAAATAGGTTATTTTAAATAAAATCGACGAGAAATTTATTTTGAATAGAAATCGAACGTATATATTATACGCATCGTCGTTAGAAAATAAATAATTATATATAATTATAAATGGAATTGAAAATGGCGCGGTAGTTCGATAATTCGATTTCAAACTTCAATTGAATGTACCGGGTGCAAAACAATCCGGATTTTAGTGAAACCAAAAATGATGGAATCTAATTGAGAATATCTTTCCAACGAATCCGGAAAATCAAAATTTCATAGCGGGAATCAAAAGATATGTCCAGTTGAAAATTCTGAATAGTCGCTATGGAATTCAGGCCCTTAAAAATAGCAATTTTGCAAACGACCTCGGATTTCGACGAAACCACTTTTGTTGGGTCTGTGATGTAAAGTTATTGCTAGGTTTCAAATTTCATAATTTTTCGAATCAATATGTGAGCGTGGAAAAAGAAAACGTGTTTGACCAGTTTCAGTTGATTTTAATCGACTGGAAATTGGCCATTTTTCAAACGGTCTCAGAATTCGACGAAACTAGTTTTGTTAGGATCGTATCGTCAATACGAAGCTAGAAAATATTTTTCGGGAATTTTTCGAGTTAGTATGTGGCCCTGGTAATTTGAAATGTATGTTCGAATTGAATATATAAAGATTTATGTTTTAAATTCAACGAAAACTGAACGAAACGATCGAATTGGGTTACGATACATATGCCATTGTGTTCGGAATGGGGGCAATTGGCTAGGGGCGACACTCGTTGGGTTTGGATTGGAGTTCGTGGCGATAACCATGTATTTTTAGAAGTAAATGAATTAAATAATATAAAAAAAATTAATATAAAACCACCCCCCCGGCCAATCATAAAACAGAAAAAAAGGGAGAAAAAAACCCGTAGGCCCTAGTTTTAACGGCGGAAAGAGCTCGGATCTTTGAGCTCCGAAATCTCCAAATCCAAGGGGAATTAATCCGAACTAAATACATGAAATCCAAGAGCGAGGAGAGCTCTTCGAGTCAGCACCAGTTTGATCGAATATTGTGGAGGAGGTTGCTCAAATTTCGAGCATGAACTGCTCCGCTTCGCCCTCAATTTCCAGGCGCTGCAGACCATCGGAGGCGACGCGCTTGATCGGGGGGGCGCGTTACCTGAAGGACTTCGAGGAGGTGCTAATGGATGAACGTCCGACGCGACAGATCGATGGCAATGGCGAACTTTTATGGTCGAGCTCAGGTCGACGAATTTCAAAAGGAACCTGAAGCATACGGGATGCGTCAATGAGGAAGACAGTGTAAATCTTTAACCCTGTAATTAAATACATTAGCAAAAAAAAAAATCTGATCTTTATTATAATAAAATTGTTTTAAAATCTGAAATATTTATAAAAAAATAGCATTGATTTTAAATTTAAATATGTTTTGAATAAAAATATAAAGACGTTGTTATAAAAATATGAAGACGTTGTTTTAAAAATATGAAGACGTTGTTTTAAAAATATGAAGACGTTGTTTTAAAAATATAAAGACGTTGTTTTAAAAATATGAAGACGTTGTTTTAAAAATATGAGGACGTTGTTTTAAAAATATGAAGACGTTGTTTTAAAAATATGAAGACGTTGTTTTAAAAATATGAAGACGTTGTTTTAAAAATATGAAGACGTTGTTTTAAAAATATAAAGACGTTGTTTTAAAAATATGAAGACGTTGTTTTAAAAATATGAAGACGTTGTTTTAAAAATATGAAGACGTTGTTTTAAAAATATGAAGACATGATTTTTTTTATTATATAAAGACAGGATTTTTAATTAAATAAAAATATGATCTTTATCGAAGGTATACTATTATTAAAATAGTTAAGCTGTGTAAATATTTTTAGAAAGCTAAAAATATGATTTTTCAGATCATATACGCTATATATGAAATAGTCATGCTGTGGAAGAACTTATAATTCGATAAAATTATGATTTTCAGACTATGTGCGATGGATAAAATCGAAAATTGACAACCAAAGAATGACGGAGTGGAACCCCAAAGGTGAGAATTTCTCACTCTTCAATTTCTTTTCTAGTCATATATATATACTAGGATGCAGACGGTGCTTAGTAGCACCCGACACAATCGTCCACAGACCATGGACTTGTTTGTTTGGTTGCATAGATTAGTTAGATTATTTGATTGAAATTGAACTGTTTGGTGAAATGAATGGATTGGATTGATGTGTGAATGGCGTGGGCCTTCACTAGACCGGGGATTAGGCTTGGCCTTATCCCGTTTCTAGTATCGTGCCGTTATGCCGCCGAAATTTTCTAAAATATGTTAGAAAAATAAAAATAACATTTTATTGAATAAATGAACTGAATAGAACATTCATAAGTTGAATAAAATATTTTATCGTTAAAAATATAGTTTTAACGTGGAAGTGAATAAAATAAATATTCATTTACAAACCGGACGGTTTGTTTATGTACACCTATTTGAAGGACATTGATTGGGACGATAAATTTTACACATCGCCCAACTGCACAAATAAAATCTGTGTTTGATTGTTTGAAACCCCACACGGGTGTTGTGATGAAATTTGAAGTTCACTCATCCTGATTAATTAAATATGTCGATCGATTGATTGACAGGCTGTTATAAGCGTTAGATACCTATATTTGATGCTTATACAGTGTAGTGCACTTTGGTTGATGGTTGATTATCTATCGTTGCTATTATATACATTTGTTGTATGGAATCCATATAATTAACTTTATATGGTGATTGATTGGGCCTCATTCCAATTTAGAAAATAAAGAATAATATAAAATAAAGGTTCATGTGTTGACAGTTTCATCCATTGAGATTGGTCATGTGTTGAACGAAATATTTTAGTAATAAAATTTACATCTTTATAATATAAAATAAAGGTTCATGTGTTGACAGTACTCATCCATTGAGATTGGTCATGTGTTGAACGAAATATTTTGATAATAACAACTATTTTGAAAAAGAAATATTTGAAATAGAATATTTGAAAATAGAAATTTATGAAGCCGTGTTGATTAGATTGACGCCATTTTGACGTGAACGATATTTATATCGATTTTAAACGATTTCGAAATGAAATGAATTGAAAACGATTTCGAAATGAATTGAATTGAAAACGATTTCGAAATGAATTGAATTGAAAACGATTTCGAAATGAATTGAATTGAAAATGATTTCGAAATGAATTGAATTGAAAACGATTTCGAAATGAATTGAATTGAAAACGATTTTGAAATGAATTGAATTGAAAGCGAATTGAAATGAATTCAAATTGAATTGAAATTTGAATTGAATAGAAATGAATTTTAAAACGAAATTACGAAGAAGAATTCAATTTTGATTTGAATTGAAAAGGAAGTTGAAATTGCTTTTGAAACGAATTTAAAACTATTTATATAATTCGTTTTAAATAGAAATCGACGAAATATATATTATATATATTATATATATAATATAATGGCCTGAATAGAACGCGCCGCGCCGCGGCAGTTCGCGAATTTCGACCATTTATTTCAAACGGACATTACGGGAGATCCGACCGTCGGATTCTCTTAAAACCGGAACCGTTGGGTTCGTATCGAAAAGAGCTTTCTAATGAATATTAGAAATTTGAAATCTAACGGTTGGATTTGGAGATACGTCCAAATAAAATTCGAAAAAGGTCGCTGTAAGTGCAGTTCGATGACCGTTGATGGAAATCGACTGTACGGGCCTTGATAAAATTATTAAAAATAGTAATAATTTGTGTAAAATCATAAGAAATGATTTAGAAAGAATTGGGATGAAAAACTCCATATTTGAAAAGATAAAAATAGATTTTTATCGAAATGAACTAGTTTTGAACTAGAAATATAATTCTATTTATTTTTAAATAAATAAATTGAATTTAAAAAGGGTTTTAAAAATAACCAAAATTTCCAATGATTGCATTGGAGTGGATTTGAATCGAAATTGTCTTCGGAATATTTCGATGTTGGAATTCGTGATTATACGGATGTTGTTATGGAAATTTGAAAGATATATATTTATATCGTTATTTCCAATACGACATTTGTTAATCGTAGAATTTGATATTGAATATAAGCCGATATATTTTCTATTCAGAGCCTTGTATTGAATATCAAATGTGATTTGGGTTTGTCGTGAATGGTGTCTTCACTAACACTGTTCTTGAACCCAGTTGAGAAAAGATTAAATCTTTTTATTTAGATTTAATGAAGTGTACCAATTAAATAATATTTAATTGAAATTGAATTGATATTGATTTTTGGGTTTATCGTGGATAGTGTTTTAAATAACACTCGTTCTTTAACCCGATAATTAATGAATGTGATTTTGGGTTTATCGTGAACTGTGTTTTAAATGACACTGATTCTTTAACCCAGTTAAAGATTAAAACTAAGTGTAGTTTTAATGAATCTTTAATTAGATTGAAATGATCGATAATGGAGTACCACCAGTTTTGCTCCAGGCGATAGTTAAATCTTTAATTAGATTTGAACGTGAAATGGTAATTGAATTTACCGATAACACTGTGGTGTTAGAGATGAAGTATTACCAGTTTTACTTCATGGGATAAATAGGTTGGGATTGGGAAATTAAAACAAATGATTACTTCGGTAAGTTTCGTTAATCCCGACTAGTTGAATCGAAATTCAAAAGTAGATTAAAGAATAAATTCAAGGAATTTATCTTTGATAAAATTTATGGGAACCTTTCCCTATGAACGTGAAATTTAGAAACTAACTGTCGGTTAGCCAAGCAGAATGGTTTTCTGGATATTGATCTGATGTTGGTTTCGGCCTTCGGGGTAATATTTGGGAAATTATTCTCTTGATTAATTTACTGTTAGTGACTGATGAATTGGAATGAGGCGTATGTTGTGTTTGTGTAACACTTATTTAAAATATACGCGAGTTATTCGGAAAGACCGGGTTTATCCCGTTCTGGATAACTGATACGACGATAAGTCGAAGATGAAGACGATGGTCGAAGACCGGAGGTCTTCACGTCGTTTGGGTGATTACTGATGATCTTGATTGGGCTGTACACCCAAGAAGATGGAAACAGTTGGTGATCGTCCAGACGTACTTGGAGATCGATGGATATGCGGGGTACTAGGTGCCTCCGGTTTCGTTCAGACCCAGAACGGACTTGTAAATGGACTGTGTGTCTGACATTGGATTTTAGTCCGTGTGATTGATCTCTATTAAATATATATCTGTTTGGCGGCGGAGAATTTATTCTCTTGCTTAACGCCCTTCTCTGAGACGTATGAGCTCAGGGGTTATATATTGATGGATATCAAACGCATGGAGTGAATTGCCTAAGTGGCATGCCTAAGTGGCAATTGATCGAGGCTTCTGTTGAAAAGCAAAGTCTTGTGGTGATGATCAAAGCACGGGCTTTGTGGCGTAGCTTTGTGTAACGTTTACTTCGCGAGTTTCACACCCGGTATGAACCAAAAACGGGAGACGGACCTCAGGGAGGGCATGCGTTTCCTTCTAGCTAAAAAGTGGCATCAGTGGTTTTACACGCCCTGACGAGTTTGACTTATGTGGTTGTTGCTGTTGCGAGGCGCCTCGGATTGATCGGTCGTTCTCGAACCGATGGAGTCATTTAGTTGGCTCACTTACGCCCCAAAGGGCGGCGAAACGCATGTTCAGGGTTTAAGTTTAATCCACATCGGTGGACTGGCCCTGACGATCCAAGGGCCCACCTGAGTCTGGGTCCTGTGGCTCGGGCTAGAGAGTCACGAATCGGTAGAGGACTATCTTTTGCCTCGGTTCATAGACGGAAATCCAATTTCCAAATACGTGACATTTGCGGTTTTATTTGTAGAGCCTAGTATGGCGACATAGTGGGATGGGGCGCTCATGCCGCCTATGATTGATACTTATGATTTGAAGTTGTTTTATACACTATGCACTTATAATAGTATCAAACGATTTGTTTTAACCGTATCAAGCATTCTTTGGCTGTTATAAGGGAAAACCCTATCCTCGGCTGCGTTGCATTGTGTGATGGGACCTGGGTCTTATAACAGCTTCATTCTTCTTTATTTAGCATTGCGCTGTTTGTTTTATGCACTGGTATTCTTGGGAGGAAACCCGTTCCGTGTTATACGGCGTGGTCCCTTGATTTACCGAACACTAAAAATAAAGATTAACTGTTTTAGTTCTCACACCAGTCACATGACTGACCTGGAGTTTATTGTTTTAACCTAAACTCTGGGTGCCCCTATTTTGACACGGGCAGCTAGTAGTTTTGGTTTTGCAGATTTATATTCACAGGATCCTGGTTTACAGCTGGAACGATATCCGGAAAGCTTTGTATCCGTATATCTCTTCTAGTTGTGTATTGTATTATTTTCCGCTGCGATGTATTTAAATGTAATTTAAATCTCTGATATTTCTGTGTAATATTCTTTTATACTCTGTATATTCTTGTAATCTGATGCATTGTTGTAATATACAATGAAATGTTCTTCTGTATGCGTTCTGTTTTGTCGTGTTCTCAAACGATAGGGCGTTTCGAACGGCCTGGATCGGTTTAGCGACTGGTTCGGACCGAGCGAAATTCCTTCTCGTCACACTCAGGATCCCCTGCAGTGAACCCTTGGAAACAGCAGGGCCGGTCCTCACATACAACTTTGAGGATTGGCAATTCCTAAGCACATGTTTCCCGGTCCTATAGGACCTATCCGAGGCGCCTCATTCCATCATCCACATAAGTAAAATGCCAGGCCGTGTAAAAACCCAAAAACCACTTCTAGCTAGAAAGAAACGTGTTGCTTTCCCTACATTCCCTTCGCCCGTTTTAGACTCTACCGGTTTGTGAGGCTCGCAAAGTTACGTTATAACCACAAGGCCTGCTTTTCAACAAATCCTTGATCATCTTCATCTTAGCGTGCCACATTGTCAATCCATACCGTACCATTTATCATCCATCAATATATAAACGGGTGTTAAGTAATGTATAAATTCTCCACCACCAATCATTTATATATAGACAGAAAATCAATAACATGATATTTAACAGAGTACGATGCCGGACACGCAATCCATTTATAAGCTTATGCTCTGGATCCGAGCGAAAGCCAAATCCATACAAATTAACGTCCGGACGGCCACCACTGTAGCCCCTTCAAGGTAGCTACTCCAATCATGAGCATCAGCAGTCGTCGTCCATTCGATGTAAAGATCGTCGGTCTTCTATCGTCGTCCTCAAATCTTGGATTTAATGTCGCTTAAATTATTTGGAATGAGATAGACTCGGACTTTCCAAATAATTCTCGTATATATATATATATATATATATATATAATTTGGAAATCATTTCATATCGTTTGATTTTAATCTTTATATATAATTATATATAAATCCTACATCCATTTCATTTTACTAAAATTTCTTTTTTAACTACAAATCTTCTTATTTATCCCATATTGATATATATATCATCACACACAACAATGTTTTCTTTTATTATTTTTCTTTCAATTTCCATACATATCATGTACACACAATGTATATTTTGTGTATCATTCCAACTACAACCAAAAATAGGGATTTTTGTGTTTCATTCCCATTACAACCAACATGCATATTTTGGTGCCAACTTCATTACAAAAACGAATTTTTTTAACTTTGTTCATCTTTCATTACAAGCAAAATAATAATTTCATGTGTTAACCTATCCACATAAAAAAATGTAAATCTCTAACTTTATCTTTTTTTTTTATAAAAATCCAATTCCTTAAAATGTAAACTTTCTTACTTTTATTTATTTACATTAAGATGTGAATTTTCTTACTTTTACGAATTACACTAAGAAAATGTTACTTTACTAATTCTTTATTACACCTTGGATTCTTCATATGGTTTCACACTCATATAAGAATGTGAAACTTATTTCAACCTCTCATTACATTGGAGAATATAATCTTTTATTCCAATGTATTATTTCGTTTCAAATTGAAATCTTTTCCTTCCTCTAAATAAAAAATGTAAATCTTCTTCTTTAATTACATTAAAACAAAAAGGTAAATTTCCTCTTTTAATTTATATTTAGCAACAATGTAATCTTTTATCTTGGATTTACATTAAACAAAAATGTAAATTTTGTTCTCTTCTTCTCTTTGAACAAAAATATGAATTTTTGTTCTTTTCTTTTCTTTAAACAAAAATGTGAATTCTTGTTCTTTTCTAAATGACATTTACAATACTTCGCTTTATATGCACAAGGTATGATTTTAACTATGCACTTTATTTCATATTCCATATATGACCTTACAAATATATATATTTCATTTCATATACTATGCATGCAACATTAACAAATAAATATACTTTATTTCATATGCAATGAAATGCAACATTAACAAATAAATATTTCATTCATGTGCAGTATATGACATTAACAAATAAATGTATTTTCTTTTTCATATGCAATGTATGCCATTAACAAATAAATGTATTTTCTTTTCATATGCTAATCTTCATCCTTAATCACATTAAAAATAATGTAATTTTCATACGGTGTAACTCATGTCTTAATTTACATATAAAAATGTACTTTTGATTACAAAGTAAATTCTCACCTTTATTTACATATAAAAAAAGTGTACTTTTAATTTACGATGTAAATTCTTACTTAATTACATATAAAAATGTAATCTTTATTTCGCTATGTAAATCCTACTTTAGTTATTACATAGAAAAATGGAAATTTTATTTCAGTCCTAAATTTATGTCTTAACTTACATTCTAAAAATGTGACTTTATTTTACATACAATCTCTACTTTATATTTACATATAAAATAATGTAAATTTTCCTACGGTGTGAATTCCTACTTTATTTTCATATAACATAATGTAAGTTATCATACGGTGGAAATTCCTATTTTATTTACATATAAAATAATGCAAGTTTTATTTCATGTCAAATTCCTTCCTTGTTATTACATTATAAAAATGTAAATCTTAATTTCATGCGACCTTTACTTATATTTACATTATAAATCCTACTTTTTATTTACAAAGAAAATCCTATCTTTATATTCAAAGTAAATCCTACTTTTATTTACATTATAAAAATGTAAAATTTAATACACGCCAATTCCTTTTATTCAATTTTACATAATAAAATGTAAATTTCATGCCATCACAAATCCCTACTTTAATCTTACATAATAAAATGTAAATTTTCTTATCAAGTCAAATCCTACATCTTATATTACAAATAAAAGTGTAAATTTAATATCATGTCAAATCCCTACTTTCATTTACATATAATAAATGAATTTTATTTCATGATCATTCTCATCCTATGTTATATAAAAAAACGAATTCTATCATACGATGTAAATGCATCTTTTAATTACCTAGAAAAATGTAATTTTTATCCTACGGTGTAACTTCGTACATACATTACATATAAAAATGTAATATTCAGCATACGATGTAAATTCATGTTTTAATTACATATAAAAATGTCATTTATATTTTACCATTCTAATTTACATCAAAATAACATATAAAAATGTCATCTTTATTTTACCGTGTAAATGCATATATAAATTACATATAAAAATGTCAATACTAGTTCGTCGCCAAATCCTACTTAATAATTCGATGAAGAATCTATTTAATAATGATTCATTGAAAAATTCATTCTCCAATAATTCATTGCAAAAATTCATTCTTTAATAATTCATTGCAAAAATTCATTCTTTTCATTGACAATGAAAAATCATATCTTCTATTATTTACAATGAAACATATCTTTTTAATTTTTTAATATAAATATTTCATCTTTCATTTACAATGTAAAATTTATTCTTAAATTACAATGTAAAATTTAATCTTAATTTACAATGTAATAATTCATCATTTAATATTTACATGAAAATTTTCATCTTTTAATATTTTCATGAAAATATACATCTCTAATATTTCAATTAAAAATTCAATATATAAAAGTTGGTCTTTCTGTTTACAATGTAAAGATTTAGCCTTTACCATTTACCACATCGTATTTCATGTCACATCCAAACAACAACAACATTCAAATAAACCAACACGACTAAATCTAACAATTCACATCAAGGTAATATACAGGGTGATGTTTATATTGGCATAAGACAAATCAACGAGGCATGATTCAATAAGATTAACAAATAATTAATTCTAATTAACCAATAAATTCAGATCTAATATTTAGATTTGCAGATCTAACATCATACGGTATAAACAATTCAGACCCATATTTAAAATATCACGACATAGCCGATCTATCAATAAATATTTTTAATAACAAAGAATTAATAATTAAATAAATTATATTAAATTAAAAATAAATTCTCACCTAGGCCGGATCTGAAATGAATTGTCAACTTTGATCAGATCTTGTGTTTGAATTCAAAACGGTTTCGGATCTGAAAGATTTCAATTTGAAATTCATGTATAAATTAGAATTCTGACTTTTAACAACTGGCACTGCGACAATAAAAAGCGTCGCAAAATCTGAAATATTCATACCTTAAATTTCAGAAATGTTCAAAACTTTGAATTCGGATTTCGGGAGCTATAGTCGATGGTTTTGCGAACGGTTTGCGGCAAAACGACCGGCTACGAGAGATCTACAAGCTCAGAAAATAGGGTGATGGATGGTGGCACATGGAGGGTGCAGTTTGGGTGCAAAGGCCGTGGGTTGGCGGTGCTCGTTATTCGCCTACGGTCGATGAAAATGGATGAAACTTGTTGGAGATTAAAGAGAGTGAGAAAAGCTTCAAAAACTTTAACTACGTCCTAAGCTAATTCTTTGTGGATTGGGAGAATTTGGAGCATCAATTTTCGGCCATGATGGGTTCCATTTGTGTGTGCGGCTGAAATACTACGGGGAAGAAGGAGGACATACTTTTTCCTATTATTTATATTATTATTTAATTAGGTTATTATCGAATAAAGGTCCGTTTACCCACTTACTCCGTTTTCAGCCCAACGACTGTGTTTCCTAGCTAATAACCCCTATTCTGGATCCATCTAACTATGTCCCGCAGGCCCAAGAGGTCATCTCAGCCTCCGTTTTTCAGATTTAAAATTATTCCTTTATTTTAATATTCTGACATATTAAAAAATCCACCGGAGCTACATACGGACTCCGAAAAATCCAAAAAATATATTTTTGGCTATGTTTTGACGATACGAATCCAAAAAAATTATTTTCGTCGAATTCTGAGGCTGTTTGAAAAATGGCTATTTTTAAGGCGTTTAAATTTAACTGAAATAGTCAAAACACATTTTCTTTTGCCATGCCCACATATCAATTCGAAAAATTCTAAAAATTGAAATCTAGCTATAATTTGACATTCCGGTTCCAACAAAAGTGGTTTCGTCGAAAATAGAGGTCGTTTGAAAAATGACTATTTTTAAGGCTAATATATTTAATATTAAAAATACATTTTTAAACAAATAAATCCCGAAACTCAAAATATATAAGTGTTTACTGTTTTTCAATGCAGAAACGTCATTCTGAACTCAATGGAAGTGGTTTCGAGTTCAAATTCCTTCATATGTAAAAAGTAGCATTTTTGACCTTTATATATTTCATAGCGACCTTTTTAAATTTTAATTTTGACATAACTTTTGATTCCTGTAACACCCCACGCCCGCTATGGTCACTCACTAAGGGAATGCCATAGCACCGGTGGAGTATTTTAGTGAATATAGAACAGAAAAATTTCACCAAGACAGATATAAATAGCACTTGAAATTTAAAACATCATCTCATAACAGCGGAAATAAACATGTCTGGTTACATCATAAAACCATGATAAAAGTTAATTACAATATCTGTCAAGATAAAGAAGTACATAATCCCACTCTCTCATACAATAGCCATAACAAAAGAAAAGATAACTGGATAACTGGAGCTTTACATCTACCCAAGCTCCTAAAGACTGGAACAGCAATCCGATCAAGCTCTACTACTGCTAGGATCCACCGTAGGACCTGAGGGTTGGGAAAAAGATAAAAACAACGGGGTCAGACATAAGTCTGAGTGAGTCCTATAACTTTAACAATACAATCATTAAAGTAACCAGAGAAGACATAAACTTGACCTACGGTAATATCTGGGGATGAATGGCTACACTAAGCAGCTTGGTAGACTTAGGATAAACTAAGATAACCGTCAGGACGCATCTACCCACCCAAGGATAATTACTAACTGCACCACACCAGTCATTCCTACTTAAAGGTTGATCCCTTCCACGGTCTTAGAAAATTTCCCCAGTAGTTTCATGTACCCCTAGCCCACTACATAGGTGCCGTCTGCCCCTATCTCCACTAGGTGTACCCAGTAATTCTTACCCAGTAGTTTCGTGTACCCCTACATAGGTGCCGTCTGCCCCTATCTTCATTAGGTGTACCCACTACTCCCCAAGCGATCGGCTCCCTACCATAGATACCCGTGCTGGTCCCACAGTGGGGTGTATCACTCCCCTAAAGTGGCTACCCAATACTAACGGTGCACGGCTTTATATCTACACGATGCAACAACGGCTTATCTACCAGCCCGGGCCCACACACGCATATGAAACCCGTTGGACTTGCGTTGCCACCGCTAACCCGTTTTGGCCTCTTATAATCAAGCCCAATATGCGTGTCCCGTCACTCGACATGGTCGAGCCCACAAAGATACGTTTGGGATATTGGTTGAAATGGGCCCCCACAAGCTTCCCACTTAAGCTTGTCCAATATCTAGTGTATCCCACTTAACCCTTTAATCATGTTTAATTACATGTTTCCACTTGGTTAAGTATTCTAATCGTATTTTCTATTGCCACCCAAGGCAACCCACTAGATTCCATATGCCACCCAAGGCAATCACAAAATTTCCTCATGCCACCCAAGGCACCCACTTAACCCCTCATGTCCCACTACATGCTACTATGGTTAAGTGTTTCTTAATTAATTAAGACCGTGATCTCCCATAAAGACCTCCCACATTAGACTAGCTGTTATGACCGCCTGGTTAAGCCGGTAGAATCCGGGCAGTCTTACGTCATAACAGAGTCTAACCTCGTGTCTTTACCTTAATCACGTATTTAATTTATGGCTAAGACCTCTCACATTGGGCTGACATTTGTAGCAACTGGTTAAGCCGGTCGGGTCCGGGCAGTTTTACACTACAAATGAGTCCAACCTCGTGTCTTAGTCGATTAATTACACCTAATTAATCACCCCCACATTAATTATCCCTCATTAATATCAAGTTTTCCATAACATGGGTAGACCTAACTCAATAGGTAAATTCCCATGGGGTAGACCTAACTCAATAGGTAAATTCCCACTTATGGTAATTTATTTATTTATGGTATGCTTAATCATACCCAATCATTCATTTATTAACATATTTACCCACCCCATCGTTCCCCACGTAAATCGTTCTCATTTCATGACATAACAAAGGGGAAGATCATCACAAATATCATGGGTTTAGCATACAACTTTGTCATGGGTTAAGAGGATGTCAACTTGCATATATGAGCATATATTAACCCAACTACATATAAACCCAAACTTGCATATTATCATACACATGATTTGCATAACATGTGGCATATGAGCTTGCATATTATCATACACATATCTTGCATAACATGTTGAACTTGCATATAGGCATTCTCATAACTTGCATAACATGTTAAACATGCATTTAAGCATATACATATCTTGCATAAACATTCACATGCTTGCATAAGCATCCACATACTTGCATAAGCATTCACATACTTGCATAACTTGCATATCATGTTATTTAAGTATATACATATCTTGCAAAAGCATTCATATACTTGCATAAGCATGCATAACTTGCATATCACATAAATCTTGCATTTAAACATATACATGACTTGCATAAGCATCCATACACTTGCATAAGCATGTATAACTTGCATATCACTTTCAACTTGCATTTAAACATATACTTAACTTGCATATCACTTTTAACTTGCATAACTCACTTTGCTAAACATGCATAATTCCACTTATTAAATATGCATAAATCCACTTGTTAAACATGCACATATCAACTTGTTAAACATGCATAAATCAACTTATTAAGCATGCATAAACCAACTTATCAAATATGCATAAACATAGAACAACATAGAGTAACATATCATTATACATGATTCAAACTCACTAATCCGCATTTAAGACCATAAGTCTCATTACACCCAATGTACTTACTTTAACAATTGATGTTAAAGTGATAGAAACTCACCAAACTTAAGATTAGCAACCTTATGAAGTAGAATTAGTTGCAAACTATGAAGATAATGATGATTAGAGATTGATTAGAGAGGGATTAGCTTGCAACTTTCTTTATGAACTAGTGGAGGCCATGCTCAAATTTCATTTTGCCATAGTTTAATTACAAGACTTAATTATGAATGAATTAGGGTAGGGTTGGGGTCTTATTTATAGGATTAGGTGAGTGTTTTAGGCCCTTAGATTAACCCTAGATTAGATTAGGACCCTTAGATTTAGGAAATCTCTAGAACCAGCCCTCCAAGCCAGCCTAGAACCCAACCTGGTGCAACCTGGTGCACCCAGGTTCACTGAACGGTGCCACCCTGTCGACAGGCAAGTCGACAGGCATGTCGACACCCCTGTCGACAGGCCTGTCGACAGCCCTGTCGACATGGGTTGGGCGGGAAGCTTCCCGCCTGACCCCGCCTGGCCCATTCCAAATCTGAACTTTTAAATTTTTAAATCTGTTTTAGTTTTGAATTTTCTGCAAACTTCATCAGGCCATAACTGGGCCATACGGACACCGATTTTCGAAAACTCGGACTCTATTTCGCGTATTTTTCCGAGACGAACGCAATAACGCAGCCCGTTACCCCCAATTCCCACGTCTGAGATTATTTATCCTATAATTAGTGAATTTTAGTATTAACTAAAATTCGGGGTGTTACATTCTCCCCTCCTTAATGGATTTCGTCCCCGAAATCTCTAAGCTAGGGAGAATGCATATCCTACCATCCAAACAACCATCTACTCAAATCATCAACCACGGGCATCCATTGTCCTTAACAGTTTCTAATGATGTATGAGCATATGCAAACGGTGTGTGTATATGTTCCCTATCTAATGTATGAACATATGCAAACCATGATAGTGCCATGCATCCATTATGTATGCGAGAAAAACCCTATCGACACATACAATATCTACATGAGTGCACAATCATTCACCAAAATGCATCATCCATGTGATAACACAACCATTATACATCCATAAATATATCTTCCTACACACAATTTTATGCAATATGCAATATGAAGTGACTGAGCCGATCTAGTGCCTAGAGTGTGTGTATATGCATCCACGAGCAACCACTAGCAAACACTTGCATCCACTTGCATCCATCAACCATAACATGTCTCAAACACATGTTTCAACCATAGGTTTACCCTATCTAAAGGTCAAAGGTACTAACGAGAGGACATACCAAAGATAAGATAAGTACTAGACAAGCGATAAAGGAGAAAGTAAAGACATACCCTCAAAAAGAAATGGGTACAATGAACGCATCTTCGCTTCCGTCTCCCAAGTTGTGTTGCTCTCATCTTCTCCCCATTGCACTTTGACTAGATGAACCTCTCGATTCCTCAATTTCCTAGTCTCTGACCCAAGGATACGAGTAGGAGCTCGTCGAATCGTCGCATCACGCTCAACCTCTACATCTCTAAGCAAGCTTGGCTCTACCACCTCTGCGGTCTCATGTAAGCACTTCCTCAGATGCGATACATGGAATACATCATGAACACCACTAAGTCTGTCGGGCAACTCCACCCTATATGCCATCCGTCCAATCCTTTCCTTAATAGGAAACGGCCCAACAAACCTTGGTGCTAACTTCCCAACGGATCCGTAGCGAACAACATTTCTCAACGGAGATACCTTAACAAAAACCATGTCCCCAACCTCAAACTCAAGATCCATCCTTCTCTTGTCCGCATAAGATTTTTGCCTATCCTGTGCTGCTTTCATCCTTCTTCGAATCAAGTCAATCTTCTCAGAAGTCTCCCTAACCATATCGGGCCCAAGTAAGATCTTATCTGTAGATTCCCACCAACATGTAGGTGATCGACAAGGCCTTCCATAGAGAGCTTCGAAAGGAGCCATACCAATACTGGACTGAAAGCTGTTATTATATGCGAACTCCACCAATGGAAGATGCTCTTCCCATGTACCTCCAAAATCTAGGATACAAAGTCTCAAAAGGTCTTCTAGAACACGATTCACCCTCTCAGTCTGGCCGTCTGTCTGAGGATGATATGCGGTGCTCAGACACAATTGAGTCCCCACTGCTTCTTGCAAACTTCTCCAGAACTCGCTAGTGAAGATAGGATCTCGATCACTCACTATGCTAGAGGGTACCCCATGCAATCGAACTATCTCTCGAAGATATACCGAGGCTAGCCATGGAGCGGTCCTCTTGCTTTTCACAGGTATGAAATGGGCGCTCTTAGTAAGTCTATCTACCACTACCCAAATTCCTGTATTACCCTTTCTCGACCTGGGTAACCCGTCAATAAAATCCATCGAGACGCTATCCCACTTCCATTGCGGAACCTCCAATGGGTGAAGCAACCCACCTGGTTTCCTTTGCTCCGCCTTCACTTGCTGGCACACCAAACATCGAGCGACATACTCGGCCACATCTTTCTTCATACCGGCCCAGAAGAAAACCCTCTTCATGTCTTGGTACATCTTGTCCCCACCGGGATGAATGGTCATCCTAGAACGGTGTGCGTCATCAAGAATAGCCTTCCTCAAACCCTCATCTTGCGGTACGCAAAGTCTACCGTCTCTACGCAAGCACCCCCTATCGTCTAGGGTGTACCTACTCAAATGGCTGGACGACTCCCCCCTTATGAGCTTCTCTACTAACTCAACCAACTGTGGGTCGCCCCTCTGTGCTTCTCCAATCCGCCCCAAAAGAGTAGGCCTAACTTCCAAAGAAGCTAGCAAACCGGGTACATAATCAATGGAAGGTCTGAAATCAAACATCGAGATAAACTCCAAGCTTTGTCGTTCCACGAACAATGGACTCAAGGACAACCTCTTCCTGCTCAAGGCGTCCGCCACCACGTTACCCTTGCCAGGGGTATACGATATCTCGAAGTCATAGGATGCTAAAAACTCCATCCATCTTTGCTGTCTTAAGTTTAGATCCTTCTGAGAGAACAAGTACTTCAAAGATTTATGGTCAGTGAACAACTCGAATCTCTCACCCAGAAGATAATGGCGCCAAATCTTAAGCGCAAAAACAATAGCGGCCAGCTCTAGATCATGGGTAGAGTAATTTTTCTCATGTGCCCTCAACTGCCTTCCACCATAGGCTATTACCCTTCCCTCTTGCATTAAGACTGCGCCAAGTCCTGCCCACAGGCATCGGTATAGACAACAAATGGCTTGCTCCCATCTGGCAACACTAAAACTGGAGCGGTGGTTAAAGCTCTCTTTAACCGTCGGAACGCATCATCACAATCCTGAATTGATACTACCTTCGCGGGATCCACAGCTATCCCTTCCTTGGAGACCACGTGCCCCAAGAATCGTACTTCCTTCCTCCAGAAGTGACATTTAGAGAATTTAGCCTTAAGGCTATGTGCTCGAAGAGTCTTCAACACTTCCCCAAGATGTAGGGCATGCTCTTCTTCACTCTTAGAAAATACTAAGATGTCATCCACAAAGACCACCACGAATTTATTAAGGAACTCCCTGAACACCCTACTCATCAAATCAACAAAGTATGCAGGGGCGTTTGTCAACCCAAATGGCATCACCAGCCACTCATAGAAACCATCCGGAGTTCTAAAGGCAGTCTTGTCTATGCTATCCTCAGCCACCCTCAACTGATGAAACCCCGTGGCCAAGTCCAACTGAGAAAATACTGAAGCGCCAACCAACTGATCGAAAAGATCATCTATCCTCGGCAATGGGTGTCTATTCTTCTTTGTGAGCTTGTTGAGTTCTCTATAGTCTACACAAAGTCTGAGGGACCCATCCGCCTTTGTAGCAAATACTACTGGAGCACCCCACTCCGATATGCTCCGTCTTATGAACCCCTTCTCAAGCAACTCCCCTACTTGCTTATGGAGTTCCCTCCTCTCACGAGGAGCCATGTGGCGCACTGGTAAAGATACCGGTTTAGCATTATCCACCAAGTATATTCGGAAGTCAATCTCCCGCTTCGGAGGTAAGCCCTTCACCTCCTCAAACACATCCGGATATTCCCGGACCACTCTCATAGATTGCAAACTCTCGACCGAAGCGTCAAGCGATTCAAGATAACTTAGCATAACAGAGTCCATGGGATTACAAGAAATCTTGAGAGTGTTACCCAAGCGGGTCATCAGCCTAACAACTCTCCTTTCGCAATCAAGAACGGCACCATTACTGGATAACCAGTCCATGCCCAAAATCAACCCATAGCCCGTGAAGTCCAACACAAAAGCATCACATCTAAACTCAATGCTAAGTATAGATATCTTCAAACCCAAACATATCATGGACAAATAAGTGGAGCCCCCAATTGGGTTTGAAACAACCAAGGGATCATCAACCAGACTGGTGTCTAAGTGCAGTAACTCAACTAATGATGATGAAATAAACGAATGCGATGCGCCTGAATCAAACAATGTATGGATAGGATGGTCAAATAGAAAAACCAGACTTTCAACGGAAATAGTTCTACCTCTCTCCTGAATCGGTGGAACCGCGAGAGCCTATACTTGCCCCCTAGCCTGACTCGGTGCCATAAAAGCTTGCACCTGTCCTCCTGAGGTAGATCCCGTCCTTTGCCCCTTCTTAGGGCAATCCTTCACTAAGTGCCCTGCTTCGCCACAGTGGAAGCAGCCGGTCTTCTTCTTCTTGCGACAATCCTTGCTTAGGTGGCCAGGTGTCCCACAATTGAAACACTTCTTCTTCTTGCCCTTGCCACCGTTGCCTTTCCCACCTTTGCTTTGCTGTTGTTGCTGAGGTCTCTTTTGATCTCCCTTCTTCTCGGGTGCCTTATTAGCATTAGGACCCTTCTCTTCCTCATACATGAGTGCCATGTCAACTAGCTTCTCAAAGGTGGCCCCCATAGGGATATGAGTCATAGCCAACCCATGCATAGGTTCATTCAAGCCTTTTACGAACCGCAAAGCCTTCTTCTCCGGTGTATTCACCATATCTAGGCCAAACCTTGCCAATTGATTAAACTTGTTAACATATTCCTTCACCGAAAGATTTCCTTGCTTTAGAGTCAAGAATCTTTCCATATACAAGTTTTCCTCCGCCCTTGAGAGAAACTTTGCCACAAATCTTTGCCTAAAATCCGCCCAAGAGTCAATGGGGCGTTCTCCATTAGTGACCTCCCACCAGAATGAGGCCTCTCCCTTCATTAACCAAGCAGCCAACTTGACTTTCTTCCCTTCTTCCATCTCAAAGATATCTATTAACTCTTCCACCTCCTTAAGCCAATCTCTAGCCTCCACAAAAGTTTCAGATCCTTGAAAAGGTTTCCCTCCCATAGCTTTAAACTCCTTGCAAGTCTTAGCAAAAGTATCCGTGCGAGGAGGAGGGGGAGGAGGAAGATCGGGTGCCACGGTTGGTGGAGGAACATTTGCTGGACCCGTAGTGGTGGCCCTAGCCTCCATCAATCTCCTATACCATACTGGTACCGTCACACCCTCCGGAAGATTAAGATTTTCGGCCATGCTGAAACGAAAAAGGAAAGATTCAAAACGGAGAATTCGAAGGATATAGATATGGCTATTGGGGATTATGCTTTTCTTTCAAAAACTTTTCTCTTAAAAGACATGTTTTTGAAAATATCTTTCCCAAAAATGTTTTAGAAAAATAGTTTTCTAAAAATTTTATCTGTTCCGGTAACCTTTGCTCTGATACCACGTGTAACACCCCACGCCCGCTATGGTCACTCACTAAGGGAATGCCATAGCACCGGTGGAGTATTTTAGTGAATATAGAACAGAAAAATTTCACCAAGACAGATATAAATAGCACTTGAAATTTAAAACATCATCTCATAACAGCGGAAATAAACATGTCTGGTTACATCATAAAACCATGATAAAAGTTAAGTACAATATCTGTCAAGATAAAGAAGTACATAATCCCACTCTCTCATACAATAGCCATAACAAAAGAAAAGATAACTGGATAACTGGAGCTTTACATCTACCCAAGCTCCTAAAGACTGGAACAGCAATCCGATCAAGCTCTACTACTGCTAGGATCCACCGTAGGACCTGAGGGTTGGGAAAAAGATAAAAACAACGGGGTCAGACATAAGTCTGAGTGAGTCCTATAACTTTAACAATACAATCATTAAAGTAACCAGAGAAGACATAAACTTGACCTACGGTAATATCTGGGGATGAATGGCTACACTAAGCAGCTTGGTAGACTTAGGATAAACTAAGATAACCGTCAGGACGCATCTACCCACCCAAGGATAATTACTAACTGCACCACACCAGTCATTCCTACTTAAAGGTTGATCCCTTCCACGGTCTTAGAAAATTTCCCCAGTAGTTTCATGTACCCCTAGCCCACTACATAGGTGCCGTCTGCCCCTATCTCCACTAGGTGTACCCAGTAATTCTTACCCAGTAGTTTCGTGTACCCCTACATAGGTGCCGTCTGCCCCTATCTTCATTAGGTGTACCCACTACTCCCCAAGCGATCGGCTCCCTACCATAGATACCCGTGCTGGTCCCACAGTGGGGTGTATCACTCCCCTAAAGTGGCTACCCAATACTAACGGTGCACGGCTTTATATCTACACGATGCAACAACGGCTTATCTACCAGCCCGGGCCCACACACGCATATGAAACCCGTTGGACTTGCGTTGCCACCGCTAACCCGTTTTGGCCTCTTATAATCAAGCCCAATATGCGTGTCCCATCACTCGACATGGGTCGAGCCCACAAAGATACGTTTGGGATATTGGTTGAAATGGGCCCCCACAAGCTTCCCACTTAAGCTTGTCCAATATCTAGTGTATCCCACTTAACCCTTTAATCATGTTTAATTACATGTTTCCACTTGGTTAAGTATTCTAATCGTATTTTCTATTGCCACCCAAGGCAACCCACTAGATTCCATATGCCACCCAAGGCAATCACAAAATTTCCTCATGCCACCCAAGGCACCCACTTAACCCCTCATGTCCCACTACATGCTACTATGGTTAAGTGTTTCTTAATTAATTAAGACCGTGATCTCCCATAAAGACCTCCCACATTAGACTGGCTGTTATGACCGCCTGGTTAAGCCGGTAGAATCCGGGCAGTTTTACGTCATAACAGAGTCTAACCTCGTGTCTTTACCTTAATCACGTATTTAATTTATGGCTAAGACCTCTCACATTGGGCTGACATTTGTAGCAACTGGTTAAGCTGGTCGGGTCCAGGCAGTTTTACACTACAAATGAGTCCAACCTCGTGTCTTAGTCGATTAATTACACCTAATTAATCACCCCCACATTAATTATCCCTAATTAATATCAAGTTTTCCATAACATGGGTAGACCTAACTCAATAGGTAAATTCCCATGGGGTAGACCTAACTCAATAGGTAAATTCCCACTTATGGTAATTTATTTATTTATGGTATGCTTAATCATACCCAATCATTCATTTATTAACATATTTACCCACCCCATCGTTCCCCACGTAAATCGTTCTCATTTCATGACATAACAAAGGGGAAGATCATCACAAATATCATGGGTTTAGCATACAGCTTTGTCATGGGTTAAGAGGATGTCAACTTGCATATATGAGCATATATTAACCTAACTACATATAAACCCAAACTTGCATATTATCATACACATGATTTGCATAACATGTGGCATATGAGCTTGCATATTATCATACACATATCTTGCATAACATGTTGAACTTGCATATAGGCATTCTCATAACTTGCATAACATGTTAAACATGCATTTAAGCATATACATATCTTGCATAAACATTCACATGCTTGCATAAGCATCCACATACTTGCATAAGCATTCACATACTTGCATAACTTGCATATCATGTTATTTAAGTATATACATATCTTGCAAAAGCATTCATATACTTGCATAAGCATGCATAACTTGCATATCACATAAATCTTGCATTTAAACATATACATGACTTGCATAAGCATCCATACACTTGCATAAGCATGTATAACTTGCATATCACTTTCAACTTGCATTTAAACATATACTTAACTTGCATATCACTTTTAACTTGCATAACTCACTTTGCTAAACATGCATAATTCCACTTATTAAATATGCATAAATCCACTTGTTAAACATGCACATATCAACTTGTTAAACATGCATAAATCAACTTATTAAGCATGCATAAACCAACTTATCAAATATGCATAAACATAGAACAACATAGAGTAACATATCATTATACATGATTCAAGCTCACTAATCCGCATTTAAGACCATAAGTCTCATTACACCCAATCTACTTACTTTAACAATTGATGTTAAAGTGATAGAAACTCACCAAACTTAAGATTAGCAACCTTATGAAGTAGAATTAGTTGCAAACTATGAAGATAATGATGATTAGAGATTGATTAGAGAGGGATTAGCTTGCAACTTTCTTTATGAACTAGTGGAGGCCATGCTCAAATTTCATTTTGCCATAGTTTAATTACAAGACTTAATTATGAATGAATTAGGGTAGGGTTGGGGTCTTATTTATAGGATTAGGTGAGTGTTTTAGGCCCTTAGATTAACCCTAGATTAGATTAGGACCCTTAGATTTAGGAAATCTCTAGAACCAGCCCTCCAAGCCAGCCTAGAACCCAACCTGGTGCAACCTGGTGCACCCAGGTTCACTGAACGGTGCCACCCTGTCGACAGGCAAGTCGACAGGCATGTCGACACCCCTGTCGACAGGCCTGTCGACAGCCCTGTCGACATGGGTTGGGCGGGAAGCTTCCCGCCTGACCCCGCCTGGCCCATTCCAAATCTGAACTTTTAAAATTTTAAATCTGTTTTAGTTTTGAATTTTCTGCAAACTTCATCAGGCCATAACTGGGCCATACGGACTCCGATTTTCGAAAACTCGAACTCTATTTCGCGTATTTTTCCGAGACGAACGCAATAACGCAGCCCGTTACCCCCAATTCCCACGTCTGAGATTATTTATCCTATAATTAGTGAATTTTAGTATTAACTAAAATTCGGGGTGTTACAATTCCCGTTATGAAATTTCGATTTTTCAGATTCGTTAGAAAGATATTTTTAAGGAGATTCTAATATTTTTGGTTTCACTAAAATCCGTTAAATTTTGCATCATGTACGATCAGTCAAAGTTCAAGTTTAACTTTTCAAACTACAACGCTATTTCTAACTTTTTTTTATAATTAAAATTAAATTATTTTTCGTTTTTAACTTCAATTAAAATAAACTTTTCATCGTTATTATTTCAAATAAATCATTTTAATTATTCAAAATTCATTAAAATTTCTAAAATAAAATTTTTAAATTGGCCCAAAAATTCAGGGTGGTTACACTAAGAGCTTCATCCTATTCATACATCAGCGCATACTACACATCCCTGAGTGCACACCCTAAGCTTAAACATATCCCGCATGCCTCTAAAAGCAATCAAGCACACATGTTCGTGCTCAATTCATGTGTCATAGCCAAACTTGTTCATCACAAAACATTTATTAAATAAAATAGAACATATGTTAAACAAGAAGACATTAGAGAGAACAGAAAAAGATAGGGGAGAGACTTTTATTTCTATTGCTTCAAGTATATACAATTTCTATTACATTGGATCCTTTATATATAGGCTTTGGAGCTGATGTTAGACTTATTCCCATGATGTGGGACTAAATAGAATATGACAAGAGCATATTCACTCATATATATATATATTACAACACCCCCCCTTGAATATGTATCTTCAAAATCTTGAATGCTCTGCTAACTTGAAGTTGTCCCTTTTAAAACATATATAATGGTTGCTCCCCCTTATAATTATCTTGCTTGCATATATCCATTCAGTCGATACAACTATTGTCTGTTGCCTTCAAAACTCTATCAGGAAAACCCAATGGAAAAAACCTTGAACGAGAAAAAGAGTACAACGTCTGACATTACGAATATCATATTAAAATGATATTCCTTAAAAGAGTTTGATGCTTCAGGATCAAAAAAATGCCTCATTAAAAACCTTGTTATGAATAACCCTGTGGGAAAAATCATAAACAAGGAAAAGAGTGCAAATTTATTTTATCTTTAGGTAACATGTTTTACAATTTTACAGTAGGGTTGATACTTCGGGATCAAGGTAATGCCTCATTAAAAACTTTACTAACAAAAACCCAGTGGGAAAAATATTAGTGAAGGAAAAGAGTACATTATAGCATATTTTTATATGCTCCCCCTTATTTATAACTTATTATTCAATAGTCTATTGATGTAATCGACGCATGACAATTTTGCACATAATCTTTTGGAATGTTGATTCTTAAATTGCCTTTGAGAACAGATCTACCTGCTATTCTTGAACTGAATTTGTTTCTCCTCATTCTTGTTATCCTTTCATATATGTGTAAAGAAAAATTTAGAAGAAATTTGCTCCATCCTATCAACCTGGTTATAATTCACTTGAATCTGAACCATGCAAACTGCCTTGTCTTTTTCATAAATAATAGTTTACTGCATCAAAAGATGTTTGATACTTCTGTATCAAAATGTTGCCTCGTCAAAACCTTACTAAGAAAACCCGATGGGAAAAATCTTAGTGAAGGAAAAAGAGTACAATATACAACGTCATGTTTACTACGTCAAAAGTAGTATGATACTTCAAGATCAATGTAATGCCTCGTTAAAACCTTAATAAGAAAAACCCAGTGGGAAAAATCTTAAATAAGCAAAAGGAGTACATTATAACTTATTTTTGTATGTTACTTTTGGGTTGATACTTCTAGATCATGACCCATGCATCATTAAAACCTTACTAAGAAAACCCAGTGGGGAAAAACTTAGTTAAGGAAAAAGAGTGCATTATATCATACTTATGAATGCTCCCCCTGATTTAATATTTTCCTCTGAATTCGTATTCTTCTTTATTACTCAAATTGCTTACAAATACTTCTTAATTAAGTTTTTCTTTTAAAACTTCATATGCATTTCCATGCTTCAGGCATGTTTTCTTATTTAAAATGCATTCCTTTTGTGATTTGTATGTTACTAATATTCATTTATGAATACACATCAGGTGCTTATAATTTTCTATTTCCATCGGACTTGCATGTTGCAATATGTATTTAATGAATAAGACAACTTTCATTACCAAGCATGAATTAATCTACTCATCTTAAAGTGTATCAAGATTTTCATTACAACAATACTTAGGAGAATGAAGTATATCAATATTTTTATTAGAACAACACTAAGCAGGAAGTAATCTACTCACCCTGAAGTATATCAAGGTTTTCATTACAACAATACTTAGAAGAATGTTGTAATCTATCATCCATGTTCTTGGTATTCTTTATAATAACAAATGTTATTTATATTCTTCAGGAACTTATATATTATAATAATTTTTGCATATCGCAACTTCCACTTCAATGGATATTAAGAGTTTCATTACAACAATTCTTGAAAGCAGGAAGTGATCTACTCATCATGAATTATTTCAAGATTTTCATTACATCAATACTTAAAAGAATGTTGTAATCTACATTTCTTGCTCTTTATCACTACCAAAGTTATTTAAATTCTTCTGGAATTTGTATACTTTCATTGTTTATACCTTCAAGGTATTGTAAGCATTTTAAACACTTTCACCACTTTAATCAATTCAATTATCTCTGAAAATACAATGCTCATGGCACTTAACATGTTGTTGACACTCTATGGTGCGTCAGTAACTTCCATTTGCTTTTGTCATTATATATATTTCTATTTTTATATGAACTATAGGTTCATATCTTATGGACTACAAGTCCATATATCTTATTTAGGAGAATTTCATGATGGTCAATCATGTTTCTCTCTAATATAGGATTTTTAATCCATTTATAAATAAAATCGCTTTATTATTTATTAATTTATCATCGATGATTATTTCTTGTCAGTTCAATACATAATTTATTGAGATCTCAAAACTTATCATGCTTTAGGTACCTAAACCACTTCTGGGTTTATTTTGACAATCATGTCATGGGTTTCTTTCAAAGCACATTTATGTGTTTCTTCAAGAACACTCACCTCCTTTATTTTGCATCTTTGTGACTTACTCCAAAGATATTTTGAACTGACTTTTATACCACATTTTCAGCTGTGATTTACACCTTTTGATCCTTCGGAGATTCAAATGTATATTGGAGAAAATCTATTAGGGACATAATTGATAATTTATGCAAGTTACTTAATACTTTGCATAATTCTATATGTTAGCAAATATTTAACATTGATGATTCCTTTATCATTCCCTTCAATATTGACAAACATTGTCACTTTAAGTAATAAACCTACTTTGGATACATTTTTGATCCATTATATCATCATAGTTAGCAAATACATTAGATGTATTTCAATTGTTGGAGGATAATGCTCTTATTAGTTGATAAGTTGCGTTCATATTGTATTGCTTATTCCCTTTCATTGATCTAATGACTTGGAGGAATTTTCTATCATTTGAATATGCACATGACTTCAGGTCATTCAATATTGATGTCAATCGGCTTTCTGAAATATAAAATAATATATGCATAATTTATAATATGAGCTCATGACAACTTCAGGTTGTTAATTAAATATTCGCATATATATGTATATACGTGCACCCATGTATTATATATGTAAAGTATTTGCATATTCTCTCTCATTCAAGTTATTGATTTTAGAACAAATTGTTTATAATGTTCCAATCATTAATTTTTTCTTATCAAGCAATGTCAACATGAATCTTAAAGATCGTTTCATAATATCCAAAATATCTGATTTGGAACTATATTGAACTTCTGGTTCAAATGAAATATATGAACAACTTCGAGTTGTTAATCCATATTGAACTTCTGGTCCAAATAATATATAAACAATTTCAAGTTTGTTAAACTGTATTGAACTTCTGGTTCAACTGTATTGAACTTCTGGTTCCACTGTATTGAACTTCTGGTTCAAATAAAATATATAAACAACTTCAAGTTTTTAAAATATATTCTTCAACATAATATGTAAATATAAATATATAAGCAAGATACAACTCATTTTGAAAATTGTGAAATCTTTGGATATCAATTTTATTAATGTTATTATTTCACACAGTTTCAATAAAGTTTCAGGCTTTTAAATTATGAAGTATTTCAAGTTCATTAATTAAGGAACTTCAAGTTCCTATGCATATATATACACATACATATGTATATCAATTTTATAAATTTATGATGAACTTCTGGTTCTCAATCTTTTAACATACTTTTATTTTAAAAGCTTTTACATTCTTGCTAGTTGTAAAGAATTCAAACTTGTAAACTTTATCAAAAAGTTTACCTTTTTTCATAATTCAAGACTTTAGGTCTCAGATCTGAGTTATACAACTTCTTCCATTACATTAGATATTAGTTGCCAAATACATCGAATAATAATACATAGGACTATTCTTATTCCAAGCAGAAACATACATCAGCTAACTTACAATAACAAATGATTTTAATACATTTATAATAATATGGCAATACAATATATATTACCATAACGGTACATTTAATGCATTTATTATAAAAACAACGGAAATAACCATTATACGGTCTAAATATATGAATCAAATAAATAAATTTTACTTAAATAAACGTAATAAAAATTGGATCTAGCTATAGTATTGATCAACGACAAAACTGAAATAAAAAACTTATAGTTGTACTGCATTCCCAATAATCATGTTTTCTAAAATACCATATATATGCATAATGTCAAATCGAGAATTAAGAAAAAGTGCATAATTATAGAATCAAGATTTTACATTCTTTAATGTGAATAATTCCATAAACTTGCAGATCTATGCATAAATTCACAACATAAAAATTACATGTTTTAGGTTCAAATTATACAATCCATATAAAAATCTGTTAGATCTTTCTTTTTATATCAAAATTATCTCTTACCATTATAGAAACTGCAAGTTCTAAATTTTCCATTTTTATAACAAAAATTGCTTCCGCATACACTTCAGGTATTTAAGATCAATATTTAAATTTAACTTATGATCTTCAAGATGCATATTTTTTTTAGTCGTTAAATTTGCATCATCATCTTTCTCATTTGCATATGAACTTCAAGTTATTCATTTCCATATGAACTTCAGGTTCCTCATTTGCATACAAACTTCAGGTTCCTCATTTGCATATGAACTTCAGGTTCCGCATTTGCATATGAACTTCAGGTTCCTTATTTGAAAAAAAAATTGTATATGAACTTCATGTCATGTGAAATTTTTCTACACAAATTTTATCATTTTTAATTGTAGAAATCTCTTCTTGAGATATTTTATTATTTTTCAAATAAATAGATCTCTTCTAGAGATATTTTACCATTTCCAAATATACAAATATCCTCTAAAGATATTTTGTTATCACAGCTTCTGGGATGAACTTATCTCCTCCAGAGATAAATATATACAAACTATTGAAATGTCATATCAATATACAAAAATACATATCAAACCTTAAACGAATTAATAAAATTAGTTGCACTAAATAAAAATAAGATTCAAGAGAGAAAAGGAATCACCACTTTTGGAGTGTATGATATTCCTTCAGGAAACATATCTTTTATTTATGTAATTGCAATGCAGCAAAAAAATCTCTAACATCCCTTCTAGGATGTTGGATATGATACATAAAATTAAATCTCTAAAACATCTCTTCAAGAGATTAATATGCATAATATATCTTCAGGATATTCAGTTAATATAAACTGTACATGAAAGATGTCAGTTAGATGAAATCCGTTTAGAGATTTTCTATTGAATCCAATGTTATTGTCACATATTATAATGTGTGTGTCGCTTTTAAATTCTTCTGGAAGTAAAATCTTTTTATGTGACAACTTTTAAGAAAGCTTCGGGCTTCAATTTTTTTTCTTCAACATATGAACTTCAGGTTTATATTATTTCAGATTCCAAAGAATTAATATACTTTATGATTCTTCATTTGTTTATTTTTCATAATTCACTTTTGGTGATAGATCAATATTAGATCTGAAATTAATACGATCTTCTAGATACGTATTATATTTACATTTTTTTCTCTAAGAAACAATGCAACATTTCTTCCGGAAATATGAATTATGTAACAAAATCAAATTAAATTCAATGAATTTGTCTTAATAGAAAAGAACAAAAATTTGTCGAATCCAAAAAAATCACTACAATCAACATCTCATTTCTAAATCATGTAGGTATCTCAAATGTATATAATTTGAATATAATTTTGAGATCAATAGTATGAATACATCAAAAAAAGAATCAGATCTATAATAGAGTGAGATCTGAAATATGATTAACAAAATAAGTATCAGATCTCAAAGTGTAGATCTACATGAGTTCTACAATTATAAGGCAAAAAAAATTCTAGAAGATAACACAAAAAATTTAAATCTAGAATGAGATGAGATCTAACAGAAATGGAGATTTGAAAAATCAATCAGATCAGAAAAATAACCTATCGTTTTGAGATCTATAATTAGATCAATTAGAACATCGTGCTGGTAACGTGTTATAAAATAAAACATAACATATGTTAAACAAGAAGCCATTAGAGAGAACAGAATAAGATAGGGGAGAGACTTTTATTTCTATTTCTTTAAGTATATACAATTTCTATTACATTGGCTCCTTTATATATAGGCTTTGGAGCTGATGTTAGACTTATTCCCATGATGTGGGACTAAATAGAATATGACAAGAGCATATTCACTCATATATTTTACAACATATATATAGATATTTTAAATTTTCAATATTTTTTGTTATTATTAGTTGTTATATGTTATTTAACTTTAAACTCATATTATATCATCATAATAAAACTGTTTTATCTGATTAAAATCAACAGTTGATATCGGATGGGTCGGACGCGCTGAACACGGTTCTAAAGGGCTCAATTTTCCTAGTTACAGCTAAAGCTTTGTCCCTTCCCAAGACACTTTATGCTTGAAAATCTGGACTGTCGGTTAGGGCCGTCAATTTCTAACACAACCTGAAACACGACTCGTAACCTGCACGAAAAAAACCCGACCCGACCCGACCCATTTATAAACGCGTTAATTTCGGGTCAACCCGCTCTCGCCCGTCTAATAAACGGGTTGACCCGACCCGACCCGTGAACCCGTTTCTGACCCATCATAACCCGTTTAACATGAAACATATTTTTATTACTCTACAATTTACAAAACATAGGCCCAGCCCAGTCCACTACCCATTTGCTGCTTTACCCTAATTTACCAATTACCAAGCCACCACCCATACAGTCATTCTAATTTCTGTGGTTCTACCTCTTCACTTATTCACTCCTTCACGTTTTCATGTTTATTCTCCATTAACAACTTTTTACATTTTTGTTCTCGTCTTAGCTTGCAACAAGTGAATGACGACCACACCTTTCTTTCATGTTTTCATCTTTTTATACAAATATTTTTCTTAATGGGTTACATGAATCAAACTCGAAACCCGCACGATTACGACTTGACCTAATCCGAACCCGACCCGAACCCGACCCGTTTAATAAACTGGTTGAGCTAACACGACCCGAACTCAAACTGCAAACGACTTGACCCGACCCGAACCCGACCCATTGACAACCCTACTGTCATTTCATGTCTGAGAATGTACCATATGATTTTAAAAAATCAGTTAACCTAAACTGGTTTCAAATATCCTAAATAGATAGAAAGCAGGGCACACCATTTGATAGGCGCACAATAATAAAATTCATCTCGGTTACATTTATTTGTATTTGCCGTTATAGAAAGTTTCCAAATATATGTTCCTCTCAACTACCAAACTACTATTAAAATTATCTAAAAATTAAAACAAAAACATTGAGCAGTAAAATATGGATGCAAACATATTGAAATTCAAGATATTTTTCTATAGGTGTGATTTTTAATATGTAAACATAGAACTAATGATTATAGATGCAAACAACATTGAGTTGAGTAAAAAAAGTACAGTCTTTACAATTACATGGGCCTAAACATGTTGATCTGTAATAAATTAAAATTACAGTGGCAATCATAAGAAACAAACTTCTTATTCAAAAATTATTTTAGCTATAAGGGTCTTTTTACTTGGAGCTCCAAGAATTACTCTAATGGCTTCCACATTTTCATATCAGAATCTCAGGGCCTCTTCTCAACCCTTTGATTCTAACCCTAATCCTCCTCCTCCCACTATTAATCCTAAGGATAAACCACTTGATGTTGATTCAGAGGGGTTTCAAACTGTTAGATCCAAAAAAAGAAACCCTTCTTTTGCCAAAATCAATAGACAGACCAATCCTTCCACCAGTTCCACTATGAATTCTAGCCAAAATCAAAAAGTTCATCCTCAAAATGCTAAGAGTCAGAATTCACAAAATCAAATCGGAAACCCGTTATGGAACAAACCTTTTAACTATGCTGGTCCAAGCTTCTCTACAAATCAAAAGGTGAATCGTCCTTCTTCTACATGGGAAAATCTAGTTAAAAATGGAGGCATGTCATCAAATTTCGATCTTGAGCATATTTCTCCAATGAATCTTGGAGAGAAGAGAATAGTTGTTGTAAAAGAAGATGCAAATAACAAAACAATTGTTAAGTGGAGTAATTCTATTGTGGCATACGTGGTGGGACCAAGACCTTATTACCACCATTTTAGAAATTTCGTGGAGAAAATATGGAGTCCTATAGGATATTTCGAAATCTTTACTAGAGACAATGGATTTTTTATTATCAGATTTTTCAAATAATACAAACTGCGAAAAAGTGGTAGGTGGTGGGCCTTTCTTTATTGGAGGAAAGCTAATCATTCTTAAAAATTGTTTAAAAGAATGATTCTTGATCGGGATGTTACATCCACTACGGTGGTTTGGATCCGTCTACCAGAGTTGAATCTTCAACTCTAGGATAAAGAAATTTTTAGTGCTATTGTAAGTTTGGTCGGTATTCCGTTAAAATTAGACGAACCTACAGCAAAAGAAACAAGACTCAGGTATGCACGAATCCTAGTAGAAATGAAAGTAGACTCAATTTTGCCGAATGAAGCCCACATAACCTTACACGATGGGGAATCAATCATTCAGCCAATTTTATATGAAGGAATACCCCAAAGATGTTCGAGATGTGTTTGCTTTGGGAATCTTACAGAAAAATGTCCTATAAAACAGGTATGGAAAGAAAACCTTTCTCAAAATGAAGTTTCTGCAAATCATAGTTCTGAAAATGAAGATTCTTCAATTCGAAGTTCTGTTAAAGAAGTTCCGACAATTCCAAGTTCTGAAATTCCTGATAATATGAATATTCAAGAATATGTGGCTCCAATTAAACAAAATAATTCAGGAAAAACACAATGAATGCAAGCCAAAGAAAATGCTCCTTCGAAAATCAGTCATACAGAACATGGAAAAGTTTCGGAAAAATTGGCCTTTTCGAAAATATCAAGAATACTGAAAAAAGGATAAATCCAAAATATGATAAAACTGCTGATTCCAAAATGGAAAATGCCCAAAATCAAAACAACACACTTGATGGTCAAGTTGATATTTCCAACGACATCACACTGCAAAATTCATTTTCTGTAGAGACTTCGATGCCAAATGGCGAAGAAAATAATGAATTACAAGACAAATAGAATAAGCCAAAGGATTATACTGTACATTTTAAGAATCACCCCCCCTCAAGGATGATTCAAGTTTAATTACAGACAATATATTGCAAAATAAAACTCTGAATTTGAAAGTTGCTTGTCTTAAGAATATTGGGCTAAATCAGATTGATAACTGCAATAATGAAAAGATCATTCAAGAAGCAGCACACCTTTATTCCTCTTCCTCATCACCTATTAGCAACAAAACAGAAAAGTATGCAAGAAATAATTGGAAACAAAGCTAGAAAAATATCTTCAAAAAAATATTTTAAAGAAAAATACATTGTTAAAAATCCAGAATGGGAAGATCACCTAAAAATTAGTAGGAAGCAATGCAAAAAGAAGGGGACAAAACATTCAGATCATATAGAAGTGTATGATGATGCAGATGATTCAGACTCTATGGATGAGGACGACAGTCCTGAAGCTTTAGGACAAGAGCAATATACTTTTTAATATCCTTTATGTATTATATATATATATATATATATAATCAATGAATATTATTGCATGAAATGTAAGGGTTTTGATTCCCCTGAAAGAAAATTAGATTTCTCTAATCTTATAGCAACCAACAAACCTAGTATTGTTGGTTTGCTTGAGCATAAAGTGAGCAATTCTAGTATTAGTGAGTTTCATAGTAGATATATTTCTAGTTGGGGTATCAATAATAATAACATAACAGGAAATAAAGGCAGAATCATTGCCATTTGGGACAATTCTGTCTGGGAATTATCTAAACATTTTTTTGACCCCTAGTATATTCACTTGTGTTTAATAACAAAGGGGGGCTTCTTATCAACATTACATTTATATATGCTTATAATATTGAAAAGGATAGGCGTATACTTTGGAAACATCTTGAGCTTTTCAGTAGTACCATTAAAACCCCCTGGATTGTTTTAGGTGATTTCAATTTTATAATTAGAGCTTCAGAAAAAGGGGTGGTAATTATGTGCCATTTCAAAAACTAGAAGCATATTTTCTAATTTTTTATTGAAAACTGGGCTAGTAGAACCTGTTTTGAAAGGCAACAAATTTACATGGAAGTCTGGTGAATTTAGAAATATACACTGTAAGTTGGATAGGATTCTACTGAATCATGCTTTTATAAACATCTTTCCTAGTTTTTCCTGTAATACTTTACCGCAAGCTACTAGTGATCATACCCTCATTCAACTTATTTTTGAGCAAAATCTTCAACAAAATATTAATTTCCCTTTCAGATATAAGAATGTATGGGCTTTTGATAGAGAATACAAAGATATTATCAAAAACTGTTTTAATAATAACTCGGTTTTTGGGACTGCTCAATATAAGCTTAGGCACATTCTTTCACATACTAAAGATAAGCTAAAAGTCAGGAACTGTGACGACCACCCACAACCCCTACGCTAAAGGGCGTGTCAGGTAGCTATGGACGATCATCAAGGTATGATATATAAGTGGGACCTGTCGTAAACTCACGGCGCAAGGATAAAATATAATAGAACATATAAAACAGGTAGTGATAGTGAAGTAGAAAACACTAAACTTTCATGACAACTAGAAAGTAATTCCCATACACGTGGATAACACCAATTGTGTTTGTACAATTTACCTCACTACAACACTTAGAGAAATAGAAAACAACGGAAAAACAAAGGTACTAGATAGTAGTAAAATAGCATGCTAGCCTCCTGCTCGTCACCGAACAACAACCTCGCCAATCACCTGTCACCTACCACCTAGTTTGCCCATCCAAACAACCGGATGAACAACCCAAGGTAATAAGAAGAAACATAAAACCTTGGGTCAGACGGTAGTCTTAGTGAGCAGTAAAATAGCTAACAAACTTTATCAATAAAGTATATGAGAATGGGTAAATAAACAAATAATCTACCCAGCTCCAGAGAAGAACTCTCAATTTCCTTCCCCACTACATGACAGTGATAGCCTTTACGATACATACATCCAAAGGAATAACAATTCAGTCATGGCAATTAAGCATCCATTCATACATGGCAAAGCAACTCAATCATGATCACAACATGCATTCAGACATCCATGAATGACTCTGGCTATCACCGCCAAACTAGCTTTGGAACCCTCGTTATCGTATGACTGACTAACAACTTGCCGTCAATTGTCAAGGACCATACACGATGCCCTGGTTCTAGCAAAACCCCACACGCTATACACAACATGTGTCTAGGCCATACATGACGCCCAGGGAACTCGACCTACAACCGGGCTTTAATTGTACCTCTGCTTTGAGCCTGCTAGAACCTACGACAACGATAATTCCTCAGCCTTCGCATCTCTAGTCGTTATCAGTTACGATTATTAATCAGTTTAGAACACCTTAGAGCTATCACTTCACACGAACTCAATACCTCCTTGAATTGTTTCCACATTCATCACATCCGATGAACAAGTCACCACACTTCGTCATTCCCCATGGAATTCACTTCGAAGTTACCACACCACTACACTGCAGCATGGGTTCGGGGACATCGCCCCTAATTTTTTTTCCAAAAAATGACCCTATACTACTGACCCTGTCTTGCTCGACCGACCGACCCAACATGGTGCGACCGACCCTCCCTTTTATCAATCCAACATGGTGCGACCGACCCGTACTTCTTGGCTCAATTGACCACTTTTAGTTGGACCATACATCTATGCTTTAAAACATGCACGATCGACCAACTCATCCTTGTACGACCAGTAGATGACCGACCGACCAGATTAATTCACTCATAGCCTCGCTCAAACTCGTCACCCAAGCTCGCTCGAACCAAACAACCATCTAGGAATTCACGACCGGCCAAACACTAGGCGCGATCGATCACCTGCTTCCAAAAGCCAAAACCTCAAGCCTTTTTCCACTTGCACGACCGACCCTGATCACTTCTGCTACGCGCAACTGACTCCTGAGCTTGTCCTATTCTCTAAGAAAACACACCATGGGCGAATGACCGCCCTCCCTCATGTGCGACCCAAAACCTGTACTTCACCATTCCCACTCCGATTTCCACCAAATCTTCGCCAAACGATAGATTCGACGAAACCAACTTGTTTAATCCATCAAATATGATCAAAAATACGGTATGAATCTGTTAACAACATGAAAACAATAGTTTTCACCCAAATCATACACAATCACTCTAAAAACCATCATGAATGAACATATGAACAAAACTAAAGATCTAACTTGCATAATCATATGGAATAACATGGAATCAATGATTTAAACTTGCTAAATGAGATCATAGGGTGGTTCATGTGGAAATGAACTGAATATGGCATAGATCTATGATAAAAACACTTAAACATGATGAGAAACATGATCAATCACTCATACACTTCATTGAATCCATGTGAGAGATGTAAACCACTCCTTGATTCTCCCAAACAAGCAAAAATCAAAGGAAAAGGAATCCGAACAGCAAGCACTTCGCACCAAACACTTTGACCCGATGAATCCTTGCTTCAGTTGATGTAGATCTATCCTACAATGGTGTAGATCTTCAATTTCCTTCCTTGGATTATGATTTTTAATGGTGGAAAGGTGTTAGAGGAAGGAGCACAAGGCCTCCAAATGAGAGAGTGGAAAACTAAAACCATTTCCCATATCCCTTACCCCATGTTTATAGTTTCCACCAACTCCCTAATGGGCTTCTCCCAAATCAGCACACTATGCTCCCAAAACCAGGACAAACAACTGAAAAACCTTAAAATAGCGATTCCTCCCAAACTGCTTAGCCAAATGTTTAATGTAACCACTCTATGGAAAGGCAACCATCAATTCCTTTCCAATGGAATAGGTCTCACCCTCTAATTCGACCTGAGTCAAAAGTTATGCCATGTACAAGACTGACAGGGGAAAAATTATCACAAACAAAATCGTTAAAAATTACGGACATGTCTCACATCCCCATAAGCAACATATTAAAAGATGAGAATGACCCAACCCTCAAGGAATAAAATAAAAATATTTTACGACCTTCCGATATGTAAAATGCAGGCTGTTACGGGAACAATAAAAAGAAGTTGAATGGTATTACTGTTGTTAGAAGGGATTGAGAAAAACTCCAAAATGAAATTGAGTTTGATAATTATGGTAGAGATTATGTGAACATTTTCAATTACAAAAACCCTCAATGATGAATTACATATTGAAATTGTTAATCTTAGACAAAAATCCAATGTTGATTGGCTTTCAAATGGGGACACATGTAGTAAATTATTTTATGCTAAAATGTCCACTAGAAAACATAGAAATGACATTGGGAAAATAATTAGTAATAATGGTGAAATACTGAATGATGTGGCTAAGCTAAAAAAAGAAGCCATTGATTACTTTACTGATTTATACAGCTCTGAGGGTAGTCATGTTTCTTTTCCTAGAATTTGCCCCAAATTTATTTTACGTCCTAGTAGCTCTGATATTCTCTTAGCTCCTATTTTAATGCAAGATATTAAAAATACTTTCTTTCATGCTAATGATGACAAGGGCCTTGGGCCAGATCGCTTTAGGGCTAATTTTTTTAAGATGCATTGGGATGAGATTAAAAATATGATTTTTGATGTTGTATCTGAATTCTTTAATTCTGGAAAGATTCTTAAGTTTAAATCATACTTTTATTACTTTAATTCCAAAGGTTAAAGTTCCCAATTGTTTGAATGATTACAGGCCTATGGCTTGTTGTAATTTTATTTATAAAATTATAGATAATATTTTAAGTAATAGGATCAATTTTTTTTTTTTTTTGAATTTATCATCTCTAAGAACCAAAGTGCTTTTATTCCTGGTTATGTACTGAATAGTTTGGGTTAATAAATAAAAGGCCTATGGTTAAATATGATTTTTGGAATTTCCTATGTACTTAGTCGAGCAAGTTCTTATCTATAGCTAGAAGAATTGAGCTTACACATACTGTGATTACAGCCATAGTTATGTACTGGAAGCAATCACACAATATTCCAATCAAAACAATTGAGAAAATTGAAAAGTTATGTGCCAATTTTATATGGGAGGTAAATATCACAAAGTGGCTTGGAATTTAATTACCAAGCCTAAGGAATATGGTGGATTAAGGCTTATAAATTTCAGAGACATAAATGAAGCTTTTAACCTAAAGCTTTTCTGGAAATTCATTGAAGGAAAATCTTTTTGGGCAAAGTGGATGAAATCCAAATATGTGAAGAATAGAAATTTTTGGCCTATGCCAACTGAAAACCATTACTCTAACACTTGGAAAAATATTCTTAAAAGTAGAGATTTGGGGAAAAAGCTGATATCTAGAAGATTTAAAGATGGAACTAATACCAGCCTATGGTTTGACCCATGGATTAATAATCATTCCCTTGTTGATTTATTAGGATGGAGTAATCTAAGTATTTTTGGCGGAGCTGAAGATAATGTTTCTCTTATTATAGAAAATAATACTTGGAAAACAGAATTTAATCCAGCAACACATATATATAAATCAGCAATTGATAAAATTAAAATTGACAATAGCCTTAAAGAGGATTGCTGGATATGGAATCTGTCCATAAAAGAGAAATATTCATTCAAAAATGCATGGAAGTTTATAAAAGGGAATGATAGTGAAGTTAGTTGGCATCAAGTGATTTGGAATCATTTAAATTGCCCAAAAATGGCTTTCTGCTAATACTTTGCAGTTCCGAACAAACTACCAACTGGTGATAGATGTTCCAAATGGAGCAACAAGGAGAATTCAAAATTCTTGCGATGTAAGGATGAAGATGAAAATATAAACCATATATTCTTCAATTTTTCATATTCAAATAATCGGCAATAAAATTTTATTCACACAAAACGAATTACAAAGAATACAATGTCCATGTCAATAGAAACTATATAGTGTAACACCCCGTAAATCAGTTAATACTAATATTCACAAATTAAAAGAATTAATATTGAGAATTTGCACGAAATAGCCTTAAAAAGGCATACAACAAATTTGAGATATGTGAATTGCCTTAAAAGGCGAAAAATGGAATTAAGACATTAATTGGAAAATTAATGTGTAGAAATGGTCATAATTTAATTATGGATTAATTTGAATTCATGAATAGGTGCGTGTGTATATATATAAATTTATATATATATGGGCAGTTAATGTAAACATGAATAAAAGTTTATTAATTTGCTGAGTGTTTGCTGAGTCACTTCTGACTCATTGCTGAGTCAATAAGATAAACCCCATCTGGTCTGAATGGCTGCGGTTATTTCTAGGTTAAATCTAATGGCCTAAATGAATCCTAACATCTATAAATAAGTGGGTAGACTCTAACCCTAAATCACTTGAAAAATTGGAGAGCTACCGACATGCCGTTGCCATGGAGTTCAGCATAGCCGTCACAAACTAAAGAAGAAGAAGGCCTAATCTACAAATTAAATCTACTCAAATCAAATCAAAAGCTCTCTCTCTCTATTTCTCTTCTTTAAAATTGTGAGTATGCCAATTCTCACAATGTTATTATAAAATAATTCGATTAAGTTATGAATTGGATCACAAGAAAGTGATATGAATTGTTATGTATTTGTAAATTTTGTTGTGGATCTCTTATGCTATTATGTTATCATATATATATTGTTATGTTGTAGTGATTATGTTGTAAATAATCATATGCTATGGCATATGTGATTAATCATGCTATGCTATGTTATAAACCATGTTATGCCATGTTGTAAATCATGCTATGCTATGTTGTAAATCATATCAAGCTATGTTGCAAATTATGATATGCTATGTTGTAAATCTTACATATGTTGTAAATCTCATATTATCATATATGTTGAAATACTTATGATAATGATGTCATGTTAAGTTGTGTTGAATCATGCAAGTTGTAAAATCATGATGTTATTATTTATGCGAATTGGATCATGTTTAAAGTTTATGTTTTTTTTTTAAAATAGATCTTGAATATGGGAATTTGCCTATTAAGTTAGGTGTACCCATATACATGAATCTATGATTAAATGAATTTTGATTTTTGGGAATTTGCCTATTGAGTTAGGTGTACCCATATAAAACCATATTGTTAATGATGTTGATTCACACATGTCCAATACAAGTTTATGGAACTTGATCAAAATCATATTATGTGAATTATGAATAAGTTGACACCCTTAGACCCATGACATGTATAACCTTATGCATGTTGTAATTTTGATATATGCAAGCTTCACCCCTTGTTAGTATTCATTTAGTCACATATATATGTTGTTGTTGTGAATATTTTCTTTTATGCTATGAGTTAGACTAATCGGGTCTAGCATACATTTTGCGAATAAACGTTCAAACGTGGGGTAGGGGTAATATTAGGAAATTAATAAATTGGGGTGCAATTGATATGATTTTGCATGCCTTAAATGGATGTCCATAATTGAGTCAATTATGGACATTGCTAAATTTGGAATTAATTAATAATTCAAATAGGGAATTATTAAAATTGGGGAAAGTGGATTATTAATAATAATCAATGCTTAGGACACGAGGTTGGACCCGTTTGTGACGTAAACCTGCCCGGACCCGCCCGGCAAATCCAGTAGTCACAAATGTCGGCCCAATGTGAGAGGTCCTAGGCCCAAACTAAAGCATAACAGTTGTAAAGACACGAGGTTAGACTCTTTTATGGTGTAAGACTGCCCGGACCCGCCCGGCAAATCCAGCTGCCATAAATGCCAGTCTAATGTGAGAGGTCTTTATGAGGTTATGGCCTTAATAAATTAAGAAATACTTAACCAGATAATCATGTAAGGTGGGACATGGGGGTTAAGTAGGTGCCTTGGGTGGCATGAGGAATCTAGTGGTTACCTTTAGAGGCATTTGAAATACGATTAGACTTAACCAAACACACATGTAACGAACATGAATAGTGGGTTAAGTGGGATTGACTAAGGGGACAAGCTTAGGTGGAATGCTTGTGGGAGATAACGGGGGCCCATTTCAACCAGTATCCCAAAACGTATCTTTGTGGGCTCGACCTAAGTCGAGGACGGGACACGCATACTGGGTTTGACTATAAGAGGCCAAAATAGGGAGCGGTGGCAACGCAAGTCCAATGGGTTTCATATGCGTGCGTGGACCCGGGCTGGTAGGTAAGACGTTGTTGCATCGTGTAGGTATAAGCCGTGCATCTCCGTTATATCGGGTTGCCACTTTAGGGGAATGATACACCCCACTGTGGGGCCAGCACGGGTATCTACGAGTAGGGAGCCGATCGAAAAATAGAAAATGGGGTACACCTAGTGGAGATAGGGGCAGGCGGCACCTATGTAGTCAGCTAGGAGTACGTAAAGCCATTAAGAATGTTTCTAAGTGAAGCTAAGTGGGATCAATCTTTAGGGTGACTGGTGTGGTGCAGTATAGTGTTTATCCTTAGTATTTAGGAGCGCCTATAACGTTTCCTTTAGCGATTGTCTATGTCCTTAATCTGCTCCTTCATAGACATTTCCTTGTTTTCCAGCTTATGCCTTAGTCCAGTTATTTTGATAATAGTATTGTAGAATTATCATACTCGCCAGACTTTATGTCTGACCCCCCTCTTTTTCATCCTTTTCTCCCTTCAAGTCCTCAGGTTGGGCCAAGTTCCAGTGGAGTCTGATTGGATTGCTTATCTCTTGGAAAGCTTGGACTGCTGAAGTAAAGTCCAGCTTGTTATCTTGCTTTTTAATGGCTATTTATGTAATGGGATTATGTACTTGTTTTATCAAGATAGATATTGTACTTGACTTTGATTATGGTGTTATGATGTAATCAAACATGTTTTGACTTCTGCTGCGATTGAAATAAAGTTTTTAAATTTCCAAGTACTATTTTATATCTGTCTTGTTGAAATTTTACTGTTCTATATTCACCTAAAACCTCCATAGAAGTTAATGCATTCCCTTTGTGAGTGACATTAATGGACGTGGGGTGTTACACGTGGTATCAGAGCGAGGTTACCAGAACAGATAAAATTTTTAGAAAAATATTTTTCTAAAGTATTTTTGGAAGAAGTGCTTTCAAAAACATGTTATTTAAAGAGAGTTTTTATGAAAAACATAATCCCAAATAGCCATATCCTTATCTTTATCTTTCGAATTCTCCATTTTGAATCTTTCCTTTTTCGTTTCAGCATGGCTGAAGATCTTAGTCTCCCAGAAGGTGTGACGATTCCAGGGTGGTTTATGAGATATTTGGAGGCTAGGGCCACCACTGCAGGCCCAGCAGATGTTCCTCCACCCCCAGTTGCACCCATTCCTCCTCCTCCTCGTGTTGACACTTTTGCAAAGACGTGCAAGGAATTTAAGGCTATGGGAGGAAAAACTTTTCAAGGGACTGAGACGTTTGTGGAGGCCAGAGACTAGGTAAGGAGACTGAGGAATTGTTGGATATCTTTGAAGTGGAAGATGGGAGGAAAGTCCATTTAGCTGCTTGGTTAATGAAGGGAGATGCCTCGTTTTGGTGGGAGGTCACTAACGGGGAACGTCCAGTTGATTCATGGGCGGATTTCAGACGAAGGTTTGAGGCAAAGTTTCTTTCAAGGGCAGAGGAGAATTTAAATATGGAAAAATTCCTGACATTAAAGCAAGGGAGCTTATCAGTGAAGGAGTATGTCAATAAATTTAATCAGTTAGCAAGGTTTGGCTTGGAGTTGGTGAACACGCCAGAGAAGAAAGCTTTGAGGTTCGTTAGAGGCTTGAATGAACCGTTGCAAGGGTTGGCTATGACCCACATCCCTATGGGAGCCACCTTTGAAAGGCTAGTAGAAATGGCACTTATGCATGAGGATAAGGCAGTTGAAAAGAAAGGGGATCAGAAGAAACCCCAACAGCAAAATAAGAAGGGTGGTAAAAACAATAATGGCAAAGGGAAGAAGAGATGCTTCAATTGTGGGACGCCTGGCCATCTCAGCAAAGATTGTAGAAAGAAAAAGAAGACTGGTTGTTTTCATTGTGGAGATGCGGGACATTTGGTGAAGGACTGCCCAAAGAAGGGGCAGAGGACAGGGTCTACCTCGGGAGGACAGGTGCAGGCTCTTATGGCACCAGGGAAGGCAAGGGGGCAAGTTCAGGCTATTGCGGCCCCACCGCTGCAAGAAAGAGGTAGAACAATTTCTGTTGAAAGCTTAGTTTTTCTGTTTGATCATCCTGTCCGTACCTTATTCGATTCGGGCGCATCTCATTCATTTATCTCTGCATCATTAGTTGAATTACTGCACTTGAACACCAGTTTAGTAGAGGATCCCTTAGTTGTTTCAAATCCAATTGGGGGTTCGGCTCATTTGACCATGATATGTTTAGATTTGAAAATCTCTATACTTAGCGTTGAATTTAGATGTGATGCTTATGTATTGGGCTTCACGGGCTATGGGCTAATTTTAGGAATGGATTGGTTATCTAGAAATGGGGCCATTCTTGATTGTGAAAGAAGAGTAGTTAGGCTTGTGACTCGCCTTGGTAATGCTCTCGATATCTTTTGTAATCCCATAAATTCCGTTATGCTAAGTTATCTTGAATCGCTTGACGCGTCCGTAGAGAATCTACGATCGGTAGAGGTGGTCCGGGAATATCCGGATGTGTTTGAGGAGGTGAAGGGCTTACCTCCAAAGCGGGAGATAGACTTTCAAATTTATCTTGTGGATAATGCTAAACCCGTATCTTTGCCAGTGCGCCACATGGCTCCTCGTGAAAGGAGGGAACTCAATAAGCAAGTGAAGGAGTTGCTTGAGAAGGGGTTCATAAGACGTAGTATATCGGAGTGGGGTGCTCCAGTAGTATTTGCTACAAAGGCGGATGGGTCCCTTAGACTTTGTGTGGACTATAGAGAACTAAACAAGCTTACTAAAAAAACCGACACCCGCTGTCGAGGATTGACGATCTCTTTGATCAGTTAGTTGGTGCCTCAGTGTTTTCGCAGTTGGACTTAGCCACTGGCTTTCATCAACTGAGAGTGGCTGAGGATAGTATAGATAAGACTGCTTTTAGGACTCCTGACGGATTCTATGAATGGCTAGTGATGCCCTTTGGTTTGACAAACGCCCCCGCATATTTTGTTGATTTGATGAGTAGGGTGTTTAGGGAGTACCTTAACAAATTCGTGGTAGTCTTTGTGGATGACATCTTAGTCTTTTCTTAGAATGAAGAAGAGCATGCCCTACATCTTAGGGAAGTGTTGGAAACCCTTCGAGCGCATAACCTTAAGGCAAAATTTTCTAAGTGTCACTTCTGGAGGAAAGAAGTACGGTTCTTAGGGCACGTGGTTTCCAAGGAAGGGATAGCTGTGGATCCCGCAAAGGTGGTGGCCATCCAAGATTGGAAGGTCCCTAAAAATGTAACCGAAGTAAGAAGTTTCTTGGAGTTGGCTGGCTATTATAGGAAGTTTATCAAAGACTTCGCAAAAATATCAGCACCATTAACATGGTTAACGAAGAAGAACCTGGTTTTTACGTGGGACGAAGATTGTGATGATGCGTTCCAACGTTTAAAGAGAGCCTTAACTTCAGCCCCAGTCTTAGTGCTGCCAGACAGGAATAAACCGTTTACCGTCTATACCAATGCTTGTGGGACGGGACTTGGCGCGGTCCTCATGCAAGAGGGAAGAGTAATAGCCTATGGTGGAAGGCAGTTGAGGGTTTATGAAAAGAATTACCCTATGCATGACCTTGAGTTAGCCGCAATTGTTTTCGTGCTTAAGTCTTGGCGTCACTATCTTCTTGGTGAGAAATTCGAACTGTTCACTGACCACAAATCATTAAAATACTTATTCTCTCAGAAGGATTTGAATTTAAGGCAGCAACGGTGGATGGAATTCTTAGCCTCCTACGATTTTGAAATAGCATATACCCCGGGCAAGGGTAACGTGGTAGCAGACGCCTTAAGTAGGAAAAGGTTGTCCTTGAGTCCGTTGTTTGTTGAACGACGAAGCTTAGAATTCATCTCCATGTTTGACTTTAGACCCTCCGTTGACCTAGTACCTGGTTTGTTAGCATCCTTGGAGGTTAGACCTACACTTCTAGGACGAGTTGGTGAGGCACAGCAAGACGACCCCCAGTTGGTTGAGATAGTAGAAAAGCTCAAAGGAGGGGAGTCGTCTAGCCATCTTCGTAGGTATACCCTAGACGATAAGGGTTGGTTACGAAGGGATAATAGACTTTGTGTACCACAAGACGAAGACTTAAGGAAGGCCATTCTTGATGATGCTCATCGCTCAAAGATGACCATTCATCCCGGCGGAGACAAGATGTACAAAGATATGAAGCGGGTTTTCTTTTGGGCCGGTATGAAAAAGGATGTGGCCGAGTACGTCGCTAGATGCTTGGTGTGCCAACGAGTAAAAGCGGAACAAAAGAAACCCGGTGGGTTGCTTCACCCATTGTAAGTTCCACTATGGAAATGGGAAAGCGTCTCAATGGATTTTGTGGATGGATTACCAAGATCAAGGAAGGGTAATACGGGGATTTGGGTTATAGTAGATAGACTTACTAAGAGCGCCCATTTTATTCCCGTGAAAAGTAAGAGGACTGCTCCGTGGTTGGCTTCTGTATACATTAAAGAGATAGTTCGTTTGCACGGTATTCCTTCTAGTATAGTAAGCGACCGTGATCCCATCTTCACTAGCGAATTTTGGAAGAGTTTACAAGAGGCGGTAGGGACTCAGCTATGTTTGAGCACCGCATATCATCCTCAGACGGACGGCCAGACCGAGAGGGAGAATCGTATTCTAGAGGATCTTTTAAGGCTTTGTATCCTAGATTTTGGGGGTACATGGGAAGAGCACCTTCCGTTGGTAGAATTCGCATATAATAATAGCTTTCAGTCTAGTATTGGCATGGCACCTTTCGAAGCTCTTTATGGAAGGCCTTGCCGTTCGCCTACATGTTGGTGGGAATCTACCAATAAAATCCTACTTGGGCCCGATATGGTTAGGGAAACCTCAGAGAAGATTGATTTGATTCGAAGGAGGATGTAAGCAGCACAAGATAGGCAGAAATCGTATGCTGATAAGAGGAGGACAGATCTTGAGTTTGACATTGGGGACATGGTTTTTATCAAAGTATCTCCGTTACGGAATGTTGTTCGCTGTGGGTCCGTTGGGAAATTAGCGCCAAGGTTTGTAGGGCCGTTTCCTATAAAAGACAGGATTGGGAAGATGGCATATAGGGTGGAGTTGCCTGAGAAACTTAGTGGAGTACACGACGTATTCCATGTATCACATTTGAGGAAGTGTTTGCACAAGATCGCGGAGGTGGTAGAGCCGAGCTTGCTTAAAGAGGTGGAAATAGAGCGTGATGCAACAATTAGACGAGCTCCTACATGCATTCTTGGGTCGGAGATCAAAAAGTTGAGGAATCGAGAGGTCAGACTAGTTAAGGTGCAATGGGGAGATGATGAGAGCAACGCTACTTGGGAGACAGAAGAGAAGATGCGTTCGTTGTACCCTTTTCTTTATGAGGGTATGTCTTTTAATTTCTCCTTTATCGCTTAGATTATCTTATCTTTAGTATGTCCTCTCATTAGTATCTTTGACCTTTAGTTAGGATAATCCTATGGTTGAAACATGTGTTTGAGACATGTTATGTATGATGGATGCAAAATGGATGCAAGTGGTTGCTCGTGGATGCATATATACACACACTTTAGGCACTAGATCGGCTCAGTCACTACATATTGCATATTGCATAAATGAATGTATTTAGTATAATGGATGTATAATGGTTGTACCATCATATAGATGCTGCATTCGGTTGAATGGATGTGCACGCATATAGAAGTAGTTTGTAAGAAATTAGGATCTTTTGCATACATAATGGATGCATGGCACTATCATGAATTGCATCAAGGAGGTCAACTGAATCAGTGGACCGCCTAATTTTGCATTAGATACGGACATATACACACACTATGCATTTAAACATAAAAGCATTAGAAGTCTATAAGGACAGTGGATGCCAGTGTTTGATGATTGAGTAGATGGTTGATTGGATGTTAGGTTAAACATTCTCCTTGATTTGAAGATTTCGGGGTCGAAATCCTTTAAGGAGGGGAGAATGTAACACCCCGTAAATCAGTTAATACTAATATTCACAAATTAAAAGAATTAATATTGAGAATTTGCACGAAATAGCCTTAAAAAGGCATATAACAAATTTGAGATATGTGAATTGCCTTAAAAGGCGAAAAATGGAATTAAGACATTAATTGGAAAATTAATGTGTAGAAATGGTCATAAGTTAATTATGGATTAATTTGAATTCATGAATAGGTGCGTGTGTGTATATATATATATATTTATTTATATTTATATGGGCAGTTAATGTAAACATGAATAGAAGTTTATTAATTTGCTGAGTGTTTGCTGAGTCACTTCTGACTCATTGCTGAGTCAATAAGATAAACCCCATCTGGTCTGAATGGTTGCGGTTATTTCTAGGTTAAATCTAATGGCCTAAATGAATCCTAATATCTATAAATAAGTGGGTAGACTCTAACCCTAAATCACTTGAAAAATTGGAGAGCTACCGACATGCCGTTGCCATGGAGTTCAGCATAGCCGTCACAAACTAAAGAAGAAGAAGGCCTAATCTACAAATTAAATCTACTCAAATCAAATCAAAAGCTCTCTCTCTCTCTATTTCTCTTCTTTAAAATTGTGAGTATGCTGATTCTCACAATGTTATTATAAAATAATTCGATTAAGTTATGAATTGGATCACAAGAAAGTGATATGAATTGTTATGTATTTGTAAATTTTGTTGTGGATCTCTTATGCTATTATGTTATCATATATATATTGTTATGTTGTAGTGATTATGTTGTAAATAATCCTATGCTATGTCATATGTGATTAATCATGCTATGCTATGTTATAAACCATGTTATGCCATGTTGTAAATCATGCTATGCTATGTTGTAAATCATATCAAGCTATGTTGCAAATTATGATATGCTATGTTGTAAATCTTACATATGTTGTAGATCTCATATTATCATATATGTTGAAATACTTATGATAATGATGTCATGTTAAGTTGTGTTGAATCATGCAAGTTGTAAAATCATGATGTTATTATTTGTGCGAATTGGATCATGTTTAAAGTTTATGTTTTTTTTAAAATAGATCTTGAATATGGGAATTTGCCTATTAAGTTAGGTGTACCCATATACATGAATCTATGATTAAATGAATTTTGATTTTTGGGAATTTGCCTATTGAGTTAGGTGTACCCATATAAAACCATATTGTTAATGATGTTGATTCACACATGTCCAATACAAGTTTATGGAACTTGATCAAAATCATATTATGTGAATTATGAATAAGTTGACACCCTTAGACCCATGACATATATAACCTTATGCATGTTGTAATTTTGATATATGCATGCTTCACCCCTTGTTAGTATTCATTTAGTCACATATATATGTTGTTGTTGTGAATATTTTCTTTTATGCTATGAGTTAGACTAATCGGGTCTAGCATACATTTTGCGAATAACCATTCAAACGTGGGGTAGGGGTAATATTAGGAAATTAATAAATTGGGGTGCAATTGATATGATTTTGCATGCCTTAAATGGATGTCCATAATTGAGTCAATTATGGACATTGCTAAATTTGGAATTAATTAATAATTCAAATAGGGAATTATTAAAATTGGGGAAAGTGGATTATTAATAATAATCAATGCTTAGGACACGAGGTTGGACCCGTTTGTGACGTAAACCTGCCCGGACCCGCCCGGCAAATCCAGTAGTCACAAATGTTGGCCCAATGTGAGAGGTCCTAGGCCCAAACTAAAGCATAACAGTTGTAAAGACACGAGGTTAGACTCTTTTATGGTGTAAGACTGCCCGGACCCGCAAGGCAAATCCAGCTGCCATAAATGCCAGTCTAATGTGAGAGGTCTTTATGAGGTTATGGCCTTAATAAATTAAGAAATACTTAACCAGATAATCATGTAAGGTGGGACATGGGGGTTAAGTAGGTGCCTTGGGTGGCATGAGGAATCTAGTGGTTTCCTTTAGAGGCATTTGAAATACGATTAGACTTAACCAAACACACATGTAACGAACATGAATAGTGGGTTAAGTGGGATTGACTAAGGGGACAAGCTTAGGTGGAATGCTTGTGGGAGATAACGGGGGCCCATTTCAACCAGTATCCCAAAACGTATCTTTGTGGGCTCGACCTAAGTCGAGGACAGGACACGCATACTGGGTTTGACTATAAGAGGCCAAAACAGGGAGCGGTGGCAACGCAAGTCCAACGGGTTTCATATGCGTGTGTGGACCCGGGCTGGTAGGTAAGACGTTGTTGCATCGTGTAGGTATAAGCCGTGCATCTCCGTTATATCAAGTTGCCACTTTAGGGGAATGATACACCCCACTGTGGGGCCAGCACGGGTATCTACGAGTAGGGAGCCGATCGAAAAATAGAAAGTGGGGTACACCTAGTGGAGATAGGGGCAGGCGGCACCTATGTAGTCAGCTAGGAGTACATAAAGCCATTAAGAATGTTTCTAAGTGAAGCTAAGTGGGATCAATCTTTAGGGTGACTGGTGTGGTGCAGTATAGTGTTTATCCTTAGTATTTAGGAGCGCCTATAACGTTTCCTTTAGCGATTGTCTATGTCCTTAATCTGCTCTTTCATAGACATTTCCTTGTTTTCCCGCTTATGCCTTAGTCCAGTTATTTTGATAATAGTATTGTAGAATTATCATACTCGCCAGACTTTATGTCTGACCCCCCTCTTTTTCATCCTTTTCTCCCTTCAGGTCCTCAGGTTGGGCCAAGTTCCAGTGGAGTCTGATTGGATTGCTTATCTCTTGGAAAGCTTGGACTGCTGAAGTAAAGTCCAGCTTGTTATCTTTCTTTTTAATGGCTATTTATGTAATGGGATTATGTACTTGTTTTATCAAGATAGATATTGTACTTGACTTTGATTATGGTGTTATGATGTTATCAAACATGTTTTGACTTCTGCTGCGATTGAAATAAAGTTTTTAAATTTCCAAGTACTATTTTATATCTGTCTTGTTGAAATTTTACTGTTCTATATTCACCTAAAACCTCCATAGAAGTTAATGCATTCCCTTTGTGAGTGACATTAATGGACGTGGGGTGTTACATATAGTACACATACATGTTACAACAGTAAAGAGAAAAAAAACAATAAGAATGATAAATGAACGTAGCAAAAAACTCAGCACTGTTGAACATGTATGTACATTCTACGACCAATCTCAGTAGCTAAATTCCAAACAGAGTTACAGAATCCATCACTAAATATCCTTCTTCAACTCTATAACTATCTTATGAATCAAGAAAAATAGTTCATTTGAATTCATAGCACCCTGACCAAAGATCCTTCGATTCCTCTCAGACCAGATTTCATAGATATATGTTTTAAGGATCCGCAACAGCATTTTAGTTTTCACACTCTTCCATCTTGTGGCTTTGTAAATATTGAACCATTCAACTTCACTTATATCTGAAGGTTTATAAAATCTGCAACACAACATAATTCTCAACCATATACTATAAACCAAAGAGCACACAAAAAGAAAATGAACATTGCTTTCCTCTTCAACATTACAGAACAACACATTTTGCATCAGGAATTAATCCCATTCTATGAAGCTTCTGTTTAGTGTTGATTGCATTGCTCATCACCTTCCATAAAAGAAAATTTCTCTTTGCTGAACTACCAAGGCTCCATATTCGAGATGACCATACAAAGGATGGTTTATCTTCTTATAAGGCCCTGTAAACATTTTGGATTGAATGACTTCCTCCATCCCAACTAATCACATTCCCTGAAGAGACACTAAAATTACAATCGACAATTTCATTCCATAATTGCCTTAACAAGTAAGAACTGGAGTAAGGAAGTAAAATTACTTCTTCATGTAAATAATCCTCAATCAACATTGTATCCAGAATACCTGGATTCATCTTAATATTATAATACACCTTATCACTTAATGTCAATCCCTCTTTTGCCCAAGGATCATACCAGAAGGAGCATTTCAAAATCCGATAATTATATTGTATAAAAGGAAGAAAAACTTCCCTAAGCTTCAAGAACACCTCCAACTCCAGCTGCAGTCTTTATTAATCTACAATTTCCAGAAATTCTTCCATCCTATCTTATTCTTTAGCATCCAGCAAGTCCAAAGACTTCCATCATTAGAGAGTAACTTAATAAAGTAAACTGAAGTTGCATCTTTATTCCAAATAAATAAGTTTGTAACTCCCAATCCACCATGCTTTTTTATCTTCATAGAGTTTACTGTATGCAATGGGAATCAGCTTCTTGGAAAAGGGGTCACCATGCCACAAGAATTTATTAAATGCACTCGAAATCATCTTAATGAGTTTTATTGGCAAAATATTGTGTCTCAACCAATATGTTGTCATAGCTGTAGCTATAGATTGTATTATTGTAAGTCTACCCACTTGTGACAACTTGCAACTTGGCCATGACATCAATTTTCCAATAATCTTCTCAAAAAGTGACGTACATTTATCCTTTGATATCATAGAGCATAAGTGGTAAACCCAAATATGTTGCATTCCTAGAAAGCTCCATTAACCCTGAAAAAATGATGATCTCCTTCTTTGTATCCTCCTATAACCCAACTATTAAGATGGAAGGTTTTTGGATGTTGATCTGTAACCCAGTTGTCTTGTAAAACTCATGCAAAACTGAGAGGATGCATTGAATATTTGGTATAGATGGCTTTGTAAAGAAAACTAAATCATCAGCATATAAAAGATGTGTAATCCAAGGATCCTTACATTTAGGATGGAGCTCCAATTCTTTATTCCGAACTCTTTCTAATAACAGTGAGTTTAGAAATTTCATTACAATGATGAGTAGGTATGGTGAGATTGGGTCCCCCTGTCTAACCCCATTAGAGCCTTTAAAATAACCATGTAAACAACCCTTCCTAGCAATAGAGTAGTAAGGAGATGATATACATGTAAAAATCCATGCCAAAAATGGTTTAGGGAAGTTCATCCTCGACATTATAGCTATAATAGCACTCTAAGAAACAGTATCAAAAGTCTTACGAATATTCAATTTAATCACGCATCTAAGTGAAATATTCTTTCTGTTATAACCATGCAACAATTCCTGGGTTAAAAGAATATTATCACTAATAGAACGTCCACTTACAGAGGCTGCTTGATTACATGATATAATAGAAGGAAGACAAACTTTCATTCTATTAACTAAAATCTTAGCTATCACCTTATACACTACATTGCAACATGATATAGGCCTGAAATCTGAAACTGTTGTAGGGCTATCCACTTTTGGAATCAAAGCAATGGCCGTAGCTGATAAACTAGCATACAATACATTGTTGAAGAAGAAATAACTAATTTCTTTTAAAATATCAGTACCTATACTTGACCAACATTTTCAAGGAAGAATGCATTAAAACCGTCAGGACCTCCACAACTTTCAGCATCCAGACTAAAAACTGCTTCTTTAATTTTTGGTTCGCTGATAAACATAATAAGTTTCTCTGGTTGTTGCATCGACAGGGAAGGAAGATTAGTATTGAATAGTGGCATAATATTTGTTGGGAAACCATCTCTTGAAGACATAATTGATGAAAAATATCTATAAAATAAGCTTATAATAAATGAAGTTTGGTACATTGCTAAAAATAAGCTTAAAATGGACTAAAGAGCCTCTCTGTAAAATATGACGGATATTGCAGAATATTTCTTACATAAGGCAAGAAGATGGAATTCTATAAAGCATGCGTGGTTCTAACTATTACTATATATTCTTTGTGGAAGGAAAGAAATAATATATTGCATAATAGCAAAGAAATGAATTGTTTCCGATTATGGAGGGAAATTGAAACTGATTGCAATATTATTCTTCTAAAAGCCAACAATAATAATTGCAATCATAACAATAGCATTAGTGAGATGGACAACTATGAAAATAGAACTAAAGCATACTTACAAAGGGGTAAATTCCCTCTTGACATTTCAAAAGGGAGAAACGGTCATATTAAACACAGTTGCTTAAATAAGCATTGGATGGCTAACGCTAGCAACCCATCATCTAGCTCCCTACTTAAAGATCCAGATATGGCTATACACATCCAAGAGTATACTATAAAGGAAAGAAAGGAAAATGTTACTTATAATAATTATCATAATAATAACAATTTTTCCGTTGATTTAAGTTTACCTGATTTGTACAGATCTGAAGGCAAGATCTCCAACAGTGTTCCCCATGTCAAATCTAGTAAGAATAGTAGCAGCCTCGCCAATCTTAGCAACCTAGAAGGCAATTGGATGGATGTTACTAGCAAGTTAACAAAGGGCTCCGTACTTGGAGATCCGGAAAATCATTCACAAGCCAATTATTCAAAGGGAAGAAAGTTATATTATAACCCTAATAATAAAAATTATTTTGAGAATATAATAGATAACCCTAACTCACTTTATTTGTACAGCTACAAGGATAGGATCTTCAAGAGTATTCCCGAAGATGGATTTGCTGATAAGAATAAAGATTGGAACTTTAAAGACGTCGAAGAGCAAAGTATTGGCAAAAATCATTATATCAGTAAGCTGAATAATAAAGCTTATCACATATATTGTTGGAGTAATGGGGAAAGCAACTCATCTTAGTGTCGAGATTCAAGTGCTTTGAAGATAGAATCGGATATGAAGCCTAGCAACCAGAGCGTTCGGAGTCATAAAGACAAGAGAAGAAAACTAAACTGCTGGAAGCCACCGTAGATGATCTTTCTGAGCATTTCACTTTGGATTTTTTCAGATCTGGAGTTGGATTTTTAGTCGTCGTTGTTTTGAAGATGGAGAAACCCTAGTTTGGCATGTCGGCTAGAGTTGTGTGTTTATATGGTTGTTGTGTTATGTCGGATGTCCTATGCCACGCATGTGTGGGTTATGGGCCTTTGGGCTTATCCTTTTTATCTATTTCAAAAAAAATAGTGGCTACATATTTTATTATTACAATCCAAAAGTAATCTTTTGTTTGCTAAGTAGAAAGTGCAGTCCACCTTCATAGATCAAGTTTTGCATGAGAGTTAGTAATTAACTTTAAAGCGTTTACACTTTCTATTTTAAGTGTGAGTATCCTGTGGCATGTAATCCAAGGAAATTAAAGAACCAATAAATATTTACATAAATATGAGAATAGAGGATAATCAGATATCAAGAGGATGGCATATTTCAATGTTGTTCGTCACAGAAATAAGGAATGACTTACATTTGTAGTTTTACTCGATAAGAATATGAAATTCCTTATTTTGATTGGTTATTTACCATTCTGCTTAGTAGATTAACAATCGTAGGTGGAATAGAAATTACTAACCAAAGAGTGTAAGGTGAGCCAAAATTTGATATGATGCAACCTTGTAATTGATCCTTTTAGGAAGCTAATACGGTTAAGCGAAATATAGGGGAAAATGTAACATAGTTGCGCTTGTCATTGTTAATCTACAATACCCTCCAAGAAGGTGATACCTGACTATTATTAGCAAATAAAGATCATTGTAACTGAAATACTAACTTGTACATGTAGGATATAATTGGAGATATAGTTATATAATTGCTTTCATGTTTCTTCTTACTCAAAATGAAGTGCATAAGAAAGAATCATATGGATATTTTTTTTTCCCAAATCATGACCCAGATGGAATAGATTTACATTTATATCACAAAATAAATCTTGATGTAAACTAAGGCTTACTATTAAGAAACAAAGCATTATATTCAATTCCTTCAAAATCTTACTTATTAACTCAACAAAAGCTAAATTACTTTAGAAATGCCTGTAATGTTTAACTTGCATTATTTAGTATCAGTAATCTCTTAATTTCGATATTCGTTAATGAATATAATTAATAAGAACTCATCAATAATATTCCTCAATTGATAAAATTTTGAACTGAAGAGCAAATCATCATTATTAAAAAGTCCACTCTGCAGTTTTGAAAAGGTAGAGAACTCGAATGTTAGACAGAAATAGCAAGGAGGGAATGGTAAATGATAAAGTAGATATTACAACAACTGGGACAAAATTCGATAAATTAAGCATAGGAGCACAAAATTAATTTTTAACACAACTATAAAAATGTTCTGGTGATGCACAATGTATGATTATTGATGCTTGATTCATCGACTATCCACATAACTGGGTAAGTACACATTCTAAATATTTTTGATACTTGATTCACCAAATACTATTATTTTCCCTTTGCACAAATGATATGTGTCGCTTTGATTGTACATGTTAAGTCAATAAATTGCATGTAACTTTTTCAAAAATTGCACCAAAAGTTAATAAACATGGATATGAAAATATAGAGAATTGCGATAAACCTAAATAAGAACTCATCACATGCACATACACAGGCAGGCAGAAGTTAAGCGTAATTAAAGACCAAGTGTAAAGAAAGAAAATGTTACTTCATGTAGGTAGATCGAATCAGCTCACTACCCCAGTAAATCTGAAAAAGAAAATTAAAAATAGAAGAGATGATTACGAAATCAGTTTTCTTAGGAATTTTATGATTGCTAAATTTCATTAGTTTGTTAGCACGAATGACAGCCATTTGTTCTTAGTTCAGTCTCATAGAACCACTTGTTTGCTAAAGCATTATTTCCCAATTTTCTTAGTCTTCTAAGGCTTACTTGCTTGAACGACCCGAACTTCCCCGTGAAGGAAAGCCCGGATTGACTTTGAGAACTCGATGAATCAAAACACAAACAGAAGAACATTTCATTGTTAATTACAACAATTCCATCAGAATACAAGAATATACAGAGTATGAATGAATAACATACATTTGATAAATATCAGAGATTTAAGTACATTACATAGCAGCGGAAAAACAATACAAAACACAACTGAAAGTAATACACGGATACAGAACTTTCCGAGTATCGTTCCAGCTGTAAACCAGAATCCTATGAATATAATTCTGCAAAACCAAAACTACTAGCTGCCCGTGTAGAAAATAGGGGCACCCAGAGTTTAGGTTAAAACAATAAACTCCAGGTCAGTCATGTGACTAGTGTGGGAACTAAAACAGTTATTTAAAACTTTACTTTAAATCAGATATATCAAGGGACCACGCCGTATAACACGGAACGGGTTTCCTCCCAAGAATACCAGTGCATATAAAAAACAGCGCAATGCTTTTTGGAAAAATGAAGCTATTATAAGACCCAGGTCCTATCGCACAATGCAACACAAGCCGAGGGATAGGGTTTTCCCTTATAATAACCAAACATGCTTGGTACGTTAAAACGAATCAGTTGATACTATTATAAGTTCATAGTGTATAAAACAACTTCAAATATAAATGTATCAATCCTAGACGGCATGGGTACCATATATCATGTCGCCAATACTAGGCTCTACAATCAAAACCGCAATTGTCACGTATTGGAAGTTGGATTTCCATTTGTGAACCAAGGCAAGGGATCTCCTTACCGCTTCAAGACAATCTAGCCCATGTCTCAGGACCCAGACACAGGTGGGCCCTTGGATCGTTAAGGATGGCCCATTAAAGTGCAATGTGGATTAAAAAACCTTGAACAATAAGTTTCCCCACCCTATGGGGCGTAAATGAGCCAAATAACTCCATCGGCCCCGGATCGACCGATATAACCGAGGCGCCTTGCAATCCATCATCTACATAAGTAAAATGTCAAGGCTAGTAAAACGCTGACACCACTCCTAGCTAGAAGGAAACGCATGCCCTCCCTGAGGTCCTCTCCCGTTTCTGGTTCACACCGGTGTGTGAGGCTCGCGAATTAACGCTACACAAAGCTACGCTATATTAAAGCCGTGCTTTGATCATCAACCACAAGACTCTGCTTTTCAATAGAACCCTTGATCATTTGCACCTTAGCATGCCACATAGGCAATTCACGCTATGCAACTGATGTCTATCAATCACACAGAATGAAATCCGATGTTAGACACACATCCATTTACAAGTTCGTTCTGGGTTTGAACGAAACCGGAGGCACCTTGTTCCTCCCCCATATGTCCAATACAGGGGAGAGGCCCTCGCATATCCGTCGATCTCCAAGTACGTCTGGACAATCACCACTTATTAGCTTCTCTTGGGTGTGCAGCCCAATCAAGACATCAGTAATCATCCAAACGATGTGAAGACCTCTGGTCTTCAACCACCGTCTTCATCCTCAACACATCGTTGAATCAGTTATTCAGAATGGGATAAACCCGGTCTTTCCGAATAACTCACGTATATAATAAACAAGAGCTATAAAACACAAAATAGACCTTATTCCAATCCAGAATATTTCTTTATTCAAATATTCTTATACTTTGGGAAAGGTTCCTATTAATTTTATCAAAGATAAATTCTTTAAATTTATTTTTTAATCTTCCTTTGGATATCATTTCAATCTAATTAAAGATGCATTAAAAACTTCACTTGGTTTTAATCTTCCCAAAAACCAATATTAACGATTGTTTAACTTGGGAAATCATATCCTATCGTTAACTGGCTTAAAGAACCAATGTCATTTAAAACATGGTTCACAATAAACCTAAAATCACATTCCATTCCATCAGCCTTTAACCGTAAATTAACAAGTGAACAATTCCCTAAGTATTAACCCCGAAGGTCGAAACCAACATCAAATCAATACCCAAGAAACCATTCAACTTAGCTAATCTCCAGTTAGTTTCTGATTTTCTTATCTCCATTGGGTCTAAGAATAGTATTCTTAAAGATACCCTTCACGACAACCCAAATCACATTCCATTAATTATGGAATCTTCACGGAAAAACAAATCAATATATAATCAGTATCAATTTCCATATCTGACCAATAATATTAATGGAATAACAGAAACGCCTTTTAAATTCCATATGTATTAATAGTCTTCCTCCATAGAAGTTCACTTTGATTATTATCAAATAGAATTCCATTCAATTCCAATTTAATATATTAAATTGGAAAACGTTACCTTGGAAAAATTCCCGTTAAATCTTAATAAAAAGAATTAAAAATCTCAAATCACAATTCACTGTAAATCGGGTTAAAGAACGAATGTCGTTAAAAACACAGTTCACAATAAACCCAATTCACATTAGCCTCTATCCGTAAATTAGTAAGAGAACAATCCCCTAAGTATTAACAACAAAGGCCAAAACCAACATCAGATCAATACCCAGGAAACCATTCAACTTAGCTAATCTCCAGTCAGTTTCTAATTTTCTTAACTCCATTCAGTTCAAGAACAATATTTTTAAAGATACCATTCACGACGATCCCAAAATCCAATTTGGTATTAAATACAAGGCTCTGAATAGAAAATATATCGGCTTATATTCAATATCAAATTCTGAAGCCAACAAATATCGTATTGGAATAATGATATATATATATATCTTCGAAATTCCTCCACAATATCCATATAATCACGAAATCCAATATCGAAATATTCCGAGTATAATTTCGATTCAAATCTATTCCAATTCATATATTGGAAATCCTGGTTATTTTTAAAACCATTTTAAATCCAATTTATTTATTTAAAAAAAATATTGGATTTATTATTCTATTTCAAAACTAGTTCATTTCGATAAAAATCTATTTTTATCTTTTCAAATATGGAATTTTTCATCCCAATTCTTTCCAAATCTTTTATTATGATTTTACACAAATAAATAATATTTTTAATAATTTTATCAAGGCCCGTACAATTGATTTCCATAAACGGTCGTCGAAATGCACTTACAACGACCTTTTTCAAATTTGATTTGGACATAATTCCAAATCCAACCATTAGATTTTAAATCTCTAATATTAGTTAGAAAGCTCTTTTCGATACGAACCCAATGGTTCAGGTTTTAGGAGAATCTGACTGTCAGATCTCCCGTAATGTCCGTTCGAAGTCAATGGTCGAAATTCGCGAACTACCGCGGCACGACGCGTTCTATTCAGGCCATTATATATATATATATATATATATATATATATATATATATATATATATATATATATTTCGTCGATTTCCATTTAAAACGTATTATATAAATCGTTTTAAATTCATTTTCAAAACGATTTCAACTTCATATTCAAATTCAAATCAAAATTGAATATTCCATATCATCGATATATAAATGATAATATTTTCGAAACATTATATTTTAAAATCAATTCCTCTTCGATATTCATTATAAAAATGATTAAAATCGATATAAATATTATTCACGTCAAAATGGCGTTATTTAATCAACACGGCTATATATATTTAAATATATTCGTGTCCATCCCAAATCGGACATCAAAATCACATTTTTATCTTTTATTGAATATTATTTTAAAATATTCATTATTTTAAAATATTCGTTATTTTAAAATATTCATTCTTTCTGAACTGGAATCAGAAACAGTCAATTACCATATAATGTGATTAATATGGATTTCATACACGCATGTATACAACAATAATCAAACACAGTCAACCATCATCCAGAGTGCATTCTACACTGCATAAGCATCAAATATAAATATTTAACGCTTACAACAGCATGTCAATCAATCGATCGACATACAGCTAATTATTGGGACTAGTGTATGTCATATATCATCTCAATACCCATGTGGGGTTTCAATCAATCAAACACAGATTTTATTTGTGCAGTTGGGCGATGTGTAAAATTTATAGTCCCAATTAATATCAGTCAAATGTGTGTACATAAACAAATCATCCGATTTGTTTATGAATATTTATTTTATTCATATACACATCAAAAATTATATTTTTAACTATAAAATATTTATTCCATTCCACATCACATAATCAATTTTCACAACAAAATCAAACAAACAAACAAGTCGTCCATGGTCTGTGGATGACGGGTGTCGGGTGCTGCTAAGCACCGTCTGCATCCTAGTATATAATTTAACTAGAAATAAAATTAAAGTGAGAAGTTCTCACCTTTGGGTTCCACTCCTCTATGCTTTGATTGTCGATCTATGCAGTATACCTACGTTAAAAATTATATTTTTAACCAATCAGTTATTATTTCTTTGTATGATTATTTTATAAATAACATATATAGGCTAAAAATTATATTTTTACCTTTCTAAAAATAATTTCATATTTTTATAACAACGCTACATAGATAAAAATCACATTTTGATACCGCTACTATATAAATAAAAATCGAATTTTTCTATCGCTAATGAATATATAAAAATCACGTTTTTACATTGCCATTCAAACGATAAAAATCATATTTTTTTACTTTGCTACATATATGATAAAAATCAAATTTTTACATTGCCACTTCAAATATAAAAATCGTATTTTTATCCTATCGCTACATATATAAAGATCAAATTTTTATTAACTATATAATATAAATTTCATATTTTTATTATACCTATAATATAAAAATCATATTTTTATTATTCCTATAATATAAAAATCATATTTTTATTAATCTACATACATAAAAATCTTATTTTTAATCCTCTACATCATAGGTAAAAACTGAATTTTGTTTTTATTGAACTAATTACTTTATATAAATAAAATAAAGATATAAAAGTAAATAAAAACTTACAGTAGAAATCGAGGAGGGGGGCTTCATCGTCGGGCGTTGAAGAGAGGGGGGTCGGAGCGTCGGCGTAAGTGGAGGAGTAGGGCGCTGGCGTGTCCGTTAAGGTGGGGGCGGTCGAACGGCTGAAGGAGGGGAGGGGGTCGATTTGGTGCAAAAAGGAGGGTGCGCGGATTTGAACAGAGGAAGAAGCGGGGGTGGGAGTGGCGCGACGTCCTGAGGAGGACGGTCCGTCAGAGTTTGCTTGGTGGCCAGGCTTGGGCGCGGCGTCGCCGAGGGAGCCCACGATGAGGAGCGGCGCGAGATCGAGGAGTTATTTTGTTTTTATTTCTTTCTTTGAATCGAACGTTGACCGGAGGAATAAAGGGGGGAGAAAGGGGTTAAGGAGATTATATAATTTAAAATATCTAATCCTTTTAAATTTCTAAAAAGCAACTTTTTATTTTCAACTCGAAATCGAACCTACCGACTATCGCCCATAACTAATTACCCCCATTCCGAACACAATGATATATATATCGTAAGTCAGTTTGGTTGTTTCGATCGGTTTCCATCAAAATAAAAATATAAATCTATATATTGAATTTGAACGCACATTCCAATTTACCTGGGCCACATACAGACTCTAAAAATTCCCGAAAATATTTTCTAGCTTCGTATTGACGATACAGTTCTAACAAAACTAATTTCGTCAAATTTGGAGATCATTTGAAAAATGGCCATTTTCTGGTCAATCCGAATTGACTGAAACTGTCAAAACACGTTTTACTTCGCCACGCTCACATATTAATCCCAAAAATTATGAATTTTGGAATCTAGAAGTAACTTGACATCCTGGATCCAACAAAAGTGGTTTCGTTGAAAACGGAAGACGTTTGCAAAATTTCCATTTTAAGGGCCAAAATTCCATAGCGACTATTATGAATTTTCAATTGGGCATAACTTTTTATCCCCGCTATGAAATTTCAATTTTTCGGATTCGTTGGAAAGATATCTTCAAATAGATTCTAATATTTTTCGTTACGCTAAAATCTGGTTTATTTTGAATCCTGTACATTCATTTGAAATTTGAAATCGAATTTTCAAACTACCGCGCCATTTTCAATTCCTTTTATAATTAAAAATAAATATTTATATTCTAACGTCGATTCAAATAAATATATACATTCTAATTCTATTCAAAATAAATTTCTAGTTGTGATTATTTAAAATAAACCATTTTAAATATTCAAAATTCATCAAAATTGCCAAAATAAAATTTTTAAATTAGTTCTGATGTTCCGGGTTGTTACGATCTCCCCCAATTAAAATCTTTTCGTCCTCGAAAAGGAACGAAGCTGAAAGTTGTTTTACAAACCAACTCAACGTTCATTATTTTCGTTATGGCTTAAGTTCTTCAACTTTTCAGTTTCTAAGAACTTTTCAAAATTTTCAAAATTTGGCTAACACCCTAAATTTTCAAAAAAAATCGCCATAAACTCCCCTATACGGGAGCACCGGGAAAATCCCGAAATCGCCATACAGGCCTCTCCAATTGAAAAAGAAAAAGAAACAGCCAAGCGGCTAGTCAATCGGCTCATAAAATCATCAAAAACCCCAAGAAATACAACAAACATGTACCTATTTGTCGGGCAAACAATTTTATTTCTCTGCTCTAGCCTTATTGCAATGACCTGTTCAATGTATACACATGTATGCATGCAATTCCAAAAAAAATTCAATACGGTTCAATATTTGGTTCAATTTGGCCTAAATTTACCTTTCTTTCATATGTTGGTTTTAATAAATAATCACACAACACAATCGTCAATCAATTAGTTGATTATCATTTCAAATTCATAATTTTGATACATATACAGAAAATCATGTTTTTGATGCCAATCCATAACAATGTATTCTATCTAGTTTTGGTTCTCACACCAGTCTAATGGAAATATATAGAAATCCCACTTTCAAAACTCGAAAATAAATACTGGCGATGGTGCACCATCACCAGAATTATCCCCGGGCAATTAGAGTGTGATTCTATATCTATCCAGTATATTAAAACTTCGAATATACGTTTGCAAGGTGTATATGCAATACGTTTATATATTGGATTGTTCAAATTTAATACAAATAAATATTCAAATACGTATAAAATGGTTTTAAATTCTCAAAACAATATTTGTTTCCATTTTTATTTTAAAAATAATACTCTTTACACACGTTCTAGGATACTACTGATACCATCTCCAATGAGTCATTCTCATTGGATATTACTAATCCAATCTCCGATGAATTCTTTCCTTTAATGTGTCTTGTTCTCGAGCTCTGTAAACCAAAGCTCTGATACGAAACAGAAACGACCCAAACTTCCCCGTGAAGGAAAGCCCGGATTGACTTTGAGAACACGACGAATCAGAACACAAACAGAAGAACATTTCATTGTTAATTACAACAATTCCATCAGAATACAAGAATATACAGAGTATGAATGAATAACATACATTTGATAAATATCAGAGATTTAAGTACATTACAAAGTAGCAGAAAAACAATACAAAACACAACTGAAATTAATACACGGAAACAGAGCTTTCCGAGTATCGTTCCAGCTGTAAACCAGAATCCTGTGAATATAAATCTGCAAAACCAAAACTACTAGCTGCCCGTGCGGAAAATAGGAGCACCCAGAGTTTAGGTTAAAACAATAAACTCCAGGCCAGTCATGTGACTGGTGTGAGAACTAAAACAGTTATTTAAAACTTTACTTTAAATCAGATATATCAAGGGACCACGCCGTATAACACGGAATGGGTTTCGTCCCAAGAATACCAGTGCATATAACAAAACATCGCAATGCTTTTTGGAAAAATGAAGCTATTATAAGACCCAGGTCCTATCACACAATGCAACGCAAGCCGGGGGATAGGGTTTTCCCTTATAATAACCAAACATGCTTGGTACGTTAAAACAAATCATTTGATACTATTATAAGTTCATAGTGTATAAAAAAACTTCAAATATAAATGTATCAATCCTAGACGGCATGGGTACCATATATCATGTCGCCAATACTAGGCTCTACAATCAAAACCGCAATTGTCATGTATTGGAAGTTCGATTTCCATCTGTGAACCAAGGCAAGGGATCGTCCTTACCGCTTCGATACAATCTAGCCCATGTCTCAGGACCCAGACACTGGTGGGCCCTTGGATCATCAGGGATGGCCCATCAAAGTGCGATGTGGATTAAAAAACCTTGAACAATACGTTTCCCCGACCTATGGGGCGTAAATGAGCCAAATCGGCCCTGGATCGACCGATATAACCGAGGCGCCTTGCAATCCATCATCCACATAAGTAAAATGTCAATGCTAGTAAAACGCTGACACCACTCAAAGCTACAAGGAAACGCATGCCCTCCCTGAGGTCCTCTCCCGTTTCTGGTTCACACCGGTGTGTGAGGCTCGCGAATTAACGCTACACAAAGCTACGCTATATTAAAGCTGTGCTTTGATCATCAACCACAAGACTCTGCTTTTCAACAGAAGCCTTGATCAATTGCATCTTAGCATGCCACACAGGCAATTCACGCTATGTAACCGATGTCTATCAATCACACAGAATGAAATCCGATGTCAAACACACATCCATTTACAAGTTCGTTCTGGGTCTGAACGAAACTCGAGGCACCTTATTCCTCCCGCATATGTCCAATACAAGGGAGAGGCCCTCGCATATCCGTCGATCTCCAAGTACGTCTGGACGATCACCACTTATTACCTTGTCTTGGGTGTACAACTCTGTAAAGACATCAGTAATCATCCAAACGATGTGAAGACCTCCAGTCTTCAACCACCATCTTCATCCTCGACACATTGTCGAATCAGTTATTCAGAATGGGATAAACCCGGTCTTTCCGAATAACTCGCGTATATAATAAACAAGAGCTATAAAACACAACAAACGCCTCATTCCAATCCAGAATATTTCTTTGTAAAAATATTCTTATAGTTTGGCAAAGGTTCCCATTAATTTTATCAAAGATAAATTCTTTAAATTTATTCTTTAATCTTCCTTTGGATATCATTTCAATCTAATTAAAGATGCATTAAAAACTCCACTTGGTTTTAATCTTCCCAAAAATCAATATTAACGATTGTTTAACTTGGGAAATCATATCCTGTCGTTAACTGGGTTAAAGAACCAATGTCATTTAAAACACGATTCACGATAAATCCAAAATCACATTCCATTCCATCAGCCTTTAACCGTAAATTAACAAGTGAACAATTCCCTAAGTATTAACCCCGAAGGCCGAAACCAACATCAGATCAATACCCAGGAAACCATTCAACTTAGCTAATCTCCAGTAAGTTTTTGATTTTCTTAACTCCATTGGGTCTAAGAATAGTATTATTAAAGATACCATTCACGACAACCCAAATCACATTCCATTAATTATGGAATCTTCACGGAAAAACAAATCAATATATAATCAATATCAATTTCCATATCCGACCAATAATATAAATGGAATAACGGCAACGCCTTTTAAAATCCATATGTATTAACAGTCTTCCTCCACAGAAGTTCACTTCGATTATTATCAAATCGAATTCCATTCAATTCCAATTTAATATATTAAATTGGAAAACGTTACCTTGGAAAATTCCCGTTAAATCTTAATAAAAAGATTTAAAAATCCCAAATCACATTTCATTGTAAATCGGGTTAAAGAACGAATGTCGTCACAATAAACCCAATTCACATTAGCCTCTAACCATAAATTAGTAAGAGAATAATCCCTTAAGTATTAACCCCGAAGGCCAAAACCAATATCAGATCAATACCCAGGAAACCATTCAACTTAGCTAATCTCCAGTTAGTTTCTAATTTTCTTAACTCCATTAGGTTCAAGAACGGTATTATTAAAGATACCATTCACGACGAACCCAAAATCCAATTTGATATTAAATACAAGGCTCTGAATAGAAAATATATCAGTTTATATTCAAAATCAAAGTCTAAAACCAACAAATATCGTATTGGAATAACGATATATATATCTTCCAAATTCCTCCACAATATCCGTATAATCACGAAATCCAATATCGAAATATTCCGAGCATAATTTTGATTCAAATCCATTCCAATTCATATATTGGAAATCCTGGTTATTTTTAGAACCATTTTAAATCCAATTTATTTATTTTAAAAAACATTGGATTTATTATTCTTTTTCAAAACTAGTTCATTTCGATAAAAAACTATTTTTATCTTTTCAAATATGGAATTTTTCATCCAAATTCTTTCCAAATCATTTATTGTGATTTTACACAATTATTGATATTTTTAATAATTTTATCAAGGCCCGTACAATCGATTTCCATAAACGGTCGTCGAACTGCACTTACAACGACCTTTTCCAAATTTGATTTGGACATAATTCCAACTTCGACTATTAGATTTAAAATCTCTAATATTCGTTAGAAAGCTCTTTTCGATACGAACCCAACGGTTCCAGTTTTAGGAGAATCTGACGGTCGGATCTCCCGTAATGTCCGTTCGAAGTCAATGGTCGAAATTCGCGAACTACCGCGGCGCGGTGCGTTCTTTTCAGGCCATTATATATAATGTATATATTATATATATTTCATTGATTTCCTTTTAAAACGTATTTTATAAATTGTTTTAAATTCGTTTTCAAAACAATTTCAACTTCATATTCAATTTCAAATCAAAATTGAATATTCCATATCATCGATATATAAATGATAATATTTTCAAAACATTAAATTTTGAAATCAATTCCTCTTCGATATTCATTATAAAAATGAATAAAATCGATATAAATATCGTTCACATCAAAATGGCGTTATCTAATCAACACGGCTATATATATTTAAATATATTCGTGTCCATCCCAAATCGGACATCAAAATCACATTTTGATCTTTTATTGAATATTATTTTAAAATATTCGTTATTTTAAAATATCCATTCTTTCTGAACCGGAATCAGACACAGTCAATTACCATATAATGTGATTTATATGGATTTCATACACGCATGTATACAGCAACAATCAAACACAGTCAACCATCATCCAGAGTGCATTCTACACTGCATAAGCATCAAATATAAATATTTAATGCTTGCAACAACCTTTCAATCAGTCGATCGACATACGGCTAATTACTTGGACTTGTGTATGTCATATATCATCCCAATACCCGTGTGGGGTTTCAATCAATCAAACACAGATTTTATTTGTGCAGTTGGGCAATGTGTAAAATTTATCGTTCCAATCAATATCAGTCAAATGTGTGTACATAAACAAATCGTCCGATTTGTTTATGAATATTTATTTTATTCATATACATGTCAAAAATTATATTTTTAACTATAAAATATTTACTCCATTCCACATCACACAATCAATTTTCACAACAAAATCAAACAAACAAACATGTCGTCCATGGTCTGTGGACGACGGGTGTCGGGTGCTACTAAGCACCATCTGCATCCTAGTATATGTAACACCCCGTAATTCTATTAATATAAATATTCACAAATTAAAGAATAAATAATCTTAGACGTGAGAATTGTGGGAAACGGGTTGCGCCATTGTGTTCGTCTCGGAATTCTGGTTGAAATAGAGTCTGAGTTTGCGTGATTTGGACTTCGTATGAAGGAGATATGGCCATCGGAAGTTTCAGTAAATTCAAAATTCAAAATATAAAGTCAAATAGGCCAGGCGGGAAATTTCCCGCCCAGCACCCCAGGTCGACTGGGCAGTCGACACCCCCAGGACCAGGTCGACTGCGCAGTCGACTTGGGTGTCGACCTGGTCAAGTCGGCCAGGTTTTGGCAGAGCCCAATCTTTAGCTGCTGATGTGTCTTTACGGCTGAGTTGGCTAATTTAACGGTTCAGGTTAGTTCTGAGTTGACCTGACGGTCTAAATAAATCCTAAACTCTATATATATCTAGGTAGTCTCTCACTCTAAAATCACATGAAAAATAGAATAGCCGCCGTCATGCCATCGCCATGGAACTCAGTGTAGCCGCCGCCAACTAAGAAGGAAGAAAGCTAATCGAAACTCTAATTCTACTCAACTATAAAGCAAATCAAGACTTTCTTTCTTTTCTAATTGTGAGTATGATGATCTTAATAAGATTATTAGCAAACTAATTAGATTAAGATGTGATATGGATCATAAGAAAATGATGTGAATTGTCATATATGTTGTTGTAAACCTTATGCTATCATGTATGTTGTAAATCCTATGTTATGTGATGATGATATCCTATATGTTGTAAATCATGCTATGATGGTATTATATATGTAATAACCCTGAATTTTGGGGCCAATTTAAAATTTTTACTTTAGAAATTTTAATGAATTTTTAATATTTGACATGATTTATTTTAAATAATAACGATTAAAATTTATGTTATTTGAAGTGAAACATATGTTAGAAAATATAGAAGTGTTGAAAATATTATTTTTCACATTGCTAGAAAATACCTGCTAGAAAAGAGGGAAAAAATATATTAAATATGTTTTTACATTAAAAATATTCTTTTTAATGTGAATACGAAGCGTATATAATTTACATGTAATAAAATATATTTTTGTTACTATTTTTACATGTAAAGAAATAAATGGTTTGTTCTTACATCAAAATCATATTATAATTAATAGAGAGTTGAGTTCAGTAAATTTTATTACATTTTTTGTAAAAGAGAAAACATTCATTTTTATTTATAATAAATAAGAGCTGCATGTTAGTGAAAAGGAATAACTACACTTTCTCTATCTTTCCCTTTTAGGAGTTCTGAAATGGCATGTATTAATTAATATACTTATAAAAAAAATCAAACGTTCATGTAGGCACATAAAACATGTTTACATATAAAGTTTACATTTTTCTTTGTAATGGTAAAGGAATACATTTTCTATACAATATAGCAAAGTTTACATTTTCTTTGTAACATAAAAACATATGAAGAGGAAATCATAGTAGGTATTAATTAGCAAATTAGGTATGAAATTCTACTATAATAGATGGTGTAATTAAGGGTACATAAATGTGGATAGAAACGGAAATAAACGCATAATAATTGCGTAATGGAAAAAAAAATATTGATTAAGCTAGAAATAAAAGGGTTAAATTTAATAATTTGATTGACTAAGAATAGGAAATAAATTAGGAAAGAATTGTATATGTAAATTAAAAATCAATAAATGGGATATAGCTAAATTTAGAAAATAATTAAATAAAATTGTATTAGGATCATTTGTCAGCAATTCATTTTCTTTGAAATGCATAACATACGAAATGTGAATAGTTTCAAGAGTTTAAATGCCTTCCCTCTTCATTGTCCTTAATGCATCATTTATTTCTTTCTTTCTTTTTTTTCTTTTTCTTCAAATACACTACCTTCTTTGCTCCAATCTATTTTTTTTATTAATCAGCATTTATTTTCCTTCATTCTATTAATTTCTTCTCTAAATTCAGTATTTATTCTCTCTAAAAACAAATCCCCAACCCTTATCCTCTTCTCAGCCGCCTCCCTCTATTACAATGGCCTTCACCGCTCCCTCCTTCCTCGATTAAATTCTTCCCATCCAAAGAGAATTAGAATCCAAACTCCATCCCGTACTGAAGCTCTTCTCTTCCTCTCCATTCTCATACAGTCGGATCTCACCAAGTGCCACCATTCACTCGAACGGCGCACCCAAACCCGCCGCCTATCAGCCCCGCCGCCCTAGGCTCCACCGCACCCCACCCCAACCTAGGCGCAGGACCCCCTCCTTCCCCTCTTCGATTTGACATACTCCGATCGTTCTCTAGTGCTGTAAATTGGAAGCAAGGCTCTACCCTAGTTCTGAACAGAAGGGAAACACGACGGCCTTGTTCCTGGAGGAAGAAGGTGTAAACCCATATTTAATTATTAAATTAATTTAATTTAAATTGTTTAGAACCTTGATTTAATCATATCTTGTTCGTTCGAAGTCAGAATTGGATGATTTCTGAACCATTGGAATCGTATTCGAGAGCACTACGACATGAAACTGAGCAGGACCTGAAACGGAGTTGGATGGAAATTCAGATAAATTAATTGTGAGAATTTTATTTTTTTAAAATATGATTATTTATTTATTTATTTAAATTCATTATAAAATCTATATGCATATTATATAAAGTTCATGTTGTGGCTGCATAGATAATTATTTCCATGTGATTGTTCTGCGATGTTTGTAATTCAGATTTGCTTGTTATCGTTAGTGAATGATTGTATGTGATTTCCCCTTTTTGATTCATAGATTAGAAATGAAAGATTTGCTAATATATAGATATTCACATTTATGTATGTCATTAGTAAGGGAAGATTTGTCGACATATAAATTGATTTTTGTATGAGAGGGAGGATTTGTTAATAAATAAAATTCACCTTTTATTATGTCATTAGAAATGGTAAATGTGTTAATATATATAAAATTCATTTTTATATGTCATTAGTAATGAAATGGAATTGTTAACATATAAAAATTTACTTTTTATATGTGACTTGTAATGGAAAATCTGTTAGCATATGAAATCCATTTTTTGTTATGTCATTAGAAAAGAGAAATTACTTTTAATGTAAAAATATAGGAATGACAAAATCACATTCTTGTCAATTTAAAAGAAGCAGTGACAAAATGTTCATATTTTGTTAACATAAAGAAGTGTCGCTAAAATCACATTTTTCGTCAAACTTGACTAAAATCACATTTTTGTGAAACTTGAATTATGAAATATAGAATCTACATTTTGTGTTTAGTTGGAAAAGATTAAACAAAATCTCACTTTGTCGCATTAGAAATTATGAGCAAAATCATATTTGTTCGCATTGAAGTTATAAACAAAATCATTATTTTGCTTATATTAAGAAGGTCATAACAAAACCATTATTTTGTTTATATTAAAAAGGTTATAGTAAAATTCATATTTTGTCACATAAGAATGATCAACAAAATCAACATATTTTGTTAATGAAGTTATGTTGGACTAAATCAACATTTGTGTCACTTTGAAATAAATAAAATAAAATATATATTTTTATACATTTAAAAGGAAGGAAACAAAATAATCATATTTTTTTTCATTTAGAGAACAAAACTTTTGTTAATTTGATTAAAGAGAACAAAACATCACTTTTGTTAATTTGATCCAAAGGTAAAGAATCAACATTTTTGTTGATTTGATTATAAAGTAAAGAATTAACATTTTGTGTTAATTAGATTTTATGTTCAACAAAACTCACATTTTTGTTAATGAAATTATAAAGACAAACTCACATTTTTGTTAATGTAAAGAGTATGATAAAATCCATTTTTGTATGACAAATTCCTTTTTTGTTAATGTAAAGAGTATGATAAAAATCCATTTTTGTATGACAAATTCCTTTTTTTGTTAATGTAAAGAGTATGACAAATTCATTTTTGTTAAGGTAAAGAATAGCGACAAATTCCTTTTTATATGTAAAGAGAGAGATGAAATAAACTCGTGTACATATAAATTCCCTTTTACATGTAATGAGAGAAATGAAGTAAACTGGTTTACATATAAATTCATTTTATATGTCGTTAGTAATGAAATAATTATGTTAATGTATAAACTCATTTTTATATGTCACTTACAATGAAAGCTTTGTTAATATATAGAATTCCCTTTTATATGTTACTAGGAATGGAAAATATGTTAAGATATAATATTTACTTTTTTTTACATATCATTAGAAGTAATAGAAAAATGTGAATATAGAAGAATGACAAATTACTTTTATATGAAGAGTGTAAAGGAAGAATATAAGAATGGCAAAAGATTCACTTTGACAAACATATGAAGATGACAAAAACACCCATTAGAGTGAAGTTACATTTTATTAGGGAATGTAGGTTAAAATAAAATGAACATAACGGTATTTTAGTGTGAAGTTGAAACAGGGAAATAAATATATGAAATGAAAAATATATTTATTTGTTAATGTTGCATACACTGCATATGAAATGAAACATATATTTATTTGTTAATGTTGCATACACTGCATATGAAATGAAACATATATTTATTTGTTAATGTTGCATATACTGCATATGAAATGAAACATATATTTATTTGTTAATGTTGCATACACTGCATATGAAATGAAACATATATTTATTTGTTAATGGTGCATACACTGCATATGAAATATAACATATATTTATTTGTTAATGTTGCATACACTGCATATGAAATGAAGTGCATAGTTAAAATCATACTTTTGCATATAAAGAGAAGTATTTTAAATGTCATGTAGGAAAGAACAAATATTCATATTTCTGTTCAAAAAGAAAGTAAAGGACAAATTTTACATTTGTGTTTAATGTAAATCCAAAATCAAAAAAGGTTACATTTTGTCAAATGAAATTAAAAAAGGAGAAAAGTTACGTTTCTGTTTTAATGGAATTAAAGGAACAAGAAAATTTACATTTTAAGGAAATGGATTTTCATATAAAAAGAGATAAAGTTAGGAATTTACATTTTTATTATGTAAAACAAAAATATGAACTTGCATTGTAAAGAGAATTTGCATTTTTATATGTAAACAAAAGTAGGAATGTGCATTGATGATAAAGACTACATTTTTGTTATGTAACTTAGAATGAGAACTTGCATTGCAAATAAAAAGTACATTTTTATTTGAACTAAAGGTATAGTATTTGCTATGCAAATAAAAATTATATTTTATTTGTAACTATGATATGCAATTGGCATCGAAAATAAAAATTATATTTTTATTTGTAACTATGGTATGAAATTTGGCAAGCGAACAAAATTTTACATTTTCATATGTAACTATAAGTGAGAATTTGCACTGTAAATTAGAATTACATTTTATTATGTCATTAAAATATGATATTACATTGTAAATTAAAATTACATTTTTATGATGTCACCTAAGAATAGAATTTTGGTTTTGCATTGAATGAAATAGGAATTATTATTTTTGTTTGGCATTTAAAAGAATAGCAAAGATATTATTTTTGTTATATTGAAATTAAGCAAACAAAAATATATTCATTTGTATAGAAATGAAGTGGACACCAAAATATGCATGGTTGTTGTAATGGAAATGAAACACAAAAATACTTATTTTTGGTTGTAATTGGAATGATACACAAAACATACATTTTGTGTATAGTATATTTTTGGAAATTGAAAAATAAAAGAAAACATTGTTGTGTGTGATGATATATATATATCAATATTGGATATAAATAAGAAGATTTGTTGTTAGCAAAATATAGTAAAATGAAATGGACGAGGAATTATATTTATATAAATTATATATATATATATATAAATTAAAAGTACTTGAATCGAGCATGGTAGTTCACATTTTAGAATCATATTTTTAATTGATCATACCGTATGATCTGACCGACGGATTTTCCCAAAACTGAAACCAGTAGGTTCGCCTTGGGAAGATCTTTCTAATGATATGAAGTATATTAAAATCCAACGGTTAGATTTAGAGAAACGTGTAAAACAAATTTGGGTGAAAACAGCGCCAAAGTCGCCTGTTGACATGAGACGTCATTAAATAGAATTTAATTAAAAATAAAGATTGATCGTTGTAAATTAATTTTAATGATATGAAATTGCTTTCAAATTTATATATGCGAGAATTATTTGGAAAGTCCGAGTTTACTCTCATTCCAAATAATGTTACGACGTTCGAAGAGTTGAAGACGGTGATTGAAGACCGACGATCTTCACATCGAATGGGTGTGTTGCAATTGAGACCCATGATGGGAGTAGCTACCTTGAAGGGGCGACAGTAGTAGCCGTCCGGACGTAGTGTTGATTGCACAGGTTTGGCTTTCGCTCAAACCCAGAGCATAAGCGCGTAAATGGATTGTATGTCTGACATTGTATTCCTTTATACTGTATTCGTTGATCTCTGCTAAACATATATCTGTTTGGTGTTTTACACCCTTCTCTGAGACGTATGAGCTCAGAGGTTATATGTTGGTAGAAATCAATGGTATGGATTGACGATGTGGCATGCTAAGATGCATATGATCAAGGCTTTGTTGAAAAGCAGGCCTTGTGGGATGATCAAAGCATAGCCTGTTTAGGCATAGCTTTGTGTATAGCGTGACTTCACGAGCCTCACACACCGGCGGAGTCTAAAACGGGAGAAGGGAACGCAGGGAGAGCAGCACGTTTCTTTCTAGCTAGAGTGGTGTCAGTGACCTACCAGCCCTGACATTTTACTTATGTGGATGATGGAATGAGGCGCCTCGGATAGGTCCTATAGGACCGGGGAACGTGTGCTTAGAAATTGCCAATCCTCTAAGCTGTATTTGAGGACCGGCCCTGCCATTTCCAAGGGTTAACTGCGGGTAATCCTGAGGCATCAGCTAGAGTGTCTCGAATCGGTAAGGAGCTCCTCCCTAGCCTTGACTCAGATGGAAATCCAAATTCCAAATACAACCCTTGCGGTTTTGATTGTATTACTAGTATGGAGGCATAGCATATGGTACCTATGCTTCCTAGGATTGATACATTTACTTTGAAATGTTTTAAAACATATACACACTAATAATAATATCGTTTTTATCGTATCAAGCATGTTTGACCATTAGAAGGTAAAATCCTATCCTCCGGTTTGCGTTGCATTGTGTGATGGGACTTGGGTCTTATGATGGTTTCATTTTTCTACAAAGCATTGCGTTGTTTTTGACGATTTACTTAAATTATGCACGACAATCCATTGGAATAAAACCCGTTCCGCTTTAGCGGCGTGGTCCTTGGATTTGCCTTATTACTATTAGTTATATTCGTTAAGAATTCTCACACCAGTCCCACGACTGACCCGTTGTTTGTTTCCACTTTTGCAAACTCGGGTGCCCTCTTTTCCACACGGGCAGTCGAGTAGCTTTTTGCAGATATTTATTTCTTTAGCAGGATCCTGGATTGAAGCTCAAAGCTGTGTCCAAAGCATAGAAAAGTCTTCCGCTGTCTTAGTTATTTTATTTCCGCTGCACTGTATTAAAGTAATGTAAAATTATCTTCCGCTGTAAATTTATTTAATGTACTCTGATATATATTCTGTACTCTGATGTAACATTTATTATGATGTTATAAAAGTCTGTTGTTATTGTTCTGATGTTGTTGTATTCCCAAAGTTAAAGTATTCGTGGATTTCCGACCTTTGGGTCAGACTTGCGTGGTTTATGGTCGATCCAAAGAGCGGGAATTTATGGGTCTTTACAGATGGTATCAGAGCTTTGGTTAGCTCAAATCTTTGGGATACAACTCATTAGAACTGAACAAAAGACTCATCAGAGATTGGATTAGTAATATCCAATAAGACTACTCATTAGAGATAGGATCAGCAGTATCCTAGAATGAGGAAACTCATTAGAGATGGGGTTAGTAATGCCCTAGAATGAGTTGAGAGTAGCAAGACTATAATATACGTATTTGTGATTAATTATACTCTATTTTGGAAAATATGACTTTGAATATATAAAAAGTTATATATTTGAAAGTTAATCAACTAATGAAATTATTTAAACCAATGGAGAAAAAATATATATAAATTAGTTATTTAATTAATCAACTTTTAGCTTCGTTCCTTTTCGAGGACGAAAAGTTTTTAAGTGGGGGAGACTGTAATAACCCTGAATTTTGGGGCCAATTTAAAATTTTTACTTTAGAAATTTTAATGAATTTTTAATATTTGACATGATTTATTTTAAATAATAACGATTAAAATTTATGTTATTTGAAGTGAAACATATGTTAGAAAATATAGAAGTGTTGAAAATATTATTTTTCACATTGCTAGAAAATACCTGCTAGAAAAGAGGGAAAAAAATATATTAAATATGTTTTTACATTAAAAATATTCTTTTTAATGTGAATACGAAGCGTATATAATTTACATGTAATAAAATATATTTTTGTTACTCTTTTTACATGTAAAGAAATAAATGGTTTGTTCTTACATCAAAATCATATTATAATTAATAGAGAGTTGAGTTCAGTAAATTTTTATTACATTTTTTGTAAAAGAGAAAACATTCATTTTTATTTATAATAAATAAGAGCTGCATGTTAGTGAAAAGGAATAACTACACTTTCTCTATCTTTCCCTTTTAGGAGTTCTGAAATGGCATGTATTAATTAATATACTTATAAAAAAAAAGTCAAACGTTCATGTAGGCACATAAAACATGTTTACATATAAAGTTTACATTTTTCTTTGTAATGGTAAAGGAATACATTTTCTATACAATATAGCAAAGTTTACATTTTCTTTGTAACATAAAAACATATGAAGAGGAAATCATAGTAGGTATTAATTAGCAAATTAGGTATGAAATTCTAATATAATAGATGGTGTAATTAAGGGTACATAAATGTGGATAGAAACGGAAATAAACGCATAATAATTGCGTAATGGAAAAAAATATTGATTAAGCTAGAAATAAAAGGGTTAAATTTAATAATTTGATTGACTAAGAATAGGAAATAAATTAGGAAAGAATTGTATATGTAAATTAAAAATCAATAAATTGGATATAGCTAAATTTAGAAAATAATTAAATAAAATTGTATTAGGATCATTTGTCAGCAATTCATTTTCTTTGAAATGCATAACATACGAAATGTGAATAGTTTCAAGAGTTTAAATGCCTTCCCTCTTCATTGTCTTTAATGCATCATTTATTTCTTTCTTTCTTTTTTTTCTTTTTCTTCAAATACACTACCTTCTTTGCTCCAATCTATTTTTTTATTAATCAGCATTTATTTTCCTTCATTCTATTAATTTCTTCTCTAAATTCAGTACTTATTCTCTCTAAAAACAAATCCCCAACCCTTATCCTCTTCTCAGCCGCCTCCCTCTATTTCAATGGCCTTCACCGCTCCCTCCTTCCTCGATTAAATTCTTCCCATCCAAAGCGAATTAGAATCCAAACTCCATCCCGTACTGAAGCTCTTCTCTTCCTCTCCATTCTCATACATTCGGATCTCACCTAGTGCCACCATTCACTCGAACGGCGCACCCAAACCCGCCGCCTATCAGCCCCGCCGCACCCCCCTAGGCTCCACCGCACCCCACCCCAACCCAACCTAGGCGCAGGACCCCCTCCTTCCCCTCTTCGATTTGACATACTCCGATCGTTCTCTAGTGCTGTAAATCGGAAGCAAGGCTCTACCCTAGTTCTGAACAGAAGGGAAACACGACGGCCTTGTTCCTGGAGGAAGAAGGTGTAAAACCATATTTAATTATTAAATTAATTTAATTTAAATTGTTTAGAACCTTGATTTAATCATATCTTGTTCGTTCGAAGTCAGAATTGGATGATTTCTGAACCATTGGAATCGTATTCGAGAGCACTACGACATGAAACTGAGCAGGACCTAAAACGGTGTTGGATGGAAATTCAGATAAATTAATTGTGAGAATTTTATTTTTTTAAAATATGATTATTTATTTATTTATTTAAATTCATTATAAAATCTATATGCATATTATATAAAGTTCATGTTGTGGCTGCATAGATAATTATTTCCATGTGATTGTTCTGTGATGTTTGTAATTCAGATTTGCTTGTTATCGTTAGTGAATGATTGTATGTGATTTCCCCTTTTTGATTCATAGATTAGAAATGAAAGATTTGCTAATATATAGATATTCACATTTATGTATGTCATTAGTAAGGGAAGATTTGTCGACATATAAATTGATTTTTGTATGAGAGGGAGGATTTGTTAATAAATAAAATTCACCTTTTATTATGTCATTAGAAATGGTAAATGTGTTAATATATATAAAATTCATTTTTATATGTCATTAGTAATGAAATGGATTTGTTAACATATAAAAATTTACTTTTTATATGTGACTTGTAATAGAAAATATGTTAGCATATGAAATCCATTTTTTGTTATGTCATTAGAAAAGAGAAATTACTTTTAATGTAAAAATATAGGAATGACAAAATCACATTCTTGTCAATATAAAAGAAGCAGTGACAAAATGTTCATATTTTGTTAACATAAAGAAGTGTCGATAAAATCACATTTTTCGTCAAACTTGACTAAAATCACATTTTTGTGAAACTTGAATTATGAAATATAGAATCTACATTTTGTGTTTAGTTGGAAAAGATTAAACAAAATCTCATTTTGTCGCATTAGAAATTATGAACAAAATCATATTTGTTTGCATTGAAGTTATAAACAAAATCATTATTTTGCTTATATTAAGAAGGTCATAACAAAACCATTATTTTGTTTATATTAAAAAGGTTATAGTAAAATTCATATTTTGTCACATAAGAATGATCAACAAAATCAAATATTTTGTTAATGAAGTTATGTTGGACTAAATCAACATTTGTGTCACTTTGAAATAAATAAAATAAAATGTATATTTTTATACATTTAAAAGGAAGGAAACAAAATAATCATATTTTGTTTCATTTAGAGAACAAAACTTTTGTTAATTTGATTAAAGAGAACAAAACATCACTTTTGTTAATTTGATCCAAAGGTAAAGAATCAACATTTTTGTTGATTTGATTATAAAGTAAAGAATTAACATTTTGTGTTAATTAGATTTTATGTTCAACAAAACTCACATTTTTGTTAATGAAATTATAAAGACAAACTCACATTTTTTTTAATGTAAAGAGTATGATAAAATCCATTTTTGTATGACAAATTCCTTTTTTGTTAATGTAAAGAGTATGATAAAAATCCATTTTTGTATGACAAATTCCTTTTTTTGTTAATGTAAAGAGTATGACAAATTCATTTTTGTTAAGGTAAAGAGTATGACAAATTCCTTTTTATATGTAAAGAGAGAGATGAAATAAACTCGTGTACATATAAATTCCCTTTTACATGTAATGAGAGAAATGAAGTAAACTGGTTTACGTATAAATTCATTTTATATGTCGTTAGTAATGAAATAATTATGTTAATGTATAAACTCATTTTTATATGTCACTTACAATGAAAGCTTTGTTAATATATAGGATTCCCTTTTATATGTTACTAGGAATGGAAATATGTTAAGATATAATATTTACTTTTTTTTTACATATCATTAGAAGTAATAGAAAAATGTGAATATATAAGAATGACAAATTACTTTTATATGAAGAGTGTAAAGGAAGAATATAAGAATGGCAAAAGATTCACTTTGACAAACATATGAAGATGACAAAAACACCCATTAGAGTGAAGTTACATTTTATTAGGGAATGTACGTTAAAATAAAATGAACATAACGGTATTTTAGTGTGAAGTTGAAATAGGGAAATAAATATATGAAATGAAACATATATTTATTTGTTAATGTTGCATACACTACATATGAAATGAAACATATATTTATTTGTTAATGTTGCATACACTGCATATGAAATGAAACATATATTTATTTGTTAATGTTGCATACACTGCATATGAAATGAAACATATATTTATTTGTTAATGGTGCATACACTGCATTTGAAATATAACATATATTTATTTGTTAATGTTGCATACACTGCATATGAAATGAAGTGCATAGTTAAAATCATACTTTTGCATATAAAGAGAAGTATTTTAAATGTCATGTAGGAAAGAACAAAAATTCATATTTCTGTTCAAAAAGAAAGTAAAGAACAAATTTTACATTTGTGTTTAATGTAAATCCAAAATCAAAAAAGGTTACATTTTGTCAAATGAAATTAAAAAAGGAGAAAAGTTACGTTTCTGTTTTAAAGGAATTAAAGGAACAAGAAAATTTACATTTTAAGAAAATGGAGTTTCATATAAAAAGAGATAAAGTTAGGAATTTACATTTTTATTATGTAAAACAAAAATATGAACTTGCATTGTAAAGAGAATTTGCATTTTTATATGTAAACAAAAGTAGGAATGTGCATTGATGATAAAGACTACATTTTTGTTATGTAACTTAGAATGAGAACTTGCATTGCAAATAAAAAGTACATTTTTATTTTAACTAAAGGTATAGTATTTGCTATGCAAATAAAAATTATATTTTTATTTGTAACTATGATATGCAATTGGCATCGAAAATAAAAATTATATTTTTATTTGTAACTATGGTATGAAATTTGGCAAGGGAACAAAATTTTACATTTTCATATGTAACTATAAGTGAGAATTTGCACTGTAAATTAGAATTACATTTTATTATGTCATTAAAATATGATATTACATTGTAAATTAAAATTACATTTTTATGATGTCACCTAAGAATAGAATTTTGGTTTTGCATTGAATGAAATAGGAATTATTATTTTTGTTTGGCATTTAAAAGAATAGCAAAGATATTATTTTTGTTATATTGAAATTAAGCAAACAAAAATATATTCATTTGTATAGAAATGAAGTGGACACCAAAATATGCATGGTTGTTGTAATGGAAATGAAACACAAAAATACTTATTTTTGGTTGTAATTGGAATGATACACAAAACATACATTTTGTGTATAGTATATTTTTGGAAATTGAAAAATAAAAGAAAACATTGTTGCGTGTGATGATATATATATATCAATATTGGATATAAATAAGAAGATTTGTTGTTAGCAAAATATAGTAAAATGAAATGGACGAGGAATTATATTTATATAAATTATATATATATATATAAATTAAAAGTACTTGAATCGAGCATGGTAGTTCACATTTTAGAATCATATTTTTAATTGATCATACCGTATGATCCGATCGACGGATTTTCCCAAAACTGAAACCGGTAGGTTCGCCTTGGGAAGATCTTTCTAATGATATGAAGTATATTAAAATCCAACGGTTAGATTTAGAGAAACGTGTAAAACAAATTTGGGTGAAAACAGCGCCAAAGTCGCCTGTTGACATGAGACGTCGTTAAATAGAATTTAATTAAAAATAAAGATTGGTCGTTGTAAATTAATTTTAACGATATGAAATTGCTTTCAAATTTATATATGCGAGAATTATTTGGAAAGTCCGAGTTTACTCTCATTCCAAATAATGTTACGACGTTCGAAGAGTTGAAGACGGTGATTGAAGACCGACGATCTTCACATCGAATGGGTGTGTTGCTATTGAGACCCATGATGGGAGTAGCTACCTTGAAGGGGCGACAGTAGTAGCCGTCCGGACGTAGTGTTGATTGCACGGGTTTGGCTTTCGCTCAAACCCAGAGCATAAGCGCGTAAATGGATTGTATGTCTGACATTGTATTCCTTTATACTGTATTCGTTGATCTCTGCTAAACATATATCTGTTTGGTGTTTTACACCCTTCTCTAAGACGTATGAGCTCAGAGGTTATATGTTGGTAGAAATCAATGGTATTGTATGGATTGACGATGTGGCATGCTAAGATGCATATGATCAAGGCTTTGTTGAAAAGCAGGCCTTGTGGGATGATCAAAGCATAGCCTGTTTAGGCATAGCTTTGTGTATAGCGTGACTTCACGAGCCTCACACACCGGCGGAGTCTAAAACGGGAGAAGGGAACGCAGGGAGAGCAGCACGTTTCTTTCTAGCTAGAGTGGTGTCAGTGACCTACCAGCCCTGACATTTTACTTATGTGGATGATGGAATGAGGCGCCTCGGATAGGTCCTATAGGACCGGGGAACGTGTGCTTAGGAATTGCCAATCCTCTAAGCTGTATTTGAGGACCGGCCCTGCCATTTCCAAGGGTTAACTGCGGGTAATCCTGAGGCATCAGCTAGAGTGTCTCGAATCGGTAAGGAGCTCCTCCCTAGCCTTGACTCAGATGGAAATCCAAATTCCAAATACGACCCTTGCGGTTTTGATTGTATTACTAGTATGGAGGCATAGCATATGGTACCTATGCTTCCTAGGGTTGATACATTTACTTTGAAATGTTTTAAAACATATACACACTAATAATAATATCGTTTTTATCGTATCAAGCATGTTTGACCATTATAAGGTAAAACCCTATCCTCCGGTTTGCGTTGCATTGTGGGATGGGACTTGGGTCTTATGATGGTTTCATTTTTCTACAAAGCATTGCGTTGTTTTTGACGATTTACTTAAATTATGCATGACAATCCATTGGAATAAAACCCGTTCCGCTTTAGCGGCGTGGTCCTTGGATTTGCCTTATTACTATTAGTTATATTCCTTAAGAATTCTCACACCAGTCCCACGACTGACCCGTTGTTTGTTTCCACTTTTGCAAACTCGGGTGCCCTCTTTTCCACACGGGCAGTCGAGTAGCTTTTTGTAGATATTTATTTCTTTAGCAGGATCCTGGATTGAAGCTCAAAGTTGTGTCCAGAGCATAGAAAAGTCTTCCGCTGTCTTAGTTATTTTATTTCCTCTGCACTGTATTAAAGTAATGTAAAATTATCTTCCGCTGTAAATTTATTTAATGTACTCTGATATATATTCTGTACTCTGATGTAACATTTATTATGATGTTATAAAAGTCTGTTGTTATTGTTCTGATGTTGTTGTATTCCCAAAGTTAAAGTATTCGTGGATTTCCGACCTTTGGGTCAGACTTGTGTGGTTTATGGTCGATCCAAAGAGCGGGAATTTATGGGTCTTTACAGATGGTATCAGAGCTTTGGTTAGCTCAAATCTTTGGGATACAACTCATTAGAACTGAACAAAAGACTCATCAGAGATTGGATTAGTAATATCCAATAAGACTACTCATTAGAGATAGGATCAGCAGTATCCTAGAATGAGGAAACTCATTAGAGATGGGGTTAGTAATGCCCTAGAATGAGTTGAGAGTAGCAAGACTATAATATACGTATTTGTGATTAATTATACTCTATTTTGGAAAATATGATTTTGAATATATAAAAAGTTATATATTTGAAAGTTAATCAACTAATGAAATTATTCAAACCAATGGAGAAAAAATATATATATATTAGTTATTTAATTAATCAACTTTTAGCTTCGTTCCTTTTCGAGGACGAAAAGTTTTTAAGTAGGGGAGACTGTAATAACCCTGAATTTTGGGGCCAATTTAAAATTTTTACTTTAGAAATTTTAATGGATTTTTAATATTTGACATGATTTATTTTAAATAATAACGATTAAAATTTATGTTATTTGAAGTGAAACATATGTTAGAAAATATAGAAGTGTTGAAAATATTATTTTTCACATTGCTAGAAAATACCTGCTAGAAAAGAGGGAAAAAAATATATTAAATATGTTTTTACATTAAAAATATTCTTTTTAATGTGAATACGAAGCGTATATAATTTACATGTAATAAAATATATTTTTGTTACTCTTTTTACATGTAAAGAAATAAATGGTTTGTTCTTACATCAAAATCATATTATAATTAATAGAGAGTTGAGTTCAGTAAATTTTTATTACATTTTTTGTAAAAGAGAAAACATTCATTTTTATTTATAATAAATAAGAGCTGCATGTTAGTGAAAAGGAATAACTACACTTTCTCTATCTTTCCCTTTTAGGAGTTCTGAAATGGCATGTATTAATTAATATACTTATAAAAAAAAATCAAACGTTCATGTAGGCACATAAAACATGTTTACATATAAAGTTTACATTTTTCTTTGTAATGGTAAAGGAATACATTTTCTATACAATATAGCAAAGTTTACATTTTCTTTGTAACATAAAAACATATGAAGAGGAAATCATAGTAGGTATTAATTAGCAAATTAGGTATGAAATTCTACTATAATAGATGGTGTAATTAAGGGTACATAAATGTGGATAGAAACGGAAATAAACGCATAATAATTGCGTAATAGAAAAAAAAAATATTGATTAAGCTAGAAATAAAAGGGTTAAATTTAATAATTTGATTGACTAAGAATAGGAAATAAATTAGGAAAGAATTGTATATGTAAATTAAAAATCAATAAATGGGATATAGCTAAATTTAGAAAATAATTAAATAAAATTGTATTAGGATCATTTGTCAGCAATTCATTTTCTTTGAAATGCATAACATACGAAATGTGAATAGTTTCAAGAGTTTAAATGCCTTCCCTCTTCATTGTCTTTAATGCATCATTTATTTCTTTCTTTCTTTTTTTTCTTTTTCTTCAGATACACTACCTTCTTTGCTCCAATCTATTTTTTTATTAATCAGCATTTATTTTCCTTCATTCTATTAATTTCTTCTCTAAATTCAGTACTTATTCTCTCTAAAAACAAATCCCCAACCCTTATCCTCTTCTCAGCCGCCTCCCTCTATTTCAATGGCCTTCACCGCTCCCTCCTTCCTCGATTAAATTCTTCCCATCCAAAGCGAATTAGAATCCAAACTCCATCCCGTACTGAAGCTCTTCTCTTCCTCTCCATTCTCATACAGTCGGATCTCACCTAGTGCCACCATTCACTCGAACGGCGCACCCAAACCCGGCGCCTATCAGCCCCGCCGCACCCCCTAGGCTCCACCGCACCCCACCCCAACCTAGGCGCAAGACCCCCTCCTTCCCCTCTTTGATTTGACATACTCCGATCGTTCTCTAGTGCTGTAAATCGGAAGCAAGGCTCTACCCTAGTTCTGAACAGAAGGGAAACACGACGGCCTTGTTCCTGGAGGAAGAAGGTGTAAAACCATATTTAATTATTAAATTAATTTAATTTAAATTGTTTAGAACCTTGATTTAATCATATCTTGTTCGTTCGAAGTCAGAATTGGATGATTTCTGAACCATTGTAATCGTATTCGAGAGCACTACGACATGAAACTGAGCAGGACCTGAAACGGAGTTGGATGGAAATTCAGATAAATTAATTGTGAGAATTTTATTTTTTTAAAATATGATTATTTATTTATTTATTTAAATTCATTATAAAATCTATATGCATATTATATGAAGTTCATGTTGTGGCTGCATAGATAATTATTTCCATGTGATTGTTCTGTGATGTTTGTAATTCAGATTTGCTTGTTATCGTTAGTGAATGATTGTATGTGATTTCCCCTTTTTGATTCATAGATTAGAAATGAAAGATTTGCTAATATATAGATATTCACATTTATGTATGTCATTAGTAAGGGAAGATTTGTCGACATATAAATTGATTTTTGTATGAGAGGGAGGATTTGTTAATAAATAAAATTCACCTTTTATTATGTCATTAGAAATGGTAAATGTGTTAATATATATAAAATTCATTTTTATATGTCAATAGTAATGAAATGGATTTGTTAACATATAAAAAATTACTTTTTATATGTGACTTGTAATGGAAAATCTGTTAGCATATGAAATCCATTTTTTGTTATGTCATTAGAAAAGAGAAATTACTTTTAATGTAAAAATATAGGAATTACAAAATCACATTCTTGTCAATATAAAAGAAGCAGTGACAAAATGTTCATATTTTGTTAACATAAAGAAGTGTCGATAAAATCACATTTTTCGTCAAACTTGACTAAAATCACATTTTTGTGAAACTTGAATTATGAAATATAGAATCTACATTTTGTGTTTAGTTGGAAAAGATTAAACAAAATCTCATTTTGTCGCATTAGAAATTATGAACAAAATCATATTTGTTCGCATTGAAGTTATAAACAAAATCATTATTTTGCTTATATTAAGAAGGTCATAACAAAACCATTATTTTGTTTATATTAAAAATGTTGTAGTAAAATTCATATTTTGTCACATAAGAATGATCAACAAAATCAACATATTTTGTTAATGAAGTTATGTTGGACTAAATCAACATTTGTGTCACTTTGAAATAAATAAAATAAAATGTATATTTTTATACATTTAAAAGGAAGGAAACAAAATAATCATATTTTGTTTCATTTAGAGAACAAAACTTTTGTGAATTTGATTAAAGAGAACAAAACATCACTTTTGTTAATTTGATCCAAAGGTAAAGAATCAACATTTTTATTGATTTGATTATAAAGTAAAGAATTAACATTTTGTGTTAATTAGATTTTATGTTCAACAAAACTCACATTTTTGTTAATGAAATTATAAAGACAACTCACATTTTTTTTTAATGTAAAGAGTATGATAAAATCCATTTTTGTATGACAAATTCCTTTTTTGTTAATGTAAAGAGTATGATAAAAATCCATTTTTGTGTGACAAATTCCTTTTTTTGTTAATGCAAAGAGTATGACAAATTCATTTTTGTTAAGGTAAAGAGTATGACAAATTCCTTTTTATATGTAAAGAGAGAGATGAAATAAACTCGTGTACATATAAATTCCCTTTTACATGTAATGAGAGAAATGAAGTAAACTGGTTTACGTATAAATTCATTTTATATGTCGTTAGTAATGAAATAATTATGTTAATGTATAAACTCATTTTTATATGTCACTTACAATGAAAGCTTTGTTAATATATAGAATTCCCTTTTATATGTTACTAGGAATGGAAAATATGTTAAGATATAATATTTACTTTTTTTTTACATATCATTAGAAGTAATAGAAAAATGTGAATATATAAGAATGACAAATTACTTTTATATGAAGAGTGTAAAGGAAGAATATAAGAATGGCAAAAGATTCACTTTGACAAACATATGAAGATGACAAAAACACCCATTAGAGTGAAGTTACATTTTATTAGGGAATGTAGGTTAAAATAAAATGAACATAACGGTATTTTAGTGTGAAGTTGAAATAGGGAAATAAATATATGAAATGAAACATATATTTATTTGTTAATGTTGCATACACTGCATATGAAATGAAACATATATTTATTTGTTAATGTTGCATACACTGCATATGAAATGAAACATATATTTATTTGTTAATGTTGCATACACTGCATATGAAATGAAACATATATTTATTTGTTAATGGTGCATACACTGCACATGAAATATAACATATATTTATTTGTTAATGTTGCATACACTGCATATGAAATGAAGTGCATAGTTAAAATCATACTTTTGCATATAAAGAGAAGTATTTTAAATGTCATGTAGGAAAGAACAAATATTCATATTTCTGTTCAAAAAGAAAGTAAAGAACAAATTTTACATTTGTGTTTAATGTAAATCCAAAATCAAAAAAGGTTACATTTTGTTAAATGAAATTAAAAAAGGAGAAAAGTTACGTTTCTGTTTTAATGGAATTAAAGGAACAAGAAAATTTACATTTTAAGAAAATGGATTTTCATATAAAAAGAGATAAGTTAGGAATTTACATTTTTATTATGTAAAACAAAAATATGAACTTGCATTGTAAAGAGAATTTGCATTTTTATATGTAAACAAAAGTAGGAATGTGCATTGATGATAAAGACTACATTTTTGTTATGTAACTTAGAATGAGAACTTGCATTGCAAATAAAAAGTACATTTTTATTTTAACTAAAGGTATAGTATTTGCTATGCAAATAAAAATTATATTTTTATTTGTAACTATGATATGCAATTGGCATCGAAAATAAAAATTATATTTTTATTTGTAACTATGGTATGAAATTTGGCAAGCGAACAAAATTTTACATTTTCATATGTAACTATAAGTGAGAATTTGCACTGTAAATTAGAATTACATTTTATTATGTCATTAAAATATGATATTACATTGTAAATTAAAATTACATTTTTATGATGTCACCTAAGAATAGAATTTTGGTTTTGCATTGAATGAAATAGGAATTATTATTTTTGTTTGGCATTTAAAAGAATAGCAAAGATATTATTTTTGTTATATTGAAATTAAGCAAACAAAAATATATTCATTTGTATAGAAATGAAGTGGACACCAAAATATGCATGGTTGTTGTAATGGAAATGAAACACAAAAATACTTATTTTTGGTTGTAATTGGAATGATACACAAAACATACATTTTGTGTATAGTATATTTTTGGAAATTGAAAAATAAAAGAAAACATTGTTGCGTGTGATGATATATATATCAATATTGGATATAAATAAGAAGATTTGTTGTTAGCAAAATATAGTAAAATGAAATGGACGAGGAATTATATTTATATAAATTATATATATATATATAAATTAAAAGTACTTGAATCGAGCATGGTAGTTCACATTTTAGAATCATATTTTTAATTGATCATACCGTATGATCCGACCGACGGATTTTCCCAAAACTGAAACCGGTAGGTTTGCCTTGGGAAGATCTTTCTAATGATATGAAGTATATTAAAATCCAACGGTTAGATTTAGAGAAACGTGTAAAACAAAATTGGGTGAAAACAGCGCCAAAGTCGCCTGTTGACATGAGACGTCGTTAAATAGAATTTAATTAAAAATAAAGATTGGTCATTGTAAATTAATTTTAACGATATGAAATTGCTTTCAAATTTATATATGCGAGAATTATTTGGAAAGTCCGAGTTTACTCTCATTCCAAATAATGTTACGACGTTCGAAGAGTTGAAGACGGTGATTGAAGACCGACGATCTTCACATCGAATGGGTGTGTTGCTATTGAGACCCATGATGGGAGTAGCTACCTTGAAGGGGCGACAGTAGTAGCCGTCCGGACGTAGTGTTGATTGCACGGGTTTGGCTTTCGCTCAAACCCAGAGCATAAGCGCGTAAATGGATTGTATGTCTGACATTGTATTCCTTTATACTGTATTCGTTGATCTCTGCTAAACATATATCTGTTTGGTGTTTTACACCCTTCTCTGAGACGTATGAGCTCAGAGGTTATATGTTGTTAGAAATCAATGGTATGGTATGGATTGACGATGTGGCATGCTAAGATGCATATGATCAAGGCTTTGTTGAAAAGCAGGCCTTGTGGGATGATCAAAGCATAGCCTGTTTAGGCATAGCTTTGTGTATAGCGTGACTTCACGAGCCTCACACACCGGCGGAGTCTAAAACGGGAGAAGGGAACGCAGGGAGAGCAGCACGTTTCTTTCTAGCTAGAGTGGTGTCAGTGACCTACCAGCCCTGACATTTTACTTATGTGGATGATGGAATGAGGCGCCTCGGATAGGTCCTATGGGACCGGGGAACGTGTGCTTAGGAATTGCCAATCCTCTAAGCTGTATTTGAGGACCGGCCCTGCCATTTCCAAGGGTTAACTGTGGGTAATCCTGAGGCATCAGCTAGAGTGTCTCGAATCGGTAAGGAGCTCCTCCCTAGCCTTGACTCAGATGGAAATCCAAATTCCAAATACGACCCTTGCAGTTTTGATTGTATTACTAGTATGGAGGCATAACATATGGTACCTATGCTTCCTAGGATTGATACATTTACTTTGAAATGTTTTAAAACATATACACACTAATAATAATATCGTTTTTATCGTATCAAGCTTGTTTGACCGTTATAAGGTAAAACCCTATCCTCCGGTTTGCGTTGCATTGTGTGATGGGACTTGGGTCTTATGATGGTTTCATTTTTCTACAAAGCATTGCGTTGTTTTTGACGATTTACTTAAATTATGCACGACAATCCATTGGAATAAAACCCGTTCCGCTTTAGCGGCGTGGTCCTTGGATTTGCCTTATTACTATTAGTTATATTCCTTAAGAATTCTCACACCAGTCCCACGACTGACCCGTTGTTTGTTTCCACTTTTGCAAACTCGGGTGCCCTCTTTTCCACACGGGCAGTCGAGTAGCTTTTTGCAGATATTTATTTCTTTAGTAGGATCCTGGATTGAAGCTCAAAGCTGTGTCCAGAGCATAGAAAAGTCTTCCGCTGTCTTAGTTATTTTATTTCCGCTGCACTGTATTAAAGTAATGTAAAATTATCTTCCGCTGTAAATTTATTTAATGTACTCTGATATATATTCTGTACTCTGATGTAACATTTATTATGATGTTATAAAAGTCTGTTGTTATTGTTCTGATGTTGTTGTATTCCCAAAGTTAAAGTATTCGTGGATTTCCGACCTTTGGGTCAGACTTGTGTGGTTTATGGTCGATCCAAAGAGCGGGAATTTACGGGTCTTTACAATATATGTTGCAAGTTTCTATGCTAAGTTGCGATGTTACAAAGCCATGATGTTATTATGTTGTAGTTAGCTTATGAATCATGATGTTGATTATATATATTTGGGCTATGATGATTCACATGATAAATCACATGTACCTATGCAAGTTTAGATTTATTAGTATGTATAATCTCACATATTTTATGACATCTATTTAGATCTAGAATTATGACATCTATTTAGATCTAGAATTATGCTATGACATGCGTTAGTTCTATGTGTTAGATGCTAGTTCACACCATCATTATGTTGCATAAACCACATATTCAAGTCTATACATGAACTTGGGTTATGATCATATTATGTAAGTTGTGACATTTAACCAAACAAGTTGACACCTTTAGATCCATGACATGTGTAGTTTTATGCAAGTTTCACCCCTATTATGATTAGATCTATTTTATTTGTCTATATGTTGTGGTAATTTATCATTGTGCTATGAGTTAGACTATTCGAGTCTAACGTATATTTTGCATTGAATAAGCGAACGTATAACGTGGGGTAGGGGTAATATTAAGGATTTAATAGTAAGAAATTGGGGTGCAATTGATATAATTTTGCATACCGTAAGTGGATGGCCATAATTGAGTCAATTATGGACATCATTAAAATTGGAATTAATTAATGATTTGAATAGGGATATATTTAAAACTGGGGTAAAAGATTATAAGTGTTAATCAATGCTTAGGACACGAGGTTGGACTCGTTTGTGACGTAAAACTGCCCGGACCCGCCCGACAAATCCAGCAGTCACAAATGTCAGCCCAATGCGAGAGGTCCTAGGCCCAAACTAAAGCATAACAGTTGTAAAGACACGAGGTTAGACTCTTTTATGGTATAAGACTGCCCGGACCCGCCCGGACCCGCCCGGCGAATCCAGCTGCCATAAATGTCAGTCTAATGTGAGAGGTCTTTATAAGGTTATGGCCTTAATGAATTAAGAAATACTTAACCAGATAAACATTTGAGGTGGGACATGGGGGTTAAGTAGGTGCCTTGGGTGGCATGAGGAATCTAGTGGGTGCCTTTAGTAGCATTTGAAATACGATTAGTAAGACTTAACCAAACACACGTGTAAATAAACATGACTAAGAGGGTTAAGTGGGATGTACTAGTGGGGACAAGCTTAGGTGGGTAGCTTGTGGTAAGTAATGGAGGCCCATTTCAACCAGTAACCCAAAGTATCTTTGTGGGCTCGAGCCAAGTCGAGGACGGGACACGCATACTGGGCTTGACTATAAGAGGCCAAACAGGTTAGCGGTGGCAACGCAAGTCCAACGGGTTTCATATGCGTGTGTGGACCCGGGCTGATAGGTAAGACGTTGTTGCATCGTATAGGTATAAATCGTGCATTCTTTAGCTGTATCGGGTTGCCACTTTAGGGGAGTGATACACCCCACTGTGGGACCAGCACGAGTATCTACGAGTAGGGAGCCAATCGCAAGTGGGTAGTGGGGTACACCTAGCGGAGATAGGGGCAGGCGGCACCTATGTAGTCAGCTAGGGGTACACAAAGTTATTTATATAATTTCTAAGTTCGGTGTCCAGCTTGTTATCCTCTTTAATGGCTATTTATGTAATGGGATTATGTATTTTGTTTTATCAAGATGGATATTGTACTTGACTCTAATTTATGGTTTTATGATGTAACAAACATGTTTAATTTCCGCTGCAATGAAATAAAGTTTTATTTTCCAAGTACTACTTATTATCTGTCTTGTTGTAATTTTTCTGTTCTATATTCACTTAAAACCTCCATGGAAGTTAATGCATTCCCTTTGTGAGTGACATTAATGGACGTGGGGTGTTACACGTGGTATCAGAGCTTAAGGTTACCAGAACAGATAATTTTTTTAGAAAAACTATTTTTCTACAGTAATTTTGGAAGAAGTGTTTTCAAAAACATGTCTTGATGAGTAATTTAAAGAGGAAAGTTTTTATGAAAAACATAATCCCCAATAGCCATATATCTTTATCTTTCGAATTCTCCATTTTGAATCTTTCCTTTTTCGTTTTAGCATGGCTGAAGATCTTAACCTTCCGGAGGGTATAACGATACCAGGATGGTATAGGAGGTTATTAGAGGATAGGGCCGCTGCAGGTCCAGCCAATGTTCCTCCACCACCAGTTGCACCCGCTCCTCCTCCTTCTTCCCCTCCTCGCGCTGATACTTTTGCAAAGACATGCAAGGAATTTAAGGCTATGGGTGGAAAACCTTTTCAAGGGTCAGAAACGTTTGTGGAAGCTAGAGATTGGCTTAAGGAGGTGGAAGAATTTCTTGAAATCTTTGAAGTAGAAGAAGAAAGGAAAGTCAAATTAGCTTCTTGGTTAATGAATGGAGAGGCCTCGTTTTGGTGGGAGGTCACTAATGGGGAGCGTCCTGTTGATTCTTGGGCGGATTTCAGATGTAGGTTTGAGCCAAAGTTTCTCTCAAGGGCAGAAGAGAATCTATATATGGAAAGGATCTTGACATTAAAGCAAGGAAGCTCATCAGTGAAAGAATATGTCAACAAATTTAATCAGTTAGCAAGGTTTGGCTTGGACTTAGTGAACACGCCGGAGAAGAAGGCTCTAAGGTTCGTTAAAGGCTTGAATGAGCCGTTGCAGGGGTTGGCTATGACCCACATCCCTATGGGGGCCGCCTTTGATAAGCTAGTAGACATGGCACTCATGCACGAGGAGAAAGGCGCTAATGCTAATAAGGCACCTGAGAAGAAAGGGGATCAGAATAAACCACAACAGCAAAACAAGAAGGGTGGTAAAGACAATATAGGCAAAGGAAAGAAAAGATGCTTTAACTATGGGACACCAGGCCATCTCAGCAAGGATTGCATAAAGAAAAAGAAGACTGGTTGTTTTCACTGTGGTGAAGCGGGACATCTAGTGAAGGACTGCCCAAAGAAGGGGCAGATGGCAGGGTCTACCTCGGGAGGACATGTGCAGGATCTTATGGCACCAGGGCAGGCAAGGGGACAAGTTCAGGCTCTCGCGGTCCTACCGCTGCAAGAACGAGGTAGAACCATTTCTATTGAAAGCTTAGTTTTTCTGTTTGATCATCCTGTCCGTACCTTATTCGATTCGGGCGCATCGCATTCGTTTATCTCTACATCATTAGTTGAATCACTGCACTTAGACACCAGATTAATAGAGGATCCCTTAGTTGTTTCGAATCCAATTGGGGGCTCAGCTTATTTTTCCATGATATGTTTGGATTTGAAAATTTCTATACTTAGCGTTGGGTTTAGATGTGATGCTTATGTTTTGGGCTTCACGGGCTATGGGCTAATTTTAGGAATGGATTGGTTATCCAGAAAAGGGGTCGTTCTTGATTGTGAAAGAAGAGTAGTTAGGCTCATGACTCGCCTTGGTAACACTCTCGAAATCTTTTGTAATCCCATAAATTCCGTTATGCTAAGTTATCTAGAATCGCTTGACACGTCGGTGGAAAATCTACGATCTGTTAAAGTAGTCCAAGAATACTCGGATGTGTTTGAGGAGGTGAAGGGCTTGCCTCCGAAGCGGGAGATAGATTTTCGAATATATCTTGTGGATAATGCAAAACTAGTATCTTTGCCAGTACGCCACATGGCTCCTCGTGAAAGGAGGGAACTCAATAAGCAAGTGAAGGGGTTGCTTGAGAAGGGGTTCATAAGACGAAGTATATCGGAGTGGGGGTGCTCCAGTAGTATTTTCCACGAAGGCGGATGGGTCCCTTAGACTTTGTGTGGACTATAGAGAACTTAATAAGCTTACTAAGAAGAACAGACACCCACTGCCGAGGATTGACGATCTCTTCGATCAGTTAGTTGGCGCCTTAGTGTTTTCGCAGTTGGACTTAGCCACTGGTTTCCATCAGTTGAGAGTGGCTGAGGATAGCATTGACAAGACTGCCTTTAGGACTCCGGACGGTTTCTATGAATGGCTAGTGATGCCCTTCGGTTTGACAAACGCCCCCGCATAATTTGTTGATTTGATGAGTAGGGTGTTTAGGGAGTACCTTAATAAATTTGTGGTGGTCTTTGTAGACGACATCTTGATCTTTTCTAAGAATGAAGAAGAGCATGCCCTACATCTTAGGGAAGTGTTGGAGACTCTACGAGCGCATAATCTTAAAGCTAAATTTTCTAAGTGTCACTTCTGGAGGAAGGAAGTACGGTTCTTAGGGCACGTGGTTTCAAAAGAAGGGATATTTGTGGATCCCGCGAAGGTAGTGTCCATCCAAGATTGGAAGGTCCCTAAAAATGCTACCGAAGTGAGAAGTTTCTTGGAGTTGGCTAGCTACTATAGAAAGTTTATCAAAGACTTCGCAAAGATATCAGCCCCATTAACACGTTTGATGAAGAAGAACATAGTTTTCACATGGGACGTAGATTGTGATGATGTGTTCCAACGTTTGAAGAGAGCTTTGACTTCAGCCCCAGTCTTAGTGCTACCAGACGGGAGTAAGCCGTTTACTGTTTATACTGATGCTTGTGGGACAAGACTAGGCGCAGTTTTAATGCAAGAGGGAAGGGTAATAACCTATGGTGGAAGGCAGTTAAGGGTGCATGAGAAAAATTACCCTACGCATGACCTAGAGTTGGTCGCAATTGTTTTTATGCTTAAGTCTTGGCGCCATTATCTTCTTGGCGAGAAATTCGAATTGTTCACTGACCACAAATCTTTAAAATACTTATTCTCTCAGAAGGACTTGAACTTAAGGCAGCAAAGGTGGATGGAGTTCTTAGCGTCCTACGATTTCAAAATAACATATACCCCTGGCAAGGGTAACGTGGTGGCAGACGCCTTAAGTAGGAAAAGGTTGTCCTTGAGTCCGTTGTTTGTTGAACGGCGAAACTTAGAATTCATCTCTATTTTTGATTTTAGACCTTCCATTGACTTTGTACCCGGTTTGCTAGCATCCTTGGAGGTCAGACCTATGCTTTTGGGACGGATTGGTGAGGCATAGCGAGACGACCCACAGTTGGTTGAGTTAGTAGAAAAGCTCAAAAAAGGGGAGTCATCAAGCCATCTCCGTAGGTATACCCTAGACGATAAGGGTTGGTTGCGTAGGGATAGTAGACTTTGTGTACCACGAGACGAGGACTTGAGGAAGACTATTCTTGACGAAGCACATCATTCGAAGATGGCCATTCATCCCGGCGGGGACAAGATGTACAAAGACATGAAGCGAGTTTTCTTTTGGGCCGGTATGAAGAGGGATGTGGCCGAGTATGTCGCTAGATGCTTGGTGTGCCAAAAAGTAAAAGCGGAGAAAAAGAAACCCGGTGGGTTGCTTCACCCATTGGAGGTTCCACTATGGAAGTGGGAAAGTGTCTCGATGGACTTTGTGGATGGATTACCATGATCAAGGAAGGGTAATACAGGGATTTGGGTTATAGTAGACAGACTTACTAAGAGCGCCCATTTCATTCCCGTGAAGAGTATGAGGACTGCTCCATGGTTAGCTTCTGTATACGTTCGAGAGATAGTTCGTTTGCATGGTGTTCCATCTAACATAGTAAGCGACCGTGATCCTATCTTCACTAGCGAATTTTGGAAGAGCTTGCAAGAGGCGGTAAGGACTCAGTTATGTTTGAGCACCGCGTATCATCCTCGGACGGACGGCCAGACTGAGAGGGTGAATCGCATTCTAGAGGATCTTTTGAGGCTATGTATCCTAGACTTTGGGGGTACATGGGAAGAGCATCTTCCGTTGGTAGAGTTCGCATATAATAACAGCTTTCAATCTAGCATTGGCATGGCACCTTTCGAAGCTCTTTATGGATGACCTTGTTGTTCACCTACATGTTGGTGGGAATCTACCGATAAGATCTTACTTGGGCCCGATATGATTAGAGAGACTTCGGAAAAGATCGACTTGATTCGAAGGAGGATGAAGACGGCGCAAGATAGGTAGAAATCTTATGCATACAAAAGGAGGACAGATCTTGAGTTTGATGTTGGGGACATGGTCTTTATCAAAGTGTCTCCATTACGGAATGTTGTTCGCTTTGGGTCCTTTGGGAAATTAGCACCAAGGTTTGTAGGGCCGTTTCCTATTAAGGAGAAGATTGGACAGATGGCGTATAGAGTGGAGTTGCCTGAGAGACTTAGTGGTGTACACGACGTATTCCATATGTCACATTTGAGGAAGTGCTTGCACGAGACCGCGGAAGTGGTAGAGCCGAGCTTGCTTAGAGAGGTGGAGATAGAGCGTGATGCGATGATTCGACGAGCTCCTACATGCATTCTTGGGTTGGAGATCAAGAAGCTGAGAAATCGAGAGGTCAGACTAGTCAAAGTGCAATGGGGAGATGATGAGAGCAACGCTACTTGGGATACAGAAGAGAAGATGCGTTCATTTTACCCTTTTCTTTTTGAGGGTATGTCTTTTAATTTCTCCTTTATCGCTTTGCTTGTACTTATCTTATCTTTAGTATGTCCTCTCGCTAGTATCATTGACCTTTAGTTAGGATAATCCTATGGTTGAAACATGTGTTTGAGACATGCTATGTATGATGGATGCAAAGTGGATGCAAGTGTTTGCTAGTGGTTGCTCATGGATGCATATACACACACTTTACGCACTAGATCGGCTCAGTCACTTCATATTGCATATTGCATATATATGGATGTATTTAGTAAAATGGATGTATGAGGATTTTTTTATCATATGGATGTTGCATTCAGATGATGATTGTGCACGCATATAGAGATAATATGTAGCGTTAAGGAACTTTTGCATACATAATGGACGCATGGCACTATCATGATTTGCATTAAGGAGGTCAACTGAATCAGTTGACCGCCTGATTTTGCATTAGATATGGACATATACACACACTGTGCATTTAAACATGAAAGCATTAGAAGCCTATAAGGACAAAGGATGTCTGTGTTTGATGGTTGAGTAGATGGACGATTGGATGTTAGGATATACATTCTTCTTGACTTGAAGATTTTGGGGTCGAAATCCTTTAAGGAGGGGAGAATGTAACACCCCGTAATTCTGTTAATATAAATATTCACAAATTAAAGAATAACTAATCTCATACGTGAGAATTGTGGGAAACAGGTTGCGCCATTGTGTTCGTCTCGGAATTCTGGTTGAAATAGAGTCCGAGTTTGCGTGATTTGGACTTCGTATGAAGGAGATATGGCCATCGGAAGTTTCAGAAAATTCAAAATTCAAAATTCGAAGTCAAACAGGCCAGGCGGGAAATTTCCCGCCCAGCACCCCAGGTCGACTGGGGAGTCGATTGGGCAGTCGACACCCCCAGGACCAGGTCGACTGCGCAGTCGACTTGGGTGTCGGCTTGGTCAAGTCGGCCAGGTTTTGGCAGAGCCCAATCTTGAGCTGCTGATGTGTCTTTAGGGCTGAATTGGCTAATTTAACGGTTCAGGTTAGTTCTGAGTTGATCTGACGGTCTAAATAAATCTTAAACTCTATATATACCTAGGTAGTCTCTCACTCTAAAATCACATGAAAAATAGAATAGCCGCCGTCATGCCATCGCCATGGAACTCAGTGTAGCTGCCGCCAACTAAGAAGGAAGAAAGCTAATCGAAACTCTAATTCTACTCAACTCTAAAGCAAATCAAGACTTTCTTTCTTTTCTAATTGTAAGTATGATGATCTTAATAAGATTATTAGCAAACTAATTAGATTAAGATGTGATATGGATCATAAGAAAATGATGTAAATTGTCATATATGTTGTTGTAAACCTTATGCTATCATGTATGTTGTAAATCCTATGTTATGTGATGATGATATCCTATATGTTGTAAATCATGCTATGATGGTATTATATAAGTTGCAAGTTTCTATGCTAAGTTGCGATGTTACAAAGCCATGATGTTATTATGTTGTAGTTAGCTTATGAATCATGATGTTGATTATATATATTTGGGCTATGATGATTCACATGATAAATCACATGTACCTATGCAAGTTTAGATTTATTAGTATGTATAATCTCACATATTGTATGACATCTATTTAGATCTAGAATTATGACATCTATTTAGATCTAGAATTATGCTATAACATGTGTGAGTTCTATGTGTTAGATGCTAGTTCACACCATCATTATGTGGCATAAACCACATATGCAAGTTTATACATGAACTTGGGTTATGATCATATTATGTAAGTTGTGACATTTAACCAAACAAGTTGACACCTTTAGATCCATGACATGTGTAGTTTTATGCAAGTTTCAGCCCTATTATGATTAGATCTATTTTATTTGTCTATATGTTGTGATAATTTATCTTTGTGCTATGAGTTAGACTATTCGAGTCTAACGTATATTTTGCGTTGAATAAGCGAACGTATAACGTGGGGTAGGGGTAATATTAAGGATTTAATATTAAGAAATTGGGGTGCAATTGATATGATTTTGCATACCGTAAGTGGATGGCCATAATTGAGTCAATTATGGACATCATTAAAATTGGAATTAATTAATGATTTGAATAGGGATATATTTAAAACTGGGGTAAAAGATTATAAGTGTTAATCAATGCTTAGGACACGAGGTTGGACTCGTTTGTGACGTAAAACTGCCCGGACCCGCCCGGCAAATCCAGTAGTCACAAATGTCATCCCAATGTGAGAGGTCCTAGGCCCAAACTAAAGCATAACAGTTGTAAAGACATGAGGTTAGACTCTTTTATGGTATAAGACTGCCCGGACCCGCCCAGCGAATCCAGCTGCCATAAATGTCAGTCTAATGTGAGAGGTCTTTATAAGGTTATGGCCTTAATGAATTAAGAAATACTTAACCAGATAAACATGTGAGGTGGGATATGGGGGTTAAGTAGGTGCCTTGGGTGGCATAAGGAATCTAGTGGGTGCCTTTAGTGGCATTTGAAATACGATTAGTAAGACTTAACCAAACACACATGTAAATGAAAATGACAAAGAGGGTTAAGTGGGATGTACTAGTGGGGACAAGCTTAGGTGGATAGCTTGTGGTAAGTAAAGGGGGCCCATTTCAAGCAGTAACCCAAACGTATCTTTGTGGGCTCGACCCAAGTCGAGGACGGGACATGCATACTGGGCTTGACTATAAGAGGCCAAACGGGTTAGCGGTGGCAATGCAAGTCCAACGGGTTTCATATGCGTGTGTGGACCCGGGCTGGTAGGTAAGACGTTGTTGAATCGTGTAGGTGTAAGCCGTGCATTCTTTAGTTGTATCGGGTTGCCACTTTAGGGGAGTGATACACCCCACTGTGGGACCAGCACGGGTATCTATGAGTAGGGAGCCGATCGCAAGTGGGTAGTGGGATACACCTAGCGGAGATAGGGGCAGGCGGCACCTATGTAGTCAGCTAGGGGTACACAAAGTTATTTATATAATTTCTAAGTTCGGTCAATGGGATCAACCTTTAGGGTGACTGGTGTGGTGCAGTGTAGTAATTATTCGTTAGTAATTAGGTGTGCCTTTAACGTTATCTTTATCTGCTCTTCCATACTCAATAGTTCATAGACATTTCCTTGTTTTCCAGCTTATGCCTTAGTCTAGTTATTTTGATAATAGTATTGTTAGAATTATCATACTCGCCAGACTTTATGTCTGACCCCCTCCATTTCTATCTTTTTCCCCCCTCCAGGTCCTCATGGTGGGCCCAGCTCTACTGGAGCTTGATTGGATTGCTTTATTTCTCTTTTGGAAAGCTTGGACCGTTGAAGTAAAGTCCAGCTTGTTATCCTCTTTAATGGCTATTTATGTAATGGGATTATGTATTTTGTTTTATCAAGATGGATATTGTACTTGACTCTAATTTATGGTTTTATGATGTAACAAACATGTTTAATTTCCGCTGCAATGAAATAAAGTTTTAGGTTTCCAAGTATTACTTATTATATGTCTTGTTGTAATTTTTCTGTTCTATATTCACTTAAAACCTCCATGGAAGTTAATGCATATCTTTTGTGAGTGACATTAATGGACGTGGGGTGTCACAGTATATATTTTAATTAGAAATAAAATTAAAGTGAGAAGTTCTCACCTTTGGGTTCCACTCCTCCATGCTTGATTGTCGATCTATGTAGTATGTCTACGTTAAAAATTATATTTTTAACAAATCAATTATTATTTCTTTGTACGATTATTTTATAAATAACATACATAGTTTAAAAATTATATTTTTACCTTTCTAAAAATAATTTCATATTTTTATAACAACGCTACATAGATAAAAATCACATTTTTATACCGCTATTATGTAAATAAAAATCGAATCTTTATATCGCTAATGAATATATAAAAATCACGTTTTTACATTGCCATTCAAACGATAAAAATCATAATTTTACTTTGCCACATATATGATAAAATTCGCGTTTTTACATTCCCACTTCAAATATAAAATTCGCATTATTATCCTATCACTACACATATAAAGATCAAATTTTATTATCTATATAATATAAGTTTCATAATTTTATTATTCCTATAATATAAAACTCATATTTTTATTATTTCTATAATATAAAAATCATATTTTTATTATTCCTATAATACAAAAATCACATTTTTAATATTCTACATACATAAAAAATCTTATTTTTAATCCTCTATATCATAGGTAAAAACTGAATTTTGTTTTTATTGAACAAATTACTTTATATAAATAAAATACAGAAATAAAAGTAAATAAAAACTTACAGTAGAAATCGGGGGGGCTTCATCGTCGGGCGCTGTAAAGAGGGGGGTCGGAGCGTCGTCGTTGGTGGAGGAGAGGGCGTTGGCAGGTCCGTCCAGGTGGGGGCATTCGAACGGCTGAAGGAGGGGAGGGGGTCGATTTGGTGCAAAAAGCGGGGTGCGCGGATTTGAATGAAGGGAGAAGGCGGGTGGAAGTGGCGCAACGGCCTGAGAAGGGGGGTCCGCTGGAGTTTGCTTGATGGTCGGGCTTGGGTGCGACGTCGCCGGGGGAGCCCGCGATGAGGAACGGCGCGAGATCGAGGAGTTGTTTTGTTTTGTTTTCTTTCTTTAAATCGAACGTCAACCGGGGGAATAAAGGGGAGAGAGAGGGGTTAAGGAGATTATATAATTTATAATATTTAATCCTTTTAAATTTCCAAAAAGAAACTTTTTATTTTCAACTCGAAATCGAACCTACCGACTATCGCCCATAACTAATTACCCCCATTCCGAACACAATGGGATATGTATCGTAAGCCATTTGGCTGTTTCGATCGGTTTCCGTCAAAATCAAAATATAAATCTATATATTGAATTTGAACGCACATTCCAATTTACCGGGGCCACATACGGACTCTAAAAATTTCCAAAAAATATTTTCTAGCTTTGTATTGACGATACGGTTCTAACAAAACTAATTTCGTCAAATTTGGAGACCGTTTGAAAAATGGCCATTTTCTGGTCGATCCGAATTGACTAAAACTGTCAAAACACGTTTTACTTCGCCAAGCTCACATATTAACCCCAAAAATTATGAATTTTGGAATCTAGCAATAACTTGACATCCCGGATCCAACAAAAGTGGTTTCGTCGAAAACGGAGGTCATTTGCAAAATTTCCATTTTTAAGGGCCAAAATTATGTAGAGACTATTCTGAATTTCCAATTGGGCATAACTTTTTATCCCCGCTATGAAATTTCAATTTTTTGAATTCATTGGAAAGATGTCTTCAAATAGATTCTAATATTTTTGGTTTCGCTAAAATTCGGTTTATTTTGAATCCTTTACATTCATTTGAAATTTGAAATCGAATTTTCAAACTACCGCGCCATTTTCAATTCTTTTTATAATTAAAAATAAATATTTATATTCTAAAGTCGATTCAAATAAATATATATGTTCTAATTCAATTCAAAGTAAATTTCTCGTCGTGATTATTTAAAAAAACCATTTTAAATATTCAAAATTCATCAAAATTGCCAAAATAAAAATTTTAAATTGGTTCTGATTTTCCGGGTTGTTACACTTGCAAACTCAAAATTTTAATTTTAAAAAAGTGTTTAAAAAGAATGAATAACCTATAGGAAGATTGAAATTGAAATCAACAGCTTACATCAATTCCACCTGTACTTGTTAGATTAGAAACACAAAAATATACATTAGAAGAACATGTATAGTTGTTTATTTCTCCAAAGTTGATCTGCAAATGATATTTAAGTTATGACTTTATAATAAATCAAAAATTCACTATTGTGCATATTGGTGCATTTTGTGTTTTTGTTATTTAAGTATTAATACTGTTATTGTTAACATTAGAAATAAAAAAACATAGTTGTTAATTAAAAAAATCTTCTGGCAACGGTAAGATGATTCCTCTAGAAAATGTTCTTATGTACTATTTTAGATGTACGAAGCATGAAAAGGTGTTAAAATGTAATATAAATTATGTTTTGGGCCAGAGCATCCATTACCGAATATGCCATTTATGCAATTAGTAGTTCGGTTAGTTATATACACGTCCTTTTTTAAATCTTCTTATCTCGTGCATTTTTTTAATAGGAAATTAGGAGTACCGTTAACCATAGGTGAAATGGTCGTAGACATTAATAAAATGGACGAATAAAAATTGAGAAAAAAAATTACATAAAAGTATCAAATTTTCCAACTCATAACCCCTACAAAAAAAATTATCTTGCTCCATGGTTTCTCTAAATCCTTAGTTAATGAAAGAATTCTTGATGTAATTGTAAGAACAATTGTATGAATCCGAAATGATTATTGTATTGAATTGATAACTGGAGAAATGTACAGATTAAATTGTATTCATAATGTACAGTTCCACCAATGAATTTATAGCCAATTTAAGTAATAAACGGGCTAAGCCCAAGATGGACCAAGCCCACAATAGCACTACCCAATATAACGTTAGACTATATGTAAAAGGATTTACAGCCAACATCACACCCCCCCCTCTCAATTCAATACGCGGTTAGGTTTTTTCTTTTAATCATCGACGATTGAACCTTCGGAGATGAAATTTCTTCCATTACTTGATGAAACATCATTCTGGAGTAGGAAAAGGTGTAGATTAGAAGGTATAGACAAGAATCTCTGCTCAACCGAATCTCTCGTGAAGGATGCTTAAATAACTTCATTCATCTGTAGCGAAATCGAGGTAGTGAGGAAGTAATTAGCTTTTCTTCCTGACTTCTTCTTTGGTATAACTTTTTTAACTTTGAGTTCAATTTTAAGTCATTGGAAGTTTTTAAAAGATAGAGCTTTTGTAAAGATGTCGGCTTTTTGATAGAATGCTGGTAAGTGACGAACTTCAAGTTTTCCTTTAGCTATTTTCTCTCGAACAAAGTGTAGATCTATCTCGATGTGTTTAGTTCGAGAATGTAGAACATGATTGCTTGACATATATACAGTGCTTTGATTATCACACCAAAGTGTGGCTTTAGCATCATTTTTAACTTTTAATTCCATAAGTAAGGACTGTTATCACATAATTTCAGATGTAGCACTTTCAACACTCCTATATTCAGCTTCACTACTGGATTTGGATACAGTTGACTGTTTCTTAGAACTCCAGGAAATTAGGTTTTTTCCAAATAAATGCAATGACCAGAAATAGATTTTATGTCATCTATGTCCCATGCCCAGTCTGCATCGCAGTAGCCAATTAGGTTAAGATTTTTTCCTTTGTTAATATGTAAGCCAAAGCTTGATGTTCCTTTTAAATATTTGAGCATTCTTTTTATGCCTTTCTAGTGACTATCCATTGGATCCTGCATAAATTGGGATAACGTATTAATGCTAAAACTTATGTCTAGTCTAGTAATTGTACAATATTGAAAAGCAGTAATTTTGCTCCTATATTGTTTAGCATCAACTATGGGTTCTCCCCTGTATTTAGAGAAACTTTGACTGCTTATCATTGGAGTTGCTTGAGTATTAACATTGGCCATTTTTGTTTTATCCAGTAATTCAGTAATATACTTCTTTTGATTGAGGATAATTCCATTGGATAACCTCAATTCCTAGGAAGTAGATTAACTCTCCAAGATCTTTGAGTGAAAATTGTTGATGCAGATAATTTATCAGATTTTTGATCTGCTTCTTATCTTGAGTGAAAATTGTTGATTGATGAAGTAGCAGTGATGTTAACAAATAGTGAGGTGTCTGATTTGGTAAACTAAAAGCCTTTATTGATAAGTGTTTCTTTCAGTTTATCAAACCATACCCTAAGAGCTTGTTTAAGCCCGTAAATTGCCTTCTTAAGTTTACAAACGATATTTTTATTTTGAACATAGCGTTGTGGCTGCTGCGTATAAATCTCTTCTTGTAAACTCCTTTTAAGAAGGCATTGTTAACATCTAACTGTCTGATAATCCAATTTCTATAAACAGCAATAGCAAGAACAAGTCTAATAGTTTTTGGTTTCACCATTGGAGAAAATGTTTCAGTAAAATCAAACCCATATTCCTGTGTATATCCTTTGGCGACCAGTCTGGCCTTATATTTGTTTATGCTTCCATTTGGATTTTTCTTCATCCATTGTTGTCTTCCAATTTATATTGTTGACAGCTTGAATGAAGTTTTCAGGTTCACTATTTGTAGAAACTGCAGTATAGATTTTGGGCTTGAAAATCCCACTTTTTTATCTAGTCATCATTGGATGTTCATCTGTAACAATTGGTACACTGCTTGGTGGTAAGTTGTCTTCATTTCTTTGTTTTGAGCTAGCTTCAGTTGTAGTATATCTTTCAACTATTTGCTTCATCTGATCTGAATTGTTATATGATATATTAGTCGTCTGATTTGACTGTCTAATGGAGCAATCAGCTTCTTGACCTGACCTTGATGGTAAAGTGTGTTGACAATCTGAGGCTTCGCTTGTTTCTTCAGACTCAATTAGTTTGGCAGCTTCAGAATATTGAGGTAGTTCTGATATTGATTTCTTTGGATTGTAAACCTTCTTTGTGGTTTTTATATACTGACTTTTGAAGGGAAATTCCTTCTCATTGAATATAACATGCCAACTAATAATAAACCGACCAGACTCATCTAAACATTTATATCCCTTTTGATTGGCACTATATCCAAGGAATGTACATGATTTGGACCTGAAGTTAAGTTTATTTTTGTTATAAGGTCTAATACATGGAAAACACAAACACCCAAAAGTTTTAAGCATTTTGTAATCTGGTTTGACTCCAAGTAATTTTTCAATAGGGCACCGATCATTTAACACTTTAGTTGGTAGTCTATTAATTATATAAACTATCGTGCTAAAAGCATCAGGCTAAAATTTTAAATGCATTGATGCTTGAGCCAATAAAGTCAACCCAGATTCAACTATGTGTCTGTGTTTTCGCTCAGCCAAACCATTTTGTTCAGAAGTATAGGGGCGAGTTATTCTATGTATTATGCCTTTCTTAAAAAGATAATCATTGAGTGTTTTATACTCACTACCACCATCAGTTTGAAACACTTTCATTTGACAGTCAATTTGTTTTTCTGCTATAGCTATCAACTGCACTACAGCATTACTAGCATCAGATTTATACTTTAAAAAATAAATCCATGTGTGTCTAGAGTATGAGTCAATGAAGGACATATAATATTTGTAACCGTAGTCAGAACTAATGGGTGCTGGACCCCAAAGGTCTGAAGCAACCATTTCCAGTGGTTGAATGTACTCTTTTTTAGAATTTGCAAAAGGCAACGTGTGACTTTTGCCTATTAGATAGTAGGTACATTGTAACACCCCTAAGTCCCACATAGTGGAAGCTGTGTGAAGGGGGTACTTATATAGTAGAGCTCATCTCTTACTAACGCCGAGGCCTTTTGAGGAACAAAACCCCACACCTATACGGTGGCTAAGTTGGGGACAATATCTTGCGCGAACGGAGGTGCGGGCTGTTACATACATACATATGGAAATGTGCACTTACCAAAGGGAATATTATTATCAATAAGTATTTTCTTGATAAATTTCTCACTAGGGTCTCCCAATTTGTTATGCAAAACATCAAAAATATTGTTATTACTGCCATCAGTAGTAGTTTCAGGAACATTATCATTACATTTGTCATTAGAAGTAACTTCAGAATTATTACAGTTACTATTTGATTTAGTGGACTTATTGCTAATAACAGAACAAAATTTATAAAGGCCTTTGTCAGCTTTACCATGTAATAAAACTTCTCTAGTTAGTATGTCTTTAATTAAACAGTATTTCAGAAAAAATTCAAAGAATACATTGTTATCCCTAGCAAATTGAGACACACTAATGAGATTTTTTCTAATTCTTGGTACTCTAAGCAAGTTATTAGGATGCAACTGTCTTTTCCCATTGATTTGTGCATTTCCTGTGTGTGTAATATTAATACAGTCACCATTACCTAAACAAATAAGTTGTTTACCTTTGTATTCTCTATTGCCAACATTCAGATTCTTCGAACTGTTTGTTATGTGATTTGTTGCACCTGTATCTGGATACCATGCATTATCCTGTATATGTTCAGGTCTTGCTACTTCATTTAATTGACAGCTTCCAACAGCATCATTCTGATCAGAATTGTCTTTGACTTGTGTTAGATTAGAACTGCCATTACTGTTTCTTTAATTCCCTGAATTTTGTCCTGGCATGTATCCTTTTGTGATTCTGAAATAGCATTTTACTGCTGTATGACCAAATTTTTCACAAATCTGACATTTAGGTCTTGAGTTGTTATTCCATCTGCTTCTCCCTCTAGATCTATTTGAAAAACTACCTCTCTGATTAGTTTTTTCACTTCTTTGGTTCTTGTTTTTATTACTGGCTGCGAAATTGACAAGCATGTCTGGACTTATTGCTTTCATGTCATCTATTCTTGCTTCATGAGCAAGAAGAGTTGAATACACAAATTTCATGTCTGGTGTATTTATTTTAAATGATAAAATTGCCACTATAGCCTCATAATCATGATTAACCCACTTAATATGGTTAGCACTTGTTCATCCTCTCTTACTTTGTAACCTACAGAATGTAATAAGTTGTACAATTTCTTTACTTTAGTAAGATAATCTCTCATGTGTTCTGAATCTTCCTTTCTAATAGTTTGAAGCTCTCTTTTATAATGCATTGCTCTTGCTGCTGATTGAGTGCTAAAAACTCTTTTAGTAATGGACCATATGTCATGCGCTGAATTGCAGTCAATAACTTGAGGCAGAAGATCGATACTAATTGATGATAAGAGCCAAGAACTTATCAATTTATCTTGCCTAAAATACTTTGTGTAAACTTTGTTACTTACAATTTTGTTTTCATTGTCAGTAACAAATTGTGGGGGAATGGGTAGTGTACCGAAGATATACCCTTCTAGGCCATAGCCTGTATTGCAGTCTGTACCTGCAGTTTCCATAAGAGATAGTTATCTTCTTCCAATTGTACAATTATTAGTTGGCTTTGTGGACTAATAATTGTTTTGATCAGATTGTTGGCTTCAATGATGAGATCTGAGGGATTCGGTTGGTTTGGCAAATAGGATTCTACATTTATAATTTCGGAATGATTGTCTATAGACATGATGATTGGAATTCTGATTCAAGAAACTTAGATAAACAGAGGAAATTTAACTGAGCCTTCAGGTATTGTTCTTTCTTCAAGAAATGTGATGTAAAACTAAATTGGAAGCAACCACTTTGATGAAGAATATCTTCAGCAAGGTTAGGACGGCTTCTGATGTTAAAAAAAGCTGATTTCTCTAAAGAAAGTATATGAATTATGAACTGGCTTTATTTATTTCCTCAACAGTTTATCTTGTGAAATTGATGATGCAGCCAAGAATTAGATGAAATTCTTGGCACGATGATCAATTTTCAAGGTATAAACTGTTTTACACCTCCCAAGTGATGAATTTGAATCTAATGGGAGGAATATCAATAATATCACTGTGTTTCTTTGAATATTGAAAATATACTTCCAGGAATCAAGAAAGGATGAAGATCTGATCCAATTAGAGATGGTACTGATCTTTTTCTCACTTAGGATGGATTTTTGTTAAGCATTAAGGACGCTCTGATACCATGAAATAATTCTTGATGTAATTGTAAGAACAATTGTATGAATCAGAAATGATTATTATACTGAATTGATAACTGGAGAAATGTACAGACTAAATTGTATTGATAATGTACGGTTCGGCCAATGTATTTATAGCCAACTTAAGTAATAAACGGGCTAAGCCCAAGATGGACCAAGCCCACCGTAGCATTACCTAATATAACGTTAGAATATATGTACAAAGAGTTACAGCTGACATCAGATTAACCCTATTTCTCTAATAGTTAAATTGAAAACTACTAATTTGATTTGACTGTAGAGTTACTGTTAATATTGAAGTAAAGGATAATGGTAGGTTCTCTTCTATCGACATGAAGGCGAACTGTTTTAGTTTACAAAGACTTAAGGATGATGGATCTACTTGAAGATTATGTATATAAATTATCCAAATATCTTAAAACCTTTCCGAATTCTCATTATGTAGGTAAATATCTATGATTTTGTTTTCAAAAAGAATCCGTACTTGATTGACCCTCCATGATCTTTTCTTTCTTTGTATTCCAAAATCAAATAATCAACTTAGTAAATTAACTATATCACTTTCCTCTAGTATTTTCACATATAGCCGAATTAATTGGTTGATTAAATAAATAATAATCATAATTGGTTGATTAAATTTATTAGTTAATTTGCTTCTTTATATACTTGATGATGGATATTTTAAATTGTGGAATTTTAATACACCCACATAGAGATATATATGCACCATACCCACATAAATTACACTATAGAATATTTCATATTTGTAAAACTCAAGTTAAGGGATTTTTTTATAAATACGCTTTAATATAGAATATAGAAATTTACCATATAAGTCAAAACCTATTAGAAATCTTCTTTGGGAATAGTCTAATACATGATTATATAGAGAACATGTTACTAGAAATGCTCTATAGTAGAATATAATCAGCTAATATGGATTTATGACCATAATGTCCGTGTTTATTACATGAGACTACCACTGGATTTCATATAAGGGGATAATACATGATAAAAACAACTATGTGACTTAGAATCTAGATATTATAAATTTGGTTATAGGAGGAAAAATGTCTAAAGCAAATTTGGCCCAAAAAATACCTATTAATAGTAATATTACATGAGTAATGGAATCATATAAATCAGTTTACCCGAAAGTTAATTGAACAGTCAACCTTAGTTATCTTGCCTGCAATTTGATTAGCATATAACATAATCTAGCAATGTGAAAAATTCAGTTAGCAAATAATCTATTTTTAAGAAAGAAAGCATGCAGGAGTTCTAAATTAGAATATGGTACATAATTGGATGAGATATCTAGTTTTTGTGATTCGCACACGGGTTCGCAATAAGGAAATCAGTGACTAAGGAAATAGTAAAAAAATTGGTATGCAATTTAAAGTATTCCGAGGATGTAATTTATTCCTAGTCATGTATATGTCAACGCACACTGCTGGGTGCACTAAGAATTTTCTGTACTTATTTATTCCTTAATAAATAAATTGATATTTCATGTCATAATTTAGCAGAAAGTTACAATAGGCTGCGCTATGAAAATTTACTGTCTGCTTACTTTGATTTTTTTACTTAAATTTATAACTAACTGTTGTTAATTTGGACAATTAAAGAAAGAAGGACAATATAATTTGATAACCTTGAATAAGAAAATGTAGGTATCAAACTTTGGTTATTTTACCATTCAAAATCAAATTTATTCTAATATTTAAAGAATCACAGACTGATATCTAAATAGATAACAAAACCACCACCAAAGTTTAAAATTATCTCAAGCTATAACTCTTGTATTCAGAACATGAGTACAAATTTTGAAATAAATGTCTACTTAATAATTATTTTTTAACAAATTGTAATACATAAAAATTAAATGTTTCCAGAATTATAATTTAAATCTGCTACTTTCAACTAATAATGCTAAAACAACTATAAAAAAATTAAATTATTGAACTATTGGATCAGGTAACATATGAAGGAAAGCTAGCATATTTCCAAAGTATGTATACTAATATGTAAGAGAATAATATGATACATGTCAAAATATATAAATAAAAAAATATACCTTTACTACCAAATTATTGAAGCACAAGAATAACGTTCATATAAAGCTCCAATGACCAAAACCTTCCATCTTCTTCGACACTGTTATTATGGCTCCTAGCACTCATGAACGATGATAACCTGGTAACCTCTGGAAGCTTAGCATAAATAATGGATCATGACAGATATGCTCTGCATCAATTATATAAAGTTAGGGAATAAATAGCGCTGAGCAGATTTATATGCTATATATACAACATGAAACTTGTTTTATTTGAATTTGAGTTGTATGGCTGCTTTTCGTAAAACATCTACAGTCTATTATTAGAAAAAAGGAGTAGAAAATAGAAAGATAATCTAATATACCTTAAGAAAAAAATGTACAATCTAAACAGATTTGATCTTTCCAATTAGAAGAAACTATTAACCACCAAAAATCTAAGAGAACCTTTAATCTTGCTAGCTGCAAGCAACACATATAATCTGAAATGAAGAAGAACCTAATGAATTTTCTTGGGTAGTGGATGAATCTGTCACTGGTTGAAGAAAAGAGGGGTTTTATACATGATACGATATGTGCATAAAATGCACAAACGGTAAAAGGATTATACCTTATAACGATGTGATACCCAGTTGACCGTGGCGAAAGTCGAGCGGAAACCTTGAATTTTATAGGGTTAGGGTTCGGGATTTGTGGTGAGAGGGGGAAAGAAGCTCTAAATAGACAATGTATTCAGGGAAACAGCATGGGCAGTAGGCATGTAGAGGAGTATTAGAGGGAGAACACCTGTGATTCTTTGGGGGGGGGGGGGGGGAATATGGGCACGGGGCTGAGTACGGTTGAAGAGAAAGGTGAAGTTTTGGGGTAGGAGACAGGGAAGGAGAAAAGAAAAACGGAGAAGGAGAAGGAGGCAATTTAGATTGAATTTGGGCTATTGAGGCATGTGAAGATATCGGGCAGAATGTTGGGATGGAGAAGAAGAATTACGAAAATAAAGGAGAGGCGGTTCGGTTTTAACTCAGGAGAGACGGTTGAGTTTTAACTAAGGGCAGAAATCTTGGAAGCTTGTGAGAGCTCCATTGTACACTCAGTAATTATAATATAGTATATATTTTTTCCTAAGATTATTATTTAATATTTTATTTTAAGATTTCAATTCGATTGTACCAACCATATTCATCGTCGGTCAGTGCAAGTTGTTAGGGATCGCGGAATGGATCGTTAAGGCAAAATTAACACTAGAGGAGGGTGAATAGTGTTTGTGAGAATTTAAACAACTAAAACTTATATGATCTATTATATGAATCAAATGCCATAGAAACAATCACAGACAGAATCAAACACAAACACAAAAATAAACAGAAATAAAATGTAGAAAAGGAAAGAACACACCGGATTTTATACTGGTTCGGAATTGTTCCTACGTCCAGTCCCACGCAACACTGGATTGCACAGAGTTTTATTACTATATCAGTATCCAATTACAATCCTCCTTGATTTCACGGCTACAAGGGATACCACTGATTCCACACACACTTGATCATGTATATCCTCCTTGATTTCACGACTACAAGGGATACCACCAATTACCCTTCCTTGATTTCACGGGGCTACAAGGGATACCAACGACTACAAACACTACCCAAACAATTACAACAACCCTATAACTCTTCAATAGCACTTTGATTCAGAGAGTAATGAGTATAGGGAGAAAAGAAGAAGTTTAATATAAATTGAATTGAATTCGGAAAAGTATAAGTGCAGAAATCATAAAAATGAGAAGATATAATGGTGTAAAGAAGGGAGATGAAGATGGAGAAGAAGAATGATCAAAAAATTCGAAATCAGACCCTATATATAACATTTGAAAGGTTGCAACGTTTCTGAACCGTCACAAATAGTGAAAAGACAATTCCTTTTGATTTTGAAAAAATGACAGTGATATGTCGACATGTAAATAAATGTATGTCGACATATCATGCTTTAAAATTGAACTTTGAGCATTTTCAAGTGTTTTGATATATATATAATATATATATATATATATATAACTCTGGAAATTCTTAAATTAAAACATAGTGTTATAAATGAATATTATAAAGTAGAAAATCATATGATAACATAAATATAAACTATATAAACATATTTATAAAATTATAGAGTTAAAATTATATAAAGAAAAAGTATATAATATATAAAAATTATAAACTATAAAACTTGAGTTTAAAATCAAAAGTAAAGTAAAGAAAATAAAATAGAGAAGATTGATTGAAGATAAAATTTGAAAATAGAGTTTGAAATCAGAAATTGAAAAACTGAATTTGAATTTGAATTTGAATTTGAATTTGAACCTGGAGTGCTATTCAGAGTCTTACATAATCTAGAGTCTATTACTATATTTGTCTTGAACTCTAGAACTCTTAAAATCTTGAATACTCATGAGTCTTGAATCATCTTTGAATTCTAAATCTCCAATATCTTTAAACTGTACAGTCTTTAGTAAATAATTCTTATATATAAATCATGCATATGTATGTGTGTGTATATATATATATTCTAGACAAAAGTGTTAGTATATATTTTATAATCAATTAATATTGAAATAAGGTTATTGTCATCAAAACTCCATTCTCCAACAATCTCCCCCTTTTTGATCATGACAACCTTAGTTTATAAAATATCATACATGTATATACCTGTTGATGATGATCCTTCAAATACTCTCGTATCTATATGAATCCTATATTTTATAATTTCTCCCCTTTGGCATTATCAAAAAGAAATTCTAAAACTACTCCCCCTAAATCCTATAATTATCTAAATAATTCCTATAAGTAACTAAGTAATTTTTAAATGAAGGTAGAATACCCCCCCCCCCCCCCAAGTAAAGTATTTTCATTAATAATTCTTATATACTCCCCCTTAATTCTTGCCTGTATAACAAAGTAATAAAAAAACTTGTGTTATACAAAACAAGCAATATATTTAATAATTGTTTATACAAATGATATTACATGTACATATTAAACATTGTATTGACGAAAAGGAATGAGAATATACAATAAGGAACGAATCAAAAACCTAAAATCTAAATGTCCTTAACTATTGGAGACTTATGAGTCGGACAATTTGTGTAATAGAGGGAAAAATCTCCATTCCTTTCAATCATATTTCCATTATAATCGTATAAGGCTTCTCATACACAAACAACTTGATCCTCTTTGTTTGAAACATCTTGTTGTTCTTCCTCGGGTTCCTATTCATCCATTATCTCTTCTTCCTCTTCTTCTGGTTCCTCTTCCCCTTCAATAGGTTCATTATCATCCTCGATGATAATTGGATTAGCATGATTATCTGTTATGAACTTAAGAAGACTCCTTATCACTTTCCCTTTCCTATTTTTCTCTTGGCTCATCCTAATTTGAAGTACTTGTATTTCCTCCAACATTTGCAAAGCATACTCCATCTTTTCTTCAATTTTGATGACACGTGATAGCGTAGACCATTGAAATGGACCCTCGGATGGTCTAGCGGATGAATCGGGATTTATTTGTGTGTTTAAATTGGAGGAGGCCATTGTTTATTTAAGTTTAGAATTTTTACAGAAGTGAGAAATGAAAATGAAGAAGAAAAGTTGAAGTGGAGAGTTTATGTAATTAATATGACTAACTTCTGGTCGGAATTAATTTTGAAGTTCTGGTAGTTATATGTCGACATATACATAAATGTATGTCGACATACTTGCTTTTAAATTTTATTTTTCTGATTTTTTTATGTTATATATATATATAAATTAGTATATTTAATTATTCTAACTCACTTAATGAACATATGCCTAATTCTCTTCTAAATTTAGTAAATGTTGCTTCGTTTAATGGGTTTGTTTATATATCTGCTATTTGTTTATCTGTTTCTAGAAATTCAAGAGAAATTTTCTCTTTACTTACGTTATCTCTTAGAAAATTATGTCTTATATCGATATTTTTGGTTCTTGAATGATGAGTTGGATTTTTAGAAATATTTATAGCACTCGTATTATCACAGTATATCGGTATTTATTTATATTTAATCCAAAATCATTTATGGTTTGTTGCATATATATTACTTGTGAACAAGCCAAAGCAGCAGAGATATATTCTTCTTCAGTTTTTGACAAAGATACAGTATTTTGCTTTTTTTACTAAACCACGAGACTAGTGAATGTCCTAAGAAGTGACATGTTCCACTAGTACTTTTACGATCGGATTTACATCCTGCATAGTCAGCGTCACAGTAAGAAACTAAGTTAAAGGAATCATCCTTTGGATCAAATAATCCAAAGTCTGATGTATGCTTTACATACCTTAGAATACGTTTTACGGCTTTTAAATGTGATTCCTTAGGTTGCGATTGATATCTTGCACAGAGACATACAGTATGCATTATATCTGGACTACTAGCAGTTGTATATAATAACGATCCTATCATTCCTCTATATAGTTTTTGATCAACGTCTATAGATGTATCATCTTTACTTAATGCTATATAAGTCGCCATAGGTGTTGGTCTCCCATTAGTCGTTTTTAGATTATATTTATTAATTAGATCTCTTGTGTATTTTTCTTGATTAATAAATATTTCATTCTTTAATTGATGAATTTGTAATTCTTAAAAGAATGTTAGTTCTCCCATATGACTCATTTCAAATTCTTGGGTCATAACATCTGAAAATTCTTTATTCATCTTGCAACGTCCCGTATTTTTAACGGTCGAATAATTAATTTATTTAATTATTTGAATAATGGTTTGGTAATTTAGAACGACTTGAATTTAATTATATTGAATATTTAATTAATATTAATAATTAAATAGTATATTTAATTTCCAGAATAGTCGGAAATAGTAGAATTTGCAATGTTGTGTGAATCAGATGATTTAACTAATTTAATTCAGTTTAGAATTGAATTATAATAACGAATCCATTTAATAAATGACGTTAGAATGTATAAATTGTATAATAATTAAAATCGAGCTTGAAATGGCGCAGTAATTCGTAATTTGGCGATTCGAACTTTAAATGAATATACAGAATCCATTTTAAGTCGGATTTATGTGAAACAAGAAACGTTCAAATCTGTTGAATGATATTTTTCTAATGAAAGAGAAAACTCGAGATTTCGTCGTATAGATTGTAAGTTATGTCCAAATCAAATTTTCAAATTTTCGCTATGGAATTCGTTATAATTTATAATAATTTTTTTATACTTTAAAAGGGTTTTTATATAAATTTAATATCGTTATAAATTGCGATTTTGAAATATTGAGTTATATATCCCGATATATTTATTTTGGAGCTAGAAAATATTGTATGTGAATATATATGATAATATTAATATATTAATATTAAATTAAATTGTTTTTAAATATATTAATATTTATTAGTTATTTAGAGCCTTTGAAAATAGCCATTTTTGCAAATGACCTCCGTTTTCGACGAAATTAATTTTGTTGGGTCCATAGTATTAAATTATTGTTAAATTCCAAATTTCGTGATTTTTGGAGTTAGTGTGTGGCCGTACGGAATTTAAATGCGAAAATCAATCCATAATTTTACTTTGAAAATATGTTGTGTGAGCAAACGGACTCGAAATTTGACGAAACCTGTTTCATCGTATCCGAAATATTCACATATGCTAGGGTTTCAATTTTCGTCTCAAACGGTGGTCGTATGAGGTGGTTTTCATATGTTACTTAGGCCCTAAGTTTCGTAAATTATTAAAATATTATCCCATTCCCTATTTATAAACCAAGGAACCCAAGTCAACAACCCTAAAAATGAAAACCCATGGTCAACTGTTCTATGCATCCACCAAATACCACGGTTCTATGCATCCACCAAATACCACAAACGGCTGAAAAGTTTGCAAATTCCTCTTGATTTCTCATTTAAACCAATCAATTTTCCCAAAATCTTAAATTACGAAATCAAATAGAAGATCGATCACAACATTTTGAACGATGAAAATGGTTTTGGCAAAGTAAACCATCAGATATTTTGCCCTAAAGTAACCAATTTCAATCTGGCTTTCAAAGATAGAGGAGATTCGAGTTGCAGAGGGTTCGTTGCGGGGGATCGCGACACTAATGAGCGACATCGGCCGGTTTCAGATCCCGTTCAGGTGGTCGGAGATGGTTAAACTCCGGCGAAGTGTATCTGCTGTTATTTTGGGTTTTTGGAGTGATAAGAAGTTGATGGGTGATCGCCGGAGGACGGCAGATTTGATGGGGTAGGCGACGCGGGGTCCAATGGTTGGAGGCGTCAGTGCGATCGATGGAAATGTCAGGAAGAAGGACACTAGTTTATATTGTTTGAGGAAGAAGACGGGGTAGGTAATGCCGATTTGCGGCATAACTAACGGTCAAGGGTAATTAACAGAAAGAGTTATTATTTTAAACCGAAGTCTAAAAACGTAGATTTGGGTAGCTACGGAAATTTCTAATGAGGAAGAAGAAATATCTACTTTGGTGCGGACGTAGATTTCAAAGAGGAAGGTGTGACGGAATCTAAATATTTGGCCTAATTTTTTTTTCTAATTTATATTAAGTTATAATTGATGTAAATAACGTATTAACTTATGCAAACGATATCTTGCTCACACGTTACCAGAATCCGACGAAACAAGATCCATTGGGATCGTATGGACGAAGGTTTCACAATGGAATTGGTTTGAAGCGATTTGGAACTCGCTGCAATTTATGGCAAAATTAAATGCCTGATCAGACTTATTGAACATTTATCGTTATTTAACGATAAACAACCAATGTGAGTAAACTCACTAACTCTGACTTGTTTATATTTTTATATAAACGAGTTTTAAATTTTATTTATAGTAATTTTATATTGTGTGATGGTTGTTTGGATGAATGGTTGATAAAATTGGTTAAAATGATGGATATAGTTATATAGTTGATCGATTATTAATTCTGTTTACTATGATATTTCATATTGATGTAAAGTTAAAATATTGATGTTGATTAACATCTGTGGATGCAGGGAAACAGTTTGGAGGGATCCAACTAGATTCCTCGATATTTATAATACTGTTTTTCATATATTGTGATATATGATGTGATATCTAATCCGTGATTGATTTTGATATATTTGGATGACACTGGTCTTTTTATATGGTATTTTAAATAACATAATTAATACTGGAATGTAAAAAAGGTAATTTTCAAAGTGTATATCGAAATAAAAATATTTATATAAAAAAAGGATTTTATAAAAAGAAATTTGTGAAGTGGATATTGAATTTAAGAATTTTATAAAATCAAATGGATTTTATAAAAGGAGATATTTGAAAATTAAATAAGAAACTTCTGTATAAAATTATTAATAGTTATACGGAAGTTTAAAAGACCGTTTTGGTTAAAATACTTAATGGAAGTAAATAAAGAACTTTATGGAATAAATTTAATATTTGAGAAATTAACAGAATTATGAAAAAGAATTTGTGAGATATAAAAGTTTTTTTAGAAGATTGGTTTAAAGTAGACTTCTAATATAAATCTATTTTTAACAGATAAATTGAGAACATTAGTTTATAAATGATATTTATAAATGAAGTAAAGTATTTATCACTGGATAAATTAAAATATAAGTCTGAATTTATATAGCAAAGTAGAAATCGGTTTTAACACTGATATTTTTAATGAAATTTGAACTTAGCATTTTTAAAGGGAATTAACTAAGGTTTTAAGTGTTAGAAGTTAAAAGGGGATTTTTTTTAAATAATTCTATAAATAGAAGTATGAATAGAATTGGGAAATGGTTATTCAAAAATATGAAATCAAACTGAATTGATTGAAAAGAAATATTATTCATTTTAATGTGGATAATGGATTAAAGTAAATATTTGCAAATAAAGCTTTTGTAAAGGAAACTGGGTTTTGAAATGGGAATTAAAATGGAGTTATTGAAATAAGAAACTGCCTGCAGATTAGTTATGTTGAACAACTTTCTGGTATCGATCTGATGTTGGTTTCGGCCTTCGGGAATTATACTTAGGAAATTGTTCTCTTTCTAGTTTACAGTTGGAGACTAATAGATGTGGGAAGATAATGACGTGTGAATAAGAAATGGAAACGTTTTCCAAAGTTAATAATGCATATTTTCTAAAATTAGAAAATAAGGATTGATGAATATGTGGAAATGGGAAATGGGGAAATGAATAAATTAATGATAAATTAATTTAAAGGGAAAAATGTTGATTGATGATTGATTGATGAAATTTCCATATGGAAATAAGATCGTTGTGTGTATGGATGTTTCCTTTGATAGTTAAATAACCAACTATCAAAGTTTTGACCATTTTTCTATCGTCAATACGGAGAGACTGGGATCAGATTTATTATCTGAAAACCACTCCGTATGCGTATTAGCGTTGCGAATCAAATATGATGAAGATGATAGAAGACAAAGTTTATGCAAGGCTGTTCTGGCAAATCATAGGTAGAAATTGCATAAGACGGATTTATAGAATAGTGCCTTCGGTTTGTCCAGTCCCAGGACAACCGGTATGGAAGAATGTCTAACGAAGTATATCTAATAGATCGCATAAGTTGATCTCTTCAAACGTATTTATGTTTAGTAGCCGAGGAATTCATTTCTCTTAGCTTTATACCTGTGATATTTTTGGAGAAATCAATTTGTGATTTGGCAGGTATGACGATGTGACATTCAAACTAAATAAAAGGTGTTATTTGTACGTTATGACCTCAAGCCTCACAACCGGAAATGATATAAAATCGGGTAGGTCGCATGGCTAAGTGGGTAGCTCCCAATTAGTGTGTATTGTCTCCTGATCTAGAGAAAATCTATTTTCTTCTCTAATCTATATTCGAGGCTATCCCTTTCGAGAAACGATTGCTGATCCCAACCGTTGGTGATAATACATTCGATGCACTCAAGCGAAATGAGTGACTGGTCATGTTTAGCCTGGGTTGCAAGATGTTCTTATTGAATTCGATGTATTCCTCTCTAGATATACATTGTCGGGAGGTGGTCTCATACCTTGCCAGTTGGAATTCATTACCCGATAAGCACCTGCGGTTTTTGATTTTATATTATATATGTAGAACGTGAGATGAAAACGTTCTGTTAAATTGCTATTTATTGATTTAAACACTATTATAATATCAGAAATTCTTGATATAAAGAATATTTTGGGTTATCGTAAGGTAAAAACCATCTATGTTTATGTGTGGATCGGTCTTACGATTATTCTTTCTTTACAAAGGATATTTAAAGTTAAACCAAGTGGTTGGAGTTTACTCACACCAGTCCCATGACTGACCCAGAGATTATTTTGTTTTGTTTTACCCTATACTCTTGGGTGCCCAAATTTGTACAGGCAGTCAAGTAGTCGGGATTTTACAGATATACTTGGAAGAGCTTGGAGCAGGAGGCTTCAGGATTACATAGCTATTGTTTATTTCCACTATGATGTTATGGTTATACTCAGTAATGGTATGTATATACAAGTACAAATTTGTATTTCAAAGTTATGTTATATAATTATTTTATTCGTTCCGTTGTGAGATTCGTATTTACTCTAGTGTTGTTTTATGTTCTTCTTCTTCTATTCTAAATTTCTATCTTATATATTTCTCATTCTCTAACTTCTTTCTATTAATGATGTGGTATGTTCGATACTCGAATAGTTGACATGGGTTATGTCAATTTTTGGAGTCGAAAATCCCAGTTCTTTACAGTGGTATCAAAGCATAAGATTAAGTGATTACCTTGGCTATGCGGCGTAACTCGATAGAGATGGGTTTAGTAATACCCTAGATTGAGTTTGAGTGTGTAGATTTTATAAAAAATGTTTAATATTGTGGATATTTGTTGGTTGAGTTGTTTGTGAGTTATGGTCGATCAGTTTGATCCACTGTATCGATAGGGGTTTTTAAACACTTGAATATGATGAACTGACACATTATGTTTTGAAAAGAGGGTAAATGGAATAATTTTACCTGAAATATATTTTTTATAAAGGAAAATATATATTGGAATTATTATATTTGATGTGTTGGTATTATAATTGAAATGGTTATGTAAATTACCAATCTGAATTCGTAAAGTGTAATATATGAAATCAGATGAATTAAATCTGAATTTAAATCAGAATTGGAATTAAAATTCCTAAATGTTGGAGAAGTGTTTGTAAATGGATTTGGATTAATATATGAGAATTTTAAAATCCTGTGAGATTTTAAATTGTTTAACAAGAATTGTGAAAGATATTTTGAAATAAATTTAAAAATGAAGGTGTTTAAATATGGGTTTTGAAAAGTGATATAGTATTGAACTCACTTCCGTCGTTGGAAAATAATTTCGATGATGATCCGGACATCATCGGTGTTCATTTTCGAGTTTCTAAGTGACGGATTACTACCAAAGATTTTGTTTTTGAATTATTTTGGGAAAACAAGTTGTTTGAATTTCGAAAAGGATTGTTTGATTTTAGAAAAATCCAAGCTGTTTAAAACTTCCAGGAAGAGATGATTAAAATAAAAAACAAACTAAAACAGGAATTTGCAAAAGAAAATTGAAATGGTATTGGATAAGTGAGTTAAGAGTTTGGAATCGGAATTGAACTTGAATTTGAGAATGGAATTTGGCTTGGTATAAGCGAATGTTAGGGTTTGAGGATAAAAATGTTTGGTGTTTGATCGGGATGACATTGGTATATGTTGAAGTGGTAACAGATGTAATGGATATAATAATATGCCCGACAAAAATGTACAAGTTTATTTTTATATCAGTTAGTGATTTATGAGCCTATTTGGCAAACCGCTTGGCTGTTTGATTTTCTTTTGGATTGGAGAAGGCCTAGAGAGGCGAGTTGTAGTTGTACCGATTGAGCCGTACAAAGGAGACGTTGACAAAAAAATTCAAAATTTTAAGGTGTTAGAAAATTTTCAGAATTTATGAAAATTTTCGTTGATAAGAATGAATTAATATTTCAATAGAAATAAATTAATTCAATTAAAACTGAAGTTAAGAAGTAAGACAAATAATTTTTAACCCAGTTAATAGGGTTTGTTTTCTACCTTAATAATTTCGGGGATGGAATTCTTTTAAGGGGGGAAGAATGTAACATCCCATATTTTTAACGGTCGAATAATTAATTAATTTAAATAATGGTTTGGTAATTTAGAACGACTTGAATTTAATTATATTGAATATTTAATTAATACTAATAATTAAATAATATATTTAATTTCCGAAATAGATGGAAATAGTTGGATTCGCAATGTTGTGTGAATCAAATGATTTAACTAATTAATTCAGTTTAGAATTGAATAATCATTACGAATCTATTTAATAAACGACATTACAATGTATAAATTTTATTATAATTATTATCGAGCTCCAAATGGCATGGTAATTCGTAATTTGGCGATTCGAACTTTAAATGAATATATAGAATCTGTTTTAAGTCAGATTTATGTGAAACAAGAAACGTTCAAATCTGTTGAATGCTATTTTTCTAATGAAATAGAAAAATCTTGATTTCATTGTATAGATTGAGAGTTATGTCCAAATCAAATTTTCAAATAGTCGCTATGGAATTCGTTATAATTTATAACGATTTATCTATATTTTAAAACAATTTTTATATAAATTTAATATCGTTATAACTAAGAATTTGGAAATATCAAGTTACATATCCTGATATATTTATTTTGGAGCTAGACAATATTCTATATGAATATATATGATAATATCAATTTATTATTATTAAATTAAATTGTTTTTAAATATATTATATTTATTGGTTATTTAGAGCCTTAGAAAATAGCCATTTTTGCAAACGACCTCAGTTTTTGATGAAATTAATTTTGTTGGATCCGGAATAAATAATTATTGTTAAATTTCAAATTTTTTTATTTTTGGAGTCAGTATGTGGTCGTATGGAATTTAAATGTGAAAATCAGTCAATAATTTGACTTTAAAAATACACCGTGTGAGCAAATGAACTCGGAATTCGATGAAACCGGTTTTATCGTATCCGAAATATTCATATATGCTAGGGTTTCAAATTTCGTTTCAAATGGTGGTCATATGAGGTGGTTTTCACATGTTACTTAGGCCATAAGTTTCATAAATTATTAAAATATTATCCCATTCCCTCAAAATGTAAAAAGGAACCCAAGTCAACAACCCCAAAAGTGAAAACCCGTAGTCAACTATTCTATGCCTCCACCAAATACCATGAATGATTGCAAAGCTTGCAAATTCCTCTCGATTTCTCATTTAATCCAATCAATTTACCCAAAATCTTAAATTATGAAATCAAATAAAAGATCGAACTCAACATTTTGAACGACAAAAATGGTTTTGACACAGTAAACCATCAGATATTTCCACCTAAATCTACTGACTTCGAACTGGCATTCTAAAGATAGAGGATTTTCGAGTTGCAGCGGTTTGAGGTGGGGGATCGCGACACTGAGGCGCGACGGTGCCGTTTCAAATCCCGTTCAGGTGGTCGGAGATGGTCAAACTCCGGCAAAATGTGTCTGCAGTTATTTTAGGTTTTTGGGGTGATAAAGAAGTTGTTGTGGGCCAATGATGGATGATATGGGATCGCCGGAGGACGGCAAAGTTGATGGGGTGGGCGACGCGGGGTTCGATGGCTGGAGGCGTTAGTGCGATCGATGGAAATGTCAAGAAGAAGGACACTAGTTTATACTGTTTAAGGAAGAAGACGGGGTAGTTAATACCGATTTGCGGCATAACTAATGGTGAAGGGTAATTAACGGAAAGAGTTATTATTTTAAACCGAAGTATAGAAACGTAGATTTGGGTAGCTACAAAAATTTCTAATCAGGAAGAAGAAATATATGTTTTGGTGCGGACGTGGATTTCAGAGAGGAAGGTGGGCTGGATTCTAAATGTTTGGCCCAATTTTTTTTCTAATTTACATTAAGTTACAATTGATTTAAATAAAATATTAACTTATAAAAACAATAGCTTGCTCAAATGTTACCAGAATCCGACGAAACGAGATCCGTTGGGATCGTATGGACGAAGGCTTCAAAATGGAACTAGTTTGAAGCGATTTGGAACTCGCAATAATTTATGGCAAAATAAAATGCCTAATCAGACTTATTGAACGTTTATCGTTATTTAACGATAAACAACCAATGTGAGTAAACTCACTAACTCTGACTCGTTTATATTTTATATATTAAATTTTATTTATAGTAATTTTATACTGTGTGATGGTTGTTTGGATGAATGGTTGATAAAATTGGTTAAAATGATGGATATAGTTATATCATTGATCGATTATTAATTCTGTTTACTACAATATTTCATATTGATGTGAAGTTAAAATATTGATGTTGGTTAACATCTGTGGATGCAGGGAAACAGGTTGGAGGGATCCAACTGGATTCCTCGATTGTTATAATACAGTTTTTCATATATTGTGATATCTAATCCGTGATTAATTTTGATATATTTGGATGACATTATTCTTTTTATATGGTATTTTAAATACCGTAAATAATACTGGAATGTAAAAAGGGAATTTTCAAAGTGTATATTAAAATAAAAATATTTATATAAAATCAAAGGATTTTATAAAAAGAAATTTGTGAAGCGGATATTGAATTTAAGAATTTTATAAAATCAAATGGATTTTATAAAAGAAGATATTTGAAAATTAAATAAGAAACTTCTGTATAAAATTATTAACAGTTATTCAGAAGTTTAAAAGATCGTTTTTGGTCAAAATACTTAATGGAAGTAAATAAAGAACTTTATGGAATAAATGTGAAATTTGGGAAATTAATAGAATTATAAAAAGGAATTTTGCAAGATATAAAAAATTATTAGAAGATTGGTTTAAAGAAGTTTCCTAATAGAAATCTGTTTTTAATAGATAAATTGAGAAGATTAATTTATAAATGATATTTATAAATCAAGTAAAATATTTATCACTAGTTAAATTAAAATATAAGTCTGAATTTATATAGAGAAGTAGAAATTGGTTTTAACACTGATATTTTTAATGGAACTTGAACTTTGCATCTTTATGGGGAATTAATTGAGATTTTAAGTGTTTGAAGTTAAAAGGAGTATTTATAAATAATTCTATAAATAGAAGTATGAATAGAATTGGAAAATGGTTATTTAAAAATATGAAATCAAACTGAATTGATTATATAAAGGAAATATTATTCATTTTTATGTGAATAATGGATTAAAGTAAATATTCGCAAATAAAGCTTTTGTAAAGGAAACTGGGTTTTGAAATAGGAATTAAAATGGAGTTATTGAAATTAGAAATTGACTAGAGATTAGTTATGTTGAACAGCTTTCTGGGTATCGATCTGATGTTGGTTCGGCCTTCGGGGTTTATACTTAGGAAATTGTTCCCTTACTAGTTTACAGTTAGAGACTGATAGATGTGGGAAGATAATGACGAATGAATAAGAAATGGAAACGTTTTCCAAAGTTAATAACAAATATTTTCTAAAACTAGAAAATAAGGATTGATGAATATATGGAAATGGGAAATGAGGAAATGAATAAATTAATGATAAATTAATTTAAAGGGGAAAATGTTGATTGATGATTGATCGATAAAATTTCCATTTGGAAATAAGTTCATTGTGTGTATGGATGTTTCCTTTGATAGTTAAATAACCGACTATCAAAGTGTTGACCATTTTTCCATCGTCAATACGGAGAGACCAGGATCAGATTTATTATCTGAAAACCACTCTGTATAGCCATTAGCATTGCGAATCTAATATGATGAAGATGATTGAAGATAAAGTTTATGCTAGGGTTGTTCTGGAAAATCCTAGGTAGAAATTGCCTAAGCTGGATTTACAGAATAGTGCCTTCGGTTTATCCAGTCCTAGGCAACCTGTATGGAAGAATGTCTGACGGAGTATATCTAGTAGATCGCGTAAGTTAATCTCCTCAAATGTATTTACGTTTGGTAGCAGAGGAATTCGTTTCTCTTAGCTTTATACCCGTGATATTTTTAGAGAAATCAATTTGTGATTTGGCGGGTATGACGATGTGACATTCAAAGTAAATAAAAGGTGTGATCTGTACGTCATGACCTCAAGCCTCATAATCGGAAATGGTATAAAATTGGGTAGGTAGCATGGCTAAGTGGGTAGCTCCTAATTAGGGTGTATTGTCACCTGATCTAGAGAAAATCTATTTGCTTCTTTAACCTATATTCGATGTTGTCCCTTTCGAGAAACAGTTGCTGATCCCAACTGTTGGTGATAATACATTCGGTGCACTCAAGCGAAATGAGTGACTGGTCATGTTTAGCCTGTGTTGCAAGATGTTCTTGTTGAACCTGGTGTATTCCTCTCTAGAGATACACTATCGGAAGGTGGTCCCATACCTTGCAAGTTGGAATTCAATACCCAATAAGAACCTGCGGTTTTTGATTATATATATTATATATGTGGAACATGAGATGAAAATGTCCCACTAAATTTTTATTTATTTGATTTAGACACTATTATAATATCAGAAAAGCTTGATATAAAAAATATTTTGGGTTATCGTAAGGTAAAAACCATCTGTGTTTATGTGTGGATCCATATTATGATTATTCTTTCTTTAAAAAGGATTTTTAAAGTTAAACCAAGTGGTTGGAGTTTACTCACACCAGTCTCATTACTGACCCAGAGTTTATTTTGTTTTGTTTTATCCTAAACTCTTAGGTGCCCAAATTTGTACGGGCAGTCAAGTAGTCAGGATTTTACAGATATACTTGTAAGAGCTAGGAGCAGGAGCCTTCAGGATTATATAGCTATTGTTTGTTTCTGTTGTGACGTTATGTGTTGTACTCAGTGACAGTATGTATATACAAGTACAAATTTGTATTTCAAAGTTATGTTACATAATTATTTTATTCGTTCCGCTATGAGATTCGTATTTACTCTGATGTTGTTTTATATTCTTCTTCTTCTTCTTCTTCTATTCTAAATTTCTATCTTATCTATTTCTCACCCTCTAACTTCTTTCTATTAATGATCTGGTATGTTCGATACTCGAATAGTTGACATGGGTTATGTTGAATTTCGGAGTCGAAAATCCCAATTCGTTACACATTTTACCGTTTGTTAATCCGAAAATTATATCATCAACCAATATTTGAACTAATTGTATATCTTTATTATTCTTCTTAATAAACAAAGTATTATCTAATTTTCCTATTTCAAAATTTGATTATAACAAATAATTTCTTAATCTATCATACCAAGCCCTAGGAGCATGTTTTAATCCATATAACGCTTTCTTTAACTTATATACGTGATCTGGTAATTTTTCATCGTCAAATAGAGGTGGTTGCTCTACATATACGTCTTCTTTAAAAAATCCATTTAGAAAAGCACTTTTGACATCCATTTGATATAATTTGAAATTATTATGGTTTGCAAAGGCTAGTAAAATCCTAATAGCTTCTAGTCTAGCTATGGGGGCAAAAGTTTCATTATAATATATTCCTTCTTGAGTATAACCATTTATTTCTTACGACCTCACCATGTTCATTCATTTTATTTTTATAAATCCATTTGTTTCCTATTATAGTCTTATCCTCTGGTCTAGGAACAAGTTCCCATACATCATTCCTAGTAAACCGATTCAGTACTTCTTGAATAGGAAGTATCCATGAATCATCGGAAGATGCTTCCTTTGGATTCTTAGGTTCAATAGTTCAAATAAATGTAGTATTACTCATATTATTTAATTGATTACGGGTTCTAACAACAGATTCACTATCTCCTAAGATATTTTTTACAGGATGGTCTCTAAGTAATCTAATTCATTTATTTGGTTGATTATCTTCATGATTTATTTCATTAATTTCATTTTCACATTCATCTTCATTGTTTTGAGTTATACTTTTATAGTTTTCATCGAAAGATACATTTAAGGTTTCTTCTATGGGATTAGTTCGAGAATTGAAAACTCTATATGCTTTACTTCTTTCTGAATATCCAATAAATATTCCTTTATCGGACTTCGAGTCAAACTCGTCTAAATTGTCTTTAGCATTTAGTATAAAACATTTACATTCAAATATTTTAAAACATGATACTTTTGGTTTCTTATTATATAAAAGTTCATTTTGGATTTTTATGAGTTAAAGGTCTAATTGAAATTCTATTTATAATATAAAAAGCTGTTGCAACTGCCTCAGCCCAAAATTTCTTGGTAAATTACTATCACATAACATAGTTCTCGCATACTTTTGTATTGTCCTGTTTTTATGTTTAACTACTCCAGTTTGTTGAGGGGCTCTCGGGATTGAAATATTATGGGTTATTCCCTTTTTATTACAATATTTTTCAAAAATTTCGTTTTTGAATTCTCTGCCATGGTCACTTCGCATGTTTTGATTTTTAGTGATAATAAATTTTGAAGTCCTTTAGAAAAAGTTTTAAATTGCTCAAAAGCATCACTTCTATTTTTAAGAAACAAAGTCCAAGAAAATCTAGAAAAATCGTCGACTATTACGTAAACATATCTATTATGATTTATCGATAGAACTTGAGATGGACCAAATAAATCCATGTGAATTAACTATAATGGTTTCGATGCAGTAATTTCCTCTTTTGATTTAAATGAACCTGTAACACCCCGTAATTCTGTTAATATCAATATTCACAAATTAAAGAATAACTAATCCCAGACGTGAGAATTGTGGGAAACGGGTTGCGCCATTGTGTTCGTGTCGGAATTCTGGTTGAAATAGAGTCCGAGTTTGCGTGATTTGGACTTCGTATGAAGAAGTTATGGCCATCGGAAGTTTCAGAAAATTCAAAACAGATTTCAGAAAATTCAAAATTCGAAGTCAAACAGGCTAGGCGGGAAATTTCCCGCCCACCACCCCAGGTCGATTGGGGAGTCGACTGGGCAGTCGACACCCCCCCAGGTCGACTGGGCAGTCGACTGGGCAGTCGACCTGGGTGTTGACCTATCCAGGCGGCTAGGGTTTGACTGAGCCCAATCTTGAGCTGCTGATGTGTCTTTAGGGCTGAGTTGGCAAATTTAATGGTTCAGTTTAGTTCTGAGTTGATCTGACGGTCTAAATAAATCCTAAACTCTATAAATACCTAGGTAGTCTCTCACTCTAATTCACATGAAAAATAGAATAGCCACCGTCATACCGCCGCCATGGAACTCAGTCTAGCCGCCGCCAACTAAGAAGGGAGAAAGCTAATCAAAACCCTAATTCTATCAACTCTAAAGCAAATCAAGACTCTCTTTCTCTTCTAATTGTGAGTATGATGATCTTAACAAGATTATTATTAAACTAATTAGATTAAGTTATGAATGGATTATAAGTGAATGATGTGGATTGTCATATATGTTGTTGTAAACCTTATGCTATCATGTATGTTTTAAATCCTATGTTATGTGATGATGATATCCTATATGTTGTAAATCATGCTATGATGATATTGTATAGGTTGTAATTTTCTATGCTAAGTTGTGATAAATCATACAAGTTATAAAGTCATGATGTTGTTATCTATGCTAATTAGTTCATGTTAATCAAATCATAATGTTTGGGCTACGTAGATCTATATGACATATCATATATGCAAGTTTAGATTGATTTGTAAAGATTATGAGCATATGCCATGACATCTATTTAGATCTAGAATTATGACATCTAGAATTATGCTATGACATATGTGAATTCTATGTATTAGATGCTAGTTCACACCATCATTATGTTGCATAAACCATATATGCTAGTCCATACATGAATTTGGATTATGATCATATTATGTGAATTGTGACATTTTACCAAACAAGTTGACGCCTTTAGGTCCATGACATTTTGTAGTTTTATGCAAGTTTCACCCTATTATGATTAGACCTATTTTATTTGTCTATATGTTGTGATAATTTATCTTTGTGCTATGAGTTAGACTATTCGAGTCTAACGTATATTTTGCGTTGAATAAGCGAACGTATAACGTGGGGTAGGGGTAATATTAAGGATTTAATATTAAGAACTTGGGGTGCAATTGATATGATTTTGAATGCCATGAATGGATGACCATAATTGAGTCAATTATGGACATCATTAAAATTGGAATTAATTAATAATTTGAATAGGGAATTATCAAAACTGGGGTAAAAGATTTTAAGTGATAATCAATGCTTAGGACACGAGGTTGGACTCATTTGTGACGTAAACCTGCCCGGACCCGCCCGGCAAATCCAGTAGTCACAAATGTCAGCCCAATGTGAGAGGTCCTAGGCCAAACTAAAGCATAACAGTTGTAAAGACACGCGGTTAGACTCTTTTATGGTGTAAGACTGCCCGGACTCGCCCAGCAAATCCAGCTGCCATAAATGCCAGTCTAATGTGAGAGGTCTTTATGAGGTTATGGCCTGAATGAATTAAGAAATACTTAACCAGATAAACATGTAAGGTGGGACATGGGGGTTAAGTAGGTGCCTTGGGTGGCATGAGCAATCTAGTGGGTGCCCTTAGTGGCATGTGAAATACGATTAGTAAGACTTAACCAAACACACATGTAAATGAACATGACTACGAGGGTTAAGTGGGATGTACTAGTGGACAAGCTTAGGTGGGTAGCTTGTGGGGGCCCATTTCAACCAGTAACCTAAACGTATCTTTGTGGGCTCGACCCAAGTCGAGGATGGGACACGCATACTGGGCTTGACTATAAGAGGCCAAAACGGGGTAGTGGTGGCAACGCAAGTCCAACGGGTTTCATATGCGTGTGTGGAACCGGGCTGGTAGGTAAGACGTTGTTACATCGTGTAGGTATAAGCCGTGCATTCTCAAGTTGTATCGGGTTGCCACTTTAGGGGAGTGATACACCCCACTGTGGGGCCAGCACGGGTATCTACGAGTAGGGAGCCGATAGAAAGTGGGTAGTGGGGTACACCTAGTGGAGATAGGGGCAGACGGCACCTATGTAGTCAGCTAAGGGTACACGAAGCTATTTATATAATTTCTAAGTGAAGCAAGTGGGATCAACCTTTAGGGTGACTGGTGTGGTGCAGTGTAGTAATTATTCGTTAGTATTAGGTGTGCCTTTAACGTTATCTTTATCTGCTCTTCCATACCCAATAGTTCATAGACATTTCCTTGTTTTCCAGCTTATGCCTTAGTCTAGTTATTTTGATAATAGTATTGTTAGAATTATCATACTCGCCAGACTTTATGTCTGACCCCCTCCATTTCTATCTTTTTCCCCCTCCAGGTCCTCAGGGTGGGCCCAGCTCTAGTGGAGTTTGATTGGATTGATTTATCTCTCTTTTGGAAAGCTTGGACCGTTGAAGTAAAGTCTAGCTTGTTATCTTCTTTAATGGCTATTTATGTAATGGGGTTATGTATTTTGTTTTATCAAGATGGATATTGTACTTGACTCTGATTTATGGTTTTATGATGTAACAAACATGTTTAATTTCCGCTGCAATAAAATGAAGTTTTAGATTTCCAAGTACTACTTATTATCTGTCTTGTTGTAATTTTTCTATTCTATATTCACTTAAAACCTCCACGGAAGTTAATGCATTCCCTTTGTGAGTGACATTAATGGACGTGGGGTGTTACAGAACCGCTATTTAATTTTTCGAATCGACAAGCTTCGCATAAGTTAATAACTTTAAATTGCATTTTGGGTAACCTTCTAATTGAATCTAATTTAGAAATCCTTGAGATATGTTTCAAGTTTATAGGACCAAATCTCTTACGCCAGATCCAGGGGTTACTTGTATTAGCAATAAGACATAGGTTATCGCTGGAGATTTTCATACTCAATATATAGATACTTTTCTTTCTATCTCCTTCGAGTGTTATTTTGAGTTCCTATCATCTATAAAACATTTATCTTTTTCGAAATTTATTTTATAACCCTTATCGCAAAGTTGACTTATACTTTGCAATTTGTGTTTTAAATTCCTAACTAATAAAACATCAGAAATAGTAGGAGTTTCATAATTACCAACGTTGTTGATTCCAATAATGTATCCTTTAAAGTTATCTCTGAAGTTCACCATTCCACCATCTTCATATTCCAGATTATTAAGTAATTCAAGATTTCCCGTCATATGTCTCGAACAACCACTATCCTGTATACATTTGTCCTTTTTCATTTCCGCCAACTGCTTTCTAGTATTTGAATTCACAACGGCCATGTAACACACCAGTTTGGAATTTGAATTTCCAAAAGCCACCTTTTCAGAATTTGAATTTTCAAAAGACACCATTTCAGAATTTGAATTGCCAACAGCCACTTCACCCCTCTTTTCATAAAACACATCTTTTCCTGGATTGAACAATATTTCAGTAGATCACGTGACTTTTCAACATGATTATATGCACACTCTTTCAACATTTGTACAATGCATGAATTGACACTAGTGTTAACAAATATTCCAAAATTTGCCATTTAAAAATTTTCAAAAATCAGATTATGAACTTTTAGAAAGACCTTGCTCAGGTACCAATTGTTAGGGATACCACAGATTACCAAAACTACCCAAATAATTACAATAGCCCTATAACTCTTCAATAACACTTTGATTCAGAGAATAATGAGTAAAGAGCGAGAAGAGAAGAAGTTTAATGAAAATAGAATTGAATTCGGTAGAGTATAAGTGTAGAAATCATAAAAATGAGAAGATATAATGGTGTAAAGAAAGGAGACGAAGATGGAGAAGAAGACTGATCAAAAAAATTCGAAATCAGCCCCTATTTATAACATTTGAAAGGTTGCAACGTTTCTGAACCATCACAAATAGTGAAAAGTCACTTCCTTTCAATTTTGAAAAAAATGACAGTTATATGTCGACATGTATATAAATGTATGTCGACATATCCTGTTTTAAAATTGAATTTTGAGCACTTTCAAGTGTTTTGATATATATATATATATATATATATATATATATATATATATATATATATAACTCTGGAAATTCTTAAATTAAAACATAGTGTTATAAATGAATATTATAAAGTAGAAAATCATATGAAAACATAGATATAAACTATATAAACATATTTATAAAATTATAGAGTTAAAACTATATAAATATAAAGTATATAATATATAAAATTTATAAACTATAAAACTTGAGTTTAAAATCAAAAGTAAAGTAAAGAAAATAAAATAGAGAAGATAGAGATTGAAGATAAAATTTGAAAATAGAGTTTGAAATCAGAAATTGAAAAACTGAATTTGAACTTGGAGTGTTATTCAGAGTCTTACATAATCTAGAGTCTATTACTATATTTGTCTTGAACTCTAGAACTCTTAAAATCTTGAATACTCATGAGTCTTGAATCATCTTTGAATTCTAAATCTCCAATATCTTTAAACTGTACAGTCTTTAGTAAATAATTCTTATATATAAATCATGCATATGTATGTGTATATATATATATTCTAGACAAAAGTGTTAGTATATATTTTATAATCAATTAATATTGAAATAAAGTTGTTGTCATCAAAACTCCATTCTCCAACACAGATGACTCTAAAGTAGTCAACGGAAATTGAAATATAGTTTCCATTTCAACTACCTAAAATGGTTTTTCTTTCCAAATTTGCAATTTAGTCATATTACTATCAAGTTTACCTTTATGAAAGATTATATATTTTTCAACTATTTTAACTCATTCCAATTCTAGCATCTCCTTGTATTCTAAGTTATATTTTTTAGAATATCTGGTGTTTGTACACTTATGACTCGTTATTACGTGTAGGAGGAATAAATTTTAATCAACATTGTCAAAAGTTGTTGCTTTCCATTTTATATAGAAAAATATATATTTAAACATAAGTATTCTTTATCAGTAGAGAAAACAATTACATAGGTAAAGCCTTAACCAAGTGCATTTTTCTAAATTTGTATATAATATAATTATATTTTAAGGTATGATCAACACAAGAAAGTTGTAACAACCCAGATTTTCAGAACCAATTTAAATATTTTATTTTAGCTATTTTAATAGATTTTGGATATTTAAAATAATTTATTTTTAATCACGACTAAAAATTTATTTAAATCGAAGTTAGAACGAATAAATTTATTTTAATTATGAAACGAGCCTAAAATGGCGCGGTAATTTGAAAATTCGATTTTAAATTTCAATTGAATGGACAGGATTCAAAATAAATCGGATTTCAGTAAAACCAGAAATATTTGAATCTTTTTAATTATATCTTTCTAACGAATGTGAAAAATCCAGATTTCATAACGAGAATTAAAAGTTATGTCCAGTTTAAAATTTGAAACGGTCGATATAGAATTTAATATAATATATGGCCCTTAAAAGTATCCATTTTGCAAACGACCTCCGTTTTTGACGAAACCACTTTTGTTGGATCCGAAATGTCAAATTATTGGTAGATTCCAATTTTCATAATTTTTTGAATTAATATATGAGCGTGGTGAATTTAAATGTGTTTAGTCAGTTCAGTTTGAATTTAATTGACTGGAAAATGACCATTTTTCAAACGGTCTCCAAATTCGATGAAATTAGTTTTTTTAGGACCGTATTGTCAAAACATAGCTAAATTTATTTTTTAGGAATTTTTGGAGCCAGTATGTGGCCCCGGTAAATTAAAATGTACGTTGAATTCAATTTTGAATGTTATATTACTTTATATTTTAATTTTAACGAAAACTGATCGAAAAAGTCGAATTGGCTTACGAAACATATCTCATTGTGTTTGGAATGGGGGTATTTAGTTGGGAATGGCAGTCATTGGGTCTCATTTGGAGTTCGGATTAATAAGCAACTATTTTTGGAATTAAATAATATTTAAATTCTATAAAGGGGAGAAAAATTCCCAACTCCTATCTCTAAAAGTTGGGCCACCACTTCCTGAAACGCATAAAGGATTTCTTCATTCCTTCCTCCCTCATAAACCTCCAATCCACTCACTAATTCCAAAAGACTACTGAGTGAAAATTGTACAGCTCCGCAAGCTCTTTAAACCCATAAGAGTTTGATCGTCTTTAGTTGAGTGTTGCGTTCAGAATTCCTGCTCAAACCGTCGGCGTTCATCCCGACTTCTGGAGCCGGAGACACTACAGAGTTCGACGTTAGGGGTAGCAGCTGGAAGCTCTTGCGAAGGCCGTCGAGGTGGTAGCATCCGATTATTGTCAGGCCCCTCGATTTCTGTGCGATTTGGAACCCTAAGCGGACGGGTTTTGGGTTCGAGCGAATAGGAAGAGGGCGGTCTGTTTTAATTAAAAAAGGAGAAGGTTTATTTTTTTTAATTACTTAATTAATTTAGTTTAAATAAAAATGTTAGATTTTTTTTATGAAATAAAAATATGGGTTATATATATAGCTTTCAAATAAAAGTATGATTTTTATTTATATTACTATGTATATAAAAATGTGATTTTTATTATATAACATTAGTTTAAAAATATGATTTTTATTATACATAGCTTTGAATAAAAATGTGATTTTTTTATATAAATAGCTTTAAATAAAAATATTAAAAGCATTGTTTTAGATATATAAATAACATAATTTATTTATATATAGAGAGTTGAACTAAAAATCTGATTTTTTTGTATAGATAACATTGGATTAAAAATCTGATTTTTAATAGTATATAGTATTTATAAATATGTGATTTTTAAATTAAAGTAGCATTGATTTTTAAAAATATAAATGACATTATATAAAAATATGATTTTTATATATAACATTAGTTTAAAAATATGATTTTTATATAAAAATAGAGTAGGTTAAAAATGAGATTTTTATATAAATACCATAGTATAAATATGTCATTTTTATATATAATAGCACAGGATAAAAATAGGATTTTTAATATATGAAAAAGTGATTTAAAAATAAAATAGCTTTGATACAAAAATGCAATTTTAAAATGAAATAACCTGGTTTTAAAAAAAATGAAATGTTTATATATATAAAGCATTGAATTATTTTCTGTTTTTAAAAATAAATTAGTAGTAATAGAATATGATTTTTATATAGATAGCATTGAAATAAAAATGTGACTTTTATATATAAATATCATTGTTTAAAAATGTTATTTTTAATATAAACCGCGTGAAACAGATTGCGATGGAATCGACTGGAAGTGAACGGAATCCAAACCGTTCAATTAAAGAATGAAGGAGTGGAAACCAAAGGTGAGAACTCCTTCTCACTCTAATTATTTTACAGTTAAATATATAACAGGATGCAGACGGGGCTTAGAAGCCCCCGATACTATTTATTGTACAAACCATGGTTGTTTGTTTGGATTGAATTGTGGTTGTAAATTTGGTTGTGTTGAATGAATGAACTATGTAAAATATTCATGTGTTAAATAAATATTTTATCATTAAAAATATAATTTTTACCGTATATATGAACAGCATAAAATTCTCCTGAAATGAAAATAAATATTCATTTAAAAATTGGATGATTTGTTTATGCACACACATTTGATTAATATTGATTGGGACGATAAATTTTACACATCGCCCAACTGCACAAATAATATTCAATATTTGTTGTTTGAAACCCCACACGGGTATTGGGATGATATTTGACGTACATTAATCTCAATTGTTTAGTTGTGTGTCAATCGATGGGTTGACAGACTATTGTAAGCGTCAATTATTTATATTTAATGCATATGCAGTTGTGTAATGCACTCTGGATGATGGTTGACTGTGTATGATTATTGTTGTGTATATGTGTTGTATGAAATCCATATAAATAAATTATATGGTAATTGATTGGGTTTGATTCCAATTTAGGAAAAATGAATATTTCAAAATAACGAATATTTCAAAATAATATTTAGTAAAGAATTAAATTATGGTTTTGATGTCTGATTTGGGATGGACACGAAAACATTGAAATATATGAAGCGTGTTGTTTAGATTTGCGCCATTTTAACGCGAACGATATTTATATCGATTTTATTCATTTTTATAGTGAATATCGAAAAGGAAAAGATTTCAAAATCAGATATTTTGAAAATATTATCATTTAAATATTATAATGATATGGAATATTCAATTTTGATTTAAAATTGAAAATGAAGTTAGAATTGTTTAAAACGAATTTATAAACGATTTATAATATACATCTTTAAATGAAAATTGATGAAACATATATTATATATATTTAATTGCCTGACTAGAACGCGCCGCGCAGCGATTGTTCACGAATTTCGACCATTGACTTCGAATTGACATTGCGGGAGATCTGACCGTAGGATTCTCTTAAAACCAGAACCGTTGGGTCCGTATCGAAAAGAGCTTTCCAACGAATATAAGAGATTTGAAATCTAATAGTTAGATTTCAAATTATATCCAAATAAAATTCAGAAAAGGTCGATGTAAGTGCAGTTCGATGACCGTTTATGGAAATCGACTGAAAGGGCCTTAATAAAATTATTCAAAATATTAATAATTTGTGCAAACTCATAATAAATGATTTGTAAAGAATTGGGATGAAAATTCACTATTTGAAAAGATAAAAATATATTTTTATCAAAATGAACTAGTTATTAACTAGATTTGAAATCCAATTATTTTTAAATAAATAAATTGGATATATAAAGGGTTTTTAATATAACCAGAAATTTCCAATATATGAATTGGAGTGGATTTGAATCGAAATTATCTTTGGAATATTTTGATATTGGATTCCGTGATTATACAGATATTGTGGAGGAATTTGGAAGATATATATATTGTTATTCCCAATACGATATTTGTTGATTTCAGAATCTGATATTGAATAAAAGCCGATATAATTTCTATTCAGAGCCTTGTATTTAATATTAAATTGGATTTTGGTTTTATCGTGAATGGTGTCTTTATTAACACTTTTCTTAAACCCAGTTGAGAAAAGAATAATCTTTTAATTAAGATTTAGGGAAGTTTTCCAATTAATCAATATTTAATTGGAATTGAATAAAAAAATTGGATTTTGGGTTTGTCGTGAATGGTGTCTTCAATAACAATGTTCTTAAACCCCGTGTGAAAAGAATAAATCTTTTAATTAAGATTATTAGAGTTTCCAATTATATTTGGTAATTGGAAAAAATGGAATGTGAATTCGGTTTATTGTGAACTGTGTTTTTAGCGACATTCATTCTTTAACCCAATTAACAGTTAAATGTGATTTGGAATTTATAAATCTTCTTATTAAGATTTAATGGAAATTTTCCAAAGTAAAGTTTTCCTATTTAATAAAATATATTGGAATGGAATGGAATTCGATTTCGTAATGATCGAAGTGAACTTCTGTGGAGGAAGACTGTTATTATATATGGAATTTAAAAGGCTTTGTCGTTATTACATTTGTATTATTGGTTGGATATGGAAGTTTATATCAATTATATATATTGATCTGTTTTCCGTGAAAATTCCATAATTAATGGAACGTGATTTTGGGTTTATCGTGAATTGTATTTCAAATGACATTAGTTCTTTAACCCAGTTAAAGATAAGATTAATTTCTTAACTTTGAATAATCATTAAGTAATGATTTTTGAGATTAAAACCGAATTAGAGTTTTAATGAATCTTCAGTTAGATTGAAATGTGAATCTGATAATTTAAATTATCAAATTTGGGAAATGATCGAGAATTGAGTATCACCAATTTTGCTCCAAGCGATAGTTAAATCTCTAATTAGATTTGAATGTGAAATGTTAATTAAATTTTACCGATATCATTGTGGTGTTAGATATGGAGTATTACCAGTTTTTCTCCACGGGATGAATAGGTTAGGATTGGGAAATATAATAAATGATTACTTCGGTAAGGTTTGCTAATCCCGACTAGGTGGGAAAACCTTAATTTGGTTTAAGTTGTGAAAGGAATATTTGAATAAAAGAATATTCTGGATTGGAATGAAACATATGTTGTGTTTTTATAGCACTTGTTTATAAGATACGCGAGTTATTCAGAAAGACCGGGTTTATCCCATTCTGCATAATTGATACGACGATAAGTCGACGATGAAGACGGTGATTGAAGACCGGAGATCTTCACATCGTTTGGATTATTACCGATGTCTTGATTGGGTTGTACACCCAGGACAAGGTAATAAGTGGTGATCGTCCAGACGTACTTCGAGCTATCGGATATGCGAGGACCTCTCTCCTGTATCGGACATATGAGACGAAGAATAAGGTGCCTCCGGTTTCGTTCAAACCCAGTATGGACTTGTAAATGGATGTGTGTCTGACATTGGATTTTATTCTGTGTTGATTGATTTCTATTGAACATATATCTGTTTGGTGGCAAGAATTTATTCTCTTGCTTAACACCCTTCTCTAAGACGTACGAGCTTAGAGGTTATATATCGATAGACATCAGTCGCATGGCGTGAATTATCAGTATGGCATGACGAGATGCATATGATAAAGGCTTTTGTTGAAAGGCAGGGCCTTGTGGTTGATGATCAAAGTACGGCTTTAAATAGCATAGCTTTGTGTATAGTGTTAATTCGCGAGCCTCACACCCCGGTGTGAACCAGAAACGGGAGAGGACCTCAGGGAGGGCATGCGTTTCTTTCTACCTAGGAGTAGTGTCATGGTATGGAGCCCAGACATTTTACACATGTGAATGTTGCATATTATTTGATGGATAGAGAGACACCTTGGATAAATCGGTATCTACGGGGCCAATGGATGGATATTGTCGACATAATGACCAGACTTACGCCCTATAGGGTGGGGAAACGTATGGTTCAGGAATTACTAATCCTCAAATATAAGAGAGGACAGGCCCTGACGCTCCAAGGGCTTGACTGAGTACTTGCCATGAGACATGGTGTTAGATTGTCATGAATCGGTAAGGACGATCCCTTGCCTTAGTTCATGATGGAAATCCAACTTCCAATATGTGACTTTTCGATTTTGATTATAGAACTAGTACGACGACGTAGTATATGGGTAACTACGCCGCCTATGATTGATACATTTATATTTGAAGTTGATTTCTTCACCTATAGTAATAATAAAATATGAAATTTCATGTACCAAGCAAAGTTAGCTATTATAAGGTAAAACTCTATCCTCCGGCTTGCGTTGCATTGTGTGATGGGACCTGGTTCTTATAATAGCTTCATTTTTCTTTTTAGCATTGCATTGTATGTTTTATGCACTGGTATTCTTAGGGTTAAACCCGTTCCGTATCATACAGCGTGGTCCCTTGATTTATCTAACTTTGAAATCAAGCTAATAACTGTTTTTAGTTCTCACACCAGTCACATGACTGACTCGGAGTTTATTGTTTTAACCTAAACTCTAGGTGCCCATATTTTCCACACGGGCAGCTAGTAGTTTTGGTTTTGCAGATATTATTTTCCCAGGATCCTGGATTTACAGCTGGAGCTATATTTGGAAAGCTTTGTATCCGTGTATCTCTTTCAGTTGTGTTATGTATTATTTTTTCGCTGCTAATGTAATTTTAATCTCTGATATTTTTCTGATGTATATTATTTATTCATACTTTGTTATTCTTGCACTCTAATGTAAATTGTAGTAATAACAATGAAATGTTCCTCTATTTGTGTTCTGATTTGTCGTGTTCTCAACTCAATCCGGGCTTTCCCGTAAGGGGAAGTTTGGGTCATTATAGCTTGGTATTAGAGCTTTGGTTTACAGAGATTGAGAACAAGACACATTAGAATCGAATGAAAGAATTCATCAGAGATTGGATTAGTAATATCCAATAAGAATGACTCGTTAGAGATGAGATCGATAGTATCATAGAATGAGTTTCAAAGAGTGTTATTTTTAAAATAAAAATGAAAACAAATTTTGTTTTGAAAATTTAAATCTTATTATACGTATTTGAATATTTATTTTATTTTAAATTTGGACTATCGGGTATATGAAGATTTTTCATATACGCCCAGCTAGCGTGTGTACAAAGCCTCAAATATACAAGATAGATATAGAATCACACTCTAGTCGTCCGGGGATGATTCTACTGATGACTGTACAACATTAGTAGTTTATTTTCGAGTTTCGAAAGTGGGATATCTATATATTTCCAATCGATAGTGTGAGAGCCAAAACTTAGATAAAGTTTATTGTTGTGATTTGACACAAAAAATATGATTTTTGACTAGGTATCAAAGATATATGTTTGAAAAGATAATCAACAAATTGATTGTTGGTTGCTATGTGTGATTATTAGTTCAACTAATTAAAATTATTGGAATAACAAAACCAATAAGAGAATGAATAAAAATTTAGCCAAATTGAATCAAATTATTGAAATGAATTGAAAATTGTTTTGAATTGCAAACATGTACATATATATATATATATGTGTGTGTGTGTGTGTGTGTGTATATATGAACGGGTCATAGCTTGGAAGCTAAGATGAGGAATAAAATTGTTTGCCCGACAAATAGGTACATGTTTATTGTATTTCTTTGGTTTTGATGATTTTATGAGCTGATTGGCAAGCTGATTGGCTTTTTTCCTTTTCTTTTGGATTGATGAGGGCCTTGTGAGGCAAGTTGCGGTTTTAAAGGTCTCCCCGTACAAAGGAGGTTATGGCGAAATTTTTCAGAAATTTAAGGTGTTAGCCAAATTTTTGAAGAATTCAAAAATTCTTAGAAACCGAAAAGTTGAAGAATGAAAGCCAGAATGAAATTTGAGGTTGTTAGTTAAAAAACTTTTAGCTCCGTTCATTTTCGAGGACGAAAAGATTTTAAGTGGGGGAGATTGTAACAACCCGGATTTTCAAAACCAATTTAAAATTTTTATTTTGACTATTTTAATAGATTTTGGATATTTAAAATGATTTATTTTAAATAATAAGGACTAAAAATTTATTTAAATCGAAGTTAGAACGAATAAATTTATTTTAATTATAAAACGAGCCTGAAATGGCATAGTAGTTTGAAAATTTGACTTTAAATTTCAATTGAATGGACAGGGTTCAAAATAAATCGGATTTAAGTAAAACCAGAAATATTTGAATCTGTTTAATTATATCTTTCTAACGAATGTGAAAAATCCAAATTTCATAACAAGAATTAAAAGTTATGTCCAGTTTAAAATTTGAAATAGTCGCTACACAATTTAATATAATATGTGGCCCTTAAAAATAGCCATTTTGCAAACGACCTCCGTTTTCGATGAAACCACCTTTATTGGATCTGAAATGTCAAATTATTACTAGATTCCAATTTTCATAATTTTTGGAATTAATATGTGAGCGTGGTGAATTTAAACGTGTTTGGTCAGTTTTGTTTGAATTTAATCGACTAAAAAATGACCATTTTTCAAAAGGTCTCCAAATTCGATGAAATTAGTTTAGTAAGGACTATATCATCAAAACATAGCTAAATTTAATTTTCAGGAATTTTTGGAGCCAGTATGTGTCCCCAGTAAATTAAAATGTACGTTGAATTCAATTTTGAACGTTATATCAATATATATTTTAATTATAACGTAAACTGATTGAAACATTTGAATTGGCTTACGAAACATATCACATTGTGTTCGGAATGGGGTATTTAGTTGGGAACGACAGTCGTGGGGTCTCGTTTGGAGTTCGGATTAATAAGAAACTATTTTTGGAATTAAATAATATTTAAATTTCTATAAAAGAGGAGAAAATTTCCCAAACCCTATCTCTAAAAGTCGGGCCGCCACTTCTTGAAACGCACGACGGATTTCCTCAATCCTTCCTCCCTCAAAAACCTCCAATCTGCTCACTGATTCCAAAAGACTCCTGAGTGAAAATTGTAGAGCTCCGCAAGCTCTTTAAACCAATACGAGTTTGATCGTCTTTAGTTGAGTGTTGCGTTCAGAATTCCCGCTCAAACCGCCGGCGTTCATCATGACTTCTGGGGTCGGAGACACTGTAAAAACCCGTAACTTCCCCGGTAAGGAAAGAGCGGATACTTTGAGAACAACACACAAACGAACGCAGACAGAAGAACGTTTCATTGTATATTCAACAATTCCATCAAAAAACAAGAATGTACAGAGTATGAATGAATAAAATACATTCAATAAATATCAGAGGTTTAAATTACATTACATAGCAGCGGAAAATAATACAATACATAACTAGAAGAGGTATACGGATACAGAGCTTTCCATATATCATTCCAGCTGTAAACCAGGTTCCTGTGAATATAAATCTGCAAAACCAAAACTACTAGCTGCTCGTGTCAAAATAAGGGCACCCAGAGTTTAGGTTAAAACAATAAACTCCAGGTCAGTCATGGGACTGGTGTAAGAACTAAAACAGTTATTAATCTTTATTTTAAAGTTCGGTAAATCAAGGGACCACGCCGTATAACACGGAACGGGTTTCCTCCCAAGAATACCAGTGCATAAAACAACAGCGCAATGCTAAATAAAGAACAATGAAGCTATTATAAGACCCAGGTCCCATCACACAATGCAACGCAAGCCGGAGGATAGGGTTTTTACCTTATAATAGCCAAAGAATGCTTGATACGTTTAAAACAGATTATTTTGATAGTACTATAAGTGTATAATGTCAAAAACAATTTCAAATCATAAGTATCAATCATGGACGGCATTAATGACCCATACCACTATGTCGCCATATATAGGCTTACAATCAAAACCGCAAAGTCACGTATTGGAAGCTGGAATTCCATCTGTGAACCGAGGCAAAAGATAGTCCTCACCGAATTCGAGACTCTCTAGCCCGAGCCTCAGGACAAGTACTCAGTCAGGCCCTTGGATCGTCAGGGCCGGTCCACCGATGTGGATTAAAATGCCTGAACACTGCGTTTCCCAACCATTTGGGGGCATAAATGAGCCAAATGACTCCATCGGCTCCACACAGTCACCGATATATCCGAGGAGCCTCGCAACAGCAACAACCACATAAGTCAAACTCGTCAGGGCATGTAAAATCACTAACGCCACTTCTAACTAGAATGAAACGCATGCCCTCCCTGAGGTCCTCTCCCGTTTCTGGTTCACAACCGGGGTGTGAGGCTTGCGAATCAACGCTACACAAAGCTGTGCCACACAGGCCGTGCTTTGATCATCAACCACGTGACTCTGCTTTTCAACAGAAGCCTTGATCATATTGCCACTTAGGCATGCCACACAGGCAATTCACTCCATGCGTTTGATATCCATCAATATATAACCTCTGAGCTCGTACGTCTCAGAGAAGGGCGTTAAGCAAGAGAATAAATTCTCCGCCACCAAACAGATCTATATTTAATAGAAATCAACCACACAGAATAAAATCCAATGTCAGACACACAGTCCATTTACAAGTCCGTTCTGGGTCTGAACAAAACCGGAGGCACCATGTACCTCGCTTATCCATCGATCTCCAAGTACGTCTGGACGATCACCAACTGATTCCCTCCTCTTGGGTGTACGGCCCAATCCAGATCATCAGTAATCACCCAAACGACGTGAAGACCTCCGGTCTTCGACCACCGTCTTCATCCTCGACACCACGTCGAATAAGTTATTCAGAATGGGATAAACCCGGTCTTTCTGAATAACTCGCGTATATAATAAACAAGTATTACACAAACACAACATACGCTTCATTCCAATTCAGAATATTCTTTTATTCAAATATTCTTATACTTTGGGAAAGGTTCCCATTAATTTTATCAAAGATAAATTCTTTAAATTTATTCTTTAACCTTCTTTGAATATCAATTCAAACTAGTCGGGATTAGCGAACCACACCGAAGTAATCATTTATTTTATTTCCCAATCCCAACCTATTCATCCCATGAAGTAAAACTGGTCATACTTCATATCTAACACCACGGTGTTATCGGTAAATTCAATTACCATTTCACATTCAAATCCAATTAAAGATTTAACTATCGCCTGGAGAAAAACTAGTGATACTCCATTCTCGACCATTTCAATCTAATTAAAGATTCTTTAAAACCCCACTTAGTTTTAATCTTCACAGAAATCAATATCCTGTCTTTAACTGGGTTAAAGAACCAATGTCATTTAAAACACGGTTCACTATAAACCCAAAATCACATTTGGACTCCATCAGCCTTTAACCGTAAATTAGCAAGTGAACAATTCCCTAAGTACTAACCCCGAAGGCCGAAACCAACATCGGATCAATACCTAGGAGACCATTCAACTTAACTAATCTCCAGTTAGTTTCTGATTTTCTTAACTCCATTGGGTCTAAGAACAGTATTATTGAAGATACCATTCACGACAAACCCACATCATATTTGATATTAAATACAAGGCTCTGAATAGAAAATATATCGGCTTATATTCAATATCAAATTCTACGACCAACAAATATCGTATTGGAAATAACGATATAAATATATCTTTCAAATTTCCATAACAATATCTGTATAATCACGAAATCCAACATCGAAATATTCCAAAGATAATTTCGATTCAAATCCATTCCAATTCAATTATTGGAAATTCTGGTTATTTTCAAAACCATTTCAAATCCACTTTATTTATTTTAAAAATAAATAGAATTATAATTCTAGTTCAAAACTAGTTCATTTCGATAAAAATCAATTTTTATCTTTTCAAATATGGAGTTTTTCATCCCAAATCATTTCTTATGATTTTACACAAATTATTACTATTTTTAATAATTTTATCAAGAACCGTATAGTCGATTTCCATCAACGGCCATCGAACTGCACTTACAACGACCTTTTCCAAATTTGATTTGGACATAATTCCAAATCCAACCATTAGATTTCAAATCTCTAATATTTGTTAGAAATCTCTTTTCGATACGAACCCAATTCCGGTTTTAGGAGGATCCGACGGTCGGATCTCCCGTAATATCCATTCGAAGTCAATGGTCGAAATTCGCGAACTGCCGCGGCGCGGCGCGTTCTATTCAGGCCATTATATATAATATATATATATATTATATATTTCTTCGATTTCCTTTTAAAACGTATTTTATAAATAGTTTTAAATTCGCTTTCAAAACGATTTCAACTTCATATTCAATTTCGAATCAAAATTGAATATTCCACATCATCGATTTACAAATGATAATATTTTCAAACGTTAAATTTTGAAATCACTTTCTTTTCTATATTCATTATAAAAATGAGTAAAATCGATATAAATATCGTTCACGTCAAAATGGCGTCAATCTAATCAACACGGCTTTTATTCAACACATGAATATTTATTCTATTCAACACATGAATTTATTTTCAATCCAACACATGAATTTATTTTCAATTCAACACATGAATTTATTTTCAATTCAACACACGAATTTATATTTCTATTCAACACATGAATATATATTTCTATTCAACACATGAATATATATTTTCAATTCAACACATGAATTTATATTTCTATTCAACACATGAATATATATTTCTATTCAACACATGAATATATATTTTCAATTCAACACATGAATTTATTTTCTAAATTGGAATGAGGCCCAATCAATTACCATATAATGTTAATTATATGGATTTTCTACAACACATGTATATAATAGCAACGATAAATAATCAACCATCATCCAGAGTGCACCACACAACTGCATAAGCATTAAATATAAATAATTAACGCTTACACAGTCTGTCAACCCATCGATTGACATAAAAGTAAACAATCGGGATTAGTGTACATCAAATATCATCCCAATACCCGTGTGGGGTTTCAAATCAACCAACACAGATTTTTATTTGTGCAGTTGGGCGATGTGTAAAATTTATCGTCCCAATCAATATCAGTCAAATCAGTGTATATAAACAAATCGTCCGATTTGTTTATTACTATTTATTTTATATACACGTTAAAAATTATATTTTTAACTATAAAACATTTTCCACTATAAAATATTTTATTCCATTTCACATCACACAATCAAATTTCACAACACAGCAATCAAACAAACAAGTCGTCCATGGTCTGTGGACGACGGGTGTCGGGTGCTGCTAAGCACCATCTGCATCCTATTATATATTTCAACTAGAAAATAAATTAAAAGTAAGGAGTTCTCACCGAATTTCACTCCGTCGTGCTTTACTTCTGAACTTCTGAACAGTTAGGATTTGTTTGAAATTCCTATGCAGTCCTTTTCACACTGTTCATATATAAAAAATATATTTTTATCACTTCATTTCAGTAAATAAAATCATATTTTTATTTCTACTTCATATATATTTACAACTTCTTTCTATATAAAAATTATATTTTTATATTTCTACTTCTTATATAAAGATTGAATTTTTACTATCTATATAATATAAACATCGTATTTTTATCCTCTCTACTATATAAAAATTATCATCTCTACTATATAAAAATTATCATCTCTACTATATAAAAATTATATTTTTACATAGCCAAAGATCGTATTTTTACATATTTAAAAATCTAATCTTTTCTTCTATAAAGATCTAATCTTTCCATACACTAAAATCTCATCTTTCTAATTTCAAAACGCTTTATATATAATAAAGATTATATTTTTACGTCGCTAAAATCCATATCCTCTTCTAACCATAATTCTATCTTTATCATCTAAAAATTACGTATTTTCATTTACAAAAGTCATATCATTTCAATTACGAAAATCATATCTTTTCAATTACAAAAATCATATCTTTTCCTTAACAAAAACCCTATATTTTCATTAACAAAAATATAATCTTTTTCTAATCGTGAAAATCATAGCTTTTCTAAAATAAAAATCATAACTTTATGGATTAAAAATCATAGTTTTACTAATCAAAAAATCTAAAATTTACATATTAAAGTCTGATCTAGTTTAATTTATAAAATTCAGTCTTTTAAATTAATTATACTAAATAGAATAAAATAACTAAAATAAAGAAGAAAGAGGTAAAAACTTACTATTTTGGATTTTTTCCAAAGGGGGGTGGATCTCGCGGATCGAGGAGGAGGCAGGTGACAGTGCGGCGCCTGGCACGGGTGGAGGCAATGGCTAGGCAGCGGTCGGATCTTGGTGGAGGAGCGATGGTTTCTGAACGGGTTTGAGGGTTTTAAAGGGGGCTGGCAAGAGAGAGCGCACCGGGGAGGAGCGCCGGAGGTCTGGTCTAGGGCGCAGCTAGGGGGGGAAGCAACGGAGGCACTGGCGGCTGAGATCGAGGTCCAGGAGGGAGCGGGTTTTATTTTTGTTTGTTTTTTCTTCTTCTGTTGGTCGTTGACTTTGAATGAAGGGGGGGAGAATATATATAATTTATATAATTATTTTATTTTCAACTCCAAAAAGTAACTTTTTCGTTCGAACACCAAACGAGACCCAACGACTGTCGTCCCTTGCCCCCTTCCAAACACAATGGGATATGTTTCGTATGCTAATTCGCTTGTTACGATCAGTTTCCGTTCAAATTAAAATATAAATCAATATATTTTCAATTTGAACATACATTTTAATTTACTAGGGTCACATACTAGCTCCAAAAATTCCAGACAAATAATTTCTAACTTCGTATTGATGATACGGTCCTAACAAAACTAGTTTCGTCAAATTCTGAAACCATTTGAAAAATGGCCATTTTCTAATCGATTAAAATCAACTTAAACTAGTCAAACGCGTTTTCCTTTGCCACGCTCACATATTGATTCAGAAATTTACAAATTTTGAAACCTAGCAATAACTTGACATCACAGATCCAACAAAAGTTGTTTCGTCGAAAACCGAGGTCATTTGCAAAATCCCTATTTTTAAGGGCCAGAATTCCATAGCGACTATTCTGAATTTTCAACTGGGCACAAATTTTTATCCCCGCTATGAAATTTTGATTTTTCGGATTCGTTGGAAAGATATTTTCAAATAGATTCAAATATTTTTTGTTTCACTAAAATCCAGTTTATTTTGAATCCTATACATTCATTTGAACTTTGAAATCGAAATTTCAAACTACCGCGCCGTTTTCAATTCCTTTTATAATTTAAAATAAATATTTATATTCTAACGACGATCTATATAAATATATACATTCTAATTCTATTCAAAATAAATTTCTCGTCGTTATTATTTAAAATAATTAATTTTAAATAACCAAAATTCGCTAAAATTGCCAAAATAAATTTTTTAACTTGGCTCAGATTTCCGGGTTATTACAGACACTACTGATTCGACGTTGTAGCGGCTGGAAGCTCTTGCGAATGTCGTCGGGGTGGTAGCATCCGATTATCGTCAAGCGCATCGATTTCTACGCGATTTGGAACCCTAGGCGGAAGGGTTTTGGGTTCGAGCGAATAGGAAGAGGACGGCCTGTTTTAATTGTGAGAGGAGAAGGTTTAATTTTTTTATTACTTAACTAATTTAGTTTAAATTAAAATGTTAGATTTTTTATGAAATAAATTATGGGTTATATATATATATAGCTTTAAAATAAAAGTATGATTTTTATTTATATTAATATGTATATAAAAATGTGATTTTTATTATATAACATTAGTTTAAAAATATGATTTTTAATATATATTGCTTTGAATAAAAATATGATTTTTATTATATAAATATCTTCAAATAAAAATATAAAAAGCATTATTTTAAAAATATAAATAACATAATTTATTTATATATATAGAGTTGAACTGAAAATCTGATTTTTTGTATAGATAACATTGGATTAAAAATCTGATTTTTAATAGTATATAGTATTTTTAAATATGTGAATTTTAAAAATAAAGTAGCATTGATTTTTAAAAACATAAATAGCATTATATAAAAATATGAATTTTATATATAACATTAGTTTAAAAATATGATTTTTATATATAATAGCATAGGATAAAAGTAGGATTTTTAATATATGTAAAGTGATTTAAAAATAAAATAGCTTTGGTTTAAAAATGTAATTTAAAAATGAAATAACCTGGTTTTAAAAAAATGAAATTTTAATATATATATAAAGCATTGATTTATTTTCTGTTTTTAAAAATAAATTAGCAGTAATAAAATATGATTTTATATAGATAGCATTGAAATAAAATGTGATTTTTATTTATAAATATCATTGTTTAAAAATGTGATTTTTAATATAAACCACGTGAAATAGATTGCGATGGAACCGACTGGAAGTGAACGGAAACCAAACCGTTCAATTAAAGAATGACGGAGTGGAAACCAAAGGTGAGAAGTCCTTCTCACTCTAATTATTTTACAGTTAAATATATACTAGGATGCAGACGGGGCTTAGAAGCCCCTGACACTATTTATTGTACAAACCATGGTTGTTTGTTTGGATTGAATCGTGGTTGTAAATTTGGTTGTGTTGAATGAATGAACTGTGTAAAAAATTCATGTGTTGAATAAATATTTTATCGTTAAAAAATACAATTTTTACCGTATATATGAACGGCATAAAATTCTCCTGAAATGAAAATAAATATTCATTTGCAAATCAGATGATTTGTTTATGTACACATATTTGACTGATATAGATTGGGATGATAAATTTTACACATCGCCCAACTGCACAAATAATATTCAGTATTTGTTGGTTGAAACCCCACACGGGTATTGGGATGATATTTGGCGTACATTAATCTCAATTGTTTAGTTGTATGTCAATCGATGCGTTGACGGACTGTTGTAAGGTTAATTATTTATATTTAATGCTTATGCAGTTGTGTAATGCACTCTGGATGATGGTTGACTGTGTATGATTATTGTTGTGTACACGTGTTGTATGAAATCCATATAAATAAATTATATGGTAATTGATTGGGTCCGATTCCAATTCAGGAAAAACGAAAATATTAAAATAATAAATATTTTAAAATAATACTCAGTAAAGAATTGAATTAAAATTTTGATGTTTGATTTGGGATGGACATGAAAATACTGAAATATATGAACCCGTGTTGTTCAGATTTGCGCCATTTTAATGCAAATGATATTTATATCGATTTTATTCATTTTTATATTGAATATCGAAAAGGAAATGATATCAAAATCAGATATTTTGAAAATATTATCATTTAAATATTATAATGATATGCAATATTGAATTTTGATTTAAAATTGAAAATGAAGTTAGAATCGTTTTGAACGAATTTATAACCAATTTATAAAATATGTTTTTAAATGGAAATCGACGAAATATATATATTATATATATTTAATTGTCTGAATCGAACGCATCGTGCAACGACCGTTCGTGAATTTCGACCATTGACTTCGAATTGCCATTGTGGGAGATCCGACCATCGGATTCTCCTAAAACCATAATCGTTGGGTTCGTATCGAAAAGAGCTTTCCAATGAATATAAGAGATTTGAAATCTAATGGTTGATTTGGAATTATATCTAAATCAAATTCAGAAAAGGTCGCTGTAAGTGCAATTCGATGACCGTTTATGGAAATCAACTGAAAGGGCCTTAATAAATTATTAAAAATATTGATAATCTGTGTAAAATCATAATAAATGATTTGGAAAGAATTGGGATGAAAAATTCCATATTTGAAAAGATAAAAATATATTTTTGTCAAAATGAACTAGTTATTAACTAGATTTGAAATCCAATTATTTTTAAATAAATAAATTAGAAATACTAAGGGTTTTTAATATAACCAGAAATTTCCAATATATGAATTGGAGTGGATTTGAATCTAAATTATCTTCGGAATATTTCGATATTGGATTCCGTGATTATACAGATATTATGGAGGAATTTGGAAGATATATATATCATTTTTCCCAATACGATATTTGTTGATTTCAAAATTTGATATTGAATATAAGCCGATATAATTTCTATTCAGAGCCTTGTATTTAATATTTAATTGGATTTTGGGTTTGTCGTGAATGATGTCTTTATTAACACTATTCTTAAACCCAGTTGAGAAAAGAATAATCTTTAAATTAAGATTTAGGGAAGTTTTCCAATTAATTAATATTTAATTGGAATTGAATAAAAGAATTGGATTTTGGGTTTGTCATGAATGTTGTCTTCAATAACACTGGTCTTAAACCCCATGTGAAAAGAATAAATCTTTTAATTAAGATTATTAGAGTTTCCAGTTATATTTAGTAATTGGAATAAAATGGAATGTGTTTTGGTTTATTGTGAGCTCTGTTTTTAACGACATTCGTTCTTTAACCCGATTAACAGTGAAATATGATTTGGAATTTATTAATCTTCTCATTAAGATTTATTGGAAATTTTCTAAAGCAAAGTTTGCCAATTTAAAAAAAAAAAAAATTGGAATGGAATGGAATTCAATTTGGTGATAATCGAAGTGAACTTTTTTTGTGGAAGACTGTAACTATATATGGAATTTAAAAGGCTTTTCCGTTATTCCATTTATATTATTGGTTGGATATGAAAGTTTATATCGATTATATATATCGATCTGTTTTCTGTTAAGATTCCATAATTAATGGAATGTGATTTTGGGTTTATTGTGAACTATGTTTTAAATGACATTAGTTCTTTAACCCAGTTAAAGATAAGATTAATTTCTTAACTTTGAATAATCATTAAGTAATGATTTTTGAGACTAAAACCGAATTAGAGTTTAAATGAATCTTTAATTAGATTGAAATATTGATCTGATAATTTAAATTATCAAATTTGGGAAATGATCGAGAATGGAGTATCACCAGTTTTGCTCCAAGCAATAGTTAAATCTCTAATTAGATTTGAATGTGAAATGGTAATTAAATTTTACCGATAACACCGTGGTGTTGGATATGGAGTATTACCAGTTTTGCTCCATGCGAGGAATAGGATGGGATTGGGAAATATAATAAATGATTACTTCGGTAAGGTTCGCTATTCCCGACTAGTTTGGTAAACCTTAATTTAGTTTAGATTGTGAAAGGAATATTTGAATAAAAGTGTAGGATCTAAATTAACTCTAGAGGGCAGGTGAATAGGGTTTATCTCAGATTTTCGTAGAGTAATTAAATAATAACAGCACAAATAATAATCAGAATAAATGCAGAAAATAAATAACACACAGATATACCCAGCTTCGGCAAAACCCTACCTACTGCTGCATTCCCTAAGGTTTCTACTAGGAGTTAAAACAATCTCTACACTTACAATCCCCTATATACTCGCGACACTCATTCCCAACTGTTCTTAACCCTACGCTCAAAACCATGCACTGGTTTCTATCCCCAAAACCAGATTTCCCCGAATTACAAATCCCGTAATTCGTCTCCCTAGTTTTAGAGACAAACTAGAAAACTACAGATTTGATTACAAATTGAAACGAATAAAAACAATTAAAAAAAACTTTAAACAAAACCCTAGTTTGATTTTAAATAAGACACTAAAGCTCTTATCCCCTTTTGAAAGACTTGGTCGGCTACCTATGTTTGATTCAACCACTTCAAATATTTTGCCTGTTCTCTTTCCTCTCTGAAAAATGGCGGCGGCTTTGTTCCTAGAGTTTCCAATCTCTTCAAATTTGAAGCTTGCACGATCTCGTGTAATGATCTCGATTTTCCAATGACAATCTCTTCTTCGATTGAACATTGATTTGGATCCAAGTTTACTTCTTTCTTTGGTATGGATTTTAATTTCGAATATTGCTTTGATTAGTTTGAACTTGGATAAAGAATTGTCAATGATGATATGGGTGTTATATAGGATTTAAAATCCGAAATTATCTCTAATTGCATTAATGACTTGGTCTTGAATATATTCGTGGATTTTGGGTTTGATATCCACGTAATTTCTGGAATTTCTTTGACTCAATCTTGCGTTGATTTGAGGATTTTAAATTTGATGATTGCGTATGAATCTTCACGGCTTGAATTTGTTATGTTTGAATTGTTCAACCATTTTGGGATAACCTGCGAGATGAATTCCTTCCTAATATATTTCATATATACTCCCAAATTTAAACTTTGATTTTATGGAAATTTCGACCTGTTCTTCGAATCATTTTTGCCAAAATAAAAACTCGTGCTATACTCTGATTTTCAATGAATTTAAACTGATGCTAGAACAAATTGAAGTGCCTTAACTTTGAATCTGATGCTATACTTGACTTCTGGAACTTTATGATTTCAAACCGACTTTATTCTGCTGCTTAAATTGTACAGCTACTATGACTTGGAATATTTTTATTGTCTTAAATATTTTGATAAGAACAGATGAACTTAGCTGATACTACACTTAGATTTTCCTCAAGTTGAAATATTGTTGCATCCTTTGCTCTGCATCATGTCGTTTCATTTTGGCATGTACATTTTTCAATGTTGTTGTTTACTGGCTTGATTAAACTGCTTGTGCTAAACCATTTATGAACTTCACTTGCACATGTACATTGTATCCATGTTGTTTACATGTATCATCATACTTGCCCATGCTTTGTCAGTCTGTGTTTATCTCTGGCTAGAGCTGCATATGTATATGTATATGTATATGTATATGTATATGTATATGTATAAGTATATGTATATGTATATACATATATATATATATATATATCCATTTACACTTGAATGTACATTGACGAGTACTATCTTGTGTTTTTGTGGCCCTGTCTTGCATTCATTAGTGTACTCATGGTTGCACCATCTTCATGTTGTATTTGTTGTTGCCATGAGCCTTGTGTGCACCATTTATCAGTTCTTTGCTCACCCATGTATTTACTCCAGCCTTATGCACTTGTTCACATAAGCTTGTTTTATATACATGAACCCAGTCTTGACCATACATATGTATATAGAAATTTAAATCGGCACCATCCAGGTTGTATCTTCACTGTGTCGGTGATGTGAACTATTGGTTCCATGCTGCCATACTTCTTGTGCTCGGCCCCCATGCCTGTACTTCTGTGGCCTTGCCTGTATTGCACCATGTCTTTATTTGTATTGCTGCTTTTGCACCTGTCTTGATGTTGAAATAGTTTGTGCACCAAACTTTGCTCCATTTTGGCTTGTATACTGTATTGTTGCACTTAATTTATGAACCATTTGTTATTTGCATACATCATGTAGCCTGACTGTTGTGACCTTATCCATGAATACTACTATGAACTCGACCAATTTTGCTTGTTATTCGCTTTGTATACACCCATGAAAAAGCTGGTTCTTTGCTACTCAGTTGAGACCCATAATTTTTGGTACTTAAATCATTTTCACTTTTACTGTTTTTCCATTCATGTCCATGATCTTGCTTGTATCTGGGCTATACCCTTCATGTATACATGTACCATGCTTTGACCTTTTGCTCGATCACTCATGCCTTGTATCTTCACATTTGATTTGGACCATGATTTGTTGTGTTGACTTTATTGCTTGACCCTTGAACTTGCTGTTGACTTTATATTGAGTTGTTTTCATGTGTGCACTGGGTCGAGAAGGTCCACGTGGCTACTCCTCAGTTGCTCGCCGATTGGCGAGGTAGTGCACACGTGTATATTATACACATGTGTACATGCAGCCATCATACAATTTTTCCTGTCCCTGCATATCAGAGCAAGTCTAGAAAAATGATGAGAAACACACAGTAATTCTGAGGCAAATAAAATTTAAAAATAATTTTTTATTTGTTTGTATTTAATTTTATTTTTGTTCTAGTTTACTGCGTGTGTGTTTTTGTATATGGCAGGCATGAAGACAGGACTGACTGAAAGCTGTGAAGACAGAAGGCTGAAGATGACAGAGAAAAAAATATATATGAATATTTGTATATGAGTGAATCTGTAAACTGAGTGTAGTGTATATGAAAATGTACTGAGTGATGAATGAACTGTTGTGAGGGGCTATGAGAGAATTGTACTGATTATATGTAATAAACAAATTTGAATAAAATATTATTTTATTGTTGTCAAACAAACTTGTCTATCGTATTCAGTTTATTTACAAGTATAATCTCATGTGAATTGAATAAACAGTGGAGTTATAAATAGTTGTGTTGTTTGAATGTTTGAATGTTTGAAATATAATATTTAATTTAAATAAAATACTGTATGAATATATGAATGTCTGTACAGTCGTATTCTATTTAAATATAAATAATATATTCCTGTCTGTGATGAATATATATATAACAGTACAGTAACAAACACATTTAAAATAATATTTATTTGGTTGTTATCATCAAACAAAAGTCATATAATTGTGTATACAACTACGTCATATACAACAATCTTTCCCTTTTGATGATGACAAACAAATAAAAGATTTTGAGCACAATAAATGTGTTTGACAGTGAATATTGAACTCCCCCTATTTGTATGCTCCCCCTACAACTGAACTCCCCCTATATATGTGGAAAATATGAATGATGAAATCCAATTGACCATTCTCCCTCTAGATATTTAATTTCCAATCTTAAATTATTTTTGAATTAAATACTCATCAATCAAAATCTTTACCATTCTCCCCCTTTTGTTATCATCAAAAGGATAATAGAAATCGAAACAGTGATGAAAATAGACCATAAATATAAATTTAAAGTAAGAGAGAAAATATATATCGCAAACCCCATTTAATCGAACAAAAATCATAATAATCTTTAAATCAGAAGCAAATTTCACTTTCAGAGTGAATGGATTTACGATGGATTTTATAAAATGAGAAGAGTTCAATAAAATTGAATATATGAATATGAATTTCAAAGATTTTAAATAAGCTTAAAATGTGTTAAGCACTTGCTAACCACGCATAGCCCAAAGGTCTTTTAAATGGGGTTAATAGCAACTTAACTTTATCCTCTCTAATGAGTTCCATCCATGCATAGCCCAAAGGTCTTTTAAGTGAGAATGGAAGCACATAGAGATTAAGGCAATTCACCCAAGCATAACCGCGAGGACTTTTAAATGGGAGTGAATACCAAGGATAAATTATTTATTTATTTTTCTTTTTCAAGATATTTTTCTTTCTAAAAATAATTTGAACTCTCCAAATTAAATAAAACCATGATGGATGACAGAAATATGATAGACATAGAAGATGATCATGAAATAAGCTCCAATTCAAAGATATTATAAAATTTGTCCAATCATCATGAGATTTAAAATAACATCTCCTCTAGTTATAAATTATACCGTAGTCATAACTCATTACAAATTCATAAATCTATTAATAATTTTGATGAGTCTCAAAACGGTTCAAATTAATCAATAATTTCAATTTTTGAATAAATAATCAAAAAATAATTTTAAAATTGAAAATATCAATTTCAAGAGGAGTTTTGAAAAATATCAATGCAAGTTTGAAAATCAGTTTTAAAAAAATCAATCTGTAGAATATGGAATTTTATAATATTTTTAACACTGATTGCTCCTAGACAATTTAAAAAAAGTACTTGTATATGAAATTCAAATTTTAAAAAAAATCTAATCACTGATTTTTCAACTCATCGTCCAATCACCAAGGTATTCAAACAAAACAAATCAATTTCCTTATCAGAGCAGCACAAGATCATTTTCAAAGCAAGAAACATTCAACGAACAAATCTGAAGATAATTATTTGAAATCACTTGAGAAAAAAATCAAATTTTTTATAATCCAAGAAATTCAACAGCCAATAATGAATGATTTCAAAATCAAGTCCAAAAGAATGAAATTTTCACAACTAATCAATCATGGCTTTCAAGTAGTCCACTGTATTGAGTTCGATTTTTCTATATTTTCCAAAGTGAATAAGAAGAATCTCAAAACAACAAAAAAAGTGTGAAATTTCATTCTGATTTACAATGTTTAAGATGTGCTCAATAATGTTATGACTCTGTCAACATAAATCAGCATAAAATAAAAAAGTAAAATTAGAAGGAAATAAAATAAAAACAAGAGTTTAGAGATCATACCCGTCTTACCATAATCAATTTGAACCAATGAATCTCCAACTCAGAATCTATGGCTAAGGAACTCCAAATAATTCGATAATATGAATCAATTTGAATTTTATCTCACTTAAGCATAGTTGTTCCTTAGCCTCCCATGGTACCTAAATGTTTATATGATCGAGTGGTCTAACAAAAGTTGTTTTACCACTCTTATCTTCGTTTACACGTTTTGGTAACCAAACCCATTTATATAACAATCCATTACTATCCACTAACGTACCCTTTGGAACCCAAATTCATTAAGACTTATTCAAATTCATTTTGTTATTTTTTGGAATCCAAACAGGTTAAATAAATTGTTTTTAAACGAGTTATCATTTTGTTCATGATTTAAAACCCTTTGAAATTATTAGATTTCAAAATTCCAATTTGATCGTTTTCAAAGCCATTTAAAGGATTTTTAAAATCATTAGGATTTTGTCTTTCAACTTGATCAGATCTAAAACCAAGTCTCTTTTTATTCTGCACAAAAAATTGGTTTTTTAACAACATATTCAACGATTTCTCCCCTTTAGAAAATCTAGTCAAAGTTGATTTAAGCCGTTGAATTTTAGATTTAAGATCGCTATTTTCTTTTATTAGATTTGAACAACGATTAATAGCGATTTTCCTCTTTTTAGCATCAATTTGTTTTAAAACCAAATTTTTGTTTTCAAGTGCTTTGATTTTAGCATTGGACTTAGAAATTTAAATTTCAAATTGTTTTCGCTTTTCAAAATCAAATTTTTTAGATTCTCTAAACTTTTCAATCTCCTTCTCAAAATCACGATTTTCGTTCTTCAAATTCACGTTTTCACTTTTAAGTAACTCAAAATTAGTTTTGAATTTCAAAAGATCATTACTCAAAAATTAACATTTTTCGCATTTTGAAAATGGTGAATTCTTAACTTTTCAAGTTTTCTTTCTAAACTGTTATTTTCTTGAACTAGTTTTGACCTATCATATTTCAATTTCTTAACTTTTAGTTCAAGAGAATCAACGGTTTTTGTGAGATCGTGACATATTAAAATTAAATCTTTATAAGTAAAATTCGATACCTCACATGAATCCTCTTCACTACCTTCCGAATCAGATTGAGACATAAGACACAAATTAGCTTCCTCTTCATCACTTTCAGAAACTTCTTCTCCTTCCTCGTCGTCCCATGTAGCAGCAAAAGCCTTCTTCTTTCTTCTAAACTTTTTCTTCTTTTCATTTTTAAGCTGTGGCCAATTTGGTTTAATATGTCTGGATTTCTTGCAATTGTAGCAAAACACTTCATCGTCTGAACTTTTTGAACTTTCGGACTTGTTAGTTTTTGAATTTTTCTTTTATGTCTTGTAATTTCATTTGGCCCACTATCTCAAAATTATGGCTAGCTCTTTAGCGGGACCATCATCATCACTTTCAACAGTATTATTTAGAGCGATCGTCTTTTTCTTTGACTCAGAATTCTTTCGTTCTTCTCTTGCTTTTAACTCCATCTCGTAAGTAATTAGATTTCCGATCAACTCTTCCATGCTTATTTTATTCACATATTTTGATTCTTGAATCGTCGTCACCTTAGCTTCAAAATTCATCGGTAGTAATCTCAATATTTTTTTGATCAATTCCACTTCGGTATAAGTTTGCCAAGAGCTTTTGCATTTTAGACTAATGATGAGAAGCATCCATACATCTCTTTTATATCTTCATCTTTTTGCATAAAGAAATTTTCATATTCATTATTGAGTAGAGCGAGACGAGATTCCTTCACTTGAGATGTTCCTTCGTGTGTGACCTCCAACGTATGCCATATTTCCTGCGCAGTCTCACAATGAGAGATTCGATTAAATTCAGTTTATCAAGAGCACAGATTAAAGCATTCATCGCTTTGGCATTAGTTGAAAATAATTTTTTATCATTAGCATCCCACCTATCTTTTGATATAGGTATTTCAACACCATTAACAATAACAGTGGGAGATCTATAACCCGTTTCAATAATGTCCCACACATCATAATCGACTGAACTCAAATAAATTTTCATCCTAGCTTTCCAATAGGCATAATCAATTCCATTAAACATTGGTGGCCTAGCTATGGACTGACCCTTAGAAAAAGCGTTATTAGACAGATTCTTGACTCTAGAGTTAGAATAAAATAAAAAAATACATGCTCTGATACCACTTGTAGGATCTAAATTAACCCTAGAGGGGGGGTGAATAGGGTTTATCTCAGATTTTCACAGAGGAATTAAATAATAACAGCACAGATAATAATCAGAATAAATGCGGAAAATAAATAACACAAAGATATACAAAGCTACGGCAAAACCCTGCATACTGCTGCATTCCCCAAGGTTTCTACTAAGAGTTAAAACAATCTCTACGCTTACAATCCCCTGTAAACTCGTGGAACTCGCTCCCAACTGTTCTTAGCCCTACGCTCAAAACCCTGCACTGGTTACTATCCCCAAAACCAGATTTCCCGAATTACAAATCCCGTAATTCATCTCCCTAGTTTTAGAGACAAACTAGAAAACTACAGATTTGATTACAAATTGAAACGAATAAAAACAATTTAAAAAACTTTAAACAAAACCCTAGTTTGATTTTAAATAAGACACTAAAGCTCTTACCCCCTTTTGAAAGACTTGGTCGACCACCTATGTTTGATTCAACCACTTCAAATATTTGGCCCGTTCTCTTTCCTCTTTGAAAAATGGTGGCGGCTTTGCTCCTAGGGTTTCCAATATTTTCGAATTTGAAGCTTGCGCGATCTCGTGTGATGATCTTGATTTTCCACTGACAATCTCTTCTTCGATTGAACGTTTATTTGGATCCAAGTTTACTCCTTTCTCTGGTATGGATTTTAATTTTGAATATTGCTTTGATTAGTTTGAACTTGGATGAAGAATTTTCAATGATGATATGGGTGTTATATAGGATTTAAAATCCGAAATTATCTCTGATTGCATTAATGACTTGGTCTTGAATATATTCGTGGATTTTGGGTTTGATATCCACGTAAGTTCCGGAATTTCTTTGACTCGATCTTGCGTTGATTTGAGGATTTAAAGTTGATGATTGCGTATGAATCTTCACGGCTTGAATTTGTTATGTTTGAATTGTTCAACCATTTTGGGATAACCTACGAGATGAATTCCTTCCTAATATATTTCACATATACTCCCAAATTTAAACTTCGATTTTTTTGGAAATCTCGACATGTTCTTCGAATCATTTTTGCCAAAACAAAAACTGGTGCCATACTCTGATTTTCAACGAATTTAAATTGATGCTAGAACAAATTGAAGTGCCTTAACTTTGAATCCGATGCTATACTTGACTTTCGGAACTTTATGATTTCGAACTGACTTTATTCTGCTGCTTAAATTGTACAACTACTATGGCTTGGAATATTTTTACTGCCTTAAATATTTTGATAAGAACAGATGAACTTAGCTGATACTACACTTAGATTTTCCTCCAGTTGAAATATTGTTGCACCATGTTTATATTGATGCATCCTTTGCTCTGCATCATGTCATTTCATTTTGGCATGTGCATTTTTCAATGCTGTTGTTTACTAGCTTGATCAAGCTGCTTGTGCTAAACCATTTCTGAACTTCACTTGAACATGTACATTGTATCCATGTTGTTTACATGTATCACCATACTTGCCCATGCTTTGCCAGTCGATGTTTGTCTCTGGCTAGAGCTGCATATGTGTGTGTCTGTGTGTGTGTGTATATATATATATATATATCAATTTGCACTTGCATGTACATTGATGAGTACTGTCTTGTGTTTTTGTGGCCATGTCTTGCATTCATTAGCGTACTCATGGTTGCGCCATCTTCATGTTGTATTTGTTGTTGCCATAAACCTTGCGTGCACCATTTATCGGTTCTTTGCTCACCCATGCGTTTACTCCAACCTTGTGCACTTGTTCACATAAGCTTGTTTTATATACATGAACCCAGTCTTGACCATACATATGTATATAGAAATTTAAATATGCAGCATCTATGTTGTATCTTCATTGTGTTGGTGATGTGAACTATTGGTTCCAAGCTGCCATACTTCTTATGCTCGGCCCCCATGCCTATACTTCTGTGGCCTTGCCTGTATTGCACCATGTCCTTATTTGTATTTCTGCTTTGATATAGTTGCACCTATCTTGATTTTGAAACAGTTTGTGCACCAAACTTTGCTCCATTTTGGCTTGTATGTTGTATTGTTGCACTTTATTTATGATCCATTTGTTATTTGCATACATCATGTAACCTGATTGTTGTGACCTTATCTATGAATGCTGCTATGTACTCGACCAATTTTACTTGTAATTCGCTTTGTATACATCCATGCTAAAGCTGGTTCTTTGCTACTCATTTGAGATCCATAATTTTTGGTACTTAAATCATTTTCAGTTTTATTGTTTTTCCATTCATGTCCATGATCTTGCTCGTATCTGGGCTATACCCTTCATGTATACATGTACCATGCTTTGACCTTTTGCTCGATCACTCATGCCTTGTATCTTCACTTTTGATTTGGACCATGATTTGTTGTGTTTAATTTATTGCTCGACCCTTGAACTTGTTGTTGACTTTATATTGAGTTGTTTTCATGTGTGCACCGAGTCGAGAAGGTCCACGTTGCTACTCCTCGGTTGCTCGCTGATTGCGAGGCAGTGAACACGTGTATGTTTATACACGTGTGTACATGCAGCCATCAGACAATTTTTTCTGTCCCTGCATATTGGACCAAGTCTAGAAAAATGATGAGAAACACACCGTAATTCTGAGGCAAATAATTTTTTTTTTTTTGTATTTAACTTTATTTTTGTTCCAGTTTACTGCGTGTGTGTTTATGTATATGACAGGTATGAAGACAAGACTGACTGAAAGCTGTGAAGACAGAAGACTGAAGATGACAGAGAAAAAAATATATAAGAATATCTGTATATGAGTGAATCTGTAAACTAAGTGTAGTGTATATGAAAATGTACTAAGTATGAATGAATTGTACTGAGGAGATGTGAGAGAATTGTACTGATTATATGTAATAAACAAATTTGAATAAAATATTATTTTATTGTTGTCAAACAAACTTGTCTATCGTATTCAGTTTATTTACAAGTACAATCTCATGTGAATTGAATAAACAGTGGAGTTATAAATAGTTGTGTTGTTTGAATGTTTGAAATATAATATTTAATTTAAATGAAATATTGTATGAACATATGAATGTCTGTACAGTCGTATTCTATTTAAATATAAATATTATATTCCTGTCTATGATGAATATATATAGAACAGTACAGTAACAAACACATTTAAAATAATATTTATTTGGTTGTTATCATCAAACAAAAATCATATAATTGTGTATACAACTACGTCATATACAATAAAAAGAATATTCTAAATTGGAATGAGGCATATGTTGTGTTTTTATAGCACTTGTTTATAAGATACGCGAGTTATTCAGAAAGACTGGGTTTATCCCATTATGAATAATTGATACGACGATAAGTCGCTGATGAAGACGGTGATTGAAGACCGGAGATCTTCACATCATTTGGATGATTACTGATGTCTTGATTGGGTTGTACACCCAAGACAAGGTAATAAGTGGTGATCATCCAGACGTACTTGGAGATCGACCGGATATGCGAGGACCTCTCTCCTATAATGGACATATGGGGCGAGGAATAAGGTGCCTCCGGCTTTGTTCAGACCCAGTATGGACTTGTAAATGGATGTGTGTCTGACATTGGATTTTATACTATGTTGATTGGTTTCTGTTAAACATATATTTGTTTGGTGGCGGAGAATTTATTCTCTTGCTTAACACCCTTCTCTGAGACGTACGAGCTTAGAGGTTATATATCGATAGACATCAGTCGCATGGCGTGAATTGTCAGTGTGGCATGCTGAGATGCAAATGATCAAGGCTTGTATTGAAAAGGCAGGACCTTGTGGTTGATGATCAAAGTACGGCTTTAAATAGCATAGTTTTGTGTATAGCGTTAATTCGCGAGCCTCACACCCCGGTGCGAACCAGAAACGAGAGAGGACCTCAGGGAGGACATGCGTTTCTTTCTAGCAGGAGTGGTATCATGGTATGGAGCATAGACATTTTACTAATGTGGATGTTGCATATTATTTGATGGATAGAGAGGCGCCTCAGATATATCGGTCACTATGGGGCCGATGGAAGGATATGGTTGACATACTGACCAGACTTACGCCCTATAGGGCGGGGAAACGTATTGTTGAGGAAATACTAATCCTCAAACGTAAGAAAGGATGGGCCCTAAAGCTCCAAGGGCTTGACTGAGTACTGCCCTAAGACATGGTGCTAGATTGTCTCGAGTCGGTAAGGACGATCCCTTGCCTTGGTTCATGATGGAAATCCAACTTCCAATGCGTGATTTTCGGTTTTGATTGTAGAACTAGTATGGCGACATAATATATGGGTACTTACGCCGCCTATGATTGATACATTTATATTTGAAGTTGATTTCTTCACCTATAGTTATAATAAAATATGAAATTTCACATACCAAGCATTTTTGGCTATTATAAGGTAAAATTATATCCTCCGGCCTGCGTTGCATTATGTGATGGGACTTGAGTCTTATAATAGCTTCATTTTTCTGTTTAGCATTGCCTTGTATGTTTTATGCATTAGTATTCTTGGGGTTAAACCTGTTCTGTGTTATACAGTGTGGTCCCTTGATTTATCTAACTTTGAAATCAAGCTAATAGCTGTTTTTAGTTCTCACACCAGTTACATGACTGACTCGGAGTTTACTGTTTAACCTAAACTCTGGGTGCCCATATTTTCCACATAGGCAGCTAGTAGTTTTTGTTTTGCATATATTATTTTCCCAGGATCCTGGATTTACAGCTGGAGCTATATTCGGAAAGCTTTGTATCCGTATATCTCTTTTAATTGTGTTATGTATTATTTTTCCGCTACTAATGTAATTTTAATCTCTGATATTTTTCTGATGTATGTTATTTATTCATACTCTATTTTCTTGCACTCTGATGTAAATTGTTGTAATAACAATGACATGTTCTTCTATTTGTGTTCTCATTTATCGTGTTCTCAACTCAATCCTAGCTTTCCCGTAAGGGAAAGTTTGGGTCGTTATAAAAATATAAAAAGTTTATCATTCCACTACACAACACTCACACTAATGAATCCAATAGTTACCCTATTATATTCTTCCAAAAGCTGTAGAGTTTTGAATCTGACATTTTGTTATGTAAATAACAAGAATATATCAGGAAGTGTTTGAATGCATGCTGCACTCTAAAACGTTCAGTATATTTTGTATATTTTATTTTCTATATTATTACAAAAATTTATGGCCTTTTACTGTGGTTTAATTTCGAATAAACAAAATAAAAACATGTTCTTTTATATAGTCAATGTAAATACCTTTTTTGGAATATTCATGGGTATGGTAATAATTATATATATGAGGCGCGTTCTGAGACACCTCTATTTTGCATTACCCCTATCCTACCGTGAGTTACACTAATTCAAATGCAACAGGATTTTGTATATGTTCAATCCACATATACATTACTATCTATCCAAAATTTAATAGTTCAAATAAATGTCTGAACGGTGAATAATTGAGCTAAGATTTTAATAATGTTATGAATGTCGGAACGTGCTCAAAATTTGGACATATGATAATATATGAAACACCCCACCTCCGTTAGGGTCACTCTCAAAGGGAATGCCCTAATTTTGGTGGAGGTTTATAAGTATAAGTCACAGATATACAAGACAGATATAAGAACACATATTTGTAAACAGCGGAAAATCAACAACTTTTATTTCATAAAAGCAAATACGTGTTACAACAACATCACCATAATTGTCTTACATCTTTTTTTTCAAAACATAACATAACACTTTCATAATCTGTCTTGATTACATTATTTAAAGAAGCATGAATAAAACATAGATAAACTGCAAAAGCCCCATAGAGTTTGTCCAAAGCCATAGTTTCAAACGAAAAGGTCCAAGCAATACATTTCCCTTCTTCAAGCTGGATGCTAAGGCTGGTCAAGCTGCAGTGTTCCCTCCCTGTGGACCTGGGGGGGGGAACGGAAGAAAAGAAGACGAAAGAAAAGTAGAGTCAGACATAAAGCCTGAGTAAGTCTAGTACTATTTTGTCTATGAATAAAGAACTGGGTATGATAAGTATAAACAAGAAGTGGGAAAGCACTATAAACTTGGTTAAGTTGTCTAGGGTCGAATATACTATCGTACCCCATGTTAATCTCTGAACCCATATAAACTAGTTTCCAACTGGCACCCCATAAATCAGGGTGATGTGATCCATTCTATGATGATCGGCTCCTACTCGCATAGTTACATGTGTCTTACGGCCCCCGATGTTGTAGTTACCTATGCTGGTCCCACCATGGGGTGTATCAAGTCCCATGGCGGCGGCCCGACACAACCTTAGAATGCACAGGTATGCTACTGGTGCCCAGTGCCTTATTTTTCTGCGCTGGAGTGTGTGCACGCCCGCACCCCGTTAGAACCTACACTGCTACACCACCGCCGTCGATTTGACCTCTTACAATCAGCCCAGTAATCGTGCCCCACCCTGCCTAGTTTCAGGGTATCCTGATACACCTTCTAGGGTTACTGCTGAAAAGGGTCCCCCGTTACTAGGTTTTCTATCTCTAGCCAACATGCTAAGTTGGTTAAGTGTTTTCTAACCTAACCCCCACCAGTCCGTTTAATTTAGCATGTTCTATTTTGATTAAGTCTTTAGTTCACTTAATCCTAACAATCCTGACTCAGCCTTAATTGTCTTATTAAGGCCCTGACCTCTCACATTAGACAGGTATTGTTGTGGCTGCCTGTTGCCGGTTGGTTCCGGGCAGTCTTACGCCACAACTCAGTCTAACCTCGGGTCCTTATTGGGCTCCATGTTTAACCTCCCACATTGGATAGGTGTTGTTGTGACTACTGGACAGCCGGGCGGTTCCGGGCAGGTTTACATCACAACTCAATCCAACCTCGGGTTAAACACATCGTATGTTCTACATTTACATATTTTTGTCTTTCTTCTTTATTTTCTTATATGTAAATATTTGCGGCCCATTATTAAGTTAATGGTGTAAAGGTTACACCAATCATGGGCCCAACCCATACTTGAATTTGGGCCCTTCTATTTTATATTTTCATTCATTAGTAATTTTAACCCAACGTTATTTTCCCCCATTTAACACGTCCGTTTATTATATATATGTTGGGCTTAGCCTTTTAAAGCCCAACTTAGCCATGCGAAAAGGGGAGGCTTAAAGCGAGATTACATACACAAAAAGGGGAAGGTGAGCGCATGAACTTGCAATATGACGTTGGAAATACAAAATAGAAACTGGTGTACTTGCATAGTAGTGACATATATTTTGGTCATAAAGCATAAGTGACATGAATCAAACCATGTAAACTTGTAGTTAAGTTAAGAACATCACTATCGACACATAGGCTTTAACTACAACATAAACCTATATTTTTATTCAGGCATAATGTCAAACATAAGCAAAGCGTGTTCATAAGACTACTACATGTTTACAAAGGTGTCTACTTTTGTGACTAATACAAAAGTATAGTTAAATTTGTTCACATAACCATGGCATAAATATTTCTAACATGAAATCATGATTTTTACTTTAGTCATGCAAACTTGCAAAAAGGGATTTTTGAATCTAACCTAGCTATGTACCACATATGTCATCATATAATTCTTGTAAACAATATAATCATGGATTTCAATTATGCAACATATCAATCATAGCCTAGTCATATTCATAAGTTTGCAAATAGGTTTTTCTAGTACAAAAGCATGTCTTAATACATAAATCATGGTGCCAAACTTTCAACATAGTTTCATATGAATTATAACAACCAAACTTGTTCCAATTACGTACAAAATGATTTATGTACAAAAATATACATCATGATGGCATAGTAGCAAAACCCCAAACTTGCATGAATTTCAATTAAACAACTACATACATGTAGCTTCAACATGGATTACATAATTTGCGAATATTCCAAACGTATACTTGCATAGAACTACCGCATGTAGTTCTTTATAATGAATAACATAATTCGAGAATATCCAAACGTATACAATATTTCAAATCGATAAGAATCATAGTAACGCACAAATTATGAATTATTTATCACCACAATCAAGTATACAAACCAACACAGTTATTTGTTCATACCAAAGTAATACTCTACTTACTATGGTGTGGCGAATTCTCGAATTTAGGGATTTGAAGATGCGATTTGATTTGATTGAGTTGCTTTATGCTTTAGAATTTGCCTCCTAATCCTCTCTCCAATTTGGTGGCTACCCCTAGTCGTTCCTCAGCAACATGGCGGCTTTGTTCTTATTTTTGAATGAATAGATTAGGGTTAGTCTAGGGTTGTTTTTATAGAGGTAATGAACTGATTAGGACCGTTGATGTTGCTCGGTTAGATCGTAGCCTTTCATCCTAAGGAGAGACCAATTAGAGCCCGCCACCTAGCCCTAATGACAAAGCAGACCACAGAAAATCGACCAACATAGAATAGGCCAGCCAGGTTGGACTGGGTTCGACCTGGCTCTGGACCAGGTCGACATGCCTGTCGACAGCCCTGTCGACAGCCCTGTCGACCTGGTTAGGCCAGGTCGACAGCCCAGTCGACCTGGGAGCGTTAGGCGGGTGTTTTCCGCCCTGGCCCAATGGGCCCCATTTTGGAATTTTAAACTGTTTTATTCTGTTTGAATTTTAAACTTAATTCAGAAACTTCCGAAGGCCATATCTTCTTCATACGGACTCCGTTTTTCGAAAACTCGGACTCTATTTCGCGTATTTTTCCGAGACGAACGCAATGGCGTATCCCGTTTCCCTTAGTTCTTTGATTTCAAGTTAATTATACTTTAATTTGTTAATTTCACAGTTATAGAATTCGCGGGGTGTTACATTCTCCCCCACTTAAAAGGATTTCGTCCCCGAAATCTTCAAGTTAGGAGGAATGTATATCCTAACATCCAATCATCCATCTACTCATCCATCAAACACGAGCATCCATTGTCCTTAAAAGACTTCTAATGCTTCATGATCATATGCGAAGTGTGTGTGTACATGTACTTATCTAATGCAAAATCAGGCGGTCTACTGATTCAGTTGACCTCCTTAATGCGAAATATGTAAGTGCCATGAATCCATTATGTATGCAAATTTTCCTATTCTTGTTTCTACATGAGTGCACAATCATTCAATACAAATGCAACATCCACATGACAACACATTAAAGTTCAACCACATATGAATGCAAACATATATGCATATGCAAAATGAAGTGACTGAGCCGATTTAAACCTAGATTGTGTGTGTATATGCAACCACGAGCAACCACTAGCAATCACTTGCAACCACTTGCAACCATCATCCATAACATGTTTCAATTACATGTTTCCATCCAAAGGGTTTCTTCCTAAAAGATAAGGTCGAGGAAATATACCTAAAAAGATAGATAAAAGCGCAACTTAAGGAAAAGGAAAGATCAAAGATGTACCCTCGAACAGAAAAGGGTAGGCAGTGTGTATTCTAGCTTCAGTTTCCCAAGTCGCGTCTCCCTCGGCGTCGCTCCACTGAACTTTGACGAGCTTGACTTCGCGGTTGCGTAGCTTCTTCACTTCCGTTCCCAATATGCGGGTTGGAACTTTTCTTATGGTTGCTTCGCGTTCCACTTCGGCCACTTCGAGGATATTTGGCTCTACCACTTCAGCAGACTCATGTAGACATTTTCGGAGATGTGAAACGTGAAAAACGTTGTGGACTCCAGCCAACTTCTCGGGTAGCTCTAATCTATAGGCCATTTTCCCAATTTTCTCGATGATAGGGAATGGCCCTACGAACCTTGGTGCTAGCTTTCCTGTGGTTCCAAAACGAACAACGTTTCTTAGTGGTGATACCTTGAGAAAAACTCTGTCTCCAACCTCGAATTCAAGGTCGGTCCTTCTCTTGTCGGCATAGGACTTTTGTCTGTCTTGGGCCGTCTTCATCCTTCTTCGTATTAAGTCTACTTTCTCTGAAGTCTCTCGGATCATATCTGGTCCAAGTAGGAGCTTATCAGTAGACTCCCACCAACAAGTGGGCGATCGGCACGGTCTTCCATATAAAGCTTCGAAGGGCGCCATTCCGATGGTTGCTTGATAGCTGTTGTTGTAGGCAAATTCCACCAAAGGAAGGTGGTCTTCCCATGTCCCTCCGAAGTCAAGGACGCATAGCCTTAAAAGGTCTTCCAAAACTCTGTTTACTCTCTCTGTTTGGCCGTCGGTTTGGGGATGATAGGCTGTGCTCAAGCATAGCTGCGTTCCTACCGCTTCTTGCAGACTCCGCCAAAACTCACTGGTGAAGATGGGGTCTCGGTCACTAACAATGATGGATGGTATTCCATGGAGTCGAACGATTTCCTTGAGGTAAAGTGATGCTAGGGATGAGGCAGTTCTTTTACTTTTGACAGGTAAAAAGTGGGCGCTTTTGGTAAGCCTATCCACTATTACCCAAATGCTAGTGTTGCCTCTCCTAGACCTAGGCAGCCCATCGATGAAGTCCATTGAGATGCTATCCCACTTCCACTGCGGGACCTCCAGAGGATGTAGCAGCCCGCCAGGCTTTTTCTGTTCCGCCTTAACCTGTTGGCACACCATACACTTAGAAACGAACTCTGCCACGTCCTTTTTCATGCCGTTCCAGAAGAAAGTCCTTTTTATGTCTTTGTACATTTTATCTCCGCCTGGGTGTATCGTCATCTTGGAGTGATGTGCTTCCTCGAGAACCTTCTTTACTAAATCTTTTATCTGTGGGACGCATAGTATTCCGTCTCGCCTTAGCAGACCTTTATCGTCGATGGAGTATCTATTGAGGTGACTTGAAGTCTCACCCCTAATTAGCCTATCAATTATTTCCACAAGCTGAGGGTCTTCGCGTTGTGCTGTCCCTACTGAATCCACTAAAGTTGGGCGCACTTCGAGAGATGCTAGCAAGCCTGGTACAAAATCGGAGGAAGGCCTAAAGTCGAAGCTGGCTATAAACTCTAGGCTTTGTCTTTCAACGAACAACGGGCTTAGGGTCAATTTCTTTCGGCTCAACGCGTCTGCCACTACGTTGCCTTTGCCCGGAGTGTAGGAGATTTCGAAATCGTACGAGGCAAGAAACTCCATCCATCTTTGTTGCCTCAAGTTAAGATCCTTCTACGAGAAAAGATATTTCAACGATTTATGGTCAGTGTAAAGTTCGAACTTCTCACCTAGGAGATAGTGTCGCCAAGACTTGAGTGCAAAGACGATGGCGGCTAACTCAAGACCGTGGGTTGGGTAGTTCTTTTCGTGCACTTTCAACTGCCTCCCGCCATAAGCTACTACCCTTCCTTCTTGCATTAAGACGGCGCCTAGCCCTGTCCCACATGCATCCGTATAAACAGTAAACATCTTGCTCCCATCTGGCAGCGTCAAAACTGGGGCTGTTGTGAGAGCCCTTTTCAGTCGTTGGAAAGCAAACTCGCAATCCAAGTCCCAATTGAACACTAGATTCTTCTTGGTCAATTTCGTGAGCGGAGCAGAGATTTTCGCAAAATCCCTTATGAATTTTCGATAGAAACCCGCTAGTCCTAGAAAGCTTCGGACCTCAGTTGCATTCCTTGGTGTCTTCCAATCCTGTACCGCCACTACCTTCGAAGGGTCCACCGCTAACCCTTGTTTGGATACTATGTGCCCAAGGAACCTCACCTCTTCTCTCCAAAAGTGGCATTTGGAGAATTTGGCTTTTAGTTGATGGACTCGCAAAGTTTCCATGATTGCCCTTAAGTGCTGAGCATGTTCCTCTTCACTCTTTGAGAAGATAAGGATATCATCTACGAAGACCACTACGAATTTGTTGAGGAAATCCCTAAATACCCTACTCATTAGGTCCACGAAGTAAGCAGGTGCATTTGTCAAGCCGAAAGGCATGACAAGCCATTCAAAGAAGCCGTCTGGGGTTCTGAACGTCGTTTTATCGATGCTATCTTCAGCCACCCTTAGCTGATGAAAACCGGTTGCTAAATCGAGTTGGGAGAAAACAGACGCTCCTACAAGCTGGTCAAATAAATCGTCAATTCTAGGGAGAGGGTGCCTATTCTTTTTCGTTAGCTTGTTGAGCTCCCTATAGTCAACACATAGACGGAGTGAACCATCCGCCTTTGTAGCGAACACCACCGGAGCGCCCCATTCTGAAATGCTCCTCCTAATGAACCCCTTTTCTAGAAGCTCTTTAATCTGTTTACTGAGATCTTTCCTTTCTCGTGGAGCCATGTGTCTAACGGGCAACGCAACGGGCTTTGCATTATCTACAAGATATATGCGGAAGTCTATTTCCCGCTTCGGAGGCAAGCCCTTCACCTCTTCGAAGACATCCGGATATTCCCAGACCACTTTAACTGATTTCAAATTTTCAACAGAGGCATCTAGCGATTCAAGATAACTAAGCATAACCGCATACGAGGGATTACAAGAAATTTCCAAAGTATTACCGAGCTGGGTTAGGAGCCTAACAACCCTTTTCTCACAATCAAGGATGGCCCCATTACTGGATAGCCAATCCATACCCAAAATCAAACCATAACCCGAAAAGCCCAAAACAAAGGCACTACCTTGAAATTCTACACTTAGAATAGAAATTTTCAATCCCACACAGATCATAGACAAATGAGCTGGGCCCCCAATTGGGTTTGAAACAATTAAGGGGTCCTCTACCATACTAGTTTTTAGGTGCAGAGATTCTACTAAAGCAGACGAGATAAAGGAGTGTGATGCGCCAGAATCAAATAAAGTGCGAACGGGGTGATCATAAAGATAAACTACGCTTTCTACAGAAGTATTTATACCTCGCTGTTGCAGAGGTGGCGCTTCCAGCACATGAACCTGTGCCCCTGGGGTGGATCCAGCCCTCTGCCCCTGTCCTCGTTTCTTTGGGCAGTCCTTAGCCCTATGGCCTGTCTCACCGCAAGAAAAGCACCCACCATTCTCCTTGGCCTTCTTTTTCCGGCAGTCCTTTACTAAGTGCCCCACTTTGCCACAGAAATTGCACTTCCTCTTCTCTTTGTTGCCTTTCCCGCCCTTCTTAAAGTCTGTCTTCTTAGGCTGCAAACCCTCTTTCTTCCCTTGAGAGCTTTCTGCCTTTGTCTCCTTCTTGCCCTTATCCTCTTCATTCAGCAATGCCATTTGCACCAATCTTTCATACGTGGCTCCCATGGGTATATGGGTCATGGCCAAACTGTGTAATGGCTCATTTAACCCTTTGACGAAACGGAGAGCCTTCTTGTGCGGGGTGTTGACTAGGTCAAGTCTAAACCTAGCCAGCTCATCGAACTGATTCACATACTCTCTGACTGTCTTGTCCCCTTGTTTAAGAAATAAGAATTTTTCCAACTGCAAACTTCTTTCCGCATCTGAGAGAAATTTAGTCTCAAACCTTGCCCTAAAGTCCTCCCATGTCTCCATTGGTCTTTCAGCATTAGTGACTTCCCACCAGTAGGAAGCCTCGCCCTTCAATAGCCACACTGCCAATTGTACTTTTTGTCTATCTTCTACCTCAAAGATGATGAATAGGTCCTCCGTTTCTTTCAGCCAATTTCTAGCTGCCACGAAGGACTCAGTTCCATGGAAATCCCTTCCTCCCATAGCTTTAAAATCTTTACATATCTTAGCAAACGTGTTTCCCCGAGGAGGAGGTGGAGGAAAAGGTGCTGCTGCAGCTGGATGATTTCCTGCAGCTGGGGGAGGAGGAACGGTAGGACCTGGCTGAGTGGCTCTTGCTTCTAAGAACCGTCTAAACCAACCAGGTATTGGCACCCCTTCCGGCAAGTTAAGATCTTCAGACATGCTGAAACAAAAAGGATAGATTCAAAACGAAGGATAAGAGATAGTACCTATGGCTTTGGGGAGTGGACTTTGCCTTTTTAAAATAAGATAATATTTTTCTTTTAAAAATGCTTCTTTAAATTTCCTTTTTGAAAATAATTTTTCAAAACTTTTTATCTTATCTGGTAAACCTATGCTCTGATACCAAGTGAAACACCCCACCTCCGTTAGGGTCACTCTCAAAGGGAATGCCCTAATTTTGGTGGAGGTTTATAAGTATAAGTCACAGATATACAAGACAGATATAAGAACACATATTTGTAAACAGCGGAAAATCAACAACTTTTATTTCATAAAAGCAAATACGTGTTACAACAACATCACCATAATTGTCTTACATCTTTTTTTCAAAACATAACATAACACTTTCATAATCTGTCTTGATTACATTATTTAAAGAAGCATGAATAAAACATAGATAAACTGCAAAAGCCCCATAGAGTTTGTCCAAAGCCATAGTTTCAAACGAAAAGGTCCAAGCAATACATTTCCCTTCTTCAAGCTGGATGCTAAGGCTGGTCAAGCTGCAATGTTCCCTCCCTGTGGACCTGGGGAGGGGGGGAAACGGAAGAAAAGAAGACGAAAGAAAAGTAGAGTCAGACATAAAGCCTGAGTAAGTCTAGTACTATTTTGTCTATGAATAAAGAACTGGGTATGATAAGTATAAACAAGAAGTGGGAAAGCACTATAAACTTGGTTAAGTTGTCTAGGGTCGAATATACTATCGTACCCCATGTTAATCTCTGAACCCATATAAACTAGTTTCCAACTGGCACCCCATAAATCAGGGTGATGTGATCCATTCTATGATGATCGGCTCCTACTCGCATAGTTACATGTGTCTTACGGCCCCCGATGTTGTAGTTACCTATGCTGGTCCCACCATGGGGTTTATCAAGTCCCATGGCGGCGGCCCGACACAACCTTAGAATGCACAGGTATGCTACTGGTGCCCAGTGCCTTATTTTTCTGCGCCGGAGTGTGTGCACGCCCGCACCCCGTTAGAACCTACACTGCTACACCACCGCCGTCGATTTGACCTCTTACAATCAGCCCAGTAATCGTGCCCCACCCTGCCTAGTTTCAGGGTATCCTGCTACACCTTCTAGGGTTACTGCTGAAAATTGTCCCCCGTTACTAGGTTTTCTATCTCTAGCCAACATGCTAAGTTGTTTAGGTGTTTTCTAACCTAACCCCCACCAGTCCGTTTAATTTAGCATGTTCTATTTTGATTAAGTCTTTAGTTCACTTAATCCTAACAATCCTGACTCAGCCTTAATTGTCTTATTAAGGCCCTGACCTCTCACATTAGACAGGTATTGTTGTGGCTGCCTGTTGCCGGTTGGTTCCGGGCAGTCTTACGCCACAACTCAGTCTAACCTCGGGTCCTTATTGGGCTCCATGTTTAACCTCTCACATTGGATAGGTATTGTTGTGACTACTGGACAGCCGGGCGGTTCCGGGCAGGTTTACATCACAACTCAATCCAACCTCGGGTTAAACACATCGTATGTTCTACATTTACATATTTTTGTCTTTCTTCTTTATTTTCTTATATGTAAATATTTGCGGCCCATTATTAAGTTAATGGTGTAAAGGTTACACCAATCATGGGCCCAACCCATACTTGAATTTGGGCCCTTCTATTTTATATTTTCATTCATTAGTAATTTTAACCCAACGTTATTTTCCCCCGTTTAACACGTCCATTTATTATATATATGTTGGGCTTAGCCTTTTAAAGCCCAACTTAGCCATGCGAAAAGGGGAGGCTTAAAGCGAGATTACATACACAAAAAGGGGAAGGTGAGCGCATGAACTTGCAATATGACGTTGGAAATACAAAATAGAAACTGGTGTACTTGCATAGTAGTGACATATATTTTGGTCATAAAGCATAAGTGACATTAATCAAACCATGTAAACTTGTAGTTAAGTTAAGAACATCACTATCGACACATAGGCTTTAACTACAACATAAACATATATTTTTATTCAGGCATAATGTCAAACATAAGCAAAGCATGTTCATAAGACTACTACATGTTTACAAAGGTGTCTACTTTTGTGACTAATACAAAAGTATAGTTAAATTTGTTCACATAACCATGGCATAAATATTTCTAACATGAAATCATGATTTTTACTTTAGTCATGCAAACTTGCAAAAAGGGATTTTTGAATCTAATCTAGCTATGTACCACATATGTCATCATATAATTCTTGTAAACAATATAATCATGGATTTCAATTATGCAACATATCAATCATAGCCTAGTCATATTCATAAGTTTGCAAATAGGTTTTTCTAGTACAAAAGCATGTCTTAATACATAAATCATGGTGCCAAACTTTCAACATAGTTTCATATGAATTATAACAACCAAACTTGTTCCAATTACGTACAAAATGATTTATGTACAAAAATATACATCATGATGGCATAGTAGCAAAACCCCAAACTTGCATGAATTTCAATTAAACAACTACATACATGTAGCTTCAACATGGATTACATAATTTGCGAATATTCCAAACGTATACTTGCATAGAACTACCGCATGTAGTTCTTTATAATGAATAACATAATTCGAGAATATCCAAACGTATACAATATTTCAAATCGATAAGAATCATAGTAACGCACAAATTATGAATTATTTATCACCACAATCAAGTATACAAACCAACACAGTTATTTGTTCATACCAAAGTAATACTCTACTTACTATGGTGTGGCGAATTCTCGAATTTAGGGATTTGAAGATGCGATTTGATTTGATTGAGTTGCTTTATGCTTTAGAATTTGCCTCCTAATCCTCTCTCCAATTTGGTGGCTACCCCTAGTCGTTCCTCAGCAACATGGCGGCTTTGTTCTTATTTTTGAATGAATAGATTAGGGTTAGTCTAGGGTTGTTTTTATAGAGGTAATGAACTGATTAGGACCGTTGATGTTGCTCGGTTAGATCGTAGCCTTTCATCCTAAGGAGAGACCAATTAGAGCCCGCCACCTAGCCCTAATGACAAAGCAGACCACAGAAAATCGACCAACATAGAATAGGCCAGCCAGGTTGGACTGGGTTCGACCTGGCTCTGGACCAGGTCGACATGCCTGTCGACAGCCCTGTCGACAGCCCTGTCGACCTGGTTAGGCCAGGTCGACAGCCCAGTCGACCTGGGAGCGTTAGGCGGGTGTTTTCCGCCCTGGCCCAATGGGCCCCATTTTGGAATTTTAAACTGTTTTATTCTGTTTGAATTTTAAACTTAATTCAGAAACTTCCGAAGGCCATATCTTCTTCATATGGACTCCGTTTTTCGAAAACTCGGACTCTATTTCGCGTATTTTTCCGAGACGAACGCAATGGCGTATCCCGTTTCCCTTAGTTCTTTGATTTCAAGTTAATTATACTTTAATTTGTTAATTTCACAGTTATAGAATTCGCGGGGTGTTACAATATATATATATATATGGATTGAACATCTACAAAATCTTGTTAGATTTGGATTAGTGTAGCTCATGCTAGGGTATGGGTGCCACAAAATAGGAGACCCTGAAATGCCTCTCTCTCTCTCTCTATATATATATATATATGTATGTATGTATGTATGTATGTATGTATGTATGTATGTATGTATGTATGTATATATGAGACCATTTTTTCTAACGGTTTTTGTTATGTAATTGAGGATTCTGCTAATGATTTTTCTTTGCGTCTTCCCCAATCTCGATCTGGAATTCCTTCCTCAAAAAATAATCCTCCTTCCTCGACAACTTTTATACCTCCTCCAATATCAAATCCCAATATTCCAATACAACCTAGCTCTGTATCCTCTGGATCTGTGGATCGGACTTTAACTTTCATTAAATCAGTTTCAGATTTTGTTTTTAATCCTGAACAAGTTTTTAATGAATCCGATCAGTTGTGGAATAATACTTTAGCATTAATCCTGATTCACTTTAAGCTTTCGATTACTAAGATAAAGGACTATATTAAGAAAGTTTGGAGGACATTAGGGAGTTTTAATGTTCACATAACACCTCAATATCACTTTGCAGTCCAGTTTGAGATTATAGATGATTATTCACGTATTTTAGAGGGCTCAACATACTCATATTTTGGTCATCTTTTATTGGTGGTTGCTTGGAGACCTGGGTATGATTTCTCAAATAAATAAAGTGATATGATACAGATCTGGGTAAATTCTGCTATTCAAATGATAGCTAGCTTTATTTCTAAGCCTCAGATTATTGATGCAAATTCTGCTGAAAAACGATTAACGAAATATGCATGAGTTCAGATCTCTATTGATGTTCAAACTGAATTAAAAACAAAAATTCCAATTGTATTACATAATGGCCAGAAATTGGTTATTTCTGTTGAATATGAATTTGTTCCTATAAAGTGTTTAAAATGCATAATCTTGGACATGATGATGATAAGCATGATATTGCTACTGACCCTACATGGGTGCATAATGATATTGAACATTAAATTAATGAATAAAATCTAGATCCTCAAATTCCAGTACCAGTTTCTTCCAAAGATTCAGATATAGCTAATGATTTGCAAAATGAACATGAGAATGAAATCAATGTAGTTAATTCTGAATCTCAATCTTCGATACCAACTTCCCATAAATAATCAGATATTGTTACTGAATCTTTAGCTGACTTGCTTTTCTTAATTCAAAGCTTCCTGAAGACATCTTGCCAGATAATTTGAATCATATAGCTAATGCGATTGAGGAAAGAGAGCCATTGAAAGATCCTGATAAAGGAAAACAAGTGGATGCTTCATCTTTTATTGATAAAAATCCAGGTTATATGCAAAAAGGTAATTTATCAGCTTCTAATGTTAATATTGCTTCTCCTAAAAGAAATTTAAGGAGCAGTGGAACTATAAAATGACAATTATCTCTCGGAATGGCAAGGGTATGAGTACATATTCAAGAATGATGGATGTACTCTCACTCTTGACTCATACTAAATCAACAATAGTTGGTTTAGTTGAAACAGAGTTGTCTAAATCTAATCTGGATTTGTTTATTTCTTTACTACCTAATTGCTGGAAATTCTACACCAATAATTCTTCAATTTCAAATAGCCAAATTCTTTTAGTATGGGATGCTAATGTATGGGATTTAACAGTGATAGCCAGCTCTTTTCAACATTTGACCGTGGATGCATCAAATAAGGGAGGTTTTTCAATGACTTTTTCTTTGATCTATGCAAGTAACTTGTAACACCCCGTAATTTTCAATATTAATGTTCACAAATTAAAGAATAACTAATCTCAGATGTGAGAATTAAGGGAAACGGGTTGCGCCATTGTGTTCGTCTCGAAATTCTGGTTGAGATAGAGTCTGAGTTTGCGTGAATTGGAATGGCCATCGGAAGTTTCAGAAAAATTTAAATAGATTTCAAAAATTCAAATTTCAGAGTCAGAATGGGCTAGGCGGGAAATTTCTCGCCAGGGCCCGGTCGACCAGGGGGTCAACCTACCCTCACCAGGTCGACCTGCCCCCCTGGGCAGATTTGATTGATGACCAGTTTATGACTGTATGCTGAGTCATTAGGGTTTCTGATCTGCTCTGAATGGTTGGGGTTAATTCTGGGTTGATCGGACGGCCTAAATTAATCCTAAACTCTATAAAAACACATATAGATTCAAACCCTAAAATCAAATTAAAATTAGAATCATGGCCTCCATGCCGTCACCTTGCAACCTAGAATAGCCGCCACCAATTAGAGAGGAAGAACAACTAATCAAATTCAATTCTAATCTAAACCGCAACAAATTGTCTTCTTCAAAGGAAAGCTAATTCAACTTCAGAACTCAGATTTCAGAACTCAAGACCTTCTTTGAGTTGTGAGTTCGATTTCTTTAATAAAATAATTAACAATTTAATTGGATATGATGCGGATTATATGGTTATGTTGTGAATTATTGACCGCATGTTTTTATCTATGTTGTAAATTCTATAATGTTATCATCTATGTTGTAAAGTTGTGATGTTATCATCTATGTTGTAATTCTATGATGGGCTTATGTATAATCAATTCATAATGATGTTTCATATGCTAGTTTGGTTATGTTGTTGGAACTAATTCATATGATAAATCATATGTATGTATGCAAGTTAGGATGTTAACTGAGGCATGGATCATATGCAAGTTATTGAAAATTATATACAACCCTATATGTTTCATGACATCTATTTTATGTGTGAATTGGATTTAAAGTTAGGCTATGACATGTGTGAGTTATATGCTAGTATACAAAATTCTACATGCTTGTTTACATGTTCAGATGTAAGTTTACACCATCGTTATGTTGCATAAATCACATATGCAAGTATATATGCATATATGTTTGGAGTATGAATCATGTAATGTAAGTTTGTGGTTATTGCCTATACAAGTTTATACCTTATGATTAGATCTATGACATACATGGTTTATGCAAGTTTGCGACTACTGCCTAAACAAGTTTACACCTTTAGATTTAGATCTATGACATATGTAGTTTATGCAAGTTTGTGACTTTGGCCTATGCAAGTTTTAGATGAAGAACCTCATTCACACATGCAAGTTCACCCCTTATGTTTAGATCTAGTTTTATCTATATGTATGTTGTGATGTTTTCTCTTTATTCCATAAGTTAGACTATTCGAGTCTAACGTATATTTTACGTTAATCGAACGAACGTACAACGTGGGGTAATGGGATAATATTAAAAGATTTAATATTGAGAATTGGCATAAATGCCTTAAATGGCATAAAATAATTTTGTGATGAAAATTGGTATGATTTTGCATACCATAAATAGATAGACATAATTGAGTCAATTATGTTCATAGTTAAATTTGGAATTGATTGATAATTTGAATAGGGAAATTAATTCAAATTGGGGGATAATTACTTTTGCGTAATTAATCGTCTAAGATACGAGGTTAGGCTCTTTTGTGGTGTAAGACTGCCCGGACCCACCCGGAAAATCCAGCTGCCACAAATGCCAGTCTAATGTGGGAGGTCTTAGGCATAAATTAAATGCGTAACAGTTGTAAAGACACGAGGTTAGGCTCGTTTGTGGTGTAAGACTGCCCGGACCCGCCCGGCAAATCCAGCTGCCACAAATGCCAGTCTAATGTGGGAGGTCTTTATAAGGTTACGGTCTTAATGAATTAAGAAACACTTAACCAGATAAACATGTAGTGGGACATGAGGGGGTTAAGTGGGTGCCTTGGGTGGCATGTGGAATTAAGTGGGTGCCTTGGGTGGCATTTGAAATACGATTAGAAACACTTAACCAAAATTGAAACATGTAAGTGAACATGAATAAGAAGAGGGTTAGGTGGGATGTACTAGAGGGGACCAAGCTTAGGTGGATAGCTTGTGTCAAGTAATGGGGGCCCGTTTCAACCAGTAACCCATAAGTATCTTTGTGGGCTCGGCCCAAGTCGAGGACGGGAGACGCGTACTGGGCTTGACTGTAAGAGGCCAAAACGGGATTGTGGTGGCAACGCAAGTCCAACGGGTTCATGTGCGTGTGTGGGCCCGGGCTGGTAGGTAAGACGTTGTTACATCGTGTAGGTATAAGCCGTGCATTGTTGGTGGTATCGGGTTGCCACTTTGGGGAGTGATACACCCCACTATAGGGCCAGCACGGGTATTTATGGGTTAGGGAGTCGACCGCAAGGGGGTAGTGGGTACACCTAGTGGAGATAGGGGCAGGCGGCACCTATGAAGGCGACTAGGGGTGCACGAAACTACCATTATCATTATTAAGTTCTGTAGGCGGGATCAACCTTAGGGTGACTAGTGGTGGTGCAGTATAGTAATTATCTTATAGTGGTTTAGGTGCGCCTTTAACGTTATCTTTGTTCATCTTATTTCCTTGTTTACTCTGCGATACCCAATTGTTCATAGTCATTTCCTTATTTTCCAACTTATGCCTTAGCCTAGTTATTTTGGTAATTATATTGTTAAAGTTATCGCACTGGCTAGAATTTATGTCTGACCTCCTTTGTTTCCACCTCTTTTCTTCCTTTTCCCCCCAAGTGCTCAGGGTGGAACTAGCACCAATGAAGCTTGATTTTGGACAGTTGTATCTCTTGCTTTTAGAAGTTGCTTGGATCGCTGAAGTAAAAGTTCAGCCTATCTTATTTATGGCTATTTTGTGTTGGGGTTATGTCATTCAATTTATGTACTTTGATTTAGTCAAGATGGATATTATGTACTTTGACTCTGGTTTTTGATGATGTAATCAAACTTATGTGTTTACCGCTGCAATGAATAAAGTTTTAAATTTTTAAGTACTGTTTATATATGTCTTGTTGTTAAGTTTCTGTTTTATACACACTTAAAACGCTCCATAGAAGTTAATGCATTCCCTTTGTGAGTGACATTAATGGACGTGGGGTGTTACATAACTCTTATGTAGGTAGATATAATCTTTGGAATATTTTGCAGAATGAATCAAATATGGTCACAAGTTCATAGGTTTTAATGGGAGATTTCAATAATGCTTTATCCCCTAAAGATAAAAAAGGTGGACTTCCTATTCCTTATTATCAATTTAGAGGTTTTCAGAATTTTGTTTTACAATAAGATTTGAATGAGATTAAGCCTTTTGGGTTTTCTTTTACTTGGCGTAGAAGAGGCATTGCCACCAACATTGATAAAATTCTGGTAAACCATACCTGTATTCAGCAATTTCTTCATTTGAAGACTCTATCTTTATAACAATGCCCAAGTGATCATAATCCAACTTTGGTGGATTTGATTCCTACACACTTTCTTTGAATGGCTTTCCTTTTCGATACAAGAATGAGTGGCATCTTCTTCCTGGATATAATGAAGCAATTACTAAAGGCCTAAATGCAACAGTATGGGGATTTCAAAGCTACCAGTTCTTTCAAAATTTGAAAGAATGAACTGAAAAGTTGGAATAAACTAAGAGACAAAAATGATGCAAACCTGAAACAAGCAGAGCTCCTATCATCTCAACTGGAATTTACTGTTGACTAGAATCCTAAAGACATTTCTTTATATGAAGACTATCTACAAGCTAGAAAACAATTTCAGAATTTACAAAGTATTGAATTTTAAGGTTTGAGGCAACAAGCTAAAGTTGCCTGATTGCAACGAGGAGATACAAACTCTAAAAAAAATTATTCAAGAATGTCTAATAGAAGGTTTTACAATCATATTCGAGCTCTGATAGATCAACAAGGCAATCTATTATTCAAACCAGAAGAGATAGAATCTGAGGCTATTAACTATTTTTCAAAAATGTTTAATGGTCGTTCTTCAAATAGATTTCCAGATTTTGAACCTATTTCCTATATAAATGTTCAAGGCCAACAATTCTTAATGAAGCAGGTGGAGCTAGCAGAAATTCAGTAAGCTTTATTTTTGATTCATGATGAATCAAGTCCACGGCCAGATGGACAAAATACAAAATTAATGAAAATCCATTGGGAACGACTAAGGCATGACATGTTGGCAGCTATCTCTGATATTTTTATATCAGGTAAATTGCCTAAATCTCTTAATCATACTTTTATCTCTTTAATTCCAAAAAGTGATAAACCAACCGAAATCTCCCATTCCTTCCAATTTCATGTTGCAATGTCTATTATAAGATTTTTGTCAAGGTTCTCTGTTACAGATAAAAACCTTTCCTACCTTTTCTTATCTCAGAAAATCAGAGTGCCTTTATTAAAGGCAGGTATGTAGGGGATAATATACTATTAGCTCATGAAATGTTGCGAGATTTTAAAAAGAAGGGCGTAGCAAAAATGGGTGTTAAAGTAGACTTGCAGAAAGCCTATGATACTGTGAATAGGGAATTAATTTGTTTCTTAATGTCACGTATGAATTTCCCTACTCACTTTATAAATCTTATCTTTGAATATATGTCTACTGCAACATTCCCAATCATCATTCAAGGGATTTTTAAGGGATTTATCACATCATCAACAGGAATTAGACAAGGTGATCCTCTATCATCATATCTTTTTGCCATTTCAATGCAGTACTTCACTTATTTAATGGACGAAGCAACTATGAAAAAAGGATTTCTGCCTAGTGACCATTGTAAGCCTACAATTTCACATCTTCTTCATGCATATGACTTAATAATATTTGGAAAATCATCCTTGCAAAATGCCTACTCTTTAAGAATTATTTTTCAGAAGCTAAGTTCTCAAGCTGGATTAAATGTAAATGCTACAAAAACTAAAGTTTTTTTCAGTGCAAATGATAATAATTCAAGGGACATTTTGAATATTCTTGGATATGATCAAGGATGTCTACCAATTAAATTCCTTGGAGTTCCATTGTTTTCTAATTACTTACACTATTCAGAGTATAATTCATTGATTCAACATGTGCAAAGTAAAATCCAAGGTTGGGAAACTAATTTTTTGAGCTATGCAGGTAGGGCAGAATTGATCAGTACAGTTATAACTCCTACCATACTATATTGCCTTTTCATTTATCAGATCCCAGAGTTTACATTAGACAAATTAGAATCACTTTGTTCATATATTTTTTTTGGGAGGATCAGCACACAAGGTATCATGGAAAAATTTATGTAAACCAAAATTTGAAGGAGCAATTGATTGAAAAATATTTTCAGACCTCCAAAAAGCTGCTTGTATAAAATTATTATGGAATTATCTATCAAATACCTCTCTCGGGAGTAAATGGATGTATTGTAGGTATTAAAGGAATAAACATTTTTGGACAAAGGATAGGGATAATATTGTTTCTTCTACCCGGAAATCTTTGTTGAAACTTTGAACTCAATCAAAACAGCTTTTAACCAAGGTGATTTCAAAGGGATCTAATCCTTATCTATGGTTTGAACCATGGATTAACTGTCAATGCTTAGTGGATTTGTTGGGATATGACAGAGTTTATATGCTTGGTGATTCTGCTAAAAGTTGAAACAATGATAAGAAATGATGTGTTTGTACCAGAAATACACCCAGCTACCAGAGAGCTTATTCAAGAAATCAGTTCTTTTTCTACCTATCCAAGTAATAGCCAAGATTTTTATGAATGGTGTGAAGGCGGGCAATTTTCTTTTCATAAATGTTAGGACTATGTGAGAAGTCATGAAGAGAGTGATAGTATGTATTCAATAGTTTGGCATAAAAAAAGCAGTAAAAGGATGTCGTTCATTTCATACCTTGCTGTTTTGGGAAGACTGAATACGAAAGATAGGATTGTTCGTTATGGCAATATTTCAAATATCATGTGTCCTCTATGTGATATCCATCCAAAATCGGCGCAACACCTTTTCTTTGATTGTGATTATTCTTTTTTTATTTGGATTTCTCTAAGACAAAAATTGATGCTTCCTCTGAATGTTGAATCTGATTTGAGAAGTGAAGCTAGATTTCTACATTCTAGCATTAAAAGTCAGGATCAAGTTAGGAATTTGGCTTGTGCTTGTTTCACTTCTGCTACCTATTTTATATGGAAAGACAAAAATTTGAGGCTTTTTCAGAATTGAAGTACTCATTCAACTATGAAGTTAATGCAAATTGAAAAGGAGATTTTGTACCTAGTTTGAAACAATGGGAGTAAAATGACTAGGAATCCGAGGAATTCATTAATGCTTGAGTGTTGGGGAATTGAACTCTTTGATGCGGGGTAGTTGAAGGTTTTTGAAGTGGTATTAATTGGGGACATAGACTTTAAATGAGTGGGCTTTGTGGGCTGGACTGGATGTCTTTTATATTTTCTTTGCTATTGTTTTTTTTCACCTTTTTCATGTTGTACTGAAAGAGATATATGATGTAGTATACCAAATTTATATGTACTCTTTTTCCCGGTAACGCACCCATTTAGGTTTGAGGGATTACTAGGCTTTAACGAGGCATATAAAAGCGGTTTTAATTGTTTTTTGCAATAAAGTGAACCAATTTTCAAATATATATATATATATAGGGAAATTCTATCAGAACACACAGAAAAAACACAAAGTAGAACACAGTACGGCAACCCTCATATTCTTCAAATCATATCCGTTAATTTAAATGTCGTATCCTTCTTTTTCTCACGTCTTCTTCTTTTTCACATCTCTCCTTCTTTTTCTCATGTCTTCTTCTTTTTCGCATCTCTCCTTCTTTTTCTTGCATCTTCTTCTTTTTCGCACGTCTTCTTCTTTTTCTCACTTCTTCTATTTCGCACTGACGCTTTCTTCATCCACCCTCTACAACAACAAAACAACGGACAAACTTTCCTAACATCCAAAAATCTTCATCGCAAATTCTATTTCTGTTGTCATTGCGTGCTGATCTACAGTAAGCTTTTCACAACAATTTGATAAACTCAATTTATTTATACCTATTTTTGAAATCAATGTTGTTATACTTTGTTTTCTAAACTACTACTGCATGTTCATCAAACTATAGAATCTGGACATTAACGTGATTATTACTTTGCATAACATACATCTCATGTCAATTTGAGTCATTAACAGAAATGAAGAAACGTATAAAAAATAATGATGCGATGGAGCCTACAACATGTGTAATCACCTTATTCACATTAATACATACACACCCAAATAGAAAACCCATATTGATAGTAATGCGTGCAAGCCAAAAAAAATGAAAAATGAAAAAAAACATGAACAACAAATTTTTTGACCTTATTAATTTGTTACAAATTTACTGAACTGAAAAAAAAATAAAAGTAAAAATAAATCAGCTGCAGATGAACATATGTAGTCAGACAATATAAATGTTGAATGTAAACATTTCGCACATACAGATGTATATATATGTGAATGTAGATGATTACGGGTGCAGGTTTATGATGAAATCTATGAAATAAATAAATGTAGATAAGTTTTTCTGTAATCAATTCTTTATGTACCAATGAATTCGAATATGAACTTTTGTTATCAAATTCAGATCTATATGTTCAACAAATACAGTATCAATTAATAACGTAGTTTTTGAATTTTTTTGCGACTGTGTTATCTTTATTCCCATTTCCGTTCAATTGAGATATGTATACTTTTTCTATGACTTTCAGTGGATACAGTGCATGAGTTGGTCAGTCATGATGTATTTGATGGATCATCCCATGGTGCAACCGATGGAGGGGGCGAAAAATTAATAACAAGCTTGGCTCTTCTTCATCAACAGACAAAGGTATAAGAATTTTGATGCAACAAAAAAATAAAAGGAAAAAATAAATCAGCTGCAGATGAACATATGTCATCAGACAATATAAATGATGAATGTAAACATTTCATACACATAGACGTATATATGTGTGAACGTAAATGATCGAAGAATAGTTTAAGATGAAATCTATGAAATAAATAAATGTATATAATTTTGTCAAATCAATTGTTTATATACCACTAAATTTAAACATGAAGTTTTGTTATGAAATTCAGATCTACATGTTCGACAAATATAGTACCAACTCATAATGTAATTTTTGATTTTTCTGCGACTGTGTTAACTATGTTCCTATTTCCGTCCAACTGAGATATGTGTACTTTTTTATGAATTTCAGTGGATACAGTGCATGAGTTGGTCAGCCATGATGTATTTGGTGCAACCAATGGAGGGGGAGACAAAATAAATGATACTAACAACCTTGGTTCTTCTTCATCAGCAGACAAAGGTATAGAAATTTTGTCGCAACCACATATTGGGATGATTTTCGATAGTTTAGAGGAAGAAAAAAGCTATTATATTGAATATGGCCGACAAAAAGGTTTTGTTGTTCGCATTCGATCATCGAGTAAAACTATTCCTTTAGTCGATGTAGTTTCTTCTGTCAGTTTAGTTTTATGAGTACATGTTATGATGTATAGTTTCCATATATATTTTTATATTAATTTTTATCAATAAACTATATCTTTACCCTTATGATGACCGGTTCATGATAGAAAAAGATAACAATTTCGTTACTTTTTATGCCTGAAAAGCATGATGAATGGAATTGTCTTCTTTTGGATTTGCCATGCTCTTGGCCTTTATTTTAACACATCTGCTAAACTTATATGCAACATATAACAATATTTTAATTGGTTCAACTACTAATCTTGAATTACTGCATAGCTTATGTTATTTCAAATGCCAGAGATATTTTTTTAGATCATAATTGGAGTGGTTTCCTCCTTCAGTCAAAGTTAAGAAACTTTGAAAACGTCTATGTTTACATTAATTATCATTCTACCGATTGATGTTCTTGACAAAGATTCTTGGATGTAAATATCCAAGTAAATTACAAGCAAGATTCTTGGTTGTAAAAATTGTTGAAGATTCATTTTTTCGCACAAATTGTAACAGACGGAGAAGAGGATGTAACATTGTAAGGAGTGGATATTGTGGACATGAATTGGATTGGGGTTTACTATGATAAACGTTTGCAGCGAAGGGACATCATTTCCAGTTTCAGAAATAGGTGAGTATACAATTTGCTGTGCCAGTTTGTTGTGGGATTGAAAATTTCGCTTGATTGGATTGGAGAAGCGATGATTTTCTGTGCGCGGAGATTTTTACAGATGCCTTTTTATATATATTAAACACGAAGAAGAAGAGCGGAGCGAAGTGGAGAATGAAGAAGGGAGAATGATGTGGCCTGCAGACTGACGATGTAGATTGAACAGATCCAAAGGACGCTAGCATGTTTCATTGTGTGTGTTTTTAAGTTGTGTCCAATTAGACGCTCCCATACACACACACACACACACACACACATACACACATATTGACACACACATATGGTTTTGACTTCAGAACGGTGTACTAATAAGCAAATAAAACATAAACTACTACTATTTTGTGTAAAGATAAGCAGTCTTAGAATTACGCTTCACATATTATATATCTTGATGATGTATGCATCCTTTTGTTTTAGTCTTGACCTTCTATCTTTAATACTTTTATATCATTTGCACGAACATTCTACTTCTTCCAAAAATAACGTGAACAAACATTTACGTTGTTTCTTCATAATTATATATTTTCACTAAGGGTGTGTTCTTTGGTCCTAAACGGACCCGTTGAGCAACGGACTCGTCCGTTACTCAACGGTCCATTTAGGACCGATGAGCCAACAACTCAAATTTGAGTCGTTGGCTCCTTCTCTTCCCCACTCTTCCCCCTTATAACACCTTCTTCCAACCCTTCTTCCATCCTCACCTCTCCTATACCCTCTTCCTCTTATGTTTCTATTTCAACTTTGAAGTGAAAGCAATGGAAAATCCATTTCCAAATGATGGTGATTCTGATTTAGAAGCTTTGGAATGTATTGAACTAATTGGAGCGTACTTACGTGATAGACGTAGCAATTTAAGACGTCAGATGCATACTTCGACGTTTACTGGTTTGATGTGGATAGACGACATACTGAACGGTCATTAGGGAAGATGTCAAAGGCAGTTTCATACGAAACGGTTATGTTTTCTTTCGTTATGCGATAGGCTGGAAAGTTGCGGATTGACTACTTCGCAAAACGATATTGTTTGAGAAGCAGTTGGAATATTTTTATACACTATTTCCACCTCTAATTCGAACAGACAAGTGGCTGAAAGATTTCAACGGTCAGGTAGCACAATATTTCATTATTTTCATGTTGTTTTGAATGTCGTTCTAATATTATCTACCGCTATTATAAAACCGATTGATCCTCAATTTAACTCAATTCCAGCTGAAATTAGCAATGATAACCGTTACTATCCGTACTTTAAAAACTGTATTAGTGCCATAGACGGTACACATGTATTGGCACTACCTCCAGATCGAATTGTTCCGTTTATAGGACGAAACGGATACACTACACAGAATATTTTGGCTGTGTGCTCATTCGATTTACTATTTACATATGTTGTATCTGGTTGGGAAGGTACTGCACACGACAGTCGAATTTTTAATTCTGTGGTGAATTTTGCCGATTCTGGATGGATATCACATAGAGGACACATGATATTTGAAATATTGCCATAATGAACAATCCTGTCTTTTGTATTCAGTCTTCCCAAAACAGCAAGGTATGAAATGAACGACATCCTTTTATTGCTTTTTTATGCCAAACTATTGAATACATACTATCACTCTCTTCATGACTTCTCACATAGTCCTAACATTTATGAAAAGAAAATTGCCCGCCTTCACACCATTCATAAAAATCTTGGCTATTACTTGGATAGGTAGAAACAGAATTGATTTCTTGAATAAGCTCTCTTGTACCTGGGTGTATTTCTGGTACATACACATCATTTCTTATCATTGTTTCAACTTTTAACAGAATCACCAAGCATATAAACTCTGTCATATCCCAACAAATCCACTAAGAATTGACAGTTAATCCATGGTTCAAACCATAGATAAGTATTAGACCCCTTTGAAATCACCTTGGTAAAAAGCTGTTTTGATTGAGTTCAAAGTTTCAACAAAGACTTCCGGGTAGAAGAAGCAATATTGTCCATATCCATTGTCCAAAAATGTTTATTCCTTGAATACCTACAATGCATCCATTTACTCCAGAGAGAGGTATTTGATAGATAATTCCATAATAATTTTATACAAGCAGCTTTTTTGAAGTCTAAAAATATTTTTTAATCAATTGCTCCTTCAAATTTTGGTTTACATAAATTTTTCCATGATACCTTGTGTGCCGATCCTCCCAAAAAAAATCAGAACAAAGTGATTCTAATTTGTCTAATGTAAACTCTGGGATCTGATAAATGAAAAGGCAATATAGTATGATAGGAGTTATAACTGTACTGATCAATTCTGCCCTACCTGCATAGCTCAAAAAATTAGTTTCCCAACCTTGGATTTTACTTTGCACATGTTGAATCAATGAATTATACTCTGAATAGTGTAAGTAATTAGAAAACAATGGAACTCCAAGGTATTTAATTGTTAGACATCCATGATCATATCCAAGAATATTCAAAATGTCCCTTGAATTATTATCATTTGCACTGAAAAAAAACTTTAGTTTTTGTAGCATTTACATTTAATCCAGCTTGAGAACTTAGCTTCTGAAAAATAATTCTTAAAGAGTAGGCATTCTGCAAGGATGAGTTTCCAAATATTATTAAGTCATATGCATAAAGCAGATGTGAAATTGTAGGCTTACAATGGTCACTAGGCAGAAATCCTTTTTTCATAGTTGCTTCATCCATTAAATAAGTGAAGTACTGCATTGAAATGGAAAATAGATATGATGATAGAGGATCACCTTGTCTAATTCTTGTTGATGATGTGATAAATCCCTTGAATGATGATTGGGAATGTTGCAGTAGACATATATTCAAAGACAAGATTTATAAAGTGAGTAGGGAAATTCATACGTGAAGAAACAAATTAATTCCCTATTCACAGTATCATAGGCTTTCTGCAAGTCTACTTTAACACACATTTTTGCTACACCCTTCTTTTTAAAATCTCGCAACATTTCATGAGCTAATAGTATATTATCCCCTACATACCTGCCTTTAATAAAGGCACTCTGATTTTCTGAGATAAGAAAAGGTAAGAAAGGTTTTAATCTGTAACAGAGAACCTTGACAAAAATCTTATAATAGACATTGCAGCATGAAATTGGAAGGAAATGGGAGATTTCGGTTGGTTTATCACTTTTTGGAATTAAAGAGATAAAAGTATGATTAAGAGATTTAGGCAATTTACCTGATATAAAAATATCAGAGATAGCTGCCAACATGTCATGCTTTAGTCCTTCCCAATGGATTTTCATTAATTTTGTATTTTGTCCATCTGGCCGTGGACTTGATTCATCATGAATCGAAAATAAAGCTTCCTGAATTTCTGCTAGCTTCACCTGCTTCATTAAGAATTGTTGGCCTTTAACATTTATATAGGAAATAGGTACAAAATCTAGAAATCTATTTGAAGAACGACCATTAAACATTTTTGAAAAATAGTTAATAGCCTCAGATTCTATCTCTTCTGGTTTGAATAATATATTTCCTTGTTGATCTATCAGAGCTCGAATATGATTGTAAAACCTTCTATTAGACATTCTTGAATAAAAAAAATTTAGAGTTTGTATCTCCTCATTGCAATCAGGCAACTTTAGCTTGTTGCCTCAAACCTTGAAATTCAATACTTTGTCAATTCTGAAATTGTTTTCTAGCTTGTAGATAGTCTTCATATAAATAAATGTCTTTAGGATTCTAGTCAACAGCAAATTCCAGTAGAGATGATAGGAGCTCTGCTTGTTTCAGGTTTGCATCATTTTTGTCTCTTAGTTTATTCCAACTCTTCAATTCATTAATTCAAATTTTCAATTTTTGAAAGAACTAGTAGCTTTGAAATCCCCATACTGTTGCATTTAGGCCTTTAGTAATTGCTTCATCATATCTAGGAAGAAGATGCCACTCATTCTTGTATCGAAAAGGAAAGCCATTCAAAGAAAGTGTGTAGGAATAAAATCCACCAAAATTGGATTATGATCACTTGGGCATTGTTATAAAGATAGAGTCTTCAAATGAAGAAATTGCTGAATATAGGTATGGTTTACCAGAATTTTATCAATGTTGGTGGCAATGCCTCTTCTACGCCAAGTAAAAGAAAACCCAAAAGGCTTAATCTCATTCAAATCTGATTGTAAAACAAAATTCTGAAAACCTCTAAGTTGATAATAAGGAATAGGAAGTCCACCTTTTTAATCTTTAGGGGATAAAGCATTATTGAAATCTCCCATTAAAACCCATGAACTTGTGACCATATTTGATTCATTCTGCAAAATATTCCAAAGATTCTATCTACCTACATAAGAGTTACTTGCATAGATCAAAGAAAAAGTCATTGAAAAACCTCCCTTATTTGATGCATCCACGGTCAAATGTTGAAAAGAGCTGGCTATCACTATTAAATCCCATACATTAGCATCCCATACTAAAAGAATTTGGCTATTTGAAATTGAAGAATTATTATTGCGGAATTTCCAGCGATTAGGTAGTAAAGAAATAAACAAATCCAGATTAGATTTAGACAACTCTGTTTCAACTAAACCAACTGTTGTTGATTTAGTATAAGTCAAGAGTGAGAGTACATCCATCATTCTTGAATATGTACTCATACCCCTGACATTCCAAGAGATAATTGTCGTTTTATAGTTCCACTGCTCCTTAAATTTCTTTTAGGAGGAGCAATAGTAACATTAGAAGCTGATAAATTACCTTTTTGCATATAACCTGGATTTTTATCAATAAAAGATGAAACATCCACTTGTTTTCCTTTATCAGGATCTTTCAATGGCTCTCTTTCCTCAATCACATTAGCTATATGATTCAAATTATCTAGCAAGATGTCTTCAGGAAGCTTTGAATTAAGAAAAGCAAGTCATCTAAAGATTCAGTAACAATATCTGATTATTTATAGGAAGTTGGTACCGAAGATTGAGATTCAGAATTAACTACATTGATTTCATTCTCATGTTCATTTTGCAAATCATTAGCTATATCTGAATCTTTGGAAGAAACTGGTACTGGAATTTGAGGATCTAGATTTTATTCATTAATTTAATGTTCAATATCATTATGCACCCATCTAGGGTCAGTAGCAATATCATGCTTATCATCATCATGTCCATGATTATGCATTTTAAACACTTTATAGGAACAAATTCCTATTCAACAGAAATAACCAATTTCTGGCCATAATGTAATACAATTGGAATTTTTGTTTTTAATTCAGTTTGAACATCAATAGAGATCTGAACTCATGCATATTTCGTAAATCGTTTTTCAGTAGAATTTGCATCAATAATCTGAGGCTTAGAAATAAAGCAAGCTATCATTTGAATAGCAGAATTTACCCAGATCTGCATATTTCTTTTTTTTCTTTTTTTTTATTTCCCGCTGAATGAGATTGTTAAAGGGAAAAGGGGAATCTTAGGGTGTTTAAATATATATATATATATATATATATATTAATAATTTAATATTATTATTTTTCTATAAGAGTTGACTTTTTATTCAAACCCCGTTTCGAACTCAACGACTGTCTCCCCTAGCGTAATACCCCTATTCCGAACACAATAGGATATGCTTCGCAAGCCAATTCGAACGTTACGATCAGTTTTCGTTTAAATTAAAATATAAATCATTATATTTTAAATTCAAACGCACATTTCAATTTACTGGGGTCACATACTGATTCTAGAAATTTCAAAAAAATTATTTCTAGCTTCGTATTGACGATACGGTCCTAACAAAACTAATTTCGTCAAATTTGAAGAACGTTTGAAAAATAGCCAGTTTCCGGTCGATCAAAATTGACTGAAACTGCCCAAACACGTTTAGCTTCGCCACGCTCACATATTGATTCGAAAAATCATGAATTTTGGAATCTAGCAATAATTCGACATCCCAGATTCAACAAAAGTGGTTTCATCGAAAACAGAGATCGTTTGCAAAATTTCCATTTTAAAGGGCCAAAATTCCATAGCGATTATTCTGAATTTTCAACTGGGCATAAATTTTTATTCCCGCTACGAAATTTCAATTTTTCGGATTCGTTGGAAAGATATTTTCAAATAGATTCTAATATTTTTGGTTTCGCTAAAATCCGATTTATTTTTAATCCTATACATTCATTTGAAATTTAAAATTGAATTTTTGAACTACCGCGCCATTTCCAATTCCTTTTATAATTAAAAATAAATATTTATATTCTAACGTCGATTCAAATAAATATATACATTCTGTTTCTACTCAAAATAAATTTCTCGTCGCCATTATTTAAAATAATTCATTTTAAATATTCAAAATTCACTAAAATTGCCAAAATAAAAATTTTAAATTGGTTCGGATTTCCGGGTTGTTACAATCTCCCCCGCTTAAAACTTTTCGTCCCCAAAAAGGAACGAAGCTGAAAATTGTTTAACTAATCAACTCAACTTTCATTATTTTCATTATGGCTTAAGTTCTTTAACTTTTTAGTTTCTAAGAACTTTTCAAATTCTTCAAAAATTTGGCTAACACCCTAAATTTTCGAAAAATTTCGCCATAACCTCCCCTGCACAGGAGCACCAGGAAAATCCCGAAATTGCCATACAGGCCTCTCCAATCCAAAAAGAAAAAGAAACAGCCAAGCGGCTAGCCAATCGGCTCATAAAATCATCCAAACCCAAGAAATTAGTAAACATGTACCTATTTGTCGGGCAAACAATTTTATTCTTCTGCTCTAGCCTCTTTGCAATGACTTGTTCAACGGATACACATATATGTACATGCATGCATGCAATTCAAAACAATTTCCAATACAGTTCAATGTTTGATCAATTTAGCTAAATGGTTCAAATTTTAATTAATCAACCAATAATCAAACAACACAATCAGCAATCAATTAGTTGATTAACGTTTCAAATTCATAATTTTGATATATAGTCAAAATCACATTTTTGATGCCAAATCACAACAATAGACCCTATCTAATTTTGGTTCTCACACCAGTCAATTGGAAATATATAGAAATCCCATTTTCGTCACTTGAAAATAAATACTGGTGATGGTATACTTCATCATCAGGATCATGTCCGGGTGACTAGAGTGTGACTTTATATCTACCCAGTATATTTGAGACTTCGTATACACATGGATCAGACGTATATGTAAAATCTTTATATACTCGATTGTCCAAATCAATTTAAAATAAAATATTCAAATACGAATAATTGATTTAAATTTTCAAAACAAAATTTGTTTTCATTTTCATTTTAAAAATACACTCTTCACACTCGTTCTAGGATACTACTGATCCTATCTCTAACGAGTCATTCTTATGGGATATTACTAATCCAATCTCTGATGAATTCTTTCGTTTGGTTCTAACGTGTCTTGTTCTCCGAGCTCTGTAAACCAAAGCTCTGATACCAAATGTAATGACCCGAACTTCCCCGTGAAGGGAAGCCTAGATTGCTTTGAGAACAAGCCACATCGGAACACAGACAGAAGAACATTTCATTGTTTATTACAACAGTTCCATCAGAATAAAAGAATATACAGAGTATGAATAAATATTATACATCAGAAAAATATCAGAGATTCAATTTACATTACATAGCAGCGGAAAAATTATACAAAACACAACTGAAAGTAATACACGGATATAGAGCTTTCCGAGTATCATTCCAGCTGTAAACCAGGATCCTTTGAATACAAAACCAAAACTACTAGCTGCCCGTGCAGAAAATAAGGGCACCCAGAGTTTAGGTTAAAACAATAAATTCCAGGTCAGTCATGTGACTGGTGTGAGAACTAAAACAGTTATTTAAAACTTTACTTTAAATCATATATATCAAGGGACCACGCCGTATAACATGGAACGGATTTCCTCCCAGGAATACTAGTGCATATAACAAAACAGCGCAATGCTTTTTGGAAAAATGAAGCTATTATAAGATCCAGGTCCCATCACACAATGCAACGCAAGCCGGAGGATAGGGTTTTCCCTTACAATAGCCAAAAATGCTGGTACGTGAAATTTCATCTTTTATTATTAATTGAAGTGTATAGTGTCAAAACAATTTCAATCATAAGTATCAATCATAGACGGCATAAGTGCCCCATATCACTATGTCGCCATATATAGGTTTACAATCAAAACCGCAAAGTCACGTATTGGAAGTTGGATTTCCATCTGTGAACCAAGGCAAGGAATTGTCCTAACCGCTTCGAGACTGTCTAGCCCGAGTCTTAGGAACAGAACGCATCGTCCCTTGGATCGTCAGGGTCGGTCCACTCGATGTGGATTATAATGCCTGAACACTGCGTTTCCCGCCCTATGGGGCGTAAATGAGCCAAATGACTCCATCGGTCCCGGATCGACCGATATAACCGAGGCGCCTTGAAATCCATCATCCACATAAGTAAAATGTCAGGCCATGTAAAAACACTGACACCACTCCTAACTAGAATGAAACGCATGCCCTCCCTGAGGTCCTTCCCCCGTTTCTGGTTCACACCGGGGTGTGAGGCTCGCGAATTAACGCTACACAAAGATACGCAACAAAGGCCATGCTTTGATTATCAACCACAAGACCCTGCTTTTCAACAGAAGCCTTGATCATTTGCATCTCATCATGCCACACAGGCAATTCACGCTATGCAACCGATGTATATGAATCACACAGAATGAAATCCGATGTCAGACACACATCCATTTACAAGTTCGTTCTGGGTCTGAACGAAACCGGAGGAACCTTATTCCTCGCGTATCCATCGATCTCCAAGTACGTCTGGACGATCACCAACTGATTCCCTCCTATTGGGTGTACAACCCAATCAAGATCATCAGTAATAATCCAAACGATGTGAATACCTCTGGTCTTCAACCAACGTCTTCATCTTCGACTTATCGTCGAATCAGTTATTCAGAATGGGTATAAACTCGACCTTTCCGAATAACTCGCGTATATAATAAATAAGTTAACACAACATATGCCTCATTCTAATTCAAAATATTCTTTTATTCAAATATTCACATCTATTGGGAAAGGTTCCCACTAATTTCATCAAAGATAAATTCTTTTAAATTTATTCCTTAATCTTCCTTTAGATTTCAATTCAAACCAAATTATGGTTTATCCAAACTAGTCGGGATTAACGAACCTTACCGAAGTAATCATTTGTTTTAAGTTTCCCAATCCAACCTATTCATCCCATGAAGTAAAACTGGTAATACTTCATATCTAACACCACGGTGTTATCGGTAAAATTAATTACCATTTCACGTTTAAATCTAATTAAAGATTTAACTATCGCTTGGAGCAAAACTGGTGATACTCCATTCTCGATCATTTCTTGAATTTGATAATTTTAGTTATCAAATACACCTTTCAATCTATTTAAAGATTCATTAAAACTTTAATTCAGCTTTAATTTCCAAAAATCATTACTTAATGATTCTTCAAAGTTAAGAAATAAATCTTACCTTTAACGGGGTTAAAGAACTAATGTCGTTTAAAACACAGTTCACGATAAACCCAAAATCTCAGTCCATTAACAATGGAATCTTCACAGAAAACAGATCAATATATATAATCGATGTGAACTTCCATATCAAACCGATAATATAAATGGAATAACGGCGAGACCTTTTAAAATCCATATATATATATATTAACAGTCTTGCTCTACAGAAGCTCACCTCGATTATTACCCAATCGAATTCCATTCAAGTTGTAATGACCCAGATTTCCATAACATCGGAGTTGACTATATTAATCATACGTCCAACCCAAATATCACGAAAATACAGAACATTTTTTTTTAGAAGAAAGAGATAGAAGAAGAACAGAAATAACAACACAGAATCTCACATCACAGCGGAACAAAATATAATATATTATAACTTTTGAAATACAAAATCTCAACTGTATAACATACACTTATCAGAGTACAACACTTACAACATAACGAAACAAACTCTATATAACTAACGCTGAAGCCTCCTGCTCCAAGCTCCTTTAGATAGATCTGTAAAATCCTGAACTACTTGACTGCCCGTAGCAATTAGGCACCCAAGAGTTTAGGTAAAACAAAACAAATAAACTCCGGGTCAGTCATGGGACTGGTACGAGTAAACAGTTTAAAACAGTTTCAGAAAACTAAATGATATCTCATAAGACCACGCCGTATATCACGGAACGGGTTTTTCCCTTATGAGAATCCAAACGCTTGATTTAACTTTCACAATCCCTTTGAAAGGAACGATAATCTTTATATCAAAACTCTTTTGATATTATAGTAATGTCTAAATCAAGTAGATAACAATCTAGTGAAACGTTTGCATCTCACGTTCCACATATATAATATACAATCATAAACCGCAAGCACGTATTGGGTAATGCATTTCTAACTATAACAAGGTATGGAACCACCTTCCTCTGGTATATCTCTAGAGGAGAATACACCGAGTTCAACAAGAACATCTTGCAACTCAGCCACACATGACCGACCACTCATTTAGCTTGAGTGTATCGAATGTATATCACCAACGGTTGGGATCAGCAACCGTTTCCCGAATGGGACAGCATCGACAATAGATTTTTAGAAGTAAATGAAACTCTAGATCAGGTGATTATACACCCTAATAGGTGCGACCTACAAAGCCATGCTGCTTGCCCGATTTCTGTCATTTACCGGTTGATGAGGCTAGAAGCTACGCTTTATCATCACGCCAGATTCACTTCGAATGCCACATCGTCAAATCCATCAAATCACCGATTGACGTCCTCAACAGTACATTACGTGTTAGCTAAAAGAAGTTTCCTTCTCCGCTTCCACTCTTGGTACGGTTGAAGAAATCAATGTACGTGACCTTTCTGGACATACTCTGTCAGACATTCATCTATACACGTCACCCAGGAACAGGATGAATCGAAGGCACAATTTCTATTAATAGAAAAAGTCCTTGCACTCTACTCCGTCTTCGATTTTCTTTATATAATCTGATTCGCACGCTACTGCCAATACGGAGTGGGTCTTCGGATAATAATCCAACCGTTCTCTCCATATTGACAACGATGGTCAAAACTCCGATGGAAAACATTTCCGAATATCGCCTTCCTTTATTTTCTAGCTTTAGAAATATTTATTATTCTATTTCCAAGCTTACATTTATTTGGGTTAAAATGGATGTTGTGTAAAACATCGTTACGACAACCCAAATACTATATTCAACTAACTCTTATCCAACATTGATCTTCGAGCTTGAAATCTTACTGTTTATATGTTAATAATGAAATCAATCAAGTTGGGGTATAACTACCTCTCAGACCTTGACTGAATAACATTTATAACATCAAAACAGATGTGACTACTTACTCGAATAATCAATACCATACAACTACTGATTCACTTTTAAACACGTATACACTTCCTCTTTCTATTCTTACTATATTTTATTCTAGACTTCCTTTTTGATTATACTATTCTATTTCTAAGTTCGTTTCCTTATCGACTACTATATATATTGATACGTTGATTTCTAACTATCAAATTATCTTAAAAATATTCTATCTCCTTAAATTCCCGGAAAAATTCGCCATAACCTCCTTTGTACCGGGAGCATCGGGAAAATCCCCAAACTGCCACACAGGCCTCTCTGATCAAAAAGAAAAAGGAAAAGCCAAGCGGCTTGCCGATACGGCGCATAAAATCTCATATATAAATTTAAATACGTACCGTTTTGTCTGGCATTCTATTTATTTCACTTCTATACTTTATTCCAAACCTGTCTCCTGTATGTCTATACCTGTCCAATCTATTTTAACTATACCAATCGTTTTAACTCAATTTGTTAATTAAATCTGTTAATTAACTTCTTAGTCTAATCCACTTCTATTTATCCAAATCTATTTATAATAAATCCCATTTTAATTTCAATATTCAAATTCCATTTGAAATACTATATTCAAATTCTATAGTTAAACTCCATTTGAATTCTATTCTTCAAATTCTATTTCAATTCCTTATATTCAAAGTCCATTTGAATTCTCTGCATTATTTATAAACAACGTTTATAACTTCAATTCAAATCCCACCTTTCCATTTATAAAAAACGTTTATAAATTCAATTCAAATCCCATATTTTCATTTATAAACAAAGTTTATAAATTCGATTCAAATCCCATATTTTTATTTATAAACAGAGTTTATAATTTCAATACAAATCCCATATTTTTATTTATAAACAGAGTTTATAAATTCAATACTCGTTTTATATATCTTCAAAACAAGTAAATATTTCCTATAGTTCATTAAAAATTCAAATTCTATTTATAAAAATAGAATTCACTTTTTAAATCTCAAATACCCTTTTAGGGTATTTTATAAATCAATATCCCAAGCCCCAGTGACATTTAAACAATCAAATCAACCAATTTTCAATCATTTGATTTTTAACACATCATATATGAATATATATGAAATCAAACAAACAAACAAACAGAATATATATATTTTTGAGGAATCCAGTTGGATTCCTCCAACCTGTTTTTCCTGCATCCACAGACGTTAGTCAACATAGTAATACCCATCCTGCTTCGAGGCAGGATATCGCAGTATAGAAGGTCATCCACTAATCATAGCGTGGGGCGTATAGGGTAATCATCCGCTATGAAACTGCGGGCATCCGCTAATAAAACTACGGGAATCCAACCAATCATCAACCTAATGTGTATATATATATATATATCCTAAATAACTAATATATATTTTAAAACAATCAGACAGCATTCAAACAAGCACAGACAATTATTTTTAACTATATAAAAATAAATTTCTAAAAAAAAGGTGAGATTTACTCACCAGGGTCTTAATTTGCCGAGTACCCCATTTTAGCTTATCGTATAGATTTCACGGTTTCTTCATACCTCTGTTTCCAATGTAAACAATACAAATATATTTCAGTTATTGAACTAGACTAATTTAAATAAATTATTCATGTGTAAACTAGTATTCCAATTAAATCCTTAACCGAATGGTCTACAGATTTTAGTTCTTTTCTAACTACTCTATAGGTTTATACCATTTTACTTTAAATCCATGGATAAAAATAAAAAAATCAAATTTTCTTTAGTTAGTTAATGAAATATAACTAATTCCGATACATTTACCAATAACCACATTATTTATTTTAACTAAATAAATTTCTTTGAATAAATTACTAATTTCATAAATGATTTTCCATTTAAGATAAAAATCGAAAGCATACCTTAATCATATTTCAAAACTTTTCTTTTCGCTTCCTTAAATCCAAAACGAGCTGTACCAAAACGATCTCCAACCATTTACAATATCACTCTGTCCTTAACCCATTCAACCACCAGCAAATGCGAACTCCATTCGCTCCTTCAAAACTGCATATAAGTATACATCGACCCCTCCATTTCCAGTACAACATTCCAATGTATAGTCCTATTCATTGATTAACCCTTTATAAATTTATATTAAATACTTAACATAAATAATTAAATTCTTTATTCTATGAGTTTTAAAATTTTGAAAAGGTGTATACCTCGTTGATTGCAAACATCGACCAATCCATGAATAACTCAGCAAATCCCTGATCTTGCAAAACAACCCCAAACTGATTCGCGTTACTTCGGCATTTCGTCGAACATGTCACCGACAGTCTCCATTCTCAATTTCTACCACCAACTCACCCATTCACCAGTGCCAACGCCGAACTGCTGTAGGATACCCACACAAAACACTGAACCTTCATCACCTACTGCCACAAACTCACACCATAACTCCATCGCGTTTACAAATTACAGATCTCGCATCACAGAACTTTATCGCAGCACCTTGTCTTTGAAAACCACTGCTCGCGCTCCTACCCTAAGTCCTTGACGCCTCCGAATAACCCATCGACGCCTCAAGTACTGATCGCGAGGAGCCCTAGCTGTTGCGGTGAACCTTAGTACTGACAGCATTTACCAAGTCGCAACCTCGACTTTACTTCCTGGGCTTCAAATTACACCGTCGCGCGATTCCTGTTGCTTGAAATCTTGCTCTCGATATGAAATCGACTTCCCGCTTCTGCCTTGAACACTTCGAACACCTCCCAGAATTACATCGTTATTCCCTCCACACGCAAGCATCTCGGTTTCAACTTCGAGTATCAGGAGGATATAGCGATTCCTATTTATCTCTTGTGCTCAAATTTTGATTTCTATGAATTGGGGAAAATGAAGACTTCGGTTTGGTTTTAGAGTTTCTGAAAAGGAATTAAAGAGGAGTACAGAGGGGTGCGGCATTTATAAGAGGAAGGGAACGAGAAAAGTGAGACGTGTTTCGTCTTCCTCCCTTTCATTTTCTGGAGTTTTTAAATCGAACAGCAAGGCTATTTTCATTTGCCTTGTTGCTTTGTTTTCTAACCACCCAACTAGATATTTTATTTTATAATTGAAACGGTGTCCTTTGATTTAAAATCCCCTTGACTGCGAACCCCTTTTTGAACCCAACAACTGTCAATCCTAGGGTTATACCACCATTCCGGACACACTGGGATAGGTCACGAGGTCCAATTCGATCTTCTGTGGAAGATATTAATATAAACCAATATAAATTAATTTTGAAACACTTTATTTCCTTGATAATAAATTAATATTATTATCGTTATAAATTCAAATAAAATTTCCTATAAATTATTTGAACTGTATTTAATTCAAATTAAAATTTGAATTCAACTAAATCCATTTTCGTATTCTGATTATTTAATATATTCAATATTAGATTGAATTTGATTTTTAAATTGATAACTCAAATATAAAATTCCATTTATATTTATCCACCCAATATTTAAATCCATATTAAATATTTAAAATTAACCCCCTAAGAATCCGGGTCATTACATTCTTCCCCACTTAAAAATAATTTCATCCTCGAAATTGCTAAGGTAGAAAAAGTGCTACAAAGCCATTAACTTTTCAAAATCTTACTTATGTTGAAACTCAATATTTCAAATTTCACAAATTTTAGTCTTACCAAAACTTTTGGTCTTCACTTATTCACATCTGATTCATATTCCCTTCATATGTATTTCGATTTTATTTAAATTGATTCTGATCAATTTATTCACTTTGGTCCATTTAACTTGTTTATACTCAAGTTGAATTCTATTTTCCATTCAAATTCCATATTCGATTCGAATATACATTCGAAATTTGAATTCACTTTCCAAGGTCTTATTTCGATTCAACTTTGATTAACTAATTTCTCCTTCACTTAGTTAATTCTGTTCAATAATCAGAAATATGATTATTGTTTCCCAAATCATTTTATCTACTTCACTTGAGGTCACATTCATTTTATAACTCAAGTCTATATTTTGCTCATGGCCATTCGGATTTTATTTACTTTAAAAATCCTTTTACTTATATATATAAACCATTGTGATTTTTAATGGTTTCTGGCGCTGCACTTTTTTTGAAATTTGATTTTGACCTATCTCAAAATCTATTCGACGAAACCCAGATTTTTCTCTTCTATTAGAAAACTATTATCTAACTGGTCCTGACGGTTCTTGTTTCAAAGAATTTCGACTTAATTTGAGTCCTGTATACTCGATTGAAGTTCGAGTCGCCAATTTACGAACTGCAGCGCTGCGGCGAGTTAGTTTTAATTATATTTATATATAAACTTTTAAACTTCGTTAAAATGAATTCAACTCCATTTTAAATCTATTTGGATTTCAAATATTCGAACTCCCTTTAATTCTCTTTGAATTCAAATATTCAAACTCCTCTTTATATCCTATTTGAATTCAAATATTCAAAGTCCACTTTAATTCTCTTTGAATTAAAATATTCAACTCCTTTTTATATTCTATTTGAATCCAAACATTCAAAGTCTATTTTTATTCTATTTGAATTCAAATATTCAAACCCTATTTTTATTTCTATTTGAATTCAAATTCCACATTTTACTCTCTTTGAATTCTATATTCAACCCCTTTTGAATTTCTCTTTGAATTTTATATTCAAACCCCTTTTGAATTTCTCTATTCAAAATACTCTTTGAACTTCTATATTTCAAATTCTATTTAACTCCTTATATTCAAATTCTATTTAACTCCTTTGAATTCAAATTCTAATTTAATTCCTTTGAATTCAAATACCTTATTTAGATATCTTTGCATTTTCTATATGAACGCCTCATTTGAAATTTCATATGTTCAAATTCCATTGGGTTATATATAACCATTTCAGTTCTTATAATCTTATGCGATTATAATCCTAACAATCAACTCAACCATTTAAAACAATATCGTGTCCAATCTTCTGTTCAAGTGTTTATAAACTCCTATCGACGTCGTGGCGTCCCATGATTCGATCAGAATTCATAATTCACTCAACAGACTAGTCAACACAATATAAAACAGTTTTTATATCAAATAACAAATACGCTCTCTCGTATATATATACACACTCAACTCATTCTAGGATACTACAGATCCTATCTCTAATGAGCACATTCCAACAAGCCTAGGTATTCGCTCAACCTGGCTCTGATACCAACGGTAATGACCCAGATTTCCATAACATCAGAGTTGACTATATTAATCATACGACCAACCCAAATATCACGAAAATACTGAACATTTTTTTTAGAAGAAAGAGATAGAAGAAGAACAAAAATAACAACACAGAATCTCACATCGCAGCGGAACAAAATATAATATATTATAACTTTTGAAATACAAAATCTCAACTGTATAACATACACTTATCAGTGTACAACACTTACAACATAACGAAACAAACTCTATATAACTAACGCTGAAGCCTCCTGCTCCAAGCTCCTTTAGATAGATCTGTAAAATCCTGAACTACTTGACTGCCCGTACAAATTAGGCACCCAAGAGTTTAGGTAAAACAAAACAAATAAATTCCGGGTCAGCCATGGGACTGGTATGAGTAAACAGTTTAAAACAGTTTCAGAAAACTAAATGATATCTCATAAGACCACGCCGTATATCACGGAACGGGTTTTTCCCTTATGAGAATCCAAACGCTTGATTTAACTTTCACAATCCCTTTGAAAGGAACGATAATCTTTATATCAAAACTCTTTTGATATTATAGTAATGTCTAAATCAAGTAGATAACAATCTAGTGAAACGTTTGCATCTCACGTTCCACATATATAATATACAATCAAAAACCGCAAGCACGTATTGGGTAATGGATTTCTAACTATGACAAGGTATGGAACCACCTTCCGCTGGTATATCTCTAGAGGATAATACACCGAGTTCAACAAGAACATCTTGCAACTCAGCCACACATGACCGACCACTCATTTGGCTTGAGTGTATCGAATGTATATCACAAACGGTTGGGATCAGCAACCGTTTCCTGAATGGGACAGCATCGACAATAGATATTTAGAATTAAATGAAACTTTACATCAGGTGATTATACACCCTAATACGTGCGACCTACATAGCCATGCTGCTTGCCCGATTTCTGTCATTTACCGGTTGATGAGGCTAGAAGCTACGCTTTATCATCACACCAGATTCACTTCGAATGCCACATCGTCAAATCCATCAAATCACCGATTGACGTCCTCAACGGTACATTACGTGTTAGCTAAAAGAAGTTTCCTTCTCCGCTTCCACTCTTGGTACAGTTGAAGAAATCAATGTACGTGACCTTTCTGGACATACTCTGTTAGACATTCATCCATACACGTCACCCAGGAACAGGATGAATCGAAGGCACAATTTCTATTAATAGAAAAAGTCCTTGCACTCTACTCCGTCTTCGATTTTCTTTATATAATCTGATTCGCACGCTACTGCCAATACGGAGTGGTTCTTCGGATAATAATCCAACCGATCTCTCCATATTGACAACGATGGTCAAAACTCCGATAGTCTGTGATTTAACTATCGAAATGAAAACAAGTGTTTCGATAGTCGATGATTTAACTATCAAATAAAACAAGTGTTCATCCAAACATCCAACAATCAGTGAGCCTTTAATTAATATTTCATTAATTAAATCACTTCTCTATTTCTTTATCAATATTTGTTAACCAAATATTTTAAATAACCATATTGGCCTTTTACGTTATTTGGAAAACATTTCTGAATATCGCCTTCCTTTATTTTCTAGCTTTAGAAATATTTATTATTCTATTTCCAAGCTTACATTTATTTGGGTTAAAACGGATGTTGTGTAAAACATCGTTACGACAACCCAAATACTATATTCAACTAGCTCTTATCCAACATTGATCTTCGAGCTTGAAATCTTACTGTTTATATGTTAATAATGAAATCAATCAAGTTGGGGTATAACTACCTCTCAGACCTTGACTGAATAACATTTATAACGTCAAAACAGAAGTGACTACTTACTCAAATAATCAATACCATACAACTACTGATTCACTTTTAAACACGTATACACTTCCTCTTTCTATTCTTACTAGATTCTATTCTAGACTTCCTTTTTGATTATACTATTCTATTTCTAAGTTCGTTTCCTTATCGACTACTATATATATTGATACGTTGATTTCTAACTATCAAATTATCTTAAAAATATTCTATCTCCTTAAATTCCCGGAAAAATTCGCCATAACCTCCTTTGTACCGGGAGCATCGGGAAAATCCCCAAACATCCGCACAGGCCTCTCTGATCAAAAAGAAAAAGGAAAAGCCAAGCGGCTTGCCGATACGGCGCATAAAATCTCATATATGAATTTAAATACGTACCTTTTTGTCGGGCATTCTATTTATTTCACTTCTATACTTTATTCCAAACCTGTCTCCTGTATGTCTATACCTGTCCAATCTATTTTAACTATACCAATCGTTTTAACTCAATTTGTTAATTAAATCTGTTAATTAACTTCTTAGTCTAATCACCTTCTATTTATCCAAATCTATTTATTATAAATCCCATTTGAATTTTTATATTCAAATTCCATTTGAAATACTCTATTCAAATTCTATAGTTAAACTCCATTTGAATTCTATTATTCAAATTCTATTTCAATTCCTTATATTCAAAGTCCATTTGAATTCTCTGCATTATTTATAAACAACGTTTATAACTTCAATTCAAATCCTACCTTTCCATTTATAAACAACGTTTATAAATTCAATTCAAATCCCATATTTTCATTTATAAACAAAGTTTATAAATTCGATTCAAATCCCATATTTTTATTTATAAACAGAGTTTATAATTTCAATACAAATCCCATATTTTTATTTATAAACAGAGTTTATAAATTCAATACTTGTTTTATATATCTTCAAAACAAGTAAATATTTCCTATAGTTCATTAAAAATTCAAATTCTATTTATAAAAATAGAATTCACTTTTTAAATCTCAAATACCCTTTCAGGGTATTTTATAAATCAATATCCCAAGCCCCAGTGACATTTAAACAATCAAATCAACCAATTTTCAATCATTTGATTTTTAACACATCATATATGAATATATATGAAATCAAACAAACAAACAAACAAACAGAATATATATATTTTTGAGGAATCCAGTTGGATTCCTCCAACCTGTTTTTCCTGCATCCACAGACGTTAGTCAACATAGTAATACCCATCCTGCTTCGAGGCAGGATATCGCGGTATAGAAGGTCATCCACTAATCATAGCGTGGGGCATATAGGGTAATCATCCGCTATGAAACTGCGGGCATCCGCTAATGAAACTGCGGGAATCCAACCAATCATCAACCCAATGTATATATATATATATATATATATATATATATATATATATCCTAAATAACTAATATATATTTTAAAATAATCAGACAGCATTCAAACAAGCACAGACAATTATTTTTAACTATATAAAAATAAATTTCTAAAAAAAAGGTGAGATTTACTCACCAGGGTCTTAATTTGCCGAGTACCCCATTTAAGCTTATCGTATAGATTTCACGGTTTCTTCATACCTCTGTTTCCAATGTAAACAAAACAAATATATTTCAGTTATTGAACTAGACTAATTTAAATTAATTATTCATGTGTAAACTAGTATTCCAATTAAATCCTTAACCGAATAGTCTACATATTTTAGTTCTTTTCTAACTACTCTATAGGTTTGTACCATTTTACTTTAAATCCATGGATAAAAATAAAAAATCAAATTTTCTTTAGTTAGTTAATGAAATATAACTAATTCCGATACATTTACCAATTACCACATTATTTATTTTAACTAAATAAATTTCTTTGAATAAATTACTAATTTCATAAATGATTTTCCATTTAAGATAAAAATCGAAAGCATACCTTAATCATATTTCAAAACTTTTCTTTTCACTTCCTTAAATCCAAAACGAGCTGTACCAAAACGTTCTCCAACCATTTACAATATCACGCTGTCCTTAACCCATTCAACCACCAGCAAATGCGAACTCCATTCGCTCCTTCAAAACTGCAAATAAGTATACATCGACCCCTCCATTTCCAGTACAGCATTCCAATGTATAGTCATATTCATTGATTAACCCTTTATAAATTTATATTAAATACTTAACATAAATAATTAAATTCTTTATTCTATGAGTTTTAAAATTTTAAAAAGGTGTATACCTCATTGTTTGCAAACATCAACCAATCCATGAATAACTCAGCAAATCCCTGATCTTGCAAAACAGCCCCAAACTGATTCGCGTTACTTCGGCATTTCGTCGAACATGTCACCGACAGTCTCCATTCTCAATTTCTACCACCAGCTCACCCATTCACCAGTGCCAACGCCGAACTGCTGTAGCATACCCACACAAAACACTGAACCTTCATCACTTACTACTACAAACTCACACCCTAACTCCATCGCGTTCACAAATTACAGATCTCGCATCACAGAACTTTATCGCAGCACCTTGTCTTTGAGAACCACTGCTCGCGCTCCTACCCTAAGTCCTTGACGCCTCCGAATAACCCATCGACGCCTCAAGTACTGATTGCGAGGAGCCCTAGCTGTTGTGGTGAACCTTAGTACTGACAGCATTTACCAAGTCGCGACCTCGACTTTACTTCCTGGGCTTCAAATTACACCGTCGCGCGATTCCTGTTGCTTGAAATCTTGCTCTCGATATGAAATCGACTTCCCGCTTCTGCCTTGAACACTTCGAACACCTCCCAGAATTACATCGTTATCCCCTCCACACGCAAGCATATCAGTTTCAACTTCGAGTATCAGGAGGATATAGCGATTCCTATTTATCTCTTGTGCTCAAATTTTGATTTCTATGAATTGGGGAAAATGAAGACTTCGGTTTGGTTTTAGAGTTTCTGAAAAGGAATTAAAGAGGAGTACAGAGGGGTGCGGCATTTATAAGAGGAAGGGAACGAGAAAAGTGAGACGTGTTTCATCTTCCTCCCTTTCATTTTCTGGAGTTTTTAAATCGAACAGCAAGGCTATTTTCATTTGCCTTGTTGCTTTGTTTTCTAACCACCCAACCAGATATTTTATTTTATAATTGAAACGGCGTCCTTTGATTTAAAATCCCCTTGACTGCGAACTCCTTTTTGAACCCAACAACTGTCAATCCTAGGGTTATACCACCATTCCGGACACACTGGGATAGGTAACGAAGTCCAATTCGATCTTCTGTGGAAGATATTAATATTGTTAGCCTACTTTGTGAACTAGGCAACACAAAGTCAAGATGTCAAACATTGAAGAGCATTTTTAATTAGAAGACTTCGATTCGGATCGGAGAGACCATCACTACTCAGATCGGAGAAGACACTACAGCCTAGATCGGACAGCTGCAATCGTTCGGGTCAGGTCAAAGCAACGTATCGGTTCGGATCGGATAAAATCTCCTGTTCGGATCGGTGAGCTATTGCTGTTGAAAGCAGAGAGCGCATGTTCGGATCGGAGGGCAGTCTTCTTCAAGATGGATCGGAAAGCCACCCAATTTCTATAGAGATAGGTCGGAGCGGAGCAGAATAAAGAGAAGAGAGAATTGTCACCAAGTCAATCCGGGTCGGATCGGATATCCCGATCCGAACCCCTGGTATATATATACCTCCGACCCGAACCCATTTTTCATATCGTTCCCCCTGCAAAAGCGCCTGAATATCCGGATCGGCTATGACCAGTTCTTGTCCATAACGTTCATTACTCTGATGCGTTGTCAACACAGTAATTCATCCGAACCCGAGGCTAATGGAATGGATGACATGTGGCTCCGATCCGGATCGGGTTTTGAGCAAATTCACACCTATAAATACCCCGTCTGGATACAAAGAAGAGGATCTTTTTTCTGGCATTTGGAGAGTTCAACCACCTTCATAACCCGAATTCCAGCAATCCCGAAAAATCCAAATCTTCTTTCAATATTTGTTTTCTATAATTGAGTGATTATAAGTGAGTTGTGAGAGGAATCAAGTGGATATTTCATTGTACTTGCAACTAAATCAGTAAATATAGTGAGAGACAAGTGGACGTAGGCATTTCTTCGCCGAACCACTATAAATCCTGTGTGTTCATTTTTATTTTTATCTTATTTCCTTTGCTTTCAGTTAATTCGGGTGTTAGAACCACTTTTTGGTCTAACATTTTGGCGCTTTCACTGAGAAACTCATCTGAATTCTTTATTTTCCGGGATTTCTTTCTACTTTTTGGACCGTTGAGTTCAAAGAAGTTAATCCTTAAGTTTCTACGCTCTTTTATATTTGTTGAAGTGATTTCAAAGAATCATGGCCAAAGGAAAAGGCAAAGAAGTTCAGTCTGGTAGAGGAAATGGAGCTGGCGAAGATCAGCAAAATGCGGTTGTAACAAGGTCTCGTGGGCAGAGTTCAGCAGCAGGAAGAACCAATGCAGGAAATCCGAGCCGCCAACAGGGGGAAAGCTCCGATCCGATCCGGGTAGGAGATTCTGAAGCAGTGCATTCCCCCAATCTGAACCGACCCGAGCAGCTTGCCACGTACTGATCCGACCAGGCTCCCCAGCTCCGAACCGACCCGACCTCCTATCTCCGATCCGATCCGATGCTTGGTGAAGCTGGAACCTCCACTCGAGTCCCTACGAATGCTCCGATTCCAGCCACCAGGGTTAGTGATCAGGTTAATCCATCTGCGCCCATCACTCAAGGAGATTTCTCGCGCTTACTTGACATGCTTGAGAGCACAAGGGAGGCTATGAAAGTCCACGAGCGCACTAATCTCATGATGCAGGAAAATATGAGGCTCATGAGTCGGGAGATTAGTGAACTCCGTCGACAGAGAACTCCATCACCGGTTCGTCACACACCAGTGGATCAATCTTCATCTTCCGAGGAAGAGCGACCCCGTGAACGAAGGTCGCTCGAACGACCTCAGAATGTGGAGCAACTGACATTTGGATCTTTGGGATCTCGTGAGGATATTGCACGAGCGCTAGGAAACAATGACCCCACTCGGGGGCAAAGATTCCAGTCCCCTCCTCCCGAGATCGACCGGGAGCGCAGGGAACGGAATCGAGCAGAAGCAGCTCGAAGAAGAAGGGCATCTCCTGAACAAGAGCCCAGAAGGAACTCGGATACTAGGGCCAGGGAACCTGAGCGGCCCCTAACTAACGCTGATGTACAGGCAATGGTTCGCCAGATCATGTCCGAGAGCCGGAACTATACAAATGAAGATTATGGCATTGAGCGAAGCCATACTCCTTTCACCGACGATATCCTCGACTTCCAATTTCCCCGGCGTTTTAACTTGCCACAGATGGACAAGTATAACGGAAGGACTGATCCGGGACAACATTTGATGCGATACTCGTGGCTCATGAATGCTGCTGCTGCCCCTGATGAAGTGAAGTGCAAAGCATTCCCAATCTACTTAGAAGATGTGGCGCTGTTCTGGTTTACCCGACTTCCTCCTCGTTCGATTTCGAATTACAAGGAACTAAGCGAGCGTTTTATGAACCAGTTCCGACTCCGTGCCCAAAAGTCCAAAAGTGTTATTGAATTATCGAGAATCAAGCAGGCACCAGGAGAGTCTTTGAGGGCATATCTTGACCGTTTTAACCAAGCTATGACTGAGGTCAGTGACCCGCATGAGCCCACTATTCTGATGGCATTGAAGGAAGGAGTCGATCCTGAATCCGAGTTTGGAGATTACCTTTCTGGGAAAACACCCTCCACAAGAGAGATATTCTACGAAAAAGCCGATATTTATCTAAGGCGAGAGGAGGCCAGGGCAAACCGAAAGAGAAAGTCTGAGACGGCTTCAAAAGAAAATGTGCAGAGTAATATCGCCGTGAAGCAGTCTGGGGAAAGTTCTGGCAAGGTTGAAGTAAATGTGGGAAACAAGGGTGGAAACAACAATGCTGGAAGCAGGGGTAACAACAACAATAACCGTAATCCGAACGGTAGCAGAAGAAACAGAAATAGGGGAAGCGATCCTAACAAAAGACCCCGATTCCAGACCTACAAGAATTATACACCATTGAACGACACCCTGGAAAACATTTACCTGGATACGTACAATGTGTTACAGTACAAAAGACCGCCACCTCGTGATTCGACCGAGAAAGAAATGGCGACAGGGAAATTTTGTTTGTTTCATGGAACTCATGGGCATTCAACCAATGAATGTCGGCATTTAAGAGATTTGATTGAGAAGCTGCTGCGTGAAGGGAAGTTGGATGAATACAAGGTTGCCCCGAGGGACAGGGGGCAAGGAGAGCAAGCTCCAAAACAGATTCTACCTGCTCCCAAGCCTACAGCGCAGCAGAAAGGTAAAGGAATTGTGATCAACTCCATAGTGGGCGGACCTCACCCGGCAATCCGAAGTTTCAGATCAATGGATCAATATGTAAATGCTGCCAGGCATCTAGACGTGAATGAAGGTGATGATTTGGAAGATATCACCCCCATAAAACAACAGAAGACCATGTTTGATGACGTGGTATTCCGCAGCCGAGATAATACTGGGATCCAATCACCCACTGATGATCCGTTGGTTATTACTACCACCATTGGGCCGGCCTTGGTTCATAAGGTATTAGTAGACAACGGAAGTTCCGTTAATATTTTGTTTAAAAAGTCATTTGATCAGATGAAGCTTGAGTCTGAGGATTTGAAGCCATGTGAAGGATGGATCAGAGGCTTCAACGGGGCATCAACAGCTCCCATGGGATACATAGAATTGCCCGTGACCTTGGGGCAAGGAGAACGCAGAAGAGTGCGGATGCTTCAGTTCGTAGTATTGGACGTAGATTCGCCTTATAATGCATTTTTGGGGAGGCCTGCCCTTGCTGAATTCAGAGTTTGTATCACCCCCTGGTGTTTATTGCTTAAGTTCCCAACCGAAGCTGGAACTGGAGTAATGAGAGGGGATCAAGTTTCCGGACGGGCCTGCTATGTGGCCGAACTAAAGATGTTGATGAAAGGACTTAACATCGAGAGTGAAGATGCCTCGCCTCCCCTAAAGGGGGGCTCGGCGTAGCAATTAGAGAAATCAGCCCCGAAGGAGTTGCTAAAAGGAACGCCTGAAGACCTGGATCCCAGAAAAGACGAGGAACCAGAGACTAAGAATGCAACTCCTAATGAAGCGACAGTGGAAATTCCCATTGATGACACTGATCCGACAAGAGTCTTGAAGATTGGGTCTCAATTGGATCCATGTCGGGCCAAAGAACTAACGGACTTTTTGAAGGCGAACTTGGACGTGTTTGCCTGGACCCACGCTGACATGTGTGGGATATCGCCATCCATTATAAGTCACAAATTGAATGTAAACCCGAAACATCCGCCTGTGAAGCAAAAGAGGCGCATGCTGGGCCCAGAGAGGTCGGCTGCTCTCAAAGAGGAAGTAGAGAAGTTGAAGCATAATGGATTTATTCGAGATTCGACATATCCCGACTGGATATCGAATCCCGTCTTGGTAAAGAAGCCAAACGGAAAGTGGCGGACTTGCACTGATTTTTCAGATTTGAACAAAGCTTGCCCAAAAGATAGTTTCCCACTTCCCAGGATTGACCAGCTTGTAGATTCGACAGCAGGTCATGAACTTCTCTCTTTCATGGACGCATATTCTGGATACAACCAAATTCCTATGCACGTGCCAGACCAAGAACATACGAGCTTCATTACGAATTTGGGATTATATTGTTATGTTGTAATGCCATTCGGATTGAAAAACGCCGGAGCTACTTACCAGCGCTTGGTGAACAGAATGTTTTATAATCAAATAGGAAAGACTATGGAAGTTTATGTGGATGATATGCTTGTCAAATCGAAACAGTCCTCCAGCCATACGCAAGACTTGGCGGAAATGTTTGGTATCCTGCGAAAGTACCGGATGAAATTGAATCCTCTGAAATGCTCATTTGGAGTGGCATCGGGAAAGTTCCTTGGCTTCATTGTGAGTTCCCGAGGAATTGAAATCAACCCTAGCCAGATAGAAGCGATTAGAAATATCGAAGAGCCGAGGAGAATTAAAGACGTCCAAAGTCTTGCAGGGAAAGTAGCGGCACTGAGTAGATTCATCTCCAAAGCCACAGACAAATGCGTTCCGTTTTTTGATCTAATTAAAAGGGGAAAGAAAAACTTCGAGTGGACTCCGGACTGTGTTGAGGCCTTTCGAAATTTATTGGAACTGCTAGAGAAACCGCCGATTTTGTCAAAGCCAGTGGATCATGAAGAATTGTTTGTTTACTTGGCAGTCTCGGCTCACGCCGTTAGCACAGCCCTGGTTCGAGAAGAAGACAAAGTACAAAGGCCAGTGTATTATGTAAGCAAGAAATTAGCAGCGGCAGAGCGCAACTATCCAAAGATTGAGAAGCTTGCTTACATCCTCCTAATCGCATCCCGAAAACTTCGTCACTATTTCCAAGCTCATCCAATAACCATATACACCGACCAGCCCTTGAGGCAGGTGTTGCAGAGACCCGAGGCATCGGGAAGGTTGATCAAATGGAATATAGAATTAAGTCAGTTCGATTTGAATTTTCAACCACGAAAGTCGATCAGGGGGCAAGCTCTGGCAGACTTTATTGCGGAGTTCACTATTCCAGAGGAGGAAGTAATCGATGACAGAGTGGTTAAGTCCGAGGATGAGTTAAAGATAGATCCGTGGAAACTATACACAGAAAGATCCAAGAACGACCGAAGGTCCGGAGCTGGAATTGTCTTAGTCACTCCCGAAGGACGGTCGTTATATTACGCCCTGCGATTAGAATTTTCGGCGACTAACAATAAATCTGAATATGAAGCCCTGATTGCCGGGCTGAAGCTTGCTAAAGACCTCAGAGTAAAAACATTGGACATATTCTGTGACTCTAAAATTGTTGTTTGTCAAGTACGAGAGGAATTTGTGGCTCGGGGACCTCGGCTTATCGCCTACCTCAGGAGAGTGAGAGAGCTATTGAATAGATTGGAGCGATACAACATAACACATATTCCCAGAGTTGAAAACCAGAAAGCGGATAGGCTGGCAAAGCTGGCTAGTTCCGACAATCCAGAAGAGACTGAAATAATTCCAATTGAAACGTTGGAATCGCCAAGCTTTGAGTCAATGGAAATTGAATTCGCTTTTGAAGCGGAACCAGAGAAGGAGTCGTGGATGACTCCAATTAAGAATTTCCTTAAGAATGGGACACTCCCATCAAAGAAGAGTGAGAAAAGAGCTGTAGTTCGCAAAGCTACCAGATATGTCATACAAGATGATACTCTTTATAGGCAAGGATTTTCTATGCCCCTGTTACGATGTATAGCACACGAAGACATCAAGCGTGTACTAAGAGAAGTACACGAAGGTGAGTGTGGAGATCATACAGGAGGTCAAACTTTAGCAAAGAAGATATTGCGATACGGATACTTCTGGCCTACGATTAATAAAGATGCAGCTGATTATTCACGACGCTGCGATAAGTGCCAGAGATTCGCCAAAATCCCCAGGGCACCGTCGACCCAACTTAAATCAATGGTGAGTCCTTGGCCATTTGCCACGTGGGGAATTGATATCATTGGAGTTCTACCAATTGCTAAAGGAGGAGCTAAATATGCAATAGTGGTCGTGGACTATTTTACGAAGTGGGTGGAAGCTGAGCCCTTGACCAAGATCACGGCAAGAAAGGTGATAAGTTTTGTGGTCAGAAATATTATATGCCGGTTCGGGATCCCAAGGACGATTATAACTGACAACGGAACCCAATTTGATAGTACTGAATTCAGAAATTTCTGCCAGAAGTATAAGATAGACAAACGATATACTGCAGTTGCCTATCCTTAATCGAATGGGCAAGTAGAGGCAATAAACAAAGTGATAAAATCCATCCTCAAGAAACGGTTAGAGCGTGCAAAGGAAAAATGGGTTGACGAATTGCCCCTAGCTTTGTGGGCATATCGAACAACATTTAAAACGGCCACCGGTCATACCCCTTTCTCTCTCTCCTTTGGCTCAGAAGCTGTAATTCCAGTTGAACTGGAAGTTCCTTCCCACAGGGTGACATATTACGACCCGATGACAAATCGGGCACTCTTACTTGAGTCTCTTGATGAAGTCGAAGAAAAAAGGGACGAAGCAGATTTGCGTGCGGCAAGACATCGACGTCAGATGGCACGCTATTACGACAAAAAAGTTCGCCTCAGGACTTTTGAACCAGGAGATTTGGTGCTAAAGAGAGTCTTTCCATCCATTCCTCACCTCGGTCCAAAATGGGAAGGACCCTTTGTCATCCAACGGAAACATGAAAAATGAACCTTCAAGTTAACGACCGTAGATGGCGAAGAAGTCCCTAGAGCATGGAATGCCCAACACTTAATGCGATATTTGGATTAGAAATGCTGTACTTTGCGTTATTTTTCTTATGAACTCTGTAATAAGGCACGACTTGCCTTGGGAAAATCTGACGATATGAATGAAGAACTATAAAGTGGATGTAGGCTACGACTTAGCCGAACCACTATAAAAATATTGCGTGTTATTTACTTTTATGCATTACATATATACATTCATCAGTTATTCTGTTGTGATTATAAAATACAGGATGACTCAAAGCCTAAAAAGGTTGAAAACAGTTTAGACATAAAAAGAAGCACAACGACTATTTGTGCGATAAGACATAAAAGAATGAGAAAACGACATTCTTAACTCTAACTCTCCAGAGAGAGAGAGTATAAAAGCGTCTCCGACTGAGCGCTAAAAAAGAAATTCTTCTCCTAACTCTAACTTTCCAGAGAGAAAGAGAGTATAAAGGCGTCTCCGACTGAGCGCTGAGAAAGAAATCTTTCCCCGCTGAAAGACCGGGGAATGAATAGATTACTGAGCTCGAACTCTAACTCTCAAGAGAAAGAGAGAGAGTATAAAAGAAATGCCAGAAAAAACGACAGGTACTGACGACACAGGAAGTGCTATCCTGTCAGAGAATCGGGAGCATTCAGATTGCTTGATTAAGCATTAAATAATTTGTGGGGATTGATTGGGGACACGTATGTATACGCATATTTCCCCCCTCCACAACTTCGTTTCATAACTATAGACATGCATTTTTACATAAGTGCAGAACTACTAACAAACAAACATTGCAGAAAATGAGTTATTTTTATTTACAAATGAATAAATTTGTGCAGGAAAATAGCTAAAAAAAGAAAGTGCAGGAGCCACTCTTGTAGCAGCAATTATTGGTTCACTAAATGCTAAAACGATACAAGGCAATCCACTATTTAGATTTTGAATGAGCCTTGGACTTCTTGGCGGCTTTCTCCGCATCCTTTGCCTCTTTCTCAGCCTCTGTCAAGATTCGTTTTGACTTCTTTTTTCCTGAAGATACGGTGCTGGAGCCAGTAGACTGCTTCCCGGAGGGTGGAGCGCTGGAATCAAGGGAAGATTTTTTAGCAAGTTCCTCTGTAATAGATCTAGTTGAGAGCTTAACAACTAACCTTGATCCCGCATCCACAACTGCAAGGGGTTTGAGGGCTTCAAGGTCGAGTTCTTCGGTTTTTAATTGCAAGCGCTTGTCTTGATCAGCCTTCATTGCAGCCAAGGTAACGTCATCGGCACTTTTTGACTCCCCGATTATTGCAACTTCTGGTTCCTCTTCCTGACCCCCGTCACCGCCACCATCCCTTAAAGCTGCTATCACTTCTTCATCATGGGGAGTGGCGGTCTTAGTCGGCTCACTTCCTTCTCCCAAGTCTATAGAAGCAGCCTTGTCTTCCCCTTTTTTGGCATTTTCTGCGGGCTTTGTCCCAGCGGTGGCTCCTTGAGTCACATCTGTCTTTTCGGATGACTCAACACCTACAGAATGAGAAGCAACAGTTATCAACTCAGGCGAAAACAATGGGTCTTTCATCGATTGTTCAATCACGTGGCGAAAGGTAGAAATAGCCTTGGCAAATTGAGGAGAAAAGGTAGGGATACCTTCCGAAGACTTCTCGGCAGGGGTGACTACTACCTCTGGTGCTGTTTCAGGAATAGGGGATAGCATAGTTATTCGGGGAATTCCCGGATTTTCAGGATCATACCCCTCTACTTCAGAAGTTGCAGGGGCAGAAGAAGAGGAACCAGCTTCGAGAACAGTTTTTTGTTTAGACTTCCGTCTCTCTTCTTCCATGGCCTCAGCAATAAGGCGATGCCCTTCAGCTAGGCGCTCCGGTTCATCATCCCTCAAGTATTTCTCCATTAGCTTATCTTCATCAATGGAATCGACCTTAAGTTCCTCTTTTTCCCACTCGATGATCTGATTCCACACTTGAACTAGAGTGGATGGATAGTCCTCGATCCAAGAAATGTTTCGGCGACGGATAATATGTGCGAAGAATTCAATCATTAGTTCGCCGAAACCCTGAATATCAGCCTCCGCCTCTGATAATTGCTTGCGGGCTTCCTCCGTAGATTTGATGGCACACTCCACATTTCCCTCGGCCAGGGCAGCCCTGTTCTCTGCTTCCAACAGCCTTGAAGCCAAATCAGCATTCTTCTTTTCTATTTCAGCACTCCTCTGTGCTAACTCGGCATTTTTCCGCTCAAGGTCAGCATAAGCAAGGCGTGTCTTAGCAGCTTCTGACTTAGCCTCGTCAGTTTGCTTTTTTAATTCAGAACGCTCTTGAGTGTGAGATTCAAGCAAGTCATGGTAACGTTTTTGCATGTCCTCGAATTGTTGTTTGAAGTTAGAAGCGTCCCTTTGAGCGACAACTAGCTGAGCTTGAGTGTCTTCCAAATCTTTTCCTAGAGCTTTTAAGGCTTTGGCATCCTCCTCCGCGGTCTTTTGCATTGAATCAGTATTTGTGATTAGAGTGCGGATGATTCTAGAAAGATTGCATGAATATTTAAACATCTCAGTATACTGTTTTTCCACCGCATCTATCTTTGCTTTGGCCTCGTCTGCCCATTTAGAAGAAACAGGTTCAAGGGCAGGTAAAAAAGTCAAAGTCTCGAAGTAGTGTTCGGGAAATTGCTCCTTCAAATATGCCCGCTTTACTGCAGTTTTCGCATCTAGTGGGGGAGGAGCGGGGATTGTCAATTCGGTGTCCCTGTGTGAGGAGGATTCGGTAGATTCTTTGTCTGTCCTAGGTCGTTTAGTAGCAGGAACCTTGTGCTTACTCCGAGACCCGGTTTCTTTCAGAGGACTTCTCTCTCTACTGCGCTTTTCATGGGAAGAAGTGGAGTCTTTAGATGGTGGTCTGTCCTCTTCCCTGCGGCTTTGATAACCCTTGTATTTCTCTTGTTCCGGCCGAACTGGTGAGCGAGAACGTGAGGGTCGAGAACGATAGGGATCATAAGGCCTTCTCTCCTCCCTACCACGATCATCCCGGCGATCATACTCGATATCCTGAGGTAGATTGGACATGCTGCGGCGAAGCTTCCTGATATCGTAGTAGGATCGAGACATCGTACCTGCACGATAAAACAAACGAAATTTAGAATTAATGGATTCACGAAGAAAGAGGTGCAATGAATGCTAATGTCGTTATATAAAGTGTATCCTAAGTGGTGTGTTTCCCCCAACCAACCCGAGTCTGAAGCTAGACTAGTACGGGCAGGCTCTTTGGCCTTAGCGGGAGTGGTCTCTTCAGAAGAGGTGAAGACTAAAGGATCCTTCCTGAAATCCTCTGAAATGTATATAGTCTCAGGTAAGGGGAGATCCCCCAAACCCTGAAATATTTGCTCATCAGTACTAGGGACATCCCCCTCGGAAGCATGAAGTGGCGATTCTTGGGAGGATTTTGACTTTTCCAGAGAAGTAGCCTCCTCAGGGGCAGTATATCCTTCACGATGCTTTTCGGTCAGATTAGCCAATTCGTCATCTTATGTAGAAGATGGAGAAGGTGAAGTTTGAAGAGGCGCTGTAGGAACTCCTGAGCCTTCTCCTGTCTCTGGGACTACCTCCACTGGAGGAATGTATGCGTATGGAGTCGTCCCATGACCGATGCTACGAAAAACGGATAACAGCCCATGAAAGTGAAGGTATTCGTCTTTAAGGACTTCGTCGATAGTCAAGAATTTCTGATCGCCATTAAGAAGTCGGTGCATCCGGTCAAAGAACACCTGATCTGATATCTGTTTGGGATTGTCGACTGCAAACAAAAAGGAAAACAAGTTAAGGTGATGATTCAAGTGTATAGAGCCCGGATTTAGAAAATCAGTGCTTTACTTGATTTTGTCCACCTCCTGGCGCATCCAGGCTGTCGCTTCACGTAGAACCATTCTAGTCTGGAATCTCCAGCTTTACTACTGAATGGTGCTGAGATTATCTTCCTTTTTGGAACTGACTCAAAGTAGCAGAAAGATGGAGTCTCTCGAGTCCGATGCTTGAAATTATAGAAGAAGTGAACGTCATCGAACGTGAGCTCTATGCCTAAGATTTCACGATATGCTATGTACAAGGTGTGCAAATAGGCATATGAATTGGGATGCAACTGCATGGGGGCAATCCGCATTTGTCTTAAAAAGTCAACGATGAAGGGAGAGAATGGAGGAATGGCGCCGACCATGCACATCAATCGAGTGACCGCCATATATCCTTCTGAAGGGCTGTGGGGACGGTCAGAGCGTGAAGGCACTAGAGTGTCCCTTTTCATTATCCCGTACTTTAAGCAAATTCGGACAAGTCGATCGTTGTCGATTGTTGATTCAACGGAGTCTGGAGGTGATTCCAATATAATGGCCGATTCAAATTCATCAGGGGCTCGATCGTCACCAATCCCTCCTTCCTCCTCAAAACCCAGAGAAACTTCATTCTCTGAAGACACCTCGTTGCTTTCTCAATTTCCAACCCCGTAGTCTGGACCCTCACTATCCCATTCTGGATCCGAAGGAGAAGATATATCCTCGAGAGTGATTTTGTTAGAGGTTTCCGGGGCTTCTTTCCTCTCAGCTAGTCCGGAAGAACGTCTGGGTCTCATTGTTATAGAACTATTGAAGAAGCAATAGCACGAATTAGAGTAAATTAGCCCGTACCCCCCTGTGCATGTGTGTGAACTAAAATGTGTGCAGCGAATGTGAGAAATGCAAAGTAAAGGTGCAACAATGTAAGACGAAACTTTGAAGAGAAAGTGATAGTCAGAGTAGTTCTTAATGTTCATTTATGTCCGCAAGGCACTATCCTAACTGTTCATGAAGTTGGAAGTAATATCTAGCATTGTTTTAAATAGTTGGACAAAAGTTTGTGCTTTGGACTGAGTAGTTGTCGGTTCGGATGTATACATCAGGTTCAGATCGGATAGGCAAGGTCACATGTCGGCTTAAAGCAAAGGCTAACACTCAGTGAGATATACCCGGATCGGTTCGGGGATTGACTTTCGGGGCGGGTCGGATTGACCTGAATAACAATGCCCCTATTCTCTCTTTGTTTCAAAATCCGGTCCGATCCGAGCGCATAAGTCTTGACCTCCATTTTATTCATAGGTCCGACCCAACCCGATCAAACAAGTTAAGTCCTATTTCTTTGCCTTATTGCTCCGACCCGGTCCGGTTCTGTGAATTTCTCTCTTTTCCTTTTTCTCCTACTATTCCCCCACCCAAACCGATCTCCTTCAATTTCCTTCCTCTTCCTCCTCTTAAGTAGCGAACCCAACTCGATATCCAAAGCCTTAATTAAAATCAAGTGCTTAAGCACTCAAGTATTCAATGACGAATCTCAATACCCTCCACCAATGCCTCGAAATGGCGTCGATGCCATTAACGACGAAGGCGGAGGATGAAGGAAGCTATGGCGATGGAATTAGTCAAATACCTTGCTATAATCGTTCAACTTAACTGCGAATGTAAATTAAAAACAATTATGGCAACGAGATTCGAGATTGCAAGACTACCTATGTATTTGATTCAAAGATTGAAGCGAAAATTTTGAAATTTTCTGGAAAGACTAGGGTTTCGATGTGGAATCGGTTGGGCAAGAACGGCGAAAGTAAAAGAAAGAGAAAGAAAGAAGGAGAGAGGGGCAGAGAATATATACAAGAGGGAGGTGGCTACTCGTATTCCCCTCCTATATTTCCGCTCGGTCCGGAGTACGAGCCTAACAGCCCACACTTTCTGGCCCATTGATCTGTTGCAAGGCATAGAAAATCCATCCGGGTCGGAACTCAAACTATAAATCCGTTCGGGTCGGAGCCCGAACCGAACAGGATGATCAACAACAACTTGACATGTGAATTCAAAAGGAAGGATGAAGGTATTGTGCCATGGCAGTCAAAGCATGCTCCGTTTCCAACAGAAGCATCATTTGAGGGGGCAAAATGTTAGCCTACTTTGTGAACTAGGCAACACAAAGTCAAGATGTCAAACATTGAAGAGCATTTTTAATTAGAAGACTTCGGTTCGGATCGGAGAGACCATCACTACTCAGATCGGAGAAGACACTACAGCCTAGATCGGACAGCTGCAATCGTTCAGGTCGGGTCAAAGCAACGTATCGGTTCGGATCGGATAAAATCTCCTGTTCGGATCGGTGAGCTATTGCTGTTGAAAGCAGAGAGCGCATGTTCGGATCGGAGGGCAGTCTTCTTCAAGATGGATCGGAAAGCCACCCAATTGCTACAGAGATAGGTCGGAGCGGAGCAGAATAAAGAGAAGAGAGAATTGTCACCAAGTCAATCCGGGTCGGATCGGATATCCCGATCCGAACCCCTGGTATATATATACCTCCGACCCGAACCCATTTTTCATATCGTTCCCCCTGCATAAGCGCCTGGATATCCGGATCGGCTATGACCAGTTCCTGTCCATAACGTTCATTACTCTGATGCGTTGTCAACACAGTAATTCATCTGAACCCGAGGCTAATGGAATGGATGACACGTGGCTCCGATCCGGATCGGGTTTTGAGCAAATTCACACCTATAAATACCTCGTCTGGATACAAAGAAGAGGATCTTTTTTCTGGCATTTGGAGAGTTCAACCACCTTCATAACCCGAATTCCAGCAATCCCGAAAAATCCAAATCTTCTTTCAATATTTGTTTTCTATAATTGAGTGATTATAAGTGAGTTGTGAGAGGAATCAAGTGGATATTTCATTGTACTTGCAACTAAATCAGTAAATATAGTGAGAGACAAGTGGACGTAGGCATTTCTTCGCCGAACCACTATAAATCCTGTGTGTTCATTTTTATTTTTATCTTATTTCCTTTGCTTTCAGTTAATTCGGGTGTTAGAACCACTTTTTGGTCTAACAAATATAAACCAATATAAATTAATTTTGAAACACTTTATTTCCTTGATAATAAATTAATATTATTATCGTTATAAATTCAAATAAAATTTCCTATAAATTATTTGAACTATATTTAATTCAAATTAAAATTTGAATTCAACTAAATCCATTTTCGTATTCTGATTATTTAATATATTCAATATTAAATTGAATTTGATTTTTAAATTGATAACTCAAATATAAAATTCCATTTATGTTTATCCACCCAATATTTAAATCCATATTAAATATTTAAAATTAACCCCCTAAGAATCCGGGTCATTACACAATTCCAATTTATTTTATTAAATTGGAAAACTTTACTTTGGAAAATCTCCTTTAAATCTTATCAAAAAGATTTATAAATTCCAAATCTCATTTCACTGTAAATCGGGTTAAAGAACGAATGTCGTTAAAACACAGTTCACGATAAACCCAATTCACATTCCATTAATTATCGGGTTAAAGAACAAGTGTTATTTAAAACACCGTTCACAATAAACCCAAAATTCAATTCCAATTCAATATCATTTAATTGGTATACTTCATTAAACCTAAATAAAAAGATTTAATCCCTTTTTCTCCACTGGGTTTAAGAACAGTGTTAATGATGACACCATTCACGACAAACCCAAATCTCATTTGATATTAAATACAAGGCTCTGAATAGAAAATATATCGGCTTATATTCAATATCAAATTCTACGACCAACAAATATCGTATTGGAAATAACGATATAAATATATGTTTCAAATTTCCATAACAATATCTGTATAATCACGAAATCCAACATCGAAATATTCCGAAGGCAATTTCGATTCAAATCCATTTCCAATTTATATATTGGAAATTCTGGTTATTTTTAAAACCCTTTTCAAATCCAATTTATTTATTTCAAAAATAAACGGATTATAATTCTAGTTCAAAACTAGTTCATTTCGATAAAAAAAACTATTTTTATCTTTTCAAATATGGAATTTTTCATCCCAATTCTTTCCAAATCATTTCTTATGATTTTACACAAATTATTAATATTTTTAATAATTTTATCAAGGCCCGTACAGTCGATTTCCATAAACGGCCATTGAACTGCACTTACAGCGACCTTTTCCAAATTTTATTTGGACATAATTCCAAATCCAACCGTTAGATTTCAAATCTCTAATATTCGTTAGAAAGCTCTTTTTGAGACGAACCCAACAGTTCCGGTTTTAGGAGAATCCGTCGGTCGGATCTCCCGTAATGTCCATTTGAAGTCAATGGTCGAAATTCGTGAACTGCCGCAGCGCGGCGCGTTCTATTCAGGCCATTATATAATATATATATTATATATTTCGTCGATTTCCTTTCAAAACGTATTTTATAAATCGTTTTAAATTTGTTTTCAAAACGATTTCAACTTCATATTCAATTTCAAATCAAAATTTAATATTCCATATCATCCATATATAAATGACAATATTTTCAAAACATTAGATTTTGAAATCAATTCCTTTTCGTTATTTATTATATAAATGAGTAAAATCGATATAAATATCGTTCACGTCCAAAATGGCGTATAATCAACACGGCTTTATATATTTAAATATATTTGTGTCCATCCCAAATCGGACATCAAAATCAGATTTTGATTCTTTTCTGAATATTATTTGAAAATATTCGTTATTTTAAAATAATCGTTATTTTAAAATAATCTTTTCTTCTGAACTGGAATCAGACACAGTCAATTACCATATAATATGATTATATGGATTTCACACAACAAATGTGTATAACCACAATGAAACCAGCAATCCATCATCCATAGTGCATTCTACACTGCATAAGCATCAAATATAAATATTTAACGCTTATAGCAGCCTGTCAATCAATCGATCGACATACAACTAATTATTGGGATTGGTGTATGTCCAATATCATCCCAATACCCGTGTGGGTTTCAAACAATCAAACACAGGTTTTATTTGTGCAGTTGGGCGATGTGTAAAATTTATCGTCCCAATCAATATCAATCAAATGTGTGTATATAAACAAATCGTCCGATTTGTTTATAAATATTTATTTTATATACACGTTAAAAATTATATTTTTAACTATAAAATATTTATTCATTCCACATCACACAATAAAATTTCACAACACATCAATCAAACAAAAAGTCATCCATGGTCTGTGGATGACGGGTGTCGGGTGCTGCTAAGCACCGTCTGCATCCTAGTATATATTTCAACTAGAAAATAAATTAAAAGTGAGGAGTTCTCACCTTTGGGTTTCCACTCCATCATTCCTTATTGGACAGTTTGGATTTGTTTCTCGACTTTTCCATCGCAATCTGTTTTACGCGGTATATGTTAAAAATCACATTTTTATATCGCTTTATATATATATATAAAAGTTCTCAATTTTATATCGATGTTTATATATAAAAATCATATTTTTATAATGAAACCATATACATAAAAATCATATTTTTATTTCGCTACTTACATAGTAAAAATCACATCTTTATGTTAATACCGTTCATACAAAGATCACTTCTTTTTGAATCCTTTCATACGATAAAATCATGTCTTTATAATGTTATTCATATCATAAAAACCGTATTTTTTATCTTGCTAATCATATAATGAAAATCACATTTTTACTTCACTTCTTCATATATAAAGATCAAACCTTTATCGCTAGTTCATATGAAAAAAATCAAAACTCTATACGATTAAAAATCTTGTAACGACCCAGAATTTTGGGCCAATTTAAAAATTTTATTTTAGAAATTTTAAATGGTCTTTATGTTTAAAATAATTTATTTTAAATAATAACGACTAAATTTTTTTATTTTAGAATGAATAAATTCAATTTAATTATAAAAGGGAGTTTTAAAACAGCGTTGCAGTTTGAAATTTTGAATTTGAACTTTAACTGACTGTACAGGATTCATTTTAAATCAGAATTGAGCGAAACAAGAAATATTTAAATCTGTTTAATAATATCTTTCTAACGAGGCTGAAAAATTGAAATTTCATAGCGGAAATCAAAAGTTATGGCCAATTCAATTTTTAGGAAGGTCGTTGTAGAAATTATATATATACTATATAGGGCCCGAAAGGCTACTTTTCACATATGAAGGAATTTCGACTCGAAACCACTTCCATTGAGTTCGGAATGACGTTCCTGCATTGAAAAACAGTAAACACTTACATATTTTGAGTTTCGGAATTTATTTGTTCAAAAGTGTATTTTTAATATTAAATATATTGGCCTTGAAAATAGTCATTTTTCAAACGACCTCAGTTTCCGACGAAACCACTTTTGTTGGAACTGGAATGTCAAATTATTGCTAAGTTTCAATTTTCATAATTTTTCGAATCAATATGTGAGCGTGGCAGAGGAAAACGTGTTTTGTCAGTTTTAGTCAAATTTAATCGACCTGAAAATGGCCATTTTTCAAACAGTCTCAGAATTCAACGAAATTAGTTTCGTTAGAACCGTATCGTCGAAACATAACTAGAAATAAATTTTTTGTAATTTTTAGAGTCAGTATGTGGCCTCAGTGATTTAAAATATACGTTTGAATTTAATAATTAAATGATTTATAATTTAATTTAAAGAAAAATATATCGTAATAGCCGAACTGGGTTATGAAACATATTCCATTGTGTCCGGGACGGGGGTTATTAGCTAGGGGCGACACTCGTTGGGTTCGGATTGGAGTTCGTACGCATAAACAAGAATTATATGAATTAAATAAATAAATGAAATGAAATACAAGTAGAATACCGTATAAATACGGTCAACAATACAGAACCCTAATACTCAATCTATCAGCCGCCACCTTCAAAACGTAAGGTCGTGGCGCTTTGAACTTCCTTCCTTGAATTCGCAAAATCCATTCGATGACTCTCCAAATTTCCAAAAGCAAATTCTTCATCTGAGTGAGGCCTTGCCATTCAACGGTCATGATCAAGGGTAGTGGCTCGGATTTCTCGGATTTGGGGCTGAAAAGAGCCACGTTTGAACTCGTTTGGTGGGCCGAAGGGTGAACCGCGACTAGTGCTACTCGCGGCGGCGGTGTCCCTCACGATGGGCTTCGTAATGGTGGAGGTAGATCGGCCGATCACGGCCTGGGGCGCGAGCGGTGGTGGCTTCTTCGATGCGATGGAATGGGTTCGGTGTCCTGAAGCTTATACGGGGAAGTTTTGGTCGTCACAAATCTAATCTTTTCTATGATAAAAATATAATCTTTCCTTTAACAAAAATAGGATCTTTCCTTTAACAAAAATATGATCTTTCCTTTATAAAAATCAAATCTTTTTTTTGCTTGTAAAAATCAAATCTTTATAAATCAATGCTATTCACAATGACATAATAATCAATCCCACTACTTCATATTACATTAAAATTGAAAACAAATTATATGGTTTACATATAAATAAGGAAGAAATAAAAGTAGAAATAGAAAATAGGATAAATAAGAATCTTACAGTGTTTATTGTTCAACGGAGAGGAGGGGGTGCTGCTTCAGCTGTGGGTGGTCGGAGGTGGTGGGCGGGTGGTGGGCGGGTGGTCGGCGATGGCGGCAGGCGGTGGCGGCGCTGGTGGGGTTCGGTCTGTTGCGGTCTAGGGCTTAGGGTGGGCGGAAGAGAGAGGTGGGGGGGGGGGGGTAGGAAGGGTGGAGGAGAGAGGGGGGGTCTGACGGGAAGTGCGGCGGCCCACCCCCCTGGAGGCGCGGCGACGGGGATTAGGGCACGAAGCCCTTTTTTATTTCCCGCTGAACGGAATTGTAAAAGGAAAAAGGGAAATCTTAGGGTGTTTAAATATATATATATATATATATATATATATTAATAATTTAATATTATTATTTTTCTATAAGAGTTGACTTTTCATTCAAACCCCGTTTTGAACTCAACAACTGTCGCCCCTAGCGTAATACCCCCATTCTGAACACAATGGGATATGCTTCGCAAGCCAATTCGAATGTTAGGATCGGGTTTCGTTTAAATTAAAATGTAAATCATTATATTTTAAATTCTAATGCACATTTCAATTTACTGGGATCGCATACTGATTCTAAAAATTCCATAAAAATTATTTCTAGCTTCGTATTGACGATACGGTCCTAACAAAACTAATTTCGTCAAATTTGAAGACCGTTTGAAAAATGGCCAGTTTCTGGTGGATCGAAATTGACTTAAACTGCCCAAACACGTTTAGCTTTGCCACACTCACATATTGATTTGAAAAATCATGAATTTTGGAATCTAGCAATAATTCGACATCCCAGATCCAACAAAAGTGGTTTCGTCGAAAACAAAGATTGCTTGCAAAATTTCCATTTTTAAGGGCCAAAATTCCATAGCGACTATTCTGGATTTTCAACTGGGAATAACTTTTTATTCCCGCTATGAAATTTCAATTTTTCGGATTCGTTGGAAAGATATTTTCAAATAGATTCTAATATTTTTAGATTCGCTAAAATCCGGTTTATTTTGAATTCTGTACATTTATTTGAAATTTGAAATCGAATTTTCGAACTACCGCGCCATTTCCAATTCCTTTTTCAAATAAATATATACTTTCTATTTCTATTCAAAATAAATTTTTCGTCGTTATTATTTAAAATAATTCATTTTAAATATTCAAAATTCACTAAAATTGCCAAAATAGAAATTTTAAATTGGTTCGGGTTTTCGGGTTATTACACAATAAAAAGTACAAATTGATCAGCTCAATACATGATTTATTTGCCTGTTCTGGACGGATATGGTATGCAACTTAATACTTATGCCTGAAGCATCTTTGTTTTGTTCCTTGTCAACTGTTATGATGATATATTTTAAGTCTTCATTTGTAATTTTGCATTTTTCCCCCCCTTTTCCACTCAGGTATCAATTTTATTTTAATCGATTCGCTACACATGCGGCATTACATAAATAGATACAGAATAATCTCAAGGTGTCGATTTTTTGTAAACTTGATTTTTGTCAAGGCCTTTTAATCGATTTTTATAGTTAAAATGTTGGAATTTAGGGTCGATTATAAGGAAACGGTATGATGTTTTGTAATACATTATTTATGACAAATGATCTTTTGTTTATATGCATTGCTGATTATTCATCATTTGGATTTGTAGTTCAGTTCACGTTGGTGGAAATTAGTTGTTGAAAGTTGTTGTTCAATTAAACTTTATTCAGGTATTTTAGTTTTTGCTGTCAGCTATGGTTATGAGGTATGCAATTTAATACCTGTGCCTGAAGCATTTTTGTTTTGTTCCTTGTCAACTGTATTATACTTCCAGTAAAAACTGCATGAAAATGTGTCCTAGCTAGATCGTTTGCTTGTCATCTACATGTTTGGAGTATTTATATAGCACGTTCAACGTCATTTCATTATAATTTTTTAAACCTTCTTAAAATGAAATTGGTTTCACTGCTGTTGGTATGCATTTACTCTCAATCATACTTGAAGTTGCGAACTAACCGAATAACAGGGACTCAGTTGTGAATTTTTGCTGCCAATGACCCTACAGTTGTGAATGATAATTCATGCATGTAGAAGAATGTGTTTTAATTAAAAAGTTCCTGAAATAGCAGGTGTTGAAAACTTTATATGCTTATTTTTTTTGGAGAAATGCTACCGATAATAATCTAGTAAAGGTACTCCTGATATTCTTTTGATTATCAAACTAAGCCCAAGGTATCACAGATTCACATATAAAGACTTTTCATATTTATCAAACTGACCATTAGACAGGTTTATTTATTGTAAGAGACTCAAAATCAAACTCTCGAAGGCCAACTATATTGGGCTACGAAGTCTCAGTTTCGCGTAACCATGGTCTCACTGTTCCGATTCTTCTCTTTTAGTCAGATCAGTGTCGATTCTTCCTCCTTTGATTAAATCAACGCGGGATTTTCTCCATTCTAAAATCCTAATCGTTTACCTTTAGAAAATACCTACTTCTTTTAATCAAAATTGAATCTCATCACAAATTCGTTGTTCCTCACACATGCTTCCCTTCGTCTTTGACAATAACTGCTCCACACGTCATAAGCATCTACCTTCACGCGTTCGATGCCTACATTCTGTCACTAACAAGGTCACCTGGAGGAAAAACCCAATTATCTGGATGTGAAGAATTTTGACAGTTCAACAGTTTTTTTTTTAATATCGTATTTTTGGTTTTTCTGTTTTAATTTTAAATATTTGGTTGTTAATTTTTCAAAAATATCTCAAAAATTTATTGTGATTCTGTTAATCGGTAAAATTATGTTTATGAATTATGATCGGTTTGCCACACCTTTAAATTTTGCTAAATTGAATATTATTTGTTTAACTTTAGAGAAAATCTTTTGTTTTTGTTTTTGTTTTCTGTAACTGTATGTTTCAGCTTTATAAACAAACATATGCCAAGTAATATACATAAAATGTTAACGCTTAATTTCTATTAGTTTGTGATACATTTTTTTGTCAACATTTAGATTTGGTGCCCTCCATAAGTAGATCAAAATTTCATATTTATCTTCCAGATTCCCAATGTTATTGGAATTGCTTTTGTCATTCATGTACCACTATATTTCAGATATTTGAGATAATGTCACATAATTTTGGGAGGAATGGGTACTGAAAATGTTTTGGACATTTCTATAAAGTCATATCACAAACCAAGCAATTGATTTTCATATTTAGCGAAGGTCATCGTTGCATTTCCATACTTAAAATGTGATTAAAGGTGGATACCCAGTGCCAAAGGCTCCCGTACTCAAGCGCGAGAGGACTTCTCAGGCCAGTCTCCCATCCTGGTACTATTCTCACGGCTTTCCGGACTCGGGGATGGTCGATTAGTGCGCGCAGCCTTTCCCTTGCATATGTGAAAAGGCCCGGACTCGAACCTGCGCACTCCAGATTAATCTATTAGCAAAGATAGGTGAGTTTACTGTAAAATCAATTAAAATTTCTACATATCAACCATTTTGTTAGCGATGGGTACTTTTGTTGTGGTTGCGATTTGCGGGGAGGACTACGTCAGATTTGTCAGGGTCAGGGTAGGAGTTGTTTGTTTAAAAAACAGAGAATAGAGTAGTTTACTGAAATGACATTATTTCCACTGGGATTTAAAAGTCTTCATATAATCATGGTATTTTAGTAGATATATAATACTGGTTAGCAATGCTTCACTTGATATTCATTGTCCTGTGTCCCGGAATTATTGTCCTGTGTCCCGGAATTACAGTTTCGATATCGAATCTTCTTTCACTCACATCTTTGCGTGGCCAAGGTTTTATTTCTATCATTTTTGATTACCTGGAAATTTCTAATGCTAATTTTTTTGCTTACCGTGTTACCTGGAAATGATTATTATCCCATTTCTGGTTTTACTAATGCTAAATATACAATTATGCATTGGCTTGTCATCCCTTGATGTCACTCCTGTCTTGTGTAACTGTAACTATTATACTAGAAGGACAAATATTTAACTTCTTAAGCCTAAGCAATTATACTGAGGCTTTAGTTTTACCTTGGGTTCTTATAATTAGCTGATTTAGTAGTATGTTTAACATTAACATGAATTAAGAACATGATTTTGAATTTTGATAGCCCATTGCGAACGTATTGTGTTCAGGTACAAGATGCTACTATGTACACCTTACATACTCGTGATTTATAATATTACCTTGATATAGTCTTCATCTTAGCTATTATCTCCAACTACAAACATAAGGTGGATGCAATGAGCATGCACGTGTTAGTTAAACTGTTATATAGATCTGGTTTTCCTTACCCAAAAAAAAAAGTTACCATTCCCATATATGTATTAATGTTCAATTCACCATATTGCATATATTAGCTTTTGCATTTCGGTATTTTGATTCTTGATACATAACATATATGTGTAATCTAAATTACCATCAACAACAATGGCAACATATATAAGTGAACAATAAATTAAGTGCTAATGACATGGCTGCAAAATTGTTCGTTCATTAGGCTTTATTATAATTTTAGTGATAAATTTTTAAATTATTTATCGGTTTAGCAGGGCCAAAAAAATCGAATTAGCGCACACATACCTGAAATGATAACTGAGAATTATATTGAAATGTTTTGGTTTTGGTTTGTAATTAAATAATTATTATTTTTTACTAATTAAAGGGTATTCCGGAGAAAATACATGAACAACGAGAATTATTGGATTGTAGTGGTGGCGATGAAATATTAATCGAAGGAATAGCATGGCCAGCTGTAGAAGAGTTATATGCACGAAAAAGACAATGAGGTAACATTTTAGTTTCATTGCTTCTTATTTTAATTTAAGAAATTTTGTTAGCTCAGTTCCTTTTTAAATGTTTAAAGAATATGTTCTTTTGTTTTGTTTTTCGTATCTAGTTCTTTTGTTTTGTTTTTCCTAAAGAGATGTGCATTTACTAAGTTCATTACTTGAGGTATCAGGCATTTCCCAAAGAAACGGGTACTTCAGAAAATGTTTTCAATATTTGACTTCTAGTTGAATTTAAGGCGTGTGTTCTTATATTAGAAGCCAATCATTAAAAACCAATCTTCATCTCATAAACTTTTAGATTTACGATATGGTGACTCCTTTATATATAGCTGCATCTCATTTAACTGTAAATATGCAGACTGAACTTTGGGTGCGCAACGTTATTTGCAAATAAGGATGTTCAGAAACAATAAAATTATTAGCTCTTCAGTGCAAAATATTTACTCTTCGTGATAATGCCTGTTATAAGATATATGATCAACTATGGCTTTTCCAAATATTATAATAGCATGTTAGATAAAAAAAGCACAAATAATTCCATTCATGTATTAACAGAATGTTTCCATCAAAAACAACTAATTACGTTTGCAAACAGTAGTGGTCATCAAGAATTTTTTACAAATAATGTCAGACTTATAAAAATAAGAGGTATATTAGTGGGGCTTAGCATTGATTCTATTTTTTGTAGAGGGGAAAAAATTAAGTAAAAAGATCAAAATAAATGAGGTCTGTAAATATTCCCATACCTTAATATTAGATCAATGTGTGTTCCATCAAGTTTTGATCTAATGGTATGACCTGAAAAGGCAGAAGTAGTACCTTTGACTTGATCATCGCTGTTAGCCCAATTTTTTACCATAAAAGTTTTAAATGGATTGAGCAATTAATGTGTATTATTTTTTTGCTTGGACCATGGGCTTTTAAGTACAGCCAAAAGATCTATCTACCCAGTTATACAAAAATTTGTGGTTTCTGTTTCACCGTGTGGGTAAAATGCAACATGCATACACTCTATTTCTTTTCTTCAAACAATGAATATCAATCAATTAAACCTTCTTGTCTTGTGTATTTACAAATGGTGATCATGCGAACACAAGAAGATAGAAGAAACGATTAAAAACATATCATTTCAGTTGAATTTCTGCATTTGATGTTGAATTTTTTAAGCCCACGACCAAAAAAGCCATATAAAATTGAGATATATTGTATCTTACATTAAGTTTAGTGGTAGGATTAGAATTTACTTTTATCTTTCCTTTATTCCTTTTTGTTGCATTCCTTGAGCCTTTGTCTAATAAATATGCTTCATATTAATCAGTCCATCAATACATGATATTAATCGTATGCTTAAAGTGTTGGCAGGCCCGGCCCATGGGCAAGGCCCATGAGGCCACTGAATTGGGCAGCCACCATATCAAAGGAACCATGACAGGATGATTAGTTAAATAAAGTGCTAGTGGAGGCAATATCAATATTGAGTGCAGCTGATTGGTAATGCATGGGCATTGTAAGTAGGAGGGCACGAGTTCTATTCCTGGTGTCCTCGAAAAGGCATTCTATTTTGCTGACGTGCCCTCTGTTTCCTTCAAACTTCCATTGGGCCTCCCTCACGTTTTCCCCTTTGGGTTTTAAATTGGCCTTGGGCAACCCAACCCATTGGGCCGGCCTGAGTGTTGGTATTCATTTTTAAGGAAATATACTGGTAGGATAAATTATTGCATGCCAACACCCCAAAACATAGAGTTTAGTTAAATATTGGTACCAATTGTTTGTTTAGCCATTCCATTTTTGTTAGTGGCTGTTGTTACCACTAGGGCTGTCAATGGATATCTGAAATATCCGAAATCCGTCCGTATCCGCATCCGAAAATACGAAAAATATCAGATATCCGATATCCGAAATGCTTAGCGGATACGGATATGGCAATATCCGTCCGCTATTAAAATATATAGTTTTGTATTTTTATATTTAGGTTATAGTAATTTATTATTTTATAAACAGATGGATAAAAAGTAAGTAACAAAACACATTTAAATTAGTGTTGAATTTTATGTGATTGAATGTGCTATTGTTAAATCGGTATGTTTTATCATTTATGTATTATTTCAAAATTTTCAGCTATTGTTTAGTACCAAATGAAATATGCATCATATTGTAACTTACATTCGAATTCGGATATTTTCGGATATCCGGAAATATCCGTATTTGCTAAGCCGGATACGGATATTTTCGGATATCCGAAAATATTCGCGGATACGGATACAGATATTATTTAGTAGGTATCCACCGGATACAGATACGGATTCGGATACGGATTTTTATTTTCGGATACGGATATAAATACAGCACTATGCGCATCCGTTTGCATCCGTTTACGAGCCTAGTTACCACGACGTGCATGCAGGCTCTCTTCTCCACTTCTTTATATGTTTCACTTCACTAGATGTAGCAACAGTCATTCCTAGGACTCCTATATTGTCCTTCAACATTTCGCTTTCCACCAGCATCATGTCCATTTATTCTTGATTTGTATTATTTATTTTAGTATATTATATTACTATTATAAATTATTAACTAATAGCTGCTAGTGTATGATTGAGACCATACATGGAATTACTATGGTGTTCAATTGTGGTTATATTATATATGGATCACACCTTTTTTTCGTAATTTTGTTGTAGGGTGTGCAAGGCAAGACAATATTATGGGTGAATCTGAGGGATTACACACCTTGCATATCTTACTTGAAATTGGATTTTATGGTTTGATTAACTTTTCTTTTCGCATATGCCTCGTAGCTGTCTGGATAAATGTTTATGTGAGTCTCTAACTTGTGTAAATTGCAGGTTTTGAATATATAATTGCATGAGTTGATAGGGGGAATACAAATGGAGCATGGTTTTTTTCCTTTTTAGTTTTATCTGGCATTTGGTGGAAGTGATTCACATGAAAATGGTCTTTATGGTTAGGGCTGCACAAAGTATGGGTTGGGTCGGGTTAGACCAAATACTTCATCCGACCCACATAGGTATGGGTTTAACATAGTTCAACCCGTATCTGACCTTGTATGAGGTTGGATATGGGTTGGGTTGAAGTATGGGTTGGGTCGGGTTTAGTAGGGTTGTGTTGGGTTGCTTGAATATAATAAAAAATGAGAATATAAGGGAATTTTTAAAAAAATAATATTAAAATATTTAGTATAATATTTCAAATTTTAACTAGCATAATGCATTTAAAATAACTAATTCATTATAAGACGTATTTAATTAAAATTTCATTGTAAAACACATCATGATGAATTAACTTTCTACATAATAGAACAAGTGTTTCATTTTAAAATACATTAAAATGGTCTTTAAAATATATCTGCCAAATTCTATCAAGTTTGGATTGGCATGAAATATGCTTTTTTTGTATATTTACTATAGAATACATTAACATTATTCTAGTATTATACTATTCTAATTTTAAATGGGCTGATATTAAATTAGACTTTTAATATAGGGTTGGGTTGGGTTAAAATAAGGTTGGGTTGAATAAAATATCAAACCCGACCCGTATATGGTATGGGTTACAAATTATAACTCATATCCGATCCGAACTAGGATGAGTTGGGTTGGGTTTATGTGGCTTGGGTTGGGTTGGTTTGGTGGGTTGGATCGGATTGGATATGGGTTGTGTGCAACCCTATCTATGGTAACAATCACGGAATGTGCTAGTAGTTCTGGTTACTTATGCTTTGATTATTGAAGTCGTAGTGTAAATTTCCTGCTATGATATGCGTAGTTCAGAGTTAGTGCTATATCCTTTGCACTCTATATGGCGTATTTTTTCTAGCGTAATGCTGATGTTATTAGCTCTGTTGTGAATTTATTTTTGATATGGAGCTGGGTTTCATGCACTACACGACAGCTGGTGGAAATTTCTTGTTCATGGAAAACATTGAATTCTTGTGATTGCGATGACATGCACAAATTCTTTTCAGAGAAAAATGCAAGTTCGTGTAGCGATTCTATCATATATATATATATACACACACACACACACACACACACACACACACACACACACACACACACACACACACGGAGAATCTATGCACTTTAGTGCTGCAAAATCTCAAATGAGTAATAAGAGAAAAGTGAACAAATTAAGTATGGAAAAATCTTCGTCCATCCAATAATGTGTGGACATAAACTGCTAAACTTTTTTAATAACATTGAAAATATTTCTTCTACTTAATCTTTCTTATATAAATCCAAATAGTTGCATATAATATTTTGACTGGAAAGTTTATTCCACCGAATAACTGTTTTTTAAGGATTTCAAATGTAAAAATAATTGTTTTACAAGGCATGCTGACCTCCCGTAACAAACGTAAGCATGATATTTATTTTGCTTGAAGTATGTCGATGGCTGATAACTCCAAGTAAGGAAAACTTATGTGCTATTTTTTTTAATATATCTAGATTTGCTTTGAAATGGAATTTTCTTCAGCAGCATGAGCCAAATGCAAAGTTTCATTTACTATCGACCCAAAATTACAGTTCGCTTCCCCAGAAAAGACTGCAACCTTTCACCATGATTTTTTTCCCTTTATCGTTGTAAGCTGCATTGTTTTGTTATGCACTATAATAGAAGTTTCAAATTTAATATATGAATTGTTATTGGGTCGTGGGCTGTGTATTGTTTGTCCAACTTCTGAATCTACAGTGCATTATATCCTTATATCGGATATGTAGAACAAATGAAAATAAATTATGCTGTTATACAAGAATAATTGTTTACTTGCGCAACTTTTAAATATCACATGCCTGGTGTTCGGCTTTTACCCTTTGTGGATGCCTCACGGAATTTACTAATTTACAATCACAGAAGTGTGTTTCTGCGCCTATATCATTTTAATGCACATGTACGTTATATTATTATACAATACATTTTGATAATTTCCCCTCATCGCTTCTATAATTCTGTGTGCCTATGTTACCTGTTGGTCCGTACTATGACATAAATCTGAAATAGATAAATATAAAATACGAATGACACCAGCGTGCTGCATTCTAGAACTTGATATCAGTCTGACAACAATCACTGTTGCTTTAAAAATTTCTGAGATGCAGAATAAGGGGTGTCATTGAACGCTAACCATATAGAGGAGCGTTCAATGACACCCCAAATAGTGAGCACCTCTTTAGTCTACCACTTTTCCACCACACATTTACTCCCTCTCTCCTTCCACTAACTCTCTCACCTTCCACTCACATTAAAATAATATAAATGAGAGGTGGAAAATAGAGAGGCTAACGGGGGTGCAGAATAAGGGGTGTCATTGAACGCTCGTTATATATATATACACACACATACATACATACAAAGGTCCTTAGAATTAAGCTGTCTTACATCCATAATACATAATTTGGTTAGATTTATACGTTTACAATTGTTTTAATTTTCTATTACAGGAAAATATTTAAAAGGACAAAACTATGGGCTTTTTTATTCATAAGGACAGTCCACTAAAAATTGGACAATACACTACAATAATTTATTCGGCCACAGTTTTCTTTTCTTCATCAATCTGCTATCCCTGTCGATCTCGTCATTGATTATGAACGCAATTTTTTTTTTCTGTTTTGTTTCGATCTCCAGCAATCATATTCAAACATCCATACCAAAATCGATCATGAGTGTACTGATTTGGGAATTCGTTCAAGAGATTTGCCCTAATTTTGTTGATTTGCCCTAATTTTGTCTGAAAAACTTCGTCGATTATTGAAGGTGTTGCGGATTTTGATTCGATAGGCAGTAAATATGATTTCGTTATTTTTGATTCTGCGAATCCGTCGTAGAAAATCGAACGAGAGAGATGAACGAGAAAAAAATCGCTGGAAAATACTTTTTTTTATGGTGAAGTTAGCAGCAGTTTTTAGGTATCATTTTTCTATTTTTTTAGGTATCATTTTTCGTGTTTTAACAGTGTTATGCTTTTGTGATTATAATTTTGGTGCTATATCAGTTTTCTACATGTACTGTTGCATTAGCTTTGCAAATCAATCGAAATTATGTCATTTTAATCAATCAAAGTGGGAAGTAAACATTTTTTGTATTAGATTTCCTTTAAAATATCAAAGCAGTTTTTAGGTATCATTTTTATATTTTTTAGGTATCATTTTTGTATTTTCTAGTTGAATTTACATCATAACAGTTTTTAGGTATCATTTTTATATTTTTTTGGGTATCATTTTTACTGTATTCACTGTGCTTTGTTTTTTTTTTTTTTGTTACTTTTTGTTGCTGTATTAATTTTATTGTTGTACTGTTGCACTGGCTTTGTAATTAAATTGAATTTATTTCATTTTAAACTATCAAATTGTGATTCAAACATTTTCTGTATTACTTTTGTCGTTAAAATATTAAAGCATTTTTTAGGTATCATTTTTTAATTTTTTTAAGTATCATTTTTACTGCATTCATTATGCTATGTTTTTTCAGTTACTTTTTATTCCTGTATTAATTTTGTTGCTATACTGTTGCACTAGCTTTGTCATTCAATTGAATTTATTTCATTTTAATCAATCAAATTGTGAATAAATCATATTTCACTGTGATGTAAGTAATTTTTGTGCTACTTTTTATTTAAAACATTACTGCAGTTTTTAGGTATCATTTTTTTATTTTTTTGCGTATCATTTTTACTGTATTCACTGTGCTATGTTTTTTTTAGTTACTTTTTGTTGCTGTATTAATTTTGTTGCTGTACGGTTGCACTAGGATTGTAATTCAATTGAATTTACTTCATTTTAATCCATCAAATTGTGAATAAATCATATTTCACTGTGATGTAAGTAATTTTTGTGCTACTTTTTATTTAAAACATTACTGCAGTTTTTAGGTATTATTTTTTTATTTTTTTGGGTATCATTTTTACTGTATTCACTGTGCTATGTTTTTTTAGTTACTTTTTGTTGTTGTATTAATTTTGTTGTTGTACTGTTGCACTAGGTTTGTAATTCAATTGAATTTACTTCATTTTAATCCATCAAATTGTGAATAAATCATATTTCATTGTGATGTAAGTAATTTTTGTGTTACTTTTTATTTAAAACATTACAGCAGTTTTTAGGCATCATTTTTATATTATTTTTTTGGGTATCATTTTTATTGTATTCACTGTGCTATGTTTTTTTAGTTACTTTTTGTTGCTGTACTGTTGCACTAGCTTTGTAATTCAATTGAATTTATTTCATTTTAATCAATCAAATTGTGATTCAAACATTTTTTGTATTACTTTTGTCGTTAAAATATTAGAGCAGTTTTTAGGTATCATTTATATTTTTTTAGGTATCATTTTTGTGGCTTTGTGTATGCGAACTGTGGCAAGTGGATAGATTTGTGTTGTTTTCTTTAGTAATTGACTTTTTTGATACATAGCATTAATTCTAACTGATACCCACTGTTAAAAAAATTAACACCCACGTACTCAATTCAAATTTCACAAAAATAATATCTATTCTCACTAATACCAACTGATTACAAAAACAATAGCACTCAATTCAATTCAATTGTCACAAAAATTAGTTTATTCTCAATAATACACAATAATAACCACTTGTATCATATGATACCTATAACTATACATAACTGATATACTAGGATACATTGTTTTCCTACAGAATCTAAGTACATACAACACTGCTCCCCATTCCAAGCATGCATTTTTACTTGTGTTGGATCTAGATTAACCCTAGAGGGGGGTGAATAGGGTTTATCACAGTCTTTAACTGAATTGTAAATCTGACAGGATATTAAAATAATAAACAGATCACAGAATATAGCAGAAACAGAAATGCAGAAAATAAATCACACACAGATATACCCAGCTTCGGCAAAACCCTGCCTACTGCTGCATTTCTAAGGTTTCTACTAGGTGATAGAACAGATCCCGCATACAAGACCATGTACACTTGCAAACCCTGCTCCTATTCTAACCCTATGCTCAAAACTCTAGACTGATCTAAACCCCAAGATCAGATTCTCCCTGATTACAACCCCGTAACCAGTAAACTAGATTTTACAGACTCTAGCAACTGTCAGTCAACACCCTGACTGTATCTTCCTAGGTTTTACAGACCTAGAAAACTATTCAGACGATGTACAACTCAAATTGAAAAACAATAAAATGAAAAACAATTAAAAGAAAAACCCTAGACAACATAAAACAAAAGGAGATTAAAGATTAAAGGGTTATCCCCTTTGTTAAAACATGGCCGGCCATTCTCTCTATTGGTTTAGCCCCTTTCTTGTTGTCTCTGGAAAATAAAAATGGCGGCTTCTCAAGAGCTAGGGTTTTCCATACTTTCCCAAATCGATTTCGACTTCGATGGCTTTCTGAAATTGATGGAATAGCTTCTCTGACGCTCGATTCTTTGTGGCTTTGCTCGATCGGTTTGGGATTGTTCTCTAGCGATCGAAAACCTGAAAATTTGTGAGTAATTCAGATTTAATTCTTTGCTTGAATTTGTGATGCTTGGTTTCGATTTGAAATGTTGTGTTAGTTTTTCATAACTGTCGATGATGAATTGGTGTAAATAAATATAGGGTTTTTCAAACCCTTTGATTCTCTCTGATTTCGTTTTAATGGCTTGATCTGATAATCTGTGGTTTTCCCCTTTTTGAAATTCTCGATTGAATTGGCTTGCGGATTGTTGAAATATGTTAATTCCCCTTTTGGCAGAAATGTTGTGGTCCCTTGAAAAAATGCCGAATACAACAGGTTGCAATTTTGTCCAAAATAAAATCTTCATGCCAAAAATATTCTCTATGATTTCTGGAATTTATTGTTTGCTCAAAAAAATGTTGAGCATTTCTGGAAAAAAAATCTGTGGCCTCTTAAAGAAAGATTTGCAACTTTCCTGTTTTGATTACCCTCGATTTGTATTGATGGATTTGCAAATTCTAGGAATTAAAACTTGCCAAAAACTGGAAATATATTTTTGGCCTTCACAGAGATTCTCGAACATTAAATTCTTGCCGAGATTGATTTGATGAAACTGGAAAAATAGACTTACCCCAAAAATTGTTTTAATTGCTTTCCATATCATGAATAATTTCTGGAAACTTAAGGATGCTTGCCTCTAATCCCATCTTTGATTTTGAAAACATGCCATGTAATCACAGTGACTGACTCCAGGAATGATTGAATATATTCTTCTATTTAACCTGATGCCATATTTATCTTATGTCAAAAGTGTTTTAAATTTAATTCTGAATGGCAACCATATGTTAGCTTCAATATTTGCTTTTATCATACTGTGTCCATATCATCACTTGTTTACTTGCATTCTTGTGCTTGAGGCATGCACTTGATCATCATGCACACATCACTTAATTGGGAACTGCCTTGTTGTGGTTCTTGCTTTGTCCACTTTTGCTGAAACAATCTACTTTGTACATGCTTTGACTTGTGTACATTTTCCTTGTGCTTGTCGAGGCTTGGTCTTTGTGCACTGTCATTACTTGACCACCTAATTTGAAACTGCCTTGTTGAGTAGTTGGTCTGCATGAACTATGGCTTGACCCTGTGTTGTATTTGCATGAAGCTGTACCTTGCATGTTGCACTAAGTATTGTTCCATGCATTAGTTTGGCCATTATGTTGAGCTGTTTGCTTGGCCTGTTTGGTTCTTTACATTGTTGCATTCTTTCCTTGTACTTCCTGTACTTTGTTGTACCTGTTTGTACACCATGCTGCTTGTCCATATACTTTACATTGATGAGCTCCACCGTGCCATGATTAAGCTGCCTATTTATTTGCTGCATCATTATGATCCACTCATGCTTCATGCTGTTTGACATTGCTTTTGTAGTACTTGAGTATGTGTTCACCAGATTTCTTTAAACTGGACCATTTGTTTGAGCACTCTTGTACTTATACATGTGCTTGGCCATGAAACTCCATGTGTGTTGAATTTGTCCGATCATTGAGTTGCTTTTGTATTGACTTGTGTTGACTTTGACTATGCTGGTTGACATTTGTTTTGTTGCTTGAGTGTTGCACTGAGTCGAGATGGTCCACGTGGCTACTCCTCAGTTGCACACTGCTATATTCTGATTGGTGTGGCAGTGCACACGTGTATATCTATACACGTGTGTATTTGCAGCCATCAGAAAATTTCCTATTCCTGTACATATACAAACTGTCTGCCTAGACACAAATAAATCAGATCAGGTCATGAAAAATGATGAGAAACACACCAGAAATCTGAGGCAAATATTATTTTTTTTAATTAAAATTTATATTTGTGCGTATACAGTTTTATTTCTATTGCAGTGTACTGTGTGTGTGTGTTTCATGTGACAGGTAAACAGGTGATGACTGGACTGACTGAGAAGATGTTGTGAGAACAGAAGACTGAAGACAGTGTGTAGTGTCAAATAAATGTATGAGACTGAAACTGTATATGAGTCAAAGTGAATATATATATATATATAATGTAACTGTGTATCTGTTGTGTATGTATAACTGAGTGACAATGAAAGAACTGTACTGATGGAGCTGTGAGAGAATTGTACTGGTATATGTAATAAACAAATTTGATTGGAATAAAATATTATTTTATTGTTGTCAAACGAGCTTGTCTATTTTATTCTGTTTATATACAAGTACAATATGAAGTGAATGTTTAAATAGTGGAGTTATAAATAGTTGTACTATTAAATATAATATTATATTTAAATACTGTATGAATATATGAATGTTTGTACAGTCATATATTATTTAAATATAAATATTATATTCATGTCTGAGACATATAGAACAGTACAGTACCAAATACATTTATAATATATATATATATATATATTTGGTTGTCATCATCAAACAAAAATCATATAATTGTGTATACAACAACGTTATATACAACAATCTCACCCTTTTGATGATGACAAACAAATAAAAGATTTTGAGCACAATAAATGTGTTTGACAGTGAATATTGAACTCCCCCTATTTATTAGCCCCCCCTACAACAGATAACCCCCTATAACTGCACATGAGTGAAATGAATTTTCAAAATAAAAAATATTTATAAAATAAAAATATTCACTCATAAATCAAAATCTCAACCCATTCTCCCCCTTTTGTTATCATCAAAAGGATACATAATTTAAAATATAGATGAATACTAACTAGAAATATAATTTCAGCTTAAGAGGAAGAACGGTCATCATAAATCTCAATCAGTCAAACAAAAATCATAATATTCTGAGAACGGGTGGCATATTTCACACTGTAAAGAATGACGGATTTACGATGAGTTTATAAATAATGGAGAGAGTCAAAACATTATTTCCAGTTATTTTCAAAAGAACTTTACAAAAATAAGCGCAAAAACAGTGATGGATTTGGACTATAATTAATAATTCAATTTAAGTGACAGAATCAAATAGTCTCAAATCTCAGTAGCTATCAATCAATAAATCATAATACATCATAAAATATTAACACATTTCACAAGTTAGTATATGGATTGATAAGCTGGTTTTTATACTCAGAGGAGTATTTCATATTTATTTCAATTTTATAGCACATTTTTCCTTATCTTTTATTTCTTATTTAAGAGCACACTGACCACGCATAACCAGAGCTTGGATTTTTAAATGAGGTCAGTCGCAGCTTAAATATGAGTTGTCTCATAACCATGCATAACCAGAGCTTGGATTTTTAAATGAGGTTGGAGACACACTTATTTATTAATTACATTTATATTTTCAGCTTTAAAAGGAAAAACTCCTTGGTATAAAACCAATATGGATGATAGAAATGTGGTAGGTACAGAAATGGTTTGTGAAATAAATTTCTAAATTAATTATATTATGAAATATGCTCGACTGTATCGGGATCATTGAAAATTTTCGATTATCACTAATTCTGAATAATAATATAGTCTCATTTCTATCACAAATAATTTCCACTGTTTTAAAAGGACGATTTAAAAAAAAATATTAACTCTCCACATTAACATAAAATCATGATGGATGACAGAAAGATGATAGATAAAGGAGATGGTCGTGAAATAATTGCCAATTCAAAGATATTATAATAAATGTTCAACCATCATGAAATACAAATAAAGTCTCCTCTTGTTGTGAAATATACTGCAGCCAAAATTCATCACAATTTCAAAATCTGATAATAATTTTGATGAATTATAAATACAGTTCAATTTGAATATTGATTTCAATTTCTGAATGAATAATCAATAAATAATTTTAAAATTGAAAAAACAATTACAAGAGGAATATGAAGAGCTATACAGAATAAGAGGGATAAGACAAATATATACATAAAAATTCAGCACTTCTGATACCAATTGGTGTCTCTATTAACAAATCTTAATCACAAAGCCCAAACAGATAGAATTTACAAGTTTGCACATTTTTCAAAGCTGTAGACAAGAATAAGCAGTTATTTGAAACAGTATCAGAGCAACACAGAAAACAATATCATAGCCGACTTGTCAGAGGATGGTCACATAAGATCATTCATGATCCAAGACTAGAAATATCGTTTATTTGAAATCATTTGAGGAATATGAAAAACTCTAGATTCAATGAATCGATCATACCAAATTATTAGTTTCACATTCAAGATATGTGTGTGATTCAGTAAATCAATAATTTCAAATGATTTTAAACAAACAAATATTTAAATCAAAACATCATGAAATAACAGTGATTTTCAAAGACCATTTTTCAAAAGAAATTTTCAAGATATTTCTGACAAGTATAAGAGAAATTTCAGATCATTTACATCTAGTTTGAGAGATATTCAAGATCCAGAAAATTTAGAAAATAATTTATTTGAAATCACTTGAATCAATGTCAACTTTTGAGATATAATGAATCAGTCACACAAGATTGATATTTTCAAATTTTAGAGGCGTGTGATGTTCAGAATATCAAGAATTTTAGATGATTTCAAACAAATAAATTTCAACAATAATGATCATGAATAAAGATGAGCTTCAAGATGTATCACTGTAATTCAAGACAATTCAAACTATTCAAGCCAATCTGAAAATTTCTGAAATTATCACAACTGATAAATAACAGAGTGTTGTAATGAGTATAACATTTTAAGCTTTTCTAAAATGAATTAGAAGAAACCCATAGCAGCAGAGGTGTGTGTAATTCCAATAAACTTTCAGATTATCAAAAATTTAGAATTCAAACCAACAGTGTTCAAGATATGATATTAATGCTTCAGCACTGTTAAGAATTCAAAAAAAAAAAAACTTCAAAACAATTGCAAATAATTACAGATTTAAATTCAAGGTCTGGAAATGGTTAAAACAAGAGAGTTTTATTCACATAAAGCAAATTTCCAGAAAATCAAAACTACTGCAACTGGAAGTTTAAGATGCACAGAATAAGAAATAAAGATATAGTAGTGACAAATCACAAACAAAACAAAAAAGAAGGGGGTGGAAGAAGAAATAGACAAAGAAAATAAAAACAGAGAATATTTACAAGGGTGAGTTTAGAGATCATACCAGAATCCAATGTAAATCAGAATCTCTAACTCAACAGTCTTGGCTTAAGGAACTGTGAATGACTACAAAAGTATTGAGCAGCTTGAATCCAAATCTCTTTTGCTTAGCAGTTCCTCAGCCATCTCTGGTACCTAATAGTTTAGAGAATCGAGTGGTCTAAAAAAATTTGTAAAACCACTCACAGTTTTGTTCATAGGTTTAGGTACCCAAACTTGTTTATATAACAATCCATCAGAATTTACCAAAGCACCTTTAGGGACCCAGATCTGTTTGAAATTAGACGAATTCACTTTATTTCTTTTTGAGGTCCAAGAATGATAAAATGGTTTGTTATAAAACAAATTCTTATTTTGTTTATGTTTCCAAAAATCTTTTGAATTGCCAGAGTTTAAAAATTCAAAACAATCTTTTCCAAGATAATTTGAAGTGTCTTTAAAATCATTTGAATTCATCCTATCAAAACGATTGATATTCCCAAAGCCAAGACCAAATTTATTTCCAATAGAAACTTGGTTTTGTAACAGCATATTCAACGATTTTTCCCCATTAGAAAATTTATCCAAAGTTGATTCTAATCGTTGAATTTTGGATTTTAGATTGCTATTATCTTTTAATAAATTTGAGGAATTATTTATAGCGATCTTCTGTTTCAGCATTGGACTGTTTCAAAACCAAAATCTCATTTTCAAGCAATTTAATTTTGGCTTGGGATTCAGAAATTCCAAGTTCAAATCGTTTTTGCTTTTCAGACTCAAATTTCTTGGATTTTTCAATCTCATTTTCAAGTTCTTCCAAAATCAAACCACTTTTCACTAAATTTTCATTTTCAGCAATTTCAAATTTGGAATATATATCAGTCTTAAAATTTCAAATTCCATTTGTAAAAAGTTATTCAAACTTGATAACTCAATCTTGTTTTCTTTTAAGATCAGAATTTCCTTTTCAAACTTTTGAATATTTTTATTGAGATGAACAAGATTGGTTTTCAATTTCAAACAATTTTTGCAAACTGAATTTGAAGAATTTTTAAAATGATCAAGTTGTGATTCCAAATCATCAATTTTGCTGGTCAACTCAAGATTTTTAGATTTCAGAGATTTGTTTTTAGATTGGAGTTTATCAACAGACTTAGTTAGATCAGCACACATATAAACTAAATCTTTATATGAGAAACTTCCTGTCTCATCGTCTGTTGAATCCCCATCCACTGAGCCATCTGAATTTTCATTTGTAAATCCTGTTAAGCAGTACTCTGAATCTGAGTTGATTTTATCGGGTTTTGAGCTGTGGTTGTCAGATCTTCCATACTTCGTATTGAGAGTATCTCAGATTTCCTGTGCAGATAAACAATGACAGATAAGATTAAATTGTTCAGTATTAAGATAATAAAATATGATTTTCATAGCACGAGCATTGAAAGTAATATCTACACAATTAAACCCATTGATAACAATATTCCAACATTTAATATTAACAGATTTTAAATAAAATTCCATTTTGGATTTCCAGTTTGAAAAATCTGTCCAACAAGGCGCCTATGATACCTAGGAGGCCTCCCGCTCACTTCGCTCGCCTCATGCTTCGGTCTCCTTCGGTCCCCTTCGCTAGACGGAGAGTGTTCCCAGTTCTTCTCCTTTCTTTGTTGCCTACCCGAAATAATCATCATTATTACCATAGGGCCTAATTGATTGGGCAATGAAAGACCTGGCCCAAGAGTTTGAATCTAGGGAGCCTATGATACCTAGGTCCAGTATATTAAAGGAAGGACCGAAGGAAGTATATTAATAAGTTGAGTCTAGAGAAGACGGTTGACCAATCGAATTAATATAACAAAAAAGCACCACCGGACCGATCGTTAGATCCTGTGCTGCAGCCAGAGCGAAGGAAGGGACATCGAAAATAGTTGGAAATGAACTGGACTGACTCTCTATCGGCTGACAACTAGGAATCACCATTACTCTAGAGTTAACAGAAAACCTTGCTCTGATACCACTTATTGGATCTAGATTAACCCTAGAGGGGAGTGAATAGGGTTTATCACAGTCTTTAACTGAATTGAAAATCTGACAGCATATTAAAATAATAAACAGATCACAGAATATAGCAGAAACAGAAATGCAGAAAATAAATCACACACAGATATACCCAGCTTCGGCAAAACCCTGCCTACTGCTGCATTTCTAAGGTTTCTACTAGGTGATAGAACAGATCCCACATACAAGACCATGTACACTTGCAAACCCTGCTCCTATTCTAACCCTACGCTCAAAACTCTAGACTGATCTAAACCCCTAGATCAGATTCTCCCTGATTACAACCCCGTAACCAATAAACTAGATTTTACAGACTCTAGCAACTGTCAGTCAACACCCTGACTGTATCTTCCTAGATTTTACAGACCTAGAAAACTGTTCAAACGATGTACAACTCAAATTGAAAAACAATAAAATGAAAAACAATTAAAAGAAAAACCCTAGACAACATAAAACAAAAGGAGATTAAAGATTAAAGGGTTATCCCCTTTGTTAAAACATGGCCGACCATTCTCTCTATTGGTTTAGCCCCTTTCTTGTTGTCTCTGGAAAATAAAAATGGCGGCTTCTCAAGAGCTAGGGTTTTCCATACTTTCCCAAATCGATTTCGACTTCGATGGCTTTCTGAAATTGATGGAATGGCTTCTCTAACGCCCGATTCTTTGTGGCTTTGCTCGATCGGTTTGGGATTGTTCTTTGGCGATCGAAAACCTGAAAATTTGTGAGTAATTCGGATTTAATTCTTTGCTTGAATTTGTGATGCTTGGTTTCGATTTGAAATGTTGGGTTAGTTTTTCATAACTGCCGGTGATGAATTGGTGTAAATAAATATAGGATTTTTCAAACCCTTTGATTCTCTCTGATTTCGTTTTAATGGCTTCATCTGATAATCTGTGGTTTTCCCCTTTTTGAAATTCTCGATTGAATTGGCTTGCGTGATTGTTGACATATGTTAATTCCCCTTTTGGCAGAAATGTTGTGGTCCCTTGAAAAAATGTCGAATATTACAGGTTGCAATTTTGTCCAAAATAAAATCTTCATGCCAAAAATATTCTCTATGATTTCTGGAATTTATTGTTTGCTCAAAAAAATGTACACCATGCTGCTTGTCCATATACTTTACATTGTTGAGCTCCACCATGCCATGATTAAGCTGCCTATTTATCTGCTGCATCATTATGATCCACTCATTCTTCATGTTGTTTGACATTGCTTTTGTAGTACTTGAGTATGTGTTCACCAGATTTCTTTAAACTGGACCATTTGTTTGAGCACTCTTATACTTATACATGTGCTTGGCCATGAAACTCCATGTGTGTTGAATTTTTCCGATCATTGAGTTGCTTTTGTATTGACTTGTGTTGACTTTGACTATGCTGGTTGACATTTGTTTTGTTGCTTGAGTGTTGCACTGAGTCGAGATGGTCCACGTGGCTACTCCTCAGTTGCACACTGCTATATTCTGATTGGCGTGGCAGTGCACACGTGTATATCTATACACGTGTGTATTTGCAGCTATCAGAAAATTTCCTATCCCTGTACATATACAAACTGTCTGCCTAGACACAAATGAATCAGATCAGGTCATGAAAAATGATGAGAAACACACCAGAAATCTGAGACAAATATTTTTTTTAATTAAAATTTATATTTGTGCATATACAGTTTTATTTCTATTGCAGTGTACTGTGTGTGTGTTTCATGTGACAGGTAAACAGGTGATGACTGGACTGACTGAGAAGATGATGTGAGAACAGAAGACTGAAGACAGTGTGTAGTGTCAAATAAATGTATGAGACTGAAATTGTATATGAGTCAAAGTGAATATATATATATATATATATATATATATATATATATATAATGTAACTGTGTATCTGTTGTGTATGTATAACTGAGTGACAATGAAAGAACTGTACTGATGTAGCTGTGAGAGAATTGTACTGATATATGTAATAAACAAATTTGATTGTAATAAAATATTATTTTATTGTTGTCAAACGAACTTGTATATTTTATTCTGTTTATATACAAGTACAATATGAAGTGAATGTTTAAACAGTGGAGTTATAAATAGTTGTATTGTTAAATATAATATTATATTTAAATATTGTATGAATATATGAATGTCTGTATAGTCATATATTATTTAAATATAAATATTATATTCATGTCTGAGATATATAGAACAGTACAGTACCAAACACATTTATAATATATATATTTTTGGTTGTCATCTTCAAACAAAAATCATATAATTGTGTATACAATAACGTTATATACAACAACTTGTACTCAATCCAGCCTCGAATTCAAGTAAACTCCAGCAGCATGCAGTATCTGCAAGTATTTCATACACAATCAAAACTCATACCAACATAATACTGTAAATTCAACTAGAAAAATATAAAACTGATACCTAAAAAAAATATAAAAATGATAACTAAAAACTCCTTTGATGTAAATTCATGTTGAAAACATAAAACTGGTACTTAAAAAAAAATGAAATCTAAAAACTGCTATGATGTAAATTCATGTTGAAAATATAAAAATGATACAAAAAATATATATATAAAAATGATACCTAAAAAAATTATAAAAACGATACCTAGAAACTGCTTTGATATTTTGAAGGAAAACTAGTACAAAAAATGTTTACGTCCCACTTTGATTGATTAAAATGACATAATTTCGATTGAGTTGCAAAGTTAATGCAACAATACAAGTAAAAAAAACTGATATAGTATCAAAACTATAAATAAAACAGCATAACACTATTAATACAAGAAAAATGATCCTTAAAAAAATAGCAAAATGATACCTAAAAACTGCTGCTAACTTCACTGTAAAGAAAAAGTTTTTTCTAGTGATTTTTTTCTCCTTCATCTCTCTCGTTCGATTTTCTACGACGAATTCATGAAATCAAAAGATCACGAAATCATATTTATTGCCAAATGAATCAAAGCAATCGAATTTACCTAATTTTGTGAATGATTTCAGCAATCGAATACGCGCGAGATCGAGAAATTTGATGGAAGAGGCGGAAGTTGTTTGCCAGAGACAATTAGGTTTTGATGGAAGAGGCGGTCTGTGACGTGGTGGAAGTTGATCGTCGGAGGCGTCTAGGGTTTGACGGAAGAGTTGGTCAGCGGGTAGGGTTTTCAGTGAAGAGATGGAAACGATAGAAAGAACGTAATAAAAGAGGGGTTATGTTGGACTGACCTGTTTACTGTCCTTATGGATAAATTATTAGTGGCTTGTCCTTTTGGATAAAATTTTTAATTAGTTTGTCCTTATAAAATATTTCCCCTTTCTATTAAACGTATTTTTTCATTAAAGTCATCAATATTTTATTTATTTATAACATACACCTTAACGGTACGGTAATACTGGTATATACCAGTACTATCACTCATGGGCGGCCCTGGCCTAGTGCCAGCCGTGCGACCGCACATGGTCGGGGGGGCCCAACAAAAAAAATGTATTTACCTTTACTAGAGCTGCTTTTTCTTGTCATGATGCGTGTACTTGATAGTAATTTATCTATGCAAAAGTAGATATGATTGTATGCTTTGTTGACATCAATCAATATATTAAAATGAAGATGTGGCTTATATGGATCTCTAGTTGACAGATTGAAAATGTGGGTAAAAACTTTATGAATTTGCTGAAACACTCAATTTTCTCAATGGAGATGCACAGTAGAAAAATCACACTTTCACTTAACTTTAATTTCATAAAAAAGAAAAATTAAAGGTCCAAAATTTTGGGTCTGCGCTGAGCCCACAAATACTCAGTGCCGGCTTGCTATCACTCAGTAGTATATATCCAAAATTCCAGACATCAGCGCCACGTTAATCGTATCAAAGGTCAAACCTTTCTCATAAGCTTCAGTAGCTTCTTCTATGTCGTTTAAACCCAAATATGCTGCCCCAAGGCGGCTGTAGCCTTTGGCCCAGCTAGAGTTTAGGTCGACCCTTTTTTGGCGTCGGAAAAGCGATTCAGAGAGGCGTAGGCTGCGGACCAGTTTGAGAAGAAGAGCATGGTTGGTCGGGGACAATGCTATGGCGTCGCCGTCGGTAAATTGCTTTACTCCGTCATTGAAGTTTCCAACCGCGAAAGCTGCATTGCCTTTTGCTTTTGCTTCATCAGCTGTGCATGTAGGAATATGATTGATTTGATGTATAGCTGGGTATACTGTGAATGAAACAGGGGAAGAATATCATGTGGTCAAATGGGCAGCCCATTCAGCAACGGACCTCGCCCATTTTACGGGAAATAAAAAGCCGACAATATAAATAAGGGATGCAACTTTTTTTACACGGAAATTGAAATCAGGTTTTATCCTTTCAGACCTCTCTTCTGCAGCGCCGCCTCTCCATTCTCACCAATTTCTATCCGTCGTCTCATCGCTGCTTGCTGAAGCCTGTCTAATGCCCGAGGTATTTATTTGTTTTCCTACAATAATAATTGATTTTGGCTTTTCCGATGTGTGTTAAATAATTATCACGTCAATTGTTCATAGGGTATGTCAATTGTTATGAAATACTTATTGTTAGTCAAAGAAATACTAATTGTTTATGAAGGAACATGATGGGGAATTATCACGTCAATTGTTCAGGAAATATTCCAGTTCAACAGTTATAGTGGTTTGTTAAGGAAATTACATGTTTACTAATCAGGAAGCTAAACCGAGTCTCATAAGGAAATTTGACATGATTAGTTTTGTGTGTAACATGTTAGGTTAAAAATTTGAATTATTCTAAGTTTATAATATACGAGCGTCCAAGGTTTCAGATTTCAGATTTTGGAAAACATCTCGGTTTCGTATCTTGGCCAAAATGGACGATAGTTAAAACACTTATAATTAAAAACGCAGTCAAATCTCAGATCTTGGGTAAAATCTCGGATTTTTATCTCGGACGGGATGAGCGAGATTTAAAACTTTGCGAGCATCATGACCTGTGCTCTGCACGTGAAATGTTTTTCTTCAAATTGTATATGTTTTGTGCATTTGATAGAAAATTGTTTGTGGAAATATTTAATCATGTTTCTGTGTTGAAATCATTTGTTGACTGTTTAAATTTTATTTCTAAGTAGCAACATCTGTTTATTTTTTCAATTTAAATTTTGATTTTGTTAAACTTATCTTGAAATAAGATGTATCAGATATTAGTATTTCATATGGATCCAATTAAAAGCTTGTGCTTGCAAATGGTAATTATGTTTCTTAAGTGTTCATCTTGATTGTATATATAATGGTTGCATTTTCTACTCTTTGCTCTAGCAATAGTGTCTCTTTTTTTTCCTAGCTGTACAATCTGGTTCTTTCATAATTATAATTTGACATACCCTATGAACTTTTGTTAAGGCCTCATTCTTATTCACATATGTATTTCAGATAGTTTTCAGTTTCATTGTTTAATACAAAGTAAGCTCATGTGATGCATGGTCGGTAGATTAGCAAGTGTTTAAGTAGGTAAATATGTAACTAGAGTAATAATGCATAATTTGTGGTTATTTTGTTCTCGACTGTTGATTCAATTCGAAGTATATAAATTTTGAGCAGTTTAAATTAGAGCACCCAAATAATCAAGAGGAAACTTCCCTACCTGATAACATGCGTTAAGCTACAAGACATGCTTGTACCCCAATATTGGTAACAAGAAAAAAAATGTTGGCTCATGAAATAAGAATCCTGATTTGTCTACTGGTCCATCCAATGTTTTTGGACTTCTAATAACTCATGGCTACTGAGCAGCAGTTTCATTCTATCTAGTAGGAAAATAATGGATGTCAAAATCTACTTAATTGGGGAAGTATTAATATCCAGAAAAAAGAGAGGGAGAGACAGAGAGGGACTGCTATTACGGTGTCTTAGTTATCGCCGTATGTCCAAAGTTCGGCGGCTACATTTTATCTAAATTATGTGTTTTTTTGGAAACTGGCAAGGCAATGCTTGTAATTATTGTTGAATTTCAAGGAATATGTTTTCTTTTAACTATTGTATGCAGTGGGTAAAGTATTAAGATGCAATAAAGTTAGGGTAATGAGAAGTATTTACAAAAACCAATATATGCATCGATTTACCACGGTTGTCTTACTAATTAAGTAGATATGATGGTATAGAAATATACTATATTTTCAGTTGTTGGTTGTCCTAATCAAATCTTAGTTATTTTTGCTGTGAAACTTTTGTGCAAGTGAGAAGAAGATGGCGAGATTTAGTAATTATTTTGCATTTCTATTGATGTAAAATCTAACTGAGTTGCATTGTTCAATGATGATATAGTTATCAATGGAGAATAGACGTGAGGTGCCTGAATCAGTGGTGTTTGACATTCTATTGTTTTTACCGGTGGTATCTCTATTAAGGTTTAAAAGTGTGTGCAAGGCATGGTGCTCAATGATTGAAAGCTCATCTTTCGTGACTCGGCACCTGTATCATAATAGGGAAAATAACAATCTGATTTGTGCAGATATGGAAGGAGAGCTTTATATGTTCTCTGGTATAATAAATGAGATGATGGGTTCGAAATTGAATGTTGAACGGTGGGAACATGGGAAGACAGATTTTAGGGTAGTTAACAGCTGTGATGGTATTGTGTGTTTAGCCCATCATACAGGCAATGATGTTTGGGTTTTTACTTTATGGAATCCTGCTACGAAACAAGTGAGGCAGCTACCGGAACCATCAGATTTTCATTCATACGAAAACACGGTGTATAATGCATTTGCTTTTGGTTATGAAAGAAAAACAAGGGATTACAAGATTGTAAGAATTGCGTTGGAGCTAAATTCCGATAGGTTGCATAACAGTGTAGCTGAGGTATATAGCATGAGAAGGGATGCATGGCGAACTACACACGAAGGTTGTAAAGATTTTCCCGATAGATGGGCACCGCTTAGGGACGTTGTTGTAGAATGTAACAATGAAATATGCATCTGGATTGGAAGCTCTCTCGGTGAAAGATCTGTCCATAATACAGAATATGACTTTTTAATTTATAGCTTAGTATATTTTGATTTGGGTAATGAAGTGTTTGGAGAAGTGGCTACGCCTGACACTCTGCTCAGTTGGTCTTGTGAACTTACTTGTGCCTTTCTTAGTGAAAAAATCGCTTTGGTTAAATGCTGCAAATGTAAGGACGGCAGTGATGACCCTTATCCAATTGTATATGAAATATGGGTAATGGATGAATTCGGCAAGAAAGAGTCGTGGAATCAAGTGTATAGGGTCGAGGAAACCGTGCTGCCGTCCGTAGACATTCATAAAACAAAATTGCTCATGAAGAATGGACGGTTTGTTGTTAGAGCAAAGCAACGTTGGAGTAGAGATGAAAACAATAGGGTTGAGGAAGAGGGAATATACTTGCTTGACTTGGTTACTCTACAAGAATTTTTTCTACTTCCTGTCAATTGGTACTGGTCTACAGCAATAAACTACAGTGAGAGTTTGGTCTCTGTCAACAGCACTGGCTGAAGTGTTTTTTTTCTTTTTTTTTCTTTTTTTTTTCTTTTACCGTCTTTTTGCTGTGTACTAATTTTGGATGTTGAGGAGCTGTTTTAATACTTGCATGACAGGTTGAGCTCATTGAATAACCTTGTGACGTTTGTGTTAGTAGATGGTAGATTGATTGGGCCGGGTTCAAAACTCAGCGTAGATGATATATATTCTTGTATATGATTTTTGTTCTAATTCTCTCCCTTCGATTTTTGCTGTTTTGTTTATCAGTTTTTGGTAATAGCGCTACGATCAAAATAACGAAGAGCATGTAATTATTCAATAACTTGATCGTGTAACCGTGTTTACTATTCAATTTTGAATGACAACGCAGCTTGACTCCAATGCAGTCTGGTCACGTATTTACGAGCAATCTCTTGTTGTGATGACTCTTGGACTCATATTATAATATAATGCCAGTCCTTACGTATTCATATTTGTTCCCGTGTTGTGAACGTTGCATGCGTGTAACACGAGCAGTCCCATAGTTGAACAGGGATAGGTTTCATACGCCATGCATGATACAAATGTTGGACCGACCCAGATTATTTGTTCCAATGCCGATCAATGTAAGTGCCTCCAATACGTGAAATATGTGTACGCATCCCTTTGCTTTCAGCAACATGAAGAGTCTACGTACGTGTATATTGTCTTGATCAGCATGCTTCTTACATCACATGTCTTATATAATTTACACCATAGTTTTTACCACATGAAAGTAGCGCCTCCATTCAAGCAAATTCACTCCAGTTAGCCTTACATGAATTATGCTTGTATCTGTCCCCGGTGTCTTTTGTATGATCCAACATTTGCTTTCTGCACTACAAAAAAACAGGAGTTTCCAACGGTCAGGGGCATGTGTATGCTCAGGTGTACGAAACTGAGCATGTGTCGTCAGTCTGACTCAGTGCATGTGTATGCTCAAAAACATCCCAGTACGACACATAAGTCATACGCGCTCTCTTCTAAAATAAGCATATATATATATATATATATATATATATATATATATATATATATATATATATATATATATATATATATAGTGTGTGTGTGTAAATTAAAACTTAAACTTAAATCAACTATTAATTTTAACAAGTTATGAATTAAAATTTTAAATTGTGCAATTACAAAATATACCAGATCCTCACGATGATACTAAAATGACTTGGACCCAACTCGATGCATAACCAGATTCTTGCTCCTATTAGTTGCATTTCTCTCAGACGAGGCATATACATTTAAATTTAAAAAAATTGTATTATTCTAAATCACATATTATAATTGAATAGAATAATTTAATTTAAATTAAATATGCTGTAAATTTACCAGAAAGTCCTCATTACTATTCCAATAATTAAGTAGATCATTCCATACCGTTTCGCTCACCCAAGACATTTTTTTCCCACCTGACTTTAAAGTGTTCATTGTCTATCTGTAATTTGTTGCCATTTTGCTGTTCCAGTGGCGCCTAACGAGATCCAAATCCGTCTCCTGGAGATTCACCGCACCCTGCATTTTTTTTAAAAATAACATGCATATGAGCTTATCAAATAGGAGCATGACAACTTAACGTAGTAAATGTTATATCATACATACGTACCAAAAAATCCTGCCATATGGTCTCCTTAACAATGTCGGCTATCGAGCTCAATGTGGGCCAACATGCAGTCATGCTGGCCTGATAAGCACGTTTTGATATCCTCAAAACGATATTGGACGACTCCAACTCAAAAGTGGATATTTGTTTCAAGGACACATTTTAAAATAAAATTAGATCTAAGAACAAGCTACTTTCGTAATGTAAATCAAGGACAACTTTCATGATTTAATTGAAAAATGTCCAAATATTTTAAACTAAGGACACACATTACATTTCACAAATAATAAAAACTAATACAAAAACCTTTTTCTGTGATTATAAGATTAAAAACTAATAAAAATTAATTATGAAATGTTTTTGGTATCATAAATATAGGAGAAAATGAGTATAAAAAAATGCAGGACGGAAAGCTATATGCATATAGCTTCGTTATTTACGATATAGCTTTTCTCTGGTGCAAATGAGATTAGCTTTAAAATGACTTAATTTTGTATTTGAGTGATACAATATAAAGCTATATTTTTAAGTAATAAAGCTATATTCACTTAGCTTTCCGAGCTGAATATTTATATATGTTTATAATAACATCAATAAACTAAAATAATTTTGAAATCACTTTTTTTTTCTTTCAATTTTAAGGTAAATCATTTATTTTTTAATTAATTTAGTAATAATGATAAAATTAAAGTGAACTTCATGTTGATATAATACAACTTGGTCTTTGTCCTTCATTTAATTATCAAACTTAGTTGTCCTTTGATCTAATTTTTTTAAGGAATGTGTCCTTAAAACCAAATACCCCAACTCAAAACCCCTGTGTTAAACAAGAAAAAAAATGTGTGTCTAACAACAATTTAAATAATTTATTGTACTAAAATTAAATTTATACTAAAAAATTAGTTTTTACCCTTTGGATGCTTTTGGTTTAAGCCAAACCATAGGACGAGATAACTCCAACGATGGACCACCCTCATCGCCACCTGACGCCATACCTGTTACAGACAACAACATTATAACATAACGTAACATAACATGAAAGAAATGTCATAACATGGTATTAGATAACATGAGTACTTGATAATAGAAATGTCATAATATGGTATTAGATAGGGTACTTGAAAGAAATGTCAAAACATGGTATTAGATAGCATGAGTACTTGATAATAGAAATGTCATAACATATGTCTAGTTAACATTACAAGTTTGATTCAAAAATAACGTTACAAGTTTGATTCAAAAAAGTGTTAAATACAAGTCTTGATTCATAGATATGTCTAGTTAACATATGAGTTTGATTCATAGAAATGCCATAAAAATAAATATAAATTTTTTATACATAAATAATTTATTGTACTTAAATTAAATTTATACTAAAAACTTAGTTTTGTACTTAATATAAGTTTGAAAGATAACATATTTTTTATTTATGATATGTTACTTATTAATAGATAACATAAGAAATATCTATTAAATATGAATTTGAGTCTTACTATGTAAAAATCAACATAATACACCTTATGAAAATGAGGAGTATTAGTTAGTCGTCCTCATCACTTTCAGATTCCAACTCTATTTCCTCCTTCATATATGGTTCATCTGTAGTCTCAAATACATCAATTAATGCATTCGATTCATCGTTTAGAGGTCCAAAATCTGTTTGATCATCGGTTGTTACTATTTCTACATTTTTCTCGATGTCTGCTTGATAAGTTTGGTCGTCGGGAATATTACGTCCGTCAAATGTAAACCTTGCCTTTGTTTTGAAAACAGCCCACCAATCTATTTTGTCTCTTCTCATAGAAGGATAAGGAGCATAATATACTTGAAGAGCTTGTTTGACATGTACAAAAGGATCGTACTTATAATAATGGGAAGTATGTCTTACTTCTATAAGATTATATTTTGGGTGCACGTTGATTTCAGAACCTGAAACGTTGCTGAACCAGTTGCATTTAAACAAAAAATACTACTTCCGCGGGTCTCGTGAAATATGTCACTTGTAGAATCTGGTTTAGCATGCCATAAGAATCGTGTATATGGTCGTTTGGATCATCATTACCTTTAACAAATACACCGCTATTGTTATTTAATTTTTCAGCATCATATTTTTTAGTGCTAAATTTATATCCATTGACAAAGAATATTGGATATGTCTTGATATTTCTTTTTGGTCCCAATTCCAAATGTTTCAATCATTCATCCACAATACAATTTGTTGGATCAAAAACATATTGAGTAAACCAACTAGCGAATTCTTTGCTGATATCGCCGTTTGGATACAGTGATTTATAAATGCTGCAATTATAGCACAAACGTTACATATATGATTAAAGATACAATACATGTATACATAGATGCATAAGTTCATTACCTAACGAAAGGTGCAACTTCAGTACAGTTGAGAAGAATATACGTATGTGCTGCATTATAATCTTTATCATTCAGCCATTCTTCCACACATCTACCAGAAGGCCAACCACATTTTTTTAAAATAGATAAAGTCGCTTGACAGTCATCTTGATCAATGCCTTCATCATTACGGGCAGCACTTGCATTCACATGATCACTAAAATAATGAGAGAAAAAAATGAAGCTTCTTCTTCGATGTATGATTTGCAAATAGAACCTTTAATCGAGCTTTCTGCCTCACTTTTTTTAAGATGATTTAAATACCTATTTAGAATTATTGTAAATTATTTTTTCATACATTTCATTAATCAAAATTAAATTAACTGAATATTAATATACCTTTCAAATGGATATGTAACGACCCAGAAAATCGGAACCAATTTAAAATTTTTAAATTGGCTAAAATAATGGATTTAAAATATTTAAAATAAATATTTTGAATAATTGAGATGAAAAGTGAGTTTGAATCGACAATTGAAAACGAATATAATTAATGCTAATTATAAACAAGGCCTGAAAAGGCGCTGAAGTTTCAAAAATTGAATTCAAACTTTGTCGGACTGTACCGAGTGCAAAACAATCCGGGTTTTAGTGAAACCAAAAATATTTAAATCTGTTAGTGAATACCTTTCTAACGAATCTGAAAAATCGAATTTTCATAGCGGAAAGCAAAAGTTATGGCCGAATGAATTTTCAGAAGGGTCGCTATGAAATTTATATAGCCCATGAAATTGGCCATTTTGCATACGACCTCGGAATTCGACGAAACCACTTTTGTTGGGTCCGGGATGTGAAGTTATTGCTAGGTTTCAAATTTCATAATTTTTGAAGCTAATGTGTGAGCGTGGCAAAAGAAAATGTGTTTTAGTCAATTACAGTTAAAATGGATCGACCAGAAATGGGCCTTTTTGCAAACGGTCTCAGAATTCGACGAAACTAGTTTTGTTGGGGCCGTATCGTCAAAACATAGCTAGATTTATTTTTCTGAAATTTTTCAAATCAGTTTGTGGCCCTGGCAAATAGAAATGTTCGTTCAAATTAAATATTGAATATTTTATATTTTAATTTGAAGGAAAACTGACTGAAACAGTCGAATGGGCCTTCGAAACATATCCCATTGTGTTCGGAATGGGGGTAAAACGCTGGGGTCGACAGTCGTTGGGTTTGATTTCGAGTTCGTCTAAGAAAACCCCAATTTTTGAATTTAATATAACATCGGCCAATAGGATTTTTTTTATTTCATTAATTTAAAAATATAAAAAAAAACAAAAAAATCCGTAACCCTCGAGATGAACGGCGGCTGCTTCTTCCTCCATCTCTCCTTGTTTTCTCCTAATCCACTCAATGGAATTCAACGCCCCAGTTAAGGTTTTTGAAGAGCAAGGCCTCCTCTACAAATCCATGTCGGTTTGGGGCATTATTGTTGCACCTTTCGCCTGAACGACCGCCAGGAAGTCGCGCGCTTTTAGCCGCCGCCACGCCCTCCACCTACAACCGAGTGGGGCCTACCTGGCATTGATAGGCGCGCCTCGCGACGCTCTACGTCGTGGTATGGTTGGATCTTGACCAAGTGCAGCGGATTGAAAACTATTGCTAACCCTAGTTTCGAACATCAAAGGCAAGTTACGGCTGGTTTTATTTAATTTGATTTTAACAGTTTAAAACCGTTGCAAACTTTGAAAAATCATATCTTTTTTGCTTCGTTAACGAAATTCAATGAAACAGGAGACATCGGGACCGTGTGGACGCCTTCTACATTTTAGAAGAGATCGCATATTTTTCTGAGCCTTCTGCAATTTTTGGTGGAGTGGAACCCAATGTGAGATTTCTGATTTAAAAACAATATGGAAGACGACGATGTATAAATTATATAGTCGATGTATGAGTTATATAAGCATTGTACACCTCATGTATAAGCGTTGTATAAGTTGTACGTTCGATGTATAAGTTATATATGTGTTGTAAAAATTATATATGTGTTGAAATAAAAGTGAATTGCTATATATAAATATATATATATATATATATATATATATATACGCCCCTCGTCCACAAACCATGGACGATATTTATTGATTGTGACTGGTGTGAAAATTGATTGATAGCAAATTGTTGTTTGGGATTGTTTGTGGTTGATATTGATTGATTGTGGTTGAAAAATACCCATTTGTGGTTGAGAAATATTTGGTTGAAACCACATAGGATTAGTTTGTGGAAATGAAATAAATATATACATGCCGCCTGCGTGCGAACTAGATGCATGATCCCCATTGTCAAAAACCGCGAGGTTTTAAGGTAGAGCGAGGAGCCGTACTAGGCATGATCCCGGTTTTAACTACCCTGCTGTTATGCTGCCGAAATTTTGAATAATATTCGTGTGTTTGAATTATTTTCATTTGCTTAAACTATATTTATTCATTGAATAGAAAACCTTCATGTGTTGAATCTATATTCATTCGTTGATTAGAAATTCATGTGTTGAATGGTATTCGCGTTTTAAATATAAAAATCACATTTCTATCTATATATAGAAACTATAGAAAACCTTCATGTGTTGAATCGATATTCATTCGTTGAATTGAAATTCATGTGTTGAATGGTATTCATATTTTGAAATAAATGGTTCGATAATAAAAATCACCTTTTATCAACTATATGAACTGTGTAAAATAATCTCGTTTTGAAAGAAATTGTTTTATAAGAAAAATCCTATTTTTATCACCAATATGAAATATATAAAATAATAGTGTTTTGAAATGAATTGTTTTACAATAAAAATCACATTTTTATTATATACATGAATCGTTGAAATGTGAAGTGTTAAAAATAGCCACTCGTTCAAATAAACATATATGAGTTGAAATATTCATTAATTAGCTAATGATATGATTTTTGCCTATACATGCAATGTTAGAATGAAGGGTGTTTTTAAACCAAATAGAAATCGAATATGAAGTTGAATAGAAAATGATAAGTGATAAGAACTATATATATGTACATGCATATTTATTGAACAGGTTATAGAGAAGGGGAATAAAATTTTGTGCCCGACAAATAGGTACACATTTACTGTTTTGTTTGGGTGATGATTTTATGAGCCTGTTGGCTAGCTGCTTGGCCTTTTCTTTTTCTTTTCGACATGAGACGCCCGTGTGGCTATTTGAGAATTTTCCCAGCCCTCCTGTACAAGGGAGGTTATGGCGAAATTTTCCAAAATTTTAAGGCGTTAGTTAAATATTTGAAGTGAGAACGATATTGAAATTGTTGAATGAACTATATTTATATAAATATATAAATAAAATTAAAACGAAACGAGGCCGTGCAGTTCGTATTTTGAACCGTGATTTCAAACAACTAGTACGGGAAATCCGACCATTGGATTTTCCCGAAACCGCAACCGTCGGGTTCGCCTTGGAAATATCTTTCCGACGGCACCAACTTTGTAAAAATCCAACGGTTGGAGTGTCCGGAGTGTTTAATTCAAATCTGAAGAAAAATAGCGCCAGAAACGATTATATTTATATTTATATATATATATACATATATATATATAATTATATTTAATCGAATAACGACGCTGCAGTTCGTATTTTGAAATCGAAACTTCAAACGATTGTACCGGGAGATCCGACCGTCGGATTTTCCGAAACTGGAACCGTTGGATTCGTTTTGAAAAGAACTTTCTAATGATGTAAATGTTGTGAAGATCCAACAGTTAGATTTTCAGATATGTGTAAGTCAAATCTGAAGAAAAACAGCGCCACGGCCGCGTTATGGCCCGAAGCGTCATTTTGAATATATGGGCTATTTTAAAATAAATAAAAATAGCGATAAATCATTATAAAGTACCATAAACGATATGGGATGGAAATAAACTGAATTTGCTCGATTTATGTGGTATTTGATGGTTGAATGTGTTTGGTGAAAATTACATTAAAGAACAAAATTGGTGTTGTCGAATAATTTAACCATTGGAATAAATTGATTTGAAATTCTAAATATACGTGAATTATTTGAAAAGACCGAGTTAATTCTCATTTCAAATAATTGACCGACGATTGAAAGTCGAAGATGAAGACGATGGTCGAAGACCGGAGATCTTCACCTCGTTTGGATGGTAACCGAGATCCTGATTGGGAGGCATCCCGAAATATGGATAATGAGTGGTGATCGTCCAGACGTACGTGGTGATCGATGGGTTTGCGAGGTATTTAGTGCCTCCGGTTTCGTTCATACCCAGAACGGACTCGTAAATGGACTGTGTGTCTGACATTGGATTTTGTTCTGTGTTGATTGATCTCTATTAAATATACATCTGTTTGGCGGCGGAGAATTTATTCTTTTGCTTAACGCCCTTCTCTGAAACGCACAAGTTCAGAGGTTGTATATCGATGGACATCAGTCGCACGGCATGAATTGCCTGTGTGGCACGCTAAGATGCAGTGATCAGGACTTCTGTTGAAAAGCAAAGTCTTGTGGTGATGATCAAAGCACCGCCTGTGTGGCGTAGCTTTGTGTATAACGTAAATTCGCGAGCCTCACACCCCGGTATGAGCCAGAAACGGGAGAAGGACCTCAGGGAGGGCATGCGTTTCTTCCTAGCTAGGGTGGTGTCAGTGACCTACCAGCCCTGACATTTATATACTTTTCACCTGTGTGATTGTTGCTGTTGCGAGGCGCCTCTGTTTGATCGGACGATCCGGGTCCGATGGAGTCATTTGTTGGCTCGTTTACGCCCCAAAGGGCGGGGAAACGTATTGTTCATGCATAATAATCCACATCAGTGGACCGGCCCTGACGATCCAAGGCTTGCCTGCGCGCTTGCCTGAGACTCGGGCTAGGCAGTCTCGAATTCGGTAAGGACTATCTTTTGCCTTGGTTCATGACGGAAATCCAATTTCCAAATACGACATCGTGCGGTTTTGATTGTATATATACATATGGCGACTTGATATATGGTACCCATGCCGTCTATGGTTGATAGTTATGATTTGAAATTGTTTTCAAAACAAATAGACACTAGCAATAATATCAAATGCCTTTGTTTTATTCGTATCAAGCATATTTTGGCCGTTATAAGGTAAAACTCTATCCTTCGGTTTGCGTTGCATTATGTGATGGGAACTGAGTCTTATAACGGCTTCATTTTTACAAAAAGCATAGCGATGTTTAAAAGAATGATTTGTTTTAAAAGCACTGGCAATCCAATGGAGTAAACCCGTTCCACGAAAGTGGCGTGGTCCTGTGATTGGCCATATTATATATGTGTTGAGTAGATTTCTCATACCAGTCCCATGACTGACTCGTAGTTTGTTTCACTTTCAAACTCGGGTGCCCCTTTTTCTTCACGGGCAGCCTTGTTTTCAGGTTTAGCTGGTTCTTTCTGGATAGCTGGAGCTGAAGACGGATTCTATCATTTATCTCTTTTTATGCTGTTCAGCTCCTATTGTACATATTTTGTTTGTTTTCCGCTGTAGACATTTATGTATAGCTGAACTGTATTTGTACTAAGTAAGATCCTGTTTGCTGTGTAACTCTGATGATTACTTTTATCCAGTATATTCTATTGTTCATTATCTGGTGTATTTATTTAATTCTGTTCTGCTATTATCTGTCTCTGTGTTATATTCCAAAGATAACCCTTGTTTCCGTCAGAACGGGATTTCGGGTCATCTCAACGTGGCATCAGAGCTTTGGTTAAGCTTAGTTCTGGAATATAACATTTGAACGAACTCGTCAGAAATAGAACCAGTAGAGTTCTAGGACGGGTAAATCTATACAGATAGGATCAGCAATATCCTAGTATGAGTAAGGCAGAATGAAATTACACCTCGATAGACACATTTACACTTGAAGTATATGTTTCTATGTTTGAAAAAAATATCTTTTCTGTGACCTGACACTTGATCTGCTATTTGCAGAAGTACTAGAAAAATGAGTGTCAGAAACAGGAGAAATGCAGAACCCGATCTAGAGGCTTTATTAAAGAGATATCGAAATCTGAACGGAGCAAAGTTCTCGGGCAGTGAATCTATAATTCAAACTCAAGCTTGGATGAGTTCTGTCGAAAGAATTTTTGAGCGTATCCAGCTGAGGGATGACCAGAAAAGGCTAGTAGCATCTTGGGCGCTAAAAGAAGAAGCTTTAATCTGGTGGGAAACGATCATTAAAGATAATCCAGAAGGTGATATCACCTGGGACAGATTCAAAGTGATTTTCCTAGAAAGATTTACTCCTCCCGAAGCAACCGAGAGATTGTGTGATGAATTTTCTTATCTAATACAAGGTGACATGACCATTCCCGAATATCATAAGAAATTCAGCGAACTTGCTCACTTTGCTCCTCATCTGATTCAAGACCCAAAGAGGAAAAATCTGAGATTTATTCATGGCCTGCAAAGGAGATATCAGAATAGTGTAATGAGGAATGTGAAGCTTCCTTTTTCTGAAATGATATACATGGCTTATCAGTATGAAGATCTCCATAAGAAAGGAATGTTGCGCGACGAAGAAGAAGTTCGTTGTAGTGACAAAGAAGAATCGGAAACTAATATTCCAGAAGCCAGTGCGAGGTCTGAGGCCAATAAGAAGCCCAGTGCCAATCGAAAAAGGGCCAGTTCTGGAAAAGAACCAGCAACGACGGCCATATGCAACAACTGCCATAAGCCAGGGCATTTCCAGGGGAATTGCAAACCCTCGAAAAAGCGAAGGAGGAATGAATCTAAATCCAAGAACAAGTCTCCTGTGACTCGAGAGTGCAATCTTTGTCATCAGTCCGGTCATATAAAGCGAGATTGCTGGCTGTTAAAAAGGGCCAAAGAGGCTCAGGTAAATGAAATAGCAGAAACTTCTGGGCCCGTAGATGTTCTGGAAAGGCCCGATGTGTTAGAAGGCACGCTTACTGTCAAAAACATTCCAGTCAAAGTACTGTTTGACACAGGCACGTCACGAAGCTTTCTTGCAAAGGGGGCTGCTAAGAAACTAGATTTGAATTTGAGGAAGCTCAAGGAACCCATGACTGTCCAGAATCCGGTCGGGGGTTCTATCAATCTCAGTTGGATTTGTGCAGTACCTGTCTCCTTTTCTTGCTATAAATTCCCTATTATCTCTATCGTCATGAATTTTAATGAATTCGATATCATTCTGGGATTGGATTGGCTAACCAAATATGAAGCGGAGGTTAGATGCGCTGAGAGAGTGGTTAAAGCAAAGTCCCAATCGGGGAATTATATAACCATACCATGTGAAGGCCCGACTTCGAATAGAAAGGACTTCTGGGCAGCTTTGAATGTTTCTCCCTCCCAAATGGAAAATGTCCCTGAAATCACAGAGAATATTCCCAATCTAGTGAAAGATATTCATGTCGTCAAGAATTATGCGGATGTGTTTGAAGAAGTTGTTCGCTTACCTCCGCAAAGAGAAATAGATTTCAAAATTGCTTTAATTCCGAACGCAAGGCCGGTAGTTCACGCTATTCGAAGAATGTCCTTGAAAGAGAAAGAGGAATTAGATAATCAAACACGACAGCTGATATGGAAGGGTCTAATCAGGCCTAGTTTCTCTGATTGGGGAGCAGCAGTGGTGTTTGTCCCAAAATCTGACGGTACTCTACGTCTTTGTGTGGATTATCGAGATCTGAACAAACAGACCATAAAGAACAAATATCCATTGCCGCGGATTGATGATTTGTTGGATCGATTAAATGGAGCACAAGTGTTTTCACGAATGGACCTAGCTACAGGCTTCCATCAACTTCGAATTGCCGAAGAGTGTGTTCCAATGACAGCGTTCAGGGGCCCCGACTTATTCTACGAGTGGTTAGTGATGCCGTTCGGCTTATGTAACACTCTGGCTTACTTCGTCGATCTGATGAATAGGGTGTTTAGAGGAGTTTTGAATAAATTTGTTCTGGTTTTCATTGATGATATTCTAATCTTCTCTAAATCAAAGGCCGAACATGAAAAACATTTGGAACAAGTGTTGGAAATTCTCAGGCGGAATGTATTAAAAGCCCAATTTTCCAAATGTATATTCTGGCAAGATGAAGTAAAATTTCTAGGCCACGTCGTATCAAAAGAAGGAATCGTTGTGGATCCAAGTAAAATCACAGCTATTCAGAACTGGAAACAGCCTAGTACTCCCACTGAAGTCCGCAGTTTTCTCGGATTGGTTAGTTATTACCGAAAATTCGTTAAAGACTTTTTGAAGATATCTGGTCACTTAACGAAGCTTACAAAGAAGCATTCTAAATTCAAATGGACTCCAGAAAGTGAGGAGGCTTTTGAAGAGCTAAAGTTAAGACCAACGACTGCTCCAATGTTAACTATCATCGATGGCAACCAAGATTTAAAAGTCTGGACTGATGCTTCTAGAGAAGGCCTTGGCGCAGTGTTAATGCAAAGAGGCCAAGTGATTGCTTATGCTAGCCGTCAACTGAAGCCACACGAGAAGAACTACGTAACTCATGATCTTGAGTTATTAGCTATTGTGTTCGCTTTGAAAATCTGGAGACACTATCTTCTGGGTGAGAGATTCGAACTGTTTACAGATCACAAGTCGTTAAAGTATCTGTTCACTCAGAAGGACTTGAATCTGAGGCAGTAACGTTGGCTAGAGTTCCTTGCAGCGTACGATTTTGAAATTATATATACTCCAGGGAAAGCCAATGTCGTGGCCGATGCACTGAGCCGAAAGAATGTAATGATCGCCAGCTTTATTATCACGACTTCCTTGATTGAAAAAATATCTATTCTTCAGAAGGAGGATAACTTTATCAAGGATATGATTAAAAGGATTCAGAAAGGCGAACCCTCGTGTTTTCAAACAGATAACGACGAGACCTTGAGGTTGAAAGGAAGGATTTGTGTTCCTGATATCCCAGAGTTGAAAAGGGAAGTGTTAGACGAGTGTCACAAGTCCAAGCTGAGTATCCATCCTGGTGTGGCCAAAATGTACAACGATCTCAAACGAACATTCTGGTGGAAGGCTATGAAAAGGGACGTTTCAATATATGTTAGCCGATGCCCTACTTGCCAGCTAGTCAAAAGCGACCAACAGAAATTGGCTGGATTATTACAACCTCTAGAAGTTCCGGGTTGGAAGTGGGAGCATATTTCTATGGATTTCATTGATGGTTTGCCCAGAACCAGAAAAGGAAATGACAGTATTTGGGTGATCGTAGATCGTTTCACGAAGACCGCCCATTTCATACCTGTCAGATCAAACAGAACTGCTCAGAGTCTGGCGCAGATATACTTCAGAGAAATAGTTAGACTACATGGAGTGCCGCTCAGTATCGTCAGTGATAAAGATACAATATTCACTAGAAAATTCTGGGAAGCATTTCAAGTCGAGCTGGGAACGAAGTTGAACTTGAGCACTGCTTATCATCCTCAGACAGACGGTCAGACTGAGAGGGTGAATCGTATTTTGGAAGATCTGTTGCGGGCTTGTGTTATAGATTTCGGTGGATCATGGGAAGACCATCTACATTTGGCTGAATTCTCTTATAACAACAGCTACCAGGCGAGTCTGACAATGTCGCTATTCGAATCATTGTATGGTAGACCGTGCCGATCCCCTGCTTGTTGGGTCGAACCAGGTAATAGACTTGTGTTGGGTCCTGATATGATTCGAGAAGCTGCCGACAAAGTCGATTTTATTAAGAAGCGATTACTCGCCGCTCAAAGCCGACAAAAGAGCTATGCCGATAGGAGGAGGAGAGATGTATCCTTTGCTGTTGGCGACTATGTATATTTGAAAGTATCGCCGATGAGAGGAGTTATCCGGTTCGGTAAAACTGGAAAATTGGCACCCAAATTCATTGGTCCGTTTCCTATTCTGGAACGGATCGGAACTCTCGCTTATAGGGTCAAACTGCCTGACTGGTTGCCTGGAGTTCATGATGTATTTCACATATCCCAACTTCGAAAGCACGTTCATGATCCAGACTTGATCGTGGAAGAAGCAGCTCAGCAGGATATTGAAATTACTCCAGAATTAGCTGTGAGAAGAGAGCCGCTAAAGATTATCGACAAAGAAACCAAAGAGCTGAGGAGCAAGAAGGTTTGCTTAGTCAAAGTGCAATGGAGTGGAGATCCGCGAGATTGTACTTGGGAAACTGAGGAGAGCATTCAGAAAGCCTATCCTAGATGCCGAGTAGATATCTCTGATTGACTCAGGTGCAAGGTGCTTTTACCCTACTTTGCATTACCATTTAATTCTCTATTCTGTTGCTATTTTCTTCCCATGGATGTGCACTATTTATTCTATACTCTGAATGATTTTTAAAGGAATATAGGATTTTATTAGTATATTTTTGGAAGGTTAAAAACAAATTGGTTGTTGTGTTGTGTGATTGCAGATTTATCAAACCACTTTCGACTTTGTTCCTTTTCGGGGACGAAAAGTTTTAAGTGGGGGAGATTGTAACGACCCAGAAAATCTAAACCAATTTAAAATTTTTAAATTGGCTAAAATAATGGATTTTAAATATTTAAAATAAATATTTTGAATAATTGAGATGAAAAGTGAGTTTGAATCGACAATTGAAAACGAATATAATTAATGCTAATTATAAACAAGGCCTGAAAAGGCGCTGAAGTTTCAAAAATTGAATTCAAACTTTGTCGGACTGTACCGGGTGCAAAACAATCCAGATTTTAGTGAAACCAAAAATATTTAAATCTGTTAGTGAATACCTTTCTAATGAATCTGAAAAATCGAATTTTCATAGCGGAAAGCAAAAGTTATGGCCGAATGAATTTTCAGAAGGGTCGCTATGAAATTTATATAGCTCGTGAAATTGGCCATTTTGCATACGACCTCGGAATTCGACGAAACCACTTTTGTTGGGTCCGGGATGTGAAGTTATTGCTAGGTTTCAAATTTCATAATTTTTTAAGCTAATGTGTGAGCGTGGCAAAAGAAAATGTGTTTTGGTCAATTACAGTTAAAATGGATAGACCAGAAATGGGCCTTTTTGCAAACGGTCTCAGAATTCGACGAAACTAGTTTTGTTGGGACCGTATCGTCAAAACATAGCTAGATTTATTTTTCTGAAATTTTTCGAATCAGTTTGTGGCCCTGGCAAATAGAAATGTTCGTTCAAATTAAATATTGAATAGTTTATATTTTAATTTGAAGGAAAACTGACTGAAACAGTCGAATGGGCCTTCGAAACATATCCCATTGTGTTCGAAATGGTGGTAAAACGCTTGGGTCGACAGTCGTTGGGTTTGATTTCGAGTTCGTTTAAGAAAACCCCAATTTTTGAATTTAATATAACATCGGCTAATAGGATTTTTTATTTCATTAATTTAAAAATATAAAACAAAAAAAACAAAAAAACCCGTAACCCTCGAGACGAACGGCGGCTGCTTCTTCCTCCTTCTCTCCTTGTTTTCTCCTAATCCACTCAATGGAATTCAACGCCCCAGTTAAGGTTTTTGAAGAGCAAGGCCTCCTCTACAAATCCATGTCGGTTTGGGGTATTATCATTGCACCTTTCGCCTGAACGACCGCCAGGAAGTCGCGCGCTTTTAGCCGCCGCCATGCCCTCCACCCGCCACCGAGTGGGGCCTACCTGGCATCGATAGGCGCGCCTCGCGACGCTCTACGTCGTGGTATGGTTGGATCTTGACCAAGTGCAGCGGATTGAAAACTATTGCTAACCCTAGTTTCGAACATCAAAGGCAAGTTACGGCTGGTTTTATTTAATTTGATTTTAACAGTTTAAAACCATTGCAAACTTTGAAAAATCATATCTTTTGGCTTCGTTAACGAAATTCGATGAAATAGGAGACATCGGGACCGTGTGGACGCCTTCTACATTTTAGAAGAGACCGCATATTTTTCTGAGCCTTCTGCTATTTTTGGTGGAGTGGAACCCAATGTGAGATTTCTGATTTAAAAACAATATGGAAAACGACGATGTATAAATTATATAGTCGATGTATGAGTTATATTAGCGTTGTACACCTCATGTATAAGCATTGTATAAGTTGTACGTTCGATGTATAAGTTATATATGCGTTGTAAAAATTATATATGTGTTGAAATAAAAGTGAATTGCTATATATATATATATATATACACACCCCTCGTACACAAACCATGGACGATATTTATTGATTGTGATTGGTGTGAAAATTGATTGGTAGCAAATGGTTGTTTGGGATTGTTTGTGGTTGATATTGATTGATTGTGGTTGAAAAATACCCATTTGTGGTTGAGAAATATTTGGTTGAAACCACATAGGATTAGTTTGTGGAAATGAAATAAATATATACATGCCGCCTGCGTGCGAAATAGATGCATGATCCCCATTGTCAAAAACCGCGAGGTTTTAAGGTAGAGTGAGGAGCCGTACAAGGGACGGTCCCGGTTTTAACTACCCTGCCGTTATGCTGCCGAAATTTTGAATAATATTCGTGTGTTTGAATTATTTTCATTTGCTTAAACTATATTTATTCATTGAATAGAAAACCTTCATGTGTTGAATCGATATTCATTCGTTGATTAGAAATTCATGTGTTGAATGATATTCGCGTTTTAAATATAAAAATCACATTTCTATCTATATATAGAAACTATAGAAAACCTTCATGTGTTGAATCGATATTCATTCGTTGAATTGAAATTCATGTGTTGAATGGTATTCATATTTTGAAATAAATGGTTCGATAATAAAAATCACCTTTTATCGACTATATGAACTGTGTAAAATAATCTCGTTTTGAAAGAAATTGTTTTATAAGAAAAATCCTATTTTTATCACCAATATGAAATATATAAAATAATAGTGTTTTGAAATGAATTGTTTTACAATAAAAATCACATTTTTATTATATACATGAATCGTTGAAATGTGAAGTGTTAAAAATAGCCACTCGTTCAAATAAACATATATGAGTTGAAATATTCATTAATTAGCTAATGATATGATTTTTGCCTATACATGCAACGTTAGAATGAAGGGTGTTTTTAAACCAAATAGAAATTGAATATGAAGTTGAATAGAAAATGATAAGTGATAAGAACTATATATATGTACATGCATATTTATTGAACAGGTTATAGCGAAGGGGCTAGAGAAGGGGAATAAAATTTTGTGCCCGACAAATAGGTACACATTTACTGTTTTGTTTGGGTGATGATTTTATGAGCCTGTTGGCTAGCCGCTTGGCTTTTTCTTTTTCTTTTCGACATGAGACGCCCGTGTGGCTATTTGGGAATTTTCCCAGCCCTCCTGTACAAAGGAGGTTATGGCGAAATTTTCCAAAATTTTAAGGCGTTAGTGAAATATTTGAAGTGAGAACGATATTGAAATTGTTGAATGAACTATATTTATATAAATATATAAATATAAATAAAATTAAAACGAAACGAGGCCGTGCAGTTCGTATTTTGAAACCGTGATTTCAAACAACTAGTGCGGGAAATCCGACCATTGGAATTTCCCGAAACAGCAACCGTCGGGTTCGCCTTGGAAATATCTTTCCGACGGCACCAACTTTGTAAAAATCCAACGGTTGGAGTGTCTGGAGTGTTTAATTCAAATCTGAAGAAAAACAGCGCCAGAAACGAATATATTTATATATATATATATATATATATATATATAATTATATTTAATCGAATAACGACGCTGCAGTTTGTATTTTGAAATTGAAACTTCAAACGATTGTACCGGGAGATCCGACCGTCTGATTTTCCCGAAACTGGAACCGTTGGATTCGTTTTGAAAAGACCTTTCTAATGATGTAAATTTTGTGAAGATCCAACGGTTAGATTTTCAGATATGTGTAAATCAAATCTGAAGAAAAACAGCGCCACGGCCGCGTTATGGGCCGAAGCGTCGTTTTGAATATATGGGCTATTTTAAAATAAATAAAAATAGCGATAAATCATTATAAAGTACCATAAACGATATGGAATGGAAATAAACTGAATTTGCTCGATTTATGTGGTATTTGATGGTTAATGTGTTTGGTGAAAATTACATTAAAGAACAAAATTGGTGTTGTCGAATAATTTAACCATTGAAATAAATTGATTTGAAATTCTAAGTATACGTGAATTATTTGAAAAGGCCGAGTTAATTCTCGTTTCAAATAATTGACCGACGATTGAAAGTCGAAGATGAAGACGATGGTCGAAGACCGGTGATCTTCACCTCGTTTGGATGGTAACCGAGGTCCTGATTGGGAGGCATCCCGAAATATGGATAATGAGTGGTGATCGTCCAGACGTACGTGGTGATCGATGGGTTTGCGAGGTATTTAGTGCCTCCGGTTTCGTTCATACCCAGAACGGACTCGTAAATGGACTGTGTGTCTGACATTGGATTTTGTTCTGTGTTGATTGATCTCTATTAAATATACATCTGTTTGGCGGCGGAGAATTTATTCTTTTGCTTAACGCCCTTCTCTGAAACGCACGAGTTCAGAGGTTGTATATCGATGGACATCAGTCGCACGGCATGAATTGCCTGTGTGGCACGCTAAGATGCAGTGATCAGGACTTCTGTTGAAAAGCAAAGTCTTGTGGTGATGATCAAAGCACCGCCTGTGTGGCGTAGCTTTGTGTATAACGTAAATTCGCGAGTCTCACACACCGGTATGAGCCTGAAACGGGAGAAAGACCTCAGGGAGGGCATGCGTTTCTTCCTAGCTAGGGTGGTGTCAGTGACCTACCAGCCCTGACATCTAAATACTTTTCACCTGTGTGGTTGTTGCTGTTGCGAGGCGCCTCGGTTTGATCGGACGATCCGGGTCCGATGGAGTCATTCGTTGGCTCGTTTACGCCCCAAAGGGCGGGGAAACGTATTGTTCAGGCATAATAATCCACATCGGTGGACCGGCCCTGACGATCCAAGGCTTGCCTGCGCGCTTGCCTGAGACTCGGGCTAGGCAGTCTCGAATTCGGTAAGGACTATCTTTTGCCTTGGTTCATGACGGAAATCCAATTTCCAAATACGACATCGTGCGGTTTTGATTGTATATATATATATATATATATATATATATATATATATATATATATATGGCGACATGATATATGGTACCCATGCCGTCTATGGTTGATAGTTATGATTTGAAATTGTTTTCAAAACAAATAGACACTAGCAATAATATCAAATGCCTTTGTTTTATTCGTATCAAGCATATTTTGGCCGTTATAAGGTAAAACTCTATCCTCCGGTTTGCGTTGCATTGTGTGATGAGAACTGAGTCTTATAACGGCTTCATTTTTACAAAAAGCATAGCGATGTTTAAAAGAATGATTTGTTTTAAAAGCACTGGCAATCCAATGGAGTAAACCCGTTCCACGAAAGTGGCGTGGTCCTGTGATTGGCCATATTATATATGTGTTGAGTAGATTTCTCATACCAGTCCCATGACTGACTCGTAGTTTGTTTCACTTTCAAACTCGGGTGCCCCTTTTTCTTCACGGGCAGCCTTGTTTTCAGGTTTAGCTGGTTCTTTCTGGATAGCTGGAGCTGAAGATGGATTCTATCATTTATCTCTTTTTATGCTGTTCAGCTCCTATTGTACATATTTTGTTTGTTTTCCGCTGTAGACATTTATGTATAGCTGAACTGTATTTGTACTAAGTAAGATCCTGTTTGCTGTGTAACTCTGATGATTACTTTTATCCAGTATATTCTATTGTTCATTATCTGGTGTATTTATTTAATTCTGTTCTGCTATTATCTGTCTCTGTGTTATATTCCAAAGATAACCCTTGTTTCCGTCAGAACGGGATTTCGGGTCGTCTCAGGATACATCCATTCATATTGCACAGGCCCTCGATGACGTTCTTCTAATGGAAGATGAATAGGTAAATGCTCCATAACATTGAAACACCCTGAAGGAAATATTTTTTTCAATTTGCAGAATAATATAGGGATTTCTTCCTCTAGTTTACGTAGACGGTCAATTTTAATGTAGATGAACAAAGCTCTTTATAGAACAAACTAAGCTATGTTACAACAGTCCAAACTTTTACGGGCAATAGTTCTTTGAAAGCGACGGACAATAAATTTTCCATCATAACATGATAGTCGTGGCTTTTCATCCCGCTAAGTTTACTGTTTTTATAGTCAACACATATACGAAGATTGGAAGATATACCATCCAGGAATCTTAATCCTTCCATCCATTTTAAAAATATTTTTATTTGATTACTGTCCAGTTCATAGCATGCTTTGGGTTTTTTGATGTCATTTGGCTTTATATGAAGCTCCGAACGATTATATATTACTTCAATATCACGTCTTGATTTCAAATCATCTTTCATCTTCCTTTTGACATTCAAAATTGTATTGATTACATTATCAAATACGTTTTTCTCATTATGCATCACGTCAATATTATGACAAATCAGAAGATCTTTTCAATAAGTCAACTCCCAAAACATGCATTGTTTCCACCAATTATGAATTGTTGATTTACCTTGAATTTCTTTCTGTACTCCGGTTTAATTAACCTTGGGAAAATCTTGTACAAGTTCATAAATTTCCTCATTTGTCCATACTTTAGGTGGTCATAAAGTTTCATGTCTATTAGATGTAAAAAAATTCTTATCTCTTCTAAAAGGATGATTATATGAAGAAAACATCGATGACAGACAAACCATAAAATTTTCTTTCCCATAGGCAAAGAAAATGCTCTTATTTCTTCCATACAGTACGGACAAGCTAGACGACCAGCCGTACTCCAACCTGAAAGCATTGCATAAGCATGAAAATTGCTAATTGTCCACAACAGAGAAGCATGCATACGAAAGTTTTTCTTCTGGGAAATATCATATGTTGCTACCCCTTCATACCACATTTTTTTAATTCTTCAATCAATGGTTGTAAGTAAACATCGATTCCTTGTGTCGGATCATCAGGACTAGGGACGACAATTGTAAGAAACATATACGGAGTTTTCATACACATCCACGGAGGTAAATTATAAGGTGTTACAATTACTAGTCAGGATGAATATTTAGAACCAAATTGAGAGAATGGTGAAAACCCATCCGTACATAAACCAAGTCTAACATTGCGACTCTCAGATGCAAAATTGGGATACTTTTGATCAAAATGCTTCCATGCTTCTCCATCAGATGGGTGTGTTAACGTACCTTCTTCCTGCGTTATCACCTTGTGTCATCTCATATGTTGCGCGGTTACAGAAGCTGCATATAACCTTTGAAGTCTAGGAATAATAGGTAAATAATGCATACGTTTATATGGGACTTCCTTTCCCTTTTTCTTTCTTGGTTTGTATCTTTCTTGATTACATATTCTACAATTCTTAAGTTTTGATATCTTCCTTCCAAAATAGCATGTAACCCTTTACACATGTATCTATTTTTTGATACGGTAAACTAAAGGCCGACATCATTTTTTTTACTTCATAATGGTTTTCGCACATTAAATTATTGGGAGGCATATGCCGCTTCGCAGCTTGTACAACAGCTGCAAATCCAGCTTCTGTGAGGTTGTATTTAGATTTCATCGCAATGTTTTCAGCAGTTACTGATAATTAAGTTCCGCTTTCACAGTCTTCCCAAAGGGGTTTTTTCATGGCATCTAATGAATCGTATAATTTTTTGGCTTTAATATTTGGTTCTTCTTCATCATTACCATCGTCATCATTACCATCGTTATCATTAAATTGTTGAACCGGGAACATAGAATGTGCAACATCTTCAACCATTTGTTTTACGAGATTCTTCGTAGCAATTTCATTATTCACTACCTCCTCAACTTGTATAGAAGTAGATGCTAACGGTTCTCCATGACGATCCCAAACTAAATAGTTCGGCACAAAACCGTACTGATGTAAATGAACTCTAACCATTTGCGGTATCAAATGCTTCAATAACTTGCATCTACTACATGGACAATAGATTTCGACGTCACTTCTGTTGTTACTTAAAGCGAAATCAATAAACACGCTGACACCATTAATAAAGTGTTTGTTTATTGTGCCATCAGTTTCACTTCGTTTGTACATCTAGTTTCGATCATTAAAATAATCGTCCATTTTTCCTAAGAAGCAGGAAAATTATAAAGTATTATATAAAATTAAATTCATAATTTTGGTATCTGATCGCTCAAACGCTAAGGTTGTATTTTAATGAAAACATTTCTTTTACGTATTAATTATGATAATAAAATTTGCATTGACATTTTGTTAAAACAATTTTAGTGTTGAATGCATGTTATGTTAATTGATCATTTACTGCTGGGTTATCCTACCTCTCAATACAAATACAGTAACGTAATTAAATCGCATAAATCTTTTCAATTTAAACGGTTTAACAAAATTTCAGCCGCATTTCCCTTTAGTTCTCTGAATAGTACACAATTGCGTGTACACATGGAACGTAAAGAAAGTACTTTCGAAATTTTGAGAACCGTTTAAAATGAAATATTTTAAGAGATTTAATTTCGCTATTATGTTCATAACTTGTCCAATACAAAGGACAAATCCAACAAATATTGTATACAATGAATATAAATGTCTGTTTCGTTAATTAAATGAACATTCACATAACGATTATATACAATACTTATCAAACGGACCCAAAAAACACTCTAAGGCTTTATGAATATAACATATTATGAATACGTATTTTTTCGTGATTGAAGTGTTTTTGGTATGCTTTTGTATGTGCGCCTTTGTGCGTTTTAGCACCTTAGCCCAAAAAATACAAACTTAAATATTTCCATTTGCATGACATGTTTTCGACAAATTAAATATTGTTTTCAATGAATTGGGGCTCAGCCAAACAAACAAATACATAGATTAATTATCAACTATATATATATACACACACATGCATATAACACTTTATATATGCATATATACATATTCAACTTTAACTAATTAAACCCTAGATTAGCAACATAATCAAGTAAATTTATAAATACAAAACTCATTAACAACTACTTAAATTAATTAAAACCCAAAATTATAACAACTAAGTAATTTATAAATCAAAACCCTAAATTAGCAACTTAAATGATTAAACCCTACATTAACAACTAATTAACAACACTAGACACACAATCATACTCTAATTATGCTTAAATTACTAAACTTAGGGTATTAAACAAAATTTAGGGTAAGCACATACCTTGAAATGGGAGAGTAGAGAGGAGGAGAGAGTGCCTTAATTGATTTGGAGAGTTCCTAGATGAATGATGGCGTGGGATTGGTGATTTCAGAATTGAAGGAGGGAAAGGTTGGTGTTTTTTGGAAAAAAATCGTGGGTTTGGAGAGAATGAGGAAGAAGCAGTAAGTCTCGGCTGATTTGTGCTCCAGTCCATGTAAGGGGGGCAACAGCTTCTAACAGATTAAAAGCCAACGGCCGCAAACGATTTCCAATGGCGTATATTTTGTGTGCGTAAGGAAAATACGTATTTTGGCTTCTGTTGGAAGTCGTTGGTCAAACGTCGTTGGAAGCTATTGGAAGGGTGCGTTGCTATTCTGTTCATTTCTAGTAGTGGTGTCGTTTTGTCAATGGTTTGTATAGTTCGCATATTTCTTTACACATAAACATTGACCCATTGTTATGAGACTGATCCATATTGTTATATGCCATCACGTTGAAGGGGATCGTCCAAAAATGATGATTGAGTCATGCATCTTCAGTTCAAAGCCGACCTGAATAGTGTAGTTTGACCGGTCCAAATATTGAAACTGACCTACCCGATGTAATGATTGATCCGGTGATTTGCAGCTGACCCGCTCGTTGAAGTCAACCGACCCATTTAGCGAAGCTGACCGATCCGCTCAGACGGACCCATACAGTCGAGACTGACCCATTGTAATAGACCGACCCATTCAACGCATTGCGACCGACTGACCTGTTGTGTACAACATGATCGACCGACCAGAATTGAACTGAACCGACCGACCCATGTACACTGAGATTGACCGACCCATACACATTGACTGTATTGCCCGATCTGTTAACTCTAGCTTTGAATTTGATCAAACAATATACGTCGGATTTTTAGTGGATAACATTTATTTCAACTGGCAACAAAAGCGATGAAAAACACCGGTGTAGAGATAGAAAAGTGACCCTCTCTATTTTTCCTTCTGAATTATAGTTTCCATCCTCTAATCTCCACCGTTTGATTTCTTATCATGTCACCGTATGAATTTATTTCTGTTTGTTCTAGCACGATTGTTTCGTTAATTATACGCTTTTAAACTTTTGTTTTGACTCTTTGATTTGTTCGACCACCGCGTCCATTAGTTTACTTTCAACCCTCAGTAGTAATATCTATCTCCCACACACAATTTTGTTTCTCTTACTCAAAATTATCTGCGTTAATCAGTATATTCTGACACATTGGTGCGAATCTTATAATTTGCGTCTAACTACAATTCAATTGTTCTGCGTATAACCACAGTTCAATTATTTTGCATATAACCACAATCTTTATTCAATTTACGCACAACTAAAATTTAACATAAACTATATATTCTGACGTGGAAAAGAGGAGAATAATAAATTGTAAATTTTAGCAGGAATTAAATGATACACAAAATTCTGTTATTAAGAAGAAAAAAATAATCCACTTACCTGACTGCTTTCCAATTCTTGAATATGATTCATATTTATCACCCATGGTCTTCCTAACTGAATTTATTACTAAAATAACCACGAATTTACAAATATGATGTCAAAAGAATGAAAAGAAACATAATAATTCAGATTCACAAAATTTACCTCACGTAAACGAGAAACTTGAATACATATAGTTTAGATCTACATTTTTTATCTTCAAATCTTGAATCAGAATCCTTAAACTGGTATATACTTATTTCTGAAAAATTTAGAGGAGAACGAAAATGGCAGAGCCCCGACGCCCTCTCAAAAAATATGAGTTGGAGACTAGACCCCACTAGCTTATTTATAGGCGCTAAAAAGAATCACGTTCATTGGATTGAAATAAATAAAATCCAAGCCGCCAAAAATATAAAAACCACGTTATATATTGCCCAAATGGGTCGACCCATACTCTTGCTGGGTCGAGCCCTGGGTCGACACACAACTTGAGCGGGTCGACCCATCTTGGATCTGGGTCGACCAATATCGTGCCTCGAGTCCTCTTATGCTTGATCTTTACCGATGTTTAAATGTTACTTTTAACATTATCTTCTTGTGCTATTCTTCGTTGTATTAATTGCTTCTGTTTATAACAAATGTTTTATATTTCAAATTTAAATCTGTACGTATGCATTTGCACACAACTTCATAAATTATTATTCGCTAATAGCTGCGTAATAAACGTTTTATTATTAACGTTACAATTCTTAACGTTATTATTTAATTTCTTTCCTTATTCTTAAATCTTACTTAACTCAAATTTCAAACGCGAAATTAATATGCATATATATATATATATATATATATATATATATATATATATATTTACCCATTTTAACTTTCTGCATGTTTATTCCCTTTTTAATTCAACGAACATTATCTTTAACGTTTGTTTCTATTATGTCACACGTCATTTTTAATGCCCATAAATTTCATTTTAAATGCGCACCATAAATATATTAATATGCACTTACCTATTGAAACATTACTTAATCAACGTTATTTCAAAATTCATTTTTATTGCATAATTTTGTACCTTCTACGATACGAATTTATATTGTGTGTTTCTTCTGCAATTTATATCCAAATGTTGTTTCTTTGTTAATGTCAATTAAGAGGAGCGTTCAAATTTTAATGTCAATTTCTTTTCTCTTTTTGACCGTCCATTTATTTCAATTTCAAATGACCATTTTTCTAGCAATTTATGTACATAAATAATTTAAAAAATATAAATTATATTTGTACACATCTACATACAAATATTTTCATACGCTAAACTTCTTACGTGGGTAAATTTGTCGTACAAACTCCGTCCAAAACATATTTTAAGGGAACTCCTTATTTATTGTCTGGTAATGGAGGTCGGATATAAAAATAAATAAAATGGAAAGAAATCAAACTACCATTCCTACGTATCACATGTCGGTAACCCTAACTTTTTAATTCTTCAAAAATGGATTGATAGAAAATCGTGCTGCTTTAAAAACTAAATTAAATCGCATACCTAACCCTAGTCCCTCAACATGATCCGAGCGAAGATGACAAAAAGAAAGCTATCAGATCTCAATGTAATGGTGCAAAATTTGGAAATGTTAGTTCAATCGAACTTTTTTTTTAAATCTATTGTTTTGGTGAAAAAGAGGAAAAAAACGGTAGAACGTTGTAGTGCATATTGATTAATTAACATTGAGATTATAAGATTAGTATTGAAAATTTTATTTATTGTTTTAAGGGAATACTAATTTATTTGGCAAATTCTATTCAAACACCGTAAATTTCTTTATTCACAACATGAGATTTCAAATATAACCTTAGAACTAAATGCCCTTATTAAAAAGAAATAAAAAATGAAAATCTTATACAATTATTTCTTGTTTGCATTATGTAAACTCAGTATAATTTGTCTAATAAAATTGCATACACATACACATAAATAAATAAAAAAATTTGAGTATTAAAATATATTCATATCTTTAAAAGAAATATTAATTTATAGCCAACTTTAACAGTTTTCGCTTTAGTCAAATAGAATTTAAGTTTTAATATTAACTACTAAATGTAATGTTGTTAAGATACTAAGTTTTTTAGTCCTTTTTTAAAATAAAATCATGTTAAAATTTAACATTAAAATTTAACTAATCAAACCGACCGTTCGGGAGGTTTCCCCAAAACCAAATTGTCTGAGTCAATAAATTAAGCCTTAATTTTCGCTCAACAATAATGTTATCTCCGTCGTTTCCTTCTTCCTCTTCTTTAGATATGCGTTTTCTTTAAATATGAATTCTTTCTACCTATTCTTCGCTTGTAATATCTCCAGATTCGCGTCTCACTTTTCTATGCTCCGTTTCTTCCTCGGTTATCTGAATCAACGCACAAAGTCCTCTCCTGTTTTCTCACCCTTTTTTTGGATTGGCCTTATACGTATTAGCATATTCCTCCTTCATATCAACGCTATTTTCTCACAAATTGGATTCAGTCACAAATTCATTTTCTCAACTCCAAAAGAACCGATTTTGAATCAAATTTGGGAAATGGAAAGTCGAATTTGATCCCAAAGTTAACGATTGGAAGACTGGTGCTTGGATTTTGCCTGCTTATATTTTAGGATTTCCTATCCTCCAGATATGATTATCTCATAAATGGTTTTACAATTCGAGCTGCTATTTTATTTATTGGATATACAAATAACACTAGTACTATTTGAATTGCTACACGTGATAAATACTTTACTTTCTGATTCTGAGATTTAAATCGTTAAAGCTGATGTAGGATTTTCTAGTTGTTTGAATTTGACTATGTTTGATTGTTGGTTAATTTCGTGAAAATTTGAACATTTTTTTTGGTTCATCAATGCTTGTAGAACTACCTAGATCCAAGTTTCAATATTTTGTTCTTGGTTAAAACTTAAAAAAAAAAATCAAAGGCATGTTGATAATCCAAGTGAAGGTTTAATATTAGATCAATAAGTGTGGCTAGCTAGCTTGTTCAACACATTCACGATGTTTGGGTTGGTATGCACATCAACATCATGAGCTTTCGTCCAAAGCCATTGGTTACTGGAGTTGATGAGATAAGAGAAAAACGGTTTACATTATTGGAAGAAAGTCATTATTAAGTTAGCTAATGATTTACCAATCTCACTGAGATATTTTAGAGCATAAGTGGAAAGCCATAGACAAATTAATTTTTTAACAAATGAAACCCTGGCTTGTTAGATTCAAACATGACTTAAGATCTCATACAATTTATTAACAAATGGTTGATCAGATGTTTTCCCAATCAATGCAATTGCTCTTAAGTAACTTAGGGAAATCAAAGAAGATTGGAGCCATAATCTAACACATGACAATGAGTTTGATTTGATATGATGATCATTACCTTGTGCAAGATAATGCGTCAAAATTTTCAGTTCGAGTAATCCTTCTTGTGGGGATTATGATGCAAATACCAGTAGCTTTAAATCTAAAGGACTCATCATGGGAATTAAACTAGTGGTCTTGAAATTTAGACATTGATTTGCGTAGAAAGGACTAAGAATTACATAAAAAAACGGAACTGGATATTTTATTGAAGAGGTCATGAAATTTTTTTATAGGCTTATTTCAAGCTCTTAACTAATGTCCATACAATTTTCTTTATTGTACATAACCTTTTGTTTTACCAAGTTTGAACTTGACTGCATATTTATGAATGCTATATACAACTTTCCGATATGATCTGCAACAAACTTAAATTTATGAACCTGTGAATAAATTATACATTCTTCTCACAATACCACTAACCACCATACTTGAAACAAGGTTGTCAAGGATGCTTTTAGATACTTATAATATCATGTATGCGTCTGCATCAGAAACCATTTTCGGATATCGGATATCCGCTTCCGTAGGTACCAACCGATATCGGTATCATATCCGCTAACGATCGATATATCAAGAAAAATAAATTGAAATATTGAGTTTAACATGATTTTTCTTCAATATCATAGATTATAAAAGTATATAAAATCAATAATCATAGTGATAGTAAATAGTGTTCAACAGTTAATATGCATAAAATATAAACCGTTAACTCAATAACGGTAAATTTACAAACATTTATTCATTTATTGTGCTAAAATACATACAAAATAACCTATAATTTTTGACAAAATCCAGATGAATAATTTTCGGATACGTTTGTCTTCGTATCTACATCCGCTTGTTTGGCTATCAGATATTTATCCGTTTTTGGACTTTTGAGTATCTACTGACAGCCTTAGCTTTTTCCATATATGTATTGTAGTATGTTATTTTGTTATCCAACCATCATTATGTTGAAATTGAAAGTAAATTTATGTGTCCGCCAGAGTTCATGTTTCAGAGATGCACAACCAATTAAATCCACTGTTGTCCATCGTAATTTCTGTGTTCCGAAAAAGTATCATTCTTTTTATAAAATGTTCCATATGTTTTATTCCTTTTTCAAAGGTTGTAGACAACTATTAAATGTTGTGGCAGACGCAAGATTAAAAAAAAAAGAGTCCAAAGGGTTAGGGATGAGCGAATGAATATGCCATGATATTTTTTTTCATTCATTTATTGTTCATTTTAATGGGTGCTTTCCCCGGATGGTGGACAATTCTTATTCTCAAAAAACTTGGGGTGGAACGAACATCTGTGATATTTAAGCAGTCAAAAAAGGCCTTTTGGAAACTTTTTTAAAAGCTATTAGATCCTTTTTGAACTATTGAGTAGTTTTTTAAAATCGCCTGCTTATTCTCTTTTTATTTTTTCCTTTTTTCAAATGTGTTTTCTCATACGTTTTAAGGTGCACGGTGTACAAAATCTCAATAAAAGTCTTGGATTGTATGGTGCAATGTATATTCAGAAGGTGCACAATGTAAAAAATACGATAGTGGCCATTGGGACATAAATTCAAATCCAAATTTGACACTAGTATAGACCATTGGATATTTTACTTTTACATGAGAGCTGAAAATCAACAGAAGATCTAACTGTCCAAATTTCTTGTGTTCCATTTTCCAAAGTAGAATTTCCCTAAAAAAAATATTATACATCACAGACTGATCAAACTAAATAAATCGAGGTATAGTTTTCGATAAAAGATATCCAATAAAAAATCATACGAGTTCCACCCAACCATTTTAATTTATAGGGATTTACTATGTTTTCCCCACCTAACTTTTTGTTTTTCCCTTCCAATCAGTCATTGTTAATATGTGCACAACAAGCATATGTTAACACTACTCTTGATAAAAGAAGCAGTTGAATTGACAATAAGTGGCAACTCAATTGCTCGTTCAAGCGATGGAACCATTGCTGCCGTGTGGGGTATATGTATTTATCGTTTAGAGATTTTTCCAGTAACTTATGTGTTGTATTATTGAATTTCAAACTGCACATTAAAGCGAGTTCGAAGTAGACAATTTATTTGACAAATTGACAATTGATATTGACATATAGTTGCGATTGCTCTTATAGATATTGCACGTATTAGATTCCGTAATAAATTTCAGGAACATACCTATATCTATTTACATGATTTTGGGACCACTGGGTTTCTTCATAAACAAAGGAAACGGATCAAACTGGTGCCTATCTTCATATCTGCATTAACCTTATTGTTGAACTTCATTCCTTCAAATGTATGGTATTTCAGGAAATGGATTATGTATTAAACTTAGCAAACTAACCTAAATCATTCTTCCTTGCATGGCAGCAGTCTAACACACTGTCTCTTTGCCAGTTGCATCATATAAAACTATCCACTCTGTTTTCTTTGCTTGAATGATAATGTCGTTTGGCAAAGTTTTTGTTTGTTATTCCTCATTTTAGAAGATAGATATATGTTGTATGCTGTAGTGTTAATTTGCACTATGGTCTTCTAATGTGGTTTAAAGTGGTCTGTTAATCTGGTTTAAACTTCTTCAGACTTGGAGTCGTTTCCGGGAGATCTATTTTTGGACCACCACTTGAAGAGTTTTGGAAGAAGCAAAATGAAAATGTTGCCACGAAGGAAAGCGAACCAATGCCAATAGTTAGCTATACGATCAAATCTTTCAACTGGAAAATCTTTTATATGATGATTAAAAAGAAGTATACTGTACTTTATCCGGTTATAATAAGCCGATGTTACTTCATAAACACTGACGAATCTGCAGCTCGAAACTATTTACTCTTCATGCTTATGTCGTTTGTCAATTTAACCTTGTGCTCATTTGAATTTTGAGAAGTTACAAGTGTTTCAGTTTGAAGTAGGTTGTTATAAATATTCGTTGGTTTTGAATATGTACTTGTGTTCTTTGGCATGGTTCCAAAGATTGTCCTCTAAGTGAGTTTTCTCTCTACTGTAAAATTAGTGGAAATTGGTAACAAACAAATCATCATTTTCTATTTTTATTTTAATTTACATTTTTTTTCATTTAGGATCTGTTTTCTTGATTCCTGGTTTTTAAATTTCATTATTTTATACTTTTCTTATGTTCAAATTTAGAAGTGGACACTACATGTATTTTAACGATTATGAGTCATGGAGCACAAGTTAAGATTAACAAAATAATTCTAATGCCGCCTTAAATATATTTTTTAGAAATAAAAATGTAGTGTAATAAAAAAATTAAAGGGACCAGAGGCTAATTGTTTATAAGGATAATAAAGTATGTCAAAATTTCCACAAAACAATGTCAAAATTTCCCACAAAACAATTTTGGTTTTATCAAATTGTAAAGAAGGGACTTCAAAATTTCTCATAAAATAACTAAAAATTACCACAGTATTCCTCGAATCCTTTAAAGTTTTTACAAAACTTATTTTCTATTATAGTACCAAATTCGTTTCATTGACCTAAATTTTATATGATAGTATATGGAAATGTTGACGTATATTGTCTTGTACCCATCAATGGCCGTATATAGCATTTCAAATGTACATACAAAACATTCCTGCTTATCTGAGATAGTGGACTTGGGCCAAATGCATATTTTATTTGGTTTTGTTGAATCAGATGCATAGCTAGTAACTTTATATGGATATAGAAACATCTAAACTTGGTCATAAATTTTCAAAACGAATTAAAATGCCGATGCAAATAAAAAAACTTAAGTGTACAAATTCAAACTTGAATCTAACCAAATTCAACTTGAAATCAAGATGGGTGAATCTTGAAGATTAAATCGAAAGACGAGAAAGAAGAAGAGATCAATGGACGCAAATTAGGGCTCGTTTAAAGTAGCGTGATAAAAAAAGAAAAAATTGAACAGATCGAATATGAAGACGAGAAATAGCATGCGATAACTTGGGCTCCTTTAAAATTATTAAAGCTTTGTCCTTTGGAGTATTTTTGAACGGCCTGTCCTTTGACTTGAAAAAGCATACAACTTTGTTCTTTCCAATATTTTCCTGTTTGTATTAAGTCCTATCAAACATCCGATGAGTTGGATTATGTACAAACTGTATGTAGTCTTAAACTACAAAAAAAATGTTGATTTTGCAGCAGCAAAATCCACTGGTATTCCATCGCTAATATGGATTTTGCGACGGATTTTCGATGGATACTGGTAGTTGGTAGATTTCAAGTTGGTAATCTAGTATCCCTTTTACGGTGGAAATTTACATGAGTTCTTCAACCTTTTCCGTCATTATACTAAATATAAAATTTAAATCCCTAATTAATTTACCGATGAATATTGAATGAAACTAAATTTAATATTGAATGAAAATTTAATGAAACATGAATATTTATTATTTCTTTCTTTTTACAACTTTATGCATCAGGCTGCCAATATTTAGCAATATTTTTATTGGTTTTTTATTATTAATCATTTCCTACTTTAGAATTGTTTTTAATAAAACTTATTTCCCAATTACTGTTATCATAGTTAGAAACTAATAATCTTATACAGCTATGATAGTGGTCATTTATTACATAACTTAGATTTCTTCCACAGTATCCAGTACTAACAAAGCCTGCTTATCTAGTTAGAGCTACTTATCCAGTGATAATAATCAGGTAGCAGATCCAGCTATCATAATTTTAACACTTACATTGATTAGCAATTACCTTTTTTTCCTTAAAAGGGTAAAAATGGATAAAAAGGACAAAAACGCCTTTTTTGTTATATTTATGGTGTTATACTAATCCATCAAGCAAAACATGAATTTTAAATGAATAAAAAATATAGAAAATTCAAAGATTGATTGGATTTGGGAGTTTTGGATTTGCTAACTCCCAACCACAGGTTAAACGAGTCATCATAAATAAACTGATTCTAACAACATGCAACTTTTGCCATAAGTTATCTTTGTTATTTATAATTATACTTTTCAAAATCATTCCATAGGAAAGAGGAAAAGAAAACTAAAAATATATTTTGCTTTTAATACTATTTCAGAGTATGAAATCTCAAATTAGTAATCAATTTTTTTAGGATGTACATTGAGTTGATGCAAACATCACTATTTTTTGGCAAGTTAATTGCCACTGCAAAATTCTCTAAACTTTATTCTGCAAATTTGGGATGTCTGTCACGTTAAGCAATTGCAAATCCTCTTTATGAGGATCATATCCATTGCTAAGATATATGCCATGTATTACATGGTTTGAATAAGCATCCACATCATTAAGGACATAATCAACAATTAGTTTATTTCAAACAAAATGCATATTGTCATATAAAATTGTCAATTCAACAAAGCACGAAAAAATAAAAGAAATACAGTCAATTAATACGAAAAAAATTAGCAAAAAATCGTTCTCATTATCAAATCAATTAATACAAACCACGAGTTAAGTAGCACATATCTCGGGTGATAAGTAGAGGCGGGCTAAGGGTAGAACGACGGTCGGTCAAATATATTCGCGCTGATTGAAATTCTGAAACACATAATTTGGGTTTTTTACATTTAGTTTAAAGAATCGAATATCCAGATCGACCGTGTCTATGAGGACAATTAAATGGTAATAGTCAAGTCTTTTGTAAAATACAATTGTCATGATAGTAGCAATTATCCAAATGTTATTTACCTTATTGACATCGTATAACATGTGACAACCTTTAAAATAGAGTGCATGCATTCATCAAAAGGAGAACTCATGAAGACCTATTATTATGTAACTTAACCAAATTGACTTCCCAGGAGGTAATGAGCTGATCATAACAAAAATACTATCTCATTAGCTTGAGCCTTTTATATATCAGTTGTTATTTACCTATATATGATATATTTGCATGTTATTGTTTTTACTTAACTTCAACCAATGCCTTCTAAGCAAAAAATAGTTTGATTTATTTTATCTGCTGTTGCAATTATTTTATGTATATGCAATCACATCAATTATCTGGAATGTTGTCAGCCTATTTGATAAAACAAAACAGTGCATTGAATAGTAAGCTTGTAAGCAAATTTTGTATGGTAGTCAACACTTATAAGAAGTGATTTTTTCAGAACCCAATAGCGATATACTTGTATTATCCAGGATTGTGTAAAGAAGTCTTTAGACTTGAATTGATATAAAATAATCGTATGAGGAACTTAAATGCTTTTTGCATCATTATTTATGACATGGTATGAACACAAGTCATGTGGATGCTTTGCATCATTATTTATGACATGGTATGAACACAAGTCATGCAGATCATGGTATTGTGATTCTACGCAGGAAGGAATTTGCTAAGGAACTTGAAGAATTTTGGCTTTCATCTATTAAATGAGGCACTAAAAAAGTTCTTGTGCATTTTTTGATATTTTGCTGATTACTTGATTTTGTGAATTTCAATTTAGCTTTAGTGAAATTGTATTGGTTGTATTTCCCTTTAATATATTCACCATGGAGCGTGCACATTTTGTTGAGTATTCCAGCCCATATTTGGCATAATTTTATGCAGGCATATTTGGCATAATTTTATGCAGGCATATTTGGCATACTTTTTTATGCAGGCCATGCTTAATTTGTGGGTGAGGTTTATTAGTTTTGTTTTTTCTTAGATTTGTTGTGCAAGCATGCCTTTTGTGCAACAATATCTTTTCTTTTTCAAGAAAGACATTTGGGAGATTACTCACATTTTTGGTATGCACATTAAAAGAAAAGAGGGTTAATATAACCAGATCTGGTCACATAAGGCAGTAGCAGTTTTTGGTCATTTATCATCTTCTTTAAGGTGTTTTGGTCTTCAAGATTGAGTTTTATTCTTGCTCAATTCACCGCTAGCTTGAAGTGCACACATAGGGTGTTCTCTTACACCTTTTTCATCTCTTATTGTTTTTGGATTCCGGTGATTAGAAGTGAATCTTTTGTAAACATTTTGGGGTTGTTTTCCCTTTTTGTTTTATCAATAAGAGAAGAGGGTAGACTCCTTAAGAGGTCTCCTGGTTTTTACTCTTCACATCGAAGAGGTTTTCCACGTATAAAATCTTGTGTCTTGCTATTGTACTTTCATCGTATCTTTTTTATTTGAATGGTGTGTTGATTGATTGTCTTGTGTGTGATATTGTGGGTGTAGCTTGAAGTAACCCTTAATCGATCCTATCAAATTGGTATCAGAGCTTGAGGTAGGTTATTCATCACACTATGGAGTCGAGCAGTCATAGCTCAATGATTAAGTTGACATCAACCAACTATTCTATTTGGAGACCTATGATGGAAGACTTGTTATATTGCAAGGATTTACATGACCCAATTGAAACCGTCACTAGTTCGAGTGGTATTATCTCTAAACCTTCTAAACCTGATAAAATGGAAGAGAATGAATGGATAAATTTGAAAATGAAAACTTTAGGAACCATTAGACAATGGGTTGACATTAGCATTTTTAACCATGTGTCACAAGAGACCGATCCATATGATTCGTTGAAGAAATTAGAAGGTTCGTATGAGAGGAAAACCGCCCATAACAAATCTTTATTGATTAAAAGGCTTGTTAATCTAAAGTTGAAAGGTGGAAAGTCAGTTTCTGAGCATCTTAGTGATTTCCAAGACATTATTAACAAGTTGACAACTATGAAAATCATTTTTGGTGATGAATTGCAAGCTTTGTTCTTATTGAGTTCTTTGCCAGATAGTTGGGAAACATTAGTTGTGACCATTAGTAATTTAGCTCTAGACGGTGTGTTATCTTTGGATGTGATCAAAGAAAGCATGTCTAATGAAGAAATTAGAAGAAAGGAGATTGGAGTTGACAATTCACAATCTCTTGTTGTGGAGAATGGAGGAAGAAGCAAGAGCAAAGGACCCAAAGGCCGTGATAACTCAAGAGGAAGATCCAAGTCTAGTGATGGAAAGAATCACTTCATATGCAACTATTGCAAGAAGCCTCGCCATATTAAAAAGTATTGCTTTCGTTGGAAAAGAGAACATGGGAAGAAGAATGATTTTCAGAAAGAAGGCGATGATAAAAATGTTGCAGCAGTAGCCTCTAAAAGTGATGATGATGTCACTTTAATTTGAGCAACTAGTGAATGTCATCATGTTAGCAGTATAGATTCTGAGTGGCTGGTTGATATAGGTGCTTCATATCATTGCGTTCCTAAGAGAGAGTATTTTTTGAATTATCAAGCATGTGATTTTGGCAGTGTCAAATTGGGTAACCAGAGTTCAGCAAGCATAGTTGGGATTGGTGATATTCGTGTGAAGACTAATGTTGGATGCATGCTTATATTGAAAGGTGTACGCCATATTCTGGATTTGCGTCTTAATTTGCTTTCAGCTCATATTCCTGATCAAGAAGGCTTTCGTCACACATTTGAGAGTGGCAAGTGGAAATTATCCAAGGGATCCATGACAATTGCAAGAGGCGAGTTGTGTTGTTCTTTGTACAAGACATATTTGACTGTATGTTTTGGTGAGCTCAATGCAGTGGAAGAAAAAGATTCTCCTAATTTGTGGCATCGAAGATTGGGACACATGAGTGAAAAGGGTTTGAAATGTTTAGCAGGTAAATCTCTTATTCCTGTCAATACTACAATTTCTCTTAACCCTTGTGATCATTGCTTAGCAGGAAAACAACATAGAGCTTCTTTTGCTAGAAAGTCTACAAGAAAGCAGGCTAAGTTGGAGCTTGCACATTCGGATGTATGTGGTCCTATTGAGGTTGAATCCAATGGTGGCAACAAATATTTTGTCACTTTTATTGATGATGCTACTAGAAAGACATGGATTTTTATTTTGAAGACCAAAAGCCAAGTGTTTGAAACTTTTCAGAAGTTTCATGTTATGGTGGAAAGGGAGACAGAAAGCAAGTTGAAGTGCCTTCGTTCAGACAATGGTGGAGAGTATACTTCACATGAGTTCAAGAATTATTGTGCGCAATATGGTATTCGACATGTGAAGACAGTTCCAGGCACTCCCCAACACAATGGTGTAGCTGAGAGGATGAATAGAACCATTGTGGGGAAGGTGCGATGCATGTTGAAGATGTCTGATCTACCAAAGTCATTTTGGGCTGAAGCAGTGAATACAACAGTTTATCTGATCAACCGTTCTCCATCTATTCCACTGTGGCTTGACATTCCAGAGAGAGCATGGAAGGGATGTGATCCTGTATATACACATCTTAGAGTATTTGGATGCAAGGCATACATGCATGTGCCAAAAGACCAAAGATCAAAGTTGGATTCCAAGACTAATCCATGTGTTTTTGTTGGCTATGGTGATGAAGAGTATGGGTTCAGGCTATATGATCCAGAAAAAGGAAAGGTAGTAAAAAGCAGAGATGTAGTGTTCTTTGAGCACGAAAAAGGTGTAGAACTTTTGAGTGCAAGGTATCATACTAGCTCAGATTTTTTTTATTGATACTACTGATGTTTCTTTGTCCCCTACTGGTGGTTTTGTTGAACAGCCAATACAGGCTGATCTTAATGCAACACATGAAGGTGTTGATGATGCACAGCTTGATGGTGCACATTTTGATGATGTTCATGATGAAGCTCAACCAAATGGAGAAGTGGCTTATGAGCAGGGGGAGCAAATTGCCCTACAAGTGGATGATGCTCAAGTTAGAAGGTCAACCAGAGAACATAAACCATCTACAAGATATCCAAGCACAGATTATATCTTAGTTACAGCTGATGGTGAGCCCGAGAGCTTCCAAGAAGTGTTATCTAGTCGAGACAAGAATCTTTGGCTTGAGGCTATGAAAGAGGAGATGGATTCTTTGATGAAGAATCAGACTTTTGAGCTAGTGAAACTTCCAAAAGGCAAGAAAGTTTTGAAAAACAAATGGGTTTTCAAGAACAAGAAAGATGGTGAGAAGATAGAAAAGCGCAAAGCTAGATTGGTAGTCAAAGGATGCAATCAAAAAAAGGGCATTGATTTTGATGAGATTTTTTCACTAGTTGTCAAGATGACTTCTATCAGAACCATTTTGGGTTTAGCAGCAAGTTGTGACCTTGAATTGGAACAACTCGATGTAAAAACCTCATTTTTACATGGTGATTTGCAGAAAGAAATCTACATGGAACAACCTGAAGGATTTGAAGAAAAAGGAAAAGAAAAACTTGTTTGCAAGTTGAAGAAGAGTCTTTATGGACTTAAGCAAGCACCAAGGCAGTGGTATCACAAATTTGATTCATTTATGACAAGCAATGGTTACAAGAGGACTGTTGCAGATCCTTGCGTGTATTTTAGAAAGTTTCCTGGCGATATCTTCATTATTCTTCTTTTATATGTGGATGACATGTTGGTAGTTGGAAAAAACTTAGAATTGATTAGCAACTTGAAGAAAGATTTGTCCAGGTCATTTGACATGAAGGACATGGGTCCTGCGAAGCAAATCTTAGGCATGGAGATTGTTCATGACAGAAAAGCTAGGAAGTTGTGGCTATCTCAAGAAAAATATATTGAACGTGTGCTTGGAAGGTTGAATATGAAGCATGCTAAGCCGGTTTGTACACCACTCGCATCCCATTTTAAGCTAAGTAAGAGGGATTGTCCAACAACGGAGAAGGAAAAAGCAAGTATGTCTTCTATTCCTTATTCATCTGCAGTTGGTTCATTGATGTATGCTATGGTGTGCACTAGGCCAGATATTGCACATTTTGTCGGTTTGGTGAGTATATACTTATCCAATCCTAGTAAAGTTCACTGCGATGCAGTAAAGTGGATTTTTAGATATTTGCGTGGTACTTCTAGATTTTGCATATGTTTTGGAGGTAGCAAACATGTTCTTGAGGGGTACACAGATGCAGACATGGATGGTGATATTGATAGTAGAAAATCTACCTCAGGTTATGTGTTCACATTTTCAGGGGGAGCCATTTCTTGGCAATCCAAGTTACAAAAGTGTACGGCTTTATCTACAACCGAGGCAGAGTATATAGCAGCTGTGGAAGCAAGTAAAGAGATGCTTTGGTTGAAGAGGTTCCTTCAAGAGTTGGGTTTGCAACAAGAAGAATATATAGTATTATGTGACAGTCAGAGTGCTATGGATTTAAGCAAGAATTCCATGTATTATGCACGCACTAAGCATATTGATGTTCGGTATCATTGGTTAAGAAATGTGATTGAAGAAAATATGCTCAAGTTAAAGAAAATTCATACAAACAAAAATGGTGCAGATATGTTGACTAAAGTGGTTTCAGGAAACAAGCTTGATGTTTGTAGCAAGCTTGTGGGAATGAGTTTCAAATGATGATTAAAGCATGCACATCTTCCCCAAGTTGGGCTGGAGGGGGGATTGTTGGGTATTGCAGCCCATATTTGGCATAATTTTATGCAGACATATTTGGCATAATTTTATGAGGCATATTTGGCATAATTTTAGGCAAGCATATTTGGCATAACTTTTTATGCAGGTCATGCTTAATTTGTGGGTGAGATTTATTAGTTTTGTTTTTTCTTAGATTTGTTGTGCAAGCATGCTTTTTGTGCAACAATATCTTTTCTTTTTCAAGAAAGACATTTGGGAGATTACTCACATTTTTGGTATGCACATTAAAAGAAAAGAGAGTTAATATAACCAGATCTGGTCACATAAGGCAGTAGCAGTTTTTGGTCATTTATCATCTTCTTTAAGGTGTTTTGGTCTTCAACATTGAGTTTTATTCTTGCTCGATTCACCGCTGGCCTGAAGTGCACACATAGGGTGTTCTCTTACACCTTTTTCATCTCTTATTGTTTTTGGATTCCGGTGATTAGAAGTGAATCTTTTGTAAACATTTTGGGGTTGTTTTCCCTTTTTGTTTTATCAATAAGAGAAGAGGGTAGACTCCTTAAGAGGTCTCCTGGTTTTTACTCTTCACATCGAAGAGGTTTTCCACGTATAAAATCTTGTGTCTTGCTATTGTACTTTCATCGTATCTTTTTTATTTGAATGGTGTGTTGATTGATTGTCTTGTGTGTGATATTGTGGGTGTAGCTTGAAGCAACCCCTAATCGATTCTATCACATTTAGTGCTTCATTGGGATAACATACAACCCAACAATTTTTTATGAATAAAGCTGTACTAACATTTGCTCTCATTTTTCTGTTCTTCTCTCTGAATTTGGATATGCACACAAGGGGGTGGCTTTACTGTATGGTGATAAAATTAAGAATTTATATCATCAATGCATATCCAGCTTCTAATTTGGATTCAAAAGGCTTGATTTATTAGGCATGTTATTAAGATTGTGTACCATTAAACACTGAATCCTACCGATCTGATCAAAATACCAATCATGACGGATTGTACTGATTTGCTCAGCTTAGCTTACAATGGGGATCCAACTCAAATGATTATAATCAAATAGGCAAGATGAAACTTTGTAAATCTAGACCACTAAACGGATTACCGATAAACATGTACACAATCGGTTAAAGACTGAATTAAAGAACAAGTTGGCAGAGATATTTCCAAAATAGATTGGAAGAGTTGACAATAAACAGCACAGGTTAACACATAAACATGTAAACAGTGAAGTTTACACGTAAAATTCAGTTTAATTGAATTTATACTTTATTAGTTATTTTCATTTCCTCTTAAATTACCCTATAATTTTCAAAACAAAAACTAATTTGAAAAATGTTTTAACAAATACTTTTTATTTCATATTGAACACTAACGATCGGTTTTTCCCACCATTGTACGGTAATACTAGTTTAACTTTTTAATATATTAAAAAAAAAATCAAATTTCTATACATAGATAATTAAATACTTTAACTTCCCTTTGAAGTTTCTGAATTTGGAATCTGTAAATGTAAATTTGAGAAATTTTAAAACTATTGCTTCTTAACATGATTAATGTAAGAAAGAGAAAGTAACATGAGAAAAATGAATGTTTATTCCAAATGAGGATAGTTTTGAAATTTTTTATGGTGTATACTAAGTAAAAAGTGGTGTATGTGACTTTTACTTCTTTTTTTTTTTTTTTTTTGGTGCATGTATAGTTTTTTGCGGTGTGTAAATAGAACTTGCCAATTTATTTATTGACAATTTTAAAATAAATGCAACACTTTACCAAAATTGAAGTTGCATTAGGGATCGAAAGTTCCATTAAGAACCGAATGTATTCCTTTGCACATCCTGCACCATCTTCTCAAAATCCGGCTGTTGCAAGTACGCTCTGGTAGTCGGATCTGCCGTCAGCTTCGCTCACATCTCCGGCCCTTCAAATGTCTTACCGAATGTATTCATCCCACCACCGTTAGATCTCATTTTCGCTTTGGCATCCCAAAGTCCAGACACCAGCGCCTCGTTGTTCGAATCAACAGTCAAACCTTTCTTATAAGCTTCGATTGCTTCTTCTATGTTGTTTAAACACAAGTCCCAAGGCAGCTGTAGCCTTTGGCCCAGCTAGGGTTTAGCTCGACCCTCTTTTTTGCATCGGAAAAGCGATTCAGAGAGACGTCGGCTGCGGACCCGTTTGGGAAGAGGACGTGGTTGCCTGGTTGGTAAATTGCTTTACTCCGTCGTTGAAGTTTCCAGCCACGAAAGCAACTTGGATTAGGGATGCAACTTGGATTACACGGAAATTGAAATCAGGTTTTATCCTTTCAGCCCTCTCTTCTGCAGCGCCGCCTCTCCATTCTTACCAATTTCTATCCGTCGTCTCATCGCTGCTTGCTGAAGCCTACCTAATGCTGGAGGTAAAGTTTTTATTTGTTTTCCTACAATAATTTATTTTGGCTTCTCCGATGTGTGTTAAATAATCAAGCCGATTATTTCATCAAGCTGGTCAAAGAAATACTAATTGTTTATGAAGGAACATGATGGGGAATTATCGCGTCAATTGTTCAGGAAATATTCCAGTTCAACAGTTGTAGTGGTTTGTTAAGGAAATTACATGTTTACTAATCAGGAAGCTAAACCGAATCTCATAAGGAAATTTGACATGATTAGTTTTGTGTGTAATATGTTAGGTTAAAATTTTGAATTATTCTAATTTTATAATATATGAGCGTCCAAGGTTAGAGATTTTGGAAAATATCTGGGTTTCATATCTTGGCCAAAATATACGATAGTTAAAGCACTTACAACTAAAAACGCAGTCAAATCTCAGATCTTGTGTAAAATCTCGGATTTTTATCTCGGACGGGATGAGCTAGATTTAAAACTTTGTGAGTGCCGTGACCTGCGCTCTGCACGTGAAATCTTGTTCTCAAATTGTATATGTTTTGTGCATTTTGATAGAAAATTGTTTGTAGAAATATTTAATCATGCTTCTGTGTTGAGATCATTTGTTGACAGTTTAAATTTTATTTCTAAGTAGCAACGACTATCTATACTTTCAATTTAAATTTTGATTTTGTTAAACTTATCTTGAAATAAGATGTACCAGATATCAGTATTTCATATGGATCCAATTTTAAAGCTTTTGCTTGCAAAAAGTAATTATGTTTCTTAAATGTTCATTTTAATTGTATATATTGCGGTTGCATTTCCTACTTTTTGCTCTAGCAATAGCATCTCTTTTTTTTTTAATCCCAAGCTGTACAATCTGATTCTTTCATAACTATAATTTGACATACCCTATGAACTTTTCTTAAGGACTCATTCTTATTCACATATGTATTTCAGATAGTTTTCGGTTTCACTGTTTAATACAAAGTAAGCTCATGTGATGCATGGTCGGTAGATTATCAAGTGTTTAAGTATGTAAATATGTAACTAGAGTAATAAAGCATAATTTGTGGTTATTTTGTTCTCGACTATTGATTCAATTCGAAGTGTATAAATTTTGAGCAGTTTAAATTAGAGTTCCCTACCTGATAACATGCGTTAAGCTACAAGACATGCTTGTACCCCAATATTGGTAATAAGAAAAAAAACGTTGGCTCATGAAATAAGAATCCTGGTTTGTCTACTGGTCCATCCGATGTTTTGGACTTCTAATAACTCATGGCTATTGAGCAGCAGTTTCATTCTATCTAGTAGGAAGATAATGGATGGTGAAATCTACTTAATTGGGGAAGTATTAATACCTAAAAAAGGGAGAGGGAGAAACAGAGAGGGACTACTATTATGGTGTCTTAGTTATTGCCGTATGTCCAAAGTTCGGCGGCTACATTTTATCTAAATTATGTGTTTTTTGGCAACTGGCAAGGCAATGTTTGTAATTATTGTTGAATTTCAAGGAATATGTTTTCTTTTAACTATTGAATGCAGTGGTAAAGTATCAAGATGCAATAAAGTTAGAGTAATGAGAGAAGTATTTACAGAAACCAACATATGCAGTGATTTACCACGGTTGTCTTACTAATTAAGTAGATATGATGGTATAGAAATATACTATATTTTCAGTTATCTTTTCTTGGTTGTCCTAATCGAATCTTAGTTATTTTTGCTGTGAAACTTTTGTGCAAGTGACAAGAAGATGGTGAGATTTAGTAATTATTTTGCATTTCTAATATGTAATTGCTAATTGAGTTGCGTTGTTCAATGATGATATAGTTATCAATGGAGAATAGACGTTAGGTGCCTGAATCAGTGCTGCTTAACATTCTATTGTTTTTGCCGGTGGTATCTCTATTAAGGTTTAAAAGTGTGTGCAAAGCATGGTGCTCAATGATTGAAAGCTCGTCTTCTGTGACTCCGCACCTGTATCATAATAGGGAAAATCACAATGTCATTTGTGCCGATTTGGAAGGTATAGTAACCCGGATTTTGAGCGACTTTGGTTATCGACGTAAGCTCGACGTCGATAACCAAAACATCGAAAAATCCCGGTAATTAATGAAAGAAATTAGAAGGTGAGAATAGATAAGATAGAACTTATAGAATAGAAGAAGAAGAAGAACATCATCATCAGAGTAAACACGAATCTCACAGCGGAACGAATAAAATATAACATAACATATCTTTGAAATAACATCAGTATATGTATACAATAACACTTATCAGAGTACAACACTTACAACAACAGCGGAAATAATAATAGCTATAGAATCCTGAAGCCTCCTGCTCCAAGCTCTCCAAGTGTATCTGTAAAATCCCGACTACTTGACTGCCCGTACAAATTTAGGCACCCAAGAGTTTGGGGAAAACAACAAAATAAACTCCGGGCCAGTCATGGGACTGGTGTGAATAAACTCAAATCATTTAAACAGGTATATGATATCTCATAAGACCACGCCGTAAATACGGAACGGGTTTTTTCCCTTATGAGAATCCAAATAACTTTTCAAAGCAATATCATTCTGATATTATAATAATGTCTAAGTACAAATAAATATCAATCTAGCAGAAACGCTTGCATTTCACGTTACTACATATATAGTATAAAATCAAAATCGCAAGCACGTATTGAATAATGGATTTCCAACTATGACAAGGTATGGAACCGCCTTCCGATCAGTGTACTCTAGGAACGATACACTGGAGTTCAACAAGAACATCTTGTAACTCAACCACACATGACCGACCACTCATTTCGCTTGAGTGTATCGAATGTACATCACCAACGGTTGGGATCAACAACCGTTCCCGTATATATATGGGACAACATCGATAGATTTATGAAACAAATGAATATTCTCTAGATAGGTGATTATACACCCTACTTCGGTGCGACCGCCTTAGCCATGCTGCCTGCCCGATTTCTGTCATTTACCGGATGTGAGGCTAGAAGCTACGCTTTATCATCACAATAGATTCACTTCGAATGCCACATTGTCAGATCCATCGAAAATCACTAATTGACGTCTACAACAATACATTACGTGTCAGCTAAAAGAAGTTTCCTTCTCCGCTTCCACTCTTGGTACGGTTGAAGAAATCAATGTACGTGACCTTTCTGGAAATACTCTGTCAGACATCCATCTTCATTTTACTTAAAATGTCACATCGTCATACCCGCCAAATCACAAATTGACTTATCCAAAAATAACACGGGTATACAGCTAAAAGAAACGAATTCCTCCGCCACCAAACGTGAATACGTTTGAATAGATCAACTTACGCGATCCATTGGATATACTCTGTCAGACCTTCGTCCATACAAGTTGTCCTGGGACTGGACAAACCGAAGGCACTATTCTGTAAACAGGATAGCCCTTGCATTTTACTCCGTCTTCAATTATCTTTGGCATATATGATTCGCGACGCTTATGCCAATACAGAGTGGTTCTATGGATAATAATCCAACCGGTCTCTCCATATTAACAACGTTAAAATGGTCAAAACTTCGATAGTCTGTGATTTAACCATCAAAGAAAAACAAGTGTGCAAACAACGATATTATTCCCAGATGGAAATTATATCGAACAAACATCATTTAACATTAATCTCTTTAGTTCATTTATTTACTTATCTCCTATTTCCCTATATTCTAAATTCTTATTTTCTTTTATCAGAAAACATTTCTGATTCTCGTTTGGAAAACATTTCCAAAACTCCTTTACGATCAAACCTTACCATTTCTTAGTTAAGAAGGAAGTCACTTAAGTTGGGGTATAATTACCTCTCAGACCTTAACTGAACAACGTTATAACTTCGAAATGGTCAAAGTTTATCTTTTAATCTTTAACAACTTCTTTACACCGTTCTCGGATCCAATTTTACTGATCCACTTCTATATTTAAAACATTGGTTATAACGATAACGTTATAATCCCTACTTTCGAATTATCTAACTTTAATTATAACTTCTATTCTTATTAGTGAATAATTAACCTAACACTTATTTATTTATAAATAAATAAATCTCTATTTAAACACTGGAAAGTATAAGTACTTTCCCGAATTCGATATAATCGAATTTGTCGATTAACTCTCTTCGAGAAATCTCTATCTGATTAACTCTTCTTCGAATAACCTATATTCGATTAACTTCTTCTCGAATAAACGATATTCGATAATCTCTCTTCGAATAACTAATATTCGATAACTCTTCCTTTTTAAATATCTCATATTTGAAAATCTCACTTCGATTAAACTATAATCGATAACTCCCTTCGATGGAACTAACATCGATTGCTCCTTTCGATGAAACTAACATCGATTTATTTAACTCGACGAACTTAACTCGACTAACTTAACTTGACTCGACTAACTCGACTTACTTGGTTCGACCAATTCGATTCGATTAACTAGGCTCGACTAACTTGGTCGAACCACCCGATCAACTCAACTTATTTAACTTAACTTATTTTTCAACTCGATCAACTCGATTAACTCCTATCGAATAACTAATATTCGATTAAACTTCATTCGCTTGACTCTAGATCGCAGCGATCACAATGGTTACGCCTGACTCCCTCAGGAAACATCCGACCGCCGTAGGCTATTTACAGCCCTGCGAATTACGCTAGTAGTCGTACGAGATGGCAACTTATCCTAAATAACTATGTTTGATTAACTCTGTCTCAAATAACTAGATTTGATTAACTCTAGTTCGTTTTAACTCTAATCGATTAACTCTAACTAATTAACTCCAACTGGTTAACTCTAACTGATTAACTCTAACTGATTTACTCTGACTGGTTAACCCTAACTGTTTAACTCCAACTGGTCAACCCTATATGTTTAATTCTAATTGATTAATTCTAACTGTTTAACTCCAACTGGTTAACTCTAACTGATTTTACTTTGTTTGACTAACTCAATTGATTAACTTGACTGACTAGTTCAACTCGATTAACCTAGCTTGATTTACTTATCTAGATTAACTTAACCAATTTACGTAGTTTAACTTAACTAATCCACTTTGATTAAATCCTATTTATTTAACAATAAATATTCCTTTGATTAAATCATATTTATTTAACAATAAATATTCCTTTTTCTATTTGTTTTAAAAAAAAAAAATTCCTTTATATTTGTTTTACGAATATTTCCCCTATATCTGTTTAACAATTATATTTCCTTTATATTTTATTTACAATATAATTCCTTTATATTTGATAATCAAATATAATTCCTTTATCAAAATCCTTTTTCTTTTATAATATAAAATCCATTGATTTTATATAAATAAATTATTTTCAAAATATACTTTGAAAATCTCCTTTCTACATTCTGGTATTTCTTATGGTATTTAACACACCATATAACAACGATAACTATCGTCCAAACACACATAATCAACGTCAGATTGTATATCACATTATATATCACAATATATAAATCACAGTAAAATAACTGTTGAGGAATCCAGTTGGATTCCTCCAACCTGTTTCCCTGCATCACAGATGTTAGACAATACGATCAACATCGATTTCACTTTGATATGAAATATTCTGATAGCAAAATCAACATATAACTATTTAACGGTTTATATATATATATATATATATATATATATATATATACATATACATATAAAATTTCCACTAACTGACTAGCAGTTAAATCAACGGTCAACACACAATCAAACAGACAATATTTAACAGTTCTAAGTTTACACTGTAAAAATAGAAATATTCAGAGTTGGTGAGTTTTACTCACCTTTGCAGTTCATCGTTAAAGAACGATAAACTGTTATTTGATTTGAATCAAACAATTTATCTGGCCATAAATTTATACGAGCTCCATTCCACTCCCGGTCAGTTCCAGTGCGTAGTGTCCGTCCATATGGTCCCAACGTAACTTACGGTTCGTGATTCTGATTTCATATGATCAAGTTATTCATTTTACAAGTTAACGCATATATTTAAATTAAATATACTTTGGATATAACATTTAAAAAGGGCCTTAACTTTTTCCTCTTGGCCCACTTAGCCAGCCCGTACTCACGGTGTACCCAGCCCGTCGGTTTTCCTGTCTTCTCCAAACACTGAAATCCCGATCCTCCTTTGTACATCCATTTGCGTTCTTCAATCCCACGCCTTACTCTCCTCTTTCACTCCCGTTTGCCAAACCAACTTCACCCAACTTCGTCTTGTCCAAACCTCTAATACAACACGCTCATCCTCTTTTAATACCCAACACCGAACTGTCTTCCCCAAATTTGTTGATGCCGTGACCTCCCCTTGCTTCAGCAAACCATTTCCGCACAAATACTTCAACACCCGTCCTGCTTGACACCACCGAGTCACCTCGCAACTCCACCATTTCAATCTGCTTTGGCCCCTCTTCCCTTCCATCGCCATATGGTTCAGCTCGCACTGACTTCGACTTCAGCCCTTCCTCGAGACCCAGACCATCGCTCCACAGAAATGACCACCGCATCACTCAATACTCTGCCTACCGAAGCGTCACTCCACCAGGAAATCAACGCAACCGCCCTCTCTACCCAGATCTGCCTCTAGCCTCGTCAACGGTCAGCCCTAGATCCACCGTAGCAAAACCGAACCCACTGCAAACCCATCGCACCCCAAAACGAGCCCCCTAGATCGAAGAGAAACATCCCGTGATCAATAATATATGTGCTATCGGATTTGTAGATTTTTGTTTTGATTTTCTATAATTTATTGAAGAAGGAATCTCACGTTTTCCTTATTTCGTTTGTGGCGGCTACTTGTTCGAGTTTTCTGAGAAGGGAATTAGGTCGTAAGGGATGGAAGTAAATGTGTATTTATAAGGGTAGATTTTAGACCATTTTTATTATTTAATTATATAAAAGCTTCACCGCGAAGTCTCGTATAAATATAACCTCATACAATATCTGTTTTTGACAAATTAAGTCAATCCTAGCATAGAAAAATATTCCGAACCCAATGGGACATGTTTCGTCGAATTCCGACACCTTTTGCGAAAATCCCTTAGAAAATATCGATGAAAAGCACCGAGCATTAATTCTTTAAAATTACAGAAAAAATCCTAAAAATATGAGGCCTTTACGTTTCACTAGACCTCTTCCTAAGGTTTCGTATGAAACTTGTTTCGTTGAATTTCGAGTTCGTTTGACCAGTTAACCATTCAGTTTAGTTTGTTTTAAGTTAAAAACATAGTGTACCTCACTATGAAATATTCTTTTCACGTAGGGACAGTTATGGACAGAAACAAAAATACCGTTTAAATGAGTGATGTGCTCTGGTCCCATAAATGTAATAATACCGGTAGATGGACTCATACTGTGAAACCCCGTAATGTCAATACAGGGTGCCAAATACTCCGAATAAAAAGTTGCTTATTAAATTAATTAAAAATTACCGTAAAATTCTAAAAATTAAATTATCGCTATTTCCCAAAAGAACCTTGTCTAAATTCAAACCTGATCTCTAGTTATATCGAATAAACTGTTACGGTCGATAAACGATTCTATAGCGACTAATCTAAAATTTGATTTGGACATATCTCAAAATCTACACGACGAAATCCTGATTTTTCTCTTCCACTAGAAAGAAATACTCCACCAGCTCCACACGTTTATTGTTTCACAGAAATCCGGCTTAAAACGAATCCTGTACATTCAGTTGAAGTTCGAATCGCCAAATAGCGAAATGCCGCGCCATTTCAAGCTCTATTTTAATTATATTATAATTATACATTCAAACTTTCGTCGATTGAATATATTCGTCGATATAATCCAACTCTAAGTTGAATTACATCTTAGGGATGACCCCGTTCACAGAATATTTGTATTTCCAATATTTTTGATTATTTCGACATTATAATATATTTTATTATATTATAATTATTAATTAAATATTCAATATTATTAAATTCACGTTCTCGATATCGATAAATCGATATTTAATAATTAAATAAATAAATTATTCAACAGCTAAAATGCGGGTTACTACAATCTTCCCCCCTTAATAAAATTTCGTCATCGAAATTGCTAAGCTAGGGGATGACCCTATCTTCTGGGTAAAAATTTATCTGTTTACCTCTTGTCTCTGGTTTCAACTGAACCAATTAATATCGACTAAAATATTAATTTATTCCGACTAACTAAATTTTCAAAAATTCTGAAAATTTTCTAACACCTTAACTTTTCGAAATTTTTTGCCAGCACCTCCTTTGTACTGGTCAATATCTCAAACTCCAACTCGCCTCTCTGGGCCTTCTTTAACCCAAAAGAAAATCAAACAGCCAAGCGGCTTGCCAATTCGGCTCATAAATCTCATATCCATATATAATATAAACTGGTACCTTTTTGTCGGGAATATCAACTCTATCACTTCCATATGCTATCAACTCAGCATATACCAGTGTTATTTCCATCAAATTCCAATCAGTTCATATCCTCAAAACCAAATCGAATTTCATTCGAACCCGAATATCAAATTTCAAATTCTTAACTCATCAACCCAATTCCATAACAGATTATTCTCTAATCCAATTCAATTCTATTTAACTCAGTTCAAGTTAATATTTCAATTTATTTCTACTGTCTTATTCTATTTAACTTCATAAGTTAAAATTAAATTCCGAAACTTAATTTCCTGGGTCTATTTCAAATCAATTTGAAATTACAATGCCAATTCAAAACCTTTGGATTTCTAAACAACTTGTTTTCTCAAAACAATTCAAAAATAAAACCTTTGGTAGTAGTCCGTCACTTAGAACTCGAAAATGAACACTGATGATGTCGCGATTCATCATCAGAATCTATTTTCCAGCTATCAAAGTGAGTTCAATACTATATCACTTTCAGTTTGAAAAATATTTTCAACATCTCCCAGGAACTTAAAATTTCCTTATTTTAATTCCAATCTGATTTAAATTCAGATTTTTTTCTTCATTTTATTTCATATACTTTACTTATATGAATTCTGATTAGTCATTTATAATCATTTTACCTTTTTATAATCTTACTCGATTATAATAACAACCAACACAACCAATATACTATATCAAATATATTCGGGTAAAATTATTCCATTTACCCTCTTTCAAAACATACCATGACGGTTCATCGTATTCAAGTGTTTATTTACTCCTACCGATACAGTGGATCAAACCGATCGACCAGAATTCACAAACAACTCAACCAATAAAACTCCACAATATAAAGACATTTTATATTAAATAACAAATACGTTCGCTCGTATATATACACTCAAACTCAGTCTAGGATATTACTGATCCCATCTCTACTGAATCACGCCACAAAGCCAAGGTAATAACTAAACCAATGCTCTGATACCAACTGTAGTAACCCGGATTTTGAGCGACTTTGGTTATCGACGTAAGCTCGACGTCGATAACCAAAACATCGAAAAATCCCGGTAATTAATGAAAGAAATTAGAAGGTGAGAATAGATAAGATAGAACTTATAGAATAGAAGAAGAAGAAGAACATCATCATCAGAGTAAACACGAATCTCACAGCGGAACGAATAAAATATAACATAACATATCTTTGAAATAACATCAGTATATGTATACAATAACACTTATCAGAGTACAACACTTACAACAACAACGGAAATAATAATAGCTATAGAATCCTGAAGCCTCCTGCTCCAAGCTCTCCAAGTGTATCTGTAAAATCCCGACTACTTGACTGCCCGTACAAATTTAGGCACCCAAGAGTTTAGGGAAAACAACAAAATAAACTCCGGGTCAGTCATGGGACTGGTGTGAATAAACTCAAATCATTTAAACAGGTATATGATATCTCATAAGACCACGCCGTAAATACGGAACGGGTTTTTCCCTTATGGGAATCCAAATAACTTTTCAAAGCAATATCATTCTGATATTATAATAATGTCTAAGTACAAATAAATATCAATCTAGCAGAAACGCTTGCATCTCACGTTACTACATATATAGTATAAAATCAAAATCGCAAGCACGTATCGGATAATGGATTTCCAACTATGACAAGGTATGGAACCACCTTCCGATCAGTGTACTCTAGGAACGATACACTGGAGTTCAACAAGAACATCTTGTAACTCAGCCACACATGACCGACCACTCATTTCGCTTGAGTGTATCGAATGTACATCACCAACGGTTTGGATCAGCAACCGTTCCCGTATATATATGGGACAGCATCGATATATTTATGAAACAAATGAATATTCTCTAGATAGGTGATTATACACCCTACTTCGGTGCGACCGCCTTAGCCATGCTGCCTGCCCAATTTCTGTCATTTACCGGATGTGAGGCTAGAAGCTACGCTTTATCATCACAATAGATTCAGTTCGAATGCCACATTGTCAGATCCATCGAAAATCACTAATTGACGTCTACAACAATACATTACGTGTCAGCTAAAAGAAGTTTCCTTCTCCGCTTCCACTCTTGGTACGGTTGAAGAAATCAATGTACGTGACCTTTCTGGAAATACTCTGTCAGACATCCATCTTCATTTTACTTAAAATGTCACATCGTCATACCCGCCAAATCACAAATTGACTTATCCAAAAATAACACGGGTATACAGCTAAAAGAAACGAATTCCTCCGCCATCAAACGTGAATACGTTTGAACAGATCAACTTACGCGATCCATTGGATATACTCTGTCAGACCTTCGTCCATACAAGTTGTCCTGGGACTGGACAAACCGAAGGCACTATTCTGTAAACAGGATAGCCCTTGCATTTTACTCCGTCTTCAATTATCTTTGGCATATATGATTCGCGACGCTTATGCCAATACAGAGTGGTTCTATGGATAATAATCCAACCGGTCTCTCCATATTAACAACATTAAAATGGTCAAAACTTCGATAGTCTGTGATTTAACCATCAAAGAAAAACAAGTGTGCAAACAACGATATTATTCCCAGATGGAAATTATATCGAACAAACATCATTTAACATTAATCTCTTTAGTTCATTTATTTACTTATCTCCTGTTTCCCTATATTCTAAATTCTTATTTTCTTTTATCAGAAAACATTTCTGATTCTCGTTTGGAAAACATTTCCAAAACTCCTTTACGATCAAACCTTACCATTTCTTAGTTAAGAAGGAAGTCACTCAAGTTGGGGTATAATTACCTCTCAGACCTTAACTGAACAACGTTATAACTTCGAAATGGTCAAAGTTTATCTTTTAATCTTTAACAACTTCTTTACACCGTTCTCGGATCCAATTTTACTGATCCACTTCTATATTTAAAACATTGGTTATAACGATAACGTTATAATCCCTACTTTCGAATTATCTAACTTTAATTATAACTTCTATTCTTATTAGTGAATAATTAACCTAACACTTATTTATTTATAAATAAATAAATCTCTATTTAAACACTAGAAAGTATAAGTACTTTCCCGAATTTGATATAATCGAATTTGTCGATTAACTCTCTTCGAGAAATCTCTATCTGATTAACTCTTCTTCGAATAACCTATATTCGATTAACTTCTTCTCGAATAAACGATATTCGATAATCTCTCTTCGAATAACTAATATTCGATAACTCTTCCTTTTTAAATATCTCATATTTGAAAATCTCACTTCGATTAAACTATAATCGATAACTCCCTTCGATGGAACTAACATCGATTGCTCCTTTCGATGAAACTAACATCGATTTATTTAACTCGACGAACTTAACTCGACTAACTTAACTTGACTCGACTAACTCGACTTACTTGGTTCGACCAATTCGATTCGATTAACTAGGCTCGACTAACTTGGTCGAACCACCCGATCAACTCAACTTATTTAACTTAACTTATTTCTCAACTCGATTAACTCCTATCGAGTAACTAATATTCGATTAAACTCCATTCGCTTGACTCTAGATCGCAGCGATCACAATGGTTACGCCTGACTCCCTCAGGAAACATCCGACCGTCGTAGGCTATTTACAGCCCTGCGAATTACGCTAGCAGTCGTACGAGATGGCAACTTATCCTGAATAACTATGTTTGATTAACTCTGTCTCAAATAACTATATTTGATTAACTCTAGTTCGTTTTAACTCTAATCGATTAACTCTAACTAATTAACTCCAACTGGTTAACTCTAACTGATTAACTCTAACTGATTTACGCTGACTGGTTAACCCTAACTGTTTAACTCCAACTGGTCAACCCTATATGTTTAATTCTAATTGATTAATTCTAACTGTTTAACTCCAACTGGTTAACTCTAACTGATTTTACTTTGTTTGACTAACTCAATTGATTAACTTGACTGACTAAGTCAACTCGATTAACCTAGCTTGATTTACTTATCTAGATTAACTTAACCAATTTACGTAGTTTAACTCAACTAATCCACTTTGATTAAATCCTATTTATTTAACAATAAATATTCCTTTGATTAAATCATATTTATTTAACAATAAATATTCCTTTTTCTATTTGTTTTAAAAAAAAAATTTCCTTTATATTTGTTTTACGAATATTTCCCCTATATCTGTTTAACAATTATATTTCCTTTATATTTTATTTACAATATAATTCCTTTATATTTGATAATCAAATATAATTCCTTTATCAAAATCCTTTTTATTTTATAATATAAAATCCATTGATTTTATATAAATAAATTATTTTCAAAATATACTTTGAAAATCTCCTTTCTACATTCTGGTATTTCTTATGGTATTTAACACACCATATAACAACGATAACTATCGTCCAAACACACATAATCAACGTCAGATTGTATATCACATTATATATCACAATATATAAATCACAGTAAAATAACTGTTGAGGAATCCAGTTGGATTCCTCCAACCTGTTTCCCTGCATCACAGATGTTAGACAATACGATCAACATCGATTTCACTTTGATATGAAATATTCTGATAGCAAAATCAACATATAACTATTTAACGGTTTATATATATATATATATATATATACATATAAAATTTCCACTAACTGACTAGCAGTTCAATCAACGGTCAACACACAATCAAACAGACAATATTTAACAGTTCTAAGTTTACACTGTAAAAATAGAAATATTCAGAGTTGGTGAGTTTTACTCACCTTTGTAGTTCATCGTTAAAGAACGATAAACTGTTATTTGATTTGAATCAAACAATTTATCTGGCCATAAATTTATACGAGCTCCATTCCACTCCCAGTCAGTTCCAGTGCGTAGTGTCCGTCCATATGGTCCCAACGTAACTTACGGTTCGTGATTCTGATTTCATATGATCAAGTTATTCATTTTACAAGTTAACGCATATATTTAAATTAAATATACTTTGGATATAACATTTAAAAAGGGCCTTAACTTTTTCCTCTTGGCCCACTTAGCCAGCCCGTACTCACGGTGTACCCAGCCCGTCGGTTTTCCTGTCTTCTCCAAACACTGAAATCCCGATCCTCCTTTGTACATCCATTTGCGTTCTTCAATCCCACGCCTTACTCTCCTCTTTCACTCCCGTTTGCCAAACCAACTTCACCCAACTTCGTCTTGTCCAAACCTCTAATACAACACGCTCATCCTCTTTTAATACCCAACACCGAACTGTCTTCCCAAAATTTGTTGATGCCGTGACCTCCCCTTGCTTCAGCAAACCATTTCCGCACAAATACTTCAACACCCGTCCTGCTTGACACCACCGAGTCACCTCGCAACTCCACCATTTCAATCTGCTTTGGCCCCTCTTCCCTTCCATCGCCATATGGTTCAGCTCGCACTGACTTCGACTTCAGCCCTACCTCGAGACCCAGACCATCGCTCCACAGAAATGACCACCGCATCACTCAATACTCTGCCTACCGAAGCGTCACTCCACCAGGAAATCAACGCAACCACCCTCTCTACCCATATCTGCCACTAGCCTCGTCAACGGTCAGCCCTAGATCCACCGTAGCAAAACCGAATCCACTGCAAACCCATCGCACCCGAAAACGAGCCCCCTAGATCGAAGAGAAACATCCCGTGATCAATAATATATGTGCTATCGGATTTGTAGATTTTTGTTTTGATTTTCTATAATTTATTGAAGAAGGAATCTCACGTTTTCCTTATTTCGTTTGTGGCGGCTACTTGTTCGAGTTTTCTGAGAAGGGAATTGTTAGCCTACTTTGTGAACTAGGCAACACAAAGTCAAGAAACCAGACATTGAAGGGCATTTTTAATTAGAAGACTTCGGTTCGGATTGGAGAAGACACTACAATCTAGATTGGATAGCTGCAGTTGTTCGGGTCGGGTCAGAGCAACATATCGGTTCGGGTCGGATAGAGCTTTCTGTTCGGATCTGTGAACTGCTGCTGAGGAAATTGGTAAGGTATATCTAATCAGATCGGAGGGCAACATGATCTCAATTGGATCGTAAAGCCACCTGTTTGCCACGAAAATAGATCGGAGCGGAGCAGATTAGAGAAGAAGAGAGCGTTGCATCCAAGCCAATCCGGTTCGGATCGGATATCCCGATCCGAACCCCTTGTCTGTGCGTCTCCGACCCGAATCCATGTTCCATGTTATTCTCCTACAAAAGCGCCTGGATATTCGGACCGGTTGTGACCAGTTCCTACTCGTAACGTCCGTTCCTTTGATGCGTTGTCAACATAATAATTCATCCGAACCCGAAGGTAGTGGGATGGACGACATGTGGCCCCGACCCGGATCAAGATTCAAGCAAATTCACACCTATAAATACCCCGTCTGGAGACAAAGAGAAGGATCTTTTTTCAGCACTTTGAGAATTCAACCACCTCCATAATTCGAACTCCATTGCTCCCAGAAAATCCAAATCTTTTTTCATTATTTGTTCTAATCTATTGAGTGAATATAAGCGAGTTGTGAGTGAAATCAAGTGACTATTACATTGTATTTACAACTGAATCAGTGAATATAGTGAAAGATAAGTGGACGTAGGCATCTCTTCGCCGAACCACTATAAATCCTGTGTGTTCATTTTTATTTTTATCTCATCTTATTTGCTTTTAATCAATTTGGGTGTTAGAACCACTTTTGGGTCTAACATTTTGGTGCTTTCACTGAGAATCCTCATTTAAATTCTTTATTTTCCGGGATCTCTTTCTACTTTTTGGACCGTTGAGTTCAAAGAAGTGAATCCTTAAGTTTCTCCGCTTTTTTATATTTGTTGAAGTGATTGTCAAAAACTCATGGCCAAAGGAAAAGGCAAGGAAGTTCAACCTTTTCGAGGAAATGGAGCTGGCGAAGATCAGCAAAATGCTGTTGTAACAAGGTCTCGGGGGCAGAGTTCAGCAGCAGGAAGAACCAATCCAGGAAATCCGAGCCGCCAGCAGGGGGAGAGCTCCGATCCGATCCGGGTAGGAGATTCTGAAGCAGTGCATTCCCCCAATCTGAACCGACCCGAGCTGCTTGCCACGCACCGATCCGACCAGGCTCCCCAGCTCCGAACCGATCCGACTTCCTACATCCGATCCGACCCGATGCTTGGTGAAGCTGGAACCTCTACTCGAGTCCCTACGAATGCTCCAATTCCAGCCACCAGGGTTGGTGATCAGGTCAATTCATCTGCGCCCATCACTTAAGGAGATTTCTTGCGCTTGCTTGACATGCTTGAGAGCACGAGGGAGGCCATGAAAGTTCACGAGCGCACTAATCTCATGATGCAGGAAAATATGAGGCTCATGAGTCGGGAGATTAGTGAGCTCCGTCGACAGAGAACTCCATCACCGGTTCGTCACACACCAGTAGATCAATCTTCATCTTCCGAGGAAGAGAGGCCCCGTGAACGAAGGCCACTCGAACGGCCTCAGAACGTGGAGCAGCTGACATTTGAATCTTTGGGATCTCGTGAGGATATCGCACGAGCATTAGGAAACAATGACCCCACTCGGGGGCAAAGACTCCAGTCCCCTCCTCCCGAGATCGACCGGGAACGCAGGGAACGGAATCGAACAGAGGCAGCTCGAAGAAGAAGGGCATCTCCTGAGCAAGAGCCCAGAAGGAACTCGGATGCTAGGGCCAGGGAACCTAAGCGGCCCCTAACTAATGCTGATGTACAGGCAATGGTTCGCCAGATTATGTCTGAGAGCCGGAATTATACGAATGAAGACTATGGCATTGAGCGAAGCCATACTCCCTTCACCGACGATATCCTCGACTTCCAATTTCCCCGACGCTTTAACTTGCCACAAATGGACAAGTACAACGGAAGGACTGATCCGGGACAGCATTTGATGCGGTATTCGTGGCTCATGAATGCTGCTGCTGCCCCAGATGAAGTGAAGTGCAAAGCATTCCCAATCTACCTAGAAGATGTGGCATTGTTCTGGTTTACCCGACTTCCTCCTCGTTCGATTTCTAATTACAAGGAACTAAGCGAGCGTTTCATGAACCAGTTCCGACTACATGCCCGAAAGTCCAAGAGTGTTATTGAATTATCGAGAATCAAACAGGCACCAGGAGAATCTTTAAGGGCATATCTTGATCGTTTTAACCAAGCTGTAACTGAGGTCAGTGACCCGCATGAGCCCACCATTCTGATGGCATTGAAGGAAGGAGTCGATCCTGAATCTGAGTTTGGAGACTACCTTTCTGGGAAGACACCCTCCACAAGGGAGATATTCTACGAAAAAGCCGATATTTATTTAAGGCGAGAGGAGGCCAGGGCAAACCGAAAGAGAAAGTCTGAGACGGCTTCAAAGGAGAATGTGCAGAGTAATATCGCCGTGAAGCAGTCGGGGGAGAATTCTGGAAAGGTTGAAGTAAATGTAGGAAACAAGGGTGGAAACAGCAATACTGGAAGTGGGGGAAACAACAACAATAACCGTAATCCAAACGGTAACAGAAGAAACAGAAATAGGGGAAGTGACCCTAACAAAAGACCCCGATTCCAGAACTACGAGAATTATACACCATTGAACGACACCCTGGAAAATATTTACCTGGATACGTACAATGTGTTACAGTACAAAAGACCGCCACCTTGTGATTCGACCGAGAAAGAAATGGCGACAGGGAAATTTTGCTTGTTTCACGGAACTCATGGGCATTCGACCAATGAATGTCGGCATTTGAGGGATGTGATTGAGAAGATGCTGCGTGAAGGAAAGTTGGATGAGTACAAGGTTGCCCCGAGGGACAGGGGGCAAGGAGAGCAGGCTCCAAAACAGACCCTACCTGCTCCCAAGCCTACAGCGCAGCAGAAAGGTAAAGGAATTGTCATCAACTCCATAGTAGGCGGACCTCACCCGGCAATCCGAAGTTTCAGATCAATGGATCAATATGTGAATGCTGCCAAGCATCTAGACGTGAATGAAGGTGATGATTTGGAAGATGTCACCCCCATAAAACAACAGAAGACAATGTTTGACGACGTGGTATTTCGAAGCCGAGACAATACTGGGATACAATCACCCACCAATGATCCGTTGGTTATTACTACTACCATTGGGCCGGCCTTGGTCCATAAGGTATTAGTAGACAACGGAAGTTCCGTTAATATTTTGTTCAAGAAGTCATTTGATCAGATGAAGCTTGAGTCCGAAGATCTGAAGCCTTGTGAAGGATGGATTAGAGGCTTTAACGGGGCGTCGACAGCTCCCATGGGATACATAGAGTTGCCCGTGACCCTGGGGCAAGGAGAACGTAGAAGAGTGCGAATGCTTCAGTTCGTAGTATTGGACGTAGATTCGCCTTATAACGCATTTTTGGGGAGACCTTCCCTCGCTGAATTTAGAGTTTGTATCGCCCCTTGGTGCCTGTTACTTAAGTTCCCAACCGAAGCCGGAACTGGAGTAATGAGAGGGGATCAGGTTTCCGGACGGGCCTGCTATGTGGCCGAGTTAAAAATGTTGATGAAAGGACTTGATGTTGAGAGTAAGGATGCCTCGTCTCCCTCCAAAGGGGACTCGGCATAGCAATTAGAGAAATTGACCCCAAAGGAGTTGCCCAAAGGAACACCTGAAGACCTGGATCCCAGAAAAGACGAGGAACCAGAGGCTAGGAATGCAACTCCTAATGAAGCGACAGTGGAAATTCCCATTGATAAAACTGATCCGACAAAAGTTTTGAAGATTGGTTCTCAATTGGATCCATGTCGAGCTAAAGAACTAACGGACTTCTTAAAGGCAAACTTAGACGTGTTCGCCTGGACCCATGCTGACATGTGTGGGATATCACCATCCATTATAAGTCACAAATTGAATGTAAATCCGAAGCATCCGCCTGTGAAGCAAAAGAGACGCATGCTGGGCCCAGAGAGGTCGGCTACTCTCAAAGAGGAAGTAGAGAAGTTGAAGCAGAATGGATTTATTCGAGATTCGACATATCCCGACTGGATATCGAATCCCGTCTTAGTAAAGAAGCCAAACGGAAAGTGGCGGACTTGCATTGACTTTTCAGATTTAAATAAAGCTTGCCCGAAAGATAGTTTCCCACTTCCCAGGATTGACCAGCTTGTAGACTCGACAGCAGGTCATGAACTTCTCTCTTTCATGGACGCATATTCTGGATACAACCAAATTCCTATGCATGTACCAGACCAAGAACATACGAGCTTCATTACGAATTTGGGGTTATATTGTTATGTTGTAATGCCATTCGGATTAAAAAACGCTGGAGCTACTTATCAGCGCTTGGTAAACAGAATGTTTTATGATCAAATAGGAAAAACTATGGAAGTTTATGTGGATGATATGCTTGTCAAATCAAAGCAGTCTTCCAGCCATACGCAAGACTTGGCGGAAATGTTTGGTATCTTGCGAAAGTACCGGATGAAACTGAATCCTCTGAAATGCTCGTTTGGAGTGGCATCGGGAAAGTTCCTTGGCTTCATTGTGAGCTCCCGAGGAATTGAAATCAACCCTAGCCAGATAGCAGCAATTAGAAATATCCAAGAACCGAGGAGAATTAAGGACGTCCAAAGTCTTGCAGGGAAAGTAGCGGCGCTGAGTAGATTCATCTCCAAAGCCACAGATAAATGTGTTCCGTTTTTTGATTTGATTAAAAAGGGAAAGAAGAACTTCGAGTGGACTCCGGATTGTGTTGAGGCCTTTCGAAATCTGTTGGAACTGCTAGAGAAACCACCGATTTTATCAAAGCCCGTAGATCACGAAGAATTATTTGTTTACTTGGCAGTCTCGGCTCACGCTGTCAGCACAGCCCTGATTCGAGAAGAAGACAAAGTACAAAGGCCGGTGTATTATGTAAGTAAGAAATTAGCAGCGGCAGAGCGCAACTACCCAAAAATTGAGAAGCTTGCTTACAGCCTCCTGATCGCATCCCGAAAACTTCGTCACTGTTTCCAAGCCCATCCAATAACCATATACACCGACCAGCCTTTAAGGCAGGTGTTACAGAGGCCCGAAGCCTCGGGAAGGTTGATCAAATGGAACATAGAACTAAGTCAGTTTGATTTGAATTTTCAACCACGAAAGTCAATCAGGGGGCAAGCTCTAGCAGACTTTATTGCGGAATTCACCATTTCAGAGGAGGAAATAATCAATGACAGAGTGGTTAAATCCGAGGACGAGCTAAAGACGAATCCGTGGAAACTATATACAGATGGAGCCAAGAATGATCGAAGGTTCGGAGCTGGAATTGTCTTAGTCACTCCCGAGGGACGGTCGTTATATTACGCCCTGCGATTAGAATTTTCGGCAACTAACAATGACTCAGAATATGAAGCCCTGATCGCCGGGCTGAAGCTTGCTAAAGACCTCGGAGTAAAAATGATAGACATATTTTGTGACTCTAAAATTGTTGTTTGTCAAGTGCGAGAGGAATTCGTGGCTCGAGGACCTCGACTTATCGCCTACCTCAAGAAAGTGAAAGAGCTATTGAATAGCTTAGATCGGTACAGCATAACACATATTCCCAGAATTGAAAACCAGAAAGCGGATAGACTAGCAAAGCTGGCTAGTTCCGACAATCCAGAGGAGACTGAAATAATTCCAATTGAAACGTTGGAGTCGCCAAGCTTTGAGTCAATGGAAATTGAATTCACCTTTGAAGCAGAACCAGAGAAGGAGTCGTGGATGACTCCAATCAAGAATTTCCTCAAGAATGGGACACTCCCATCAAAGAAGAGTGAGAAAAGAGCTATAGTTCGCAAAGCTACCAGATATGCCATACAAGATGATACTCTCTATCGGCAAGGATTTTCTATGCCCCTGTTACGATGTATCGCACACGACGACATCAAGCGTGTACTAAGAGAAGTACACGAAGGTGAGTGTGGAGATCATACAGGAGGTCAAACTTTAGCAAAGAAAATATTGCGGTATGGATACTTCTGGCCTACGATCAATAAAGATGCAGCTGATTATTCACGACGCTGCGATAAGTGCCAGAGATTCGCCAAAATCCCCAGGGCACCGTCGACCCAACTTAAATCAATGGTGAGTCCTTGGCCATTTGCCACGTGGGGAATTGATATCATTGGAGTTTTACCGATTGCTAAAGGAGGAGCTAAGTATGCAATAGTGGCCGTGGACTATTTTACGAAGTGGGTGGAAGCTGAGCCCCTGACCAAGATCACAACAAGAAAGGTGATAAGTTTTGTGGTCAGAAATATTATATGCCGGTTCGGGATTCCAAGGACGATCATAACTGACAACGGAACCCAGTTTGATAGTACTGAATTCAGAAATTTCTGTCAGAAGTATAAGATAGACAAGCGATATACTGCAGTTGCCTATCCGCAATCGAATGGACAAGTAGAGGCAATAAACAAAGTTATAAAATCCATCCTCAAGAAACGGTTAGAGCGTGCAAAGGCAAGATGGGTTGACGAATTGCCCCTAGCTTTGTGGGCATATCGAACAACATTTAAGACAGCCACCGGTCATACCCCTTTCTCTCTCTCCTTTGGCTCAGAAGCAGTAATTCCAGTTGAACTGGAAGTTCCTTCCCACAGGGTGACATATTATGACCCGATGACGAATCGGGCGCTCTTACTTGAGTCTCTTGATGAAGTCGACGAGAAAAGGGACGAAGCAGATTTGCGTGCAGCAAGACATCGGCGTCAGATGGCACGCTATTATGACAAAAAAGTTCGCCTCAGAACTTTTGAACCAGGAGATTTGGTGCTAAAGAGAGTTTTTCCATCCCTTCCTCACCTCGGCCCAAAATGGGAAGGACCCTTTGTCATCCAACGGAAACTTGAAAAAGGAACCTTCAAGTTAACGACCGTAGATGGCGAAGAAGTCCCTCGAGCATGGAATGCCCAACACTTAATGCGATATTTGGATTAGAAATGCTGTACTTTTTGTTATTTTTCCTGTGAACTCTGTAATAAGGCACGACTTGCCTTGGGAAAATCTGACGATATGAATAAAGGACTATAAAGTGGATGTAGGCTACGACTTAGCTGAACCACTATAAAAATATTGTGTGTTATTTACTTCTATGCATTACGTATATACATTTATCAGTTATTCTGTGGTGATTATAAGATACAGGATAACTCACAGCTTAAAAAGGTTGAAGGCAAATAAGACATAAAAGAATGAGAAAACGACATTCGTAACTCTAACTCTCCAGAGAGAGAGAGAGAGTATAAAAGCGTCTCAGACTGAGCGCTGAAAAAGAGATTCTTCTCGTAACTCTAACTCTCCAGAGAGAGAGAGAGAGTATAAAAGCGTCTCCGACTGAGCGCTGAAAAAGAGATTCTTCTCGTAACTCTAACTCTCCAGAGAGAGAGAGAGAGAGTATAAAAGCGCCTCCGACTGAGCGCTGAAAAAGAACTCTTTCCCCGTTGAAAGACCGGGGAATGAATAGATGACTAAGCTCGAACTCTAACTCTCAAGAGAAAGAGAGAGAGTATAAAAGAAATGCCAGAAAAAACGACAGGTACTGACGACACAGGAAGTGCTATCCCGTCATAGAATTGGGAGCATTCAGATTGCTTGATTAAGCATATTAAATAATTTGTGGGAGTTAACCGGGGACACGTATGCATACACATATTTCCCCCCTCCACAACTTCGTTTCATAACTATAGACATGCATTTTTACATAAGTGCAGAACTACTAACAAATAAACATTGCAAAAAGTGAATTATTTTTATTTACAAATGAATGAATTTGTACAGGGAGATAGCTAAAAAAGAAAATGCAGGAGCTGCTTTTGTAGCAGCAATTATTGGTTCACAAAGATGCTAAAAAGATACAGGGCAATCCACTATTTAGATTTGGAATGAGCCTTGGATTTCTTGGCGGCTTTCTCCGCATCCTTTGCTTCCTTCTCGGCTTCAGTCAAGATTCGTTTTGATTTCTTTTTCCCTGAAGATGCGGTACTGGAGCCAGTAGACTTCTTCCCGGAGGGCGGGGCACTGGAATCAAGAGAAGATTTTTTAGCAAGTTCTTCTGTAATAGATCTAGTTGAGAGCTTAACAACTAACCTTGATCCCACATCCACAACCGCGAGGGGCTTGAGGACCTCAGGCTCTAGTTCTTCGGCCTTTAATTGCAAGCGCTTGTCCTGATCAGCCTTCATGGCAGCCAAGGTAACGTCATCAGCGCTTTTCGACTCCCCAGTTATTGCAACTTCCGGTTCCTCTTCATGCCCCCCGTCTCCTCCGTCGTCCTTTAAAGCTGCTATCATTTCTTCATCATGGGGAGTGGTGACCTTAGTTGGCTCACTTCCTTCCCCCAAGTCTATAGAAGCAGCCTTGTCTTCCCCTTCTTTGGCCCTATCAGCGGGCTTTGTCCCAGCGGCAGCTCCTTGAGCTACATCTGTCTTTTCGGATGATTCAACACCTACAGAATGAGAAGCAACGGTTATCAACTCAGGCGAAAACAAAGGGTCTCTCATCGATTGTTCAATCACGTGGCGAAAGGTAGAAATAGCTTTGGCAAATTGAGGAGAAAAGATAGCGATACCTTCCGAAGACTTATCAGCGGGGGTGACCACTACCTCTGGGGTTAGTTCAGGAATAGGGGATAGCAGGGTTGTTCGAGGAATTCCCGAATTTTCGGGATCATACCCTTCTACTTCGGAGGTTGCAGGGGCAGAAGAAGAGGAACCAGCTTTGAGAATGGTTTTTTGTTTGGACTTCCGTCTCTCCTCTTCCATGGCCTCAGCAATAAGGCGGCGCCCTTCAGCTAGGCGTTCCGGTTCATCATCTCTCAAGTATTTCTCCATCAGTTTATCTTCATCGAGGGAATCGACCTTAAGTTCTTCTTTTTCCCACTCAACGATTTGATTCCATACTTGAACCAGAGTGGATGGATAGTCCTCGATCCAAGAAATGTTTCGACGACGAATAATGTGTGCGAAGAATTCAATCATTAGCTCGCCGAAGCCCTGAATATCAGCCTCTGCCTCTGATAGTTGCTTGCGGGCTTCCTCCGCAGATTTAATAGCACACTCCACATTGCCCTCGGCCAGAGCAGCCCTATTCTCTGCCTCCAACAACTTTGAAGCCAAGTCAGCGTTTTTCTTTTCTAATTCAGCACTTCTCTTTGCTAACTCGGCGTTTTTCCGTTCAAGCTCAGCATAAGCAAGGCGTGTCTTAGCAGCTTCTGACTTGGCCTCGTCAGCTTGCTTTTTTAGTTCAGAACGCTCCTGAGTATGAGACTCAAGCAGATCGTGATAACGCTTTTGCATGTCCTCGAACTGTTGTTTGAAATTAGAAGCGTCCCTTTGAGCGACCGCTAGCTGAGATTGAGTGTCTTCCAAATCTTTTCCTAGAGCTTTTAAGGCCTTAGCATCCTCCTCCGCGGTCTTTTGCATTGAATCAGCATTTGTCATGAGAGTGCGGATGATTCTAGAAAGATTGCGTGAATACTTGAACATTTCGGTATATTGTTTTTCCACCAAATCAATCTTTGCTTTGGCCTCATCTGCCCAATTAGAAGAAATAGGTTCAAGGGTAGGTAGAAAGGTCAAAGTCTCGAAGTAGTGCTCGGGAAATTGCTCCTCTAAATATGCCAGCTTGACTGCAGTTCCCGCATCTAGTGGGGGAGGAGCGGGAATTGATAATTCGGTGTCCCTATGAGAAGAGAATTCAGTAGTCTCTTTGTCCGTCCTAGGTCGTTTAGTGGCAGGGACCTTGTGCTTACTTCGAGACCCGGTTTCTTTTGGAGGAGTTCTCTCTCTACTCCGCTTTTCATGGGAGGAAGTGGAGTCTTTAGAAGGTGGTCTGTCCTCCTCCCTGCGGCTTTGATAGCTCTTATATTTCTCTTGTTCCGATCGAACTGGTGAGCGGGAGCGTGAGGGTCGAGAACGATAGGGATCATAAGGCCTTCTCTCCTCCCTACCACGATCATCCCGGCGATCGTATTCGACATCCTGAGGAGGATTGGACATGCTGCGACGGAGTTTTCTTATATCGTAGTAGGATCGAGACATTGTACCTGCACGATAAAATAAACGAAGTTTAGAATTAATGGATTCATGGAGAAAGAAGTGCAATGAATGCTAATGCTGTGGTGTAAAGTGTATCCTAAGTGGTGTGTTTCCCCCCAACCAACCCGAGTCTGAAGCTAGACTAGTGCGGGCAGGCTCTTTGGCCTTAGGGGGAGTGGTTTCTTCAGAAGAGGTGAAGACTAAAGGATCCTTCCTGAAATCCTCTGAAGTATATATAGTCTCAGGTAAGGGGAGATCTCCCAAACCCTGAAATATGTGCTCATTAGTGCTAGGAACATCCCCTTCAGAAGCATGAAGTGGCGACTCTTGGGAGGATTTTGACTTGTCTAGAGAGGTAGTTTCCTCGGGGGCAATATACCCCTCACGATGCTTTTCGGCCAGATTAGCCAATTCATCATCTTGTGTGGAAGATGGAGAAGGCGAAGTTTGAAGAGGCACTGTAGGAATTCCCGAGCCTTCTCCTGTCTCTGGAACTATCTCCACTGGAGGAATGTATGCGTAAGGGACCGTCCCATGACCGATGCTACGAAAAACGGATAGCAGCCCATGAAAGTGGAGGTATTCATCTTTAAGGACCTCGTCGATAGTCAAGAATTTTTGATCGCCATTAAGAAGTCGGTGCATCCGATCAAAGAACACCTGATCTGATATCTGTTTGGGATTGTCGACTGCAAACAAAAAGGAAAACAGGTCAGGGTGATGATTTAAGTGTATAGAGTCCGGATTTAGAAAATCAACGCTTTACTTGATTTTGTCCATCTCTTGGCGCATCCAGGCTGTTGCTTCACATAGAACCATTCTAGTCTGGAATCTCCAGCTTTACTGCTAAATGGTACAGAGATTATCTTCCTTTTTGGAACTGATTCAAAGTAGCAGAAGGATGGAGTTTCTCGAGTCCGATGCTTGAAATTATAGAAAAAGTGAACGTCATCGAATGTGAGCTCTATGCCTAAGATTTCCCGATATGCTATGTACAAGGTGTGCAGATAGGCATATGAATTGGGGTGCAATTGCATGGGGGCAATCCGCATTTGTCTTAAAAAATCAACAATGAATGGAGAGAATGGAGGAATGGCACCAACCATGCACATCAATCGAGTGACCGTCATATATCCTTCTGGAGGGTTGTGGGGACGGTCAGAACTTGAGGGCACTAGGGTGTCCCTTTTCATTATTCCATACTTTAAGCAAATTCGAACAAGTCGATCGTTGTCGATTGTCGATTCTACGGAATCTGGAGGTGATTCCAATATAATGGCAGATTCAAATTCGTCAGGGGCTCGATCGTCACCGATCCCTCCTTCCTCCTCAAAACCCAAAGAAACCTCGTTTTCCGAAGACGCCTCGTTGCTTTCTCGATCACCAACCCCGTAGTCTGGACCCTCGCTGTCCCATTCTGGATCAGACGAAGAAGATATATCCTGAAGAGTGATTTTGTTAGAAGTTTCCGGGGCTTCTTTTCTCTCAGCTAGACGGGAAGAGCGTCTGGGCCTCATTGTCATAGAACTATTGAAGAAGCAATAGCACGGATTAGAGTAAATTAGCCCATGTCCCCCTGTGCATATGTGTGAGCTAAAGTGTGTGTGGTGTGCGCAAAACATGAGAAGAAAAACACTTAAAAGCATAATGCGAAGTTCTAACGGAGCGGCGATGTTCAGAATAAATCTTGATGATCGTTTACGTTCATAAGGCACTACCCTAACTGTTCATTAAGTTGAAGATTATGTCAAGAATTGATTAACCCTGGTTGGATAAAGTCTTGTGCTTTGAGTTGGAATATGCATATCATTCAGTTCGGGTAGGGTGTGCTTATTGTTGGGTTCGGATCGGATGTGCATATAGCTGGGATCGGCTCGGGTCTGCGTATTGTTTGGTTCGGAGAAGACATTCATATTTGGCAGTTTAAAACCGGAACGGAATAAGCATTCGGAGTGGTTCAGCAAACAAAAGGATCCATACGTCCTTTTCCTTTCTCTATCTTTTCCTCTAGTCGTTCCGACCCGATCCTAACATATGAACTTGTCCTTGGCGCGCCAGGAAGGGGGCAAAATGTTAGCCTACTTTGTGAACTAGGCAACACAAAGTCAAGAAACCAGACATTGAAGGGCATTTTTAATTAGAAGACTTCGGTTCGGATTGGAGAAGACACTACAATCTAGATTGGATAGCTGCAGTTGTTCGGGTCGGGTCAGAGCAACATATCGGTTCGGGTCGGATAGAGCTTTCTGTTCGGATCTGTGAACTACTGCTGAGGAAATTGGTAAGGTATATCTAATCGGATCGGAGGGCAACATGATCTCAATTGGATCGGAAAGCCACCTGTTTGCCACGAAAATGGATCGGAGCGGAGCAGATTAGAGAAGAAGAGAGCGTTGCATCCAAGCCAATCCGGTTCGGATCGGATATCCCGATCCGAACCCCTTGTCTGTGCGTCTCCGACCCGAATCCATGTTCCATGTTATTCTCCTACAAAAGCGCCTGGATATCTGGACCGGTTGTGACCAGTTCCTACTCGTAACGTCCGTTCCTTTGATGCGTTGTCAACATAATAATTCATCCGAACCCGAAGGTAGTGGGATGGACGACATGTGGCCCCGACCCGGATCAAGATTCAAGCAAATTCACACCTATAAATACCCCGTCTGGAGACAAAGAGAAGGATCTTTTTTCAGCACTTTGAGAATTCAACCACCTCCATAATCCGAACTCCATTGCTCCCAGAAAATCCAAATCTTTTTTCATTGTTTGTTCTAATCTATTGAGTGAATATAAGCGAGTTGTGAGTGAAATCAAGTGACTATTACATTGTATTTACAACTGAATCAGTGAATATAGTGAAAGATAAGTGGACGTAGGCATCTCTTTGCCGAACCACTATAAATCCTGTGTGTTCATTTTTATTTTTATCTCATCTTATTTGCTTTTAATCAATTTGGGTGTTAGAACCACTTTTGGGTCTAACAGGAATTAGGTCGTAAGGGATGGAAGTAAATGTGTATTTATAAGGGTAGATTTTAGACCATTTTTATTATTTAATTATATAAAAGCTTCACTGCGAAGTCTCGTATAAATATAACCTCATACAATATCTGTTTTTGACAAATTAAGTCAATCCTAGCATAGAAAAATATTCCGAACCCAATGGGACAGGTTTCGTCGAATTCCGACACCTTTTGCGAAAATCCCTTAGAAAATATCGATGAAAAGCACCGAGCATTAATTCTTTAAAATTACAGAAAAAATCCTAAAAATATGAGGCCTTTACGTTTCACTAGACCTCTTCCTAAGGTTTCGTATGAAACTTGTTTCGTTGAATTTCGAGTTCGTTTGACCAGTTAACCATTCAGTTTAGTTTGTTTTAAGTTAAAAACATAGTGTACCTCACTATGAAATATTCTTTTCACGTAGGGACAGTTATGGACAGAAACAAAAATACCGTTTAAATGAGTGATGTGCTCTGGTCCCATAAATGTAATAATACCGGTAGATGGACTCATACTGTGAAACCACGTAATGTCGATACAGGGTGCCAAATACTCCAAATAAAAAGTTGCTTATTAAATTAATTAAAAATTACCGTAAAATTCTAAAAATTAAATTATCGCTATTTCCCAAAAGAACCTTGTCTAAATTCAAACCTGATCTCTAGTTATATCGAATAAACTGTTACGGTCGATAAACGATTCTATAGCGACTATTCTAAAATTTGATTTGGACATATCACAAAATCTACACGACGAAATCCTGATTTTTCTCTTCCACTAGAAAGATATACTCCACCAGCTCCACACGTTTCTTGTTTCACAGAAATCCGGCTTAAAACGAATCCTGTACATTCAGTTGAAGTTTGAATCGCCAAATAGCGAAATGCCGCACCATTTCAAGCTCTATTTTAATTATATTATAATTATACATTCAAACTGTCGTCGATTGAATATATTCGTCGATATAATCCAACTCTAAGTTGAATTACATCTTAGGGATGACCCCGTTCACAGAATATTTGTATTTCCAATATTTTTTATTATTTCGACATCATAATATATTTTATTATATTATAATTATTAATTAAATATTCAATATTATTAAATTCACGTTCTCGATATCGATAAATCGATATTTAATAATTAAATAAATAAATTATTCAACAGCTAAAATGCGGGTTACTACAGAAGGAGAGCTTTATATGTTCTCTGGTTTAGCAAATGAGATGACGGGTTCTAAACTGAATGTTGAATGGTGGGAACATGGGAAGACAGATTTTAGGATAGTTAACAGCTATGATGGTATTGTGTGTTTAGCTCATGGTACTGGGAATGATGTTTGGGTTTTTACTTTATGGAATCCTGCAACGAAACAAGTGAGGCAGCTACCGGAACCATCCGGTTTTCATTTTGGCGAAAACACGGTGCGTAATGTATTTGCTTTTGGTTATGATAGAAAAACAAGGGATTACACGATTGTAAGGATTGCGGTGGAGCTAGATCCTATTAAGATTTTCCCGATAGATTGGTACCTCATGTCGATGTTATTGTAGAATGTAACAATGAAATGTGCATCTGGATTGGAAGCTCTCTCGCTGAAAGATCTGTCTATAATACAGAATATGACTTTTTAATTTATAGCTTAGTATATTTTGATTTGGGTAATGAAGTGTTTGGAGTAGTGGCTACGCCTGACACTCTGCTCAGTTGGCCTTGTGAACTTACTTGTGCCTTTCTTAGTGAAAAAATCGCTTTGGTTAAATGCTGCAGAAGTAAGGACGGCAGTGATGCCCCTTATCCAATTGTATATGAAATATGGGTGATGGATGAATTCGGCAAGAAAGAGTCGTGGAATCAAGTGTATTGGGTCGAAGAAACCGTGCTGCCATCCGTAGAGATTCATAACACAAAATTGCTCTTGAAGAACGGACGGTTTGTTTTTAGAGCAAAGCAACGTTAGAGTGAAGATGAAGAGTATAAGCTCGAGGAAGAGGGAATATACTTGCTTGACTTAATTACTCTACAAGATATTTTTCTACTTCCTTTCGATTGGTACTGGCCTACAGTAATAAACTACAGTGAAAGTTTGGTCTCTGTCAATAGCACTGGCTGAAGTTTTTTTTTTCAACCATCTTTTAGCTGTGAACTATTTTTGGATGTTGAGGAGCTGTTTTAATGCCTGTTGACCTCATTTAAATAGCCTTGTGACGTTTGTGTTGCTTGTTATCTCGAGTTTATGGATTTTCCACCGTACAGTGGTGCAAGTGCATCAATTCATATAAGTGTTTTTGTCCTATTGCTTATCACTGATTCGCAAATCCATAAAAATGCTGACAACTTGCAGACTGTAGTCGCGTACCACATTTATCAACGACGTGGACACATATGTTGACTGTTGAGCAATTATGTTCTTCTTGGCATCTAGCATGCATGCGTAACACAAACGTGTTATCTTATTCACGCATGTATGCATGCAGACTGTAGTCGTGTACTGGAAAAATTGTACTGAAATTTTGTTACTGTACTCGATGTTATCTTATTCACGCATATAACCCTAACGTGTTATATATACATATAGCTTGAGATAACTGTGTCACGTAATAATTGCATATAAATTGATGTGTATTTCTGGTTGTTGTTTGACCAAAATCTGGCACTAACACCCAAATGCAGATCACAGATCACAGAACGTAAAAAATAGTAAAATAAGAGACACACGAGATTTTTATAGTGGTTCGGCTCAAACCAAGCCTACGTCCACTTTATCTCTTCTTAAATTCTAACAAGTTACAAGTACAATCATCTTGGTTTATACACGAAGTCCTCGTGTTTACAATGAAAAAGAAGTAGAAAAGTGAAGATTATAAACGAAATCCTCGTGTTGTAGCGTGGAATTTGGCTCCTTTGCTGCTGAAAATGTTTTGCAGAGAGCAATGGTGGAAGACTAAGGAGTTAGAGCCAAAAGATCCTTGAAAATGCCTTCAAATGGTGTATTTATAGTTGTAGGAGAGTTTCTGGGAAGACCGGTTCGTGATGGGGTACGTGACACCATATCCGGGAAAATAGGAGAGCAAGTAGCCTTTAGAATAGGTCAGAACAGTGTGCGTATCAGCAGGTTCGGGGGTCGGATCGTGGTCGTAGGGTCGGTTCGTGGTCATGAGATCGTGATCCCCATATACACCATGAACGGGTTGTGACCACAAGCACCATCACGAGCCAGGTGCTTCACGAGTCGTAAAGGGCGCGCGAGCTGAGGTGCGTCATGAGCCAGGAGGAGATGGTGGTCCACGGGCCAAGATGGGTCCCATGAGCCGGTCCCGCGATCCGAGCCAATGATGCTTCGTCACTTCTTCTAAGAAATCGCCAGATTACATTCGTTCACGGAAACGAGCATAACTTTCAAACCGTAAGTCCGATAGAGTCAAACCAAAGCTCAAAATGAAGCTAATTCAGAGAGCTACAAGAATTATAGAGTTCAGCTCCATAATTGCTGTTTTCGGGCCCGAAAGAGGTCGTCTGATAGGAGTTTTGGGCCTTTCTTTGTTCGTGATGCGACATTGACCAAATCGCTGCCTGTCTTCTGATGATGTTTGAAAATGCGTGTGCGTACTTGTCAAGTATAATATACTCACAAGGATCGTGTAATATGACAAACAATATTCAATGCACAAAGTTTTAGCTAATCACAGAACAATAAAATCGAAGATGCAGTAAAGAAGAAAATCACACCAGGGCTTTTTTTACTGGTTCGGAGCACCGTCCTACGTCCAGTCGTAGACCTCTCTCCGGATTTTCACTAATCAACAACCTCGCTTCACCTGGAGGAACAGGTTCACAATACACCACTTGATTTCACGGGCTACAAGCTTACGCACTTGATTTCACGGGCAACAAGCTTACCCACTTGATTTCACGGGCAACAAGCTTACCCACCTGATTTGAACGGCTACAGGCTTACCAGAATTTCAATACAAAGTAGTTGATGATTGACTATATATTGTGTCTTCAATACATAGAATAGTCACTTGTAGTACACCCATCCTATTATCTTATCCTCAAGTATATAATGTGTATGTGAAGATTGAAGGAAGTATATTACTTATTGAATCAAGAGATATGAAATAATTTCAACGATTCAACAAGTAATTTGAATAATAGAGATCTTTTTAGTATGCAAGAATGTATAGAGTTTAAGATCAGAAAATATGAGAAGATTTTGTGATATGAAAAAAAATGCTTTGATGTATATATAATCGTTGAAGAGTTGTCAACTTCCATGAAGAGTTTTATCAAATATATGCACCCATTTCCTTTTAGAAATGAAAAGGAATCTCTTCACGAAATATGATGCCTTTTAGAAAATATGGCCGTTGCAAAATATGACCGTTGGAAATATGACCGTTAAAAAAACATGACCGTTGGAAAATATGGCCATTGTAAAATATTACCGTTGTAAAATATGACCGTTGGAAATATGAAGTGTCTTTTCGTGAAGTGTCTTTTCGTGAATTGTCTTTTCATAGTGTCTTTTCGCGAAGTGATGAAGTGTCTTTTCGTGAAGTGTCTTTTCGCGAAGTACCTTTTCGCGAAGTGATGAATTGTTTTTTCGCGAAATGTCTTTTCATGAAGTGTCTTTTCACGAAGTGTCTTTTTGCGAAGTGTCTTTTCACGAAGTGACGAAGTATCTTTTCGCGAAGTGTCTTTTCACGAAGTGTCTTTTTGCGAAGTGTCTTTTCACGAAGTGTCTTTTCGCGAAGTGTCTTTTCACGAAGTGTCTTTTCGCGAAGTGTCTTTTCGTAAGTGCATTTGTGTATGCTATATATTTGAGGATAGATTTTAACAATATATAACACCTCTAAGACACAATTAAATAGATAATCATAACCTATATCACTTTTCCTTTGATATTCTCTTCTTCCTTGTCATGAATCAGAAACCTATGATATAACATTCTCCCCCTTTTTTGATTGATGACATCCTCTTGAAATCTTATAGAGTTATTTATTTTCTCCCCCTGAATGTGTGCTTGCATATATTTATCTCCCCTGAATATAAAGCTTCTCTGCAACATTTTGTTAGTGCATACGTAAAAGTACTTACCATTTGTTTCCCAAATGTGATTTGACTTTAGCTATGAGACACTTGTTTCATTGCTCTCCTGATTCTGCTTTGTTGCTCTACCATTTTCTAATTCCCTGACTAGACTTCTTTATAGCCATTTGTTCTAGGATGTTGTTACGATCTCTAGAACACCAGGCTCTGATACCAATTGAAACGAGTCTAAACAGTGGTAAGATCTTATATTATGGAGTATAAGCAGGATATAATGTAGATAATAATAGTAGCAGTAAGTAAATTCACACAGTCGATTTATACTGGTTCGGATCACCGTCCTACGTCCAGTCCCAGACTCACTTCTGGAATTTCACTAACGCAACAACCCTCACTTCACCCGGAGGAATAGGTTCACAATTACAAGAACAGCCGAACGGGATTTCTTGCCTCAACTGCTGAAGAGGTCTTCACTAGTACAAAGATAAATGTTGACTTAGTGTGTTCTTGATAACACGAATTGTCAAATAGTAAGTACAACCTTCCTATAGTCTTTTCTTGATGATTATCGTGAAGCTTGTGAAAGATTATGGAAGTTTAAGATCTCAAAATGTTTGTAAGTAGTATGCTTTGAGAAATCAGAATTCTTTTAGAATAATAGAGAGTTAGAATAATGATTAGTGATTAAAACAATTGTTGAAACCTCTATTTATAATATTCAAAGAATTGCAACTAATCATGAAAGGATTCGATGAAGAGAAATAAGTTGTATCTCTTCAATATAGATGCATCCTTTCAGAAACAGAAGTCTTAGTTAAAATTTTCAGAAGTCTCTTTTGATTTGAATTCAAAATAGGAAGAGTAGTATGTTTGTCTCCAGAAACAGACGTCGGGTAGAATTATGTCAGACGTCTGAAAATTCATACTGAATTTTCTTTGTTTCAGCAAACAGACGTCTGGTCTGATTATGTCAGACGTCTGTTTCTGTAAACAGACTTCTTCTTGCTTCCTTGTTCATTGTTGCTAATATATATTCATAAATACTTTGTGTGTGTATAATCATTAGGAAAGACTTTAACATATCTTATCTAAGACTAATCTAGACTCATACAAATAATATTTCTCTTGAGTTCTTGAATCCGATTGTCAATAAAGTTTCATCTTCCTGTAAAACAAAGTTAGTCGATAACATATATAGTTGTCATAGTCAAAACGCTATACTTAGCGATTCAACAATGTTCTCCATATCCGAGTGTGATGCTATCCAGATATTCAGTGTGACTGCTTTTACCAAAAAGTGTGTCAACAAGTTTGTCCCCCAGAACATATCTTGCTGGTTGAAGGAAGATGTGTTCTGTATAGTCTAGAAAATCTATAAACCATAGAAATTCGATAATGCTATGACCTTGCCGAGTCTGCCAGCTACAGATATAATTCATACCTGTAAAGAGATAAAGGAAAAACAAACGTGCCAAATCCTTGCGATATTGTTCAAATTTTCTGAGCATAAACCATGCTTCGGCGTCTAATGAGCATAAACCATACTCAAGGGACGTTTGAGTCACCCTGCCAAATCCTGGCAAGGGCCAACATTTCCAGGCATAATCCATACCCAGAAGTCCAAATCGAGTATAATCCATACCCGATTTCTTTTGTCACATCCTGACAAGACCGTTTGCAGGGCATAATCCATACCCTGGAGTTCAAACCGAGTATAATCCATACCCGATTTCTTTTGTCACATCCTGACAAGACCATTTGTCGTTCCTAAGTATAATCCATACTTAAGATTCCAAAGTGAGTATAAACCATACTCAGACCTGAAGTAGAGCTACGCTTGCCACAGCCTGACAAGATAGTCTGTCCCTAGGCATAATCCATACCTAGAGTTCCATAATAAGTATAAGCCATACTTTAACCGAAGCTGAGGATCCTGCCACATCCTGACAAGATACTTAAATTCTCCAAACATAATCTATGCTTGGAAAGTCCTTATTCAATTCAAAATGCAAACCCAAAGGAAATCCTGATTGGTTTGACACCGAGTCCAGAGCACGCTTTGGGGATACATCCTAAACCCGTATGTGTGTACTTCGATTCAACCAATAGGAAAACCTAATGAAAGCAAAAACAAATCTTAAAGCCTAAGAAATGCAGAAAATGAAAGCTGATCTCATGCAGATCAGTTGATGATGAGCCCACGAGAGCTCGATCCAGGGTCATTCCCTCCCCGGGGAGCAGGAGGTGGAAGCGCAGGTGCTGTTGATGGTTTCACATACTCGGGCAGCTCTCTACGTCTAACCCATTCCTCAATCAAATCACGAAGATGTCTGCATTCATTCGTGTCATGTCCGTCCATATCGTGGAATATGCAATGCTTTCCATAATCGCGTTCTCTTTGCGATGGCTCCCTCCTGGGAGGCTTTGGGTAGGAGACAACACCGTTTGTGTCCATGTAGATGTCTGAAAGTGAAGCAATGAGCTCAGTATACTTTTCATATCTGGGCCCTCTCCAAGGCTGAATGTTGCGATCATTCTTGACGGCGGCTTTTCCTTTGCCATTCCCAGAACCAGACGATTCTTCGTCTCTAAGCATGTTGACATCGAGAACTTTCTTCTCGGAAGTTGCATCTTCTTCACGCAAAAATCTGTCTGATTCAAGGTAGAATTCACTGAGATTCTGTAGTGGGTCTCGATACAAAGATTTTTTGAACTCCGAGTTGTCCAAGACATTGGATACTGCTGCCATCAGTACCATCGATGGTTCAGGGCAATCAACTGATGCTGCTGCAACGTTGAATCTTTCCAGGAATGAACGTAGAGTTTCTCTGGGCCTCTGCTTGATTGTGGTGAGTGACATGATGTTCTTGGGTCGTGCGATGTGGACCTGAAACTGTTCAAGGAAGCGAGCGACCAACATATTCCAACTGTTGATCGATTCTGTCTCTAGCTGCCGAATCCACATGGCTGCTATATCAGTCAGAAAGAGGGAAAAACATTTAGCCATGATGCTTTCCGATGCTGATTGAACTTCCATATGCCGCTTGTAGTGCATCAGATGCACGGAAGGATCTGTCCTGCCGTTGTAGGGCTCCAGTTGTGGAAGTTTGAAATCCGGGGGTTTACGGGAATTCCTGATTTCTTGTGTGAATAGGTTGTGATTGACGTCGTCCACGTCATTCTGATAAGTGAGGCCTCTCGAGAGGTGTTGAATCAGATCTGCTAGCCGATTTCCTTCAAAAAGTTGTTGCAAACTGCCAAGATCAGAGCTGGTGCCCCCAGCGTTGAATGCAGGAGAAGGAAGCTGCTAGTGAGCTGTTGTGAGCGGGCCGCGGGTCGCGGTTCGTGGTCCAGGGGGGCGACCCGACCTGGTCGTGAGTCACGAAATTCGTCTTGTGAGCTAGGTTCGTGAAGCAGGGGGGCGATCCGACTGGGTCAGGAGGTAGGTGACAAATTGGTTGTTGTTGAGCAGGCGGGAGCAAGTTGTTGGTATCGGCTCATCAGCCTGGTAGTGTACCACGATCCGGGTCGCGGTCCAGAGGTGTATCACGAGACGAGTTCTGCTGTTGAGCGAGGGGGTTTCCCCCAAGTCCGAGTGATGCACGATCCGTCTCAGAGGCTTCATTTAGGGCTGTCAACGGATACTTTCGGATGCGGATAGTGTCATATCCGTATCCGCATCCGGAACCATTTTCGAATATCGGATATCCGCATCCGCGGATACGGACGGATATCGGATAATTATCCGCTCCGCCAATGATCAATAAATCAATGAACATTATTGAATTTTTTTGGCTTAATATTAAGTTTTTTCAACCTAATTAATTACTAAAGTGCTAAAAATAAATAAATATGATGATAATATATAATTTTGAGCAATTAACATGCATTTAGTAGACTTCTAATTTTGCAAAACAATAAATTATTATATTTAATTATGCTAAAATACACATAATTTAAGCTATAATCGTGAGAAAAAAGCGGACAGATAATTTTCGGATGCGGATATGCCTATACCCGCATCCGCTTTCTCGGATATCGGATATTTATCCGCTTTTCGGATGCGGACGGATTTTGGATTTTTCGGATATCCATTGACAGCCCTAGCTTCATTTTCAGTGTGTTGCTCATTGCTGTTCGGCATGCCATCCATCCGAGTGAAGAATTCGTCCATCATTTTCTATTGTTTTTAGAGGAGATCATCTTGCCGTGCCATCTGATCTCTCAGTTCAGTGAGAACTCCGTCCATCTCGTCTCTGGTCAAGTATGCAGAAGGATCTCCTTGAGAGGAAACTTCCTGGCTTGCCTCGTTCCTTGTGTCTTCAGCGTCAGCATCATCAACATGAGCGGAAGTTCCAGTCTTCTTCCTTTTGATTACCATTTATCCAATAGCCAAAAAATCCGAGCAGAAGTTGAGGTTGTCGTGTGCCCCCCTTCCCGACGCACCAAAATGTTAGACCAAAATCTAGCACTAACACCCAAATGCAGATCACAGATCACAAAACGTAGAAAATAGTAAAATAAGAGGAGACACATGAGATTTTATAGTGGTTCGGCTCAAACCAAGCCTACGTCCACTTTATCTCTTCTTAAATCCTAAGAAGTTACAAGTACAATCCTCTTGGTTTATACACGAACTCCTCGTGTTTACAATGAAAAAGAAGTTAGAAAAATGAAGACAATACACGAAATCCTCGTGTTGTAGTGTGGAATTTGGCTCCTTTGCAGCTGAAAATGTTTTGCAGAGAGCAATGGTGGAAGACGTAAGGAGTTAGCGCCAAAAAATCCTTGAAAATGCCTTCAAATGGTGTATTTATAGCTGTAGGAGAGTTTCTGGGAAGACCGGTTCGTGATGGGGTACGTGGCAGCAGATCCGGGAAAATAGGAGAGCAAGTAGCCTTTAAAATAGGTCAGAACAGTGTGCGTATCAGCAGGTTCGGGGTCGGATCGTGGTCATAGGGTCGGTTCGTGGTCATGGGATCGTGATCCCCATATACACCATGAACGGGTCGTGACCACAAGCACCATCACGAGCCAGGTGCTTCACGAGTCGAAGAGGGCGTGCGAGCTAAGGTGCGTCACGAGCCAGGAGGAGATGGTGATCCACGAGCCAAGATGGGTCCCACGAGCCGGTCCCATGATCCGAGCCAATGATGCTTCGTCACTTCTTCCAAGAAATCGACAGATTACACTCGTTCATGGAAATGGGGATAACTTTCAAACCGTAAGTCCGATAGAGCCAAACCAAAGCTCAAACTGAAGCTAATTCAGAGAGCTACAAGAGTTAGAGAGTTCAGCTCCGTAATTGTTGTTTTCGGTCCCAAAAGAGGTCATCTGATAGGAGTTTTGGGCCTTTCTTTGTTCATGATGCGACTTTGACCAAATCGCTGCCTGTCTTCTGACGATGTTCTCCATATCCGAGCGCGATGCTATCCAGATATTCAGTGTGACTGCTTTTACCAAAAAGTATGTCAACGGTTGTGTTGTTAAATGTACACTCATCGATCATTGATTATGTGTTATCTATTGTTGTACATTGTGTCTCGACCAGTTAAGTTTCAAGAACAACTACATCTTTCCTTGATGATATTGTGTGCTTGACGAATCTTTCTAAAAGGAAGTTTCCTCACCATTTCTCTTTGCACTTCTTTCGAACCACTACAGTCTGCAAGTGCATCAACTCATATAAATGTCGGAACGAGCACAAATTCTATGTAAGCATCTCATAAACTTACTGTGAGATCTTGATATTCGTATGACTTATGTTCTATATGCAGTATATATACTAACTCCAACTTGTTGGAATATTTCGATAATTGGGTCACATATGTAAAATAAAATGTGTTGTGCTATTTTGGTGTAAAGCCTTATTAAAGTGATCTAATTTTAGATTAGAAGTACAAGGCTTAAAACTTACTTATCATGGGCCTAATGTGTAGATACCAGGGCATTTTTTAATTTGTTGAAGACCCGAATTATAAAATGCTAACTTTATAAATAAGGGGTTATGGTCCCCGAATTACACAAGCAACAACTCTCTAACTTCTTCTATGGATAGTTGAATCTAATCTAGGGTTTGTGTCAATTTGGAAGACCGAACCAAATTCGTCTTCTCTGTGGCAACCAATTATAGAATTCAGGTACTGCAATAATTAAATACAGGTACGCTTCCGCTAATCAAGTTATCTATTTTTTGATTTGTTCTCAATTAAATCAATATGGATTACATATTTGGATCTAGGGTTTCATGACTGTTTGCTGTTAATATATATTGAAATCCTAACACAACTATCTGCACACCTTTACTATTGTTAACAAAAGTTTTACTATAATTTACAATGCGATTGAAACTAATGTGACTAAAATTAACAAATGAAGGGGATGAGATGACATGTGATGGATTCGATGACCCAGAGGCCAGAGTTGTATTGCATGGCACTGCACTGCCACCATTTTGTGTGGGTCTGATGTTCAGACGATTGCTTGCCAAATGGAACAGTTGGATTGCATGGTACTTCACTAATTCAGTCCGAGAGAGACTCTACCTTGTAATTATGTTGAACCAGTATATATATTTACCAAGCATAATTTTGATGATGGTTCAATAAACTAGAATGCACCATTGATATTATGACCATACAACTTGTGCCTTGCTATTTTAACAGTATATGTTGTAAATTAATTCATACGTAACATAAATCTTTTGCTAATAGGCATATTCTAATTTCATTCATATATAGCTTTGTAGTTCTCTTTATTAAACTAGAAAAATGATCACGGGGTTAGTCTGTTTGACATGTTATATTCAATTCCCATATGTACACACATATATATTACCACACAAAAAATCAGTGATAAACATGTACTGTGCAGAATTTCTATATAGTTTTAGCCATCATTTTTTAATCGAATTCCACATACAGCGTTGTTGTTTGCAATCTCCATCTTATTACATATTGTAAATGGAAACACTTTTTTAAACCAATTTCTGATTATTCTTTTATATCAAATATATACCTTGCTATGACAATTCATGATAATAGGAAAAAACCAACACAAGAAGATAGCAACAATCCAATTTTAACAATATATAGTCTTCTTTTTATGTGCAAGTCCAACATTACAACTTATAATGTCAAGCATGATTTGTACACGTGAATAAATTCAACATTACTTTCATGTCAAATCAATTCGTCGGTTTTACTAAAAATCTTATAAATAGTGTTTAATAATACAATTCCCCTTCCGCACATGCAACACACGTCTCTATACACACATGCACGCGCGCACACACATATAGGGATGGTACTACCCACAAATTGGGGTGGGCAGCTGCCCGAGGCAAAAATAAATAAAATTTACTAATTGGATCTATTATATATTAACATCATATGCTGCTTGCCTGCTTCAACAATTGACCACTTCTAACTAACAATTTACCACTTCGTTTAGTTCCTCATTAACGCAGTATTTTCAAATAAAAATAAAAAGCACGGATCGACTTCTTCTTTCGAAATCACGGCATCGCTGGAATCACGAATCAACCGTTGCTTCTTCAACAATTGTCAGCTTCAAATCAAATCGACAAACTACTGTGCCTCTCCTCTGACCGACTAGCTTCAAATCAAATCAAATCAAATCAAATCAACAATTGGCCAGCTCTGACCGACGCTTGCGCCTCGCCTCGCCTGCTCTGACCAACTGCTGCGTCTCACTTTTTTTGGAATCACGAAATCGAAGTGAGTTGATTACTGTCTTCTTTTTTTGATTTGAAATAAGAAACATTGTGTGTAATTCAATCAAGTTTTTGCTGCCCAGATTTCATTAATTAGATCATGTATGTTTACATACTATAAATTGGGCATTTTGTTAATTTGGTATCCTCATAATGAAAATTGATATCCTCATATCCTGATATAAAACTTGTTTTACTGTTTGAAGCTATGTCTAAAAGAACAACAAAAAATTTGTTCTCATTCTACTCAAAAAAGCAGATGTTAGTGGAACATCATCTTCAACTCCTTTAAATTTGGACTTAGATAACTTGATGCAACAAATGAACTACATCATCCTAATAAGGTTCATAAAATTGAGGATCTTGTGAAGCATGATCCCGGATTACGTCAAGCTATATGGATGCATAATCATAAAGAACATGACGACATTCATCGCCGTTATATTACAATGGGTCCTTGTCAACCTGATTTCAAAGAGAAATTCAAAAGAAATTATCCTCACCCTGAAGATTTTATTGAGTTGGATATTAATTTTCAGCTAAGACACCAGTTGCAACATTATGCGCAAGATGTACGCATTGATCCTCACTTTTCTAATGTTGCCACACTCTCAGAATTAAATATGGCGCTAGTCAAGACAAAAAAAGCTGAAAGATATCATTTTGTTCACAAATTGATTTGTTTTGTCTTAACTCTTCCCGTATCAACTGCTACCACCGAACGTGCCTTTTCAGCTATGAAATTGATCAAGACACCATTATGCAATGAAATGGGTGATATTCTGCTCGGAAATCATATGATAACATATATTGTAAGGGAGATAGCCAAAAATATTGATATCGAGGAAATTGTGGATGAATTTGATTTTCATGAAGTTCTTAGAGCACGACCTAAGTAAAATGATTAGTAGTATATGTTATTTTGGGTGCGAATGTTTGTAATACTTTTCTTTTTGTTTGATCACTCGTATAATCTGCCCACCATAAGTTAAATTCTTGGTTACGTCCCTGCATACACACACACACAAAAGGGTACCCCTGGGGTAAGAACACTAAGGCGGCTGCCTAGGACCTCCAATCTCGTACTACGTATACTTGGACATGTTCTGATAGCCAAGGGTATTACAACTATCAATAAAGATATGCTAAGTGAAGTTAAACCTCTTTTTTGATATGTTATCATATGTTTAGTTCTTCCCCCATCTTGCACTTTTTGAAAATCCAATGCTAATTAAATTTTGTTAAAATAATGATTTTACTAATAAAACAATCTATCGTAACATGACCTGTTTTAAACATGTTATTAAATACTATGCACAAAAAGGAAGATAACGAAAATTAAGTCAGATTTAGGAAATTAAACTCTAAAGCTTATAATAGAAGGATGAAAAAGGTTAAAGTGCATTATCTGCTTCATTGGTGTTGTTCCCAATGTGCATAAGTTGCTTGTCAAAATTTACTAGTTATACGGTTGCTTCCACAAAAAATGCTTCTGCAAATTTATAATTATTGAAAGTCATTTTCGAACAACCGTATCACAAAATTGGTTGATGAATAGCAATGATATCAGTTAAAAGTGTGTTTTTAAAGTTTTTTTTCGGTGCATTGATTATGATGAATCAATTAAAGACTTTGCTTCATATAACACAAGAAGTATTGTTTTAGAAATAATTGCTAAAAATATTACAACCTTTTGCATGAAAACTTAATATTTAATTGTGTTCTTTTGAAACAAACCTTTTAGTCCATTTGATTTTGCTTGCAATAGATTTTATTTGATAACGAAAGAAACCGAGCAAGCGACAAGTTGTGAACTATTTTTTGCGCATAACATTGGGGATGAAATGCGAAACCCCCTCCCCCATTGGAAATCATCTTAATGTCGGTTATAAACTAGTGAACTACAACTTACTAGACTAGAGCAATCAATTTGTAGTCTCTTTTGTCATCATTTAGTTTTTTCATTGTATAATGGCATTTGAAAACATATTTTAGGGTCGTCCTAAAACATTTGTGGTATCATTATGAATATACAGATCAAAACTGTGAAAACCTAGAAATATACATGTTCATTTTAGATGTGATATGATTGCATCGCGGTTTCTAGCTAGGGGCACTATCTATTATAAGCTCGCGATTCTAACTAAGCTAATTCAACCCAACAAAAAAGGATCAGATTTGAAATGAAAATTCTTGGTAGGCATTGTAACAACCCCACTGTTATACCCAGTTTAGCAAAGAACATTATAAGTGATGTTGTCTGCTAATCTGGAGAATACAGCTTAATATGAGCTGTCGAATGCGAATATATCTTTATACTAACACTGCCACGTCATTTATACCTTTTTCACTTAATGTCTGATCCGAGTTTGACGTGTTCAGTATTAACACAAAGTAATAGACACATCAATTCCACATAATCAGAACAATATATCATACACATAACAATCATATATCACAGTAGAAAAATATACATCATACCATACATAGAGTTTGTCCACAAATATACTTCTAACCTTACATTTTACACATTAAAAAATAAGTCACTATCTTAACAAATACATGACATATTACTTCAGGTGGATACCTTATAGAAGATAAACTAAGGATCTCAAAAATGTCTATCCATGGCTAGCTCACCTATCCAAAAGTCAGAAAGTCATTTTAACCTGTAAATCCCGGTCTGACCCGGCAACATAAAAATCTGGATCAGACTATCTCTAAATATCAGAAAAGTGAGATCCTTATATATATAAACATATAAATAGGCTTTAGCTAGCTCACCTATCCAAAAGTGAGAAAGTCCTTTTAACCTGAAATAACCGGTCTGACCCAGCAACACAAAAATCCGGATCAGACTATCTCTAAATATCAGAAAAGCGAGATCCTTATATATATAAACATATAAATAGGCTTTAGCTCAACATGAGACGATAGTAACTATAATTCAGTGTTTCACAATGATGTATGTTTGGTTTCCAAGTATGGTTTTAATCTCTATCACAAGTTTACATTATATACATGACAATCCAACACAACTCATTCATGACCGACCTGATCAAGGAACTATATCTTGGTTAAATAAATAAGGAAGGACAAGGAATCAACGTATCAAACATACATACATTAAAATCCAAGTTGGTCTCAAGGCCTGATGGTATCCCTCGTACCAATCTGATACCAATGATCGAGAACTCTTGCATGATCGGTAGGATTGAGAAACTCATGCAAGATCACTAGGATCGAGGAACTCATACTCAATCGACTTGATTGAGGAAACACAAGAAAACAAGCAATTAACAATCTATTTCTATGATTACTGAGACTAAAGAATCACATTCTCAATCTAAGGGATTGAGGAGCCATAAACATACTATCATGTAAATTGTAGTTCCACGTGCTCGATCTAAGGGATCGAGGAACCATATATCTGACCTCAATAATCCAAGAAACAAAATCTCAACAATCGTAAAGATAATGGCAACCATGACTTCACTACTCCATATTAATCATTATTTTATTTAAATCTTTACTAATAAAAGTAGCATAAACGTCCAGTCTTTTAAAATAATGAATTTTTCAATCTTTTACATTTACAAGTTTGAAAGAAATCCAGAAGTAACCTTCTTAAGGATCTAGCAGCCTCTGCTGCACACCAAAAGAAAGTGAACTCTAAAGTGCTAAATACTATCACCCACAGTAACCACTAAAGTTTAACATAGACGTCCCATACCATCTAGTGAAACACAAGTATTTACTGAGAATTAGTAAATTTCACTTATTATGGATATACCCGGAAAACCTGATTTATATTCTCTTACGGATCTAGAGACAACTTGTCGCACACCATAAAAGAATAAAACCCTAAAGTGTTAATTACTATCTCAAAATCGATTACAAGAATCTAACTCGAGCATCCCATACTACTCAGTGGGGTTCTAGTATTCGGCCAGGAATTAGTAAATTCCACATCAACATTCTATTCATTGGAATATACCATTTTCGAAAAAATGTTTCACAAGAGCATACAAAACAATCGGTAACAGTAAGTCGAAAATTTGCTCATTCTAGACTACAGAATTAAGATTCTCAAAACTATTATCTCCTTTGAATTCCATTGTTTAAAACACTTACTTAGCTGTTCAAAAAACTATTTTATTGTTTCCAAAAGGTCATAACAAATCTCTTAGTTTTATATTGCAATTTCAGTTTTGCTTAAGCATATAATTTAACAAAACTTAATCCATACAATTAGAGCAAAAACTCCTAGTTTTCCAAAACATAAAAATTATTAAGTTTTGATAAGTTACTCAAAAGTTATGACTAAACAATCCCTCATGTTTAAGTATTAACACGATTTCTCAACGACATGACAACGACAAACAAATGGATTTTTCACCATTTAAACTACAAAATCACAAGAGGCACCATAAATGCAAGTTGTAGCTTACTCTCTTAGCTTTCCAAAACATTATCAAATTTCGATTAATGGCTCAAAAGTTATGACCAAAACAAATTCTCAGTTTTAAGTATTTTTCTGATTTCCTAACGACATCCCAGTGACGAACGAATGAGTTTTTCTCCATTTAAACTTCAAAATCAACAGAAACACAACAAATGAAAGTTGTAGCTTAAACTCTTAGCTTTCTAGATATTAAAAATCATCAAATTCCGATAAGTAACTCAAAGGTTATGCTAATTTTACTATCGGCTATCAACTCAGATTTTAACACAGGGCTGAGCTACATGCTCAGTTTAAAACTCATTTTTGACCTCCTAAAATGCATAATTTCGACAAATGAAGGGAAAAGTTGTGGCAAATTGAATTAGCTTTCCAACGTAAAAAGATTGAGTCAATTTGGATAATCTAACTACAAGTTATTACTGTTTTACAGCAGTGATGATTTCACCAAATTTATGTCATACAACCAAACAACCACTTGTATCCAAAACCATATTGCACCCAAATCAATCAATAAATCAAACATATCAAAGCCAAAATTCCTAACATGCAACATACTAATTAGAGATAGATTGTGTGAGTCAAACAACTCACCTTATCATCTACAGAGCTCCATAGTTAGAAACATTAACTTCAAGCGAAGTAACTAAAAACAACCCAGATTTTTATCCCTGGAACAAAGTATATTTAACATAACAAACATTAATATTTTTTAACGAAAGTTTTAGTGAAGATTCTCAGATGCGTTTGGAGCCACATATCAAAATTTCACGATTTTATGAATTTTCTACAATTAGTTATGATTTTTAAATCAACCTACGTTTTTCTGTCCAAATTTTATGGAAAAGTTACTCGGAAATCACCAAGTTTAACATATCAAATCTTAATAAAAATTCATGAAATTTTGTAAGGAGTTGCTGCAATATATCAGAAAGAACATAGTAAAATTTGGGAATTTTTAAACTCCATATGAATCAAATTCGAATTTTCCACTAAAGAGGGTTTAAATTTTCAGATCTATCAAAACATAAGTATAACAAGAAATATCATTACCTATCATGTTTGAAATCATATAAATCAAAGATAAAATCTAAAATTAAAAATACTAATTGATTTACTAGAGGTGTTGGAACTTACCTTCTTTCGATTACTAAAAGACCTAATCAAAAGCTCTTTCATTCAAGACATGAAATTGAGGGTTTGTGAAGCTAGGGTTTTCTTTGTTTTGAGAAACTCTCTTTTGTTTACTGCTTGGAACAAATGAACGTATAGTTCATTCATAAATGGATAAGAAGAGGAACTTTCTCTTATTTGCCCTAATAGGTTGAGTTTTAATTAGGCCTAAACCCAAGTTTTAATTAAATGAATTGAAGTTCTTTCTATTTACTTTCTTACACTTTAAAACTCTACTCCCCATTTGGATTTCACACAGAAATTTTTATAAACAAACCAAAGATATACTCTAACCCTTTTTAGTTAAATAATTTTATTTTCACAAATCATAATAAAATTATCTATCCCTAATTAAACTCAATTCACTAGGTAATTAACAACAGGGTTGTTACAGGCATGTCATAAAAAGCATTTCTATTTTTTTATAGATTTTAATATTTTCATTTTATTTTTATATTAGATTTTATTTTTGAATCTGAAAATTATAATTTATTATTAAGTTTTAGTAATTTTAGTAAAACTTTATGCGTTAGGCACAATCTGTTAATTGGGTTTATTTCAGATATCCTACTAGAACAATATCCTAATTTGATCTATGACTATTAGTTTTTATAATACCTCAGGATCTAATAAAACAATTTTAATAAAATTCAACTGTCTCAATTTCCGAGCAATCACGCCAAAAACTCGAGTTTCATTTGGATTTCCTTCTTGATCAATGATAACCGCTGCATTGTCATCAATTGTAAGAGCAATCATAATCTATATTCGGGAGCAAACAAAATCTAATGTGGTCCAAGCAACCAATTGTTTGGCTGCAACTCTCTCTTAATTGGTTGTTTATGTTAGACCTTCATTTTCTCGAAACTCATATTTCAGTTTAAATTTGTTAGTTTTAAAGTTGAATTTTCAGTGAGATTCTCCTTTATTTTTAATTTGTTAATGTGCTATTGAAAACTTCGTTGTATTATTTAAGCTTCTATGTTGTTTTATGAAATGTGATTTGTATATTTATATATCCTCGTCCTATACCAGTGGTTAGACATTTTGGCTTTGATCCAAGATGTCATAGACAAGGTTCAAGGTATCATTTGATACACTGTAATTTTGGTGATACCAGATCGGTACCATCCTCGGTCGGTCTGAAACTTAGGTAATAATCCAGTTGTTAGACTGTTTGACAGAGAATCAAAGTGTAACACCCCGTATTTTTAATGTAATTAAAAATGTATATATATATATCCACAGATATGATTAATATGGTGATGTATAATGAAAATTAATTAATATATGAAAAAAAAGATTGGTTGCATGCGATGTAAATATGTTGCATGCACTGATTTGCAAACATAATGCATTAACATTAAAAGAAAAAGATTCATGCATTGGTTTAATTTAAGTATTGTAACTAACATGAAAAAGAGAAGTAAGGAAAGAACAATAATTATCATTGTTCTAAGACTTATTAACAAAAGACTTTATAGCTCAGTTGGTTAAGGCATTGGATTTGTAACATGGAGGTCGGGGGTTCGAACCCCGGCGGCAGTATAATTTTTATCTCTGTTTTAAAGAGGGCCAACTGAACATGCAAATATATATACATATACAAATTCAAAATTTGAAAGGATAAGAACGTACATATAAGGAAATAAAGAAAATATATGTATATACATGAGAATATATATATATGCAGAAATATATATACGAAAGATAAAATTTAAGATAAGGCTATAGTAAATAAAATATGGCAAGAATTAAATAACGGTGCAACATCGTTTGAATTTTGAAAATAAAATGAAAGTTGTGCGTATATATATATATATATATATATATATATATATATACGCGTAAAATGGTCGTTAAAAGAATTGTATACTTATAAGAATATTTCATGTGAATAAAACAGTAAAATAAATTCCAGAAATTCAAAAGTTCGAAATTCAAATTTCTGCGCCAAAACAGCTTGTGGGACCCAATGCTGACTTAGCACTGCATGTACGATAAGATTTGGCTAGATTCATCTGCGAACCTAGACTATTTTCTTAACTAGGTTCAATGCTGACTCAGCGCTGCGTGTACGATAAGGTCTTGAGCAACTATATAAACAACCCTGGTCTTCTTCTCTATTCACAATTCTTCTCTACCCTTATGCTGCAAAGATTCTTAGTAAACATGGCTTCTTCTCCTCCTCTAAAATATATAAATAAATAATATATATAAAATAAAACAAGACGAGGAGATGCTGCTCAAAAGACTTTCAAGAAGAAGAGATTCAAGCTAGGATTCAAAAGGAGGTTCAAACGACTTCAACGAATGATTTTCTACGAATCGTAGCAATGCCATCTTTCTTTTCTAATCTAAATCTCAGTAAGTCAGTTATTTCTAGATTTGAACGTTTTTCTTTGTTCATGACATGAAATTGAAGGAATCAAAAGAATATGCCAATTCTCTTTCTTTCTATTCGAATATGTGCCTATCTCTCTGGACCTAATTAAGAACTGTCATGATTCAAAGACAAATAAGACCGTGACTATGAAATTATGGACCTAAAAACCATATGCCTATGACTATGAACATTTGCCTATGACTATGGACATTGCCTATGACTATGGACACCGCCTATGACTATTAACATTGCCTATGATTGTGACTATGACTATGAGGATTACTTCCTTGACAAAACCTATGCCTTTGATTAACATAAACTATTGCCTGTGACATAACAAGGACATCTGTGATTAAACCTCCATGATTCCTGACTAGGAAAGTGTTGCTTAAGTTCTGTGATTTTGAGATTTGGGGCTAAACCCGATTATTTATTCTGCTTGTCCTTGGTTTTCTTTGATTTTAGACTATGGGAATTTACCTATTAAGTTAGGTCTACCCATGTTCTTGAACCTGCTCTGTCTATTCTTGGTTTTAGACCTTGGGAATTTACCTATTAAGTTAGGTCTACCCATGTTCTTGAACCTACGTCGTTATTCAAAACCATTTTATGCTAGTTGTTATATCTATCCTTTTCATAGCAATCTTTGGTTCATTCCCTATCTTCTGCGAATCTATATTTATCTATAATTTAGATTGAATCACGATTATACGAGCGGTGGGAATGCGATTTGGGACAAAATATGAAATTTACTAAAACGTAGTTCAACTTGGAAATTGGCATAAACTGGGAACATGTATTATGGCATGTTCATAGAAATGCAAATTGGATAAATTTGACATAAGTTATAAGATGTGTAATTTGAATCTTGTATTGACGTGTAAATCTAGCATTTACATGAATTGTGAACTAGATAATAAGTCTAGTTTGACATGACTTAGAATGTTAAATCAGAATTGGATTAGCTAATTTGGCTCGATAAGTATATTGGCATAAAATTGGCCATAATTGGGAGTAATTGTCAGGATTAGCAAAATCATGGTTAGTGACACTTCATTTGGTATGGTTTACATACCAAAAAACATAAACATTATATAGAGGGGAAAATGGGCCGTAAGAATAAATGTTGACAACTTACATTAAAAGAGTAATTGGGAAATAAGTAAATTAGGATTAATTTACTTATAAAATTTGTCCTAAAAGAGGAAATGTTAATTTAGACAAATTAAAGGTTTGTTAACGACATCTCTTTTAATAATAAACCAGAAAGTTCTAGGGTGACAGAGAGGATAGTGTCTAGGCTTGAGTTTGGAAAATACAAGTTTCCTGCTCACCCTGGCTATCCCTAACTGATCCGACGGACGGGATGGTTACTTTCAAAACCTGATTTGAAAATTAATCAAAATCCTTTGAACTAGAAAACACGAATAGGCCTAACCCGAGGTTAGACTGAGTTGCGATGTAAACCTGCCCGGAACCAACCGGCACATCCAGTAATTGCAACAATATCTGTCTAATGTGAGTGGTCGTGGCTTTAATTTATTTAGTTAAAGCTAGAACAAGAATACTAGGGTTAAGTTAACTAAGACACTTAACCAACTCAACATGATAACAGGACTGGTAGATGGGGTTAGGTTCATACAGTTAAGCTAGAATGGGAGGGTTAAGTCCATAGGAACACTTAACCAACTTAAGCTCAGTTAAGCTAGAACGGAGGGCTAAGTCCACAGGGACACTTAACCAAACTCATGGTAACAAGACGAGATTTGTAGAGGTTAAGTAACTAAAAAAAAACTTAGCCAAATTAACATGCTAACTAGTCTAGAAAGTGGGGTTAAGTAAAGTTAATACACTTAGCCAAATTAATATGTTAACTAGACTAGAGGTTGGGGTTAAGTAAGATTTAATGCACTTAGCCAATTTGATATGTTAGCCGGGCTGGACCGTAGGGTTAAGTAAACTCGAACACTTAACCATCAGATGGTGATAAAAGAATAGGGGTAAGTCTAAACATGAAGGGATAATACTTAACCATTAATAACATGTTAGACAGACGGGCAAGGTTAAGATAAAAAGGAACACTTAACCAATATAGGGTGAATAGGTAGGGTTAAGTAATAAGAAATACTTAACCAATATAACTTGGTTTGTGGTGGGGTTAAGTCAACATGAATTACCGATAACACTTAACCAGTATAACAGGATGAATGAAGAGGGTTAAGTTGGCTTGAATTGACTAATGACACTTAACCAATCCAAATTGACGGGAAAGGGAACTAAGTAGTAAACCTTAGAAAGCAACGATTCTGGAAACTAAGTGGTAAATCTTAGTTAGTAAAACTAAGTAGTAAATCTTAGTATAACACGGGAAGGAGCGAATGTCCGTCTGAATAGAGAGAAGACTCCAACGAAATGGGTTATGAAGCCCGAGGCTTCGAGGGGACGTGAGGGTACTCTTGGTATCCCTCTATGAGGCTGCAGATGATCCGCCTGGGCCCACAGAGGTTAAGGTCTGCGTAGAAGAACCAGGGGTATGCCTTGGTTGCAATACATGGCAACCTAAAGACTAGGATGGACCGACGTGATTCGGCGAGCAAACGGTAGCCCTGTGATAGCAACTCGTCGTCTACCATCCATCTTGAGTCAATCGTGATACGTGAAGCGGAAAGGCGGAGAACTCCAAAAGACCATATACTTGCTATCTAGTTATGGTTGCGGATGGCCATAGGATAGTGGGGCACCGGGGGCCGGCGCATAGTTCTCATTTTACAAGGTGTGCCTTTCATTAGTTGAGGGAGGGGTCAAGTGGGACCATAGCCACTGGAATAAAAACAGACCTTAGCATCTGCATCGGCAGATATCTGAAAGCTCCCGACCGAGTTCTGTATTCCTTGATTTGCCATGTCACAGGACTCGGACCGCACATTACAGGACATGTGCATCTAGACAAGCGATAACGATTCGCGATACATGCGTGGGGAAGTATAGGAACATATACCACTCTAGGTAGTGTGTCCTAGACTTGGGGGCATCGTTCGACAGGTAGCGTAATCCTTAGTTGAACTAGGTGGCATAAACCCTGAACTCGAGAAGCGTTCAGCAGATAGCATAAACTCTAGTTAAATCTAGAAAGCACTTGATAGAAAATCCTGGATTTGATCTAGGTAATAAATAATAAATGTATGCCGGAAGGAAATGGAAAATACAGGGATTGGGATCACGTTATCGTTACTAGTTGGGACACTAGATAAGTGGTGCAGAGATATAGAAACCAGTATAACAAGGAAATAGCGAAGCAGCGAAAGTATTAGAGCGTATCCAGTTTATCTTAGCATATCTTGTGACTACCTTGTCTAATCTTGTTGACCCTATCATCATGGTGTAATCTTGTATTCAGTTAATTCATGTCGTTTTGTTTTCCATGTTCACATGCTAGAAGTTACTGAACTTACTCAGGCTTTATGTCTGACTCTGTTTTTCTTTCGTCTTCTTTTCTTCCGTTCCCTCCCCAGGTAGTAAAGGAGGGAACAGTTTAGCTCAGGTTAAGTTGGACTGCCACTCTTTCCCAGCTTGAAGATTTGTCGAAGTTTGCCTGGATTCTCTTTTCAGATGCTATGGCTGGCTCTTGCTAAAATCGGGGAATATAAATGTTGTTTTTATGCTTCTTTATTTTGTAAGACAGATGATACTCTGATATTGTAAAGAAACCATTGTACAAACCATTTTATCAATAAAGCAAAGTTTTATTTTCCGCTGTTTAATTTCTGTCTGTCTTGTAATTTATCTGCATCTTTTACCCTAAATGCTCCACAGAACTTAGTGCATTCCCTTTATGAGTGACACTAACGGACGTGGGGTGTTACACGTGGTATCAGAGCTGAAGGTTACCAGATCAGATAAAGGATTTGAAAATTTATTTTCAAAATGGTTTTTAAAGAAGCATTTTCAAGAGAAAAGATTTGTTTTAAAGACATATTCCCCAAAGCCATACGCACTATCTTCTCTTCCTCTGTTTAAATTCTTGTCTCCTTCTTTCTTGAGTCTCTGGGGCTCCTGGCTTTCTGGGAGGTAACCTCATCGAAGGGCAAAGTAGTGCCCGGCTTCCATCCATAGCCGTAGTTGTTTCATCTACGGGCAGTTTTCTTTCAAAGCTTATAAGGTTTTCCGGACGATGGAGGCAGTTTTCGAGAGATTTGTCAACATGACTACACACGGAAGGGGATGAGGAGTTTGGCTAAGGAGCATAACCCTAGGATGAGGAATTCATGGATGTAGACTTAGCACACGAAGGAGGAAGAAATTATAAAACCTAAGACAAGAGGAAGTATCTTTACTAGGGTATGATAGGGCATATACTTAAGGACAAGGGCAAGAACGAGGACGAGATTTTCAGAAGGACAAGTACATGCTTTCACCACCAAGCGTACCTAGGAGAAAGGTAGTCCGGTTGGAAGAGTCTAGTTTTCTGTTCGTGCTATTTCCTTAGGTTCTAGCGCTTCTCATTTGTTCATATCCACTTCCATAGTTGCGTCTCTGCACCATAGTACTTGTATAGTAGAAAGATCCCACTAGAGTCTCAAATCCAATTGGTGGTCCGACCAGTTTATTTTTTTTGTTAGTAGGGATTTGAGAATAGCTATCGAGTTTGCTTATATCATCTCACGTAGATCGTCTAAATTCGGGGGAGATATTCCTTGGGTGCTTGTCTGATATTGGTTTAGGCCTTTGGGGCTTGTACTTGAGGAATGTCTAGTTCGATTTGGATGGTTTGCGGGAGAGATGAATAGTTATGGTAGGCACTCCAAAGAGCATGTAGTGACCTTTCGACTCTTATAGTTATGGCATGACGGATAAGAGGGAAACCTCTAATCATCTTAGTACGTATACTTGGTACCGTGATTGACATCTGTTTATTTTGGAATTGGAGGTCGGAAACTTCACAATCGTGAAGTTAAATTAGTTAAGATACAGTGGAGTAAAGCTCAAGAAGGAAAGATACTAGCGTCATACCCTTTTTCTTAAGGGTGTATCCTTGATTTCTTTGTTTAGGAGCTTTGCGCATAATTGTTTCTCTCTTTCCAAAGTATATCACCTAGGTCGTATCTTCGATCCTTAGGTAGAAGCCAATGGATGTAAACATGTATTTGAAACATGTTATGGTTGATGGTTGCAAGTGGTTGCTAATGGTTGCTTGTGAATGCATATGCATACGTATTAGACACTAGATCAGTTCAGACGTTTTCATGTTGCATTTACAGATATGTATTTAAGTTGAGCCTGATATGTTATCATATGGATGTTGCATATGGATGAATGGTCGTGCACGCAAGTAGTATTTACGTAACTAGGGATGCTTGCATACATGATTGGACGCATGGCACCGACATGATTCGCATTAAGGAGGTCGACTGAATCAGTAGACCGCCTGATTTTACAGTAGATAAAGACATATACACACACTATGCATATGAACATGAAAGCATTAGAAATCTTTTAAGGACAATGGATGCCTGTGATTGGATGGTTGAGTAGATGGGTGATTGGATGGTAGGACACATTCTTCCTAACTAGAAGATTTCGGGGACGAAATCCTTTTAAGTGGGGGAGAATGTAACACCCCGTATTTTTAATGTAATTAAAAATGTATATATATCCACAGATAGGATTAATATGGTGATGTATAATGAAAATTAATTAATATATGAAAAAAAAAGATTGGTTGCATGCGATGTAAATATGTTGCATGCACTAATTTGCAAACATAATGCATTAACATTAAAAGAAAAAGATTCATGCATTGGTTTAATTTAAGTATTGTAACTAACATGAAAAGGAGAAGTAAGGAAAGAACAATAATTATCATTGTTCTAAGACTTATTAACAAAAGACTTTGTAGCTCAGTTGGTTAAGGCATTGGATTTGTAACATGGAGGTCGGGGGTTCGAACCCCGACGGCAGTATAATTTTTATCTCTGTTTTAAAGAGGGCCAACAGAACATGCAAATATATATACATATACAAATTCAAAATTTGAAAGGATAAGAACGTACATATAAGGAAATAAAGAAAATATATGTATATACATGAGAATATATATATATGCAGAAATATATGTATACGAAAGATAAAATTTAAGATAAGGCTATAGTAAATAAAATATGGCAAGAATTAAATAACGGTGCAGTATCGTTTGAATTTTGAAAATAAAATGAAAGTTGTGCGTATATATATATACGCGTAAAATGGTCGTTAAAAGAATTGTATACTTATAAGAATATTTCATGTGAATAAAACAATAAAATAAATTCCAGAAATTCAAAAGTTCGAAATTCAAATTTCTGCGCCAAAACAGCTTGTGGGACCCAATGCTGACTTAGCACTGCATGTACGACAAGATTTGGCTAGATTCATCTGCGAACCTGGACTATTTTCTTAACTAGGTTCAATGCTGACTCAGCGCTGCGTGTACGATAAGGTCTTGAGCAACTATATAAACAGCCCTGGTCTTCTTCTCTATTCACAATTCTTCTTAGTAAACATGGTTTCTTCTCCTCCTCTAAAATATATAAATAAATAATATATATAAAATAAAACAAGACGAGGAGATGCTACTCAAAAGACTTTCAAGAAGAAGAGATTCAAGCTAGGATTCAAAAGGAGGTTCAAACGACTTCAACGAATGATTTTCTACGAATCGTAGCAATGCCATCTTTCTTTTCTAATCTAAATCTCAGTAAGTCAGTTATTTCTAGATTTGAACGTTTTTCTTTGTTCATGACATGAAATTGAAGGAATAAAAGAATATGCCAATTTTCTTTCTTTCTATTCGAATCTGTGCCTATCTCTCTGGACCTAATTAAGAACTGTCATGATTCAAAGACAAATAAGACCGTGACTATGAAATTATGGACCTAAAAACCATATGCCTATGACTATGAACATTTGCCTATGACTATGGACATTGCCTATGACTATGGACACCGCCTATGACTATTAACATTGCCTATGATTGTGACTATGACTATGAGGATTACTTCCTTGACAAAACCTATGCCTTTGATTAACATAAACTATTGCCTGTGACATAACAAGGACATCTGTGATTAAACCTCCATGATTCCTGACTAGGAAAGTGTTGCTTAAGTTCTGTGATTTTGAGATTTGGGGCTAAACCCGATTATTTATTCTGCTTGTCCTTGGTTTTCTTTGATTTTAGACTATGGGAATTTACCTATTAAGTTAGGTCTACCCATGTTCTTGAACCTACTCTGTCTATTCTTGGTTTTAGACCTTGGGAATTTACCTATTAAGTTAGGTCTACCCATGTTCTTGAACCTACGTCGTTATTCAAAACCATTTTATGCCAGTTGTTATATCTATCCTTTTCATAGCAATCTTTGGTTCATTCCCTATCTTCTGCGAATCTAGATTTATCTATAATTTAGATTGAATCACGATTATACGAGCGGTGGGAATGCGATTTGGGACAAAATATGAAATTTACTAAAACGTAGTTCAACTTGGAAATTGGCATAAACTGGGAACATGTATTATGGCATGTTCATAGAAATGCAAATTGGATAAATTTGACATAAGTTATAAGATGTGTAATTTGAATCTTGTATTGACGTGTAAATCTAGCATTTACATGAATTGTGAACTAGATAATAAGTCTAGTTTGACATGAATTAGAATGTTAAATCAGAATTGGATTAGCTAATTTGGCTCGATAAGTATATTGGCATAAAATTGGCCATAATTGGGAGTAATTGTCAGGATTAGCAAAATCATGGTTAGTGACACTTCATTTGGTATGGTTTACATACCAAAAAACATAAACATGATATAGAGGGGAAAATGGGCCGTAAGAATAAATGTTGACAACTTACATTAAAAGAGTAATTGGGAAATAAGTAAATTAGGATTAATTTACTTATAAAATTTGTCCTAAAAGAGGAAATGTTAATTTAGACAAATTAAAGGTTTGTTAACGACATCTCTTTTAATAATAAACCAGAAAGTTCTAGGGTGACAGAGAGGATAGTGTCTAGGCTTGAGTTTGGAAAATACAAGTTTCCTGCTCTCCCTGGCTATCCCTAACTGATCCGACGGACGGGATGGTTACTTTCAAAACCTGATTTGAAAATTAATCAAAACCCTTTGAACTAGAAAACACGAATAGGCCTAACCCGAGGATAGACTGAGTTGCGATGTAAACCTGCCCGGAACCAACCGGCACATCCAGTAATCGCAACAATATCTGTCTAATGTGAGTGGTCGTGGCTTTAATTTATTTAGTTAAAGCTAGAACAAGAATGCTAGGGTTAAGTTAACTAAGACACTTAACCAACTCAACATGATAACAGGACTGGTAGATGGGGTTAGGTTCATACAGTTAAGCTAGAATGGGAGGGTTAAGTCCATAGGAACACTTAACCAACTTAAGCTCAGTTAAGCTAGAACGGAGGGCTAAGTCCACAGGGACACTTAACCAAACTCATGGTAACAAGACGAGATTTGTAGAGGTTAAGTAACTAAGAAAAAACTTAGCCAAATTAACATGTTAACTAGTCTAGAAAGTGGGGTTAAGTAAAGTTAATACACTTAGCCAAATTAACATGTTAACTAGACTAGAGGTTGGGGTTAAGTAAGATTTAATGCACTTAGCCAATTTGATATGTTAGCCGGGCTAGACCGTAGGGTTAAGTAAACTCGAACACTTAACCATCAGATGGTGATAAAAGAATAGGGGTAAGTCTAAACATGAAGGGATAATACTTAACCATTAATAACATGTTAGACAGACGGGCAAGGTTAAGATAAAAAGGAACACTTAACCAATATAGGGTGAATAGGTAGGGTTAAGTAATAAGAAATACTTAACCAATATAACTTGGTTTGTGGTGGGGTTAAGTCAACATGAATTACCGATAACACTTAACCAGTATAACAGGATGAATGAAGAGGGTTAAGTTGGCTTGAATTGACTAATGACACTTAACCAATCCAAATTGACGGGAAAGGGAACTAAGTAGTAAACCTTAGAAAGCAACGATTCTGGAAACTAAGTGGTAAATCTTGGTTAGTAAAACTAAGTAGTAATTCTTAGTATAACACGGGAAGGAGCGAATGTCCGTCTGAATAGAGAGAAGACTCCAACGAAATGGGTTACGAAGCCCGAGGCTTCGAGGGGACGTGAGGGTACTCTTGGTATCCCTCTGTGAGGCTGCAGATGATCCGCCTGAGCCCACAGAGGTTAAGGTCTGCGTAGAAGAACCAGGGGTATGCCTTGGTTGCAATACATGGCAACCTAAAGACTAGGATGGACCGGCGTGATTCGGCGAGCAAACGGTAGCCCTGTGATAGCAACTCGTCGTCTACCATCCATCTTGAGTCAATCGTAATACGTGAAGCGGAAAGGTGGAGAACTCCAAAAGACCATATACTTGCTATCTAGTTATGGTTGCGGACGGCCATAGGATAGTGGGGCACCGGGGGCCGGCGCATAGTTCTCATTTTACAAGGTGTGCCTTTCATTAGTTGAGGGAGGGGTCAAGTGGGACCATAGCCACTGGAATAAAAAAAGACCTTAGCATCTGCATCGGCAGATATCTGAAAGCTCCCGACCGAGTTCTGTATTCCTTGATTTGCCCTGTCACAGGACTCGGATCGCACATTACAGGACATGTGCATCTAGACAAGCGATAACGATTCGCGATACATGCGTGGGGAAGTATAGGAACATATACCACTCTAGGTAGTGTGTCCTAGGCTTGGGGGCATCGTTCGACAAGTAGCGTAATCCCTAGTTGAACTAGGTGGCAAAAACCCTGAACTCGAGAAGCGTTCAGCAGATAGCATAAACTCTAGTTAAATCTAGAAAGCACTTGATAGAAAACCCTGGATTTGATCTAGGTAATAAATAATAAATGTATGCCGGAAGGAAATGGAAAATACAGGGATTGGGATCACGTTATCGTTACTAGTTGGGACACTAGATAAATGGTGCAGAGATATAGAAACCAGTATAACAAGGAAATAGCGAAGCAGCGAAAGTATTAGAGCGTATCCAGTTTATCTTAGCATATCTTGTGACTACCTTGTCTAATCTTGTTGACCCTATCGTCATGGTGTAATCTTGTATTCAGTTAATTCATGTCGTTTTGTTTTCCATGTTCACATGCTAGAAGTTACTGAACTTACTCAGGCTTTATGTCTGACTCTGTTTTTCTTTCGTCTTCTTTTCTTCCGTTCCCCCCCCCTAGGTAGTAAAGGAGGGAATAGTTTAGCTCAGGTTAAGTTGGACTGCCACTCTTTCCCAGCTCGAAGATTTGTCGAAGTTTGCCTGGATTCTCTTTTCAGATGCTATGGCTGGCTCTTGCTAAAATCGGGGAATATAAATGTTGTTTTTATGCTTCTTTATTTTGTAAGACAGATGATACTCTGATATTGTAAAGAAACCATTGTACAAACCATTTTATCAATAAAGCAAAGTTTTATTTTCCGCTGTTTAATTTCTGTCTGTCTTGTAATTTATCTGCATCTTTTACCCTAAATGCTCCACAGAACTTAGTGCATTCCCTTTGTGAGTGACACTAACGGACGTGGGGTGTTACACAAAGAATAAAAAAATGAATTGTGAAGAATCCAAGAAAAAGAATAAAACTTGCTCTAACTTTGAATTTAGCTTGTACTGTGATTCGTATTTACCCTAGTCTTTAATTCAAGAAAAAAAATTCCTATCGATTTTCATTCGGCGTTACGAATTGAAAAAAGTCGATGAGAAGCAACCCATCATTTTAATTCCATGTCAATTCTTGCCCTAGAATCAAAATCAAGAAGTTTTGTCTGGAACTTTTTTTAGCCATAGCTTTTGAAATAAGTAGTCAACGAACAAGGAAATATGTGAGCTGGTGTGTGGGCTGTTTTTTCTCTAATTGATTATATGATAGAAGTTAACCTAATTTAGTATGTTTCTAACTAATGTTTTATCCAAATTAATTAGGGTTGTAATTGAAATATGGTCTTGGAATGTTTAATTTAGTTAATTATGAATTGTATATTTAATTTCATCAAGTTTACTTTAGTCTATCAACACCATTGTCTCATTGATTTGGCTTATACATATAAAAAAATAGAACATATATCTATGCTGTTATAGTTCAGTCTATCAACATCATTATTTTTTGATAATTTTTTATAAATAGGACATATGTCTATACTATTATACTCATCAAAAAATGAATAACAGTATAAACGAATATTATCGATTAACAACTCTAATTATGAGCATTACTGCACGAGCCTTGCGTGATATGATGTTGATGCATAAATTATTTTTCTCCAAATTGCATATGTTAAAGGAATTTTTTTGCACAAATATTTAATCATACTTTTGCGTTGAAACTATATTTAGTTAGTTTGGACTTTTATTTTGAGGTTTTAACATTTAGTTTTTTTTAGTTTAAATTTTTAGTTATATTATTAATTTATAAATAAAATTTACAAAGAAAGGTGAGCCTATTTTCAAGCAAGTGATATTGTTCATAGATACGTGTTTTAAATTAAAAAGGAAAATTTATCTGTTAGACCTATTTTCAAGGAATATTAATTATCTCTTGTTTTTGAGTGATATTAGTTAGGGATGTTTATAATATATGTCGAGGGACATTTCTGGTAGTTTACATTGCTATAAAAAAAGACACCAAAGGTTACAACTATTAATAAAGATAAATATTTATTACTTCCTTTTCAACTATTTTTTAAATATATTTATGTACTTTGTAGTTTGGTTTGTTTCAAAGATAAAACATTTGGATTATACATTCATATAGACATACTCAATCATTATTTTATATTTATAGTTCTTTATAAAATCTGAGGTGCGATAGTTTTTAACAAAGTGAAATTTCGACTTAGTTCTTTTGGTTAACGCCAAAATCGAAACGGAACAATCGAGTTTTGGGTTTTCAATCTAAAGCCTCTAACTTTGATGGGAATTTAATTTGGCTTACACATGTATGGTATGTTGAGACATTCGAAATTATCTATGATGGTGAAGTAAGCTTTTTAATGTTGGACTAGTACAAGTCCCATGACGATGACGCGAATGAGATTATCTTGTTATTTTAAGTTTTGTGCCATTTTATTTTCTATAAATGTGGAGTTTGAGCATCACCTTTATCAATAGGCATAGTTTTACTGTAAATACCCAGTAATGAATCAAGAATTAAGTTTGTTGGAAATTCAGTTACATTATTATCATTTTGAGAAAACGAATGAAATTTTTATACTTGATGTATATATTACATATAGATTTGTGGGTCTGGATATATATGAAATCGGTTCATTTTTATTGATTTTCACCATATTGCTTCCCAGTATATCAGGGGTGTCCCTGGGGTAAGGCCACTAAGGCGATCGTCTAGGGTCTCCGACCTCATACTACGTATACTTCGACATGTTCTAATAGCCTAGGGCTTCTGATACCCTGATTTGCCTAGTATATCCAATATTTTTTCGTGTTTCAAGGCCAACTCATAGTATATGTTGGAGCTAGATACCCTAAGCATATCATATATACATAAATTGCTATGCTAATTTGACCAAAATTTAGACCCTAAAGCTCATTCGTACAACCCTCTCGGATGCCACTTGTAAACCAATACTTCATTCGCGTTCAGCGGTTGCAGTAACTGTCATTTGCTAGCACATATCTCCTTAGAAATTGGACCTTAGGAAACTCTGTCTTTGCTTTAACCTAGGTATCATTTGGTACATTTTTTTTTCAAGAGTACATCATCACAACTAATCGAGCAATGTCAGATTAAAAATCATAATGTTTTTTCTTTTTAAATACAATTCAATTCAAATGGAGGTAACATGTACTTTTTTAGTGCACTTAGAGTGTGATGGTTTTTCAAATCAGAAGTAACCACATATGGGTCCATGGTAGAAGCCGGCCCCTTATACTCAAAATAACATGTGAATTGTAATAAACAGATATAATACCAAATTATATATCAATATATTACCCATGGATAAAAGGTCGAAAAGTGCATGAAGTAACATTTTCCTTCCTTCTCTATGTCATGGCTAACTCGAATTAATTCATCTCGGTTAGCAACTACCTCGATATGACATACAAATATTGTTATTTACTTAGTTTTTACAATTCATTTGTTCTAAAACACTTAGCATATGCAAAAAAAGTATCATCATACCCATTTAAGTGGTTTGATATCAGTGATCTCATGCTTTCCAGTAAGGTGTCCTTTTCCTATGCCATAAAAAGCAATGTATTCTTTGTGCATCAGTCCAAACTTCTCAATTGCCTATGGTATTGCTTCCTCCCTCATAGTTTTGACACTAATATACAAATGATAATACATTAATAATGAGTAATAATAAAACTTGAGTACACTGATTAAAAACCACAAAAATAGATTATAGTGAAAATATCCATAAGTAATTTCTTATGTCTTAGTGTTATCCGTGATTTTTTTCTAAAGGACGTTAATGGAAACAAATGTACAAATCTTAAAAAAGATTATCTAATTTCCGTTTGCAGTTATACCATTTGAAACTACAAAAGACTAAGTGCTTTAATTATGATGATATAACATAAGACATGTTGCTACCATCTAAAGACCCTTATGTGACGGCCCGCCCCGCACCAACCGACATTTACTCCAAAAGTGCGTTGTACACATGTCCAGTTAGCACGGAACGGGTCGTCAGAAGGAAAAGGAAGAAGGAAATGAACATACAAAGAACCTGTAGAATGTCTCACAGCGCATAGAATAAAATATAATAATAACATACTTGACATAAAACAGGAGAGACAGTGCATAAGCTGAAAACCAGAAATAAACATCATAGCAGCGGAAATCCAAAATACAGCTTATTACAACTTTCAAACTGTCTCAAAGCAAAAGTAAGATAAAGGAGGTACACTACTAATGCCCAAGTAGCGACCACCAACGACACAGGGAGAATGCATATATATATATATATATATATATATATATATATATATATATATATATATATCATACGTGGAAGCCTCCTGCCCGCCTCCGAATCAGCTACTCGCGCACCACCAGCTAACCTGTCTCTAGTCTGCTCGTGTGAGCACCCAGAGTAATACGAGGAGACATAAAACTCTGGGTCAGACATAAAGCCTGGTATGAGCGATAAGCATCTAAAGTGAATAATAATAGGTAGACTAAAACATACCTGAACCTGGACCTGCAACCAAAGAGTTAGCACTACATACTGTATAACACTCTAAGGTACCATATCAAGCAGTGTAAAGATACGGAGGTCGGGAGAGGTGTGCACGTCAAAATGATGGCAAACAATCAAACATAGCATCCATCCTCACATCTCTCACTCAGTGCGTAAAGCAAACGATATTCACCACTTCGATCACCCAACATACCTTGCTACGATCACTCTGCCCCATGAAGTCATAAATGGCTTCACTGCACTGGTAACGTAGCCACTAATTCATCGCTATGTCCACTTGCCCCATGGAGTTATTCACCCCATTTGCGCTGGCTCATAGTCTTACTACGCATCACCTTGCCCCTCAGGTCATAATGACCCCACTGCACTGATAACGTAGTCTTGCTACCATCACCTTGCCCCTCAGGTCATAATGACCCTACTGCACTGATAAGTAGCCATCATTCATTTTTAGTGGTGAATCGAAGTTATGAACGTCGACAACTCCTTAGCACACGTCCCGCAGCAAAGTCCAACCATGAAGTGAACTCATTTGTTCCCAACTGGATCCTGAGCTCTAACTTCCCATATTGGACTACCTTTGCATCTCGGGTTATTGGTCAATACTGGGTCGGGTCGGGTTCTTCCTCAAGCCATCGGTTCGGGTCGGGTATCCTCCATCTGTTCGGGTCGGGTCTTCTTCTGGTGCGGTTCGGGTCGGGTGTCCTCCATCGGTTTGGGTCGGGTGTTTCTCCTCGGTTCGGGTCGGGTGCCATTCCCCTCCAGTTCGTGCTTCCGCTCCGATCCGCCTCCTCATCCTTCACATGCTCCTATCCGACCCATCTTCATGCTTCCGCTCCGATCCGTCCTCCTTACTCCGATCCGATCCCAGTTCAGTTAGCATGGCCTTTCTTTTTGCCACTTTTCCCAAGTGTCAGGTTCCGATCCGATCGAATCCCTTGCCCAGTTCAACATGTCCGATCCGAGCCCCTTATCTGATCTGATCCGAAACCTGCACTGTTTTCTGAAACTGTTCCAGCAAGTGTTTACGCCATTCGACGACGTTTTCGACCATTCTAACTATTGAAATCAATCACAAAGCATTTCATACAGTCATAGCAACATGCATAATCAACCACAAACATCAAATCATCAATATGATAGGTTAAAATGGATCAAACATACCCCAATACCCCATATTTCCCCTTAAGCATGTTTAGGTGAAACTAATGATAGGATTAGCAAAACTTAACCAAATTAACCCAAATTCATACCAGAGGTCTAAAACATCATTTAGGAATTTATAAACATTTTTCCCGAATTTATTAGTGTATAAATTCGCTAATTAACACTAATTACCCTTAACTAGCCATAATTAGTGTAAAACTATGCAAATCACTCACCTTAGCCACAAAATAAACTAAGATCTGAAATAAATCTCTGATTTGATGTGAATCCCAATGCTAAGCAGTAGCTCCAATGTTGCTTTGGTGTAGATCTTCCTTGATTAGAGGTTGCTAAGCCAAATCCTTGACCAAAAGGTGATTTGGAGGTGATTTAGAGGTTGGAGGCCATTTTTAAGGTTCCTTGGTGATAAGTGGAGGCTAGAAAACTGAAATGAAATGATTCTCTATCTCATTTCAGCCTCCCCATAACCCTAATCCCGAAATGGGTTATGGGCCTACTCATTAATCACCCGATTTGGCCTGGTTAAGCAGTTTTTCACCCTCCAAACCTTATTTTAGCCATATCTCCCAAACGGTAAGTCCGTTTGGCTATTATGACCACTCTACGGAAAGGTAAACCATCAAACGAATCTAATGGAAGTGGTTTCAGGTCAAAATTACTTTCCAATCAAAAGTTATGGCCAAACAGTACCAACTAGGGGCAAAATTGTCATTTAAAAATCGACAAAAATCATAAACACGGGGAATGACTCTAATAGTTGTTTCCCAAAGTTACATGACCATACGACTTCATACGGGAAAGAAATAAATATTCTACGATCCTCCGATGCGTAGAATGCGGGTCGTTACACTCTCCCCCCCTTAAGAAATTTCGCCCCTGAAATTCCCTAACCAAAAACACACAAAGGGTCCCGCATGCCTATCAACCATAAAACAACAATCAAACATGCAAAACAAGCAAAACAAGGCTACCCTAGCATGCGGAAAAACTAAATTACGAAGTAAGTCTTACCAGGCAAAGAGTTCTGGATACGCCTTCCTAATACTCTCCTCTGTCTCCCAAGTACAATCATTCTCGTTCTCGCCCCACTGAATCTTGACTAGCTTCACTGCCTTCCTTCGAAGTTGCTTCGTATCATGCGCCACAATACGAATCGTCTTGCGATTCCCAACCGCCTCAGGTTCTACTTCGAAGTCCTTTAACTAATCAGGTGAAATAGTCATATCTGAGTCGTGAACGAACTTCCTTAGTTGGGAAACATGAAATACGTTGTGAACTCCCGCCATTTTCTCTGGTAAGTCAACTCTATATGCCAAATTCCCGACTAGTTCAAGAACAGGGAATGGGCCAACAAATCTTGGTGCCAACTTGCCTCTCCTGCCAAATCGAATCACACTCTTTAACGGAGAGCTCTTGACGAACACCAAGTCACCCACGGAGAATTTCAAGTCTCTTCTCCTCTTATCAACATAACTCTTCTGCCTGTCTTGGGCAGCTTTCATTCTTTGTTGAATGATCTTAATCTTGTCTGAAGTTTCCCTCACCACATCTGGTCCAAGCATAAACTTCTCACCAGTCTCTATCCAACATGATGGTGAGTTGCACGGTCTTCCGTACAAAGCTTCATATGGAGCCATACCGATACTGGATTGGTAGCTATTATTATATGCAAACTCTACTAGATGCAAATGTTCATCCCACGATCCACCAAAATCCAATATACAAGCTCTCAAGAGATCTTCCAATATACGATTCACCCTCTCCGTCTGACCGTCGGTATGAGGATGATATGCGGTACTAAGATGTAATCCTGACCCTAGAGCCTCTTGTAAGCTCTTCCAAAACCCACTAGTGAACAACGGGTCTTGGTCGCTCACAATACTTTTGGGTACTCCATGAAATCTCACTACCCACTTCATGTACAATTCTGCCAACTTGGCTGCCGTTCTGATCGATTTGACTGGTATAAATCTTGCACTCTTAGTCAATCGATCTACAATTACCCAAATGCTATCATATCCCGATCTAGTCCTTGGTAAACCATCGATGAAATCCATCGAGACTTGCTCCCATTTCCATTTGGGAATTTCTAATGGTTGCAACAACCCACTAGGCTTCTTTTTCTCGACTTTAACTAGCTGGCAATTCATGCATTTGGATATAAACTTCCCAACGTCTCTTTTCATCCCTTCCCAGTTGTAGGTTTGTCTCATGTCTCGATACATCTTATTACCACCGGGATGTATAGTTAGTTTTGAGTGATGACATTCTCTAAGCACTTCATCTCTCAAACCATTCACATTGGGCACAACTAGTCTTCCATTCTTCCGAAGCCATCCATCTCGATCAAGCCCATATACATTTATCTCCTCACTGTCGATGTTCATCTCTAACTTGGAGATGATTTCCAATAGATTAGGATCGTCCCTCTGACTGGAACCAATCCGCTCTATCAAAGTGGGTTTGATCGTCAAACTAGCTAGCATGACTGGATCCAATTCGCACTTTGGTCTGAAATCAAACCCCGCGATATACTCGAGTTGCTTCCATTCAAGAAACATTGCCCCTAAACTGGCATGTCTCCTACTCAAGGCATCGGCTACCGCATTACCTTTCCCAGGTGTATATGCGATATCAAAATCATACGAAGCCAAGAACTCTAACCATCTTTGCTGACGGAGATTCAGATCTTTCTGAGAGAAGAGATATTTAACAATTTATGATCGGTAAACAACTCAAATCTTTCTCCCAAGAGATAATGTCTCCACATCTTCAGTGCAAACACGATCGCTGCTAATTCCAAATCATGGGTAGGATACTTCTTCTCATGCGGCTTTAGCTGTCGACTAGCATAAGCTACAACCCTACCTCCTTGCATCAATACAACACCCAGTCCGGTACCACAAGCATCTGTGTATACCGTCATCTCTTCATTCCCTTTAGGAATGACTAACATTGGTGCACGCGTCAACTTCTCCTTTAGACTCTTGAAGGCATCCTCACACACTCCGTCCCAGACGAAGGACCGATTCTTCTTAGTCAATTGAGTCAACGGTGCTGCTATCTTGGAGAAGTCCTGGATAAACTTACGATAATATCCAGCTAATCCTAAGAAACTTCTTACATCTATTGCATTCTTGGGCGTAGGCCAATCCTGTACCGTAGCCACCTTCGCAGGGTCCACGGCAATACCACTCTCTGAAACAACATGACCCAAGAATCTCACTTCCCTTCTCCGAAAATGACACTTAGAGAATTTCGATTTCAATTGGTGTTTCCTCAACACCTCCATCACTATCCTCAAGTGTCCCTTGTGTTCCTCCTCTGTCCTTGAGTAAACAAGGATATCATCCACGAACACAAGAACAAACTTATTCAACTGATCTCTGAATACTCGATTCATAAGATCCACAAAATAGGCTGGTGCATTGGTCAACCCAAATGGCATGACCAACCACTCATAAAATCCAGACGGTGTCCTAAATGCCGTTTTCGGAACACTCTCATCCGCTACTCGTAACTGATGAAATCCTATCGCGAGGTCCAATTGGGAAAACACTCTAGCTCCTTCCAGCTGATCAAACAAATCATCTATCCGCGGTAGAGGATACTTATTCTTCCTCGTTACCTTATTCAACTCGCGATAGTCTACACACAAACGAAGGGAACCATCTGCCTTAGTGGAAAACACAAATGGTGCTCCCCACTCGGAGACACTCCTTCTAATAAATCCCTTCTTCAAAAGATTGCTGACTTGCACCCTGAACTCTCGCTGCTCCCTTGGTGCCATACGACGAAGTGGCATCACTATAGGTCTGGCATCTTTCACTAAATCAATACGGAACTCAATCTCTCGGTGTGGTGGAAGTCCGGTCACCTCCTCGAAGACGTCCGGATACTGGCCAACCACGGGCACATCTGACAACTCATCCTGCGGGATGTCGAGGGAATTTACAAAACTAGCCATAACCCCATCACTAGGTAGACTACCAAACACTACCCTCCGCCCATCATTCGCCCTCACTGTCACCAAAAAGCCCGCACAGTCTACCACCACCCCGTATCTTTGGAGCCAATCGACTCCCAATATAATGCCATACCCAGTAGAGCCCAAAACAAAGCAATCACAAACAAACATACATGCATGACTCGATAAGACCAAATTCCTGCAAATCATACTAAGGCTAGTCGAACCACCAATCGGGTTCGTCACAACCAATGGTCTATCGACTATCTCGGGTTCCAGTCCCAACCTATCTACCAGGTCACTAGATATGAAGGAACGGGAAGCCCCAGTATCAAACAAAACTCGAACTGGTACATCATAAATAGACAGCATACCTTGAGTAACAACATTCTTTCCTTTCTCCGCCGCAGTTGGGGCATTCGACGAAGAAGGAACAGCATCAATAGCATATGCTTTCACAATCTGCTTCTCCTTAAGAGGTTGCGGACACTTATCCTTATGATGTCCCACTTGACCACAGTTGTAGCACTTCCTTTCCGCTGGCTTGGCCCGACATTCTTTAGCATAATGGCCCTTCTTACCACAGCTGAAGCACTCAACATCCTTCTTGCTCTTTTTCTGGCCACCTTTAGATTGGTCCTGCTTCCTCTTATTCAGAGAGTTATTCTTGCCTCCACCGCCTGCTTGCGGCTTTGGCCCTTCTGCAGATGCAGCCTCAGTCTTTGACTTAGGGTAAAGACTCTCTGATCTCAAAGCTTTCCCCGCGATCGATTCAAAAGTCTCATCGATGTGGTTGATAAGCCTCTCCCCCAAGTATCCATCCAAGCTAGTAATGAACTTCTCATTCCTCTTCTCAGGAGTGTCGATAAGAGATAGTCCATACTTCGACAAAGTGTCGAACTCAGCAATATAGTCAGAAACTGCCCTTCCGTTCTGCTTGAGTTCCAAGAGCCTCTTGAACAACGCTGACTTCTGGGCAGCTGGAATAAACTTCTCGCTAAAGCGAGCCTTGAACTGAACCCAACTAACCTGGTCTTCAAGAGTAGCTGTTCTAATGGCGTTCCACCAATTCATCGCTCGCCCTTGCAGCTGACGAGACGCTAACCTTCTCTTCATCGCATCTTCAAGACCCAAGTCATCGAAGATACGGTCACAGCTATCCATCCGGTCCTGAACATCCGTGGCCGACTCCGTTCCGTGGAACGACTTTCCACCAAGGTTAGTGTAATCTTTGCACAACTTGGTGAAATCGACCCTAGGCGCCTATACTACTGGGCCAACACCAACCCCGGGATTGGGAACTGCCCCTTGCACTTCTCTAAGCATGTCTCATGAGGTTAGTAAACATCACCCTCATGTCAGCGGCATTCCCATGGTTGGTCCCTCTACCAGCACCCCTCGTGTCTTGGCTCATCGTCAATCTGAAAAAGGGAAACGATTAACGACCCCATAGTGGTGCTCGTGCAGTGCGACTTCATTCTTATACTACTAATAGTATATATATATATATACATAGCTTTGAAAACCAAAGTAATCACAAATACGCACTCTCATATACGTACTATCTCTCCCTAGTGTCTTTCCCTAGGTTAACTATGCAACCTAGAGCTCTGATACCAAGTGTGACGGCCTGCCCCGCACCAACCGATATTTACTCCAAAAGTGCGCTGTACACATGTCCAGTTAGCACGGAACGGCTCGTCAGAAGGAAAAGGAAGAAGGAAATGAACATACAAAGAACCTGTAGAATGTCTCACAGCGCATAGAATAAAATATAATAATAACATACTTGACATAAAACAGGAGAGACAGTGCATAAGCTGAAAACCAGAAATAAACATCATAGCAGCGGAAATCCAAAATACAGCTTATTACAACTTTCAAACTGTCTCAAAGCAAAAGTAAGATAAAGGAGGTACACTACTAATGCCCAAGTAGCGACCACCAACGACACAGGGAGAATGCATATATATATATATATATATATATATATATATATATATATATATATATATATATATCATACGTGGAAGCCTCCTGCCCGCCTCCGAATCAGCTACTCGCGCACCACCAGCTAACCTGTCTCTAATCTGCTCGTGTGAGCACCCAGAGTAATAAGAGGAGACATAAAACTCTGGGTCAGACATAAAGCCTGGTATGAGCGATAAGCATCTAAAGTGAATAATAACAGGTAGACTAAAACATACCTGAACCTGGACCTGCAACCAAAGAGTTAGCACTACATACTGTACAACACTCTAAGGTACCATATCAAGCAGTGTAAAGATACGGAGGTGGGGAGAGGTGTGCACGTCAAAATGATGGCAAACAATCAAACATAACATCCATCCTCACATCTCTCACTCAGTGCGTAAAGCATACGATATTCACCACTTCGATCACCCAACATACCTTGCTACGATCACTCTGCCCCATGAAGTCATAAATGGCTTCACTGCACTGATAACGTAGCCACTAATTCCTCGATATGTCCACTTGCCCCATGGATTTATTCACCCCATCTGCGCTGGCTCATAGCCTTATCAATCCTTACTATGTCCACTTGCCCCATGGAGTTGTTCACCCCATCTGCGCTGGCTCATAGTCTTACTACGCATCACCTTGCCCCTCAGGTCATAATGACCCTACTGCACTGATAACGTAGTCTTGCTACCATCACCTTGCCCCTCAGGTCATAATGACCCTACTGCACTGATAAGTAGCCATCATTCATTTTTAGTGGTGAATCGAAGTTATGAACGTCGACAACTCCTTAGCACACGTCCCGCAACAAAGTCCAACCATGAAGTGAACTCATTTGTTCCCAACTGGATCCTGAGCTCTAGCTTCCCATATTGGACTACCTTTGCATCTCGGGTTATTAGTCAATACTGGGTCGGGTCGGGTTCTTCCTCAAGCCATCGGTTCGGGTTGGGTATCCTCCATCTGTTCGGGTCGGGTCTTCTTCTGGTGCGGTTCGGGTCGGGTGTCCTCCATCGGTTTGGGTCGGGTGTTTCTCCTCGGTTCGGGTCGGGTGCCATTCCCCTCCAGTTCGTGCTTCCGCTCCGATCCGCCTCCTCATCCTTCACATGCTCCTATCCGACCCATCTTCATGCTTCCGCTCCGATCCGTCCTCTTTACTCCGATCCGATCCCAGTACAGTTAGCGTGGCCTACCTTTTTGCCACTTTTCCCAAGTGTCAGGTTCCGATCCGATCGAATCCCTTGCCCAGTTCAACATGTCCGATCCGAGCCCCTTATCCGATCCGATCCGAAACCTGCACTGTTTTCTGAAACTGTTCCAGCAAGTGTTTACGCCATTCGACGACGTTTTCGACCATTCTAACTATTGAAATCAATCACAAAGCATTTCATACAGTCATAGCAACATGCATAATCAACCACAAACATCAAAACATCAATATGATAGGTTAAAATGGATCAAACATACCCCAATACCCCATATTTCCCCTTAAGCATGTTTAGGTGAAACTAATGATAGGATTAGCAAAACTTAACCAAACTCACCCAAATTCATACCAGAGGTCTAAAACATCATTTAGGAATTTATAAACATTTTTCCCGAATTTATTAGTGTATAAATTCGCTAATTAACACTAATTACCCTTAACTAACCATAATTAGTGTAAAACTATGCAAATCACTCACCTTAGCCACAAAATAAACTAAGATCTGAAATAAATCTCTGATTTGATGTGAATCCCAATGCTAAACAGCAGCTCCAATGTTGCTTTGGTGTAGATCTTCCTTGATTAGAGGTTGCTAAGCCAAATCCTTGACCAAAAGGTGATTTGGAGGTGATTTAGAGGTTGGAGGCCATTTTTAAGGTTCCTTGGTGATAAGTGGAGGCTAGAAAACTGAAATGAAATGACTCTCTATCTCATTTCAGCCTCCCCATAACCCTAATCTCGAAATGGGTTATGGGCCTACTCATTAATCACCCGATTTGGCCTGGTTAAGCAGTTTTTCACCCTCCAAACCTTATTTTAGCCATATCTCCCAAACGGTAAGTCCGTTTGGCTATTATGACCACTCTAAGGAAAGGTAAACCATCAAACGAATCTAATGGAAGTGGTTTCAGGTCAAAATTCCTTTCCAATCAAAAGTTATGGCCAAAACAGTACCAACTAGGGGCAAAATGGTCATTTAAAAATCGACAAAAATCGTAAACACGGGGAATGACTCTAATAGATGTTTCCCAAAGTTACATGACCATACGTCTTCATACGGGAAAGAAATAAATATTCTACGATCCTCCGATGCGTAGAATGCGGGTCGTTACACCTTATCACAAGCAAATCCTAGTATCATCCTTAAATCACCACTCAAATGCAACTTAATCAAGTTATTAGAATCAAATCCATCATTCTCTAACCTAAATTAAGAGTCATGCAATGCATATAAGATCTGCATGTCAACATATATTTCATGAGCATTTATCAATAATAGTAAAATATACCATGTGAAGTTGTAGAATAGATCTTTCCAATATAATTAGCAAACGTCTATATAATATAATGGATTTGAGAATTTAGAAAAGTGTAGTTTGATGTTACATCTATGATAACATTTTAAATTTGAATCACAACATTTTTGGTAGTTTACGTTGATATCAAAATATCAGCACCAAAGGTATTACAACAATTAATGAAGATAAATATTTATTACTTCCTTTTCAACTATTTTTTAAATATATTTGTATATTTTGTAGTTTTATTTATTTCAAAGATAAAACATTCGGATTAGACATTCATATAGATAATACTCATTCATTATTTTACATTTATAGTTCCTTATAAAATCTAAGGTGCGGTAGTTTTTAATGAAGTGAATTTCAATTTAGTTCTTTTTTGTTAACGCCAAAATCGAAGCGGAACGGTCGAGATCTTAGTTTTCTAGCTAAAGCCTCTAATTTTGATGGGAAATTAATTTGGCTTACGAATGTATAATATGTTGACATTCAAAATTATCTTTGATGGTGAAGTAACCTTATTTATGTTTGACTAGTACAAGGCCCATGCCGATGATGCGAGTGAGATTATCTTGTAATTAAGTTTTGTGCCATTTTATGTTTTACAAAGTGGAGTTTGAGCACCACCTTTATTAATAGGCGTTGTTTTATTGTAAATACTTAGTAACGAATCAAGAATTAAATTTGTTTGAAATCCAGTTACATTACAATCATTTTGAGAAAATAAATGAAATGTTTATACTTGATATATAGATTGTATATAGATTTGTTTGTATGGATATATATTAAATCAATTCATTTTTATTGATTGTCATCATATTGTTACCCAATATATGTTGGAGCTATATACCCTAATCATACCATATATACATAAATAACTACGCTAATTTGACCAAAATTAAGACCCAAAAGCACATTCATACAGCCCTCTTGGGTGCCTCTTGTAAACCAATACTTCGTTTGCATTAAGCGATTATAGTAACCGTCCTTTTCCAGCACATGTCTCCTTAGAACTTGGACCTCAGGAAACTCCATTTTTGGTTTAACCTAGGTATTGTTTGGTACATTTTTTCAATAGTACATTATCACAACTAATCAAGCAATGTTAGATTAAAAAATATAATGTTTTTTCTTCTAAATACGATTCAATTCAAATGGAGAAAACATGTACTTTTTAGTGCATTTAGAGTATGATGGTTTTCACCATCATGTAAGTAACCACATATGGGTCTATGGTAGAAGTTCGCCCCCTATTCTCAAAATAACATGTGAATTGTTATAAATATACATAATACCAAGTTATATGTCAATATATTATCATGGATAAAAGGTTGAAATGTGTATGAAAAGTTATGAAGTGGGGTAGTAACATTTGCCTTCCTTCTCTATGTGGTGGCTAACGCGAATTGATTCATCTTGGTTAGCAGCTACCTAAATATAGCATACAGATATTGTTTACTGTAAATTTTACATTTCATTTGTTCTAAAACACTCAACATACGCAAAAAAAAATATCGTCATACTCATTTAATTGTGTTGATATCAACGATCTCCTGGTTTCCAGTGAGAGCATCCCCAACAGGGGGGTTGCTCATGGTCAATTCGAGGGGGTTGACACGAGCAACCCCCCCAACGCGGCCAAGGGTTAAAACACTTGGTCGGTGTTGGGAAAGTCGGTTACCCTTAACCAGTTTTCCCAACACCAGTTAAGGGTTTTAACCCTTAACCGCGTGTCGGGTCCCCCCCTATTTGTTTGCACCCGTCTCACTTTGCTCTCAAACCCTCGCAGCCGCCACTCCTTCCTTCCTTCTTCCTCCGCCGAAAGCTCCATTCCTCTTTAAAAAAAATGCGAAGATTGGGTAAAGCTATTTTTGGTTCTGGAAGTCGTAATGCCTCCAATAACAATGCACAAGGGGAGAATGAACCGGTTAAAGACACTTGTCCAACAGACGCTCGTCATTCAAAAGCCATTCGGAGAAGACGGCTTGCTAAAGCCGGTGTTTATGCTGCATTGGATCCACACATCGATGTTAATTTGTCTGCAGATAAAACGTTGGCTAATTTTCGCGAACTGCCTGAAGGGGAAAGACACCTTACCGATAACTTGAAGTCGTTGTTTGAGGTATAACTTCTTAATCTGGTTAGTGTATTAGTCGGTACTTGATCAAGAAGTGTGTCGTACGAACTTTAGTTATATTTTTGTATGTTTTAGGCTCGTACTGATCGTATACGAGGATCGTGGGTTAGTATCGTCCATTTGTATAAGACGTGCGTACGACACATACAGAATTATTGCAGGATATCTTAGAAGTATTGTTTTTGGAGATTTCTTGAGTACATAATTTTTATGAACCCACTTACATATTACGTATGTTAGAAAATGAAATATATTTTATTGATTTGAATATTTTTAATTTGCATCCTTAGGTATTGAAAACCTGTACAATAATGATGTTCAATTATGTGGTGCTTTTGCCGTGTGTTGGTGGAAAACGGCACATACATTTCACTTTAGTTTTGGAGAGATGGGTATTACGCCACTGGATTTTACCATGCTTACTGGCATACCAATTGGTCAGGGTGCCACTTTATCATATGATGAGCTATATCAGCGGTATGATTTATTTGCTAGTATATTTCCACATTTGAACTTACGAGGGGGAGGCTTAACAAACAATCATCATATCAGAACCTCTTTCATGAAGCAAGCCGTAATGGACTTAGTGGAACATCAGCCTGCAGTTCACCACTTAGAGATTCTTAGATTGTTTATATTATATATGATGGGTAATTTATTCTTCACGAATTCATCAAACACATTGTCATGTGGATATGTAGTTGTTGTTGCGGGCATGTCGATCGACAGTACTCATGTTACATATGACTGGGGTACGCCGATTTTAGCTCATTTGTATAGGGGTTTGGACCAGTAGTACACTGTTAAGGCTCATGGTTCGTCGATTACTGGTTTTTGGGAGGTTCTGCAGTATTGGTATTTTGAGTACTTTCATAACATGGCATTTCCGACATTGGATCCTACACTATCACATTTCTACCCTCGTGCGAAAGCTTGGGCGCCCGAGAATCAGCGGGTTGTACCAGGAGGTGATTGCCATCATGTATTTGCAGTGGCTCGTACTCAGATAGAGATGAGGACCACACGAGAGTCAGTTCTATGGCGTCCGTTTGTCGATTCCCCGTTCTTGCTAGGCCCAACGCAGCAGCACGCTCTATTTTTGTCAGGTAGACGATTTCCTTTGGTATCGTCACCACCCGCTTTAGGATGTTATTGGTACTTGGGGGAGCGCTGTTGGCAACAGTTACTCGATGTCGACGCTGTTCCCGATGATTCCCACCCTGATACAGGTCATTTACGGGTCTATTCCAGTGCTGATTTACAGCAGTATGCCGGTGAGTGGTGGCCGGCTGATAGATTTATCATTACCGGTAGAGAATACATTACTTTTTGGGGATCTTTTTATGAGCGTACTAATACGACAACGTTTGTACATGTCGCCGGAGTTGATTTTGTTTGTCCTTCCGCCTACACTCCTTTTGGTGATCCATGTGTTTTACGCGACATGTCTTAGAGTACCCTTACTTTGCATAGGCCTCCTCATCATCAGCCTCCTCAGCTGCCTTGCTATCCTCCTCAGCCTCCTCGTCAACACCCTCCTCAGCCACCTCACTCGACTACGCCGACGAGTTATGGTTGGACCGTGGGCATTCCTGGGACATCCGGTCCGGATACGTATGTTGATATTTCACGGCCTACTGTCACACAGTTTCCAGATCCCGCTGTTCATCCCTATGAGGAATTATATCTTATGCATGTTGGTCTTCGAGATACGATGTATAGAGAGCATAAGCGCGCAGTTGATGAGTTGACGACTCACATTACCGAGCTAACTTCTGCGGATGACGAGCGATATCATCCTATACGACGAGTAGATGACGACGATGATGATGATGACGATGACCATGGCTATAGTGGACAAGCAGCACCTCTTGCGGATGATTCGTGGATATTTGGTGATATACCTTAGATTCAGTTTATGTGATATGTTAGTTTTGTTATATGTATTCTTACGTTATCCTTTAGTGTGGTGTAGTAGTAATTTTATGTAGTATGTGCGATCTTGTTGTTATCTTATTTGTTAGACTGTGATGATTGTATTGTAGTTGTATGTGTGTAAAAAGCATCTCGTTTGGGTTTAGTGGTTGTACTGTATTGTTATCTTCATGTCTCTTTCTGTTGTACCTTGTAACTTATCTTGTTATTGTTAATACTCGTGTTGTTTATTTTTATCAATAGCACCAATAGATCAAACAATAAACTTAAGGATACAACACCGATACATTCAACAATAAGCGTAAAGATACAAAAGCTTGTAAAGACAAAACAACTAACGATAGTAGATTCAGTACGCAAACACATTAATTGTTACTCTCATTCAAAGAGGTTCGAAGTCGCCTACTCTCTTGCTCTAACTCGTTGGCGTAAGAAATTGCCTTTGGAGGGAAACGCTCGTCTATCCACTCGAAATAATTGCATCCGTTAGGCCATATCGAGCATAACTGGATCCTCCGACCAATATTCTCTCCGTCAGCCCGGACTACCACCTCTACCGCATAACCACAGTGGCAACAAACAGGATAGGAGTTAACTACCTGCTCGTTATGTAACAACCCTGAATTTTGGGGTAAATTTAAAATTTTATTTTAAGTTATTTTAATGGGTTTTGATATGTAAAATAATAATAATGATTAAAAATTTATTTCAATCGAAGTTAGGATGAATAATTTAATTTTAATTATAAGGAGTTAGAAATAGCGCGGTAGTTTGAAAAGTAAAACTTGAACTTTGACTGACTGTACAGGATGTAAAATTTAACGGATTTTAGTGAAACCAAAAATATTAGAATCTATTTAAAAATATCTTTCTAACGAATCTGAAAATTTGAAATTTCATAGCGGGAATCAAAAGTTATGCCCAATTTAAAATTTAGAAAGGTCGCTATGAAATTTATATATTATATATGAAGGTCAAAAATGCTACTTTCTGCATACGAAGAAATTTGGACCCAAAACCACTTTCATTGAGTTCAGAATGATGTTTCTGCATTTAAAAAGTATAAAAACTTATATATTTCGAGTTTCAGAAATTATTTGTTTAAAAATGTATTTAATATATACTCCTTGAAAAAGGCCATTTTTCAAATAGGCTCAGAATTGAACGAAATTAATTTTTCTAGGTCCGCAACGTCAAAACATAGCTAAAGATATTTTTCGGGAATTTTTGGAATTAATTTGTGACCCCGGTGAATTTTTACGTATGGTTGTATTAAAAATTAAATGATTTATATTAAAAATTAAATGATTTATATTAAAAATAAAGAAACCATGCTGTAGACTTCGAAATTGGGCTTCACCACTAGCGCCATTGCGTTCAGAAGACGTCAAAACCTATTGATAGACAGTGAGCATGCCTAATTCTGAGTTCGGGCCAAATTGGGCCTTAATGGGCTAATTAACTAATTAAATAATAATATAAATAATTAGAAAACCTAAGAAACACTATTCATCATCTTTGCTCCAGCCGCCACTTGCAATTTCCATGGCCTAGAATGGCTGATTCTTCCTTCCTCAAATTCTCCCAATCCACAAAGAATTAAACCTCACTCTTCATACCATATCAAAGCTCTCTTCCTCCTCTTCGATTCTATATGGAGATGATGAGATTTAATGAAGTAATTTGGCCAGAAAATGCTCCCCAACCTGCGGCCAAAACAGCCCCATCGCCCCCTGTAGGCCCCACCGCACCTCCCCTCCCTCCCGGAGCACGTAGCCCTCTCCTCCCTCTCTGATATGCCACCTTCCGATCGTCTCCAAGCTTCACCAATTTAGAGATAAGTGGAGACCTAGTTTTGAAGGCTATGGGTTCAAAATAGAAAAAGGTAGCAGCCTTGAACGATGAAGAGGAAGAAAGGGGTATTTTTCCCTTTTATTTAATTAATTAATTTAAATTCAATTTTGTCAATCTTAATTAAACCATATCTTGCTCATACGAACTCGGATTCGAACGATTTCAGGTGCGCCACGATCGTGAGACCGAGACATTCGTGATGAAACTAACTAGACCTGATTCTGAGCAAGTTGAAAGTTGGCCAATTTTTGGATTTGAACGGCTTAGAAATTCAAAACGATGTGAGATTTCTATTTTAAAGTTTATGTTTTTATTCCTCGATGCTTGAATCTCATATGTATGTATTTATATAATCAAATTTGTGTTTGTTGTAGTTAAATTTTGTTGTTTGTGATGGGTGATTGATTGTATTGTTTGTGTGCTATAGATCTGGTCATGTATAACCAGAATTCTCCATTGTTTGAATCTGAGTGATGAAGCTGAGCATTATTTTGAATTAATGTTGATAATAATTTATAAAGATATTAACACTTTTTTTTAATAAAAGCTTGAAACTTAATTTGTGTGAAATATAAAGATTTAATCTTTGTTAAATATAAAAACTGTATCTTTTTTATTGTAAATAAAAGTTTCATTTTTGGGTTTTAAATATAAAAATATCAGTTTTGTTAATATAAAAGGACATCATTTGGTCTTTGTTTTGTTAATATAAAAAGACATCATTTTTGTCTTTGTTTTGTTAATATAAAAAGATATCATTTTTGTTAAAAAGAAAAGAATGATTTTCACTGTCATTTGTTAAAATGAAATTGACATTATTTTGCACTGTCATTTGTTAGAAATGTAATAAACAATATATACACCGTTATGTGATAAGTTAGGAAATGAACAATATTTACACTGTTATGTGATTAGTTAGGAAATGAACAATTTTTACACCGTTATGTGTTAAGTTAGAAATAGAACATTACTTCCGCCGTCATTTTATTAGAAATGAAAAATAGGTCATTGATTTCATTAGTTAAAAATGAAAATTACATTTTCACTTAATAAGATGAATAAGAAGAAAAGATTACATATTCATGTAATGAGATTAAAAAGTAGGAAGTTTACATTTTCATGTAAATAAGATGGAAAAGAAGTAAAGTTATATTTTTTCCTAATGTAAATAAGAAAAGAAGTAAAGCTTACATTTTTAATGTAAATAAGATTAAAAAGGAAAATTTACATTTTTAATGTAAATAGAAAAGTTTACATTTTCTTAATGTAATATTAGAAAACTGAGAAAAGAATCATATTTCATTATGAAATATGATTTACATTAAAAACATATCTTTAATGTAATATTAGAAAACTTAGTAAGTATCATATTTTTATTAAGAAGTACGGTTTACATATAAAATACATTTTTTATGTAATAGTAGAAACATAGTAGGATGAGGTTACAATAAAAAGTAGAAGTTAGAATTTAAAAAGATTACCTTTTTAATTGTCAATATGTTAAATTAAGACGATTTGTTTCCAAAACGTTATCAATCTTGAATTAAAGGAATGTTTTTATTTTATATTCAATTAATGGAATTAATAGACGTTGATTTAGAAAGATTACGTCTTTATTGTCTAAAAGTTACAATAAAAGGATTCAATAAAAAAGATTACATCTTTGGTGTCGATATGTTAAAGTAAAAAAAATATGGTCTCAAAATGGAACATCTTGAAAAGGGTTTTTATTATAAAATCATAATAATATGGAAAGTTATAATTTATATTAAGATATTTGAAATCAAGATATTTAGAAATAAAGAATATCTTAAAATTAAGATTCCTTAATGGAAGGGATAATTTCAAATAATATATTTTGGAAAAAATTAATTATAATTATAAATTATAATTGTGCTTGGACACGAGGTTAGGTTACATTTATGGTGGAAGTCTGCCTGGACCCGACCAGCATATCCATCAGCCACTAATGTTGAACCTAATGTGAGAGGTCCAAGTGCACAAATACGAAACGGGCCATGACACGAGGTTAAGCCCAACTTGTGGAATAAGTCGGCCCGGAACCGACCGGCACATCCAGCATCCACATGTCGTAGGCTTAATGTGAGAGTCTAGCCCATTATAAAATACAAATGGATAAGAAAATGAGTTGGGCTATTTAATCTGTTTTAAAAATAGCAACGCATTTTTAAAAACCCGAACGAGTTTATCGATTTATTTTGTCCATTTTATAATGAATATTAAAAGAGAAATTTCAAAATTAATATTTTGGAAAATAATATTATTATAAAAGGATAACGTATAGAATAATCAATTTTTAGATTATAGTTGGAATCATGAAAATGCATATGAAAATGAAATCAAGTTTTTTTTTAGTGTAACATAAGTGCATAAGAAATAAATATAATCATTTGTTTTTAATGTCATTTAATTGCATATGAAAATAAAATCATGTTTGGAGTAGCGTTAATGCATATGAAATAAAAACATGTGTTGGAATCATGTGAATGCATATGAAATAGCTTCATATTTTAAAGTCATGTTAATTATATGAAATATAATCGTATTTTTAATGTTATGTTAATATATGAAATTTAAAATATATTTCAATGTTATGTTATTATCTCAAAAATAAATATATTTTTAAGATCATGTTCATATATTGAAGATGAAACATGTTTTCAGTGTCATGTTCATATATTAAAATGAGGCATAATTTTAGTGTCATTTTCATTGGAAAGAATTAAACGTTTAAGGACTTCAATTTCATATAAGTTGACTCCAATGAAAAGATAGTAATTGAATAAAAGTAAAAGTTACATTTTTCATGTAATTGAATTAAAGTGAAATTACATTTTTCATGTAAAAGAACAACAGTATGAAATTTGCATATTTATGTAAAAAGATTTTTAGTAAAGATTATAACGATGAAATGTACATTTTAATGAATGGGTTTTCATTAAAAAGAATAAGAACTAGAAATGTACATTTTAATGAATGGATTTTCGTTAAAAAGAATAAGGTAACAAAATATACATTTTGTGTAATTTGAAAGATGAAAGAAAAATGTACATTGTTGTGTATAGTATGTGAATGTGAATTATAATAAAAATAAATAAAACATTGTTGTGTGTCATGTTATACGTTGATATTATATATACAAATAGGGATATTTGTTGTTAGCAAAATATATGGGTGAAGGAATTATATATAATTATATATATAGAAATTAAAATCAAACGAATCGAGCGTGGTAGTTCGCATTTTGGAATCATGCCTTTAAACGATTATACCGAAAGATCCGACTGTCGGATTTTCCCAAAACTGAAACCATTAGGTTCGCCTTGGGAAGATCTTTCCAACCATATAAATTGTGTTAAAATCCAACGGTTAGATTTAGAGAAATGTGTAAAACAAATTTGGGTGAGAACAGCGCCAAGGTCTCCTATTGATATGAAGTGTTGTTAAATAAAATTCAAGTATCTTTATATAAATAAAAATACAGATTAATCGTTATAAATTAGTAATATTAACGCTAAGAAATGATTTTAAATTATATATACGCAAGGATCATTTGAAAAGTCCGAGTTCAATATCATTTCAAATGATCATTCGTCGATCTAAGTCGAAGAGTTGAAGACGGTGATTGAAGACCGACGATCTTCATGTCGAATGGATGAGTTACCATTGACGCCCATGATTTGAGTAGCTACCTTGAAGGGGCTACAATGGTGACCATCCAGACTACTTGTTGATTGTTCGGATATGCGAGGTATAAGGTGCCTCCGGTTTCGTTCGGACCCAGAACGGACTATAAAATGGATTGTATGTCTGACGTTGTATTCCTTTATACGGTATTCGTTGATCTCTGCTAAATATATATCTGTTTGGTGATTAACACTCTTCTCTAAGACGTACGAGCTTAGAGGTTATATATTGGTAGGAATCAATGGTATGGTATGGATTGACAATGTGGCATGCTAAGATGCAAATGATCAAGGCTTTTATTGAAAAGCAGGCCTTGATGATCAAAGCACAACTTGAATAATCATAGCTTTGTGTATAAAGTAGCTTCACGAGACTCACAATCCGGTTGGAGTCTAAAGCGGGAGAAGGGAACGTAGGGAAAGCAGCACGTTTCTTTCTAACTAGAAGTGGTGTTTGGTTTTTACACGGCCCGACATTTTACTTATGTGGATGATGGAATGAGGCGCCTCGGATGTTAGGTCCTTTAGGACTGGGAAACGTGTGTTCAGGAATAACTAATCCGCAAAGTCGTATGTGCGGACCGGCCCTGCAGCTTTCCAAGGGTTCACTGCGGGGGATCCTGAGACATTAGCTAGAGTGTCTCGAATCGGTAAGGAGCTCCTCTCTAGCCTTGACTCATGATGGAAACCCAATTTCCAATACGACACCATGCAGTTTTGATTGTAGAACTAGTATGGAGGCATAGTATATGGTAGCTATGCTTCCTAGGATTGATACATTTACTTTGAAATGTTTTCGAAACACATATACACTAATAATAATATCAAATTCGTTTTTATCATACCAAGCATGTTTAATCATCATAAGGTAAAACTCTATCCTCTGGTTTGCGTTGCATTGTGTGATTGGACTTGAGTCTTATGATGATTCAATTTTTCTAAAAAGCATTGCGTTGTTTAAACGATTTACCTTAATTTATGCACCGGCAACCCATTGGAATAAAACCCATTCCGCGTTAGCGGCGTAGTCCTTGGATTTGCCTTATTGGTATTAGTTATATTAGTTAAGAATTCTCACACCAGTCCTACGACTGACTCGTAGTTTGTTTCACTTTGCAAACTCGGGTGCCCTCTTTTCCACACGGGTGGTCGAGTAGCTTTTTGCAGATATTTATCTCTTGAGCAGGATTCTGGATCGAAGCTTAAAGCTGCGTCTAGAGCATAGAAGTCTTCCGCTGTTTATTATATTTAATTTATTGAAATTTATCTTCCGCTGTAATTTGATTCAATGTACTCTGATATGTTCTATACTCTGATGTAACATTATTGTGATGTTTATAAAAGTCTGATGTTATTGTTCTGATGTTGTTGTATTCCCAAAGTTAACGTCTTTGGGTTTTGAACGGTCTTGGTCGATCTAACGATCGATCGGGTCGGGCGAAAACCGGGCTGTTACAGTTGGTATCAGAGCTCTAGTTAGCTCAAATCTTTGGGATACAACTCATTAGAACTGAACAAAAGACTCATCAGAGATTGGATTAGTAATATCCAATAAGAAAACTCATTAGAAATAGGATCAGCAGTATCCTAGAATGAGAAAACTCATTAGAGACGGGGTTAGTAACGCCCTAGAATGAGTTAAGAGTGCCGAGTTTATAATTAACGTATTTTTGATTGTATATAATCCGATCTTTAGAAAATATGATTTTTGAATATATAAAGTTATATATTTTAAAAGTTAATTAACAAATAAAATTATTTAAGATAGGATACTTAAACAACTTTTAGCTTCATTCCTTTTTAAGGACGAAAAGTTTTTAAGTGGGGGAGACTGTAACAACCCTGAATTTTGGGGTAAATTTAAAAATTTATTTTAAGTTATTTTAATAGGTTTTGATATGTAAAATAATAATAATGATTAAAAATTTATTTCAATCGAAGTTAGGATGAATAATTTAATTTTAATTATAAAAGGAGTTAGAAATAGCGCGGTAGTTTGAAAAGTCAAACTTGAACTTTGACTGACCATACAGGATGTAAAATTTAACGGATTTTAGTGAAACCAAAAATATTAGAATCTATTTAAAAATATCTTTCTAACAAATCTGAAAAATTGAAATTTCATAGCGGGAATCAAAAGTTATCCCTAGTTTAAAATTTAGGAAGGTCGCTATGAAATTTATATATTATATATAAAGGTCAAAAATGCTACTTTCTGCATACGAAGGAATTTGGACTCAAAACCACTTCCATTGAGTTCATAATAATGTTTCTGCATTTTAAAAGTATAAACACTAATATATTTCAAGTTTCGGAAATTATTTGTTTAAAAATGTATTTAATATATATGCCTTGAAAAGGGCCATTTTTCAAATAGGCTCAGAATTGAACGAAATTAATTTTTCTAGGTCCGCAGCGTCAAAACATAGCTAAAGATATTTTTCGGGAATTTTTGGAATTATTTTGTGACCCCGGTGAATTTTTACGTACGTTTGAATTAAAAATTAAATGATTTATATTAAAAATAAAGTAAACATGCTATAAACTTCGAAATTGGGCTTCGCCACTAGCGCCATTGCGTTCAGAAGACGTCAAAACCTTTTGATAGACAGTGAGCATGCCAAATTCTGAGTTCGGGCCAAATCGGGCCTTAATGGGCTAATTAACTAATTAAATAATAATATAAATAATTAGAAAACCTAAGAAACACTATTCATCATCTTTGCTCCAGCCGCCACTTGCAATTTCGATGGCCTAGAATGGCCGATTCTTCCTTCCTCAAATTCTCCCAATCCACAAAGAATTAAACCTCACTCTTCATACCATATCAAAGCTCTCTTCCTCCTCTTCAATTCTATACGGAGATGATGAGATTTAATTAAGTAATTTGGCCAGAAAATGCTCCCCAACCCGCGGCCAAAACAGCCCCGCCGCCCCCCTGTAGGCCCCACCGCACCTCCCCTCCCTCCCGGCTCACGTAGCCCTATCCTCCCTCTCCGATATGCCATCTTCCGATCGTCACCAAGCTTCACCAATTTAGAGATAAGTGGAGACCTAGTTTTAAAGGCTATGAGTTCAAAATAGAAAAAGGTAGCGGCCTTGAACGATGAAGAGGAAGAAAGGGGTATTTTCCCTTTTAATTAATTAATTAATTTAAATTCAATTTTGTCAATCTTAATTAAACCATATCATGCTCATACGAACTCGGATTCGAACGATTTCAGGTGCGCCACGATCGTGAGACCGAGACCTTTGCGATGAAACTGACTAGACCTGATTCTGAGCAAGTTAAAATTTGGCCAATTTTTGGATCTGAATGGCTCAGAAATTCAAAACGATGTGAGATTTCTATTTTAAAGTTTAGATTTTTATTCCTCGATGCTTGCATCTCATATGTACGTATTTATATAATCAAATCTGTGTTTGTTGTACTTAAATTTTGTTGTTTGTGATGGGTGACTGATTGTATTGTTTGTGTGCTATAGATCTGGTCATGTATAACCAGAATTCTCCATTATTTGAATCTGAGTGATGAATCTGAGCATTATTTTGAATTAATGTCGATAATAATTTATAAAGATTTTAACTTTTTTTTATAAAAGTTTGAAAATTTGTTTGTGTGAAATATAAAGATTTAACCTTTGTTAAATATAAAGATTGTATCTTTTTCATTGTAAATAAAAGTTTCATTTTTGGGTTTTAAATATAAAAATTTCAGTTTTGTTAATATAAAAAGATATCATTTTGGTCTTTGTTTTGTTAGTATAAAAAGACATCATTTTTGTCTTTGTTTTGTTAATATAAAAAGATATCATTTTTGTAAAAAAGAAAAGAATGATTTTCACTGTCATTTGTTAAAATGAAATTGACATTTATTTGCACCATCATTTGTTAGAAATGTAATGAACAATATTTACACCGTTATGTGATAAGTTAGGAAATGAACAATATTTACACTGTTATGTGATAAGTTAGGAAATGAACAATTTTTACACCGTTATGTGTTAAGTTAGAAACAGAACATTACTTCCGCCGCCATTTTATTTGAAATGAAAAATAGGTCATTGATTTCATTAGTTAAAAATGAAAATTACATTTTCACGTAATAAGATGAATAAGAAGAAAAGATTACATATTCGTGTAATGGGATTAAAAAGTAGGAAGTTTATATTTTCATGTAAATAAGATAGAAAAGAAGTAAAGTTACATTTTTCCTAATGTAAATAAGAAAAGAAGTAAAGCTTACATTTTTAATGTAAATAAGATTAAAAAGGAAAATTTACATTTTTAATGTAAATAGAAAATTTACATTTCTTAATGTAATATTAGAAAACTGAGAAAAGAATCATATTTCATTATGAAATATGATTTACATTAAAAACATATCTTTAATGTAATATTAGAAAACTTAGTAAGAACCACATTTTTGTTAAGAAGTACGGTTTACATTAAAAATACATTTTTAATGTAATAGTAGAAACATAGTAGGATGAGGTTACAATAAAAAGAAGAAGTTAGAATTTAAAAAGATTACCTTTTTAATTGTCAATATGTTAAATTAAAAAGATTTGTTTCCAAAACGTTATCAATCTTGAATTAAAGGAATGTTTTTATTTTATATTCAATTAATGGAATTAATAGACGTTGATTTAGAAAGATTACATCTTTATTGTCTAAAAGTTATAATAAAAGGATTCAATTAAAAAGATTACATTTTTGGTGTCAATATGTTAAAGTAAAAAAATTATGGTCTCAAAATGGAACATCTTGAAAAGGGTTGTTATTATAAAATCATAATAATATGGAAAGTTATAATTTATATTAAGATACTGGAAATCAAGATATTTAGAAATAAAGAATATCTTAAAATTAAGATTCCTTAATGGAAGGGATAATTTCAAATAATATATTTTGGAAAAAATTAATTATAATTATAAATTATAATTGTGCTTGGACACGAGGTTAGGTTACATTTGTGGTGGAAGTCTGCCCGGACCAGAGTGGCATATCCAGCAGCCTCTAATGTTGAACCTAATGTGAGAGGTCCAAGTGCACAAATACGAAACGGGCCATGACACGAGGTTAAGCCCAACTTGTGGAATAAGTCCGCCCGGAACCGACCGGCACATCCAGCATCAACAGGTCGTAGGCTTAATGTGAGAGGTCTAGCCCATTATAAAATACAAATGGATAAGAAAATGAGTTGGGCTATTTAATCTGTTTTAAAAATAGCAACGCATTTTTAAAAACCTGAACGAGTTTATCGATTTATTTTGTCCATTTTATAATGAATATTAAAAGAGAAATTTCAAAATTAATATTTTGGAAAATAATATTATTATAAAAGGATAACATATAGAATATTAGATTATAGTTGGAATCATGAAAATGCATATGAAAATGAAATCATGTTTTTTTAAGTGTAACATGAGGGCATAAGAAATAAATATAATCATTTGTTTTTAATGTCATTTAATTGCATATGAAAATAAAATCATGTTTGGAGTAGCGTTAATGCATATGAAATAAAAACATGTGTTGGAATCATGTGAATGCATATGAAATAGCTTCATATTTTAAAGTCATGTTAATTATATGAAATATAATCGTATTTTTAATGTTATGTTAATATATGAAATTTAAAACATATTTCAATGTTATGTTATTATCTTAAAAATAAATATATTTTTAAGATCATGTTCATATATTGAAGATGAAACATGTTTTTAGTGTCATGTTCATATATTAAAATGAGGCATAATTTTAATGTCTTTTTCATTGGAAAGAATTAAACGTTTAAGGACTTCAATTTCATATAAGTTGACTCCAATGAAAAGATAGTAATTGAATAAAAGTAAAAGTTACATTTTTCATGTAATTAAATTAAAGTGAAATTACATTTTTCATGTAAAAGAACAACAGTATGAAATTTGCATATTTATGTAAAAAGATTTTCAGTAAAGATTATAACGATGAAATGTACATTTTAATGAATGGGTTTTCATTAAAAAGAATAAGGACTAGAAATGTACATTTTAATGAATGGATTTTCTTTAAAAAGAATAAGGAAACAAAATATACATTTTGTGTAATTTGAAAGATGAAAGAAAAATGTACATTGTTGTGTATAGTATGTGAATGTGAATTATAATAAAAAAAAAAACATTATTGTGTGTCATGTTATACCTTGATATTATATATACAAATAGGGATATTTGTTGTTAACAAAATATATGGATGAAGAAATTATATATAATTATATATATTGAAATTAAAATCAAACGAATCAAGTGTGGTAGTTCGCATTTTGGAATCATGCCTTTAAACGATTATACCGAAAGATCCGACTATCGGATTTTCCCAAAACTGAAACCGTTAGGTTCGCCTTGGGAAGATCTCTCCAACTATATGAATTGTGTTAAAATCCAACGGTTAAATTTAGAGAAATATGTAAAACAAATTTGGGTGAGAACAACGCCAAGGTCGCCTATTGATATGAAGTGTTGTTAAATAAAATTCAATTATCTTTATATAAATAAAAATAGAGATTAATCGTTATAAATTAATATTAACGCTAAGAAATGATTTTAAATTATATATACGCAAGGATCATTTGAAAAGTCCGAGTTCAATCTCATTTCAAATGATCATTCGTCGATCGAAGTCGAAGAGTTGAAGACGGTGATTGAAGGTCGATGATCTTCATGTCGAATGGATGAGTTACCATTGACGCCCATGATTGGAGTAGCTACCTTGAAGGGGATACAATGGTGACTGTCCAGACTACTTGTTGATTGTTCGGATATGCGAGGTATAAGGTGCCTCCGGTTTCGTTTAGACCCAGAACGGACTTGAAAATGGATTGTATGTCTGACGTTGTATTCCTTTATACGGTATCTGTTGATCTCTTCTAAATATATATCTGTTTAGTGATTAACACCCTTCTCTAAGACGTATGAGCTTAGAGGTTATATATTGGTAGGAATCAATGGTATGGTATGGATTGACAATGTGGCATGCTAAGATGCAAATGATCAAGGCTTTTGTTGAAAAGCAGGCCTTGTAGTTGATGATCAAAGCACAGCTTGAATAAGCATAGCTTTGTGTATAACGTAGCTTCACGAGCCTCACAACCCGGTTGGAGTCTAAAACGGGAGAAGGGAACGCAGGGAGAGCATCGCGTTTCTTTCTAGCTAGAAGTGGTGTTTGGTTTTTACACGGCCCGACATTTTACTTATGTGGATGATGGAATGAGGCGCCTCGGATGTTAGGTCCTATAGGACTGGGAAACGTGTGTTCTGGAATAACTAATCCGCAAAATCAAATGTGCGGACCGGCCCTGCAGTTTTCCAAGGGTTCACTGCGGGGGATCCTGAGACATTAGCTAGAGTGTCTCGAGTCGGTAAGGAGCTCCTCCCTAGCCTTGACTCATGATGGAAACCCAATTTCCAATACGACACCATGTGGTTTTGATTATAGAACTAGTATGGAGGCGTAGTATATGGTAGCTATGCTTCGTAGGATTGATACATTTACTTTGAAATGTTTTTGAAACATATATACCCTAATAATAATATCAAATTCGTTTTTATCATACCAAGCATGTTTAATCATCATAAGGTAAAACTCTATCCTCTGGTTTGCGTTGCATTGTGTGATGGGACTTGAGTCTTATGATGATTCCATTTTTCTAAAAAGCATTGCGTTGTTTAAACGATTTACCTTAATTTATGCACCGGCAATCCATTGGAATAAAACCCGTTCCGCGTTTGCGGCGTGGTCCTTGGATTTGCCTTATTGCTATTAGTTATATTAGTTAAGAATTCTCACACCAGTCCCATGATTGACTCGTAGTTTGTTTCACTTTGCAAACTCGGGTGCCCTCTTTTCCACACGGGCGGTCGAGTAGCTTTTTGCAGATATTTATCTCTTGAGCAGGATTCTGGATCGAAGCTTAAAGCTGCGTCCAGAGCATAGAAGTCTTCCGTTGTTTATTGTATTTAATTTTTTGAAATTTATCTTCCGCTGTAATTTGATTCAATGTACTCTGATATGTTCTGTACTCTGATGTAACATTATTGTGATGTTTATAAAAGTCTGATGTTATTGTTCTGATGTTGTTGTTTTCCCAAAGTTAACGTATTTGGGTTTCGAACGGTCTTAGTCGATTTTGCATTCGATTGGGTCCGGGCGAAACCCATGGCTGTTACACGTTAGGAGACTGGTTTACTGAAACTCGTCGTACCTCTTGATGACCTTCATCTGGAACAGTTGGAGGACGAGGGACTATAGCCGCTTGTAAGCGTTCTTCATTTACAGTTTGGACTACTTGATGACCTACATCTGGAACATGAGCAACCGGTGGACGAATCGTCATGCGGGCCAACTCCGGGTAGATTTGACGCAATTCCTCATAGTGCCGCTCTTGGTATTCGATATTCCAATCAATATCTGTTCTTGAACTTGTAGGAGGACGCTCAGGAATGTTTTGATCATAGTTCGAATCCACTGATGAGGGCCATGACCATGAAGAAATTTTTTTATTTTGGTGAAAATTTTGGTACAAGCTAACTACAACGTAGTAACCGTATATATTTATAGGGACAACATGTGGAGTAAACATGAAATGTTGCAATTCCTAATAAGGACTTGTCTACTATAGGAATCCGTTTACCATTCAACGTTGTATGGTTAAATTTGTAAACTTTATCGTTTCAAATTCCAATAAAGACTGGTCCATTCTCCGGACAAACATGATAAAGTGACAGAAAGGTGAAAGTGATACAACCAAACTATGTAATAAAGTGACATAAAGATAAAGTAACGCCAATTTCCAAGTAGAAGGAATCCACCCTATCCACTGAACACTATACACTGTACATTATACACTACACACCAAAGCTTATGTCGGTAGTAAAATAATTACTGATGTAACTGGACACTGATATAACTGTAGGGATCTCCTTTCGAATATTTTGAGGACGACCCAAACAGGACAAATGACTAATAAAGCATGACTGCATTATGGGAACTGTGCAAGATTGGAGCAGTCAATGAGCATGACTCACTATAGGCTTTGAAGATCTATTTATATGGCCCAGTTTTATGCCGTATTAATTCATAAGTAAATTACCACACAATCACAATTTGAGATATGAACAGCTGGGAAAATGACGACCAAGTTTCCATTACTCAACGACCTGGCAAAGAAATTGTGCGTGAAGGGAAGGTTTCCCAGCCACTACGTACAATCCGATCCAACCCTCTCTGCCGATGCGGACAGGAATCGGTCGTGGTTGTTGCCAATACTGAGAAAAATGCTGGTCGTCGGTTTTTGCTTGTGAATCCTACAAGAATCACAAGGTTTGTCCTGATCAAATTGAATGTTGTAACTTTAAGCAGTGGATTGACCCTCCCATGTGCGAACGTGGACGTCAATATGCACTGGAAGCGCAAGCCGAAATAAGACGCTTGAACAAGATTGTTGCTGATAAATCTCAAGCAGGACCTTTCCCTAGGCCGTGGTAGATATTTGTGTCTAATACATGTTTAATATTAATTTTATTTCGGAATTTCTGTTCGTGTGTTTAGTTGTCTTAGTTTCTATGACGTGGTTTGGTCGTACGCTTCTAAGTTGTTATTGTTGAAGTTTGTTTGAATGTTGTTGTAGTTTGTAAAACTGTTGTTGTTGTATGCTTGTAAGATTCGTTGTTGTTGTGCGTTGAATTTGTTGTCCCTGTGTTTAGTTGTAGTAGAAGGCGACCGTTGATGGTAAAAATAAATGCCAAAAGTTTTTGTGATGTTATTGTTAGCTGCGTTAACAAGTCCTATCCCACATAAATGACAACAGTATACGAAATTACTAGTCACTGCCTACATTTCTTGTGATGTGAATGGTCACTGCAGGGAATCTACCATAAAATATCACGAGAACGCAGTAAGGAGTAGTCCACCTTGTTGAAATGTAGCTATCGGCAGTACATTATCCTTATAAGTACTGCATATTTGATAATCTTTCCTATTCCTTTTATATCTTCAAGCATCACCGTTCCTGACTGAAGTGAGAAATCTATTTCCTTCTTTGTTGAAAGGTAATCTTTGTTATCAACATACTTTGTACTTCTAGTAAATCCAGTTATATTACTGATGCATAGGTTACATGGACGATTCCGAAATAAGTGATGAACATATGGGAAGGATTTTTTATGAGTACGAACGGAACCTACTCAACGCTAACGGAGTTGGAGTAGTTCAAGCTACACAAATCGAAGAGGTGCCTGGACCGAATCAGCATCGAGCGTTGAGTACAGCTCCGCGTCCATCTCCAGTAAATCAACGACCTAGTGATAGTGTTCAAACAATGAATTCTGCAAGTCGAGAATTTTCTTCCAAGGATTTGCTAGCCCTCGTAAAAGTCTATATTGTCGTTGAAAAAAGAGATGAGCTACTAATGCAAGGTGGAGGGGGTTTAACATATGAAGAAAGATGGGCAATGATCACGAGGTTGTACAACAACCATCATTCCCGGCCTACTAGACGAATATCTGTTGAACTCCAAACAGCTAATCGTCGTTTAGCAGACGCTTGTGATTGGTACACAAAGATTATCGAAACTGTTGAAGATGAAAACATTTTTAATACAAACCAAGCAACATATGATTCTCGTTACCTTTTCGAGTACGGTGAGGAATTTGTTGGCTACAAAACATATAAACTCCGCAATAGTTGGTTTACCCGCTATGGAACGGAGTAGTCTTACAGTATTATGATTTTAATGTTGTTTGAACGTATGTTTAATTTGATGTGCGTACGTAGAGTATGGAGTTATCTGTAATCCTTGTTATGTCAACGTGATATTTAACTATTTTGCATTTCTATATGACAAGAGGTCAATCTTGTTCAATAATAGATTCAGACGTTAACACATTCAAAACAACACTTAATAGGAACTTTTAATTCAACTGCGTAGGGTTTAATTTGTAAACTTTGCCGTATCAAATTCCAATAAAGACTGGTCCAAGCTCTGGGGAAATGTGATAAAGTGACAGAAAGGTGAAGTGAATCCATATTTCTTGTTGATGGAATCCAAACTGTTCACTAACAGTAGGCATCAGTGTTCACTGTATAACTATGGACATTGAAAGGGCATACTTCATGTACAATGATTTGTTGCAATTTCTAGTGAGTAATTGTCTTCTCTCTGTACACCCACGTTACCTTCATGACAGCGATACAACATAACTTTGCAAGAAAGTGACTTAAATATAAAGTAACGCCATCATTCAGGTTGTATGAATCCACACTATACACTATACATTGGCATATAAAACAAATCAATGTTTCATCTCCTAGTTAACATTTTTACTTTATCAACCATCCTCCGTAGGCCCCCTACCTTTAACACATCTTCTTCACCCGTGACTTCTTCAAACATAACAAAGTAGCCAAAATTCCTACACTTTTAACTTAGTCCAATTATGTCATGTGCTGGACCCTGGGTTTGCTTTATAATAACCTTAGTGTTGTTCTTCCAACTCATCCAATTATCATTGCTTAGAAATCATCGTTCACACCGTGAATGGTTTAAAGCGATTATGGTGCTTCACAAATTCCTCAATATCTTCGTCTTCTAGTTCATATGAAGTCAAAGAAAACTACAACAAACAGCGGTTAACGTACCAACGATACACTTTAAACTCGATGCAACGTGATATAGCAGAGAGCTCCAAATCAACCCAAGGAGACAGCCAAGTGGGTAGAAGAGAAATATGCTACGGACGTGACTATCCGGCGGGGGGGGGGGGGGGGGATCAAATTCAGTTGATGAAGGACTAATTTGTGCCAAACCTAGTATATGGCGACGTTTACTTTCGTCATAGATTTCGTATGTCGTGAACAGTGTTTGATCGAGTTCTCAAGAAGGTATCTGAGTCCAATGTTTTTTTACTCACCGAAGAAATGCTATCAAAGAACTAGGAATTTCACCGCTACAAAAAGTAACAGCGGCACTTCGTATGATTTCATACGAAAGTTCAGCTGATTCGTTAGATGATAAATTACAAATTGGTGAATCAACGATAATTCTATGCTTGAAAGAGTTCTGCAAAACAGTTGTTCGTGTCTTCAGTGAAGAGTATCTACGATCCCCCACTGCACGCGACATCGAACGATTGTTAAAAATGGGAGATCAACGTGGTTTCCCGGGTATGTTGAGCAGCTTAGATTGTATGCATTGGACATGGAAAAACTATCCAATTGCACTATAAGACCAATCCATAGGCCACACAAAAAAGGCAACGTTGGTGTTAGAAGCGGTCGCTTCTTTCAATTTGTACATATGGCACGCATTTTTTGGTGTTCCTGGATCATTAAACGATATTAATGTTCTTCGTCAATCATACTTGTTTAATGATTTGTACAACGATCTGTCACCGCCGTGCAACTATAAAATTGGTGATATAGACCATTTTGTTGGTTATTATTTGGTTGATGGTATATACCCGAAATGGAAGACACTTGTGCAAGCATTTAAAAAGCCGAACAATGCCAAAGAGGCGAAATTTACGCAACAACAAGAGAGTCTGAGAAAGGACGTACAACAAGCATTTGGAGTTCTACAGGGACTGTTTCATATTTTAAGAAATGCGGTGCACTATCACGAACAAGAAGTTATATCAGATATCATGTACTGTTGTATTATACTACATAATATGATAGTTGAAGAAGAAAGGGGGATTCGAACTGCAACTTAAAAACTACCCGGATATAGCAGTGGCATTTAGAAGTAAGCCGTACAAGGACCAGAATACTTTTGCCGAGTACTTGCAGCGTATCCAGGATGTTTGAGATTCCCAAGCACATCTACAATTAAGGGACGAATTAGTCGAACACTATTGGGAGCATGCCGGCAATCAATAAGAAGTGGTGAACTCTATCTGGATGTTTAAGTTAAATTACGTTCTTTGTTTAATTGTATGTTTTCCTTAATGCTTATATGTACCTTTGTTTGCTACAGTGATGAAATATTACGTTAATGTTCTCGTATTACAAGTTCATGCTTGCAAGATTGCTAATGACAATTAAAAAAGGAAATTCATATTCATTTAATAATCTTTTACTCCTACAACATTAGTACTTAGTAATTAAAAACTAAATAACGACATAGCAACAAACAACTACAAGGAAACGATCAAAACATAAATACGTCCTATCCCATGCGTCTTCTACGGCACACTTCTAGTTCTTGCTCCATTGACAATCATTGCATTGGATTTAATGTATCCAAATTGACAGTCATTAGTGCCCTGTCATCAATTCGTTTGAGGCGAGTTAATTCACTCTCCCTAACATCCAACTCACGCTCTCTTGATATTTGAAGTTCTTCATGTCTACGCTGCTTCTCCTTGGATCTCTCATCTCTCTTAGCTTCCCTCGCTTCCACCAAAAGTCGATTTGATTCCTATGAAGCTACCATTCGACTGTGTAGTTGTTCGTAGTACGGACTGTAATCTGCAACGGTTTTTTTCTTACCTTTGTATTTACCAGGAGGCCTACCACCGGAACTTGTAGAAAAGGGTGTGTTTTCTTGAGGATCTGGACTTCCCGGGCTTGATTCCTCCATTGGCCTTCTTGGCATAAATCGCGCTGCAGAATGTTCTTGGCGTATAGTGCTCCATTTTTCCTCTCTAGATAAGATGGCGTACCAATTATGCAAATTGAATGGTTGATTTTTGTGCTCTGCCATATAAGCTTCATTCACACTCTTTAGCTGTATGTGTTGAAGAAACGTAAGGTGGTATTATTATATAGTAAAACATATTAACCATTATTTAAGTAATCAAAATTTACCAAGTCCGTCTTGTTGGCACCGCTTTGCTGTGTACTTTGTAGTCCAGCCATAATCTGATTCCAACTTTAATGGTTAGCGTTGATTCTCTTCCACGACTGTTTCAAAGAGTCGACTGTTCTCGGTGGGTTTTCGGGACTACGGCCGTTAAATAGTCTTGAAACAGAACTCCAAAATGAATTATCGGACTGACTAGTCCCTTTAAGATTGTCTCTGGAGCACTCCACCCAATAAAATGCTAGTTCTTCTTGTTCTTCTAGAGACCATTTCACTATTTTGTTTGATCTTCTCAGTTGTGTGGTGGGAATAACATCTGGATTTTCAGTATCATCGACTTCTGTTTCTTCATTCAAGCCATTGTTATCTCCAAACATACAATTCAAATTTCTTGAAAAAATTGGAGAAGTTTCTGGCGGGACTAACCGTTGTTGGCTGCTTGGAGAAGCGTAGTGATGCTCACTGCAGTTTTGCTGAAAATGCGTTTTGACCGGAACCAGAATTTTGAGTACTATGATAATGATTGGAGTTTTGCTGGGATTGATAGAAATTCGGGCTCTGTTGAGGATAATTATAGTTCGGAACATTCTGGAAGTTGCCATAACTGGATTGTTGATTTTGCTGGAACGACGAATGGATAGGAAACTGATTGTTGTCAGATTGATTAGTGTGTTGCTTCTGTGCAGAAATGGAGACACCCTTCTTTCCTTTACCAATGTTTGACATTGCAAATATGTTGAACAGAAATTGAAGAAGGAATAGAGGTGTGGTTTGATGTAGAAATGTTGTATGTTATAATGTACAAAGGAGTGCTGTAGATATAGATGTAAAATCAAACAATTACATAACGCAACGGTCATAATGCAACGGTCATAATATAATGCAACAGCCAAATTTGAAAAAAAAAACCGGCTTCATAGAAGCCGGCCATGGGGGGGAGATAAATTAATTCCCCCCACCATGGCCGGTTTCTTAGAAGCCGGCCATGCCATAGCCGGTTTCCCCCAAGCCGGCTACGGCCGGTTGCTGGGGCAACCATTCGGTTGCTCCAGCAACCTCCACGGTTGCCAAAGCAACCCTAGCCCTCCCCCCTTTCATCCCCGCGTTGGGGGTCGGTTGTTTTTCAACCGACCCCGCGTTGGGGATGCTCTAAGGTGTTCTTTTCCTATGCCATGAGAAGCAATGTATTCTTTGTGCTTCAGTCCAAACTTCTCAATTACCTATAGTATAACTACATACCCTCTTTCCTCTCTCATAATGTTGATACTAATATACAAATGATAATACATCAATAATGATCAGTAATAATAAAACTTCAATACACTAAATAAGAACCACAAAAA